>OY987331.1:91380391-94308046 GCA_963920685.1 Polydrusus tereticollis
TGTAGAGTCTACAACCATATTGATGGTCATGGCTGTTAACGTTTATGTAATGTTGGTTGTCGTTGTTAGGTTAGGTATAATGTTGGATACCAGAGTGTTAATTTCTAAGAGTAGATTGTGTAGAAAGGGGATGTACTACATAATGTTCGATTAAATTGAATTGAAGCACAAGTGCTTCAAGGTGGGGGAGAATGTTGGGGAACAGCCCTAAAAGTTGAAATGAGTTGTCCAAAGATGTTTAGTTTAGTTGCAACATAGTAGGCGTAACATATCAAATTTACGATTCCGTTCATAACATAGTAGGTATAAGAAATGATGTATTTTGGAGTCGCGCCATGGAAGCGGCTGGAGACCACTGCCACGCTCCACTTTTGTTCGCTGTAAAATGCGCTAACTGGATTGGCGGAAGCTTGGCGTCGGCCACAAAAGATGAATGAGTCGCGTCATAGGGTATTCGTGCAGCGGATCCAGCCGCTGCGTTCGGCGCTAATTAAGTCTTAAGAGTGACTGTTGAGTGAGCAAGTAAGCTAGCAACACGTCCCGTCAAAAAGGAATAGCCAAAGTTGGTTGTTGGCGGTCATTTTACTGTTTGTACCAAGTGGTAAATCTTTACGAATGTTAGTGTATCAATTTAGAGTAACTGTTGAGTGAGCAGACAAGCTAGCAACACGTCCCGTCAAAAAGGAATAGCCAAAGTTGGTTGTTGGCGGTCATTTTACTATTTGTACCAAGTGGTAAATCTGTAGAAATGTTAGTGTACTAATTTCTATGTAAAAAGTGGAAGTTTCACCCTAAGTACGGGTACTAAGTGTGCATAGCTCTGTGCAAAGAGTTATAATGTGTTAATTTCGCCAGAAGTTATAATGTGTTAAGTTCGCCAGTATGTTAAATAAAGTTATTTTGCTTTAACACGAGTTTAATTTCCAATCATAATTAAAACGACCAGTGAGTCACACGCCTGTGGAAATATACCACAAACTTGATTGAACGTAAGAGGAAATAAAGCCCGGCGTTTCAACACCCTGTTTATTATCCAATTTTTATATTCCTCAGAAACTTCTAGACATATTTAATGTACAATATCCTATACCTATCTTCAACTGTTTCGGAAATATTAAGTGTTTTCAGATCTATTGCAAAAATTAACAACACACTTAATAACTAATAAGTAATACTGGTTATTTCTTGATAATGTAAAAAACAAAAAAAAACATTAATGTAGGAGATGTTGAAAATGCTCGCCGCGAACGTCTTGGCAACATCCTAATCTTAAATAGAAATTTCTTCTAACGTTATTGAACATCTCAGACGTGACCGATCTAATCGCAAGCGTCATTCGTCTTCTTAAGTCAGCTAAGTCGAGGGGTTTAGTTTTGTATACAATATTTCTGACATAACCCCATTAGAAGAAGTCTAATAACAGTGCTAAATAATTATCGCCATTTAAATTACCATTAATAAAAAAGGGACCTATGATATGATCTCCAACAATTCCTGCCCAAAGATTAACCTTATCAGAATATTGCGTATGTTCTTCTCTCATCCAGTGAGGATTTTCCCTAGACCAATAGCGGTAATTCTGATGATTAGCATGACCGTGAAGTGTAAAGGTGCACTCATCAGAAAACAAAACATGTGCTAATTGGATCACATTGTTATCTAACATCGCCATTATTTGTTCACAAAAATACGTTCTCCTATCAAAATCGTCTTCCATGAGCTCATGAGTGGGTATCATTTTATAGGGATACATTTTATTTTATTGTAATGTTTGAATAATCGATGAATGGCAAACATGGAAGACTGGGGCTGTTTTTCGACTAGAAGTATGTGGGTTTTCCTGAAACTCAAGCATAATATCTAATTTGGTATCATCACTTATTGCATTGGCGGCTACTTTTTTATCTGCTTTACATGTCCAAGCTGGCAAAACTGCTTTTCCATTTTACTAATTGTCCCTTGAGTTATAGGCGGCAAATTTGGAAATTTTGTATGAAATAAGCGAGCAACTTCTATTTGTGTCCGTGTTTTATCTACATAACAAATCATCTATAGAATTGTTATTTTGTGCATTTCTGTTAAATAAACCATTTTTCTGATATGCAGTTAACGAAATTCAAACGAGTATAACACTGACAACTACTGTCATGCAGACAGACAACAATTTGCTATGGTCAGGCGTTTTAAACAAAAGTTAACAAAACTATTTATACCTTTTTTTTATTTCATATCAGTAAAAACATTTTTTCCACTACTAACCTATAACATCGCCATTATTGACCGATTATTAACGTTGAAAATCGTTTTTCTCTACCTTATAAGTTATTATTGACCATGGTCAATAATAAGGCATTGAAATCCATTATTGACCGATCTTCAAGAATCTATTTGAGGCAGGTAACTTGATTTTTTGATTCTACAACATGAATTCATAAACATGAATGTGGTTAGGCAACCAGATAATTATCAATACATATTAGATTACTTGATATTGTAAAATATCGATACAATCAACATTTTTTCTGCTTCCATCCCTAATTCTGGAGGTGTACGTACACATAATAATATCACTAACATTTTCTTCGCTCATTTTTTTAAAAAACGGAAAACTCGTGAAATCTGATGACATAAAGAACAAAAATTGACATTAACAAAGCCACCTGACAAATCAACAAAATATTTTGCCAATTCCAAAGCGCAGGTAACTTGGTTAAAAAATATACTTATACTTACCTGTCATGTTTTATAATTATTAATACTATAAAGATAAATGTCTTATAAAAGTTTGTAGTAGTGGAGAAAATATTATATTAACCACGGCTTAGACAACTTATAGCCCTCGCGTCTTAAATCCCTCGTCGCTCCGCTCCTCGTGATTTAAACTTGCCGCTCGGGCAATAATGATGGCTGTCTAAACCTTGGTTAATAATATACTATTAACATCAATTTTGAACATCTCCTACAATATTGTTTTTTTTTTACATTATCAAGAAATAAACAGTATTGCTTATTAGTTTCTTAGTGTGTTCTTGATTTTTGCAATAAATCTGAAAACACTTAATATTTCCGAAACAGTTGAAGAAAGGTATAGGATATTGTACATGGAATAAGTCTAAAATTTTCTGAAGAATCCAAAAAGTGAATAATATAGAGGGTGTTGCATTTAAAATAAAAAAGTTAGTATTGGCCATTGTTACATGACACACGCTGTATAAAAAGTTTTTATTGAAAAAAATGCTTAACTAGAAATACCAATCGACGTGCACGATCGTTTTTTCGGACACGCCCCCACGTATTTATTATCGAATTTATTCTATTTGGCTGATACACACTGTATATTCATGCCTACATAGATAAAAACCAATGACCCCTTGATAGAATTTGATACAGACCCCGCGCTGGCTTAATCCGGCACTGTGTAGGTCTACATGGAGGAAACGTTCAGAAACAAGAGAAATTTAATTTTTGAGGCAGTAAATGTTAGAAAGTAGACAACTGAAGCATTGGAAACTAATTGCACTAGGTAAGTATAAAAGTGCATACAGAAATGGTTTGAGAGAATTATTCTCGGTGGTAGCAATACAAAGCTGATGATGGTTTTGATGGTAAATAGAGTTTAAAGCATAGATATATACTTTTTTATATGTCTTTGGTTTAAAGTTACCTAGCTCAAGCGATATGAAACACCTTGAAAGGTTGGGAAGGGTGTTGGGAATTACAGGATGCAGGTTTAAAATTATCGTCGGATAAGTGTCAATTTTTTGTTCAAGAAATATCCTATTTAGGTTTTGTGATTATTATAGAAGGTTTACACACTTGTAATGATAAAATAACGGCCATTCAAAATGCACAAAAACCAATTAATATTACGCAACTTAAGAAGTCTTTTATTGGCTTAATAAATTACTATGGACAATAATTTGTTCATAGCCTGTTATGGAATCATCGGATAATTATTCCAAAATCCTTACGGTCAAATATTTTAGAAAGTTTGCATGTGTTACATATGGGTGTGGTAAAGATGAAAAGCTTAGCCCGTTCTTATTTTTGGTGGCCAGGATTAGATAGAGAAATTGAAAATGTGTGTCTGTCGTGTGAAAGTTGTTTATTAAACAAAAAAACTCCAGATAAGGCTGTTATGGTAGCATGGCCTTTCCCAGAGGAAGTTTAAAGTAGAATACACCTTGATTATATGCGTCCATTTTTTAATAAACAATATTTAATTTGATTAGACGCGCACTCCAAGTGGCTGGAGGTTTTCCCTGTAAACTCACTCACCTCCAAATCCAATATTAATATTCTTAGGGCAACTTTTGCCAGATTTGGTCTGCCTAAACTTAATCGAGGTGGTTCTTTTGCAAAGGGTCCTTGTCAGTTTAGAAACAATGTGCACATGATATAAGATTGAGTTACAGGGGCCAGTGACAGCTGCTTTTAGCTGTAACCTGTCCCAGCAGTGCCAAATTCCTGTGAGTAAATAATGGGGCTTACACAGAGTGCCAAAACAAATACAAAAACTAATTAAATAGAGGTTATTTAATTAGCGATTTAACGCAAAGGGAGTGTTTTCAATTGAAAATTCAACGTCTCATAAAATAACTCTATTTAGTTAATTTACCAGTCAGATATTAAATATAAAAGTATTTGAGTTTATCTAGATTAAACACTCGTTATTACAGCTCAAAAGTTGTTACTCTTTTCCATTCTTGCTTATGTACCTGAACAGATAAGATTGATAAGGTAAATCGCTTAAAACGTTGAGTATGCGAAAATATGCTGTTCAATTATATTACAAATAGTTGAGCGTAACCATGGCTTCAATTAGAACAAAAAGGAAACTACTACATTTGGTCGTTTATCAATAAAAAGAAGATCAAGATCAACACTACAATATTTGCAGTTTAAATAAAATGGTATATGTTCTGATGTCCTGTAGGTGACTAAAGAGGCTATCTTAGGCATATTGGTATGGCTGGTTGCCTCTGATACTGACTGGCTGCCCAGCAAATTCCGTTGACCCTCAAATAACGGGTTGAAAAACTTTAAAATTTTTAAATTGACCAGAAACCTCACAATTAAAGAAAAATCAGAAAACTAGTAAATGGAAGCCCTAAAAAATACACATTGAGTTCTAGACGTTATCTGGCAAAAGTCTCAAAATATCAATAATATAGAAAATATTGCATCCTAAATTTATCAAATAGTTGTCTTAGACAATAAAATTTTTACCGAATGACACACATCCCGGTTTTCCGGTAATCTCAAAACACACAGCAAATATATCCCAGAATAACAAAATTTGAGCCAACACGGCCCATAATCAAGAGCGGTTTCGCATTAAAATAAAATGATAAGAACCTACCTTAAACTAACAACGTTACAAGAACTTGAACCACCTTTTTAAAAGTGCCCTCAACCTTCAGTTTTCTAGTCGATCGCAAAAAATATGAAAATAGACTCATAAAATACGTTGCAAAATTATCCGTAATTTTAATGCACTTACCCCCGATAATTTCCATTTAGTTTTTCTTCATTGAACTAAAATGTATCCCCTTTAAATATTTAAAGGATAATTTGAAAGCGAGGTCTGAAGGAATTATAGTGGTGCATTTGAAAAAGTCCGACTTCAAACCATTAACGAATCTCTTTAAGTTAATTGTTTACCAGTTTTATTGATATTTTTTCTACGAACATTTCCTATACAAAAAGCAATGTAGTTGATTAAGTTTTCACCGAAGCGTATGCATTCGTCCAACTTGACGAACGTGCCATTAACTTATTCGTAAAGCAGGAAACGATTTACGTTGGTCTTGAATCTTTGGAGACTATACTCGTTGGGGAACACGGCCTCAGGGAGGTCGTTCCAGAGTGATAACGTTCTCCTGATAGAGTTTTTAAACAGGGTCGTTCGAGAGACACTAAGCTGAACCACGTATGGGTGGGCTGTAGTGGCTTATCCTGTATTTCTAGCATGCACCGCTTTGGATGAAATCAAGCGGACAACCTCAGTTGAGCACTTGCCATTTGTAAAATAGACTCAAGTCGCCAACCTGCCTTCGATATTCAAGGCTTTCCAGGTTGTTTGTCATGTTTTAATATGGTCACCGATCAAGCGAATGGCTCTTTTTTCTATGGAATCTCAAGGTATGATTAGGAGCAGAGCCCCAAATATGCGAACAGTACTCCAGCGATGGTCGATTTTGGGCTTTATAAAGCATCATAAGTTGTTAGGGTGTATAGAGGTTCTTAGTACGGAAAAGTATTCCAAGCTTCTGCAAGGCTGCCTTAGCAATGGCCGCGACGTGACTATGCCAAGACACAATATTCAGATTGACGCCCGATAAATGAATTGATGAAGCTAAGGGAGTCGAGTGTCCCGCCATGACTATAACCGGTTCTTCGACATTATTAGAAAAAATTGTCGCCTGAATTTTTTTAGCGTTAAATTCTACTTGGTTACTGTCACCCCAAGACAGAATTTCTTCCAGGTCTTTGTTGAGATGTGAGACCTCTTGATGCCTATAGAGATGTGCTTTGGCAGCCGATGTCCGAGCATCCAAAGTAAAAAATGAAACAAGGGTGCTGTCATTAGCGAAGCTATATATAGGATCTTCAGTGTTTTCCAGAAGATCGTTAATGTATAGTAAAAAGAGGGTGGGGACAATATAAAACCTTGAGGGACTCCGGCGTTGATGCTAAATGTGTCTGAAAGAAATCCGTACATCACCACACGCAGAGAATGGTCTCAAAGAAAGCTCGACGGCCATGAACAAAATAGAATCGGCATTCCATATGCTCTCACTTTAGTTAGGAGCCCTTCATGCCATACTTGGTCAAAGGCCTTGGAAATGTCCAGTGCTACCGCCCGGGTCTCCCCACGATGCTCTATTGCGTTGTTCCAAATGTGAGTAATACAAGCGAGAAGGTCTCCTCTCCATACGGAATTCATACTGGCGGTCACTAATAATGTTGAAGCCTTCCAGCTACTTAAATAATTTATCATTGATAGCCTTCTCCATAACCATTAATATAACCGAAAGAAATGCGACTGGACGATAGTTGTCTGGCAAGGTCTTTTGGGTATGGACTGAACTCGCGTAGTTTTCCAGCAAAAATGGAATATTCCTTTTTTTGTTATATAAGTTAAAAAGCCTACAAAATGGTGTTAATTCGTCAGCGCATGTCTTAATTACGATGACTGGAATATCGTCAGGACCAGGGGTTTCTTTGGTGTCAAGACTCCTCAAGATTCGTTTAACATGGCGGTGTCAGAAAACAATTTGGTCGCAATAGTGCCATCACAACATGTTTGAGGTGGAATGGCGGACTTGTTAAAGTTCTGACTGACGGCCGTAGCTATAGACCAAAATGATCTTGAGCCGTTAGAAAATTCAAGAAGTTTGTCTGTGATTCTCTGGTTGTGTGCTTCTTTGCTTTGGGTTATTGTTTGCCTGCATTGGTTTCGAGCGCTAACAAAGTTGGTAAGATTTTCGGCAGTAGGGTTTTGATGCCATTGTCGGTAGATACAGTTTATAGTTGCCGTTAGAGGAGCTTTCTTTTAAGAAAGGGGTGAACGCTTCGATGCCATTAACGATAACCTCCGATACTTCTGTTGCACAGACGGATGGATCATCAGAGGTAACACAAACGTTCCGTCAAGGAAAGGTTCAAAAATGGTCCTTTAGGTTGTCCCACTTAGCTGATGTGTAATTCCAGATCTCGCGTGGTTTAGAAGACTATTCGGCACTAATTGGTAGTTTGTTCAATGCCGATTTAAGGTTGTGGTCAGACGTTTCTAACGGAGTCTTCACGGTGACAGTGTACAAGTCGGGATTTGAAGTTAAGAAAAGATCCAACAAACTAGCAAAATCACCATCTCGGTTTGGAATCCGAGTTGGATGCGGCCAGAGCTGATGACAAAGGATTCGACTTCGCGACCTGCCCTCCATCTCAGCGTATTCTGAATTTCTGATGTTGAACTCTGCTCGGTATATTCAAAATTTCAGGTTTCTGATAGGCATTATCTTCCTTTTTACTTTTAAATATGTTAATTTTCGATGGTGATTATCAACTAACTAATAGAACTGATTATTATTCCTAACAGTTAGTTTTTAAAAATAATATCCTGATATAAACATTTTTTGAAATAGTGTCCGCTTATGATTCCGAACATTATCAAAGTCGACTTGAACATAAATTTTATATAAGGGTTAACCGCTGCGTCACGTTCTAAATGCCAATTTCGGTTCTTAAACGTGTGGACGACTTCCACCTATAATCGTTGTCACCTGCGGCTGAAATGAATTTCATTTTGACCTTTTCTCTGTGCTCCAAATTCGTTTCGATCTAGAAGTGGCTGCATTGGACAGATATTAAATATTTTTGCAGCACGATGGTCTTCATAAAATTATATTTTTATTCAAAAGGTGCTATCATAGACATTATGTACAAGGCTTTGGGGTTGTATGCCTTAGTAATTTATATTAAATTCGCTGAGAGCCAAGTAAACATACGTTCAATTACCTGTATGATAATAATATATTATGACAGTGGCAACCTTTTGTCATGGACAACAGGTTGTCACTCTCTGCTGACGGTAAAGTCCGTCTATCTCTCTTACAAACTCATTATGAATGCTAATTCCTTACCGTCATAATAACCTATTGTGCGAGGTGTAAAATTCGACCCTCTGATCTGGGGACTCCAGGTACGAATCTATTTAAAGACTATTATATTATTATATTTTCTCAGTAATCCTCTTAAAATAATTAGGGTAAGATAAAATAGGTTTATTTTAGTTATTTAAATATGCTGATTTTTGGTTTTAAAATTTAGTTAGATGTTCGTATTGGTGTACACAAGAAATTATTTGTTACCAATTAAACGTGATATCTAATAATGTTTCGTCCGTGGAAGGGAACCAGTACGTCAAGTGTACCGTGATAAAAACCAATTAAAGCGTGATATTTTATAAGTTAAAACAAGAGAAGTAATCTTGTGGTCGTTTATACCACCCTTCTTGAACGTGGTTTTTTAAAATTTGATGCAGTGAAGGAAGCGGCAGCTTTGACACGCAGGCTAGTGAGCACAGTGTGGTTTGTTGCAAATAAATCTATAGTGGAGAGAAGAAAGAGGAAAGACTCTTTTACTTTTAAGCAACTGAGCGCGACGGATGTCGATATAATTCGTAGAAAAATATATGCCATGTACAGGGAACAAATGATCCCCACTTTAAAAACCCTATTGCAAAGAATAAAAAAAAATACAGGAATAGAGTGTTGTCGTGAGACTGACTCTAAGGAAATGTATTTTAAGAAACGGTTTTAAAACGAAAAAAATTAACAAACGACAAGTATATATAGAATCGGCCCGGTTAAAAAGATGGAAGATGGAATATCTAATTGCAGTCCATGGATATAGACAGGATGGAAGGGATATTATTTATTTGGACGAGACGTGGTATGACACACGCGAAGTTCCAGATAAACGTTGGGTAGATTTATCGGATCAATGTTGAACCAAAGCTCCATCAAATAAAGGTAAGCTTATAACAATCACTCATGCTGGGACAAAAAATGGATTTATTCCAAACGCTTTGGCGCTACCAGCCAAAAATATCTCCCTTGTTGATTATCACGATGATACTACGGCAGATCTATTTGAAGACTGGTTTAACAACAAATTATTATCAAATATACAGTAAAACTTCTCATTTCGGCCACCCGTTAAAAACGGTCACCCCTCTGAACGGTCAGTTTTGGCTTCTTAAAATAAATCTTATAGCATTTTTAATAATAAAAGACCCCTCGAATACCGAAACACTTCTAAAACGGCCACGGTCACATGAATCCGTAAATTTTAAGAAAATTACCTTGAATTTTTACCCTTAATTGCGGTCGTCTCGGCCCTTCTGGGCATGTTTGCACCCAGCCGGTACTTTATTACTGGTACTATTGGAAATACCGGAGAATGATAAAACCTAATTATGTAAATGGGTTTTTAAGTACGTACAAATATAATTTGTTAAATCTTAAGATGGTTTCATAAAAGGTAAAATTTTATTCAGTTGCATTTTAACAGCACAATAGTCGATCATGTCTCTGAAACGTAAACGTTTATCTTTTAAACAAAAGTTCGAAATCATCGCGGATTGTGAAAAATATGGTATCAGTGCTCGAAAGATAGCGGAAAAGTTTGGTGTTGGAAGAACGCAAGTAAATGATATTCTAAAAAGTAAAATTGAACTGAAAAAACTTGAAGAAGGAGGAGTTAATGCAGATCAAAAACGGAAGTTATCAAAAACAGACGGACTTGCGATTGACCAAATGGTTTATGAATGGTTTTGCAAAGCAAGAAACAAAAACATTCCAATATCCGGGCCACTACTAAAGGAAAAAGCTCTGGAAGTGTCAGAAAATTTGAAAAATTGTGATTTTAAGGCATCAAATGGCTGGTTAGATAGATTCTGCAAAAGACATGACATCAATTTTAAAACAATTTCTGGTGAGTCTGCTGATGTGGATGAAGTGAGTGTTCAAGATTGGTTCACTAAGTTAAAATTAATTATCAAGGATTATGATGATAAAGATATTTTTAATGCAGACTAAACAGGCCTTTATTATCTCGCAATGCCAAACAAAACTCTTGCCTTAAAGAGTGACAAATGTGCTGGAAGAAAATCAGCTAAGCAACGAGTGACAATTCTTTTTTGCAGTAGCATGGATGGTGAGAAGGAGACCCCATTAGTTATAGGAAAAAGCAAAAATCCGCTATGTTTCAAAGGTGCACATGTAGACAAATTACCATTAGAATGGGTCTCCAATAAAAAAGCTTGGATGACAACAGAGATAATGATTTCCTGGCTAAAAAAATTTGACACCAAAATGAAAAAACAAAGAAGAAAAGTACTTTTATTTTTGGATAACGCAAGTTCTCACCCGAAAATACAACTGGAAAATGTTCGAATTGTTTTTCTGCCTCCAAACACTACATCTTACTGCCAGCCATTAGATCAAGGCATCATACAAAATTTTAAAATGATATACAGAAAATATTTGATAAAAAGACTTTTAACTTTTACTAACACCGCTACCGAGGATGCGTTTAAAAAAGCAGAAAAGACCATAAATTTGTCAAGTGCTATGGTATGGATTGTTGCAGCATGAAAAAATGTTTCATCTAAAACGATTAAAAAATGTTTCCAAAAAGCTGGATTTATAGAAACTCTCCAAGAGAATGAGATTTTTGAAGAAGAAGACGATATTCCACTAAGTCAGTTGTTTTCCGGTATCCCAGGAAATCCAAACCTGGAAAATTATCTTCAAATCGACTCAAACATTTCAACGGAAAATCCCAGTATGGAGATGCAGGAAATAATTCAGGAGTTTACCAGCCAATCTGAAACTACCGAAAATGAAGACTGTGAAAGTAAAGAAAACCAGGAGGTTTTTAGTTCGTCTTTAAATAGCATGAGTGAAGTTTGTGAAAAAATAAGAGACGTACAAAATTTTTTATTAGGCAAAGAAAATGGCAATTTGGCCATTGATATTTCAAATATCCTAATGAAATGTGAAAATGAAGCAGCAAAAATTAAAATTAAAAATATGAAACAGACTTCCATTGAATCTTTTTTTCACAAAGCATAATTTTTTTTCGTATGTAGTGCACATTTTTAAACATTATTATGTATACATATTATGTAGGAGTTATGAAATAAATAGTTATGTCTATATATTTACAGTTCATATTACATAATAACGTATGTGTTTGTAATTAGCCTTTTATTAATTAATGAAGTTGAATTTTATTCACATGACACATATGTTATATGTAGATAGATTTATTTTTTTCCTTCCCCTCAAAAACGGTCACCCTCTCAAACGGTCAATTTGTAATGAAATTTTTAGTGGCCGCTATTGAGAAGTTTTACTGTACCACCAAATAGTGTGATAGTGATGGATAATGCGAGCTACCACAGTCGTAGGTTAAATAAAGTTCCGTATTTCAATGACACAAAAATAACCATCCAGGATTATATCATGGAAAATAATATGTATTTTGAAGAAAATTAAACAAAATAGCAACTGCTCGAAATTTCAAAATTATTTTCAATAAAAAAAGCAATATTACTGTGACACTTTGGGGGCAGAAATGGGTCATACCGTGGTAAGACTTCCTCCTTATCATTGCATGTTTAACCCAATTGAACATATATGGCACCAGCTGAAAACATTGGTAAAGAGGAACAATGTTTCGCCGACCTTAAACTCTTCTGTAACAGCTTTAGTATAGTAACAGATGCAAAATATTCCAAACAAAAGCTGGGAAAATTGCAATTTAAGGGTACAGGGTGTTACAAATTCGAGGCTAAGTACAGGGATCTCTGAAACTATAAGAGATACAAAGTCTGTTTAATTGGGTAAAGTTCCGAAATATGGTGCTCAACAAAGCGCCGCTGAAAGAATTTAAAAGTTTGCAGAAATTAGCAAATTCTTTTCTCTTTTTTCTTGATTACATTTCTTGAAATAATTTAAAACAAATGTCACATTTCCATTGCCACTTATTCTCATCTACAAGTTGACATAATTACTTTTGAATTCCGACGTTTCGTTTTCGGGTCACCATCATCAACTTTGTTTTTTCGAATACGGACCTGGAATTTAAATTGCATATTTTTTATTCCCATACTCCTAAAACCTAATATTAGATGTCCTCTAAATGCCATGCGGATGTTTCGTTTCTTAAAAGGTTGTATAGTCTTCCCCGAGATTATAAACAATTTTAATTTTAAATCCTCGCGGTCTTTTTATTTATTCTTTTTTCAATCTGTCAATATTAAATTTGAATTTTCATTTAAGATAACTAACTATAATAAACCCTTATTTGGTTTTTGAAGTATTTTCTTTCAATAAAAACATAATTGTTTGTGTGGGAAATTCTAGTTTATTTATAGCATAGATTTCCAATAGGGACTAACAACATTCGATATATTTTCCTGGTTTGGACTTTTATCAAACCAGGTGGCACCCAAGGCAAGCCAACGACGAAAGGAAGGTGTAAGTATGTTACGAACCACGACCTACTGCATTTACAATAAAAGCTATCGTACGCCCTGAATAACAACCTATTGTCCATGACAAAAGGTTGGCACTGTCATATCCTACCACAAAAATATCCAGATTCTCTAAGTACGGAGTTTTTACGAATCAAATAAATTAAAATCAAAAATAGACTTATAAACCGGGCGTATCACACTGGAGATTCACGCAGAGAAGCTGAAAAATACCTTTTTTTAGGAAAATAGAGGTGCAGACCTTGTCATTGAAGACAATAGCCTTAAAAAAAATGACGGGATCACTACCGAACGGGGGAAAAATCCGACGACATATCCATAGAGGAACACTTCAGAACAATAGGGATTTATAAGTCTATCAATTCACCTACAGAGAATTTCGCAATATCACTATGGAAGAAATCAAAGATGTAACTATAGTCATAAAACTAAATAGGGCTCCGAGCTTCGATGAAATAAAGATGAACGCTTTAAAGAGCTTGTCCGATGATGATGTAATAGATATAGCAGCCATAGCACAAGCCATTTTTGTAAAAGATCAGGTGTAGAAGAAAGTCACAGTAATTCTTATTCGAAAGCCGGGGCAGGACCATATATTGGTCGCCAACTGCACGCCTGTAAGCCTCCTCTCGTATCTCGGCAAATTTGTGGAAGAACTAATACTTTTCGCATTAATAATTTTGTAACTGGCAACAACATTAGAACAGTTCGGTTTTTCATCTGCTCATTGCACGGTGTGCGAAACGACTAGACTGCCTTTTAATATACGGAACGGTTTTAACAGGCTTAATATGGGAATAGTCTTATTCAGTCATGTGATAAGGTCTGACACGTCGGACGCATTTTAAAGTTATTAAGGTCAACTATCCGGAACTACCTAATAATTTTTTTCATATTTTGAGGACAGGATTTTCGCCGTCTCCTCAGATAATTAGCTGTGAGACACGCCAGAGCAGGATTACCCCAGGGTTCCACCCTTGTGGTGGCCACGCACAATATCTAGACCAGCGATGTTCCAAAATTAAACTCAAATATAATTATTATACCTTTTTGCTGACGATTATCTCCGTAGGTAGATCTTTCGAAATAGTTATTGAGCTGACCCAATTTAAGAACCCAGAGATTTATTTTTTCAAGATTTCAGCAGTATCGAAAAATGCCAATTAATGATGAGCAATACAAAATAGAAGGAAAATACATCAATAATAGTTAGCCATGTAACAACCTTTTTATGCTTGTTACAACGTTAGTAATTTACCAATTTTATAAGCATTTTCATACAATTTAAATATCAATAATATCTTTAAAAAAAGTTTGACTACGCCTATGTAAAGAACCTTGATAGAACCTGCAACTTATAAAATCCTTTTAATTAATTTACCTACTAATAGGCAACCCATAATTATGACATGTATCTCTGGCTGACTGAACCAAATTATGTTAATTGGATGTTTGAAGATTGTAATCTTTAGATTGTTGGCACGTTCCCAGTGTATTGTTTATGTCTTTCGAAAATACCTAACCTCTTATTTTATGGGTTAGTTTTCGGGTCGATTTTCTAGTTTCCTGGAGGATTTCGGTTATAATCAGTTGTCTCCCGTTTCACAGTTCAAATATCCCCAAAAGTTTAGTCCGTTAGCGGAAGTCGTCAATGTCACCTGATACCTCGGAGTTGCTCGATGTGAATTTGTTTTTTATACTTGAGGATTTGATAAAAGCGTTGTTTTTCGTTTGCCCCCGCCTGTTCCAACTAACATCGGCCCCGAGACGTTGAACAGCGGCGGTGATATTAAGTAAATAGTGCCTCTGTGTTAAGATTGCACATTAAAGTGTAGCGGCTGCAGTCCGGATTGGAATTTTCATAGAAGTAACCACTTGAAGCCACCTTAGATGGGATTAATTCACCGCCTGGCCGATAAAAACTATAACATCTGGTAAGACCTCACTTTTTCCTTGGCAAAATGGCGTACTCATGGTCCACGTTTTATTTTCAGTTTTTTCCTTTTTCTAATTTTCTTTTTCCCTAGTTTTCCTTTTTCTAATTTTCTTTTTCCCCTTTTTCTTTCTTTAACTTTTGCTTGATACGTTTAAGCTATATCTTACTTATCCCTTTTCACTTATTCACTTTTATCCTGATGTCTTTAATCATCCTGTTTCTATTTTATTATTTCTGCGATTAACATTTTATCCTACCTACATCTTTTTACTCTAGTATTTCCGACTAAGGAACTTTAATTAGTATTCTTAACCCGTATTTTCAATCCCAGAACTAAGTTTCACATTTTAACCTACTCTTACCACTTGAACTGGAATGGATGGTGTACATATATGATTTGGATAGACCAAGGCGCCCGTTGAGAGGTTTTTTTGTATGGAAGACGTTCCTATTTTGGTATGAAGTTACCGCTTTTTATGCCCTCGACGATTTGTATGGTTAAGTAACACATGCTGCTTGACGCATACCCCTGCCAGAGTCTCTCCGTTGGATATCCAAAACCAGATTAAGATGAGTAGCCTTTTTTTCTTCTAATACCTTCTTCAAAATTTAATTATTAACCATTTTCGACTTTCAATAAGTAATCACATTAATGCGGGGTAATTTTATATCATATTAATCGCTAGTAACGTACTACTAAAGAATATCAAGTCAACTTAGTATCTTTCTTTTCTTGATAAATGTATCTCACTGGTAAATAGCCAAGCTAATACCTAAATTTGTATTATTTTCACTAAACCTCGCTAGTAACGTACTACTAAAGAAATTAAGTCAAATAAGTATCTTTCTTTCCTTGATAAATGTATATCACTGGTAAACAGCCAAGATTATACCTAAATTTATATTATTTTCACAAAATCTCGCTAGTAACGTACTACTAAAGAAGGATAAGTCAAACCATTAATTATCTTACTTTTTTTTATAAAAATTTCACTGGTAGACCATACCATATAGATAAATTTAATTAATTTTAACGCTAGCAACGTAGCTGCTAAAGTACTGGAAGACAATTTATTACTTCTTGTGGTTATTATTTTATACCACTTCTTTTACTAACCCTGTAGTATTAGAAACCATTTAATCTGCTTTGTATTTTTGTAGAATTATAACTAGGCACATCCTTGCTTGTGGTTACTGTATATTTCATTTCATCTCATTTAGATAAATGTAATTAATTTTATTACTCGCTTTACTAACCCTGTAATATTAGAGATCATTTTATCTGCTTTGTACATTTGTAAAATTATTATAACTAGACACATCCTTGCTTATGGTCACTGTATAGTTCATGTAAATATTGGTTATTGCAGATAGGGTCACATCTAGACATGTATATTATTTCTTATTATGATTTATATTGATTTAAATTAATAACTAAAACGATATGCAGTAAAGTATAAACAAAAGTCTTACTCGAGGAGTACGCAGTTCAAGTTTAAAATATTCATTCAAAAATAATATTTTTTTTGAAATTAAGTATTACCATTATTAAATTTATATATTGGAGGATATACTCCCCCTTATATTTTCTGATACTTTCAGAAAGTTTTCAGTTTTAATTCTTGATTAGTCAACCTTGAACCACTACGTGGACAAGGCCCCAACTTTCAATTCGAATTATTTTACTTTAATCTTACCTAAGATTGTTTAGTTTTTGGAAAAATTGCCTTGTTGCATAAAAGGAAAAAATTGATTGATTGATTTTTCTATTTTTGACCCAATCTTTAAGTTGATTTATTAAAACCTATTTTGCTATAATCTAACCTATGATTGTTAAGTGTTTGATATATAATCCAAGATTACACGCTAATATAATTGAGGCCTCTAGATGCAAAACCCAGATAAATCCACTTTTTAAAATTTCCGCGCAAAGCCTTGAATCTTATACATAAATAAACTCAAGCCCCATCTTTTAAAATGTTATGAAACACTCAAACTCAGATATATTACACTTAAAACTAGCTGTCAAGTTTTTAGCGAAATGCAAAACCAGCTATATTCACTGACAGATGGAGTTCAAACTAATATATATCCACTGCAGTGCAAAATGAAATATATCCCGATCACATTATATAGATTAAGCGGCGCAGCGATTCAGAACAAGTTAAATCCCGTTTGGTGCAAAACAAGCATGTTTATTAGGTGGTAGGTATTGCCTTTAATAGTAAACATTTTTATTCAGTTGTGTGAAACTATTCACGGAGTACGGACGGTTTATTTATTGGTTGCTTAGTTGTTTTGTGTCACGAAAACAAAAGGCAGAAGTAATGAGTAAACCAGAGGAAAGAACGCCAAATGAAGCACGGAAAAGACTAAGGCATTGTAAGAACTGGAAAAGAAATCAAGCTTCAGACAAAAGGTATATTTATTTATTTTTAATTTTATTGGGACAACATTGTACAATTTTTTTTAGATATTCGGCTACTGGACCTCCAAGATTTCCTATTTGTCTCCACAATACGCCTTCATATAAGTGCTCTTTATTAAATAATGCTGATGTAGCCAGTTTTCACATGTTCTTCTTTACTTCTCACCAGAAAACAGTACAGGATTCTTTCATAATAAAACACTATACGCTCCGTGAAGTAAAAAGAAGGAGACTTTCGCAAAACAAAAGAGCTCGAAACGCCTCCTTTCATTAATTTATACCTAAAAAAATATCTAAGGACCAAGTACCCGTCTGCAAAAATACGTTTTTAAGAACACTCAATTTAAGCCACAATAGAGTAAATGGTGTGCTAAGTCGATTTTTTAAAACAGGAACAATGCCTACTAAAAACCGAGGCGGCGATAGGGTTCAAGACAAAAATTGGACAAAGAAGGAGTTGATTATTAACTTTATTAAGTCTTTTAATGTAATCGAGAGTCACTATTGTAGAGGCAGAAGTTCGAGGCAGTACCTTCATAGTAATCTTAATATTAAAAAAAATGTGGAAATTATACAACGCAGGTTTTAAAGACCACACAGCTACGGAATCGTTTTTCAGAAGCATCTTTAACACGAAATTTAACTTGTGATTTAACAGTCCACAAACTGACGTCTGTTCAAGGTGTTTACAGCATAAATCAAAGATTCAAATCAAATCAAATCAAAACATGCTTTATTATCATAAAAATACAAGGTATTCATAGACAAAGCTTTTTTGGAGTATAAAGAATTATAGATCATAGAACATAAAACAAAAAACAAAATAAAAGCAATTAATAACACCTACAGAGACAATAATGTAGTACTACACACAATAATAAAAAAAAACAAAACATAACATATTTAATGGGTTCAATAGTTATTGTTACAAAAAAGAGTAAAACAGATTAAAAGTCAAAAAAAATAAATAAATAAATAAAAAATAAACTCTGCCAACCAACATGCTCATATAGAAACCAAAACAAAAACAAAAATTGTCCATCCAGTCTCACAGGGCAATACATCAGGACCAGTCATCCAAATAATACTCTGTTAAACTATAATAGGCTTTCTCCTTAAAAAGAGACGCCAGGGCCGTAGCCAGGGGGGGGGGCAGGCAGGGCGCCGCCCTTCCTAGAGAAAAATTCGCCCTTCCTGGCAAAAAACAACAATTGTATGACAATAACCCTTTCTGGTTATTTTTACTTTATACCTGGGTCATTCCATCTCAAATCGTCCAGGCAATTAGGGTTAGGTATTTTTTTTCGCTCCAAAATTTTTTACAGCATCTCTATCATAATTAATGAGCCACGTATTTTTTTATTTAGCTTAAATGTCATATGGTTCGTCGTGATGAATTTTCGAAAAATTGATTGAAAACACGGTTTTGCTCTATTAGCACATGTAAAGTTTTTCAAAAAACGCGATAACTTTGCAAAAATTTGACCGATTCATATGTTTGTTGGCGTGCTTGTAGTTAAAGGGTTTCTCTAACAAAAAAAAAATTTAAACACGAAAAATTTTTGAAAAATTTTTTTGTAATCGTAATTTTAACAAAAAAATCAAAAAATTTTCGAATGAAAAATTTTGACATTGCATGAGTTTTAATTTTCTTCATAATTTTTTTATAATTAGTACTATATATAAACAACATTTAGTAGCAGCCTCTATTAGCGAAAATTCGTTGTTTGGAAATTATGATTTTTTGAAATTTAAGAGCGATTTTTTCAGTTATTTATTGCATTATCGTTATTTTATGTGTTTTTTCCTGGACTACAGAGTTTAGAAAGGTGTGAGCATAATTAAATAAATTGTGAATAGTAAAAAATGCGTCACATTCAGAAAAAAAACGAAATGAGATTTTGCCCTGCATAATATATACCTTATTGCTCTTTTTTGCAAGACAAATGCTGAATTAAATAAATATTGGCTACAGAATCCACAGAAAGCAATTCCATATCTTAAATGGCTTTCCACAAGCGAGAAATAAACTGATTTGGAGATTGACTTTCCCAACTCATTGGACACGATCCTAACCGCATGACATCCCTTTGCTAGTTTCTTATTTAGAGCTTCCACGTGTTTATGAAACTTTAACTTATTGTCGATCAGAATACCAAGGAACTTAATAAATTGTTTACTCTCTATTTCTGAGCCATTGAGAGTAAGATTGTCACATAGAAATCTGAAACTAAGTACACTTGTTTTGTTAACATTTAAACATAGACGGTTTGCATCACACCATTCTTTGACCTTCCCCAGATCATCAGCGACAATGTTTAACAGAATATCCTGTCGGGTGTGGGACCATAAAATTGTAGTGTCATCTGCGTATACTGTAAATTGTCCCTGTATATTTAGTGCTGCTAGGTCATTTACATAAAGTAAGAACAGGATAGGACCAAGTATAGATCCCTGTGGGACCCCATTCTTTATGATGAGAACATCCGAGAAATCACAGCCCGACCTAACCAGCTGCCTTCTCTCAGAAAAAAATGACTCGAACCATTAAAGCGCAACACCCCTAAAGCCGTAACGATAAAGTTTCTCCAACAGTATCCTGTGACTGACACAGTTAAAAGCCTTAGAAAAATCACAAAAGACTGCCGCGGCTACATCTCCTCCATTCAGACGCAGATATAAGTCCTCCAGAAGGCTAAACATAGCCTCACGTGTACCCAAGCCCTCCTGGAAGCCGAACTGATATTTGCTTAATATCCTATGTTTCGTTACAAAAGTTATCATTCTTAACTTGACCAGTGACTCTATGACCTTCGACAATGAAGGCAGCAATGAAATGGGCCGCAGGTTTGCCGGATCATCCGCGTCACCTCCCTTAAATAATGGATTTACCACTGCTAATTTCAGACAGGACGGAAAGGAGCCAGTGTCAAACGAAACATTTATTGACTCAACCAGAACCCTGAGAGCCTCATCAGGGAGCGCGTCTAAAATTTTAATAGATATCTCATCAATACCAGAGGTCTTCTTATTCTTGATACCCTAAATATAGTTCAATACCAAAGACTTACACGAAAAACAGTTAATTATTACTGAGAGCAGGGTTCATAAATTAAAAGCTAAGGCATTCTTTCAGTTATTACAAGAAGAAAGACCTGGCCTATTAATTTTGTCCTATGATTGTGAAAAGAACTTAGTTTTACCGAAAATACCAGACCAACAAGCATTATCCAAGCGTCAGTTTTATTTATATAATTTCACAATAGTAGTTGGTTCATCTCATTCCCGCTTAACAAAGGATAACGTGTTTTCTTACACTTGGAAAGAGACTGACATGGCGAAAGGTTTGAATGAGATAAGGTTCGCAGTTTTTGACAGACTACAAAAATTGGACCTTAAAGAAATAACAGATCTTAGACTTCGCTCCGACGGATGCGGAGGACAAAATAAGAACTTGACGATGATAACCATGGCGTCAACTTGGTTTCAACGTGAACCACCACAAATAAAATCTCTTGAGTTAGTATTTCCAGTCACCGGTCACTCATTCATACCACCGGACCAGGTTTTCGCAAATATAGAGAAGAAAGTACGCAAGGAAGAAATTATTATAAGGCCCTAAAAATACCACGACATATTTAGTCAATTTATTACTGTGCAAGTACTTGGTACAGACTGGATAGTGTATGATTGGCAAGAGCAAGTCCAAATTAATATTAGTCCACCCCGTCTCTCCATTTTAAAATTAATTCCTGTAAACGAATAATGATAACAAAAAACAAATCTGGAAATGTTATTGTAAAAGGAGAACTATTTTATAGACATTCGACTGGCACAGCGCAGGGAATTTGCAAAAAAGTAAAAACATTAATTTCTGTGAATCCAACTGAAATTGATATAGGTGTTCGCAGTATCAAGCCGGAAAAAATGCGAAATGTTAATGGACTCCTCATTGGCCACTTCG
This sequence comes from Polydrusus tereticollis, assembly GCA_963920685.1. Taxonomy (NCBI): domain Eukaryota; kingdom Metazoa; phylum Arthropoda; class Insecta; order Coleoptera; family Curculionidae; genus Polydrusus; species Polydrusus tereticollis. Next base: position 91,401,792 of record OY987331.1, read on the forward strand.
GTTCTACTTGGAAGAAAGAAGCAGATGTTCTAGGACTTCAATACTATCGTGATGTCTTAAGCAGAAAACCTGCTATAGCCCCAGAGGAGCTAGAGGAAGTAGAAGAGGTCATTTGCCAACCCCAAGAGGATGACAATCAATTTGTGTAGTCATTTCTTGCTTTTAAAGGGGTTTTTAATTTTTGGATATTTTATAATTTTTGAATTTTTTTGAAAAATTGTTTTTTTTGATAAGGTACCTAATACTATATTATTATAGTCTTAATGTAAGATGTTTAAAAATAATAATAATACTGTTACAAAAAGAAGTTTACCTTTGTTTAATATTCAAGACCGGATAAATCCTGGCTTAACTTTCAAAATCAGTTATATCCATTTTATTTTTTTATACCAAGTAGAATAAGCTTAAAAAATCCAAAATTTTGCTCCAATAATATTCTAAACTAACTGCCTTTAATTTGGTCCCAAGTTAGCCACAAGAAAATGCTCTAGAAAAAAATGACAGTTTTTTGCGATTTTCTCAGTTTTGCTTCAAGCGGATATAACTCGTTTTGCATCTAGAGGCCTCAATTATTACATAATTTTTTAATTCACATTACAATTTAACGTATTTTTAGTACTTCTTTACGTACGAACTCGTCGGCTATGTTAATTCGCACACCTTGTTGTCGCTGTTATAAAGCATCGTCATTCGCGTCCGCTGCTGAAACTTCAACATCATCCCCAATAAAATTCAGTGGCGGTAAGGAACGTTGGCCTTGAGCTGGCGAATCAGAGTGTCATAATTTTTGAGATTCGTAATACACTGGATTGCGTCGGGTGGATGTATTCTTGAACCGAGATTACTATTTTTGATGGTTTACCATATAGAAATAGCCCATACAGGAATAATTTTATCTATTTAAGAACACTCCCCCAAAATATTTTTACTAGGTCTTATGGATGAGATGCAAATTAAAGCGCAAATTGCAAGAATAGTAATTTTCAAGTTACTTTGTTAAAAATTTATAAATGGACGTTAATTATAGTAGAGATTATTTAAAAAGACCGAAACCCCAATAAAACGTGCAACAAAGAACGCTACAGAATATTCTTTGTTTTGATACAAATCAAAAGCAAGAATAAATTAAAAGGAATATCCAGTTGACGCCCTACAAAGAGAGCAAAATAACAAATCACATAAGTCTTAGTGTTCTATCTTTTACCAGGTACCCAACCGTGTACCTGCGTAAGAAAATAAAATACAAAAATCTATTTCATATTTATGTTTATACCATTTTTAAAAATAAATATTTTTAAAAATAAATAAAGAAATAAACATACAACTACACAAAAGAAATCTGAATCTGAAGATAAAGAAATGTCACTTTCAGAACCTGAACCAGAATATAATTCATGAATTATCAGTGGCTTAGCCTGAACATCCAGAATGTGTTCTTTTGATCAATAATCCCTTATAATATTATTTGTATGGCAAACACCATCAGACCCATTTTCAGGGGTAATGATTTGTAATACCTCTTTCCAAACATCCAAAACGGCATTTTTATTTTTCCTGTCTTTTCCAATAATTTGTTTATTAAAAAATGTTTTGCTTTGGGCCCAAATTAATTCATTAGCGTTGATAATGCATTGGTAGGGCGGCAATCCCAAAACTTGATGGCCCATAGTACAAATTAATTCATCCACGGCATATCCTAATTTTACTTTGTATTGTTTTACTATTTGTAGCAATTCGGGTTTGATTGCGTTTTCTATAAAGTTAAGATTTTTGCTTTGTAGCAAGGAAATGATATCAGCTTTTCTCGTTGAAACATTTGGCATATTTTCGCTAAGTCGTGAATGGTACTTTGCATTGTCTATAACAAGAAGCGACGGGTTTTTGAGCCGAGGTAAAAGCTGTTCTTCCAACCATTTTTCAAACAATGTAGAGTCATGTTTCCATGATAGTCAGCGCTTTTATTTTTTGTAGAGAAAACTAAGTTTGTCCCATCTATAAAGCCATCTTTGGCGCCAGCCTAAAAATTATATATCTTTTGCCGTCTGATTGTTTATTATTTAAAACTGATTTGATGTTATCATCTTGCCATGTTCTAATGTTGCTACCATTTTGAAATATCCATGTTTCGTCTATAGAAACCACATCTAACGGAGTTTCTGATAACAAGTTTTCTGTATATTTTCTCAAAAATTTTATACGATTTGAAACAATATCCGGTTTCTCCATAATGTAGCGCCTGCCACTGTCCCTTTTAAATTTAAATCCCAAATGCTTTAACAAATGGTCTAATGTGGAGTTGCTTAGGTCAATAATTTGTTTGGCATGCAATTCCTCTTTTAGCTTTTGTCGTGTGACATACTTATGCATGGCAATCATATTGTAAACTACGTTTCTTATTTAAGTTTTCCTTGCCTCAGTTAAATCCCTTGTTTTTGGGGCACGCTTTTCTCTATTAGCCTAAAAAGGAAATTGAATATTATTACTACAATATGTTCTTTAATTACTTTAAAACTGAGTATATAATATACTTAGCAGCATATAATAGGAAATTACAATCCTTATCTATTATATAATATAAAAATCGTATAATTTTTTGGTCCATAAACGTCTAATACGCCCTCCACTGTGGAACACCCTGTATTCATATGTGAATAAATTTTTAACCACTTACCCTGGGAGAGGTTCCTGTTGTATATTCCTTTTGGATCCTGGCTACAGTTTTCTCACTAACCTTGCAGGCTGCTGAATTGCATTTTAAAGCTGAATTTGGCTGAAGGCTATTTTCTTTTTCATTTTGAAAACACTCCAAACCGTTTATAATAATTTTTCGTGTCTTAGCGTTAAACATTTTGCACCAAATATTCTAAGTGGAATGTCGAATAAACTCCAAAATTCCTCGCCCGTACCTGAATTTTTGGGTACCTGGGAAAAGGTTCTTTGTTCCGCTTTAGTTTCTCACACCTGACAAAGAGAGGCAATTAAGGGTTGGTACTTGCTAATTTCATGCCTATGATTTGTTTAGAAGAAAGAAAGATGATTAGAAGCTGTAGCTTTCTTTGTTGCAGGTTTTATTTTCCTTTCGGTCTTTTTAAATAATCTCTACTATTTATTATAGTAAAATTTAATTTTTCGTGTTAGAAGCAATTTGGTATATAAATAACGTTTCATTGTATCTAATGTCATTCAGTTCTGACTATACTTGTATGCAGCACTGTCTGGTTCTAACATCATGTGCCGCCACTGGTGTACATCCTTATCCATTAATATTAAGTTTACTTCTTATTATAGGTATCTATGCACGATCCGTAACATACGCGAACTCGTAATTATGATTCATTTCCAAGAGGTATTTAGTCAGCTAGAGTGCATGTCGACAGACTTAGTAATATATTAAATATTAATATAATATAAGCTAAGAGCAAGTCTTTAGTTAGCGCTAGTAAATATGTTTACTTCAAACAAGCCAAAACAACTTTGTTTGCGTAAAGTTTTGTTGATATACACACACATACGGGAAGGCTTACATGTTATATGGGAAAGGAAATAGAGGAGGGAATCTCGGAGTAAATTTATTTTATTTTTTAATATATTTTAGAGATTACATACAACATTATAACTAATTGGCAATCTGTGTATTGTTTTAATAATGTTTAAGATATGTCAGCGGCTATTTCAAAAAAATTAAAAAGAGGTAATGTATTGCTGAAGGTCAACCCTAACAGTTAAAATGATTACTCTATACAATCTTATTCTGGCACTAGAGCGAACTGCGGCTCATTAAATTGTTTACAGAAAAACAAGCTTAACACAAAGCGTCTAGAATTTTGGCTACTCTCTACAGATGGTTAGGTTCCCTAAAATCGAGTGATGGAATAGATGATTCCTTTTATTTATTATTATAAATGATTGTTTATTTTATTATAACTAATTATTATATTTTATTATAACTAAAGGGCGGAATATGCAAAATGCATAAATATGCATTTCTTGCATTTTGTAATAAAATGCATATTTTTATATGGCGTTGTCAAAAAATTAAAAACGCCCGGTCATGGAAACTCGTAGACTCATAGGTTTAATGTCCAGTCCGGCACTGATTTCAGTTATTTTCCAATCTGAAGATAATTATATAATAATTAACATTCTCATTTTGGTTATACACAAGGTACTTATTTGGGGTTTCCGGGGTTTGCAGGCACATTGTTAAATAATGCCTTATTTTTTCCTACTTAACAAACTGTATTTATATCGGGTATTTATTTTCAGTGCGAAACTAATGATTTCAAATTTGTGTTCAAAATGTCTAAAGTGGCGAAAACGTCTTCGCGGATTAAAACTTTTCCAGAGTTAGAGTTTAGTGGAGAAAAAGTCTTCTGTAAAGATTGTGCAAAAATTATTGTTTGTGAAAGTAAGTTCCAACACCGCTGCATAAATCAAAGTTACAAAAAATGAAATCTGAGTCAGTTCCGCTTAGTGTAAAAAACGCATTTCAAAATGTTGAAGAAAAATCGAAATCTGAAAAGGAAATTTTTCAAGAAGACTTATGCAAGGCTTTGGTCGCAGCAAACATACCCTTAAAAAAATTGCAAAATCTGCAATCTGTCTACAAACCATTTCTAATGAATCCACTTAGAAAGAAGAATATTATTCAGTATTTGAAACCGTTTTAGAAGAAATTAGAGCTTCACTGAGTGATAAAGATTTTTACATTTTCGTTGTTAAAAGCACAGATGCTTGCGGCAGATAAATCGCACATCTTATGATTGGAGCACTTGAAGAATATTAAGCAACAAACCCATATTTAATAACTTCTAAGCAGCTAGACAGAACTAATAATGTGACCGTAACCCGATTTATTCAGCAGTCCTTATCGAGCTTTCTCTTACCAAATCCAAAGATTCTAAGAAGTTTTTAGTACTTTTGTCTGATGCAGCACCGTATATGGTTGTTTTCATTAAGGTTAATTTCAGTTTCATATCGGACATAATATCCTCGTTCAGTATTGTTGAAACTTTTTCCGCTAAATGGAACAACATTATCGGTAAAGTAGGAGGTCAAGTAAGAAACAAACTGGATGTAACTGTAAAGAAGAATGAAGGATTTCAATACTTAACAACAGTAAAGAGCATTTATGAAGATAAACATTTAAACGAAGTTGTATCTAGGCCTTATACTTTATTGCCTAAGTTACAGTATTGTGTGGTTACATCAGTAGATGTTGACAGAAGCTTCTCTTTGCATAAACATATTTTACTGATAGAAGACAATCCTTTTTAGTTGAAAATTTTGAAAAATATTTAGTAATAAATGCCTTTTATACAATTTCAGGTTAAAAAATTGTTTACTTTTACTACTCTTTGCTTTTTTTTGTATTTTTTTTTTAATAAACATCTTTTTTTAGAACCCAATTGTGTTTCTTTTCTCTATTTTACTATAATAAACTCAGAAATATTGCATACCAGTATGCATATTTGGTCAAAAAAATGCATATAACTGCATATTTTAAAGGCAAATATATGCGCATATATTGGCTGAAATTAAGTGCATATATTCCGCCCTTTAATTATAACGAAACTAAGTTAGCCTATTTTGCTTAATCACATAACCCATTTGGGAAATGTATATGTTTTAATTTATGCTGGTCACTTTCCGTCAGTTTAGGAAACAGCAATAATATACCCGATACCACAAATCACTTCACTATCTTCACTAAGTGACTTAAGACCAACAGGTTTACTCCCAATATTAGGTAAAGTTTTAGACAGAGCAATATACCAGCAATTATATTGTTTTGCAAATGATGATGGACTACTACCTACAACCCAGACTAAGTTTCGGAATGTATTAAATACAACATCGTTATTGTTACATGTAAACGGCTTGGCTTAATATATTTATTATACACTTTTGACATGGAAAAGACCGCGCAGTTTTGTCAGACCGAATCGCATTTAGATGGTACTCAACTTATTTATACTTTCCCCCCATCAGCATAAAGTGAAATCGAAGTAGATATAAATTTAGACCTTAATAACTTTTTACATTTTAAGTTGTAATGCAAATGAAATCTAGGAACATGGTTTGATAATGGAATAAGGTTTACAGGACAAACTCAAAACTTATCTTGCTTAAGAAATTAAATCTGTATGGTATAAGAGGTATAGCGTTAGGGTGGATTACATCATATCTCTCTAACAGATATCACTGATATCAGAAAGTAATTTTACGTCAAGTTTCAAAGCGAGAATTCTCAAATCAGACTGAAATAACGTTAGGCATACCACAGGGAAGTGTTATTGGACCTCTCTTGTTTATCATCTATACATAAATAATATAAAGAAATGATATAACTGAACTATGCGCTGTCAACAAGGACTCTATTATAATCAACTATGCCCATGACACTAATCTTTTAATAACAGCATCAAGTTTACCTGTTCTAATTGATAGATCAAAATTATTGATAGCTGAAACATCTAAGTGGTTTACTAAAAATAAGCTAATATTGAGTAATGACAAAAGAAACAATATTATTTTTAAAAAAGATCAAGGCTTTAAAAACCGGCCACAATAAGTGTAAATGATAATAATGTGAAACTAGAGTCAACTACTACGTTTTTGGGAATGGTATTAGATTGTTGTCTCTCGTGGGATCATCACATTGAATACACTGTAATTAAGTTGAATAGAATATGCTATACCTTCCAAATACTGTCGAAATATATCGACTCTGAAGAAAAAAGATGATTTATCTGGCAAATTTCGAATCGCATCTTAGATATGGAATCGTTCTTTTTGGAAACAGTGGTTTCTATTTACCCGTAATTAAAAAATGATATACTCCAATGAATATGTATTAAATTTTAAACTTCGTAAAAAATTGTGCGAGTCTTATATTAAGGCATAGGTAGGTATTCTGTATTAAATTAAATTAAATTAAATAAATAATAATATCTATAACTCTTAACTAAAACAAAATTTTGTACATACTAAAAATTTTATTCTCTTTGTAATATTTTAGTAATTAGGGTTAATGTTGAGTAGCGGTTTCATTAATTTGTAATCAGCGATCTTTCGCCTTCTAAGAAATGTAACTGTTGATGATAATATTTCTTAATAATGACTACTATTATTTTTAGTATTATTATTCCTTTGAAGCAACACTGGTAATATTTTTAAATTAAACTGAAATATAAAGATAAATTGAGCATATCAGACCACGTTTCATTTATTTGTTATTTCATATGTATAATGAATTTTTGAAATTTTTTAAATCAAAAATTAAATTATTTTTTCTACAATTATTAAAAGTGGACCGTTTTTATTTCTGTTGTCAGTATCAAAAACTACATTTTATGACACAAAATACAAAGCAGGCCCTATAGAGCGACAGACTACAACACTTTGATTAAATCATTGTTAGCGCTAGCGGTGGGTGAACTAAGAACTAAATTTTTTAATCGGGCGATTTAAATTATGTAAAGTACTTGCATCTTTTTGTATCTAGTTAGGTCAGAAACACACAAGTCTCCATAAAAATATTTTTCTATAGACTATGCGACACACGTTAATTTGGCCCTGGTGTGTATTTGAACCTACATTTTCACTTAAACAAAATAATTAAAAATGTTTACTTTATTTGTACAACCACTTGTTACTAAAAACAACTAAAATATATCCTAAAAATTTAGACTACAGTGAAATATTTTGATGTGCTCAGATCCTTGACATCTTTTTATATTTACTAAAGGATATGCAAAGGATGCATGTCTGGCAACTCTTTTATACTTAAACCAACTAAGTTTTACTAGCTTTCCGTCATAGATACTATTCGTCATAGTACAAGGCTGGTTGGTTTATACCTGCATAGATTTAATTGAAACTTCGTTTAACAAAAAATAGCATCTCTTTACTATATTTGAGTAATTAGCACAGGATTTTACAACATTCTTTAAATTGCGGATATACTACACTTGATGAATAAGAATCTTTTAACGTTAGACATACTACACTCTATGAATCTGTGGGGTTTATTTATTTATCCCGACTAAAATCATAAGAACACATCTTACAAGATGTTACAATACAAAACTGATTGTCGTAAGCCGACGAAAAGGAAATTTTACTTTTTTAAGGAATCATTAGAGAAACATAAGACGTCTTTGCGTTACACACACGAGGATTTTAGCACTACTTGGTAGGAGAAAAACAGCTCACTCGCTGAATAGTACCAGGAAGATTTTCGTTACAGAGCGGAGACAACACATTTTTATGCCTTCAAAATTGAATCGTTTAGGGGAACCCGGTCCCGGAGCGAACTTCTCTCTTCAAGATGTTGTTAGCGAGTCCTTGTTGAAACTCACCGATGCATTGCAGTGATGTCAACTTTCGTTACTTTTAGGGACTTTGGGTATTATGATTCCTTACATTCTGCTCGTTACTACGTTTTAGGGATCTATCCGGTCTATCACTTAATCATATCAATGAACTTGGACTTGGACCCAAATTGAAGGACCGGTCACTGGGACTGATGGTTCGACGGTTCGATACACAATTAGGCCTAGCAACTAGTAATACAGAATATTTTGTGCTATATCCTATATAACGTTAAAGTAGACATTAACCGACATACTCATATCACATCGTTATAAATTAATAAATAAGGTAGTCTCAAAATATATACGAACAAGAATAAGCGAATAAGACACGTCGCATGCCGCGTCCACTCAACCACCACTAAGCTGACTTAATCTAAAATACATATATGCACTTAATAAATAATAGCAATTAATTGAAAAATGTAATTTACGTAATTCTCAATCGAAATCAGGGGAAATACAGCCTGCCGTATGCAGGGTATACGATCCTACGATACGTGCCGGAGATGACGATGAGATCAGATCACATGACACCAAAATTTGTTTACGATACACCCTTTGAGATAAGCATTCAGGATCGAACCGTGTGGACAAACAACGAACCAGATTTTCTGTCTGGAGCTCTGGTGTTGTTCACCGATGGATGCAAGACTGAAGAAGGTACAGGGGCTGGAATACACGGATTAAGACCAAGAAAAGACTTGTTCTTTCCCTTGGAAAAACTATCAACAGTATTCCAGGCAGAAACCTATGCCATACTACGATGCGCATGGGAAAACAATAGAAGAGCCTATCAAAATAGACGAATCTACATATGCCTAGACAGTCAAGCGGTCCTCAAGGCTCTCACGAGCCAGAGGGTAACATCAAGGCTAGTCTGGGAATGTCAAAATGAACTGAGAACCCCGGCGGACAGTAATACTGTTAAACTATTCTGGGTACCGGGTCACAGAGGCATTTTTGGCAACGAACAAGCAGACGACCTCGCGAGGCAAGTATCAGCTGCACCATACATAGGTCCTGACTCAGCTCTAGGAGTGCCTAATGCACAGCACGAGAACCTATCAAGCGATGGACCAAAAATGAAAATAAAGTCTACTGGAACAGCAGACAGGGACTGAATTATAGCAAGAGAGCTATGGGGAATATTAGTCCCAAATTCGCAAAACATCTGCTTAACCTTAGCAGGAATCAGCTAAGAATAACAACGGGAATCCTAACAGGACATATGGCTGTCAAGGATCACCTGAACAAAATAAAGATATACAATGGAGATCTTAGCAGCAGGCTCTGCGGCAAGGATAGGGAAACTGTCTATCATATTGCCTGTCAATGCGAATCCTTGGATCGCAGACGCTATGCCATATTCGGGAGAGTAAAACTGGAACTAAATGAAATAACCACTAAATCAGCAGTTGACGTGTATAAACTAATACACGGAACCAAGATAACTGAGCGGATTCAATAAAACGAAGGTTTGCACAATAGGCCTACTTATGGCAGCTGTGCTCCGGATTAGGACGGGCCTAAGGAAAGAAAAAAAAATACGATCCTTTATCTATGGTTAATTTTAAGCTCACAAAGTCATGATTCTTGTGAATCGATGCGTGCTTCTCCACATGCTTCTGTGTGTGTGTAGACACACCGATGCTGATGCCTAGTTTCATGATTCCGGGAGTCGATACATGCATCGCCGCATGTTTTAGTGTGTATGGGCTGGTTTATGCTCGGTTTATTGTTGTTGTTTTCCTGTTGTTTTTTCCTTTTTTTTATGATCACTGCAAGGTAAATCTTTTATGGCCCTCTGCAAGCGGTGCGTGTACGCAGAAAGCAATTTACGTTGGTCTTGAATCCTTGAAGATTACAATCGTTGAGAAACATGATCTTAGGGAGGTCGTTCTAAAGCGATGATGTTCTCCAAATGAAGGCATTTTTAAACAGTGTCGTTCAAGGGACACTAAGCTGAAAAGTACGATTCGAAAGAAGTAACGAATCCACTAGTAACGATGTAAAGAAAAGACACGAGTAACGAGTCCTTTATATAATTAGGACCTGTTACTTTTAGTGGTCACTTAGTAATGCTTACTTTGTAAGGATTAGTTACTTTTTTCTCAACGCCACCGTGGGGGACTAATCAAAAGTGATAAGAAATGTGGGGCAACGGCCCACGTAATCCGTCGTCATGACTACCATCGCCGCCATCGTTATACACCGTCAATAAAAAGAATTGAACAACTTATACGAGAATATGTGTATACTGCGGTGTATCGCCACCTTACAAAGACTAGCTTCGTTAGCATAATAGTAAAGTTCAACAAAGGATTCTAAGTTACAAATAGAGTTACTTTAGGATAGTGTACCTTTTTATTTTTTATCAACTCGATAAATGAATAATTCCTGGGATCGAACTTAGTATTGGTGGATTATTTTTTAATTATAAGCTTATTCTGTTGATTTTTAAGCGAAGCATATTCTTAAAATAGAGTTCATCAGAGGCAAATTTCTTTGTCAATTATCTCTTGTAACTGGTATGCAATATTGTTGAGGTTATATTTAATTTAGCAGAAAATATTACATCGTAGAAAAACAGAATTTTATTTATGGATTTAATTTATGTTAGAGCATGTTTCTCAAATAATACTCCTACACAATTCCTTATCAGTTTGTTTTAAATAAATTAGGTATTTGCTCCATAACCCTTGCGAGAGTTTTATCAATTTATTATACTATACCGGGTGTTGCATCGTCGAGCGGGACATAGGAAATCCCATGTAATTTTAAATGGGGTCAATTATTGGCTTCCCTAATTATTTTATAGAAAAATTCTATTTAGGTTTATTAAAGAGCACTAAAACCCACATTCAAAAGAATAACTTTAGATATTTTTGATGAGCCCGTTTACGGGTTATCGCCGATTTCTTTTTAACTATTTCTCCTTTTTATGGCCCCGTATTTGCGGGCACCAGTCAAGGTAAAAGATGACTGTCAAATAAAGTTGTCATTTTGAAATGTGTGCTTTATTGTTATAAAAACTCGTACATCGAAAATATTAAAGGTGTATTTATGAGTACAAATTAATCTGAATAAAACTAAAATAAAGTATCCAATTACAAGGTTAATTATGACATTTTACATGTTTCAATATTTTACTAATTAATAGGTAGGTACTATTAAATTGTTAGAACTTTAGGATTTAAGAAGATGTTCAAATATTCCTCAAAATGACAACTTTATTTGACAGTCATCTTTTACCTTGACTGGTGCCCGCAAATACGGGGCCATAAAAAGGAGAAATAGTTAAAAAGAAATCGGCGATAACCCGTAAACGGGCTCATCAAAAATATCTAAAGTTATTCTTTTGAATGTGGGTTTTAGTGCTCTTTAATAAACCTAAATAGAATTTTTCTCTAAAATAATTAGGGAAGCCAATAATTGACCCGATTTAAAATTACATGGGATTTCCTATGTCCAGCTCGACGATGCAACACCCGGTATATTATTAAACCAGTGGATACCAAATATCATGCAAAATATCTTTGAATTCCAAACATCTTCTATTCAAACTCGAGTGTAAATCCTGCGAATCCTTTAAAATTTACACTATTCACCAACTCGTAAGTTCCATTACCGTTTTTTTCCTCGACGGCTGTTTGTCACGCGATCCGGCCATAATATGCCCTTTGCCACACCTCGAGGTTATTCAGGGGTCCCGGTCAATATATTATGTCATGATAGCTGCCCCAGGGTTTATTTATGTCAATGATAATAAGTTAGAGACATCCAATTAGTTAATAGCCTGACTCTATAAAAGTACACACGACAAAACCTACAAAAAATATTAGTTTTATTACCTTTTTCAATGAGTTTCGTGCTGTTAATTGCTAATTATTATTTTTCAAACACTTTTGAAAATGTTTAAAGGGCATTAAAACAGTACGTAGATAACCTATCTTATTTTTGTTATACGTAATAGAACATTCTAGCAAAATCTGGCTGTATTGCTCTGATATCTGTGTTGATCACTTAATTATTAACCTATATTCAGGGTGTCGATTTAGTGAGTAATTCTTCGATATCGCATATACTACTACAGAGAAGGAAAAACTTTAATTACAAAAATCAAGCGGACTGTTAAAGGTTCATATTATTTAAAAAAATATTTTGAAATATACCGGGTGTTTCAAAAAGGCTTAAACTTTAATATTTTTCAATGGAATACATTTTTCATACGAAATAAGTGCCCCTTTATACAGGGTGCGCCAAACTCTATGGCCTATTAGAAGTATCTAGACAACGAAAAAAGTTAGGAATTTGAAACTTGGGTTATGTTCATAGGAGGCCATGATCTCCAATTTAAAAATATTTTTAGCACTGCGGCGTTGCCAGACCTACTCTTACCAGATACCAACTTGGTTTTTTTAAATTGAGTGCCCTGTATGTTATATAATTTTGAGATTCCCCTAAATAGTCTGAAACTTTTTTGTATAACCTATGATATATATATATCTTGAGTCGTTTAGGAAATAAAAATTATTTTTTATGAAATTTAGCAACAAACATCCCTTATCAAAAAAATAGGATTTTTCGCAACCGACATAGATGGAGGTCTGAGTTTCTGACTGATATTTTTATATGGATTGCTGTATTATAATATGCTATGCGAATTGAATTATTGCATACAGGGTGTCTACAAAATCTTATGCATTTGGAAGAACATAAAAATGTCAGTTATGCTGGAATTTTGAACGGAGCACCCTATATTTTAGAGTGGCATCCAAAATATCAACTAATTCTCTATTTAAAAGTATTATATGATGTCATATCTATTTTCAGCCGTTTTGAACTTATAAGCTAAAAACTAAAATAATGCAAGTAATGTAAATATAATTTATTTTCTTATTACTACGAGTAGGCCATGACTTCAACCAGTCAAAAAACATATTATCTGGATATGGCGAATTCTTATACAAACGAACAAATTTTAAATCTGTTCTACATTCATGGCGAGTGCCACAAAATTATATCTAGAACATGCAGAAAGTTTAACGAGCATTTTCCAAACTTAGTTCCTATGAACGAAAAGAAGTTCAAGAGGATAGAAGGTAATTTCAAGAACAATGGTCAAATACAGCAGCCAGGAGCCCAAATTAAACCTGTAACAGGTAACGAGGACAATGAAATAAATGTCCTGGCATATTTTTCTGCATTTCCTCATGCGTCAATTTATTCTGCTGAAAAAGACTTAAGAATATGTTATAAATCGATAGAAAGAATTCTGCATACACATCAAATGCATAATTATAAATTTGTGACACTTCAAGCTATCAAGCCTAATGATCCTCCAAAACGAGTTGAATTCTGTAAATTGGTCTTAATTCGTACACAAGAAGATCCAAATTATTTAAGAAAAATTATTTGGACCGATGAAAGCAAATTTACCAGGGAAGGCATATTTAATAGGAGAAATTCACATTACTGGGCCGCAGAAAATCCGCACTTTGTTAGAGCGGCAGGGTTTTATTACAAATTTGGCTTCAATGTCTTTTGTTTAATGATGAACGATAAAATAAAATATTACATTTACGAAGAGAATTTAAATTCTGAAAAATATTTGGAAATATTAGGAATCACAGTATCTAACTTCCTCGATGAATTAAATATTGGAATGCTGCGAGATTGTTGGTATCAGTTAGATGGTGCACCAGCTCACTGTTCTAATGAAGTGACGAATGAATTTACCCAGATGTTTGAAGACCGCTGGATTCGTCGAATGGGTCCATGGAATTGGCCCCCGAGGTCGCCAGACTTTACCCCACTTGATTTTTATCTTTGGGGTAGGATAAAACAACTTATTTACCATACACCAGTTCACACCAAAGAAGAGCTTCAAAATCGAGTACGGGAGGCATTCCTGTCTTTGGAGGCATGTGAGATACAAGCGGCAACAACAGACCATTTCTGACGGAAATCCACCAATGTTTGGGAGGGCGTTTTAAACAATTTAGTTATTGATATTTTTTTTGTTATTCTAATTTTTGTGTTTTATTTTTGAATGTTAAGAATCTGTTAACTGCGTCATTTTCGTAAATGTTTTTTGACTGGTTGAAGTCATGGCCTACTCGTAGTAATAAGAAAATAAATTATATTTACATTACTTGCACTATTTTAGTTTTTAGCTTTTAAGTCCAAAACGGCTGAAAATAGATATGACATCATATAATACTTTTAACTAGAGAATTAGTTGGTATATCAGATACCACTCTAAAATACAGGGTGTTCCATTTAAAACTCCAATATAACTGACATTTTTATGTACTTCCAAATGCATAAGATTTTGTAGACACCCTGTATGCAATAATTCAATTCGCATGATATATTATGATACAGCAACCCATATAAAAATATCAGCCAGAGACTCGGACCTCCATCTATGTCGGTTGCGAAAATTCCCATTTTTCTGTTAACGGATGTTTGTTGCTAAATTTTTTAAAAAATAATTTGTATTTCCTAAACGACTCAAGATAGATATATCATAGGTTTTACAAAAAAGTTTCGGAATATTTAGGGGAATCTAAAAATGATATAACATACAGGGCATTTAAAAAACCCAAATTGGTATCTCGTAATAGTAGATCTGGCAATGTCGCAGTTTATTCAACTTTACAATCTCTAGTAGCTCCTTTTTCAGTATACCTTTATGAAATGGTGTCTAATTTACAGTAAGTAAGAAGACGATGGTATTTTTTCGGATTTTCTTGAGTGGTAGCTAGCATTATCCATGACTACAACAGGCTCAGGAGGAACAAGATCTAGCATTTGCTAGAAATATTCTTCAAGCACATCAGCATTCATGTCTTCACGATAGTCTGCAGTCCGTTTTGATTTAAATGCTAGTAAGCCGCCATCGACAAATCCATTTTTGCTACCAATGTGAGTAATAATTAATCTTTTACCTTTTCCCGAGGGTGCTTTTATTCCGGTGGACCATCCTTCGATAAAAGCTTGCCTCGCGCTTTTTATATGCTTATACTGCCATGTTTTACCAACGGTATAACCTCCATTTAAACAAGTTTCGTCCATATAATAGATATTCCTGTTTTCCCTTCGAAACTGTCTAACTGCCCTCAAATATCTTTGTCGCCAGGAGATGATTTCATCTATCTCTATTAAAAAAAGTTTTCTGTTTTAAATTTTTTTATAACAAAAATTCATTTCCTTCAAAGTTTTCCATACTTTCTTCTTACCCATGAGTGGAATGAAATCATCCTTTTCATTACAGACATTATTTTGTCCATTTCTTTTTTTAAGTTAAACAAGTGTATGATTGTTCTGATGGCAGTCTTTACACCCTTATTTATTACAATTTCTGTTCTTCCTGTGCTTTTCTTTGGTGACCTAACACATTCCAACTATTTTTGCAACTCCGAATGTTATATGAAATAATAATTGGACTACGCCTATGGAATATGGTGAAGACCACTGGGTCTTATAAGTTCAATAATGATTTATTACTCTGTTCCGTTAAGAAATAGACTATAGTTTCTTTATTGAGTTTATTCTAGTTTTACTTCTAAATCTCGGGAAGTTTAAATTAGATTTACTCAATGTTCTTCAATAAGATGCCCTAGATATTTTATCAAAAATTGAAACTTCAACTAAGTCCTCTTATAACTATAAAATTTTTATTCTTTCTTATTGAGTTAAATGGTCTGAATTATTGGAATACCCTGTATTTTTGTTGTACATATCTTCTAAGCTTTATACCAAAATTTCTAATCTTCTACCGATCCAATAATTCTTCTTAGCAGTCATTACATTTATGGGACTTCCATCTTCCAAAAATTTCATTTATTCTATACGCTTTAGGGCTTAGTTAACCATGGAAAATGAAGTACAATAATAATTGTCGTTTACAAAGTTTTTGACATTTTGTTGTTAAACTATTTTGTATATGTAATTACACTTAGAATAAATTACTCGCAAGAAAAATTATTAAACATAGTTTATACTTTGGGAGAAAGTCATGAGAACTCTCTTTTAGTCATAAGAATATATGAAAGTATTATGCCTGACAAAAAAAAAGGACAAACTTATTTTTTTACATCGCGTTTCCGGTTGGCAGAAACCGACAATTCACTTTCAGCGCCACCTGATAATAGATACCTGCTTATGCGGGTTCCATTCCAGCGTTAAGACCTCGCTGGTCTGGTTTGGTGGATAGCTCAATTGTTTTTCGGAAAGGAGATAGGATTTAGGAGGTTAAAAGGACGGTTTGAGCGTACAGGGAATGTAAAGTATAAAAAACCCGAAAGACTATTTTAACCAAAGATAATGAATTTGTGAAAATCTCAATATTAAAAAATCTTCAGTGGCAGTATCGCTTAGAAAACACGAGTTTCATCCCTACCACCTTCAAATAAATCAGGAACTCGCAACGATTTAAAGACATTTTGGAAATGAGCACAACACAAAATAAAGGAAATCTTTTTATTCGTTAAGAATGTTTTCTTCACCGATGAATCCACATTTCATAGGAATGGTCTTGTGAATCGACACAATTGTCACTTTTACAGTATTGAAACCCCATGTGGCATTCAAGGTTTTCATTTTCAGCGTCAGTGGTGTTTGAGGAAATATGATATAATGATTATGTGAGTGGACCTTTCTTAGCAGCACATTTTCTACTAGAAGATCTGCCAGTGTTACAACAGCATGTTCCAGCTCAAATTAAAAATAATATGAGGTTTCAGCTGGATGGCGCTCGTGCATACTTCTATAGAGATGTACGAGCGCATCTCGAACAAAAGTTTCCTTAAAAATGGTTAGGTCGAGGAAGACTCATTAACTGGCCTGCCAGATGGCCTGATTTGACCATCATGGACTTTCTTTTATGGGGTTATGTAAAGTCAAAAGTATATCGCCTATTTAGACAGGGTGTCCGGGTAAATGTGGGAAATCTCTCGGATTCAGATAGAACATGAAAAAATAAGATAACAAGTTCCTCTAATTTTTTTTCTTACAGGCCCTCCCTACGGAGATATGTTCCCCTGAAGGACGCTGCTGAAAATCGTTGTTCCTTGAATAACTTTTCAAGTACTTAATATAATTTAATAAAAATTCAATGTGATGGACACTAGCAAGGACCTCTTAGAATAGCGTCCTTGAGACATATTTAGCTTTTATAGTTTACTACGGGCGGAATAAGCTTGACAACTTAATGCTTAAACTTTTAACACCCTGTGTGATAAAGTCTTGAAAATAATTAATCTGCATAGATTGGACCTTAGACTAAAAAAAAAGATACGCTTGTTTATTGTCGATCAAATGAACTGTTTATAACAATTTTATTAAACGAATTCAAACTTGCATTAATCAAGATGGACGACACTTTGAGGAACTTATTTAACTATACCGGGTGTTGCATCGTCGAGCGGGCCATAGGAAATCCCATGTAATTTTAAATGGGGTCAATTATTGGCTTCCCTAATTATTTTATAGAAAAAGTCTATTTAGGTTTATTAAAGAGCACTAAAACCCACATTCAAAAGAATAAATTCAGATATTTTTGATGAGCCCGTTTACGGGTTATCGCCGATTTCTTTTTAACTATTTCTCCTTTTTATGGCCCCGTATTTGCGGGCACCAGTCAAGGTAAAAGATGACTGTCAAATAAAGTTGTCATTTTGAAATGTGTGCTTTATTGTTATAAAAACTCGTACATCGAAAATATTAGCCATGAATTACACTTCTGAAGAAAAAATATTGATGATTAAATGGTATTATCAAGGAAATAGTTATCAAAATGTGTCAGACATGTTTGCTGCTCTGTATCCGAATAGACCGATACCTGCAAAATCTACAGTCGAAAGGACTATCAAGAAATTTGAGACAAAAGGCACTGTAATAAATAACTGCAGATGTGAAGAAAGGCAGGAACAAAGAAGAGATGCAAGAATTATTAATTACCTATTAATTAGTATAATATTGAAACATGTAAAATGTCATAATTAACCTTGTAATTGGATACTTTATTTTAGTTTTATTCAGATTAATTTGTACTCATAAATACACCTTTAATATTTTCGATGTACGAGTTTTTATAACAATAAAGCACACATTTCAAAATGACAACTTTATTTGACAGTCATCTTTTACCTTGACTGGTGCCCGCAAATACGGGGCCATAAAAAGAAGAAATAGTTAAAAAGAAATCGGCGATAACCCGTAAACGGGCTCATCAAAATTATCTAAAGTTATTCTTTTGAATGTGGGGTTTAGTGCTCTTTAATAAACCTAAATAGAATTTTTCTCTAAAATAATTAGGGAAGCCAATAATTGACCCCATTTAAAATTACATGGGATTTCCTATGTCCCGCTCGACGATGCAACACCCGGTATAATTTTTTGTATATTATTTATGAGCTGGAACGCCGCAGAAATATTATGATTCAGTGGGGTAATGTACTAGGTATTTACAAACGAATCAATGATTTGTTTCAGATCGCCGGGTGGTCATGAGCAAATATATACAGATGTCGAGATGAAAGATTTGCGGACAACACCATATCGGAGCGGACGGCACCGTCATGATCTGGGTGGGCATTTCTAGCAAAGCACGTACCAATTTGGTGTTTGTTGAAAATGAAGCTTTAAATGTCCACCGTCACATTGAAGGTATCCTTCCAGTAGTGGTAATTTCATTTCATCCGTTAGGAACCATTTTATTTGAATGAATGATCTACGTTGCACATGTAGTAATCTGTACTGAGTATCTGGACACGGTTGGGCTGCGAAGTTTGGAATGGCCCGCATGTACTGCGGATCTCAAGCCCATTGAACATTTCTGAGATAAACTTAAAAGAGCTGCTCGTCGTCGTCCTGTTCTACTCTAAACTTTGCAAAAGCCAAGGTTGGCATTAAGAGAGGAATATCAGACTATTCCTCAAGAAAGAGCTGTCATTGTTGCGAGATTTGGATATAAACGAAATTAAAATTTTTGTTTCTGTTATTAATTACTTCAACTGCTTTTGTTATTATTATTGTTATTATATTATAATAAATTATAAATTTTAATTTTGTTTTTTATTAATTTTTGACTTATTTAAACGTATGGGCGTTATAATACAAAAAATATAGAGTATTGCAATAATCCACACCATATAACTTTAAAAAAATAGCGAGAATTCTGAGCAAATCATAAAATAATAAAAATATTTTATAGTTGTAAGGGGACTAGAAGGAGTAGAAGTTTCAATTTTTGAAAAAATATATAGGGTATCCCATTATAGCAAATTGAGTAAATCTAATCCAAACTTCCCGATATTTGAAAGTAAAATTAGAGCAACCTCATCATCACATAAACATCACATCTCGTAATCTCTTATAAACAGTACCCATATAACCCAGGTGCAACTATCTGCTAAAAACTAAAATCAGTAAAGAAACCATAGCTTATTTATATTGCGACCGTACAGAACCAAATATAGGAAAATAATTAATATCTTGGAAACATCGCAAGAGATTCAAGCATAATTTTGGAATTACATAAACAATAGAGAGTGACACTTATTTCGGATAAAAAATATAGGGTGTCCCATTTAAAAATAATTAAGTTTAAGTTGTCCCGCTTTTGTGAAACACCCTGTATATTTAAAAATGTTTTTAAAACATACACCTTCAACAGTCCCTTGATTTCTATATTCAAAGGTTTTCGCTATCTCTAATAGTATATGAGATATCAAAGAATTACATACTAAATTGACACAACGAACACTGCTTGCTAGCTTCTTACGCATTAATTTACTATATCGGTCAGCATAGACTGGTTGTTTAAGCTTTTTTAAATGGAACATTCTATTTTTTAATTTATTTTTAGATTCTGCATGAAATTTTATAACTTATTTGTTAACAATGTTATATACCTAAACCTAGTAGTTGTTCTAATATTCTAATTTTTCTACAGAAATATTAGTTATGACTATTATAAAAAATTGACAGTTCCGCCATTATTTCTGAAGGTGGAATAATCATTGGAATGACAAGAAAAACATGTAACGAAATTTATTTTGAACGCCCTGTAGCATCTAACTCAAATTCGTTACATGTTTTTTCTTGCCATCCCAGCAAGACGTTTGTACCAAATATGGGTATTCCACCTTCAGACACAATAGCGGAACTGTCAATTTTTTATAAGAGTAAAAACTAATATTTTCTAGAAAAATTAAAATATTAGAACAACTACTAGGTTTAGGTATAAATTATTATTAACAAAAGAGTTATAGAATTTTATTCACAATCTAAAAATAAATTAAAAAATAGGGTGTTCTATTTAAAAAAACCTATGTTATATTTGCCACGCTTGTTAGAACCACCCTGTATACTCAAATATAATTTTGAACTGTACATCTTAATATTCTCTAAAACTTTTGTATTTAAGGTTTTTTGGCAATACCCGAAACAAATAAGATAATGAACTTTAGCCTATGGATGACCCACTCTGTATACTGTCAGATTCAATAAAAATACTTTTTCTATAACCGAGCGCCAAGTGCGGTTTTAGAGCAAGAAAGCACATAGTACATTTTTCTGTCAACAATATTCGTTAAGGTGCTCCCCGAGACGCCACTGGACTTAATAAAAAAACTTTAACACCCTGTATATCGTAAACGGAGCAACTGCCGACATATGCCTAGATGAAATTTTTCTCTTGGATTATCATAAGAAATCACTCCCTTAAGTTACGTACCGTACTTCTGAAACACCCTGTATAATAAAACTTATTAAAACTACGATTCTTACGCGTTTTCACTACCTGCGAAGCTTTTCCAATACAGCTGCCACATATAAAAAATACACCACCTAAAGATACACATTAACGTATGTCGAACAACTCAAATCTTTTTCCTAAAAGCATTAACCCTACTTTTTGTGGGAACTGGAACATATGTTCGGGACAAAAAAAGACCCCCCAGGTCAATCTATCTTATGGAAGATGTTCCTAACTTCACCTGCCGAAGCAAAAACGCTAAATGGTTTTCTTGTGGATAAAGTGAACAGGCAAGAAACCGATATCTTGTGTTGAACACATATTTACAACTTTGTTTGAGAGACTGGAAGGAGTTTCTAAGTGGGTTTTTGTACGTATAAATATGTATACGGTTAAAATACATTAGGGAGCTATTTCAGCGTTAGTAATGTAATGATTGTTGATTTTCTGGATATATTAAACCAAACAGTTTGAACAGAAGCTTTATAAAGTAATGTAAATATCATACGAGGGCACGTGAAAACATAAGGACAAGTTTCCATACTTAAAGTTCAAAATCTGTGTCACTAGTATTTTCTTTTATGATAAGGCACGGCACTCAGGATTACACTTTTATTGCGTTCTGCGAGCAGTGCGTATGCACAGGAAACGATTCACGTTGGTCTTAAATCTTTGGAGATTAAACTTCTTTGGGAACACGGCTACAGGCGTTCCAGAGTCATGACGTTTACCAGATGAAAGAATTTTGAAAAAGTATCGTCCGAGAGACACTAAGCTGGACCACGGACAGGTAAGCTGCAGCAGCTCCTCGTATATTTCTACCATGCACTGCTCTGGGTGAAATCAAGCCGGCAACCTTATTTCAGCACTTGCAAGGAAAATATTTGTAAAATAGTCTTAAGTCGTCAACCTGCATTCGACGTTCATGGTCACTGATCAGGCGAATGGTTCTTCTTTGAATGGAATCTAGCAATCTCAGGATATGTTTAGAAGCAGAGCCCCAAATGTGCGAACAGTGCTCCAGCGATGGTCGAATTTGGGCTTTATAGCGCATCAAAAGTTGTTGGGGTGTATAGAGGTTCTTAGTTCGGAAAAGTATTCCAAGCTTCTGCGAGGCTGCCTTAGCAATCACCGGAACGTGACTATGTCAAGACAAATGACTATTCAAATTGACGCCCAATAAATTAGTGGATGAAGCCAGGGAAATCGAGCGTCCCGCCATGACTATAGCATTAAACTCTAGTTGGTTACTGTCACTCCAAGACAGAATTTCTTTCAGGAGGTCGTTGTTGAGATGTGAGACACCTTGCTGCCTATACAGATGTGCATTGGCAGCCGATGTCCGAGCATCCAAAGTAAAAGATGAAACAACAAACAAAAGATCGTTAATGTATGGTAAAAAGAGGGTGGGTGACAATATAGAACATTAAGGGATTCCAGCGTTGATGTTAAATATGTCTGAAAGAAATCCGTCCATCGCCACTCACAGAGAACGGTCTTTAAGAAAGCCTTGGAAATGTCCAGTGCTACCGCCCGGGACTCCCCATGATGTTCTATTGCGTTGTTCCAAACATGACTAACATAAGCGAGAAGGTCTCCTGTTGATCTAGACTTACGGAATCCATACTGGCGGTCACTAATAATGTTAAAGCCTTCCAGGTATTTTAATAATGTTTCGTTGATAGCCTTCTACATAACTTTTGATATAACCGAAAGCAATGCGACTGGACGATAGTTGTTTGGCAAGGTCTTCTTGCCTTTTTTGGGTATGGGCTGGACTCGCGCAGCAAGAAGGAAATATTCCTTTTTTGTAGGCTAAGTTAAAAAGCCTACAAAATACCGGTGTCAGTTCGTCAGCGCATGTCTTAATTATAATGACTGGAATATCGTCAGGACCAGAAGCCTTTTTAGTGTCAAGACTCCTCAAGATTCGTTAAACATGACGGTGGCGAAAGACAATCTCAGGCATTCTCGATTCTACAGGGGGAATGTTCGGTGGAGTACTTCCCTGAAAATTTACCGTTGAATGTGAAGAGAATAGTTCCGCCAGTAGGTTTGCTTTTTCCTGTGCTTTGGTCGCAATAGTCTCAATAGTGCCATCAGAACATGGTAGATGTGGAATGGTTGACTTGGTAAAGTTCTGACTTACGGCCTTAGCTACCGACCAAAATGATCTTATGGCTGTCAAGCTTTCTTAAAGACCGTTCTCTTCGAGTGGCGATGGACGGATTTTTTTTAGGCATATTTAACATCAACGCCAGAGTCCCTCAAGGTTATATATTGTCGCCCACCCTCTTCTTACTATACATGAACGATCATTTGAAAAAATACTAAGAATCCCATAAATAGCTTCGCTGATGATAGCACACTTGTTTCATCTTTTACTTTGGATGCTCATACATCATCTGCCAATGCACATCTCTATAGGCAGCAAGAGGTCTCATCTCTCAACAAAGTCCTGGATGAAATTCTGTCTTGGTGTGACAGTAACCAAGTAGAATTTAATGCTTAAAACCCAGGCGTCAGTTTAAAAAAAAAAATGATTGTTGAAGAACCGGATATAGTCATGGTGGGACATTCGATTCCCATAGCTTCATTAATTCACTTGTTGGGCATCAATTTGGATAGTCATATGTCTTGGCATAGTCACATTGCGGTCATTACTGAGGCAGCATCGCAGAAGCTTGGAGTGCTTTTCCGAACTAAGAACCTCTATACACCCCAACAACTTTTTATGCTCTGTGAAATCCAAATTCGACCATTGCTGGAGTACTGTTCGCATATTTGGGGCTCTGCTACTAAACATACAAAAAAGAGCCATTTGCTTGATCGGTGACCATGATCTGACGAACAACCTGGAAAGCCTTGAACATCGAATGCAAGTTGGCGACTTAAGTATATTTTACAAATATTTTCATGGCAAGTGCTGAACTGAGATTGCCCGCTTAATTTTACCCCTCGCAATGCATGGTGGAAATACACGACGGGCCACTGCAGCCCACCCGTACGTGGTTTAGCTTAGCGTCCCTCGAACGACACTGTTTAAAAATTATTTTATCTGGAGAACGCCACCACTCTGAAACGACCTCCCTGAGGCCGTGTTCCCAATGAGTATGATCTCCAAAAATCTGGGACCAACGTGAATTGTTTTCTGCGCACACGCACCGCTCGCAGAGAGCCATAAAAGATTCATCATATAGTTCTGTGCCTTATCATAAAAAAAAGTTAAAGTATGCAAAGTAGAGGATCATAGAATTTTTCAAAAAAAATGTCTTTATAGTGGTGCAATTGTACTTTAAATAAACTCATTTTTAAAATTCGATAAATTACATAGCTCCTAGGCTTCTTTGCCTAACTGATGAGACCTCGAAAGGTCGAAAGCTGTACTGGGATCTTCGCACTGTATAAAGGTGGAATATCGCCGCGCTGACGGAAAGATCAATGGAAATCGGCAGAATTCGCAAAGTGTCAAATTCGACATGCGTTTGCCATCCAAATTCGATCAAACCTTCGTCTTCGCAAAGCGAAACATATTCTTGCCATAGGTGCAAATTACACCTGGAAAATTAGTTTTGTGCTAACTCCAGCAATTATTTCAGCTTATTTCGACTTCGATTCGTCATCTTCAGTCAGGGAAAGTACCCTGAGATAAGTAGATTTTGTACATTTAATTGGACTAAATTATTATTTCTCTTACTGAGAATAAAATAGAGGCGTGAGGGATATCCTTGGTCATATTAAGCAGTAAAACCCATAGTAAGGTATTTTGATTGATAAGTATAAGTAAAAATCTTGCTAGCCAGTGAGATAAAGTGAAACAATGTATATCACAGAGGAATTATTTAATTTAAGCTTACCAGTTTTAAGAATATAAAATTTTGCTGGTCACATGATTTTTGCAAACTATAACTTATTTTTACATATTGTGGCAAAGAAAACGTGAAGTAACATTTGAAAAATAATTGGAAAAACTTGAAATCAGAAATTGACAAGGTCTGCTGAGTCGAGCCAAATGGCTGTTGGTAGTACCTTGTTCGATTTTTGGGAAAGGTGGAGAAAGATAAGAGCCTAAACTGTCAAATTCGCTTAGCGGCCCAAGCAGATTAAAAAAAACATCGTAGCGAAAGACGAAAAAATATATATTCTGGTTTAATTTTAAAATGATTGTAAAGTAAGTTACATAATATTTCGTTATGATTATTAGATTTTATTACAACAATATAATAATAGATAATTAGTATAAATTGAGTAAGAATACATTATCGGTAAAATATGGAATCAAAAGGAAAATATTTAGATGTTTTTTATTGAAATGTGTTCTAGTCTAATCGGCACTATTGCCAGAGAAAGAAATCAACTAATCATTAGATTTATAGTTGTTGGTACTCGGTCAACAACACCGAGAATATAAGGACTCGGTGCTCTCGCGCGAGGTTACCACAGGCAGATGGTGCATTGAGTTGGCAGCCCATGCTGATCGCATTCTTTATTTTGAGTTTTTCGCTGTTTAAGTATTGACAAATGGGTATTTAAAACAATAAAGAGATTTTAATAATTGGAAGAGGGTGCCAATCGTCAACTCACATTGGCGAAATGTTTTAAGAGATTGAAAAACAATTGCCTTTTCAACGCCACTGTCAAAATCGGGATAGTATAATGTTTGGTTTTGTTTTCAATTAAGCTAGTTGTTTCTTATTCATTTAAGCAAATACAAAGTAAAATAAATAAGAAAAGAGAACGTGTCTTATCTGTAGGGTGAGGATAAACAATACTTAATCTTTTATTGTCAGCAAAATGGCTCATAGCTTTATTGCTTAGAGCATTAACATCAATCAAATCACTAATAACGCAAAATACCTTTTAGCCGATTTCCTCTAACTTAGTCATAACTCAGTTGCTTAATGAAGAAACTAGAAGATGGTCAATTGTGGACGTAGGACTAATATGCACTACTACACTAAGAGCAGAATTTGCCAAATAAGCATTATTATAAGCAGTTCCAACAATATTTCCTACTTTATAATCAAGAAACGGTTTAATGTGGATTTCGTTCATTAATAATATTATATTTTTTCACGTTCTCACGATAACTTATAAAGGCTTTTTAATACAATTTGGATGTAAAATTAATAGATTAGCCAATATTTAAGGACGAGGGTAGCATAATTTGCATGGGATTTCCCATGGTCAGTCTGGCGGTGCATCAACCGATTTATCAAAAACCAAAAATTTATGATATATTCGTCTTTACTTATTTAACAAGATATAGACTTTGCATAAAATACAAGAATGCCCTTTACTAAATTCAAATAGTTCTTACCTTAGCAACAAATCGTTCGCTTTATAATGAGTATATCTTGACTTTTATTCTTACCTGTAACAAAAATTAAAAATTAGAACTGAATTAACCTTAACTGTAAAAGGCATTTAAACATCGGGGAAAACAACCTATTACTAAACTGTTCCTAGGATGAAAAAACGCGATATTCACCTTCCGAAATTAGTGCTAACAACATCATCAAAAAGCTTTCCCTATCTAGAAATTACCAGTTTCCAATCTTAATCTTTGAAAAACAATGGTCCCGAAATCAGATAATTATCCTAAAAGGACCTATTTGCTAATAGTCTAGGCAGACGCCATTATAGTGGAAGCTGCCACCGTACAACCAACCTACCTCATAAAACTACAAGAAAAAAATAAGAGAAATTCTATATAAAAGAATATGATTGCGAATAACGAATCGGTGGCAAACTTAACCGATTTTGGTTTCTAATATTTTTATAGAACCCCAAATAAATGATTTTTCATGTTTTCTTCTATCTGAAAGAACTACATTTTTATTTTAGCTTTGTTATATAAAAAGAACCACAAACAATTTAAGTGTTATACAAAACCAAATTACGCCTTAAACAATAATCGTGTGCCAGTATTCACCTTAGGATAACCTAAAATAGACTGCGACAAGGCAACCTATCCACCCTTACTCTGGCAACCCTGCCCTGGAGGATGTTCTTCAGACACCCCTTAGCTAGCTCAACTCAGGGTAGGTTCGCTATTTTGTTTCTAGTTTGAGAGGTTTAGCACTCTTATAAGTAAGTTATAGTCAAATCCTGAAGGCGCCACCTTAGTTTTATTTTACTTAAAAGCCTTTAAATGTTCTAGTGTTTGGCCTCAGATAAAAACAAACTAAGAAAAAAAACACTTATGTCACAATCGGTATACCCTAGCTTATTATAAGCTCTTATTCACTCAAGCCCTCAATGCTACTCTATTTAAAATAAAAGCCAAATTTTCGCAGAGGCCAATACCAATATTTATTCTTAAGGTGGTGTTAAGCCCTTGGTTACTTGGTTCTATAAATGCAAGCTCCTCTTACTTTGGTGGACAATAGATACTTAAAGGTAAAAGATGAATAAATGAAATGAAATATTAAAGTGATAGTACTAGGTTTGACAATAAAAGTTCTGAAGGTTTAAATTTACAAAGTTATCGATAAAAGAAAGCAAAAAGTCAAACCCTGTTTGACAGGGTCTTGCACAAGACGGCAACTGTCAGACCTACACTGTAAAAATGACTGTTCAGTCTGATCTGGCAGCCACATATACCTACATCCAGGACATTGCCGCTGAGTAGGAATTTCTGCAAGGTCTGTGCAAGAACCTCTCACAACTAACTAAATCTACCATCAGAGCATTCTTAAAGTACAATACAGAATCTTACGAGTACCTGTGGTTACTCGATAAGTATACTAGCCACTTGGCATAAGTAAATTAAAATGTCGAAGTTACAAGTGTCAAATTTAGAAGAATCAAAGGGCCTTTAGCCGGGGAACAAAAATATTTGCTTTATAATCATAAATTGTAACTATATTTACAACAAAAGTAGCTGTAACAGACTACCTAACGCTCTGAACTACTAGAGACTCTTGTGACGTCTTAACGCTATGTCGACATACGCTACACGTTTACATTGCACAAGCTCTATACATAACATGGGCGCAAAACCTTATCCAAACACTGTATATGAAACAATACGCAAATGCAGAATATTAAGATTTTAAGTCGACTACTTTTTAAAGAAAAATGAACACAGGGTAATGATACTTAGCTGCAACTTTACGTGCTACCCATGGTTCATGAAGACTCAATCTTTACACATACACACATGGTCCCTGAAACAGCTAACGTGGATATTGCTACACAGCTAGTCTCCAAGAATTTCAATAGTACACGGCAACTGGCACGTCCCGCGTCTAGGCAATTCCCACAAAAATAAACTAGTACTCCACTTTGTACTCGGACTTTTAGTCCCTCAAATAAAAAACCCTAAAATCGAATTTTAAATGTACAAACATGAAAGAGAAATCTTTCATAACACCAATCGAGGGTAATTCAGATAATAAAGTTAAAACCTACCTCAAATAACTAACGATGGTTCCCAATTTACCAGATGGCGTCTATGACCGCTGTTGAAGTTCATTAAAGCATTTTAAATCGGCATTCCGCCAAAAGGAATAGGCAAACTACAAAACCATACCCTTTTTAAAACATTTGTGGATGCTTTATCGACACTACATTAGCCTGCACGGCCCAAAAAAACTAAACTTGGGGAGCTGCTGCCACAAACGTGCTCTAACTTCCAGTGTCCATGGTCGAAAGGGACGGTTCTTATTTTTCTCCAACGTACATAGTTACCGAAACAAAACAATGACAAGAATTAGTCACCCTATCTATGAAAACTAACCTCTTATAATAACATAGAAAACTGACGGCGACCGAAGTCTACCCACGCGACCAAGCAAAAATTAACCAGAAGTCGCTGTGAAAATGCACAGAAACTGTCAGTCTGACACTGACCTATTAGTGACCTATTAACTATATATAACTAATCAATTAGAAAAAAGATTTGAAATCAAACCTGTCTGCAAGTAGTAACAAACGATGAACAGAAGAAATCAATCCATTTAGCTATGTCTTACAAGATACAAAACATTCCTGAAATATAAACATCAACAAAGGTTTAAAACTAAACATAATGAAAATTTTGGCTATTACAGGTAACTTAATTAACAATTAATGTTTAAGGTGAGAGTCTACATATGTATTTTAACAATTTAAAACCGAAAACTTAACAGAGATAATCAAACTTATGAAATGCAATTTTCGAACTGTAACAGCTCCAAGTTTAAAGGGGACTTGGTCTTCCAAATAACATTGACTGCAACACAACTGCCACAGAAATTGCTACGGTCGCAGGTCAAATATCACGCATTAAAAAAAGGTGCTTAAAAAACGTATTATAAGTGTCATCCTAATTACATTTTCAATATTTATGCTGACTGAATGCTTAAGAAGTAATACATTATATGAAATAATCGCATGCCATTGCAATATGCAGCAAAATTGCTTTTAATCTGTGTTTTAACATTTACATCGTATCAACAATTTTTGAGTGCCCCAGTAACACCATAAGTGCACTCTGTGTGGTTACCTTATAAGAGGGCACACGGATAGGGTGAGCCCACCTTTAAGGAGTTATCGGGGGCCAGAGCAGAGCTATCACCAGCTCTGATCTCCGCTTACCCCCCTAGGCTTGCCTGCCTTCCCTCCCTGCGGTCCACTCCGCAGGGTCTTACCATTAACAGCAATACTTCGCTGTTCACATGAAGTCGGGTATGTGGGTTTTTCAAGGGGGGTGATGTGTGTGGCTACACCTAAAGAAGTTGACGTCGGGGGCGTTTGTGTCGGTGCGGGGCACCTATATCATAGTCAGAGGCTTGCCTGATGAGCGGGTTGGGGTGGGTGAGGGTGGTGGTGAGGATTTTAGTTCTTTCGTGGAGGTTGGGCTTCGTACCCCAAGCTGCTGAACCGTTTGTGAGGCTAAGACGGATAATAAAGTTGATGAGGAGGAGTTTATTTTTGTAGCTGAGGGTACAGCGTCGATTGAGCAGTGGGTATAATTGGCTGTAAAAGTAAAAATCTTAAACATGTCCATTCTCCCAAAATTGTATTATGGGTGGCGCATCGAAAACAAAACAGAGTCATTTACTGGCAGCTCAGTTCTTTTTTGGAAAAACGTTTAGACCCGTCGATTTTGTTTTCGAGGGGGACATAAAATTGGCAAAAAATCACGTTAACGCGTGCAGCCCCCTGGGCGGGGGTGGCACCACCCCTAAAATCTTATATGGAAAGGGGGGTCGAGTGATACCTTATTTTGATGGTCCTGCAATTCCCTTTATAATTATGTATAATTCGTGTACTTCAGTTGATTTAAAGCTTAAATAATCCTCTAATACATCATCATTAGTGGAGATCAATACATTTGGCAGCAAAGTAGTGTAAAAATGAAAAATGAACTGACCCGTCAGCCAAGTAAATGTTATAATGACCACCATGACTCTCCATGCAGTAATAAAGATTTTGCTTAAAACGTTGCCACACATTTTGCAATATTTGAGGAGTAATTTGAAGGCACTCATTCACAATTCTTTATCGCAAATCTTCACGATGTTGGCTGAGTAGCATATATTTTGCTTTTTAAGTGACCCCACAGAAAGAAATCCAAAGGTGATAAATCTGGCGATCTTGGGGGCCATTCAATGGCACCTCTTCTACCAATACATCGACCTGGAAACGTCTGATGTAAGTATTGTCGAACACGTAATGCATAATGTGGTGGGGCACCATCCTGTTGGAACATCAACCTATTCGCAATGTACCGCCAATTGTTCTAATTTTAAATTATGGCTGTTAATGCAGGATCTATGGCGTCTTGCAGTAATTCCAAATACATTTCACCGGTCAAATTTCCAGGTAAGAAAAAAGGACCAACTAAATGATCGCCAAAAATACCAGCCCAAACATTTAATTTTTGTTTGACTCATAGATATCTCCGGGGTGAAGATTACTCATATTAAACAGGAAAGAAAAATCCAAAATTCTTCACAAATATTTAATAATTCGCTCTACGCGTTTCGGTTTCTTAAACCATTTTCAAGAGCTATCTAAAAAGTTTATTCATATAATAATCTCAGGTATAAATCAAAATAATTTGGTGTTACTTACATAATATAGACAAAAACTTTACATTAAGGACACAAACAAGCTCACAATGGCGAGCACAGGTTTACTAACTATATAAAACGGGATAAACCCAAAAAACATTTAAAAATAAAACACTTAAAAAATAAAACAAAATACACCGAACCATAGCGACATCTAGATTGTACAAAGAGAGGTTCCATTATTTAAACAATCATTCACTACTTAAACTCGTTTACAATTCTCGCCGCTTCCCTATAGTGGACGTTGACAGGATCGTTCAAACACTCAATTTGATTATTTATCTCTAATTTCGCTATTTCAATGTTTTCTAAAAAATTCAACTTTAGGCCTTTATTCGCATTATGTAGCATTTTAAAGTTGTCTTTAGTATTAAAACTATGTAAATTTTCTCCTAAATGTAGGCCAAAAGCTGATCTCTTGTCATTAGGCGATTTCTGAGAGTTTAAATGTTCTTTTATTCTAACATTAAAACTACGTCCTGTCTGACCAGCATATTTAGCCGTGCAAGAGTTACAGGACAACAAATACACCCCACTCTTGTCAAGCACGTTAATTGAATCCTTTACTCTCGAGAATAAGCTACGTAAATTGTTTACCGATTTGTAAGCTATTTTAAAATTGTTGTTTAAAGACTTCAATACATTACCCACTCTCAGAGAAACAGTGCCCAAAAAAGTAAGCCTTATATACCTAGGAGGTTGAAAAGATGTTATGGTCTTATCCAAGGGGTCAGTCAACACCCTCTTAAGCATGCCATTAAATTTTTTTCTTATTAAATTATTGATTAGTGATATCTTGTATCCGTTGTTATAAGCAATTTGAAAGATGATGTACTTTTCCTTCTCAAATTCCAAAGGTAAGAGTGGGATAGTGAACAAACGATGGATCAAAGAGTTAAAAGCTGCCATTTTATGAGCTAAACAATGATTTGAGTCAGCAGGTATAACATTGTCTGTATGTGTGTTTTTCCGATAAATAGCATACTCAAAAACGTTATTCACCCTCTTTATTGTCAAATCTAAAAAATTCAGACAACAATGTTTCAGATTTATTTTTTAAGTGTTTTATTTTTAAATGTTTTTTGGGTTTATCCCGTTTTATATAGTTAGTAAACCTGTGCTCGCCTTTGTGAGCTTGTTTGTGTCCTTAATGTAAAGTTTTTGTCTATATTATGTAAGTAACACCAAATTATTTTGATTTATACCTGAGATTATTATATGAATAAACTTTTTAGATAGCTTTTGAAAATGGTTTAAGAAACCGAAACGCGTAGAGCGAATTATTAAATATTTGTGAAGAATTTTGGATTTTTCTTTCCTGTTTAATATTTAATTTTTGTGGCTGCTGTGTGTGTACCTCACGATAAATTCTGGGATTAGAATCGGACCAATATCGGCAGTTATGACGATTTACTACGCCATTTAAGAAAAAAGAACATTCGACGGAAAAGCAACTGTTGAATAGAAAATGTTCATCGTTTATAATGCATTCACTCATATCTTCACAAAATTGTAATCGCCGATCAAAATCGTCTTCATTAAGTCCTTGTACAAAGTAAATTTTATACGGATGAAAACTATGGATCTCTAGAATCAGTTGGATACTACGTCGACTAACACCACACGCAGTATTCAATTTGCGGGTACTTAACGTAGGATCTACATAAACTTGCCCTAAAACCCCCACTTCCATTGCTTCGTTCCTTATGGGATTTTCAATGTTGCGTTTTTTATTGGCGACTGGTTTTAGCATTTTTTCGCCAAATTTAATATTTCTTTTTTCGATCTAGTCAACAATCTTTCCTTTTCGCCAAGCAGAAGTTGGTAAAACTTCCACCAGACGGCTGTGGTATGGTGCATTAGCCATCACGATAACCGACCCACGTTCAATACGCGGTAAGATGGATTTAAACCAATCTTCAAACACTCCCGAGTTCATATCCTCATGATAATCACCGGTTTTACGAGATTCAAACACGTTTAGCCCACCTTCAAGAAAACCAGAATCACTCCCGATGTGGGTTATAATTTTATAATTAACCGACGACCTTTTCCTTAAGGAGTTTTCAATCCAGTGGACAGTCCATTGATAAATGCGTTACGTGCATACTTAATGTTAAGAACTTGTTAAATGTAATTCACAGTATGTCTTTCATTTAACCAGGTCTCGTCCGTAAAGTAAATTATTTTCCCTGCACAGCGATATTGTTGTATTTCTTCTAGATACTTTCTACGCCACAATACGATTTTTTCCTTTTCCACCAAAAGACTTTTGCGATTCCGTTTTGAGAATCGAAAATTGAATTCTCGTAGTGTACGCATTAGAACTCTTCGTGAAATTTTTTGCATATTCCCATCCTTTTCAATTTCGGCAAAATTTTTTTTCAAATTGGGAAGTTCATTTCAAAAAAAAAATGCATGCACTTTCGGACGAATGCTGCGATTTTGTTTGCTGATCAATAAAAATATTTTTCCGTCCTCTTGTTTCCTTCTGATCGGACACTTTAGTATTTCTATTGTCCTTGATAGTTCTGTAAAAAGTACGGCAAGATGTCTTAGCCAATGTGACACAAAGTTCTGCTGCATCAGTGAATGATATTCCACTGTGTGTACTTAGAATTCCTTCATACACATTTTTTACCATTGCACGCTCTCCAGGTTTTACATGACGTCGTTTTGTAACTTCTTGGTTACTATAATATTTGCTGTTTTGAATAACCACCAAAATAATAAAACTGAATTGCTAATATCCTCTTGATTGAAACTTGTCTACGACACTGAACGTTGGTTAGAGGCGGTAAGAAAGCATGCGAGCGCCTTTAGACATGGGTTTTTCTACCTGGGTTGTCAAATTAAGTAAAACAGGTACCGTAGGGTGAAAAGGCCCTTAATGACATGTCGATATCGGTAAACTTTATGGAAATTCCAGTAAAATCCATTAAAACTTGTAATGTAACATGTAATGACCTATTTATGTACAATCTTCCAAGGCGGTTTGGATTACTTTTATTTAACTTAAAAGTGGGCGAATCAATGTTAATTATTTTCGCCGCACACCGTTAAAGGTTATATTAAGAGTGTTGCCAATTATTTTGAGACCGTAGTAGAGTGATAACTTTCATTATCCAATAAAATTATTGCATCATTTGGTATAAGATCCAACATTTGCTCGAACCATTCTTCAATGACATCGTCATTCATATCTTGATAGTGATACTCTCCTGTATTTTTAGATTGGTACATCAGTAGGCCACATTTAACAACTTCAAGACTTCCAATATGGGTTATGATAAGTCGATGTCCTTTCCAGATGGCGGTCTTAATCCTCTGGACAATCCTTCCAAAAAAGCTTGCCTTGAACTTTTAATATTTTCATCCTGGCCAAGATTTAGTGTGCCTTCATTAAGTCATGTTTCGTATAGATAAAATATTTTCTTGTTTTCTTCTCTGGCTTTTCGTATGCTTCTTAAGTAAATTTTTCTGCAACAGACGATATCGCTTCCACCCAAGTTAGGTATGTATTGATATAAATAAAACATGACATAAAGGCATAATAACCACATAATTAGCAAACAGGTAACCAGGATTAGGTACAATAAAAAGGAATAAAATGATTAAAGCAGAAACGGAATAAGTACCTAGACTCTAATCAGTTTTGGTAAAATTGCTTTCTAAAATTCCAGGTAAATGGTAGGGCTGTACATAACTTTAAGCTTAAAGTATTTAATAATAAAATATATAATTGAAGACAAAACTTGAGTTTAATGTCGATACTTGCACTAATTCTGCACAAATTTAAAAATTCAGGCCTATTTAAATCTATACATGACGAAAAATCTTGCACGCCCATGATGGAGACGGTTTTAATTCGTTTTTTACTTCGCGTTATTTAAAATATAGATTATAGGACAATAATGGATTTATTTTTAGAGGCCTCAAACAAGAAGTAAAGGAAACGAATTTCTCAAACTAATAAGACGGACAATAATGAATGTTTTTGGGGTTAGTATTGGAAAATGTAGTTTATTACCCTTAAATTACTTTTTTGGCGTGTATGTTTGCTTAAAGGTTTATCTAAAACCCTTTTTTATTGTTGCCTTTTTAATAGCAAATCCCCACGTTTAAAAAAAGAAAACAACATGTCAGTTTTACAAGAGCTTTTTATTCCCCGTAAAAAACACAAAACACCTTTAAAGCCAGGAAACAAAAGTTAAAATTCAACTCGACACATGAATTCCTGCCGACAAAAAAGGATATTTGTTACACGTTTTGAATAAATCCAGCAGGAATAAAAAAACTGCAAATCTTTTGTGGTAGAACTGGCATTTTTCTTTAGAATGGATTGTGCTAAGAGTTGGTTTTATATTGTATTAAAGGAATACGAGTTGGGTTTCGTATATTATTTTGTAGAGTTTTAATTTTATTAAAGCATTATATTATGCGGTCAGGTTGAGGTCGGACTTTATATTGCCCTACTCAATGGAAGGCGTCAACAAAATATGAGAGTAGGACAACAAGCTATTTGCGGGCCACTTCATGTTAGAGGGGCGGGAGGGTTTTGTCATATCGGCTATAGTAGAGATTATTTAAAAAGACCGAAAGGCCAATAAAATCTGCAACAAAGAAAGCTACAACTTTTAATCATCTTCCTTTCCAACCAACCCTTAATTGCCTCTCTTTGTCAGGTGTGAGAGATTAAAGCGGAACAAAAACATTTTCCCAGGTACCCAAAAATTCAGGTATGGGCGAGGAATTTTGGGGTTTATACGACATTCGAGTTAGAATATTTGGTGCAAAATGTTTAACGCTGAGACACGGGAAATTAGTTTAAACGTATTGGAGTTTTTTCAAATGAAAAGCCTTTAGCTAATTTCAGCTGTGAAATGCACTTCAGCAGCCTGTAAGATTAGTGAGAAAACTGTTACCAGGATCCGAAAGAAGTATACAACAGGAACCTCTCCCATAGTAAGTGGTTTGAAATTTATTTACATATGAATACAGGGTGTCTCACAGTGGATGACGTATTAGACCTTTATGGACCAAAAATTATGCGATTATTATATTATATTATATATTAGGATTGTAGTTTATTATAAGTATTTATATTCATAACACTATTCAAAAACAAGGGATTTAACAGAGACAAGGAAAACTGAAATAAGGAACGTAGTTTACAATATGATGGCCACGCATAAGTATGTCACACGGCAAGCGCAAAAAGCGAAATTAATAAGGCCATTTGTTAAAGAATTTGGGATTTAAATTTGAAAGGGACAATCGCAGGCGCATCATTATGGAGAAACCGTATATTGTTTCAGAACGTATACAATTTTTGAGACAATATACAGAAAACTTGTTATCAGAAACTCCGTTAGATGTAGATTTTAAAAAACGAAACATAGATATTACAAAATGGTAGCGACATTAGAACTTGGCGTGATGACAACATCAATTCAGTTCTAAATAAAAAACAATCAGACGGCAAAAGATATATAGTTTTGCATGCTGGTACCAAAGATGGCTTTATAGATGGGGCAGACTAAATTTTTTCTACAAAAAATAAAAGCGCTGACTATCATGACAACATGAACTCTACATTGTTTGTAAAATGGTTGAAAGAACAGCTTTTACCTCGGCTCGAAAAGCCATCGCTCCTTGTTATGGATAACGCAAAGTACCATTCACGGCTCAGCAAAAATGTGCCAAATGCTTCAACAAGAATAGCTGATATCATTTCCTGGCTACAAAGCAAAAATATCAATTTAATGAAAAACGCACTCAAACCCGAATTGCTACAAATAGTAAAACAATACAAGGCAAAATTAGGATATGCCGTGGATGAGTTAATTTGTACCGGGTGATTCATTAAGGGTGACGACTGACGAGGTACCGTATCTCAAGAACTAATAGTCGTACGAGTTTGAAAAAAAAATCCCTTAAATGAAATCGGCCAAGAGAAATTACTGGAAATATTTTTTAAATTCATATATCCACCGCTAGGGGGCGTAATTGTCTCGATCGCATAAAAAATGCAGTTTTCTTGAAAATTTTTCAGATAAGTTGAGAAAAAAATTACCACAGTAATACTTTTATAATTGTCCATCTTTTTGGTTTAACACTTTTTATTGTGTAACGTAAAATAAGGGCGGGAGGGGATACTGAACTTTTCCTGAATAAAGTGCCTATAGATTTGGTTAAACTTAACAGAATTTTGCAAACTAGGTCTCGTTTAAGAAAGGAGGGTATATTGAACAAAATAAAAGACAACTACGTCATTCTGGTTCTTGCCGCCCTCGCTAGGGGGTGTGTTTTACAAGGTTAACCGTTATTTAAATTTTGCTTCGTAATATTAAATGGAACAGTATGATTATTTATTTTATTAGATTCGAAAAGTAGATTAAATTTGCAATACCTTAACTAGGCGACTTTTTATGAAACTTCGTGATTCATGTTTACCGTTACTGTTGCGCCCTCTAGCGCCAGTCTGAGAAACTTGAAAATAATTTCCAGCAATTTCTCATGACCACTTTACCTAATATATTTTTTTTTCCGGAAGCCATACGACTAACACTTTCTAAGATACGGCCGAGAGCCATTCTTAGTGGGACACCCGGTACATTAATAAAAAAATATAAGAGAATAATTATGTATGGTGCAATTTGGATACCATTTATTTAGATTATTGTGTGCATGCTAATTCTTCTTACAATGTAAGTTATTGTTCATAAATTACACAACATTTTAAACCGTTACTTATCAATTGCAAAATTATTGAACATATCTGGAACCTTTGAACTTCATTCAACATAAAAACGCAGGTTTCTTGTATGCCAATAGCAGAGCTGAAAATATTACCGATCTCAAATTAATCTACACATGTTCTGACAAACATCTCCTTACAAAATTATAGTAGTAATTCCTTGCTAAGTATATTAAAATTGAGCCTTATATCATAATAAAACGTATAGTATCTAGTATAGATAGATGACTTACCGGACACCCTGTATATACAAATAAACCAAAAATAATGAACATTGCGACAAGAGGCAAGATTCCTTTAAGGCATAATATATGTAAGTATGATTCTATAAAACTGTTAAATTTAGAGACAACGCAACGTCTAGAACGAATCAAAGTCGAGGCATTGAAAATAATCCAATATTCGAATTTTACGCCATGCGATCCCGTCTCCGTATTTGTATTTGTTACCGATTTAACTTTTCCGTTTCAATATTTGTTTGCATTTCGTTTTGTGACGTTCGAGAAACTCTTGTTTCATTTTAAAAGTGAAGTTATTAGTTTATAATTTTGCTACTCATCTTACGTAGGTATATAAGGTATTTAGTGAGTATAAGTTTAGTATATATTTTTGAAGAAAAAATTAAATGATCTGCATTTTTCCACTAAATTCGGCAGCTGACCAGTTTATGTCTAGGTTGGACTAAGCGAATTGGCAATACCAAAATAAGTATGGATACCCAAGTATTGTACCTATATCCTGTTTAGTTCGGATTAAGGCAGGGGACCAGGCCTTAGCGACTTTAAAGCCCCCACCAGTTTCTAAGCACTAAACTTAAAGGGGACAGAATGTGTTCGATACGCAGTATTATTATTTAAACCAACTTCTTTGTTTGTTGCGCCAGTCACCAGGCGTCTTCACTCCGAAGACATTTGGTCTGTGCTAGTATTTGACATTATGTTACTACTGTTGTGACTAATCAAGTATGGCAATAACCGCTGTTATAATATAACCTGTATACAGCCAATTTCCCGAGGTATCCACTCACGAAACTTACACTTTATGCGGATGATGCGCTCATCTATGCGCAATCATTTTATGCGGAAGCTGCTAAGCGACAAGTCCAGTCGCACATCAATATTCTGAACCCATACTTTAAAAAGTGGAAAATAGCAGTAAATCCGCTTAAAACCACATGCACAACTCTAACAAAGAAATTTACAAACAATAGAATAATTGTACCATTAAAAATAAACGATGCATACATACAACCACAACGACGTTTCAAATATCTAGGAATTACTATAGACGAGCGACTATCCTTTATGCCCCATATCACCGAAACCCTTAAAAAAGGCTTTGCAGCGATGCAAAGCCTTTATGCTATTCTATCCAAAAAATCCCACCTATCCCCTCCTAACAAATTACTACTCTACAAACAAATAATAACACCAATACTGACGTACGGAGCTCCCGTATGGTGCAGTGCTTCGAGCACTCAGATGCAACGTCTCCTGAGGTTCGAAAATAAGATCCTACGATGTCATCGGACAGATACGTCACGATCCGGGACCTGCACCATATGGCAGACATAGACGACATTATAATGTACAGGGACATTTTTTTAAGTGTCTCACCCAATTGGCGATTTTCCTGCTGACTATAATAAAAAACAAATTACATATTTCTCAATGATTTTCGATAAGGAAGCCGAACTTAATGTCAAAAAATACATAGATTTACAAATTTGACAGATGAGACGCCATTTTGAATTTTCTTAAATGTCAACCCCCATAAATAACTGCAAGATTGAATTGCATTTGGCGATCCGATTCTAAAACTATATAGTTGTTGATACTTATTTTCAGCCGTTTCGGAAATACGGGGGTTCCTAATTTGCCTCCATCGAAGTTGTCTTTTAAGTGTCTCACCCCTTTAATAAATAGACCTTCTAAGCTGAACCCCTTAATTTTTTTTACAGTGACATAATTTCCCGTGAGCAAGCGATCTACGCTATAGTAAAATCCGACAGATGTCAAAAAGTGACAGAGACGACGCCATTTTGAATTTTCTTAAATGGCAACCCCCATAAATAACCACAGGATTGAGTTGCATTTGGCGATCCGATTCTAAAACTATATAGTTGTTGATACTTATTTTCAGCCGTTTCGGAAATACGGAGGTTCCTAATTTGCCTCCATCGATTTTGTCTTTTAAGTGTCTCACCCCTTTAATAAATAGACCTTTTAAGCTGAACACCTTAGTTTTTTTAACAGTGACATAATTTCCCGTGAGCAAGCGATCTACGTTATAGTCAAATCCGACAGATGTCAAAAAGTGACAGATACGACGCCATTTTGATTTTTTTAAATGACAACCCTCATAAATAACTAGACGATTGAATTGCATTTGTCGATCCGATTCTAAAACTATATAGTTGTTGATACTTATTTTTAGCATTTTCTTCGTAGGTTGCTTCGTTGCGCACAATATTTCATGATCAGAGACAACGTCTTCAAATACTTTAAATTGGTACCTATCAGCGCCGGATTAAAGGTTTTGTAGGCCCTAGGCAACAGTGGTGAATTTTAGATTTGAATTCGGGGAGGTTCACTAACGGGATGCGAAAAACAATGCGCCGCAGGCGAAAATTTTTTGGGTGCCACGCCCTAATTTTACCAAGAAATAACAAAATTTACAAATTAAGTGGTTTCCTAAACATTTCTATGCGTTCGACGAGCCCAATGGATGCCCATGCCCTGATGAAGTCGCTGTTTTTACAGATAAAGTTAAAAACATCATATTTAATATATGGCCAAAAGTTGTTAATTAAAAAAAAACTTACAAAATAATTTAGAAATTTTAGCTTTTTATTGAACAAAATTAACTTTTTGCCATCGAAAATAATTGCGTAGGATAAAAAATAATATATATAATATAATGTATATGTAATATGTTATAAGGTTTTTTTGTATCACATTGTAGTTTGTCTCTGTGTCTGTAAACTCTATTTCTTATTGTAGAATGCAATATTGATCCTTTTTTTGTGTCTATTTTTAATATATTTTATGATCGTAGGCCCTTCGCGTTTCGTAGGCCCTAGGCAAGTGCCTAATGTGTCTTATGGATAATCCGGGCCTGGTACCTATATTTTCAACATGTTAATTCATACCTGGTACCTGTTATAACATTGTTCGAAGTTGAATGAATTAAAAAATTTAAGTTCTGAACTGATCTGAGGTGAGTGGCGGCTCGTGAAGCTTATTAGTAGGTGTGCTGCATAGACAAAAAAAAAATAACGCGGCAGGGAAAAAATTTTTTTGGACCACGGTCATTTATAAAAATTTTAAATTATAAATTTTGCCACGACTTTTACCCGCAGTTTTAATATTTAAATCGGGCATAGAGCGACCACGCTTTTCCACAACTAATTGTTTTTCATCCGTAAGTTTCAGTGGGTCTCTGCTTTTGCTGCCAAATTTACAGGGGCGTAGGCACTGGGGGGGGGGCATTGTTCCCCCCCCCCCCCAAATAACGAAAGGGACACAATATTATTTGCCCCCCCCCCCAAAAAAAAACGAGTTGCTATAAACTGCGCTCAAATGATTTTAAACGAAGGAAGCGCTTTTCATTAGAAAACATGGCGACTCTCATCAAAAACATATGTGTTCATAACATAACTCACATAATACTCTATACATGAACTATACATATAGCGTGTGCATGGACGATATATATGTGTGATATATTTATGTGAATTCCTACCTCCCCCTAATGAAAAACCGTGCCTACGCCCCTGCAAATTTAAAGGACATTTTGCGCCGCAGAATTTTTGAGTGCCACGCCCTTTTTTGTTGACGAATCTTGTTTTCAAGTAGGAAAGTAGGAAAATTAATAATACCTAGATAAAAATATTAACATATTTTTAAAAAAATACTAAACTTACCTATTTTTTATAAATTAAGTCTATCCTACGTTCTTTTCGGTTCGCAAATCTTGTAATCACTTTTTCATTAAAATTGTCTATTTCGGAGATGAACTTTTTTTCAATAGATACATTGGAAAGAGCTGTTAAACGATCTTCGGTCATTGAATTAAACCAAAAAGTAAGCAGGGAAAACAGTATAAATAATTTTTGTAGTGACATCCACAAATCCATTCATTTTTTAAATAAATATCTCTATTAAATTTACGTGTATAGCTTTTTCCTCTACTTCTACTAGATTTTTCAATAATAATATCTGGTAACGGTCTACCTTTTGCTTTTAATTCTATCTTTTCTTCGTATGAATATTTAAAAAATGTCTTCACATTAATTAAATTGAAGACCACTTCCATAGTATACTACACAGTTAATAATTGTCACAGCAATACACAAAAACCACCCCCGCACTCAATTATTATTGTTTTTAAGTTCAACTCACCGTATACTAAACAGTCGCGTAAAAATTCGTTCGATACTATTTAATACCGTATTGCGCGACCCACACTCCGCTGGACTAAATGCAGCGAACTCTCCAGTTAAATCACGGTTTTATTTTAGACAGTTACGGGGGAAGCGGAGTGCCGCGCGGGTGTTCGAAGGAGCTCACCGATCCCGATCGTGTTGCCCAGATCAAAAATAATTCAGCGACAGGGAAAGTCTGTAGTGTCGGGGTACGATATTCCATTGGTCGACTTTACTTAAGCGATCGCCTCGCTGTACAGTCCGCCACACACACACGAGTCTAGAGCTGGCAAAACAATCCGAGCCAGAATTAATACAATTGAAATGAAATATTTTTTATAGATTATGTAATTATTATTATTTTTCTTTA
The DNA here is from genome assembly GCA_963920685.1 of Polydrusus tereticollis. Taxonomy (NCBI): domain Eukaryota; kingdom Metazoa; phylum Arthropoda; class Insecta; order Coleoptera; family Curculionidae; genus Polydrusus; species Polydrusus tereticollis. The sequence goes on from OY987331.1 coordinate 91,444,556, forward strand.
TTTTTTTGGGAGCTCTGCAGCAATGCAGCGTTTATGCACTAGCCGCCACTGAAATAGGGGTGCAGAGGAGATGCGAATATTTAGGACATCAAAGGACAATTATTATTAAAATTCACGAGGAAGCGGGACCAGTTCCTGGTAGACAAAGGACTTCTTGGCTAAAAAAAGATCTAAAATTCACAGATATTGCATCTTACGCAACCATCCTATGTATTGAAAATACCCGACACAACTTTTACATTTTAATGTTTTTCTATGTGATGTGATAAAAATCCCTTCCAATATAGGTAATAATAATATACTGTTTACTAAGTTTATCTTAATTTGTTATTTGGCAGCATCTTATACCGAGTGGTGAATCGCCAAGCTGGCGACAGGAAATTCAACGTAATGAGAACCATACAATGTATGCTACTGATACATAAATTTTTTTTTTTTGAATATTAAGGAGATTGCAAAATTGCAAAAGTTAAATAAAATAATGCCAGACACGACTTATACCTTCTGATCTTTAAATCTAATTACTCGTTACTATTATCAAGATTTTGATTTGTGTCAACATTCACCTTCAATTGGTATTTTGCCAAAACAACCAATTTAATATTTTTAAAACTGGTGCTGTTTGCAGCATCTCAATCGCATTGCCATATTATCCTGGTTAATTATTATTGTAGCAACAGCTGCCATAGTGAGCTAAATGATACCTTTGAAAAATTACCTTGTTTGGCAATAACAACCCATTATTCAAGCCATTTTAAGCAAATTATTAAAAAATTACATTGGTTGTTTTTGCAAAATACCCTTCAATTAAGATGAAAAAATCAGAAAAACAAATATAAAATAAACGCATTTTAATATTCTTAAAGTACCTATGAAAAATGTAAACATTTTACTAATATACTTCTATGCGGGCCAGAAAGGCCAACAATACCTCTTCGCGCTCCATTTGAGTAAAACTTTAAAATTGCTTTAAATCGCATTAATTAAAAAAAAAAATTATGTGTCACTTGTCTTTTATGATGTTACAAATGGGTAAAATTTCGACTTTAGTATTTTTAATCTCATTTGGAATACTACAGTTTTTGACCTGATTTACGGGTATTTATCATGGATATTTCATCTATAAACCTTGGAAACTGGCCATCCCTTACCTATAAAATTTCCGTTTTTTGACAAAATCCCGTCATCTAAAATAGTAAAATAATTACTATACGATCCAGTCACCAGTATAATAGTACTTCCTACCCCTTTACGAAATTTTATTTATTTTATATTATACCAATTTGAAAACTATTAAACACCCAAACTATGTATGTTTATTTATTAGACAAATTTGTCACCGATTAAATAATTTTAAAGTTCATTCATATTAGATACGCTAAGCAGCCTCGAGCCCGTAACATTGCGACTAGAATCAAAGACAGATGATATCCCACTGCCGACTGCCGCCGCGCGCCGCTGCATGTCGTTTTCTTCTGCATGTCGCCCGTCGACTATTCCCATAATAGCGCGCCCATAAGTATTTTCAATACTAAAAACATGGTTTACTATAACAACTGGAGGCACTATAGCAACGTTTTGATCGCCAAAATGGTCGGCGACAGACCAAATAGATGCTCCAAGAGGAAAAGGCTTTAATTTAACAATACAGGGCGTTACTTAATGATATGCCCTAATTCCAAGGGCGCATTCCTTAACCAAGTTTAAGTAGAAAAGTTTACATAAACATGTGTACTAAAAAGTCTGGTTTTCAAAATACAGGGCTGCAAAGTTACAATAGAATCGGTTTTATATTAATATCTCAAAGATCCTTCTGCCGATTTTGGCATAATTTGGCAATGTTTCTCGTTGTGATAAAACGCTAAGTTAGCACTAAATATATGATAATCATGAGTTCCATTGACGTCCCGGGGGGCAGTCTCACTAATAAAGTTGACTAATAATATTGACAAAAAAAATGTACGCCACTGACTTGTTTAAAATGTTTTTATTATTTTCAAGTTAAGCATCTAAAAATTCAACTTTTTTCTCTCTTGATATTTTTTCGCATCTTACTTCGTTTTCGAGAAAAAAAATAAAACCGACTTCATTGCATGTCGAGAATTTTATAAAATTAAATCAAGTTAACTGAAACTCATAATTATCACATACCTAGTGCTAACTTACCGTCTTATCACAACGAACAATAGTGCCAAATTTCACCAGAATTGGCAAAAAGATCTTTGAGATATTAATAATAAACCGATTTTTTTTTTAAACTTTGACGCCCTGTATCTTGAAAACCGGACACATGTATATATGAACTTTTCTTCCTAAACTTGGTTCATGCATGCGCCCTTGGAATTATGGCCTATCATTAGGTAATACGCTGCATAAAGGGGTTGGCAAAAAGGTCAACTTGCCTATCGTCAGGCCTTCTCATGCCCTGCTAATAGAACAATTTAAGTATATCTACAAGCACTGTGTAGCAAAGAAATTAAAGCAACACACTTTTCTAATAGGACCTGTACAATGACTGTAAGATAATTCATCCCCTGGGATTTAGTACGGTTTACTTTCAAATCGTAAAGGTGAAATTACAAGTCTCCTCAGAGTTGGGATATTTATGTAAACCAGACATTGTAGGGAAATTCTCCGCCGACACCCGGTCGTATAGATGCAAATTTTTTCCAGAATGAATTTGTCGGTTTCGCGAATACAACGAAAAAGAATGGTCGAGGTACACGAGAAAATTGAACAAATCAAGTTAAAATGTAAAATGCTCTATTAGTGGTATTGTGGAAAACAAACAGGGCTTTTCTTTATTAGAGATTTTTAGTTTTATTACCGAAATATTTAGGATTGCACACATTAGACCTTGATAACTGAATTGACTAATTTTAACACGATGCTTGGTTTGACAACCCCGTTGATAACTAACCTCAATAAATTTGAACTACTATCTCTTCAAACAATGATTACTGACCATTTGTTACCTCTTGCTCCATTCATGGTCATGGCCTATATGGGACATTCTTTTACAAATCGTACGGATTTGGACCAAACAAAATTTCCACCTCTTCAAATCTCCTCAAATTTTTTTTACGAAGTTCTTATTGTACTTATATAAACAGACACGTATACGAGGTTTTTGTTGAAAAAATTTTTTTTTCGGAAATACGTCCATTGTGAATTTGAATGCTTTATCCCATTCTGTTACATGTTAAATTCATTATCTCTGGTTCTACTGATGATATCGTTACAATTTTTTTTTTATTTTAAAGGTAATAATATGAGCTTTCAGTCACGTGAATGTTGTACCTTCAACTTGAGTACCTTTAAAATAATAACAATTTAATTGTTTAAATAATATTATCATAATGTTAACCACAACGAAATCGATAGAAAAAATTACTATCGTATTCGTAATGTTTTTAGCTACAAAAGCCTTTTTTCAGAAAGATGGGGCCGTTACTAGTTTAAGAGTGAGAAAATAATTTCAACTGCGCTTCACGTAGCGCACGACGAGTTGAAACGTGTTGGAGCGTGTCTGAACATTCAGTCTCGAACTGCTAACGCAGTTTACTTCGGAAAAGCGTAGTACGAGCACACCTCTTCCTTTTCGGCTTTTTTTATTTCTAAAAGTGAGCAAGAAAAATCGAATTAGGGAAATTTACACGTAAGAAAATGTCATAACCACCACTATCATCGGTACTACCAAAAATTCGAAAGGATAGATGTTTTAATCCTTTTGGTTTATCTCCTCATCCGAAAATTCAAAACATAAAATGTCTCAGGAAAGAACGAAGAGAATTTTTATTGGCATTAAATAAGCCCGTAACAGAAGAGTCTCTTGAGCAGAGAATTAGTGACACGTGCCGTAAGAAATTGCCGGAATTGCGTCAGAACACTGAAATCAAAAATGAATCCAAAACAGACGGTCAGGTACTTATCACTACATTTAATTTCAGTAAACGAAATTCATGAATTAATTATATTATTAATTTGAATTTAAATTCTAAAAAATTTCAATATATATTTTTTTTGCTTGAATTTATTCATTTATTGTTGAAGGACAAATAAATTATATATCTTGTGATTTATACTGTCGCGAATATGTAAAATTGTTTTGCAATGTGAATAAATATATTTCGCAGGACCAAGAAGTTGATGATATTGACCTTAAAGCTTCGACAGACGATGAAATGGAAAAAGCCCTTAGCCCAACAAGTTCTGCGCCGTATGAAGAGGAAAAGAAGTAATTTCCGAAGCAATTGACGCAATTAACAAAGGTTTGATTTTGATCGGTATCAATCAGCAGAGTCTTACTATTATATATGATTTTAGAAATAAGTTACCTCTCGATACATGATTTATAGGATTTATTCCCCTAGATTTGATTGTATTTATATTAATGGTGCGTACTTCGTTTGTATAAAATACTATTGTACAGGCGTAAAACAGTGGAATAAACGTATGTATGAGTACATAAAAATTACTCCGTTTCATACTTTTTGAGGTTACCCTTTTTACGTTTTCAGGTTGAATCGCACGGGAACGTTTAGTAAACTTTAAACAATCGCTGAATACATGTTTATGTCCATATACTTGACTAAGTTTTTTTTATCAGTTAAAACATACATAAATCATGATTTCAAAAAACAAAATTTACGCCAACGTGACAGTGACTCTAATAAAACTTTATGCGCTCAGTACTTGAGCGCGCTGCCCGCGTTACGTGAAGCGCAGTTGAAATTATTTTCTCACTCTTAAACTAGTAACGGCTCCATCTTTCTGAAAAGAGGCTTTTATAGCTAAAAACATAACAAATACGATAGTAATTTTTTCAATCGATTTCGTTGTGATTAACATTATGATAATATTATTTAAACAATTAAATTGTTATTATTTTAAAGGTACTCAAGTTGAAAGTACAACATTCACGTGACTGAAAGCTGATATTATTACCTTTTAAATAAAAAAAAATTGTACAGATAGCATCTGTAGAACCAGACATAATGAATTTAACATGTAACAGAATTGGATAAAGCATTGAAATTCACAATGGTCATATTTTCGAGAAAAAAAATTTTTGAACAAAAACCTCGTATACGTGTCTGTTTATTTTCAGTGTAGACTCTAAAAAAAATTTTTGAGATCAATCAAAATTGTAGAGTCAAAAAAGGTGTTCGATTTGTAAAAGAATGTCCCATATCTATAATAATGAGAACAGTTAAACACATTATTATGTCTGTCAAAGGCATTGGAATAGATATAGACATGAAAAAGGGTGCGCAGTTAGGCAACTCCATACTCATCTTATGCGTATACTGTTGCCTACACTGGTGATTAGCTACCAGTTTGCTACAGCAGTTTCAAAGCACATTAGGTATAGTCCTCGCCAACTATAAGTGAGTTTTAGAAAAAACTCGATAAAAGCTCGCAAATACCGACAGTCGATTTCAATAAGTAGCCATAGTCGGATTCGTTTCGTTAGTTTTTCAATTTTATTTTTAATTTTTAAATTATTGATGAAATTTATGATGAGGTTTTCAGAATTTGTAAATAACATATAGTACGAGATCAGAGACGCTTTAAGGCAATGGCCGAATGGGCCCGAGGCCAAGGGCCTCGGCGTCAATGAGGCCTCGCCTTACATGGTCATATGACGATCGAGACTGATGAAAAATATTTTATTATGTAATGATTAATAACGTACAAGTTTGTATTGGAAGTTGTATATCTTATTTTACATGAAAATAATTATTTAACATATGTCTCTTCCATGCAAAATATTGTAATAGTAGACAAGAAGGAAATTTTTGCGTGGTTTAAAAAAAACTGCGCTTTTTCATACTCCTCACAATACAGGGCCTCCTTTTGCATATGGGTCAAGGGCCTCAAGAAGTATTAAGACGTCCCTGTATGAGATTAAAAAATTATGAATTTAAGCAGAACTTTAGCTTAAGGAATAAAACATATTTTTTTCTGATTTTTAACTTACCGTAGATGTCTCAATTGGAGGTTTCATTCGAAGATACGTCTAAATAATCTTGTGTATCTTCTGCTAGATTTGTCGGAATTTTCGATATTCTCCAAATTTTTAATTGTGCCCATATAAGTTCAATGGTATTAAAAACACAAAAATAAGGAGGTAGCCTTAAAACGGTATGACCCTATTTTTTAGATATATTGTCAATAACATACTGTTTTTCACATTGTTTAAGATGAAGTGCTTCCAACAATTCTTTTTTGGTATACGATTCTTCGAGAAATATGGCATGGTTAAAAAGAAATTCTTGAATTTCCTTTTTTTTTTGGAGGACAAATTGGGTAATTTATGAATTTGTCTAGAATGGTAAGCTGCATTATCTAATAAAATGACACTGTGAGATTTTAAGTTTGAAATTAAAGAATCTTCAAACTGGTCCTCAAAAATATTTGAATCCATATTTTTGTGGTAATCCACATAACATTCTTCTAACTTTTTATCGCACAATTTAAGCAAATTTATAATACAACCATTCGTAGATCCACAATGCAAAATGACAATACGAGATTCTTTGCTTGGAGGTATATCTTTTAATTGACATCTGCTAGAGCCATGAGTCCAACTTTTTTTATATTTAATATATCTGTTTTCCCCTTTTTCCAACTTCATTTATTTTTTCTAAATATTCTATTCGCCATTTTACGATTCTGCTACTTTCCATTATTGCAGCATGCTTATTACCAATCGTTTTCCCTTTGACTTACATAAAGTACTATAAGGAACCTCTGTTAGCTAGGAATTTTTTTTTACTACTTCGGATTTGCTATATTCTATGTGCATAGTGTCTTGTTTTAGGTTTTTATACACATTTAAACAAATTTCCTTTGCCTCAAAAATACTTTACGCTTTTTTTGTAACGTTCCTTTTCCTAATTACTCGCCTAAATCTTAATCAACGGATTCAACCAAATTCACAGCAGGGTCGTTTAGAACATCTTCAGGTTCACAATAATTCTCCTTCCATGGCCTCCTAAGCCTATGAAAATTTTCCTCTCACGGTTGAAACATTGTCCTCCAATAGAAAAATTAAATCTATCAAAATCACGAAACACGAACACTGAACAAAAGTATTTTAACTTAAGGAATATAAATCCTAAATAAAACACTGAATTAAAGAACACCAAACTGTACAACAACCAACTGAACATGAAATTACTAATTACAAACACACTTGTTAATACTACTCCGGCTCTGGGACCGTTTTCTTCTACAAGTCACAAGACAATTAAAGTATAGCAGAGTAAAAAATCGGGAACTGAATTTAATATTTTAGTGCGGGAAAATATGTTAAATTAAATGAACTTTAGACCTACTATATTGTTCTAGTTTTTATTAAAAATTTAATAAGTCTGAAAATAACATATATACTGATTAAAATACATTTTTTGCAATAAATATAAACAGTAATTTTGTAGAAATAACGAATTTATTTGAATATTTATTTAAACGATTCAGAAAACTATGCGTCCGGTCTAAATACTCACGGTAGATTTTAGAAGATAAAAAAATATCAGTTTTTATAGGAATCTCACTTATATCTGGCGACGACTATACCTTGATTGGTAAGAAAATGACATACACTACAGCATAAGGTACGTTTTCCGTAGGACTACTAATCGTCGCACCTGGCAATGAAGATTGCCAGTACTACGATTCACTATTTTCGTTGCGTCGTCCCGGTAGTACGCTTTCTTCCTCCGAGAAATACGGATGTTTAATTAATAAAACGGATACTAATAGTAGATAATGGTTATTTTCATCAATACTTTTAATGGATGATGAAGAAGGAGTTCTCATTACCGAGTTAATAACAGTTAAACATGCCAAAATCTTCATAATAGTATATCTAAATCTAAAACTAAGAAGATATGAATAAGGCTACTGCAAAATACCGATTAAAGTTTATTTCATCAAAATTTCGTTCTCCTCATTAGATAATGTTTTATTTCTCATATTGTATGAAATCTAAATACACTACTATGATAGGTAATTAAATGTACTGAAGTAACAAAGACAATATTAATATGAGAAAAAATGTATACAGAATGGCAAAAAGGTCGCGCATAATTCCTGTAACATTTGAATTACCTCATGTACGAAAAAGTGACATTTATGAAAGTTGTTCAGTAAATTATTCCCCACATTTCTACCTACATGAGTTTTTTCTATCATTTCTGGTTTGGGTGCCATAGAGACCAACTTACTTTTTTTAAATAGAATACCCTGCATATAATTCCATAGTTGGATTCTACTGGGAAAACTCTGAATTTTTTGTATTTGAAATTTTCACCTATCTGAAAACGTTTCCGTCCAACTCAAAAATGAAAAACTTCCTAATTATAATTATTCCTACCCCAATACCCACCAGTTGAGTCAAGGTGTTTTATGACAGCGACCTAAGAGTAGTCAATTTTAAGTTTGTTTAATTTTCTGTTGTATAATTTCTAATTTGTTTACATTATGGTTCATCTGAATGAGAAACAACGAGTTGAAATTTTAATACTGAGCGGTTACGGAAATATGAAGATATCGCAAGATCAGGTTTGTCAACTTTTTAATGAATTATGTCCCAATAGGCCTCCAGCAAATCAGTCAACGGTGTGGCGAGTGGTAAAGAAATTTCGATAAACAGGCAGTGTTAGGGAAGCCGCTAGATCAGGTCGACCTAAAAAAGCAACCGGGGGAGACAAAGCTTTGGATATCATGCTCTAAATACATGAAAATCCAACACAATCATCCAGGCCAATGGCAATGGATTTTAATGTGTTGCATCAGTCAGTGAAAAATTTGTTTAAGCAGGAGAAGTTGCATCCTTACAAGATAAAGTTGGTGCACGAGTTAAACGAGGACAATTTTAATAGAAGAGCTGAATTTTGTGAGCTGATGATGGAAAGATGCAATAACGATAATAACTTCGCAACAAATATCATTTTCTGGAATGAAGCTACATAAATATTGTTAATAGACACAATTATCGTTATTGGTCTGCTGAGAATACTCACTGGTTTTAGGAAGGTCATACTCAGAGGCCCGAAAAAGTTAATGTTTGGGCGGGCATAATTGGTAGACATATTGTAGGACCTTCTTTCATAGATGGTAATTTGAGTTGGATAGGCAGAATAGGTGCTATTAACTGGCCAGCGCGATCCCCGGACTTAACCCCGCTCGACTTCTTTTTGTGGGGATACTTAGAGAACAAAGTCTACGTTAACCGTCCAAATAACTTAGAATCTTTAAAAGTCAGAATTAGTGCTAAAATTCGGGCCATTCCAGGGGACCTCCTTTTAAAGGTTGTAGACGGGTTCAGGGATCGACTGACGCGCTGCTTAGCAGAATATGGTGATCATTTGTTTATTATTCCGATGTTATTTGATTTTCTATGCTATTTATTTTGTTATTATAAAGTTTGTTACAATTTTAAATAAATACAAATTTGATATACAAAAAATTCAGAGTACTCCCAGTAGAATCTAAATATGCAATCATATGCAGGGTGTTCCATTTAAAAAAAATAAGTTGGTCTCTATGGCAATCAAAGCAGGAATGACAGAAAAAATTCATGCAGGTAGGAGTGTGGGGAATAATTTACTGAGCAACTTTCATAAAGGTCACCTTTTCGTATACGAGGTAGTTCAAAAGTTACCGGCATTATGCGCGACTGTTCTGTTCTGCTTATCTCGTATGGCATTTAGGAGCGACAAAAATACATTTGTTAATTTATTTAATTCTTAATTTGCACTTGATGTATTGGTTCGATTAATAAAATTAGGTTGTAGGGGTGCATCCGATTTCAATAGTTTTCAATTTGCTTCTTAAAATGGTTTACATTATTGCTGAATGTGTAGAAGTGATTTTTATTTGTGGAGCCGAAAATCGTTACTTTGTAAGAACGGCGACTGTATTTAATTATAGATATCCAGGAGAAAACGTTCGACACAAGTACATCCGAGAGCTAGTAGGAATTTAAGGAAACCGGACATGTTTCCAAAATAAAAAGAAATTAACCAAGATTGCTTGACGAAGCCACTCAGATCTTGACCAGCTTGTATACGAGCTATAGGGAGGTGCATACACAATATCCTTAAAAACTTTGGTGGTATATTAGGCGATATCATCATTGGTCCTCCCTTTAACTAACCTGACTGGTAAAATTTCTGCGCAAATATTAGATACGTCTATAATAGAGCCTCTCATAAACCATGCGATAGAAACTTAAAGGAATGTTAGTGGATGTCTTACTTTATATGGACATCTACCACATTTCCAGCAAGACGGAGCACCTTCCGATTAGATACGTTAAGTACGAAAGTGGTTGGATAATCCTTATCTTGAGCAGTGGATTGGTAGATGAGGACTTGATGAAAGACCACCTAGGTCTAGATCTAATACCACTCGATTTCTTTCTGTGGGGTTCTACTCATAACACAATCAGATTTAATTGAATTACTCCAGCAAAAGATTATCCAAGAATGTAAGGCTATTTCACCTGCGACAATTCAAAGGTTCTGCGATCAGTTTAAATATCGGCTACACTTACTGTACTTGTTCTTACAAAACAATGGTAACCATTTTGAACAATTTGTAAAGTAACATAGAGTATTTTGTGAAAAGTTGTTTTTTAATTTTTTTTTATCGCGTCGGGAAGCTTCGTCCAGATCTTCCGCAATAGATTTAAATTACAGATCAGAAATCTAGTACATATAACGAACGAAAACTATTTTCAAGGCATTAAATCAGTTTCCTGTATCCTTAAATAATTCATTTATGTTAAAAATGAGAATGAAAATTCACAGATCTAGTCAAAATGTATTCGATTTTAATAGTTTAAAAATTCAACGAAAAAGCCAATTTTAAAGAAGGAATGTATCTCTACATATTATGCTCATCGCGGAAAAAAAGTACACTGGTTATATAAATAATAGTAACAATAAAAAACTAGTATGTAAGAACTGAAACACTGTTTCTATGAGTATTTAACGTGTACGTAATAAGCTGGACGAAGTGCAATGTTTTATTAACCAAACAGACTGTGATGCATTGTTACTGATGAAAACATGGATTTGTGAAGAGGAAAAATAGTTATATAAGCTCTATGGATACAATTACATTCGTACATGCTAAGAGGCTGCTTTATGGCTCTGGTTAAGCCAACTGGTCATAATAAGAACATTAACAACTGTTATATATAATATAAAGACAAGGCACGAAGTAAAACACATAGATCACAGCATAATAAAATCATTGGTTGAAAACAGGATCACAAACACTCATAGCGAGTCAGAATACATTAGTGTAATAAATTTTTTTACGAGAAAGAGTATATAAAAGAAAGAAAGCAAATCTACATGGCACACTAGCTGCGCAGAATTTCTTAATATTATAAATAAGAAAACAATAAAATTAAATCTCGAAAAAAACCTCATTTCCGAAACAAATGGGATGAAGCCAAAAATTATATAAAAAAGAAATGAAAAATTGTTAATTCTCTATTCAAAGACGCAATCAAAAAATCAGATACAGCACTTCCTACAATCAACCTGAAATTATGGATCCTAAGGTTATTGTAAATAAAATGAATAAATATTTTACAGATGCTATTGTGGAGGAATAATAGTTTTAATAACATTAGCTTTGTGCAAGAAACAGCGGAAAAGGAGGTAACAGAGGTTGGTTGGAGGTTCCAAGAGCATCTGCCCCAGGACATGATGATCTAATAGTTCGTGATTTATTAAACCTAAAAGGGCACACTTGGTCAAAATAATTATGAGACTAATAAACAATGTCCTCATAAATTGCAAAGTTCCTGGCGAGTTAAAAGTCAGTAAGGTAACCCCAATTTTTAAAACATGTACCAGGGACTCAATGAATATCTATAGACCCATTTTCGTGATGAGTGTGTTCTCAAAAATCGTAGAATCTGTGACAAAAACTAGATAATTATCATTTATAGACAAATATATAGAAAGAGACTTGTATCAATACGGCTTTATTAGGAATACCTAATTGCAACCAATGGATCTAATAGATAAGATAGAAACGTTTCTAGATAGTAATAAGGCAATAGCTGGGTTTGTAGACCTCAGCAAGGTATTTAATGTGGTTTGCTTGGTGCTATTATTGGAGAAGTTTAGTGATATGGAACTTAGAGGTAATATTTATAATTTAGATCATGACAGCACTAAGACCCTATATAAGAAAAGATTGGACTCTAAATTGGGAAACCAGGAAATAGGAGATATGGATCAATACTACCAGCACATAAAAGAATGCATCCATGACGCGGCAAGGGAAGCACTCAGATACCAAGAAAGGAGTCGACGAAAAAAATCCTACTGGTATGATGAAGATATTGAGAGGGATAATAAGGAAAAACAGATAAATACAGAAAGTTCTTGAACTTAAAGTCAAATGAAGACAAAATAAAATACTTGGATAGGATAACCCAGAAGAAAAAGAAGCACGGGAAGCAAAATGTACCAGATTCAATGCCTTTCTAGGAGAGCAGAAGAGCACAGAGAGCTGAAGAATTATATCATCATTAAGATAAGAGCAGAAAAGAGACATAATAGAGCCAATATCGCTTGAACAGTGGCACAAAGACTTCTCCAAACTACTAAAAGAAGACAGGGCCGAATTTTAAGTACGACAAGATCAAGAGGTTTAAATACTAGCATCATCTATTAGAATAATCACAAACGAAATAACAACAATTTTTAAAGTCCTAAAAAATAGAAAGGCACCAGGTCCTGGAAACATAGCTGCGGAACTGATAAAAAATGGAACAAATAAGCTTTACCAATATCTCACAAATCTATTCCAAAGAAATATAAATCGAATGACGGTACCAAAAGAATGGAGAACATCGTTAATATCAACCATCCACAAGAAGGGAAAGCGGGATGACTACGATAACTATAGAGGCATTGCCGTCACTAGTAACCTAAGTCGAGTTTATGGGAAGATCATAAAAGAAATGATTGATCTGGAATATCGGGACATGGAAGCCAAAGAACAGGCGGGATTACGAGCGGGAAGATCCACCATAGACCACCTATTTGGCGTCACCCAGCTAAAAAAGCTCGCATTCAACCAGGAAGCGCACCTTTTGTATGTAGATCTTTAAAAAGCCTATGACAGTGTACCCCAAGACCAGTTATGAAGGGCCCTCGAACAAGCAAATATTAGCACAACCCTTTACGAGGAAAACAGGGCACAGGTTAAAATCGGAATACAAACTTCGAAAGGTTTTAAAACAGATACAGGGCTTAAACAAGGGTGTTGCATTTCACCCACATTATTAAAAATATACCTGTAACAAGCACTTCAACCCTGGTAAATAAATTGTAGTACAAGAGTATATGACAAGAAAGCGAATAGAAGAATATAAAAAGTGGGCTTGGGAGCAAATATATATAAAACTGAGTACATGTGTATTGGGGGCGTGCAGCAAGACCTTATGCTAGAAGACGGACAATGTATGAAAAGCTGCCAAAACTATTCGTACTTAGGAACAAAAATCACAAATGATGGTACACTGGACAGAGCAATCAAGGAAAGGAGAGCTACAGCTATGATGAATGGAATACCGTGGAACCAGCAGGTATCAAAACGAAACAAGCAAAGAATATTTGATACAATCATAAAGAGTATTGTAACATATAGTAGTGAAGTATGGCAAATCAAAGAAAAAGCCGAAGGACAACTAAAGGCTACGGAAATGGACTACTGGAGACGAGCAGCGGGCAGATCAAGGATGGATAGAGTTACTAACGAGAGGATCAGAGAGATTATGGGAGTCACACACGATATATTGGATGATATTCAGGTCAAACAACTGAAGTGATATGGACATATATAACGGATGAACGAGGAACGACTCCCGAAATAGATACTGAAATGGACCCCACAAGAAAGACGAAAACAAGGAAGCCCCAGGAAAAGTTGGAAAGGGGGGATAGATAAGGAGATCAGGTTGAGAGAGCTGGGGGAAGACCTCTGGCAAGACCGAGATCAATGGAGACTGAAAATCGGAAGATGTCGGAGAACGTTGTACACCGAAGTATATATATGTTTATAATTTAGTAAAGTCATACCTACTTGGTCAATTAAAAACAATACGTTAAGATTAATGATAATAATAGCTGTGCTATGAAAAATTTTGGGGTGCCCCAGGGGTCTGTCCTTAAGCCACTATTGTACTCATTATACATGTTAAGTTTAAAGTATGCAAATTTAAATGGTAGGTATCTCACATTCGCGGATGATACTGTGCTACTATACGTGGGAGAAAATGTGAGGGACTTAGAGACCGAGGAAAATAATAATCTAAATGCATAGCAATAGACCGCAAATAAATATATACAAAACGAAATATACGTGCTTTCAACAAAAAAATAAAGTGACTAAATTACCAAACATAAAAATAAAAAATGAAGAGCTACAAAATGAAGGTCAAGTTAAAATGTTTACGATTAATGACGCAAATTTAAACTGGTATGAATTTTGTATATAAAAAATTTATCTGAATGATCGGTGCTCTCTACAAATATAGAAATAACATAAGATATATTGTAAAGACTATGATATACAATGACTGCATTTCTCCCAATGCATTTAAGACATCTTCTTCCGGTGTAAAGTGCATGTGGCAAAGTTGCTTTAAAAATATGCAAATTAGGCGAGACCAAATTTTGAAGATTCTTTTTAAACTTAAATGCCGGATAAACACCTCTGAAATATATCGAGGCTTGTTTTTTAAACCAGTTGCTAAAATTAGAGCAATGTTAGAACATCTATTAGGTTATTAATAAATTACAGAAATGTAGAGCATATTGATTTGCGAGCAATATTGATGGATACAACACTAGGACACAAAACAGCAAATACCAACATAATGTTAACAATAACAAAGGGTTAAATAATCCCATACCACGGGCTCCGACGGTCCTAAACGGTATACAGGAAAATTTAAAAGGATCCAGGAAACCAGGAGAAATCACATGGAATTTGAAACAGCCCTACCAACAATTTGATATTTTATTATAGTCGACAAAAAAATTGTAAAACAACTGTTCTGTCAGGAATGTTTTTAATACGTTTCTACAACAGCTATAAATTGCAAAATTGGCACCATTTTATAAAATAGTCACCATTATTATTATGTAAAGTCTTTTGCAAATACTACATAACAATTTTATAAACATTTCTGCAACTCTTGAAAAATTTCAACACCAGCATTATAAAACAGTTTTATAAGAGCTTTTCATATTGCACTATAAAATATACATGAATATTGTATTTTTGAATTAATTAAATGAACGTTTTATAAAAGGCTTTTAGTAGCTTCAGGTAAACGTTATAAAATGAAAATGCAACATAAAATAACAACAATAAAATATCCAAGCTTTTTAAATTTATTTTAAATGCTGCAAGAAGCAATTTTGCATTAGACGAAGGAAAAATATAATTAACGTCGCCAACTATTTACAGGAAGTAAAAGGCCATTTTATTTATTTCAATTCCATTCTTCATATTATTTATAGACGTTCATTGATTGTGATGTAGAGACCAAGTATTTATGCGAATCAAATTTTATTTAGAAATATGTAGCATATTACTAACAAAATATAAGCAGGTCCCGTATTTATTAATGTTTAAGGGAGATTTTTAAAACGTAAACAATTAGCTTTGTCGATTTGATCATTTTCTGCAGAGAAACGTACGCCAATTAGTTCTAGGCATCATTACTTCATAATTTTTATACATTTACCGGCTGCAAATATTAACATAAATGAGATATTTGGTATTTTTAAGTCTGTCCATTTTTATGTTCCCGAACGCTCCCATTCAATAATGGTGTCTTCCTATAAAATAAATTTGTCAATAGCAAGCATTTTAAGATAATTAAGCTACTGCGCAATCTCTATAAAACACTTAAAATATATTCGTGCTTTAAAACTGTCGAGATGACCTCGTGAACTGCGGAGATCCCAGCGTATGATGCGCCGCAGCCGCTTGTGCTTACAATTCTGTCTCTACCATATTATTATCAATGGTATCATCATCGAGTGGGATGTTCATTCTTGCACACTAATCTTTTACTATTTATACATAAAACATTTCAACAAATAAGCAGATATGCTGCTACCTGCATTAAGAGAAGTATAAGTGGAATTTGACGATTGATCCGAAGCACTGAGGCAGTTAATGGATTTGATTGTTTGTTCTTCAAAAAGCACCAATTTTCTTAATTTCTTTCCATTGTTTCATATCCGACATTTCTAATGTTTATGTTTAGTTTAGGACCCAAAACTGAAAAAAAATCTTTACCGTAAGCTAACCTAACATCAGGTGACTCAGGGATGGTATAAGATTAATTGTAGTTGGCGACAGCAAATGCATATTCATGAGAACAACTTAATTTTATAAGAAATTTGATTTTATTTCTTTATTGGAGTAGAATTGCCATACCATAAAATAGATATAAAGTGATCACTAAAATAACAATTTACTTTTAAAGACGAATTGTTTTTAGAGGTAGGTACTTTATTATAACTGTTTTTTTAAAGTCACAGGAAGCAACTATAACACAGTTTTAAAATATATTTATAAGGACATTAGAAATGTCGCCGAAATGTACTATAAAGCTATTTTAAAATAATTATATTTTATCGTCTAAAATTTCTTTTAAGTTGTTCATAGAAACGTTCCTGCAACAACATTATAACTCTGTTATAAAATATTTTATAATTCTGTTATATTGTCACGTCTAAAATTGATATTGGTAAATAAGGGGTTTTAAAGGTGTAACATAAATAAAAGGACACAGGTCTACAAAACAAAGCTCTTTGCTCTTACCATGAACACTTGACAGGAACACTTAACTTCCTCTAAACTTTCATTATAACTCGATGTGCCCTCTGAGTCGCGGGGATGAAATTAATTGGGTGACTGAAACACGGAGCTACTGAGCTGTCAGCTGATGGCTTTGTGATGGCTTTTGATAGCTGCTTTCTGTATCATCGAGGATGCTGTTTATATCAATTGTGTATTGTCTAATAATCATTTATTATTTTGTTATTATGAATGTTTCTATAACATCAATAAATAGCAGACTCAGCGTTGTGCTGTAAATAGTAAATAGTAAAATAATAAATGGTTACAACAAAATAGTTTTATTGCAGCTCTTGTGTCATCGATTAGCATTTTGGGAGTATTAATAAAATACCAATAAAATAAAATAGTTGTATAACAATTGAATAATTATAAAATAACTTTGTTGGTTGGGAACACGTTACCACAATGTATGCAAATTGTTACTGTGGTGGAGCCTGATTTTTATTTTTTTTTTTTACCTTTAATTTAGATTTACAGAAAAAACAGTTTTAGTACCTGAGGTGTAAATGGTTACTATTGTACGTAGTCAGTATCCTCAATGTATTATAAACACTGTTTAGACGATGACACATAAGAGTATTTTGTACATTGTATACTTAGTAAAATAAAGAATTGTCAGAAAACAACTTATCACTATTTAATTGTTATAATCTTAAGCAAATTGCTATATTCCCTAATATCTCTCTGTCCCCTGTATATCCTTTTAATGGTAAGGGGCGAGTGTTTTATTCAGGGTTCACGGACAGAACACTAGTTTATTCGGGATTTTGTATAATTAGCCCGGATTAGGAACGCCCAAATTTAAGCCGTCCGAATTTTAACAGCTTTAAACGGCATTTGTGGTCGCTGTAAACTTTGTGGTATTTTTTAAATTATATTATAGGAAATAAAATATAGGTATTCAGTAAAAAAACAAAAGCAAATTATAAACTAAGGACGGAAATTCTTAAAAATGTGCGGTAACTTAATAATGTATTGTGCTTAAATAGTTATTTTTGTATTAAGTGCGTGAAGTGAGTGTTTTTTTAATGGCAAATGAGAGTGTCAATTTTTTGCCGAGACCGCAGGTCGAGGCGAAAAATTCTCTCGAATGTGCCATTAAAACACGAATTTCACAAACGAAATACAAACAACATTTTTTGTACAACTGAAAGTTTGAATTAATCGGTAATAGATATTTACGTTATAAGTCCGGTAATAGTTATTTACGATATAAGTGTTGTAAAGATTCATATTACAACACGAGATGTTAAAGTTGTTAAACGAGGCGTCAGCCGAGTTTAATCAAACATCGAGTGTAGTTATATGAATTTACAACAAGAATATTGTACAAAATTTTATCTACTTTCATCTATGAATAAAAATATTTGGCAAAAGGCATTTTTAAAAATAAAAATGCACCTGCTATTAAAAATCGTTTTGTAATGGCATCTATTACAGCACTAGTGCTGTAATAGATGCCATTACAAAACGATTTACAGAACTGTAAAATTCATATTACTAAATGAAAGTAGATAAATCAACTTTTACAGTATGAGTGAAATGTTTCGAGACGAGGCGACGAAGGAGCCGAGTCAGGAATTATGAAACGAATACTGTAAAGGATTTGCCGGACGAATGACGTACAATATTTTATTTCATACTGCTCTGTTGAAAATTATAGTTATTATGTTTTGAAATTATAATGAAGTTTTATTCTGCGTCGTAGGTATATTTGAAAAGTGCTTATATTTACTGGTGCAAACATTGTGTGTTTGACATTGATTGAACTAAAACTTACAAATTTCAGTCCGGTAAAGATATTTTACAGGACTAGTCCGGTAAAAAAATTTTACCGGACTTATTGCTGTAAACCCTTATTTTCTGGACTAAATTCAAGTATGTAAAGGTGTGTTTTACAACACAGTATGAAATAAAATTGTATATTATAATAAAAATTTTACCATATAATTTCACATAATCAAGTTAACAGCCCTGTCGTTACTATAGAAATGGTTTGTTGGCACGTTGCTTGTTTTGTTGTCATACGTTGATAGCTGTTCATATTTATTGCAATTTTTTAAATAAATAGTATAAGTACTTAAAATGGATGTAGATTACGATAGTGATAGCGAGATTCCTTCAGATATTTGCTATATCGGCTATAGCTAACATGTTACCGGCGAAATCAAAATTTATATACGAGAAAAATTATAACCAATTCCGTGAATGGTGCGGCAAGAAAAATATACAAAAAGTGTCTGAAAAGGTACTTATATGCTATTTTGAGGAGAAATCAAAAACTGTAAAACCTTCTACTTTATGGAGTGTCTACTCAATGTTGAAGAGTACATTGAATTTGAATGTTAAAGAAAATATTGATATAAAGAAGTTTTCAAAATTGGTGCCTTTTATTAAGAACAAAAACGTCGGATACCGAGGGAAGAAATCTAAAGTTTTATCGAGAGACGATATTAATAAATTCATTCAAGAAGCTGATGATGAAACAAATTTACTTTATAAGGTACAGATGATCAAAATTTTGTATTATTTCAGTAATTTCAATATTTTTTTAATTGTAGGTTGCGTTAATTTTGGGAATCAGCGGTGCTTGTCGCCGTGAAGAATTATTGAAGGTAACTATTGATGACATTGAAGATACCGGGTCTATATTGATTGTTAAAATACCGGATACAAAGACCTATTGCCCAAGAATGTTTACCGTTTCAAATTCTGATTATATTGAGATATATCGCAAGTATAGAGTACTAAGGCCGTCCCATACACACAAAAAGAGATTATTTTTAAAATATTCAAGAGGAAAATGTGTTGACCAACATGTGGGAATAAATAAAATAGGGGAAATTTCTAGCTTGATTGCAAAATGGCTGGGAAAAGAATTGCATAAGAGCTACACAGGTCACTGTTTTAGGAGGAGTTCTGCAACTCTCTTAGCCAATGCAGGGGGTAACATGACATCTATAAAACGCCACGGTGGTTGGAAATCTGCCGCCATAGCAGAAGGATATATGAAAGATAGTTTGAGTAATAAAATTGATATTTCTAATAAATTAAATTGTTCCTCTACTTCCAAACAAATCAATATAACTGATACAATTGTGGACTCAACTTTTCAAGGAATATCTAGCGTTTCTGATCAGCAGCAAGGTGGACTAGCTTCGGGAATTAATATTGGAAGCAATTGTTCGAACTTCACCATCAATTATTATTGTAACAAATGAGATTTTTTGGTAGTTGGTAATTAATTAGTAAATTTGTACAAAAAAATTCAATACATTTTTTAAAAAGTAATGTTTTATCGTTTTTTTTGTAAATCATTTTTCCAGTTAAAAAAAGTCTTTTTTTCACCGTGAAAAAAAGTCTTTTTTTCACTGTTAAAAAAACAAAAGGTTTACGTATCGATAGCGATGAAAAAATGTCAACTTTTTTTGACAGTTGTACAAAAAAGTATTTTTAAACTAGTACAATAAAGCTTAAAATGTCTTGATTACGACCGCGCAACTTTTCTATAAACATCTTACTAAAATAAGGATCTTTCTAAAAAATATCCTAGCTCGAAAGAAAAATATTTAGAATTAGTGGATCTGTTATAAATGTAGCTGTAATAATAATATGGTTGCACAATATTTTCCAATATTGGAAATGAGACACCTAGGTATCGTGTTCTTTTTACAAAATCCCGAGAAAGTTACCTACATTTTTTTTATATATAGTTTTTTTTCTTTATGATAAGGCACAGTATTGCAGGATTATTCCTTTATGGCGCTCTGCGAGCGGTGCGTGTGCGCAGGAAACGATTCACGTTGGTCTTGAATCTTTGGAGATGCAGTGGCTCGTCGTGTATTTCTACCATGCACCGCTCTGGGTGGAATCAAGCGGTCAACCTCAGTTGAGCACTTGCCATGGAAATCTTTGTAAATTAGACTCAAGTCGCCAACCTGTCTTCGATATTCAAGGCCTTCCAGGTTGTTTGTCAGATCATGGACACCAATTAAGCGAATGGCTCTTCATTGAATGGAATCTAGTAATCTCAGCGTATGTTTAGGAGCAGAGCACCAAATATGCGAACAGTACTCCAGCGATGGTTGAATTTGGGCTTTATTCAGCATCAAAAGTTGTTGGGGTGTATTGAGGCTTTTAGTTCGGAAAAGTGTTCCAAGCTGCGAGGCTGCCTTAACAATGGCCGCAACGTGAGTATGCCAAGACATATGACTATCCAGATTGACGCCCAGTAAATGAATTAATGAAGCCAAGGGAATTTTTTTTGAGACGTGAGACTTCTTGCTGTCTATAGAGATGTGCATTGGCAGCCGATGTCTGAACATTTAAAGTAAAACGAGTGTGCTGTCACTAGCGAAGCAATATACAGGATTCTTATTTGATTCAAAAGACCGTTAATGAATAAAAAAAAAAAGGTGGGCAGCAATATAGAACCTTGAGGGACCATTGGCAGAGAACGGTTTTTAATAAAGCTTGACAGTCATGAACAAAATTGAACTGGCATTCCGTATGCTGTCAATTTAGTAAGGAGCCCCTCATGCCATACTCGGTCAAAGGTCTTAGAAATGTCCATTGCTACCGCCGATGTTCTATTGCGTTGTTCCAAACGTGAGTACAAGAAGGTCTCCTGTTGATCTAGACTTACAAAATCCATGCTGGCGGTCGCTGATAACGTTGAAGCCTTTAAGGTCTAATTTTTCATTGATAGCATTCTCCATAGCTTTTGATATAACCGAAAGTCATGGGCTAGACTTGCGCAGTTTTCCAACAAGAAGGAAATATTCCTTTTTTGTTAGATAAATTAAAAAACCTACAAAATACCGGTGTCAATTCGTCAGCGCATGTCTTAGTTACGATGAAGAGAATAGTTCCGCCAGTAAGTTTACTTTTTCCTATATTTTGCTCGCAATGGTGCCATCAGAACGTGTTAGAGATGGAATGTTTAACTTGGTAAAGTTCTGACTGGTGGCCTTAGCTACCGACCAAAATGATCTTGAGCCGTTAGGACATTCAAAAAGTTTCTCTTTGATCCTCTGGTTGTGTGCTTTGGTTTATCAGTTGCTTGCCTTGGTTTCGAGCCTTAACAGTTCTCTTTTCCATTCCATGGACACCTTTTTTAATTCTTGTCGGTGTTGAGCTATACTCTGCTACCACAATAATTGTCAGTGACTCATTTTTACCGGGGTGTGGAAGACGTAAGGCAAATGCCAATTCATTTTAAATAATAATACGACAACAAATATATTACAGCTTTCGTGTATTATTATAATATAAAAACATTATTATAATTTTCTTTAGGTCCAATTGTGAATGTGTTTGGCAAATAAATTTAAATGAAAAGTAGATTAAGAACTGTTAAGCTTTTAGATCTGGACTAGAAATGCAATAATTAGAGAACCTTTATTTCGCAGGTATAGAAAAGGTATATTATCCAATAATTATTGATACATTTTTGGCTATATGCCATAATGCTTCGTAGAATAATTTTATTTTACTTTATTTTTAAAAATTAGATTTATGTCAATATTTTAATCTGGGCAAGTTTGTTAGGTTATAATAAAATTAGCGATGAACTAAAACGACTTTCTTTGGTTTCTTTTCGCGCAATTTGCAAACGTCACGTAAGTACCGCAGCGAAACGCTAAACGTGAGCTGGCAAGGTCGCACCAGCCGACACTATTATTGCCGGTATCTTTTAGTATAAAAAATACAGTACATTATCGGTTTAAATAGAGGAAATAGTGTGATAAATCATTTTCGACAGATTTGTTGGTTTTAGACTAATAATACCTACAAATACAGTGCATTATCGGTTTAAGTAGTGTGATAAATTATTTTAAAATGCAGTGATAACCTTAATAACCCAACAGTGTTTCGTCTTTCAAAAAGTGAGGAATGCGATCCATCGTGACAAGGGGAAAATAGCAGAGTATGTCGGTCTCAATTTACAAAGTAGACAATTACAGTGCTAAAAGACTTTTTTCTACGATTCTCAATATTCGCCTTTATTAAAGGTAGGTACCCTATTTTATTTAATTTTCTTATGAGTAAACTTTGTAGTTTTTTGCTTACATTGTATATAATAACAGTCGTAGAAAAAGTATAGTGTAAAACTCGCACAGAACGACCAATTCCTGCTTGTCATGCAATATACTGTTATTATACTTGTTTGTTTTTGTCCACATATTTTAATCTTATAACAGTCATAACTGACTAAGCAGAGTATTGCAATATCCTAGAAATCATGTACCTAGTTTAAATCGTTATTTTTAAAATGATTTGCTTAAATACATATTAATTATATATTTAAATACCAATGGTTTAAACTGCATAGGTAAATCAAGAAATCACACAAAATCATAAATCCTACAAAAAGCATATAATACTATATCGTTTTTGTTTATTTGTCGGCTCCAGGGTGATTAAGTCTTAAATGAGCGCTATATCCTTTTACTGCAGGAGCTTCATCATACGACTTTCAAAACAGTCTAATACACTTTTGATGTAAAATTAATAGGGGAGCCAATATTTGAGGATAGCAAAATTTACATAGGATTTTCCGAAAGCCAGTTTGGCTGGCGGTGCACCACCCGGTATAACATATTTTATGCGATTTGTACATAGGAAGGTTTTATTTAACTCGTCCCGTGGTTATCTTTGCTCTCAAGCTCGCTCAGCTACAGGCAAACTAGTCCAGTAAAGCTTTATATTATGTACAGGATGTCCAGGATGTTTTTATATACCAGTTTCCTTATTATAAAAGATAGAAAGATGGGGTTTGCAGCTTACTATTTTATTATTTTATGAAACTTTCATTGTCATTAACAAAATTTTCATAACCCTCTCAGTTTCTGATGTACAGGGCGATTCGAAAATTTGTAATTTTTGACGCTCCCTGTATCTCGATTATTTGATAACTTACCAATAAGGTAAAATGGGTTATTATAAAGTTTTGTATGTAGAATTCAGTGGCGTAGTTAGTTTTTCTTCTAAAAAGTTTTGTTCTTGAGTTATGACCCATACTTGTGTTTTTTTTTTAAATAGGACATCCCCTATTTTATTTTTTTATCTTATCCCTGTTTCTAAGAGCTTCTCGAAAATATATAATACTTCATATTTACTTATTTTAAGAAGAGATAATTTTAACATTTTTTGTAAAATTAATAATTTTTCATATAAAAGTCTAGCCCGCAAATAAAAAATAAAATTAATAACATTATTTTTATTATGCAACTTTATATTGTTACATAACTTTAAACTAATAAAAATACAAATATATTATTTTATTAAATTACAAAAATTGCTCTAACTGGGCTCCGTTGTGTTCTAAACACTTTCGGCATACCGTTTCGATTCTTTGTAATGCATTTAATAAAATAATTGGCCTTCTCAGCAAAAACCTAAAGGTTTCACAAGTAGCTTCTTGAAATTGATCAATATTGTGG
Source organism: Polydrusus tereticollis (assembly GCA_963920685.1). Lineage (NCBI taxonomy): Eukaryota > Metazoa > Arthropoda > Insecta > Coleoptera > Curculionidae > Polydrusus > Polydrusus tereticollis. The sequence continues at coordinate 91,468,927 of OY987331.1, forward strand.
TATTGTCTCTTATATAACTGACTTTCTATATATCCCCATAAAAAAAAAAACAACACAAAAAGATCAGCCACCTGACAGGTCCATTGGTACCAATCCATTTATCGGGAAATGTGGCTTCTAAATATTCCCTCACTGTATGAGAATTGGGACCCGGAGCGCCATCTTGCTGGTAATAAATATTATCAAAATTTATATTAAAAGTCATTTTTTAATATAAGTAAATATAATGCAGTACATGACTGTCGTAACAGAAGAGGAGGGGGCACAAGCATTTTTATACGAGAAGAAATTGAATTTATAGAAAATGATGCAACAGTATATGACCTCCATGATTGTAATATAGTGTCCATTACTCTTCTAAAACACAAATTAAAAATCTTTGGCGTTTATAAGCCCCCAAAAAGCAATATTGAAAATTTTATCGACCAATTAGATAAGATGCTGGAAGCTCAGAAAATAGAATGTATACTAATAGGAGATATAAATTTAGATCTTTCTAAAAGTACACAAGTAGTCAAAAACTATAAAAACACTATTGATATGAATGGTTTTGCAATACAAAATGAAATAACAATACAAAAGGCGACACGTACAACTCTGACAACAAAAACTATTTTGGACCACATTTTATCAAATAAAAATATAAAATGTTTAATGACTCTGGAAGATCATATTGTATCCGACCATAAAGTTATAAAGATAGAAGTCACAAAAATTAAATTAAAACAGAGCTTTGCAAAAATAACTAGAAAGTACCTTGACTATAACAAATGGGCTAATATTGTAAAAGCAAGACTGAGAGACCAAGAAATTAAATCCTTTAAAGAGATAGTAGAAATACTACAAGAAGAAAAGACAAACTACACCAAAGAATATACACTCAAGGTTAAAGAAAATAATTACTGGGTCACTTTTAAGTATAGTAGGATGATAAAATATAGAGACAAATTATACAGAAGAATGAAGATAGTTCCAAACGAACACACAGAAAGAGAATTCAAGAAAACTAAAAATAAGACTAATAATATGAGAAAGAAACTTCAAAAAGAGTATGCAGAAAAAAAACTCCGAGAAGCAAGTGACGATTATAGAAAAACTTGGTCTGTACTAAACGAACTATGTAAGAAGAAGTTTTCAAAATAGGGAATTGTAGCCTACGTTGTAAATAAGAAAGGACAAACTATAAATAATTACAAGGACATAGCCACATCTTTCAATGAACATTTCTCAAGCATAGGGCAATACTTAGCATCACAAATTGATCACACTCGACCAGCTCATTTCCAAGAAGAACAAGTAAATGAATCTATATTTTTAAATCCAACAAATCCAGATGAAATCAAAAACATCTTACTGAAACTAAAATACAATTGTGCACCAGGTCCTGACTACATTACAAAAAAAGATTTACTTATAATATTGGAATCAATTGAGAAAAAAATAGTACAAATTATAAATAAAATTTTTGAATATGGCATTTATCCAGAAGAGCTTAAAATAGTAAAAGTAGTGCCAGTGTATAAAAAGGGATCGCATGAAGATTTAAACAATTATAGACCTATCTCTCTACTTAGTACATTTTCTAAAATTATTGAAAAGATCATTAGGTCAAGAATGATCAGCTTTATTAACTCCACATTTCAATTTGATAGTAATCAGTAGGGTCTAGGACATTTAGCCGTCGCCGTTTCGCCGTCGCGACAATTCGCCGGCAGCCGATTCGCCGTGGGCCGTTTCGCCGTCAAATAGAAATTAATAAAATACGTAAAAAAGGTTATAATATATATTGCTAAATTTTAACAAAATTGTTTGATAAAAATATACCTACATAGGCAAGTCAATAATAAAGTTCTCAAATATTATACTATAATTATTATATACAACAAAATTATTACATTTCATAATTATGCGCTAAACCTCTGAGATATTCTGTCATATTATTGTTTCTAAAATTATTTACTAAAGACAAAATTCTGTCATCAGCTAATCTAATCCACCTTTTTGGGTCCAATTCGGTATATGCTAGATATAAAAAAATTGTAATAATTATAGACTTATATCCTATTTGACGGCGAAACGGCCCACGGCGAATCGGCTGCCGGCGAATTGTCGCGACGGCGAAACGGCGACGGCGAAACGGCGACGGCGAAACGGCGACGGCGAAACGGCGACGGCGAAACGGCGACGGCGAATAGTCCCATCCCCTAATCAGTATGGGTTTGAAGAAAGAAGCAATACGCTAGGAGCCACGGCGGATCTTCTGAGCTATATAGCTAACGAAATTGACAAAAACAGATAGGTTCTAACTGTCTTCATTGACCTTTAAAAAGCTTTTGATACGGTCCACATTGATCTTCTTATAAAAAAATTAAGTAACTTAGGCTTTCGAGGAAAATGTAGAGATTTGTTGAAATCATACTCATCAGGAAGAAAACAATTCACAGTTGTAAATAGTAATACTAGCAATTTAAATGATATTTCAGTAGGCGTAGCGCAGGGATCAGTTCTTGGACCATTGCAGTACCTTTTGTATATGCATAACCTTAAATTCGTAGGACTCCAATGCAAATATTATATGTTCGCGGATGATATAGTGTTAGTATTTTCTGCATGGAGCGGAGAAGAACTGGAACGGATTGTGACCCCTGACATAAACCTATATTATGAATGGCTATGCTACAACCAGTTGACTATTAATATAAATAAAAGTGTATATATGATATTTAAACAAAAAGGAAAAAATACGTGTAATCCAAAAATAAAATTAAACAATCAACTGCTAAAACAAGTATCAGAATATAAATATCTTGGTCTCATAATTTCTAACAATTTAACATGGAATTCTCAAATAAATAACATTATCAATAAAGTGGCACCTATTGTTGGAGCACTTAGGAGATGCTCCCACCAACTCAATGATAATTCAAGACACCTTCTGTATAACAGTTTTATTGAACCACATTTAAGATATCTAATACCTTGTTGGGGTAATGCTAGTGAATATTTAATAAAAAAACTTCAAAAACTTCAAATAAATCAATAAAAGCTTTATTTGCCATAAATTATTATACACCCAGTGAAGACTTGTAGAGAATATACCCATTTCTTACTATAAATCAACTTAGAAAATTTGAGCAAACCAAATTAATACATAATGTACAAAATAAATTAATTAAAGCAAACACAGTCCTAAAACAAAACAAAGATTTTTACAACTATAATATAAGATCAAAAGATGCCTTAAGAAATACATTTGCTCGCTCAAAGAAAAAACAACTCCATATGAGGAAAGCATTCAAACCTATAATAATATTCCTGATGAACTTCTTAATAAAGACCGAAAAAAAATACTGCATACCAACCTGAAAAAATATATTAAAGAGACAGTACCAAACTAATATAATATAGAAAATGTAACATGTTATTTAGACATTTTTTTTACTTTCTCTGTAAAATGTAAACATTAGAATTTTAACTATTACTTTTACCATTTAAAGAATTTGTTAAAAATGTATTGTTATTATATATACCGGGTGTTGCATCGTCGAGCGGGACATAGGAAATCCCATGTAATTTTAAATGGGGTCAATTATTGGCTTCCCTAATTATTTTAGAGAAAAACTCTATTTAGGTTTATTAAAGAGCACTAAAACCCACATTCAAAAGAATAACTTTAGATATTTTTGATGAGCCCGTTTACGGGTTATCGCCGATTTCTTTTTAACTATTTCTCCTTTTTATGGCCCCGTATTGGCGGGCACCAGTCAAGGTAAAAGATGACTGTCAAATAAAGTTGTCATTTTGAGGAATATTTGAACATCTTCTTAAATCCTAAAGTTCTAACAATTTAATAGTACCTACCTATTAATTAGTAAAATATTGAAACATGTAAAATGTCATAATTAACCTTGTAATTGGATACTTTATTTTAGTTTTATTCAGATTAATTTGTACTCATAAATACACCTTTAATATTTTCGATGTACGAGTTTTTATAACAATAAAGCACACATTTCAAAATGACAACTTTATTTGACAGTCATCTTTTACCTTGACTGGTGCCCGCAAATCCGGGGCCATAAAAAGGAGAAATAGTTAAAAAGAAATCGGCGATAACCCGTAAACGGGCTCATCAAAAATATCTAAAGTTATTCTTTTGAATGTGGGTTTTAGTGCTATTTAATAAACCTAAATAGAATTTTTCTCTAAAATTATTAGGGAAGCCAATAATTGACCCCATTTAAAATTACATGGCATTTCATATGTCCCGCTCGACGATGCAACACCCGGTATAGGCCTCATTACCAGATTTATCTGTTTCGAGGTCAGTAATAAATAAATAAAAAAAAAATAAAAAAATTTAAATCGGTCAAAGGAACATCCTCTAATATTTTCATTAGTGCATCTCGCATTCTTTTGATTATACAGGGCGTTTCACAACAATTACGAAAAACTTAAAGGAGCGATTCCTTGTGATAAAGGGTAGTTTCACATATATGAATATTGAGTCAAAAATCAACCATTAGGGAAATATCCCAGTACAGAGATGGCGGTAAAATAATGTTTTTATTTTTTATCTTAAAAACGCGAAGCGATAGAATAATGAAATTCTGTGGAAGGATTACTGTTTTGAAAATTTACTTTTTTAAAATTGGTGGATGTACTGAAATAGACTACCCCTAGCCTAATAATAACGAAGTTCGTTTTTAAATAGTACTTGACTGGGTTCTTTCTGGATATCTATAGAAGTAAGAACTCTATAAGTTAGATATTTAAATTACAAGATTATAAACTTAGCTATTTTCTTTGCTCTCTATAAAGCAAACTAACATGTCGTACATTTCAAAATTTTTACATAACTGCACCTACTATATTTACAGCATTTGTTTAAACTATAGTGAAATGGTGACATTTTAACAAAAGGTTAATAATTTAGCTTATACATTTTGACAATAGTCATGACATATATATTATTTAGCTTATTTCAATGATTTTATGGCCTATACTGTTATATATTTTTCAAAAGCTTAAAAATAGCATAATCAGAGAAAAATGTACAGGGTGTCCTATTCAAAAAATCATATGTATGCTTTAAATCTCAAAAAGTAAAATTCTTAGGAAGAAAGTACTGAATTCTGCTTGAAAAACTTTCTCAGAAACCATTTTTAATTTGTTCATAAGTCAAAGGATAACTGAAATACAGGAAGTGATAAAAATCAAATATTTTCGAACATACCCAGTGGCTTAAAAACTAAGAAAGCTTTGATAATTCTGTTTGCGGCATCTTTTGCTTTACGAAAAAGGAGAGCAGTAATGGAAAAACCGCAAATCTATATTTTTACTAGTTACAGAAATACCCTACAATTAAATTGAAAAACGGACACCCTGTAAATCGCATGTCTTTTTTCTTCTTCGTTTCTGATAATACCGACCACGGAGAGCAAAAATAATTATCATAATTTAAACGGTTATGAAAACTATTTTTTGTCATGTTTAAACTGTTATATAAATTAGTGAGGCGGAATATATTTCCCTACCATAAAAGTGGAATAAACGAAAATTTCGTATGAAACATAAACAAACACACAAAAATTATACTTGCAAAATAACGTAAACAAAAAAACCATAAACGGGTACATTATGGCGCTTTTAAATATGAAGCAGACAACAATAATAAACAGTATTTTTAATGGGTATAGTATGCATACCATAAAAAAAAAACAATGTGGGTTATTTAGCTATAAACGATTTAAGTTGTTGATTGATTATAAGTTGTTTCTGTAGTTGTTGAAGGGGCTGCGCACTGGGCAGGGTGATATATTATGATGTACGATAATCCAAGCATGTTGCAGACTATAATAATTAATTATTTATCTAACTAAAGTCTACAGGGTATCCATTTACTGTGTAATTCTTTGTTATCTCATATACTATGACAGACAAGGAAAAACTTTAAACATAAAAATCAAGGGACACTTAAATGTCTATATTTAAGTGTTTTAGAGAAGCGGGACAACGAATATTTACAATCTATATTTGTTACCCGAAGTTAGTGCCCTTCTTTATGGTTTATGTAATTCCAGATTTTTGTTTGAATCTACTGCCGTGTTGCCAAGATATTTATTATTTTTCTAATTCCTTTGCTTTGTACAGGGTGCCCAGTTTTCGATGGCTTTACGGGGTTTCTCCGTTATTAGTAAAGATAGAAGGATACGGTTTTCGCAGTACTGTGCTACTTTTTTGTGAAACAAAAGATGCCGCAATCAGAATTTTTCTATTCCTCTTTGTTTTTGATATACAAACTTGTTTTTTTTTTCAAATGGGTCACACTATATATTTTTTAATAATATAATTTATTTTATAACAAGCTTTTTAGAAATATATAATACTTTATTTTATTTTTAATATTAAGCACGAGATTCACGTCTTATTAAAAAATATAATACACTTTGTGTTAGTGGGCCATGACGGGTATTTAAAGAAACTATTACTGGTATGATAATTATTGCAGAATAAATGTATTTTGGAATCCCTAATCTAATTAGCAGTTATATTTCAGTAAAAATAATAACAATACATAGATCGAGTACTACGTAAAACATTAGAAACAAAAACTGAAAATGTATTGAACTTTCTCATAAATATTGCTCAAATTGTTCTCCATTATGCCTTAGACATGTTTTACGCATAGTTCTTATTTGCCTTAATAATTTTAAAATAATAAAAGGCCGCGTTTGTAACTTCCTAAATGCTCTTTAAGTGGCATTTGGTATTGAATAGAATAAATTTTATTTTCAAGGTATCCACACAAGAAGAAATCCCAAACCGACAAGTCGGATGACCTTGGTGGCCACCTTACAGGTCCATTAGTTCCAATCTAGTGGCCTGCGAAATTATTGTTTAAGTAGGCCCTGATAATTAGCGCATTATAAGCAGGTGCTCCATTTTGTTGCAGATGCAAGCTATTGAGGCCCGCTAAGGGCACGTCTTCTATTATTTCCGGCACAACGTTTTCTAGAATTTCTAAATAATTATTTGCATTAAGGCTGCCTTCAAATATATTATAAATTGTATTGCTTCCTAGTATAATACATGAAAGGTTAAAGCCAAACCTGCCTTGCCGTTCAAATGGAAATATTACATGCTGATTTTTGTGAGACCAAAACCTCGTATTGTGCCGATTGAATATGAAATATACCAGCACTGGTAAAATGAGCCTCATCGCACCATATAACGGTTCTTTCAAAATTATTTTCCCTGTTGATATTTTGTAAATACTAATTACAGAACTCTATGCGGTGCTGTGCATCACCAGGATGTACGTTTTGTACAAGGTGGAATTTGTATGGCTTAAAATTGTTTTTTTTTTAGGATTGTTTGAACTCTTGATTTAACTACTCCGACCGAACCTACAACCGTTCTGCAAAAACTAGTTGGATTTGTTTCAGTTGACGCTAAAACATTTATTTAATTAATCTCGCGGTTTTCCTTGTTGTAGATTTTAGGCTGAGGTTTAGAAAATGAACCGTGTTTAATTAAATTTGATTTCATCCTTAGAAAAATTCTTTTATCCGGCTGTCTTCATAAAGATACTACAAAAAGGCGTTTATTTACCTATTGAAATACACTTCTAACACTTCGTCTGCATTTTCATTATAGTGGACATAACAAACAGGCATATCGTATTTTTCATTATTTTCAAAGTTTACATTTACTGCCATAATTATGACAAACTGATTTTTTACTATTAATTAAATATTTTAAAACTCCAAGTTGTTTGAACCTGAATACTCTGACAGAAACTAAAGAAGTTTTTAATATGACATGAATGACCATGTTCTTTTCTTTTTTAAATCCCCGTATACTAACAAAAAATTTACATTTTTTAATAAAACGTAAAGTTTGTGCTTAATATTAAAAATAAAAATAAGGTAATCTATATTTCTCAGAAAGTTGCTATAAACTAAATTATATTGTTAAAAAATATATAGGGTGACCCATTTAAAAAAAAAGAAAGTTTTTCTTTTTTCTCGAAAATTATTGAACGTAGAAAAAGTCTGAGTATATCGCTGGACTTTTCGTAAAAAACTACAAAAAGAACATTTGTTTTCTCCTTAATAAGCTACAGGGTAATCTAAATATGAGGGGTGTCCAAAATGTAGAATTTTCAAAAACATCCCGTATATCAAAAACAAAGAGGACTAGAAAAATTCTGATTGGGAAATCATTTGTTTCACAAAAAAGTAGCATAGTGCTGCGAAAACCGTATCATTCTGTCTTCACTAATAATGGAGATACCCCGTAAAACCATCGAAACTGGACACCCTGTACGGTCGCAATAAATATGCTACACTTTCTTTATTGATTTTAATTTAATCAATAAATATTGCAAAGAGTTGCACCTGGGTTATATGAGTACTATTTCTAAGAGTCTGCGAGATATTTTTATACAGGGTGCTCTAATTTAACTTCCAAATTTCGAGAAGTTTGGATTAGATTTACTCAGTTTTTTTAAACGGGACACTCTGTATGTTTTGTCAAAAGTTGCAACTTCTACTAAGTCCCCTTATAACTGTAAAATATTTTTATTATTTTCTGTGGCGTTGCCATATCGTGATGATTTTCTGAAAGTGTTCGTTATTCTTTTTTTCAGTTAAATGGTTTGGATTATTACAATACCCTGTATTTTTTTTGTACATATCTTCTACGCTTTATAACAAAATTTCTAATCTTATACCGATCCAATAATTCTTCTCAATAGCCATTCAATGTATGTGATGATCTTCTAAAACATGGAAAATGAATAACAATTGTCGTTTATTATATTTTTGACATTTTGTTGTTAAACTGTTTTATACAAGTAATTATATTTAAAATGAATTACTCGCAAGAAGAATAATTAACATATTATTATGTATACAGGGTGTTTCAGAATAAGATGCTGATCCTTAACGGTGTGAATCCCTAGGTGATTTTAAGAAGAAAAGTTCAAATTAACATATATCCTTAACCTATCAACTTTCGAACTACAGGGCGTTAAAGTTTTAAGAAAAAAATCGTTTTTCTATCATAACTTTAACAACTTTCTAGCTATTTTTATAAATTTTTCACACATGCCCTCTAAGCATCAATAGCCATTTTTTGGTGTAGAAAAATCTTAAAATTGTCTAACCAGTGGCGTCCGAAAGGGTTTAGACTAGACATTTTGGAAAAATATTATGTACGCCACTGCTTTTTCTCAAGATAAAAATTATTTTTAAAATACTCATTCATTTTAGACCAAATTTAATATCTTGCCTTTTTATCGTCCGACAAACAGTTTCCGACAAAAAAAAATAAAAAGCATTAAATGCGCATTCGCTGTGTGCCTATGGTTTCTGACAAGTAGGCTATGAACGTTGTTAAGGAAACAATGACAATAACGAAATATTTAATGCCAAATAGTTTTGACAGCTATTTATTTATGTACATGGTTTTCCACTTAACTTAAATTTTAAAAACGTAATACTTTTTAAACGTATAAGTATCATGGTAAATTTTACAAATGTCAAGTTTGCGGATATGCATTACCTGTACGGGCTTGCTGACGGCAATGCATTCGAAGCCAGACGATTATACCAAGAGCGTTATCCAAATAGAATAGTTCCGGATGCACGAACGTCAGGAACTTACGGAAAGTTATGTGAAACGGGATCTTTTGAAACAAAAAACTACTTAAAAGGGGCACACCAAACTACACGAACACCGGAAACCGAAGAAGCTGTTTTAAATTTAGTGGAACAAAACCCAAATATAAGTACCAGAAAAATTGGGAATATTTTAAATATTACTCATGTCCTAGTCTGGAGAATTCTTCAAAGTTATTGGTTATATCCGTACCATATTCAACGGGTCCAGGCCCTACTTCCTAGGGATTTTCCATTACGCATCAATTTCTGCCAATGGTTTATTCAAATGGTTACCGAAAATCCCCAATTTGATGCCAGAATTTTGTTCACGGACGAAGCTAATTTTTCCAGGAACGCCATACAAAATTTTCATAACAATCACTTCTGGGCAGAAGAAAACCCACATGCCATTACGGAATCCCACCACCAAGAGCAATTTTCTGTAAATGTTTGGGCTGGAATTATTGGTGATTATTTAATTGGGCCTTATTTTATACCAGCCAGATTGAACGGAATCAATTATCGCCAATTTCTTGAACACACTTTACCAAATTTGCTAGACGACGTCCCTATTTTAACCCGACATCGCATGTTGTTTATGCACGATTTCAGTTTCTTAGCACGAGAGTTTTTAAATCAACATTATGGTAATCGATGGATAGGGCGCAGAGGAACACAATCGTGACCACCTAGATCCCCTGATCTAAACAGTCTAGATTTTTTCCTGTGGGGATATCTGAAAACGTTGGTTTACAGCATCCCAATAAATACTGAAGAGGAGTTGAGAGACCGCATAATAGTTTGTTTCGACACTATCAGGAATACTCCAGGAATTTTTCAAAGGGTACGAGACTCAATGAGGAGAAGAGCTGAAGCATGCATTCTTGCAGGTGGTGGCCACTTTCAACAGCTAATCTAAATTATTTTCGTTTTTGTTCACACGTTATTTAATGTTAGTTGTTTTAATTTAATGTTAAAAAATAAACCATAGGCACATAGCGAATGCGCATTTAATGCTTTTTATTTTTTTTGTCGGAAACTGTTTGTCGGACGATAAAAAGGCAAGATATTAAATTTGGCCTAAAATGAATGAGTATTTTAAAAATAATTTTTATCATGAGAAAAAGCAGTGGCGTACATAAATTTTTTTAAAAATGTCTAGTCCAAACTCTTTCAGGACGCCACTGGTTAAAAATTTTTAAAATTTTTTCTACATCAAAAAATGGCTATTGATGCTTAGAGGGCATGTGTGAAAAATTCATAAAAATAGCTAGAAAGTTGTTAAAGTTATGATAGAAAAACGATTTTTTTCTTAAAACTTTAACGCCCTGTAGTTCGAAAGTTGATAGGTTAAGGATATATGTTAATTTGAACTTTTCTTCTTAAAATCACCTAAGGATTCACACCGTTAAGGATCAGCATCTTATTCTGAAACACCTTGTATATATGGTTTATACTTTGGGAGAAAGCCATATGAACTCTTTTTTAGCCACAAGAAGATATGCCCAAAATCTTACAGAAAGGAGACATCCTAAGGAAATAGGATTTAAGAGGTTAAAAGAACTTTTTAAGTATACAGGGAGTGTTTAGTATAAAAAAACGGAAAGAGCTACGACTGTTGCTTTATCACTGACCGAGAATCCGAATTGCAGTGACAGGACCTATTAAGCAGCGTGGACAACTTAAAGGTTGCATTGTAAATTTCAGCGTTCGCGCTTTTCATTCTATGGGTGACATTCAGACTCCAGTTCATTTTTCTATCAAAAAGTAAGCCTAGATAAATATTTAATATTGTCACTCCAATTTATTGGTGTATTTTTGACTTTGACCCTAATATTTGGGAGGTTTGTTCTAGCCTTTGACAGAAAGATGGCCTATGTTTTGGCATCATTTAGCCGAATTCTCCAATTGCCCAGCTATTTGTCTATGAGATTGATGTGATGTTGCAATTTTCGATTACTAGTGGCGGTTTTCTGGTGGATGCAGTTATCGCTGTGTCATCGGCGAATAGGTAAGTTTGCGTTTGAGCGGTTTTGGGAAAATCACTCGTAAATACGTTATAAAAGATTGGGGCGGTTGAGAAGCCGTGCGGGACCCCTGCCGTTATTTGTTTTGTTGATGAAACTTCGTTTTGCGATGACACAGCGAATGTTCTGTTTTCCAGGAATGATATTATTGTTTTGACGAGATATACAGGTAGACTCAATGATAGTTTTCAAAAATTCTGTATTACACAAATTTAAGACCTACATGCCTCGAATCGGTCCTAAATTAGGGTCACCCTAATTTGCATAAAATAGAAAGACGTGTTTGATATAATTAAACAGATAGGCAGATAATTGAGATATTAATTATTCTACTATTAAGTAGATACAAACTTATATAGAAGTAAGAATAATATGAAAATAGATAATTTGGAATAAATATTAATATTTATAATATTTGTAAAAGAAATCTACATAATGTTCCGAGTAGTCCGATGAACTATCGTGTTTGGGGTCCAGAGAAATAATAAGGGGCTCTACAGTGTTTTCTAACAATTCAATCACATGTTCGACGCAGTTACTCCATTTTTCACAATCCACTATCTTTTTTCACTCTTGCAAGAGGTTTCCAACGTCTCTCATTTTAAAAGTGGTGTTATGCCCTGCTACAAACCCTTTTACTTGCGCCCACATCAATTCTATGGGGTTTAATTCATAGTGATATGACGGAAGGCGAAGTACCGCTATATTTCGTTTTGAAGCAATTTCGTCGACAACAAATTTCGTACAAAGAGGTTTACTCAACTTTACAATCTCCAATAGCTCCCCTTTCAGCATATCTTTATGAGATGGCTTCTTATTTACAGTAAGCAAATGAATGTAATTTTTTTTCAAAGAGAACGTTGGTAGTTTTTCGGATTTCCTTGAGTGGTGCCTGGTATTATCCATGACTATAACAGACCCCGAAGAAATAAGATCTAGCACTTGCTAGAAGTATTCTTCAAATACATTAGCGTTCATGTCTTCATGATAGTCTCCAGTCCGTTTTGATTTAAATGCCAGTAATCCGCCATTCACAAATCCAATTTTGGTACCAATGTGAGTAATTGTTAATCTTTTACCTTTTCCCGAGGGTTCTTTTATTCCAGTGGATTATTCTTCCATTAAAGCTTGCCTCGCGCTTTTTATATGTTTATCCTGCCATATTTTACCAACGGTATATCCTCCATTTAATTGACTTTCGTCCATATAATAGATATTCCTGTTTCGAAACTAACTGCCCTCAAATATCGTCATCTCCAGCAGCTAATTAATTCGTCTTTCTCTCTTAAAAGTTATTTTCTGTTTTGAATTTTTTCTTAACAAAAATTCATTTCCTTCAAAGTTTTGCATAGTTTCTTCTTACTCACGGGTGGAATGAAATCATCCTTTTTCATTTCAGACAATATTTTGTCCAAGGTAGGTATTTCTTTTTTTAAAGTAAAGCGAATATATGATTCTTCTGATAGCAGTCTTTTCATCCTCATTTATTACAGTTTCTTTTCTTTGGTGACCTGATGGGGGCACGTTCATCTTCGTGCACAAGTTGGTTTATTGTTAACTGTCCGACTCCAGTCATATCTTAATACATTTCAACTATTTTTGCAACTCCGAATGTTGAATTTTGGTGGCGAAGAGCGTTAAACAACTAACAAAACACTAGCCTCGGGACTCCTGACAATCATCATAGGTACAATAATAATAATTGGACTACACCTATGGAATACAGCGAAGACCACTGGGTTTTATAGTTCAATAATGATTTATTACTCTCTCGCATTAAGCAGCAGACTATAGTGAAAATCTTAATATTAAATAATCCTTATTTTCAGTATCTCGTTTATAAAAACAAATCCCTACCACCTTTAACTACACCATGACATTCTCATTAGCAGCAGTGGTCGGTCAATGTTTGGGGAGGCATAATTAATGATTATGGTATTAGACCTTTTTTTGAGCAGCACTTAAATGGAGAACGAGTTTTACATTTTCTGCTAGAATATCTGCCATGTTCCAGCTCAAATAAAAACTAATATGTGGTTTTAGTTGGATGGCGCTCCTGCACCCTTCAATAGAGATGAACGAGCGCATACCGAACAAGAATTTCCTCAAAAATGGATACGTCAAGGAGGACCTATAAATTGGCCTCCCCAAATGCCTGATTTGATCAGCATGGGTTATTTTTTAGGAGGTCATGTAAAGTCAAAAGCATATCGCTTACCCGCCACCATACGCGATGATATGAAAGAACGAATTAAAGAGGTATTTCCCAACATATTACCTCACAATTTATACAGGGTGTCCCAGATAAGAATGCACTCTACAGGGATCTCGTAAACCACAGGAGATACAGAGATGGTTAAATTAGAGAAAAGTTGCGCATAATTGAATCCTGTAACGTCATGTTTTCAAATTTAAAAAATTCCGAATGCTTCCGAAGATATTTGGATAAAACCAAATTTTCGCGATTTCGTTTTAATTGATTTATGATTCTATTTGAAAAGACATGTCAAAATAAATTTTACATTCTCATTGCCACTTTTTCTCCCCTACAAGATGGTTTAATTACGTTTTTGATCCGACGTTTCGTTTAGTCACAACCATCATCAACTTTGTTATTTTAAATATTCGAAAAATTTTATTTTATGCTTAATAGATTCTACGTTTTATTCTAAATCCAACGGTGTATCACACTTATTAGTTATTAGACGTTTCGATATAGAAAAACACATCATCAATGAAAATAGGCACATTATCAAAAATATGTATGTTTTTATTGTTGTATTTAAACACTAGTAAGATTTTTAAACATTTTTTTAAAAGAAACTTATAACAAAACATAATATTTAATAAAACTTATCTGAAAAGTGCAACAAGTAGGTAATAATTAATTTTAATTATTAAATACAATTATTTTTTATTTTAAAAAAATACATCATAATATTCAAACATACCGTACCATTTAAATTCGGCATCATAGGGGTGGCTATGAAATTGATTGACGTTCGCAATTGTTTAAATATGTAGTTTCTTTAGATCTGTCACTTAGTTACAGAGACTTGTTAGCTTTAAATTTTGTAATTATTATTATGTTTTTTTAAATTTTAAACTGTTGCATTGTGAAGTAAAATTTAAAATAATGGAACATTATTCTAACAAAGAAAAATTTGAAATGATTCGCTGTTACATCGAGTCATAAGAATTGTGCGCAAGCAGAGATGCAATATTTTCAAAAATATCCCGAACGGCGTCAACTAAATCGATACATTTTTAGGCGGCTAGTTACAAATTTAAAAGAGAATGGTGCGTTTGAAAAACCTGTGTACATCGCAAAAAAAATTATGACCCTGAACAGGTAATGACCGTTTTACTTGCTGTAGCAGAAGATGATACTGTAGGACTTTCTGTTCCTAAATCAGTATCGCAAAGAATTCTCCATAAGGAAGAGTACCGTCCTTATAAATTCCGCATCTGTCATTCTTTGGTTCCTGGGGATTACGAGCACAGAATGACTTTTTGCGAGTGGTTTACTAGACAATGCGATGAAAATCATCATTTTTCATATAATGTTCTCTGGAGTGACGAATGTAATTTTTCTAACAATGGCATCTTTAATAGAAAAAATCGTCACTATTGGTCAACACAAAATGAAAATCGAGTTCATACATCTGGATATCAACATCGTTTTGGATTTAACGTGTGGTGCGGTATTTTGGGAACCCGGATCATTGGACCTATAATTTATGAAGGAAGACTAAATTCAGAAAGATACGAAGAAATTTTAAGAAACGACATTGAAAATATTCTTGACGACCTTCCTCTAGCAGTAACCAATAATATGTGGTTTCAACAATTTGGGGCTCCTCCTCATAATTCCAGAAATATTATGGAATATCTGAGACTGTTTCCAAAATAATTTAATAGCCACTCGTGGTCCCATAAACTGGCCTCCGATCCCCAGACCTTACGCCAATGGACTTTTTTTTGGGGGGATTTCTTGATAATGAAGTTTACTGGAAGATTTTTCAAAATAATGATGAGTTGAAGGCTGAAGTTCGAGATGCAATAAATAAAATAACTCCAGAAATGTTAAATAACGTTATGGAAGAAATTGTTTACCGATGTTATTTATGCTTGGAGAATGAGGGTGGAATTTTTGAAAATAAGAAATAATTTATTATAAAAATAATTGTATTTAATAATTAAAATCAATTATTACTTGTTGTATTATTCAGATAAGTTTTATTAGATAAAATTAGGTTTCTTTTAATTTTGTCCCATAATCTTAAGATTTACGCATTTGAGCACAAATTTAATAATATTGTAAATAATTTCAAATAAAAAAATGTTTAAAAATCCTACTAGTGTTTAAATACAACAATAAAAACATACATATTTTCGATAATGTGCCTATTTTCATTGATGATGTGTTTTTCTATATCGAAACGTCTAATACCTAATAAGTGTGATACACCGTTGGATTTAGAATAAAACGTAGAATCTATTAAGCATAAAATAAAATTTTCCGACTTTTTAAAATAACAAAGTTGATGATGGTTGTGACTAAACGAAAGGTCGAATCAAAAATGTAATTAAACCATCTTATAGGGGAGAAAAAGTGGCAATCAGAATGTAAAATTTATTTTGACATGTCTTTTCAAATAGAATCATAAATCAATTAAAACGAAATCGCGAAAATTCGGTTTATCCAAATATCTTCGGAAGCATTCGGAATTTTTTAATTTGGAAACATGACGTTACAGGATTCAATTATGCGCAACTTTTCTCTAATTTAACCATCTCTGTATCTCCTATGGTTTACGAGATCCCTGTAGAGTGCACTCTTATCTGGGACACCCTGTATAGTATAACAGACAATCATATCAGATGAATTCAAACTTGCATTAATCAAAATGGACGACACTTTTAACAACTTATTTAACTAAATAACTTTTGGTAAGTTATTTTTTATTTGGAATGCCGCAGAAATACTATCATAGAAAATTTTAAATGTTTATTCTGTTTTTTATTAATTTTCAACTTATTTGTACGTAATAAAATCTACTATTGTCTTTAAACGTGTGGACGTTGTAATACAATAAAATACAGGGTTTTGCAATAATCCAGACCATCTAGGTAACTACAAAAGGAAAATGCAAGTTTTGAGAAAACCATCAGAATTTGACAACGCCACAGATAATAATAAGAATATTTTACAGTTTTAAGGGGACTTAGTAGTTTTTTAAAAGTTTCAATTTTTGATAAAATATATAGGATGTCCCGTTTAAGAAAATTGAGTAAATCTAATCCAAACTTTCCGAAATTCGGAAGTAAAATTAGAGCACCCTGTATAAAAACATCTTGTAAACTCTTATAAATAGTACCAGATGCAAGTATCTAAAAAAAATATTGAATAAAGTAAAAGCAATAAACAACAATTTTAAATAATACCACCAATCCGATTACTCTGGATTTCTCAGAACCCATATTAGTTGAAAATTTTAATGAAAATAACATTCAACAAATTTACCTAAACAATTTTGACGAATCACCAAAACAAAAAATTGATTTCTCTAAATTTCGTACAGACCATTTAAACAACGGAGAAAAACGCCAGATTCTTGACCTGCTTAATGAGTATTCCGATATTTTCTATGACGAAAATACGTCCCTGACCTTTATCAACAAAATAAAGCATCAGATTCGCACTTCAGACAAGGTACCCATATACACCAAATCATACAGATACCCGTACGTCCATAAGCAGGAAGTCGAAGGCCAAATAAAGAAGATGCTGGACCAAAGAATAGTCAGACCCAGTCATTCACCCTGGAGCTCACCAATTTGGGTAGTCCCAAAAAAGGCAGACGCGTCTGGAAAACAAAAATGGAGAGTTGTGGTCGACTATAGAAAATTGAACGAGAAATCCTTGGATGATCGCTATTGCCTTCCAAACATTAGTGATATACTCGAAAAACTTGGCAAGTGTCAGTATTTTACTACGCTAGACCTGGCAAGTGGATTCCACCAGATTGAAATGGATGAGAAGGACATCGAAAAAACCGCTTTTAGTACCGAATTTGGGCACTACGAATATCTGCGTATGCCCTTCGGGTTAAAAAATGCTCCTGCGACGTTCCAACGCGTCATGGACAATATTTTACGTGGGCTGCAAAACGAAAAATGTGCAGTGTACCTAGATGATATTATTATATTCTCTACGTCATTGCAAGAACACATTGAACGATTAAAATCTGTTTTCGAACGACTTAGGGAATCCAATTTCAAAATACAGCTCGATAAGTCCGAGTTTTTAAGAAAAGAGGTGGCTTATCTATTATACGTAGTTACACCTGATGGGGTTAAACCTAACCCAGATAAAATAAAAGCGATTAAAAAATACCCTATACCTTCAACCACGAAACAAATTAAAGGTTTTCTTGGCTTATTAGGTTATTACAGACGTTTTATAAACAACTTTGCTATAATCACAAAACCCTTGACAAAGTGCTTAAAGAAGGGAGCTAAGATCGAACATAACCCAGAATTCGTATCATGTTTCGAAACCTGCAAAAATTTACTAATAAACGAACCCATTCTACAGTACCCCGATTTTACCAAAACGTTCAATTTAACTTGCGACGCCAGCAACGTAGCAATTGGTTGTGTATTGTCACAAGGACCTATTGGTCATGATCGACCAATAGCATATGCGTCGAGAACATTAAATGACTCCGAACAAAACTATGCCACTATTGAGAAAGAATTATTGGCAATAGTTTGGGCCACCAAGTATTTTCGGCCATATTTATTTGGACACAAATTTAACATCATTACAGACCATAAGCCCCTCCAATGGCTTCTTGCATCTAATACCCAACAAAATAAAGAAAACAATGATAACGCGTCGCTGATTGTGCACACCGATGACGAACAAAATATCGAGGACACAGACCTTAATGATAACCCTGACCTACCTCTCGATGAAAATGCTACAGTGCATTCAAATGCCGAACAAAACCCCGTAGTAGGAATTCCCATATCTGAATGTGCAGTTAATTATGGTGGTAATCAAATAATTGTCACTTCTGTTTTGCACTCCCCTACCAAACCTAAGATCACCATTCTGTTTGAGAAGAAAAACGTATAACAGTACAAATATCAGGAAATAATTTTGAAGAAGACGTTATTAATTTTGTTAGGGATTATAATATCTCCCCTGATATCCAATACCATATTTATTTTTCAGAACCAAATATGTATGAACCATTTTCGACAACACTGCAAAGATATTTTAAATGGCCATCTATTAAATTTGAACGTTGCATGAAAAAGTTAATTGATGTTACACACAAAAATGACATAAGCGAAATAATTAGAAATTACCACGAAAGCAAGGGCAATCATCGCGGAATAGATGAAACGTACTTAAGAATTAAAGAAAAATATTATTGGCCAAATATAAAAAGGGCGATACAAACTATTATATCAATGAATAAGAAATTTGCCAACAAAGCAAATACGAGCGTAACCCAGTTAGAATTAAAATGAATGTCACACACACGGCATCAAAACCATTCGACATTGTCCATTTGGATACATTTACCTTTGAACAATCAAAATTTTTAGCTATAGTCGACAGCTTTTCTAAATACGCGCAGGCGTACCCAATCACGTCAGTAAGTGGTACAGAAATAGCCGATAATTTAATAAGGTATTTCTCACACCACCGTGTACCATCCCAGATAATTTGCGATAACGGAACGGAATTCAAAAACTCTTTAATAACCGAGCTTTTAGGCTTACACAAAATTAAAATTAATTTTATCTCACCAAACCACCCCCAATCCAATGAATTGTGTGAACGCTTTCACTCTACGATTATCAAACATATTAGACTTCTTAATACACAAGGTTTTTCTAAAACTCCTATTAATATAAAAAAGGTTATATGCCATACTAGCCTATAATAATTCCTTGCATTTTGTATCAAAAATTAAGCCTATTGATGTTATAAATGGGCATATTTCCACAAATGACCCATTTAATCTAGAAATAGAAACAATCTTACTCAACGACTATGTTAACGAACATCGGGAAAAAGCAAAAATTATTTATTCAAAGATAAATTCTGATATCATAGGAAACAAAGAACGAACTATTGAAAAAAGGAACCAAAATCGCGATGACCCCGAAATTTTCCAACCCCAAGATCAAGTTTTTGTAAAGAAACATATTCGTCAGAAAAATTCAAATAAATTTCAGAAACCAACTAAATTAAAAAGTACTAATCCTTAGAGGAAAACAGTATCTACTGAAGAACAAACAAAATTACATATGGATAATCTAAAAAGGCCTCTTAGGAAGACCTTCCCTTTCGATTAGTAAAGTAGGGCTTTCATTTTCAGATTTTCTGGAACTCTCGGATTCCAAGAACCCATCTCCATACGAAAACTTGATAACAACCCTGGACTCGTCCCTCTTAAATTAGGAACCACAAAAATAGAACATTATGCGCATGAACTTATACACTATTATGATTTAAATCCGATATTAATCGAAGTTACCAAATTAAACAATCGACCTAGCCTTCTAATTGACTTAATTAATGTAAATAAAAATAGTGCCTTTGATGCTTCCGACTATTTGAAAATATTAAAATTCATCCGGGATAAAGTTGAAACAAAACTAGGTGAACTTTTACCACAGCCTATGCGCGTGAAACGAGGTTTAATAAACGGCTTAGGTTCTGTCTTCAAATCAATTTCCGGAAATTTAGATTACGCAGACGGAGAACGATACGATAAGTTGATTCAAGAATTGCAGACTAACCAAATCAATATAGCTAATAATATTAAAAACCAAAATACATTATCAGTTGCTCTTATTGATAAATTTAACAAACCTATTCAACAAATCTATCATAATGAAAAATTATTGAAAACACGGTTATTTCAAATTTCTTTAATTATAGGAAACCAGACATACCGTGAGAACTCTTTGCTTATTATGGATCTCATGAATCAGATTACCAACATGTACGAAATCTTAAACTCTATTTTGCAAGACGTAGAAAATTCTGTTTCTTTCTCACAGTTACAAATTATGCATCCCAGCATAATGAAAACTGCTGATCTTTGCTACAAACTTAAAATCTTAGAAACTCATTTAAATAAAGATCAACTTCCAGTCGAATTAGCTTTAAAAAATATACCTATCTATTTAAAGTTAATAAAAATCAATAGTTTTATTTTAAATAATAAAATAGCCTTTATATTACATATTCCAATTACATACCCCGAAAATTTTAATTATTATCATTTATTCTCTACCCCTATATTTTTTGAGAGTCAGTTTAAGGCGATAATTCCGCGAAATAAATTCTTAGCAAAAAATAAATTGCACTATGCATTTGTAAGCAACCCCTGCAACGAAATATCTCCACAACAATTCATCTGGCCAAGAATGGACATCAAAGACGTAGAAGAAGAAAACTCTTGTGAAATTCAACTTATTCACGTCAAAAACACCTCCGCTTGCGAAAAAACACAGGTTATGATACCAGGATCACTCATTAAACGATTAGGCGATTCTAACCAATGAATAGCCTTGCCGCCAAAACAAGATACCCTAAAACTTAAATGCAAGAAACAAGAAGAAGTACAAAAACCAAGTGCTGGTACCTATTTAATCGATCTGCCCATTGGATGTCAGATGTCTACCTTACAAGAAATATTTGTAAATGAGAAACAATCGACAAAATTAAATCAGCCAATACTGTTCCCTGATTTATATATAAAATTCAGTCAAGCAGCTCCAAATAATATTTCTGTTCGATTGGATGAAATCGAACTCGATGATCTCAAATCAATTAGGACCCATATGATCGAGAATCAAGTTATGCTGTCCCATGGAAGTATCTCTCATATAAAAAGTTTTTGGACACTGGCGATATATGGACTTCTAATTTCGGGAGCGACATACGTCACTTATAAGAAGCTCTATCCCAAGCTGCGTAGACTCAATTATCCCAAGGAAGGAACCCAGAAGGAAGATGCCGACTTCGCCGACGTCGAACTTCCTCGCTAACCCTCAAAGTTTGATTTTAGGGGGGAGGAATTATATCACCCCTAAACCTAGGATTAGATGACATTATTAAGAACTACCTAAACTGCCGAATCAGCATCAGCAGACAAAGCAGAGAAGATACGCTTGTTCCCGAGAAGAATCTTATTCAGTCGGGTTATTATTGTCACGCTAACAACATATATTTTATAAATCTTTGTAAAAGTTAGTTTTAATAAATAAAATTGTTTTTAAAAACTTAAATCTCGTTTTTCAAGATTTAATTCGTGTCTAAATATTCTATCCGATCCTAAAAATATGACATCAGCATTAGACTTTGCGTGATATAACACTCCGGAGTATTTCCAATTTACCTTATTAATTTCCTCTATCACAAAACCCAATTACGTTTACGTAAAACCCAAGATAACCGTTAACCTCCGGTTAATAAACCCTAAAATAATACATTGCCAGGCCATTAAATAACACCATTATTAGATTCGTATACAGAACGGTGCGCAAGTTGACTAATATTTACCATTACACCAATTATTCATTATTAACAACGTCTGCGAAAACGTTTACCTTATTGGTTTCTAATGGGAGATTTGGTAGCATCTAATAAAGTAGCGGCACGTTATGTGTCAATTTGTACTGTAATCTAACCTATAAATAGGGCTTAAGATGAAATCTGTTTTTTATTTCCTATTTCATACCTGAAGAAACAATTTACTGTTCATCGATTTTTAACCTAACCTAAACAACGTTCTCCATCGTTGGTAGGTCTCGTAGATAATCATTATAATTATTGTAACTTTGTGACACTGGATAAAACGCGTAACATTTTTTTAAACTCGAATTAAATGCATTACAGTTTTTATTTAGTAGTACTGTACTATACAATTTACGTAAAACTAAATTTCTGCTTATTCGGCATTCTTCATTTTATTCAACTTCTTGACACTCTTTTGTATTAATTTTGCTTTAATAACTTTATTCTTTGTTCTCTACTTCTTTACAGCAACAGATTTGCGAATCAATATTTTACCCCGTTCTTAACATTACTCTTTTCAACAGTTTTGTACTTACTTGGGACTGGATTACGACTTTATTTCACAATTTAGCACAAAGAATATCAATATCAATTCGTGGAAAAAATTACATACACTACAATAAACTTACACCCTCTCGAATATTTCAGAACCTTCTTGAAACTTGGATTCCTGCCTTTTTCATAATTTTTTTAACGAAATATAATAAACTCCTCTATTATTAACTACTGTAGTTAATGTTTTAGCCCTGCAATATCTTCCATGTTCCCAAGGTAATAATATTACTATATTTCATGCTATCTAACCATTTCCGAGCATGAAACCAAGTTTGCTATGTACAATATGAGTTTAAAATAATAAGAAACTTATTACCTACATCATATTCGTAGCGGTATTATAAGTGGTATGTGCAAAAACTGCAGAATTTCCAACACAGGCAACTAACGGAATATAATTTGACAAGCAGTAGACAAACCCTTAATTCTCAGAGACATATTAATTGTCCTATGACTATCAATTGTTATTCTTCAACCTCGCTATTATTATCAATATGATTAATGTTTAGAGGTAAGAAGGGAAATTTAATAAGCAATTTGAAGGCAGGTTTACCGCCCATCAAAAATATAAAAGAAATTAGCGGATTAGATACATTTTTTTTGTTCATTTATTAAATTACTGGGAAGCTAAAAAGTTAAAAGTACAATGCTACCTAGATAAGATAGCTACAGTTGAGTTCATTTTAGTGGTCTAATAATATTCTTGCCATATCTTCAACGCTTAGTGTTTGAACCCGGTATATTCAAGTACAGATAGTAGTATTTATTCCTCAGAATGAATTATATTCGTTTATTCGAAGTATAAGTAAGAACAGTATCGTTTCACGTAAGAATAGTCTTATTTCCTATTTAAATGAGCGTTATCCCCCGAATAACTTATTCGATGCCTAGACCTCTAAATAATAATTATAATGTCACGTCTAAAATTGATATTGGTCAAAAGGGGGGTTTTAAAGGTGTGACACAAATAAAAGGACACAGGTACAAAACAAAGATCTTTACTCTTACCACGAACACTTGACAGGAACACTTAACTTACTCTAAACTTATATTATAACTCGATGTGCCCTCTGAGTCGCGGGGATGATATTACTTGGGTGACTGAACTACGGAGCTACCGAGTTTCTATCGGCTATCAGCTGATGGCATTGTGATGGCTTTTGATAGTTTTTTTAGAGCTTTTTGATAGCTGCCTTCTGTATCACCGAGGATGCTATTTATATCAATTGTGGATTGTCTAATAATCATTTATTATTTTGTTATTATGAATGTTTGTATGACGTAAATAAATAGCAGACTCGGCGTGTACTGTAAATAGTAAATAGTAAATAGTAAAATATTAAATGGTAAACTAATAAATTTGTGGATCACCAGACTAAGAAACGTAAATTAATGGTTTAAATGTACAGGATGAAATAACTAATTTGGAAAAGGCCTCTTTTTATGACAATAATAATAACAATAATAATAACAATAATAATAACAATAATAATAACAATAATAATAACAATAATAATAACAATAATAATAACAATAATAGTAACAATAATAATAATAATAATGAACGTCTTTTATTTCAACATAACATAAATGTTAAAATAATAAATAATAGAATAAATGTCAAATCCTGGCGCAGTCTAGCTGTAGTAGCTACTTTACTGAACCAGTCAAAGATATAAATAAAATTTGATTGTCCATCATTAAATAAATATTCTAACATAATGACGAAATTTAACATATGCGATAAAACAAGCAAGTATCATAATAATTTGTAAAAAATATAAATAACATGGCGCTCTGATAATGAGTCACGTTTAATTTACTTCTGGCTTTAGCACGTCTGGAGATAAGGGTGATGTTTGGTCAAATCAAAAATAAATATACCCTGGGTTGGGATCGGCTCTCTGAAGATATTTTCTGCCTTACCATTAAGAGCCTTACAGGTTTTGACTGAAGCAATAAATTTCTCCTTTCTCGCAGGCATCTTTCCGTCTTGTCTAAAGAAGGATATAGTTATCCCCGTTCACAAGGGTGGTGGTCATGATATTCCTTCAAATTTTCGACCAATAGTGTTACCTCCCACCTGATCCAAAATTGTGAAACTGCGGCTGATGCCATTTTTAAATAAATATAACCTCTTGTCCATCCAACAGTTTGGATTTCAGGCTTCGAAGGGTACGAGCGATGCCATTTTCGGGATCCTTGAGCATCTGTACGTGTCCTTAAACTCTGGTGGGGCTGCTGCGGCTGTCTTCTGTAATTTGTCGAAAGCATTTGATTGTGTGGATCACGGAATACAGCTGTTGAAGTTAGAGGCGTATGACGTAAGAGGAACTGCTTTAAAATAGTTTCGCTCGTATCTAACAGGCCGGGAGCAGATAGTCGTGTTTAATAATAACAGCTCTGATGTGCTTAGCACTGTCAAGGGTCAGTGTTAGGTCCTCTGCTCTTTTTGGTCTACTTCAGCGACTTGCCACATCTGCCAATATCTAGGAAATTTACTATTTTTGCAGATGATACCACCATCCTCTGGCATGGAACAAAACTTCCCAAGCTTAAAATTGACATGAGTAATGATTTGGACAGGATGATGTGGAGGTTAGTTATCCTTTAATATCTCAAAGGCAAATGTATTGAATAATGTTTTCATAGAGAATGAGAAAATTTCAACACATTGTGTAAGTAATATATTTAGGATTATCAATAACCAGATCTCTTAAATTTGAAACTCATATTAACAATATATGTAACAAGATTTCTTCTTACTGGTATGTTCTGAGGATGATATCAAACAACTTAGATTTTACTATTGCAAGAAGCTCTTACTATGCCCTAGTAGAGTCCCATCCTCGCTATGGAATCTGTTTTTGGGGTTCATGCTCCTAATATATATTTCACTCTGTGTTTGTTATGCAAAAGAGAGCAATAAGATATATGTGTAGCACTAAGTTAGGAATTCGTATCGCCCACATGCGATATTGACTCCTTATTTTATCTTCCTTGTTCCTTATTCTATTACTGGAGACTGCATATTTTGTTCATAAAAAATATAAAAGTGAGCTGTTGTAAATCCTTTCTTTTAAGCTTACCTATTCCTCATTCTGAACAAATCATGAAATCCTTCATATATGGTGGTTTGATAGTTTTCAATCATCTACTGCTCTCCTTGAGAAGGCAATAACGTTTAAAGATGTTTAAAAACCTGACTAAGCTTACTACACTTAGGATGAATTTTTTAGTTATCCATCAGTTCAGTGATTATTTTGTAACGTAAATAAAAATTATTTCGTTACACTGGATCTTAAAGTATAATAAATCTTTAGGTATTGGTGCTGCCATCTATGGATAACTCTGCAAACCGCAGTGATTATCGATTCTGTAAGTTTGTATATATGAAGAGACCAACTGGAAATTTGCCGTTCCATAACATAGATTGGTAGGGTTTCTTTAATATGGACTATCGATTTCTTACATTTAATTTAGTTTATATTGCTCCGTGAATAGAAGGAAAGGTTCTAGTCAGGGAGGTTGATTTTTTGACGAGAGAGTCACTTTCGGTTTGATCCTGATACAGGTATGTCACGTTAACTTTAAGTTTCACTAAATTTATATTTTGTTTAATAATAAGTATGTAATTGAACCATAAATATTCCTTACTAATAAGCCATGATCTTTCAATCTATTTTGACACGGATTGAATTCCACATTTTTACGTTCTAACAAAATAATGGCGTCATAAATTAGTAATCTTCATTCATCTCATTCATCCTTGTAAATTATAATGTTTTTAATGATCTAAAAGCATCATCCTAACAAAAGCAGGCCGTAATCATAATATTTCTTGAATACATGTGGATTTCAAAAAATATTTTCATAATTTTGCATTCAATTTAAAAACACCTTATCAGGTCATGGTTTTGTTCGTTTTTCGTCGTCAAATAATGTCTAAATTCTCAATTTAACTTTGTTTTTCGGGTCTGTGTCGTTTCTTTTACGTTTTAGCAAATATCGTTGGCCAGTTGGTAGTTTATTTAAGTTCTTGACGAACATTGGTGAGAACCAAATATAGAGTAAACCTGACTGGACCATTCTCAAGGAAACCGACAGATGCAGGCTCTACAGAACTGATTGCTGACAGAATATCCCAGGAAGCTTATTTCGAGGAAAGCGGGTGAGTTTTTCTTTAGTTTCTAAGCTTTGAAACCTAAATTGAATTTACTGAAGAACTCACCCCATTTCCCTCATTGATATCTGTCAGGAATCAATTCTGATTTAATGTTTATTTTCTCTTAACCTTCTAACTCAATTAGCACGACATACCTGTACGGGGTGGACAATATCCTAAGTCACACTGTATATACAATTTCTCTTATACCGTATCTTGAATTTATCTTGTACGTATTTTATCTTGGGTGCCATAAGACATTAGTCTGGTACACCAATATCATGTGGTGACGAATGCCTGTAGCTCGTTAAACCACATTTATCTATCTTGCAAACGATTGCTTTTTTGCTCGTTATGCCTACCGTACCTGCCCAAAAGTTATAGATACTTTTGAATGCAGCATTTTCTACTAGCTTTAAACATCAGTGTAATATATTTGTACATTGTATAGTATATGAATTACTTAATTTTTATCTTGTTGGCACAAGATACTTCTCTTGGCCTAACTTAAAACTTACATATCTTTTAAGTCAATCAAATAATTTACTTTTCTTAGTACTTAAACACGAAAGAAATTTTGTTTTTGACCATACGTAATTAAACATGGTAATTTCATTTCTAAATTTAAAACTTTATTTATATTCACTTGAGTAACAGGGAGTTAAAACATCCTGTAACTATATTATAGAAGTTTAAGTTACCACTGCTGGTACTGTTTAACATGAGTAGTGGTCTAACTCCACCTTTCTAACATTACATGTAAACAAGCAAACCTGAGGCTGACATAAGCTCATCTGATGTCATTGTTCCAATCAATCGCCGTCACAAGTATTCAAGTCTAATCAAGTCCTGACGTCTCCATCATCTTCTGCAGTGCTGAAGTTATATGCATGGAACGCCTCGTCGAGACAACTTCCAGGTGAAGAGGTCTGAATCTTGGACACACTTTATGGATGACAATGCAGAGCTAAGTATTTGTCAGTGAGAAGGATAACTTTGTCAAGATCAGCAGACCATTTCTTTATTTTCACTTTAATTTTCACCTTTTTATATTGTAAACTGTTGCTTCAAAAACCAATCCCAATAATCATTGTTATACAAATATAATTTAATAAACTACCAAGTGTTTGTAAGAATCAGTATTATTTCTGGTAGGATGGCGCCCTAAAAAAAATTGTCAGAGAATAAGACAAACCCACACCTGTAAAAAAAAATATAGTCTTCTTGGCCGAGGCAACTCAATACCATTTGAATGATTATCTAAATCATTACTTTAGTTTGTTTTAACCATTGTGTTTCTTTTTTTATTTTTTAGCTGCTGATTACCTCCATATTTTCATATCTACTTACCTCCATATTTTCATATCTACATATGATTAACCGCCTGAGAATACTGTGTCACATGAGTAATGTAGGTCTATTACGATTCTATGCATATGTTCTGTATTATTTTAGTTTTATTTATTGACATTTGTTTAGAACCTTCGGATTGTGTTTATTTTTATTGTATTTGCTAATAATGACTTTACTTTGTCAACAAGAATATTGTTCTTCAGACAATGAAGTACTTTTGAGTTTAAGTTTTAAGTATCACGAAAGTCATGACGAAAAATCAGACGCTGTCGATCTAAATGAGGGAGTCAGGATTATTAATAATATTTATTACAAATGCGCATAAATGAAAAGTTCTGCGTTTATCAATCCCGAGCCATTCAATAGTCCTGTACAAGTGAGAAATATGATCAAATTTTCCCACACCACACACAAAACGAAGACAAACATTCTGCACTTTCTGTATCCGAGATCTACTTTCAACGTCTAAGGAAAACTTAAAATGACAATAATTTAAATTGGACGAAACAAAAGATTGGCACACGTATTTTCTTAATTTAAAATTTAAAATATGTCTATTGCTGTATATTATTATTAGAGAAGGATGTGTTTTTTAATTATGTAATTTTCTAAAACGCTCTTTAAACCTTAGTCCTGTGCAAAGCAATATACTCAAATTTTTAGCACTATCAACAATCGTTAATTTTAGTCCACTAGAGGATATATTCAACTTATTTTTTAAACCAATGATATTATTTTTATACCCAAAAATTAGCTTCCAGAATCTAGTAAGATGTAAATTTTTATTGTCACTTCGAGAGATCTCACTCGATGTTTGAAATCTTGGTTTATACATAACTCGACTTCGACGTAATCCTCGGCATCAAAATAACAGTAGATTTGTGTATCGTCAGCCAATGCCTAAACTATACAATGTTTTAAAGATCTAAGCAAATCAGAGGTATACATGAAAAATAGTACCGGGCCTAAAATTGAGCCTTGTGGCACTCTAGAACGTATATCGACTTAATTAGAAGAAAATAATTATTAGCAAAACCATAAAATTTTAATTTAGATACAAGAAGAAGTGCATGATTGATGGTATCAAAAGCCTTCGAGAAGTCAAGAAGAATTAGTATACTGTTCATTTTTTTATCACAGGCGCGAATAATATCATCTGTTACATTTGTTAAAGCCACAGCAGTCCTACAAGCAATATTGTTTAATTTTGGGTATAAGGTAAACTCTATAATTATTGGACATGCTATAAGTTATTGGACATTTAAAATGTAAACTCTAAATATAAGCTTTCTTATTTAGCCAACTAAAGCACTATTTACTAGATGGTAAGAGTGTTCTTTAAACTTACATTGCTGTAAAGCGCATGCCCATTATTTTTAAACTGAGAGTTCTGTTGTGACCGTATACGTTCATGTGTCGACAGATTCTAGATTTTAGGATAAGGATAAGTTTTTAAGGAAAAATATATTTTTCTGACACAGAAAGTATAATAATTGTTCCAGAGATTCAAGACCAACGTAAATCGTTTCCTGTGCACACGCACCGCTCCCAGAGCGCCGTAAATGATTTAGCCTGCAGTGCAAAATAAGTTATTTTACTTTTTAAGTAAACCGGGCTAGGGTCGGTATGCCTACCCTATCGTAAAGATGTCAGTAGCGAAGACTAAGAATTTCAGGCTTGAAGATAGGCCACCAAACACACAACATGTATCAAAGTTAAAACCCAGGGTCGGCAAATTCGTACCTACCGCTAACTTTAAAGTGATGTTATGTTTATGTCGAATACCCATTATCAAACATATTTATAAAATTTGCATGTCGTACTTTTTCAACCAGATAAATAATTTAGAATATATAAATTAGTACAAAACTGAAAAAATCTGCCAAAACAAAGAACGATCGAAATGGCCGCACGCACGCACGTTCTCTGGTCGGTTGCATCGCGTGATGATCGGTGGTCTGGTAAACGCGTGACCCGAATCGTTAATCTGATTGGTAGAGTTTACTAAGTACATTGTAAATTTACATTTTTTATGGATTTTTACTTTGTATTTAGTATTTCTACATGGAATTGTTACATAAAACTGTAATAATAGACTCAAAATGTATTTTTACCATTCACTGTGTAAATATACACTCAATATGTTCAAATATATTTTTTATTATTTTTGTGTATAAAAACTGTAACCTTTGTGTAAAAAATAATGTAAAATTACCCCAATATTTAGCAGTGTACCAAACTTTGCTTAATGTTATCAAGCAAGCTGTATTCAATTACTCACTTGGCCTCGGCGTTTCTCTATTACAGAGGCCTCAGGATGGTTTAAATTAAACCAAAACGTTGCCGCAGACAAAAGTGTTTCTTTTCAACATACACTTAACGCAACGCTATAGTAATTGGGGTTGTATTATAACAACATTATTGGATACCGCCTCATATGTAGTATTTGCTGGTCAAATTCATTTAATATTCTTGAAAAAAATATTATTATTATCATAATTATTACTAATAATACAATGAGAACGTAAAGGTTGGAACAAATTCATATAAAATCCATGTGTTTCTTTTTTCGAAAAACGCTCGAACCCGTCAATTTTTTATTTTTGTTGTGCATTTTTTAAGGTTATTTCATGGATGCAGGTTGTTCCAAAAACAAGTTATGAGGGTTTATTTTATTTTTTAAATAGAAACCCCTATTTTAAAATATTTTTTTTTTGGATTTTGTATAAAATTCTAAATAATATATTTCATGAAATATGTCATATACGTAAATTCAGACGTTTGCGAGAAAACTGCGTTTTAATCTAAAACAAGACATTATTATTAAGCGAAAAAAAAGGAAAATTTAAACTAAAAGTCACTTCATCAAATGTTGGAAATAACCTCGACCAACAGTCTGGCAGTACCCAAGACGATCTTATTATTAACGGCGTAAGGTTCTATCAATCTTAGTTCGCCTCTTATTATGTTCTTTAAATCTTCAATATTGTTAGGTCGGTTAACAAACACCTTAGACTTAAGATAACCGCACAAAAAAAAATGTAAAGGGGTTAAATCTGGAGTTCTGGCCACTATTCAATTGAACTTCGTCGGCCAATCCATCTTTCCAGAAAAACTGTATTAAAGTACTCACGCACACGGCGTGTATAATTGACCAGATCTCTTTCTTGCTGATACCGCAAAAATTGATACCTTCACAAAAAATTAGAAGTTCATAACACATACACGATAATACATATTGCAAATGCAACGCACATCTCTATAGGCAGCAAGAGATCTCACATCTTAACAAAGAGCTGGAAGAAATTCTGTCTTGGGGCGACAGTAACCAAGTAGGATTTAACGATAAAAACACCCAAGCGACAGTTTGTTTTAAAAAAGTTAATGTTGCAGAACCGGATATAGTCATGGCGGGACCCTCGATTCCCATAACATCATCAATTCAATTATTGGGCGTCAATTCGGATAGTCATATATCTTGGCATAGTGACGTTGCGGCTATTGCTAAGGCAGCCCCGCAAAAGCTTGGAATACTTTTCCGAACTAAAAACCTCTATACTCCCCAACAATTTTTGATGCCCTATAAAGCCCAAATTTGATCATTGCTGGAGTACTGTTCGCATTTTTAAGGCTCTGCTCCTAAACATACCCTAAGATTGCTGGATTCTCTTCAAAGAAGAGCCATTCGCTTGATCAGTGACCATGATCCGACAAACAACCAGGATATTCATGGATATCGAAGACAGATTGGCGACTTAAGCCTATTTGATAAATATTTCCATGGCAAGTGCTCAACGGAAGTTGCTGGCTTGATTACGTACCGTATTACGGTAGACATACACGATGGGCCACTGCAGCCCACCCATACGTTATTTAGGTAAGTGTCTCTCAAACGACACTGCTTAAAAATTCTTTCATCTGGGGAATGTCGTCACTTTGGAACGACCTCCCTGAAGCCCTGTTTTGCAACGAGCATAATCTCCAAAAATTGAAGACCAATGTGTATCGTTTCCTGCGCACACGCACCACTTGCAGAGCGCTATAAAGGATTTATCCTGGGTGTTGTGCCTCATCATATTAAGTATAAAATATTAAAATATAATAAAGCGAGCTATTGCGATATTAAAAATTCTCGCAAGACTTGAAATGACATGGGACTTTTTCAAAAAGCATATAAGAAACTTGGTGTTACATTTTCTCTCAATCAAATCTTTCGTCCAGGGCGTGAGTCTATTGTTTTTGGACCGAATATTTATTTGGCGATACTTTTGAATTCTTCTGGAAGAAATATTTCGATTGGCTATTTTGGATTACTTCGAAAGTACAGGGATAGTCAAAAATAAGCTCTTATTCAATCCTCGGTGGAACACATGTTATTTTACAATATTACAAAAAAGAGTAAATACCTTAAATATAATAACTAATTTTTTTTGAAGATCTCTTCCAGAACACACAATAAGGTTGTATTATTGTAAATTTTTAATTGGATTTTGTGGTAAAAATATATTTGGATCAAACCTCCCTAAATTTCTAATGGTAAAAGTATTGTGCGAACTCATGTTTGTAACAATGAGGTACACAAAACTTTAACCTGTATCACCACAAGTGGGTTGGTTCAAATTTGTTGAAAAACTGGAAAATAAAATTCTTTTTGAATTTTAGCGCACTAATTCTTTATTAAAATACTAATAACATTCCTCCTTTCTTCACCCTAGCATGGGCTACAACATTACTAACAAGACATGTTAGGTAAAACACTTAACAACTTTTTAACGTGAAGGCTTTTCTCCTACACGGAGCGACGATTTGCCTCCTAAGGTTGCCACCTGACACTTTAACATAATTAACTACTTTTAACAACTTTTTAACGTGAAGGCTTTTCTCCCCACGGAGCGACGATTTACCTCATTAGGTTGCCACCTGACACTTTAACACTTTTAACAACTTTTACCAACTTTTTAACGTGATGGCTTTATCCACTCACGGAGCGGCGACTTATATTTCTAGATGTTTGCCTGACACTTTAACACAGTTAACTACTTTTTACAACTTTTTAACGTGAAGGCTTTTCTCCCCACGGAGCGACGATTTACCTCTTTAGGTTTCCACCTGACACTGCTTTGTTTACATTTCAGAACATATATTAACCCTATCCAAACACCTCGACCAATCAAATGTTAATACGTCAAAACCAAAATGGCAACGTCCATTCAACAGGCCACTATCGATCGGCCAATCAAATAGCTTATACTTGCTTCGCTGACTGCGGCGTATTCTTAGAATTACCACGTGAAAGCTAATATTATTTGATATAAAGAAAGATGTTTGTCCCTTTTCTTTCCGTCAGACCCAATCCTTGGACGCGTTTCGCCGTATTACGGCTCATCGGCAAGGCTATCAAGTCTGATGAAAAGAAAAGGGACCTTACAGTGTTTTCAACACATAATGTATAAATACATATGCGAGATGTTACACGTGGCGACATGTCGTAGCAATCGAGCTATCCACCCAACCAGACCAGCGAAGTCTTAGAGAAGACCAAACGCTGGAATGGAACCCGCCTAAGCAGGTATCTAATGTCAGGTGGCGCTGAAATAGTTTTAGAGAATATTATAAAATAGCACACAGTTTTTTACATAATAGGATTTAACTCGAATGCATATGTTATAGATTTGTACAACGATGCCACCACTTTGATATGCGGTGTTGCAATTTATATTGCATGTGAAATTAATGTATTTTTTTTCTATTTATTGCATTTAGTGGTTGAAGAAAAACGTAGTACTTTAGCACGAATGCGACGTTGCCGCCTGGCTTATTATTACATTACATTATATCCCCTAAGATTGATTTCAACCTTGTTACTTTATTTTCCTACTGGGTCACGACAGAAATATGAAGTGTGACCCAAACAAGTATTAAGCCGCTTCTTAGTAGTTATAAACCTCTTTTATCAAATTTCGTCAAAAGAACGTTACTACTTGGTCTTTGAGTATAATAAAAATTTTAAAAAAATGCAACTAGTGATTTAACTTTGTTAAGCGGTTCTTAACATAAAAGCATTTACTGAGACAAAACGTCATGCGAGCACTTTTCTATGCTATTTAGCAAAACTTTCGCATATTTATTGTTACATAATGAATAAATACATAAACAACGTTGCACAAAATAAATTTATAACAAGAATAAACTGGCAAAATTACAGTACATTTTCGTAACAAGCTTAAAACCAGCGGGTTTCGCTTAAAGCGACACAAATTCCTATTTATAACGAAATTTTAACGGGGCCTGTTTTTTCCGAGCCAAAATTAATTAGGGTCTGACGTATGAGTCGCTGTAATTAAGACTGACAAATGTAATAATTATCCCGAAAGTGATTTGGTAGGGATGGGCGGTTACGCCCGAAAGTTAAATCGTCCGGAATTATAATATTTCGTAGTAATAGGTATTCCGACATTTATGAACTTTTCTTATTAAGAAATCACTGAGGACCGTTGTATACAGTGAGAACGTAAAGATTGGAACAAATTCATTCAAAATTCATGTGTTTGTTTGGTCGATGAAGCGCTAAGACCCGTCAATTTTATATTTTTGTTGTGCATTTTTTTACGTTTATTTCACGTATACAGGCTGAATACCCGTTTTTGATAATATTTCTTTGCATTCTGTATAAAATTCTATACCTATTTCATGAAATATGTCGTATGCTTAAATTCAGCCGTTTTCGAGAAAATCGATATGCGAATTTTAGATTACTTTTTTATTGTTACTTCAATCATGAACACTTCAACGAACTGGCCCAGGTACAACAACGTTATGAAAAATGTAGAGGCGCTGCAACCTTTGCGTAGCTCACTGGACATCGACAATGCGGTGAGCAAGATAGCAGATGACATGAACGCAGCTTTGGCCCAAGCATCTGAGACAAGAGTGTCCGGGTATTCAAAATACGGGGCTTTAACAGATGAAATTAAAAATCATATTAGAATTAAAAATCGGTTAAAGAACAAGGGCGTATCGTGCTGGAGATCCTCGCATCAAGGAGGAGGCCAGTCGGGAAGCCGAGATAATCAGAGAATTATTGATAGAACAACAGTCGAACCTGTGGGACGACAAGGTACAAAGTCTATCTATAGAGGACAACTCCATCTATAGAATGACCAGGACATTGATCAAGGGTACGCGAGCACCTATGTCCCACTTGAAAAATCAGGAAACAGGTGGTGTTTTAATCGATGCCAAAGGTAAAGCTGAATTGCTTGCAGACAAACTCTGCGATCAATTCAGCGAAAACCCGACCAATGACGCATTACGAGATGAAAGGGTCTCAAGAACGATACAAATTTATAAAACGACTAATTGCCCGTTTCAGGACTTTCCTCAAATCACCTTAAACGAGGTAAAGTCCCTAGTTAACGCGTTGAATATTAGAAAAACTCCGGGTTTTGACGGATTAAAGAATGCGGCGTTGCGAAATCTACCAGACATAGCTGTGGGGAACATAGGAAGCATATCCCATGCGATAATAAAAGAAGGCCATTTCCCGTGGGCCTGGAAACATGCAAAAGTCATACTTCTATTCAAGAAAGGTGAGGACCCTACGGCGCCGGCCAGCCATAGGCCGTTCAGCCTGCTGTCGAGCCTGGGGAAAATCGCAGAAAAATTAATTTTGAGTCGACTGAATGACTTTGTGTTTAGACGAAACGTTCTGCCTGCCAAACAGATTGGGTTTCGGTCCGAATATTGCACAGTCAGGCAGACTACGCGAGTGACTTCGAATATAGTTAAAAGTTTTAATAAAAGGGCACACACGGGAGCGGTTTTATTTGGCGTGAGCAAAGCATTAGACAAGGTTTGGCACAATGGTGTTTTGTTAAAATTGATAAGGCTCGGAACTTCGAACTACTTAATCACGGTGATAGCTTCTTATTTAGAGTATAAGTTTTGCGGTCTCGTCAGAGAACACACTCTCTTTGAATAAACGCATCAGGGCGGGAGTGCCGCAAGGCTCACCTTTCTCTCCGATGTTGTATAACATTTATACTCATAATATTCCGCGAGATAGAATTACGTAGGTCTATCTTTTCGCTGACGATACAGCAATTACTTCGACTTCTAAATCACCGCGCAATATCGTTAGCCGGATGCAGCGTCACGTAATCGAGCTGGAAGAATGGCTTTCGGCTTGGAAGATTCGTCTCAATCCTGCCAAAACGAAGGTTATTTTTTTTTTCGAAAAGCACCGTTCGCAGGCCTGAAATAAGGCTTTGGGTCAATGGAGTCCAAGTGAATTGGTGCTAGGAGGTGAAATCCCTGTGACTTATATTTGACCAAAGGCTGAACTGGAGGCTCAATTCAATTAATAGGGTAAAGCTTGCATTGCATCAATTAGGCTATATCTACCCCCTGCTTCACATGCGGAGTAGACTTGTTATTAGGACAAAGGTCAACCTCTACAAGGTATTGGTCAGGCCGGTTCTCACTTATGGTGCACCTTCGTGGTGCAACATAAGCAAAACGGAGCTTAATAAGTTCCAAGTAATTCAAAATAGGGCGTTGAATATTCTTGCGGGCGTACCTAGATATATAATAAACCGCGTACTTCATCAGGACTTTCATATGTAAACGATAAATGAATTTTTCTCAAAAATAATAACAGACTATTACAGACGCATGGACGGATCGACAAACCCACTAACTACAGACTCACACAAGAGATCTAGACAAAACGCTACATAAAAACTACCGAAAAACTGGCTCCCTGTCGGCCCAAACCCGTAATGGTGAGGCACTTATAGTAGAGAGGCACTATCAATAACAAAACTAATAAAAAAGGCGCCAAACTTATGCAGAACAAAAATTTTTAAATCAAGTACATACAAACCACAATAATCAAGGCAAGAACCGATTTCAAAATTCTAGAAGTGACAAGACCTAAACAGTTTTTGGTAAACCAATAGAAGTTAAAGGAGCGTTTGATTGTTAGGCTGTTACAGTGTCAGTAACGGTTGTCCCCTGATTTAAGTAGTTTTGCCTCAAGTCAAAATATTTGACAAAAGTTATTTTGATATCCTTGTAATTTTGAAAAATGGTACGCTTAAGTGAAAGAGATCTAATAGAAATATTAATAATGATTGGTATGGAGACAGAACGTGCACACAAATGGAAGTTTGTGAACTCTTCACGAATATTCGCAGAGAACCGACATTTCGATCTACTCTCAGTAGAATAGAAAAAAATGTAGAGATTTAGGTCACGTTAGGAACAAATATACGAAAGGTGGACCTCCGGTATTAGAAAACACATAATTAAATGTGTTATTGTCGGTTCAAGAAGAACAGTATAAGGCGAGTAGTACTGTTGCTTTGGAAAATCATATCTGCAAAACATACGTCCTAAAGTATTTAGACAAAAATAAATTCTACCCTGACAAAGTCCAATCTGTTCATGAAGTCAATGAAGATGATCCAGTTCTCATCCACCATTCGGAGAGAACAGACGTGTTGTCAGAATTTATTTAATTCCAGTGTCACTGTCAAAAAAATTTAAATTTTTGCAAATAATTGCTATTTTTGCAACTACCGACTTTCCTGGTTAATCCTCTCTTAAGGAGATATGATAGTATTATCATGGGAGACGATAGTGGTGGGGAAATCCCACCCCTAATCCTAGAATCTTCAGAATCAGAGGAAGAACAAATGGACTCCGAGGGTACTATTACGAAAAGCGAAAAAGCCCTTGAAGAAAGGTACTTAAAACTACTTAATGCGTCTGAGAAGAAATGGGAAAGGCGTTTGGAGAAGACGGCTAACAGACCTAATATGAATCACGAGGTTAAAATAAAGGGAATGGAATGCGTTATTCAAACTCAAAGAATAGACATCGACAGGTACGTGAGTCAGCTCTCGTTACTATCAACTAATGTTACTTATTCCACTACCTTACACACTACACAAAATACAAACACCACACACCCCAGCAAACCACAAGACATTCAAATTTCCGATACAGAGATGCATTCCGACGATGACGCAGATAATTCACCTTTTATACCAGTTTAAACAAATAGAAAGCGTCCTATCAACACCTCAAATCCTTCAAATGCTAAAAAACTACAAATTCAGGTTGAAACAACAACATGGCCTAATTTACCAGCTACAAACAACAAAGTTTTAAAAGAACAATTTGACAACAAAATTGTTAATTCTGCTGGTCTCTCTAAATCCAGTCATGCTGTAGGTACTCCGCCACCCACATCTACTCCTAGAAACCCTACCAACGCAGATAATGCTACAGAGGGAACTCCAAAAGAACTGCGGGTTCCCCCTGTGGTTTTACGTAATAAAATTAAGTTTAACGGTAATAAGTAACCGGCTACTTCAAAGTCAATAAAATTGACTTTGGAAAAGCCATTACTGTTGAGGGAGGTGTGAAGCTCCACCCCTTGACCCCAAACGATTACTTTAAAATCGGTTAGTTTTTCGATAGCCAGAAAATTCTGTACCACTCTTTCCGCTTCACGAAAGAGAGAGATCTACACGTAGTTATGCGGGGCGTCATCGGGACCTGGTCCGAGGCCAAAGTCAAGGAAGACTTGGAGGCGTTGGGCTTCCACCCGACCAGAGTGATTAGGTGGAATAAGAGAGTCGGTCTTCCACTGCCTCTAATGTTGGTTATTCTACCAAAATCAGAAAAAGGTATTTTCGACATAACAGAGTTGGACTGCTTAAAAATAAGGGTGGAGTCGCAACGCTCCAAATCTAATATTTCCCAGTGCCATAGATGCCAACTCTATGGCCACTCTCAGTTTAAATGCACGGCGCCTATCAAGTGTCTGAAGTGCGCCAACGATCATTTTTCTTTGAATGTAAAGACTTTACACCCGATCAATTAAAATGCGCAAATTGCGGTGGAAATCACCCTGCAGCACCCTAAAAATGTGTACACTAACAACAAGCCTCCAACCTCTGTTAGGCCAAACATTCCTCCGCCCACTTTTAAATGGGGTACTCAAAATAACTCGAACTTGAGCAATAAGTCCTCTTATGAAACACCAGCATCAGAGGCTTTGGAAACAGCATTGCAGGCTACACTGTAGTCATACTTGGGCGAATTCTCCAAAATGATGCAGCAACAGATGCAGCAGCTGCAGATTCAAAATATGCTGTCGACGTTCATATTTACTAAAAAGTAATGGCTTTGCACTCCGAGATTGCTTACTTTAACTTGGCTACGATAAATATTAATGGTCTTAAAGGCAAGAAACTTGAAATTATTGACTTTGTTGACCGAAACGAAATTAATATTCTGCTTATTCAGGAGACATGGTTTAAAGGAGAGCGCCTCACGTTCCCCAATTTCACGATATTCAGGCATGACCGGCCATTAAGGCAAAAAGGGGGTACCATGGTTCTTGTCAAGTAAAATATCATTGCACAGGCCGTGCCAGGCCCGTGCGATTGTCCGCACATTGAGGGCAGTTTTATTCGCGTAAAACCTAAAACCAAATGGATTCGCCTGGGCTCTGTTTACTGCAGCCCATCTGTCGCATACGATTTCGACGGCACATGTCTGGGCAAGGTTTTTGGCACCAACGAAACGATAATTATAGGTGGACACTTAAACGCCAAACATCGTATTTGGGGATGCCGTTATCAAAACAACAAAGGTCGCATTTTGTACAACAAGTCTGCAGATTATAATTATCATATTATGCCGCCGAGAGAGCATACCCATTCGTGTTCGTATGGGCTCCCCGAAATTCTAGATATTTTCGTTGTAAAAAACACCGACCTCCTTTCACAGCCAATGGCTCTCTGCGACCTGTCATCCGACCACCTTCCGGTTGTGGTAGAGTACGGTAATCCGCAAGAAAAGGGGCACGGTTCAATATCCATTACCTCTGTCAATTGGCTAATGTGTAGGCGTCTTTTGGAGCGCAAAGAACCGCTGCCGCCTATTCGGGCGGATGCTGACATCGACACTGCCGTTATTCAAGTGACACATGCCATTCATACTTCAATGGCTAGAGCTTCTTCCACGAAAATATCCAAATTTTCCAAGTATTTAAACAACTCAAATTAAAGAACAAATTAGATTGAAAAATCGAACTATGAACCGCGCGTATCGCACTGGAGATCCGCGTATAAAAACAGAGGCAAACAGAGCCGTTCAGCTTGTTCGTGATCTGCTCAAAGCTCAAGAATCCTCTTTGTGGGAGAATAGAGTGGCTGATCTCAGTACTGAAGACAACAGTATATACAAAATGACAAAATCATTGACAAAGGGCGGCAAAAAGCCAATGTCATTTATCAGAAACTCCATTAACAACACTCTAGTCTCCGACCCCAGGGGAAAGGTTGAACTATAGATAGCTTCTACGAACAGTTTAATGATAATCCGGCGACGGATCCAGGGAGGGACGCGCAGATCTCCAGGACAATACGAATTTATAGGTCAACCGGGCACCCCATTCAGAATATCCGCAATATTATATATCTATGTATATAATGGACGAAGTCAAAGACGTTATAAAAGCTATTAAACCTAAAAAAGCTCCAGGTTTCCACGGTATAAAGGTTAAAGCCTTAAAGAACTTACCAGGTAATGTAATAGCGGATGTAGTAAACATTGCACAGGCTATTATGGAAAAAGGCTGTTTTCCCCAGGTTTGGAAGAAAGCCAAAGTGGTTCTTATTCTAAAACCTAAGCAAGACCAATCACTAGTGACCAGCTACAGACCCATAAGCCTACTGTCTTGTCTTGGCAAGGTTGTTGAGAAACTCATACTTCATCGTATCAACGATTTTGTATCTGACAACAACATTTTACCGCCGGAACAGTTCGGTTTTCGATCTGCTCATTGCACGGTGCGCCAAACAACAAGACTGGCTTTAAACGTATTTGATCTATTATAAATACATGTTAACAAGAAAGTACGGTGTTCTTAGATAAGCCGTTATAATGTCAGTTTAATTTTAAAATATTATTGTGTACAGGAAGTGTATTAATTTTATTAAACCTTTTTTAAAAAGAGAATTATGAGTGTTGCGATTTAACATGTATATAAAGAAGAATATTAAAATTGTAGACATTTAAGAGATAGTCGAAAAGAATTAATGATTTTTAAATATAAAACTTAAAATGACTGAGAAGTATGTTAGCATAGCCTGTTTGTATCATTCCCCAGTGGCAGTGAGTCTGTCTTTTTGAATCTCTTTGAAGATTGCTGTAATGAGTTTGCTTGTAACAGGGATACCCAAGGGGATACCTATAATAATTAATTGTAGGCCTTAAGAGGTACTAAATCGGTAAGGTCAAAATCGGGTAAGTCATAATAAAGAAGAGTCTATATAAACCCAAGAGAAATGAGGATATGGTAAATATCGTGGTAACATATCAATATGAAAAATACTTATGTAACATCATACGTCACGTAACCACAACATAGAAAAGTATACAAATTATTGGTAGGATCTGACCTACAAAAAAAAACAGATTAAGGGACATAATCCCCATGAAAATTAATCTGGAATTTTCAGACAAACTCACGGTACAAAATATACACCAAGTGTAATAGCAAATCCAAAATGAAACCTTTAGTACCTGACTAAAGAAGAAACTGAGAAGCTTAATTTCGGAGAATATCTCGATGGCGGAAAAGTCATGAAACCCCCAACTAGTCATTTTCTCTTCACTGTTACTCTTTTACTGTCAAGTAGCTACCATGATTTATTTTAACTGTCTCACAATATAACAAAACTTTTTTCACTGTACAGGGTTTTTCCGTATATTTTGGAGCACCCCTGGAGCTCTTATTTTAAGGCCTAGAAAAAACATTAAATTACCAAAGTTGCATTATTTTTCATGACCTGTTAGAATTTGTCATCGAACAAAACAAATAAACATCGTAAATTTGTTTAATAATGCCAATGTGGATTTCTTTAAATGGGACACCCTGTATATTACATAATTTTTTAATTCCCCACTTATTTCTGATTCCAAATATGTATAAATGTTATATGTTTACTTTAGTCGTTTAGGCAATATTTCATTTCAAAATATCGCATATGAGAAAATCAAGATTGCCCTGAGAAACAATTTGGTTATTATTAATCGCTTATGGCAACTTACTTATGTCACAAATAATTTATCATACGTTGAATAGTCTTGTCATAATGGGTTACTCTAAAGACGAAAAATTCGATGTTATGCGACTATATTATGCGAATCGCAACAACGTTAAAATGACTAGGCAAGAGTATAGACGTTCATTTCCAAATAGACAAACGCCATCTATTAATACAATAAGAAATATAGTTAAACAATTTCGGGAACGCAAGTCTCTTGAACGAAAAAAACGAACTGTACCAGAAAGCGAAGATGATTTATATATATTGTTATTTTTTGTTGGTAAGTGATCTCAAGAGATTTTAATTGTTTGCAAAAGTTTTAAAAGTCCCCATTTTATTTTTAGAAAATCCATTTAGTTCTATACCAAAAGCAGCAACGTATTTTCAAAAATCCTGGAAAAAAATTCACAGTGTGTTAATAAGGCATAACTACTTTCCATATAGAATTATGCCAGTCCAAGGTCTCACGGAAGACCACATTCGTCAAAGATATCAATTTTGCGCCGAAATTTTACGTCTTATGAGAGAGGATGCAGGTTTGACAAATAAAATCGTATTCACAGATGAGGCTTCATTCACAACATCTGGCATGTTCAATAGGAAAAACAAACGGTATTGGTCAACAGAAAATACTCACCAATATCAAGTTGTTAAGGTTCAAGGCAGACAGTCATTAAATGTTTGGTGCGGAATATTGGGAGGCAGAATCTTGGGGCCTATTATATTTGAAGGAACACTTAATGGGGATCGATATAGGAACTTTCTAGAAAATTAAATTGAGCATGAATTGCGAAACATTCCAAATCGGCAAGAACTAATTTGGCAACAAGACGGGGCACCCCCACACAACATTCGATCTGTGGTTACATATTTAAACAATCATTATTATCTGTGGATTGGTAGAAATGGCCCGATTAGGTGGCCCGCAAATAGCCCAGACCTAACACCTCTAGATCTATTTTTATGGGGCTATTTAAAAAATAAAATCTATTATGATAGACCAGAAACTATAAATATTCTTCGTCATAAAATTGAACAAGAAGTTTTACTACTTAAAAGGGAAAATTTGGTTTTTGTTACAAACGCTTTAAGAAAATGGAGAGATAATATTCAAAAATGCTATGACAGTGGTGGTGGATATATAGAACCATAATATTGTTTTATAAATTATTATCATTATTTATATGAATTGTAACTTAATAAAGCTTTTAGTTTCTAGCATGTTTTCCTCATACTAATCTTGATTTTGTAATACGCAATATTTTGACATAAAATATTGTCTAAACGACTAAAGTAAACATATAACATTTATACATATTTGGAATCAGAAATAAGTGTGGAATTAAAAAATTATGTAATATACAGGGTGTCCCATTTAAAGAAATCCACATTGGCATTATTAAACAAATTTACGATGTTTATTTGTTTTGTTCGATGACAAATTCTAACAGGTCATGAGAAATAATGCAACTTTGGTAATTTAATGTTTTTTCTAGGCCTTAAAATAAAAGCTCCAGGGGTGCTCCAAAATATACGGAAAAACCCTGTACATAAAAACTTTAATTAAAATGATGCTACTAAACGAACCCATACGCTACAACAATGGTTCATAAGAAAGCAATACCTAACCATACTTACCAA
Organism: Polydrusus tereticollis; assembly: GCA_963920685.1. Taxonomy (NCBI): domain Eukaryota; kingdom Metazoa; phylum Arthropoda; class Insecta; order Coleoptera; family Curculionidae; genus Polydrusus; species Polydrusus tereticollis. Next base: position 91,513,083 of record OY987331.1, read on the forward strand.
TGAAACAATAAATTTGTAGTAATATTATCCACTTCTTTACACTACACAGTATACATGCATGCACCATGATTATTTATTTTCACAGTAATGTTTATGCAAATACCATAAGAAATCAAAAATAAACTGCAAAAACGGCACAAAAGCACAAAATACTTGTTAGCCCGGACCGCCAACCACTGTCATTCATTGGAATCTGTACGGATGTAAAATCGTATTGCAATATTGCCGTAGTGCCTGATACTCTAATGATTTTAAAATTTTTTTAACAGCTTTTAATAAAATGCATGCCATTACGAACATTAATGCATAATTTCATTCCACACACCTTTATTCCTTTATACAGGGTGATTCAAAAGTACTTTGACAAACTTTGGGAGGTAAGCCGACAATATTTTAAGATGAAAACTTCTTATAAATAGTGGTCCTTGGCGACTTTGTTACGGAGATACAGGGTGTTGAAATGTTAAAAGAAATAGTAATAATTTTTAAATAACTCCTTAACGAGTTATTTTTTTCTATGAAATTTAGTTAATTAAATAAGCATTTAAAGGCACTTATTTTTAAAGCACAACACGTTCGTAAATTTTACCAGTGGCGTCGGTACAAAATGTTGCTATAATATTTTTTGTGAAAACTATGCCTACACCACTGACTTATTTTATTTTAACTTTCTTCTTATTATCATTCACAACAAAAAATATTACGTGTATTTTTTTGATACGAGGGTAAATGATTATTTTATTTGACTATACACAAATATTAAAAAATGTGTTTTTAATTCAAAGATTTATTATGGTATGACATTTAATTTAATTAAATAAATAAGTACGTTACAGAAATTAAATGATTTTTAAATAAACTGTTCGAAATGTCTACCTTCAGGCAAGATGCAGGCATTTAATCTCCTTTGCATGGAATCTCGTACGATTGCTAAGATATCTGGTTTGTTTCTTATTACTTCAAAACCATCGATTATCCGGTTTTTTAGCACTTCTGGATTTTCGACTGGCGTTTTGTAAACGATTGACTTCAAATGTCCCCACAAATAAAAATCAAGGGGATTTAAATCTGGGGACCTTGGTGGCCACGGTTCATTTCCTTCCTCAACTCCCCTACCGATCCATCGATTTGGATAAATTTGATTTAGATGAGTCCTGGCCACTATGCAGAAATGAGCGGGAGCTCCCTCGTGCATAAACCATATACGTCTTCGAGTTTCTAAGGGTACATCATCCAATAAGGGAGGGAGTTCATTTTCCAAAAAGTGTCGGTACGTATCGCCATGAAGCCGAAGTGGAAGAAAAAAAGGTCCTATCAAGTAATCGCCAACTATTCCTCCCCACACGTTTAATGAAAATTGTTACTGAGAATTTCGTTCACTAACTGCGTGGGGATTTTCCAAACACCAGATATGGTTATTGTGAAAGTTTGTAATCGCACTCTGAGAAAAATTTGTCTCGTCCGTTAAAAATTGGGGATTTTCAGCTAATGTTTCCAAAAACCACTGACACAAATTAATGCGCTGAGGAAAGTCCCTGGGTAAAAGAGCTTGTACCCTTTGAATGTGATACGGATACAACTGCTGATCGTGCAAAATTCTCCAAACTGTGGCTTGGGTGGAATTGAGAGCATCAGCAATTATTCGGGTGCTTGTATCTGGATTTTCCACTACAGCGTTTAAAACAGCTTCTTCTAATTCTGGGGTCCGGGCTGTTCGTGGTCTTCCAGGAATGTCACGTGGCGTTGTAAAACTCCCTGTTTCAGCTAAACGGCGGTGAAGATTTGTAAATGTTGCAGCAGCAGGCAGTACTCGGTTAGGATATCGCTCCTGATAAATTCGTGTCGCTTTTCGTGCATTTTCATCGGCAAGGCCATAAACAAAATGCATGTCGGCTAAATGCGCATTATTTCTTAAATAATCCATACTAGGTACCTTATAAACAATACAAATAATATTCAACCAAAAAAAAACTAAACTGAAGAAATAAACCACATTAGCAACTAACTGTCAAATATGTTTAAATTCATCGACAAATGCATTTCCAAAGCCGCCTTGTAAAAATACAAAATATTAAAAAAGCATTTGCAAAGCCGCCTTGTTAAAATATAAAATATTAAAAAATAACATACTAATAAATAAATATGTATGCTACTGAGAACGTATTATACTTAGAAAATAGACATCTTCAGATGCCTTTCTTAGGCATATACTTATTTGTTTATTATTAAGTATGTATGTATTCGTTAAAATACTTTAACAAATATTTGAGGGTATTCGTGAATTTAAAACACATTTTTTAATATTTGTGTAAAGTCAAATAAAATAATCATTTACCCTTAAACCGTTCCTCGTATCAAAAAAACACACGTGATCTTTTTTGTTGTAAATGAAGGGGGGGTTCATATAAAGAAAGTTAAAATAAAATAAGTCAGTGGTGTAGCATAGTTTTCACAAAGAATATGATAGCAACATTTTGTACCCACGCCACTGGTTAAATTTACGAACATGTTGAACTTTGAAAATAAATGTCCTTAGATGCTTATTTAACTCACTAAATTTTATAAAAAAAAAACTCGTTAAGGAGTTGTGTATAAAGTCTGAAAACGGCTTAATAGCATCACAATTCATTAGCCGATTTAAACCAAATTTGGAAAAGTTGTGTAAGAGGATCTGGCGCACCGAGTAATGATATTGGCGTTGTTGCCAGCTTTTTAGTTTGTCGGAAATTCGAATGAATTTTATATTTTTAAATATAACACCCTGTATATTTTTTCATTTATAGTTTTTACTTTAAATTTGTTACACTTTTGGTATAACATACTTTGTTCCTAATATCAGTAGTTTTCGAAATAACGACGTGTTTTGAAAATAACAACAAATTGTGTTTTATGTATTAATAAATAAAACACCAGTTCATTTTTCATGTAAACTTATAAAGGCTATCATTTTTACATGCAAAAATGTCTTTAACTGAAAGTGAAAGAATTACAATTCTTATGATGACAGGATATGGCGATAGGGTCAGGTCTTACGAAGAGGTTACAAATCTATTTAATGACGCATTTCCAAACCGAAATCCAATTTTAAAAGCAACTATTCTAAAAGCTGTCCGACGGTTCGAAGAAACTGGAAATTGTAGAAATAGGCGACGATCAGGACGACCAGCAGTAGTAGATGAAGAGAAAAGTTTAAAAATTTTACATCATGTTTCTTCATTAAGAAAAATTTTTCAAGTAAGTGACGTCTGCTTCAAATCCGTCCATAATGTTTTAATAAAACATAAATATCACCCTTTCAAAATACATGTAGTTCAAGAGTTACCAGAAGATGATTATGAGCGAATAATTGAATTTTGTGATATTATGATGTCAAGGTTTGACCAAAATAACCAGTTTTTCAAATTTATAGTGTTTTCGGACGAAGGAACATTTATGTTAAATGGTAAAAGTCAATAGACACAATTGTAGGTTTTTGGGCAAATGAATATCCCAACTGGATGAGAGAAGGTCATACACAACGCCCTGGAAAATTGAATGTGTGGGCTGGGCTTCTGGGTAACCACAAGATCGGTCCATTTTTTATTGATGAAAATTTGACATCACAACTTTACCTTGAGCTCTTGGAAACGCAAATAGTGCCGACTATACGAAATGTGATGGGTCCAAATTATGCAAGTACATTCTTCCAACAGGACGGAGCTCCTCCCCATTTTGGTCAAAACGTGAGCGAATTTATAAACAACACTTTTCCTAATAGGTGGATCGGTAGAGGGGGTACAATCAAGTGGCCACCTAGGTGTTCTGATTTTTCGCCTAACGACTACTTTTTATGGGGATACTTGAAGAACAGAGTTTATACCACATAACCTCAATATTTGGCCGATTTGCAGCGTCGAATTTTGGACGAATTTGAATTAATAACGCCAGAAATAATTTACAACGCAATTGAAAAATTTTATTTTTAGTTAGCACACTGTCAAGCTGTACCGGGTGTCCCACTAAGAATGGCTGTCGGCCGTATCTCAGAAACTGTTAGTCGTATGGCTTGCAAAAAAAAAATATATTAGGTAAAGTGGTCATGAGAAATTGTTGGAAATTATTTTCAAGTTTCTTAGACTGGCGCTAGAGGGCGCAACAGTAACGGTAAATATGAATCACGAAGTTGCCTCAGAAGTCGCCTAGTTAAGGTATCCCAAAAATAATATTTTTGTGTATTTCGAAGATTTATTAATAAAATTCACCTATAGAACGTGTTCGTCACTTTTCAAATAAAGTGGTGGAGGAAGGTTGAACATTATTTGCAATAAATGCTGATAACTCCGGTCTGGCTTAACATAATTTAGTAAACTTAGTTATGTTAAAAAGGGCTTTTCTCACTCTATATATCATCTTATGAACTACGACAATATGTGTTTTACACTAGGCGCTGGGGGGCGCTCTCTTACAACTTCACAAACATTGCGCGTTTTTTCCATAATTGTAAATATAATAGTATATTCAATTTCAACTGATTACAAGGATGATTAAAAGTCTAAGAAGTTAGCGAAAACCGCAAGTTAATATTTATTTTCAATTCGGAGATATCAACAACAATAATCATAATTACGGAACATTATGATTTTAATCAATCAGGTAGGGCTGTGTACACTTTTTTGAAATAAGAGGGAAGGAAAGTCGTTTTTTTTGTTTGTATTAAGTGTATAATCTTGAAAATATTTAAATTTGCAGAGCGCTTTCGGCCTTAGGCCATCTTCAGTGCTTCTTTGTCAGGAAACAGGAAACCTCATTGACACAATTAAATAAGTGGGCCATCATCAGCACAATGTAAAAAACTTATTAAGTAAAAAACAATTAACATGTAAATTTGTAAGAAGACGAACTATAAACGATAATGGTCTACAGTTTAAAAATATTTTTGGCCATGCGGTGTTGCCGCTTCTACTCTAGACCGGAGGCAACATCGCTATTTTAAATAGAACATCCTGTATATTCTTTAATTTTCGAATTCCTCATATAATTATGAGCAACTTCTCTTAATATTTCCCTATACCTATCTGTAGCCGTTTCTCGGGAATAAATTAATTTCAATTTTCTTTTACGAATAAGGACTTCCAATAAATTTTAATATCTCCCTCCTATTAAACACTCTTGGATCATATCTAAACAATGCATCTAGGCATTTGATCTTTTGGCCACATCTTAGTTTAAGTATACAGGGCGGTACAGAAATTAATTTATGTCGGTAACTTACAAAAATACCAGAAAAATTATTATTTTAAATAGAACACCCTGTATAATAATACGGATTTAAAACTAGCTTTCAGAGTATGTATAATTTGCTTAATACCTAACTTTAAGGTTTCGATTTATTAGCGTTTATTTATAAATGGACAAACTTTCAACGGTTTTAATAGTAGTGGGCTATGGAAACAAGTTTTTTGTAACATATTGACCATGGCAACTTGTTTTATAGAATTGTCGTTCTTTAATTAATTGTGATTTGAGTACCTACGATGGCGGAAAATAATAATTACTCTAATACAGTTTCAATGAATTTATTTTTTTTTTCATGGACATGCAGTGTGATCAAATAATTAGCAGAGCCTGCCGAAAATTTAATGAAATGTATCCGAATTTGCCGCAGATGAATAACAAAAAATTTATTCGGCTTCAGGACAATTTTAGACAGTTTGGATCAATTTTAAAAGCACCAAGAAATTTGCACAGACCCGTGACTTCTAATGAAGTGAATGAAATTAATGTTCTGGCATACTTTTTTGCATATCCTCACGCTTCGGCGCCCAGCGCCGAAGAAGACTTAGACATTGCACATTTATCGGTAGAAAGAATTCTAAGGAAACATGGAAATGCATGATTATAAATTTACCAAGGTTCAAGCTCTTAAGCCTGAAGATAGTCAAAAAAGAGTTGAGTTTTGCGAAATGATTCTAGTGCATATCCAGGAAGATCCAAATTTCTTAAGTAAAATTATATGGACAATCGTTACAATCGCCACTTTTGGGCGAGTGAGAATCCCCATGTCACAAGAGAGAGGCAGGTTCTCAAGATAAATTCAGTTTCAATGTAATCTGCTTAATAATGGATAATCAAGTGAGGTATGTGATTTACGATGAAAATCTAAACTCTGGGAAATATGTAGATATTTTAAACACAACAGTTAAAAACTTTACGGATAGTCTCTCACTTGAAGAGTACAGGAGGTGCTGGTATCAACTTGACGGAGCTCCTGCACATTTTACCGCTGAAGAATCTGTGGAGCTTAGAAGGATATTCGATGATCGATGGATTCGACGCTTAGGACCAGGAATTGGCCACCAAGATAACCTGATATAACCCCTTTAGACTTTTACTTGTGGGGTGTATTGGAAATATACAAAACACCTGTGAATACGAGAGAAGAACTGGAGCATCGAGTCATCCAAGAGTTCAACGACCTTGATGCAAATGAACTTTGAAGTGTTAAATCCGATGGTGTCAATACCCGTTTACCGTGTCTAGAAGTTAATGTCCAATATTTTCAACAATTGCTTAAAAAATAGTTCATTTATTTTTAATAATAGTTTTATTTCACTTTTATCGTGTTTTATTATTTAGTTCGATTTGTAACACTTTTTATTATTTTTGTTATTATTTGTTGCATTCAGAATTGATACAAACTGTCTAAAATTGTTCTAAAGCCGAATACATTTTTTGTTATTCATCTGCGGCAAATTCCGATACATTTCATTAAATTTTCTGCAGGTTCTGCTAATTATTTGATCACACTGTCCATGAAAAATAAGAAAATTCATTAAAACTGTATTAGAGTAGTTATTATTTTCCGCCATCGTAGGTACTCAAATCACAATTATTAAAAGAATGACATTTCTATAAATCAAGTTGCCATGGTGACTATGTTACAAAAAAATTGTTTTCTTAGCAAACTACTATTAAAACCGTTGAAAGATTGTCGATTTATGAAGTTTTATGAATAAACGCTAATAAATCGAAAACTTGAAGTTAGGTATTAGGCAAAGTATACATACTCTCAAAGCTAGTTTTATTGGCTTTTCAAATCCGAATTATTATACAGGGTGTTCTATTTAAAAAAAATATTTTTCTGGCATTTTTGTAAGTTACCGACATAAATTAATTTCTGTACCGCCCTGTATACTTAAACTAATATGTGACCAGAAGATCAAATGCCTAGATGCATTATTCAGGTATGACCCGAGTTTCAGCTCAGAATTGGTTAATAGGAGGGAGATATTAAAATTTATTTGAAGTCTTTTTTTCGTAACAAAATATTGAAATTAATTTATTCCTGAAAAACGGCTACAGATAGGTATAGGGAAATATTAAGAAAAGTTGCTCACAATTATATAGGGAATTCGAAAATTGAAAAATATATAGGATGTTTTATTTAAAATAGCGATGTTGCCACCGGTTTAAAGTAGAAGCGGCAACACCGCATAGCCAAAAATATTTTTAGACTGTAGACCATGATTGTTTATCCCGGTTGCCAAATTTTCAAAACGATTCGTTAATTAGTTCTCCATAAACGTCTAATACGCCATCCACCGTGGGACACCTTGTATATTTCAAAGTTAATTAAAACATTTATATTAAAAATAAAATTATTTTTTTAAATAATGATACAAAAAAAATGTAATAGTTAATCAAAGCAAATGTTGAAAATAGTCACCTTCTGATAAAACGCACGATTGCAACCGATATTTTTTTAAACTTTAACATCCTGTCAATTAAAAACAGAGTAACTCCGGACACATGTTTATATGAACTTTTCCTCTTAGAATATCATAAGGAATCACTCCCTTAAGTTACGTATCGTACTTCTGAAACACCCTGTATAACTCGAAAAAACATCGTTTCTATCTTTTTAGGAACAAAAGATATATGGGTTCGAAATTAAAATTTTCGTCTTGTTTTGATCTTTTAAGTTCTTTGCCTATATCTTCTGTCTCGACCAATGGAGAGTATCGTCAATTTCTATTACCTAAGTAAAGAAACATGCTTTTTCTACGAATGCTATAAAATATTCCACTTTTCTCATCGCTTCCATACGTTCAAAACGAAGAATTTCTCACGCAGTGAGAAATATCCGCTATTATAGTGAGAAACAATTTCTTACCCTTATTATGATAACCCAAGTCATCCATAACGACGCAACGCCGACAATTAGCGCACAATATCTACTTAGGCCATGCAACCATTTGCCGGCGTTTCCATAACAACACGACCGAAACACTGCACAATCATTATTGCTGTCACCTTGCCAAACGGGAATAGTTTTATTGTTGTTTTTTATACTAAAACAGTTCAGATTTGTTAAATATTGATTATAATGGAATACGAAGATTAAGAGTTTGAAAATACACCTTCTCATATTGTTCAAAAAGCATCCGATGTTTGTAATAATTTGCTATCAAGCACATCAAGACAAAAATATGAAATCGCTTAAAGTAACTTTATGGACTGGAGAATGCAAGCCAAGGTAAATTATTTTTCTAAAGATACTTTGTTAGTTTATTTTGAAGAGTTATCAAGAAAATTAAAACTATCAACATTATGGTCCCAGTACTCGATGCTGAAGACTACCATAATTATTAAAATCAGTGTTGATATATCAAAATACGCAAAACTACGCGCATCTATGAAACGAAAATTGGAAAAATATGTTCCAAAACAATCAAAAACCTAAACTGCTGAAGAAATTCAACAATTTCTAAAAGATGCACCTGATGAAAAGTGTTTGCTGGTTAAGGTATGTTTAAAAAAAAATATCTTATGGAAGATTGCATTTTTGATTTTAATTTCAGGCTGCTTTAGCTATTGGCCTTACAGGGGCATGCCGTTGTGACGAACTTCGAAAATTAAAAATTCGTAACATGGAAGCTTTCAATTCGGCCCTTTTAATAAAATTACCCGATACTAAAAACAAAGTTCCTAGAAATTTCGCAGTCACAGGAGTATTCTACCAAATTTACAAAAAATATGCAAAGCTTCGACCATGCACGGACGAGACCCGCTTCTTTTTAAATTACCAAAATGGCAAATGTACAAAACAGCCCGTGGGAATAAATAAGTTTGGCACCATGGCGAAAGTTATATCGAAATTTTTGCAATTACCGAATCCGGAATTATATACAGGCCACTGTTTCCGAAGGTCATCTGCGACTATTTTAGTTAATGCAGGAGCAGATCTTTTAACTCTAAAACGTCATGGGTGTTGAAAATCCAGCAACGTTGCTGAATCCTATATCGATAACTCTATGGCTAACAAAATGAAAATAGCAAAAAGTATAGTAGAATCGATTCAGCCTCCAGCGCCACTAGAACCTGAATACAACAATGCTGTGGAAGCTCAGTACGTTTCCCCATCAACTTCAACTTCGACCTCGGCTAGTATTTCAATTACCGAAAATGTGTTGAAGCGAAACGACCTACCAGGAATTACTTTCCAAAATTGTTCAAATATAACTGTTAATTACAATTTTAAGTAAAATATAAAAATGAGTTAATGTAATATGTATTATGTATTTTAATTCTGAACCTTGTTTTGAACACATAAAAACAACGCATCCGTAGAAATAGTACAGTGTACGACACGTGAGAAAAGCACATATTTCTCCCTCACTTGTTTTGCGGCACTCGCTTTCGGCTCGTGCCAACAAACTTCTACGCTTAAGAGAAATATGTAATTTTTCTCACTTGTTGTACAATATACTATTTTCAAATAACTAAAGTCTCGTTTGATTATACATCCGTTTTTTTTTTGCTTAAAAACCAGAAGGCTAGAAGTAAATATTTTCCGAGCTAGAAAGCTATTTAAGAAACTTGGCTTATTCGCGAAAATGTTTTTAAAGCGTATTATAAATGTAACTTTGCTTTGAACAGAAGTGTGGTTTACAAAAAGTATTCTAAATTAACTTGTCAAGATTTTTCCAGAAAATAATCATAGGTACTATAAATTTTCAAGCACAGCAGAAACTAAAATAAAGGTTTAGATTCCCCCTTTTTAAGACTAAACACTCATTTATCGTATCTTGCGAAATCGCATTGAGAGCCTCGTTTACGGGAATTGGATTTCAAGTTGCGTAAAACGCTCGAAATGATTTCGTTAGCTTTTTAGCTTTTTTAGAGAAGAGTTGCTTCTCTTTGGCGAAACAACTAACTTAATCAAAAAGGGTAGGTTTTATCGTTTTCAAAAAGTTTTTTTAAAGCGTACCTCTGACTTTTTGATGATTTTACTGGGATGAATAAAAGTAACAAGTAAATAATTTTTTACATTAGAGGATTCATACTTCCTCCAGGCCGAATACTTTTTACGTTGTCAACAATTTTACTAATTATGTTAAAAAGTGTACAACTTATTTCAAAAACAATTAAGAGACGAACTAAACAATGAAATCGACTAGATAGTTTTAATTTAATTTAATTTTAATAGCCTTGCTCCCCTGTATCTCGATTTTTTGATAACTTATCAATAAGATGAAAATGGATTATTATAGAGTTTTTTATATAGAATTTAGTGTCCTAGTCAGTTTTTTTTCTAAGAAGTTTCATTTTTGAGTTATAAGTCATAGGGCGGCATATATGCCTAGTTCATATACACTGCGTCCATAAAGTCTTGCACAAATTCATTTAAAATTCAGGGGCTTACTTTTTTTAAAAACGCTCGGACACGTCAATTAGTACTTTTGTTTGCGCATTATTTAACGTAAAATGTTTTTATACAGGGTGTCGCACGTATGAGGTATGAGGTCATCAAGGATTTTTTTTAATGGAACACCCTGTATATTATATCAATTTTGAATTCTATGATGAACACTTAACACCTCTGGAAATCACGGTTTCCGAAATATTGACGTTTGAAAATTTATTTTAAACACATTTATTGATGACCTCATACCTCATACGTGCGACACCCTGTATAAAAACATTTTACGTTAAAAAATGCGCAAACAAAAGTACTAATTGACGTGTCCGAGCGTTTTTAAAAAGTAAATACCTGAATTTTAAATGAATTTGTGCAAGACTTTATGGACGCACTGTATATGAATTTTTTCATATTTTGTCAATTTTATAATAAAATGCATATTTTTCCCAAATTATTATTTGATGAGCATATTTTTATGTTTTCGGCGTTACCAAGAACTTAATAATGCCCGGTCATGAAAACTCGTAGACTTATAGGTTTAATGTCCAGTCTCGGACTTGTTTCAGGGATTGTCCATTCTGAAGATAATTATATAATAATTAATATTTACATTTTGGTTACACACAAGGTATTTATTGGGGGTTTCCGGGGTTTGCAGGTATATTTTTAGGGGTTACTTTATGTCATTTAATAATGCCCTATTATTACCTACTTAACAAACTGTATTTATATCGGGTTGTAATACGTACTTCTGTTTTAGTTTGCCGAAAGATTTCTGTATTTTTAGTGTGAAACTAGTGATTTCAAATTTGCGTTCAAAATTGCTAAAGTGGCGAAAACGTCCTCACCTATAAGGGTGCAGATGTATAAGGAGAGATAACCAGGAGTTAGTTTGCCTCCAGAACCTGTAATTACCTGGTGGGGAATATAGATTAAGGTCGCAATATTATACGCAGAACCTTTCGAAGCCATTAAAGAACTAATTTTGGATCTAGACGACAATTGGCAGTGTGTTGTGCAAAGTAAAGGGTTGTTAGAAAATGCAAGTTTAGTTAAAGATCTTGTTTTTATTAGGGTTAATTTCAGTTTTATAATATCCTCGTTAGAGAGTAGAAGCTTGAGTTTAAGAGACTTAATTAGTATTGTTGAAACTTTTTCCGCTAAATATAATAAAATTCCCCGTAAAGTGGGAGTTCAAGTAAGGAACAAATTGGATGTAACTGTAAAAAAGAATAAAGGATTTAAATACTTAACTGCAGCAACAAACATTTATGAAGGTAAACCATCCAGCGAAGTTGTATCTTAGCTTTATACTTTACTGCCTAAGTTGAAGTATTGTCCGATAACATCAGTAGATGTTGAAAGAAGCTTCTCTTTATATAAACTTGTTTTTACTGCTGAAGACAATCCTTTTCAGTTAAAAATTTTGAAAAATATTTAGTAATAAATGCCTTTTATACCATTTTAGGTTGAAAAATTGTTTACTTTTATTTTTCTTTGTTTTTTTTTTCATTTTTTTTTAATAAACAAACTTTGTTAGAACCCAATGTGTTCCGTTGTGTATCTTACTATAATAAATTAAGAAATATTGCATGCCAGTATGCATATTTAGTCAAAGAAATGCATAAACTGCATATTTTAAAGGCAAACAAGGCATCCGCATATTTTGGTAGAATTTAAGTGCATATATTCCGCCCTCTAGTTATGACCTAAACTTATATTTTTTTTAAATGGGATACCCTAAATATTATATCATTTTCTTATCTCTCTTTTTAAGAGCTTTTCAAAATTATATAATAGTCTATATTTGTTTGTTTTAAAAAGGGATAATTTTAACATATTTTTGTAAAATTAATTTAATTAAAATTTCTCGTATAGATGGCTATCGCATGGTCAATCACGGATAGCCATGACAGAAAACCAAATTCTGTAAATGCGCCATTACGGATTGTTGTCAAATATTACTGGAATTTGTTTGATTTTGTAAGTTTATTTTTTATTTCTGTGAACAATTGTTCAACATGGCACAAAATAATAAATATTATGGAAATTATGAAAAACACTATAATATTATGTATTATCTAAGCTAATGTAGACGCGAGCGTAGCCTCGGAGCTGTATTTTAATAGGTAAGTTTTAAAATCATGTGTTAGGTACCATTAGTATTCGTAATAAAAATAAAAAAGTTTTAATCATTATTGTTATATATTATTAGCTTTTTGTTACATAATTAAATTTTCCGTAGATATCCACCCACTCAACACACTTTGTTGAAATATCATTTAAAAAAAACGTGAAAAGGTTAATGTTTTTTTACGTAACTTATAATATCGCGATTAAAAAGCTATTTAATACAACGTTAGCTTTTGCAACGTAATACTAATACTGTCAGCAACAACATCAATGTTTTTAAGTTGTAAATTATAACGTTTTACTTTCTAATGTTACAAACACATTATTTCATAAGTCTAGATCTAACGTTAGGTAAACTAACATTTTTTTTTTCTTTGGAGTAACGCTTTCAAATTTAGCGCGCGATTGGTGTAGCGCCTCGCGGGGCGGTTTGCTCAGTTACCGATGATTACCCTTACGGCGCCTTTCTTCTGTGTCGTGAAGACCTGTTACCTTGTGTTACCTGTTGCTAAGTATTTTATGGCTTTGTACAATTTATTGTATTCTATATAGAGCTAAATTGAGGTACCTAAGTAGTAGCTAAGTATTTAGTTTTGCCTTTTATAATGTTTATAAATCACTATTTAGCACAAATAGATAAAAAAAAACGCCATTTTAAATTTAATAAAGAACTATTATTTTGGTTTTTAATTGCCTTTTGGGTTAGTTTCTTCTTGGCTATTGTTTTATACCATTAATATGTATGTATATACTTCTTAGAGATTATTATAATAATACCTACCTACCTAAGTACTTTTTAGTTAAATGTGCATTTTTACCCATTCTATTTAAATTATTAAATTAAAGCATGTTTTTAGGTATTATGAACCGAAACAATCAGGCTGAGCAAAGTAGATTAGAATAACGTTAAATTTTATACGTTAAAATAACATGTAAAAAAACAACGTTTTTAAACGAAATGATATTTTACGTTAGAAATAAGTTGGTATATCGTTAATTTGCAACAAAATTAACATATTAAAAAAATTTTCAAATTTCTAACGTTATATACTGTAGCAATTTCAAATTCCTACCCTTTTTGACCTTGGGGGGAAACATAGAAACTTCATTTTCAGTGCCCTATTACCTTCAAGCCCATTATTAATTTCATTTCTGGGTTAATTGTTCAATATCTTGTCGCATGGAATATTTCCGTCAAGTCGGTAATATGGGGTTAACCTGATTTCGCCGCTACTATACGAACGCGACGTTGGGTACCCACAATGCTGGTTTGCACCGCATCTGGTACGTGGAGTTGACAAATTCCGGTGCTACCGTTGAGTTCGCAATTTCGCACCGTTAATAAACGGGACTATCTCTAAGTATTAGGGAACGGGATTGACTTGGGTGGTTGTTTAATTTGTTATTTGTAGAGTTATATTCTGGCCATGCCCAGACTTTGTAAAAATTAAGTTATTATCCCTTAACTTTACATCCCGTTTTTGGTTATGTTGGGTAGTCTGGTAGGGTGGCACCAACTGAGTTTTGATGACGGAGTGGGGGAGTTTCCGTAAATTGGACGGGACTTCGTTTTCTCGTGGCTTTTTCCATCTTGTGCCCCGTGGGGGGAGCACGCCAAACTGGCGTCCCCCCACGGTTATTAATGGTCAGTGATCTGACGACCATTAGATCAGTCGATCTGAAAAGAGATCCACTCTCTTTTTAGAGGGGTTGCTGGTTATCATTATTATCCTTGTTGGTTTTGGTTTTGAGGCCTGATTTTGAGGGCTTGAGGATTTTTTGGTTTTGATGGGTTAAGAAGCCGGATTTCATAAACTTCACCACGAACAAATGGTGCAACGGGCTTAACAATATATCCTGGCCAGATGAAATTTTAAGAGGAATCCAGCCGAAATTAATTCACCTATATGAGGCGATAAGCTGTTGGAAAAGACCACGTGGCAACAGAAATCTTCGAGATTCTCAGGCCGGTATTACAGTCTACCATTTAAAAGAGACAATTGCTGAATTAAAATATCAAAAATTTTCAAGTAACTTTTACACGAAATAATCGTTCTTTTCTAATTAAATTACTTTAAAATCATATATAAAAATATTATCAATTTTCTTTAATTAATTAATTTCAATTTAAATAATGTAAAGCTATCTAGACAAAGGTCACCTTTTTATATAACCCAATATCGTCATGAAGGTATAAAAGGTTCTAGAACTTTCACAGGTTATACCCATTTTATAAATAAATCCTTGAGTCAAGACAAGCTAATTCAACTTCACCTTTTATCAATTTTTTATAACCATAAATAAACAACATTTCAATCCTTGTTAAATATTAGATTTTGCATTGATCCAAATAACCTCAGTCGACCAAATTAAACAAGTGTAAACAATTTTAGTTTTTTTATTTGATATAAGGTATTCCAACGGAGCCCCATTAATTAGGAGATTTTCTGTCTTTCAACCTAGTAAAGCCAGTGGCGCCCTCTAGAACGTTCAGATTAAGGGAAGGTGGTAAGTAATAGGTATCCAACCCACTACTAAAACTCTCCGACGGTATTGAGCAAGCCGTACGCATGATAATATGGCGGTTTTTGTCTGACAAAAATTGCCAGGTTATAAAAGTGGCGCAGCCAACGTGGAGCCTGGAAATTTTTGAACTTTCCTTTGTCTGAACCTATAGTTTTTTAATTTTTTATGTTGGAAGACACTGCATCGGATATTAAAAGCAATTTTTGATTTTTTTATTCTGGTAGAAACAGATATGCCTTTAGCATCTTATTAGCGTGGTGACTTACCTTTGTCTTACCTTTATCTTATCTTGATCTAGCTTGGTTTAAGGCTCAAGTTTATTTTGGATTTATATTTGGAGAGTCTCAAGCTATAAATTTATCTCACCTGGTAGAAGTGTTTTTTTTTGGGTACGGAAATACAGATTGCTATTAATAGTTCAATTATTTTGGGTTTATATTTTGTGGTTTAGCACGTTGAGTGTGTATTGAACTATTGCTGTCATTTCTATGAATTTGGGTAACTTCTATTAGAGTGTGTTGATTACGGTTTTGGTATTAGTACTTTATAGTGCAAATTTTACCAGAAATATAAGGTCTGATACAGTTTTAGTGATTTTATTGGATTAGTTCTTTAAATATCAAGTGTTTCTATTTTCGATATATTTGGGTAGTACTTTGTGAATTTTATGATTAACCCTTAATTGATCACCGATTTAATTAGTAATTACTATACAGAGTGTCCAATATTTAGAGATTTAATTGTTATTGTTTCAGATATCATTCGTATACCTTCATTAATTTAAAATAGCTTAATTACAGGGCGATAAATATTTTTATCTTGGTTTGGAAATTCGCTATACAGGGTGGCCGAGTTGTATCTAGTTATTTGAAGTACAGGAAACATAATTTTTTTATATTTAACTTCATAACCCCATATGACAATAGAGGGGGATAAAGCATTTCTTAGCCCTGCCATTACCATTCAGTGTACAGAGTGGCACAAAAAATAAATAGTTGTAATTCCACCTTGGTGTTCCTTCGGAATAATTTTTTTGTCAACTGTGATTGATTATATTAGGGATTAAAAATTTTTTTTTATGATTGGTACACAGTGGCACAAAAACAATTTAAATTAAAGGTTCCCTTGGTTATTTCCCAATCATTTTTTTTGGAGCTCATCTGTACTATAAATATTTTTTTTGTTGATACCTACCTATATACAGGGTGGTCTTGAATGATATTTGGACTGTTAAAGGTAGGTATTTTAATTTTTTTTATTTCAAATTTTTTTATTCAGGCATTGGCACTTGTATTTATCCAAATTTTTTTATATCTATATACAGGGTGGTCAAAATATTTTATTTATTTACAGCCTTAAGCTGGTTTACATCCATTCTTGCTTGACTATTGGAAGCATTTGATATTATTTTGCGGTTTTAATTTTATTTCGAATTTTTTTTTGAGCCCTTACATTGACTTACAATTATGGCCGATTATATGCAGCCAAATCATTTGTTAGATTCTGAATTAAGCTATGAGCTAGCAATTCGTGCGGTTACATCCACGCGTCCTGTAACAGACAAGCGGAAAATTTTAAGGAGACTTTTAGCTAAGGAGCTTAGTAGCAACAAGTCTGAAGTTGTGGATGCTCTTGTCAAAGCACGCGAGTTTAGGGTTGAGGCAATTGCAATTGAGGCGACAATGCAATCAATTAAAGAAATTATTGCTGATTTTGAGGGTAGTGCAACAGACTCTACATTTTTAAGAATGAAATCAAGGTTAATTCATCTCTCAGGTAGAATTAGCAGATTATATTGTCCAGAAGATAATGCTGATGCCAGTAATTTTAAAACCGAAGCTCATGCATCTTGCTTAATTCTTGAAGCCGATCTATATGATAGCATCATTCCTACATCTCCTGGTATTAGTACTGCTAATAATACAGCTCTTCAAGCACCAATTATTAATGTTGCACCGCCTATAGTAAATTGTTCAGGTAATATTCCAGCGATAGGTGAGTGGCAAATTAAATTCAATGGCGATTCTAAGAGTCTTTATAATTTTCTAGAAAGAGTTACTGAACTTGCTGAATCTCGCAAGGTAAAGCAAGAAGATTTGTTTATTTCTGCAGCCGAATTATTTGTCGGTGATGCTTTTGTTTGGTTTAGGAGTGTAAAAGGCTCAGTCAACAATTGGGATTCCTTAGTAGCTAGATTAAAATCAGACTTTTTGCATTCTGATGTTGAAGATGATTTATGGAATCAGCAATCGCAAACAAAAGCGAAATGAGACAGTTGCTGTATTCATTGCGCATTTAGAAATTTTATTCTCACGTTTAGTACATATACCTGCAGAAGTAACCAAAGTAAAACATATTCGTAACAATTTATTGCCAGACTATATTACTCAATTAGCCTTAGTAGATATTTCTACAGTCTCTGAATTAGCATATCTTTGTAGAAAACTTAAAGAAGCTTCTTATATTAGGAATAAAAATAACACAGTTAGCGAACTGTCCAATTTAGATATTTCTGGTTCTAATAACCCAAATAGATCTAATACTAGTTTTAATAGAAGGAAATTTCACAATTCCTCTAATAGAAATAATTCTAGAGATTTTTCTAATAATTCTGGGTTTAGGAACAAGTTGAATGTCTCCAATGGAACAGTTAATTCAAATCCTAATAAGGCTTCAACTCCTTCGAGTTCTGGACTGCAAAATAAGCCTAATAATAATAATACCTCTGGTAATAATAATAATAAACAGCAAAGTAATATAGTCTGCTATAACTGTAATATGCCAAATCACGTACATCAATTTTGTAGACAAAAACGTAAAATTTTTTGTTTTAAATGTGGATTGCCTGACGTTAAAGTAAATTCTTGCCCCAACTGTTCAAAAAACTAATAAAGGAAGTATGTCCTCGAGGCAGGCATCCTACTTCTAAATTTAATGCCTCAAGTAATGTAAAAATATTTAATAAATTTAGTAAACCTGATTGGAGTAAGTGGCTTGAAACCGTATCAAATTTTTATCGAAGTTCAAAGAACGAAATTTCTCCTTTGTTTGTGCGGAAACCAATGGACAATAGACCATATATTTCTGTAAAATTATTTGATCAAGATATTACCGTTTTATTCGATTCTGGTGCTACAGCTTCTGTTGTAGGCACGAAAGGTATAGATATTTTACGTCGCTTCAATATTGAAATCTATCCAGCCAATTTAAGAAATATATGCACTAGGGTGGAGCGAAATTTTTTTTTTTTGAAATTTGATTGGCCTTAGTTATCAAAAGTTGCCTGGTATATTAGGGATCAAATAAACATTTTACTTTTTTTGATCAAAGACAGTCTTGAGGGTCCACTTCACTCCTAAAAAAATCATGTAGCCCAAATTTTACCTATTATACTAAAATATTTTTGCGTAGCAAAAATATTTATTTTTGTTTGGCATTATCCATGATTAAGTTGTTGGAGGACATCTAAAATCAAAAAAAAATTTAACCCAAACATTTATGTTTTATTCAGGGTCCGCCGCGTACCTGAAAAGTGCCATTTTATGGAATTTCTATGCATAGCTAATTAACATACCAAAAATGCAGGACCACGTGCCCTACCTCTTGTCGGCATATTTTCAGATGTTTTGTCTGGGGCATTTAATTAATTTATAATCATTGTTTATTACTTCAGGCCTTATTCCCCAGGCCAGCACTTTTATGCCTTTAGTGTGTGCGAAATAGTATACGAGAAAGTAGAGCGACGGAATTAATAATTTTATCAAGAGATATTAATTTTTAAAGTTCGTTATTGGTTTAGTGAATTTTGTTATTATATTAGTATAAAATGGCAAGTGCAAGTAGTGTAAAAACTAGAAAAAAATCTGCGTGTCCCATATTTGGACAAGGAAGTGATTTGGACAAAAGAGTGTTACCGACATATTACGATATTATGAAGGTTTACTTACATATCCGTGATAGTCTTATACCTGAAGTTAATTCCAAAGAAGCAACGTTCTTTGATATTTCCCAGATTCTTATACAAAAAATACAAGACCTGTGGGATACAGCTTCAATTCCAACCCTTAGTAAGCAAAGAATGGTAAAAATGTTGAAAGACTATCATAAAAAGTATATGAAGATAAAAAAATTTTCAGACAAAAAAGATCTTTTTAAAATAAAAAGTGAATCTTTTTTAGAACACGCAAAAGCAACACTTTTTGATGTATCTTACTGTAAGTGCAAGGAGTTTTCAAGTTGTAAGTGCAGTAAAGATAAGAAAATCCCTAAATTGGAACGGCAATTTATTGTCGACCAGAGGACAGTTCGGAAAATGGGTATTGGTAACATCGATATTACAACAACAAATCAAATGGTTAAGAAGCATGCTCGGCAATTAGCTTTTAAAAATAAGGTAACAAAATTAAAAATAACGACAAGTGATACTCAGAAATCCATTGATATCGAAGATGAAGAAGTAACCCCCGAGAAAAATATAGATCCACAGTTTATTTGTAAAATACAAGATGAACCGTCTACATCTTCAGGGGTTAGGTCATCTCAAATGCGAAAATCTATACCCACAGTGGCTTTAGAATGTGATAGGACTTCTGTTTCCGATCGTGCAGCAGCCAGAATTGCCTCTGCTGTTCTAAAAGATTTTGGTATCATGACGGAGAGTGCAACAAGCAATGTAATAGACCGATCAAAAATTCGAAGAGCGAGAAAACGACAGAGGAATTTACTTCAGATTGCTGAAAAGCGTGAAACCCAATACCCTCTATCAGTTTATTTTGACGGCAGAAAGGACCGAACATTAAAAATGGAACGACGTGGTAAAAAATATTACAGAGTAAATGTCGTGGAAGAACACATTGTGTTAATTGAAGAACCCAATTCAAAATATATAGGCCACGTGAGTCCAGAATCCGGAAGCTCAATCAGTTGCGCAAGAAGTATAATTAATTACTTGCAAAGTTCTGCCGACTTATCACATCTCATCGCTTTAGGATGTGATGGAACTGTTACCAATACTGGCATAAAAGGGGGAATTATAAGACTAATTGAGTTACATTTAAAAAGAAATTTACACTGGTTTGTATGTCAACTACACGGAAATGAGCTTCCCCTTCGTCACCTATTTTATAGTATAGATGGTAAAACGACTGGACCAAAAAGTTTTTCTGGGCCAATTGGAACTCTATTGCAGACATGTGAGACTCTGCCTGTAGTAGAATTTGAAAAAATTGGATCTGAAATACCGTTGTTGGACTTAAAAGATCTCAGCTCTGATCAGAAATACTTACTAGAGATCAGTCAAGCTGTGATAAGTGGAACTGTGTCTGAGGATGTAGCGAAAAAAAATCCAGGAAAGTTGGCTCATGCGCGTTGGGTTACCTTTGCCAATAGAATATTACGACTATATGTTGCCACCTCTAATCCTTGCGAAAAATTAAGGAAACTTGTCACATATGTGGTAAAAGTGTATGCACCAATTTGGTTCCGTATAAAAAATAATAATTTATGTACAGATGGTGCAAATAATCTGTTTTATCTAATTAAACTATCACGGTATTTAGATGAGCCTGACAGAAAAATCGTGGACGCCGCTATTCAAAGAAACGCATATTTCGCACACCCAGAAAATGTACTGCTTTGTATGGTTGCTGATCACCGACAACATGTTAGGGAGCTTGCCTTACGCCGTATTCTAAAAGCTAGATGTTCTAAAGAGAAAAGCGACGGGACAGCTTTAAGAGTCTTTAGAATACCCCCGCTTAATTTTGAAGCTAAAGACTACATCGAAATATTAGACTGGCAAAACCTAGATGTAACGGATCCACCTGCATTGGCAAGATACTCGGATGAAGAGCTAAAAATGTTCATAGATACTGGAGAATCACCAGAAGTTCCAAAGTTTCCATGTCATACACAAACTGTGGAAAGACATATTAAGCTTGTGACGGAGGCTTCATCATCAGTCTGCGGTCACATTAGAAGAGACGGTTTTATTCGGTCCAAAATTCATTCGCAGCGTTTAATGCCAAAATTTGAAACAAAAAAAGAATATAAATGCTAAGACTACACCAGCATTGGTTGGGAGGTTGGGTTGGTGTAGGGTGGGGCTCGATTAGCAGTCACCTCCACGTGGTGAGCTCTGGGTTATTTTGATCTATTAATCAAGATAAGCGAAGAATTGCTAAAAATACCAATAATTTTTTTGAATCAAATTTAACTTCAAACAATTAATAAAGAAAAAGATGATAATTTTTTTTAATCAAATTCAACTTCAAAAAATTAATAAAGTAAAAAGATAGGGCGGACCCTAATGATATTTTTTAAATTTAAAAAATAAAAAATGACAATAATTAAGACCCCAAAATGCAACTTTTTACACTAGTGCTGACTTGTTTTAAAAAAAAAATTAAAAGTCAAGATTTAAGGGTGCGGTGGACCCTCAGGACCTATTTCAAATTCAAAAAATAAAACATAATATTAAATCAGAACATAAAATACAACTTTTCCGCACTAAGGCTAGTTCGATTTCAAAAAAAGAAAATTTTGGATTAAATTCGCTCCACCCTAATATGCACAGCTGATGGAACTCAGAAAAATGTCGAAGGTCTAGTTGATTTGCCTATTGTTATAGGAAATATTTGTCAAGTAATTACAGTTTTAGTGGTTCCGACATTACCACATAGTTTTATCTTTGGATGCGACTTTGCCAAACAGTTTAAAATTTCAGTAAATTTTAAGAATAATTCTTGGCAAGTGCAAGTTAATTTAGCAAATTTTGATGTACCTACAGTCAGGAATTGTTCCGATTTTGTTTTAGAGCCGTTATGTTCTCTCGATGATCTTCCTCATTCGGAGCGTTTTAAAGCTGAAAAGATTATTGCTTCTTTTAATTTTATAAGTAATAGAAATCGTTTAGGCAGAACCGATAAGTTAACTTTAACTATTGACACTGGTGATGCTTTACCATTTCATAAAAAACAATATCCAATGTCACCATATATGTCTCAGATTTTAAATAAAGAATTGGACGAAATATTAAAGTTGGGGGTCGTCGAACAGTCACAAAGCCCGTGGGCCTCTCCAGTGCTTTTGGTTAAAAAATCAAATGGGGAATTTAGATTTGTTTTTGATGGACGATTTTTAAACAATGTTACTAAATTTGATTCATATGCTCTCCCTAGTATTGACAAAATTCTAAGTTCATTACGTAATGCTAAATTTATTTCGTCTATTGATTTACGTAAAGCATTTTGGCAGATACCGTTAGACGAAAATTCTAAGGACAAAACTACCTTTAATGTTCCTGGGCGTGGTTCCTTTAGGTTTAATACAGTTCCTTTTGGATTATGTAATGCAGCACAGGCGCAGCAGCGTCTAGTGGATGCTATTTTTGGTGCAAAGTATGAACCGTTCATTTTCATGTACCTGGATGATATTTTAATTTGTAGTCCTGATTTTGAGCATCATGTAAAATTACTAGGCGAAGTTAGAGAAAAATTGAAAGAAGCAAATCTTACTATTAATTTGGAAAAGTGCGATTTTTTTAAGACCAGTTTAAAATTTTTGGGTTACATTGTTGGGTCAAATAATTTGCGCACGGATCCTGACAAAATTATTTCAATGGTTAATTATCCGAGACCAAAAACTGCTACAGAAGTTAAACGTTTTGTTGGACTATGTTCGTGGTATAGGCGCTTTATAAATAATTTTTCTACATTGATGTCTCCTATCAATGATCTTCTCAAAGGTCGCAGGGAAAGCCAACCTATTACATGGACTGAAGCCGCAGAATCTTCCTTTGTTAAAATCAAGGAACTTCTAGTCTCGTCACCAATTTTGTCGCAGCCTGATTTCGGCAAACCATTTATCATTACGTCAGATGCCAGTTTGACAGGTGTTGGAGGCGCACTCTCACAAATTATTGATGGAGATGAGCACGTCATAGCATACGCCAGTAGGTCACTGTCGAGAGCTGAAAGGAATTATTCTGTTGTGGAACGTGAATGCCTTGGAGTTTTATTTTGTTTAGATAAGTTTCGCATGTATATTGAAGGCGCTCCAAAATTTCAGATCATAACAGATTGTTATTCTCTCTTGTGGCTAAACAACATGAAGAATCCTACAGGCAAATTAGCTCGTTGGAGTGTTCGCTTACGTCAACATAATTTTGATCTTGTTCACAG
The DNA here is from genome assembly GCA_963920685.1 of Polydrusus tereticollis. NCBI lineage: Eukaryota > Metazoa > Arthropoda > Insecta > Coleoptera > Curculionidae > Polydrusus > Polydrusus tereticollis. The sequence continues at coordinate 91,536,603 of OY987331.1, forward strand.
GCGCGGAGTAGATAATGTAGTTGCTGATGCGTTAAGTAGAATTCCTCCTCCTGAAGACAGTCAAGATGACTCACCAATTGTTTCTCTCATTAATCCTTTTAGTATAGATATCGATCGAATTGACCCTTGGTATAATGACCTTCGCGATAAAATAACTCAGTCTCCTGATAAGTATATTCAATGGAAGGTTGAAGATAATTTTGTTCTTAAATTTATACCTAATAAACTTCCAATGAATGTAAATATTCCTGAGTGGAAAATTCTGGTTCCGAATCCCCAAATTTCTGACGTCCCTCAACATTGTCATTGTCCGCCAACTTCAGGTCACTTTGGTTTTTATAAAACTCTTAATAGGATACAAGACTTTTATTATTGGCCGAAAATGCGGCGTGATGTTTCAAAATTTGTAAAATCATGTTTAGTTTGTGGTGCTCAAAAAGTATCAAATACTTCTCGTATGGGACTTATGGGAAAGGAGAAGAAAGTCGATTTACCTTTTCAATGTATAGCTGCAGATCTCATGGGACCCTTCCCAGATCCAAGAAAGGGCACAAATGGCTTTTAGTTGTAGCAGATTGGTTTTCGAAGTATACGCTCTTATACCCATTACGTAGTTCTAAATCTTCACATATCGAGAACATTATAGAAAATCAAATATTCTTAGTGTTTGGGTGCCCAGAAACTCTTATTTGTGACAATGGACCTCAGTTTATTTGCAAAGGCTTTAAAGATTTATGTAAGAAATATAATGTAAACACTCGGTATAATCCTTTATATTCTGCTCAGTGTAATTTCGTAGAACGGAATAATAGAACAATCGGTACTGCGATTCGCAGCTATGTTAGTGATCATGATGGATGGGATAAAGATATTTCTAAAATACATAAGCATGAAGTTACTCACTTCACCCATGCTTTTCTAGCTTTCGGTAGACATCCGCCTTTGTCAGGAAAGTTTTATTCTCAATCATCTGAACACAAAAGTCAAGATATCGAAATTATTCCGGGAGATAGGGACTCATACGCGGAAAACATGCATGGTCTTAGGGAAATTTTTGTAGATGTTAAAAAACGACTCCATGCTGCTCATGAGCAAAATTCGAGAGCATATAATCTTCGAAAGCGGGACATTTCATTTAATCAGGGTGATCGCGTATGGCGGAAAAATCAAGTTTTATCTAATGCGGCAAATCATTTCATGGCAAAGTTGGCTCCAAAGTATACTCTTTCGATAGTGCATAAAAAGATTTCAAATTTGGTTTATGAACTTAAAAATATTAACGGTTTAATGGCTGGAAGATGGCACATCAAGGACCTTAAAAAGTATCATGGTACTGATCTGGATAATTCAGATCAAGACTCACAATTTTCAGACTAATTTTGGAGGTTAGGGAGAATGTTAAAATTACAGGGGCGAAGATGCCTGACCACGTATTCTGTTGGCAAATCGTTATTATTTGTATACCTGGCTTAGTAGCATTCACAATTCCTAAAAATCCTTAATTGAGTTTGGAATATTTTTGTTTATGACGGCCGCATATTTTATTTGGTATATATTTTTGGTATTATGTTGGTCACCTGGTAGGCGAATACAGTCGCTGATTTTTCGTACTTCACTTACATTATTTGGTATATTATTTTGGGCGAGTAAGTTGAAGCGTTATGGTTTTGCTATTGACAATTTCATATATTTCCTTGGTTATTTTGCATATCACCGAAAGTGATGATATTTGGATTGGGTTGTTGGTGTAGACGTACATCAATAACTTTTTACCCCTTTGACGTCGACTTGTATAGTCGAAGAGAGAAATAGTTTTTGTGTTTGACAGGCCGTTTATTGTTGGGCGTTACCGGGTTTCATATGGAAGATGGTTGGCCATGTCTGGTTGGAAGGATGAGCATTGGGGGGGATGTGTCATTGGCGTAAGGTCCTAATGAGTCCTTACATTATGCTGGGGCCATCCTACTGTGTTTCGTCTGAGCTCCTTCTCAGATCATTTTGTATGAGGGGCTGGTGACGGTGCCAATTCACGGAACAACCTTTCGAGTAAATGTATTTTTCTCTGTGCTTCGGCATTTTTAGCTTAGCGAGTGCTACAATTTGCTTCCGTATGATAGGTGGAACATATGGGTTACCTTTATTTTTCGACTAATAAATTTTCCTTGGTTTTCCACTTTTCAGGAGATACCTTCTCGATGGGTGTTTGTGGGTTCCCGGTGTTGGGGGGCGTATTCTCCAAATCAGCCTGTGTGAGGTTAGTAAACGAGGTGCTTCACGCCATAATTGAAGTTACGCAATGCTAACTCTTATAGTTAAATCAGGTTTTCCGCACTGACTGTTTGGAGGGTGCTTTTTCTTCCACGGGGAGTCTCGTGGGCATCTCATCGTCCAGATATCTTTTGAAATTATTTTTATTTTCCCTTTAGCTATCTGCTAAGGACTCTATTCGTGTTTAGATTAGTTATTACACTTACGTGTATATAGAGCCGTGATTTTGTCTGGAAATTCCAGAGAATTTTCCATTTGAATTTTTTTTCCCCTTTTTTGATATAGATTTTGATATAGTAGGTAAATCCTACGAGGGAACTGTATGATTGTCTTAAGTTGTGGTGGCATGAAGTATTATTGTGTAAATATTTTCTACGATTATGGTTGCCACGATACTTACCGCGTTGTTCTGCAAGTTTAGATAGACCTTCCTGATTTTGACCTACCAATTATGACTTACCGATTGTGTCCCTTTTTGGCGAATGATACGCGCAGTTATCAAACTAAATCTTGTCAGAAAAATTATCTTAATTTCCCTTAACTACTGTCTAGTCGTTCCATATTCTTATTATTCTTATTATTGCTGACTACCATTATAGTCATCGCATGTTAAGTATTTATCGTCTGAGGAAATTAAATCTTGCCAAGAAGACTTCTCCTTTTCTCTTGATATTAACGACTACTGTCATAGTCTTTGTATATTTATATATTATATTATTAAAGTGATCTATTCATAATAATTCTTGGTGACTGTCTTATAATGACTGGTTACTGATGTAAGAATATTTTCTTTCTAAATTAACCGTCTCAAATTTTTTGGTTAAAACTTGTGAGAGACAATTTTTTTTCTTTTATCCTTGATTAGCGTTGATTATAATTATTGCGTATATTTTTTTGGTTAAAAATAGTCTATTTCATAGCCTATTTTATTTTCGGTGGGGGATAATGTAGCAATTTCAAATTCCTACCCTTTTTGACCTTGGGGGGAAACATAGAAACTTCATTTTCAGTGCCCTATTACCTTCAAGCCCATTATTAATTTCATTTCTGGGATAAATGTTCAATATCTTGTCGCATGGAATATTTCCGTCAAGTCGGTAATATGGGGTTAACCTGATTTCGCCGCTACTATACGAACGCGACGTTGGGTACCCACAATGCTGGTTTGCACCGCATCTGGTACGTGGAGTCGACAAATTCCGGTGCTACCGTGAGTTCGCAATTTCGCACCGTTAATAAACGAGACTATCTCTAAGTATTATGGAACGGGATTGACTTGGGTGGTTGTTTAATTTGTTATTTGTAGAGTTATATTCTGGCCATGCCCAGACTTTGTAAAAATTAAGTTATTATCCCTTAACTTTACATCCCGTTTTTGGTTATGTTGGGTAGTCTGGTAGGGTGGCACCAACTGAGTTTTGATGACGGAGTGGGGGAGTTTCCGTAAATTGGACGGGACTTCGTTTTCTCGTGGCTTTTTCCATCTTGTGCCCCGTGGGGGGAGCACGCCAAACTGGCGTCCCCCCACGGTTATTAATGGTCAGTGATCTGACGACCATTAGATCAGTCGATCTGAAAAGAGATCCACTCCCTTTTTAGAGGGGTTGCTGGTTATCATTATTATCCTTGTTGGTTTTGGTTTTGAGGCCTGATTTTGAGGGCTTGAGGATTTTTTGGTTTTGATGGGTTAAGAAGCCGGATTTCATAAACTTCACCACGTACAAATGGTGCAACGGGCTTAACAATATATCCTGGCCAGATGAAATTTTAAGAGGAATCCAGCCGAAATTAATTCACCTATATGAGGCGATAAGCTGTTGGAAAAGACCACGTGGCAACAGAAATCTTCGAGATTCTCAGGCCGGTATTACAGTCTACCATTTAAAAGAGACAATTGCTGAATTAAAATATCAAAAATTTTCAAGTAACTTTTACACGAAATAATCGTTCTTTTCTAATTAAATTACTTTAAAATCATATATAAAAATATTATCAATTTTCTTTAATTAATTAATTTCAATTTAAATAATGTAAAGCTATCTAGACAAAGGTCACCTTTTTATATAACCCAATATCGTCATGAAGGTATAAAAGGTTCTAGAACTTTCACAGGTTATACCCATTTTATAAATAAATCCTTGAGTCAAGACAAGCTAATTCAACTTCACCTTTTATCAATTTTTTATAACCATAAATAAACAACATTTCAATCCTTGTTAAATATTAGATTTTGCATTGATCCAAATAACCTCAGTCGACCAAATTAAACAAGTGTAAACAATTTTAGTTTTTTTATTTGATGTAAGGTATTCCAACGGAGCCCCATTAATTAGGAGATTTTCTGTCTTTCAACCTAGTAAAGCCAGTGGCGCCCTCTAGAACGTTCAGATTAAGGGAAGGTGGTAAGTAATAGGTATCCAACCCACTACTAAAACTCTCCGACGGTATTGAGCAAGCCGTACGCATGATAATATGGCGGTTTTTGTCTGACAAAAATTGCCAGGTTATAATACACTAACGTTATTTAGCGGCCGATTAAATGTTATTTTCGTATTGAAAATAACATTACCTTATACATCGTCAGCGGGTCAACGTTTTCCAACACAACGTTAATCTAACGTTGTTTTAACGTTATTTGGTTAAGTGGGCAATCTGATAAAAGAATATTTCAAAAAATTCAAGCCAATCTCATTGACCAAGGATCTTTTATAAAACTAAGGCCTACTTCTGTTACAACAAGGAAAACAGGAAAAAAGGAGATATAAATGTTTTGGCCTCTGTCACGGTACAACCATCCATATCATGCAGAAAAGTGTATGATGAAGTTGGAACTAAAAAAATCAAGAACGCAGTTGATACTAAAAAAATATAAATTTAAACCATACAAATACCGCAAAACGTAGCATAGTTTTTTGAAACAGATACGGATGTTGCAGGAAAACACAAATTTTGAAAGAAGGGTGGTATGGTCCGACGAGGCTTATTTTTACGAGTTCTGGTATCATAAACCGAAACAATTCAAGGTACTGGTCCCAAGAGAACCAACACATAATAATTCCACGCGAACGTCATGGTCGGTTCGGATTTAGAATGTTATGCTTTATTTTTGGCACTAAAATTAAGGATTTTATCTATGAAGGAACTTTAACCGGAAATAGACACCCGGATATAATGCGAGATGCACTAAGGAAAATGTTCCTTTGACCGATTTAAATAATATTTATTACCAGCAAAATGGTGCTCGGAGTCACAATCCATGAAGATTAGGAATAGTGAGAGAATATTTAGAAACCACATTTCCAGATAAATGGATTGGCACCAATGGACCTGTAAGCTGGCCTCCAAGATCACCTGATCTTTCTGTGTTGGATTTTTTTTTATGGGGCATACAGTTATATAAGAGAAAATACCACAATATTGATCAACTTCAAGAAGCTACCCATCAAACCTTCAGGTTTTTGCAGGGAAGGCTCCGTTGTAAACATATTTATATCAACCTCAGCTCTTTGGTAACCTGAAATTATTTGATTGGGCCTAGTTATTCCAGTAACCAGTCTACAAATTTAATTAATAATCTCGAAAACTTTATTACATACTATCGCATTCGCACCCGAAAAGACTACAACTCTGGACGTGCATTCGGCAAAGCCCGGCCGCTTAACGAAAAGGAATCCCCGCTTTGAAAACCGGGATCCATCGAGAGGTCCAATTATCAACATTACATCGAACTTCTAATGCTAAGAAAACCGAAGCGGCAGTTTTTTCTAAAAGAGTTTGTGACAATCCGATTTTGTCACAAATGAACTAATTTAATCTTATGTGTATGGTGTCTTTTAACAAATGACCCTGTATAAAGTAAATACATACCTAAGGTCAACGGCCTCTGTTTTCGTTGTCTTTGACCGAGCAAAGCTACATTATTCTCCCATTTTAAATCACATAACTCCCTGGAATACACTATCTGAGACTTATTCTGGTGTTTGATTGTGAGATTCAATTAATATATTTATTTTGTTTGTTTTACAATTTTTATGATCGCCTGTCAAATTGACTGATGAATTTTCTAGGTTAATATTCTTCTTCCGCACATGTGTGGGCCATAACATTAATGGCCGTTTGCTCCGAGAATGGCAGGGATATCTTAGGACTTGGGTTTTCTTTAAACAATTTTTAGTGAATTGTAGGATTTTCGAATTGACTGCTTATGTAAAACTAAATTTGGGTGCATCTGTTTCATTTCTCTTGGCTTGGAGCATCTGCAATTGAATGGGCATTGCTCTAAACACTTCATTCCGTGTCGCCGCCAGTGTGTGAACTGGTCTCTCTCTTTCGGAGCGAGCAGGTAGTTCTGCCCTAACCTTTATTGTTCTGTGGTTCTGGCCGGAAATGGGTCGACCTTTTGCTTTATCTCTCTCCACCCCTCTCTGGCGTTTCTCTTCCCTCTCATATCCTGTTAACGGCACGTTTTTCAACTTTTAACCTAGAATTCTTCAGTGACTTCACTTAACTTCCAGCGTTCAACGAGGCAGCAGGCGTTTTTAGATCCAGGGCTATTCAAGCCATCTGTGTACCAGGATTTTGGATCTGAAGCGTCACTTTCTGTGCCCCTTTAGTTTGCTTGTTCATTTTTGGTTTCTGGGGCCACAGAAAGCCACATCGTGGGATTTTTTGTCATCAGTTGTTCGCTGAAGTTAAGTCAGGTCACTAAGACCATAAGAGGCCGACCGTCTGGAGCACTCACCAACGTTGGAACCTCCTAATTCAATTTTAAAGACCCTACAGGTCCCTTAGGGCCTTTCTTCTCTTTCTCTTTCTTCTTTTCTTCTCCATCTTCACTCTTCAGATCTTCTGATCTGATTGATCTTGACGTCCTTTTGTTTGGACATCATCCTTGGGACGTCTTCTGTATAGAACGCCTTCACAACAGGTTTCTTAGGTTTAATACTAATTAATATTTATTTAATTATATATAATAATATTATAATTAAATTAATATATACAGGGTGTTATGGAAATGACTTATTATATTTTAAGGGGCCACTCCTGAGGTGGTCTAGAGTTACACTTGATAGTTTTTTTTTCTAAAATCGGAAGTATTTTGAATTTTGTAAAATACCTTAAAACCGGACTATGTGCGCCTTCCATGATAGTTCAATGCCCCTGAACACATGTGTTTTTGACAAGACAAACTGCTGGAATGGTAATTGTTTAGTTTAGTGCAATTAATGTTCAATTTTGTGCTAAAATTTCGTATATAGACTAATTGAGGGTAGCTGATCACAATTTTCCTTTTGCGTTTTTACGGCAAATGCACTGGTTTTGAGAAAAAAATGTTAAAGTTTTTCACTTACAGGTTAGGGTATTCTTTCCTTTCAATTTCCTAGATTTTATGGTTTTCCCTTCAAAATATGTGATAAAACTTTCACCAAACTATCTGTTCATAAAATAAGAGCAACATTTTAGCAAAAAAACAATGGAAAAGGCACAAATTTAATTAAATTCGTTGTTAATACGCCGACAAAGTAGAACCGTCTCTTTTCAGATTCATTGCACTCACGTTGCCAGATTGTTCTTCTTTTTCTTGTAATTATTAATGGCTTCCATCCAGGAGAATGATATGCTAGCTCGAGCCAATAGGATTCATTCAATTAATAAAAATGAATTGACAAGTATAGGCAATTTATAATACACTAACAATCTGACAACATGGGTGCAGTTTGCTTCTGCTTTTTTGGCCAGCTGTCAGTGAGCCCCCGTCTTTTTCCAGATAACGTAGAGTTTTCTGTTCGCTTACAAGTTATCCCGTTTTTCAGAGTTTCCTTGTGGCATATTTCGTTTATTTCAACTCAGAAGTGTATACTATGACTCCGACAAGTAATATTTTATTGGAAATAAGCAACATTTTAGGATTACATGCAAAATAACATACCGGTGAGTTAGAAAAACTTTAACATTTTTTTTCTCAAAACCAGTGCATTTGCCGCCTAAACGCAAAAGGAAAATTGTGATCAGCTACCCTTAATTAGCCTATATACGAAATTTTAGCGAAAAATTCAACATTTCCACTAAAGTAAACAATTACCCAAATTAGCTGTTTGGGTCATTGGCGTGTAGGTGTTTTGGACCTAAATTTTTGAAGGCATTTTTCTCGAATTTCTAGCTTCGAGCGCCATTTATAGCAATTTTTCCCCAATTCGTCTCGACCTATATATTTACGGGTTAAAAAATAATAAGTCATTTCCATAACACCCTGTATATATGTTTTTTTTTTCCTTCATTTCGAATAAAGCCAGCATTAGTAATTTTTAATTCTCTTTGTTTTATTTATACAGCTCTCCCTGTGGTTTTCTTTATCTAGCTTTTTTTTTACCTAAGTTGTGAAGTCCAGCTGAGAGTGAGGCCCCAGCACCATCTTGGAGGTTTCCGTTTTGGCCTGGCTGCAAAACGGTGGCGTCCTATTTAAAACCCCCCCCCCCCCCTTACTCTCTGGCAATAGAGCTAGGGCATTTGCACGCGGTCCCTTAGCCTCTCACCTCAGCTTGGCTTCGTGGTTTTGGCTTCACTTTTACTTTTTTTTTATTTTAACTTAATTTAAATAAATTCTCTGATTAAAAAAAAAAAAAAAAAAAAAATAATAATATTTTTTTTTATAACAGAGAAAGACGCGTTGCAAGTTAATGTTGAAGAACCGGATATAGTCATGGCGGGATACTTGATTCCCTTGGCTTGATCAATTCATTTATTGGGCGTCAATTAGAATAGTCATATGTCTTGGCATGTCACGTTGCGGCCATTGCCAAGGCAGCCTCGCAGAAGCTTGGAATACTTTTCCGAACTAAGAACCTCTTTACACCCCAACAACTTTTAATGCTCTATTAAGCCCAAATTCGACCATCGCTGGAGTACTGTTCGCATATTTGGGACTCTGCTCCTAAACATACCCTAAGATTGCTAGATTCCATTCAAAGAAGAGCCATTTGCTTGATCGGTGACCATGATTTGACAAACAACCTGGAAAGCCTTGAACGTTGAAGGCAGGTTGGCGACTCGAGTCTATTTTACAAATTTTTATATAATAATTTGCCAGTAGCATCAAAAAAGGCTCTAAAACTGAACGTCACTGGCATTACTACAATTTATTTATTTAAGAACGTACCGCTTGAATAAATAAAGCAATATATTATTTATTGGTTGTAATCTGCAGTAAGGTTGAGGAACAAATACTCAGCAACCCAGAGTAAAGTTCGGCATGGACATGTTTTTATTAATATTCCACATTTAAGCTTAACCCTGCAAAATTTCTATTTAATTTAAAATTAAAAAATATGAGGGTAAAAGTGCTTAAGTCAATTTTTTGAGAAAATGAACTTATGTGGCTATTGCATTATGGATTGCACCAATCTGAACTTTCTATTCAACTTGAGCATTCGAATCAAGCATCAATAATTCATTCTAGTTGTCATTAAAAGTGGAATAACTTTCTAAACCAATCTGAACTTTCTATTCAACTAATAGATGAAAATTCCAAAGTCGTTTATTTATTAATTCAAACACATGTTGCCTGGAACAGAACTGCCTAAATCAAACTTACATCGGGTAGAACATCCTAACAGTACATAAAATAATATACATGAGAAAATTTCCTGGGTAAATTCTCTTAAATAATATTAAGAGATAAGTCTTAATAAAAATTACACAAACCTGTTGTGAGTCTAAGTTCTGTGGAGCAACTGGTGGATTTGGAGATGAATCGGTTTTATGCGTAACACTCAAACGCTAGTAATGCTAAACATGAATAGGTAAAAATCACGTCATTGTAAATACCTACATAATAAATTATCATTAACAGAACTTGTCAAAACCGCCTTCAAATGAAAATAATTTTAAAAAATGGAAGAATATTCTTACGCAGAATATTATGCTAATATGCGTTTAATTTATGGTGAAGCGCTGTCTAACTCTTCGAAGGCAAGAAGACTCCATTCTGAAAGATTTCCAGCCCGAACATTCCCGAGTTAAAAAAACGTTTCAAATTGTTGATCGGAGCCTAAGGAAAACAGGTAAAAGATGATCAGAAAGTAATTCTAATTCTAATAAACCTCATTCAAAATATAGAAAAGGGATCCCAAATTGACGTCATTTACACCGACATTTCTAAAGCTGTTGACAGTGTTTGTCATGCTCTGTTGTTGGAAAAGCTGAAAACATACGGAATGGAAGGCTGTTACCTGGATTTCATTAAGTCCTACTTGACTGAACGAAAACAATATGTCGGGATTAATGCTATAACATCAAGAGAGATCGTGGTTAAACCCAGGGATCACATTTGGGACCTATACTATACCTGCTCTTTGTCAACGATGTTACTATCAACTTTCAAAAATGCAAATGTCTTTTGTACGCGGATGATCTCAAGTTCTATTACGTCGTAAATTCCTTGAAGGATTGCGAGGTGATTCAGTCTGAAATGAACAAGTTGGTCCACTGGTGCGAGGAGAACTACCTTAACCTTAACGTCGGAAAATGTAAAATTATGAGTTTTTATCGTTGTAAGGAACCAATACTTTTCCAATATTTCCTTGATTGGGAAAATCTTCTAAATGTTACCAAAATGAACGATTTGGGAGTTACCTTCGATCGAGAGGTAACCTTCAACGAGCACATTTCTAATGTTGCCCTTAAGAGTTATAAAATGCTGGGATTTTTGCGTAGAAACTGTAACCATATCTATGATATTTCCGCCATAAAATGTCTTTTCAACTCCCTTGTTCGCAGTATCATGGAATATGGTAGTATAGTTTGGTCACCATCTAACCAATGTCATGCAAATCGTCTAGAAGCAGTCCAGAACAAATTTGCTAAATTTCTTCTATACAAATACAGATTCTCATACAAAAATTTACCGTATAGTACTAGGATACAGCTAGTTTTATTGGACAGTCTCGAAAATCGACGAAAGAATGCCATCATGCTCTTTTTGCATAAAATTGTTAATGGTAAAATAGACTGCGCCGAATACTTTGCAATGTTGATTTTCGCGTCCCACAGAGATATACTCGTAGTAGGCGGCTCTTTCAGGATCCGCCTCATCGGACTAATTGTGGATTTCACAGCTGTGTGGATAGATTAGTAAAGAATTATAACTCCAATTTCCTGGACTACGACCTATTTCACCAGTCATTCGAAACTTTTAGGAAGAACATTTTAAAATTTTAATCTGTTGTTTTTTTTTTGCCTTGTCTATTTTGTGTTTTTTCTTTTTTATACAAAATCGCTAATTTAGAAAATTTTATACCATTTGGAGATATATTTCTCTGTAGAGTATTGTGGAGAATAAATAAATAAATAAATAAGTAATTGGTAGAGTTATTAAATTAATTTTTAATTTCTTATTCGGGGTAATTTTTTCCGCGACATGGCGGTAAGGGGCTCACGTAGAGGAACAAGTTTTGCGACAAACAAACACCAACAAAGGTTTGGGGTAAATGTGTGGGCTGGCATTATCGGAAATAACCTTATAGATCCATTAGTTATGGAAGAAAGACGCAATAGTGAGATTTGTTTATAATTTCTGCAGCAAAATTAGAATAATTTATTGGAGGACGTGCCTCTTTATAGAAGAATGCAAATGTGGTATATGCATGATGGTGCACCACGTCATTATCACCGTATTGTACGGCAATACTTAACAAGCGTTTTTGGCCCTCGATGGATACGTCGAGCTGGGCCTGTTTTATAACCATCAAGGTCCCCAGACCCAAATCCCTTAGATTTTTACTTCTGGGGACATCTAAAAGAACTAGTTTATTCAACACCAGTAAATATTACAGAAGAACTACTAGCGAGAACAACACAGCATTCTAACGAAGTCGGTAATAATGCCGGAATATTATCTGTAGTGCAGCGGGAAAATATTCGAAGACTAAGAAAATATATTGAAGTACGTACGCCCATATTGAACATTTGCCAAAATAACATTTAAACGTTTTCATTATTTTCGTATTTCAATAACATTGTAAATTAATTAAGCTCCGATCAACCCTTTGAATGGGTTTTGGGCCTGATAATGTCTGAGCTGGAAATCTTTCAGCATAAAGTCTAAAGTATTTAAAAAATCTATGTGCAGCTCTGTCAAATGACACCGGTCAAAATTTTAAACTATCAAGTGTGGTGGCAAGTCCGTTCCTGACTTCCATGACAATGTAAAACATTGTCATTGACATAACAAATATGGTTTCATGACTCCTTATAGTAGGGGAGCCTACGATGCTAAATAGGGATTTACTTGAGCGTCGTGGGGACTTATTGGATTTCGAAGATTAGATGGTAGCAAGAAAAAGAGGTTATATCATGTGTACCATTTCACCGGTGGGGGGAGCGACTACAGGCTTTAAAAAATGTAAAAAAAAAACATTCACATGTAAATACTCGAGCGCGTCAGATATTGATAGTGTATATGCCCCACGCGTCTCTGATGACGGAGATATATTAATCGGTCGGTTTGGATGGTGGGGGCGGCCGTACGGAAGGTTTAAAAATGGGAAAAAAAAAATTACTCGAGCGCGTCAGATAATTAGAGGGGATTTTTTTTTTATGATAAGGCACAGCACTGCAGGATAAATCCTTTATGGCGCTCTGGGAGCGGTGCGTGTGCGCAGGAAACGATTCACGTTGGTCTCGAATCTTTGAAGATTATAGTCGTTGGGGAACACGATGTCAGGGAGGTCGTTCCAGAGTGATGACGTTCTCCAGATGAAAGAATTTTGAAACAGTGTCGTTCGAGGGACACTAAGCTGAACCACGTACTGGTGGGCTGCAGTGGCTCGTCGTGTACTTCTACCATGCATCGCTCTGGGTGGTATCAAGCAGGCAACCTTAGTTGAACACTTGCCATGAAAATATTTGTAAAATATACTCAAGTCGCCAACCTGCCTTCGATGTTCAAGGCTTTCCAGGTTGTTTGTCAGACTATGGTCACCGATCAAGCAAATGGCTCTTCTTTGAATGGAATTTAGCAATCTCAGGGTATGTTTAGGAGCAGAGCCCCAAATATGCGAACAGTACTCCAGCGATGGTCGCATTTAGGCTTTATAGTGCATCAAAAGTTGTTGGGGTGTATAGAGGTTCTTTGTTCGGAAAAGTACTCCAAGCTTCTGCGAGGCTGCCCTAGCAATGGCCGCAACGTGGCTATTCCAAGACATATGACTATCCAAATTAACGCCCAATAAATGAATCGATGAAGCCAAGGGAATCGAGTGTCCCGCCATAACTATATCCGGTTCTTCAACATTAACTTTTTTAGAAAAAACTGCCGCCTGGGTCTTTTTAGCGTTAAATTCTACTTGAGGGACTCCGGCGTTGATGTTAAATGTGTCTGAAAGAAATCCGTCCATCGCCACTTGCAGAGAACGGTCTTTAAGAAAGCTCGACAGCCATGAACAAAATTGAACCGGCATTCCGTATGCTCTCACTTTAGTTAGGAGCCCCTCATGCCATACTCGGTCAAAAGCCTTGGAAATGTCCAGTGGTACCGCCCGGGACTCACCATGATGTTCTATTGCGTTGTTCCAAACATGAGTAACATAAGCGAGAAGGTCTCCTGTTGATCTAGACTTACGGAATCCATACTGGCGGTCACTAATAATGTTGAAGCCTTCCAGGTATTTTAATAATTTATTGTTGATAGCCTTCTCCATAACTTTGGATATAACCGAAAGCAATGCGACTGGACGATAGTTGTTTGGCAAGGTCTTCTTGCCTTTTTTGGGTATGGGCTGGACTCGCGCAGTTTTTCAGCATGAAGGAAATATTCCTTTTTTGTAGGATAAGTTAAAAAGCCTACAAAATACCGGTGTCAGTTCGTCAGCGCATGACTTAATTACAATGATTGGAATATCGTCAGGACCAGAAGCCTTTTTAGTGTCAAAACTCCTTAAGATTCTAATTTAAAGAAATAGTCCGTTCTCGAAGTGGAGTTGAAATATAGGGAAAGGAAAAAAAAAAGTCAAAAAGTCTTTCTCCACGAATTTAATAGTGAGCTATTAAAGGCTCAATTTTAAAATTAAATTGTCTCTACATGTTTCGAAGGTAGTAACCTTCATCTTCAGGAGACCAAAGTAGTGCTGCAGTTATTATTAGCAGTAGAGAGAAAACTGTTGGTGGAAAATGACGTTGATGGAGCTTTTTTTATTTAAAAATATTTTGACAAGATATTAATAATTGAATGTAATCAGCATGCTAAAATTGGAATTGAAAGTGGAATGTTATATTTAAATCAAAGTTTCTGAAAAGACACTGTCAATCTGTGGTTGAATTTAAAAAGGGAAGATATTCGTTATTTGAAAATCATACGTCAGTATATATAAAAATGATCTTTCGGACATTCTATTTCTTGTTAGAGAAAGATTTTTGTTTGTGATTTGTTTTATGAGAAATTCTGTAATAAGAAAGAAATTTGTAATTAGTAATGAAATAAAATTATTAATAATGTCTGTACTTACATAATGTTGAAATTTCATTTGTAAAATTAGTTATTGGAGACCTAAGGTCCCGTCACCTTGCGTTATGTTCGTCCCATTATGTAGGGAAAACAATAGAATTTGATTTAAAATAAAATTATTAAAAAAAAAACAGATCTTATATTTTATATACCCTTAAAGATTAAAATAGGGAGACGAACACAGTTAAAATGAAAACGTGACAACGTGTTCAGTCATTTTATAGTCGACCGTTGACAGCTTGAGAACAAAATGGTTGACAATGTCAGTATAATTGCATAAACGAAAAGGTATGAAAAGCTCAATCATAGTTCTTATAGTTACTAGTAAGTTAAATAAACATACATAAAACTTGAATATAACATAAAATATAAATAAAAGATATCATAATAAAAAATTTTTTCACAAGGTTGGGGGAATGGTCCTAAAAGATTTCCCTTTTATATTCTTTGGTGGTCTCCAGTGATCGTTAAAAGAAATATCGACATTTAAGTTGGGAGAAAAACAATCATTGTTAAGATACAGAATCCAGGAGTACGAGTAATAAGGCAGAAATTTAAAGGTTTAGTACAGAAAATAAATGTCAAACAAGCAACCCAAAAATCAAAATCGGTTGTCTGAAACTTCCCTTTTTCGGGAATTGGTGCTTTAAAGATCAGTGTTGTCATCTATGAGACCACCATCGAGGTGTAAGAATAAAGTGTGGAAATAATTTGATTTAAAATACTAAAAGTAAAAGAATTTTTTGTCGAAAATATTTTATGTTGTTAAACGATTGATGACTTGGTTGTATGCCGAAAGGCAAGAGGTCATCGAAAATTTCGAACAGAACAGAACAGAATGATGGTTGACCCAGAGAAGACTGTCACAGGTGGTTGTACATAACCTATCAATTATATTTTTATTAGAAATTTCAGATTATTAAAGATTTACTGTTAATATCAAACTAATTGAAATTAGAACATAGAAATAGAGAAAAAGAGGTAAAATTGTTTGTTTAATTTTTAAAATTAAGAGCATTAAAAAAATGGGTAGAAGTATGTTGAATTTGATCATTAAGACAAACTAAATTTTTGTTATGTAACGCTTTGTTAATTTCAAGAATCTCCAACAGGTCAAGCCTGTTCCCCTTATTACAGATGTGTAGATATTCTACATTAGAATCAGGATTAAAATGGTGTTTGTTAATATGAACGTGTCTAGAAAAACTAGACTTGATTCTTGAGGGGGAAAGATTTTGATTTGTAGCTTTCTCTATTTCTTTACAGTGTTTCTTTATTCTAACTGAAAATTTACGCCCTGTTTGACCTATGTAACAAGCACTGCAACCCTCTGTTGAACAAGTGATGCTGTAGACACCAGATTTGTTGGAGATTGGGATTGTGTCTTTGGAATTGGTTAGACATTTTTTTAACGTATGCTGAGTTTTAAAGACTATTTCAATATTAAAAGATTTAAAAATGTTTTTGAGTTTATAGGAAATTGGGCCCCAGTATGGTAAGGAGTAAAATTTGTTTGTAACTTTATCAGTAGATAAAAGGTTTCTGTTCAGATGTTTTATCAAATGTTTATAGTATATTTTGTTTATGATATTAAGAGGAAAACCGTTGTTAGTAGCTATTTGTCTGATCAAGTTCAATTCAGACTTGAATTCATTATTTTCAAGGGGGATTTTAAAAAGTCTAGTAAAATAGGAATGAAAAGAGGAGAATTTCTGGCTATAGGGGTGGTTAGATTGATATGGAATAGTGCAATCAGTACTACAATTCCAAAGACACAATCCCAATCTCCAACAAATCTGGTGTCTACAGAATCACTTGTTCAACAGAGGGTTGCAGTGCTTGTTACATAGGTCAAACAGGGCGTAAATTTTCAGTTAGAATAAAGGAACACTGTAAAAAAATAGAGAAAGCTACAAATCAAAATCTTTCCCCCTCAAGAATGAACTCTAGTTTTTTTTTTTTTTTTTTTGGGCAAGGGCCTAGCGACATCTAAAGCACCGGTTCCCGTCAGATCACCGAAGTTAAGCGGTGTCGAGCGCGGCTAGTACTTGGATGGGTGACCGCTTGGGAAACACCGCGTGCTGTTGTCTTAGGGAAGAGTGTAAAATGAATCGACATCAAAACCATCCTATTCACGCCGGACAGGCCGGATGAGATCGGATATCTCGTAGGATGAAGGTGCCGTTTCACACTCCCCAGTCGGTAGACCGCACGATTAAAAACCGTACGGTCGATGACCGGTTCTAGATGGCCTCAGATACGCCGACGAACCGTAAAAAAGTAAAATAAAAAAAAAAAAAACTCTAGTTTTTCTAGACACGTTCATATTAACAAACACCATTTTAATCCTGATTCTAATGTAGAATATCTACACATCTGTAATAAGGGAAACAGGCTTGACCTGTTGGAGATTCTTGAAATTAACAAAGCGTTACATAACAAAAATTTAGTTTGTCTTAATGATCAAACTCAACATACTTCTACCCATTTTTTTAATGCTCTTAATTTTAAAAATTAAACATACAATTTTACCTCTTTTTCTCTATTTCTATGTTCTAATTTCAATTAGTTTGATATTAACAGTAAATCTTTAATAATCTGAAATCTCTAATAAAAATATAATTGATAGGTTATGTACAACCACCTGTGACAGTCTTCTCTGGGTCAACCATCATTCTGTTCTGTTCTGTTC
Organism: Polydrusus tereticollis; assembly: GCA_963920685.1. Classification (NCBI taxonomy): domain Eukaryota; kingdom Metazoa; phylum Arthropoda; class Insecta; order Coleoptera; family Curculionidae; genus Polydrusus; species Polydrusus tereticollis. The sequence continues at coordinate 91,554,062 of OY987331.1, forward strand.
GAAATTTTCGATGACCTCTTGCCTTTCGGCATACAACCAAGTCATCAATCGTTTAACAACATAAAATATTTTCGACAAAAAATTGTTTTACTTTTAGTATTTTAAATCAAATTATTTCCACACTTTATTCTTACACCTCGATGGTGGTCCCATAGATGACAACACTGATCTTTTTATCCGATTGTGTCAAAAAATGACGTTTTATAGATCAGTTATTTGGACGAAAAGGTAACCTTTTCAATAAGGTATTGATTATTGCGCTGGCAGCTAGGCAACCTTTGTCGTCCTAGTCCGAAAAACATTTTGTCGGACGCTAAAATATTTTCAACAGTTTATTTTATTCAATTATTTACAATATTTATATTAAATGTACAATTAGAACAATTTTGAACAAGAACGGGGTGATGTAAATTTGATTTTGAGGATGTGTTATTATTTTTGGTCTCCGTTATGATATTATTCTCCAATGTTGAACTCGATTGGGAGACGGATTGCGACACCTGAGTCGAGACTGACTGCAGGTCAGATTGTGGAATGTTGAATATTTTCTTGGTCAGCTCTAACTTATTACTTAAGGAATCATCTATGTAGCCCTCGGCTACTCCCGAAGACTTCCAGCCTCCATGCCGTTTTAGAGATGTTATGTCTGCTCCCGCATCTACAAGTAATGTGGCCGATGTTCTTCTGAAACAATGTCCCGTGAATTCCTTGGCATTCGGCAGTTTTAAGTAAGATGCTATTTCCTGAGGTATAGAGCCAAATTTGTGTATACCGACAACTTGCTTATGGCATTTTCCATTGCGATATTTGTTGGACGTAAAGCCAGATAATTTCTATAATACTTTAGATATTATCCAGTCACCGTAAATGATCTCGGTTTGTTTGTTTTATTATAGGGAATTTTTATTAACAAAGCCGTTCCCAAATCTTGTATGTCATCAATTTTCATATGAGCCAGTTCTTCTCGACGACATGCGCCCGCGATTCCAAAAATAAAAGCAACCTGTAATTAAGAAATTAAAATAAAATTATTAAAAAAAAAACAGATCTTATATTTTATATACCCTCAAAGATTAAAATAGGGAGACGAACACAGTTAAAATGAAAACGTGACAACGTGTTCAGTCATTTTATAGTCGACCGTTGACAGCTTGAGAACAAAATGGTTGACAATGTCAGTATAATTGCATAAACGAAAAGGTATGAAAAGCTCAATCATCGTTCTTATAGTTACTAGTAAGTTAAATAAACATACATAAAACTTGAATATAACATAAAATATAAATAAAAGATATCATAATAAAAAAATTTTTCACAAGGTTGGGGGAATGGTCCTAAAAGATTTCCCTTAATCAAATTCTATTGTTTTCCCTACATAATGGGACGAACATAACGCAAGGTGACGGGACCTTAGATCTCCAATAACTAATTTTACAAATGAAATTTCAACATTATGTAAGTACAGACATTATTAATAATTTTATTTCATTACTAATTACAAATTTCTTTCTTATTACAGAATTTCTCATAAAACAAATCACAAACAAAAATCTTTCTCTAACAAGAACTAGAATGTCCGAAAGATCATTTTTATATATACTGACGTATGATTTTCAAATAACGAATATCTTCCCTTTTTAAATTCGACCACAGATTGACAGTGTCTTTTCAGAAACTTTGATTTAAATATAACATTCCACTTTCAATTCCAATTTTAGCATGCTGATTACATTCAATTATTAATATCTTGTCAAAATATTTTTAAATAAAAAAAGCTCCATCAACGTCATTTTCCACCAACAGTTTTCTCTCTACTGCTAATAATAACTGCAGCACTACTTTGGTCTCCTGAAGATGAAGGTTACTACCTTCGAAACATGTAGAGACAATTTAATTTTAAAATTGAGCCTTTAATAGCTCACTATTAAATTAGTGGAAAAAGACTTTTTGACTTTTTTTCCCCTTTCCTTAAGATTCGTTTAACATGGCGGTGGCGAAAAACAATCTCAGGCATTCTCGATTCTACAGGGGGAATGTTTGGTGGAGTACTTCCCTGAAAATTTACCGTTGAATGTGAAGAGAATAGTTCCGCCAGTAGGTTTACTTCCTCCTGTGCTTTGGTCGCAATGGTGCCATCAGAACGTGTTAGAGGTGGAATGGTTGACTTGGTAATGTTCTGACTGACGGCCTCAGCTACCGACCAAAATGATCTTGAGCCGTTAGGACATTCAAGAAATCTGTCTTTGATCCTCTGGTTGTGTGCTTCTTTGCTTTGGTTTATCGTTTGTTTGCATTGGTTTCGAGCGTTAACAAAGATGGTACGATTTTCGGCGGTAGGATTTTTACGCCATTGTCGGTAGAAATAATTTTTTGATTTAACAGCTCGTTCGCAATTTTTGGTAAACCAACGCTTGCCATTAGAAGGGCACTATTTTGAGAAAGGGATGAAGGCTTCCATGCCAGTAAGGATAACCTTCGACATTTCTGTTGCACAGATGGATGGATCATCAGAGGTAAAACAAACGCCCCGTCAAGGAAACGTTCGAAAATGGTCCCTTAGGTCATCCCACTTAGCTGATGTATAATGCCATACCTTGCGTGGTTTAGGAGGCTCTTCGGCACTAATTGGTAGTGTGTTCAGTGCCGAAATAAGGTTGTGGTCAGACGTTCCTAGCGGCGGCTTCACGGTGACAGTGTACAAGTCGGGATTTGAAGTTAAGAAAAGATCCAACAAACTAGCAAAATCACCATCTCTGTCTGGAATCCGAGTTGGTTCACCCACCAGCTGGGTGAGGCCAGAGCTGATGGCAAAGGATTCGGCTATAGAACCTTGTTCGTCGGTCAAGTTTGAGTATTTGAGCCAGTTGACATTATGAACGTTGAAGTCGCCAAGGATGACAACTTCGGAATTGGGATGGTGGGTTTGCAAAAAGTCGATGGTATTAGCAAGAGAGGAGAACAAGTCTCTATAATGGGTATCACTTGGCGGCCGGTAAAGGCAGCAGATGAATTTAGTAATTCTCTGCGATGATATTTTAAACCACATTACATCAAAGTCGTTAGGCTCGAGTGTCTCCTCTCGTTCAAAAGAAATATCACTCCGGACAAAGAGACATAGGCCAAAATTCCGCCTAAATCGGTGATGGAAGTCGTACCCAGGATATAAATAGCTGACCGTATTAATCGATGATCTGACTTTGGTTTCGGTTAGTGCAAGTACATGAGGCTTGGTAGATTGTAAATGTTGATGGACTGCATTGATGTTCGTGTTCAGTCCTCTAATATTGCAGAAGTCAATTTGGAAGCTGCTAATCTCGGGTCTTTTAACAACTCCAGTTTTCACACCATTTCCATTTAGAATATTGTTCGAAAGACCCGCATGGCTACTGAGCATGGTGGAGGATTTAATAATTTCGCTTGATAAGGCGCCAGGACGTGATCCCGAACAAAGCTTCCATTTAATTCCTGACGATTATTTGGAGGGATTTTTTTAATCTGACAAGCTTTAGCGGCAAAACGGTACAAGCAGGATAAGACAAGTTTTGTTACCAATATTTACATGTTTAAGAATTGTTTTGGAATAAGCAAGCGATTTTGCTTTGGAATTTGTATGGGATCTAGTATGTTATGGTGTAAAAAAAGTATATCAAATGGCGCAGGGTTGCCAACATTATCATTTAAAGATTTTTGAGGTAAAATTTAAAAAAGGGATTATATGAGTTTTGAAACTTAGTCCCTCAATTACTAATTTGATTTTAAATTGCGTTTAAAGCTAAAAAGTAGATGTTTTTGAAATACAACTTACGGCAATAGTGGCATATTATTATGTTTATATTATATACTTTGTTCATATGGCATATTCTTTATTTTGTTTTTATTTATTTTTAAACGTATATCTTCAAGTCTTAAAAGTTTAAATCCCATTCCGCGCGACTACAAAGCGGAGTAAATAAAGCTCCGCGGCACCGCATTGCAAAACCCCAAATTCAGCAATTTGCCCGAAATGATAAATGACCGACACACGTTGCGCGGTCGCCACGCCACACGCCGCCACCGGCCATTTATATTTTTTAAGCTACCGCAGCAGCCAAAAAGTCGCAGCCAAATGATATATCTCAGACATTTATAAATGGTGTACAAAAATATGCCTCACATAATGCGGACGTGGATTTTATTTTATTGTAGTAGTCGAGATTTTCTTAAAACGTTGAGGCCTGTAAAATTGCACGCAATAAGCTTGGAGAGTATTAATGTATTAAATTACACATTGGACAATATTGTCACTAACATTTGGGCGGTTCTATAAAAGCAGGAGTTTCAGCAGCATGTGGTATAATATTTTCAGAATTATACCGTTGACTCTTACTGCCATAAATAATCTACCTGATTAAATCCTATTGTATACGCCCCAACCTCTTCAAAGCTGAATAAATGGGATCAGGGTCGGCTTGAAAATGTACCTACACCACATGATTTATTTTTATAATTTAAAATAAATAGACAGGTATTTTTAGTTTTAGGTACCTACCTATAATAAATGTAAAATAATGATAACAATTAATGATAATTGAAAATATTATAATTTCAAAGTATAACTATTAGGATAACAAGTACAATAAAAATTAATTAAATTCTTAAAAACTATTGACAATTTATTCAAAATTTAACTCTGTATCACTATCAATACTATCATTATCTTCATCTAAGCCTAAACTTATAATTAAGGGTTGAACATTTGTAATCATACAATTGTAAGAATTTTACACCTTAAGTACATGCTGTACACAGTTTTTCCAGCTGTCTGCAGAAATTTTTCTTACTTTGTTTTTAATTAATTCTACTACAGATGCATTTAATGTAGGAGAAATATTATTTCTCCTAATATTGGATTTTAATTGGTGCCATATTAGCTCAATAGGATTGAATATTAATGAATATACAATAGTATGGAGGAAGACGCAACACTATATGTCCATTTTCTGCTGCAAGTTTGTCACACTCGTATTCCTTATTTATTTTAAAAGCTTTAAATACTTCTAGCAGTTCTCGTTTTTTGTAAATTTGTTTAAAATGTAAATCATTTTCAATCATAAAATTTTGAATTTCTGCTTTTGTATTATTAGAATTGGGAATGATTTTTGCTTGCCGACTATGATAACTAGCATTGTCCATTACAATGACGCTATTTTTAGGTATATTTTTAAGGAGTTTATGTTTAAACCAATCTTCAAAAAGTTGTGCGTCGGTATCTTGATGGTAATCTAAAGAAGAATCTGCTATGTTTTTAGCTGAAAGCAACAGACAATTTGGAACAAACCCGTTCTCTGAACCAGCATGTAACATTGTGATTATTTTGTCTTTATTTGATGGTGCCTGGGTTTGACAATTTTTGGAAGAATCATCCCAACCTTTTCTTGGAGTGTCATGGGTATCGAACCATGTTTCGTCAAGGTAAATAATTGGACGATTTTTTTCTCTAAATTGTTTAACAACTGTTAAATATTTAAGTCTCCATTTCCGTAAACGTTGATATTCCATTAATGTTAGTCTTTTATTAATGCTTCGGTATTTAAAACCCATTGTATGCAATATTTTCCTAAGACTTGAAAGGCTACAAGAGATATTTGTTTCGTCTTTAATCAGCCGCTCTTTGACGGAAATCAAAGTGGGTACAGTTTGTGCCTCATACATTTGGTAAATCTTTCTTCTTAATAAAGCCATGTCATTTTCGTCAATGCTTCTAAATGTGCCAAAATCACTCCGATTTTTTCTAGGATTAATAGGTTTAAGTACTATGTCTCTTACCGAGGATAAAAGAGTTTTTGTCAAAGTAGACGTCTCTGCTAAAGCATCCATCGAATTAAAATTTCTACTCAACAAAGATTGATACACATTTTTAATTATTAAATTGGCATCGGTAGATAAATGCTTTCTTTTAAAAATGACACTTGAAGATGCCCCCCTATCAGCACAATTCCAAGGACGCCACATTCTACCACTAATAAGCCCAAATAAAAATTACTAAGACTAAAATTATTAAAAATCAGTTTGTATTTATATATGCATCAGGCATAGGTATAAATTGAATTTGTACCTGGTCCTGCTCTACTCGAAAAGGTTTTAAAATTTGGGATTTCCTTATTTATTATATGGTCAAAGGGATAATGAGGGTTTTATTGCAGTCTACAGATCAACAATATAATTCTACAAATACTATACTTGATGTATTTGCTTAAACATAAGAGGGGTATAGAACCAAAGGCAGCAATATCCCACTTGTATAGTTTCGAGAAAACCGCAAAAACTGTGAAAACTGTTTAAATGCAAATATGATACTAAATATAATTGTATATCATGGAAATAGCTTTTGGCATCGTATATTGAAAAAAGGTAGCTTAGAAAATGATTGATAAGTTTATATTTAATTATTTTAAGTTAGAGATTGCCAGTTTTGTTTCCAATACTTGGAGTTTGCCGGTTTTGAAAATTAACTCAGTGGAGATTGTCGGTTCTGCAACTGACAAAATTGTTATAAAAAAAAATAACCACAAACAATTTAAGTGTTATACAAAACCAAATTACGCCCTAAACAATAATCGAGTGCCAGTATTCCCCTTAGGATAACCTAACGTAAACTGCGACAAGGCAACCTATCCACCCTTACTCTGGCAACCCTACGCCCTGGAGGATGTTCTTCAGACACCCCTTAGCTAGCTCAACTCAGGGTAGGTTCGCTATTTTGTTTCTAGTTTGAGGCTTGAGGTTTAGCACACAGTTATAGTCAAATCCTGAAGGCGCCACCTTAGTTTTATTTTATTTAAAAGCCTATGTTCTAGTGTTTGGCCTCAGATAAAATCAAACTAGGAAAAAAAAAACACTTTTGTCACAATCGGTATACCCTAGCTCATATAAGCTCTCATTCACTCAAGCCCTCAATGTCACTCTATTTAAAATAAAAGCCAAATTTTCGCAGAGGCCAATACAAATATTTATTCTTAAGGTGGTGTTAAGCCCTTGGTTACTTGGTTTTAAAAATGCAAGCTCCTCTTACCTTGGTGGACAAAAGATACTTAAAGTTAAAAGATGAATAAGTGAAATGAAATATTAAAGTGATAGTACTAGGTTTGACAATAAAATTTCTGAAGGTTTAAATTTACAAAGTTATCGATAAAAGAAAGCAAAAAGTCAAACCCTGTTTGACAGGGTCTTGCACAAGACGGCAACTGTCAGACCTACACTGAAAAAATGACTGTTCAGTCTGATCTGGCAGCCACATAGACCTACATCCAGGACATTGCCTCTGACTAGGAATTTCCGCAAGGTCTGTGCAAGAACCTCTCACAACTAACTAAATCTACCATCAGAGCATTCTGAAAGTACAATACAGAATCTTACGGGTACCTGTGGTTACTCGATAAGTATACTAGCCACTTGGCATAGATAAATTAAAATGTCGAAGTTACAAGTATTAAATTTAGAAGAATCAAATGGCCTTTAGCCGGGAAACAAAAATATTTACTTTATAATCATAAATTGTAACTATATTTACAACAAAAATAGCTGTAACAGACTACCTAACGCTCTGAACTACTAGAGACTCTTGTGACCTCTTAACGCTATGTCGACATACGCTACACGTTTACATTGCACAAGCTCTGTACATAACATGGGCGCAAAACTTGTACAACACTGTATATCAAACAATACGCAAATGCAGGATATTAAGATTTTAAGTTGACTACTTTTTAAAGAAAAATGAACACAGGGTAATGATACTTAGCTGCAACTTTACGTGCTACCCATGGTGCATGAAGGCTCAATCTTCACACACCCAACATGGTCCCTGAAACAGCTAACGTGGATACTGCTACACAGCTAGTCTCCAAGAATTTCAATAGGCGACTGGCACGTCCCGCGTCTAGGCAATTCCAACCAAAATAAACTAGTACTCCACTTTGTATTCGGACTTTTATCCCCTCAAATAAAAACCCTAAAATCGAATTTTAGATATACAAACATGAAAGAGAAATCTTTCATAACACCCATCGAAGGTAATTCAGATACTAAAGTTAAAACCTACCTCAAATAACTAACGAGGGTTCCCAATTTACCAGATGTCTATGACCGCTGTTGAAGTTCATTAAAGCATCTAAAATCGGCATTCCGCCCAAAGGAATAGGCAAACTACAAAACCATACCCTTTTTAGAACATTTGTGGATGCTTTATCGACACTACATTAGCCTGCACGGCCCAAAAAAAACTAAACTTGGGGAGCTGCTTCCACAAACGTGCTCTAACTTCCAGTGTCCATGGTCGAAAGGGACGATTCTTATTTTTCTCCAACGTACATAGTTACCAGAACCAAACAAAACAAAACAATGACAAGAATTAGTCATCCTATCTATAGAAACTAACCTCTCATAATAACATAGAAAAGTAACGGCGACCGAAGTCTACCCACGCGACCAAGCAAAAATTAACCAGAAGTCGCTGTGAAAACACACAGAAACTGTCAGTCTGACACTGACCTATTATCGATTTTCTTAAAACACAGCTGATTTACAACATCCGAGATATTTAACCTACATCTCAAATAGAAGAAGTTATTTTTATTGATAACTTATAACTAATCAATTAGAACAAAGATTTGAAATCAAACCTGTCTGCAAGTGGTATCAAACGATGAACAGAAGAAATCAATCCATTTAGCTATGTCTTACAAGATACAAAACATTCCTGAAATATAAACATCAACAAAGGTTTGAAATTAAACATAATGAAAATTTTGGCTATTACAGGTAACTTAATTAACAATTAATGTTTAAGATGAGAGTCTACATATGTATTTTAACAATTTAAAACCGAAAACTTAACAGAGATAGTCAAACTTATGAAATGCAATTTTCGAACTGTGGCAAAATATAGTTTAAAGTAAATTGGTAAAGTAAACTGAGAACCCTTGAGGAGCGTCGGGATTCTAAGGACCTTAAAATGCTATACAATATATTAAGTAATAAATATAGCTGTCCGCTTTTGTTGAATAACATAGGTTTGCATGTTCCTTCTAGGGATACACGATTAAGATACACCTTCTCGATATCCGCACATAGAACTAACTATGGCCTAAATAACTTTTTGTCCAGGTCGGGTAGACTGGCCAATGACCATCCTACGCTCGATTTTTTCTCAAGTTACTCGGTTTTTATGAAACAGCTTCGCGTCGTAATTTGAAGTCTCTATGTATCTAGAATCTCTAAAATTTCAAGATCTATTCCTTGTGTTTTGTTCTATCTTACTTTTGCAAATTTTCGGGATAAATCTGTTTTTTTTGTTTTAATTATAGATATTAATTTGTTAATATGTAACTCTGCGTTAGAAGTAAGATTAACTCCATTGTATAATTTGTGAAATTGGGCATTGCCCGTTAATACATAAATAAATAAATAAATTAGACTACGACATACCAGTTGCGTAGTAAGAACAAATAATGTATTACAAAAGAATAAATAATTTAACCAAATTAAACTAAACTAAGATCTCTGGGGCTTCGGGGAGATATTCACAAACTTCGTCAGATGGCAACTCTTGTTCAAAATCTCCAGCAGTTTCGCTTACTTTTTGTTGTGCATCACTATGATTAAGTAGTTGTCGATAATAATGTAGCTGATCAATTTGTGGCCATTCTGTACCAAAATGTTTGGTCGAAAGCTTCCCCACACCACGAAGCTTTAACATGTTAACTTCATGAGAAATAGGTGCAACTTTCTCAGAATTTACCATTTTTATCAGTTTTCCTTCTCGTGTAATACTAACGAAGTTTGCATAATCGTTTTTTTAAAGAAGTTCGCCTCTTATTAAAATATTTCCAGATCTGCATCGTTTTAGAATAAACCTTTTGCATTCTTTAAACCTCAACCCCCATGCCCCAACTGGTTTAAAGCCCTCTTGTAGAGCAGCCTTCCAATCCTAAACACTGCAGCTTTGCTTCATATCAACAACCGTAGGAAGTTCTGAAACCATTGTTTGTATTCTTTAGGCATTGTTATAACTTCTTTTTTTAGCAAATTCTTCTCAATTTGGCCAAAAACTCTATCTGATGGTAAAAATGAGTGGCCAACTACAGGAAAGACCAACTCAATAAGTTAAACGTTTGATGGAGCGTTATGTGTTAGCCATTTGGAGCACATGCCAATCATTGTGAAGTTTTTATTTTGGCAGGTTTTTATTTTTGCACTATTGTCCGATTACATCAGTAGATGCCAAAAAAAGCTTTTCTTTGTGTAAACATATTTTTACTGATACAAGACAATCCTTTTTAGTTGAAAATTTTGAAAAATATTTGGTACATACAATTTCAGGTTAAAAAATTGTTTACTTTTATTTTTCTGTTTTTTTTTTTAAATAAACATCTTTTTTAGAACCCAGTGTATTTCTTAACCCTATTTTACTGTAATAAATTAAGAAATATTGCATACCAGTATGCATATTTGGTCAAAAAAATGCATATAACTGCATATTGTAAAGGCGAACAAGGCATACAGGGTGTCTGTAAAAGGTCTTTACAAAAACCTATCACATATTCTTCAGCCCAAAATTAGGAGATTTAAGATTAAAAGGATTAATTTAAAAGCTACTCAAACTATTTTGCCGAAATTTGGTACGTTGGCATAGCTTTATGGGGCAAAAACCCCATGCCACAATTCTGATTAATATCAGTTCATGGGCGTAGAACCTGGGTTTTTTACTAATTGCTTGTTTCAGATTTCTATGCCAATGGAACAAGAGGGGGTTGAGCACAAAATTCAGATGAACCCTCTCATTTGCTACAAAAAAAGGTACTTTTGATAAGACTCGATTCCTCTGACGGTCTTCGAGAAATTTGCATTTTATTACCTAATACGTAGTAAATTTTACAAAAAAAGAAAGAAATAACTAAATCATAAACAAAAATAAATAGAAATATCATAAAAATGTCCACTATTTTCATGAATTCAAAGATTTATACGTCGAAGAAAATAAAACACACTCTTTGCAGAACTTGTTCATCGGCCTTAAGAATATTTATTGCATCTTGTATACGTTGCCATAGTTGTTCTGCGTTATCTGGAGTTGTCCTGTAAATACTGTCTTAAGATGTCGCAATAAGAAATAATCCAATGGATTTAAGTCCGGAGATCGTGATGGCCAATTTACGGGGGCATTACTTCTACCAATCCATTTATTTGGGTACTGCTGATTCAAAAAGTTTCTAACATTAAATGCAAAATATGGTGGAGCTCCATAGTGCATAAACCACATACCTCTCCGAAGTTGTAAAGGTAAATCTTATAGTAAATCTGGCAGCGTGTTTTGTAGATGCTGCAAATAAATTTCCTTGGTTAATCATTGTGGAATAATGACAGGACCAACAATGTGATTACCAATTATTCCAGCCCACATATTAATTCTAAACTCATTTTGAAAATGTTTTACCTTGATAGCATGTGTATTTGATCAGCATAAACATGTTCATTATGAAAATTTGTAATTTCTCTTCTTGTAAAACATGCTTCATCGGTAAACAAAGTTGGGATTCTCTTCTCTCTGCCTATGAACAAGCAGACTAAAAACCAGGCCCATTTCAGAATCATTAGGTAAAAAATCTTGATAGGAAATAAAAAACTTGAAGTCTTCCTCCACAAAATAGATTTAATGTTTTAAAGGTTTATCCCTACATGTTTCGGATGTTTAAACATCCATCATCAGGGGATACTAGAAGAAATTAAGTAAAAGGTAAAAGAAATTCAATATTCAAGTAGACTTAACTTACCAATATCGAGTTCATATAATGAAGTTCGTTATCCCAAATGAATGGGCATAACTACTTGAAGTATAACGAACTTCATTATATGAACTCGATATTGGTAAGTTAAGTCTACTTGAATATTGAATTTCTTTTACCTTTTACTTAATTTCTTCTAGTATCCCCTGATGATGGATGTTTAAACATCCGAAACATGTAGGGATAAACCTTTAAAACATTAAATCTACTTTGTGGAGGAAGACTTCAAGTTTTTTATTTCCTATCATATCAACTCCACTGTAAGTATGGACTACTTCTTCAATTTCAAAAAATCTTGAGTTAGCATCTTATGGTATGGATATAGCAACTGTTCTTGAAGTACTTCATGAACAATATCTTTGGACTTTTTGGAAAATTCCCTACCTAGCCCCGTGGTGCTTATTTCTGGATCTTCTGCAACACGCTCTAAAATGACTTCCTCAACTTCAGGAACCCTTACAAAACGCTGCCTTTCATTATCAATAATCAATGGCTTTAGAAGTAAATTGGCCGTATTCCCGCAGGCGTCTTCCAACAGCAGCAAACGTCGGGTGGCTTGGTATACGACGACTTGGAAACCTTTCGGAGTAGACTCTGACACATTCTCGACCATTTCCTTGGCAATACCCAAATAATACCAATATCATATCGGTATATTCTGTATTAGTGTATTGCACCGCCATGATAATTCACGACAATTAAAGTTTCTAATAATTAATACAAGCAGATAAAATGATTGAACGTTAGCAACAATATTAAATGTTACAAATTTGGCAGTAATCTTATGTTCTGGGATGAAACTAATAATAACCAACAATAACAATGGTTTGTGAGGTGTAAGGTCGTGTTGTACATACCTGAAGAATACCGTGCGAACAAAAAGCAGATGATAAGAAAACTGTTCAAGAGGTTTCTTGTAGTAAATAAGTTGGTTTAATCTAAATTTTAAACTTAAACCTCTTATCTTTCATTGGCGTAGAAATCAAAAACAAAAAAATTCTATAAAACCCAAGTACTACGTGGTAAAAACTACTACGTATTAAGTAACAAAATGCAAATTTCTCGAAAACCGTTAGAGGAATCGAGTCTTATCAAGAGTACCTTTTTTGTAGCAAATGAGTTTGTTTATCTGAATTTTGTGCCCAAACCCCTCTTGTTTCATTGGCATAGAAATCTGAAACAAGCAATTAGTAAAAAACCCAGGTTCTACGCTCATGGACAGACATTAATCAGAATTGTGACATGGGTTTTTTGTCCCATAAAGCTATGCCAACGTACCAAATTTCGGCAAAATAGTATGAGCAGCTTTTGAACTAATCCAGAAAAACGATTTAAAAATTGTCACTTCAGCGCCGTCTAGCGCCCAAACTAAGCAACTTTGTACTAAGGTAAGTTTACTTAAATCGGCTAATTTTGGTCTGAAGAATATGTGGTAGGTTTTTTTAAGGACTTTTACAGACACCCTGTATATACGCGCATATTTGGCTGAATTTTAGTGCATATTATATTCCGCCCTTTAGTGATGATAATTACTATTAAACTAAAATGTTTATTTAAAAATTTCGAAACATATTTTTTCAGTTGAACGATTCTTCCAAATTCCAGTAGTAAATAAAAAATATTTATGGAAAGAAATTACGTCTCCGTTAAAATAATTTGCACTCTTTCATTTACTACCCTGTATTGTGGAGTTTAAACCAAAATCAAAACTAACTAATCAACTGTAAGATCAAAAAGTAAGCCCCAATATGCTTCATACCGCATTCCAATATCTTTAATATTTTTTGAGATTTCTCATTTCAGATAAAGACCACAAATTTTCCTTATGCGTTTTAAACTTCAAGCAGTTTATTATATTTTTTAATATTGTATTTAGAATGCAAACGAAACTTTTTATCGAATGACCTAGAAATTGGCAGGCGTTTGAGTCCCCTGATCGGTTCGCTTTATCAAAAACTTTATTCCATATTGCTGGCAGCGACGAACTAATCATATACCCATATTGTAACCACCTCCCTTACTATCAGGAGATTATTTTGGTAGCGACAAAGGCAAACATTTTATGTATTGAATGTGGTTTTAGATTTTTAGTTATAAATATTACAAAATAGCGTTCACGCATTGGAAAAAATACAATATGTTAAAAGAGTATCTTGTTTGCAGAAATAGTTTCCGAGCTCTAGAGCAATACGGAAAAATGTTTTCTAAACGTGAGCGACAAGATTTTCTCAAGCCGCACAGAAAATTTAGAAGTAATGAAAGAGTTTTAGAAGGGCCAGAACTAAAAAAACAGTTTATATTCAATAAGCAAGTAGAAGTAAATGTATTGGCATATTTTAAAGCGTACAGAGATGTTTCAACCAGGGATTTTTCATGGAAGAGTAGTTTATATGTATTTACAATTTGGAGAATTTAAAGAATATAAGTTGCTGCACTATAAGTATCAAACAGTGCATTAGAATCTATATTTTAAACTGAGGTAGAAACTGTTGCATTTCCATTGAGGTAAACTTTATCTCAAGAAGGAATGAAACTTTTCACCTAGGATTGTATAATATTATATTTACAATCACTATTTTTTTTATGCAGTGTATAAATGATGTATGGAATAAATTCGATTAAAATTCAGATAATATATTTTGAGAAAAACGCTAATAAAATTGCCCTTCCTTTTACACTTACAACATTTATACAGGATGTCGTGTTTAGAAGATATGATTTAATGGAATACCCAGTATATTACCTCAAACTTCGGTTTCTCGAATGGAGTCACTTTCAAAAACCTAATACACTTAAGGTCCAATAGCTATTTGTGTATTAAGAGCGGAAAGTGATACTTTGCCGATTGAGACAGAAAGTTGCCGCGCGACGCGTCAGCGGAGCTCGGCAATCTGTCGAAAACGGCAAAGAACTTTCCGCTCGAATTACACACTAGAATTTTTCTAGGATCACGATATATATGAAAAATAGTATTTACTAGTTTAATTTTTTTTTAAACCTGACATGGGCCAACTTTTTTATTTTAAGGGTTAGGTAGTTATTTAAGCAAAAATAACTTACACTAACAAAAATAGAGAATACAATTATTTTGTTGACAAAATTAAGTAAAATACTTGTATTATTACCAAGTTTGTCGTAAATTCTTAACAAAACTAAGCAAACAAAACACACAGTTTTATTAAAAAGTTGATAAATGTAATACACAATAAAATACCAAAAACCAAGTTTTCCTTATATTATCATTTAAAATTTTTTAATAAATATTTGTAGGTAGGTACCTATATAATGTATTTTTTATTTAACTTTTATTGGAACAGAATACAGAAAGAACATTGAAAATATAAATACAATATTATACTTATTTATAATATACAATAAAATTGACTTATTTTTTATTATTTACTATATTAAAATTAAAAGTGCAGTTTTTACAACTTTTAATGTTTATTCCTGATGTTGATGGATCAGAAGTGTTGCAAATCTCAGGAAATGTTAAATCTGATTTTTTTTGGGTTTGAGATTGGCCAGATATTCTTTGAAAAGTTTGTATTTTGTTGGTCATTGAATCATCAATATACCCTTCGGCAACGTTGCTACTTTTCCAACCTCCATGCTTTTTAAGCTGTATCAAATCACCACCCCCATGCACCAATAACGTAACAGAAGTACGTCGAAAACAATGCCCAGTATATAAGTTAGGATTCGATAAGCTTAAATATTTGGCAATATCACTGGGTATTTTACCAATGGTATTCATTCCTATAACCTGGTTTGTGCAACGCTCCTTGGAATATCGGAAAAACAAGCGGCGTCCTAAATTATTCTTGCACTGTTCTCTCAAATGGATGTACTTTTTATAATATCCAACGTAATCAATTGCATTTTCTGCGGTGTCATTTATAATGGTAAATTTCCGACTTTGATTCGTTTTTGAATCTGGAATGCACACTATTAAAAGAGATTCTTTACATTCTATATCATCTATTTTCATTTTTACTAACTCGTCTCTTCTACACGCTCCAGCGATGCCCATAATCAAGACAACCTATAAACCAAAAACCAATGTAAATACTGATCGTGATATATTATACATTTTAAATAATATTAAAAAGCATACCTTTTTGCATAAATATTCATCATCAGGTGCTTTGCGAATAAAGTTTTCTATATGATCCTTGGATAATGTTAATGATTTTTTTGCTTTGTATCCCACTGACTTCTTCTTCAGAAATTCAATTAATTTCGCATAATGACTAATGTCAATATCATTTTTAATTTTCAAAGTTTATCTGAGCATTGAATACTTTGACCATAGAGTTGATGACTTTAAAGTTTGTGCTTTTTGTCCAAAATAGGTCAACAGTACATTTTCAGAATATTTCTTGATTTTTTGCGATTGACACCAATTTATGAAAAGAATGTATTCATTTTCATACTTTGTTTTGGATTTTTCGGGCAGTAGATTTAACGATACGTTTTTTGCAGCTTCGACGATATCTGGAGGTGTATTAGAAAATTCACTATCACTTGATACGACATCCATTATTTAATTTAACCATAAACTAATTAGAGAATACTTAAATAAATGATCAAATATTTAAATTTTACTACAATATTTACCGCTTTGTTTGACATGTGCCTCCTTGATTTTAGAAATTAAATAGCCATTAGAACCTCTTGTGTATGTTGTGTTGCCGACTTATCATCACATTTCTCGGCAAGTTTATATATTATTGAAGGCTGTAATCGTTTAATTATTTGAAAACTGCTGTTTGGATGGTTTGACATATTTAAAATTTATTAAAATATTTATTCTTAGGCTATAGTTTCTTTTAAAGTAACGACAGCCTTTATTTTATTTGCAAATAAAGTTAGGCGAGCGCCAAAGTTACTTTGGCGCTTTAGAGCGCCAATGATGTCAAAATATGACAAATTGGGGAAAACGCCAACTTTCTGATGACTTTTCGAAGCGCAAAGGCCTACTTTAATTAGTGATCGTAGGAAAAATTTGTTGTTTAGAAACCAGAAAAAATTCCTAATTTATTTTAATGAAATCACAAAAAAAGTTAAAATCAAACAGTTATTTAAATATCCCAAGTAGCATTAATAGTGACGAAAACTGATACCGCAACTTCGACCAAGTGGTTATTACGTAATGGTCACTAAATCTAAGATTTTACAGTAATAATATGTTTATTTTATATTAGCGTAGTCGCAAATACGCAATTCTCACCTCTGAAAGTCACTTCATAGTTTCATAACTTTTTGGTGGTCTGTATATGGTGCCTGAAACGTTATGAACACTAAGCGGAATGACCTTAAAATTTTCCAAACTATAGAGTGAAAACTAAAAGTGACGGCCACTACCAAATATTACTTGTAAGTAGTAATAACCTATACAGTG
The DNA here is from genome assembly GCA_963920685.1 of Polydrusus tereticollis. Taxonomy (NCBI): domain Eukaryota; kingdom Metazoa; phylum Arthropoda; class Insecta; order Coleoptera; family Curculionidae; genus Polydrusus; species Polydrusus tereticollis. The sequence continues at coordinate 91,571,288 of OY987331.1, forward strand.
GGTTTAACAGTTTTAGCGACGTTTTGAAAACCTTTCACAAACCTTAAATGTGACGCCACTTGATTATATAATTGTGGAAACTATCACCACGGTATTGCTACGTCAATAAGTGATTTCCACATTTGGTATGGAATCAAACTCACTACAAAGTTTTTATTACCGTCAAAATCCACTATGAAGTAACTGGTACCCTATAGTGATCTGATTCGTACATGGACCCTCTTTCATGTTAAAAAGAAAATCCTCCGCCTCCATAGTAGTAAAGTCCTGTGGTAAATAAGTGTATTAACTTTATTCAGTGCGCGTAAAATGGTTAACAATAAAAAGCCTCGGAAAAAGAAGACTTTTCGACATTCGACAACGTTTTATAGAAAACTAAAACAACAAACCGAAAGTGCCACACTTAAATATTATTATCCTGTCAATAAGCAGCCATTACTGTCAGTACAGAAAAATCATACAAAACTTCAAGCTTCGCTTTCAACTTCACTACAAGAGAATAGTAAATCCATTGTCTTTGACGACTCTGAAGATGTTCATGATACGTCTTGTGACGAAATTGGAACTAGAAGAAATTGTGTTTATGATACTATTATTGACGGTTTGTTTGTTCCTGATGAAGATTTTGCTGACGTCTGCGATGAAGAACAACATATTGTATCTCAGATTTCACGATTTCAACAGAAATAAAAATAAAAAATGCCTTAAATTGACATGAAATATCTATGAAATCTATGATGCAATTTGGAGGTTAATGTTATATCCATCCCGCCAAGAACTCTTCTAGGTTATAACTTTGAAGTGGCGGAACGGTGTTTGCAACGTGGCCATGGTCTTGCAAGAACTTTAACGTGACGAATCAAGGTGGCCGCAGCGTTGTTGCCACTTTCTAGTGGCCGGAAAGTTATCAGATTAGTTCCATTGGCCACTTCTTTGACGAATGTAACTACAGAGTGGAATATTTTTAGTTCCTGCAACTTTAAAGTTTTCGCCTTCAAAAGCAGACATGTTTAGAAATATATTTGGGTCGCCATTATGAAAAAAATAAACACGGCAAAAAAAAAATATTATTTCTCATCTATGCTGCATTAAATTTCGTTTATTAATACATAATTATTAGTTTAAGGTAACCAAGATTGATATAAAACTATGTAAGGAACCCATTTATGCATAGTATTTGGGTTTTCGAAATTTACGGAATTTTAACTTTTCTTTAAATACATAATTTTCCAACGGCGCAAGCTTATATTTCAAATTATAACACCCATATTTGACAGTAAACTTTTAATTGTTCTAATTTTATGCCCAGGCAACTTTCTTTCTACAGGTAGGTATGTTTGAATGTTATTTAATTATATTATAATAATTATCCAGTAAGAGTTATAGAAAATAGAAAAAGTATGGATAAATACAGAAATAATATGCAGGAAAGAGACCAACATACATAAAAATATTTAACCAATAGACAAGCGCAGTAAGGTTTCTTTTTAGTGTCGGTCACCACACCCCCCCGTTTTTGCCACGTAATCACAACGTGGCTTAAACGTCATTGTATAAAATCCGAAAACGTCGTTGGAACGTGGCTGCCACAAAAAAAGTGTTCCCCATTTTGGTGACATCCACGTAATAGAACCGTTTTTACCACGTGGTGGTGACTTTGGCAATACACATTAAAGTTACTACTTTCGTGGCCGCTACGTTCCATCCACTAAAAATGCTACTTGGGATATGTTAAAATTGTCTTCCTTCTTGGGCCTGACAATATCCTAATCGATCAATAAATTCTTGTTGGGCATTACTTATAGTCTTTTCAGGTATTTTGGCATATTCGATTTTTATCCCACCTTTTAAATCTACTAGCTGGTCTACTTTGGTATACCACGTCTTTCAAATGACCCCAATGAAAATAGTCCTTTGGAGTAAGATCCGGGGACCTGGTTGGCCACTCAATGGTACCACCCCTTCCAATCCAGTTGTTGGGAAAGACTTGATCAAGGTATGCTCGGACCACTACAGCATAATGTGGACTTGCGTCATCTTGTTGATACCATAAATTTTCACAGTTAACCCCAGGTTCATTTCTTCTTGTAAATAAATGAACCAGTTTAGGTATAAGAAGGTCTTCCAAAACTAAAGATACTTCTACCCATTTACGTTACCGTCAACGCTCTCGCATCCAACTAGAATTTTCTTTCGCCCAGTACCTAAAATTTTGTTTGTTTACCTCACCGTTTAATTTGAAAGTAGGCTAATCCGAAAATATTACGTTTCTTACCAAAAACGGGTTACTATTGCACATGTCCATTCATGTTTGACAGAATTCCATTCTTTTATGCGGATATCCGATAACTATTGAACAATATTTACTTTAAAAGGGTGTCTTTTTCAATCCTCCGTAAATTATGCACTGATCTAAAGAAGGTTTCTGGTTCTAGACCAACCTGACGTGTGCTGTTGTAAGGATTTTCTTAAGAGGTTAATACAGTATTTAATTTGGTTTCCTCGTCAAACGCTGGGCGTCCTGTTTTTGGTCGACCTTCTACAGAGCCAAACTTTCATTATATTTTGTTTACAACTGATTAAGTTATGGGCCTTTCTGGATATTTAGCATTAAGCAACGCACATACTTCCTGTTGTGTCTTTATCACCATACCCAATCATCATGAGTATTTTAATTCTTTGCGTCACAGGCAAACGCAATGTATATTTTGAATTTAAAATTACTTACAACTGAAATTAATTTGATTCGGTGAACCTTCAACAGAACAGAAAATGATATACATGATATATAAAAGTTGTTGGGGTGTACAGAGGTTCTTAGTTCGTCTTAGCAATGACCGCAACGTGACTATGCCAAGACATTTGACTATCGAGATTTACGCCCCATAAATTAATTGATGATGCTAAGGGAATCGAGTGTCCCGCCGTGACTATATCCGGTTCTTCAACATTAACTTTTTTAGAAAAAGCTGCCGCCTGGGTATATTAGCGTTAAATTCTACTCTTGGTTACTGTCACCACACGAAGAGAGAATTTCTTCCAGGTCTTTGTTGAGATGTGATACCTCCTGCTGCCTATAGACATGTGCATTGGTTGCGGATGTTTAAGCATCCAAAGTAAAAGATGAAACAAGTGTGCTGTCATCAGCGAAGTTATATACACGATTTTTAGTTTTTTCTAAAAGATGGTTAATGTATAGTAAAAAGAGAATGGGCGACAATACAGAACCTTGAGGGGCTCCGACGTTGATGTTAAGTGTGTCTGAAAGAAATCCTTCCATCGCCACTCGCAGAGAACGGTCTTTAAGAGAGCAGCTTAACAGCCAGGAACAAAACTGAACCGGTATTCCGTATGCTCTCACTTTATTTAGGAGCCCTCACGCCAAGGTCTTCTGTTAATCCAGACTTACTAAATTCATACTGGCGATCACTAATAATGTTGAGGCAATTCCGGTACTTTAATAATTTTTCGTTGATAGCCTTCTCCATAACTTTTGATATAACCGAAAGCAATGCGACTGGACGATAGTTTCTTGGCAAGGTCTTCTTACCTTTTTGGGTTATGGAGTAGACTCGCGCAGTTTTGCAGCAAGAAGAAAATAATCCTTTTTTGTAAGATAAGTTAGTCTACAAAATATCGGTGTCGATTCGTCAGCGCATGTCGTAATTACAATGACTGAAATATCGTCAGGACCAGAAACTTTTTCGGTGTCAAGACTCCTTAAGATTCGTTTAACATGGCGGTGCCGGAAAACAATCTCGGACATTCTCCAATTTACAGGAAGAATGTTTGGTGGAGTTTTTCCCTGAAAATTAACCGTTGAATTTGAATAAAATAGTTCCGCCAGTAAGTTTGCTTCTTCCTGTGCTTTGGTCGCAATGGTGCTATCCGAACGTGTTAGAGGTAGTAGGGTTGACTTTGTAAAGTTCTTGCTGACGGCATTAGCTACCGATTAAAATGATCTTGAGCTGTTAGGACATTCACGAAGTTTGTCTTTGATCCTCTGGTTCTGTGCTTCTTTGCTTTGGTTTATCGTTTGCTTGCATTGGTTTCGAGCGTTAACAAAGATGGTATGATGTTCGGGGGTAGGGTTTTGATGCCATTGTCGGTAGAAATAATTTTTTGATTTAACAGCTCGTTCGCAATTTTTGGTAAACCAAGGCCTGCCGTTAAAAATGCACCTTTTTGAGAAAGGGTTCAAGGCTAGTCATCCCACTTAGCTGATGTATAATGGTACTAATCGGTAGTTTGTTCAGTGCCAAAATAAGGTTGTGGTCAGACGTTCCTAACGGAGGCTTCACGGTAACAGTGTACAAGTCGGGGTTTGAAGTAAAGGAAAGATCCAACAAACTAGCAAAATCGCCATCTCGGTCTGGAATCCGAGTTGGTTCACCGACGAGTTGAGTGAGGCCAGAGCTGATGGCAAGGGATTCGACTTCGCGACCTTTCTCGTTGGTTGTATTTGAGTATTGGAGCCAATCGACATTTCGGAATTGGGATGGTGGATTTGCAAAAAGTTGATAATATTAGCAAGTAATCTCATGTGAGATATGGTATTGTATTTTGTGCATTCTGTAATAAGCGTCGTGAATTTTGTTTTCGTTTTCCAGAAAAGAGCTCTTAAGTATATGAGTGGGGCAAAACATTGAGACCATTATCAGTCATTATTTAGGAAGTTTGGTTTATTAGCGGTAATATGCCTATTCATTTTAGAAACCGTATGCATATTACACGAAAGATATTTAAATAATATTACCCAAAATATATACAGTACTAGGCAAAGTTCTAACCTGCGTCTTCTAATTCCTTGATCGACTCTGACTAAGCGCTTTCTAATTTACGAAATTCTTAAGGTGTACAAGCATTTGATTGTGGGGTGTAGATCTTTGAATTATGTGCTTTTCCGCCGAACAGTGAGAGATCTTTTAGCATAAAGGCCATATTACAGATTGGAAGAATATTATCGAGTTTTGAATTTTGAACTTGGTTGTAATGTTTTTGCGGTGTCTCTATTTTTTAAATTCTTTAACAACGTTTTAGACTTAAGTTAAATTTAGCATTAGTTCCTTTGTCTATAAAATGTATATATTACTGACAATAAGGCATGTAAAATAAATAAAAAAAAATAAAACATTTACAGCAAGACGGAGCACCTCCCCATTGCATACGTTCAGTACGTAGTTATTATAAAGAGCAGTAGATTCATAGAAGAGGACCTATTAGATGACCACCTAGATCACCAGATCTGACACCACTCGATTTCTTTCTGTGGGTTCAATTGAAATGTGTTTTTCTCAAAACATATCCAGATTCAATTGAACAACATTAGAAAAGGATTATCCAAGAATGTAGGTCTATTTCCCCTGAAATACTTCAAAGGATTCGCGAACAGTTTGAATATCAGCAGTACTTGTGCCTTCAAAACAATGGTAACCATATTGAAGAGTTCATAATATAACACACAGGTAGAAATTCCAAAATTTAACTTCTTTTATCATTTCACATTTCTTTTCATGAGGGGTAGTTGTGACCGCTTAGGGGGTGCCACTCCCCTTAAAGTAACGGTATTTCTACTTTGAATTTACTATATTTCCGCTTTTGAGCGTTTCGTGAAGTAAAATTACGTAAGGAATTCAATAATGATTAAATAAATAAGGGTGACTATTTAAGATTTTAAAGGTATGTGTCCCCTCTTTAGATCTATATTGACGTTTCACACCAAATATTCAGAGTGTCATCAGCCGACGAAATATTACATGCTGTTCATTTCGAAATTGACATTCTGTTTCTATTTTGGAATGTACCTCTGATTGTATTATAGAAAAGTCAAATATTGTGTAAAAACGATTACGTAACTTTCTATTTACTTCATCCAATGAACGCACTGAATTATATAAAATAGCCGCGTTAAATAAAATTCATTTTCCTTTGATTTGACAAATTAAAATATCTTTCCCGCCCATGCCGAGGAATTTGCGTTTCTGAATTCCTTTAATACAAATTGGAATTTTTATACCTTGCCGACGAGAAGCTGCTCCTGCTACTAACAGAGACACTAACCCTGATTTAACCTGAATTTATTCTTTGTAAGGTAAATTTTTATTAAGGGTGACAATTCAATAAATAAACATACAACTATTTGTAAAAGAGCCATACTTATGAAAATCTAGTGGATTTCTCACTCCCCCCACCTAGGACCCTAAAAGCTTTACTTTGTTAAAATTTCGTGTAGAGAAAAACCCTATTTAATTAAGTCGAAAAATTAAATTATTAAAATCTAAATGAATCTAAATAGATACTTCAACCTAAATTATTAACAAATTAGGAAAATCTAAACATATAAATTTAATGATTAATATGTTCCTGTCATGAATATTCATTTTTTTTTGCAAGAGAACTTGGACTGAATAACGTAGGCTTGGTTTAGATTACAGTAATTGAAAATTGTGTCGAATTCATATTATGACATGGTTTGTTAAACTGATGAATATTAAGATAATTAAACAAATACAAATTTATTTCTGTTGTTTGCAAAATTAGCAAGGTAATGGTGGATTTGTACAGTTAAATAACATAGGTAACATAAAAATGAGAAATAACCTAAGAAGTAAAGAATTAAATAACGGAGTATAGGTTAGTAGACATTTTTGCAAATTTTAGAAGTAGAAATTCAAGTAAGTAAAGGCTTTTAAACCGACGGCGACGGCTCGTAGATCTACTTTTTTCTGAATTTTCATTATTTGCCCCATACGACACTAACTTAATTGAAATTTTAGAATTACTACAGTCGCTAATACTATATTTTCCTACTTTTAATTACTTTGGCTTTGAAATTAATTGTCAGTGATCCCACGCCTGACTGAGGCTGGATTTCACGAACGTTTGCAGCAAGTTCTTCTATTCTTACTAATGGTATCCCAGTTCCTTTCTGATGCTGTATAGAAACTGTTAGCCTGAACAGTGTCACGGTTCTTCTCAGGGAATGATCAAACACAACGTTAAGAAGCACAAATGCTGATTGTATTGCCACTCACCATTTACTCTAACCCCGTCTCGAAAATATGCTTCAACCATGAAATTTGTGTGCTGTTCCGTAAAACCCATTGTTTCAATTATTTAAGAAATTGGATAAATAAGCGATGAATCAAATTACTTGAAACGACTTTTAAAGAGGACGGAATAACTGATCGCTTGATAATGCTGTTATTTACTGACACCCAACAGGTAGTAGGCTCTACCGTTAAGCAATACGGCCATAGATGCAAAGCACACTTTGACGTTAATAATTTTTGCTCGGGGAATTCATAACCGGTTGTTTAACGCAGGTGGTCACTTTATAGAGGCGGTAGCAAACAGAGGATTTACTGTAATTGTTTAAAGCAAATAAATTGAATATAAATGACGTTTTTGTTGAATTTTTCCTAATATCTGAAAGATCTTTGCCTCCCTTATCATTGTAGGCTAATATCAAAGTTCTGACGTCAAAGCTAGATTTAGCAAATCAAAATATATAAATAGCAGAAAAAAACATTCCAGAAAGAAATAAAGTTTTGAAAAGTTGGACAGTGTAGTTTGGGCAAGAATTTAATTTTTCCATTCATAAAGTAATTCAATTTAAAAGCATAGTCGAATTCAACAATTATTATCTAGTATTGTATACTTAACAATTATTAAGAAAAATAAAAACTGCCCAAGTCCCTAGTAAGTGACTTGACTTAAGGAGTGACGTTTGCGTAAGCCTATTTATCCTAATATTACCCTCCTAAATATTTTTTTATTATAGTTTAGTTAGAGCTTATAGCACAATAATGAAATAAACTGTAAATCCTTTTTCTCTCCAACATTGACTTTTTTATTGGTACCCTAATTTGCTAATTTAAAGTACGCCTCAGCTTGTTTGAACCCAACTTTCAAAAACGCGCGTATTTTGAAGTCACCATGGCAACATTAACAACCCGAGAAACGTGAAGTCTAAATGTCAACTTTTTAATTATTGATCTGACAGAACTACGTTCTAACGTCAAATAAAATATTACTAACAAATGTTTGAAAAGCTTTATTCAAATATTTAACAATCTTAATTGTTTAAATAAATGTGAAAAGTGAAGTTGGTGTTGTTTGAAATTTTAATACTTCGGTTTTTTAAGTCAGAGGAAATGCTCTTCAAATTAATACTGCTAATCTCCTCGGAAGTCAATGAGGTTGCACTTCCATTAATGTTACTCCCAATAAAATATTTATGATTTCAAAGTGTACCAATAAAAAAATATTGTAAAGTTTTCGTGCATACCTGGTCTTTTAAACACGCGCGACTTTGCGAGCATGCTTGTAACGATGACGTTGGACGCCATTGTAACGTTATTGATAGTTGTTCGAATGATGTTGAGTTGCCTCGGCTAATGACTTTTTTTTTGTTGTTAGGTGTGGGTTTATCCTATTATCTGACAAATTTTTTTAGGGCGCCATCCTACCAGAAATAATACAAAATCTTAAAAACACTTAGTAGTTTATTAAACTATACTTGTATAATGATGGTTGTTGAGATTGGTTTCTGAGGAAACAGTTTACAGTATAAAAAGGTGAAAATTAAAATGAAAATATAGCAATGGTCTACTGGTATTTACAAAGTTGCCCTTCTGTCTGACAAATACTTAGCTCTGCATTGTCTTCCATGAGGTGTGTCCAAAATTCAGTCCTCTTCACCTGTAAGTTGTCTCGATGAGGTGTTCCGTGTTCCATGCATATACTTCAGCAACGGAGAAGGTGTTCCATGCAAAGACTTCAGCAATGGAGAACGATAAGGAAGATGTCAGGACTTGATTAGACTTGAATTCTTGTGACAGCGATTGATAGGAGTAATGACATCTGATGAGCTTGTCAGTTTGTCAGCCTCAGGTTTGCTTGCTTACATGTAATGTTAGAAAAGTGGCATTAGACCAGCGAATATTATTGCAATAAAGGCTTGAAAATGAATATTTATGGTAAACAGTACCAGTTGTAACTTAAATTTCTATACTATAGTCACAGGATGTTTTTACTCCCTGTTACTCAAGTGAATATGCATAAGTACAGTTTTAAATTGAGAAATGAAATAACCATGTTTAATTACATAAGGTCAAAAACAAATTTTCTTTCGTGTTTAAGTAGTACGAAAAACAAATGATTTGATTGACTTAAAATATATCTAAGTTTTAAGTTAATCCAAAAGAAGCATATATTGTGCCAACAAGATAAAAGTTAAGTAACTAATATACAAAATTTACAAATATATCATACAGATATTTAAACTAAAAGAAAATACTGCATTCAAAGCATCCACAACTTTGTGTAGATTCGATATACAACACGAGCACAAGGCAATCGTTTGCAAGATAAATGTGGTCTAACGAGCTATAGGCATTCGTTACCACATGATATTGGCGTACCAGACTAATGTCTTAATTATGGCACCCAAGGTAAGATACGAACAAGATAAATTCAAGAGAAATTGTAATACTACCAAATGTACAAATATACAATACAGATATTCAAAACTAGCAGAAAATACTGCATTCAAAGCATCCACAACTTTGTGTAGATTCGATATGCATAACGAGCAACAAGGCAATCGTTTGCAAGAAAGATAAATGCACTCAAAAGTATTTGTAACTTTTGTGCAGGTACGATAGTGCATAACGAGCAAAAGACAATCGTTTGCAAGATAGATAAATGTGGTATAACGAGCTACAGGCGTTCGTCACCACGCGATATTGGTGTTCCAGACTAATGTCTTATGACACCCAGGGTAAGATATGTACAAGATAGATTCAAGAGATAGATATGGTACAAGAGAAATTTTATATACAACGTGACTTAAGGTATTATCCATCCAGTACAAGCATGTCACGCTAATTGAGTAAGAAGTTTAAGAGAAATTAATGTTAAACTAGAATTGATTTCTGACAGATATCTTTGAGAGAAACTAGGTGAGCTTTTCGACAAATTCAATTTAGGTTTCTGATTAGAAACAAAAGAAAAACTCACCTGCTTTCCTCGATATCAGCTTCCTTGGATATTCTGTCAGTTACCAGTTCTGTAGAGCCTGGATCTGTCGGTTTCCTTGTAAATGGTCCAGCCAGGTTTACCCTATATCTGGTTTTCACCACTGTTCGTCAAGAACCTAAATAAACCACCAACTGGCCAACGATATTTGCTAAAACATATAAGAACGACAGAGAGACCCGAAAACAGAGTTAAATTGAGAGTTTAGATATTAATTATTGTTGAAGAAAAACACACAAAACTATGACCTGTTGATTGACTTCAAAAGATATTCAAATTGAATGCAAAATTATTAAAATATTGATTGAAATTCCACACTGACTGAAGAAATAATCTTATGACTGCGTTCCGTCTGTTAAGATGATGCTTTTAGATCTTTAAAAACACTATTCTTTACAAGGACAAATGAGATGAATCGAGATTATTAAAATATGACGCCATTATGGTCGGCATGTATTGTGTTTAATTTTTGTTAAAACATAAAAATGTGGAATTTAGTTCGTGTAAAAATAGCTTAAAAGGCCATGGGTTTCTAGAAAGTAATATTTATGGTTCAATTGCATACTTAATATCAGATAAAATATAAATTTAGTGAAAACAAAAGCTCAGCGTGACATACCTGTAACAGGATAAAAAACAAAGTGAAAATCAAAAGAACTTTTTCCTCCCAGTAGAGCCTTTCTATCTACGGAGACACTATCAACTCAATTAAATGTAAGGAATCGATAATCTATATTAAAGAATAACCTAGAAATCTATATTATAGAACGGCAAATTTACAGTTCGTCTAAAGAATCGATATTCTGCAGTATGCAGAGTTATCCATAGATGGCAGCGCCAATACCTAAAATCCAATACAGGGACTTTACTAAAATCCAGTGTGACGAAATAAGTTTTATTTCGTTACATGCTCTATATCCTAATATGCACTTATACTTTAGGCCCGGTTGTACAAGTCGAGTTCAAGTCAGAGTTCTAGAGAACCACGTTTAACAATCAACCTGTCGAAAACAAGAGATAACGTTGTACATGCCAATTTTAAACCCAGCTCTACCGATCATCTTTCACGCAAGTAAGCGTAATGTTGGTAACAGGTCGCACCTGCGTAGAGATACTTGTTCTATCAAAAATGATATGTTTGGATGGTTTCAAAGGTAATTGGTTGTATTAAAGCTTTTCAGGTCGTGCTCTGTATTGAGACTAGAATCAGTACGTCGGGATGATCCTATTCGACATCGAAAAGGCCTTTGACACCGCTTGGCACGACGGGCTGATTCACAAGATGATAGCTCTGGGTTATCTTTCTAACTTGGTACGCCTTATTCAATCATACCTCGCCCGCCGCAAAACGAAAGTCCGCATCGGACAGTCACTTTTAACCCCCCGCACCCTCAAAGCGGGAGTCCCACAAGGAGGAGTCCTATCCCCGCACCTCTTTAATATCTTTACCCACGATATCCCTAAATCCCCCGAGAGCACCCTGGCCCTCTTCATCGTAAGGTCACACGTTACTTCCGCACCGCCATGGACATCCCATGATTCATCCGTAACGTAGATTTACACCGCGACATCAAACATACACCACATTCCCAGTTTCTCCACGAGAGAAACACGAAGATTCTAACTTCGGCCCCTTATCAGACAAGCCTTCAACTATGACATCGATGCCCCTTACTGTCATAAAAGACCCCGTCACCAACTTCTCTAGGTGCGCCATGTAGCACCACCACCCTCCAAAGGTCCCCCCCGATACACGCCACAAAAACCCATAATTAAGCCCTCCCTCAGATTCCAGAGGAAAAGTACCTTAAGTACTTTTTGGTAAGACCCTGCAAAATTGGACCGCAGGGGGCGTGGAAAGAAGTCCGGAAGGAGTCATTGAGACTCAGAGCAAAATAAGCTCAGGGCCACAAGGACTTTCGCCAGACGAGCTCACCTCTCCGCGTGTGTGTGTGTGTGTCTTTGTTGGAGATTGTAGTGTTTTGAGTGGTGGCTTTTCATTTCTTTTTAATTTTACAAAATTTTGGTAAAGGAAGAAAATAAAAAACTGAATTTCTTAAAGATAAATAATTTTACTGTAAATGTTGTGGAAAATCCGAGGTAAACAATTTATATTATCAAGTTTTCAGGAAATATCTGATACCAGATTGGTCCAAAAATACTGTTCAATGTTTGAGGACACCTACATCCAAATCACTAGCTATAGGTAATTTAGTTTTGTGGTTGTTACACTATTCCTGCTTCAATTTTGTTTTCTAAATTTTAACCATTAGTCCATATAAATTTTAATTGTCATATTTTTTCCATTTTTTAAAGATGATTCTTCCACTAGAAGAAAACGAAATGAGTAGGATGCAATGTGTAGCACAGTAAGCCAATGGGCTGCGTCAAAAGTTAGTTTGGAGTTTGTAAAACTAGGTTTGCCGAGAAAGAAAAAAATTTCAGAATAAAGTTAATGCAAGATAAATTCGAAAAAGAATGTGAGTTGAAGAAGAATGAATCGGAATAATAAATAAATTATTATTATTATTAGATATTACATTATTATTGTTATTATTTTTTTATAGACTGACTATAAAGTCCTGCAATGTATTTTCTTACTCACCAAATTATTCGGCTTGCTGTACCTTTTCAAAGAACAAAAATACGAACTAAACAAATGCACGGAAACGTTAACAATATTTTTTAAGTTATGTTGTCCAAAAAATTGATAACCTTGGCTTAATTCCATAAATTCCATGGATTAACAGAACTGCTGAAAATGACTGCTTTAGAACCAAGCTTATGCTTAAACGTGTTTTGTACAACTGGGCTTCGTATCTTGAGTAAAGTTCAGCCTTGAACCGATTCTGAAGTTGGATTGTACAACCGGGTCTTATGATATACTATTTTTTTATTTGGGTACTTTTAATATGACGCCGACAAAAAGGTACATCTAGTTATCAACATGAATTTATTTTTATTTTTTCTGTTGGAAAATATGATGTTATAAAAGCATGACTGCTCCTTTGACGTACTTTAGTTTCTGAACCTTCTTCCTTAAAGTGTGACGTAATTTAAGGCTTAGCAATATAATGACTATTGATGATTTATTGTAACGGATGTGATCATTGCAGGCAGTTTAGGGAACTCTAAGCGATGCTACTTATGCATTGGAATCTGGTTTTGCTATGTGTAACTACTATTATGGCAGGATTATAATATAGTAAATTCCTAAAACGATAAATTAAATTCTTAGACATAGGCATTTCAAGAAGCTCTTAATCTATTGATGAAGTGGTTTTACTTGTAATATATTTTAAATGATTTCCCTTAAGAAATGAATTACTAATAGGTTCCATTATTTATTATTGGATTCTAAAAAAAAAGCTTATAAAAAAAAAGCAAAAACAACAAAGAAAAATAAAAGTAAACAATGTTTTAACCTGAAATTGTATAAAAGGCATTTATTACTAAGTATTTTTCAAAATTTTGAACTAAAAAGGATTGTCTTCTATCAGTAAAAATATATTTATACAAAGAGAAGCTTCATTCAACATAATATACTGATGTAATCGGATAATACTGCAACTTAGGTAGTAAAGTATAAGGCCAAGATATAACTTCGTTGGATGGTTAACCTACATAAATATTTTTACTGCAGTTAAGTATTTAAATCCTTCATTCTTTTTTACAGTTACATCTAATTTGTTCCTTACTTGAACTCCTACTTTACCGGGAATGTTGTTACATTTAGCGGAAAAAGTTTCAACAATCCTAATTGATTCTCTTAAACTTAAATTTCTACTCTCTAATGAGGATATTATGTCCGGTATAAAACTGAAATTAACCTTAATAAAAACAAGATCTTTAACTACACTTGCACTTTTTACAAACTCTTTACTTTGCACAATACACTACGAATCATCATCTAAATCCAAAATTAGTTCTTTAATGGCTTCGAAATGTTCTGTGTAGAATATTGTGGCCTTAATCCATGTTCCCCACCTGGAGGTAAACTAACTACTGGTAATATCTCCTTATACATCTGTGCTCTTAGAGGTGCTTTAAGAAACACTTTTTTTATATTTGAAATTAACTTATTTACTAAAGGATATTCAGTTCTGACGGTTTCTGCTACTCGGTTTATTTCATGTAAAAGACAAGTCACATGTACCATATTGAGGTAAAAGATTCTTAAGTTTGGGTCTACTTTTATCATATATGATATAATGATGATAACAAATGTGTTGAGTGTCCATCAATTGTTGCTGAAACGTTTAACTGTTTTTTCCGGGATGCTCCTTTAAATACTATAAAACAGATTGTAAATCAGAATACTAAAAAAACTATCAATAATGCTAGGAATGTAAACAAAAATAACCTGCTGCTTTGTCCATTTACGGCTGACGGATTTATTGCAATCTTAAATAATTAAATTAAAAACAAGCCATCAGCAGGACCGGATGATATTCCCGCTTTTTTAATTAAAAAGATTGTCGAGGATATTACTAAGCCATTTGTGTTCTTGGTTAACCTTTCTTTTTGTACTGGAAAATTTCCAACATCCCTGAAAAGGGGTAAAATTACTCCTATCCATAAAAAAGGTAATGAAAACTCTTTAGAGAATTATCGACCAATTACGTTGACCTCTGTCTTTTCTAAGATGTTTTAATATTGTTTTTTGGACCGGCTGGTCCCATATTTAAATGAATTCAACATTATATCTAAAAACCAACATGGCTTTCAGAATAAAAAATCGACAACTACAGGAATGCATGCCTTTTATACGGAGTTAGCTAGGTTTATTGATGCAAATGAGAGTCCTGTTGGGATCTTTTGTGATCTGAGCAGGGCTTTTGATTGTGTCAGCCATAATGTTCTTCTTCAAAAGATGAAGAAATATGGCATATATGGAAGGTCTTATGACTGGATCCATTCATTTGTTGACAACCGCACACAGTATGTTAGTGTTAATAACTTCAATGGACAGTCGAGGAGGGTGATAAATTTGTCAACTGTGAATATTAATGTAGGGGTTCCACAGGGCTCTGTTTTAGGTCCTGTGTTGTTTTTATTGTATTTAAATAATATAGATCATGTAGGTCCGGAGGCACATCGTACAGCTTTTGCTGATGACGTTTCTTTTCTTATTTCGAATAAGTTCTCAAATATTCTCGAACAAACATCTAATAATGCGCTTCTTGAGCTCCCAGTTGGTTGAAACATTATCATTATGTTTTTGAACGTTGAGAAGACACGGTTCGTCAGGTTCCACAGTAGACAAAAACAGGTAGAAAATATAGATCTTCGTATCGATAATAAATCCTTATGCCAAACTTTTAACATCAAGTTTCTCGGTATATGTCCGGATGAATGTTTAAACCGGAGGGATCATTGTGAGCATGTTGCAGCTAAACTAAATTCATCATATTATCTGCTGATGAATTTAAGATCTATTTTGGACAACGATCATTTGGTGATGTTATACTATGCTTATGTTGAATCACACCTAAGATATGGGCTAGCATTTTGGTGGTGTTTCTACACTAAGTAAAAATGTTTTTAAGAAATAAAAAAGAATTTTAGGTTGTATAGCAGGTATTCCTGGTCGGCATAGTTGCCGAAACCTTTTTAGAAAATTTAAGATATTGCCTCTTCCTTATTTGCATATACTAGAATTAGCTATATATATATATATTGTAATAAAAGTGATTTTACTCAGAATAAGGACATTCACGGTTTCGCTAGTTAAGTGTTTCTACATAGATATATGTTGTATATTTTTTATTTATTTTACTCGATTTAGCTCTTCTTGACTATTCCCCTACAATTATTATATATTGTCTTTTGGGAAAATAAACGATTTGATTTGATTTGATTTGATTTGATTTGATAAACGGTGCTGCATCAGACAGAAGCACTAAAATCTTTTCATCTGGGACTGGCTTTGGTAAAAGGAAGCTCGATAGGGACTGCTGAATAAATCGGGTTACAGTCACATTATTAGATTTGTCTAGCTGCTTAGAATCCATTAAATACGGGTTTGTTGCTTTATCTTCTTGAAGTGCTCCAATCATAGAATGTGCGATATATCTGCCACAAGCATCTGTGCTTTCATCAACAATAATGTAAAATATTTTATCACCCAGCGAAGCTCTAATTTCTTCTAAAATGGTTTCGCATACTAAATGGACATTCTTCTTTCTAAGCGTGGATTCGTCAGGAATGGTTCGTTGATAATATTTTTGCAAGATTCCTCTAAATTGAGGATTTTGCAATTTTTTTAGGGTATGTTTGCTGCGACCAATGCCTTGCATAAGTCTCCTTCAAAAATTTCCTTTTCAGATTTCGATTTTCTCCAACATTTTGAAATGCGTTTTTTACACGCAGCTGGAACGACTCAGATTTAATTTTTTGTAACTTTGATTTATGCAGCGGTGTTTTCAAATGTTGATCGATTTGGAACTTCTCTCACAACCAATAATTTTTGCTTTACAGAAGACTTTTTCTCCACTAAACTCTAACTCTAAAAAAATTTTAATCCACGAAGATGTATTCGCCACTTTAGACATTTTGAACACTAATTTTAAATCACTAGTTTCACACTGAAAATACTGAAATCTTTCGACAAACTAAAACGTATTACAACCCGATATAAATAAAGTTTGTTAAGCAGGTAATAATAAGACATTATTAAGTGACAAAAAGTAACCCCTAACAATATACCTGCAAATCCCGGAATCCCCCAATAAATACCTTGTGTATAACGAAAATGTAAATATTAATTATAATATAATTATCTTCAGATTGGAAAATTCCTGAAACAAGTGCCGGACTGGACATTAAACCTATGAGTCTACGAGTGCTCATGACCGGGCGTTTTTAATTTTTTGATAACGCCGAAACATAAAAATATGCTCATAAAATAATAATTTGGGAAAAATATGCGTTTTATTATAAAATTAATAAAATATGCAAAAAATGCATATGTATGCATGTATAGAAACCGTCGATTATTTCTTAAAGCACAACAGCCAGAAAGCCGTAGAGAAATAAATCATGTTTCTCAGAATATTTTTGAATTTTACATAAAATTACAATTATTTTTTATTAAGTGCATTATAAGTCTGAACCTAACAGTTTCTGAGATATCGACTTTTGAAAAATGACATTTTTGAAATTTGACAGGTTCTAGCTTTCTAACGGTTCGCCTTAGAGTAAAACGACTTACATGCCCCTATCGTAGTTTTAACTATCTTTCTAAAAGTGTCAACTTCCGGTTAAACCGGATGTAGCTCAAAAGCCGGAAATATAGTACTTCCGGTTTAACCGGAAGTTGGCTTCTTTAGGAAGATAATAAAAAAGTAAGATAGGGACATGTAAGCCGTTTTGATTTATAGCATACCGTTAGAAAGCTAGAAGCTGTCAAAGTTCAAAAATGTCATTTTCCAAATGTCGATATCTCAGAAACTGTTAGGTTCAGACTTATAATGCACTTAATAAAAAATAAGTGTAATTTTATGTAAAATCCAAAAATATTATGAGATATAGGGTGTTTCATTAAAAAAAAAAGTAACTTTATTTCTCTACGGCTTTCTGACTCATCCTGTATACTTAGTTTTTTTAAATTCTAATAGACAATAAACAACCCTAGAACTTTTATCTTGAATATTTTTTGCTAGCTGTTGTACTTTATGAAATAATCGACCGTTTCCATACATATCAACGACCCTGTATGAGGAGCTATTTTTCAAAAGGGAACAAACGAATTATAGGTAAAGGTGGCGCTGCATTCCTTAGGACTGTACTAAATTCTCAGCAAACATTTTAGCATTCAAATCGAAACAAGTCCCTTGCAAATAGATACACCATTTGGTATATATTTTACAAAATGTAACAATTCCAGCAAATTATATTTTTCAAGGCGTAACATGTCCACATTTTGTTTCAAAATGCAACAGGTCCGAATAAATACATACTCTTTCATCAATTAAATTATTGCGGTAGCGTGTCAAAGTTGAAGCAGTACTTTTGCTACAGTTTTATCATTTAAAATGGATGCGAATGAAGGTGTTACTGTGTCAGAGCATAGTGTGGGCAGCCGCAAAAGATCCAGATTGGTTAGCAATAGGAGGATTGCGAAAAAAAACGAAAAGTAAGTATTAAGTGATATTTGTTAGGTTAAATGGCAGTGACTATAGTACCGCAGCCGTATACATATATCTGTTTATTTGAGCAGCCACTGTTTTTTTACTTAATTATTGTCTCTGCACTGTTTTTAGAATTTTATTGATGTATTGTTTATTCCTGTCAATATTTATATAAGTGGTAATGCAACATTGCCGTTATAGGATTTACATTGGTGAATTCCATAGCAATTATTACCTTCGAATAACATTTTTAGATATGCACCTGCAGACCCAAATTTAGTTCGCTGGGAAAATTCATGCCAACATAATAAAAAGCAAAATTATCAATGCCAGAAAATTGACATCAACACCTTGAAATTCGCAAAACAATATGTCTACAAGGATAATTCCAAGAATAATCAAAATATAAGACTAGCTTCTTTACTGAAAGTTGCAAAACCTGTAAGGAATCGGAAAATAAATGCGACTTCTTCTAAGCCGCATGATTTTCAAATTCAGTATACTGTAAGTATATCGACATTATTTCCACCGTTGATTGAAGAAAGTACTTCTTCAATTAACGCTTCCACTGTAATACTTTATTAATAACGGGGTATGTTTTATAGGTCCGTGACAAAACAAAATACTACGTGGTCTGCAGGGCCTTTTTCTTAAAACTATTTGAAGTTAAGCCTCGACGTTCGCTAAAACAACTGCCTAAATTTGAGAGAGTAAATTAATTTATTGGTAAATTCAAAGCACAAGAGAGTCATTACAATCGTAGTAAATCTCAGAGACTGTATCTGCATTCGTCATTAACCATAAGAAAAATGTGGAAGATGTATAATGATGAAGCAGACGTCGAGTTTCAAGTGAAATATTGTTATTTTCATAAAATATTTTCGACTCAGTTTAATCTTGGATTCGGATCACCTGCCACTGATGTATGTAGCTATTGTGAACGCACCAAATTCCGAATAAAAAATAATCCAACAGATGATGATGCTAAACGCGACTTAAAGGTTCATCAAGTTAAGGCGAAACAGTTTAACTTACTAATGAAAGAAAAGCGAGACAACGAAGTTACTTACTGTTTTGACCTTCAACAAGTTCAAAATCTGCCAAAAATTCCCATACAGGAGACATTTTACTCTCTGCAAATAGCTTATTATTGCTTTTGTGTTGTTGATGTAGATGCCAAAACCCCAAACTTTTATGTTTGGACTGAGAACGTTGGCGGCCGAGGATCCAGCGAGGTTGGGTCAGCGCTTCTTCATTTTCTTACACACTCTCAGTTTAACGAATCGGTAACGAAAATTCGTTTTTTTTGTGACGGATGCGGGGGTCAGAACAAGAACAGCCATATCCTGCACATGCTGATGTACTGGCTTCATAAGGAATCGCAAAAGCATATTAAGGAAATTGAAATAATTTTTCCTGTGCGAGGTCATTCTTATCTGCCTGCTGATCGAGTTTTCGGACGAGTGGAGAAAGAATTACGCAGACACGACAGAATTATTTTACCATCAGATTATACTGATATCTACAAGACGTTTGGAAATGTATTTGAGCGGGAGAAGGACTGGAGAGTATACGATTTGAAGAGTCTGCTTACGATATTTAAGAAATTCGACGGGATCAGCGAACAAAAAGTTGTTAATTTGAAGAAAACTTGGAACCGTGGTAAAAAACAGAATGAGGTAACAATACAAGTGTTTTATAGAAATTAAGATCCGTCAAAAAAAGAAAACACCCTTTTGAAAAGGGGGAAATCGTTAGCGAGTGTTTTGCTGAGGCCATTAATGGGTAATCATAAGATTTCAGCTGATAAAGGAAAAGCAGTGAACAATCTTCTAGTTGCAGCTTTCGGCGAAAACTGCCGCCTTGAAGAAAGCTTACAGTGGTACTTTGAAGTGTTGATCAGTGACTTTCGAAACGATGCTGAAATTAATCAAGACGATCAAGTGAATTGCGACTGTACACAGGAAAAGCCAGAACTGCAAACCTAAAAATGTGAAATCTTAAATTCGTTCTTTCCGTTTTACTGTATTATTGGAAATAAATTTTTTTTTCAAAATATAACTAGTCCTAATTTCTCTTTCAAAAGGAAACAAGTCAATTCAAATAGTGGCCATAAAATTCTATAGGATTAATTTTGATTTACACAAAAGAATAATTTCAGTTAATTACATATTCTTAAATAAAAAAAAATAAAAACCGGTTCTCTACGATTTGCACATATTGCCAAATCAGTTATTTTGCCATACCCACAAATTCAGAAAATGGACTTGTTGCCTTTTGAAAAATAGCTCCTCGTATATGCACTTTGCATATATTCCGCCCTTTATGAATTACTTTATATTTGGAACAAAGCTTCTTTAGGTGCTTTTGTAAATTATTAGTACATAAAGGGATTGAAACTAAGTTATACACTCGGGCCCAACAGATCTTGTAGGAAGCATTTGTTTTTGTAACGAAATTCTGTAGGACCTCAAACCGTGCGAGCCAAAATGATTAGCACCAAAGCATGCGATATGCGATATGCAAATAAATGCGATTTATTTCTTTATTATTTTTTTTCTCGAGAACGATTGCTCGTAGCGACTTTCACCAAGTATGCCTTTTTCATGTAAAAATAATAAGAAATCCATTTTTTTGCTTAGAAATGTAATGCAAGCACGCATAAAAAAGTTATGACTCCTCAAAAGAGTAAAAAGACACGTAGGTGGCGTCCTCTACAAATTCGAATTTCGCATTTCAAAAAACCCCTAGATTCCAATTTTCGTCCAAATATGGACATTATTTCAATCATTTACGAAAAACGCAAATAAAAATAAATTTTAACACCCTGTATCTCAAAAATGAAGGGCTTGCGGACCCATACTTATATGAACTTTTCACCTTAAAAAATGTAAATATCTGACACTTATTAAATAACACCCTGTATAAGTAAATAAATAACCTGCTTTGAAGAAGTATTTTTTTTTTAATTTGTCATAATCCTCTAAATAACTCTATCGAAATGATTGTAAATGATAGCAGATAGAATGGCAATAAAAATAATATAATTTTGCTTAAGAGTGCAAAATTTTATTTAAGTATAAGAACTCTTAAATCCATAAAAATTCCGCTTTTCAAGTATTTTTTCATTAATTTCAATGGCTGCTAGATTAGGGAACACTCAAAAAGCTGATGATGATCTCTTAAGGAAATTTAATCCATAATTAGCGGTATTATGTTTGCCTAATGGAGCTAACCTCTCGTTTATAATACGAGATTTTCAGTCTTTATATTAATTTTCATTCAGTCATGGTTTTCTTTTTAGTTTCTTTTTTTAGTTTGAATAATAAAATTATCATCTGGCTTACGATGGCTGGAGATACGAGGGAAACTAAAAATGTTAAACCTTTATTTTAAACTACTATGACATATTGAATCATAGATATCTCCGGGGTGAAGATTACTCATATTTAACAGAAAAGAAAAATCCAAAATTCTTCACAAATATGTGAAGAATTTTGGATTTTTCTTTCCTGTTAAATACTATGACATAGTTTTCTACACAAGAGCAAAAATAATATTCTTACATGCTTCATTTAGTCAAAGTACGTGATGGCAATGTTTTGTGATTTCTTTTTATTAATTAAATTGTTTTTTAGCGAAGTAAAATCTGATACAGGAAGGAATACCAGTAATTCTTTAAAAAAAATTGAATTAAAATTTAAGTTGTGGCTAACCTCGTCTTGTCAAATTATGATATTGTGATGAATGAAGGATTCTAATGAAAAATACTTCGTAAGCCAAGAATCGTGAAGTTGCTCTTTGGGCAGTTTCTAGGGTGGAAAATATATGAATAATGCTATGATGATGGTTGCAAAATCAAAATGTCACCGGATAGAGGCTGGTCCTGGTGCCTCATCAAGCGAAATTATCCCAACATCCACGATTTCCTATGAACAGGCGGGTCCTTCGAACAACATTCAAAATGGAAATGGTGTGACAACTGAAGTCGTTAAAAGACCCCAGATTAGCAGCTTCCAAATTGACTTCTGCTATATAAGAGGACCGAACTCAATGCAGTTCATCAACATCTATAATCTACCAAACCTCATGTACACGCACTAACCGAAACAAAAGGCAGATCATCGACGAGTACGGTCAACTATTTATATCCTGGATACGACTTTCATCCCCGAATTAGGCGCCAGTTTGGCCTCTGCCTGTTTGTCCGCAGTGATATTTCTTGTTATCGAGAGGAGATACTTGAGCCTAATGACTTTGATGTAATGTGGTTTAATATATCAACGTATCAAGATAAATACTGAATTCATCTGCTTGCTCTCCTCATCTGCTAATACTATCGACTTTTTGCAAACCCACCATCCCAATTCCGAAGTTGTCTTCCTTGGCGACTTTAACGCTCATGATGCCAACTGGCTCAAATACTCAAATATAACCTACGAGCAAGATCGCGATGCCTAATCTTTTGTCATCAGCTCTGGCCTCACCCAACTGGTGGGTGAACCAACTTTACTAGTTTGTTAGATATTTTCTTAACTTCAAACCCCGACTTGTACCTACACTGTCACCGTGAAGCCTTTGTTAGGAACGTCTGACCACAACCTTATTTCGGCACTGAGTAAACTATCAAGTAGTGCTGAACAGCCCCCTGAACCACGCAAGATCTGGCATTATACATCAGCTAAGTGGGATGACCCAAAGGACCATTTTCGAGCCTTTCCTTGGCGGGACGTTTGTTTCTTATTACTGGCATGGAAGCCTTCATCCCTTTCTTAAAAAAGTGCCCTTCTAACGGCAAGCCTTGGTTCAGCAAAAATTGCGAACGAGCTGATCAGTCAAAAAATTATTTCTACCGACAATGGCATCGCTGGAGTACTGTTCGCTTATTTGGGTATCTGCTCCTAAACACACCCTGAGATTGCAAGATTCCATTCGAAGAAGAGCCATTCGTTTGAACGGTGACCATGATCTGACCAACAACCTGGGAAGTCTTGAACATCGAAGGCAGGTTGGCGACTTGAGTCTATTTTACAAATATTTTCATGGCAAGTTCTCAACTGAGGTCGCCCGCTTGATTCCACCTAGAGCTGTGCATGGTAGAAATACACGAAGAGCCACAGCAGACGGTACTTTGAACTTTTAGATATGAGAGAAGGTTGTAAAACATATATGAAGAGGCCCCAGAAGAATCTGGGATGACAGTGACTTAACAAAATAGACACAAGAGGTATATTTGTGAAAAGAATATGCTATTATATTGTATATTATTACGTATGTAATGGTAGTCTTTTTAAGTAAAATATTTCTATCTTCTCCCCTGTTTATTTAGTGATAACTTTTCGAATCCGTTAGTTAAAGGCTGGTGTTGATGATTCACTTTTTTTTTAATTTAATTTCTTGGGAGATTATTGAATGGGTTTTGTTTTATTTATAGATTATCTCCTTATCTTTATGTTCTATCTGGTCTGCTATAGAGGGAATCAATCTTCTTTTAGGTGTTTAAATCTGGATCATTTAAAGGGAGGTATGAGCGCCTTTTTAGACTTATTCTTCTCTTAGCTCAAAAACGCCCGATTTGTCGAGGCTTCCATCGTTAGTGCCTCTCCACTATTGCTGGAGGCAGCCGATTCTTAGGAAAGTTGTAGGTAGTGATTGCACATGTGAACTTGTAATTAGTGAGATGGTGGATACGCTTGTAGTAATACGTTTGTAGTAATCCGCTAATATTTTGTCATAAGATTTAGTTAGTGTCGGTATTTAAAAGTCTCTGTGTAATACTACATTTAAAGTATATCTCGGAGCGTCCGCAATTATTTTTGACACTCTATTTTGTAGCACTAACTTGTTATGCGATGTCCTGCTTATGGTGCACCATGTTGGCACTCCGTAAGTCATGACCGGCCTGACGAGAGTCTTGTATAAATTAAATATAGTTCTATAACCTATCTTGCTCCTTTTATTTAACAGACAATATATAGAACGAAGCTGATTGGCAGCTTTTTATAATCTCAGTTCAGAGTCCTTTCTCCAATTTAGTCGCTCATCAGAAACAAGTCCCAAGTACTTGACTTCTTGGACCCAGTTTATCTGAATGCCGTTAACCAAGAGCCTAGACTCGGATCTTCTAACTCTGATCTTCGTGAAGAAAATGGCCTTCGTCTTGGCCGGATTCAGGCGAATCCTCTACCTCGAAAGCCACTTTTCTAGAACTTGTATGTACCTCTGCAATCTAGCCACGACCAGCCGCAGTTGAAATAAGAACAGCTCGTTAAATCTGTCCCTAGGAATATAATGAACGTATACATTGTACATACACCATCGGAGCGAGAGAAGACCCTTGCGAGACTCCCGCCCTGAAATGTTTAGTCTCAAAAAGCGCGCCTTCTGAGGAGACTGCAAAACTCCTTCTCTCCAAAAAAGAAGCAATAATCTTAACGAGAAACAACTCAATCTATAGAATCATGTTTAGTTTTAAAATCAGTCTGGGACTATTAACTTTTATATCTATACAGGTAAGCTTCTCAACAGAACTTCACTTGAATACTGTATCTTAAAATTAGTAGCTTGTTAAGGTAGGGGTGATAGACAGCACCAGTGTCTCGGTAGTCGGTATGATTTAAGTGGGTGTGAGTGGAAGTATTCTGTACGTTTGGAGTAGTCTATACAACTCAACCAATATACCGTGGCGGTATTAATATAACTTTTTGCTCTACTATAATTTTAGTTTTTTTATGGTTGCACTAAATTGAACTTAATTTATCTTAGAGGTCTGACGGGGCGGGCTACCACCATTTGTCAGAACAATGATTAAGGCATAATATCGAATAATGTAGTTATAATCCCATCTTTGCAACAATTGAGTTTATTGCCAAAACCCCATTGATACACCAACTTTCAACAAAACTAAGAGCCATAATTAAACAAGCTTCCCATATGTCTCAAATTTTTTTGGACATATTGCTTGAACGATTAGTATTTCCTTTATATACTTATTAAGGGTGACCCTGTTTCACTTCATTCCATGCTTTTCCCTAATACTTTTCAAGCAATATCGAAGTATCTAAGTAAATAAATGGACCTCCCCATACATCAATAAACAACTTTTCCAAACCTTGTGTATTGATTGATTACCTGGCTAAAAGAACTTTAGCACAAAACTTTTTTCCTTTATATTTAACTGAACAACCGAGTAATATATTCCAAAGTTTAAAGCTCCGCTGACGTGAAAAATATTTTTTCGAGTAAACTTCCGTCTGTTTGGTTTTCTTATTGACCTTTTCGCTTTTTGGTTTTTCTTGAAATTTTGCGAGTTTGCATAAGCATTACGAGAATTTTTCGTTATAGTTTTGTACATAGTCTGGTGGGTTGGATTCGGAAAAAACATTTGCTGCAAAAATTGGAATACAAATATTTTAACATATTACTGAAAGCTTATGTATAATAAAGTAAAGTAGACACAGTCTTCATCTACAAATCTTAGTTTCATTGAATTGGGCACAGTAAGGAATAATAATACTAGGTATATCCCTAGACGTTTCGACTGTGTAAACAGTCATCTTTTGGGGTTAGTAACTAAAAGAAATATAAAACAAGCTTACAAAGAAGAAGTGATGTGTGGTTGAAGGTTGAAGATTGACAGACATAACAGAGGGATGAAGGTTTAAATTACTGATTTGAAGTGGGGGAAATTTTTATTTCAATATTGATTAGGATTTGTGAGTTATTTGAAACGCATATAGTATAGTAACGAACACTGCAAAAAGAAAAATATATTCAGTGTAGGACAAGAAGTTGAGAAGTAGAACAATTAAGTACATATGCGAGATGTTACACGTGGCGACATCTCGTAGCAATCGAGCTATCCACCTAACCAGGGAAGGGAAAAACATCTTTCTTTTAGAACAATTAAGCATTGAATGACTTGAGATTAAATTTATAATATATTGTTACTTACTTAAAATATTTAAAACAAGTATTGTTAAATGGTAATCTAGAGATTCGTAAATTGACGATGAATGTGTTTTTATGAGGATCACTTAACAAAATGCCATCTTTTAGCGGTTTTACATGATTCTAACATTTTTGTTTTAAGTTTGAAGATTGGTTGCAAGATTTTAAAAAGAATGTTTTACTTTATATACCGCTGAACTACAGCGTACACAGTAGCCAATTAAGCTGGGTTTATAGTTTGACGGTGGCTGGTACTGGTCGACGTTTGACGGTCTGTTGGCGGTGGCCGGTGAAAAATAGGATTTACAATTTGACGGCCGCATCACCGTTGGACATTTGGACAAACATTTTCCCAACCAAAGACGATTTTGTCATTGATAACACAGGCCTGCATGAAATTTGTGATGACATGACTTTTGTTTTGCTAAGCTCAGTTTTTATATAGAAATAACTAATTAAAATACAATTGGTCTCTATCATCCACAGAATTTTTTTTTGCAAAAAAAAATATAAGAAAATTTTATAATGGCGTTTTAAGACATTTTAAAATGGAATGTAGTACTTGAAATTCTAGGTATTAACCCAAAAATGATTTTCTGTGGTGCTTTTCAAGAGATTTCTTTAGTAGGCGCTCATTACCTGAGGTGAATCTTTTATTATGGCTCTCATTACCTGAGGTAAATATTTTATTATATGTATTAATTGCTAAATTTATGGTAAAAAGAGACCTTTCCACCTATGCTACCCACGTATGGAACAATGCAATAGAACATCACAGGAAGTTCCGGGCGGTAGCACTGGACATTTCCAAGGCCTTTGACCGAGTATGTCATGAGAGGCTTCTAACTGAAGCGAGAGCATACGGGATGCCGGTTCATTTTGTTTATAGCTGTTATACTTTCTTAAAGACCGTTCTCTGCAGGTGGCTATAGATGGATTTAATTCAGGTATATTTAACATCAATGCCAGAGTTCCTCAAGGTTCTATATTGTCGCCGACCGTCTTCTTACTACACATTAATGATCTTTTGGAACAGCACTTGTTGCATCCTTTACTTTGGATGCTTGAACATCGACTGCCAATGCACATCCCGATAGACAGCAAGAGATCTCATATCTTAAGACTTGGAAAAAATTCTGCCTTGGGGTGACAGTAACCAAGTAGAGTTTAAGTCTAAAAAATACAGTCGGTACTTTTTTCTAAAAAAGTTAATGTCGACGAACCGGAGATAGGCATGGCGGGACACTCGATTCCCTTGGCAACATCGACTCGTTTACTTAGCGCAAATTTGACAATATCATTCCCTCGTTAATTGAATCAAAGAGATTCGAATTACATATATTATAATTATCTGGTCTACAAGATTGGGATCAATAAAGTTCCCAAATATTTACTAGATAAACTTAATGGATGTTCTGATATGCACAATCTTTTTAC
This sequence comes from Polydrusus tereticollis, assembly GCA_963920685.1. NCBI lineage: Eukaryota > Metazoa > Arthropoda > Insecta > Coleoptera > Curculionidae > Polydrusus > Polydrusus tereticollis. The sequence continues at coordinate 91,598,848 of OY987331.1, forward strand.
TCGCCATAGAGACTTGTACAGTTTGTCCAGACACACTCATGCATTTTTCCAGCGCTCATTTAGTCATACTGCCGTTACCGCATTCAATTCCTTGCCTGATCGCATTAGAGCTGCCCCCAGCCCGTCTTCATTCTATATGGGCGTAAGGGAATATTTGCTGGCGAGTCGCCGGTCGCGCTTAGAGTAGCACTGCTTCTTAATACCATATTGTATTTTATTTGTTATTATCTTATCGATTTTTTATCAATGTAGGTACTCATTATTATCTCTACCATTACCCATCATAACTAGTATAGTTGTTCGAGAATTGTATTTCGTAATCTCTCTTAAAAAAATATCTGTTTATACCTTCATATCTTTAAACTCTTAAGCAATTTCTGTGAACCTTCTCTTTTTCACTAATTATTCTTTTTTCTCCTTTGATTTATATGATAATAATATATATCATCTATTTAGCTATTAGAATAAGTAATCACTTTCTAAAGGGTGGTTGTATATGAGCAGCTATAGTTGGATACTGCCACTCACATTCTAACTTTCTATTGTATGTATCTAATTAAAGAAAGATATTATTATTATTATTATTATTATTATTATTATTATTAATTTGGATAGTCATATGTCCTGGCATAGTCACGTGGCGGCCATTGCCAGGGGCAGCCTCGCAGATGCTTGGGATGCTTTTTCGAACTAAGAACCTCTATACACCCCAACAGCTTTTGATGTTCTTTAAAGCCTAAATTCGACCTCCGCTGGAGTATTGCTACCATGCTTGGAGTTCTGTTCCTAAACATACCCTGATATTGCTGGATTCCATCTAAAGAAGAGTAATTCACTTGATCATCGACCATGATCTGACTAGCAGCCTAGAAAGTCTAGAACATCGAATATAGGTCGACCACTTGAGCATCTTTTACAATAAGTTTCGTGATCAATCAGTGCCCAACTGTGGTTGCTCACTTGATTCCACTCAGACCGGTGCATGGCAGAAATACATGACGTCCAGTACAGCCCACCCGTACATGGTTCAGCTTAATGTCCCTCCAACGATACTGTTTAAAATCTTACTGATCTGGAGAACGTCCTCTCTTTGGAACGATCTCCCTGAGGCAGTGTTCCCCAACAAGTACAATCTTCAAAGATTTGAGGCCAACGTTAATATATTCCTGGGCACACGCACCGCTCGTAGAGTGTCATAAAGAATTTATCCTGCAATGCTGTGCTTGATCATAACAAGACCGTTGCAGCCACACTTAAAAAAAAAACTATTTTGCACCTTTAATCTAAGATGGTGATTTGCGCTCCCACCACTAATGCCAAAACTTTATATTGTTCGTCACACTTCTGACCTTAACAACGTACATCAAAATCGTTTCCTCCTGACATTCTGTAATGGCGACATTTTATTTTGTTGTTTTGGCAACAAATATTTCAGTTTCCAAACAAATATGTTTACCGACACTGCACATCCTGTAAATACGTCAATGTGAAACAAAGAATCCCAAAAGTCCGTTTCTTTTACCGAAAAGTCGAAACTAAAACTCTTAGAAAAAGTAATAGCGTTTCTTTTATCAGTGTTTTGTGGTAATGGGTCGAAAGATAGTTAGCAACTTTACCGACCAAATGTTATCCGATCCCGGCCACTGAGAAACGTGTCAATTTGTAAATGTAACAAACTGGAAGACTTTTGCAATTAAGGACTTTTAAGAGTTCCAGCGAAGGGTAATTTTATTTTAGATTAACGGAAAATAGTAACTGGTACAGTAAATACCTACCTACAATGTTCTTTTAAATTGAGAAATTATACAGTGTACGCCAAAAAGTAAGCTCACACAATCCCCTCGTTAAAATTACGACAAATAAAATACCACTAAAATAGATGTCGATTCGTAAATCTAATAAGCTGGCAGATTTGCGCAATTAAGAACTTTTAACAGTTCTTGGGAAAAGCAATTTCGTTGTCGATTTAGAAATAATAGATACTAGTCTCTAAATACGTTTCTACAATGTTCTTAGCAATAAATCGAAATTGATAAAGGTACAGTGTACTTTAAAACTTTTTCCGCTCACGCTTTACTGAAAATTAAGGAAATTCAAATACAATTAACTTGCACATGCAACAAAACTTCGTATCAAATCTGAATAGCACGTTTTAACAGCGTAGCACTGTAACACAGTAGCATCAATTTTCGGTATGTCAGCGTCACGGTGCATCCTATGTTTGGTTGTCTGGATCAGCACTGGTGCGCAAACATAACATTAAATGGAATGACATAATGTAGCCATTTTAAAATTACCACTATTGACTTTGTGGGGAATGTTATACTTTTATAGTTATTTGTTTCAAAAATTGTTTATTTAGTGGTGTTATCTTTGTTTACAGAAAATTAGTTCAAATGGTCAAAATACGTGGGGCTAGAAATAGTGGGTTCGGTTTTCTGTTGGTTTATTGCACAAGACGCTGCAAGTAGGTTGTCCACGTATTTCCGTTTCTGGTTCCCGTCAAATCGCAGAACGCCCACTTTTTACTATTGACAATTTTATGTATAAACAAAGTTGTTTGGAATTATTTTCCTTGTTTCATTATTTAATTTATGTTTTGGTAAAAGCCCAGACTCTCGTATCGTTCTGATTTTTCGTAGGGTGTCTCTGTTCTCTTCTTTTTTTGTTGGTGTTAGGTTAAGTTGGCAAAAGTTTGTGTCAGCTGATTGTTGAAGGAGAAGGGGTTTCTTCGGAGTTCTCGGGGCATTTAATTTTACTCTCTTAAATTCCTTCAGAGAAGAAGGTCAAGCCAGCAGTTGTTCGGCCATCTTTTTGTCAAAAGGCCACGAGGTCTCACCTCCCTTTTAGAGGTAAGCTTCTTTATTACTTTCTTGGATTTTTGGTTAAGGACACGAACAAGCTCACAATGGCGAGCACAGGTTAAGGTCCTTAATGTAAAGTTTGTATTTATATTATACAGCTCTTGAAAATGGTTTAAGGAACCGAAACGCGTAGAGCGAGATATTAAATATTTGTGAAGAATTTTGGATTTTTCTTTCCTCTTTAATAAGTCAAGTGATAGCTGTTCCAAAAGAATAGGTCTAGTTTCACCGTAGCAGCTCTAGGCTATTCCAGAGTAAGAGATGATCGAGCTTCCCCGCTGGGGCGGCGCAGAAAAGGTTTAAAGTCGGCTTCCACTTAACTAGGCGCGTTATGAATTTATCATAGAGAAACTTATATAGTGTTGGCTTGCTCAATCCAAGGTTAAAACGGCACTATAAAGATATCCGTAATATAAACGCGATAAACTTATTGGTTGTTTATAAATCGGAGAGAGTAGCACATCTTATTTTCAGTAATTATCAAAATGTGTTGAAGAACACTCCAGCATTACATAATGTCGTGAATAAGCTCCCTAGTTTTGACAAATGTGTCATTTATTAAAAATATTGTGACATAATATGATGAATATTAATCGGTTTGCAGGTTTTTTGCATCCCCAGGCGAAAGAAATGATTCTCAATTTCATAGATTATTTTTAAAATGATCAGGAGAAGTCCATTGAAACCGGCGAGTTATTAAATCCCAAGTCTATTAAAGAGAAAATTTCGGAAGCACTAAAACTAAAAAAAAAATGGATATAAGGAATGTTATATATACGACTTACATGCATCACAAGTTGATATAACGCTTTCATTTTTGAGTGATGCTTTGATGGAACGAGGTATTTTAGAAATAGGTCTCAGGTCATTGTCAGCGCTAATAAAAAAAACTTGGGATTTTGTTATAGAAAGGACTGCAACAGAAGTTATTTGTGTGAACTACCAAGAATTGCAAGCGAACGAGTCTAATTTCTAAAAAAATATGTTGAAAATTATCAACCAAAGCTTAGAAAAGTTTCTTAGATAAAAGTTGGGTATTTTCGAATGGAAGTGGGTCTAAATCATGGCAAGACGACTCAGTAAAATTAGTAAAACGAAAAACAGGTTGTGGTTCGGGAAAACGTTACATTATATTAAATGCTGGCTCATCTACTGGTTTTATAAAGGAAGCAAGTTTAATATTTTCCTCTAAATCAAAGAGCACCGACTACCACGGTAACACGAATTGTAAGCTTTTTGAAAAGTGGGCTAGAGAAAAGCTGATACCAAATTTGGTTGAACCATCCCTAATTGTACTAGACAATAAATAAACAGCCAAACTAGTTAGTTAGTTTAGGAAAATCAGAATTCATCATCTGATTTATTAAAATCTGAAGTGATAATGAAAGCGAAAACTTTTAAAAAACAAAAAATATATGTCGGTCATGAGGTTTTGCGGTTACTAAAGTACCATTGCCAATTTAATGTCATAGAGCTAATTTGGGCAGGCGCAAAATCGTTCTATGAAAAAATTATTGATAATGGTCAGTAAGTTTAGATAAGGTAGAAGAAGTTTGGAAAAACTCCCTAGCACACATTACGGGGGACTACTGAAGAAGAGCTGTAGAACATAGAGAAAAAATTATCGTGGACTGGTGGAACAGAGTAAAATTATTGGATGTTCAAGTGGAACCGCTTATTATTTTAAATGCAGAAGATAGTAAAAGAACTACTGAAGATGAATTTGACGAATCAGAATTTGAAGAGTTTTGAAGCTTTGTTAATTTTGTATTTTTTTTTTTATTTTTCGACCTCCATTTTAAATTCTGTAATAATAGTTCAATTAGAAAAGTGCCCCACATAAATTATTGGTCCATGGTGGCCTTAAAGTTAGTTGAGGTACTTCTTATATTTTATCTTGACCATATTTGGAATTTTACTTTGCCTTTGCTTCATTGGTATACTTCTACTACTTTCATGGACAATCCTCTGTGTAGGTCTTAAACTTAGATTAAGAACTTCCAAGACGTTCTGTGTAATAGATTGGGGATTTGATAACTCGCCAGTTTTTCTAGCTTTTTCTTGTTAATTTTTAAAGTAACCTATTAAATTGGGAACATCTTTTTAGCCTAATATTACACAACAAAAATTTAGCCAATGTGTAATTTATTCGAATGCTTTTGATATTTAATATATTATCTGCTGAAATAGACTAAAATTTGTTTAATTTATCTAATATTCTATTTAGTTGGTTTCTTTAAATTACAAAACTATAATTATTAAAAAGATATAAAATATTCAAAATTCATATTACACGCAACCTTTTGCAACTATACGAATGCACCTATGTGACATTAGTTTCATCATTATCCATGATGAGCTTGAATTTTGCCATGAAAACAATTACAACTGAAAAGTTTTCGCGTGTTTTGGGACTAACGTATATTTTTGAAATTGGCGGAGAAAAAGAAATATCTTTCTTCGGATAAAATTTACATAAATCTTTATTTGTTTACTACTACCTAGCTTACTGCGTCGTGTATACCGGGTGTTGCATAGTCGAGCGGGACATAGGAAATCCCATGTAATTTTAAATGGGGTCAATTATTGGCTTCCCTAATTATTTTAGAGAAAAATTCTATTTAGGTTTATTAAAGAGCACTAAAACCCACATTCAAAAGAATAACTTTAGATATTTTTGATGAGCCCGTTTACGGGTTATCGCCGATTCCTTTTTAACTATTTCTCGTTTTTATGGCCCCGTATTTGCGGGCACCAGTCAAGGTAAAAGATGGCTGTCAAATAAAGTTGTCATTTTGAAATGTGTGCTTTATTGTTATAAAAACTCGTACATCGAAAATATTAAAGGTGTATTTATGAGTACAAATTAATCTGAATAAAACTAAAATAAAGTATCCAATTACAAGGTTAATTATGACATTTTACATGTTTCAATATTCTACTAATTAATAGGTAGGTACTATTAAATTGTTAGAACTTTAGAATTTAAGAAGATGTTCAAATATTCCTCAAAATGACAACTTTATTTGACAGTCATCTTTTACCTCGACTGGTGCCCGCAAATACGGGGCCATAAAAAGGAGAAATAGTTAAAAAGAAATCGGCGATAACCCGTAAACGGGCTCATCAAAAATATCTAAGGTTATTCTTTTGAATGTGGGTTTTAGTGCTCTTTAATAAACCTAAATAGAATTTTTCTCTAAAATAATTAGGGAAGCCAATAATTGACCCCATTTAAAATTACATGGGATTTCCTATGTCCCGCTCGACGATGCAACACCCGGTATAGTATTTTATATATTTTTTGTTTTTGTGACTTGTCTAAACATATTGTATGTATATTTTGTATATGTAGCAATAAATTATTTGTATAATAGTAATGCAATAATATACAGGGCGGCCTAGAATTCCAGAATAAAATTAATATAGCCTTAACCTGTAACTTTTGGGGAAATGCTCGGACACGTCAATTAAGTTTCATATATGCTCACATTATGACGTTATTCGTTTGTTTTTTTTATAGACATTGGTCAAAGATATGACGACATCGATCTTTTTTTTTATATGGAAACATACAGCTTGTGATACATCATTTGAAAGCTAATATCTCGTACAGTATGCTCATAAATTTTTGCGCGATTCTGTCAAGCTATTTCAAAATGGCTACTGTTAAAAGCTTAAAAAAAATCCCTATTTAAATAAGCGGAAATGATAAACCATTGATGTTTTTTTTTGCCTTTCAAGGTAAGAAATCTTCATTGTTTCACGTTCTGACATTTTGTGACATTGTGACTTAAAAATAATTATGGTTTATTTGTTATTTATTTTGTCAAAAAAATTAAAATGTAGCGAAACAAAACAAAACACAACAAAAAGATGGTTTAACGTGCCAAATGCTGAAAAAGTCCCTCTACTTGGCATGCTCCCAGACGATGGTAAAATCCGTCGACAGAATCTCGAATGGCTTCAGCCGGGGACCTCGATGGACATTAAATTGTACCACGTCGTCCAATCCAGCGACCTGGAAATATGTCCTCACATTGACACCAAAATGCGGGGAAGTACCATCTTGCTGAAACCAAATTGTTTCATTAGGTTTATCTGGATCTACTTTGTTGGGAAAAATAACAGCTAGAGCAGGCCTCAACTCAAAGGTTAAGAAATCCAGGTACCGTTCAGCTGTGAGGTTTCCTTCCAAAAAGAATGACCCTAAGATTCGGTTATTAATGATACCTGCCCATACATTTACTTTCTGGGGCCGCTGAGTATGCGCTTCAAATATCCATCGTGGATTTTCTTGACTCATTTAGAAACGATAATTATGTCTGTTAACCACCCCGTTTAAATGGAAAGTAGCTTCTTCTTCGAAAATAATATGTTCTGTGGAAACCTATTATTCTCGTCACACCGTCTCATCATTTCTTCGCAATATTGCAAACGCCTATCATACTCATCTTCTAAAAGCTCTTGGATAAGACATACTTTATAAGGGTGGTATTTTTCTGCTTTCAAAAATCTTCCAATAGTATCTCTAGATGTATCAGGATTTTGAGTCGATGAAACTGTTGTCACATGCGGATAATCCTGCAAAGATAATGCAATATCCAATTTTTCATCGTCGCCTAAAACACGTAGCCGATATTTAGCATTAAGTAAAGTGCACACTTCACTTTGACTTTTAATTTTATCTCCACATCCTAACAATATCATGACTTCGATACGCTGCCTTTCCGAGAAAAACCATTTTTGTTTAGAAAATTGTAAAATAATACTTCGGAAATACCTAAATTAATTTTACAAGTTCACAATGTCACAAAATGTTAGAACGTGAAACATGAAGATTTCTTACCTTAAAAGGTAAAAAAAACATAAATGATTTATTATTTCCGCTTATTTAAATAGGGATTTCTTAAAAACTTTTAACAGTCGCCATTTTGAAATAGCTTAACAGAATCGCGCCAAAACTTTTGAGCATACTGTGCGAGATATTAGCTTTCAAATGATGTATCACAAGCTGTATATTTCCATTTAAAAAAAGATCGATGTCGTCATATCTTTGACAAATGTCTATAAAAAAACAAACGAATAACGTCAAAATGTGAGCATATATAAAACTAAATTGACGTGTCCGAGCATTTTCCCCAAAAACTACAGGTTAAGGCTATATTAATTTTATTCCGGACTTCTGGGCAGCCCTGTATACGTTAGTTTAGTTGAGATAAATGTACACAAAAACATCCAAAATTATATACATAGTAAAATGCAGACGATCTTTTAATTTTTCTCTATTAAACAACCACACCTATTTATCGACCATCGATTAACGAGGGTGACCGCTAGTCAGAGGCTTTACTGTATATTGTTAATCTAATTTTCTACCATCATTTTAGCTATTAAATTTTTTAAATATAAAATTATTGTGTCGACCATGTGCAACAATACGAACGCACCCCTGAGAAATTATTCTCAGTTTTGGAACGAGACCCGTTACCCGTCATTTTTATTATGACTGATAGCTTCAAATTAATTGTTAACCTATTAACATTCAATTTTATGGAAAATCAGCTATCCATATACCGCCATATTGGTTTTTATATTTTTAAATATTTTTGAAACCTCTGGTTCTACTGATTTGATTCAGAGATCATATGCGCCTAGTTAATTGGAAGCCGACTTTATTCTGACATATAACAGAGACATGTTATATAGGGATATCCTTTGAAAGAAACCTGCTTGTGATTCTAGCATTGCAGGATCATCTGGTAAATCCACAAAAGTAAACCACACCATCAGTATTGAACAAGGATGGCATACAAATTGATATTTTGAATTAACAAGATTTGTATATTTTTTACTGAAACTATTGCATGCGATTTTTATTATTATAATAATATAAATATGTCAAATATATTATTTAAAAATGCGAAATATATTATAGGAGCGTCAATTCTTAACAAAAATTACGCTGATTATTTACCTCATCCATTATAAAAGCGGGTTGATTTTCACCTGATTATTCAGCGATAATCTCCCGCTCTCCGGTGAAAATCACCCTTGTCAAAAGTGAAAATCTCACCCGTCAGGAATCCAGCGATAATCTCCCGCTCTCCGGTGAAAATCACCCTTGTCAGAAGTGAAAATCTCACCCGTCAGAAATCGTTAGTTTTTTATTTGGTAAATAATCTTCAAAATACATTTCGGGATTGGGAAATAATCAGAAAATCATTCTCAGATTTTTTGCCATTAGGAAATCGCTCTCGGGCAAGCCCTCGAGCGATTTCCACGGCAAAAAATCTTCGGAATGATTTTCGATAATTTCCCTATCCCTTAATATATTACTACAGAAAACAAAATTTATTTTCTTAGCAGTTTTGATTTGTATTTATCATTAATACCTAGATGAATTAAGCCGGGGACATATTGTCCTGACATGTTGTGTTGTGTTGTGATGTAATGCGATTTCTCGTGCATTTAAATGAGCGGCGTGTACATTTATCTGATGCTGATGTGTTTTGTTGTGATGAAATCCAGACCGGCCCGATTTTGGTCAAACGCCAACACTAGCATCAGAACGTTTTTAACAGAAAATACAAGCATTTTGCTGGAAGAAAAATGTAAATGTAGTATTTCTTTTGTTGGGTAATATAGAACAATATTAAACAGGAAAGAAAAATCCAAAATTTTTCACAAATATTTAATATTTCGCTCTACGCGTTTCGGTTTCTTAAACCATTTTCAAGAGCTATCTAAAAAGTTTATTTATATAATAATCTCAATTATAATTCAAAATAATTTGGTGTTACTTACATAATATAAACAAAAACTTTACATTAAGGACACAAACAAGCTCACAATGGCGAGCACAGGTTTACTAACTATATAAAATTGATCAACGGGATAAACCCAAAAAAACATTTAAAAATAAAACACTTCAAAAATAAAACAAAATACACTTTAAAAACTCGTTTACAATTCTCGCCGCTTCCCTATAGTGGGCGTTGACAGGATCGTTCAAACACTCAGTTTGATTATTTATCTCTAATTTCGCTATTTCTATGTTTTCTAAAAAATTCAGCTTTAGGCCTTTATTCGCATTATGTAGCATTTTAAAGTTGTCTTTAGTATTAAAACTATGTAAATTCTCTCTTAAATGTAGGCCAAAAGCTGATCTCCTGTCATTAGGCGATTTCTGAGAGTTTAAATGTTCTTTTATTCTAACATTAAAACTACGTCCTGTCTGACCAGCATATTTAGCCGTGCAAGAGTTACAGGACAACAAATACACCCCACTCCTGTCAAGCACGTTAATTGAATCCTTTACTCTCGAGAATAAGCTACGTAAATTGTTTACCGATTTGTAAGCTATTTTAAAATTGTTAAAATTAAAGACTTCAATACATTACCCACTCTCAGAGAAACAGTGCCCAAAAAAGTAAGCCTTATATACCTAGGAGGTTGAAAAGATGTTATGGTCTTATCCAAGGGGTCAGTCAACACCCTCTTAAGCATGCCATTAAATTTTTTTCTTATTAAACTTTTGATTAGTGATATCTTGTATCCGTTGTTATAAGCAATTTGAAAAATGATGTTCTTTTCCCTCTCAAATTCCATCAGATCAGCTTTTGGCCTCCATTTAAGAGAGAATTTACATAGTTTTAATACTAAAGACAACTTTAAAATGCTACATAATGCGAATAAAGGCCTAAAGCTGAATTTTTTAGAAAACATAGAAATAGCGAAATTAGAGATAAATAATCAAATTGAGTGTTTGAACGATCCTGTCAACGCCCACTATAGGGAAACGGCGAGAATTGTAAACAAGTTTAAGTAGTGAATGATTGTTTAAATAATGGAACCTCTCTTTGTGCAATCTAGATGTCGCTCTGGTTCAGTGTATTTGTTTTATTTTTTAAGTGTTTTATTTTTAAATGTTTTTTTGGGTTTATCCCGTTGATCAATTTTATATAGTTAGTAAACCTGTGCTCGCCATTGTGAGCTTGTTTGTGTCTTGTAGCTCTTGAAAATGGTTTAAGAAACCGAAACGCGTAGAGCGAAATATTAAATATTTGTGAAGAATTTTGGATTTTTCTTTCCTGTTTAATATGAGTAATCTTCACCCCGGAGATATCTATGATTCAATTAATATAGAACAAATAACAGCCCCAGCACATTCTTCAATTTTTTTTCAAATTCGTCTAACAAGCTTCAGCTCATGATGTATAACGAACGCAAACAACACACTGATTTTGAAACCCACATATTATCGTCATAATGCATCAGGGAAAAATGTTTACGACTCACAACATAACGCATCATAACACAACACGTCAGAATAATGTGTCCCAAGCTTAAACATCATCACATCCTATTTAATTTCGCATTAACCATCTAAAGGAGCAGACAATTTTTTTAGTTAGTTTTTAGTTTACAATGTTTTCCTCTGCCAATGCAAGATATAATTGAAAAATATTAAACGACATCGTTAATATGACGAATTTAGAATAGATTCTTTATAATCTGCTACTGACTGTAATGGCAGCCTCCTAATCATCTTATAATTAAACAAACGGTTCAAATGAAGCTTGCTCTGTCAAAACGTTCAATTTTAATCGGCTAATGAATTACTTTGTCTCTCGTTAATTGAATCGGAGAAGTAGATGCGGGCGATCGCAGGTGCTGCTGACAGACGTCGTTATTTCAGCTCTATCTCGCTCAGTTTCGAATGAAACAATTATCGACAGGACGGTTGTTCGTGCCTTGTATCGGAAATTTGGCGGAACGTGGGAATGCGGGATCATTATAACCTTAATGGAATCAACTATTTTTTTATAACAGAATTATGTTTTGGCAAAGTTACTGAACCATAGAAATTTACTTACACAAGTGCGCAAATTAACAATATCCGGTTAGTGATAACAGTCCCATAACTTCCAACGCAAACCCTTGTCTCTAACAATGGTATTCTTAGGAGTTGTCTTGTAATTATAGTTAACTAGATGTTTGAGAAGCGTGTGTCAATCTAAATTAAACGCAGACATAAAACCTTATTCTTTTGCAGCGTAAAATATTCCACTAAATTAAAGAAAACCTTGACAGTATTTTATGAACAGTTGCAAGTCAACAAAAGCAATAAAGGAAATTACTAATAGCAATATTAGACTATTCTTTGCTAAAAACCCACCAAAAACCTGGCAGCGGTTTCAGCAAATTTAAATCGGTATATTTTACTAAATAAACCGACAATATTAAGTTTAATTCTATCAATTATTTATTTCTCGAGCCAGAGAAAAAGGTGCAATATTCAAAAATAGATATATTTAGAGTTCAGCAGCTATCGCGCTAACATAAGTAAAAATATTCTATATAAATATTCAAACTAGTTCCTTTGATGCAACACCGACGTACCGCCCTTACTATTTTATCTCAATTTTTGTGCTAATTCCTTATTTGCAAAGATGAACTATGGCCACCGTTATTATAGCGACCTAGCGTATCACTAAACCCTAATTGGTGTACCCGGCACACCGGCTAGCTAAGGTAAGTGGTCCGTTTCGTAACATTAAGGGACTCTTTGATTATATCTCGGAGAAAGGAGTCCGCTCTCGATGGGTTTCACGGAAATGATCTTTTCTCAGAACACAAAAGTGTGATGTTTTCTCCGCTCTGAGCTAAGTGATGTTTCTCTCCTGCCAAGTAGTCGCAAAATTCATATATGTGTAACCCAAAGACGCGTTGTGGTTCATTAGGACTTTCTTAAAAAAGTGAAGTATTCATTTTCTGTCGGCTCGCGACATTTTTAGTCTAGTATTTCAACATAAGATTTGTTTCTTTTGATCTTTCATAGTAAAGTATAAATAAACCACACAGATACCTAGATACATCAAGTCTAATACATCCGCAATTTAAGAAGGTAAAATTATTCTAAGCTCCTGTCTATAAGCGAGATTTAAATGTGGAAAATAGAAGACACTTTTAAATATAAAAAGCGTTTTATTGAATCTGGCAGTACACCGAGTGTCCCGCTAAGGTCAGTCAGCGGCTGACTCTCCTATTAGCACTCTAAAAATTATTTATTTGACATTATGGCCTGTCTCCTAAAATAGGGGGTGGAAGAAGACTTGGCTCTTCTTGCAGAAGAAATTCGATTACTCTCGAATACGCTAATAGATTTTATCGAACTTGGTCTTGTTTTAAAGCCACTTGATAGCCGAATTATAGTAAGTTAAATTTTATTGAAAATCTGAACAGTCAGTTGGCGTTTTTTGACAACTTTAGTAGTTTTCTTGATTTTCCATTGAAAGTTAAATGGAAGGTAAAGTTTTTATTCTACTCGCCTTACTACTCAGCAAATTGTCTGAAAAGTGCCGTAAACCAGTAGTCGATGTCGTTTTTCAAACTTAAGTTATAAGCAAAAATATGGTATTTTTTTAAATTTTGTAGTGCAAAGCAAATTGTGACAATTTTTCGAAACATTCGTTATTAATCCACCTAAAACAAATGAGTGTCTGAAAAAATATTGTCGTCATAAGGTAGTTGCGAACTAGTAAAAAAGTTAATAGGCGTCGTTACATAATACTTAGCTTTATTCCAGGAAAAAGATAGCTCGTGGTACGTGGTACGTGGTACATCAACAGCAGTTGATCTCTGCCGCAGAAATAGACACCATCACATTTCGGATTATAAGTGCCTTCTCGCGTGGTTGGCCGGATATGATAGACAATATCTTTAAGTCTTCTCCATAAACAAAAGTTCAAAACTGTTAAATCAGGGGATTTGGGAGGCTAAGGAAATAAACTACCCATTCATATGCATTTATTGGGCAACTGGGTATTTAAATATTCTTTCACGTTGAGAGCATATTGCGCAGGGCAACCATCGTCTTGAAACCACATGTTTAACCCATTAGTGCATAAGGTTATAAATGTTAAAATGAACACTTTTTTTTTATTACACATGCATATTGGGTGGAGTATAATTAAGTTTTCTAAATAAAATTTTTTGAAATTTTTATTATTAAAAAAAATACAGGATGTTCCTTTTATCGAACGTTATGCGTAAGATAGATAGATAAGATAAACATATTTTTATTTCAATAATTTTATTGTTCGGATGTTTATGTTACTTAGAACAAATTTAAAAAAATTAAGGTGTGTGATATTGAAAAAAACAGTTTCTTGGATGCAGTGCTCTCTGACACTTTTGGCGTTTTTCCACACTGAGCACATCGTCTCTCTTTTTCCGTATATTCTGGCAAGCGGTTTATTTGATCAAACCTAATATCATAAAGTGGAGCAGGTGTTATTTTTCCTTTTGTTGATTTTTTACCTTGACTTTTTAAAGGACTCAAAGCCAAATATCTCCTATATTTCAAGAAACCAGGAGACATTTCATGAGATGGATGAATTTTTCGGAATAATAACCAAGCGTTGACAACAGATACATCAAATAAATAAGAAAATATAGGCTACCATCATTTGCGTTCCCTTATTCTAGTTCTATAGACAGCAACCAAGCCATCTAGTTTATCCACTCCTCCCATGCCCATATTATAATTTTGAAATATGTTAGGCGGCGGTACCGCCATTTTTGATTTACGTTCCCTACAGTACCGTGTAGTATCTTTGATTTGTGATGATTCAAAATTCGACGCTGCAGTGACAACTTTGTAATATTTTCATTAAAATACAATAATTACTCTTTCCCTGCTTGGGAATACATTAGCACCTCGTTTTTCCTTGGTTAGATTTTTTTGCTGATTTCTTAGTGGACAATGTTCTAACCTATTATCTCTAACAGTACCCGTTGCGCAATAGCCTAATGAAAATAGATGATTTAGAAGCTTAATGGAAGTGAAGTAATTATCCATAAAAATTTTGTAATCAGAATTAGGTGGTATTTCAGCAGATCTTATTAAATTTAATACAGTCCCTCCTAGACCGAATAAATTTTATTCATTTTGTGTATTTCTCTTTTGTCCTGTATATACGAGTATACCTATTATTTGTGCACAATGTCCAATTTTTGAAACCAAACCGTATAGGTTTACCTTTTATGAATTGTTTCGCAAAATGTTTTCCATAATATAGGATCATGCTCTCGTCAATACTTACGCATTTATCTAATCCACCATAATATTTAAAATTTCGATTTAGTTTATTAATTAGAGGCTGTAATTTATATAACTTACTTTCATTATCAATTTGACTGTTGTCGTTGAGGTGTAGATGTCTTAATATAAGCTTAAACCTATTAAGTCGCTTGCTTTCAGACAATATTTTTGGGACATCGTTTTCGTTGGACCAGTACATCCGTTTATTTGGATATTTACCATAATATCCGGAAAGTAAAAGTCCTCCAAATACAACAAGCAGTTCACTTTTGGCCATTCTCCAGTCCAGCTTTTCCTACTGCGCATAAATAGAAATTTTAACAGAATTGAAATAACTTCGCTATAACGGTATCTTTTTAAGAAAACTGTTTGGTATATTATTTGCATTTTTAACTGTATTTTGCTTAATCGCCACATTTCGTCTTCGTGCAACAAAGTAGCGTTATGTTAAACCCACTCAATAATTTTACGATCACTTTAATTGAACACACAACGACCCTACGTCTCCATGCAGTGATTTGGAATTTTTATTGCATTTTCGATGGTACTGTTACTAAAATTATATATTTTGATTGCTCGCCAAATGTTGAAACGTTAGTTAGCTATTTTTTACAAGATATTGGTAGGTGGGTACTTTAAATGTATCTATTTTATGACAAGTATTGTACCTATTAACACACTAATGTGGTAATGAATCCATAACTTAGCAGAAATTTAGAAGTGATTTTGAACTTTAAAATTGCCCACTAGCTGTTTCAATCAAGCCAGTGGCGGCTCGTGGGTGTATAAGAGGGGAGGCCATAATATAGCGCCGCAGACGAAAATTTTTCGCGATTTCAAGGTCATTGGCTTAAAATGAATAGTTAGGAGTTGAACCAGCAATATAATTATTTTGAAATCCTAGGTTTCACGAGAAAAATATTCAATTTGCAAGGTCAGGGTCAAACTTTCTTAAATATTACGAATTTAGCTAAATTAAGTTGCTGTTGATAAAATAATATCTAAAACGTTTTTGCTTCATTTTATATAATAATTAGGTATATATAAATAATATTGATTCATTATATTATAAAATTGTTACAATGTAAATAAATATTTACTCTTACTCACCTGATGTAAAGGGCTCTTGCCTTACCTTACCTCCTATCACCAACCACAACCGACTCTAGGAGTCGGTAGGTATGTGCACCAACACAACAAGAAAACAAATTAATTAGGTGTCAGTATTTTAACCCGCAGACCCGCCTCGAAAATCTAAAATCACAAACGAATGGCACGCGTCGTAACGGCAAAGGGCTTTTCAAACGATCTAATTAAATCTAATAAGCCGACACCTGATCCTACGAGAAGAAAAGATAGATGAGCCTGTTAGCAATAAAACATTGCCAAGTTTCAAATGGGCACTAGGCACCCACCTGTAATTTTTAATTTTTATCTGTTTTTTGTTATTGGGATTTAATTGCATATTTATTAATAATATCTTATAGAACAATGAAAACATTTATCAATCATTTCTAACTTATTTTTTTATGTTTTTAAGAATAAAACATTTAAATAATAAGTCAATAAGTGTCCTTGTTCAATCAACATTTGGCAACATGCAAGCCATTGCAAGCTACTGTAAAAATAATACGATATAGGCCCAAATAAGTGGGCCTCACTCGCCCGCAAAATTTTGCTATTGTTCCTGTTCTGCGCAATTAAAGCGGTGGAGGTGCCGGGTTGGAGAGCATAGCGTTTTATAAGCGATTTGTGACGTAAAGGAAGCTCAAGTTTTTGGGATTACAATTTTCTTTTTATGCGGTCGGGCAACGATTTCAGTTTTTAAAATTAATGTTGGATGGGGTGCGCGCTAAATTTAAAAGATAATATGTTGAACTTTGATGGTAATTCAATGTTTTATTGTTTTGATACTTTTAATGATTGGAAATTAGTTAAAAAACGTTTTATATTTAAATAAATAATTTATTAATTTTATATGTGAGGCCCGGCCTCAGTTGCTTTATACGACGAGCCGCCACTGAATCAAGCAAATGTTAAAAATGTAGAGCCGTTCTTTCCACGTGAACATTTCAGTAAAGTAATAATACCTTCTGCTGATATGGCGCCTAAAATTAGTATTGTACATGGTCACCATTGCTACATTCATAGCTAGTATACCCTTCCTTTTTTTTTGTTTAATTTCAATTACTACAAACACGAACCCCCTTGTTTTTTTTATATACTTCTTTAGTAATGGTAAAAGTAAACTTTTTTTCTTTATTTATTTTTTCTTATAAAATCTATTCTATTGTACAAGTCTATGTTTAAAAAATGCTCGTAAAACAGAAATGTGATATGGATATATATTGTCTTAAAAACAATGATTCTTTTTTCTCATACTGAAATAATATATAAAACGGACATCGTATAAATCGAAAGTTGTACTACCTGTACTTTCTGATTACGCATATTTGATAATATTTGATTTATTGTAATGAGCACAACAAATTATTTTTTTTTTTGGTGAAACTTTTATTAAGTATCTTTCTTATATTCAAAAAACATTACGAGACATACATAAAAGATTAATATGTGAAAAAAACTCGATTCTGCATTATTGCAAGAGAACTCAATTTTTGTTATTTTTTGTTGGTAAGTTGAACTGTAGCTTTATTTACTAAAATATTTAACTATTTACATATTTATTTATTTATTTATTTATTTGTTATTAATATTTATTGATATATCCTTGCTTTATTCACCGAAATATTTAATTGCTTACTTATTTATTTGTTTATTAATTCATCCTTAATAATTGGAAATGTACCTATGAAAAGTATAATTCAGGCATAACCAAAAATTTTGAATTTTCCTTTTACATGTAAGCAACCAATCGCCAATGGACCACTGTAGCTGACTTTTACGCCAAGGACGGCCTGTCACCTCCCGATGCATCGCAAGCCATGAAGTCACCAATCATTAGTGTGATGACCAAAGCAAACCTACATCGACAGCGCATACAACAAAAGTCAATTCAAAACAACTGAAGTCAATCCGGAACACACCATGCATTCCATAGGAAGCACATCAGCATTCAATTCCAAGAAAATGGCTGTTAACTATAGAGCTTCAGGTGTCCAGGTGCCCATGCTGGGCATCCATCCATAACACTGGTCCTCGCCAAGAACCAGAAGATTGTGCAATGTCATAATGTAGGTACCATACATTGTAACGACAGGTCCGTACTAAAGCAGTTATGTCACTCAGCGTGTCGCAGTGCAGTTCCTACCGATTGTGATGGTTGTAATAATTTATAAAGTATAATTTTGTATATCACTGAATATTAATGAAAACTTTTGTAAATATTTTTTTTATGATATTTTTATTGAAATTTTTATAACTTTACTGTTATTATAAAGTGTTTCACATACTTTGAGAATTCTCTCATCGACCTTTGCATACTTTTTTTAGATTTTGATTAAAATTTTTATAACATTACCTACTATTATTGTAAAATATTTTATATGCATTGATAATTTTCTCATTGACCTTTGGATATTTTTTATTTTTTTAAAGATTTTGACTAGATTTTCGTAAAATTACCATTATTGTAAAGTGTTTTGTATGCACTGGTAATTTTCTCATTGACCTTTTTGCTTTATCGCTGGGGTCCAGCTCTTCTACGTGGGGGGCATGTCACGAATATGCTATTTAATATTATTAAGTCTACTAAATATTTCTCGCCCTGTATGATGGTTGATCGTACAGTTAGCATTTGCAGACTAATCATAAATGATATACGGTGAGAGTTTGGTTTTGCTACGATCGGGGAGTCAAGTCCGGGCCGTGACGGTGTGTGTGTGATACTGGGTGGTCGCCCTAAAGAGCTAAGCCCCACGGCAATGTCATAATGTAAGTATCACTTATTTCTTTAAACTGTGAGCAAGGTTCTCTAGCAATTAGTTTAACTTCTTTAATTCTTTCTTTTCATATTTCTGTATTTAGCTTGTTCAACTAATTCAACAAATAATAAATATGTATTTGTTTTGTACTTGTGCCTATTATTTAAATTCATCTGTTCTACCCCTCAAATAACGGCAATACAACTTATAAATTCTTATTAGTAACAAACGCTAAGCCGAGACATGGTGGAGACGCTAAACGAGAAGCCGTGACAATATTATTTATATAAACATATTTATTTTTCTCATAGTAGGTTCATAAAACAATTAGATGTTTAATATATTTTTGTGAATTTTTGGAAGATAACGAGGCACCAAGAAACATCACTTCCAGCAATCCCATCTTGCCACGTTTATACGGATTACCTAAGATCCACAAAATTGACATCCCTACCTAGACCAGTGGTTTTACTAACACTCCCATCTTCAACCTTTCTATCTTCACACATAACCTTATAAACTCCATCACAAATTTCAAACCTAAACATACAATATTCAATACTTTATATTTGGCCAATAATCTAAAGAACTTAAATTTACCTCAAAATTTTCTACTTGTCTCCTTCGATATAAAAAACTTATTCACTACTGTCCCTAAGTCATAGGCAGTTAATATTGTTGGAAGTCCGCTTAGATCAAAAAACTTAAATGAAGACTTGGTAGTCAACATTTTATCTTTACTTGAATTTTGTCTATCCCAAAATTATTTTTGCTTCAACAACAAATTTTTATCGACAACCAGACATACTTAAAATGGGAAGTTGTTAATGTCCTTTTTTAGCGGATGTTTTTATGGATTCTTTAAAAAATAATCAGATGATCTCGGAAAACCTCTAATAAGATTTATGGAATAATTTTTTTAATCGTACACTTTAATTTATTAGGGTGGCTTCCGTATCCTCTGAGGAGAATAGCACGGACATGACTATTATTGGGGGATTAGAAGTTCCAGTAGAAGCTCAGCAAAATGAGGATAATCAAGGTAAAGAAAATACTCGTAAACGTCGGAAAGATCCCTCAGAGTGGAAAAGTTCTCCAAGAAAAAAAAATTGTCAGGCAAGAAGAGAGAACATAAGCAAGAGGGAAAAAAAGGTTAATGCAAGAGCACCTGTTTGAAAGAAGAATTGTCTAGCAAACTGCAAATTCAGTTGTTCTAAACAAATTTCTAAGGGGAGTAAAATGTCTCTTTTTATAACGTATTCGATTAGGAACTTACTCAAAATGAAAAATATATTTACCCCTTTCATTCAACTAAAAAACTTGTTAAAGCCGGGAAAACAAAGAAAGGTCCTTCACGTAGAACATTTTCATACAGCTATTGTTTTACAGTAAGTTAAGAAAGTATTCGTGATTGCAAAGATCTTTTCTTGGGAACTTTAAATATTTCTCAGAAGTCCGTATACACTTCACATTCTTCCTGTTCTCAAAATGCTGCAAGAACAGATGACAGAGGTAATAATAGTTCCAAAGCTTCAACCGAAACCACAAAAAAATACGTCATAGAGCACATTAATCAATTTTCTGTTATAGACTCGCACTATTGCAGGCAAAATGTTATAAGAATGGCTGGGTTCTAATTTGCATAAGCTAAATTTCTATAATCCAACTGGTTATTTACTCCTCGACAAAAACCGTTTATTGTACGATTTGGACTGAAGCCTGGCAAGGCCGTGATGGAAACTGTATTGCTAGTGCATTTCGTAAGATTTTGCATAGCGTTCTATAAGATAAAGAGGTAACAGACCTAATCACATGGTCGGACTCATGCGTCCCTCAAAATTACAACTCTTTCATTTCCTATTCTGCGATTTTGGACATATTAAGGGACTGTCCGGATGTATACTCTGAGACAAGGAAATATTCAATTCCTGGGTATGGCCCAACCAAGGTAGTTGACAGTGTTCATAGTACAATAGAGAAGTTTATGGCAATAACCGAATCTTTCTCGCCATTAAGTTTTATAAGAAACTAAAAAAAAATAACACCTAGAAAGTCATACTTATATAGTTTTACAAATGAAGGAACAAGATTTTGCAAATTGCGCGTCAAAAGTTTCGTGCAACAAAGTACCGTTTTTATTAAGACTTACAAAAGGTTGAACTAAAGTCGAATTTAAAACGGAATACTCTCAACCAGAGTAACCCATAGCATAAGCGTGTCATCTAGGGTTCAAAAGAATTTAAGGGCTATGCCTAAAATAAGAGGCGGAATTCAAAGAGCTCCCCTTAGAAAGAAACAATCTCCATCCCAATCTTCAATTGTTCCTTCAAACTCGCCCCTTTTAATTAAGAAAATAAGTATTTCGGCAGAAAAAGTTGAAGTTACTTAAAATTGCATTAGGACTTAATGCTTATTTTTTTCTTTATATTAGAGTTTTGGTCTTGTTCTACTTTTTATTTATTTAGATGCTTTTTTCAGTAAAACTTGACTTGTATTTAGCAGCACCTATGTTTAAACACTTAATTAAACAATAAAAGGTATTATTAGTTAGGTACTTTAATTGCCGTTTATTAACAGGAGAAAATTAATAAACAATATAGGGACATTGTTTTAAGTGTCTCACCTGATTGGCTATTTTCTTGCTGACTATCACAAAAAACAAATAACATATTTCTCAATTATTTTTGATAATGAAGCCAAATCTAATGTCAAAAAATATATAGGTTCACAAATTTGACAGATACGACGCCAATTTGAATTTTTTTTAAATGGCAACCCTCATAAATAACCACAGGAGTGAATGAATAGTTGTTGATATTTATTTTCAGCCGTTTGGGAAATTTGAAAAAAATTTAAAATGCCGTCGTAGCTGTCACTTTTTGACATGGTGTCATATTTGACTATAGCATAAATATCTCGGCCACGGGCAAATATGTTACTGTGAAAAGAATTGGGGTTTTCAGCTTAAAAGGTCTATTTAATAAAGAGGTGAGACACTTAAAAGACAAAATCTCGAAGAAGGCAATTTAGGAACCCCCGTATTTCCGAAACGGCTGAAAATAAATATCAAAAACTATAGGTTTTTGAAAGCGGATCGCCAAGTGCAATTCATTCGTCTGGTTAATAATGAGGGTTCGGTACCATTTAAAAAAAAATTCAAAATGTCGTCAAATCTGTCAAATTTGTAAACCTATATGTTTTTGATATTAAATTCGGCTTCCTTGTCGAAAATCATTGAGAAATATTAAATTTGTTTTTAAATATAGTCAGCAGGAAAATCGCCAATTGGGTGAGACATTTAAACAAATAATGTCCTTGCACATGGTGGTATGTGGTAGATAGAATCTTTGCTTTCTGTACCAAAGTTCTATCTACAATTTTAGTATTTCTTTTTCTTAATTTGGGCATTGTTATGGATTACAAGCATTATAAATTTAAAAATCAACCTAACTTAAACTTATTAGAAAAAAATTCGAAGCAATATCTTGTTTCGCTTTTAATTTCAGTAAATTTAAAATTCCAAACTATTTTATCTCCAAATGGTATCTGCGCCACATACACCTTTGTCATTCTAACATGACAACATATAAAAACATCAATAATCATTTATTTAAAAAATTAAAAAACGAGAAAACCCACATACAAACATTTAAATATATAAGAATGATAAATTGGTCACTGGGGATTTCGTTTGAGGTATTAAACGACTATAAAATTAAATTATTACTAATATACGGACAATCGCTTAGTATAAAATATGAGTATAGTCTATACGAAGTCAATTCGAAGCTAAAAAAAAAAAGTCAAGTACCGGGCCTGCTAAATTTACCAATAAATTTTAAATAAAAATAATCTAATTTCTATATAATTAGACCGCGTATGAATTTTTTCTCGCCCACGCGTTCCTAGCTGGCCGCTTCTAGTTGATTAAATAATTTTAGTGGACAAAAAAATAAAACAATGCCTAAAAAATGTCTGTTCCACAGCGTTTTCTTACCTGTTGCCTCTGACAGTGGTGCAGTTTAATTATTAATATAGGGGAAGTAAATGTGTGTATTGTTTTATTCGTTATTGGAAATTTTAGAAAGTATCTTAAGAGTGTAGTGTTTTCTAATTTATTTTGTTGTTGTTGCCGTTGCTGTTGCTACTGTTGTTATTGAGTGTCGTGTTTTTCTAATTGTTTTGTTTTTGTCATTTAAATATTTAATTAAGATGGTCTTGTGGAGATCTTTTGATGTTTCTGATTATGAAACGAACAATGTGGAAGCCGAATCCATGGCGGAGCTGTCGGAATTTTGTAATAAGAACTTACATGTTTAAACCCAGAGACTTATTTTAAGTATTTACACCTGCTTAAAAAGTGAGTTCTGGGGGCCTTCCAAAACGAAATATTAGAAAGGATTTGTGGGCTCACTAAACTTGCTCGAGCTACAATTTACACAGTGATTCGAGCAGGAGCTATTATCGACCATTCCGTAAAGCATAAAAAAAGCTAATCAGAAGCTTAAAGAAAGTTGATAATTGTGACAAAAAAGTTATACTCTGAGTTGTATATCAATTTGACGAGGAAAACAAAGTCCCAATATTAGAACTGATTCGGGATATGTTTCGGGATTATAGATTGCTTGATTGTGGCTTCAACTACAAAAAAATTGAAGAACATAATGTTACAATGGAATCGTCTCGTATCGTAGATAAATAAATAAATAAAAATAAAGTATGGCGGCAAGAATATTTACGTGAAATTAAGGTATATCGCCAATTAAAAAGGGAGATAGTATATATAGTTGGGTGTATGATGGTAATAAGTGCACACTAAATGGACCTTGTTCTCGCGGTAAAGCAGTTATCATACTACACGCAGGCAGTAATAAGGGTTTTGTTCCTAACGCTTTATTATTGTTAACTAATAACATAAAGCACTCATCGGCTGACAACCGTAAAGATATGACCGCCAGTCTATTCGAAAAGTGATTTATTGAACAATTGCTGCCAAATCTCGCAACTCAGTCATTGATATGGACTATGCATCCTATCATTCTCGTCTACTACAAGCTATAAAAAACGAGAATTTTAGAAAGGAATATGTAATCGACAAAGTATAAAGTCATACTATTCTATGCCTCCCCCCTCCTTCCTCCTATTACTGTATATTTAATCCAATCAAGATGACTTGGGCTGCAGTCAAGAACAAACTGAGAAAATGTAACCAACCGCCAACTGACAATGCTTTTGTACTTGGAAATATAAGCGAAGTTGTTCATGAAGTAAACGACAGTGATAAATGAATGAAATGTATCCAGCATGTCATACACAAGGAGGATGAATATTGTATTTTACCGGCACTTGATCCCATTATTATATCTCCAAAAATACGGATTCAACTCTGGAAATTCGGATAGTGAATTTTGATTTTTTATCAAATTCACAGGAAATAAAATATAATGATAAACGGGTGTTAAGTGTTTTCTTATCATCACTATATTATAATGCTAATTTAAAAAAAAAAACAAATAGATCCGTGTAGTTATTTGAAAATTATTGGGAATAAGTTTTTATAATTATAACTTAAATGGTACGCCACAATGCCGACCTCAATAGTTTTCATGCTCTTTCAATGGGTTTTGTATACACAGAATAAAATTAATTAATGCGGTAAAATATTTTCCATTCCTAGCGTTTCACGCCGCCCATGTTTCAAAAAAAGTTGCCGCCTATAACCCGAATTTCAGTTTTTTGGTTTTCGGATTGACTTCGTATATACTATATCACTGCACTATTATAACTATTTATTTGTGAGCAGAATCCTTAAATCTATTATTACTACTACTATTGTATAGTAGATATTGATTAAAGAAGTGATCGATAATAAGTTACGTTCCTAACATCGAGAAAAAGTTTCGGAGAAGCTTATAGGTTCAGCCAAAATAGATTCTGCCCTGCCTGGCCATGTGGCGGAGATCTCACGAGGATAGTGTGATAAAAACTTTTTTATTAAAAGCTGCTCCAACTTATTTCGCAGCACCTACTAGTTTCAATTGTTTCTATTGAAACATTGGAAAAAGGTGACACGAACTTTTTCTAAAAGTTTCACATAAATTTGGCTTGGAAAAGGTTTAAATTTTGTCGCAATGTTTTATTTTTAAAGGTATTATAAAACTCGTCGATGTTTATTAATGGAGCGGTGAAATTGGTAAATCTGTTAAAGAATGTTGGTTCTCGGTGACATTTTATTAATTTTATAAAATGGACTGAGCGCTCCCTACCCAATTGAATTGTTTCGACCAGGCCGTGGATCGCTTTAAATAAAAAAGGCACGCAGGAACTTTTAATAATAATTAGTGGAGTCACTTGTTGGTTAAATACCCTTTTTTTGTCTCTGAAATGACGGCGATGTTGAAACTGACGAACAGCGGGACCAAATCCCAGAGACTCGGTCGAAATAATTCAAATAATTCGATTCACTAAAGAGGCCAAATAGATAAAGACTTCAATACTTTAGATTTTATTGTATTTTCGAGAAACGCCTTTCAAGTCAACGAGAGGAGATACTCGAGCCTAACGACTTTAATGTAATATGGTTTAAAATATCAACGCAGAGAATTACTAAATTCATCTGCTGCCTTTACCGGCTGCCCAGCGATACCCATTATAGAGACCTGTTCTTCTCACTGGCTAATACTATTAGTTGAAAAACCTTTTTTTTATAAGCCTTTCAACCCTAAAATTGCAGTGGCCATTTTTATTATAGCCATAATGTACTGTAATAAATTGAAATTTGAGGAATAAACAAAAATAAAATCTTTCACAAACATGCAACCAAATAATATACAGTGCGTTTATTTTAACGCGGGACATATGGATTTACATAGTAAATCTTAAATCCTACGTTAGACACATTTGTATTAAACAAATATTACTAAAACTTGAGAATAGACAAAATTTGAGATGGGGGGGAATAAGTTGTAGTACAATCTATGCAAAGAAGCTCTAAAAGATACCAAAAAAGACCTCTTCATTTTGGTAAAATTACACTTTTTAACCCCCTTGTATTTTATGTAATTAACTACCTTAGAAAAAGAAAAATATTATGACACCGCTGTCAGTATATTCGTGACTTTCATAAAATTGGTTTTGTAATTTATCATGTCTATCAACACCGTAAAAGAACGAATTAAAATGGTTTCAAACTGCCAAATGTCTTATCGGGAAGTTACTGATAATTTTGCCGCTGTCTATTAAAACCGTCCCATTCCCAGCAAGTCGACCGTACAACGATTGCATGTAAAGCTCATGACTAGTGGATGTCTTGATGATTCTCATAAAAAACGGAAAAGAAATTCCTTCGTGTTAACTGAAGAATTCCGAATGCGTCTGTGCATGGCGATAGAAGAACATCCATCATCCAATTTAACACACCTTTCTGATCGCTTCGACAAATCTAGAAGCATTGTTACAAGGCATTAAAGAAAGAAAAATACAAATCTTTTGAAATTCAAAACGTACAGGCACTTTTACCGCATGATTATTTTGAACGGATGCAGTTTTGTGAAGAATGGATGGATCGAATTAATAATTACACAGGTATTGCTGATAACATACTGTTTTTTCAGATGAAAGTTTATTTAATATTAATGCAACAGTAAACAAGCAAAATGTTAGAATCTGGTCGCGAGAAAATCCCTGTATGGTGCATCAAACGCATACCCAGTGGCGACAAAATGTAAATGTATATGGGCAGGTATTTTAGGAAATATGATTATTGGTCCATTTTTTATAGACGGTACACTTACCAAAGAAAAATATATCGATCTTTTACATATGGAAGTTGGTCCTGCACTAGCCCACAGAAAGAAGGAAATTATATTTCAACATGATGGAGCTCCAGCTCGTAGCACAATAATTGTAACGCAGTATTTAAATAATGTGTTTCCGGGCAGCTGAATAGGACGATTTGGACCTTTTAAATGGCCCGCTCGAAGCCCGGATATCACGCCTTTGGACTTCTTCTATTGGGGATACCTTACATTAAACGTTTTTAATAACGTAAGTGGAAAACCAAATGATGCAGATGAATTAAAAAACCAAATAATCGAGGCTTCACGCATCATCAAAGCGCGACAGTTGTCGAATGTTAGAAAGCATTTTTATGATTGTTTGGGGCACTGTTTGCTGTAAATAATAATCATCAAAATTGTATAATTTACAAGTTGTCTTTATAAATCACATACTAGCTTATGTCAAATATACCTAGGTAAACTTAATAAACTGGGCTAGGCAAAACAGCGTGATATTATAACTTAAAATGATATTTTTAAATATTTTGCGTTGGTAAAGTAATACAAACATGATCGGTATGATACCACAAGAAATATTTGTATAAAATTTTAACTTGTAGTTCTCAATAGAACTGTGCCTAACATAGGCTTTTAGATTTACCATGTAAAACCCTATGTCCCGCCTTAAAATAAATGCACTCTATATTCATTTTTGAAAGTAATTTATATACCTAGTCCAATAAACGGAACGCTTAAAAAGGAATTTTAGTTAGAAAGCTGCTTTTTCGGTTGAAGGTACATTTTAATGTTTGAAAAGACACCTCAGTGTTATTTTGTGTCCAGTCCTTGCACGAGAGCTAAAAAACCCTTCAATTGGGGTTGAAAATATATTTTTGGGTTATAAATTTTAAATGAAAAATAACATGAAAAAAAGTGTTTATTAAATGTTGTAGAGCATTACATTTTACACAAAAAAGGTTATTACTACTTTTTTCTAATCTATAAATCTAAAAGCCATAAGAGGTTCGCAAATTTCAAAAACAATTTTTGGTCAGGTCTTTAATAAATGGGATCTAAATATGGATATGGCATCACTGTCGTCTTTGGAAAAGAGTTGCAGCGTCTAATGCAGTATTTATCGGGTTTTTAGATGCCGAATGATTTTTTGCGGATACAGGGTGCGCAAGTAACATTTATATCTAGATTTTAGGTATATGTAAAATTTGGTTAGTAGATAGCTAATACCTCGGAACAGCACATAGGGTATTTTAAAAATATTACTTTACTTTAGAAAGACAATGTAAGAGAAGATCAAAATCTAAGTAAGTGATACCTACATTTCACTGCACAGTTATTAAGTACATTAAACTATTTTTCATATAAGTGATACCTATTATAGGAGTGTATATTAAATTGGCACACCATCAATTATTGGCATCCAAAAAGTTGCTGTAAAAAAACTGT
Source organism: Polydrusus tereticollis (assembly GCA_963920685.1). NCBI lineage: Eukaryota > Metazoa > Arthropoda > Insecta > Coleoptera > Curculionidae > Polydrusus > Polydrusus tereticollis. The sequence continues at coordinate 91,626,947 of OY987331.1, forward strand.
TTAAAACTGATTTTTTGCTTTACTTACTCTTTTAACCTACAAAAATCGTTTAACCTTAATATTTTCACAGTTGACTGGCAATGGGCAATATTATTATTCAAGATAGGTACAGCCCCAAAAAAATATCATATTATATAAAATAATTTTTGGCTTAGTTTCATACATACCTTTTACAGGGTTATTCAAACAATATTTCACAAAAATGTTTCACTTATAAGAACCTCAAAACAGTACAAAAATAACATACTCTAATAAATTAACGTACCTACCAAAAAACTTTTTTTTCAGACACCCGAATAGAGCCTGAGCCAGACGATGGGCAGTGTTGCCAAGTTGAAAATTTAATGCGTTTGTGAAATTTCGAAGAAGCCGACCAACCCTCAAAATTCATGATTCTAAGACCACAACTATTAGAGATATCGTAAAAATGATCATAAACGTTTTTATTCAGATTTAAATGCTCTACAACTTTTGTCTAAAACCTTTTTTTCTAGTGTTTTTGTTTTAACGCCACGGGTCAAAAAAACATTTTAAAGTAATTTTCCATCCCTTATGCAAGGGTTGAATACAAAATAATACCGATGTGTCTTTTCAAACATTAAAATGTACCTTCCACCAAAAAAGCAGCTTTCTAACTAAAATTTCTTTTTAAGCGTTCCGTTTATTGGACTATATACTTGCATTAACATAGTTAAACATAAGTAATACATAAAAACCATAAGCAACTAAAAACCATAAGTAAATAAATTCAAACGAAAAGAAAAAAAAATAAATTTTCAAGTTTACGTTTTCTTAATACTAAACATAAGTTGAATGTCTTTTTTTTTCAGAAAAAAACACAAAGGTTAAATTTATTTTGTTGTAAAAACACAAAAGTTTAATCCAATTTCATTGATCGCATGGTTCAATTTGGTTTGTTTTATTAAAAGACAAACTTTCCAAAATATCATGGTTGTCCTACCATGAGAGTAACCATTTCCATTAAAGTTTGAACCTGCTCGCATAAATTGTTTTCAGAAAAAGCTAGATGGATCCTACCTTTTTACTTCCCCACTTCATTTGTCTCAGGAGTACAGAAGCTATGGACATTACTGTCGACACACTTAACTTGTTTGTGAAAGTTAGTGATATCACTTATGATGATTCCTTTTTTTTAGGGGTCCGACACGGGAGGAAATTCCATATTCGTGTTCATTGCCCAAATAACAATTAGCCAAAAGCTTGGCACAATTAACTTTTCGACGACCAATAGCTTGGTGCATTCGACTTCTCGAAGAAATTATTTAGCGAAAACGCGACTGACTAATAGCTTGATGTAACCGACTTCTTTTTTTACGATATTAAATCGAGATGCGCGAACAGCCTTCCACCTCGATAATTAACAAGCCGCAACTTCTTTTAGAACGACACTCTGTCACCTTTTTTGCGCCAGGGAAGCCGCCGGTTTCACTGCACGAACCTATGATGACGATATTCATTCATAAAATTGGCTAGACGCCGCTTCTTGACCAATTAGAGATTAAGATTTCTTTTTGCAGAAAAAAAGAACGTGGCAGTGGAGCTAGCCGCTTCTTTTGGCGCTGATCTTTTTCTGATAAGGTTGGAAACCAAAACAAATAAGCGAGAGTGAGACTCACTGAATTACATTGCTTTTAACCAGGTAATCGATTTAGATACTTGCTAGACAGAGAAATACCATGCGATCAAGGGTTAAATATAGGGGTGGTTCACTTTGCTTTTTTCGTTTCATTAAAATATTTATGCCCGTATTCTCCGTAATGTTTTAAGCTGGCTTAAAAAGAAAGCCGCTTTAAGATGCCGTTTTCTTAAGCACCGTTAACCTTAAGAACCGTACGCTTACTTAATGTTAAGCACACAATATTAGAGGCTTAATATCGGGCTTAAGATTTGCATCTGCGCATTTATAAAATTAAAAAAACAAACAGTAAAATCCAAAACTTTTAACAATTATTTTTAAATACAGCACAAACCGTAATAATAAACCTTTGCTTTTGTAGGCTTTAATTAGCAGAACTTGGCTAAAACTATACTAAACTAACTAAAATAAGGTATCAGGTAATATACAAGTAATGCATACAGCAATTATATTACACAAAGCACATGAAACAAAAAATAAGGTTACAATGTTACAAATTTCTTTCTCTGTACTCTACCACTTGACGGCCTCAGTCTCTGAGCAAAAAAGAAGAGAAAAATGCGACGTTGCCAAATCTTAAGGAGGCTTAATTAAACCCGACAATAATTGTTTCGGTGCTTACCTTAAATTAGTTAAGTGAGTTTAAGAAATTAAGTCAACTTTAGTTAAGCCAGCTTTTCTACATAAGGGAGAATACGGGCATTAATGTTCTGACTAGTTTCAAAACAACTATCGACTTTTTGCAAACCCACCATCCTAGTTCCGAAGTTGTCATCCTTGGCGAGTTTGACGTTCATAATGTCAACTGGCTTAAATACTCAAATACAAGCGACGAGCAAGGTCGCGAAGCCGAATCCTTTGCCATCCGCTCTGGCCTCACTCAACTCGTGGGTGAACCAACTCGGATTCCAGACCGAGATGGTGATTTTGCTAGTTTGTTGACTCTTTCGGCTAGGAACATGTGACTGAATTGTTCGACAAATAAAGTGGTGGTTGTCATTTAAGATTTTGGAAGTAGGTGCCCTGGCGGTCAGGGGATTGAATTTGATGCACTAAAACCTCTGTTTGCGACCGCCTTTATAAAGTGACTACCTGCGTTAAACGCGCGGTTATGAATTCCCCACATTTGAAAATGGAAATACCATTATTCTATACTCCTCTTTACCAACCCATCTGTTGAACGACCGCGGATATCAATCATCGGGATTTTTAGTAAACATTAATGCTAAAAACACCCTCCATTAGGGGCAGTAAAACTAGATCCAAGAATTCTTAAGAAATATAAGTAGATACGCTAATTACTTTATTGCTTTGCTTTAAAGGCTGACCAATCGGTTATTACCTAACATTAGTTTTATTTTGAACAGATTTTGAATATTTGAAGTTGGCGAGAAGAAGGAAATATCTTAAGCGAAAAAATTGAAATAGTCGAGGAAAATGAAGAAACCGGTTTAAGTACGAGGAAATTGGCTAAAAAATTTAAAGAAAAATTCCGTCGTCGGCATGACATTACCTTCAAGAAAATATGTGGCGAATCAGCCGATATCAATATCGAATACGTAACTGCTTGAAGAGAAAGGTTATTGACCACTTTAAAGGATTATGCCCCAAGGGGCGTATTTAATGCAGATGAAACAGGTCTCTACAATCGTGCATTGCCAACAAAAACATATGCATTGAAAAGTGATAAAAGTACTGGAAAAATGTAGCAAAACAATGATTTACAATTCTGTTCTGTGCAAATATGGAAGGTGAGAACGAGGAACCACTTATAATAGGCAAAAGCAAAAATCATCGATGTTCTAGGGGCGCAAATGTCAATAAGTTACCGCTCCATGGGTCTCGAACAAAAAAGCGTGCATGACAGCAGATACAATGGCAACATGGCTTCACATATAAAAGAGTGGTATCGTTTCTATAACATGCAACGTCTCATCCCTTCTTTTTAAATTCATTTATTTTCATAATCTAGTTTTATCTACATATTATGCACTTAAACTACGGTTTAACAAAGATATTTCCCGCGTTTACGATAATCAACTGGGATACGGCTTGGCATTTGGGGAAAATACTTCCAAAAAACCCCATTTACTTTCTTCAGTCAAAACATTATGTCCGCCATAGCAGACAACTTCAATGCACTGGGCGATAGCTCCAATCAGCCAGCACGGAGTGCCGTCGGAAGGAGGCCATTACAATAAGGGCGTAGATTTTTCGTTTTGTGGGTGAGTCTTTGTCGGAGGCGTCGCCAGTGGTCCCCCCCCCCCCCCACTGGACAACGGCATATGTATCGACCGTGTGGGTGTTGCTGTGTAAAAAATGTTTTTATTCTCATCCCAAAATTGCACTGGATGTTGTCAAACTTATTTTTCTTCCGCCCAATACTACCTGACATTACCAACCTTTGGACAAAGGCATTATTTAGAATTTTAAACTGGTCCTCTTCAAGAAATCGAACATAATATTTAATTTACTTGTGGTGGGCTACATTCTTGGTGAAACCGTATATCCATTATGGGTAGAAATAAAAATTACTTGTTCTTGTTTACAGTTTATATATTCAGTTACCTGACACGCGTGTTTCGGCCCTTTCGGGTCATTTTAAGAGAAGTACAAGTAAAATTTCTAAACTTTTCTCTTCATCTACTACTGCTGGTCGTCCTGATCGTCGCCTATCTCTACAATTTCCAGTTTCTTCAAACCGTCGGACAGTTGTTAGAACAGTTGCTTTTGAAATAGGATTTCGGTTTGGAAATGCGTCATTAAATAGATTTTTAACCTCTTCGTAAGATCTGACCCTATCGCCATTTCCTCTCATCATAGGAATTGTAATTCTTTTACTTTCAGTTAAAGATATTTTTGCATGTAAAGATGACAGCTTTAATGACTTTACATCAAAACTGAACTGCTGTTTTATTTATTAATAAATAAAACACAATTTGTTGATATTTTCAAAACACGTCGTTATTTCGAAAACTACTGATAAAGGAAACAAAGTATGTTATACCAATAGTGTAACAAATTTAAAGCAGAAATTATAAATGAAAAAATATACAGAGTGTTACATTTAAAAATATAAAATTCGTTCGAATTCCAGACAAACTAAAAAGCTCGCAACAACGTCAATATCGTCATTCGGTGCGTCAGATTCTCTTACATAGCTGTACTAAATTTGGTTTAAATCGACCAATAAATTGTGATGTTGTTAAGCCGTTTCCAGACTTTATACACACACTGTATATGTAGATTCTTATTAATAAACAAACACTGTAAAATGCAGAACAGTTGTTTTAATTTTTCTCTGTTAACCGACTACGCCTGTTAGCCGACCAACATGTGATTCCCCGAAAGTTATCGCTATAAAGATATTTTACTGTACAGGGTTATCCAACCAAGACTAGACAAGGCGATTTTTTGACTTTTCCTGTACTTTTATAAAAAAAACTGAAATAGCCATCTTAAGTCATTTTCTCCCGCGAATTCGAATATCTTCAGCAAAAAACAATTGAACATCAAACAAAAGTACTATAGGGGTCACTTTGATATTTTTTTAAATGGGATGCCGTATTTTTAATGAGCTTATCCGATTTCTCATATAAATTTTGATCTAAAATGTTGGATTCTTAATTCAAAAACGCCTTTTTTCTTCAGTTTTAAATTCGGAAAAATTAAAAAAATTAAAAAAAAAAAAAAAAAAAAAATTAAAAATTAATTAAATCCAACATTTTAGATCAAAATTTATATGAGAAATCGGATAAGCTCATTAAAAATACGGCATCCCATTTAAAAAAATATCAAAGTGACCCCTAGTACTTTTGTTTGATGTTCAATTGTTTTTTGCTGAAGATATTCGAATTCGCGGGAGAAAATGACTTAAGATGGCTATTTCAGTTTTTTTATAAAAGTACAGGAAAAGTCAAAAAATCGCCTTGTCTAGTCTTGGTTGGATAACCCTGTACAACAACCAATCCCACTATAGTTGATCCCTTTTAGGTCTAAATTAACGTGTCTCACCAAATGTTCAGTGTGTCATTATCCGAAGAAATATTACTTGCAGTTCGTTTCTAAATTGACACCCTTTATACACAATATGAAGAATTTAAAAAATAAATTTATAGCATTTTTAATCTTCTCGTTGGTTGCCTTTTTCCAAGGTTAGTTTCAGGTAAACCCTTTGATATTAATTTTTTTTTTAAACGCAATATAATTAATTAACTTTAGGTTTTTTATCCCTTGCCTTCTTTTCAACAGATTTTGTGCATTAAAGGTCAAGGAGGTTTACTGCTATGGCCATAAAAAATTATTGTAGGTATATTTATTTGAGTGCTGCTCAAACTACATCATGATTTGGGTAAGGCACTTAAAAATATATCACTGTGTGCATTCTTTCAGGCTGATATCAATCTAACCCTCATAAAATTAGCGTAAATTTATGTAGGCCATGCTTAACGTCCTGGCAAAACGTGAACTCTAAACACTCTCCCTATTTTTAGCCATCTGCTTTGTGTTCGCGTGTCAATATTAAAAGCATCAGCCTTCAAACCCTACTTTTCCCGTCAATTAGCCAAACCAGCGAGTTTCTTAAAGACTTTTGCAATTACAAAGTTTTCGAAACGTTACGGCAACTTCCCCAAGATGTTTTAGTTTACATCTGCCAGTGTAGCCAGATTACCTGTCATTATAATTTTACCGAGCGCGTATTTAAGTAAACGAACCAACTTGGAGCATTAGAACACTCCATAAATTTGCCCCGAGTTAGTTTTCGACGGCGATTACGTTCTCGCTCTAAGTTAGTTGGGGTCCAAGCAAGAAACATCACTGGATTCTTAGATGGGATTAATTAGTAGAAACTTGAATGAATAATTTCAAGTTTTACTTAAGCATATGTTTTTAAATATACAATGGAGAGTGCCGGATTTACCTAAGAGCAAAAATATGGCAGTTGACCTTCTGTTTGTAATTATCAAAAATGCCAAAATATTATGAATATTAGTTTAAACTAGTTTTAACCCAGAAACACTAATTATCGCCAAACTAATTAGTTAAAAATAGTTGAAATTATAAAACAAATGTTTAGTTTAAACTAATATTTATTAGTTAACTCTAATTTTTACTAGGTAGAAAGAAGAAATAAACTATTGGAACTTTGAAAGGCATAGGGAAAACTTTTGGCCTATATTTGAAATTAAATATTTAAGATATTTGAACGTGGTTTGAAGCATATTATGGCCCATTGTTTGATCTTATGGAAGATTGATTAAATTTGGTTTGTATGAATTTTGATTCTACAATACAGGGTGGTATTTAAAATAAAAAAAAATAAAAAAAATTTCAAGGAGACGCAGTTCCTTTCCAATAATACTTTTTCTTTGTTCCTTTTATATCGTCGTCTTGGTGGCGAAAAGAGCTAATCCACATTTTGAGTAAAATGAGTTAAATGCATCATATTAATCGAAAAAATGTGATGAATGCAGTGGTGCACTAAGCTAAGAACACTTTAATTTGGCGATTTGTTTCAATTGCTCACTAGTACAGGAGAATTGTACTTTTACTGGGAACTAATACCGAGCAAGCTAAAATTTGGCAGGGTTATAGGGTATCATAAGGAGAGCTTAAATCTAAATTTGCACCATTCTCACCCCCTTAGGTTCGGCGCCATCTTGAATTTAAAGGTTGAATTGGTTTTTCGCTCATTACTCCTGTAAATTTCATTTCTCAAAAAACACCAGTATATCATTTTGTAGGAAAAGCACCAGCTTCAATATGACATATTATACAATATTATAAACTTATTTTTTCCTTGCAAAAAATCGATTGTTTATTAACCAAAATCGTAGAAATATCAGTTATAGTGGAATTTTCAATTTCCGGTCGATCGAATTCGAAAATTTTCTTTACAAGAAATGTAGAGCGTTGATTTATTCTTATCTTTTAAATAACATATTTTCCCGTCAGACAAATATTTTTTGTTCTACAACGCGCCTCAGTGCAAAATGTTCAATGAACCTCTATCATTCTGTAGTCGCTCTTAATTACCTGCAGATCATTCTAGTTTCCTCAACGTTTCAAGCGCTTTCAAATTTTTGTAGCCCTTCGTTTTGTACATGAATTTAATAAACATTTTATAATTGATTTTATAACAAATGAAATTATTATTTACACAGTATAAATGTTTTATTGTATCAGATTATCTTATATAGTTTACTTACTGAACAAAGTGCAAACGCCGATTGTTGAGGCGAAGAATGAATGATGATGGAGCAATTTTTAATTTTAATTCCGCACTCTACTGTTAATTTTATACAGGGTGATTCAAAAGTACTTCGACAAACTTCGGGAGGTAATTGCCGGCAATATTTCAAGATGAAAAGTTCTTATAAACAGTGGTCCCTGGCGACTTCGTTACGGAGATACAAGGTGTTGAAATGTTAGAAGGAATGGTAATAATTTTTAAATAACTCCTTAACGAGTAATTTTTTTTTTATGAAATTTGGTGAATTAAATAAGCATCTCAGGACACTTATTTTCAAAGTAAAACACATTCGTAAATTTAACCAGTGGCGTCGGTACAAAATGTGCCTATCATATTTTTTGTGAAAACTATGCCTAACCTAACCACACCACTGACTTATTTGATTTTAACTTTTTTTTTATGAATCCCCCATTCAATTACAACAAAAAAGTTCACGTGTGTTATTTTGCTACGAGGGCCAGTTTAATGTCAAATGATTATTTTATTTGACTATACACAAATATTAAAAAATATGTTTTAAATTCAAAGATTTATTATGTAAGGGGTAAGGTATAACATTTAATTTAATTATAATTAAATAAGTGCGTTGCAAAAATTAAATGATTTTTAAATAAATTGTTCAAAATGTCCACCTTCAGCCAAGATGCAGGCATCTAATCTCGTTTGCATGGAATCTCGTACGCGTGCTAATATATCTGGTCTGTTTCTTATTGCCTCAAAACCATCGATTATTCGGTTTCTTAGCACTTCTGCATTTTCGACTGGCGTCTTGTAAACGATTGACTTCAAATGTCCCCACAAATAAAAATCAAGAGGATTTAAATCTGGGGACCTTGGTGGCCACGGTTGATTTCCTTCCTCAACTCCCCTACCTATCCATCGATTTGGATAAATTTGATTAAGATGGGTCCTGGCCACTATGCTGAAATGGGCGGGAGCTCCGTCATGCATAAACCATATACGTCTTCGAGTTTCTAAGGGCACATCATCCAGTAAGGGAGGAAGTTCATTTTCCAAAAAATGTCGGTACGTCTCGCCATTAAGCCGAAGTGGAAGAAAAAAAGGTCCTATTAAGTAATCGCCAACTATTCCCCCCCACACGTTTAATGAAAATTGGTATTGAAAATTTCGTTCACTAACGGCGTGGGGATTTTCCAAAGACCAGATATGGTTATTGTGAAAGTTTGTAATCGCACTCTGAGAAAAATTTGCCTCGTCCGTAAAAAGTACATAATTTAAAAATTGGGGATTTTCAGCAAATTTTTCCAAAAACCACTGACACAAATTAATGCGCTGAGGAAAGTCCCTGGGTAAAAGAGCTTGTGCCCTTTGAATATGGTACGGATACAACTGCTCATCGTGCAGAATTCTCCAAACTGTGGCTTGGGTGGAATTGAGAGCATCAGCAATTATTCGAGTGCTTGTATCTGGATTTTCCACTACAGCATTTAAAACAGCTTCTTCTAATTCTGGAGTTCGGGCTGATCGCGGTCTTCCAGGAATGTCACGTGACCTCGCAAAACTCCCTGTTTCAGCTAAACGTCGGTGAAGATTTGAAAATATTTCAGCAGCAGGCAGTACTCTGTTACGATATCGCTCTTGATAGATTCGTCTAGCTGCTCGTGCATTTCCATCGGCAAGGCCATATACAAAATGCATGTCAGCTAAATGCGCATTATTTCTTAAGTAATCCATACCTTTTAAACAATACTATTAATATTCAATGAAAATGACAAAACTGAGAAATAAACCACATAAGCAACTAACTGTCAAATATGTTTTAATTCACGACAAATGCATTTCCAAAGCCGCCTTATCAAAATACAAAATATCAAAAAAGTATTTCCAAAGCCGCCTTGTCAAAATAGAAAATATTAGAAAATAACATACTATTCATACTAATAAATAAATATGCATGTCACTGAGAACATGTTATACTTAAATAGGCATCCTCAGATGCCTTCCTTTGGCATATACCTACATATTTGTTTATTGTAAGTATGTATAGATCTTAGTTAATATACTTAAATTAATATTTGAGTGTTTGATCAATTATTTAAAACATATTTTTTAATATTTGTGTATAGTCAAATAAAATAATCATTTGACATTAAACTGGCCCTCGTAGCAAAATAACACACGTGAACTTTTTTGTTGTAATTGAATAGGGGATTCATAAAAAAAAGTTAAAATCAAATAAGTCAGTGGTGTGGTTAGTTTAGGCATAGTTTCCACAAAAAATATGATAGCCACATTTTGTACCGACGCCACTGGTTAAATTTACGAATGTGTTTTACTTTGAAAATAAGTGTCCTGAGATGCTTATTTAATTCACCAAATTTCATAAAAAAAAAATTACTCGTTAAGGAGTTATTTAAAAATTATTACCATTCCTTCTAACATTTCAACACCCTGTATCTCCGTAACGAAGTCGCCAGGGACCACTGTTTATAAGAACTTTTCATCTTGAAATATTGCCGGCAATTACCTCCCGAAGTTTGTCGAAGTACTTTTGAATCACCCTGTATAAGTAGATCTTAGCATCCAAACTTCAATTTCAATTATTTGTTATAAGCCTCTCAAATAAGTGGGCTTCATGGGAAAAATATCACACTCATATATATCTAGAAAATCATTTTATTACAAATTTTCGAATAACACGGGTCTCATTAATGCACGTAAAAAAAATTAGCCCATCACCTTACAGAAACACTTATCTGGAATGTGCTACAAACGAAATATATTAAAATTAAAAGTCTTCAACGTGAATTGTTTTTTCAAAATGTTTAGAAAAGAAAAAATTAATAACAAAATTGTATAAATGTATTCATGTATGTGATTGGAAACTCTTCGACATTCATAACACAATAAGGCTATTTTAAATTCCCCAAAAAATTGCTTTTATGTAGAACGGTTTATCATGTTCAATAAAAACGCATACAACTTACCTTTTGATTTGACATGATCGACACCTTCATTCATTTCTGTACTGCATAAAAAACACTTTTCACTTTTTTCGTTTTCGTTAATAATATCTATTTCTTTAGCCCAAGCATACCGAGTAGCAGTGAGTCCTCGGAAAAACTGTGAATTCTTTCCCAAAAATATATAGACTCCTCTTAAACACGTTATAGGCATATTCCTCAGCTCCTAATCTCTTAAAATCTTATCTGGATTGCGTGAATTGGCGTAAAAAAAAAAACGCCAGAAAAAAAAATCTATGAATACAATACTCAATCCCAGGGGCATTTTTCAAGTTATGCAGTATGACTGCGGAATGATAGAGGTGCATTGAACATTTTGCACTGAGGCGCGTTGTAGAAGAGAAAATATTTGTTGGACGGGAAAATACGTTAATTTATTTATTTATTAGCTACATCACAGGTAAGTATATGACAATATAGTTGAGTTCCTTTGTCAGTTGGTCCTTCCATTCATCTTTTGTTGCGCCTGTGATCCTCTTGCCAGGAGATCCAAAGATATTCTAAAGATTGTCTGGCGCCTCTTGTGTTAGTTCATTTAGCGTTACCCAGGGTGCACCACGTGGAGGCGAACTAACTCTACGTTAATTAAAAAATGAGGATGAATCAATGCTTTACATTTTTTGTATAGAAAATTTTTGTATTCGATCGACCGGAAATTCAAAATTCCACTATAACTGATATTTTTACGATTTTGGTTAATAAACAATCGATTTTTTGCAAGGAAAAAATAAGTTTATAATATTGTATGCTATGTCATTTTGAAGCTAGTGTTTTTTTCTACAAAATGATATTAACTGTTGTTTTTTGAGAAATGAATTTCACAGGAGTTATGAGCGAAAAACCAATACAACCCTTAAACTCAAGATGGCGCCGAACCTAAGGGGGTGAGAATAGTGCAAATGCAGATTTAAGCTCTCCTTATGGTACCCTATAACCATGCAAAATTTCAGCTTGCTCGGAATTAGTTCCCAGAAAAGCATTATCAAAAGTACAATTCTCCTGTACTACACAGTTTGGGCATGTAGCCAAACACTGCAAAGAAAAGCATTGCTGTCATAGATGTGGTGGGGAACACAAAGTTAAAGAGTGTATCAGTAAAGAAGAAAAGTGTCCCAACTATATTAAACTGAAATTAAAGCCACACAGGACAGCAAACACTCAGCAAGAGATACTCAATGTCCGGTATACCAAAGAAGATTGGGACAATACCAAAGAAACATAAATTACTCAGAAGCTTCATTAAACAATTTTTTACAGAAAAAGCAATAGACAGAAACAATATTTATACAAAAAGTGTAATCCATCAAAATGTGCAATCAATTGGTAATGGAGCTGATCGCATTAACGACATGCTAAATACGCATACAAATTGTGAAGTGTTGTGCGTCAGTGAGCACTGAAAGTCTGAATATCAGTTAAGGAATATATCAGTTTACAATTTTAACTTAACGACAATGTTTTGTAGAGAAGAAGGAAAACACGGTGGGTCAGCAATCTATTGTAAAAAAAGTCTTAAGTGTAAAGCTCGGCCATTGGCCATTATTAAATAAACTAACAATAAGTGTTGTGATCGAATGTGCGGTGGTTGAATGTATATTTGATAAGGTGGGATTAATTATTGTTTCTGTAGATAGACTTCCTACGGGAGCCATAGAGGCTTTCATGAAACAAATGGAACAATTATTACTGCATATTTTTAAGGAAAATCAACGAACACTTATAGCCGGGGACTTTAATATTGAAATGATGAAAGAGAATCAGAATAGGTCAGATTTATTTTTTCTGATGAGTTCATTTAACTTAGTTTCAACTATAGCAGAAAACACTAGAATTACAAATAAATCAGCTAGTTGTATAGACAATATTTTTACTAATTCCGACTATGTACAAGCGGTAGTGTTTGAAAACTTTATTTCGGATTATACGGCACAAGAGGTCACTTTTAAAATAAAGCAAACAAGAGAAAATCATTTAAGCCACAAACGCATATTCTCGGACGGTAATAAAATCGATTCTTTGTGTAGCTTGCGGGATCAAGATTGGTTAGAGGTATACGATATTGAGAAAGTAATGTAAATGGGCAATGGAATACGTTTACGAATATTTTTAAGAATATTTTTAATCGACATTTTTCCCAAAAGTTAGTTGGTAAGAAACAAAAACCTGTAATGCATAAAGATGCAAATATTGTAGAGTGTAAACGTAGATTGGATATTTGTGACAATGGCAATCTGTTGTCATGGACAACAGGTTGTCACTATCTGCTGACGGTAGCTCTTTATGTGGAGGCACTAGGTCGTGGTCCATATACTTACACCTTCCCTTCGTCTTTGGTTTGCCTTGGGCGCCACCTGGTTTGATCGAAGTCCAAACCAGGAAAAATATACCGTATATCAGTTCTATTGAGAAATCTATGCATTAAATATAACCAAAGTTTTCCCACACATACAATATAGATTTTATAAAATAAAAAAAAGGTTTAGCTTAATTTTATATGGTAGAGAAAAAAAATCAAATTATACAAGCATGATTAAAAAAGAAAACCAGCCTTTCCGGGCGCAAGGATTTACATTAAAAATTTGGTGTAACCTCAGGGAAGATTCAAGAACCTTGGAAATCTTTCAATAGCGTGTGGTTAAAAAAGTGTAACCCCTTGTCAAGATAGCTTTACAATGTTGATTTACATAAAAAAGTTTATGGATTAAATTTTTAGTTAATTAATTGAAATAAAAAAATAAATTGAAATGGCTTATGGTGGAAATATGGTGACGGCAACTTTAATTAAATTATAAAAAAACGGCTATATAACTTTTATACCACTCTGTGACCCTGTATAGCTGGATCTAGGACAACCCTATGTAGTTTTCTCTGGTTGGCCAGGTGGAATTGATGTGATAGCTCGTTATCTCTTTACTGGGAGCACATGAGGTAGGTGGTTTCCTAACCTTACATCCCCGTGAACGGCAAAACCAAAATAACCCAAAACACAAAACCCCTTAAAATAATAGAAAGTAAAATTACCCAGTGAATTTCCCACAAACAACAAATCAAGAACAAAAGAAATCAAAGCAGCTTACCTCTAAAAGGGGGGTGAGACCTCGTGGCCTTTCGCCAGAAAAAAATGGCCTAACGGCGGCTGGCTTGACCTTCTAGTCTGAAGGATTTTTAGAAAGTGAAATTAAAGACCGCAAGAACTCTGAAGACAGACCCCCTTTTCCTATAACAAAATCAGCTGACTTAGTGTTGCTAACTTAACACCAACAAAAAAAGAAGAGAACGGAGACACACTACAAAAGATCCAAACGATACGAGAGTCTGGGCTTTTACCAGAACCTAAATTAAATAACAAAATGAAGAAAATAATTCCAAACAACTTTGTTTAAACCTAAAATTGCCAAACGTAACCACATTTTCTTATGATGAAATCAAATAAAATTATAATAATAATTTTAGGAAGTGCAAATTTTTATTATCAATATTTAGCAATCATTACTTACTCGATTACTTATGAACATTAATATTAATTGTACAACTAGAACAATTGCTAACATTAATGCCTTGCGACTTTAGGGAGCTTCGCAACACATTACTAAAATCCCCAGTACCATCATAACTAGTAGAAACCGGAAGTACCATATTGGATGATGACGTTCCAAAATCTGCTGAGTTGTTAGAAGTTGGGAGAGTTTTTGTGATTATTTGAATATTAAAATGCATTTTGAAGTTTAATGTCATTCCAAATTCCCCTATTTTATTATCGAAATAGGGCAGTTATACAAAAAACATTGTATGATATTTGTGTTAAAAGTAATTTTATTTTGTTCGTGAAATTGTTCAATTCGCTCCGCTACGCTCCGCTCATTTCACAAACTTTTTCACTCACAAAATAAAACATCACCTTTAACACTCACATCATAAATAACTATTTCAAGCAAAATAATTATAAAATATGCACTTTTGTGGAAATATTACTGTACGAATCAAAGGTAAATCTACATTCCCCACAATTCAATAGTGGCGATTTTTAAAATTGCTACATATTTTATTAACTCTATCGAGACGCGACCACGGGTATGAAAAAAGTTGTAACAGGGAAAAAAAGACGTATGATACTTTGCTAATTATTGCTCGCTCAGCCAAGTATAAAAATAGGATTAAAGAGTCGGACAACAAAACAAAATGCATGTGGGCTATCCGCAAAGAAATAAATGGTCAAGGTATAGGTTCCGAAATTATAGTAGATCGAGAGCCTGAGCACATTGCTAACAAGTACAATAACTTTTTGCTTTCAATGGTTCCTGATTTATTGAGTATTTAATTTAAACTCCCTTTACTTGTAGAATTAGCGAAAGTATAAGGTCTATGTTTCTGAAACCTGTAATACCCGGAGAAATTTGTGAAATAGCACGGAAATTAAAAAAGTAGCGGCAATGATGAAATTCCGACAAGCATCATAAAAATAGCAGCTAGTGAATTGCAAAACATTCTGAGCTATATAATAAATAATTATTGTGTCTTTGGAGTGTTCCCTGAAAGTTTAAAGATTGCGCTCGTTAAACCTTTATACAGGGTGGTCCAACGAAAACTTAACACCTCGATTTTCCTGCTTTAAAATGAAAATGTGAAAAATCGCTCGGACCCGTCGATTTCTGATTCGAGGGGGAATAACTTTTCCGCTTCTTTCGTCTCCGTAACTTCAACCCCCTAACGGGGGTAAGCACAAACCCCTGATTTTGAATAGGGCTGAGGGGTGTTGCGATACCTCATTTTGAAGATCTTATCGAGTACTATCTGACCCTAAAGTTTCGCTTTAAAATTTTCATCTTTAACGAATAAAATAGTGGAATACTACTTACTTTTGTGATTACTTAATGAAATGCTAAAAATGGCCACCATTCACTTATCTCATAGAACAGTTGTCACGTCTTTGACAATTTTTTTAAATGAAATGCCCCTAGGCGATGGTAAAATCCGTTTACTGCATTCCTTATAAAATCAGAAGGTATTCTATTTGTTTCTGTCTTTATTCTTTCTTTGAGATCTTGAATGTTGTTAGGTATGTTTCGGTACACTCTTTCCTTTAAATAACCCCAAAGAAAATAGTCCAGCGGTGTTAAATCCGGCGACCTAGGTGGCCACTCAATAGTACCCATACGACCAATCCAACGGTTTGTAAAGGTTTCATCTAGGTACCCTCAGACCTCTACGCCAAGGTGTGGAGGGGCACCATCTTGTTAAAACCATATCATCTCACTTGGATCTGGATCCATCTGGTTAGGAAAAAGAACTGCTAATGCCGGAATTAAATCAAATTAAAAAAAAAAATAAAATAAGGTTCAGCGGTGAAAAAAATAAGGTCCCAAAATTCTATGATTTATTATGCCTGCCCAGACATTAACCTTACCAGCATATTGAGTGTGCGTCTCAAGTAACCATCGCGGATTATCATGAGACCAGAATCGATAGTTTTGTCTATTAACTTGCCCGTTCAGGCCAAATGTAGCTTCATAAGAAAATAAAATATTACTTGAAAAGGTATTATTAATATCAATCCTTATCATCATTTCTTCGCAAAATTCAAGCCGTCTATCATGGTCATCTTTTAGTAGATTCTGTACAAAAAGAGGTTTATAAGGATGTAATTTTTCGCTCTTAAAAAATCGATGTACAGTACTACAAGTAGCTTCATTATCTAACGCCAAAGTAACAACTGAAGAGTGGGGGGGTTTTCAGTAAGCGATAACATTAAATCGATTTTCATATCCTCGGTTAGAACGAGTGGTCGACCGCTTCTAGGTAAATCTCTAACTGTAAGACGCTCCTCAAATTTATGAAATACGCTACTTACAGTCGACTGAAGAATTTGGTTTTCTGGATACTTTTCGTTAAACAAAGTACAAACCTCAGCTTGACTTCTTATTTTGTCCCCACACCCGAACCTAATTAAAATTTCGATGCGCTGCTTTTCTGTTAACATTTTTAGGTAATTGACAAATTACTTAAGTCAAAGTCAGTATTGACATAATTAAGGACAGTTGATGACTGTAAGATACCTGATTTATTTAACATGTACTGATATAAAATACGGGTCTAGTACATTTCGCCGCGGCCCTTTCGCCGCGGCCGTTTCGCCGCGAGAACCATTTCGCCGCGGCCGTTTCGCCGCCGCCCTTTTGCCGCGGCCCTTTCGCCGCCAAATAAATGATAGGTATTAAATTACTTAAACAATTGGTGTAATTACAGGTAAAAAGAAATTGACATGACATTACAAAACAATCAAGAAATTTTATTATTTTAGTTTCGAATTGTCAGAGTAATTGAATAATTCTGAAAATGGCGAACAACAATCTATGTAGTATACGTGAAAAACTAAAATTTACGCATGATGGTTTTCTTTATGTATTATATAAATTCATCAAAGATCAATCAAGGAATTAACCGAACCAACAACAACGCAGAAGCTGCAAACAGAAGATTGCAAAACGAATTGGGAATGGACCATCCATCAATATGGAAGTTTATTGAAGCATAATACAAAGAGGCAGAGATATGTACTTAGAACAAATAGTCGCAGGACATGAACCGGAAAAAAAATTAACAAAATATATTCAAGCAGATGAAAGAATTTTAAGATTGGTGAAGGAGTTTCACGCAAGAGATATGCTAGACTTCTTGAGGGGAATTGCACAAAATTTCGAAAAAAAAAAATCAATTAAATGTTATATGTTTTTATGTTAAATGTTTCTAAACAATAAATAAAAAAAAAATATATATGTAAATTTGTTTAAATTTCATAACTATCATTTTATTATTTGGCGGCGAAATGGCCGCGGCGAAATGGTCCTCGCGGCGAAACGACCGCGGCGAAACGACCGCGGCGAAATGGACGCGGCGAAATGTCCCTTCCCCATAAAATACAATATGTACTAAAAATATTGCCTTAAATAAAGAAAAATTAAATGTCAATATCTTGGAAACAGCTGAAAATCGGGATAGCAAGTCCTACATAAAAAATATTTAGAATTTTTCGTAGAATTTGAAAACCTAATAAAAAATTAGACATTTCATTTAAAAAAATTGTCAAAGACGTGACAACTGTTCTATGAGACACCCTACCCTGTATAATATTTTTTTATGTCAAAAAATACACAACTAAAAATAATAATTTACGGGTCCGAGCATTTTTCCTAGATCGTTTTCCTTTAATTGATATTCATTTTATGCGGGACTTTTGGGAGACCCTGTATATGAATGTTTAATGTTTTTCTTTAGACATAAAAACTTTTTTGACGTAACGCCAAAACATGGGTATAACACTAGAACTTTGGATGTTGACTATGTAGCGCATCGACTTTCACTGACTAAAAAATCTCCCAGCAACATGTGTATTAAATTGTTTAACACGCTCCCAGATAGCTTAAAATATATTAATTCGGAGGAAACATTTAAAAGTAAAATTAGAAAGTTGCTAATAGATTTAGAACCGTATAGCTCAGGAAACTTCTGTCCAGATTTGTACATTTGTTTCTTTTAATGACGTCATTTCATTTTGTGTTTAACATGATTAGAAATAAAGTAGATTATTATTATTATTATTATTATTATTATTAAGTGATTATTATATTATAACCTCAACTTTCGGTAAAATTGTGAAAGAAGCTAAACAAAAATATGTAAATTTTTATTCAGTAGTGAATCATGTTTAAGCGGCATATATGTATTCACTAAAATATCTTCAGCCCCTAGTATATCATTATTTATTTCGATTGTAAGTTAAGTTAGTTAATTTCAGACAGATCACTTCATCTCTGTCAGTTGTGGATTATTGAATCCCGTTTAATAAAACATTGTTAAAACTACCTAAACCTTAGTTTAATGTTGTTAGTTGTTTTTTTAACAAAAATTATTGTTTAAGTGCTTAATACTTTGTTGTTTTAATAAGAAAATCTAGTATTTAATATCAAGTATGCTACTTTTTATTGGCAAAGTTCAGCCTAAAAAAAAACAAGGACGTAAATTACTAGTTGAACTGTGTGTAAAACGGATTATTAATACAGAAAATACTATAAATCTAAGACAGTTTATCGTATCTCATTCAACTCGGAGGCTTTTTATCTGTTATGATACTAATTACAAGCTTTTATTTAACCTCACTACTTGTGAGTTAGTTAGTTAAGACCAAATAATAATATTGCAGTCGAAATTTAGAGAAGTTATAATTAAGCTAGAGTTTTTAAATATTTCACCCTCGCATAAATCTGATGACAATGCAATATGGTATAATATCGTTTTATATCCAATATGGCGAACGCCTCAAGATGCCGGATTACTTTTTTCGAAAATGCGATAAAGAAAACTGGAGTTGATACTGAAATTATAGAAAAAGATAAAGGAGGATTAAATCCTGTTCTCAACAAAATTTCAGAATACCGTGAAGTGATGGTGCAAGGTAATATAAAGTCAATCCCAGTTGTTGAATCACGCTAGTTTAGAAATTCTTCAAAAATACTGTACTTACTGTTAGATAACTTAAAAATTATCAATTAAAAATTTATGGAGCCAGGATATTCCGAAATGGAACATGACAGCGTTCACTCCTCAATTCAGAATAGAGGGAAAAAAATAGATAAATATAAATTTTAGTATAAAATATAAAATAAAACAATGCAGTCTTCCTCCACAGTTTACATTAAAGATTGCATTGTTTTATTTTATATTACATTGACTCCTCCACTGAAAGTTTGGACTATTTTTTCAACTCTAAATTTTAGTGTTACTCTAAGGTTAAGTAGAAAAGCGCACATTATGGTCGACACCTCGCCTTTTCAGCCATATCATGTACCGGGTGTCCCACTAAGAATGACTGTCGGCCGTATCTCAGAAAGTGTTAGTCGTATGGCTTGCGGAAAAAAATATAGTAGGAAAAGTGCTCATGAGAAATTGCTGGAAATTGTTTTCAAGTTTCTCAGACTGGCGCTAGAGGGCGCAACAGTAACGGTAAATATGAATCACGAAATGTCCTCAAAAGTCGCCTAGTTAAGGTATCCCGAAAATAACATTTTTGTATATTTCGAAGATTTATTAATAAAATTCACCTATAGAACGTGTTCGTCACTTTTCAAATAAAGTGGTGGGGGAAGGCTGAACATTATTTGTAATAAATGCTGATAACTCCGGTCTAAAAAAAAACCTTTACAATGGCAACTTGAAAATAAAATCATAATGTTTCGTAATTATGATTATTGTTGTTGATATCTCCGGATTGAAAATAGATATTAACTTGCGGTTTTCGCTGACTTCTTAGACTTTTAATCATCCTTGTTATCAGGTGAAATTGAATATACTATAATATTGACAATTACGGAAAAAACGCGCAATGTTTGTGAAGTTGTAAGACAGCGCCCCCTAGCGCTTAGTGTAAAACTCATATTGCTGTAGTTCATAAGATGCTATATAGAGTGAGAAAAGCCCTTTTAACAAAACTAAGTTTACTAAATTATGTTAAGCCAGACCGGAGTTATCAGCATTTATTATAAATAATGTTCAACCTTCCCCAACCACTTTATTTGAAAAGTGACGAACACGTTCTATAGGTGAATTTTATTAATAAATCTTCGAAATATACAAAAATGTTATTTTCGGGATACCTTAACTAGGCGACTTTTGAGGAAACTTCGTGATTCATATTTACCGTTACTGTTGCGCCCTCTAGCGCCAGTTTAAGAAACTTGAAAATAATTTCCAGCAATTTCTCATGACCACTTTACCTAATATATTTTTTTTTCGCGAGCCATACGACATAACACTTTCTGAGATACGGCCGACAGCCATTCTTAGTGGGACACCCGGTATATATTTCTAGTAATTTGATTTTGTTATTATACTATCCCCAAATAGTTGAATAGACACGGTTTATTATTATTATTGTTATCTCCCAACTGATAAAAAAGATTGAAAGATTTACTATCTTTATGTTAGTCAAAAAACATCATCAGTTTTGTCAAACGCTAGACGCTACTGAGAATATCAACGCTGATGGTTCTGATGTGGAGATTTAACGAAATGTATTTATATTATATATGATTTTTAAAAGTTGCTTTCTAATTTTTAATGATGTAATTAAGCACTTAGCTCTTTTCGTCTTTAAAAATTACATCTGTTGTGGTTTTAATTATCATGATGGTGAAAAGGGCTAAGTGCTAATTACCTATTTACGACTAATGATGCATTGTTTTTTTTTTATTTTCTTCAAATAAACATCGAAATAAATTATTAATATTTATTGCCTCAAGATATATCATCAATAAAAAAAACTAATCGAGCCCTATCGGGGTTAAATAAAATCTGCTAATTTTCACTTTATTTTATTGTTATTAAATGTATTACTTATTTGTCTTTGTTTTATCATAACTGAGCATTAACAATTAATTTTTTTTACAATTAGTTTCCAACTGAACTTACCTACCGCAGATGGAACGATCTTTGGCAAAAATAGAAACTCACCTGAAAACAAAAACCTTATTAGTATCAAAAAAGGGCAACATTTTTTTTTTTGTACAAAACAAATGTTTTTTAAAATAATTAGGCATTGTGTTTTATTCTTACAAATATTATGTGCATGCACTAAAACCTACCTAAAGGGTGGCCATTTAGTGTGTCAAAGTAGGATAGCTGCGTTTGTATTTATTATACACAAAAAATGTTAACATAAATGTCGACGGACAGTAAGTGAGTCATAACGTAAAATTACTTTTGACTCTATAGGGTGGCTCAACAAACAGGAACAAGAATTTTTTTTTGTTTTAAATAGAACACCCTGTATTTTCTTGCACTTTTAAATTTCCCTCGATAACTCAAGACTTAAGACCCTCACAACATTCCATATTTTGTACAGGGTGTGCTCTACAAACGTGTCAACTTTCAAATTTTAAAATTAATTTACTCTTTTTTCTTTTAAAGGAACACCCTCTATTTTGATATTTTATCTTGTAGAGGTTTTTGCCCTCTACAACTTTTGTTAAAAGGTTTATTGGTTGTTTTTGCTCATTTTGTATAGTATTTTTTGTAATAAAAAGTCTGAGAAAAATGTTTTTTCTCCGATTGACAGCAAATATTAATTGTGCAGACACATATCAATCAGCAAAGTATTAATGTTCCTGCCTAGGCAGCAAAGTAAGGTTTTTCCTGCCTAGGCAGCAAAATGATTATTCTCAATTGGAATAAAACATTTGACATTTTTTGACAAAAAAAAACATTTATTAACAATTACTTAATACTTATAACAAGAATTAAAAAAAAATATTTATTTGTTATTAACATTGATAGTAAAATTACTACAATTTTGAATAAATAGGCCACCTTTTCTTTCCTCCAACAATTGCTATATAATTTCTATCAAATTCTGTTTTAATTTATTACTACAGGAAAAATAAAAAAATTGTGGGAATTGTAATAATTTGCAAATACAATATACATATATCATTATAAACAATCGGAGAAAAAATTATATGTTCAACTCGGCAGCAAAGTAGATTGACTGCCTTAACTGAATTCCTAGCCTCGCTAAGCTCGGCTATGAACTATCGGCCGCGGCAGTCAGTCTACTACTTTGCTGCCTAGTAAATCAAATAACTATTTTTTTAATTTTATTTTATAGTTAGCGATGACAGACAAATGCAAATATTAGCAAAAGTAATAGTAAAATTTTGTTAAGATGCCATTGCCATTTTATTTCTTCCCCTTTATCAAGTTAAATTTATGTTGTGACAAAAATTAATTATTTAAATGTAGAAATGATCGACATGATTTATGTTTTGGGTGCTAATGATAAAAATGCTTTATTAGCTACCAGAATTTATAAAGAACGATATCCAGAGCGAAGACACCCTGATAAAAAGACATTCGAAAAGTTAATGGATAGATTTGAAACTACAGGAAGTGTGACCGAAAAAACGGGTATGCAGCGAAGAAAATGAATTCAACGTTTTAATAAATAAGAATCCCCATATTGGTCAGCGTCCTCTTGCGCAACAACTGGACATTGGACGAACAGCGGTTCAAAAAATAATCAACTTAAACAAATTACATCCTTACCACTTCCAGTTGCTGCAAGAGCTTAATGATGAGGACTATGGGAGGCGAGTTGAATTTTGTGCGTGTGCGCAAAATAAAATAAGGAAGCAGCATAACTGTGCGTGTTTAGTTTCTTTGCGACAAAGCTACGTTCCATAAAAATGGCAACGTCAATGGACATAATTTTCATTATTATGCCACTACAAATCCTCATTTTGTTACATTTCACTCACAAAACAGGTGGTCCCTAAACATTTTGTGAGGAATTGTAGGAGACTACGTTGTTGGTCCACATTTTTTCTAGAGAACTCTAACGATACAGATCTATTTGGACTTTCTCCAAAATGATTTACCACAACTTATTGCCTATACCGGGTGTTGCATCGTCGAGCGGGACATAGGAAATCCCATGTAATTTTAAATGGGGTCAATTATTGGCTTCCCTAATTATTTTAGAGAAAAATTCTATTTAGGTTTATTAAAGAGCACTAAAACCCACATTCAAAATAATAACTTTAGATATTTTTGATGAGCCCGTTTACGGGTTATCGCCGATTTCTTTTTAACTATTTCTCCTTTTTATGGCCCCGTATTTGCGGGCACCAGTCAAGGTAAAAGATGACTGTCAAATAAAGTTGTCATTTTGAAATGTGTGCTTTATTGTTATAAAAACTCGTACATCGAAAATATTAGCCATGAATTACACTTCTGAAGAAAAAATATTGATGATTAAATGGTATTATCAAGGAAATAGTTATCAAAATGTGTCAGACATGTTTGCTGCTCTGTATCCGAATAGACCGATACCTGCAAAATCTACAGTCGAAAGGACTATCAAGAAATTTGAGACAAAAGGCACTGTAATAAATAACTGCAGATGTGAAGAAAGGCAGGAACAAAGAAGAGATGCAAGAAATGATAGGGACTTGCAACTTGGACTTTATTGTGCGTGGAAGAAAATGATGGGAAGATCAGCACAAGGATGACATAGGATTAGATCACACCACAGCGTTACGAGCTTTGAAACGACATAAATATTATTCATACAAATATGAAAAGCACCAAGAGCTAAGAGATAGGGACGAAATACGACGACAGGAGTTTTGTTTTGGTATGATGGAAAGAGCAAACATGGATAGGGAATTTTTAAAAAACATTTGTTTCACTGACGAATGCACATTTACCTTAAACAATGAACCCAATGTTCAAAATTATCGATATTGGAGCAAAGAAAACCAACACAGGTTTGTGGAAACAAGGACGCAATATCCACAAAAAGTTAATGTATGGGCTGGGATTTTCGGAGAAAATATTATCGGGCCATTATTTCTTACACGAAATTTAAATGCAGAATATTTTTTGGAACTACTTGAAGATCATATTTTACCTACTTTACATGATGCCGCCAGGGAAAATCAGGAAGTGTGGTACCAAATGGATGGCTGCCCGGCACATAGTACCCTGGCTGTCCGGGAATATTTAAACCGTGCTTTTAATGGAAATGTTATTGGCTTAAATCATACAGTAAATTGGCCAGTCAGGTCTCCTGATTTATCGCCAAATGATTTCTTTCTCTGGGGCCATTTAAAAAACAGGATATACAAAGATTAAAAATACCCAAATCTAGACGAGTTAAAAAATGCTATTTCTGCCGAATGCAATAGAATTTCAGTTTACCAACTAGCGAATGTAAGAAGAGAATTTTATGATCGCCTCGGTTATTGTCTAGCAGTCAATGGAGGAATATTTGAACATCTTCTTAAATCCTAAAGTTCTAACAATTTAAAGTACCTACCTATTAATTAGTAAAATATTGAAACATGTAAAATGTCATAATTAACCTTGTAATTGGATACTTTATTTTAGTTTTATTCAGATTAATTTGTACTCATAAATACACCTTTAATATTTTCGATGTACGAGTTTTTATAACAATAAAGCACACATTTCAAAATGACAACTTTATTTGACAGTCATCTTTTACCTTGACTGGTGCCCGCAAATACGGGGCCATAAAAAGGAGAAATAGTTAAAAAAAATCGGCAATAACCCGTAAACGGGCTCATCAAAAATATCTAAAGTTATTCTTTTGAATGTGGGTTTTAGTGCTCTTTAATAAACCTAAATAGAATTTTTCTCTAAAATAATTAGGGAAGCCAATAATTGACCCCATTTAAAATTACATGGGATTTCCTATGTCCCGCTCGACGATGCAACACCCGGTATACCGAACATAATTTAAGAACGCATGTGGTTTCCTCATGATGGAGCCCCGGTGCACTACTCAAGGCTCATTAGGGAATTCTTAGACGAAACTTATGGTCAGCAATGGATTGAAAGAGGAGGACCTGTATCATGGCCAGCTAGATCGCCGGATATGACAAAAATGGATTTTTCTACATGGGGATTTGTTAAAGATCAGGTGTACAAAATGTCTCCGACCAGTAAAGAAGACATGAAAATTCGCGTAAGAAATTGTTTTCAAGCGAGTACTCCCGAAATATGTCACAATTTAAGCGAAGAATTTGAAGATCGTGTTTGGAAGTGGATAGAGGCTAATGGAGGACATTCTGAACATTTAATTAGATAGTTTATGTAAGCAGTTAGATAAACTGATTAAAGCACCTTAAATAGGTAAAATTAAAAAAGAAACATTTTCTCAGACTTTTTATTAAAAAAAAATATTAGGCCAAAATGAGCAAAAATAACTAATGGACCTTTTAACAAAAGTTGTAGAGGGCAAAAAACTCTACAAGACAAAATATTAAAATACAGGTTGTTCCATTAAAAAAAAAGAAGAGTAAATTATTTTAAGGAGTGAAAAGTTGACGCGTTTGGATAGCACACCCTGTACAAAATATGGAATGTTCTGAGGGATTTAAGTCTTTAATTAGTCGTTATCTTTAATACCCTCGAGAAGGTTTCGAATGTCTTGAGTTAATTCAAATACATTTTAAATTTTAAGATGCCAAGTTTTCTTCCAAAAAATAATATTTTTAAATAACTTGGCAACATTGCAATACAATTAAAAAATATGTTTGCCACGATACGCGGAATATCGAGGGGAATTTAAAAGTGCAAAGATATACAGAGTGTTCTATTTTTAAAAAAATGTCTTTCTCCTCTTTGTTGAGCCACCCTATAGAGTCAAAAATAATTTTACGTTATAACTAACTTACTGTCCTTCAAATTTTATATTTACAATTTTAATGTATTATAAATACAAACCTTAAATATACAAACAGCATTTATAGAATATTATATTTGCATCTATTATTTCCAAAAGGAAGTAATAATTTAGAGAACCGCTCTCCACTTTACCTAAACAGTAAAAAATGTTCTCGCGTTAGAGAGCAATCAAATCAAAGCCGGTAAGATGAACAGGCAATCCATATAACAATTTCAGCGTCTATCAGAAAACCCAAGAAAGATGATGCAATTTCTTGGAAAAATATTGCCCATGTTTTCCCAATCGCTTATTTTCCGAACCTTTTTTAACCACATATTTGTTTTGTTTTCCCAAAATATTGTTTGTAATAAAAAAATGTCTGTCGGCGGGGGTACAGTACATTTTACCTTTCTTTTAACTAAAATAATTTGCATTTTGTTTTCTTTTATATCTTTTGATAAAAAGAACTTTATTTTATTTATCTTAAAAGTTTATCTTAATTTGTCAATATTTTTACTAGTAGTAAGTATTATTAAAGTACCTACCTTCAAGTTTTATGAAGCTTTATTTTAGCACATTCGTTTATGTTAGATAAAGTTTTCTAACTGAATGACCTATTGTTAAAAGGGATTCAAGTCAGTTTAAAGAGATTTTGAGAAAAAGGCATAAAACTGTCTACGATTATAATGGTTCTAACAAATGAATAAAAAAATATTTGATATTGTTGAACATGCTTACGCTAATGAACGGGATGTACTGTTTTAATGCTTCAGTAAGTATTTCTTCAGGAAAAAAAAATTAATTTAATGACTTAGGTCCCTTTTAACAAATTTCAGCCTTTATTGTGCAAAAATATTTAATAATTTAGTAGAAATTGCCAGTTTTTTAAACGTTACCTTTATTAGAGACGAAAATGACAAGATGACATTAGTATTACTTAAGAAACTAAAATAACAAAAACGTATTTCATGGTTATTGGTCATCTTTCTCATTACCATCATTGGTTGTAGGCCACTGAATAATTTCGTTATAGAATTCCTTATGTTCGTCTAAAATATAAGATATAACTTTTCGGATATCTTTGATTTTATTCTCCTTTATAGGGATTTTTTATTCCGGGGTAAGCTTTTTGATCAGGCAGCACCACATTATCATCCTTTTTTAGTAAAAATGTCTGCAGGTTCAGAAAATCTCCTGTTCTGATATATTGCCTTACTCGGATAGTTGCCTTTTTGTTATGTGAATATTCAAAATAATGGTACTTAGAAATACTAAACCGAACCTTTTCATTTCTGGGAAGAAGCATACTTTCAACAGAAACTGATATCTTTTTGTAAATTGCAGGCCACCACTAGAATAGCCAACAATCATATCTGTCTCCACAGGAGTCACAGTTCCAGGATATTTTTTTTCAGCGTTAGCAATCAGTTCACAAACTTCTTTCGGCGTGTAAAGTCTGTCACATTTTCTAATGGGTCCTTTGATGATTCCGAACTTTCGGTCACAGGGATTATAGGAATGCCCGCGAAGTGGGAAGAACTGCTTGACAGTTTTGAATTTACCACTGTCCGTTAAACCCAGGCAAAACCTAGACAATGTTTGATTCTTGTTCTGTTCAGGACAGTTATCCGAAAAAAGATGAATCTCACTCACAGAATCTGGAACAAAGTTATTAATATAATACATCAAGAATGAGGCCACTTCATCTGGTCCTTTACGAGCTTGGCCTTCATGGTAAATAAAGTAGTGAGCTCGATCTGTTTTGGTGTTGAAAATACACAAGACATTTACTGTGAGTTGCCGCAAATAAAACACTTCTTGAACTGGAATTTTTGGAAGACTAATGTTCTGCATGTAATCAAAAACAAGACCCAAAATGTTGTCATTTTCTTTAGATAATTGAGTTGTTTTCTGAAGCGCAGATGTGAATTGCTTAACTCGCCGTTTATGGACCATCAGTTCGGCTGCAGCAACTCGTTTGGCAGTTTCATTGAGGTGGGCACTTCTTATACGTATTGTCCTTTCTTCACAAAAACAACAAGTATCTATTAGTGGCCTACCAAATTTAAGATTGAAATTTTCGTTGAAGTATTTGAGATAAAAGTCATACTTAGTACTGGTATCTGGATATTTTCCTTTATATAAATCATGCATTTTTCTAACACTTAATTCGGATGATAAGTATGAAATGTCGCTAGAGGCATAATGAGTCTTTCTCACAGGAAATGAACTAATGTGGTTGTCTATGTTCAAAAGTTCGTCGACTCTCATCTTCTTTGCACATGGATGCTTTCCACGCTTATCTTGGGGTGATTTCCCTTCCAGAAGAAGTTTACGAATACGCTTAATTCGTTTATCAGTCACATCATAGAGTCGGAAGAAGGCATCACGACAAACCTCCACCTGCGTTCCTCAAAGAAGCACGTGATATTTGAATGATTTGTGCTTTAGAATAGCGACGCCAGGCATTGAGTGTTATAGGGTACCTCAGTCGATGACTCGGGTCCCTTTCAACACCAACTACAATAAATATGCGGCTCGAGTACACGTTTATAATGCTAGCAGTGGGTCCCTTTTGACACCAAAATATCCGTAGACCCCTAGAGACATCGAATCCGCATATAACTAAAAATGGCTTAAAAAGTGACTTGGATCCCTTTTAACAATAGGCTATTCAACTATTTTACACTTTTCTCTGTTTTGCATTTTTCTTTTAATATGTATTATTGATGGTCACAACTTGCCATCCCATACGGTGTTACGGTTCAAAAATTGCATTTTCATAGTTTGGTTAAAGTACCTATGTAGATTCTCACCTTAAACATTAATTACCTGTTAATAGTCAATGGTTACACTTAAATCAGTTTGAAACCTTTGTTGATGTTTATATTCCAGGAATGTTTTGTATTTGTAACACACAGCCAAGTGGATTGATTTCTTCTGTTCTTTGTTTCATACTACTTGCAGACAGGTCTTATTTCAAATTTTTGTTTTAATTGATTAGTAATAATTAGCGAATTTTCAAGTTATCGATAGAAACCACTTTTTAACCTTGTATATAAGATGTAGGTCAAATGTTTTGACTGCTGTGATTCAGTGTCAGACTGACAGTTCTGTGGATTTTCAAGACCACTTCTGGTTAATTGTGGCGTATTTTTGCGGTTGCGCTGGTTGACCCGGGTTGTCAAGGTTTTGTTATTAAAAGGGGTCACAGTCTTCATAGATTGGTATGACTAATTTGTCGACGATTGTGTAGCTCCCGAAGTTTAGTTTTCTTAGGCAGGGAAGGCCATGTGGTACCGATTAAACTTTCACAAATACATTAAAAGGGATATGGCATTGTAGTTTGCCTACACTTTGGGCGCAATGCCGATTTAAAATGCGTTACCATCAACTTCAACAAGCGGTCCTAGATGCCATTTTGTAGATTGGAATCCTTGTTAGTTATTTGAGGTAGGTTTAAACTTTAGTATCTAATTACCCACGATGGGTCTGATGAAAGTTTTCTCTTTCATGTTGTACACATCTTAAATTCGATTTTAGGGTTTTTTTGGTAGGTGCTAAAAGCTTAAACTGGAGTACTACTTTTCTTATTGGAGTTGCCTGGACGCAGGACGTGCCAGTTGCCATGTACTATTTGAATTTTTGGAGACTAACGGTGTAGCAGTAACCACATTTACTGTTTTAGGGACCATGTGTGTGTGTTTTACTGAAGATCGAGTCTTCTTGAACCTAGGGTAGCACGTAAAGTTTCAGCTAAGTAACATTTTGCTTAAGTAGTACGGAAACTTGGGAGTACCCAGTAGGTGTACTATTCTCGTGGCGTGTATGCTACTATCAAGATAAGCCTTTTCTGTGGACACTTGAGTACTGTGGTGCAATCAAGGTAACAAACCTCACCCTAAATTATTAAAGCATATGCACTGTGCTCATTTCTCTTTAAAAACTTAGTCGACTAAAAATCTTAATATTTTTTATTTGCGTATTGTTCTATACAGGGTGGTGATGAAGTTTGGAATAATAGGAATATTTCTGAACAGGTTAACTTAAAAAAAAACGCTTAGCCACGTCGATTTTTATTTTTATTTATGCATTTTTTTAGCTGATACGAGGATATACAGGGTGTAACATAAATGAATTATCACGTCAACGTCACTTTTTGTAAATGAAATGCCCTGTATATGATTTCATTTTTTGATTCTACGCAAGATTCTAAGCAGATTTTCTTTATGATGTCCTATACCTATCTTTAACTGTTTACGAATTATTGACAATTGAAAATTAGACAACTTCAATGAAAATAATAGTAGATTATACCACTAGTCAATAATGATATATATTATTCTGAGTAGTATACTCTACTTTATCTACGACTAATTTATTAATTTGAGATTTTTAATGAACAACTTTATTTGTCAATAACATAAAAATTAGTAATAGTACAATTAATAAACTGTATTGGTCGAGAACTATGAATAAGTTAGGAAGAGTTTTCAATAAAAATATTTGGAATGTCGGTTGCTGCAAAGGAAGAAGATTCTTCATTACTATTTATTTATTTTTTTTTTTTTATTTTACTTTTTTACGGTTCGTCGGCGTATCTGAGGCCATCTAGAACCGGTCATTGACCGTACGGTTTTTAATCGTGCGGTCTACCGACTGGGGAGTGTGAAACGGCACCTTCATCCTACGAGATATCCGATCTCATCCGGCCTGTCCGGCGTGAATAGGATGGTTTTGATGTCGATTCATTTTACACTCTTCCCTAAGACAAGACCACGCGGTGTTTCCCAAGCGGTCACCCATCCAAGTACTAGCCGCGCTCGACACCGCTTAACTTCGGTGATCTGACGGGAACCGGTGCTTTAGGTGTCGCTAGGCCCTTGCCCGCACTATTTATTTGTTTAGTAATAGTATCTGCTGTAGTTGTCTTGTTTCTCATAGACTGATCAATGTAACATTCAGCTACTTGTGTAGATTTCCAGCCCCCATGACGCTTTAATCCAGTTATATCGCCTCCTCCATCAATGTACAGAGTGGCAGATGATCTGCGATAACAATGGCCGGTATAAGTTTGAGGATTTGGCAAGTTTAAATATTTGGCAATTTGTCTACCAATGTCTGCAAATTTGTTTTTTCCTATACGTTGTATTGTACATTTGGATTTTTGATAATTTAGAAAGAATGAATTGATTTTTACATGTGACGGGCGGAGATCGATGTACTTCTTTATAATGTTGTAAAACGTACTGTTTATGGCGAATGTTCGTACAATTTTGGTTTTAGTCTTGGGTATTGTTATTAAGAAGTTTGTTTGAAGATCCTTTACGTCTTCTATATTCATTTCATAAAGCTCGTTTGACCGGCATGCGCCCATAATTCCAATAATTAATATAACCTGAAGCAAATAAGAATATGATTTTTTTAATAGATTAGATTAAATACCTATGTATATTTACCTTATGTAAAAGAAAAACTTCATCATGAGCTTTGTCAATAAATGTCTTAATTTCTTTCGAGGTCAGAGTGGAAGATTTCTTTGCTTGAAATCTTTCAGATTTTCTTTTTAAAAACGCTCGTAGTTTTCCATATTTTTCCAGATCAACGTCATGGTTTATTCTCAACATAGATTTAATTATTGAATAAAATGACAATAATGAAGATGGTTTGTATTTTGCACTTAGTTCAGCGAAATAGGCTAGTAGAACATTTTCGGAAAATGAATTTGTGTTATTTCGAAGACGCCATTCGTTGAAGGTTGCGTATGTTTTATTATAAATAGATTTCGATGTTTCCGGTATTAAGGTAGATGTTGTTGCTGTAGCTAGTTGTACAATTTCTGGAGGTGTACAAGTAAAAGCCTCTTCATTTTCATCCATCCCAATACGAATACATAAACACTACGCGTTTGACAGTGACACTTTTGACTTGGTGTATTTTGTTTCCATGGTATTATTTGATTTGACAAATTTTGTGATTGGAGCGGGAATAAGGACTATTAATCCCTTGTCATTATTCCCTAAGGGATTAATAGGTGGCATTATATTGCGAAAACCACAACTATAATACTTACATTATACATTAGTCGTAGATAAAAATATAAATTGAATTGTTTGAGCGTTTTGACTTGACATGTCCGAAATTATTAAATTTATTTATTAATTTACTTATAGTGGCCTGACTGATTGGCTGTCTCTCCGGGTATTTATTATTGAACATCTCACACACTTCTTCTTGCGTTTGAGTTTTATCTCCACAAACAGCCATAATGAGAATCTCGATTTTTTGCGTTCCTGTTAAGAACATTATGATAAAATAATACAAAATAATCACAAGGCGTTTGTCAGAAAAGTGAATTAGAATGACAACAAATAACATCACTATGAACGTCAG
This sequence comes from Polydrusus tereticollis, assembly GCA_963920685.1. Lineage (NCBI taxonomy): Eukaryota > Metazoa > Arthropoda > Insecta > Coleoptera > Curculionidae > Polydrusus > Polydrusus tereticollis. Next base: position 91,659,475 of record OY987331.1, read on the forward strand.
ATATTGGCAACCATGGTAACGTCCAAAAGGAGTTTGTGGATAGATTGGGTTATTGTAGAGCTGTGAATGGATACCACTTCCAACATTTATTAAAATAGGCAGGCATATTCCTTTATTGTAAATAATGTTCATAAAAAAAATAAAGTTGGGAATTATAGAAATATCTGTGAACAGGTGAACTTAAAAAAAAAACGCTGAAACAATTCAATTTATATTTTTATTTTCATTGAAGATGTCTAATTTTAAATTGTCAATAATTCGTAAACAGTTGAAGATAGGTATAGGACATCATAAACGAAATCTGCTCAGAATCTTGCGTAGAATCAAAAAATGAAATAATATACAGGGTATTCCATTTACAAAAAGTGACACCGACGTGATAATTCATTTATGTTACACCCTGTATATCCTCGTATCAGCTAAAAAAATGCAGAAATAAAAATAAAAATCGACGTGGCTGAGCGTTTTTTTTTTAAGTTAACCTGTTCACAAATATTCCTATTATTCCAAACTCTATCACCACCCTGTATAGTGTTAAACAGACAACAGGTCAATTACAGTGAGAACGTTAAGGTTGGAGCAAATTCATTTAATATTCAAGTGCTTTTATTCTTCGAAAAAATGCTCGAACCCGTTAATTTTTTTTTCTTGAGCATTTTTTGAAGCTTATTTTAGGGATACAGGTTGTTCTAAAAACAAGTTATGACTGTTCATTTTATTTTTTTAAATAGATACCCTATTTTATAAAATTTTTTGGATTCTGCATAAAATTTTAAACATATTTCATAAATTAGTAGCGAAAAGAAAAGAAAATTCAAAAGAAACTAAAAGTCACTTTATCAAATGTTGAAAATAACCACCACCAACAGTCTGGCAGTATCCAAGACGATCTTCAAATTCTTGCAGAACGTTATTAACGACGTAAGGTTCTATCAATCTTATCTCGCCTCTTATTCTATTCTTTAAATCTTCAATATTGTTTAGTCGGTTAACATATACCTAAGACTTAAGATAATCCCACAAAAAAATCTAAAGGGGTTAAACCTGGAGATCTGGCCGGCCATTCAATTGGACGTCGTCGGGAAAAACTGTATTAAGGTACTCACGCAGAAGGCGGGTGTAATGGGCCGGAGCTTCGTCTTGCTGATACCACAAAAAATTGTTTGATGCATCAGCATCCTCTGGATTATGGTAAAATGTGGCAAGGCACGATACTAGATCATTTTTTAGAAATTCTAAGTATGTTTCACCTGTCAAGTTTAGTTTCCGTCACTAAAAAAGGGCCCCAATATTCTATTTTCGCCAAACATGAACTTTTTGAGAATACTGGTTGTGGCATTCCACCATAAGCCAGCATGGATTTTCTGTAGCCCAATACAGACAGTTTTGTTTGTTTACACTTCCATTTAAACAAAACGTTGCCTCATCCAAATATACAATTCGTTTCGAAAACTGTGGATAATTATTGCACATATTCATTATTATCCTCCAAAATTGGACTCTTTTGTCTAGATCATCTTCATTGAGCTCATGAACCAATTGGACGTTGTAAGGATGGAATTTATTTTTGTTTGGGATGGATGTTTTGCAGATCTGATTTTCCAAAGCAGTAGTCTTACTCGCCTTATAGTGGTCTTCTTGAACCGACAATTATTCAATTATTTTATGTATCTGCCAATACCGCGGGCCGATCTTTCGTCTAATTGTTCCTAACGTGACGTAAATCTCTATATTTTTTTTTTCATTTTACTGGCAGTAGATCGATATATCGGTTTTCTGCGAGGATACTTCTTATTGAAGAGTTCTCATATTTCTATTTGTGTGCGCATTCTATCTCCATAACCAATCATTATTAATATTTCTATTCGCTTTTTTCACTTAAGCGTTCCATTTTTTAAAATTACAAGATTATCAACTTTTGCCAGACACTTTGACTTAAGGCAAAACTACTTAAATCAGGGGGCAACGGTCATATCAGTGCGACAACCTAACAACCAAAGGTTTCATTTACAACAGTGTTCATGATTTAAGTAATAATTAACAAATCATCTGGTAAAATCCGAATATCGATTTTCTCGTAAACTACTAAATTTAAGTATATGATATACTTTATGAAATATGTTTAGAATTTTATGCAGAATCCAAAAAACATGTTATAAAGTAGCTGTATCTATTTAAAAAAATAAAGGAAATCGTCAAAACTTGTTTCATTGTTCATAATAGTGTCTAATTTTGGATACCCTGTATTATGACTGAACTAACCAACAAACTGACGCAATATATTTAATGTATTCAAGTGAACCTGTAATACGTGAGTGCGTATAGAGACAATACTTTCCAGGACTGAGCAAATGTTAAAATTAATGTATATTTTTAGTTGCTTATTGAAGGGGGATATGTTTTAACGATTTTTAAATTGTCACTATTGACTTTGCAGGGAATGTTAGACTTACCTTTGATTCTTACATTTTCAATAATTTTTGACATATGTTAGTTTTTTCTTTTTTTCGATTTTCTAACATTTATGTTGTAGTCATAATGGCCATGACAAGACAAAACTTTCGATATTGTAAAAATTTTGAACAGCCTATTACCAAAATAAAAGTATTTTATGTGAATAAGCAATATTAATCCACTTCTAATCGCACTGCTCTGTCTTGTTGTATGTATGTCTGCCTTTTACCTATTTTCGGTTTTTCAGTGTTACCTTCTTTCTTCTTTGCATTTGCTTCCTCCTTGTCAGTTTCCACTATCGAATTAATAATATAATTATTTTCTTTTTCTTCTTCTTGTTTTGCATTATTCTCCTCTCTTTCAGTTTCCACTTTCGATTCAGGTATATAATTAGTCTTCTTTCTTTATTATTTGGACTTTTCTACTCTTTTTCAGTATCCATTCTCGATTCAATTAAAATTATTGTGTTCCATTCTTCTTTTACAGTTTTTAACTTTGCCCATAACTGATCTAAAACGTGTCTTCCACGGTGATTTTCCATTTTCAAATTTATTTCGCTCCATTCCTTCTTCTAAAAATTTCAGGTGAAATTTTACCACTTTATTAGGTATTTCAGATACACAATACAGATATTGCAGCAGTTTTGATGGGTTGGTCATTCTGATATTTCAATATTTAGCTACAAAACATCTCTGAAGAAAAAACACATTCCAGTAGTTGACACTAAATTTTCTAATACCTGATATACTTAATGCAAAATTAAAACCGTTGTACGTCATACCCTTTAAGTGACGTCAGATATCAACAGTGTTGCCAGCTTGTAACCAAAATATCCTAGTGAGAGAATTAGACAACTTACTTGTTTCATACATTCCAAAAATAGTGCCACGGATAGAACTTATATCCAATTTTGACACATTAACAACTTTTTTTAAATAAAAACGTCTTCTTCTAGGTGACTCCAATAATTTATTTTGCTTAACTGTTGTTGAAACTGCGCTTACAGTGGAGATATTTAAATTTAGGGCAGTTACTACACGCTAAAAATTAGTAAAGTGGAACTAAAATATCTAGACCTTAACACATTCTTTAAATTTACTTCTCTTACTGCTGTCAAGGGCAACAATGGGCCATTGTTGTTAAGTTCTTCCTGAAAATAGCCTATTAGAGAGGCTTAAAGCTCTTTGCACCGGCTTTTTAAATTTTTGTTACAAAAATAGACGCAAAGCAACACGAAATCACAAAATAATTGAGGTTAGTTTTGCATAAACGTCAAACAAAGCCAACGCACGAGCTGGCGCCATCTCACCGTTTACAGTTGTGTTGCGAACTATCGGCAAATAAAATTCAAATTATATTAATTTTTACAAGCTTAAATAAACAAAATATTTGCTATAAGTGGGTTCGTATCAAAGAAGACTACTTTAAGTTTGTAGTAAATTTAATATCGCATAAAGTTTTAATACTTTTTGTCCAAATTTAATTTCCCCATGTTTTCTTACGGACTGACAATTATCAGCTGATTGATGACGTACAACGGTTTTAAATCTGATTGAACTATATTTGTGTTAGCCTTTGGTATTTGATGTTGTATGGTTTTTAAATTTTTTTGAGAATTTGAGCCATATGTAAATATAATAATTATCAGGAACAGTATTGAAATTTTCGTAAAATCCCAAAACAGTAGTGTCAGGTATTTGATGTTTATTGGGTGTTTTACGTTATAGGTGTTTACAATAAACATTTTAAAATTCGTGTGCTTTTAAAAGAAGAGACACTTCTCAAGTAAAATACAAACTTTCTAAAATGAACACACTAACAGTAGGTTATTAGAAAAAGTGCCCTATATTTCTAATGCACTTGGTGTAGAAAAGAAATATTTACGTCGAATATACAAAAAAAATATCATAAACTAGATTTGTTTGAGCAAATTTTAAATAATACATTTAAGAAATTGTGATGAAACTGTTTTAAACTTAGAAAAGGGTAGGTATATTTATTTAAAATAAAAAAATTGACATGAATTCTCCTATGTTTGAACACTAACCTTAACTGCTTATCCGGTTGTCTTTGGAGCATCAAATCAATAAAAAACAAGACCCGACTTAAAAATTCCAACAACTTGTGTACCTAAGCTAGAATTCTATTCCACCTTATGTAGCAATTCTGCTGAGTCTCTATTATTAAAACAGGCCAGTAGTGGCGCAAGGGTTCGCTATTTGCTATCTTCCACCCAAACGGCCGCTTACCGGGCATAATCGGCAGATATTACGGGCACGTCGGGCAGACCGGGCGCCACAGCCTGTTTTGCATAATGTGTCTCGCGGGAACAGATTTCAGTTGTATATTTGGATCAGTGGCATTGCAAAAATGTTTCAAGTAAATTTGTATTTTTTACTAAAAGATAGACTACTTGATACCAACCAGATAAAACAATAAAAATAAAATATATTTCGGCCAAAGTAATGCTGAAGATTCCTAAATTACTTCAAACAAGTTGATACTCCACAGCTATTTGTTTGCGAACTATTTTAATGTTCCGAGCTTTTAAAAAGGCACCCTGATAATAGGATCACTTTGTTGTTCCCCTGCCTGTCTGTCAATAGCCTTTTTCTCAGGAACGAAAGAGGTATCGAATTGTTATTGATTTCAAATACAACCCCATTACATTCAAAAATTACGTTCTTACTATATTGATACATAATAAAGAACTTTACTAACTATACTCAATACCTATATTAATGAAGATAGGGCTCGAGCCATCTTTACATCGAAGTGGAAGACAAAGCTACCGAGATCGCGAGTAAGAGATAACAATAATAGGCAGATAGTTTGAAGTGACAAAATTATGTATCTTGACCTCATCTTCGACTTAGTAACAAGATACAATTTTAGTCAATACAAAGTACTTCAGATTATTACGAATGCGCGATTCATGTCAATAGACGTATTACATAGAGATACGCACATGGACAGGACCGACGATTACTTTACAAAATATTTTCAAAGAACTGACGTTGCGCTGAATCCACTTATCATCAATTCACATATACACTCAAACGAACTCCAACAACATAAATGCTTAAAAGAGTGGCTACCACACTCAAATCTGTGCAAAATTAGATTAAAGCAGTAAATTTCGAAATCATATTTCTAAAAACTCACTAAAATCACTCAATAAAATTATCCCGACCCAATTACATCTTCAAATTCAAAATTATAACCATCAATAAACCAAATAAGGTATAATATGAATATAAAGTAAGAAGAGGTAAAAGATTTTTCCTCGAACTTACCATAACTAGCTACATTCTAACCACAGTTAACTACGCTTATTTATATTGAACAGTATTCCGAACCATGGCGCCATTATAAGCCACGCCCGGTAACTAGCTTTTTGGCGTGGTTAGGAAGTATGGAAGGGTTGACTGTAGATAAGACTGCAGATTATGTGCATTGTTTTGGCTTGACATGGATATTTTTTCTTCGAAAATAGACAATATCCCAACAATGGAATATCAATAATATCCAGTATTTGCAAACAACCAAATATTTACCATAAACGACGCCTTAAAATATATTGTTAGGTGTCAAAGATCACAAGAAATTATCGACTCGAAATAAGAACAACACAAGCAAACAAAGAATTTTAATTGTATAGTAATGAATATCTTGTTCGGGATATTCACAAGTATTACAATCAATATCAATAAACAATTTCCAACTAACCTAATAATACTTTAAAATAGTTAAAACTAAGGCCTTACTTAACAATATCCTTAGAATTGTAATAAACTAAGTACCTACACTAAAACTAATGTATACACTAATACGAACAATGCTCTACTTTGTCACTTTTCATTAGATCAACTCAAACGGATTGAACCTCTTAATTCTTCTAATTGTCAAGGGACTCGATCGCCATGATGTTGGCATGACAATGGAGTCGTTAGTCGTGACTCATAGCAAATTTGGCTCTAGCTTTTTCAACAGAACCCACTCCAAAGTCTCGATGTAGGTTACTGTTACAGATACACTAACGAGCATCCGCAATGTTTCTCAGTACTTTGTTTTTAAATCTTTGAATGGTTTGCAAAATATCCTGACTAGCGGAGTCCCACAACTGGATATCATAGGTCTATATGAGTTTAAGTATATATTCCTGTAAAGCACAAGTTTATTACGTAGAGACAGAGTGGAGTTCCTTCCAGTTCTAATGAGCCAAAGCACTTTTCTGTATTTGATTCCGAGTGCTTCTCTTTTCTTCCTGATATGCACTTTCCAGCGTAGTAAGAAAAAAAAATAATACCATTTAACATCACAAAACCCTTCTTCCACAAACTTCGCTTCATCTACCAGATTCACATTTAGGTTAGTACGCCATTACCGTAACCAGTCGAAAACTATTGACGTCATGATTCAACTAATCACCTAACCCATAGTAAGGTTGAGTAAAAATAATTTTAAAGTTTTCCATGAACCCTTTCCTCTCGAGCTCGATGATGTGGTTCTATTAAACTTTCGTTTTTTATTATACCATGTGCCTTGATCATTGCTTAAGAATCTAATGACAAAATATAAACTTTTGGGATAAATTTGTTAAAAAGGCAGGACATTCTTCACCTCCATCCTATAGTGTCATTTGACCTGATTACCCGATTAGGAATTAGATGAAATCGTCTACAGTCCATGTGGATGTTTCTTTGTGAAAAGGCTTTCTTTTTTGAAAAATCAAAATTTGCGTTGCCTACGGTCGTAATGATATCATTGGTAGGAGGTATGAACTTAAACAAAACCATCGATAAATGATTTATAAGAAGAAACTGAACTACATTGATCTCGCATCGATTCAAGCTCAGACACGCTGAAAACTGCATCTGCAGTTTCTGTATCTCTGCTCATCATCCAGTACGAGACTCTAAATGCCGCGGTGTAGCTTGCTGCAACTGATGCAAATGGTTCGACTCCAGTTCACACACTATACAGCATGTCTTGAAACGATGAATGCATCGCAGTATTTTGGAGTGTGTATAGGCACCTTTTAAACAGCAGAGTCTAAACACAAGATTGAACGGAGGACCCCGACAATCCACCAAGTCACTGCAAAGTGTATGTGTATGTGAATGTAAATAGAATATTGAATTCCTTCTTCTAGAAATATGCAAAAATTCAATTTATACTAATGAGCTTACCGGTATAAATAAGTACAAATTAATACGAAAAAAAAACTACAAAATTTCAGTTATGGTGATGTTTCTCTTTGGTGCCTACGCCAATGTTATATTCAAATTTACTTGAGACACAATGAGTGGCCTTTTTTTATTCTTTTCTCCGTTCCGTTTACCTCAAACTTGACTTTTCCGGCTCTCCGAATGACTCGATTTCGCATTTATTATTTCTCATGATTCTACAGATACACGTCTCTTACCCACGCTTTGTTTTGTTTTCCTTTTCTTAAGTTCTCGTAAAAAGTAAAACAGTTTGTAGGAGTTGCGAGAAGTTGAATAGCCTGCTCGAGTATTGGCAAGTTTTTCAGATATCATTGTCATATTTCAAAAATATAATTTAAAAATATTCAGAAACTTGTCAAAGTAAATAGGTTAATTTCTTCTCATGGTTCTTTCAATAGAAGTACTACTGATTTTTTCCCATCCCGAACTCGTCACATATTGCTATACAGAGTCTGCCCAGATTTGGTTCCCCAAATTTACTCAATACAATTTTCTTAATAAACATATTTTAACTTTTGTGAGATTTACAAGAGGGTTCTAAAAATGAGTTAGTGGATGCAGCGGCAAAAAGCGCGATAATGGATGGCCAAATTATCGATGGTGTTATACCAACATACCTTTATGCAGTCAGTATCGTGTTTTGTTAAATGACAAATGATAAAATAATGCAGCTAGCCATTACACCCTAATGCACCACCCTATATTACAAAAATGAACTAAACTCCAATTGCCACGTCACCTGGCCGTCTCATATCTCAGGCACATATTTGGACGTGGCAGCTTTAATAAGCACCTAATTTAATCCTAAACTATGCGAGTCAATACACTGTCTCTGTGATAACCAGTCTACAGACAAGCTCAATCATAGATTATTTAACTGTAGCCTGAAAATATAGGCCACAAGATTTCTTTGGACTGAGCTCAGTACAAAGCAAAAGCTTCTTATAAACGCGTCATCTCTATTATCTCTTGCCTCTACAAGGCAGAATATTGAAAACATTTTTATAACCTACTTAAAAAAGGGTGCAAGCGGAATTTAAGTATGTAACTAGGTTCCTTGCATCTTAGCTCCCCGGGTAAAGTAACTGATAGGCAAATAGTACCCTAATGTTTTCCTATATGTGCATCCCCTAATAGTGACCTTCACTGTCTCGTCTATTTAAACAGTCGAACTGATGGACCTTCTGAAGTGTGTGTCCCTGTCTTTGTATTGTTAGCTTAAATTACTATTATGGAAAGAACTTCGTTGTTGAATTTTGAGACATTTATATTTTATGTTATATTATATATTACATTCTCACATTATCATACCACTCGTGGCTAATTGAGCATTTCGCAAAAAAAAAATTTGCGAAAAAATGCATTCTTTATAATATAAAATTTTGCTTGGCATAAAAATAATATTGCCACTAGAAAGGTTAAGTTATATTGCACAGGGTGCGGCAAAATTTTAAAATGCATCAAACTCATATCATATTTTTGAAAAAAAAAATATTTAAAAAAAACCTTTTGTTTCAACTAAAACTTTCCTTGCTGCTGAACAAGTCCAGCTATGTTATACAGTGTATGACAAAATAAAAGAAAAATGCATGTATGTAAAAAATTCATTCCACTGGTTCCATATTCTGACATCAATGTATTTTTTCTCAATTTCTACTTATTATCTATTACTTTATTGTTGTGTTAAAATCCAATATTCACAACGTAAAGTTATATAACTACTTTACAACAATCTTAAGATCAATGTACTAGAGTACATATTTTCTCGTCTTGCTTTTGTAATGATGATATTTATATTTTAATTTTGATTGAGCCGCCAAATGAATTTGACAGTTTGAACCCTTATCTCTCCCCACTGTTCTTAAAGAATCTCGCAATGAAGAACTCGATGATTAAGTTGATGCAATGGAACTTATGCAGCTTTAATTCAAACAGGGGCAATCTTGTTAACTTCAATAATATCTATCACCCAGACATTATCGTACTAAACGAAACCTGGCTTAAGCATGCAAGACAATATAGGGTGATGAATGTGGTGGCACAGCCACACTAGTTAAGAATAAATTCAACGCAGAGGTAATATTGGATTACCAATCGGAGTCTGAGTCCCCAATCCAATGCTTGATTGTTAAGACAGGAAATCTAAATATAAGTAATATATAACCCCTGCCAACCTATTACCTAACAAAAGAATTATTGATGAACATTTTTAACGGGCTGGAAGGCCATAATATATTCATGATGGGCGATCTAAATGCACACCACCTAATATGGAGCAGCTCCCCAGAAAACAGAAATGGTAAGGATATTGTACAGTTCCTAGATATCAACAGCTATGGACTGCTAAATAATGATACACCAATAATGTGGGGAAATCCAAATATTAATAACGATTCAGTGGATTTGACCATTAGTAGTGACAGTCTGGCAGTGAGACCCCAATGGGGAGTGATAGATAACTGTGCCAATAGCGATCACGTTCCGACAAATTGCAACATATTCTCAAACACCTCAGCACCTTTACAGATGGGGAACAGAACAATGACTCAAATACGCAACTTTTCAAAAACCGACCATGGTCTAATGACATTGGCGTGTATTGACAGTGAAAATAATGGTACAGATTATCTGACGTTTAAAGGGGTGATGCAGTCAGTGGAAGACGAAAAGATAGCCATGAGATCAGCACAACACACAAAAAACAAACCATCCCTGGTTGGATGAGGAGTGTACAATGTACAAACCAAATCCTTATTAGAAAAGGACAATGGTAAACTTTAAATAAAATATGAATTTGGAATATTACCTGTAAACCAATCATACCATAGCCAGGGTCAACAAATTTTTAAAAGCAAAGAAAATAAATAAATATAAAGAGTTGTGTGAAAGCCTGAATAAAGAAAAAACAGAAAAAAGTTATATCTGGAGAACTACCAGGAAGTTTTCGAGTAAACCAGAACAGCTAAATGATAAAATACTATTCCCCTAAATCAGCAGATCGTCCACAGGCATAGCTCAAGGGTCTCCCCTGAGCCCCCTCCTTTTTATTGTATATATTGAAGACCTTTTTAGGGTGGTGTCGTACGAGGTTATGCTATTGGGCTATGCAGTTGACCTAACTCTACTAATCAGGGGAAACAACCCAACACAAATTGTCAATCAAATTAACTCAGCATTAACGGTAATAAATAATCGGCTAACAAACAACAACCTGAAACTCTCGAAAGCTAAGTGTGAAGCTACTTGGTTCACCAAAGGACATAGAAAAGAAAACTTATCCAGAAAGATATTGACATAATTCCATATAAACACAACATAGAATATCTGGGCATAATTTTTAATAAAAATCTCAAATGGTACAATGAAATATAGAACATGTTAAATAAAACCCGCAAAGGGCTGAACATCCTCAAAATGATAGCCAAGGTCTCGTGGGGTGCTGACCTTCGCACACTTCAAATAGCATTCAATGGCATAGTCAAATCTCATTTAGACTAGGGCCCACGTCGACAAAAAATTTAAATACAGTTTTCCATCAGGGCCTCCAAAAAATCACAGAATGTATGAATAGTACACCTATTAATGCAATACTGAACAAGGAAGAATATCGCTAGGCAGTAAGTTTCTAGCAAAAATTTATGGTATCAAGAATCATCTACTGATAAGGGTGCTAAACGAACTAAAAATTACACTGAAAATAAAACAACTTGGAAAAATAGAAGCACCCCTTATCTGGTGGACGCACTTAAAAACGTAATACCATTCAAAGACCAAACCTTTGTAAAAGAAACGTTTCCATACTTTGAGCTTGAATGTAAATTTGAAACCAAGAATTTAAACATTATCGATCTGGAACCGAACAAGGAGGAGACAAATGTCAGGACTGTGTTTAATGAGGTTATAGATATATTTAGTAATACAAGCACCTTCATATACACAGACGCATCAAAAACTAAAGAGAGAAAGTTGAGCTGGGGTTATATATATTTCGTTCTACGAAGTCAATTTTTCGGCCAGACTGCCAGACAATTTGAACATCTACTCTGCAGAGGAGGCCGCAATCAATAAAAAATGCAATTGAAAAATTATGCCAAACAAAAATTAACTCCAGCGATGATTATACATATATCTCTACTAACTAAAAGAATGTTGGTAGAAGCTAGGCAAAACCACATTGACATGCTTGGATACGAGGACACTCCCTGGAAATGAGTTTCTTGATACTCTGGCTAAAATTGGACGGGATCTGAATGTACCATTGGACATTAAACTGAATGACTCAGATATTCCGGCAGTCATAAATAGAAACATAAAGGAAAAATTTACTGGAAGACATTTTCCCGCTAAGCCCCGGCGTTACAAATACCAGTACATGAACAGAAGGCACTTAACAATAATTCGTATGAAAATAGGACACTGCTTTACAAAAAAACACACACACACACAGATTGGGTATTCAAGACAATCTATATTGTGAGTATGGATAAGAAGAGGACCTACATAACATATTTTTAATATGTCCAATAAACATAATACCAGGTCATGATATGTACACAGAAATAATCAAATGCGGAATCACACTTACATTCAATATGACAATTATAGTAGCAAACATAAGTATTATACTGATTAGATTATTAAATGCTTTTATAGCATAATTAAATAGACTTGTAATAAACTCATTTTTTCTATGTAAATTGAAGATTGAACCCCCTTTATACTATTGGGTTTGTATATTATGTGTTTTCCTTCATGAGTGTGTAAGTAGCTTTGCCGTCCCTCCGAAGCTTAAAGAGTGCCTTCCTTTGTATTGTGCTATTTGTCTTTACTAACAACCCCAAAGCGTATATTAAAAATAAAAGAAATAATAATAATATGTTTTTTTACCTTAACAATAATAAAAAATTAAGTGGCATTACAGGATGTCGTTTAGTAGAGATTACCGGGAGTCACGAGCTCGTAATCCGGTGAATCCTGTTGCCTTGAGCTTGCATATCATTCTCCTCGATGAAAGCTATTGACGAGAAGAAGAAATAGAAGAACTGTTATCATATATGAACATAAAGCTGGCTGATTGTCGTTAACACAGGTGGTCATTGCAACTAAGACTAAGACTATAACACCAAATTTTGACAACAAACCCATTTAAATATTTAGATATCTACATCGGTCCGAAAAATGTATCAAGAATTAATATTCATGATAGGACAGTGACCTGTAAAATATGAACATTTGCACCAAAGAACTTAAAATCCACATATAACATAGAAAGGTAATGTATACAAATATCTTACATAAAACCATGTAGCATCCTATGAATATAACACTACAGCGAAAATTATTGCTACAAAATACGTAATCCCTCGAAACCTCAAATGATACTATATTTAAAAATTTCTTCATCTGGAGAACTTCATCAATTTGGAACAACCTTCCCTAGGTCGAGTATCTTAAGAAGTTTAATCTTCAAATATGTTGAACCAACCTGAATCACATCCTTTCCACGTACTGTTCGCAGAGCGCTATATATACTCCGCCAAACAGAAAGCCAGAAGCTGCCCGCCTGACATATTTATATATTATTATGACAGTAGACCGCTGCGGCAGCCAATCTTTTATGTAGCGCGGCTGGTATTTCGTCCTGTAATATAACAGCAGACCGAAGCCCCTCTTTCTGTCTGATAGAGCCTTAAATAATTTTCCTGCAAAGAGCCGACCCTGTAGGTATGCTTCATAATAAACTATTGTAAAATAAATATCCATACTCCTATTTATTATTCATTTTGTAAATAAATATGAGGATTAAAATATCGTTAATCAAACTGTAACAACACTTTAAAGCAGCTTTTGTTAAAGCACTCCATTGCCGCTTCTTTTAAATGCTTCACATGCATTTTTTGCCCTTCGACTTTTTGCACTTGGCAAAGTGATTTTGTGCCTTTATGACTCCAGACTGGGCACGTACGTTCAATCTTCCCTAGACAATGGCCGCCAGTACAGCACAGGGCAACTCGGAACACTCTGACGTGTTTTGTTTTATGAATAAGTCGTCTAGGATGCTGTGGACTCTAAAGCGCCCGGATGCATTTAGGCAATTTTGATTCGCATAAGCTTGACAGTAGTTGTAATTATGTTGTGCCTTGCAAATACAATGAGAAATGTAGTCCGGATATTATTTTGTGAAATACGCTTTAGTTACAATTAAGTCACAGTCGAGAGAGCAATAAAGAGACTGTTTTGCGAACTATAGTCCGCTGCACGAGGCTACCACTACGACCTATGATGAGAAAGAGGAAATAAGAGTCATAGATATGGAGTTTTAAGCAGCGTGCCATAGACGTGCGCACAATTTTTTCAAATATAATTTTTTTATTGTAAATTTAGGTTCTTTTATTAAAAGAAAATACAAAATAATATGAAAATAAATTAAACGAAACGCAATAGCTTGTTTAAGACGTTTCTAAATTTATAAACATAAAAAGAATTACAACGCGCAACGCCTGTATACATTTATCCTAAAAATCACATTTATACTGCTAGGTTAGTGACGTAAAGAGCCAATGTCGTATGTCAGGGACCTGGTTAACAATAAAATCCTTACAGATCCTATTGAAAAAGTAGAATTATTTACGGACAGTTTGTGCGAACAATTCAGCGAGTTCCCCTCGACTAACCCTGATAGAGATGCACGAGTCACTAGGAATGTACAAATTTATACAAATATGCCTCACATTATTTAGAACATTCCGAGAGTAACTCTAGAGGAAGTTCGTTCTATTGCAAAAGGTGCCTGCTTTCGACGGCATCAAAAGTATAGCTGTCAAAAATCTACCAGAAAAAGCATGATAAACGTAGTAAACATAGACCAAGCTATACTTGAAAGAGGTTGCTTTCCAGAAGACTGTAAAAAGGCTAAAGTGGTGTTAATACGAAAGACTGATAAAGATTTAGCCTTCGCTGTCAGTTATAGGCCGATAAGCCTATTATCATGCCTTGGCAAACTAGTTGAAAAACTAATATTTACCAGGGTTGCCGATTTCGTTTTAGACAACGACGTTTTACCACCCGAGCAGTTCGGATTTAGAGCTGCTCATTGTACGGCGCGCTAGACAACACGACTGATAACCAACATACCAAGAGGTTTTAACAGCTGCATGTCGACTGGAGCAGTCTTTTTTGATGTTTCTAAAGCGTTCGACAAAGTCAGGCACGATGGCCTTACACTTAAATTGATAAGGCTAAACATGCCGAACTACTGGCTAGTTCGAGTTGTCATATCATTCCTTGAGGACAGGAAGTTTGTGGTGTCATCTGAAAATGCTACATCTTCTGCAAGAGTAGTGAGGGCGGGGGCCCCGCAAAAGTCACCTATCGCCCCCTTACTGTATAATATGTATACATCTGATATTCCGCATCATCCACAAATGGAACTATATCTGTTTGCTGATGACACTGCGATCACCGCCACCTCAATGGAACCCGAAGTCGTGGTCTCGCATCTGCAACGCCATATTTTTATTCTCCAAGAGTGGCTAGATAAATGGAGGTTGAAGTTGAATAAAGATAAGAGTTAAGCCATCTTTTTCTCGAACTACCAATATCGCGAGTAAAAGTAAACAATAGGTAGATAGTGACAAAACTAAATATCTTGGCCTCATCTTCGACAAAAGATGGCTTGGAATGAGCGGCTTGCTAAGGCACTAAAGCAGATGTGTGCAGTATACCCGCTGCTTTGTGCCAATAGCAAAATTAATTACAGAACTAAGGCTGCAATATACAAAACAATTATCAGACCAGTTTTACTTTACGGTGTACTGACCTGGTGCACCGTAAAAAATACTAGACGTAACAAGACACAACGTTTCAAAACAAAGTACTTCGAATTATTACGAATGCGCCAAGATTAATGTCAATAGACATATTACATAGAGACATGCACATGGACAGGACCGACATTTACGTTACAGAATCACTGACAAAATTCTTTTAAAGAACTGACGCTTCGCTGAATCTACTTATCATCGACTCGCATATATAATCAAATGTACTACAGAAACATAAATACCCAAAAGACTGACTCCCACCCCAAAATCTGTGCATTTATCAAAATATTCCATGACAGATATCATAATTATTTCGTCAGTAAACAATCGATTGATGTGATAAAAATTTGAAAAAATTTGTATTATAGGTACTATACTATATTTTAATACTCCTCTATAGTCTAATAATAATTATATACCGAGTGTTAAATATCTACCCAAAATTAGGTACACCATGAATCCTTTTTGGTAATGAATCCTCATAAATCACCCTTAATTCCTGTAAATCCATTTTCTGGAAATGTGGAAAAAAACTATTTAATGTATTTTGGTGTTTTAATCGGAGATCAAGACAAGCAGTGGGCTCCCCATGTGTGCTGTGTCAGTTGTAGCGTGTTGTTGGTGCAGTGGATGAATAAGGAGAGAAAAAATATGCCTTTTGCAGTTCCAATGGTGTTTGGAGAACCCACCAATCATTTTGACGATTACTATTTTTGCATAACAAAGACTGAAGGTTATTCCGCAAAAGAAAAGCGCAAGCTCGAATATTCGAATTTGCTTTCTGCCATAAGACCAGTTTCTCACAAAGCAGACATACCAGGGCCGACTGCGCTTTTAGTTTGACAAGATATTAATTTGGGAGACAATGGAGATAATAATGGATCATTAGGCAGCTCCGAAGAACAGTGTACCGACCCCACTTTTACTCCAGGGTCCCAGTTTTGGGGAGCTACCTTTGGTTGCTAAAAGTGAATTTAATGATTTAGTACGTGATTTGAGGTTGCCAGAGCAACAGTCAGAACTTCTTGATCTCCGTCTTAAGGAGTGGACGAACAAAAATTACGACTTTTGGGAAAAGAAATGCTACATTTTCTGCAATTTACAATATGAAAGATTCATTCTGTGCGCATACTGATATCGATGGTTTAATTCAATATCAGACATTCTCCTTGTGTGTGGCGCTTGTACATAGACTCGTCGAAATATAGTCCAGAAGCTGTAATATTACTTATTGGAAATTTAAAACCATCTATACCGATTGCACATTCAGTGACAATGAAAGAAACCTATAAAAATATGCGAATCCTTTTAGATGAAGTAAACTATAACCGGTAGAAATGGCAGATATTTGGGGATTTAATAGTTATAGCAATATTAGTAAGACTTCTGGGAGGATTTACGAAATATTTTCTGTTTTCTTTGTTTGTGGGACAGTCGTGCAGTGAATGAACATTATGTAATAAAAATTTAACCGAAAACGAGTGATTTTCAACAGTGATCTCAAGATATTAAATATCTCTTCTTCTGGACCCAAAAAATGTTCTTTTGCCTCCTTCTCACATTAAACTCGGAGTAATGAAAAACTTTGTGAAGGCTGTGGCTAAAGAGGTTGAAGGATTAAAATACCTTAGACCAGTCTTTCTACAGTTAAGTGACGCCAAATTAAAAGAAGGCATTTTTATTGGCCCACAAATGCGAAAATTGTTGGACGATGTTAATTTTATAGGAAAGCTCACCACACAAGAACTTAGAGCTTGGAACTAATTTGTTAGTGCCGTGAGGGGATTTTTAAGCAACAATATGGATGCAAAGTATGAACAACTAGTTAATGTAACTGTAATATTTTCATCATTGCTATATCATCGCCATAATTCTTGGGTGCCAGTACTCACCTTAGGGTAACCTAAAATATACTGCAACAAGGCAACCTATCCACCCTTGCTCTGACAACCCTACGCCCTGGAGGATGTACTTTAGACAACACTCCTTAAAAATGATCTATGTTGTGCTGCCTGAAAACTCACCCCTTAGCTAGCTTAACTTAGGGTAGGTTCGCTATTTTGTTTTTAGATTGAGAGGCTTCGCACTCTTATATAAGTAAGTTAAAGTCAAATCCTTAAGACGTCGCCTTAGTTTTATTTTAGTTAAAAGCTTTTAAATGTTCTAGTGTTTGGCCTCAAAAAAAAAAAATGTAGGAAACGAAACAGTTGTGTCACAATCGGTTTACAATAGCTTCCTACGGGGTCTTATTCACTCAAGTCCCTCAAAGTCGTTGTCTTTCAAATAAAAGCCAAATTTTAGCAGAGGCCAACACAAATATTTATTTCTTATGTCGTGTTAGACCCTCAGCTACTTGGATTTATAAATTGAAGCTCCTCTTACTTTGGTGGACAATAGGTACTTAAAGTTAAAAGATAAATAAGTGAAATGTAATAACAAAGTGGTAGCATTAGGTTTGACGTAAAAGTTTTTAATGTTTAAATTACAAAGTTATCATTAAAATAATAAGAAAAAAGTCAAACCCTGTTTGACAGGGCCTTGAACAAGACGGCAACTGTCGGACCTTCATCGTAAAAATTACTGCTTAGTCTGATAGACCTCCACATAGACCTACATCCAAGACATTGCTCCAGACTTGGAATTTGCGCCAGGTCTATATAAGAACCTCTTACAACTAACTAAATTTATCATAAAAGCATTGTTAAGGTATAATACAAAGCCTTACGAGTACCTGCGGTTACTCAAAAAGTATACTAGCCACTAGGGCATAGACAAGTTAAAATGTTAAAGTTATAAGCGTTAAAGTTTGAAGAAACACATGGCCTTTAGCCGAAAAACAAAAATATTTACTTTATCATAATGAATTGTATATTTACAACGAAGTTTGCTGTAACGTTTTGAACTATTAGAGACTCTTATGTCATCTTAACGTTATATCGACATACGCTATACGTTTACAATGCAAAAGTTCCGTACATAACATGGGCGCAAAACTTTATCAAACACTGTATATATGTCAATGCAAAATATTAAGAATTTAAGTTGACTAAGTTTTTTATTTTTAGTTCGTTGCCGTGATTGCATCACAGTACTCAGGTGTTTACAGAAGAGGCTTATCTTAATAATAGCATACACGCCATGGGAAATAATTCATCAAAGGTTGATCTCACGCTTTCCTGTCACCTACTGGGTACTCCTGAAGTTCCGTACTACTCAAGAAAAATGGCACTTAGCTGCAACTTTATGTGCTACCCAAAGTTCATGAAGACTCAATCTTCAGTAAGACACACACATGGTCCCTAAAACAGCTAACGTGGATACTGCTACACTGCCAATCTTAAAAAATTCAAATAATACAAGGCAACATGGCAACCAAAAAAACCCTAAACTCAAATTTTGGATGCACATGAAAGAGAAAAAAAACACCCATCGCGGGTAATTAGATGCTAACTAACTAGAAGAAACTAACCTACCTCAAATAACTAACAAGGATTATATTCCATAAAATGGCGTCTTGGACCGCTAGTTCAAGTTGATGGAAAAGCGTTATAAATCGGCATTTCGCCCAAATAATAGACGAGCTACAATGCCATATCCTTTTTAATGCATTTGTGAAAGTTTTATCGGAACCACATGGCCTTCCCTGCCCAAGAAAACTAAAATTCGGGAGCTACTTCCACAAACGTGCTTTTCACTTTAAGCGTCTATCGTCGAAAGGGTCGGATATTGTTTGGTCTTCATAGTTACCAAAAGTCGTCGACAAATGAGTCATACCAATCCATGAAAACTATAACGCCTTTAACACCAAAAAAAAAGTAAGGTAACCAGCGTCAACCGCAAAAATACGCCTTAATTAACCAGACGTGGTCGTGAAAATGCACAAAACTGTCAATCTTATCAAATGACACCTGACCTGTCTTAGATTATCGATTTTCTTAAACAGCTGATTCACAACATTTGACCTTGAAAAGTTGACTAATTACTAATCAATTAAAACAAGAATTTGAAGTAAGACATGTCTACAAGTAGTATGAAACTATAGAACAGAAATCAATTCACTTGGCTACGGCCTACAAGATACAAAACATTCATGGAATATAAACTATATCAACAAAGATTTCAAACTGATTTAGGTAAAACTATTGGCTATTAACAGGTAATTAAATTAGTAATTAATGTTTAAGGTGAGAGTCTACATAGGTACTTTAACAATTTAAAACCAAAAACTTAACATAGATTACCAAACTATGAAAATGCAATTTTCCAACCGTAACAGAACTTTTAGATGCCTACAAATCGCTTGGCTGCCGATTGTCATTAAAAAATCACTTTCTCCATTCCCATTTATCAACTTTTCCTGAGAATTTGGGCGCCATTAGGGACGAGCCGGGTGAAAGGTTCCATCAAGATACCAGCACAATGGAAATTCGGCAGTAAAGACGATGGGATTCAGACATGATGGGTGATTACTGTTGGTTTTTAAAGAGAGAAGATGTGACCCCCTCATAAAATGAAAAAATTACTGTGTTTGAAATAAATATTTTTGATGCTTGCTTTTTTCTTTGATGTCATAATGTCATGTCAATAATATACATTAAAAATTTAGTCGTTATACTGAGTTAAATACTTCTAAAGTAATTGTTTTAATATATATTAAATGGTACCATTCTACATCTGGTTTGTTTACTGTAACAAGAAAGCCTTACGCGTTACAACTCTTTTTTGCCATGCTCATATTCAGAGAGGTTCATTCTACTATTGTATGCTATTCAGCTTTATGTTACAGCAGTCATTGCAATTGTATTGAGTGTAAGATAAATAATTAACAATTTACTTGGAAATTTCCCTAGCGTCAATTTAACTGGAAATTTTACACGGAAACTTTAAAAAATTGAAGAAAAGTGGAAATTGCATCCGTTTTGAAAATTACATCATGAAATATCCCTGGGATAATTGTCATTTTTGACATTTATGGTTTCAAAACATCAAAACAGTACAAAACAAACAATACTCCTGTTACTTATCAAAATTGTACCTTTTATAGCAATTGTAGTTTTCAGAAGCAGGACTAAGTTTAAGTTTTATTTTACTATTAGCATTAGAAAAAATATTAATTGTTATTAAAGTATGGTATTATTTAAATAATATATCAAAATCAACTTTTTAGCAACTACCTAAATAAACTTTTATCAACTCGGGAAATTTCCGATCAAAACATAGCACGTGCCTAAAATATTTCCTAATGGAAATTTTTCAAAATTTGGTCTTCATCCAATTTAAAAAAAAAAAAAAAAAACATTCGTGCATTGCACCTGAAAAAATCCCTCACCCTGCGGGTTCGGGCTTTTTTTCAGGTGCAATGCACTCATGCTTTTGTTAAAAAATTGGTTTCAGACAAAATTTTCAAAAATTTCCGAAAGTATTTCATGCACTAGTTATATTTCTACTGGAAATTCAACTAATAATTAGGGGACGCCGGACGGCTGTTAATGATATTCTTATATTATATTCACTTTTACATTTTTTTCTATTATCAAAAGATAAGACATTATATCTGAGATATTTATGCTTGTCTTTTCATGTACCATTTCGGTGACCCACACCCTGAAATGAAGCAAGCCTTATCTATTTTAAAACTGAGATACCGGCCCGATTAGAACCAGACCAGTAATGTTCTCTGAGAAAATGGGTACTGAAACCGGACCGGCGTAGGCGACTTCCTTTCAGGTTAACGAGCCGACTTGTAATAATTGTTAATTGTAAAAACATTTTCCTATTTTTATTTTTGTAAAAGGAGCCGAGCATGTCTCTAGCATTGGAGTTCAATGCTTTTCAGCGAGGGGCCGGTCAACTAAACGTCGTTGTCCACACTTTAACAAACTTAAACCATGGTGAATCGAGATACTAAACCACTGGGTTAGTCAATGTCAAGTGCATACAAATACACATTAGCATTTGTTGGGTATAACATCTCTAGCAAATGCCGGAGACGATACCTTCAGCTGCATAAGCTGGGTCACACCCTACGTACTAACTTGAAACTGTTTGAGCACGATCCTCTCCGCTGCCCTTAAGACATGCTGGACTATTTTATTTGATGATATAACGTTTATGGAACATATGGTACCACTGTTTTAAAGCCTGTTGTTTGATTATCCCCCTTGGAAGAAGTACCCAGTTAGGCCATAATAACAAGTCAAGGAGCTAAGCTTTAGCAACCCCCGTTCATACGTGACAATATTACAATACCTAAACATTAACTAGTTATATTTTAACTTTTTACTGGTCGAAGCGATATAAATCTAAGTTAATACATCTTCACTAATATTAAGAATATTCGATTCATGCAACTTCAATAGTATAGGTACATCGAGACAAACTGTGTGTCTACATTTGATGTATCTTGTTTCCCAGGCCATTTAAATTCGCATCTATTTCTTTTGGGTTTTCTCAAAAATGTCGTTTCGAATAATAGATTATCCGTAGTATCATCAACGCTTTGAACTAACCTCGGAACAAGTTTCTAACAAACCAGCCTTTATCATAATTAACTGTATAAAAATTATTTACCTATACTGAAATTGGGAACGATGACCTAACTGGGGTCAATATATTTGTTTTGCTTAATTCCTTCTTTAATTCCCTTAAATAGTTCCTTTCTCTTATCACATTTGGTATTCACATAATTATCAGACAAAAAAAAATGTTAAATTTATTGGGTATGCTTCAGATCATAAAAAGAAAACAAATCTGATGGGTTTAGGGTAAAATAGAAGTACACGCTATGTACTAGCTTGTACTATTTAAAAAGTAATGTACTCAAGCGCTCTTACAGTACTTATAAAAACAAATATTAGTTGCTAGAAAAAGGCATCCTAAAATCACTTTATGACACCTAAATTTTACACATACTGCCCTGCGCATAGAGCTAATTTCTTGTCGGCCGACTGGAAACGGGTATACTCTATGGGTGCTAAAAGCAATTGCATGCATAAAGAGCACACAAACCCCGCATATCGCTATGACATACCATTCAAGACCGTAATCGACGAACGAGATGCGTAGAACAATAAAACATCAGATACTCCTGGGACAATAATCAGGCACACACACGGCTTAAAAACCAAAGACGGTACCTGAGCAGGGATACACGGAGTAAAACCGAAGAGAGATTCTTATTTCTCCCTGGTAACGTCTCCCACGGTGTTTCAAGCGGAAATCTACGCCATCCCGCAGTGTGTGTATGAAAATAATAGGAGGACTTATCTTAGTAAGCGGATCAACATTATATACTCCGACAGCCAAGCAGACCTAGTAGTAGTAGCAGTAGTGGTGGACTGGGAGGCTTTGACGCCAAACAAGTAGGCCAGTTTTGTCCCTTTTTGCCAACCCCGTTTTAACGTCTGGCTAATGTCAGCCAGACAAAAACTACAGTTTAACGTGGGTTCCGAACCACAATATAACCGACAGATGTTGTTCTAGACACAGTGTTTTTACGGTATTGTTATTATTAATGTCTCTTTGCTCACCAAAAACCTCGACGAGCCGGCCCTTAAACATCCTTGTGTGCAGCTAAGAGAGTTATGTGTGTCGCTGGGACCTTCGAACTATCCGGGTCAGCATCAGACCCGTACACTCGAGACTCCGCCGCCAATTTTCTGGTCAAGGTTTTTACCTCAACCATACGAATATCAGGCAGTGTTCGAGATACACCATCCGCACCACTGATCATCCTTCATTTGATTCAAGGGTCCCTCCTTCGACAACATGCCGTTTCTAGAGTACCTACTAGACTAAAGTGCCGTTGAGAATTTGTCGGTGTGTGTTGCATACGCAACACTCTGTAGTATGGTGACCTAGGCCCTGCAAACTGAAAAAGTCTGCTGGGCCAACCCGGGCTTGAACCAGTTATCTGTAGCATGGGAATCGAGAATGCTGCCACGCGACCCGGCCGTCTCCCTGCCAAGCAGACCTAAAAGTGCTAACATACAATAGGTGACATCAAGCCTGGTACGGGAGTGCCAAGAGGAACTAGTGGCCCTGGCAGAAGCCAACAAAGTAATACTACAATGGGTACCAGAACATGAAGGTATTACAGGAAACAAGAAGGCTGTGACGAACTTGCAAGACAGGGGTCGGAAAAAACATTTATTGGTCTGGAACCGGCACTCGAAGTCCCAAGGTGCATAGTACGAGATGTCATGAAACGATGGACAAAGAATCAACACAAAATCTACTGGCACGATAGACAGGGATTAAACTATAGCAAATCTTTCATTGGGAACCCAGACCCGAGACTACCAAAACAGCTACTTCTGATAAGCAGAAATCAGAAGAGAATTATCACAGGAATTCTGAAAGGACACATGACCATCACGAAGCACCTGCACCATATACAACTGTACAATGGAGAGCTAAGCTGCATGTTATGCGGGCGAGAAAGTGAAATGATACAGCATATTATCTGCCACTGCTAGTCATTGGATATCAGAAAGAGCAACAAATACTCGGCCAACCAAGACTAGAACCAGAGCATATTCCGACACTCTCCCCAGTTGACCTACACAAACTAGTATAAGGAACTAGAATCAATGAGTGCGTGCAAGAACAAACTAGGGCGAGCACAATAGGCCAAACCTGGCCGAAGTGCATCCGGAACTTGGACGGGCCTCGGAAAAACAAAAAAAAATTGAATCTTTAAAAACCCACCATTGTACCGGGGACTTAAGATATTCAGACAGTTTTGAATTTGATTGAGTTTTCTGTTAAAAGCGGTATCGGGTTCCTTCTCCAGAAAAATTAAATCGAATTTAATTAGTTTTTTAACGATATACTGTCATCCAAACTTATGGCTAATTTGGAGGCGCTTCTGTAATAATTACTTATCTGTTATAAAAACTAATTTGATTTTATTAGGGTCACTAAGCACTCTAATCCTAATTCCCCGATTAGTTTATAGAAAAATATGGAACACGCATTAAGAATACCTTAGTTCTGTTATTCTTATCCTTGTCATTTAAAATCCTTAATTTTCAATTTTTAAATCAAAATGTTCTTTGTGAATATTTTAGATTTCTGTAATGTCAAAGATGAATTCGGGAAAATTACGCTATACGTTAAATTAACCGATATATGAAAATATGCGTCCTGGCTCCCAGTTCTCCTTATATGGTATTTAAGTTTGTTGTCTGTCATCCTTGCTTTTATGGGATTCAATGCATTATATCACTGAAACTATCATAAAACGTGAGAACCTGAACAAACCTATTTGCAAATATGCTGCCCGGCGAATGCATTACGAGACAATAATAAAATACAGGTCATCTATTTTGGTCACCTCTGGGCTTCTTAGACATGCTCTGGTCATACTGCAGCATGAAGTGCCAGTTATATCGCTCGAGAAATGCAAATTTCAACTCAGCAGTAAATAAACAAATGTCCCGTTCCATCCTCAAGACGAGTATCTCTCGTGTGTATTTACTTATTCAGTTCAGGCATAAAGGACACTTTTTATTTTTAAAACATGCTCTTTTAAAAATATTTAGGACCGGACAAAAGAATGTTTTATTTGCTGTAACAATAAAAGGTTAATCGAGTCAGGCAGGTACAAATACAATATTTTGACTTTGGAATCCACTATAATATGAGGCAATAAACTATTACATTATTATGAATACATTAAAATTCATGATATTCCTGAATAATAAAAGCTGATTTAGATCGGGTTTCCACATTACAACCTAAAACATTTTTTGTAAGCTTTTGTGGTTGGCAATAACAATTTCTAATATGGTATTTAACCAAATTTTAAAAAGCGCGTTATTTTACTTATTAAGTATTTAATTATAAATACTAAAAAAGAAAATGTGTTTAAAAATATACCTATTACAGTGATTGTTTCCGACACCTGTCAATGTCACCGTTTCGGCCAATTAAACTGTCTCGTTTTAACCAACTACCTATTAAAATAGTGATAGAAGTATAGAAGAGTTTACATTATATCATTGACCTATACTACAATAAATCAACCAACTGATTAAATCCCATTGCGTAGATCTCTATATCTTCAACCCGCAATAAATGGGTGCAGGGTCGGCTTGAAAGTATAGCCCTCTACATATTCATTTATTTGTATTCTGAATCAAAGAGACATTTTAAACCAAATGAAAGTAAAGATCAGTTATTATTATAATACTATTTTGAGACACAATACAAATTATTGAAATACTGAAATATAGATATAAGTATAAGCCCACGGACGACACATTCTAATACTATAACTCTGTTTCTTAAGGCGAGAGAGTGATAAAAAGTAAATTTTTGATGACAGGATCCATTAAGCAAGGTGGACAACTTAAAGGATGCATTGTAAATTTCAAGTAAATTGCAATGACAGTTTTTAAAAATTCCGTATTTCAGATATTTAAAACCTACACACCCCGAATTGGTCCTAAATTAGGGTCACCCTAATTTGTATACAATGGAAAGACGAGTTTGGTGAATGAAAATAATGTGACAGAGGCGTTAGTACATCTAGTTATTTACAGTAATAAGCGTGTAATGTATAAGTGTAATAACAATTATATCATCAGCGTTCATGTCTTCATGATCATCTCCAGTCCGTTTGGATTTAAATACTAGTAAGATGCCATGCTTTTTAAATAAATAAATAAATAAACTTTAATAAAATCCACCAAAATAAATTAAAGTCGCACACCGATGACTCTTTAATACTCCGAGCTACCGTTCGCTGAAGAGATAGCTACGACAATGATATGCTCACAAAACAGATAAGAGGTAAGAAATGCGAACTACGTAGAAAACCAGAGAAACAAAGATTCAAGTTGGCCACCAGTCCACCCCGAGCGCTACTGTAGGAAATTTATTGCGGATGGCGGGTAGTTCAAATAACTCGCTTTCAAATTACTGGTTTACTGTTTAAACAATATTTGAGATTTTTAAAGACGTTTTATCGCTTTTTGAGTTAATTCACTCTAAAATATCATGTATTCACTAAATTTCAGAATTTAATGAATGTACATATTTTATATAAAATTATACCAAAAAAGCAATAAATGTCATTAAAAACCAAATATTATTGTTATCTATGAATGCCGATGTAAATAACAAACAAAGATTATGAAAAAAAATTTAAAATTTATTTAAACTTTACCATAAAAAATAATAATGTGAACAAATTCTGACAAAAATTGGCATCGAAACAATAGAAATACTTTATAGCAACAAATAAGAAATGTTCTGTATAAAATCACCTTCACCCTCTTTATTCATAACCTTCACAAAGTTTTTCAATAGTCCAAGTTTAATGTGAAGAGGATGCAAAAGGACATTTTCTGGGTCTACAAGAGGCATAATATTATTCACATTGGTCGAGGATATTGACTTTTAATGTATTAATAGGTATTGGTTCAGAGTTCAAGTTGTTATTGTTGTTTTTAATAATATATTGTTGTTTTTAAATAAATATTTTGTTTTACTTACATGGCCATCTGCGTTCTTATATTATTTTTGTCAATGTACTGTACTGTAATATTTCACTTTGCAAATTTAATTTTATAGCAGAAAATACAGTACGCCATTGTTTTTAATGTATCATGTTTTTTTAGATGAAGCGGTTAAACAGCCAAATTTTTTGATATTTAACTTTCTCCTTATTGCGCGTATTAATATGTTTATTCTGCCATATTTTACTAACGGTATATCCTTCATTTAACCAAGTTTCGTCCATATGATAGATATTCCTGTTTCCCTTCGAAACTGTCTAACTGACCTCAAATATCGTCGTCCCCAGCAGATGATTTCGTCTTTCTTTATTAAAAGTGATTTTCTATTTTCAATTTTTTCATAACAAAAATTCAATTTCTTCAAAGTTTTTCATAGTTTCTTCTTACCCAGGGGTGGAATGAAATCATCCTTTTTCATTTCAGACATTATTTTGTCCAAGGTAGGTATTTTTTTTTAAGTAAAACGAGTGTATGATTCTTTTGATGGTAGTGTTTTCATCCTCATTTATTACAGTTTTTTTCTTCCTGTACTTCTCTTTGGTGACCTGATGAGCCCGCGTTTATACTCGTGCACAAATGGGAATATTGTTGACTGTCCGACTCCAGTCATATTCGAACGCAATTCAAGTATTCTTGCAACTCCGAATGTTGAATTTTGGTGGCGAAAGCATTGAGAATAATAATTTTCTCATTTTTAGAAAGCACAGTTTCACTGATCCGTTTCTCAGCAACGAATTCAGAAACACTAGCCATTCTCAGGAATGAAGTTTTTCAACAAGTGCCGAAAAGTGACTAAACATTTCAAATTTTTGAAACAGTGTACTTACCTGATCTCGGGACCACTGGCAATAATCATAGGTGCAATAATAATAATTGGACTACACCTATGCGCTGGGTTTAATAGTTCAATAATGATTTATTACTCTCTCGCATTAAGCAACCGACTATGTTACAACAAAAAATGTCACGCGCCGGTAAATGAAATACTAATATAACAAAATTCACTCGTCGGAAAACCAATTAGAACTAAAATTAATAATGACCAACTTGCTATTTCCACCTACTTAAAATGGTACCTACTTGCTATACCGGGTGTTGCATCGTCTAGCGGGACATAGGAAATCCCATGTAATTTTAATGGGGTCAATTATTGGCTTCCCTAATTATTTTAGAGAAAAATTCTATTTAGGTTTATTAAAGAGCACTAAAACCCACATTCAAAAGAATAACTTTAGATATTTTTGATGAGCCCGTTTACGGGTTATCGCCGATTTCTTTTTAACTATTTCTCCTTTTTATGGCCCCGTATTTGCGGGCACCAGTCAAGGTAAAAGATGACTGTCAAATAAAGTTGTCATTTTGAAATGTGTGCTTTATTGTTATAAAAACTCGTACATCGAAAATATTAAAGTTGTATTTGTGAGTACAAATTAATCTGAATAAAACTAAAATAAAGTATCCAATTACAAGGTTAATTATGACATTTTACATGTTTCAATATTTTACTAATTAATAGGTACTATTAAATTGTTAGAACTTTAGGATTTAAGCAGATGTTCAAATATTCCTCAAAATGACAACTTTATTTGACAGTCATCTCTTACCTTGACTGGTGCTCGCAAATACGGGGCCATAAAAAGGAGAAATAGTTAAAAAGAAATCGGCGATAACCCGTAAACGGGCTCATCAAAAATATCTAAAGTTAACTAAGGAATCAAATAACGTATCGTCCATCAACCTTCTTTATTTAAAGCAAAATTATCGCCAACGCGTTTCGGTCAAAAGACCATCATCAGGGTCGACCTGCAGCAAACAATAACATCCATACAGTACATTGTAAAGTGACAATAAAAGAGAAACAAAATTATACAACTGAATAAAAGAAAAACTTATTTTGAATTATACAAAGGAGAGAAAGAAATTAGATAATATTATATTACTTACATGCAGGAAAAATCTAATCCACATAGAACAATCAAGACACACAAATCATTATAAGTCAGCTTAAAATACAAATAAAACGTAAAAACATTTCAACTTGTCCAGTAGCCATGCGGGTCCTTCGAACAATAATCTAAATGGAAATGGTGTGAAAACTGGAGTTGTTAAAAGACCCGAGATTACCAACTTCCAAATTGACTTCTGCAATATAAGAGGACTGAACTCCAACATCAATGCAGTCCATCAACATCTACAATCTACCAAACCTCATGTACTTGCACTAACCGAAACCAAAGTCAGATCATCGATTAGTACGGTCAGCTATTTATATCCTGGGTACGACTTTCATCACCGATTTAGGCGGAATTCTGGCCTTTGTCTCTTTGTCCGGAGTGATATCTCTTGTCAACGAGAGGAGACACTCGAGCCTAACGACTTTGATGTAATGTGGTTTAAAGTATCAACGCAGAGAATTACTAAATTCATCTGCTGCCTTTACCGACCGCCAAGCGATACCCATTATAGAGACTTGTTCTCCTCTCTTGCTAATACTATCGACTTTTTGCAAACCCACCATCCCAATTCCGAAGTTGTCATCCTTGGCGACTTCAACATTCATAATGTCAACTGGCTCAAATACTCAAACATGACTGACGAACAAGGTCGTGAAGCCGAATCCTTTGCCATCAGCTCTGGCCTCACCCAGCTGGTGGGTGAACCAACTCGGATTCCAGACCGAGATGGTGATTTTGCTAGTTTGTTGGATCTTTTCTTAACTTTAAACCCCGACTTGTACACTGTCACCGTGAAGCCGCCGTTAGGAACATCTGACCACAACCTTATTTCGGCACTGAGCAAACTACCAATTAGTGCTGAAGAGCCTCCTAAACCACGCAAGATATGGCATTATACATCAGCTAAGTGGGAGGACCTAAGGGACCATTTTCGAACCTTTCCTTGGCGGGACGTTTGTTTTACCTCTGATGATCCATCCATCTGTGCAACAGAAATATCGGAGGTTATGCTTACTGGTATGGAAGCCTTCATCCCTTTCTCAAAAAAGTGCCCTTCTAACGGCAAGCCTTGGTTTACCAAAAATTGCGAACGAGCTGTTAAATCAAAAAATTATTTCTACCGACAATGGCGTAAAAATCCTACCGCCGAAAATCGTACCATCTTTGTTAACGCTCGAAACCAATGCAAGCAAACGATAAACCAAAGCAAAGAAGCACACAACCAGAGGATCAGAGACAAACTTCTTGAATGTCCTAGCGGCTCAAAATCATTTTGGTCGGTAGCTAAAGCCGTCAGTCAGAACTTTACCAAGTCAACCATTCCACCTCTAACACGTTCTGATGGCACCATTGCGACCAAAGCACAGGAAAAAGCAAACTTACTGGCGGAACTATTCTCTTCACATTCAACGGTAAATTTTCAGGGAAGTACTCCACCGAACATTACCCCTGTAGAATCGAGAATGCCCGAGATTGTCTTTCGCCACCGCCATGTTAAGCGAATCTTGAGGAGTCTCGACACTAAAAAGGCTTCTGGTCCTGACGATATTCCAGTCATTGTAATTAAGAAATGCGCTGACGAACTGACACCGGTATTTTGTAGGCTTTTTAACTTATCCTACAAAAAAGGAATATTTCCTTCTTGCTGGAAAACTGCGAGAGTCCAGCCCATACCCAAAAAAGGCAAGAAGACCTTGCCAAACAACTATCGTCCAGTCGCATTGCTCTCGGTTATATCAAAAGTTATGGAGAAGGCTATCAACGAAAAATTACTAAAATACCTGGAAGGCTTCAACATTATTAGTGACCGCCAGTATGGATTCCGTAAGTCTAGATCAACAGGAGACCTTCTCGCTTATGTTACTCATGTTTGGAACAACGCAATAGAACACCATGGTGAGTCCCGGGCGGTAGCACTGGATATTTCCAAGGCTTTTGACCGAGTATGGCATGAGGGGCTCCTAACTAAAGTGAGAGCATACGGAATGCCGGTTCAATTTTGTTCATGGCTGTCGAGCTTTCTTAAAGACCGTTCTCTGCGAGTGGCGATGGACGGATTTCTTTCAGACACATTTAACATCAACGCCGGAGTCCCTCAAGGTTCTATATTGTCGCCCACCCTTTTCTTACTATACATTAACGATCTTTTGGAAAAAACTAAAAATCCTATATATAGCTTCGCTGATGACAGCACACTTGTTTCAACTTTTACTTTGAATGCTCGGACATCGGCTTCTAATGCACATCTCTATAGGCAGCAAGAGGTCTCACATCTCAACAAAGACCTGGAAGAAATTTTGTCTTGGGGTGACAGTAACCAAGTAGAATTTAACGCTAAAAAGACCCAGGCGGCAGTTTTTTCTAAAAAAGTTAATGTTGAAGAACCGGATATAGTTATGGCGGGACACTCAATTCCCTTGGCTTCATCAATTCATTTATTGGGCGTTAATCTGGATAGTCATATGTCTTGGCATGGCCACGTTGCGGCCATTGCTAAGGCAGCCTCGCAAAAGCTTGGAGTACTTTTCCGAACAAAGAACCTCTATACACCCCAACAACTTTTGATGCTCTATAAAGCCCAAATTCGACCATCACTGGAGTACTGTTCGCATATTTGGGGCTCTGCTCCTAAACATACCCTGAGATTGCTAGATTCCATTCAAAGAAGAGCCATTCGCTTGATCGGTGACCATAGTCTGACAAACAACCTGGAAAGCCTTGAACATCGAAGGCAGGTTGGCGACTTGAGTCTATTTTACAAATATTTTCATGGCAAGTGTTCAACTGAGGTTGCCCGCTTAATACCACCCAGAGCGGTGCATGGTAGAAATACACGACGAGCCACTGCAGCCCACCAGTACGTGGTTCAGCTTAGTGTCCCTCGAACGACACTGTTTCAAAATTCTTTCATCTGGAGAACGTCATCACTCTGGAACGACCTCCCTGAGATCGTCTTCCCCAACGAGTATAGTCTCCAAAGATTCAAGACCAACGTGAATCGTTTCCTGCGCACACGCACCGCTCCTAGAGCGCCATAAAGGATTTATCCTGTAGTGCTGTGCCTTATCATAAAAAAAAAAAAAAAAAAAAAAAAAAAAACTTAACAATCTAAACCACGTCTCGCTGAGCCGTGAGAAGCAACTGCCTAAAATATAAAATATGCTTCGCGGTAGGAGTAAAACGATATATTTTATGTGTCATTATAAAAAATTCAAACCGATAAGATTCGTCATCAAGGAAAGGTTGACTGATGGGCTAAAAACTATTATTTAAAAAAACTAACCAACCTAGCATAGGTCTTGAAAACATTTGAGGAAGGTTCATTTAGATTGACAATATTTGGGGTAGACTGGGAGACAGCAATTTCAATGTTTTCTAAAACATTAAGTTTTAGACTTTTATTATGTGTCTGAAGGACCTTGAAGTTAGTTAAAGGATCGAAAGAATGGTTTTCCAATTTTAAGTGGGTACCAAAACTAGATTTATTATCATGAACAAGCCTTTGTGATCTCAAATGTTCTTTAATTCGTTTATCAAAGGTTCTACCCGTTTGTCCGACATACTCCGCGGAACAAGAACTACATTGTAACCTGTAAACCCCACTTTTATTCAAATTATTGACTTTGTCCTTAAGGTGTAAAAAAATTGAAGAAATCGTATTGTTAGACTTAAAGGAAATAAACAGATTTTTATTCAGACTTTTTAACATTCTAGCGCAAGTGACAGAAATATGACCAAGGAAAGGTAGTGAAATAAAAGTTTTATTAGAAAGTTTCTCCTCATTAACATATTTGACATAACAGTTATCAGAAAATCTTTGTCTATCTTTTTTAAAAAATATTTTATTAATGACATGCAAAGGAAAACCATTTCTTAATGCCATCTGAAAAATAATATTTTTCTCCAAAACAAAATTAGCTGTGCTGAGGGGAATAGAAAAAAGTCTATGAAACAAGGAGTGTAAAGCGGCTAATTTTTGAGAAACATGGTGTTGAGAGTCCCAGGGAATCATGTGATCTGTTTGAGTAGGCTTACGAAAAATTTTAAAGCCGATGCTATTATTATTTTTTTTGAAAAGCGTGAGGTCTAAGAAGTTAATCTGTTCATTCTCCTCCAATTCCATAGTAAACTTAATTTGTGAATGAAGACTATTTAGAAACTCAAAAAATACATTCAATTCTTCTCGTGTCCCAGTCCAACCTACCAAAATATCGTCCACATATCTATACCAAAATTTCATCTTATTAAGAAGGTCAAAATTCAAAATTCCGAGTATTCCAAGGTCACAGAGTTACAGAATCATTGAAAAAATATTACTTAATAATAAAAAATTTTCACTGGAACAAATTAGGGTTGTTTGCTTGTTGTTGAAGAAGTGTTTGGGGGCAGATTTCTTCAAATTTAATGATATTTTTTACCAACAGGTGGATGGTCTCCCGATGGGCTCTTGCCTTTCTCCTCTTATAGCAGAGTTTTTTATGAATAATTTTGAGAATAATTGTATTTTCAACTCCAATTTTGACCTTCTTAATAAGATTAAATTTTGGTATAGATATGTGGACGATATTTTGGTAGGTTGGACTGGGACACGAGAAGAATTGAATGTATTTTTTGAGTTTCTAAATAGTCTTCATTCACAAATTAAGTTTACTATGGAATTGGAGGAGAATGAACAGATTAACTTCTTAGACCTCACGCTTTTCAAAAAAAATAATAATAGCATCGGCTTTAAAATTTTTCGTAAGCCTACTCAAACAGATCACATGATGCCCTGGGACTCTCAACACCATGTTTCTCAAAAATTAGCCGCTTTACACTCCTTGTTTCATAGACTTTTTTCTATTCCCCTCAGCACAGCTAATTTTGTTTTGGAGAAAAATATTATTTTTCAGATGGCATTAAGAAATGGTTTTCCTTTGCATGTCATTAATAAAATATTTTTTAAAAAAGATAGACAAAGATTTTCTGATAACTGTTATGTCAAATTTGTTAATGAGGAGGAACTTTCTAATAAAACTTTTATTTCACTACCTTTCCTTGGTCATATTTCTGTCACTTGCGCTAGAATGTTAAAAAGTCTGAATAAAAATCTGTTTATTTCCTTTAAGTCTAACAATACGATTTCTTCAATTTTTTCACACCTTAAGGACAAAGTCAATAATTTGAATAAAAGTGGGGTTTACAGGTTACAATGTGGTTCTTGTTCCGCGGAGTATGTCGGACAAACGGGTAGAACCTTTGATAAACGAATTAAAGAACATTTGAGATCACAAAGGCTTGTTCATGATAATAAATCCAGTTTTGGTACCCACTTAAAATTGGAAAACCATTCTTTCGATCCTTTAACTAACTTCAAGGTCCTTCAGACACATAATAAAAGTCTAAAACTTAATGTTTTAGAAAACATTGAAATTGCTGTCTCCCAGTCTACCCCAAATATTGTCAATCTAAATGAACCTTCCTCAAATGTTTTCAAGACCTATGCTAGGTTGGTTAGTTTTTTTAAATAATAGTTTTTAGCCCATCAGTCAACCTTTCCTTGATGACGAATCTTATCGGTTTGAATTTTTTATAATGACACATAAAATATATCGTTTTACTCCTACCGCGAAGCATATTTTATATTTTAGGCAGTTGCTTCTCACGGCTCAGCGAGACATGGTTTAGATTGTTAAGTTGAAATGTTTTTACGTTTTATTTGTATTTTAAGCTGACTTATAATGATTTGTGTCTCTTGATTGTTCTATGTGGATTAGATTTTTCCTGCATGTAAGTAATATAATATTATCTAATTTCTTTCTCTCCTTTGTATAATTCAAAATAAGTTTTTCTTTTATTCAGTTGTATAATTTTGTTTCTCTTTTATTGTCACTTTACAATATACTGTATGGATGTTATTGTTTGCTGCAGGTCGACCCTGATGATGGTCTTTTGACCGAAACGCGTTGGCGATAATTTTGCTTTAAATAAAGAAGGTTGAAGGACGATACGTTATTTGATTCCTTAGTTAGCTATGGCCCTTCTGGAGAGTAGTTATGAATTTGTTATCTAAAGTTATTCTTTTGAATGTGGGTTTTAGTGCTCTTTAATAAACCTAAATAGAATTTTTCTCTAAAATAATTAGGGAAGCCAATAATTGACCCCATTTAAAATTACATGGGATTTCCTATGTCCCGCTCGACGATGCAACACCCGGTATGTAAAATTTTAGCGGTAAAAAGTTATTGTTAAATTAACAGCTATTGTCATGGCAAGATACCATTTGGATAGCCATTTGTCTTGGCATAGTCACGTTGTGACCATAGTTAAACCAGCTTCGCGGAAGCTTAAGATACTTTATTGAATTTAAAGCCTCTATACACCCCAACAGGTTTTCACGATAATAAAGTCCATATTTAACCATCGCCGCTAGAATCAGGGGTACCGAATTAATGGGGGTGGTGGGGCGCGTACCCCCATTAAAAATTTGGAAAATCTGATACACAGCAAGTCAATTAAAATCAATTCTCTAACGTTCTATTATATAATGGTAATTATTATAAACGTTAGACTATTTTACCTTTTATCCTTCTTTTGTAAAATTTCTTTAAAAGTTTATTAGCCTATTCTGAACAATGCTGTTTGTAAGCTCTTTAGCCTCACTGTGACGAAAGATAATAACGGATCTGATCCTCACCTATTTAAATCGTGCGAGGAAATGTAAAAGCACTTGTATTACGAAATCATCGACAAGTGCATTGCCTCGCTAAAATCAAGATTCAATCCAGAAACGAATGAATATATTTTTTCTAAAATTGAAAGATTTGTCATAGGAAAAGAAAATGCGCAGTTAAGTTCAACCTAGGTTCTTCAATGTTTCTTTACGTCAGGAAAAACTCCTTTAACATCTATTAATTATTCGTTACTACTATTTAGCTCTATGGTTTGTAGAATTTTATAATTGGCTGCTTGCTTGGATGTTTGTGTTTCTTACGGATTTAATTTAGAAGTTATTTTGCAAATATTTTGGCGTCTTTCTATTAAATATATAATATTTGTGCATGTCAATTTTAGTGCCTCCCTACTATTGTGGGATGGGATTTGGACCAACAGGGAGCCAGCCTTTAGGTAATTTGTACGTCCTGATTTGTCTCGATCTTGTATGTGAGTCGGTAATAAGTTGGTTTGTCGATATGTCTGTATGTCCGTAATAATTTCTAATAGTTTTTAAGAAAAAGTCGTTAATTGTCAACATCTGAAAGTCATTATGTAACATAACATTCATATTGTATCTCGGTGCGTTCGCGATGATTTTTAGCGCCTTGTTCTGAATCACCTGGAACTTATTAAGCTCCGTTCTGCTTATGTTGCACCACGTAGGTGCACCATAAGTTAGAACCGGCCTGACCAATGCCTTGTAGAGGTTGACCTTAGTCCCATTAGCAAGTTTACTCCGCCTGTGAAGCAGGGGGTAGATAAAGCCTAACTATCGCAATGCAAGTTTTATTCTATTAATTGAATTTAGCCTCCAATTCAGCCTTTTGTGGAAAATAAGTCCCAGGTATTTCACCTCCTGGCACCAGTTCACTTGGACTCTATTGACCCGTAGCCTTGTTTCAGGCCTGCGGACGGTGCTTTTTGAAAAGAAGATGACCTTTGTCTTGGCGGGATTCAAGCGAATCTTTCAAGCCGAAAGCCATTTTTCCAGCTCGATTATGTGACTTTGTATCCGGCTGACGACAATTCGCGGTGATTTAGTAGTAGAAGTAATTGCTGTAACGTCAGCGAGAATATAGAGCCGCATAAATCTATCTCGCGAAATATCGTGAGTATAAATGTTATATAATATCGGAGAGAGAGGTGAGCCTTGCGGCACTGCTGATGTGTTTATTCAAAGACAGTGCGTTCTCTGACGAGACCACAAAACTTCTATTCTCTAAAAAGGAAGCTACCACCTTGATTAAGTAGTTTGGAGCACCGAGCCCTAATAACTTTAGTAAAAGGCCATTGCGCCAGGCCTTGTCGAATGCCTTGCTTACGTCAAAAAAAACTGCTCCCGTATGCTTCTTGTCAAACCCT
Source organism: Polydrusus tereticollis (assembly GCA_963920685.1). Taxonomy (NCBI): domain Eukaryota; kingdom Metazoa; phylum Arthropoda; class Insecta; order Coleoptera; family Curculionidae; genus Polydrusus; species Polydrusus tereticollis. The sequence continues at coordinate 91,696,521 of OY987331.1, forward strand.
TTAATAATATTTGCAGTGAGTCGCGTGGTCTGCCTGACTGTGCAATGTTCGGGCCAAAACCCAAACTGTTCGGCAAGCAGAACATTGCGCGTGAAAACAAAGTCGTTAAGCCTACTCAAGATTATTTTTTCGGCAATTTTTTCTAGGCTCGACAGCAGGCTGATCGGCCTATAGCTAGCCGGCATCGCAGGGTTTTCGTCTTTCTTATAAATAAGAATGACTTTAGCGCATTTTCAGGCAGTTGGAAAGTGGCCTTCTCTGATTATCGCCTGGGATAAGCTTACTATGTTCCCCTATGCTCGATCTGGTAGAGTTAAGTTCAAGTTATCCTAAAGAGTTTTATGGAAATTATTTCAATCTATTAAAATCAGCTCGGGTATCACGTGTACTGATCCGTCAGGGACACTTTTGATCTGTAGGATATACTATAACAATTAATGAACAAGCTACTAAACATACCACCTAATATGTCAATGAACGAATTGAAGCTTTTTGAAGCATACACAAAAACTCTTGGCAGATTTAGAAGATGAAGCCTTCCAAACAGTTAAAAGTAATATGATTGAACTGAAGCGGTGTACAGATATACATCTTAAAGAAAAGGTAGTTAAGGCTTGATCAGAAATCGCAAGCGATGACTACATTTGTGATAGAATAAAACAAGAAGTTGATGCAATAGAAGAAACAGGCTTAAAGACTATACGTTTATGGTGAGATTTCCATAGCTCATTTGGTAATAAGGAAAACTTTATAAAATTGAGTATTTAAGTTGTTGGCTCTAATGATGTGATAATTGAAGATCCAAAACAACCATCTAGAGAGGAGAAGTTTCAAGTTATATTTTTGGGCAATGAGGAACATATTATTAATGAAAACAGAGAAAAACATTATTTTATAAAGAATATAAGGGCAATACTGAGTTGTTTAAGACAAAATAGTAAATTCTGAATGGCTTTAAAAAAAAATAAAAATAAATTCTTCACCGGGATATGTTTTAAAATATTTCTTACTTGAAAGTTTACAAGATATCGTTAACTTTTTACGGAGAAAGGAAACATGATGTTTTAGACCCTGGCTTCAAATAGACACTGTATCAGTATAAGATTGGTTCGTTTTATTTTTGCTGGACCAATTAAACACAACTTATTTTCCTTTGTCTTTTTATGCTTTCACTTTTCACTACCCTTACAATATTACACTACTTACATTATTAAACACGAATACGTCATCTTAATTGATGAATATGAATTTAAAATTCGATATTCATGTTCTGTATCTGAGTGGGAGACTGGCTTCGGCGTGTTTTGCAGTTCGGACGGTTGTTGAAGAATTAGGCATGTCGACTGCAAGAGGTGTTTACTATGCACTGGTTGAATCGGTAATTCAATATGGGGTCGCATTTTCGGGGCTATGTAATCAGGGACTATTTAAAACAATATTTATTTTTCAAAAACGTGCAGTGAGATATTTTTTTTGTAAAGCTAGACCCAGGGACTCCTGCAGACCATTGTTCATATCCCATAAAATATTAACCTTAACCTCCCTTTTCATATTGGAGACAGTCAGCCTTGTCTTTAAAAATAAAAATAGGCTTTTGAAGACGAAAGCTAATCATCATACGCGACAGACCCACGACTTACCATTACCCATACCAACCTCTACCTTTACTAAAAGACCCTTGATATATCAAAGTCGGAAAATATTTAATCATCTCTCTACCGAAATTAAAGCTTTAAATTCCATAACTCTATTTCGTACCTGTTAACTAGGGCCTATTATAGTTTACACGAATATTTTTCCACCAGCTTGATTGACTAGATGTCTTGAGGTTTCGGGAACAAGTGAGAGATCTGCCTCTTACTTTCTTACCAGGGCGTGTTATTCTTTTGGGGAGTTTTTTAATAACAGCTTGTTACCAGTGGTTAGTGTATTTATTGTATACATTTTGATTATCTGTCAGCTGTGTTGTTTATGCCTTTATTTGTTCAATTGTTTAATTCTGTGTTATATATTTTAGTTATTTTATGTGATTTGTTAACAAAATTTTTTATTTTTATGACAATAAAGCTATTTTGAATTTGAATTTGAATTTGAATTTAACAACCCTATAGGACTGCACAGCGATACCGTTAGGATTTCATTTGTTTTTACCGTAGAGAATGAATCAGAATTCTAATTACTTACAGCCTCTTTGCCATCTGAATATCGCGAGGGTTATTTGAAAGACATGTTCTGTATAGAACGGAATTTACGCGAACTGCAAAACAAGAGGTGCAACTTCGTGCACGTCTGAACCAAACACAAAGACTGTAATTTATTTAACTGCGAACTTCATGGTACTTTTACTGAAAGTTTAAAAGACTTGTAACCTGTGTTACCGGGCACACGTCTCCAAAATATCAATTACTTTAACATTAGAAAATCAGTTTGCCTGACACGCATTTCAGATCAAAATACGTCTTATTATTGTTTTAGCGACGTGAAGCATCTGCTTACGTTAAAGTCTAATAGGACACTCCTTTGTTTATGATGCTACAGTGCTCTAGTCTGGGAGGTCTACCAATCACAGGTAGTCACGTTGACCCTATTGCCCAACCAACGGAGGTCGCGTTGGTTAGGTTAGCGGCTATATTTGTTTACTGCCAATAGGAAAATTGAACAGCCCGTTGAAGCATTAAATAATATTGCCCTTAGTCGGTTAAAATATCACAGAACCTAATATATATATATTCTTGAAGCCGCAAACCTATTGTAAACCTATCGATTCATGGTTGTCGTAGACGTGAATTTAATGTTATTTAGTCTAGAATATAGCACGTTTTTATGTTTACAGAAGACTTGATGTTTTTCGAGAATTAGAATACTGCGGGATAAAACACTAATGATTTTTAACCATAGGCTAGACACTTGGCAGTTTTGCCAGTAAAATAGAATGAAAATATCTTGTCGCTACGCTAGAAGACTGAAAGACTCTTGAACACAGGTGGCGTTTTTCCTTTATTGCAGCGTTGCCGATTTGCAGACGTTAATTGATGAATTTATGTTTATAACTTTGATTATTAAAAAAAGGTGTTTCCCAAACACATGATTTATAAGGACCAGAATATTTTAAACTTATTAAAATGGCGTTAATTATTCAAGTCTCCTCCTGTACCAATTTTTAAAAAATCTCAACTTCTTTACTCTGGAACGACCTCTCTGAGGTCTAGCATAATCTTCAAGGATTCAACACCCACGTGAATCGCTTACTACTTAATCTGAACTAACCTACCGTAGCGCGCCATTAAAGATTTATCCAGAAGTGCTGTCCTTGATTACAAGAAATCGACGTCTTATGGCGTACAAAGACGTCTATGGAAGAGACGGTGTGAATATCGGCATCGAACATATGACTGTGTCTTACATGATGAACGCTTTTCAAACGCGACGAACTTGAGTCGTACCACATCTTTTCTCATAGAGCACGAAAACAGTAAACTTCTTGAAACAGCTAAACATAATATGTATGCTAAAGTTCTAGTTTCTATAATAGAAGCTAGACCAGTGTTGTGGGATAAAACATCTAAACAGTCAATGCAATTTTACTTTTTTGTATTTTGACATTGAAGAACGTCTTCCAGCTTCCTATGTAACTCATCGAGAAAGCAAATCATACACTTATTTTTATTGTCACCTCAGCTGTACGCCTTTTTCTGCGACGACAAATATATTAACCATAGCGCAATAACCTTTCGCTGGCTCATTGCAAGCCGCTGTGATTTGAATGACATTAAGATACGACACGGAACGCAAGGAACTGTAATAAATTGCTAAGTGTAAAACAATTATGCTTCTTTCACACCCAAGGTTTGGAGAGGAACGTTAAAATACCGTACGATAATTTATCGTAGCGCACTTCTTTTCACACACCAAGAGTACTTGCTATCGTTTGAGTTTAGTACCGTCACGACTTAGAATCACAGGATGTTGCAATAAATCAATAAAACATTATAGCGCTATGGTTAGTTCGATATTAAATAAAAAGGCGGAAAGGTAATGGGCTTCTTTGGGTGCATCCGATCAGTGAAAGGGGAGAGGAAAATTCTACGCGCTGTTTGAAGAGTTTATTGGCAAAATCCAATATTTAAACTATTATCAAATGTCATCGGCTTGCTCCGAGGAATTACATGAGAGACTCAAGAACGTTCTTCAACGTCTTAATACTAAAATAGAGAACTGCAATCAAGCTTAATAAAAGATTTTTTCAATTCCATGTAAACGACGCGCAAAACATTTCCTGTTCCTAAAAACATCCAGGATTTTATCCTACAACTTTAGCATAAATACTTGCACCTAGTTTAATCAAGAACTTGATAACTTGACAAGTACTATAACTTTGTACAACTAAAATTTGTCGCGTGTGAAAAGCTTTAATTAGTCACGTAGGCTACGGCCCTTCCGGAACGGCACGTACATCGTCCATTCTAGTGACAATAGATGGCTGCTGAACGACATTATCACGGTGCCGTACCGTACCTGTAAAAAGATGCAGGCACCTCTTCATGTCACACAATTGTTGAGGGTGAAAGGAAACTGATTAATATTGTACATAAACAGGGAGTTTTTAGGGAAGCAAAATTTTCAGCGCTTAACATTGATCTGGGCAGTTACAGTTGACATTCAGGGCAAACATCTAATTAATTAAACTAAATTTTGAACCGACAGGGTTAATGTTGTGCATCGGTTTCTATGGTAACAGTTCTTTAAGAAATGTAATTATTATTTCTTAATAAAAAATATTATTATTATAGCAGTTATTGTTATGATTACTATTATTTTTAACTCTTAACTCGGACAATAGAAAGCATTCGAGCTTGCGAAAGTGCACGATCCTATCCATACCACAACCGTAACGGTTATGTAGTCAGTTGCTAGCCGCACTACTTAACGTAGTGGTTATGATTGTTTCAAACGCTCTTGCGCATTTAACGTTAATCTCAGAACCTGTGCCCAATGCGTGGCATAGAAAGTGTCGAAATACTGAAACCTTGAAGTTGTGGTAACGATAGGAGCATATCACGCCATTTCCGCCCAGTAAATTCAATTGCAACCGCCAACTGCAACATTATTTTATTGCCGTATGAGAGTTTACTTAGCCGCAAAAGATGGCAGGTAAAAAATTGCATCGCGTAAGCGTTTACACATGCAAATAAACAATACAAACGTTTCTTGTGGTAAATTCATTTATACAGGGAAGCCCAAAAATAAGTTACGACTATCAACTTCTATTTTTTATTTCATTTCTTAATTTTACATCGAATCCTAAGTATGTTTTATGTGCCATGTCCTATACCTAAACTCAGCAGTTATCGAAAAAACTACAATTGAAAATATGAATAAGTAAGATTTGTTTATTTAAAAAGAGCAGAGCAATAAATGAAATTAAATGTTGAAAATGTGCGCCATTTACGACTTGACAATATCCATGGCGATCAATAAACTCTCTTTGCACGTTATTTTATATCCTCCTTTTCAACTACTGCAGATATTTTGAACTGTCAATAAATATTTTCGATTTAAGGTAACCCCACAAAAAAAGTCCAGCGTAGTTAGGTCTGGCGATCTAGCTGACTATACGATAGGTCCTCTCCTTCCTATCCATCGATTGGGAAAGGTTTCATCCAAAAATGTACGCACAGTGGCAGCATAGCGCGGAGGAGCACCATCTTGCTGGAACGTCAGTTCTTCGTCAGGGGAGTCCAATGGATTTGGAAATAAAGCCACTAATGCTAAAATTAATTCAAGTTGGAGAAATTGGAGATATGCTTGTCCAGTTAATGACCATTCAAAGAAAAATGGGCCAATTACTCTTCCGCGCACTATTCCATACCACAAATTTGTTTTTTGAGGGTTCTGGCTGTGAACCTCTATCATCCAATGCGGATTTTCTGTTGCCCAATAACGACAGTATTGTCTGTTCACATTAATATTCAAACAGAACGTAGCTTCATCGGAAAAAATAATATATTTTATCTACAAGGGTGCGGTAAGTAACTACTTATCTTAAGTAACTACTTACCGCACTGATTTGAGTGCGGTAAGTATCACTTTACCGCACTAGTGCTGTAAGTAATTACATATTATAAAAACAAGTTTTTATATTATTCAAGTGTATTTTTTATTTTTAAAAGAAACTCTATTAAACATTATATGTATAACAAATACTTACTTATTTAAATTTCTAAACTAATCCAAACTTATAAATTAAGAAGTATTAATATTAATTGTAGAATTTGTAGCATTTCCAAAGGATATCGATGAAGGAAGTGTTTTACTATCCGATGAGACACAAGAATTGAAATTTACAGATTTACTAAAACATGAGGTTCTCTCTGCATATTCTTCTACACCTATTTTATTTTACACCGAATTTTTAATATAGCCCTCCGCAACACTGGAGGACTTCCATCCACCATGTCTTTTTAAACTCATAATGTCCCCGCCAGCATCTACTAATAATGTAGCTGACGTCCTTCGATAACAATGTCCCGTATATTCTTTGGGACTGGACAACTTTAAATATTATGCAAATTGAGAAGGTATTTTTCCAAAAGTATTTATACCCAGTGGTTGGATAGTGCATCTTCCTTTTTCTATATGCAATAAATAACTTTGCATGGGCAGTATGATCGGGTCTAAGGGCTCTATACTTCTCGAAAATTGAATATTATTAATTTCTGATGAAAATCCTTCCACGTAAACCACGAGCTGTCGATCTACATGTGTCTTTGTATCCGGGACAGTTACAACAAGGTGGGGTTCAAATTCCTTAATATCTTCAATTTTCATTTTACATAACTCCACTCGGCGACATGCTCCAGCGATGCCCACAATGAGTACCACCTGAAACAAGCAAATAAGTTGTTATTTAAAAGTAGATTTAAAAAAAATCGCAATGAAGTACCTTCATTAATAAAAACTCCTCATCTGGTGCCGTAACAAGGAATTTTACAACCTCATTCTTGGAGTATGCCTATGATTTCTTAGCTTCGTATCCCACAGACTTCCTTTTTAAACATGCCATCAGTTTTGCATACCTACTTATGTCGACATTATTTTTGATACTTATAGTAGATCTAAGCATTGAGTCATAACTCCATAAAGAGGATGATTTACTGTCCTTAAATTTATCCACAAAATAGGCAAGCATCACATCTTCACTAATTGATTTAACTTTCTTTGATGAACACCAGTCCATGAAGAGCCTATATTCCTTCTCATATCTATGCCGTGATTTATCCGGCAATAAATTAAGGGAAGCTGCTTTAGCAATGTCCAGAACTTCCTTCGGAATTTCATCATAACTGCTGCTACTGACTTTTACCTTTTAAAGGACGTAAAACACACTTTCACGAAATGGTTACAAAAATAATTATCGTTTATTCCGTTGTCAAGTTTTACATCCGTCATATAAAAGCCAACTATTAAATTTCTATAATTTATTTCCCTAGCAACCTGATGTTAATGCATTGTTGATAACGACTTACGAGGCACCTACGGGGTAAATTAAAACAGTGCTCTTTTAGAGTTTTTAATATTGGTGCCCTAAAACATGCTTGTAGATAAAATATCGTACAATACACTTACGGTAGGTGTCTTTACCGCATTTGCGTGATATACCAAACTCGCCTTCGGCTCGTTTTGTTAAACATTACGCACATGCAGTAAAGACGTACCTACCGTACTTGTATTGTAATATACTATCACCAAACATTTTATTATATAGTGTTACATTTACATGTCAAAAAAAATTGACACTTGTCAAAAAAAAATTCGAAAGATTTTTTTTTGTCTAAAACTGCGAGAAATATTAAGTAAAAAATGAGTGATTTAGAAGACTCAGACATTGAAAATGCCGCAAATGAGGCAATGGTGAACCTTGTTCCCCAAAAATCAAGGAGTTTGTATGAGGGCATACCGGGTGTTGCATCGTCGAGCAGGACATAGGAAATCCCATGTAATTTTAAATGGGGTCAATTATTGGTTTCCCTAATTATTTTAGAGAAAAATTCTATTTGGGTTTATTAAAGAGCACTAAAACCCACATTCAAAAGAATAACTTTAGATATTTTTGATGAGCCCGTTTACGGGTTATCGCCGATTTCTTTTTAACTATTTCTCCTTTTTATGGCCCCGTATTTGCGGGCACCAGTCAAGGTAAAAGATGACTGTCAAATAAAGTTGTCATTTTGAAATGTGTGCTTTATTGTTATAAAAACTCGTACATCGAAAATATTAAAGGTGTATTTATGAGTACAAATTAATCTGAATAAAACTAAAATAAAGTATCCAATTACAAGGTTAATTATGACATTTTACATGTTTCAATATTTTACTAATTAATAGGTAGGTACTATTAAATTGTTAGAACTTTAGGATTTAAGAAGATGTTCAAATATTCCTCCATTGACTGCTAGACAATAACCGAGGCGATCATAAAATTCTCTTCTTACATTCGCTAGTTGGTAAACTGAAATTCTATTGCATTCGGCAGAAATAGCATTTTTTAACTCGTCTAGATTTGGGTATTTTTTATCTTTGTATATCCTGTTTTTTAAATGGCCCCAGAGAAAGAAATCATTTGGCGATAAATCAGGAGACCTGGCTGGCCAATTTACTGTATGATTTAAGCCAATAACATTTCCATTAAAAGCAGGGTTTAAATATTCCTGGACAGCCAGGGTACTATGTGCCGGGCGGCCATCCATTTGGTACCAAACTTCCTAATTTTCCCTGTAAAGTAGGTAAAATATGATCTTCAAGTAGTTCCAAAAAATATTCTGCATTTAAATTTCGTGTAAGAAATAATGGCCGGATAATATTTTCTCCGAAAATCCCAGCCCATACATTAACTTTTTGTGGATATTGCGTCCTTGTTTCCACAAACCTGTGTTGGTTTTCTTTGCTCCAATATCGATAATTTTGAACATTTGCTCTTTCCATCATACCAAAACAAAACTCCTGTCGTCGTATTTCGTCCCTATCTCTTAGCTCTTGGTGCTTTTCATATTTGTATGAATAATATTTATGTCGTTTCAAAGCTCGTAACGCTGTGGTGTGATCTAATCCTATGTCATCCTCAAGTTTCCTTGTGCTGATCTTCCCATCATTTTCTTCCACGCACAATAAAACTTGCAAGTCCCTATCATTTCTTGCATCTCTTCTTTGTTCCTGCCTTTCTTCACATCTGCAGTTATTTATTACAGTGCCTTTTGTCTCAAATTTCTTGACAGTCCTTTCGGCTGTAGATTTTGCAGGTATCGGTCTATTCGGATACAGAGCAGCAAACATGTCTGAGACATTTTAATAACTATTTCCTTGATAATACTATTTAATCATCGAAATTTTGTCTTCAGAAGTGTAATTCATGGCTAATATTTTCGATGTACGAGTTTTTATAACAATAAAGCACACATTTCAAAATGACAACTTTATTTGACAGTCATCTTTTACCTTGACTGGTGCCCGCAAATACGGGGCCATAAAAAGGAGAAATATTTAAAAAGAAATCGGCGATAACCCGTAAACTGGCTCATCAAAAATATCTAAAGTTATTCTTTTGAATGTGGGTTTTAGTGCTCTTTAATAAACCTAAATAGAATTTTTCTCTAAAATAATTAGGGAAGCCAATAATTGACCCCATTTAAAATTACATGGGATTTCCTATGTCCCGCTCGACGATGCAACACCCGGTATACGAAAAATTCAAAAACTGGTGTGAAGAAAAAAAGGTAAAAAACTTATCAAAAAAAGTAGTTTTTGCATATTTTTCACGATTATCCGATGCCTATAAGCCATCAACTTTGTGAAGTACCTACTCAATGCTTCTCACAATGGTTTATTTAAATAAAAATGTTGATATAAAGACATTTAGAAACTTAATTGCAGTTTTTAAAAGGAAATCTACGGGGTATAATCCCAAAAAGTCGAAAGTTTTTTCCAAGGAACAAATAGAAAGATTTGTCAAAGAAGCAGACGATAAGAACTATTTATTGGACATAGTCATTTTTATTGTGGGAATCTCTGGATAATGTCGCAGAGAAGAACTCACATATTTATAGATAAATAATATCGAAATTTCGGAGTATTTAATTAAAATAACCGCTCCAAACACTAAAACAAATGTTGTAAGAAGCTTTGTAGTTAGCGGATGCTCTATTGACGGCATTAACTTCTTGAATATTATCCGAAAGTACGCCCAATTACGTCCAGCACATATAACCCATAAAAGATTTTTTATTCCGTACAGAAACCCCAAATGTTCCAGACTTCCAGTGGGCATTAATACCATTGGAGCAACACCAAAGGAAATTGCTGATTTCTTGAGGCTTCCAAAGGCAAATGAATATACATGCCACTGCTTTCGAAGATCTTCAGCAACTTTTTTAGCGGACTCTGGCTCGGGTATATTGATGCTAAAGCGACATGGAGGTTGGCGGTCAAATGCCGTGGCTGGAGGATATATAGACGATTCTTTAGAAAACAAAAGAAAAATTTCCGAAAAAATTCTTGGTGAAAAATCTTTGGACGCTAACAACAAACGTATCTAATGAATCAGAATATTCTACCAGCTCTACTAGTGGCATGGGTTTAATTGATATTAATGTTGCAGATTCATTTTCTATTTCTAGTTCAAATTCCTCATCTATTTTACAAAGAGAATTATGTCAACGTACTGTATTAGGTTACCCAAGCATTAATTTTAATAATATAAGTAACGGTACTTTAAATATTTATAATAAATAGGTAAAATTATAGTCTGTGTTTAGTTTTAAATTGTAAATAATTACTTTTAGGCACAACGTGCTTAAAAAACTTTTAAGCACGCTGTGCCTAAAAGAAGGTTATTTAAGAATCAAAACAACAATCAAAAAGAGGTTATTATAAAACATCAGAAGAAAAAATATATTTTAACACGCACACAGCAAAGTATTCTAGTATGTATCTAAGTTCCTGGTATAATATTATCGTTGTGAACGTAAACATTTTTTGATTATTTATCGGCAAAGCTCTCCCACCTTCATCCTTTTAAAGGTCATTAAAAATTTCAAATTACCGGTCTGTGGAGCATAATTTTGAGAAAATATAATTTTATATTTTGACGGCAACGTTATTGCATATACCCATAATTTATGTTTTAATGGAACATTATAACAATTATTTTGGTTTATATTATTATTATTATTATGGTTGGGGATATATGGGTAATATGGGATATATCAAGGAAAAATAAAAAGTATATTAATTTTAATTTTTGGCATAATAAAGTATTGTTTTTGTTTTAGTTGTTTAATTTATTAGTATTATAGATATTTAATCAAAAAAAAATGTTAACATCACAATATCTTATTTTTTACCCACTGCCTATGTGGGTAAAATGGAATTAGCAATTCGAGTCAAACGGGACGCAGTTTTAGGGCTCAAAAGTCGGTGATCTTAAGCAAAAGTGAAAAAGGCTTATAGCTGCACTGCGATGCCACTCATCCCGTTGCAATTCATCGGGTTGCGATCCATCTCGTTGCAATTCATTCGGTTGCAATCCATTCCGTTGCAACTCATCCCATTGCAATCCATACCATTGCAGTTCATCCCGTTCTATTTATCCCGCTGTAATAATTAAAGGACATCTACTGCTTAAGATTTCGATAGCTAAAAACTTTATACGCGAATAGACAACCATATATTGTATTACGGGTGGTCGTAATATGAAGGTTGACAGTGACAGAAACTTTCAATAACTAAAATACTTACTTTGGTTATTGAATGTATTTTTACGTCAGGTCTAAAACCATTAACATTAATCGACTCTTCGTATTAGTTTTTACAACTTATCATTGAGGAAAAATATAAAATTTGCATTTCTTTCCTTGATGAGTGTGTGTTTTGTTATGTGGCTAGAAGTATTAGGGATGTAGTAGCATGGCGCCCAGTGGCGTAACTACCATAAGACAAGTGAGCGTAATACGTTGGGCCCCCAAGCTTGGGGGGCCCACTGTAGTTCTTGTCTAATTTCCGTCGAAAGTGAAGCTGCGAACAAATTGGGTAATAAATCCACATTAAACAAATATAAAAATTTACTCATCTTTTAACTAAGCTCTCTCGGATCCAAACACTTTGCAGCCTCTTTAGTGACGCTCCTAGTTGCTAGCCGACAACAGGTGCACAATAAAAACACTGTCAAAATAAAATGGCCGTGGCTCCCATAAAATCGGCTTTACACCAAGGAACTCCACGCCCACCGTCCACTGCCAACAATTCACCGGGGTACGCTGCAACTACGTGGATCAGGCGTCCACACAAGGATACAAACGAGATTTGCTTGTCGTAAAAGGGAATTTGTGGAATTTAATGTTTTAATGAAAATAGATTGAAATTAAATGAAATAAGGAGGAATAAAATAGACTTAGATAGAATAGGATAATATAAAATGAGAGAAAATAGAATAACATAAAATAAAGGTAAGGGAGGATAAATTAGAATAAAAGTCAGGGAAAATTTGATAAAGAAGAGGCAAAATAAAAAACTTGATGGATAAAAAAGAGCAAAAATAAAAACCTTAATGAAAAAGAACCTTGATAAAAAAAGAACAAGAAAAACCTGAAACAAACAAAATGGTGAAGGTCAAAACCACGCTACAATCAAACTGCATCACTATTTTACCTGTTGGACTTGGAAGCAAATCCTCCAATGGGTGTAACGCTTTACCACTTGGTAAAAATTAATCCAGAAAATTCTGCGACACACATGATGTCTTTTATTTACCAATGTGATTTCTCACGTCATTTAAACTTGGCTTCAAGGGAATAGAACGTTCAAAAGGGCTAGCACCGACCGCGAACGACCGTTTTGTTTCCTCTCTCTGACGTCAGATCACCTGGCATGCGTAGAGATCTCACCCGAGAAGGATCGCGCGAATCAATTCGTCGATAAAATCGATCTGCGGCACCTACTATGGCACGGAATGGCCAGACCAGTGGACTTTTGATATTTAATTGAATTATTAAGGATAATGAGTGCTTAAATTGGCCTATCCCAATTAATTAAGTTGGTACAATTAAAAATATTGTTACAAGACATTTCGATACTCCTTATTGATTAGAATCTCTATCATCTTAACGTTATCGCATAACCCTTAACCACAGAGGTGCGCTCAGTAGTTAAGGGTTAATATTATTTGGCACAATATCAGTTTTCTTATAAAGAAAACCCATCTCTTAGACTATAAACGAATAAGGAGAGTTCTCTGAGCTATAACTACTCAACTCAAAGGTTTACTAAATTGCCCCTATATGTAAACCTTCGCGAAGTCAAATATTTCCGAGGAAATGTAATAAAAACCGATTTCTTTGGGTTCGTATGTTTCCATTCTAAGAAGAACTATTTTTCTTTCATTATGTATTCGCCTTTATAAAACGTTTCATCTGAAAATGGAAAGTTTTTAAATTACCTTTTATCTTATATTCTCTGTATCTAATATATGTTATAATTTTTAAATATTATATGAATATCATCGTCGATACTAATGAGGACAAATTAATAAGGATGATCACTTACTACAGTAAAATATACAAGCAAATCCCTCCACCTTGAAAAAATGTATGAGTTTTTTACGAAATTGTGACACATGAGACAAGACAAAAACCATTTTGAGAGGACTTATATACAGAGTGGCAAAAAAGTCGCGCGTAATTCCTGTAACTTTTGAATTACCTCGTATACGAAAAACTTATCCCTATGAAAGTTGTTCAGTAAATTATTCCCCGCATTTCTACCTGCATGAATTTTTCCTCTCATTTCTGGTTTGGTTTGCCATATAGATCAACTTACTTCTTTTATAGGGACCACCCTGCATATGATTGCATATTTGGATTCTACTGAAAAAACTCTAAATTTCTTGTGTTTTTTTTTCATATTTTTGTTTATTTATAATTGTAATAAACTTTATAATAACAAAATAAATAGCCTAGAATATTAAACAACTTAGCATCGGAATAATAAACAAGTGAAGCCTTTTCAGTGGATCAGGTGTTCAAAATGACCACCGTTTTTTGCTAAGCAGAGCGCCAGTCGATCCCTGAACCCGTCTACAACGTTTAAAAGGAAGTCCTGTGGAATGACCCGAACTTCAGTACTAATTCTGACTTTTAAAGATTCTAAGTCATTTGGATGGTTAACGTGTTCTTAAAGTGTCCCCCACAAAAAGAAGTCGAACGGGGTTAAGTCCGGGGATCGCGCTGACCAGTCAATAGCACCTCTTTTGCCTATCCAACGTTCTGGAAACTGTTCGCCTATGTATTGTCTAACATTTGCCGCATAATGCGCAGGTGCTCCATCTTGCTAAAACCATACCTGCTCGTTTATGTCATTATTTACACCCGGTATAATTATTCTACAAGAAGGAACTATGTGATTCCTGAGGAGGTTCAGATATTTTTTTATATTTTATACAGGGTGGCCAATTAGTACGACAAAGGTCAATATCTCCTGTACCATCAAAGACAGCGGAAAACTTTTGACGAATCTTATCAAGGGTTAGGAGATGCATCTTTTAAAATTGTTTTCGTCTATACAGGGTGCGCCAAAAAAGCGGCGCGGTAGAAATTATATATTTTTTAAATGGAACACCCAGTATATATTAACATATTTTAATTTGCCGTAAATTACTGTACACCGTAATTATTTATGCACATTTTTGCAACGTTGCCGAATAGATGGGAAAATCCCTTAAATTTGTGAAAAAACATCGTTCAATAAAATTTGTAGTATTTTTTAACTTATTATAACTGGAAACAAAATATTTTTATAATGGAAAGAGAAGTGTTGACAGAAGTCGCCTAGGGTAAAATAGATTCATATTTTTGTACAGGGTGATTTCTACGGACATGCCAACTTTACGAACTTTAAACCTAATTTTCTCATTTTTTTCAAATGAAACACCCTGTATTTGATTATTTTCACTTGTAGGGATTTTCATCCTCTTTAACTGTTGTTAAGGTCTTTTCATGCCTATCTCTACAAATATTGGTCGTATTTCAGTTTTTGTCTGAAACTCTAGCAAAAAACTGAATATATTTTACCATTGTCGTTTTTCTAGTTTTACCTATGACATAGAAAATAAAAATAAACGTTCTTGTTTAAAATGAAACGTCAGTTTGTTTGTAATATAATGACAAATATAGTAATTTGGTGAGTTATTCTTCAAAAATTTATAAAAATGGATTTTTCAAATGTCGAAATGGTGGATATGGTTTTTGTATTAAGAGCTATGAGGATATATCAAGAAAGATATCCAAACCGAAGGCAGCCCAGTGGAAGGGCGTTTGTGAAAAAGTAAAGGAGCGTTTTCAAACAACGGGGAGTGTAGCCTATAAAAAACAAGAAAGAATAAAACAGTCACTGAAAATCCACACATTGGCCAACGAAATATTTCCGACCAATTAGATATTCGCCGTTCATCGATTCAAAACATACTGAAAACAAACAAAATGCATCCTTACCATATCCAGTTACTGCAGGAACTAAATGAAGGAGATTGTCAAAAGAGAATAGATTTTTGTGAATGGACGCAGGAAAAAATGAGACAACAACAAGATTTTGCACATTTAGTATTCTTTTGTGATGAAGCAACATTTCATAAAAATGGAAACGTGAATAGGCGTAATTTTCACTATTATGCTACAAGCAATCCGTATGTTATAAGAACCCATTCACAATACAGATGGTCCTTAAACGTTTGGGGAGGAGTTGTAGGAGAGTATGTTATTGGACCGCATTTTTTTTGAGGAAAGAGTCACTAGACAAGTATATTTGGACTTCTTACAAAACAATTTACCACAATTAATGGCTCAGATACCGAATGAAATTCATGAACGTCTTTGGTTTTTACATGATGGAGCCCCCGTGCATTATACAGGACCTGTTACTAACTTTTTAAATGAAACATATGGGCAGCAGTGGATTGGAAGAGGAGCGCCCGTACCATGGCCGGCTAGATCACCAGATCTAACAAAAATGGATTTTAGTATATGGATATTTGTAAAGGATCAGGTATATAAAATAGCCCCCACTACAAGAGATGATATGAAAATTCGTATTAAAAACTGTTTTCAAACTGTAACTTGTGAAATGTGTAGAAACTTGACTCATTCTTTTGAAAAACGTATAGAATTGTGTATTCAAGTTAATGGGAGCCACTTTGAACAATTAATTAGGTAATTTTAAATTAATAAATTTAAATTTTAAAAATTGTCCTCAAGCTTGAATCGGTAAAAAACTTAAATCTAAAAATTGTTTGGAGTTCATTATTTATGTAAATTAATAGAAAAACTACAAAACTGACGTTTGTTTTTATTTTCTATGTCATAGGTAACTAGAAAAACGACAATGGTAAAATATATTTAGTTTTTATGCTAGAGTTTTAGACAAGAACTGAAATACGACCAGTATTTGTAGAGATAGGCATGAAAAGACCGTAACAAAAGTTAAAGAGGATGAAAATCCCTAAAAGTCAAAGTAATCAAATACAGGGTGTTTCATTTGAATAAAATGAGAAAATTAGGTTTAATGTTCGTAAAGTTGGCCTGTCCGTAGAAATCACCCTGTACAAAAATATAAATCTATTTTGCCCTAGGCGACTTTTGTCAACACTTCTCTTTCCATTATAAAAATATTTTGTTTCCAATTATAATATAATAATTAAAATTTTACACATTTTATTGAACGATGTTTTTTCACAAATTTAAGGGATTTTCCCAACTATTCGGCAACGTTGCAAAAATGTGCATAAATAATTACGGTGCTATGTACAGTAATTTACGGCAAATTAAAATATGTAAATATATACAGGGTGTTACATTTAAAAAATATATAATTTCTACCGCGCCGCTTTTTTGGCGCACCCTGTATAGACGAAAACAATTTTAAAAGATGCATCTCCTAACCCTTAATAAGATTCGTCAAAAGTTTTCCGCTGTCTTTAATGGTACAGGAGATATTGACCTTTGTCGTACTAATTGGCCACCCTGTATGTCTACCAACTATGCCCGCCCAAACATTAACTTTTTTGGGCCTCTGAGTATGACCTTCCCGGAACCAGTAAGTATTATCAGCAGACCAATAGCGATAATTGTGTCTGTTAACCATGCCATTTAAATGGAAAGCAGCTTCATCCGAGAAAATGATGTTATTTGTTGCGAAGCTACTATCGTTATTGCATCTTTCCATCATCAGGTAATAAAATTCAGCTCTTCTATTAAATTCGTCCTCGCTTAACTCGTACACCAACTTTATCTTGTAGGGATGCAAGTTCTCCTGCTTAAACAAATTTTTACTGACTGATTTAAATTCATTGCCATTGGCCTGGATGACTGTGTTGGAGTTTCATGTATTGAGAGCATGCATGATATCTTGCGATCTTTTTATATTGCCATAACCGCTCATTATTAAAATTTCAACTCATTAATTAAAACACAAATTAATAATCAGACAACAGAAAATTAAACAGGAACTCAAAATTGACACCTCTTACGAATGAAAACACCTTGACTCAACTGGTGGGTATTAGGTAGGAATAATTATAATTAGGAAGTTTTTCATTTTTGAGCTGTCATTATCTCGGAAACGCTTGCAGATACGTAAAAATTTGAAATAACAGAAAATTCAGAGTTTTCCCAGTAAAATCCAAATATGCAATCGTACATATTTAAAAAAAGTAAGTTAGTCTCTATGGCAACCAAACCAGAAATGACAGAAAAAAATTCATGCAGATAGAAATGTGGGGCATAACTTACTGAACAACTTTCATAAAGGTCACCTATTCGTAATACATTTATTGTCAAAATATAATCTTCTAAAATCTTGAACTATTAGTACAAATTACTTACTTCCAAGATAATTAATTTTCAAAAGCTAGAGCATTAAAATAATGATTTACTTTACAGAAGAACGTATTCAAATTGTCGTAAACTTGATCAGAGGACTGTCAGTACAAGAAGTGGTCTATAATTGTACCGCTTTTATTCGTGGTCGTCCAGTCCCGTCCAGAATAACATTGCAGGGTTTCATTAAAAATTTATAACTGGACGTATCGTGAGTTCTCACGGGAAGGGACCAAAAAAACTAAAATTAACTGTAGTAAACGAATAATTTAAAATATACGTGTGCTTGGACAATGAAGAGAATCCAATAACTAATCTTATTTACTTTTTTTAAGTTTGCAAAAAAATTAAGGAATACTTTTAAAGTCAGAATCTTTGTTAATGACATGTTTTCAGCACTGTGGATAAGCTGTTTCGGGTTATTTAAGCGGACAGCACAAAACTCCGATATATCCTCTTAAGATTATTTTATTGGGGCTGCCTATCCTCATATGTATGTTCCACAATGTTATAAATAGATGAAGCAATGTGCAGAAAAGCTTTATAACAAAGCGATCGAGACTTGGCGCATACAATGACTTGTTTTATTAATTTTGGTTTATGACAATTATTATTCTCAACAACGACTTTTAAATATTTCTGGGATGGTAGATTAATTAAATCGTAACTGGTCCTCACCAAAATAAATATGTGAGTGAAATACAACATGTTTATATTTTTGGCTTAAAACAATTTAACTTCTATAATATGTGTAATAGTGCAAGTTTGCAATCGTGTAGCAATAACTAAAACCTTACCATGGCGCCTAGAAATTTTGTAATTAAAGAATACACCAACTTAGAAAAATGCGTAAAGTAGTAGTAGTAGTAAGAAGATTTATTTTAGCAATACTGCTACAATATTATAAATTCTAGTTTTTTTAACAATAATTAAAACATTTAAAATTACAATGTTATGCACCAAAAATATTTTTAAATAAATTTTATCAGATATTTTGTTTTCTAAGTAATGATATTTTCAAGGATTTTTAAATTTACTTAAGGAATTTTGTTTCTTAATTAAAGAATCTAAATTATTATATTCGTGAAGTCTTTTAAAAAATACTGATTTATATGTCAAATTTTTTGTCACTTTCCCTAAACAAAAATTTTGATTGTTTCTGGTTTGGTAGTTATGATTTTCAAAGTTTTGCGTTATAAAGTCTTTTAAATGAGATTATAATAAATTATTTTGAATTTTATAAATAAAAATACAAACTAGGAAAAATATTAAATTTCTTATATTCAACCATTTAAGTTTATTTAACATATAATTTATCTTTGTGTATTTATCAACATTTAATATTATTCTCATCGCCTTATTTTGTAAAATTTGAAGTCTACTGAAAATTAATTCATTTGCAGTATATAAAATTGTAGAGTAATACAAATAATGCGGTAAAATTATTGTGTTATATATTGTATTTCTTGAAAATAAACTTAAATTTTTACTCACAACTTTGAAATAATTAATTCTTTTTCCAATTTTAGATATAGTGTTTTCAAATGAGCATCAAATTTTAATTTAGAATCCATTATTATCCCTAAATATTTAAAAGACTGAACTATTTCTAATTTTTGGTCATCTATAAAAATATTTATATTTTCATAATTTATATTATTTCCTATTGCCATAAATTTCGTGTTAGAAATATTTAATTTTAATTTATTTACTTTTAGCCAGTTTGATACCAATTTTAATTCAGAATTTAGACTATCTATGCAACTTAAAATATTTTTACCTTCTACGTATAATAAAGCATCATCAGCAAACATTTGAATATTAGTATTTGACAAAATATTTGGCATATCATTTATATATAAAATAAATAATAAAGGACCTAAAATACTTCCTTGTGGTACACCGATATTATTAAATTCCCTTTTTGAAAATGTTTCATTTATTTTAGTTATTTGTTGTCAAAAATTTAAATAATTTTTAAACCATTTATATACAGTACCCCTTAAATCATACTGATATAATTTATTTAATAATTTATTTCTATCAATAGTATTAAAAGCATGTTTAAAATCCAAAAATACTGCCAGAATGATTTCATTTTTGTCAACACTTCTCTTCCAATTTTCAATAATATATTGTGCTGCAGTTTCTGTTGAATATATTTTTCTAAAACCTGCTTGAATATTTCCTAAAATGTTGTTTTCTTCAATAAAATTTAATATTTGTTCATAAACTGTCTTCTCTAAAAGTTTTTCAATATCTCATAATAAATTTATCGCCCTCATTTCAGTACATTTTTTTGTATTTTTTACTTTTGGTACTGGTGTTATACATGAACATTTTAAATCATCAGGTATTTCTCCATATTTCAAACTTGTATTGATTAATTTAAGTAATATATTTCCAATGCTGCCAAATGTCTCTTCCATTATTTTTTTTTGTTAAAAGTTCACCATAATTATTATTTGATTTAATATTCCGAATTTTTATTTTTAATTCTTTTATTGATATTTCATGAAAATGTTCTATTACATTATTTGATTTACTGAATTTTTTACAAATATTTTCATTTCCATTTTCTATTTCTGCAACTATTTCTTTAATACTATTTATGTCGTAATACATATTCATTTTTTCTGCGATTTTTAACCGATTCGTTTCTTTTCGATCTTCAAATATAATTTCTCTAATTTCACTTTTTGCTTTTGGTTTGACACATTTTTTTAAAGTTTTCCACATTTTTTTTTAGTCATGTTTGTTTTCATCTATTTGTTCTTCATAATATTTTTTCTTCTCTTTTCTTAAAATGTTGACATTACGTTTTCTTAAAATCCTATATTCATTCCAATCATCAATATTTTTGGTTAAAATATATTTTTTATACATTTCATCCCTATTTTTTCTCGCTTTAAAATATGTTTATTAAACCATGAGGTCATATGATTTTTATGGGTGATTTTCTTTTCAATTTTCACTTTGATTATACAGTTTTTTATATTGTCCATAATTTTTTTTAACAAAATATTTATATTTGAGTTATCAAATATCCATACACATAAAGAAAGTTCGTTTGACAATTTTTTGTAATCAATGTATTTCATTATTTTGCTTTCTCTTTTTATTTTAATATAGTCTTCAGTATCTATATAAATCTAATCATGGTCACTAATTTTTGGTTCTGATGCTACTCCAGTCTTTAAATAATGGTCATTTGATATTATCAAATCTATAATTGTTTTGGTTTTTTGAGTTATCCTTGTATAATCTGTTATTAATTATTGTTTCATACCATTTAAATTGATCAGTTTTTTAAATTTTTTGATATAATAATATTCATTTGCATAATTTATATTGAAGTCACCAATATGTATTACAGAATTATTTTATTCCCACATAATTTCACATTTATTTTCAAAAAAATTTAAAAAGTCATTTATATTTCCACTTGGAGATCTATAATAGATACAAAGTTCGTACAAATTTATATTAATTTTTAGATTTATATAAATATACCAATATTGATAGTAGTGGCTACTTATTTGAATTTGCCAAATCCTGCCGAAAATACCGGTTACTGTTTTCGTCGGTCTTCTGCCACGATGTCGCTTGACTCTGGTGGAGATATTACTGGTTGTTTAAAGAGGCTAAGCAGATGGAAATCATCAACAATTAATTGCTGAGGGATATTCAGGATATTTCAGAAGTACGGTAGGTAACTTAGGGGGGTAATTCCTTATGACAGTCTAAGAGAAAAAGATCATATACATGTGTCCGCAGTCAGTTGCCCTGTTTTTGATATAATACAGAGGGTTAAAGTTTTTTCTAAAAAATCGGTTTTTTATATTTCTTTTTAATCTCCTTTTCCCGATTATATTGAAATTTGATACCGTTATTAATAATGATAAGAGGCTTAATTCCCCATAACAAGATTAAATTTATTAAGTCTAGTGGTATCCCGGGTGCACCTCAACGAATATTATTGAGAAAAAAATATACGCCACTGACTTTTTTCTGATTAAGATATTTTTTTCGGATTTACAAACTAATAGTACAACTTTTTTGTTCTCTGAATTGTTTTCGTAACTTGCTTTGTTTTCGGGAGAAAAATAAAAACCACTTTCTTGCATGTACAAAAAAAAATACCTATGTATTTCAAAGTTAATTAAAATATGTAGTATGTAAGTTCTTATGTCTAATTCCCTCATTTTGTCAATAACAAGTCAAAAATGAATAACATTACTAACGCTGAAATGTCCCAGATGCAATTAAATTATGGCCTAGCAAATGGAAATGCTAAGGAAGCTCGGCGAATTTATCAGGAACGTTATCCAAATAGAGTACTGCTATGTGCTAAAACATTTAGACAGCTCCATGCAAGACTGTATAAGAGTGGGAGTTTTTACGTAGTACAGAACTTTCTGCCAGACCTACAACAGTAACTACACCTGCGTTAGAAGAGGCTATGATTCGACAGATAAAAGATGATCCTTCAAGGGAAAGGTAGCAGTGCAACTTTAAACAAGTGCATCAACTGTTTATAGAGTTTTGCATCTTTATCAACTATACCCATACTATATTTAATGTGTGCAAGCTCTGCTACCCTGTGATTTTCAGCCATGGTTTGATTTTATTATGTGGTTGCTGCATACAGTAGCACATAATAACAATTTTTTACCAAACAATTTATTTACTGCATAACGGCAGATGTAGCCTTCAAGCGACATCTCGTGGCAGTCAAATGCATCACCTGGCCCGTCTAACAAGAATCAGTCAGAAATGGAGAAGCAAACTCCTACATAGACCCGGCGAGCCGGTATTCTTACAGGAGTCGCCGCCAGGAGCGCAGTATTAAAAGCCAATTCGGTATACGGACCGCGTACCAACAATTAGAAATCTAAAGGTTAGTTGCTTCCTTTCGCCGGATTCATCCCTAGACGCGTTTCGCTGTATAACAGCTCGTCAGTGAAGCTTTAAAATCCGACGAAAAAAACAAACACCATAGAATCTACTTGACCCTAAAAAATGGATAAATAACGGCAGATGTGGCCTTCAAGCGACATCTCGTGGCAATCAAATGCATTACCTAGCCCGTCTAACAAGAATCAGTCAGAAACGGAGACGCAAACTACTGCATAGACCCGGCGAGCCGGTATTCTTCCAGGAGTCGCCGCCAGAAGCGTAGCATTAAAAGCCAATTCGGTATACGGACCGAGTACCAACAATTAGAAATCTAAATGTTAGTTGCTTACTTTCTTCCGTTATTCATCCATCTTTCAGGGTCAAGTAGAATCTACGGTGTTGCTTTCTTTCGTCGGATTCTATAGCCTCACTGACGAGCTGTTATACAGCGAAACGCGTCTGGGGATGAATTCGACGAAAGGAAGCAACTAACCTTCAGATTTTATTTACTGATGAGGCCTCTTTTTCAAGAAAAGCTATTATGAATTTTTATAACGAACATTTTTGGGAGGGCGATAATCCTTATAAAATTAGAGAAGGATTTCAGCAACAATTCTGGTTAATGAATGGGCAGGGATAATTGGCGACTATCTTATTGGACCGTACTTTTAGTCAAAAAGTTGTATTATTGGGTGGTAAATTCGACAAAAAATATCAAATGGAAAAAATTCACATTTTTTTGTCAATAATATTTGTTAAGGTGCTCCCGGGACGCCACTGGACTTGATAAACTTAATCTAGTTAGAGCTAGTTAAGCAGATTATCATTGTGAATAACGGTACAAAATTTCAATAAAATTGGAAAAAGATATTTAAAAAAATTATTAATAACCGATTTTCTTTTAAAGCTTTAACACCCTGTATATCAAAACCGAGGCAACTCCGGATACATGTTAACATGTTCTTTTTCTCTTAGAATATCATCAGGAATTACCCTCTTAAGTTACGTACCGTACTTCTAAAACACCCTGTATGAAAGGGTCTCTTACTAATAAGGTACAGGTGGCAAATTAAATTTTTGCAGCACCCAACTCCCTTTGATGTTCCCCCAATGCCCAATATTAATTATTGTCAAACAAATAAAATTATTAGTGTGGAAAATATTCAGCAAAATATTCCCACTAATTCCCATGTTCTTCCAGTGTTCAATACTTGTACCAATTTTACATTAACTGTAAATATAACAAATGATTAATTTTAAAATGTATTTTATAATGTTCTGGTTTTCCAAATATACAGTGTGTCAACGGATAGAGTTCGGAAAAGGAAAAACTTTTTTATTTGTGGGTTTAGAAGAAAAAGTTATTCTTTATGAAAACGTCTGCTTGTGTTGAAACTACAATTTCGAATACCAGATTTACGATTTGTATACAGGGTACATCAAAAATTCCATTTTTAATGATTTTGATTTCGATTTTTTTTTTAAATTATATGAAAATATTTTCAAAACCGTGATTTATTACACCAATTGTGCAAAAAAGTCTAATAAACATTTTTCTCAAAGTGGTTAATTTCATCATTTAAACGAAATCCAAAAAATTAAAATGTTGTTTGTGACCAACCATGTTTTAAAACGTTTTTTTTTTGTAGACTTAGAAGAAAAAGTCACTCTTTATAAAAACGTCTGCTTGTGTTGAAACTACAATTTCGAATACCAAATTTACGATTACTACACAGGGTTAGCCAGAAACAACATTTTTAGTTTTTTGGATTTTGTTTAAAATAAATTTACGTAAACTATTGTTGCTTTCCTACTTAGAATATAATTTTATATCTGGCCAAATAACGATTTTGTTGTAAGAAAACTATTTCTTATTTGTATTTCTATTATTACATGTCATAGGTTTCATTTCTTCATTTTATTTAATCATAAATTATAAAATATTAAAATAAATAAAGTTCTATTCGAACGTGGTACCACCGAGTTCAGCGCATAGTTCAACTCGATATCTGAATTCCCGATAACAATTCCTAATTTGCTATATTGGGATATTTGCAATGACTTCTCTTATTTCTTCTTTCAAGAGATCTAGGTTATTAATGAAATTGGTTTTATACACATATTGCTTCAGATATCCCCACAAATGAAAGTCCATAATTGTGAGATCGGGACTCCTAGGTGGCCACTCATTTGGACCATACCTTCCAAACCATTTGTTCCCAAACTAATGATTTAGCCAATCACGAACAATTATCGTGAAATGAGCGGGACAGCCGTCTTGTTGGAAATGTAATTTTATTCGATCAGCTAAAGGTATAATATCTTGCAATTGATCATAAAAAAAGTGTTCAGAAGATGCAAATAAGTGTGTTGATTTAAATTAATTGTTTTCAAAAAAATATGGTCCAATGATTCCATTGTAAGCAATAGCACACCACATGTTAACTTTTTGTGAATACTGTCTTCTAGAGCGGATACGAAAACTAGGATTGTCGCGGCTCCAATAGCGACAGTTTTGCGAACTAACTACCCCGTTTGTTGTAAACGTTGCCTCGTCCGAGAAAATAATATTAATAACAAAACTTCTTTGTCTAAGGATATGTTCCCCTATCAACACACAAAAATCCAAACGCTTCATGTCGTCATTTTCTTCCAGAAAATGATTAAATTTAGGTTCGTAAGGACGAATTTTATTGAATTTTAATATTTTTTCTACTTGAGATTTTCTCACATTACCAATTTTTTCTTAAAGACAGTTTTGGAAAGTTTCTAACTGAATCCATTTTCATTACAGTTACAGCATCATCTTCATCATACTTCTTTTCTCCCTTTTTTTATTTAAAACATTACCAGTTCTCATGAATTTTATTACAATTTTTTTAAACCCTTGTCCGTGAGAGAAACAGCAGACCAATCTCATGGAATTCTCGAAGAACTGCTATATAGCTTTTTTCATGTCCTAAACCATAACTTCGCAAATTATAAATTCTTTGTTGTAACGTTAGCATTTTCTATTATTATTAAAAAAGAACTTTATTGGTTTCCCAAATGGCCATCGACCGAAGTCCTTCAGCCTTGGTAAATTTTACAATATAATAATTTCACAATTTATAATAATTTGATTAAACTGTACTACAAAACAATTTGTTTGAAACAAAAAAAAAAAAAGGAATGTAATATAGGTAAGTATTCTTGTGCATTTTCTAATTTCACTATTTATGCAGATTTATGAGAAAATTATAACACAAATATCAACAATTTGAAAGATGCAAAGTAACTAAAACATTTCATTTATTTAGAACAGGCTACTTGATATTTTATTATTTTAATAGTAGCTTCGAAATTAACCACTTCGAGAAAAATGTTTATTAGAATTTGTGTAATAAATCACGGTTTTGAAAATATTTTCCTATAATTTAAAAAAAAAATCAAAATAATTAAAAATGTTATTTTTGATGTACCCTGTATACTAATCGTAAATTTGGTATTCGAAATTGGAGTTTCAACACAAGCAGACGTTTTTATAAAGAATAACTTTTTCTTCTAAACCCACAAATAAAAAAGTTTTTCCTCTTCCGAACTCTATCCGTGGACACACTGTATATGATATCAAATTTTGACCCTGTGAGTGCGGTGCCAAATCTGTTCCTGGCTTCCTTGGCTCTATACAAGAATCATTCCAGTATGAGTTTCTTAGTCCACATGGGCTGCATATAGCTGTAAAATTTCACTTAAATATACAGGGTCGCTTAAAAGTTATAATCGAAAATGCAAATCTTCAAGTGCGTCTCTAGGACCAGATACCTTTGTTAGGAGCGACATTAGAAAAAATGAATATATGAATTACTAGTACTAATTTGACCTCCCCTATACCGCAAACTCTGTATAGATATTCGTATTTTTGCTTCATGTTTTTAGCAACAATTATAATAAGGTAGTTTTGTCTACACCAGTTCTGAAATAGTTCTAGAAATGGAAAGTTCATCATCACTTCATTCATTTTTTTGGATTTTTTTAAAATTTTTATACAAATTGCGGGCAATATAGTCATGCTTAGGAGACAGAGAAAATCCATTTACCATTAATAGTTATCAAGATCGTTATAATTCCAATTTACTTTAAGCTTTAAGGGATTTTATTTTAATTTCACAAAAACGTTTCCCAAAAACAAAAAACCAATCGAAAGACCAATATGTAATATGATTTTAATTTCGATGTGGATCATGAGCAAATAAATATTTGTTTGCAAGATGGCAAAATAAATATTAGTATTTTTTGTTTACATAAGTGAAAAGCGTCGGATTTTCTCCTATTGAGGTTTTATTCTGCTGCCTCAAGGCGGCAAATATTGCGAGAAGCATATTTTTCTTTTCGTTATATTTGTTTGCAGTGAGGAGGTATTGTGTCTTTTACTTCATCAATTCCATTTTGATTTCGTATCGAGAAGTAATAAAGAGAGATTAGTATGTTTTTTCTTTTTTTAAAGGGGCTTTCAATATTTTTCTATAGTGACGGAAGAAAACAGATTTTTAAAATGCCCTACAAATTTTAAGAAAATATCGTAAAAGTAGTACTTTGAGATGTTGTAAAGCTCTGTTTTTACATACATTTATTATTATTATATATATCGCATTGGTAAAACGTCTCGTTCTTTGATACGAACCCATTTAAAGCAAATATTTTGTTTATTTAAGCTTGTAAAAATTAATATAATTTAAATTTTAATGGCCGACAGTTGGCAACAGAGCTGTGAACAGTGCGGTGGCGCAGCTCGTTCGTTGGCTGTTCCTTTAAGAACAACAAAACTGCACATACATGTCTCTGTCGATTACGTTGTTTACTATTTGTGAAAAATGCCGAAGCATTTAAATAACCGGTGTAAAGAGCTAATAGCTTCTCTGATAAGCTATTTTCAGGAAGAACTTAACAACAATGGCCCATTGTTACTCTTGATAGCAGTTAAAGAAGTAAATTTAAAGAGTATGTTAAGGTCTATATATTTTATTTCTACTTTACTAATTTTTAGCGTGTAGCAGCTGCCCTAAATTTGAATGTCTCCACTGTAAGCGCAATTTCAACATCAGTTAAGGAAATTAAATTATTAGAGTCACCAAAAAGAAACGTTCTTATTCAAAGAGAGTTGTAACTATGACAACTTTAAGGAAGAAATTAAAAAACAGACAATTGTTGGTTCCTGTCCTGTCCTTAACTTTTTAGGAAGCCTCTTAAAAATGCTTCGGATGGAAAGAAATTTCCCTGTAGCTTTCAAAGTTGCATTAATTATCTGAATATCATCACAGCTAACTATCATGCACACACTTCAACAAAAAAGAATGGTAATCAAAAACCTTATTCAGTTGCTCTATGTATATGCATACATTAACCTCGCCTCGTAATATTAAAGCTCCTAAATAATAGGCACGTCTCGTTCCCGCCTTTTAAATAAAAATAAAATAAAGTTATATAGTCCATAAACCACACGTTTAAATAAAACAGGGTCCCGCGTCGTACTCCAGAAAACAAATGATATCATATGGCCGTGACACCCAGCTTTCTCTAAAATAAAACAAAAACGCGCCCCGAGCCTTTTCAATACAGCGAAAGCGCTAACTATGTAAAATGAGCCCGCTATAGAGCTTATAATACCTATATAGAGCTGGTGGACAGCAAAATTGATTTGTGATTTCGTTTTTAAGTGTTGTGTTTATTCTTTTTTTTTACGCAAAAAATTTTTTTTAGAAGCCTATGATGTCCGTGAAAAAAATTGAGTGCTTAATTAATACTATTCTATAAGATACATGATATACCTTAGAATTAAGATAACCCCACCAAAAAAATCTAAAAGGGTTAAATCTGGAGATCTGGCCGGCCATTTAATTGGACCTCGTCGGTCAATCCATCGTTTGGGAAAAATTGTATTAGGGTACTCACGCATACGGCGAGAGTAATGGACCGGAGCTCCGTCTTGCTGATTCCACAAAAAATTATTTAGTGCATCAGGATCTTCTGGATTAGGGTATAATGTGGCAAGGCACGATAAACTGTTAATGAATATTGGACATATTCATAATTATCTCGCAAAATTTGACTCTTCTGTGTGGATCATCTTCATTGAGTTCATGAACCAATTGTAAGGATGGAATTTATTTTTGTCTAATTACTTTAGGATGGATATTCTGCACATATGATTTTCCAAAGTAATAGTACTACTCGCCTTATGGTGGCCTTCTTGAACCGACAATATAACATTTAATTGTGTATCTTCTAATACCGCAGGTCGACCTATCGTATAATTGTGCCTGAGGTGACCTAAGACTATACATTTTTTTCTTTATTTTACTGACAGTAGATCGAGATATCGATTCTCTACAAGGATACTTGTTATTGAAGAGTTCGCAAACTTCCATTTGTGTGCGCATTGTATCTCCATAACCCAACATTATTACTACTTTAATTCGCTCTCTTTCACTTTGAGTTGAGGCAAAACTACTCAAATCAGGGGACAACCGTCACTGTCAGTGTGACAACCTAACAACCAAAGGCATTATTAACAATTGTGTTGATGATGACTAAAGTAATAATAAAAAAATCATCTGTTAAAATCTCAACATCGATTCTCTTGGAAACGGCTGAATTTAAGTATGTGACATTCATGAAATATATTTAGAATTTTATGCAAAATTCAGAAAAATATTATAAAATAGAAAATAATGTAAATTGATTTTGTCACTATAATGTCATATAATTTGCCTAGTAATATTAACTTATATCGCATATTGGATTGAATTTTAGCTTTAAAACTGGGGAAAAGTACCACTTTTTTGTTACTGTATATAACCTACCCTACCTTGATTTTCTACTTAAGGTTAATGGCCTGCCTTCCTGCCTTTCGGTGTCTTTGGCTAAGCTTGGGATTACGCATTGCTCATATTTTAATTACCCTATTTTCACAATAAATAGTAAGAGAATACTTGTATCAACTACTGTATCATTTGATCCCTGTGTTTTTCATGGAAAGTCCAAATAATTTTTGTTTGTTTTGCTTTGCAATATTAATTGTCAGCTTTAGGTTAAAACTCTAGAGGTTAGTTCAGGTAAGCTCAATTCTTTTCTCAGGAAAATTAATGACCGGTATATCGAGCTGTGGTTTATCGAATGTCAAGGATATTGGGAATATTGTCTATTTGAAAATAATATAGCGAGGTTACATTTTCACTGTGAATATTAAACAATAATTAAATTTAGGTACATTTACTTTATCTCACTTATTTTAAATACTTGCACCCAAGTATGCATGCAGTGACTCCCTCCATAATTGTATTTCGGTTTTTGTTCGATGGAAAAGGTATCATCCTCACGGGGTCAGTGTTTTACGGTTGAATCTCGATGAAGAACTGTTTCCCTTTCTTTTAGTATTTCGGTTCCTCTTTGGCATTTTTGACGAGTGACACTTTAGTTTCCCGGTTTTATAAACCTCACTTGACTTTTGGCAGCGAAATAAGCAAGAAGCTTTAAATCTAAAATTTTCTGAATCATCTTTCTTGGATATATGATCTAAAGGCTATATTTTTCGTCGCCTCTGTGTTAGTTTTACTTTGCGTTGCGTATTTTTCGTAAATTTATTTTGCTGTTCCGTGGGCGACAAAGGAAGCGTTTCTTGCATTTGGAGGAATTTCACCAGATGACCGCCGTTACGAGGTGCTATTATTTTGTAGACGCGCTTAAATATTTGATACAGTGGGAAGTCTTAACGTACTAATTATATTAAATAGAAAGTGGTAAGGACATAGAGTACACTACTTACCGTAAAAACTGTAAAAAATGATTAATTAGTACAATGTTATGTTTGATATCTTATTATTATTTTCTCGAAGATTTAAGCACTTTTATTTTTACCACTTCAAATTGCCTCGACGTTACAATGATTTTTTTGCTGGCTTCTTATAGGGATATGTTTATCAATCTGTATTAACTAAATCAGTTATTATAAGTTTAATAAATACCACAAAAAATTGTATTCGCAAAGCTACATACGTTTCCATAAAAGATTATAGATTAATGTGGTGTCAAAATAAACATTTTTATTTATATGTCTAATAAAGAAAGATGTTTTTCCCTTTTCTTTCCGTCAGACCCAATCCTTGGACGCGTTTCGCCGTATTACGGCTCATCGGCAAGGCTATAGAGTCTGACGAAAAGGAAAGGGACCTTTCAACACATAATGTATAAATACATATGCTCGATTGCTACGAGATGTATAAATACATAAGCTCGATTGCTACGAGATGTCGCCACGTGTAACATCTCGCATATGTATTTATATGTCTAATAGTTAGAGGTCGATTGAGTGGGCACCAAATGGGAAACTTCTTTATTATTGGTTTTAATTAAGAAGTTTCATATTTGGTGCACACTTAATCGCCCACACTGTATAATATTAAATTATAGATTTAACTAGAAACAGTAATATTTCTTCCGCGCTTAGAATATTAATAATAAACATGCTGTACTATAGAATCAAATTAATATTTTCTAAAACTTCAATTTAATACTAACACTTAATACTTAATATTGATAACTCAATGATCTTCTAACCATAGATACAGTAATAAGAAACAAAGGTAAAGCCTGCCCAGAGACATAAGAAAATTACACTTTGCCTTTGAATGGGATTATCCCAGGGTGGCCATAAACAAACAATGAATGAATGAATAAATGCAGGTAAATTATGGTCCGTACTTAAAAATGTCTTAAAGTAAACTGCAAATCCGGTAGACGTAATTTCATTATTAAAGTAATAGTTTGGTGATTTTAAAGCGATTTTTACCTGATTCAAGATGAGAGGGGTAATCCCATAAAACAAATCATGTTCTAAAGACTGTATATATAGCCACTCTAGTTAGTTTTAAGCTTAATAATACAGCGTTTGTCTAACCGTGTGTTAGTCATGGAAAATATGTGCGAGCCCAATGTATCTCAGAAGATAACCCCGTCGAAAAGCCGAAAACACTTTTCTGTGGAAACTAAGGAAGTTATAAACTATGTTTATTCGACTCTTATTGAACGTGCGGTCAGCAAGCAAGCAGCATTAGAAGAAACGGCCACATTAACATAAATTCCAACATCAACTGTATGGAAAATTGTGAATAATCCCATTTTAGCGAGGAAAAAAAGAACCGATACTAGCATTTTCTCGAGGGTAGATGGAATTGATTAAGATATAATACGGCGTAAAATTTACAAGTTATACGAGGAACAAAGCATCTCTACATTAGATAATTTAATTAAGAAGCTTGAAAAAGATGAAACCGGCGTTAGATGTGACAGAACAACGTTATGGAAGTGTATCCAACACATGGGTTTTAGATGTAAAAAAATTAACAAAAGACAAGTTTTAATGGAATCCAGTAGAATTCGGTAGTTGAGATCCGAATATCTACAAAAAATTAGGATTTACAGAGATCAGCAAAGGCCGATTGTTTACTTGGATGAAAGCTGGTTCGACACATATGATACCCCGGAAAAGGGTTGGGTTGACTCAAGCGGCAAGTGTAAAACAAGCGCGCCATCAAAAAGAGGTAAACGAATTACGATTGTGCATGCTAGATCTAAAGACAGATTTATTCCAAATGAACTTTCTCGGCCTGCAAAAAACATTAAAGATTCTTCGCTGGATTACCATGAGGACACCACTGCTGATTTATTTGAAGATTGGTTTAAAAACAAGCTAATTCCAAATTTACCTTCGAATAGCGTAATTGTAATGGACTTATTACCTTCAAGCTACCATAGTAGTCAGTTGACCAAGACTCCCTCCTTAAATGACACAAAAGCAACAATCCAAAACTACATGTATGATAATGACATTTATTTTCAGGAAGATTACACCAAAATGCAATTAATTAAGGTTTTACAAAGTTTAAAACTACAAAAGGAATACTTCTGTGATAATTATGCAAAGAATCTAGGGCATACAGTTTTAAGGCTTCCACCATACCATTGTATATTTAATCCCATCGAACATGTTTGGCACCAACTGAAATCTGCCGTTCGTCGTAACAATATTTGCCCTACTATTAACTCCAGTGTACTTGAGCTTATAGAAACTGAAGCTTTTAACATCTTTTCACAATGTTAAGCACATTCTGTTACACATGATGAAAAAGTGGAAAAATCTAATTTTAAACAATGTAGCACAAATAATAATTAGAACAGATGATGATCGCGATAGTGATATTGATATATTAACTGAATAATTATTATAAGTACCGATTAATTTGTATATTTTTGTAATTATAAACATAATTTTTAATAATTGAATAACTTGCTACAGCTATTATTCCATTAGCAACACAATTCCTCAATGGTCAGAGAAACAGAGAAACAAAATGCATCTCATGTTTGTAGAACGAATAATAATGTCGTCTAGACAAATAACAAAACTTGCAAATATTATCATTTAATATATTTCCTAAATAAGCGGCCTGTCGTTACGGTTAATTAAGCAAAAAAGTGTTCTCAATACAATTCAATGTTAAAACGTCTATTTTTAGAACTTGTAAAAACGCACTTCCTTTGACACGTTTTGCCGCCAGGAAAGTAAGCCCATCGCGGTACAGAAAACGGGAAAAATAACAATTGGTCCAAAAAAAACATGGCGGAACAATAAATAGCGTATTAGAGACAAGGCGGGAAATATGTTACCTTGTGATTGATCCGTATGACAGCGAAGTGTAATTTTCTGGCGACAGAGCACACTTTCGGTTCCAAGGGACCGACTGCGAGTTAAACCATTAGAAGGTAAACACGTACGTCAAAATTAACGTTTGTCATCGTCCGTCGGACATGACAATTGCATTCGCTTAAGAAAGGGCACCAAGTAATAAATATAGTAATGTTATAAGAGTTGTCCTGTACTAAAGTTAGTGATTAATCATGTATTATAGATGTTATAAAGTCAACTATGGTTCAGTCTTTACAATTATTTTATTTTTACTGTGTATCCGTAGGCTGGAATAGCTGGCTCGTGTGTAGATCTGTTGATTTAATAAAACACTGTATTTAATTCTAACAGCATTTTATTCGTAAGATAACACTAACATTTTATTTACAATATTCACTTTACGAATTCCCATTATCTGAGAATACACTACATCAAATTACTATTTACACTTCAAGTTGTATTTACATGTACGTTTCCATATTACTCAATACTTTTACATTGTATTAACTTATTAAACCTTGTTTTGGTTAACTTTTATTACACTGTGCAAGAAATGTGGACACCTTCCACCCAGGTGACGTGCTTTACATTTTAGCAGTCGTCGTGATATGTACCGATGAACTCTCGGTGAACAGTGTGGTCGTTAAAACTATATTTAATGCGTTTTGCCAAAACTTTGCTTGGCGACCGTCTGGACGCTGCGTTGCCATATCCTCTTTCGCGTCCTTCTCCCTTTCTCACGCAGCTTGGTAGGGGTTTATTTTGGGTGAAGCGCCTAAGTACATATGACAACCATGCCGCGCTGTTACCAGGCAGGTTTTATGATAAATCTTGGATATTTACTTACACGTGAGAAAAAGAGACAAACTAATAAAGACGCAGACAGCACAGGGTTTGTTATTGCTTCGTGCAGTAGCTACATAAGCTATATATATATACATTATATACATCAATTAGACTTCCAAGAATGCCATCAGTGGCGTACTTTATTTTAACATTCGGCGTGTTCTCAACAAAAGAGTTATCTTGTAAACAATTGCCAAATTGGATAAATAAACGCCAAACTAAATGTGATCTAACTGTCTACTTCACTTAGCCAAATATAGAAAACCAACCAGGGAAATATCCTAAGTCGGAGGAAAATTCAAAGCCCCACTTTTAATGTTGGGAGTTAAAAATACAATTTGATTCCCACACATTTAAACATAAATAAAATATTATTTAATGTCTACTTATTTTTATTACAAACCATGATTAAATTCTAAGCAAAATACGGACATATTTCAATTGTACAGCTGGCCCGGGTTTTCCTAATAGGGATCAATTAGTCACTTTCTTATATCTCTGAAGAGACTTTACTAATGTCAGCGTATTTTACTCTAAAATTCATCAACATGCAAGTTGCAGCCTTCCACTTGGTTTATCAAATTTGGGGTGTTAAAAGTATTAACATGAATAACATGATGTGGGAAATTTATTAAAATGTCTAAATCCTTGTAAAAAATCTGCAATATGGGAACGCCCAGGTCCATCATTCTCGTAATCGTTCGCATGACTCGGCAATACTCGGCATGACGTTGTTTCATTCATTTTCGTCACTCTTTCTTTGACAGCGTTTTTCTGGAGTTTTAAGAGTTCATCGGTTTTGTGAAATTATTGCTGTGTTTTTAGTGTTTTGTGATACTTTTATTTAGAGACTAATAAAAATTAGTAGCAAGTATCAAGTATGCGATAAATCGAAGTATGATAACCCTGTACTTTCTTTTCATAGGTTCATAAACAGAAAGTTGGTTTAGTTTAGGTTAGTTCTAACATTGTTACATTCATAGGTAAAGGCAGCGTAATTCCCACTCCTGGCCCCACCTAGATCCTCACGTCGTCTCGCCTACAAGCGATTTTATCAATTTATAGCATTTATGAATAAGTTGTGACATCTATGGTAATAGTAAATCACTGGTATATCTTAACATCAAAACAAATACACTCTGTGCTACTCAGATCAAACTCTCGCAAACACTTCGATCGTAGTGAGATTGGTAGGGACATGCAATTTTCATCTGGCGACGAACTGAGTTATCCTATATGTATTTAATAAATTATGCCATAGATTATGAAGTCAATACTTGAGAGAAGACCTAGAACTAATTTCCGGAAAGTTGAAAATGACCGATGTGCAAGAAATCGTTTATTACTAGAGAAATTAATGTAAGAAAATGCCGTGTGAGTATTTTCTTATTTTATGGTAGATTAGCATGTGATTTATATGTGATTTTGAACCAGATTAATATCAGGTAAATCGACTTTTGTTTAATATTGGTAATAACTAAGCTAAACTAACCTAAATTTTGTATGGTCATAAATCTCTAGTGCGCGGGCAGAAGGGCTTAAGTCAAAAAACCGTCATATTGACTTAAGTACATAATTCGGTTTAAAACTAACTGCGGAATATTGGATCCAAAGGACTTAACTAAATTAATGATATAAATTAAGTTTTTAGCAATGGTTTAAGGGACCTAACTTTTTTAAAGCGGTCAAAATGACTTAAGTGCCATAAGTCTTTTTTATTATTGAATATTTAGTGGTAATATTGGCTTAAGTCAACTTAAGTCTCCAGGTTTAGGTGTGTTGCGGACTTAAGTCCTTTGTACCAAAACAAAAATGTAGAAAGAGGTTATGTTAGTCTTTGCAGTCACGTTATTCGATGAAGTTGTAAACCTTAAAAGAATTATTATTAATATGTCTAACCGTTCGAAAAATATTTTGGCTATGGTGGAACGTCCTTCGACTAGTTTCGGTAAGTTCAAAATAATTGCTTTGGTTCTTGTACACTAAAAAACGGTAGGTCATTTAAGTTACCTACTTAGTTTGTTTGGCTTTGTATTTTATTATTGTATGGTAGTATTGTATCTATTTTGATAAAGACAAAGGAATGTCCGGTTTTTTGTGCGTAATTTATAAATATCTAAATATATCAAAATAAGTAATATTATGCAAGTGTATGAAGGAGCAGCCCGACGGAAAATTACTCATACAGAATTCTTTAAAGCCTGTTTCATAAACAATTTCAATTTGACTAGCTATAAGTGGTGTGTTTTAAATTAAGGTGTGACTGATGTATGTCTGTCCATCGACCTTTAATTTTTTTAAAGATTAATCGGGGTATAGTCATTTTGGTTTAATGTAGAATATTTTATCGAACTTTTTAAGCTATGTAAAAATAGAGAATGATGTGTAAACAGGGATTCTAGTTTTAACTAAATGTTAAAGTAGGTTTTTCCTAATTACGTGTGATCTCCATTTCTTAACGTTGATTTAAGTTAAAATGGAAGTAGGAAAATGTTCTGTTAGCTAAAATAGACGTTTTTTTATTCTAGCTACACTAGAATGGAATAATTCCGATGACAGCGACAACGACCCTAATTTTTCATGTCATTCAGATGAAACTGATAGTGAAAGCGATTGTGAGATTAAGAGTAGGAAAAAGCAAATTAAGGGGGAAAAAAAAATATATATATATATAGATAAGTGTCCAGCAAGGAATTGTAGAGTTTGATGGCAACGAACCAAGCAGTGTTGAAAAAGCTATAGAAGAGAACATTTTGGGAAATGATCACCCACACGATATTGTTTTACAAGAAAATAGTAATGAAATTACTGACAGTGAAAATGTCACGGAAAAAGACAACAAAGTGCCAAAAAAGTTTTCGCGACAGCTAAGGAAAGAAAGAAAACTTAAAAGACAAACTGGACAAGAATATGTAACACCTCAAGGAAAAATTGTTAAAAAACGAACTTTAAAAGATCTTCGTGATTGTAGAATGAAATGTCGAGAATGGTTAAAATCAGACTTGAGAGAAATCATCTTTGATGAATATTGGGGACAAGGCAGTCATATTAAACGTGCAAGTTACATATCAAAGCTTGTTACTTCAGCGCCAGTAGCTACGCACAGAGGTCGACTAGAAAATACAGATAAGTCTAGGAGTTTTACACACACATACTCATTTAAAATTCAAGGGCAACGACAAAAGTTGTTTTCAAAATACTATAGATGAGACAGAAAAGTTCATTAAAACTACATTCAAGAATAAGAGCGACAGCTTAACGGGCGTTATTAAAGATGATACCAGAGGAACTCATGCACCCTCTAACAAAATTACAGATTTGCAGAGACAAAATATTGTAACTCATATCCAGTCATTTCCCAAATATGAGAGCCATTACACACGTCAAGTAAATGATAAACAGTATTTGAGTTCCGATCTTAATCTGCTTAAAATGTATAAACTTTATTGTGAAACATTTTCAAATCATGTTGGTAGAAAACTATATGAGAAAGAATTCCACAAGCTCAAGTTGGCATTTAAGAAACCAAAAACTGACATTTGCCATAAGTGTGAAGTGTTTTATATACAAATACAACTGGCTAAATTAGATGAAGAAATAAATCAACTAAAAGAAGATCAAGCAAAGCACCATAAGGAAGCAGACGTTGCATATAAAAGCAAGAAAGAAGATAAGACTATAGCCAAGTTAGATGATTCAAAAGCATGTTATACATTCGACCTGCAGCAATGTCTGCCTACTCCTCATCTAGAAACATCGGTTTCATTTTACAAAAGAAAATACTGGACCTATAACCTTACTGTTCATAACTGCGCTTTTGGTACAGCGTCATGTTATCTGTGGCATGAGTCATTGGCAATGAGGGGTGCAAACGAGATAGCCTCATGCCTATACAAAGAATTAATGTTATTACCCGAAAAAATAAAATATGTGACATTATACTCAGACACGTGCGGAGGCCAAAATAAAAATTTTTATGTGGTAGCCATGTTTCTGACAGTTATGCAAAGAAAAAAGTCACTGGAAATAATAGATCATAAATTCATGACTTCAGGTCATTCGCATATGGAGTGCGACTCTGATCATTCCCAAATAGAAAAACGAAAAAAGAAGTCAGGAATGCAGGTATCTCATCCACACGACTGGGCAACACTGATTCGTTGTACTAATAAATCAAAACCGTTCAACGTAGTGGAAATGCATCGAGAAGATTTTTATGATTTTGCAGAATTGTTAAAAAGTAGTTTCGTAAAAAAGCAAAAAGATGTAAATGGTGATAATTTTAAGATACAAGATTGCAAATGGCTCCGTTATACTAAACAGCCAGGATGTGTATTTTATCGCCAGCAACTGGAAGGCGAGGAGCAGTTTAAGGAACTTAACTTAAACCGACGTGGTCGTCCTACATCTGCACTGGATTTAAAAATTCGCTACCAGTGTGCTGTACCTATTGCTACAGAAAAAAAACAGCATCTTCTAGAATTATTACCATTAATTCATGAAGGATACCATGATTTTTACCTTAATTTAACGACCAAGCCTACTGGCGATACCGACCCTGATTTGGAAAACTTTAATTCTGATTCAGAATAGACTTCTTGTTTTGTATAT
Source organism: Polydrusus tereticollis (assembly GCA_963920685.1). Classification (NCBI taxonomy): domain Eukaryota; kingdom Metazoa; phylum Arthropoda; class Insecta; order Coleoptera; family Curculionidae; genus Polydrusus; species Polydrusus tereticollis. Next base: position 91,735,515 of record OY987331.1, read on the forward strand.
TACTATTTAAAATAAAGATTACTTTTGGTCCTTTAGACTTATGTTTTATTTAATTTTTTTTTTATTTTTAAAATGGACTTAAGTCAAGATAAATCGGGAAAATCCCTGGAGTACAAGTAAATTATGAGTGCCTGTATTCTTGACAATCACTTTTAAAATGTTCTAACCGAAAATATTACTAAAATTGTACAAACCCGAATTTTCACGGAACTGCAAAATTTCAATAATTTATTCTACAAAACTACATATTATGACTTAAGCCCTTCTGCCCGCGCACTAGAGAAATAATGCCCATAATTTCACTAAATAAAGTCCATATGTTATAATTGGCCGCTTCTTAAACTTCCGAATAATTTTTTTAAACTTCTATTCCTTTCAAGTTTCAGAATGATTTATTTGAGTACGCAGTTTTTCTTTAGTTGACCATACTTTTGGTAAAAATGAAAGTTGTAGGCTTTTGAGTAAATTACAATTATTGTATTTCTAGACTGAAACTTTAGTGAGTCAGAATTTAGTAATGTATTACTCGTCTAGTAAATAAATAATAAAGTCGTAACTGCTCTTTAGAAGGGACATGTGAAATAAGGTATTAATAAGACTAAATAGGATAAATAGGACCTCTGCGGCTCTTATTTATCCCCTATTTACGATACAAACGTTTTGTACAATGTCGTTTGATTTATAGACGATCTTCATGATGAAAATATACCTAATATACTTGCTTAGCCCTATTTGGGTGTTTGCAAGGTACAAATTTAGTACAAATAAAGTTTAAATGCTACTATGTATAGAAATAACAATAACATATTTTACTACATGATTTTAAAAGCATAATTTTATCATACGCGTCTATGTTAGAAAACGAGCCATTTGTAGGGAGTTATTTTTAACGGGATAAGTTACCAAGATAAGAAACAAAAAATATGTATAGTTGTTCCAAGCTGAATTTGATGACATAAAAGAATAAAAATGCATTAAGCTCGTGAGCATATGCGTCGCTCCTAGCAAATAATTAAAATGCGGATTGCTGTAAATTTTTAATATGATTAAATAGTACATTACAGTTTGTTCATTATTGTTTATATCGATAAGAGGTTTATACCCGTGACTTCGCCTGCAAATAACACATGCATTTAATATTTTTAAAATGGTCTTTCGGTGAAAAAATATGCTCATTTTGCCGAAAACAACCTGAACTCAAGGCCAAAGTAGGTGACAGGAGTTCATTTAAATACTTAATTATTAGTTTGGATGGCCAAATTGTTTGAAAAGTTCGGCAATGAATGATTTAAATTAAAGTTAAAGGTATTTAGTTCTTAACATGAAATAATGTACTTCGATTAAATAATAATTAGTTATTTTTAAATATTTGGTTGTTTTATATTAAGGATTTAATGTAAATACATAATTATTTAGTTTAAATGACCTAGACATTTAAATAGTTCTCTATTGGGTGATTTAACTAGCGATTAACGGGATTTAGTTCCTAAATAAAAATTAGTTCGATTAAATAATTATTTATTTAGATTTTGTTATTTTAGTGGTTTTTTGGTAAGATATTTGTTTGAAGGGTTCTATGATTTGACACAAATCCACCAACAGTCAAATAATTTTGCATCTAAAATGATATACTCTCATTTATTTCAGTTAAATAAAACTTAGTTAATTAAAATCACATTTATTTATTACTTTATTTATTTATTTATTTATTTGAACTACAATTTACAGGTTGATACTTAAATATCATTAACCCACTTACAAATGTAGTGATTAAATTTGTGTCGCCCAAGAGCGACTTAATATCTAAAATCTCATTATAAAAAATCTTAAAATTAGCAAAATATTTTACTAATACTCAACTATATTCAAGATATTCAACATTCTTTTTTTAAGATTGTTTATAAATGGTCCTTTTTTCCCACTAAAAATATCACAGTATTTTTGATTGTTATTATAATTCACAACCATATAACTAACAGGAGATTTTTTTTGATAATTGGTTCTGACAAGTTTACTAGAAAAAGTTCTATAACCACGTGACCTGGTTCTGTTGGGTATACTTAAACTAACAATTTGTATCGTTGTGTTGTCTATAGCTAAGTTATTAAATATACTGTACAAGTAAATAATACTGCTGAAGATTCTCTTATTATGGAGGGTCATTAGGTTATAGCGTTTTAAATTAACAGGATAATTGTTATCATGATTTTTTTTCAGTATAAAATCGGATAAACGGATAAACTTTTTTTGTACTTTTTCAATCATTTGAATGTATTTGACATAGAAAGGACACCAAACAACACTAGCATATTCAAGTTTTGATCTAACTAGACTATTAAAAAGAACTTTAAGAGTTTTCTCAGATTTAAAAGATTTTGAGTTACGCAAAATAAAACCGAGATTTTTATAAGATTGTTTTACAATTGATTCTATGTGAGCATTGAAGGATAATTTGTCATCAAATAAAACTCCTAAGTCTTTTTTTTGTGAAACTGTTTCTATAACATTACCGTTTATTAAGTAGGAAAAGTTTATCAGTTTTTTAGAATAGGAAAACCTCATGTGGTTACATTTGTCAATATTAAAAGGCAGATTATTTATTTTGGACCAAATATACAATGCGTCTAGATCTCTTTGTAAATTCTTGCAGTCGTTGATACTAATGATTTTTAAAAATAATTTTACGTCGTCTGCAAAAAGAAGAATTTGAGAATGTTTGATAATATTAACCGCATCATCAATAAATAACAAAAATAATAAAGGTCCTAAATTGGATCCTTGTGGAATTCCAGACGACGCAGTGAAATTGGACGAATTGCAACCCTTGATTGATACATAATTTAATCTGTCTGTTAGATAAGATTTTATAAATAGAGACCAGTTTAATGAGAGGGAAAATTTTTTAAATTTAGATATAATTAGATTATGGTTTACTTTATCGAATGCCTTTGCGAAGTCAATGTACACAGTGTCAATTTGGGTACCTTCCGCCAAGGCATCTGTAGTATACTCGACAAAATCAATAAGGTTTCCTACTGTAGATCGGCATGAACGGAAGCCATACTGGTATTTGGATAATTTTTCTTTGACATGAAAATTTATTCTTTTACTTATTATATTTTCAAAAATTATGGCAATGTTAGATAAAATTGAAATGGGACGGTAGTTGTTTACAATTGATCTATTGTTAGATTTATAAATCGGTGAGATACGAGCAATTTTTAGTTTATTTGGAAATAATTTAGTTTTTATTGACAGATTGAAAATATGTAACAACGGTTTAATTAACAAGTCTTTACAAGCTTTTAAAATAAATCTAGGTATGTTATCAGTACCTAAGGTTTTCTTATTTTTCAAAGTTGATATTGCTTTATCGAGCTCATTTTCGGAAATAGGCAATAAATTAAACACAGATTCCTGATCCTCATCGATTTGCATACCTTCCTGTATATTATTTCGATCATAAACTGATTGAAAATATAGAGCAAAAGCTTCGGCTACATTTTTTTCGCCCGAGTATTTTTGATCACCTAAAAACATATCTTTCGGGATACCGTGGTTAGTGTCTTTTTTAGATTTGACAAAGTTCCAAAATTGTTTAGAGTCTCCTTGTATAGAATTTTCACATCCAGCGAGGTATTCCTTGTAGGCTGTTTTTATATCTTTTTTAATTTTAGACCTAAGATGCTTATAGTCGGCCAATAATTATTCACCAAATAAATCAGATTATTTGATTAAGGGATCACAGTTTTATCAGTGTAAACATAACAAAGAAATAACAAAAATATAAGTATGTTTGTGTGTGTGGGACATCATGTACATTTTATTAAAATAGAGTTGCCACATCCTATATCATTACGCAAGTAAATCCCGTGGTTATAATACTCCTCTCACTCTTTATTACCGCGACAATATTTGCTTAATAAGTTATTAGTTTTTCATTTAATTGAGAAGATCAAAAAGCCAAAACTCGCCAAATATCGGCCTAAATTTCCTCAACGACCCAAACGGCCATTGAAGCCCTTCATTGCTTGTAACAAGTGCCATTTTAACACCCCAGACCTTTGGGACTAAAGGTCCAGGCTTGATTTTCATAATAATCGCACAAATAGGCATTGTATTTACTTACTCACGGTTATATCGTCACCCCAAAAGGGATTATTTTGGATCATTTTGGGGTTTAGTAGGAGATTTTTGGGGTTACATTTGGGGATTATTATTTCTATTTTATTATTATAACGGATTAAGGTGAAACGGTTATGAAAGCCTAAAAGGGTATTAGGGAGTGTAATAGGAATTTCTTTCGATTTTAATTTGGAGATTTATGAAAATCGCATATTGTCACATAACAATCGCCCTTATGAGCCCAGTAAGTACTCTAAAACCACAAAATTGGATATCATAAGTTTGCTTTTAAAGTGCATGACGCAAAAAGTAATATCTGGAATGATTATGAAGCGGTGAAAGTCTGTATGTAGATGACCAAGATAAAAATCAAATATTTAAAAGAAACAGAAATAAACTACAAAAAATAGAAACAAACATAAGAAATGGCCGTGACGTATTGAATAAGCAATTAGCAAATATAATGTATCCAAATGAAAAGTTAAAGAACAAGAATAGTTATTTACATTACTAGATGCGAAAGTTAATTTTTTGGTGTGAGGACTGAGGAGGTTTTTGAAGGCTTTCGCATCGTGTGATGTATTAAATTTTTTCTACTACTGTTCTCTGATTAGTATATTATTAGGTAAAGAACTTTGATTTTATTTAAATTATAATGATAAAATAAGGTTTTTCCACCTGTAAAATAATCCATGACAACTAGTTATTTGAGTACTCTCAGAGTCTGTCAGTTCGAATTTTTTATTTTCGCTAGTCTAAAATGTTCTCCCAAGACCAAAACGTTGCTATTCAGAAGGCGGTCGAGTTGGCAAGTGTCTCGCTATTACTTAAGAAGTCGAAAGGTAGATACTATTAAACGTAAAACCTGTTTCTGGAATGGTTCGCGGATTAAAACGTTTCCCAAATTGACGAAAATGTGATGTTAGCGTACTTCTTGGAGAAATCTAAAGCCTTTTCACCTTCGTCCCTATGGTCTCAATATGCCATGCTCAAATTGACTATTTCTGTGAACAAAAATATTTTGCAGTATAAGAGACTCATTGCATTTATTAAACGAAAAAACGATGGTTACGAAGCTAAAAAATCTATTTATAAATTTTCAGAAGGGAAGAAATAATAAAGTTTTTACTTGACGCTTCTAATCATAGCGATTTATCTATGAAAGTTATAGCAGTAATGGGAATAGCTGGAGCATGCCACACCGATGAGATCCATAAAAAGAAGTTGAAAGACGTCGAAATCAAGGATGATGTAGCTATAGTTAAAATTCTCTAGAGCAAAAACAAAGTTCAAAGAAGTTTTGTGATAACCGATGATGGAGGTCCAGTTTCTTTTGTGGGGTTACTACAAGATTACATTAAACTTCGGCCAAACTTTTTGTGAAACAAAAATGCTGATAGCACCTTAACTGTGTAAATGCAAATCAATAAGGCAAGTTCGGTAATGCAGACCCAGTGGTTAAGAGACACTAGAGAGTATATATTATTTATCTACATAAATTTGCATTTTTAATGCCTCGCAAATTGCCAGCGAATAACCTTCCCACTTATAACCTAGGACGTCACAGTGGATTGCTCGTAAACCAACACGCCCCCATCCAATTAACTGTTTTACTTGTCAAGTCGCCTTTGTAACCAGAACCAGGTCCGGCAAACCTATCCTGCCATTAGAAAAAACTTCAACATTGCAGACTGTAGGATGGGCAACCCAACATACACCACTATATATTTGAAGACTTCACAAACCGTCACTCTTGGCAAAACAACGGATTTGCCGGTAAATTTAAGGTTTGTTTCAAACCGTACCAGTAAAGTCGCACAACCAATTTCTTACTGCTGCAGCAGTCGATTGCCAACGTCAAAATTTAATTGACAGACTGAAAATGATCGTTCGGGCATAGAATAGCGGGCTGGAACAAACCTTCGAAGAAAGTAAGGTTAGTTCAGTGTTATATAAAAAAAACCTCACATAATTAAGTGTTATAAAAAAAAAATTACGCCCTAAACAATAATCGGGTGACAGTATTCACCTTAGGACTCTGGCAACTCTACGCCCTGGAGAAAGTTCTTCAGACACCCCTTAGCTAGCTTAACTCAGGACAGGTTCGCTATTTCGTCTCTAGATTGAGAGGTTTAGCACTCTTATATAAGGGTTATTCCATCTCAAATCGTCCAGGCAATTAGGGTTAGGTATTTTTTTTCGAGCCAAAATTTTTCACAGCATCTCTATCATAATAAATAAGACACGTATTTTTTCATTTAGCTTAAATGTCATATGGTTCGTCGTGATGAATTTTCGAAGTTTTTTTAAAAACGCGATAACTTTGCAAAAATTTGACCGATTCATATGTTTGTTGGCGTGCTTGTAGTTAAAGGGTTTCTCTAACAAAAAAAAAATTTAAACACGAAAAATTTTTTAAATTTTTTTTGTAATCGTAATTTTAACCAAAAAATCAAAAAATTTTCGAATGAAAAATTTTGATATTGCATGACTTTTAATTTTCTTCATAATTTTTTTATAATTACTACTATATATAAACAACATTCAGTAGCAGCCTCTATTAGCGAAAATTTGTTGTTTGGGAATTATGATTTTTTGAAATTTAAGAGCGATTTTTTCAGTTATTTGTTGCATTATCGTTATTTTATGTGTTTGTTCCTGGACTACAGAGTTTAGAAAGGTGTGAGCATGATTAAATAAATTGTGAATAGTAACGTGACGTAATAGTGACGTACAGAAGTTTCGGAAGATCAAGAAGACCCAGTGGAAGAATGTGTTGCAGCAGTTAAAGGAATACGATCGATGCATGCCTGGAGGTCCGAAAAATCCGACAGCGACACTAAAATGTACATCGCACGAACATGTCAGCACGAATGGAGTTTGACTAAATGAAATGTACACAAAGATTTGTAAAGGGAAATGTACGTATGAAGTACAATATACAATTATAGAATAATGTGGATTGCCAATATTTCAACTTATCACAATCGTTATACTCATTCATTTCGTTTTTTTTTCTAAATGTGACGCATTTTTTACTATTCACAATTAATCTAATCATGCTCACACCTTTCTAAACTCTGTAGTCCAGGAAAAAACATAAAATAACAATAATGCAATAAATAACTGAAAAAATCGCTCTTAAACTTCAAAAAATCATAATTCCCAAACAACGAATTTTTGCTAATAGAGGCTGCTACTAAATGTTGTTTATATATAGTAGTAATTATAAAAAAATTATGAAGAAAATTAAAACTCATGCAATGTCAAAATTTTTTATTCGAAAATTTTTTGATTTGTTTGTTAAAATTACGATTGCAAAAAAATTTTTGAAAATTTTTCGTGTTTAAATTTTTTTTTTGTTAGAGAAACCCTAACCCTTTGTTCCCTAGTGGTTTCACGGTGAAACCACAAACACAAGAATTTTTCGCTGCGTTCCTAGTGGTATTAGATTGAAACCAGTGCAATTATATACCGTATAAAGGCTCCTCCTACTTAAATTTTGTTGTGGTCTGCCATTTGCATTTACGTATTAGTGGGTAATAGCACCTGTTGTTGACCGGACAGACAGCGTTAGAGCCTGTAAGCAAATTTGGTGATTTTTTTGATTATTTCGCTATGGCAGGTAAGTTTTATTTGTTTCTACAATGATATAAACATTTGTATTTATTATTAAGGCGCCTTATTATAAATACTTTTTAACTTACAATAAATATATTCATGATATTAGGTACCGGTTTTACGCTGAAACCACTAGGAAGCTAAGCATTGTTTTTTATTTCAGAAAAAAACGTATATTCGTACAGAGAGCTAGAGAGTATGTCGGCGGATAATTTATTTACGATGTTGGAAACCATTCCTTCAGATGGCGAGTCAGAAGAACCGAGTAGTGACGAAGATGAGGTAATGCACGATGATGATCTATTTGACATTGCGAATTTGCCAATAATATTTTAAGACCAGCCTTCAAGGGTCGACAATACGGAGAATATTATAACTGACGATGAAGCCTTTTGCGACGAGGAAGATAATATTTCTCTCTGTTTTGAGGGAAAGGGAACTAGCCAAAAAGACAACCTGGACCAAATCAATGGAATATTGCGTTACTAATATCAAGGAGTTTACAGAAGAAACCGGTCCTAAAATCCCAGATGATCTGGAGAGGCCAGTAGATGTTTTTTTGCACTTGTTTCCCAAAACTTTAATTGAGAAAATTGTGTTTGAAACGAACCTTTATGCGCTTCAAAAACGCGGAGGAGACTCTTCATTTACACCAACCTCTGCCAAAGAGATCAAAATTTTCCTTGGAATAAATATCTTGATGGGAATTAAAAAATTGCCCAGTTATTGTGATTACTGGTCTGCTAGAGAAAAACTACGAGATCACTACATAAGTTCAGCATCAGGTATCACGTTTACTTTGACAACTTTTTTAATTCCGTGCCATTACAGAAAACACTTCAAGCAGAATTTAGTTATGCGTGCGGCACTGTCAGGGCTAACCGAAAAGATCTCCCAAGTGATTTACAATCTGACAAAGAATTACAGACCCGGGGACAATCTGACTCAAGGGTTAGCAAAGATGGATTGGCTTTTGTAAAGTGGAGGGACAGGAAGATATTTCAGTTTTTGGGAAATCATCAAACCCCTTCAAAAGAAGCAACTGTTACCTGAAAGCAAAAGGACGGAAACTCACAAGTGATAACCTGCCCAACGATGGTCAAAGAATATAACCAGCATATGGGCTATGTGGACGAAACAGATATGTTGAAATCTGTTTATGAGATAGACCGCAAATCTAAGAAATAGTGGCATCGAATTATGTGGCATTTCATAGATATATGTGTTGTAAATTCTTTTATTCTCTTTCAACAAAAAGCGCAGTATGCGGTTCCAAACCTGAAATTTTTCCGGATATCTGTAGCTTCAGGGTTAATCGGCGCTGGTGGTAAAATAAATTCACGGAGTAGGGTTTCTTCCCCTACAGTCACAGGGAGACATTTCAAACAAATTGTGCCTTATGAGAAGCGCTTTGAACAATGTTTGCATATGCCAAAGCACGGGACATCTAGACGATGTGCCTTTTGTAGCACTAGTAGAGAACCTCACAGAACCAGGTAGGAATGTGCGACGTGTAAGGTTGGATTGTGCCTTACAGAAAAAAAAAACTGTTTTTTGTTGTATCATAAAAAGTAGTGTACCTAAGTGAACAACTTTTATACGTTAGTAATTAAGTTTTTATTTTCTTGAATCAGAACGCCCTAGTTCCCTAGTGGTTGCATATTGAAACCATAGTCTAATAAAAAAAATAAACAAAAAAAAATTATATTTTTCACATTTTTGCCTTCTAGAAGCCCAATGAAGTAATATTCTTTAATTTTTACCTTAATTTTTGAATGTAAAAGTTTTCAGGAAACAAAGGGTTAACTACAAGCACGCTAACAAACATATGAATCGGTCAAATTTTTGCAAAGTTATCGCGTTTTTAAAAAAACTTTACATGTGCTAATAGAGCAAAACCGTGTTTTCAATCAATTTTTCGAAAATTCATCACGACGAACCATATGACATTTAAGCTAAATAAAAAAATACGTGTCTCATTAATTATGATAGAGATGCTGTGAAAAATTTCGGCTCGAAAAAAAATACCTAACCCTAATTGCCTGGACGATTTGAGATGGAATGACCCATAAGTAAGTTAAAGTCAAATCCTAAAGCCGCCACCTCAGTTTTATTTTACTTAAAAACCTTTAAAGGCTCTAGGGTTTGGCCTCAGAAAAAAAAAAACTAGGAAAAAAAACACTTATGTCACCATCGGTATACACTAGCTTCTTATAAGCTATTATTCGCTTAAGCCCTCAAAGTCACTCTATTTAAAATAAAAGCCAAATTTTCGCAGAGGCCAATACAAATATTTATTCTTAAAGTGGTTTTAAGCCCTTGGTTACTTGGTTTTATAAATGCAAGCTCCTCTTACTTTGATGAACAATAGATACTTAAAGTTAAATGATAATTAAGTGAAATGAAATATTAAAGTGATAGTACTAGGTCTGACAATAAAATTTCTGAAGGGTTAAATTTATAAAGTTATCGATAAAAGAAAGCAAAAAGTCAAACCCTGTTTGACAGGGTCTTGCACCAGACGGCAACTGTCAGACCTACACTGTAAAAATGACTATTCAGTCTGATCTGGCAGCCACATAGACCTACATCCAGGACATTGCCTTAGGCTAGGAATTTCCACAAGGTCTGTGCAAGAACCTCTCACAACTAACTAAATTTACCATAAAATCTCTGTTAGAGTATAATACAATACCTTACGAGTACCTGTGGTTACTCAATAAGCATACTAGCCACTCGGCCATAGATAAGTTAAAATGTCGTAGTTACAAGTGTTAAATTCAGAAGAAACAAATGGCCTTTAGCCGGGAAACAAAAATATTTACTTTATAATAATAAATTGTAACTATATTTACAACAAAAGTAGCTATAACAGACTACCTAACGTTCTGAACTACTAGAGACTCTTGTGACGTCTTAACGCTATGTCGACATATGCTACATGTTTACATTGCACAAGCTCTGTACATAACATGGGCGCAAAACTTTATCAAAACACTGTATATCAAACAATACGCAAATGCAGAATATTAAGATTTTAAGTTGACTACTTTTTAAAGAAAAATGAACACAGGGTAATGATACTTAGCTGCAACTTTACGTGCTACCCATGGTCTCTCAAACAGCTAACGTGGATACTGCTACACAGCTAGTCTCCAAGAATTGAAATGGTACATGGCAACTGGCACGTACCGCGTCCAGGCATTTCCAACAAAAGTAAACTAGTACTCCAGTTTGTACTCGGACTTTTAGCCCCTACAAAAAAAAACCCTCAAATAACTAACGAGGGTTCCAATTTAACAAATGGCGTCTATGACCGCTGTTGAAGTTCATTAAAGCATTTTAAATCGGCATTTCGCCCAAAGAATAGGCAAACTACAAAGCCATACCCTTTTTAAAGCATGTGTGAATGCTTTATTGGCACTACATTAGCCTGCACGGCCCAAAAAAAACTAAACTTGGGGAGCTATTTCCATAAACGTGCTTTAACTTCCAGTGTCCATGGTCGAAAGGGCCGATTCTTATTTTTCTCCAACGTACATAGTTACCAAAACAAAACAATGACAAAAATTAGTCAACCCTATCTACGGAAACTAACCCCTTTTAATAACATCGAAAACTAATGGCGACCGAAGTCAGCCCACGCGACCAAGCAAAAATTAACCAGACGTGGCTGTGAAAATGCGCAAAAACTGTCAGCCTGACACTGACCTATTATCGATTTTCTTAACAATAGCTGATTTCCAACAGACATTTAACCAACATCTCAAATACAAGAAGTTATTTATATTGATAACTTGAAAAGTTTATCAATTACCAATCAATTAGAACAAAGATTTGAAATCAAACCTGTCTGCAAGTAGTATCAAACAAGGAACAGAGAAATCAATCCACTAGGCTATATCTTGCAAGATACAAAACATTCCTGGAATATAAACATCAACAAAGATTTGGAACTAGACATAATGAAAATTTTGGTTATTACAGGTAACTTAATTAGTAATTAATGTTTAGGGTGAGAGTCTACATATGTATTTTAACAATTTAAAAGCGAAAACTTAACACAGATAATCAAACTTATGAAATGCAATTTTCGAACTGTAACAGTCGATAGCTGGATATTGTTATTAAACTAATTAATTATCGGTTGTTTCCTATTATTCATAGTAGATGTGGACTGAATTAATGTAAAATAAGTCAGAATAAGTGTGGCCTGTTGAAAACCAAAACTTTCGGTTTAGCTTCTTTTGCTGGTTTGTCTAGAATACGGGCCTCAGGTAAGTGTTTTAAAATAAAAATAAAATATTTTGTTTTAACCCACACACCACGCAATGACATGAAAAACCAAGCTGAGACAGGTGGAATCTGTTGTCAATGCTATACATCAATTTTTGACATAGAGAACCAGTTAGAAACGCAAGGCGGATTCGCTAATTTTTGTAAATTATTTTATTTAGGTATTTAACTTCGCGTATATAACAATTTATTATAAAACACCATTCCGGAACTTTATAAACTATCGTCATTTTCATCCACAATCTGTATCAAATGAGCGAGGCTTTTCGTGCTTAAAGTTTTAGCGCGCTTTAGATTCTAAAGCGCGTTAATACAGGGTGTTATTTAATAACTGTCCGATATTTTACAGGACGATTCCTCAGTTATTTATAAGGTGAGAAGTTCATATAAGGATGGGTCCGCAAGCCCTTCATTTTTGAGATACAGGGTGTTAAATATTTATTTTTATTTTTGTTTTTCGTAAATGATTTTTGAAATAATATTTATATTTGGACAAAAATTTGTATTTTGGATCTTTTAATATAAGAAATTCAAATTTGATCTTAATTTGGCCCTTAATTGTAGGCGGCGCCACCAGGTATTTTTCACTTTTGGGGAGTCACAAGTTTTTCACGCATGTATGTATCACATTTTCTAGAAGAAAAACCGATTTTCCTACCATTTGTACGTGGAAATGGTATGCTTGTCAAAAGTCGCTACAAGCAGCCGGTTTTGAGATATTTTGATTTAAACTAATCGATGCACGTGTTTGTCAAAAAGTGAAATAATTTTAAAAACTTTTTTTTAATCACCATCGAAACATTTCAAACGGTTTTAAAAATTCTTAATTTTCGAGCTCGAATATCAAAAAAATGGCTAGATTCAGACATTATGTAACTTATATAAAAGTTATGTAGAATTCGTTGCGGAATCATTTTTTTTGAATAATATATAGGGTGTTCCATTTAAAAAAAAATTATTTTCAATTGCTAAAAAACTGTAAATTTGGCAACATTGCAAATATCACTAGCAGCTCCGCGATAACCTCTTATATACGGATACCGAATTGTAGCTAAATTGGACAAACGGTATTAAAGATATTTAAAGCGTTCCATACTTCTGTTACACGCTGTATGAACTTTTGACCTTATAAATAACTGAGTCTTGTAAAATGTCGCACACTTCTTAAGTAACACCCTGTATATCACATAACTCTATATTAATTTCATTAGTAGTTATGTTATCTGAAGAAATAATAATGATACACCGACTCTGGCGCGGATCCAGAGGGGGTAGTTATGGGGGTCATAACCTCCTCTTTGCACTAGTTTTGCGTCATTAGCACTTCTTGCCCTTCCCTAACGTTTTTCCCTGGATCCACGCCTGTACCGACCGGATGCCAACCCGCGAGCCGCCACTGTAATAAGGTTTAAACCGAGGTTTAAACGAAGTTATTAAAACACCAGACAACAAGTGACACACCCGCTCTATTATAATAGTGAATTGGACTATAACATCTGTTGAATACATTTTGGTAAGTAATAAAAGGAATGCCGTGTAAAATGACTATTCATATTTTCGTAAATATATTTAAGATCGTCAAACCCCTCGCTGTTCTTTGTTCCCCACTCGATTTTCTTTTGTGAAAGGTTCTTAGATTATTATATTGAAATAAAACTCCGATTTTCACTAATAAGCAACAAAAGATACAGCAGAAATGTTCCTAGTTAGGGCTGCTGATGATATTTCCTACGTTGTTTCCACGAACAACAATGGTATGAAATTTCACGCGAAACGACGCAGCAATGGGAGGCTTATTTAATATCATTTCCCGGATTACAATTAGAATATTCGTAAAATGATTCTTTTACAAACTGTGTTTAATTATTATAAAATTTTGCAACGTTTTAAAGCATTAAAACTGTACCATAAATGACTCATCCAATAGCAATTAATTGATTTAAGGTCTCAATGAAAGTCAAGTTTTGCATCAGCTCAACTGAATTTCAAAATTTTCATGATGTGCTTATTGTAGGTACCTATACCGGGTGTTGCATCGTCGAGCGGGACATAGGAAATCCCATGTAGTTTTAAATGGGGTCAATTATTGGCTTCCCTAATTATTTTAGAGAAAAATTTTATTTAGATTTATTAAAGAGCACTAATACCCACATTCAAAAGAATAACTTTAGATATTTTTGATGAGCCCGTTTACGGGTTATCGCCGATTTCTTTTTAACTATTTCTCCTTTTTATGGCCCCGTATTTGCGGGCACCAGTCAAGGTAAAAGATGACTGTCAAATAAAATTGTCATTTTGAAATGTGTGCTTTATTGTTATAAAAACTCGTACATCGAAAATATTAAAGGTGTATTTATGAGTACAAATTAATCTGAATAAAACTAAAATAAAGTATCCAATTACAAGGTTAATTATGACATTTTACATGTTTCAATATTTTACTAATTAATAGGTAGGTACTATTAAATTGTTAGAACTTTAGGATTTAAGAAGATGTTCAAATATTCCTCCATTGACTGCTAGACAATAACCGAGGCAATCATAAAATTCTCTTCTTACATTCGCTAGTTGGTAAACTGAAATTCTATTGCATTCGGCAGAAATAGCATTTTTTAACTCGTCTAGATTTAGGTATTTTTTATCTTTGTATATCCTGTTTTTTAAATGGCCCCAGAGAAAGAAATCATTTGGCGATAAATCAGGAGACCTGGCTGGCCAATTTACTGTATGATTTAAGCCAATAACATTTCCATTAAAAGCACGGTTTAAATATTCCCGGACAGCCAGGGTACTATGTGCCGGGCAGCCATCCATTTGGTACCAAACTTCCTGATTTTCCCTGGCGGCATCATGTAAAGTAGGTAAAATATGATCTTCAAGTAGTTCCAAAAAATATTCTGCATTTAAATTTCGTGTAAGAAATAATGGCCCGATAATATTTTCTCCGAAAATCCCAGCCCATACATTAACTTTTTGTGGATATTGCGTCCTTGTTTCCACAAACCTGTGTTGGTTTTCTTTGCTCCAATATCGATAATTTTGAACATTGGGTTCATTGTTTAAGGTAAATGTGCATTCGTCAGTGAAACAAATGTTCTTTAAAAATTCCCTATCCATGTTTGCTCTTTCCATCATACCAAAACAAAACTCCTGTCGTCGTATTTCGTCCCTATCTCTTAGCTCTTGGTGCTTTTCATATTTGTATGAATAATATTTATGTCGTTTCAAAGCTCGTAACGCTGTGGTGTGATCTAATCCTATGTCATCCTTGTGCTGATCTTCCCATCATTTTCTTCCACGCACAATAAAACTTGCAAGTCCCTATCATTTCTTGCATCTCTTCTTTGTTCCTGCCTTTCTTCACATCTGCAGTTATTTATTACAGTGCCTTTTGTCTCAAATTTCTTGATAGTCCTTTCGACTGTAGATTTTGCAGGTATCGGTCTATTCGGATACAGAGCAGCAAACATGTCTGACACATTTGGATAACTATTTCCTTGATAATACCATTTAATCATCAATATTTTTTCTTCAGAAGTGTAATTCATGGCTAATATTTTCGTATGTACGAGTTTTTATAACAATAAAGCACACATTTCAAAATGACAACTTTATTTGACAGTCATCTTTTACCTTGACTGGTGCCCGCAAATACGGGGCCATAAAAAGGAGAAATAATTAAAAAGAAATCGGCGATAACCCGTAAACGGGCTCATCAAAAATATCTTAAGTTATTCTTTTGAATGTGGGTTTTAGTGCTCTTTAATAAACCTAAATAGAATTTTTCTCTAAAATAATTAGGGAAGCCAATAATTGACCCCATTTAAAATTACATGGGATTTCCTATGTCCCGCTCGACGATGCAACACCCGGTATATATTTTTTTAAATTTAAACTTGTAAAAACTAATATAATTTGCTTTTATAGGCTGACAGTTTCCAACTAAGCTGTCAACGCTGCGGGGGTGCCAGTTCGTTTGTTGGCCTGCTCTGAGATTTTGTTGTTTTCGTTTCATCTATTTACGTGTTTCTTAACAAAAAATATTCCCATAAATAGCATTAAAAAACTGTACTTTAAAGGACAGCCAAAGTATACACACATATCTGTGTCGATTACGTTGTTTACCGTTTATGAAAAATGCCAAAGCATTTGATTAGCCGGTGCAAAGAACTAATAGCTTCTCTAATAAGCTTCTTTCAGGAAGAATTTAACAAGAATAGCCCATTGTTACCCTTGACAGCAGCTAGAGAAGTAACTTTAAATATTATAAAAATTAGGCTTAATTCACAGAAGACTAAACTAATGTTATTTTGTCCTAAAAAAGATTATAACCCTCTTATTGCCAACCTCAAGATAACCTTTGATATAACATATACATACATTGTGGGCCAAATTTATTTGGAATCCAATTTCACTCTGAATAACTTTTGCTATATTTGTCGGATTTTGGTAGTATTTTTTGTGAATATTAAAGGGGCTTTCGTTAACTGTAGAACAAATATCCAATCACTATGTACAGAGGGAGCCAAGTAATTAGAAATATTTGTAATCATTGCCTTTGGGGCTGTTGCAAAATTAAATGGTTTACTCTAAAACTACAAAAATTATTTGAAATTATTAAGAGACTTTTGGAAAATAGGCACTGAAAAAATTGTTCTAGAAACTTTAGGTTTTCTATTAAAAACGTATTTTTTTTCGAAAACTTTATTAAATAATATTACCATACAGCTTTATTAAATATCAAATTAACAGAGCAAAAATGTAATAAAAAAAAAATATTTTTCAATAAGTTTACTAGAAATTATTGTGAATATGACCACCTTGATTATCTACAACAGCTTGAAGTCTTCGGCGCCATTGTCCAATTGAGTTATTAATAATTTCTTGATTATATTGTTGCCAACAGTAGACTATTCTCTGTTTAAGCTGATCAATCGTATTAATCCGAGTATTTTCATAAACTTTTCCCTCTAATGTCCCCCAAATGTTATAGTCGACGGGGTTTAACTCCGGGCTATTTGGAGGCCACATGTTTGGTTCAATAAAATCAGGACAATTTTCCAGCAGGTATCTTACAGTACTTCTTGACGTATGCCTTGGTGCGCCATCTTGCTGGAATGTGTAGTTGTCGCTAACTATTTCTATTTCTCGAAGCATACCTTCTAAAATGTCCCGTTGATAAACTTCGGAATTAATTTTTACTCCAGAGCCAATATAATAAATTTCAGTTTTTCCTAGCATCGATACAGCCAGAGAAACCATAACTGACTTAGAGAAATGATCTCTGGAAACCAGAAGATGTTCCAGTGGTATCTCCGATTTTCTTTGTATATTAGAATATACTCTGTTGTTCTGAGAATTTTTTGGCTGGCGCAAAGAAAAAACTTTTTCATCTGAGAACCAAATTCTTTTAATATCATCGCGTCGTCTAAATCTTCTTAACAATGCTTGACATCTTTCTACTCTTTTATTCTTAACATCATTTGAAAATTTGTGACAGTATATTTTTTTAAAGGGTCGATACTTCAAATCAATTTTAATAATTCTTCTTACCGATGATCTTTTAATAGTAGTCGTTTTTGTTATTTTTCTTGAACTTATCGTATTACCGGGTTCGACAGCATTAACAATTGCCCTAACTCTTTCAACGTTTTCGATACTTCTACCAGTCTTCGTTCTTCCTCTTCCAGGCTTCATTTGAAAGGAATCATTAGTCTCGAGTAAATGCCGTAGAAAATAACTAACGGTACTTAATTTCCAATTACGCTTTAGGTAACTTTTAGTAATCTTTTTTGCACCATAACCTTTGACTCTTAGAGATAAAATTAAGATTTTATCTTCAAATAACAAATACGAGTACACCATTTTGAAATAAATTTAACACACTGCCAAGTTACTAATATTTACATACTGTTGTCAAGGGATCCAACGGCATTTTTTCTTTTGTTTCATAGGTAACTCGACATCCAATTATTTACGTATTTTTGCTCTGTTAACTTGATATTAATAAAGCTGTATGGTAATATTATTTATTAAAGTTTCGAAAAAAAATACTTTTTTAATACAAACCCTAAAGTTTCTAGAACAATTTTTTCAGAGCCTCTTTTCCGATAGTCTCTTAATAATTTCAAATAATTTTTCTAGTTTTAGAGTAAACCATTTAATTTTGCAACAGCCCCAAAGGCAATGATTACAAATATTTCTTATTACTTGGCTCCCTCTGTAGATAGTGATTGGATATTTGTTCCACAATTAAGGAAAGGCCCCTTTAATATTCACACAAAATACCACCAAAATCCGATAAATATAGCAAAAGTTATTCAGAGTGAAATTGGGTTCCAAATAAATTTGGCCCACAGTGTATGTATATAGACCAGCGAATATTGGGGAGAGCAGAAAATGAAAGAATACTCTTGAAAGTTATTCCAAGCTTTCGAAAATCATTTATTTCATTTCCATCATCAGGGAGAAACTTTCTTGAGATTGTTCATAAAGATGTTCGTATAAAATAAGAGACATGTGAGAAGAAAACGTGTTGAAAATCACAGTCAATTGCAATTAAAGCCAACGTCTGGAGATACTATTAAAACCATTGTTTATGGACGAAGAAACACACAATTTAAAATAAAAATCGAATTTAACTGATTACATTTTGAAAAAATTGTTATATAATTCAAAGTCTATGAGAATATCACGCGGGAAAACATGTCCTGCGTGCAACAATTTTTATGTGACTTAGACTTAGACTTCGGTAAAAGGTATAGTAAAAATTTAGCTAATGAGGCCTTGAAGCCCTCGGCCCTACGTGCAAGGGAATACATTTACCTGAGAAAAGCATGGTTTGTTTCATTATGGGATTTTGCACCAACATACAGAAAATATAAAAAGATAAAAATGAATTACACTCACCTAGCAGGAGCTCCTAGAACCCTAATGTAAATTTTGGGGTTCAACAACGATGTTGGGGTGATCCTCAATTATTTGGCCCCTCTCGGTCTTGGTGACCGGATGACTAGACTAAAATAAAGCCCTAGAAGGTACTTTAGAACAAAGTTGACGGGATGACATAAAAACAAAGCAGCATGGTATGTAAAAACTTACCTTCAACAGCGAAAATACAACTTAAATCCCACGTAGGTGGTTTCTTTGTCGCCCACGGGAAACTTACGCCAAAAATATACTACGCCCTGGAGAATTACCGTAGAGACGAAGGAAAATATGGTCTTCAAATCCTTTATCCTGCAAGGATGATTTAGATGTCAATCAGGTGTCACCCGTCAACAATGTCACAAAAGGTGGGAACGTCAAAAAGAAGATAAAGCAAATTTCAGCAAACCACTTTCCTGGGTGCTCGGACAGAGATACTGCCTGAGGAATAGACCGATTCACATACTAGCGATTGAAATTGAAATAAATCTAATGGGTCCTGACTACTCGGTTGCAGGTATTTAAGCTAAGTGAAATAAAACAGATGTACGTACATTTAGTTATTGTTGTATAATCAATGTTACATTACTATATAAATTTTCTTCCAATAAACAATAGTCCCAATATCTTCGACATTTGACAAACATTCACGATCGAATTCGATTGCTTGATATAAAGGCCATTAACATTCTTGGAAAAAGAAAAGATAGTTAACCTTTAAGACTGATAGTTATAAATAAAAACCAAAACAAAGAAATTTCCACTCTCACATACTCTTGTATATAGATGAAATGATAGGGTAGTTATTTTAAGGAAAATACGGTGAGTAACGATATAGGCAAAATGGGATCCGCTTGGCCAAAGACACCAAAAGAAAGGTCATTAACCTTATATAGTTTCGTACAGAAAACAAAACATTGAATTGTTCACCATTTTTAATGCTGAAATTCACATCAAATATGCAATATTAATTACTATTGATAGGCCAATTCTAATGACTTACTAGTGACAAAATTGAATTGTCATAATGGGTTGAATGTTCAGTTTATCTAATACGTGTTTTCTTTCATACCACTAATATAATATAATATGTCGCTTTCTGTGTGTCGAATTGAATTTTTCTAAACATCAGGAGTGGTACGCAATGATTCTTTCCAGATAATCATACAACCAGTTCCTATACTGCCACCTCGGCCAACATCGCTATTATAATAATTTTTGAACATAGTCATATTGAGGAAACCGTAAAACTTTATCTTCGTATTGCTCAGCCAGGTCATCAACTAAATATTTTTTTGGTAGCTTATGTCTGAAACGAATTTAAGTTTTATATGTAATAGTATATTAAAAAACCGCATAAAAATGTCTTGTACTAACCTATTAACGATTTGTAAAAGTTTGGCTTTGAACATTGTATAAGCAAATTTTATTTTTTTTATAGTTAACCATTCCTAAATTCAAGCTCTATTCTATGACGTGTTAGATATTTTTGTTAACAATATGCTATAATATGAAGTGGTCTGTTATAATCAACAACAGCTTTGTTAAATTTTTCAATAATAGGTTTCCAACCGATGTATTTGCTCATTTATTTCGTCATGATAGTCACTAAGTTTAGTTCTGGAAGAAAAAATTGCATTGCTTTGCACCCCCAGCATTATGTACCTAGAAAAATATGTTTTGCCTAGGTAAAATTCCCATAGTTTATTATTGGTTTTAATATTAGCACAATAATTACCATCAACTTTGGTAGACCTAACACTTTCATCTTGTCAAGATCGACTAATAGTGATATTCTGAAAAATCCATGGTTCATCCAAGAAAACGAATTGGTACAAGGATTCTTCTTTTGCTTTCATACCTAATATATTCTTTTAGATTTCGATATTTTTCACGAGTTATCGAAAATGGTCACACCGTATATAAAAAACTTGATACGAAGTTAGGATCTGCCATTTCTTCAAGGCATATGCTAATTGCAACATTAGGTTATCTTGCATCCTCGATAGGGCTTTAAAACTGTTCAATAGTTCAAACACACCGTATATAAAAAACTAGATACGAAGTTAGGATCTGCCATTTCTTCAAGGCATATGCTAATTGCAACATTAGGTTATCTTGCATCCTCGATAGGGCTTTAAAACTGTTCAATAGTTCAAACACGTCGTGCAATGCTACGCATTGCCAGACGCGCTCCATAATTCGACCTTCACTCACTAAAAAACTCAAATTTACAAAACATGAGTAATACGCATATCCACTTGCACCTTAAATTATTTGTAGACTTTTACGATAAATTGAAAATAGATATCTCTTTTAAAAAACTATTCGATTTTGTTCTGTCTTTTGGGTGCATATGTCAATGTCAAAGTTTTTAATACCAGCTACTTACTATCAACATACATGTATAGTACCTATCTAAAATAACAAAGCTTAGGGGAAGGGGGGGGGGGGGGGGACTCTTTATGTGATGGCCTATCTCCTTGAATGTTAAATAAGAAAAATATAAAATACAAAAAAAATATGGTGTTAATTTTTGAAACTTTGACTAAAACTGATAAGCACATTTTATATTTTTTTATTAAAAATATATCTGCCTTTACTGGGGTGACTTTCTCCAATAAATTCCCATTAAACTAAAACTCAACTTTTTGAAATACCTCCCGATTTCATACCGATGTATCCAACTTTTCCGAAGTTTTCAATTTTTTTCCGTAGCCGGGCAAAGAAAGCAGCAGCTTAACTTGTTCGAATTGATCGTCATTACAGTCACCCTGCGGCAAAACTACACTTTCAAAATTTTACAATATATTTGAAACAAAACTGGCTAGTTATATTAAAAGTTTGAGAAAAATAAGAGAAACCGCATTTACAAACGAGAGCACTCTAAAAGATTTTAGCGAAAAATTGGTTAAGAATGAGAGAGAGAGAATGAGAATTATTTGTTCATGACGATATTGAATTGATATTTAAATACGAAAAACCTACAATTAACCAACTTTTTAAATCGTAATATTTTTTGGTAAAACTGTTTAAAGTTAGGATACTTACTTATCCTTTAAAAAAGTTTGGGAGTCATCTAACGGACGCAAAACCGGAAAATACAATTAAGAAAGGAAATATCTAACAGGTTTCATGCGAATGCTGTTAAAACGTGTTCCCATTAAAGAGACTAATTATAAGCAATAAGGATAGTACGTAGAACATGAGACATATAAACAGAGAAAGAGACTCCAAGGTACTTTGTCAAAAGCAACCCCCTGATTTAACCTCAAAAGGCTGGTATAACAGTTTCAAGACAAAGTGAAAAAGTTCACAAAAAATAACGTATAACAGCACTGCTCGCTACCTAGGCCCGTAAATAACCAACTGAAAACGTTAAATGTCAAAGAAAGAAAGAACAAGCTATTCATTAATATTATAATAATCTCTTTAGTACTTCAGAAATATTATTTATACCAATATAATTTAAATCAAACTAAAAAGGAATTTCACTGTTGTTGAACAAAAAATATAAACAATTAACAAACCCTTACGTTCCTTCTACACTTGCGAAAACTTTGTAGAACTGGCAACACCCTGGCAATAGACCGTCTAGGCCAACTGGCAATTTAAAGTGCAAACTATTTTTTCAGAGTGGAAAAATTAGTAGAGCGGCATATAAATACAAATTTATATGCTGAGGACAAGAACAGAAAGTAGTTAAAGGTTTTGCCAATTAATGCCTCATCAGCTATAAAATCAGTTCGTGTTTGAGGTATGCGATATTGGGAATCGGACAGCGGCGTGACTGGTTGAAACGATTTACTGTACTTCACATATTTCATTTTCTGCTATCACTGTGTGGTATTAGCCAAGTAAGTTTTTACTTGGTACCTTCACTTTATTACATCAGTATAGCTTTCTGGCAACAATTTGAAATATAAGGTCAAGGTGAATTATTGCAGGAATATGATGGGTCGGTGCCAAAGTCGGTCATCGAAAGCGAAATAAGTCCGGAATTAAGAAACAAAGATTTAAAACTTGAGTTTTATAAGACTTTATAACGTTATTAATTTAGGGACTGTAACTGGTCATTCCATGAAGCGCAAACCAATAAATCAAAAAATCAAAACGGCTGACAACACTACAAGGGATTTTAATTTACGAACTATTTACAACTTTGACGAGGATAATATAGTGCCAACTTTAGAACTGGTTCGTGATAAATTGCGAGGTTACACTGATTATATGTACCAATCTTTAGAAACATTGCGTGGTGTTTTGTTAGGTTGTGGCTTTAAACATAAAAAATTAGATAATAGAATTGTTATAATGGAATCTTGTCGTATCATTGAACTACGACAGGACTATTTGCGTAAAATAAAGGAGTACCATGAATCCGATAAAAGTATAGTTTATTTAGACGCAACTTAATTTGATACTCATGATGTTGTGACGTATGGTTGGGTAGACAGTACAAAAAATTATACTTTAAATACACCGTGTTCGAGAGAAAAACGCGTTATTATTCTTTATGCCGGAAAGATGACTTTGTACCTAATGTGTTGCTCTTGTTAGCAAAGAACGTCACTCAATAATCAAACCCCAACTTTAGGCGCAGTTGTCCTTGATAATATTTGACAGGTAATAACGAAATGAGATATCCTGTTTCACCACCTATAGTACCAGTAGTAATCCAACCTTGAAATGATGGTACTTCTGAAAGTTCTGACGATTCCAGTCATTAAATTGTTTATGAATTTTAAATGAATTATGTTCGTTCAACACGTATCTTAAAAATATTGTTATATTACAGAACGTCTACTGTGATTCTGCTGATGCAATCAATTTGTTGTTAAAATATATACAGGGTGTTCATTTGAAAACTTCCCACCACAGATTTATCGAAAACAACTGATTAAAAGAAAAACGCCGAGACACGTCAAAAGATTTGTCAAAGGGGACAACTTTTTAGCCAAAAACTACTTCAGCCCCTTTTACCCTCTGCCCCCCGGGGTCATCCCCTTAAAAATTTTAAATAGCAAGGGGTATCAAGTAATAGCTTGTTTGAAAGGTCTTTCAAACTGCTTTATTTTCACGTTTGATTTTTTAAAATCGGTCGATTCGTTTTCGAGAAAATTAGAAAAATCTTTATTTATCTTAATTTGTTCAGATAGAAAAAAAAACACACGAAAATATCACTTTTTATTTCAATAAGTGTTCAAAATGTTGCCCGTTATTGGCCAAACAATGATATAGGCGATGTTCAAATTCCTGACGGACATTTTCAAAAACATGTTGTGGGAGATCATGGCAGCTTTCGATGATGCGTTGACGAAGTTCATCCAAACTTTCAGGTTGGGGAGTGAACACAATAGATTTCAAATGGTCCCATAGAAAAAAGTCTAATGGCGTCAAGTCAGGAGACCTAGCAGGCCATTCTATAGGCCCTCTTCGCCCTATCCATTTATCTGGAAACTCGTCGTCTAGCCATTGCCGAACCGGAAGAACATAGTGAGGAGGAGCGCCGTCTTGCTGGAAATATATTTTAGCCTCATTAAGTATAGAGTTTCCATCGTCTTCGATTTGGTTTTCAATGGTTTTAGTGATAAGCGGATTGATGGTATTTTCCAACATATCTAAATAAATGCCTCCATTTAAATTCCCATTAATAAACAATGGCCACAATCACTTTGTTTCCTAAAATGCCTGCCCATACATTAATTTTGTGGGGGTACTAAGTATGCCCTTCTACAAAAGCATGAGGATTTTCATTGCTCCAATACCTGCAGTTATGCTTATTAACAAATCCATTTAGATAAATTGTGCATTCATCACTGAAGCAGATATTCTTTACATGAATGGTATTGTCATTAATCGCTGCAGTCATTTGTTCACAAAACTCAACTTGCCTATCGAAATCATCTTCGGTTAACTCTTGCAATATTTTTATTTTGAATGGATGAAATTTATGTAATTTAGTAACTGTGTGTACAGAGCCTAATGAAATACCAGTCGCATCAACAATTTTGCGTAATGAAGTATTAGGATTTATGCCAAAATTACCCAAAACTTCAACTTGAGCGGCTTCATCCAAAACTCTACGATGATTACGTTTTCTATTTGCAACAGATCCAGTTTGAGTAAATTCAGTAACAAGGTCCAAAACATACATATGCGAAGTTATCTTTTCCGGATGTCTGGCGTTAAATGTGACGGCAGTTTGCCGAGCACAATGATTTTGGGCACCATAAACTAGAATCATTTCCACACTTTCGGCTAGTGTGTAAACCATTTTGGAAGTAAAACCTGAATCAATAAATTAATTTTTACTATCCCAAGATTGTCACAAAGGTAACTGACAGCAAATTAAATTCTTTCTTTTCCTTAGCAACTATAAAAACTAAACAGGTATAAGAAGAAATACAGTTCGCCCATGTTATCTGTGTTTATAAATAGATGGCTGAAAAAAAGTCGGGTTGTTATTTGGTTGCTGCCACGTCTAATCTTCCGAATTGCTGTTTATGTTGGTTTTTGAACACTTATTGAAATAAAAAGTGATATTTTCGTGTGTTTTTTTTTTCTATCTGAACAAATTAAGATAAATAAAGATTAATGGCCTGCTAGGTCTCCTGACTTGACGCCATTAGACTTTTTTCTATGGGGCCATTTGAAATCTATTGTGTTCACTCCTCAACCTGAAAGTTTGGATGAACTTCGTCAACGCATCATAGAAGGCTGTCATGATCTCCCACAACATGTTTTTGAAAATGTCCGTCAGGAATTTGAACATCGCCTATATCATTGTTTGGCCAATAACGGGCAATATTCTGAACACTTATTGAAATAAAAAGTCATATTTTCGTGTGTTTTTTTTTCTATCTGAACAAATTAAGATAAATAAAAGTTTTTCTAATTTTCTCGAAAACGAATCGACCGATTTTAAAAAATCAAACGACAAAATAAAGCACTTTCAAAGACCTTTCAAACAAGCTATTACTTGATACCCCTTGTCATTTAAATTTTTTAAGGGGATGACCCTGGGGGCAGAGGGTAAAAGGGGGTGAAGTAGTTTTCGGTTAAAAAGTTGTCCTCTTTCGCAAATCTTTTGACGTATCTCGGCGTTTTTTCTTTTAATCAGTGGTTTTTGATAAATCCGTGGTGGGAAGTTTTCAAATGAACACCCTGTATGGGTATATTTATTTTAAGTGGCCAAAATGAAAAAATAAAATAAAAAAAATAAAAGTCGTAACAAACTCGAACGTATAGTTATACTTTAATGGGAAAACAATAAAGAACTCGAAAGCAATGTTAGATTTACAGAAATGTTAATCATTAGTTTGCTAATTGTATTTTTTAAAGAAAATGTATGATTTTTTGTCATTTCCGTTACCTCACAGAAAAAATTAATAAAAAATATATTCTGTCAATATCTGTCATTCATGTGATAGTTAATATGTTTGCTAATGTTTCACAATCACCTAAAGTAGTTTTGAAGTGAAAAATACCAAAACTTTAGAAGATCGTATTGGATAAACGCCGGATATTTTAATTTTTTGTTTTTTTTTTAAATATAAAATAGTTTCACATTACATTCTAACTTATTAGATCCATGAAAATTATTGGTAAGTATAGGGTAAGTATGCCGGGAATCGTAATAAGATAAATGGGATTGTATTGGAAGTAATTGGTTTTAATATAAAATGATTAAGTTTAGATAGCGGAAATGACAGATTGGTAACGGAATTGACTTAAGGATAAAGTATGACCTAAAGGTAAAGTATAAACTCAAAAACGGTTATTTTATGAACAAACAAACAAAACAAATATTATTTCCTGAAAAACTAGCAAAGAAATTTGACAGAATATAACCAAAATTTTTAAACAGGTTCGACAAGACTGATAACTTTTTCTTCATCAGCTAATGCAAACAAGTTAAATCTCGGATTCGATACACTCACTGGGGGGCTAATTTTACAGATAATGTCTTTGCTATTAATTTTTTGAATATCTTGTTTGGTAGGCCAAACATAATTATTTTCTTTTCTGATGAGAAATTTAACTGATAGAAGTCCACTGTCGTTTTTCTGAACCAAACCTAAAATAGTAAACAGAATTAATTTTAACTTGGAAGGTTATGACAACAAAAAAATACCTACACTTACACGGCGTTGTCACGTCAACTTGACATCAGTTTCACACAAGTAAAATTGAAATGATTTAAAAAAAAAGAGGTGCCATTTTTTAGCAAAATAACTTGAAATACACGAATAGTAATAAATATATGTTACAATGCCTTTTAGTTTTGTCAAATATTTACCAATAAACCCTTATAATTACCGTTTAATATCATGAAAATAGGCTGGGGACAGTAACGGAAGTTGACATTTACACATGTGTTTGTGGGTAAATTTTCTTTTAAGTTAGGTTTATTGATATATTGCTTCAAGACTAAAGCAAAAGTACTGTTTTTTATGCAACAGAACAATATTTAATGTATTTTAAATCCAGAAGCTCCAAATAATAACCAGAGACACTAAAATCCTTGAAGTGGCCATTTAAAATAAATATACCCGTATAGTGAATTCTAACTACTAACTGTATATTCCAACTAACATAGTACCTGTCCCTATCCATTCTCGGCAAGGAAAACTCATATCTCCTCGCGGTCCTGGCTGGACAAAGACAATTTTTTTTGTTTTCGGCAAAATGGGCATTTTGACCATTTTAAAATAATTAAATGCAAGTGTTTTTTGCAGGCGAAGTCACGGGTGCAAACCTTTTATTGATATATACTACAATGAACAAGCTGTAATATTTAATATTTAATCATATTAAAAATTTACAACAGGAGTTTAATGCTTTTTTATGTAATTAAATTAAGCTTGGAAGAACTATACTAAGGAGAAGAAGGACACGTAGGTCAGAATATTGGATACATCCAGTTAATTCGATGAGACTGCAGTATGGTGAATATCACAGAAGAACTAGAAACATATTATCTCGAAATTATTTTTCCTACTTTCGTATGAAGATACATCTATTTGAGATATTGCACAGTATCCTGAAAGATACAGTAGCTAAAGAAAATACCAATTACAATTCTCGAAATTTAAATAAAATACCAAATTCAAAAACAAAAAAGTAAGAAATTTTAATATTTATGCGAAAAAAAGAGATATTCCAGAAAATATTCCAACAAAAAAGTATTACTTTAATGGTTTAAAATGCAACAATTAAGAAATGAGTACGTTGTTTATAAACTGCGTTTGCATCCCTATTATTGTATTTTCAATCCCATTGAAATGGTTTGGGCATCTATAAAACAAAAACTACGTAAAGTTAACCAAAGGCTCCAACTTTAAGAGCAGTTGTTTTGGATAATTTTATTTTTATTTATTTATTTATTTATTTATTTATTTATTAAACGGGCTTGCCAATTACAATATACTTATAATAAGTTATTCTATAAAATTTAACAATAATCGATGACTAAAATGGACTTACACTATACAATTATTACAATGCTATGCTAAAAGTGTAATTTACAATAAAATTCTAATCTATTCCATACATAGCTACTCGGATAACAAAATTCAAGCCTCGACTTACACAATACACTTACATAACTGTATGAATAAAAAAATTAATAAGAGTACTCCATATACATTCAAATATTAGGCAGACTCAAAACAGACAACACAAGATGGCGAACTGTTCAGATCACGTATTTATAAAAAGGACCTAGATAGTCTCCTGAACTGGTTTAGGGTCAAATTAAAGACATCCAGATTTAGCTGATTCATTCGTCCACTCATTCTCGATATAGGGGGAGCCAATCCATGATTTGTTCGATGGTAGGGGATGAAGAAGAGATCCAAACTTCTTGTATCTCTTTGAGGGACACGAAAATGTATTCGCTCCAGTAAAGATGGACAGTCAATGTTGTTATTTAATATTTTATACAACACATTAACATCAAATAAAAATCTTCTATTCTCAAGTGAGTCAAGGTTTAAGATCAGCGTAAGTTGTTTGTAATCAAGCTGATCAATTGGAATCCTCAATTTATAATTAATAATTCTTAGAAATCGTCTTTGAATTTTCTCCAGCATGTCAATATATTTATTGTAGAAAGGGTTCCAAATAGGATTGATTTTTCCCCATCACTAGTACCTTACAAGTCTTCGTTTGTTTCACTTTACTTTTAAACTTTTCACTTTAAAAAATATACCCATGTAACAACTGTCACGGTCGCCATGTAATAACTGGATTGTCATGTGAGGGCCGTAGCCTCGTAGGGTGGTTCGAACTCAGGTTACATGGGGGAGAACAGAGAAAACCCTCTTATACGTCTTTAGTGTTTTATTACTTCTCTATTAATAATGTACATCAATAAAATTAATTACAATGAACCCAAGTATGACCTGGTTCCATTGCTGTTTGTTATTGTATTGTTTATTAAATATTATAATAACTAACTTTAGATATAAACTAAGTAGAGAATGCTGCGTTGGATACTTTTGCAATATCTGACCCTATTAACCAATTGAAATTACTTAATGTGCCTAAAGTATCCATCACAAAGCATACTCCAGGACAGAGCGGACAATTGAACAATATAGCACTTTAAAACAATAGATATTATTAAACTCACTCAACGAGCGAGACAAAAATCCCAACATCTTCAATCCCTTATTACAGATATTTTCAATATGCAGATTAAATGATAATTTACGGTCAAACATGACACCAAGATCTTTAACACTCTTAGTCCTATCCAATAAAGTAGAGTTCACACTGTAGTTGAATATGATGGGACCCTGTATTCTGTAAAACTGCATAATGCTACATTTGTCAACATTCAATGTTAGGTCATTCAAAAGACACCACTGGCCAAACCTGTCCAAGTCCTGCTGCATCAACGAGCAGTCCTCCAGAGTTTCAACGCATTTAAAAATTTTAAGGTCATCAGCATATAAAAGGAAATTAGAATTTAGAATACAAGTAGACAAGTCATTTACAAAGAGATTAAACAGAAGTGGCGAAAGGTGTCCTCCTTGAGGTACTCCAGATGAGGCCTTCACCACGATTGAACATACATTATTGATCGAGACAACCTGCTTCCTATCAGTCAAATAATCCTGCAACCAATCAAAAAAACTACCGGATATCCCATATGCTGCAAGCTTGGCCAATAAAACACCGTGCTTAACTCTATCGAAGGCCTTGGAGAAGTCAGTGTAAACAGCATCCACCTGACACCTCCTCTCCAAAGGCTCCGACAGATACTCAGTATAAAAAAGTAAATTAGAGACCGTAGAGCGGCCCTTCAGGAACCCATGCTGCTCAAAACACAGAGCTCTATCAAGCACATCCGTCACTCTTTCAGTCACAATCCGTTCAAAAATCTTGCTAAAAAGTGATACTTTAGAAATTGCTCAGTAATTCTTAACCTCACTCCTATTCCCACTCTTAAAAATCGGAGTTATATAGCAAGTTTTCCACATTTCCGTAAAATAACATAAGAACAGTTCACTGTTCCTAGAACAGTGTAGATAATTTAAACAGTACTTGTATATGGAGAAACTATGTATCCCACGCAATTGTAAAAAATAAGTACGGTGTTGCCGATTATAATTAATCTTGGATTTAACTCTTGTTGTGAAGAATCTGATGGTTAAAACACACTTTTTTTAAATTTTTGAATTTTTCAAATATGTTGCACTATGTAACCAGACGTTATATGAATAATTGCGTACAGTGGTGTTGATAGTAGCATACCTCGTTGGGCGTATTATATTTGCGTAATAGTCTTAATACTTAATATAATAGTATTTAAATATTAATTACTTGTGAAATAGAAACACTGCCAAATATAATATAATATTGCTTGGCTAATGCACGCCTATGAAGTATCAAAAGTAAGCTATATAAAAACATAATTTATAATTTTATACATTTTTTATTTTGGAACAACTATAACAGTCCCAAATTATCACTCTCATGTTAGTGATAACAGATTACATAATGCCATGACAACAATAACGAGAATATAAAAAATATAATTAATGCATAACTTTTTCAGTTAGAAATAATTGCGACTAACACAATGCCGCTAGGTCTTTTAGTCTAGCGAACGGCTTCACAATAAATTTTTAAATTTAGTTAAAACTGGCTAAGCTCAGCATTTTTTTAATAAGAGCTGCAGAACTGCTGCACTACCTCAAATTTTAAACAAACAACTATTCAATTTTTTTTATCGTTAATCTAAATTAATATTCTACAATAATATGTACCTATTTGGATTTCGTTTTCAATTAATACTTCTGCCCAGTAGCGTAAGCACCGGTGTTCCATGTGTTCCAGGAATACAGGTCCCCCAGCTTTAGGACCTGGGAAATTTCAGAGAGCTGTACAAATCTTTGTGATCAGCGCCTTTTTGGGCCCCGAAGGGTAATTGTGTGAAAAAGAATATCCTTTCTGCTGTTCGACAACCTCCGTTCGTTTCTATAATAGTAGACTCTACTCAAGACATTGCAAAAGTGGATCAACTTAGCACTGTTTTGAGATACGTCACTATAGAGAAAGATTTCGAAAAGCCGAAGGAAATTATTGTTCACGAATCGTTTGTAGGCTTCATTCCAGTAATAAGTCAAACCGGTAAGCATCTCGGTAAAGTCATAGTGGATGATGTCATTGGTGGTAATGATCTTTCTATTACAAAATTGCGTGGACAAGGATATGATGGTGCAGCTAATATGTCTAAAATATATAACGGAGTCAAAGCTGAAATATTGAAAATAGCTCCAAATGCGCCGTATGTTCACTGCACAGATCATGGAGTGAATTAGCATTAAATGATTCAGTTAAAAACGTGGAAGAAATTAGGAACTTTTACGATTTTGTCGAAAATTTGTACACTTTTTTCGGGAACAGTATAAAGCGCTGGGCACTGTTACAAGAAAATGTTAGAAATAATGAGAATTTGACTATGAAAAAGCTGAATCCGACTCGATGGTCGTCTAGACATGACACTATAGAAGCTCTCCGATTCAGATTCACTGACGTTTTGAAAACACTAACTAAAATAATTTTGACATCCGCAAATAAAAGCGAAAAAGATGAAGCTACGTTCCTGAGAGATAAATTGCAAACATTTGAGACTATTTTCTTAATAATTGTTCTGGAGAGTAAAATTTTCCAAGGAACTTCAAAATCAACAGCAGAACATTTAAAATGCAGTCAAGATTTTACATGGTTCTTGCATTAGCGTGAGCTGTCTCCGCGAAGACTACGAAAGTTTAAAAAGCCTTGCTGTTGATTTGGCAGTAAAATGGAAATGTCCAACATCTTTTTCTCCAAAAAGGAGACGTCGCCCCAAAAGACATTTCGATGAATTGAGTCAACATCATTACATTGAAAGCGATGAACACTTTTTAAAGTCAATGTATTCTGTCGAACCCTCGATATTATTTATACGCAATTAAAAGAACGCAGTACTGGTTTGAGAAAAATTGCCAATGATTTTCGAATTATTACTCCCATTTTTTTGCTGGATTCATCTGACGATGAGATTTTCTCTGCTAGCCAAAAATTTTACCTGAAATATCAAGATGATGTGTCAGACACAATATCAAGTTAACTACTGTCTTTCAAGGAGTGCTTCAAAAATGAATTGCTGTCTGTATTTGACCATCCCAGTTACCGTCGCAAAAGCAGAAAAATCATTTTCGAAATTAAAGATAATAAAAAACTATCTTCGCAATACGATGGGACAAGAAAGATTGAGCTCGCTGGCTCTAATTTCAATCGAGAATAATATAGCAAAAAATATGGATGTAGAAAACTTGGTGACAGCATTTGTGAATGCAAAAACTCGAAAAAAATCTTTTTAAATGTAATCAAGTATGTAATGTCACTGTCGGCTGTGAATAAACTCATGTTCTACGCTCAAAAATGTCTTTTTTTTTAAATAAAGGGGGGGTCCCTTTTCTCGCCGAACACAAGTTTTCTCAACGTAGTTACGCCACTGCTTCTGCCTTACATAGTGTTTGGATGTCAATAATTCTTTGATTGTCAAAGTTTGTCAATCAGTTTGGTGAATTTTTTTTGCTATTATAATCTTAAGCTGGTCTTAAATTATGGGTTTCCCGCTGAGCACAAGATTTACATGATTGAAGCCTTTTTTTGAACTGCTGTGCTAGTTAACCTTAGAACTACAAGCAGCTTTTAGGTTTGGACGATTCTTAAGAGTACTTCCCTGATTTAGCAGGATTTTCAAAGTATTTTTATGCATGCCTTAGTGCATATTCTTTTTATACTATTTTCAGCAGTTAAGTTTCCTCCTAGGTCACCTTGTTTGATGATTATGGCCTTTAGGAACTACTGGTACATAATATGCAAGAACTGGCATAAAGCATTATTGAAATTAAAGCAACCATAACGTCAGAACATGAGAAGGCGCGGCCAGTTTTCAGCCTCGGCGATGCAAGGTTATGAGCGCAGCAAATAATGTTCGCTTTCTGCTCTTAATAACACAGTATAGGTACTATACTTGCAAACGTTCGCGGATTTTCACAAAGTGTTTCGTTAGGCATATTCTCTTCTGTCATAATAGACCTTAGCCATGTTTTGATTACAACAAACAAAATGTGCGAAAAATAAATATGCTGGAAAAAATTAAAGCACCAGTTGATGAATTTTAGCTACATCAAAACCTTCTATGTTCTATGTACCTTAGACCTGTCAATAAAAATGAAATAATTAAACAAATACATTCACTAAAAAATGACTGTGCACCAGGATTCGATGCGATAAACTCTAAATTCATTAAACATTTTCATATCTTCCTAACTGCTCCTTTAGTACATATTATAAACTTAATTTTTAAATTTAATGTAGTACCTGAACATTTTAAAATAACAGTAGTATCACCAATATATAAATCAGGAGGAAAGACCTCCATAAATAATTATCGTCCAATTAGTGTAATAAATAATTTTGCAAAAATTTTCGAAAAATGTCTAAAGGATAGGTTGGTTGAATTTTTACAGAAAAACAATATTCTCTCAAAAAAGCAGTTTGGCCTTACCAGTGGCTTAAGTACAACGGATGCTATATATGAATTTACCAAAACAATAACTGAAAATCTTGATAACAACAAAAAATGTCTTGCTATATTCTTAGACCTTGCAAAGGCATTTGATACAGTGCCTCATAACTACCTTCTGGAGGTGTTAAATAACTATGGTGTAAGGGGAACTGTTCTGAGTGTCTTTGAGAATTATCTGGGAAATAGAAAACAAATCCTAAAAATTGACGATACCTTCAGCAAGCCTTTGAATGTAAAGATAGGAGTACCCCAAGCTACCGTATTGGGTCCAATTCTCTTTATCGCCTATATAAATTCTTTAACAGATCTAAATATAGAATATGGTTCTTTGATTTCATACGCGGACGACACTGTTGTGATGTTTTCAGGGGATACTTGGGCCCAAACCAAAGTTTGGGCAACACGTGGTCTGAATAAAATAAAAAATTGGTTAGATTCATTTAAGCTCACATTAAATATAGAAAAGACACGTTACATTGCATCCTCCATAACAGCCGCAAATCGCCCTGATTTTAATAATATTAACCTTGAATCCTTAATCATTACAGAAGTACCTTTTACTAAATATTTAGGAATAATTATTGATAAACATTTAAAATGGGACCAACACATTTTAAAATTAACCTCAAACATAAGAAAATTAATCCATAAATTTTATTTATTGAGGGACATTTTAAGCGAAACTATCTTGATTAATGTCTACAGGTCTTTGGTTGAATCCGTGATAAGATATGGTATAATAGTCTGGGGTGGTCTATATAGGAATTCTCTGAAACAACTTGAAGTGGTGCAGAACTATATACTTAGAATTATTCATGGGAGGAAAAAGAGATATTTAACTAAGTTGTTATACTCTGAAGAAATATTTAGTGTTCGCTCATTGTACATTTTGTTTACCTGTATTTATATACACAAATCTCCTAATTTAAAAAACATTACAAATCATACGTATGAAACAAGAAGTAGAACGAATAGGCATATAGTGATTCCAAATGTAAATAAGAATAAGAGTCAGAGGTTTATAAATTGTCTGGCACCGAAGTTCGTTAATGTGATCCCAAATGAAATAAGAAAAATTTGCAGCATAAACCGTTTCAGCAAGAGTTGCAGAAGTTATATTTGTAAAAATATTGACAAGTTTGGTTTTTTTCAATAGAAATTGTACTATAGGGTTAAGGCTATAATTTAGTTTAGGTTAGATTAAGTGTACTATCAGCAGCATCTTGGATTGACTTGAATTGTATTGTACTGATTTTTTTTGCTAAAGTTTTTTAGAATAAGGCAAAAGCTTGCACTAGATGCACACACAGCGATTAATTTTGCTAGGTGCACCTTCACTACCCCATTTTTGATTTATAAATAGTTTTGTAAGCTATTAATTGTTTTTGTACAGTTCAAAACAAAATATTAATAAATTATGTTATGTTAATTATGTTATGTTATTGGCTAGATAATAGTAGTGCCCATTTTGAAATTCCTCTCGAATATCGAGGGCCAGGGCACCATAGGTTAATCCACTTTTTAAGTGATAATGCGCAGTGGGGAGAAGCTCCATTTTGCTGAAAATGCACATTTTTTTCATTGAGTTTCAGGGAGTCATTTTTATCCACTTGATTTTCCAAAGGTTGTACAATAAATGTATCACACTTTCCAAAATATTCAAAAGAATTATCCGGTTCTATTTTCTTCTAGAAATATTGTCGCAATAATTTCGTATGCAAGAATGCCATCGATTGCCAAATTCAAAATTTAATTAACGGACTGGAAATGATCGTTTGGGGACGATAATTTGAAGTTGCTGAAACAACCTTATATGATTGTTTGTAACATTGAAAATATTGTATACGTTTAAATACTCCAATAGAGAAAAGCGATCTAATAAGGAGAAGAACTAGAGTACGTATTAAATTATTCGTATTATTCGATATTCGGAACTTTCTTCCATTGTACAAATTAGGCGAAACGCCAATGTCGTCAATACGTCGGAAAAAATTCGGTGTTACGATCATCAAAGGGGCTGACGGCTAATGCCCCTTCTGTTTCGTTTAGCTTTCTGGGGTATGGATGTCAATAGTAAAATTCCATCAAATGTGTAATTACAGCAAAATATTTCAATAGCGACCACCCTAGGGGAATCAAATGTTGATCGGTTAACAGGGGTGGTCACTTAATAAAGAAAAACTGAAACAACTGGTCTGCATTTTACAGTGTTTGTTTATTAATAACTATCTGCCTATAATATAAATAATTTTAAATATTTTTGTCTTAATTTATCAGAACTAAAATTAATTGCTCCATATTTTTTATTTTATTTTTATAAAATTGAGACTCACATTTTAATGGCAATTGAGATATATTTATAGACTTGTCAAATTTGTTAACATTATTAAAAAAGTCTCTCTAAACTTGCGCAGGCTTCAGATAGGCTTGATATTTTCGACACTGAAGCGAGTTCAGGTCCCTCTTCCTCTGTCTCAGATTTGGGAGTAGTTTCATCTATTTCTTGGATCTCTTTAATACACTCGATGATAGTCAAATGTGCACTTTCTGTTGGCAAATCAATATCTATAGAAGCAAACTGTTTCAGGTTCACAAATGTGTCCTTAATGTTAGGAAACAGTTGTGCGAGGGGAATATTATCTACTTCTTCGAAGTCGTCAATATTATCTGTATTACACAAAAATCCGGCAATCATAAAGCATTTCTTTATTGTCACTGGAAACAAATTGCATCAAGCCACTGAAAGCCATATCAAGGCATTGGTTATTGTAATATTATTTTCGATTTTTTGAAGAGAACAACCCACTGTCTATACATGTTAAAAACCTCTTAATAAGGTAGCTTCTGCAGAGCATTTTAAACTTCTGAATAATGCCTTGCTCCAGAGGTTGGCAATGTGAGGTAGTATGGGGTGGAAGAGAAATAAGTTGGACATTGTCCAGTGTAATTTTTTGATTATCCAAAAACAATACCACTCTACTATTCTGATTCTTCATCTCGGTATGAAATCTGTGAAGCCATGTTGTCATGATGCCTGCTGTCATCCACGCTTTTTTGTTCGATACCTATCGGAGAGGTAACTTTTCGATATGTGCGCCCTTAAAACATCGAGGATTTTTGCTTTTACGTATTGTAAGTGGTTCTTCCTTCTCACTTTCCATATTTGCAAAGAACTGAATAGTAAATCGTTGTTTTGCTATATTTTTGTCAGTACACTTGTCAGTTTTTGTTGGCAATGCACGATAGTAGAGACCTATCTCATCTGCATTAAATAGGCCCTCGGGGCATAACCCTTTCAAATGGTCAATAGCTTTAATTTCCAAGCAGTTACGTCTTCGATATTGATATCGGCTGATTCGCCACATATCTTTTTGAAGGTAATATCATGCCGACGACGGAATTTTACTAACCATCCATTTGATGCCTTGAAGTTATCTAGTCCTAAACATTAAGCCGATTCGAGGGCTCTTCCTTGAATTAATGACCCGGATATCGGTAAGTGCTTGTTTCGCGCCTTACAAAACCAGTTAAAAATAACATGGTCCACTGCCAGTGCGTTCGGTTTTGGGAACTTTTCTTTCTTGTTCACCGTTGTCACCTTCTTAAAAAAAAAATTCTAACTTTTGCTTTATTTTGAAGCAACATAGTCACTTGGGTCTTACCCACTTTAAATATTTTAGCCAATTTCCTGATACTCAAACCAGTTTTTTCATTTTCCTTGATTATTTTAATTTTTTCGCTTAAGGAAAGACATTTCCTTTTCCCACCATTTTCAAATATTCACGTTAGTCCCAAAACACACAAAAACTGTTCAAAACAAAACTAATGTTAGCAACCAATTTATCAGCCTTTAAAGCAAATTGAATGGATCCGCCTGCAATAAATTAATTAGTACATACACCAATAATATTTCTTAAGAATTGTCGGGTCGGGTTTTACTGTCCCTAATGGAGGGTATCTTTAGCATTAATGTTTACTAAAATTTCCGATGATGAGTGACCGCGGTCGTTTGACAGATAGGTCGGTAAAGAGGAGTATAAAATAATGGAATATCGATTTTTAAATATGAGGAATTCATAACCGGTCGTTTAACGCAGGTGGTCACTTTATAGAGGCGGTCGCAAACAGAGGTTTTACTGAAAAAACTTTAGGTGTGTTCTGTCAAATCTGATTGATATAATATTATAAATAAGAAGATATTTAGGGTGGTTCGTTTTGAAATGAAAACACTATATAATTAATTAGGTTTAAACAAACTTAATAAAAAAAACTGTTTCACGTTAAGATTCATTATTTCCCCGCTAATTTTCATACGGCCGCACGTGAGAGAAGGAAACATAAGGTAAGATCGAATATTAAAGTCGAGGCACATCAATCATTGCATGTGAAAGATAGGAAATGAACAGTGCTAACCGAATTCGACCGATTTTATTCGACACGCGGTTTCATGTGCACGTTTCTGCTTTTGTTTCAATCCCGGCGGATTGACTTGCACGAAACGAAGGGAAAGTGTCGGAAACCCGAATACAGATTTGTTTCTAATTTTGGATCAGTGATATTTGGATATTATTTACTGGTAAGAAAATGCCTAATCACATCCGCTGAAATAATTATTTGAGGAATAATTTGACTAAAAAGATATTTACAATTACGATAAAAATCCCAGTTACCCACATGCTAACTCGTGTATTTATATTTAAAATATATAGGGTGTTAATAAATTAACTATTCTAAATTTGGTACGCTATAGGTTTTTGGAATCTCTAAAATAAAATGTCTTAATTGTCAAAGGCCGTATTGTGACAATTCAATTCTGGCAGTATTAAGTCA
Organism: Polydrusus tereticollis; assembly: GCA_963920685.1. NCBI lineage: Eukaryota > Metazoa > Arthropoda > Insecta > Coleoptera > Curculionidae > Polydrusus > Polydrusus tereticollis. The sequence goes on from OY987331.1 coordinate 91,774,411, forward strand.
TTAGAACTGGCCTATTAATAGTAACTTATATCGCAAACTTGATTTTAATTTTAGCTTTAAAACTGGTGAACAGTTCAATGTCTTGTTTTCTGTATGTAACTACATACCTACCTTTAGCGACTTTATCTTGGTTTCCCACTTAATGACCTTCCTTTCGGTGTCTGGCTAAGCGGGATTACATTTTGCCCATATTTTTCGTCGCCCTATTTGCCTTGTATCAACTACCCTATCATTTGATCTATATATAACAGTAGTTTCGTGAAAATTTCTAAATTTTTTCCAATTATAATTCTCAAGTTTTAGCTAAAAAGTTTAGAGGTTAGCTCTCTTCTTATTCCAAGAATATTAATGATCTATGTAATCAACCACGATATTTTGAGGATTCCGCGAATCCGCGTCCTAAATTGAAACGTGACCGTTGTCGAATGTCGAAGATATTGGGATAATTGTTTGTTGAAAAAGAATGTAGTGATGTTACAATGATAAATCAACAATAAATAAATTTAGGTGCATCTGTTTTATTTCACTTAGTTTAAATGCCTGCAACCAAGTAGTCGCGACCCATTTGATTTATTTCAATATCAACCGCTAATATGTGAACCTGTCTATCCCTTACTTTTCTACTACGATTCAGGTAGTATCTCTGTCCAAGTACCCATGGTAGTAGTTTACTGCAATTCGATTATCTTTTTTTTGACGTTTCCGTCTTTTTGTGACATTGTCGACGGGTGTCACTACCTGATCCTACTTCCTCACTTGATTTTTGGCAGCCAGAAGAAGCAGGAGGCCTTTCTAAATCCACAAGTATTTTAGTAATCTGCAAAGGATTTAGGATTATGAGGGCTTATTTTCTGTCGCCCTTAAGTTTACTTTATCGTTGTTGCATAATTTTGACTTGCTGTTAGCTGGCGGCAGAAAAAATCACTTTGGCAATATGTAAGGCGGCGAGTCAAGTCATCCAGTCACCGAGACCTAGTGGGGCCAAGTACCTAGGAGCACCCCAACTTCGGTGTTGAACCCCCCAAATTTACCTTAGGGCCCTAAAAGCTCCGACTAGGGTCTTATCTATTCTTCGGGACAAAGTCTTCGTCTTTCTTCTTTCTTATAAGATCCCCTTCATTGCCACTAGTCTCCTCCTTCTGTTTTGGAGTTTTCTCTTGGACGATCGCCTTTTTGAGAAGCCTTATCCGCCTTCTCTATTGAAGTCTTTTTGACTTTCCTTCAGCTAAGCAGCTAAGTGTAGTATTAAGTACTAGCAATCTTTTTTTATTTTAATAAAGCCATGATTTTTTTAGTTTTGCTAGCGTGGTGTCAGTTCGCACGGACAGAGCTAGCTCCACGATTATTGTTTTATTTCCGTGTTAAATAAAATCATGAAAATAAGAAACATTCTTTATTGAAATAATCTTTGCCCGGCGACCCGGTACCGACTGACTAACCCCACCAACGTCTCACCTATCCATCGTACTGGTACATACAAAAAACTTAAACCTAAATTCCGGTATAGTGTTGGCACCTATTAAAGTACCAAATATCAAAATACACAACATACCCTTCCCCTATAAAAATTTTATCCCTAAACAATACTACCTATGAATAAGTAAGCCTCTCTGGGGGGTTTAGTTGACTACGTCTTCTAAGTAACATATGATCAACTTCGTTGTTTGAAGAATCAATATTTACAGGCATTAAGTCCTTATCATCATCGCTTTCAACTGAAAAATCTTGTAGAGTGGATCGTGGAAGAATACTCTGGCTTGTTTTACCATTTGAATAATGTTTTTTTAACTGGTCTATATGTCGCCTCCATTTTCTTCCATCCTCCACCTCTACCTCATAAGTTCTGCTACCAAGGACCTTTGTAATCCTACCCTCACACCAAATAGCACCTTTATTTACTCTATAATCGCGAGCCCATACCTTATCGCCTTGTTTCATATAAACCAAATTCCTATTTTTATGATTATTTAATTGAAATTCCTGTTTATTTGCGACTGTTGACACAACCGATGGCATAATTAAGTCAAATTTAGTACGCAAATGTCGCCCCATTAAAACCTTTGAGGGTGTCTCGTTGGTAGTTGTATGAGGGGTGTTTCGGTACTGAAACAAAAAGCAGTCGATAATGTAATCTATGTCCGTTATGTTATTTTGCTTTCCCTTAACTATGGCTGCCTTCATAATTTTCACCGCCGACTCTGCTAAACCGTTAGTAGCCGGGTGATATGGTGCTCCTGTTTTGTGTTTAATACCATTTCTTTTTAAAAAGTTTTGAAAATCTTCTGATAAGAAAGTTTGCGCATTGTCAGTGGTTAACTCTTTAGGTAATCCAAACCTAGCAAATAACTTCCGTAAAACATTTATAGTACCCATTGACGTCATAGAAGAAACTGGAAAACATTCTATCCACTTTGAAGTGGCATCTTCGACAACAAAAAAATATTTTCCACATAATGGACCAAAAAAATCTGCATGCAATCTACTCCATGGCTCCTTGGGCCATTCCCAAGGTTTAACTACAGTTTCCGGTACATTACCGGAAAATTTTTGACATATTTTACATTCCTGTGAAATACTTTCGATTTGGCCGTTTATGGAAGGCCACCAAAAATAAGAACGAGCCAACGATTTCATCTTGACTATCCCCATGTGATTCGCATGCAGTTCTTTTAAAAGATCGCTTCGAAATTTACTTGGCACTATTAGTTTATATCCCCACATTAAACAATCTTGTTCCTTGCTTAATTGGTTTCTTCTTATGAAAAATGGATGTAATTCGGGCGTACATTTTTTTGGCCATCCATTTCGCATATAATATAAAACCTTACTCAGGACTGGGTCTCGCGCTGTTTCCAATTTAATTTGTTTAAAATTTATCGGAATATTTTCTTCTTGTAAAAAATTTAAATATGAAAAATTACCTTGATCCAACTGTTGTAAATTTGTTTTAATTGGTAAAAAATCTGAGGGTTGCCTCATGCGTGACAAATAATCTGCACTATTTTTTTCCGACCTAATATATTGAATTTCGTAATCAAAAGCTGATAACATATATGACCAACGTTGTAATCTGTTAGCCGCAAACGTGGGCAAACCCTTCTTATTACCAAAAGTACTTAATAGCGGTTTATGGTCAGTACATAGTATAAACTTCCTGCCATACACATACTGAAAAAAACGCTTAATGCCGAACACAATAGCTGCAGCTTCCTTATCTATTTGAGAGTAATTAATTTCCGTATTTGTTAAAAGCCTTGAAGCATAAGCTACGGGGTGCTCTGAGCCGTTTTTATCAATCTGACTAATTACAGCGCCTAAACTATACATTGAGGCGTCAACAGTCAATTTTAATGGTAGTTCTGGGTCATAATGAGCCAATATAGGAGCTGAAATTAAAATATCTTTTACTTTGTCAAAGCTGATTTGACAATCAGCTGACCAGTGCCATTTGACGTTTTTCTTTAAAAGATTATATAATGGTTGAAGCACTGCTGACGCATTTTTAACAAATTTACAATAATAGTTGACCATCCCAAGAAAAGATTTTAACTCGGTTATGTCATTTGGCAAGGGTGCATTTTTAATAGCATTAATCCTTTCATCAGAGGTGTGCAACCCTTTTTTATTGATTATGTGGCCCATATAAATAACCGAGTCCTGAAAAAATGAGCATTTTTCTCTCCTAACTCGGAGATCACAGTCTCTTAAACGCTCCAATACCGTACTTAATCTATTAAAGTGTTCCGCATCGTCTTTACCTGTCACCAATATATCGTCCAGGAAACAGCATACTCCCGGCATATTAAAATAACTCTCCATTAAATTTTGAAAAATTGCAGGCGCGCAGTGAATTCCATAAGGCAACCGTGTAAAACTGAACAACCCCTTATGTGTCGAAATTGTAACCAATTTTTGACTTTCTTCAGACAATACCAATTGTTGGTAAGCTTCAGACAAGTCTATTTTAGAAAACTTTTGACCACCCTTCAGTTGATTAAAAAGATATTCGATTCTGGGTAAAGGATACTGTTGAATTTCCAGCTGTGGATTTAATGTTATTTTAAAATCTCCGCATAGCCTAATCGACCCATTTTGTTTCAATACCGGAACTATAGGTGTCGCCCACTCGGAAAATTCTACAGGTTTTAAGATATTTTGCTCAACTAATCTATAAATTTCTTGTTCGATTTTTGGTTTCAATGCGAAAGGAACCGGTCGGGCTTTGAAAAACTTAGGGGTTGCACCCTCTTTGAGCTTTAATGAGACAGTGAAATTTTTAAAAGTTCCAATACCGGGTTGAAATATCTGAGAAAATTTTGATAAAAAACTCTCAACATTGGTAGCACAGCCTATGTTAAAAATATTGCCCTGTTGTGATACCTGATTTAGATTACAAATGCCTATATTTAACATTTTCATACCATTCCTACCGATTAGCGGTGGTCCCCCATTTCTAATTACATAAACCTTTAAAAGGTGTTTACAATTTTCATAAAAAACATTTAAGTTTGCATAACCTAAAGGCTGAAAAGAAACGCCTACATAATCTTTAAGTGTTAAATCATTCTTACATAACTGTAATTTTTTAAAATATTTTAAATACAGTTTTTCAGAAATTGCTGCATACGCAAACCCCGAATCCACCTCGAAACATATAGGTATATTCTCTACTAAAATATTCAGATAAGTAGGTTTTACATTTTCGATTGCCTCAATATTGATATCGCGCAAGCTAAACATGTAATCACGCTCTGATTCACTTTCCCTTTCCTCGGTGTCCCTCATATAAAAATTCCGCGGATTCCTATTTCGACAGACTGAAGCTAAGTGGCCCTGTACTCCGCACTTATGACAAATACAATTTCGGTACGCACATTCACTAAATCTATGGTTAAATCTACCGCAAACACTGCACTTACTTTGTTGCCACGACTGTACCTGTTGCTGCCTATTTGGGGTTCTGCGAATAGGAGCCTGTGTTGTTACTCCTGCCCCTGCCCCCTGCTGGCTTTGCTGCGGCAAAGGCCGACCTCGCTGGCCGCCCGCACCACTGCTGCTAGCCTGCGCCCTGTTGAAATGAAGTTCCTCTTCCTTCACCGGAACTACCTGCCTGATGCCATCCGCCGGTACCACATGTTCATTGATAGACGATTCCTTTGCCAACGCTAGCTTAACTACCTTTGCAAGTGTCACTGTATCCTTAGAGGCGTCTTCTTCAAACAATCTTTCCATGATTCTGTCGTTAGCCATACCGGTAACAAAAATATCGCGCACCACAACTTTTAATACGCGTTCATTAAAGCAGCAATTTGCTGCTAGACTTTGCACTCTCGCTTGCCATTCCGATACGGTCTCACTAGAATACTTTTTTGCATTATAAAATTTTTGTCTTTCGGCGAAGTACGATTTGACCGGTGAAAAATAGGTTCTTAAGGTCTCGAGTAAATTGCTATATGTTTCGGATTCAGGCAAGTTTGGCACGCAAAGATTTCTTAAGAGAATATAGCATTCTTCATTAATCGTGTTAAGAAGAATAGCTTTCTTCTTCTCTTCTTCATTTATATTGTTTGCAATAAAAAACTGGTTGAGCCTCTCCTTAAAAACCGAAAAATTAGACGATTTCGGGTCGAACGTATTTAAAGTACCCAAAAACCCGGTAGCCATTTTCCCTCACTCGCGTTTTCTCCCGTACCTACTGTAAATATTGAAATAGGTACTACACAATTATTTATGACAACCGACTCGCCCGCTATAATTAATCTTTACTGATACTGTGGGTTTAAAAATATCCTCGTCGCCATGTTTTATTTCCGTGTTAAATAAAACCCATGAAAATAAGTAACATTCTTTATTGAAATAATCTTTGCCCGGCGACCCGGTACCGACTGACTAACCCCACCAACGTCTCACCTATCCATCGTACTGGTACATACAAAAAACCGAAACCTAAATTCCGGTATAGTGTTGGCACCTATTAAAGTACCAAATATCAAAATACACAACAATTATCTTGGAGGTTGTTAAACTCCCTCTACGCGAGCTAGGGTAATTTGTTCGCGTGCTTCACAGCTAGTACTGCTCGTGTTCTCTGACCACCACTTTTGTTTCTTATTTTCATTTAAATTTAATCAATTTAATTTTTTTCTCCTTTTAGTACTTCTTTACATTTGCCGTCGACGGCCATATTGGAAGCACGTTGTGATTCCAATATATCACGTGGTTTGGGGGACATATTAAACATACCTTTATTTTGTTGAGTCATATTTCCACTTCTATTTAGTCATTTCCCCATAATCATTTTACATAAATAGGTTCCATTCGATTAGATCCTTTGGTTACTGAAAATCCTGAATAACTAAGGTTAGTGGTTCTGCCTCTTAGCTCGTTGCAGAACGTTTTCTTCAGAATAATTTAATTTTTACTTTATTTATTTAATTAAGTTCTGGTTAAGCCCAGACTCTAGTCGTATCTCGATCCATCATAGGGTATCTCATTGTGTGTTCCTCTTTTTCTTGGGTAATTTTATTTAAGTTGTCCAAAACTTTTGATTATTCAGCTGTCGTTCAGGGAGATTAAGTTACTTTTCTGTCCGAACCTCCAAGGAACAAGCTACGACGTGTGGCGTCTCCTTGAAAGAGAGGACCTAGGGTCTATTCACTGACCTTTAAGAGGTAAGCTTCCTTAAATTTTATCGCCAATTATGTTGTTATGTATATTTAAATAAGGGATTCAGTGGGTAATTCTTTTTCTTTTATTTTTTGGGGCTTACCTTGCCAAAGTTTTACCACGCTTACGTTAATCAAGTTTTGGCAAGCTTTTACCGGGTTTACTGCAAGGTCAGGGTATGTAGCCCAACCTGTACCGACTACGTTGGGGTTTTGGTTGTGACGAACAACTTTTTTATTCGTGATTCAAGTTGACTCGACTTGAGACTCTACAAGTTTACGAACCGCATCCATGTGTCAAGGCCACCTGGCCTCCGAGAAGTAGTCCTCAAGTCTATATCCGATGACTTGTTTTGGACCACGCTGATGTAACCGTTGCAGCAGAAGCCGTGGTGATTTGCAGGCTCGTATTCATTTTGATTCCCACCCAGTTTTTTTGCTATTTATTTCAAGATTGTTTATTGCCTTTTTTACTGTTACCTTTCTCATAACTTTAAATTAGCCTTTTCCATTGACATTTTTTTAACTATTTTGACTTTATTAATTAATATCAAATTATCTCGATATTAGACGTCACCATTTTTTATAACCCCACCTACATCACACAATGGAAGTTCTAGAATCTTCCCCTAGGTTATGGAATTTTTGTTCTACATAAATCCTAACGTCTGAGAAAGCTATTTGATATTTTAACTCTTAACTTTAATAACTCCAAACCTTAAAATGTCATTAGTAAAGGGCGGAATATATGCAAAGTTCATATTATTATACTGGCTCTACCAAAAGTCCCGCATAAAATTAATATCACTTAAAGGAAAACGATCTAGGAACAATGCTCGGGCCCGTAAATTATCATTTTTAATTGTTCATTTTTTGACATAAAAAAATATTATAGAACAGTTGTCTAGTCTTCGACAATTTTTTTAAATGAAATGCCTAATTTTTTATTAGGTTTTCAAATTTTACGAGAAATTCTAAAAATCTTTTATGTAGGACTTGCTATCCCGATTTTCAGCTGTTTCCGAGATATTGACATTTAAAGTTGAAAAAGTAGTCCATACTTACAGTGGAGTCAATGTAATGTAAATGAAACAATGCAGTCTTTAATGGTTAATGTTAAAGTAAATTTTAAGTTCCCAACATGTTTTGAATGCTGAAGCATTCATCATCAGGGGATACTAAAAGGATATTAAATGATTGAGAATGAACAGTGAATATAAAATAAAGTTTTAGGACTTACCTAACATCCAGTTTAAAAGCGATGTATGTTGTCTTAAACTAATGAGTACAACTTATAATGTGATACAGTAATAACGAGTGATTATTAATTATTTTGCTCAAGGGCGGCTGTGACCCAGTATACATAGTGTAGCAGTAGCGCGTAGATTAAATCATAGGGCGAATTTGCCAGAAAGCAGCGTTGTCACGTTGAAAACCTAAAATAATGTTTTTTGACGGTATGTAATATAAAATCCTGAGCTATCTTACTTTGAAAGCCTACTTTATATGGCCGCCTCCTACTTCTAGACACCTTCTGATGTTTCTTCTTACCCTCAGAGACACATTAACCAATACGTTTGGAGAATTATTAATTTCGGCAATTTTTTCTGAAATCCTTCGTTTAAGATCATTTATATCCTCAATTGGTGTTCGATAAATGGAGTTTTTTATAAAAGGCCACAAGAAGAAATCGCAGGGTGTTAAATCGCAGGAACGAGGTGACCATATTTGTTGCGTATTTCGGCTTATAACTCTGTTTTCAAAAAATTCACTTAAAAAATTTAAATTTTCTCTGGTTACATGAGGTGTAGCGCCATCTTGTTGGAAGTAACCTTCCCGCAATTCATCATCGTGAAGCTCATTATTAAATGTTGCCAGAATTTCGATCCGATATCTCTCAGCTGTAATTGTGCCATCAAAGTAAATTGGGCCTACTATTCTTCTAGAACTAATTGTTGCCCACACACCAACTTTTTGAGGATGAAGAGGTCTTTCTACAAAAACATGCGGTTTTGCGTATTCCACATTCGCATATTTTGTGAATTAACATTAGCCTGATAAATAAAAATAAGCCTCATCGGTAAAAAATGTTTTTTCAAAAGCACCACTATTTTCTTCTTGAAAATTGTTTAAAAACCATTCACAAAAATTAAGTCTTTGGGGAACGTCATTGGGAAGGAGTTCATGAATAGCCGTAACACGATAAGGGTATAGATGCAGATCCTTTTTAAAAAGTGTTTGACATGTACTGTAGCATAAATCCGTTTGCTGAATTTGTTGAGATAAATGCCTAATAGAAGTTGAAGGATTATTTTCCATAATTTGTCACGCTTCTTCAATAACCTCATTCGATCGTTTCGTTGGTCTTCCAGCCCCTTTTTTATGTTGAACAGAACCAGTCTGACGAAATTTATCAATTAGGTATTGTGACCCAGTACGAAAATTATGAAAGGTCACCGCAACATCAGGAAACTCGGTTCGAAATTCATCAAAGCAGTCATGCATAGAGTAATTCCACACACCGCCTATTTTGTTTCCATTTCTAAAAAAACTTTCAACAATAAAAATTTTTTGTGCTTCACTAAACATTTTTACTGTAGAACTTTCAATCCGGCAACAAAGCTTCACCAAAACTTGATACGCTGAAAAATAAAAAAAAAAATAAAAAATTAAATCATATCCTGCAAATAGCACTTTATAATAGTCAAAAGACGACTCCCCGGAGAAATATTAGTTAAAGCAATAGTAACCTACCTTCAAATAACTGCAAAAATTACAAAATTTCTCCAATTTTTAAACTTTACAAATACACAAATTCAAATAAGACGTAAATGTCATAAAATAATCATGTCATCTTATCTACGCAGTACGACCATGATGCTTTTAAAATGCATGGCCTCCCTTGAGCAAAATAATTAAAAATCACTCGTTATGTGAAAGATGAAGACTTGGTATAAACTAGCTAGTTGTGTTGAAATTAATGTAAAGATAAATATTTGAGTGAAATGTGAGATTTTAATAGAAAAAGAAGCATTTTAATGAGACAGTAAATTAATTTAAAGCATATGAAGGAAAAAGTTTTATTTTATATCGTATGATATTAAATTTGTTAAACTTAGATGTTTAACCAAATTTAGAAATTAAAAATTGGAGAATTAAAATAGGAAATTTAAATTAATATCTTTTAGCTGACATGATGGCATGGGGATATACCCCATATTTTAAATTGTATTTGTATTTTTAACATTTTACATTATTATTTAAAAGTTAATGAAAAATTTTAGAGTTATAAATGAATTAAATATAACCTGTGCTACAAAACGACCGTAGTACCCGCCTGCAACGTGGAAGTTAAAGTGAGGTTAATAAAAAGAGAAAAATGACAATATAGGTATAGAACCAGGTATCATTGTTAGAAATATTAAAAATAAAAATGACTGTTGAAATATGATAAGAAGATTATACTAACTGGATATTAGGTTTACAGAAGCCATACAAATCGATTAACATTTAGTTTTTCTATCTGTCAACGGATGGTAAAAAAAAAGTGGTTATGTTTTAAATGGGGATGTAAATGTCTATCAGGGTTGATTAAACGCTGCACTGGGGAAAACACACTTGTGGGGTTGTTAACAACTCTAACACTAGTCGACATAGTAATTATTGGGGATTATGCAATCTCCGTATGTAAAAACCTCTATTAAATATTTACCTCTTTCTGTCTCTGCTCAGTGCTCTTTAGCAGCCCTTAGGAAATCTGGTTTGCATCCAGCCACTGTTTTAGGTTTGGTGTACGCTCTTAAATATTTAATTTAATTAAATTAAATTTTTATCTTTACATTAATTTCAACACAACTAGCTAGTTCATACCAAGTCTTCAACTTTTCTAAAAGCGCAACAAATGCTGGAAATGTCCACCGCCTTCTACCTGACACGCCCCTAGGCGATGGTTAAATCCGTTTACTGCATTCCTTATAAAATCAGGAGGTATTCTATTTGTTTCTGTCCTTATTCTTTCCTTGAGATCTTCAATGTTGTTAGGTCTGTTTGGGTACACTCTTTCCTTTAAATAACCCCAAAGAAAATAGTCCAGCGGTGTTAGATCCGGCGACCTAGGTGGCCACTCAATGGTAGTCCTACGACCAATCCAACGGATTGTAGAGGTTTCATCTAGGTACCTTTGGACCTCCACGCCAAGGTGTGGAGGGGCACCATCTTGTTGAAACCATACCATCTCATTTGGAATATCTGGATCCATCTGGTTAGGAAAGAGAACTGCTAATGCCAGAATTAAATTAAATGTTAAAAAATCCAAATAACGTTCAGCGGTAAGGTTCCCTTGAAAAAATAAGGTCCCAAAATTCTATTATTTATTATGCCTGCCCAGACATTAACCTTACCAGCAATTGAGTGTGCGTCTCAAGGAATCATCGCGGATTATCATGAGACCAGAATCGATAATTTTGTCTATTAACTTGCCTTTTCAGGCAAAATGTAGCTTCATCAGAAAATAAAATATTACTTGAAAGGGCATTATTAGTATCAATCCTTATCATCATTTCTTCGCAAAATTCAAGCCGTCCTATCATGGTCACCTTCTAGTCGTTCCTGTACAAGAAGTGGTATATAAGGATGTAATTTTTCGCTCTTAAAAAATCGATGTACTGTACTGCAAGTAGCTTCATTATCTAACGCCAAAGGAACAACTGAAGAGTGGGGGTTTTCAGTAAGCGATAACATTAAATCGATTTTTTTATACTCGGTTAGAACGAGTTAGACCGCTTCTAGGTAAATCTCTAACTGTACCATGCTCCTCAAATTTATGGAATACCCTACTTACAGTCGACTGACTAATTTGGTTTTCTGGATACTTTTCGTTAAACAAAGTACATACCTCAGCTTGACTTCTTTTTTTGTCCCCACACCCCAACATAATTAAAATTTCGATGCGCTGTTTTTCTGTTAACATTTTTAGGTAATTGACAAATTACTTAAGTCAAAGTCAGTATTGACATAAATAAGAAGAGTTGATGACAGTAAGATACCTGATTTATTTAACATGTTCTAATATAAAATACAATATGTACTAAAAGTATTACCTTTAATAATAAAAAATTAAATGTCAATATCTTGGAAACAGCTGAAAATCGGGATAGCAAGTCCTACATAAAAAATATTTAGAATTTTTCGTAGAATTTGAAAACCTAATAAAAAATGGGCATTTCATTTAAAAAAATTGTCAAAGACGTGACAACTGTTCTATGAGACACCCTGTATAATATTTCTTTATGTCAAAAAATGCACAATTAAAAATAATAATTTACGAATCCGACCATTTTTCCTAGACCGTTTTCCTTTAAGTGATATTAATTTTATGCGTTTTAGTGTTTCAATAAAAACTCCCAGGCCAATTATTTCAAAAACTATAAGTGACATGTAAATTCTGTAAACGCCAGTTTTTAGCCTCTATGATTGGCTTCACAACTGTGTAAAAATGTGTTTAAATAATTCAAGATGTAGGGGGCGCCATGGTGCAAAGAATTTTTTCGATGACACAAACTTTTAAATGTTGTGGTTCTTAAAGATAATTAATTTTTGATCAAATTATCTCTCATAAAAATTTTTGATAAATCTAACATGAACGGGGATATTTGGGGTTAAGTATTTTATTAAAATAATTTTAACGAGTATTTTAATTATAAATATTTTTAATATCCTTTAGCAGATTTTAATTTAATTTTGGTAATGATAATTTTAGTGATAAAACGCTCGTGTAGCGCTGAATGATTACGTCCAGTGACATCTCAGGGGACGTCTTAACAAATAATAATACTGGCAAAAAAAAAAGACGCCACTGAGTTTTTGGTAATTTTTATATTTTTTTCGGATTAAGCAACTAAAAATATCCTTTCATTGTCTGTTAAATTATTTTCATATCTTGCTTCGTTTTCGAGAAATAAAAATGCATATCTCTGGAAAACAAAAATCATTAAATAATTAACATTATTAACACTCAGTGTCAGTGTCAGAATTTGCAATGTCTACATTTTTAAAATAAAAATGGTTCACCATACAAATCAAGACAAATTGAACATGGTTTTAGTTTATAGAGAATGCCATCAAAATGCTTCAGAAGCTGTGCGCTGCTATCGAGCTCGTTTTCCAGATAGACCAACGCCCGATCGCAAATCTTTTGTAGCTTTGTGTACCAACTTAGCTACATATGGTAGCTTTAAAAAGGAAAGGTTTCAAGAAGGAAGAGGGTTACGAATGACGAAAATGTAGCTATAGTCCTACAAACCGTAGAAAATAGCCCACAAACCTCATTACAAAAATTAAAAGATTAAACTAATATTACAGTAAGTTCTTGTCGCAGAATCCTAAAAGGAAATGAGTTTTTTCCATACAAGATTTATTTAGTGCACCATCTACAACCTGAAGATTACCAGCGAAGATTAAATTTTTTGGCATATTTTTGAAGAAAATCCAAATTTATTAAACCAAATTATGTGGAGTGACGAATCCCGGTTTCACAATAATGGAGTATTTAACAGACATAATTGTCGCTACTGGTCCCGGGAAAATCCTAACTGGATGCGATAGACTAAATTTCAAACAAGATTTGGTATATATGTTTGGTGTGGTATTGTAAATGGTTACATAATCGGGCCCTATTTGTACCATGAACATTTGACTTCAGTTCGTTATTTAGAATTTTTGCAAAACGATCTCCCTTTGCTGTTACCAAATATAGGAATTGACGTAAATACTATGTGGTTTTATCAAGTTTCATCGGTGCCCCAGCACACAATAGCAATATCGCTATGAATAATCTAAATGTCACGTTCCAGGAAAAGTGATCAGCACAAATGGGGATCTTAGATGGCCAGCAAGGTCCCCTGATCTCACCCCGATGGACTTTTATTTATGGGGCTACTTACAAAATGAAATCTACAAGAAACCAATAGAAGACATGGCTGACCTTTACAACAAAATTTATGCTACTATAGCCGCTATTAATCGAAATACACTATTGAGAGTTTGCAGAACCAAATTATTATATCGATTTGCTATGTGTGTGTATGAAAACGGCAATAATTTTGAACCTTCATCCCATTCGACCCCATTAGTTATATTTTGGTATTGTTCTAATTTTATTAATAATTTTGTACATATTCTCATCAGTTCTTTCATAAAATTTAAAACATCTTTTAATTTTATTCTATTATGCTTTAATGTTTTAGCTTTGCTTTTAAACAACAAAAAATACAACGTATTGATAATTTGTGGTTTTGTTTCTTAATGCATATGCAATAAAATTGTTTTTATTTTTATTTCTCGAAAACGAAGCAAGATATGAAAACAATTTAACAGACAATAAAAGGATATTTTTAGTTGCTTAATCCGAAAAAAATATAAAAATTACCAAAAACTCAGTGGCGTCTTATTTTCTGCCAATATTATTTGTTAAGGCGTCCCCTGAGACGTAACTGGACGTAATAATTTAGCGCTACACGAGCGTTTTATCACTAAAATTATCATTACCAAAATTAAATTAAAATCTGCTAAAGGATATTAAAAATATTTATAATTAAATTACTCGTTAAAATTATTTTAATAAAAAACTTAACCCCAAATATCTCCGTTTATGCTGGATTTATCAAAAATTTTTATGAGACATAATTTGATCAAAAATTAATTATCTTTAAGAACCACAACATTTAAAAATTCCTATCATCGAAAAAATTCTTTGCACCATGGCGCCACCTACATCTTGTATTATTTAAACACATTTTTTACACAGTTGTTAAGCCAATCATAGAGGCTAAAAACTGGCGTTTACAGAATTTACATGTCACATATAGTTTTCAAAATAATTGGCCTGGGAGTTTTTATTGAAATGCATTTCTCGCATATTTTGTAAATTTTATAATAAAATGCATGTTTTCCCCAAATTATTATTTTAAGAGCATATTTTTATATTTTCGGCGAAATAAAATAATTAAAAACGCCCGGTCATGAAAACTCGTAGACTCATAGGCTTAATGCCCAGTCCGGCACTTGTTTTAGAGATTTTCCAATCTGAAAATAATTATATAATAATTAATATTTATATTTTGGTTATACACAATTATTGGGGTTTCCGGGGTTTGCAGGTATATTGTTAGGGGTTATTTGTTGTCATTTAATAATGCCTTAATTATTACCTGCTTAACAAACTGTATTTATATCGGGTTGTAATACGTACTTCTGTTTCAGATTGCTGAAATATTTCAGTATTTTCAGTATGAAACAATAAAACTAGTGATTTCAAATTTGTGTTTAAAATATCCAAAATGGCAAAAACGTTTTCGTGGATCAAAAATTTCCCAAAGTTAGAGTTAAGTGGAGAAAAAATCTTCTAAAACGCTTGTGCAAAAATTATTGTTTGTGAAAAGAAGTTCCAAATCGATCAACATTTGAAAACATCGCTGCATAAATCAAAGTTACAAAAAGTGAAATCTGAGCCAGTTCAGCTGAGTGTAAAAAACGCATTTCAAAATGTTGGAGAAAAATCGAAATTTGAAAAGGAAATTTTTCAAGAGGACTTATGCAAGGCTTTGGTTGCAGAAAACATACACTTTCAAAAATTGCAAAATCCGCAGGCTAGAGGTTCTGAATTAAGGCCGTAATATTCTACGCAGAGCATTTCGAAGCCATTAAAGAACTAATTTTGGATTTAGATGACTATTCGCAATGTTTTGTGGAAAGTAAAGAGTTGTTAAAAAATGTGTAGTTAAAGATCTTGTTTTTATTAGGGTTAATTTCAGTTTTACACGTTTTAAAAGTTTTAAAAGGATTTTTGAAGGTAAACCATCTAACTAAGTTGTATCTTGGCCTTAGACTGTACTACCTAAGTTGCAGTATGTCCGATTACATCAGTAGATGTTGAACGAAGCTTATTTTTGTATAAACATATTTTTACTGATAGAAAACAATCCTTTTTAGTTGAAAATTTTGAAAAATATTTAGTAATAAATGCCTTTTATACAATTTCAGGTTAAAAAATGCTTACTTTCATTTTTCTTTGTTTTTTTTTGCATTCTTTTTAAATACACATATTTTTGAGAACCCAGTGTACCATATTTTACTATAATAAATTAAGATATATTGCATACCAGTATGCATATTTGGTCAAAAAATGCATATAACTGCATATTTAAAGGCAAACAAGGCATATATATGCGCATGTTTTGGTTGAATTTAAGTGCATATATTCCTTGCTTTAGTCATTAGAAACCTTTTCTAAAATCCGACTATGAATAAATAAGTGTGGTAAATTTTTTTTAGTTTTATTATGGAATGGTTTTTCAATGTACAGGTTGTCCGGAAAATACGTGTACAACGTTTGACGACATACTCCTGGCGTCAAAATAGGTCGATCTAGGCCGACTTAGTTATTTCCAAAATTGTCTCGTTTAGCCGGTTAAGGGCGTCAAAAATTTGTAAAAATATTGGTTTTTCCTAAATTACGTGAAAACCTGCTAATCGATTTTAATGATTTTTAGTGTGTATACTAATGCTATAAAATGACGTTTTCTAGTAGTATAGTCACCGGCTGTAAATAAGTGGAAGTGTTATAAAAGTGATATAATACGTCAACATTTCTCCTGATTTTTTTATATCAACGGCGTTATGACAACCCGGATATTTTTGTCGAGTGAAGTGGATGGTATTTTACCTCTTTAATATTTTTCGTTGGATGAGCTGTTTTGCCAGAAAAAAAAATATTTACAATTACTTGCATACATCAATTATTAACATTAGTAATAAAATTGAAATCAAATTACCTGAAACAATAATTTTTTTAGTGACCTTGTCGCTATGGCATTTAATAATTTAACAATTATTGACAAATTGTCACCAATCTATGAAATTGACTAAAGTATACTATCAACATTCTTGAATTACAAGTTCATTTTACCATTAAACATGGAAAATTATACGAACTCCGAGAAGGTTGACATGCTTCTGGTATAGGGGTTTTGTCAAGAAAATGGGCGTCAAAGTGTTAGGGTTTACATGGAGAGATTTCCTAACCGTCGAATACCAAGCCACCAAACAGTTGCCAACATCGAGCGTCATCTTCGAGAAACGGGCAGCTTTGAGAAAAAAATTAAAGGCAGGGGTCGTACGCGAACAACTCGAACTGTGGAAACAGAAGAGAACATTCTGGAAAGAGTTGAAGAAGAACCAAGTACCAGTACCCGTCGCTTAGAACGTGAGTTACATGTTCCTAAAACGATTGCCAATGAGGTATTGAAAGAACAGTTGTTACATCCATATCACATGCAAAAATCCAGGAACTTTTACCGACTGATCCCTCATGCTACTTACATTTTGTCAATTTATTAGAAACAAAAGAATCCATGATTCAAATTTTTGTAGAAAAATATTGTTTACTGACGAGGCGTGCTTTACAAGATCTGGAGTAACCAATCTGCACAACGAACATATTTATTCCGATGAAAATCCACATTCCATTAAAGTTGCACATCATCAGCATCAATTTAAATTAAATATTTGGGCAGGTATTATTGATCGCTACCTTATTGGTCCTGTTGTTATTCCAAACAGGTTAGATGGAAATATTTGTTTAAATTTTTTGCAAGACACATTACCAATCCTTCTGGAAAATTTGCCCCTTTTACTTTGGAGGGAAATGTGGTATTATATGCGTGATGGTGCCCCGCCCCATTTTTCCGTTGCCGTTCGGCAATACTTACACCATCAATATCCCAACCGATGGATTGGAAGGGGCAATGATGCACCAGTTAAATGGCCAGTACGTTCTCCGGAGTTATATATGTGTGACTTCCTTTTGTGGGGCGCTATTAAAACAGAAGTTTACAAGACTCCGGTAAACACATGCCATGATTTATTGACGCGGATTTCAAATGCAAGCAACCATTTTAATAACCTCGAGACATTAAATATGGTTCAATATCATTTTTTAAGAAGTGTTAATAAGTGTATTCAGTAAGATGGCGGTCATTTTACACATTTGAAGCCCTTGGTGCAAAAAGGTGTTAACTCAAAATTTACAGTTTTGTGAAAAATTGATTTTACTTTTAGCAATTGGAACTTTTGTATAAAAGGCATTTTACTTATTTTGGTAAATCATAATACATTAAAATACATTTAAAAATCTTGCAGTATATGACTTTTTTTATAAAATAGCATTGGCTTTCAGAAATCAATAAAAATACTTGAAAATTTTGAGTTAACACCTTTTTTTTAGAATTTGTTTTAGTAGTTAAAGTAAATTATATACACCAAAAAAGTGTTATTTAGAAACATATTTATTAAATAATTATTACACAAAACATTCAACATTAAAATTTAAATTTTCTCTCGTTTGAGGTTGTGGTAGAACCTTCTGAAGTTTTCTGGAATGAATGGAATTTTTTCCTAAATGTTATTGAATTTTTTAGCTGCAATTGCCCGACTTCTATCTATAGTTACTAAAACCAAATAATTTTCTTGATTTCTATCGATTTTTCTGCTCTTTTCATATCAACACTGCTTCTCTTCTTCAGCCTCGTCAAAGGAGTATCTGTATTTGGTACCAAACCCTTCAATCTATATCCACCTAACATCCCTAAATAAAACTTTAATATTAAAAGAAGTTTTTTTCTTGCTTCGGTCATGATTAACATATATTGATCCACTGTGTAAACATTTTGTTGTTTTCTGATTGCCTTTTCTACAGCAGCAGAATCTCTATCCGAGTCCATAAACGTGTGCCCTACTTGCGGAAATGTATAATCAATTTTCTTAAAAACACCAGTGTTTATCAAATAATGCCATAAACAAACAATGAAAACATTTTTGTTTTGACCTCCAGCCGAATCACTCCATGCAATCAGATTATCAAAGGCTATGTTATTTATTTTCATGTTCTCGAGATAAGCTAAAATTGAACTACCAACTTCTTCAGTTCCACAAGACCCTTGGTTTTCTGTCCAGATATAAAAATACCCTTTCCCATTTTACTGCTGTGTAGAAATTGTACGGTGTTTTCATTATTCTTAGCAATTTTTCGATCGTTCTTTTGTTGCTCAAAAGCTTTTTTGAATTTTGCAATATGTTCCTCAGTGGTTCCCACATCACATATTTTACAAGTATCTGTTTTCGGTGAGCCAAAACCAAAAAAAAGTCAGTGACAAAAATATACATGTAAGTAGTGTTAGATACCGGAGTAATATTCTCGTTAATACATTGGTCTACATACATGTCATCCATTTTATTAATGGATAGCCATGGAGAAAGATAGAGGTGATTAGGATTTTTATGTCTCGAATAATGAGAGATTTTACTGGGAAAAGATTTAATGTGGTTATGCACCAAATTACGTGTATCTTCAGGTGTAGCATTAGGTCTGTTATGATGACAGCCTTTTTGATCTAACTTAGGAGCTGATATACCTCCAGATATTTGATTCCTGATTAAATCCATCTTTTTACGACCAACGCTTAACATTGACATAGCTGCTGGCTTACAGACTTGCTGACGTTCTCCTTCTACTATGAAAAAATATTTAAAATACTTTTGACGATGCTTGTTGACTCCAGAAGGCTGCTAAACACCGAATGGTTCCATAAGTCCAAACAAATAGGTGTTTTTGTGATTCACCTCTAACGAGTAATATTCTTGAGATAAACGAATCCGCCTCTCGTTAGAAAACCGACCTTCGCATTTTAGCCGACACTTTTTCCCACACAGAACATATTCAGATCTTGAGTCGATAATGGTTCATCAGACAAATCTTCCATCATCATATTAGCACTTACAGCAAGACCGAATCTTTTTTTTGTTCGATCTCTTATCTACAATATTATTCGTGAACGAATTTATAGAATTTCAAATTTATTGATGTTTTTGCTTCGAAAAAGTTGGGCTACTTAACCAAAATTTTCACGACTTCGTCCTTTTCTAAATGAGAGTTGCAGCACGTGGCTACATCTCGTGGCAACCACACACGTCCAAGGATTGGGTCTGACGGAAAGGATAAGGGACAATTCTATGCACGAACTTATTATAAGTTTGTGTTTTTTGAATTCGTCCTTTTCTGTTTGCGTATATTGCTGCTTATTTACGACTCCGAACAAGAAACAATTCGTTTTTACTTGTCTAGGTCTGTTGCACAACCTTTTCAAAGATCGATAACTTTGGCGCCATAACTAAAACTTAGGTTAGAATTTAAAAAATTGTAAATATGTTTTATTTACGTGCCAAAACAATAATTTAATGGAACTGTTATTCACTCCTAAATATAAACATACCTTACCTTTTAATTTAATGGAAAAAACACTAAAAACACTAACAATACCGAATAACCGTTTACAACTAAACGTGTCTAAACGTAGATAACTGTAATGCAAAAAGGTGTTATCTTCGAAGTTAACACCTTTATGCATATAATGAATGAATTAACACTTTCTTGCACGAAGAAAATATTAATTGAAAAGAGATAACACTATTATGATTCTTTGTACCGACGAAATCAGTGCCATCTAGCGCCTAAAAAATATACTATCAGATGCCCAGTTAACACCTTTTTGCAATGCAAATCAAAAATTACAAAAAAAAGTAAGTTAACACCTTTTTGCACCAAGGGCTTCATTTGCTTAAGTAATGTTTTCGTTTTACTGAGTTTCTTACAATATTTTTAATACATACTTCCAACTTTGTTTTACTTTTTTTTATGATTACTGTTAATAACTTTTGATGTATGCAGGTAATTGTAAATATTTTTTTTCTGACAAAACAGCTCATCCAACGAAAAATATTGAAGAGGTAAAGTAGCTTCCAAATACATCCAGTCACTCGACAAAAATATCTGGGTTGTCATAATGCCGTTGATATAAAAAATCAGGAGAAATGTTGACGTATAATATCACTTTTATAACATGTCCACTTATTTACAGCCGTTGACTATACTACTAGGAAACGTCATTTTATAGTATTAGTCTACATACTAAAAATCATTCAAACCGATTAGCAGGTTTTCACGTAATTTAGGAGAAATCAAGATTTTTACAAATTTTTGACGGCCTTTACCGGCTAAACGAGACAATTTTGGATATAACTAAGTCGGCTTAGGTCGACCTATTTTGACGTCGGGAGTCTGTCGTCAAACGTTGTACACGTATTTTCCGGACACCCTGTATAGAGGTAGTAGGTTTTTTTTTGGTTTAGCCTCAATAGATCAAGTGGCGTCCACGGCAACACAACGACGAAGGAAGATCTGGTGCCCCTATCGTTCGCACTATATGACGACTCGTTGCATAAAAAAAAGGTTGCCATAGTATAACTAAATTAATTTTCTTCACAATATCCTGGTTTTCATTTAGGCAATAAAAACGACATAACAACAACAAACAATTTTTCAAATAAAAATAATCTCTCTCAAAACTACAGTAATTTGCCAGTTTTGTACGTTACGTTTTCCTTTCATAGAAATTAATAGCCGGCATAATCTTAATAAGACACTTTGGGTAAATATCGTTGTAATACATTAATCGTTATTAGAAGTAGAAGCGGAAACACATGCTACTAATTAATCTTAATTTTTATAACACAATTACTAATCTGTTTATTTGTTATTTTTTATTACCGCAATTTTTTTAAAGTTACTTCTCATAATTTTCTAATAGAAATGTATACTCGAATATAAAATCGTCTATCTTCATTAATATTGAACACAACTAATTGAGCCAAAAAACAAAACGTTGAGAAAATACGTGGTTCAATTTAGAATTACTATGCAATATTGTACGAATCCTAGAATGTTCCACAGGGTGTTTCAAATTTTGGGAAAAAAACACAACATGTATGTTATATCCGGTATACCATAAAAATTAACTTCCTAACAAAAATTGCGAGTGCAGTAATATTCCTAAAGGATAAACCTATCATGTGCAAAAAAAATCATTTAAATCGGACGATAGGTGTAGAATATTATATATAACTGTATATGTAATATTACTGTTCAGTGTAGTTTCCTTAATAGTGTTAGGGAAATAGGAAATAAAGAAAATAAATAAATGTAGTGCACAATATGACATTGTGAGAAAAGAGGATCTAAATTACAGCAGTAAAATGAAGTAATTAATTGTTTAAAGTTGTGGCATTTTCTAAAAGTTCATACAAAAATTAAGCGGAATTTCAATTTAAACCTCACTAAATGTAGAGAAAGACCGAACAACATCCTGTATTGGCGTAGGCACGACAGAAGTCTCGCAGGAATCAGACCCGAAGGGCATAATAGCCAGGCAGCGGCTTCATGAGATAAAGGAAGCCGCGACATTCATTTCCTAGATCTGAAGTAATTAATGCCGCTGCAGGACAAGCGCCTCTCCTGCGGTTTTGTTTTCCTGCTGCAATTGTTCCGCAACTTCCTGGTGCCTGCTTTCTGCCTGGAAAACTTACGACCGGACAAAAATACGCAACGGCGAAAACACAACAATGTGTAAGCCCGAACCGCATTTTCGACTAGATTTACTGATTTTCGGAAAGTTTTCCAAAACTTCTGTATTGTTTGCGGTACAGTGATATAAGCCATTGTATTTAAGATAAACCGTCACTGTAGTTTTTTACTGCTGACCATTATGATGGGTTGCCTTGCTCTTCCTTAATATAATACTTATTTAAAATATTATTATTTTCTCGCAGCTAAATATTAATTACAATAATAATAATGAAATACTTTATTAAGAATAAGACATAAGTAGGTGAATGAATAAATCAAAATCCTTAAAGGGTGAAGTCTAGCTGAGCAGTTAACCCTGACAATGCTCAGCTTATATTACTTAACGTCTCCTAATATATACAGGGTGTTCCAAAAGTAATGGGACACAGAGCAACAGCAGACTCCTTAAGGCGAAATAATACGATTTATTTAAACTTGCGTTATTCCAAAATTGATAACAACCAAGATACAAGGTGTCATAGTTTTAATTTTGTTTTCATTCTGTTGCGATTATTTCTTAACGCAACAACATATAGCAGCAGCACAAAATTAAGGGTTTTGGGGTTTCTTGAGGTGAGGAATTCAAAATTATGCATAGTTTTAATGTAACCAGTATAGGGCGCTATCTACGGCAGAAATAGAAGCGGCAGTAATGTCAAGTCGGAAACGGCTAAATCGCTGCATCGAAAATGATGGAAAGCAATTTGAACACCTTAAATAAGTTTTAATTTTGTTGTATTATTTAATTTATTTGTTGTTGTTTTTTGGTTCATAGTTTTAAATGTTATTGTAGCTTATAAATAAAAATATTTTTATCGAGCAGTTGCTATAAATATTGCATACCAGCAGCGAAACTGTCATTGTATCACTCGGCGTAAGTTAACTTTTATCCTTTTGTTTTATTTTATTAAATCATGGCCTGCCTCGCTATAAATACAGCATTTAAGGGTAATAAATATTATGATGCATTTTTTTAAATTAAAAAAGATATATAAAACGTGTTTGTTATAAGTAAAAAATAAAGTGACTACAAAATAGTCATTTCTATGAAGACATCTAGCCTCTATCAAATTTCTAACAGACAATAGTTAGCTAGAGCACTTTATTTATTTTTTCAATAATTAAATGAAAACGGTCTCGACACTCATCTACTATCTTCGCAATAATTTTAAAACGAGATATCGATCCCCGGTTTTCAGATTTTGTTTTTTTCAACTAATAACCTACCAAACGAAGTAAAAAAATCTGTATGCTACCATTAGCATTTATGAAGTAATCGGAACTAGTATAGCATTTTTTCAACAGCGCCACCTACCGCTTAGCATTAAAATAAATAGAATTTTTTTAAAAGCTAAGTTTAATTAACTTTAAAAGACCTTTCAAAAATAAGCCCTAGTTTGTTATATTCGGTTACCGCAAACCTAAGTTACATCAGTTTAAAGTATCTAAATTATTATCGGTCACCCTGCCGTTGCCATGGTAATAAGGGAAAAATTGTCATTATAAAATTTGTAGATATTTGAACAAGGAATGTTAAAAGTAAATATCTTACCTACATTAAATGTGAAATATTAGGAGATTTTAACGACTTTTTGTGACACCATAGCAAATACGACCCCCAGCGGTAAAATTAGGAACTTAAAAGTATTTTTATTCAAATTCTTTTGGCAATATTTGTTAATAATTTTTTTACCTTTAAATCGTAACATGAATACTTTTCGAGATATAGCCGCTCCGTACCCTTAACTGTTTACCCTGTATATAATAATATATAATATAGCGTCTTTTAGTCTATTGATTTGGCATTTGCGGAGCGTATTTTCACTCTACAGTTTGCGCTATTTCAGTATGATTCAATCACTTTTTATCGCGTTGGTCATTGATCAATAATAATTAGAGTAATTGTTAGGATTAATAGATAGATAGATAGATAGATAGATAGATAATTTATTAATGTTAGGGTACATAGTACTTACACAAGTCATCAATATTGTATAATAAATCTTTTAGATAAAAATTTTAAAATATAATTTAACACATAGTCTAAAATAACCAAGTAGGTACTTATACAAAAAAAAAATAAAAAATATGATTAAAAATTTAAAACATTACAATTTAAAAATTCGTCAATGGAATAAAACGCCTTCTTCACAAGGAACATCTTAACCCTATTTTTAAATGCGCTAAGAGACAGTCTTCTAATCTCAATTGGTAGCCTGTTGTAGAGCCCGATCCCCAAAAAGCCAGGTCCACTTTGACATCTTTTTAGCCCTCTATAAACTACAGCTAAGTTATCTCTGCTGCGAGTATTGTAGTTATGCAACTCACCGTGTGTCAGATACTTATCCTCGTTACTTCTCACATAAAGAAGGGTTTCCAGCATGTAAACCGAAGGAAACGTAAGTATGCCATGCAATTGAAAAGCATCTCTACAATCCTCCCTAAACGAGAGCCCAGCAACTGCCCTCACTGCTCTCCTTTGCAGTCGAAAGACTCTACCCACATGACTCGAGTGGCCCCACACAACAACTGCATATGACAGGACAGAGTGCACCAGCGCATAATAAGCAGTTCTCAGCGTCACAGTTGAAACAGCAGCACTAAGCTGCCTCAGAGCATAAGCACCACTCCTGAGTCTGTCACATACAGCGTTAACATGATGCTCAAACCTAAGTCGAACATCAATATGAATTCCAAGAAATCTCACACTCTCAAGATTCTCAGGCACACCGGTCAGGTCTCTCAAGGCGAAAATCACTTCATGGGTTTTATCCTTATTTAATAAAAGTTTGTTAGCTTTAAACCATTCTTCCGCTCTTGACGGCGTCACACGTAACATCTCCATCGTCATTTCAAGTGAATCCCCGCTACAGGACAGAGATGTATCGTCTGCAAAGAGAGTAAGAGCACCTGGATCATTGATTGGAAGATCATTGATATAAATAATAAATAATAATGGTCCCAATACCGACCCCTGTGGGACTCCAATATCAACAACCCTCTCCGCAGACACCACATCCCCGACACGAACAGCTTGGGTCCTGTTATCTAAATATGACTTAAGTAATTTAATACTATCAGGATGGAAATTATAAAATTCAAGTTTACGAAGGAGAATGTTATGCGTGACACAATCAAAAGCCTTACTAAGGTCGCAGAAAGTTGAGGCGTGATATTCATGTCCCTCAAATGATTCCATTATACTGGAGACTAAACTGAGTATTCCTAGGACCGTTCCTCTATCCTTTCTAAAGCCAAACTGCGTCTGTGTGAAAAGATTATTTGCTTCAAAAAAGTTTACTATTCTAATTGCCATGCACTTTTCCAATATTTTTGAAAATATTGGGAGTAAGGAAATGGGTCTATAATTTGATGGCAAGGCAGCATCACCAGCCTTGAAGATGGGCGCTACTATTGCCTTTTTCATTTTATTTGGGAAAGTGTTTGAATGAAAGCATTGATTGCTCAGTTTTGCTAGAGGGATATAAATTATATTTTTTATAGTTTTAACTATTTTTACATTGAGGCCATACAAATCAGAGCTATTTTTATTAACAAGGTTGTCAATAATATCTCGCACCTCTATATAGGATACATCAGAAAAAGTAAATTTCTCACAACACAAATTAAAACCTTCCAGATTATCAAATGGAGACATACTGGAATCTTCAATTCCTCTTATCAGATTATGAGCAATGTCTGCAAAGTAGTTATTAAATTCTTCAGGTGTTAAGCTAGAGTTTGTATCTTTATTGGGCATTTTTTTACCACGAAACTGATCAATCAATTGCCACATCCTCTTTACAGGGTTTTTTGACGTATTTATCAATCTATCATTGGCTTACCTTAGCTGCCTTAAGAGCCTGTTTATATATGTTTTTAAATTTATTCAATTCAATTCGATCCTGTACCAGCCCACTCATTCTTGCTCGGTCACTCAGAAATCGTAAAGTTTCTCTCATTTCCCTAAGTGAGTCATTAAACCAGCTAATATTCCTTGCCTGATCAGATCGAACCCGATAAGTTTTTTCAGGAACGACCAAAGATATGCCTCCCACAGTTTCTCAACAAATATATCAAACTTCCTATCTACAGCAATGTCCACCTGTTCGACAAACTCCCATGAAATTTCACTAACATAACCATGAAAAGCATACAAACCCCTCTCAGTTATAGGTCTACATACCTTTTTCCCTTCTATCACTCTTTGGTCCTTATGCTCCACTGTGAGTTGTATAATTTGACTACTGTGATCTGACAAATTTGAATCCAAGGTAGTAACTGAAATAAATTCTGGGAAAAAATTTATAAAAATATTATCAAGACAAGCATCCTGCCGTGTGCCCTCAGCAATCAGTTGCCGAAAGCCGCTGCTTATAAGAATATCACAGAGATTAATGCATTCAGGCTCATTAGTGCCAAAATGCACATTAAAGTCACCAAGAAGAACAATTTTTTTATTTAAACCAATCTTAGAGATCACGCCCTCAACAGCCTCCAGAAATATCTGAAAATTACCAGCAGGAGGTCTATAAAAGGTAACTAAATAAATATTATAATATAACAGGAGAACAGAGCTTATTTCCACTGATTTTTCTATGCTCAGAGTATCAATATAATTGAGGGTAGATGTCCCCAGTGAAGGCACCCCAAATATTGCAGAACCCCCCCCCCCCTTTACTGTCACTTCTAGCAAAGAAACTCCTCTCAGGGTAACCCTGTACACAGAAAGCCTCCATTTTCTGGTTGGTGAGCCAGTGCTCAGTTAGGCACAGCACATCAACCTGTTAGTCCTGCAAGAATGCCTCGAGCTCATTTGTTTTATTCCTAACTGACCTTATGTTAAGATGAAGAATTTTCAGGGTGCAGTAAAGTTCTGTTTCAGAACCACTCGTTAGCTTGATCTCTGTGTCCGGTTGGTGTTCCCTCGGATCTGCAGATTTAGAAAATGGTTCACCGTTATACCTTCTGGCCATAGGTCTGAACATAAATATTCTTGTCTCCTCCCCACGGGTACTGCCAGCTTAAATGATCCGCAGTATTTTTCTCGTTTTGTTCGCATCTTGTCACACTTGCATCTGGCGTCCAAATTGTTTGCTTTTAAGTATTTCATTATGTCCAGTTCAGAAATATCAGGTGCAAGTCTAGTAATAAACAGAAAACTCATTTTTTCAGCTACTTTGAGGGAACTATTTTGACCAGTTCTAGCACCCTTCAGTGGTTCAGGTCGTTTCGCTGAGACCTGATCATTTCTTCTTTGGGTTCTCCTTTGTCTCACCATTTTCCATCCATCGGTTGAGTCAGAGTTTGTGTTGTCAGTTATTTTATTTTGTTTATTTTCAGTTTGAGTATTAGAAGGTATTCCTTAATTATCCGTATTTTTTGGAACGTCCCTGCGCTGATCATTTTTCCTACTATCGACAATTTCAGGAGTGTCGATACCGTGATCATTATTTTTACGTTGTATTGGGTTTTGTTTTTTAGTATTTCAGCAGAATTCGATGTTTCAGGTTGTTTATCGATGAATTCGACATCATTCACTGTCGATTTTTTATCATCGGCAGCTGACTTCAGACGGGTGGTACGACCGGATTGTGTTGTCACTGTTGCCGGTTTTCTTGTTTTTGCGTTGGAAATCGGGCTGATTGGAGGAATTGGACTTTGTTCCCTGTTGGATTCAAGAACTTTTTTTTTTATCTTCCAGCTTTTTCAATTTTCCTCTCAGTGCATCATATTTTTGTTCCAACTTCAGGTATTTTTGATTCAATTCTTGATATAACACTCTTAATTCCGCGATTTCATCGCCTCTTTGTAGGTTATGAAATTCCTCTTGGGGAATATGTTTACAAACGGCCGTTTTTGCCTTACTAGCCTGTTGCAAACATGCTGGATGAAAGCTGTTATTGCACTTTACACACTTTATAAACGAGACTACTTTCTTATCACAATGAAAACATATAATTTCACCTTTTCAATTGTTCGAATCTTCAACGGTATTGCAACTTGCCATGTTGCCACTCGTAAGGTAATAAAAACTAAACGAATTTTTAGCTAATTTTTCTTTTTTTTTTATTAATTTATAGCCAAGTTTGAGGTCGTTGATGGCAAATATGATGTTTTCTTCTCCGGAAATAAAAAAAAAAAATAATTAACTGAGGGTACACGTTTTGCTTTAAAAGAGCATCATCTCATCAGACCTAAAAAATGGCGGAAAGAAGTTTGTCTCTTTTCTGTTTGTCAGACCCAATCCTTGAACGCATTTCGCCGTATTACGGCTCATCCGCAAGGAAACATAGTCTGACGAAAAGGAAATTGACCTAACAGTGCACTTCAACACATAATTTAACGATACATATGCGAGATCTTGCACGACCAACCAGAACATAGAGAGAAGACCTATTGCCACAGCTTAATATAACAATCAGCTCGAAGACTCGACGGCGGCACTTTCATCTATTAGATTGGACTAGACAAGGACGCAATGCGCATTTTCTCTCTCGTGCTTGGGCTATAAGTCGGGGCCGGACTACAAATATTTAGTAGTTAGTAAATTATGTGTAACAGTACCGTATTGTATTTTAAAATTTCAAGAGTCAGGTAATTTTTATTTCAAATCCTACCATAAAAAAGCGGCATTAGTGTTTTTTCTGCTTTTTTACAGTTCTTTTTGTGATACTACATTATGTACTACAAAAAATTAAATTGTGTTTAGTAGAGAAAATGAAGGGTGGGGTTTACGAAAGTGACTCGTCATGAATTACCTATATACAGTGACAGAACAAGATGTTGCATTATGGGAAAAAATTTTGTATTAAGATTAAAAAAAAATAAAATACCGTAGATAGCCTCTGCATATCGTAAAACCGAAATATGCATAAAAATAAATTTCAAAAATACAACTGTATACAGGGTAGGGGCACATATTTGATTTTCATTGAAGGGTAAAGTAGCTTTATTTTCAGAGACACGTACAAAGGTTGTTAAGAAAAGTTATTTAGAATTAATTTTTATACCTAATTATAGAATCTTAGTTACCTGTGGCAGATATTAAACATTACACCCAAATTCTGAAAGAAGGTTTAAGATTTAGACCAGGTCTAAATTTAGATCTTCCAGCCGTCCAGGTGAATTTTGTTGGGGCTTTGATATTAGGCGTCATTCAAAATTCATTTTGTTTTTCAATATTTTTCAACTTACCTCTTTTGTAAGTAAATTCTTGTCCTTGGACCATCTTTTAAAATATAGTTTGGTCCTGTTTATTGCAAAAATGCGTTTAAAAACATTATCTTTTAAGAAAATTTAAAGAAAAACAAAAATTAATTATTAATAGAATACTTAGCTGTCTTATTCTGACACTTGTCAGTTTAAACTTTTGATTGTCAATTTAAAACGGTTTAGCGTACGAGAATTAGGGTGTTATGGTTTCAGCCGCTTCGGCTTTACGATAATTATTTAAAATTGCCATAAATAAATTTTTTGTGTGATATTCGTATTCGAAACCGTCTTTGGTTCTAAATAATGTAAATAAGTAATAGGAAAATATTTTAATTTCGGTAAAAATTGGTGCAACATCTTGTGCTGTCACTGTAAGGTATGAATTTGGTTTTTTTGTAGTAAATTGCAAGGGGACTATTTTAATAAAAAAATACCCATAATGATAAATATTTTAATTACAAATAACTAACTACATATATTACAAAATAAACTATTATTGTACTTATAATGGTATTCATTAAAATTTATAATCTATACATCCATACTCTCTCTCTTTCTCACCTCACCATGGCACAAACAAATAATAAGGTCATACTATGACAATGTATAAAAAAAATTCAACACGGGCGAAGCCGCGGGGGAACATGCTGGTCTACCTATCTTTCTACTTTTGCACTACGCATCAGTATTTGAGATCTTATTTAGGAAACTTGGGACTTACTACAACTGTAAAAAAATCAACTAAGTGATGAAGACTGAACAAAAATATCATTAAATTTACTGATTTTTCCATATAATTAATTTATTTTTGTTGATTTTCCTAAAGTTCTCGTTTATTCTTTTTAAAGTATAATAAATTCTTACTCTTAAGTAAAGGCTTATTATAAAATTAGTAGGAAAATATTTACAGGGATGAATAAAAGGTAATAAATTGCATAAGTCCAAATACGTTGCGCAAATGTTCGGTTTCGTTATTAGAGCCTCAAAACGCTCTTGAAATATAGTTTCAATCTTACAAACTAATTTAACAAAATCGTCATTGGGCATTTTTAAATTACCAAATGTATCCTTATTAGAATTTTCGTATGCTTTGAGAAAACAGTATACTGACGAATCATCCAACTCTTTCTGGTCTTTGCTATATTGTAGACAAGTTGTACACTTTTTCTACAATAATCACACAAATATTTTTACGCACGCCGATGCTAGGCTATCGAGACAAATACGGAATACTGCTACCGTCTACGCTGCCCATGATGTGATTTCGCCAGGTGGGCGGAGCTAACTTTACATGCGCGAAGATCGGCGCTAACTGTTCCCGCCAACAGAGATTTCCAGCTGATTGTTATATTAAGCTGTGCTATTGCCTTGCCGTAATATGGAAAAACATGTTTAAGGATCGGGTCTGAGAAGAAGAAAAGGGACACACTTCTTTCTTTTACATCGCGTTTTCGGATCACAGAAACCAACAATTAGCTTTGAGCGCCACCTGACATTAGATACCTGCTTATGCGGGTTTCATTCCAGCGTTTAGTCTTCTCTAAGTCCTCGCTGGTCTGGTTGGGTTGATAGCTTGATTGCCACGAGATGTCGCCACTTGCAACATCTCGCATATGTATCGTGAAATATGTGAGTTGAAGGTGTGAAACGTCCAAACCACTAAGAACTAAAGGCTTTTAAAATAAATAACAAAATTAAGAACTAAGAAACTTTATAACCACAGGACACACATGACAAATTCAAATAATATATTACACAGGGTAAGTTTTTTAAAGTGTTAAGAGGCAATATCCTGAGAACAGTTCCAAATATTTTCATAAAATTTTGGTGAGGTAATATGGAGTAAAGAAAAACATATTTACCATTTTTTTCTACATTTTGCCCTTTTCTCAATTTTTCTTTCTAAATTTTATCAATAAGTCCAGTTCACTTATTTCGGAATTAATATGCGTTTGCATGGATTCATCTTTGTCAAGCCTCTTAATTGAATTATCCAATGTAGGCACGCTTTGTTCCTCGTATAACTTGTAAATTTTACGCCGTATTATATCTTGATCACTTCCATCTACCTTCGAGAAAATGCCAGTATCGGTTCTTTTTCCTCGCTAAAATGTCACAATTTTCCATACAGTTGATGTTGGAATTTTTGTTAATATGGCAGTTTCTTCTAACGCTACTCTCTCGATGGTCCCGGTTCTCGATAAGAATGTGGCAGCCTTGCTAGTATAATCTCGTTGACACCCGATCAATCGGATATATGAAATATAGCTCGACACACGAGTCTGTAGCTACCAAAAGAATGCGAGCAAAAACACCTTCCTAGATTTACGATGTTGCCACATACCGTTCCTTAATTACAATTTAACATTTGTTAGCAAGAAAACCGTGGATTTTAATGCGTTCATTGAAAATAAATAATAACATATTTAAGAAACTAAGAGCATTTTATTATAACCCTAACATTTTCAAAATCTCTTCTTATTCTATTAATGTTGATATTGATATAGCATGGAAATATGGCAACATAAACGTACAATCAAAGGAAACACGTGCTAGTTGTTAATTTTAATTGGTTCACTCGCGCCGCGTGCCTTAACCGATCGATATTTGTGTGTGACAGGGAAGTAGGGGTTTTTCAGCGCGAGTAACATGAATCTATCCCTGTTTTTCAAATAACTTATAGAGGGCGCTAGTTGCACCCTATACGCCCACTGCATTACGCCTAAACATTTTTGCGGGTAACTTTATTGGGATTCTGATCGAAATTTATTGTAGAATCGTCATTTCTAAAGAAAAAAGGTATACTTCGTTTATTTTATTAAATCAATCTGTTTCCGGGATATTTGCATTTTTAAACAACATTGCATGGAAGTTTTTAATTTCAAGAGAAATAATTAATCAGTTCTGACAATGTGAAATGTTTATTTACGTCAGTTAAAAATTTTCAAGTTTTAATAATTATTTCTTAGTTTATTGCTCAAAACATGGAAGCGAATTTTAATGTGCAAGGTAGTATGTTGTTAATTTTAGAGGAGTGCAGAAAAGACTGCAGAGAAGTTGAACTAGTGTGGGTAAAGACGATTTCTAGCAACCCGAAATCTTACATGGCAATTAAAAACTGGAAACCAGATGTCGTACTGCTGGCAGTTTGAAGACGATACCACGAGTTGTGAGTTGAATTCAAGCGAACGAAAACAAGGTAGTTGGTATTTAAGCTGTTGACCCCAATGTAGATTCCAGGTGATTTGCTAAAGATGCTGAAATGAGTCAAAAATCAGTTATAATCATATTGCACTTGTACAAGTTTTATCCATACCACATTATGCTTCACCAAGAGCTGTACGGGCCAGACTTTGAAAATCGCCTTACCTTTTGTAATTGGATCGCAATTCAAATACAAGAAAATAACAGGTTCTTGAAGAGTGTAATATTTTCTGACGAAGCCACTTTCCACAATAGTGACAGGTAGGATTTTAAGTTGCTCCTCATTATTAGAAATTTAATTTCTTATTGTTGTTTGGTCCTTTTCCTTAAGGTAAGTAGACACAATATGCACTAATGGGCGCCGGATAATCCCCACTGAATGAGAATCCTTCCAAATCAACATCCCTGCTCATTTAATATCTGGTGTGAAATTATCGAAGTTAGAGTTCCTGGTTCTCATTTTCTTGAAGAACATTTGAATGGAGAAATATACGCATATTTTTTAATAAACCAATTACCCTAATTATTAAACCAACACATAAATTTTGACATGTGGTTTCAGCAGGTTAGTCGGTCGAACTGGTCCGGTCAACTAGCCTGCTTGGTCCCCAGATTTCACCCGCCTTGGCTTCTTCTTTGTAAAGGACAAAGTGATGGTAACCGCACCTACAACTTCAGATGATATGAAAAACCGAATACGTTCTGCTCGCTTCTTGGAAATGTTAGAGCGAGTCCGAAATTTATTTGAACAAAGAATGAGAACGTGTTTTGAAGTTGAACGGGGTCAATTTGAACAACTTCTCAAGCATGGAAGACATTAAATAATTTGAAAGTTTCGGTCACACTGCAAAAACCAATACCCGCGTACTGGAAAGTAATGATAAATCTTTTCAAAACGTCCTATGGAAACCAACGTAAGGAAGCGCCGCTGATAACGTGGAGCTCTTTTATAGCGGGGTTCATATTCTTCCACAATAAGCTGCAGACTTCGTCTGGGCCACGCTTATCTTCTCCGTCATGGTATATGTAAAAATCAGCAGAATCTATTTTTAAATCATGCACACAAAAAATATAAAGTCATAGTTTTCTTAGGTAAAACATTTCCTGTGATTTTGCATATAGTCAAATACGATCGCTCCGATATCATCTTATTCTTGATATAATGCTATCACGTTCTTTTGTTTCTGACAAAGCTTTTTAGTTCGTCTCAACTGAATGATTTTTTCCGCAACTGCCACGCGTTTAGCAGTATCATTCAGTGTTGTGCTTTTAATTTTTACCTTAAGTTCCTCGTATATTGAACAAACGTCAACTTGTGGCCGTCCAAATCTGTATCTGTGGTTATCATCAGATCATACTTCATCGTGTTAGTATATTCTGGATACCTTTTGCAGAAGAGATCGTGTATTATCTTTAGGTTGATTGATTGATTGATTACTCTTAAATAACTAGGTCGGCACTTACGTCCTGACACCGCAGCCTTTTACAGACTTATTGTATCCCCTAGTTATTCGTTACTGGCCCGCCCACGGTAATTTTACGTCTGGGTAATGTCAGCCAGACGGGACCTACTGTTTATCGTGGGATCCGAACCACGCGCAGTCATTTTCCAATCAACCACCATCCTGATCCCCCCACAGAATCCCACTCCTACAACAGCCCGCCCACACTGCCCGCAAACCGAGGCAAGTCTCGGGTTAAAGACCCGCTGCTATAGGAGCATGATCCTGCGGTTTCAATTCCGATAAATCGTTAGTCAGAAGTACTTGCACTCACACATACAACAACCAAACCCAGTACTTTTTTTATTTGAGCGTACTGTAGCGGGATTCGAACCCGCTCGACTCGAGCAGCGCGAAAGCAGGCTCACGCCATTTCCGGCGCTTTACCCACTTCGGCCACCGAGGCGGTTATCTTTAGGTTAGGCAGCATCCAAGTATTGCATATGTTTACGGCTATAATGCGATTCTTTTAAGGTAAACGATCGAATATGCTCATTCACGCAAGAACTGCTTCATTAGGTAGAACGGTGCCACGGTTCTATCGGTGGTTGCCCATTGGCAATGAGAGACGTTAGCCAAAAAACGACTACTGGTTATAGCGTGTAACACTATGCCTGCACACTTCTTTCAGATTCATTTAAGGTAAAATAGGTGAAGGCATTATTGCGCCTTTTTGGATTTTTATTTTTTGAATCTATAAAAGATCCATAAGAAATGTGTCTTGTTCATTCTTTGCTCGTCCACTATACAAATTTCGCAAAATATGTTGCTTTTCTTCCACAGTAATGTTTTGAGCACACCTTTTCTTACGTGTTCAGTCATTGTCTATATTCGATTTTGCCACCACTTTACGTCCCGTAGTTGTACTCTTACAGGCTTCACTTCAAACGACTGCATTTTTGTACTGCATGTTTATACAGTTGTGTAATTATTACACCTTCCTTTTTCTTTCTTAGCGGCTCATCTTCGTCAACAACCTCTGTATTACTTTCTTCGCTACTACTATCGCTAGACATTTTCGAATTACTAGAAAAAATACAAATTAAAAAACACTTTATACATAATATCCGAGAAAGAATAATGAAGTACCACACGCGATACGCCACGAGTCTGTTAGCGAGGCCTTTATGATCAAACGACTAATGAATGCTGATATTCACCTACAATGGTTTCAAGAAGAACATAAATCCAGGATTTATTTCCTTCTTACAACTGATGAATAAATCTGCCGTCTATAACTGCATAGGGTGTGGGGATTTTAGTTCATTTTGAGCACTAATAGATAAGTGCTTCTCCTGAAATGCTAATGTTAATAAAAGTCATTTTGCCATATCTTGGTGTTTATTTCCTTCTTATAACTTCAATTGTGGTTAACTCTTATCAAAATGATAAAGAAGAATAGATAAGCGGATTGGCATTAAAAAGGTGGGAACCTGAGTACAGGTTATAAGTATCTATTAATTCATTACTCAAAATATTGAAAATGAAATAAGGCTCTTTAAGAGCGAAACATGTAACCTCGGTTAATTATTAAATATTTTTTTAATTGAGACCGTGACTTTGTGTTTGCTTTCCAATATACTTTATACAGCTCTCTTTGGGAATGATGGATACTTTTTTCGTTTTAAAAGTTGTTGCCAACTTAAAGAAAATAATAAAAAAAAAAGAACAAAGAAACCACCCTACGACGGATTCGAACAATACAAGAGCCTGGGCTTAACCACTTGGACATCAATTTAGATAGTCATATGTCTTAGCATAGTCACGTTGTGACCATTGCTAGGGCAGTCTCGCAGAAGCTTGGAATACTTATCCGAGCCTCTATACACCGCTACAACTTTTGGTGCTCTATAAAGCACAAATTCCACCGTCGCTGGAGTACTGTTCGCATATTTTGGGCTCTGCTCCTAAACATACCATGAGAATGCTAGATTCCATTCAAAGAAGAGTAATTCGGCTGATTGGTGACCATGATCTGACAAACAACATGGAAAGCCTTGAACATCAAAAGCAGGTTAGCGACTTGAGTCTAATTTACAAATATTTTCATGCCAGTGCTCAACTGAGGTTGCCCGCTTGATTCCAGCCAGAGCAGGCTTCAAAACTACATGACATGAGGGACTCCTAACTAAAGTAAGAGCATACGGAATGCCAGTTCAATTTTGTTCAGGGCTGACAAGCTTTCTTAAAGACCGTTCTGTGCGAATGACGATAAACGGATTTCTTTCGGAGACGTTTAACAACAACGCCGGAGCCCCTCAATGTTGTATATTGCCGTTCGCCCTCCTTTTACTATACATTAACGATCTTTTAGAAGAAACTGAAAATCCTATATATAACTTTGCTGATAACAGCACATTGCTTCATCTTTAACTTTGGATGCTCGGACATCGGCTGACAATGCACATCTCTATAGGCAGCAAGAGGTCTCACATCTCAACAAGGACCTGGAAGAAATTCTGTCTTGGGATGACAGTAACCAGATAGAATTTAACGCTAAAAAAAAACAGGCGGCAGTTTTTTCTTAAAAAATTAATATTGAAGAACCGGATGTAGTCATAGTAGAGGAAATTAAAGTCGTACTTATTATCAAAGGCATATAAGACAATAATAAATTCCACATGTCATTAAATTAAATATTGACAGATGATGGGTTATTTTGGTCCTTAATTTACAGGTATTGGCCAAAGGTACAACTAAATTACAGTTGTGATTTTAGAGGTATTTACATCTAAGTAATAAAATTAAGAAAACGATATTGTGTATATAATTATGGGTTTTTGCGTTCGTAATTATTGGCAGTGTTTATTGCATATTTATCTTAAGTTATTAGGCTATTAAGTATAAGATTGGCACCTGAAGGTATTTCAATTTAATTGTTAACAACATTACATCGATTTTTTAAGGCTTTTTTGATTGCTAATGTTTCTAATAGGTTGAGTTTTCCACCCTTGTTTTAATTTTGTTGAATATTGAGTGGTTATTTATTATACAGTGGTCCGCTATTCCTGTTTTATTTCGTTTCTTTTTTAAATGGATGTTTTATGTTCTTTAAGCCTGGTTTTAAAGTTTCTACCTGTTTGACCTATATAGATTATGATGACTGTGATGCAATATCCAACAAAATAAAACCCATATATACTCAACACAGGTGTAGAAAACTCAACCTATTTACCAACACTTTTTGATGAGATATAAGGCCCAAATTCGACCATCGCTGGAGTACTGTTCGCATATTAAGGGCTCTGATCCTAAACATACTCTGAGATTGCTAGATTCCATTCAAAGAAGAACCATTCGCTTGATCGGTGACCATGATCTGACAAAGAACCTGAAAAACATTGAACATCGAAGGCCGCTTGGCGACGTCAGTCTATTTTACAAATATTTCCATTGCAAATATATCACTCTGGAATGACCTCCCTGAGGCCGTGTTCCCCAACGAGTATAATCTCCAAAGATTGAAGACCAACGTGAATCGCTTTCTGTGCACACGCACCGCTCGCAGAGCGCCATAAAGGATTAATCCTGCGGTGATGTGCCTTATCAATAAAAATAAAGAGCATAGATTAAATATCCAAGCGCTTGGCGACTTAACAGAAACGCGAACGGGAATACGTAGGCAAACGTTCTTGCGGCACTTTAAAAAACACGGTGCAAATCCGACGTTAGAAAGTTAGAACAAAAAAAAAAACGCTAAAAAGCAGTACTACTAACCTCACTTATTTTGAAGTTTCTGTAAGCAATGGAACTAAAAGACTGCAACTTATTTGAGTAAATAAATTATGAAACAAAATAAATATTACACAAAACGCACTTTGTGGAAATAAGGCAAGTTTAATATTCCCCACAAAGTCAATGGTTGCAATTTAAAAGTTGCTACGCTGAGAATTAGATAATCAGCAATACCCAACTATAATGCATGACCACTTTTATCTCAGTAAATAGTACTCGCTATAGGTGCCGCGTATATTGACCGATGCATCTAAAGAGGCAAGAGAGAACTGAGCTAAGTTTAGGGGTGAAAACTTCGTTACTGAGAAAAGCAAAAATGTAATTAACATTGATACAGGCAATGAGACATGAACATATCATTATAATTTGAAAACAAAACAGCAGTCACCTGGCTGGTGCTTTAAACGTGAGTGACCTTCTAAACCAAAAACAAACTAAAGTTAACATTGTACGTTGACAGACTAAAATTAAAAAGGACCCTGGTTTATCCGCATTTTTTTTTTAGCTGAGTACGGTACTTAAAATTTACTTCACCCATATTATTTTACAGAACTGGTTTATTGTTGTTTATTATATTTTGAATACCCTAATAATAGCAGTCATTTAGGTCGGTTTCTTATATTTGTGAACACACTTTACCAAGGTTCGTCGATTGCGTGGTGTTAAAAATGATATCCTAGGACTTTTACTAAAGTAGTTATGATTGTTGATCTCGTTTAGTAATCAAAGCACTATTTTATAATTAAATATGTTTAAAAAGTCCGTAAATGAATAAATAAGTAATAAAATGTCTAATGCCAAATGAGCCAAATTAAAATGAACATTATAATGGAAACGACCGAGTTAGGTATTAGTTTTATTTACCTATTATGAACTGACCATCATAAAACAATATTTTACGATCCGCATGTTACCAGAATATCGGTTTATGCGCGGGTAATATTATTTGCTACTAGAAGAGGCAATAATAGATATTATATGGCATATTAATATGGCCAGTTTCATATTAAACCCTCTAAATTTAGTTAGTCAGAGGGCAGGTCCTAGTAACACACATCTTGTTTAAAGGGAATCATTTCGCTCAGAAATAATTGTTTACTTCGAAAAGTTGCGTGTTTGAGATTAAAGGACTTTCTATATTAACTTATCAACTTGAAACAGGGAGGCACAAAAATGAAAGAAATGTTTAAACTGAAAGAAATGTTTAAACTTATGTGTTTGATTTAAAAAAATCTCCTTAAATGAAAGTATTGTAATTTATCCTGTGAATACATCGATATCTAAGAATTAAAAGATTTAGGGGGTATAGTTTAAGATTTCTAGCATCCGAATAATATTACTAAAGCTGTTAAAACCAAACATAGAGGTAAGCAATCTGATCCCGTCTCATCAACTAGGATTTAGACAATGCAATTCTACTATAGATGAGGCTCACAGAATTACTAAGATAATAGAAAAGTCACAAGAAGAGAAGAAGCTACACAGTCTTTCTTAAAGTCGCACACTCATAATCAAGTCGATTATGAGAAAATAATCTATTCTTTTTTATGATAAGACACAGCACTGCAGGATTACTCCTTTTTGACGCTCTGAGAGCGGTGCGTGTGCACAGGAAACGATTCACGTTGGTCTTGAATCTTTGGAGATTATACTAGTTGGGGAACACGGCCTTGGGAAGGTCGTTCCAGAGTGATGATGATCTCCAGATGAAAGAGTTTTAAACAGTGTCGCTCAAAGGACACGAAAATATACGTTGTGAATTTATCATATAATATGTGCCTTAAACAAGACTTGATGTGGAAAGCACAGGGATGGGGAAAAATTTCCCGAATTCTCCCACAAGGGCCAAGGGTCTGACCAGAAGCCGGAATTTAGTTTCACCGAATGACACCGATGACAGTTTTCCTGTCAAACCCAAAAACCTACCGAAAAGGTGACAGAGAATAAACCGTGTTGGAGAGAACATAACCTACGGTGAATCGCGTTTTCGCTCAACGAGGTAGAATTACGGACTCGCGGATCTACGACACACAATAAAATATAACCAGAACAAGCTGAAAGTAACAACGTTACAAGTTGTTTCTGTTCGTTTTTATTAGTATTCTTTAATACATCTTATTTACATGCTCATTATGTTCCTTCAAATATTGCAGATATCTTCTGCGGAAATAATATGTTCGAAGTAATACCCTTGAGGCTAGGCTATGCTGGTGAGCTCATATACAGTGCATTCGTAAAGTAGCGAACAAGTTCAATAAAAATTAAGAGAGGAGTTTGTATTTTCAGTGTAGAGATTTTTAACGTTGCAGCGAAATATACAGGGTATATCAAAGAAGAAATATGACGTCTTTTTTTTTAATGGAAACCACAATTTTTTATTGCAAAATTAGAAAGAGAACACTTTTTTAACACACGACAAGATAAATAAGGGTAGTGGTTATGTAAGGAAACATTGAAGAAAATTGTCTTAAAAATCAAAAATGTGAAAAGATGTATCTAAAGTAAATGTAAATCTGACAATAGCCAAGGTGATTAAGAAATTCTTTTTGTTAAACGTTGTCGATGATATCTGCGTTAATGTTTCTAATATCTTGGTGTATTCGTGCTTTTAAATATTCTAAATTCCCTGGGCGTTTCATGTGTGCTTTACTTTTCAAGTATTCCCACAAGAAAAAATCAAGAGG
The DNA here is from genome assembly GCA_963920685.1 of Polydrusus tereticollis. Classification (NCBI taxonomy): domain Eukaryota; kingdom Metazoa; phylum Arthropoda; class Insecta; order Coleoptera; family Curculionidae; genus Polydrusus; species Polydrusus tereticollis. The sequence goes on from OY987331.1 coordinate 91,814,930, forward strand.
AGTTAAGTCGATCTGGGTGGTCACTCAATCGTCCCTCGCCTACCCATCCAACGCTTTGGACAAACTTCATCTAAATTAGCGCGAATAGGTAAAGCATGTGGCGGGGCTCCATCTTGTTGGAAAGAGAGGGCATACTATTAGAGCGGAGGTGAGGTCATTTTGAAGAAACTCTAAATATCTCGCACTAGTGAGAATATTTTCAAAGAGGTAAGGACCTAAAACTCTTCCGTCAATTATACCGCACCATGCGTTTATTTCTTAAGGGTGTTATGTATGACATTCTGAAAACCAATGAGGATTTTAATGTTGACAACCGATTTATCAGCCTTTTAAAGCAAATTGAATGGATCCGCCTGCAATAAAGTAATTAGTGTATGAACCTATATTTCTTAAGAATTGTCGGTTCGGGTTTTACTGCCCCTAATGGTTAGCATTAATGTTTACTAAAAATCCGATGATGAGTGTCCGCGGTAATTTACCAGATGAGTCGGTATAGAAGAGTATAAAATAATGGGATTTTCATTCTTAAATATAGATAATTCATAACCGATCCTTTAACGTAGGTGGTCACTTTATAGAGACGGCCACAAGCAGAGGTTTTACTGCATTTGCATTTTTCTTGGCACTTTTTGGTCAAGCAATTTTGAGATGTTTCATATCTTTAATTAATGAAGAGATATAGGGGTGCTAGAAAGCGAATCGGAGTGTTAATATAAACAACTTTTATTCACTTCTAATTACTTTATTACCTGACAGAAATTAGCCATAAATTGTATTATAGTAAACATGAGCTATTTTGCAAGTACCCCGCGTACGCGACTGCCATCCATTCTTTCTGATGTTCCTCCGTCGCATTCACGCACAATAAAGGGTACTTTATAAAATAAACATCTACATGAATGCGCAGTTGGAATAGTTATAAAAGTAAACAATCTACAAATACACTGCAATTATAAACATTTTTTTTCTAAAATTTTTCAACTGTTTATTCCCGTCATTAAAATAGTTCCTTAATATAGCGATTATCTGATAAAACAAAATTACATTTTTTTAAATCTTTAAAGAATTTTTGCTCGATTATAAGTTAACTAAAGTTTCTTTCCCGAAGCCTAAGGTTTATAAATTCTATAGTATCGTACTTTGCCGAAGAGAGTGTGACACGCTGTACACTGTTCACTTTCTGCGTCATTTGTAGTTATTTTCATTTTAAGTTTCGACAATTTATGTTCAGGAATAAATAATGAAACATACTTTTTATTTTAAAAGATAAGTGCTAAGAGTAGTCGCGTTCATCAGAACATAGCGCTACAGTGGAGTGATCACCAATTTCCTGCTAAACGGGCAAATTTATCGAGCAATTATTTGTAGCGCTACCTAAGCGGCGGCCATGTTTTCGAGCGCAAATAAAATCCGCTACTTTACTGCGATCCTGATGAATTTTTGAAGTTTAACATTTAACTCGACTAAAAACCATACCTTATACCATACCCGCTTATTTAATTTACTACTGCAACAATTGATTGCCAAGATCAGAACTTAACTGACAGGCTTAATTGGTCGTTGGGGGACGGTACTAGGTACGGTTTTTGGTCGGGTTGAAATACATCTAATATGGTTAACATATTTTAATTTTGGTTTTTGGGTTTTGCGTTCAAAGTCGTCTTATTTGTGGTCTGTTCATAAAAATTAACCTATTCTGCCTATTGCAATATCTAAAACAAAAAGGAGAAATGAGGTTAAATGCCGTACCTACGTGTCATATGCATGATGTTTGGTGAAAAGGCTGTTCACCAGAACCTTTTGCTACCACCGATCGCTACTACAGCGCAACTTGAGAGCTCGATTATGATAATGTAAAAAACGATATTGAACGCAAAAACGAAAAAAGCATAACAAAATAAAAATATAATAATTGTAATAATAGTAAATGACCTTTATTAATAAAATAAATAATAAATAGACAAAAACAATTTTTGCAATAATGGCCCACACATATCACGTTTCTTAAATCAATATCAGAGATATGTTATGATATACAGGGCATTTCAGAAGCACGGTACGTAACTTAAGGGGGTGATTCCTTATGACATTTTAAGAGAGAAAGTTTATATAAATATGTGTTCGGAGTTGCCCGTTTTTGATATACAGGGTGTTAAACTTTTTAAACAAAAACATTTTTTGGTAATTTTTTTAAATATCCTCTTCCCGATTTAAGGCTTAAGTGGTTCTAACAAGATTAAATTTATTAAGTCCAGTGGCATCCTGGGGAGCACCTAACGAATATATTTTTTTTTTCGGATTTACCAACTAACCGTACAACTCTTTTATTCCTTGAGTTGTTTAAAAATATAAACCACTTTATTGCATATACAAAGAAAATACCTATGTATTTCAAAGTTAATTAAAACATTTCAATTAAAAATAAAATTATTTTTCTAAATAATGATACAAAAAAAATGCAACAATTAATCTAATCAAATGTTGAACATGACCACCTTCTGATAAAACGGACGATTGCAATCGATTTTTTTTAACTATAACACCATGTATAATAAAAGCGGGGCAACTCCGGATACATGTTCATATGAACTTTTTCTCTTCGAATATCATAAGGAATCACCCTTTTAATAAACGTACCATACTTCTGAAAGACCCTGTATAAATGACATCTTTCAGAGATATCTTTATGCCCGCCTTGTAAACGTTTTAAAGATATTTTGTTGGGCTATCTGAATTTAGATATCAAAGAGATTATTTGAGATCTTGTATTACTCATTTTTAATAGCTTGCATACAAAACACTAGATTCGCAAAAACTTTTGGCTATTTATGTGCTTTTCATAGGCATAGGCATCGGCTGAGCAAAAACTACCGCACACCCACCTTCAATACTAAAAAATACCAAAACAGAATTAAGCAATTTTAAATGCAGCAAGTAGTGAGGAATCCAGAGGAAAACGACGCCATTCGAATAAGATATAAAAATTTATGCACATATCTTACAGATATCTCAGAAATATCTGAAAACAATTTTTTTATCGGAGATATTGTAATCAATATGAGAGCTTTTTCATATATCTGTCAGTAGTGCTGTGTGAGAGTATCCTTGAAAATATTCTCGTAGTTGGTGTTAGAAGGATATGGATAAATTGAGCTCAAGTAAATTTATATAGTATACCGGGTGGTGCACCCCCAGACTGGCCATAGGAAATTCCTTTTGCGATCCTCAAATATTGGCCTCCCTAATAATTTTTTATTCAAATTATGTTAAACTGAAGGCCCTAATAAGCCAATTATTTGTTTTTCTTTTAGGATAAGGCATAGCACTGCAGAAGAATTAATCATTTATGGCGTTCTGCAAGCGGTGCGTGTGCGAATGGAACGATTCACGTTGGTCTTGGATCCTTAGAGATTATACTCGTTGGGGAACAGGGCCTCAGGGAGGTCGCTCCAGAGTGATGATCATCTCCAGATGAAAGAATTTTAAAACAGTGGCGTTCGAGGGACACTAAGCTAAACCGCGTATGGGTGGGCTGCAGTGGCTCGCCCTATATTTCTACCATGCAACGCTCTGGGTGGAATAAAGCGGGCAACTTCAGTTGAGCACTTACGAAGAAAATATTTATAAAATAAACTCAAGTCGCCAACCTGCCTTCGATGTTCAAGGCTTTCCAAGTTGATTGTCAGCTCATTGTCACCGATCAAACAAATGGCTTTTGTTTGAATTGAACCTGCATCAAAAGCATCAAAAGTTGTTGGGGTGTATAGAGGTTCTAAGTTTGGAAAAGTATTTCAAGCTTTTGGGAGGCTGCCTCAGCAATGACCGCAACGTGAGTATGCCACGATATGTGACTATCCAAATGGACGCCCAATTAATGAATTGATGAAGCCAAGGAAATCGAGTGTCCCGCCATGACTATATCCGGTTCTTCAACATTAACTTTTTTAGAAACTGCCGACTGAGTTTTTTTAGCGTTTAATTCTACTTGGTTACTCACCTTAAGACAGAATTTCTTCCGGGTCTTTGATGAGACGTGAGACCTCTTGCTATCTATAGAGATGTGCATTGACAGCCGACATCCGAGCATTCAAAATAAAAGATGAAACAAGTGTGCTGTCATCAGCGAAGCTATATATAGGATTTTCAGCTTTTTCCAAAAGATCGCTAATGTTTAGTAAAAAAAGGGTGGGCGACAATATAGAACCTTGAGGGACTCCGGCGTTGACGTTAAATGGGTCTGAAAGGAGTCCGTCCATCGCCACTTGCAGAGAACGGTATTTAAGAAAGCTTGACAGCCATGAACAAAACTAAACCGGCATTACGTATGCTCAAACTTTAGTTAGAAGCCTCTCATATCATACTCGGTCAAATGCTTTAGAAATGTCCAGTGCTACCGCCCGGGACTCCCCATGATGTTCTATCGCGTTGTTCCAAACGTGAGTAACATAAGCGAGAAGGTCTCCTGTTGATTTAATTGATAATTTTTTGTTGACAAAAGTTGATAAAAAGTTATTTATTTATTTCGTTTTAGGTACTTGCGTTTTTATGTTCCAACGAGCAGATTTCACATTATCACAATTATTACTGTGTTTTCTTATTAGAGCCGTATATAGTTTTTAAAAATTTTACGAAGGGTTTTTTCTAAATAACTTTTAATTAGCCTATTAGAAAGCCCAAACTTAAAATGTAAACGTAGGTACGGTAAAACTTTGGTAATGTAAACGTGGTAAAACTAGGTAGATGCAACGTACGCGTTTCGCCGGATAACTGGTCGTAAATGAGGCTATAGATCCTAGAAATGGTTCTGGCAGAAGGAACAAGCAACTCTGTAATTTTGTTACTGAACCGACACGACACCCAGCTCGGGCATAGCGCTGCCTAGCGAGGACTCCTGCCACTAAGTCTTTGCAGGTTTCCTCTGATATTTGTGACTGTGTAAGTCCATGTCAAAGGGCACAGGTATGCTTAATAATAGATCTTTTTTATTATAACCACGGTGGTTTCATTCTATGTTCAAATTAAACGTTGTTGCCAACTTAGACGAAGTAACCCAATAAGAGAAGAACGACGAAACACTCTACAACAGATTAGGACACAACTAAAGCCTAAGCTTAACCAGAACTTAATTAAATTATTTAAAAAGGGAGAAAATAATTGTTCTGAACTTACTTACTTCTTTATTGTTTCCAGAAATAATACAATTTCATAACAATGAAGATTTGTCTAGGCAAAGTGTTAGTAGGTACCTAATAATACTAAATAAAAGGAAATATACAATAAATAAAAGAAAAGAAAAAAGAAATGCGTGTGTTGGAAAAAGCGCGTACTGGAAATAAATGAATATAATTATAAATAAAATTCTATTATAATCATAGGAAAATAGGATAATTTTATTCGTTTCTCAGGAAAGCGCGTAACTTAAGTATGCTAAACATGGCATTAGAAGTATCTTTGGCTAAGTCAGGTGTCAATCCATCAAGAACTTGAGCGTAAACAAGAATATTATTTGGCCAATTAGGTAGACGTAGGTGGCTATAAAGTGGGCATTTAAAAAACACATGTTCAAAAGTTTCTAACTCGTACATATTGCAAACAGAACAAACTTCTTCTTGGTTTATCCGGTAGGATATTCCTTTGCAAATAAGTTTACAGTAAAATCTGGTGCACATGCGCGTCTGTGCTAATAATTTGAGAATATAAAAAGGGCAGTTAAAGTAAAGGTATTTTGCTGCAGTACAGGACAAGTTAAAGGAGTTATAAAAGAGGGTGTAGCGGAATTTTTAGCTATTCTCAAATCTGTCTGAAAACACCGATCTCGATATGTTTCTAAGATGATTTTCCGGTTAGTTTGTAAGATATGGGGGTTCAGGGACCAGAAGCTAGAAAGTCCATTAGATTCGAAGAGCGATTTAATTTGGAAAACCCAGTTTTACTTCAGACCAGGATTAAGAGGAAGTAGTTGTATTTGACGTTTTAAACAGATTTTGGGTTATCCATAAAAAGTATTTTAATTAAAAAATTCAAGGTCAATCTTACCATAAAATAGAAAAGGTGGATAGAGCCAGTTTCAAGTCTAATCAGCGCTGAAGGAGTAATTCGTGGTAGCATTATCAGCGATTTGTAAAAAGAGGTCTGAATACTCTCCAAAATGTCTGCATATCTGATACCCCAAACAGGATGACAGCTGGAAAATGAGTTTAAAATAGTGGTTTGAAATAATTTTTTATTGCAAAAAAAAGTGCCGGGTTTGTTACATATAACTGATGAAAGTAATAAATAAGCGTTCTGCGGCTTAACGTAAATGCGAACGTAAATACGTGGTCAAACATATTTGTCGCGCCATATAGACCGCGATTGCAAATACTCAACAGAAAAGCAAAACTAAAACTTTTTGTATCCATAACCAAAGGAACTAAAATAATAAAAACTATTTGCGTAAATTGATTATAGAAAAAATAAATAAACAAAATGCAATCTATGGAAATATGACTTAAAACAATCAAAGTTTGTTTAATTTTCCCAAAAATCATTAGTAGCAATTTTGAAATTGCTGCATGATATAAAAGAAAAACGTAAGTGGGAAGTAATTGTTTAAAGTTTTAAGAATGGCGTTTGCAGATCCTTCTTTAAACCTGATAAGTGAAAAGAACAAACTTAGACCACTAAGTAGATCCACTCTTTTCATATAAAAACAATAATCTTTACAAACATATACAAAAAGTTTCCGCTGTTTTATAGCGCGAAAACGTATTAACATTTGGCCGTCTACTAAAAACAAACATGTAATAAAATGGAATTCACACTATGCCCTCATTATTAGCCATTGTGCTGTGTTATAAATTCGGAATTGGTGTTTTAGCATTCTGGTAATGCTAAGCTTTATAGTAGTTGTCAATAAGTCAGTAACTAACTATGGTAGAAAATGATCGTTTATTTGAATTTATTCTAGAAGCTCTAATAGAAAAGTACGAAACCTTTGTGTTGTTGCTAAAAGAAAAAAAAATCCTTTATATTAATGATTTATTATCAAACATCATCATAATATCATAGGAAATATTAGTGGGCGATAAAGTTCATAATGCCCGGTGCTTTTCGTAATGCCCGGCAATTATTATTAAAGAAAATATTGAACCGAATTTGTATTTATTTTTAACAATTTTTTTACATAATATTATTCTGTTTTTCCTATGTTAAATGTACAATTTTTGAATTTTCCTGAGAAAGAAGCTGGACCAACTATGAAATTTTGCGACTCGATTGCAGAGTTTCTCGAGGCGCATGCGGATTCCTGCTCCATTTCAACATTAATTAACATATTTTCTTTTTCGGTAACAGAGCTAGCAATCATTTTTGCTATTCGATTTTTCGACGTGATGCTTTCCTCTATACCTTCCCTAATTATTTTAGAGAAAAATTCTATTTAGGTTTATTAAAGAGTACTAAAACCCACATTCAAATGAATAACTGTAGATATTTTTGATGAGCCCGTTTACGGGTTATCGCCGATTTCTTTTTAATCATTTCTCCTTTTTATGGCCCCGTATTTGCGGGCACCAGTCAAGGTAAAAGATGACTGTCAAATAAAGTTATCATTTTGAAATGTGTGCTTTATTGCTATAAAAACTCGTACATCGAAAATATTAAAGGTGTATTTATGAGTACAAATTAATCTGAATAAAACTAAAATAAAGTATCCAATTACAAGGTTACTCATGACATTTTACATGTTTCCATATTTTACTAATTAATAGGTAGGTACTATTAAATTGTTAGAACTTTAGGATTTAAGAAGATGTTCAAATATTCCTCCATTGACTGCTAGACAATAACCGAGGCGATCATAAAATTCTCTTCTTACATTCGCTAGTTGGTAAACTGAAATTCTATTGCATTCGGCAGAAATAGCATTTTTTAACTCGTCTAGATTTGGGTATTTTTTATCTTTGTATATCCTGTTTTTTAAATGGCCCCAGAGAAAGAAATCATTTGGCGATAAATCAGGAGACCTGGCTGGCCAATTTACTGTATGATTTAAGCCAATAACATTTCCATTAAAAGCACGGTTTAAATATTCCCGGACAGCCAGGGTACTATGTGCCGGGCAGCCATCCATTTGGTACCAAACTTCCTGATTTTCCCTGGCGGCATCATGTAAAGTAGGTAAAATATGATCTTCAAGTAGTTCCAAAAAATATTCTGCATTTAAATTTCGTGTAAGAAATAATGGCCCGATAATATTTTCTCCGAAAATCCCAGCCCATACATTAACTTTTTGTGGATATTGCGTCCTTGTTTCCACAAACCTGTGTTGGTTTTCTTTGCTCCAATATCGATAATTTTGAACATTGGGTTCATTGTTTAAGGTAAATGTGCTTTCGTCAGTGAAACAAATGTTTTTTAAAAATTCCCTATCCATGTTTGCTCTTTCCATCATACCAAAACAAAACTCCTGTCGTCGTATTTCGTCCCTATCTCTTAGCTCTTGGTGCTTTTCATATTTGTATGAATAATATTTATGCCGTTTCAAAGCTCGTAACGCTGTGGTGTGATCTTATCCTATGTCATCCTCAAGCTTCCTTGTGCTGATCTTCTCATCATTTTCTTCCACGCACAATAAAACTTGCAAGTCCCTATCATTTCTTGCATCTCTTCTTTGTTCCTGCCTTTCTTCACATCTGCAGTTATTTATTACAGTGCCTTTTGTCTCAAATTTCTTGATAGTCCTTTCGACTGTAGATTTTGCAGGTATCGGTCTATTCGGATACAGAGCAGCAAACCTGTCTGACACAATTTGATAACTATTTCCTTGATAATACCATTTAATCATCAATATTTTTTCTTCAGAAGTGTAATTCATGGCTAATATTTTCGATGTACGAATTTTTATAACAATAAAGCACACATTTCAAAATGACAACTTTATTTGACAGTCATCTTTTACCTTGACTGGTGTCCGCAAATACGGGGCCATAAAAAGGAGAAGTAGTTAAAAAGAAATCGGCGATAACCCGTAAACGGGCTCATCAAAAATATCTAAAGTTATTCTTTTGAATGTGGGTTTTAGTGCTCTTTAATAAACCTAAATATAATTTTTCTCTAAAATAATTAGGGAAGCCAATAATTGACCCCATTTAAAATTACATGGGATTTCCTATGTCTCGCTCGACGATGCAACACCCGGTATAACCCTTCGCTACGCTAGTACTCTTCCACTTTCCGTGTAGCTTAAGGGTTGCAAGGTCCGACGCAGGCAATATCCTGTATATTCCTTGGCGTTTTCTAAATTAGTAAATTTTGCTATGATTTAGGGAACACGTCCTGGTGTATTTTTACCCACAGGCATAGCTATGCATTACCATTTCGGTATGTAAGGAAAAATCTGTGTTCCTTAATTCCTTTTAGCCTGAATGCGAGGTACTGTCTAACCAATTTTAAGGCATCTGTTTGGTCTCCTACTATTATAGTAAAACTTTTTGGCGTAGTAGTTTTAGGTTCTGGTACCTTGACAAGCATAACAGGTCCCTTATCCTCAATATCAACAATGGTCATTTTTACCATCTCATCCCGTCTTAGGTTGCCAAAAACTCTCATTACGAGTACCACTTTATGCAGCAGGAAGGTATCATTCGGCGCATTTTTGAGAAAAGTTAAAAATTGTTCACTTTCCAAAACTTTTGACCTTTTAGGAAGCTATCCCTTTGATTTACCTTTTAAAAATGTTATTAGTTCACAATATCTTAAAATATTAATGTTTTCCTTTACTATAAGTTCAGACTTCAACTGGGAATATTTTGTCCAAAGGCTATTTGGGGTATATTTTTCCGACTAAAATAAAGTAAAAATAATTAAAAATTGTTATTACCAATGAGCAAAAGGGTTACATACCAATTCCTGAAACTAAGCAATCATTACTGTTTCAGTAATCACCGTAATTCGGTATTTTACTTTTCATTGTAAAAAATTTTCATACTCCTTGTCGTGCAGAGCTTTAGACTTTGCTGGTAATAAGTTTTTCTTAGCTTTTTCAGTATTTTTTTAAATATTTTGTGGAATTTCCATATTTTCGTTTATACAGGGTGTCCCAGAAAAGAATGCACTCTACAGGGATCTCATAAACCACAGAAATACAGAGATGGTTAAATTAGAGAAAAGTTGCGAATAATTAAATCCTGTAACGTCATGTTTTCAAATTTAAAAAATTCCGAATGCTTCCGAAGATATTTGGATAAAACCGAATTTTCGCGATTTCGTTTTAATTGATTTATGATTCTATTTGAAAAGACATGTCAAAATAAATTTTATATTCTCATTGCCACTTTTTCTCCCCTACAAGATGGTTTAATTACATTTTTGATCCGACGTTTCGTTTAGTCACAACCATCATCAACTTTGTTATTTTAAATAGTCGGAAAATTTTATTTTATGCTTAATAGATTCTACGTTTTACTCTAAATCCAACGGTGTAACACACTTATTAGTTATAAGACGTTCCGATATAGAAAAACACATCATCAATGAAAATAGGCACATTATCGAAAATATGTATGTTTTTGTTGTTGTATTTGAACACTAGTAGGATTTTAAAACATTTTTTTAAAAGAAACTTATAACAAAACATAATATCTAATAAAACTTATCTGAAAAGTGCAACAAGTAGGTAATAATTAATTTCAATTATTAAATACAATTATTTTTTGTTTTAAAAAAATACATCATAATATTTAAACATAACGTACCATTTAAATTCGGCATCATATGGGTGGCTATGAAATTGATTGACGTTCGCAATTGTTTAAATATGTAGTTTCTTTAGATCTGTCACTTAGTTACAGAGACTTGTTAGCTTTAAATTTGGTAATTATTATTATGTTTTTTTAAATTTTAAACTGTTGCATTGTGAGGTAAAATTTAAAATAATGGAACATTATTCTAACGAAGAAAAGACATGATTTGCTGTTACATCGAGCCATAAGAATTGTGCGCAAGCAGAGATGCAATATTTTCAAAAATATCCCAAACGGCGTCAACCAAATCGATCAATTTTTAAGAGGCTAGTTACAAACTTAAAAGAGAATTTGAAGAAGTAGTCCATGCTTGCAGTGGAGTGTAGGTAATAAATTAAAACAACACTTCTGTCTTCCTCCACAAATATATATTTTTGAAAAAATTTTTTTTTTTTAACGATTGTCCCTACATGTTTCGACCATATATATAGTCATCTTCAGGGGAACTAAAAGGAATGTGTGAGAATATAAAGACAATAACAGGCATCATAAGAGACTTACCTATATCGAGTGTGAAATTGGATCCAATAGTTGTCTCAAATTAATGAGTACAACGTTTTATGTTATAGCAAGTGAAATTTCTGTAGTTGAAGACTAACTTGAGGTAACTCAGAGTTGTGGATATGTAAGTAAGCACATTTTAGTTATTTTAAAAAAAATTTTTTATGTTGATAAAAGTCAGAAAATTTAGTTGTATTTAATGAGCATGGTGTGAAAATAAATTTTAATAATTAATATATTTAAATTATAACATGGTTTATGTGGAGAAACCAAAAAGAAAAGAAAGAAAAAATTTTTTTGGTTACTTTATAAAAACATGAAATTTCATGTTTTTAGAATACTCTTATGAAAAATAAAAAAAAAAAAAAAAAAAAAAAGTAGAATGGGGGCTAAGCCCCTATGGGTTTAAATAGAACCGCATTGTGATGAAATAATTTTTTAAGTTCTTTACAAAATTTAAAAGAGAAACGAAATTTCGTGCAAACCACTACCACGTTTAAATTAAAAAGAATTTTTAAGGAAGGTGTGGCTAAAGTATAAAATGAATGACAGATTTGACATATGGCATAACAAATATCAGACTGTAGAAATCCTAAAAATTGAAATGTTGGTGTAATCTAGAGCAACTCGATAGTAGGTTTACAAAGTCTACAAGATATAGTGTACCTGATGTTTGAAAGTTATTATAAATGTTAAACACACAAAGTACCTGAATATGAAAAAGAATGAGACATCTGTGATTGAATGTATGAATTAATAGTTTTCATAAATTAGTAGTTTACAACAATTTTACAAAATTATTTTTAAAAAAGGAAGTTATAAAAGTTCATGGGAGGGCAGATACTACTGCACCGAAGCATATATTTAGAGTTAAGGTTCACTGCACTTTACACTAGGTGGACATTAAAGAATTTAAACTAAAAATTATGATTAACATTATAAGGAAAACAATAACATAACCAAGATTGAATCTAATAAAACTAGAATGAACATTGGGCAGACTGACGTAGGTATGCTACAATTAACAATTAATTGTCAAGGTTGAGTAGTGTATAATAGGCTGGAAAGAGTAATGATATATTGATGAAGCAAACACAAGTGCTGTAATAATAATGGGAGGGGTGGCGCTGTCCCGCCAAGAATACTAACAGCAAAACACCAGGATCCGCAAATCGACCTCATAGCAGCAGCCTTAAAAATGAAACCGTGAGACTAGTGACTAGCCGATGCACTGATGCATGAGTTGCTGATTTAAAGGTCCAAAAGCGACCCCCACTGCCCACCGTGAGAAGGTGACAGGACAACGCCAGCTCCCAAAGACAAAAACAATCGTGATGCTATCTTAAATTTAGAGCATTGAAGAAATTTGTACTGCTATGAATAATTTGATCGTTGACGCAATTTATATTAGTGTTGTTAAAATTTTTATTAATTTCAACAATCTCGAGTAGGTCCAGCTTATTCCCTTTCGTACAAAAATGCAAGAGTTTAGTGTTTGTTTCAGGATTAAAAGTATGTTTGTTAGCTGATACATGTCTTGAAAAATTTGATTTAATATTAGAAGGTGATAAATTAAGTCGTGAAGCTCTTTCGATCTCCTTGCAATGTTCATTTATGCGGATTTTAAACTTTCTACCAGTCTGCCCAATATACGCTGTAGAGCAGCCATCGGTCGAACACGTAACCTCATATACACCAGATCTATCCATGAGTGGGATGACATCTTTTGCATTGGAAACGAATGATCCCAAGGTGTGTTTAGTTTTAAAGCTTACGTTGAAGCCATGGGATTGAAGAATATTTTTGAGTTTATATGATAAGGGGCCCCAGAAAGTTAAGGAACAATATCTATTGTTATTAGGTTCTTTATATATTAGTTGTTTGTTTAGATGTTTATTTAAATGTTTAAAATAAATTTTATTGATGTGTTGTTGGGGGTATCCATTATTTGCTGCGATTTGTTTGATAATGTTTAGCGCATTTTTGAAATTGGTTTGATTGAGGGGTATTGAGAATAAACGTGAAAAAAGAGAATGAAAAGATGCGAATTTTTGTGTATGGGGGTGATTAGAAATATAAGGGATAACGGAGTCTGTGTTAGTGGGTTTGCGATAGACACTAAATTCAATGGCGTTGTTGACTCTAGTGAGTCTCAAATCCAAAAATGGAATAGAGCTATTTTCTTCAAGTTCGTGAGTAAATTTAATAGACTGGTGCAACGAATTGAGAAAGGAAACAAAGTCATTAAGTTCTTCCTGACTACCATTGAAAACTGCAAAAATGTCATCAACATATCTTTTCATAGTGATAATGTGTGTAAAGCGATGGTTATTTTTGATTTTTGATTCTAGGCTTGACATGAAAAGTTCTGCTAGAAGAGGTGAGAGGGCAGATCCCATAGCTAAACCTGAATTTTGTTTATAAAATTTGTTATTAAATAGGAAAAAATTTTGTTCAAGAACCAAATTGACTAGTAGACATATATTGTCTATGTGGGTTAGTTGGAGGTCAGTGGATTCTGAAAGAAGTGAATGTACTAGCTGGGAACACTCATTAGTAGGGATACTTGGGAAAAGGTTAGTAATGTCAAATGAGATCAAAAAGGATGAGTCAGGTATGAAAAGATTCTGCAGTTCACTAGCCAATTGAGTTGAATTTTTAACAGAGAAGTCACTATGAAAATTTGTTAAAGATAAAATGGTGTTGTTAAGCCAAATACTTAATTTGTAACATGGTGAATCACAGTATGATACTACTGGCCTGATAGGGATGTCATTTTTATGTATCTTCGGTAGCCCATATAGACGTGGAGTAACTGGATTTACAGGGGTTAATTTAAATTTGTTAGTATTGAAAAAATAGAGAGTGTCGGATGTTATTTTAAGGCAATTTTTAAATTTTGTCATGAACCTATCTGTTGGGTTAGTTGTAATAGGGGTGAAATCCTGATGGGATAAAAAAAGTTCAACTTTGTCATTATATTGTGTCCTGCTCAGAATCACGAGGCACGAGCCCTTGTCTGCCTTAGAGATTACCAGATTATTTGATTTGATTTTTTCTTTTATTGACTTTAAGGTTTTAATATGAGGGTCAGGACCGGACCGATGGTTGCTCTTATGAAAAAGGTTGATGCACGTCGCTGATCGAGACCTAACAGACTCCCTAAGTACAGCATCACTACAGAAAGACATGCTATTTTCACACTCAACTGCTGTGACTTCAAGATCTTCAGTTTTTGGATTAATTGAAAAATTGTATTTAAGGCCCAAGTTAAATAGTTGAAGTTCATTTTGTTCAAACACAACATCACTAAGATTAAGTGTGCGTTCATGGAACTCGAACTCCGAGAACTGAGGGGTATCAGCATCACGGATATCGAATTCACACTTGAAGAGTGAATTGTCAAAGCTACAGTTTTGAAGTGAGTCATTAGTTGAGTGTTGGATAATGGTTGAATTAGCAAATGTGGTGTTAGGTGGCTCAATAAAGTTAGTTTGGTATTTATTGTTGGAGGTGTACTTAGTATCTCTTTCTGAATTGACATGAAATTTCTGTTGATGTAATAAAGTTTTTATTTTATTGTTAAGTCTTTGAAATTTAATTAGCTTTTGATCTCGGACAAAATTCAATAGGGAGTCTGAGAGGGTATCCCACTCAGCAGGGTGCAATATAGAATTAATTTTAAAATACAAAAATTTCAATTTAAGATCAATAAGATTAAGTCTAAAATAGTGCTTTTTTACCTCTTCTCTTATCCATGCTACGGTTGCCGCTTCTAAGGCTCTTCTGGCTGATGAAGATGTGTGATTAGTTTTAAGTTTCACATAATGTGGACGTAGGCCTTTTCTTAAACATTCGTTGTTAAACCAGATGTCGAGTTCAATCAGTCTTCTTCTCAGGAAATTCCTCTTATACTCTCGGACTAAGGTAGCTTGACCAGCTAATTTAAATTTGAAGAAGTAGTCCATGCTTGCAGTGGAGTGTAGGTAATAAATTAAAACAACACTTCTGTCTTCCTCCACAAATATATATTTTTGAAAATTTTTTTTTTTTTTTAACGATTGTCCCTACATGTTTCGACCATATATATAGTCATCTTCAGGGGAACTAAAAGGAATGTGTGAGAATATAAAGACAATAACAGGCATCATAAGAGACTTACCTATATCGAGTGTGAAATTGGATCCAATAGTTGTCTCAAATTAATGAGTACAACGTTTTATGTTATAGCAAGTGAAATTTCTGTAGTTGAAGACTAACTTGAGGTAACTCAGAGTTGTGGATATGTAAGTAAGCACATTTTAGTTATTTTAAAAAAATTTTTTTATGTTGATAAAAGTCAGAAAATTTAGTTGTATTTAATGAGCATGGTGTGAAAATAAATTTTAATAATTAATATATTTAAATTATAACATGGTTTATGTGGAGAAACCAAAAAGAAAAGAAAGAAAAAATTTTTTTGGTTATTTTATAAAAACATGAAATTTCATGTTTTTAGAATACTCTTATGAAAAATAAAAAAAAAAAAAAAAAAAAAAGTAGAATGGGGGCTAAGCCCCTATGGGTTTAAATAGAACCGCATTGTGATGAAATAATTTTTTAAGTTCTTTACAAAATTTAAAAGAGAAACGAAATTTCGTGCAAACCACTACCACGTTTAAATTAAAAAGAATTTTTAAGGAAGGTGTGGCTAAAGTATAAAATGAATGACAGATTTGACATATGGCATAACAAATATCAGACTGTAGAAATCCTAAAAATTGAAATGTTGGTGTAATCTAGAGCAACTCGATAGTAGGTTTACAAAGTCTACAAGATATAGTGTACCTGATGTTTGAAAGTTATTATAAATGTTAAACACACAAAGTACCTGAATATGAAAAAGAATGAGACATCTGTGATTGAATGTATGAATTAATAGTTTTCATAAATTAGTAGTTTACAACAATTTTACAAAATTATTTTTAAAAAAGGAAGTTATAAAAGTTCATGGGAGGGCAGATACTACTGCACCGAAGCATATATTTAGAGTTAAGGTTCACTGCACTTTACACTAGGTGGACATTAAAGAATTTAAACTAAAAATTATGATTAACATTATAAGGAAAACAATAACATAACCAAGATTGAATCTAATAAAACTAGAATGAACATTGGGCAGACTGACGTAGGTATGCTACAATTAACAATTAATTGTCAAGGTTGAGTAGTGTATAATAGGCTGGAAAGAGTAATGATATATTGATGAAGCAAACACAAGTGCTGTAATAATAATGGGAGGGGTGGCGCTGTCCCGCCAAGAATACTAACAGCAAAACACCAGGATCCGCAAATCGACCTCATAGCAGCAGCCTTAAAAATGAAACCGTGAGACTAGTGACTAGCCGATGCACTGATGCATGAGTTGCTGATTTAAAGGTCCAAAAGCGACCCCCACTGCCCACCGTGAGAAGGTGACAGGACAACGCCAGCTCCCAAAGACAAAAACAATCGTGATGCTATCTTAAATTTAGAGCATTGAAGAAATTTGTACTGCTATGAATAATTTGATCGTTGACGCAATTTATATTAGTGTTGTTAAAATTTTTATTAATTTCAACAATCTCGAGTAGGTCCAGCTTATTCCCTTTCGTACAAAAATGCAAGAGTTTAGTGTTTGTTTCAGGATTAAAAGTATGTTTGTTAGCTGATACATGTCTTGAAAAATTTGATTTAATATTAGAAGGTGATAAATTAAGTCGTGAAGCTCTTTCGATCTCCTTGCAATGTTCATTTATGCGGATTTTAAACTTTCTACCAGTCTGCCCAATATACGCTGTAGAGCAGCCATCGGTCGAACACGTAACCTCATATACACCAGATCTATCCATGAGTGGGATGACATCTTTTGCATTGGAAACGAATGATCCCAAGGTGTGTTTAGTTTTAAAGCTTACGTTGAAGCCATGGGATTGAAGAATATTTTTGAGTTTATATGATAAGGGGCCCCAGAAAGTTAAGGAACAATATCTATTGTTATTAGGTTCTTTATATATTAGTTGTTTGTTTAGATGTTTATTTAAATGTTTAAAATAAATTTTATTGATGTGTTGTTGGGGGTATCCATTATTTGCTGCGATTTGTTTGATAATGTTTAGCTCATTTTTGAAATTGGTTTGATTGAGGGGTATTGAGAATAAACGTGAAAAAAGAGAATGAAAAGATGCGAATTTTTGTGTATGGGGGTGATTAGAAATATAAGGGATAACGGAGTCTGTGTTAGTGGGTTTGCGATAGACACTAAATTCAATGGCGTTGTTGACTCTAGTGAGTCTCAAATCCAAAAATGGAATAGAGCTATTTTCTTCAAGTTCGTGAGTAAATTTAATAGACTGGTGCAACGAATTGAGAAAGGAAACAAAGTCATTAAGTTCTTCCTGACTACCATTGAAAACTGCAAAAATGTCATCAACATATCTTTTCATAGTGATAATGTGTGTAAAGCGATGGTTATTTTTGATTTTTGATTCTAGGCTTGACATGAAAAGTTCTGCTAGAAGAGGTGAGAGGGCAGATCCCATAGCTAAACCTGAATTTTGTTTATAAAATTTGTTATTAAATAGGAAAAAATTTTGTTCAAGAACCAAATTGACTAGTAGACATATATTGTCTATGTGGGTTAGTTGGAGGTCAGTGGATTCTGAAAGAAGTGAATGTACTAGCTGGGAACACTCATTAGTAGGGATACTTGGGAAAAGGTTAGTAATGTCAAATGAGATCAAAAAGGATGAGTCAGGTATGAAAAGATTCTGCAGTTCACTAGCCAATTGAGTTGAATTTTTAACAGAGAAGTCACTATGAAAATTTGTTAAAGATAAAATGGTGTTGTTAAGCCAAATACTTAATTTGTAACATGGTGCATCACAGTATGATACTACTGGCCTGATAGGGATGTCATTTTTATGTATCTTCGGTAGCCCATATAGACGTGGAGTAACTGGATTTACAGGGGTTAATTTAAATTTGTTAGTATTGAAAAAATAGAGAGTGTCGGATGTTATTTTAAGGCAATTTTTAAATTTTGTCATGAACCTATCTGTTGGGTTAGTTGTAATAGGGGTGAAATCCTGATGGGATAAAAAAAGTTCAACTTTGTCATTATATTGTGTCCTGCTCAGAATCACGAGGCACGAGCCCTTGTCTGCCTTAGAGATTACCAGATTATTTGATTTGATTTTTTCTTTTATTGACTTTAAGGTTTTAATATGAGGGTCAGGACCGGACCGATGGTTGCTCTTATGAAAAAGGTTGATGCACGTCGCTGATCGAGACCTAACAGACTCCCTAAGTACAGCATCACTACAGAAAGACATGCTATTTTCACACTCAACTGCTGTGACTTCAAGATCTTCAGTTTTTGGATTAATTGAAAAATTGTATTTAAGGCCCAAGTTAAATAGTTGAAGTTCATTTTGTTCAAACACAACATCACTAAGATTAAGTGTGCGTTCATGGAACTCGAACTCCGAGAACTGAGGGGTATCAGCATCACGGATATCGAATTCACACTTGAAGAGTGAATTGTCAAAGCTACAGTTTTGAAGTGAGTCATTAGTTGAGTGTTGGATAATGGTTGAATTAGCAAATGTGGTGTTAGGTGGCTCAATAAAGTTAGTTTGGTATTTATTGTTGGAGGTGTACTTAGTATCTCTTTCTGAATTGACATGAAATTTCTGTTGATGTAATAAAGTTTTTATTTTATTGTTAAGTCTTTGAAATTTAATTAGCTTTTGATCTCGGACAAAATTCAATAGGGAGTCTGAGAGGGTATCCCACTCAGCAGGGTGCAATATAGAATTAATTTTAAAATACAAAAATTTCAATTTAAGATCAATAAGATTAAGTCTAAAATAGTGCTTTTTTACCTCTTCTCTTATCCATGCTACGGTTGCCGCTTCTAAGGCTCTTCTGGCTGATGAAGATGTGTGATTAGTTTTAAGTTTCACATAATGTGGACGTAGGCCTTTTCTTAAACATTCGTTGTTAAACCAGATGTCGAGTTCAATCAGTCTTCTTCTCAGGAAATTCCTCTTATACTCTCGGACTAAGGTAGCTTGACCAGCTAATTTAAATTTGAAGAAGTAGTCCATGCTTGCAGTGGAGTGTAGGTAATAAATTAAAACAACACTTCTGTCTTCCTCCACAAATATATATTTTTGAAAAAATTTTTTTTTTTTTAACGATTGTCCCTACATGTTTCGACCATATATATAGTCATCTTCAGGGGAACTAAAAGGAATGTGTGAGAATATAAAGACAATAACAGGCATCATAAGAGACTTACCTATATCGAGTGTGAAATTGGATCCAATAGTTGTCTCAAATTAATGAGTACAACGTTTTATGTTATAGCAAGTGAAATTTCTGTAGTTGAAGACTAACTTGAGGTAACTCAGAGTTGTGGATATGTAAGTAAGCACATTTTAGTTATTTTAAAAAAATTTTTTTATGTTGATAAAAGTCAGAAAATTTAGTTGTATTTAATGAGCATGGTGTGAAAATAAATTTTAATAATTAATATATTTAAATTATAACATGGTTTATGTGGAGAAACCAAAAAGAAAAGAAAGAAAAAATTTTTTTGGTTATTTTATAAAAACATGAAATTTCATGTTTTTAGAATACTCTTATGAAAAATAAAAAAAAAAAAAAAAAAAAAAAAGTAGAATGGGGGCTAAGCCCCTATGGGTTTAAATAGAACCGCATTGTGATGAAATAATTTTTTAAGTTCTTTACAAAATTTAAAAGAGAAACGAAATTTCGTGCAAACCACTACCACGTTTAAATTAAAAAGAATTTTTAAGGAAGGTGTGGCTAAAGTATAAAATGAATGACAGATTTGACATATGGCATAACAAATATCAGACTGTAGAAATCCTAAAAATTGAAATGTTGGTGTAATCTAGAGCAACTCGATAGTAGGTTTACAAAGTCTACAAGATATAGTGTACCTGATGTTTGAAAGTTATTATAAATGTTAAACACACAAAGTACCTGAATATGAAAAAGAATGAGACATCTGTGATTGAATGTATGAATTAATAGTTTTCATAAATTAGTAGTTTACAACAATTTTACAAAATTATTTTTAAAAAAGGAAGTTATAAAAGTTCATGGGAGGGCAGATACTACTGCACCGAAGCATATATTTAGAGTTAAGGTTCACTGCACTTTACACTAGGTGGACATTAAAGAATTTAAACTAAAAATTATGATTAACATTATAAGGAAAACAATAACATAACCAAGATTGAATCTAATAAAACTAGAATAAACATTGGGCAGACTGACGTAGGTATGCTACAATTAACAATTAATTGTCAAGGTTGAGTAGTGTATAATAGGCTGGAAAGAGTAATGATATATTGATGAAGCAAACACAAGTGCTGTAATAATAATGGGAGGGGTGGCGCTGTCCCGCCAAGAATACTAACAGCAAAACACCAGGATCCGCAAATCGACCTCATAGCAGCAGCCTTAAAAATGAAACCGTGAGACTAGTGACTAGCCGATGCACTGATGCATGAGTTGCTGATTTAAAGGTCCAAAAGCGACCCCCACTGCCCACCGTGAGAAGGTGACAGGACAACGCCAGCTCCCAAAGACAAAAACAATCGTGATGCTATCTTAAATTTAGAGCATTGAAGAAATTTGTACTGCTATGAATAATTTGATCGTTGACGCAATTTATATTAGTGTTGTTAAAATTTTTATTAATTTCAACAATCTCGAGTAGGTCCAGCTTATTCCCTTTCGTACAAAAATGCAAGAGTTTAGTGTTTGTTTCAGGATTAAAAGTATGTTTGTTAGCTGATACATGTCTTGAAAAATTTGATTTAATATTAGAAGGTGATAAATTAAGTCGTGAAGCTCTTTCGATCTCCTTGCAATGTTCATTTATGCGGATTTTAAACTTTCTACCAGTCTGCCCAATATACGCTGTAGAGCAGCCATCGGTCGAACACGTAACCTCATATACACCAGATCTATCCATGAGTGGGATGACATCTTTTGCATTGGAAACGAATGATCCCAAGGTGTGTTTAGTTTTAAAGCTTACGTTGAAGCCATGGGATTGAAGAATATTTTTGAGTTTATATGATAAGGGGCCCCAGAAAGTTAAGGAACAATATCTATTGTTATTAGGTTCTTTATATATTAGTTGTTTGTTTAGATGTTTATTTAAATGTTTAAAATAAATTTTATTGATGTGTTGTTGGGGGTATCCATTATTTGCTGCGATTTGTTTGATAATGTTTAGCTCATTTTTGAAATTGGTTTGATTGAGGGGTATTGAGAATAAACGTGAAAAAAGAGAATGAAAAGATGCGAATTTTTGTGTATGGGGGTGATTAGAAATATAAGGGATAACGGAGTCTGTGTTAGTGGGTTTGCGATAGACACTAAATTCAATGGCGTTGTTGACTCTAGTGAGTCTCAAATCCAAAAATGGAATAGAGCTATTTTCTTCAAGTTCGTGAGTAAATTTAATAGACTGGTGCAACGAATTGAGAAAGGAAACAAAGTCATTAAGTTCTTCCTGACTACCATTGAAAACTGCAAAAATGTCATCAACATATCTTTTCATAGTGATAATGTGTGTAAAGCGATGGTTATTTTTGATTTTTGATTCTAGGCTTGACATGAAAAGTTCTGCTAGAAGAGGTGAGAGGGCAGATCCCATAGCTAAACCTGAATTTTGTTTATAAAATTTGTTATTAAATAGGAAAAAATTTTGTTCAAGAACCAAATTGACTAGTAGACATATATTGTCTATGTGGGTTAGTTGGAGGTCAGTGGATTCTGAAAGAAGTGAATGTACTAGCTGGGAACACTCATTAGTAGGGATACTTGGGAAAAGGTTAGTAATGTCAAATGAGATCAAAAAGGATGAGTCAGGTATGAAAAGATTCTGCAGTTCACTAGCCAATTGAGTTGAATTTTTAACAGAGAAGTCACTATGAAAATTTGTTAAAGATAAAATGGTGTTGTTAAGCCAAATACTTAATTTGTAACATGGTGAATCACAGTATGATACTACTGGCCTGATAGGGATGTCATTTTTATGTATCTTCGGTAGCCCATATAGACGTGGAGTAACTGGATTTACAGGGGTTAATTTAAATTTGTTAGTATTGAAAAAATAGAGAGTGTCGGATGTTATTTTAAGGCAATTTTTAAATTTTGTCATGAACCTATCTGTTGGGTTAGTTGTAATAGGGGTGAAATCCTGATGGGATAAAAAAAGTTCAACTTTGTCATTATATTGTGTCCTGCTCAGAATCACGAGGCACGAGCCCTTGTCTGCCTTAGAGATTACCAGATTATTTGATTTGATTTTTTCTTTTATTGACTTTAAGGTTTTAATATGAGGGTCAGGACCGGACCGATGGTTGCTCTTATGAAAAAGGTTGATGCACGTCGCTGATCGAGACCTAACAGACTCCCTAAGTACAGCATCACTACAGAAAGACATGCTATTTTCACACTCAACTGCTGTGACTTCAAGATCTTCAGTTTTTGGATTAATTGAAAAATTGTATTTAAGGCCCAAGTTAAATAGTTGAAGTTCATTTTGTTCAAACACAACATCACTAAGATTAAGTGTGCGTTCATGGAACTCGAACTCCGAGAACTGAGGGGTATCAGCATCACGGATATCGAATTCACACTTGAAGAGTGAATTGTCAAAGCTACAGTTTTGAAGTGAGTCATTAGTTGAGTGTTGGATAATGGTTGAATTAGCAAATGTGGTGTTAGGTGGCTCAATAAAGTTAGTTTGGTATTTATTGTTGGAGGTGTACTTATTATCTCTTTCTGAATTGACATGAAATTTCTGTTGATGTAATAAAGTTTTTATTTTATTGTTAAGTCTTTGAAATTTAATTAGCTTTTGATCTCGGACAAAATTCAATAGGGAGTCTGAGAGGGTATCCCACTCAGCAGGGTGCAATATAGAATTAATTTTAAAATACAAAAATTTCAATTTAAGATCAATAAGATTAAGTCTAAAATAGTGCTTTTTTTACCTCTTCTCTTATCCATGCTACGGTTGCCGCTTCTAAGGCTCTTCTGGCTGATGAAGATGTGTGATTAGTTTTAAGTTTCACATAATGTGGACGTAGGCCTTTTCTTAAACATTCGTTGTTAAACCAGATGTCGAGTTCAATCAGTCTTCTTCTCAGGAAATTCCTCTTATACTCTCGGACTAAGGTAGCTTGACCAGCTAATTTAAATTTGAAGAAGTAGTCCATGCTTGCAGTGGAGTGTAGGTAATAAATTAAAACAACACTTCTGTCTTCCTCCACAAATATATATATATATATACCTTGGGATCATTCGTTTCCAATGCAAAAGATGTCATCCCACTCATGGATAGATCTGGTGTATATGAGGTTACGTGTTCGACCGATGGCTGCTCTACAGCGTATATTGGGCAGACTGGTAGAAAGTTTAAAATCCGCATAAATGAACATTGCAAGGAGATCGAAAGAGCTTCACGACTTAATTTATCACCTTCTAATATTAAATCAAATTTTTCAAGACATGTATCAGCTAACAAACATACTTTTAATCCTGAAACAAACACTAAACTCTTGCATTTTTGTACGAAAGGGAATAAGCTGGACCTACTCGAGATTGTTGAAATTAATAAAAATTTTAACAACACTAATATAAATTGCGTCAACGATCAAATTATTCATAGCAGTACAAATTTCTTCAATGCTCTAAATTTAAGATAGCATCACGATTGTTTTTGTCTTTGGGAGCTGGCGTTGTCCTGTCACCTTCTCACGGTGGGCAGTGGGGGTCGCTTTTGGACCTTTAAATCAGCAACTCATGCATCAGTGCATCGGCTAGTCACTAGTCTCACGGTTTCATTTTTAAGGCTGCTGCTATGAGGTCGATTTGCGGATCCTGGTGTTTTGCTGTTAGTATTCTTGGCGGGACAGCGCCACCCCTCCCATTATTATTACAGCACTTGTGTTTGCTTCATCAATATATCATTACTCTTTCCAGCCTATTATACACTACTCAACCTTGACAATTAATTGTTAATTGTAGCATACCTACGTCAGTCTGCCCAATGTTCATTCTAGTTTTATTAGATTCAATCTTGGTTATGTTATTGTTTTCCTTATAATGTTAATCATAATTTTTAGTTTAAATTCTTTAATGTCCACCTAGTGTAAAGTGCAGTGAACCTTAACTCTAAATATATGCTTCGGTGCAGTAGTATCTGCCCTCCCATGAACTTTTATAACTTCCTTTTTTAAAAATAATTTTGTAAAATTGTTGTAAACTACTAATTTATGAAAACTATTAATTCATACATTCAATCACAGATGTCTCATTCTTTTTCATATTCAGGTACTTTGTGTGTTTAACATTTATAATAACTTTCAAACATCAGGTACACTATATCTTGTAGACTTTGTAAACCTACTATCGAGTTGCTCTAGATTACACCAACATTTCAATTTTTAGGATTTCTACAGTCTGATATTTGTTATGCCATATGTCAAATCTGTCATTCATTTTATACTTTAGCCACACCTTCCTTAAAAATTCTTTTTAATTTAAACGTGGTAGTGGTTTGCACGAAATTTCGTTTCTCTTTTAAATTTTGTAAAGAACTTAAAAAATTATTTCATCACAATGCGGTTCTATTTAAACCCATAGGGGCTTAGCCCCCATTCTACTTTTTTTTTTTTTTTTTTTTATTTTTCATAAGAGTATTCTAAAAACATGAAATTTCATGTTTTTATAAAATAACCAAAAAAATTTTTTCTTTCTTTTCTTTTTGGTTTCTCCACATAAACCATGTTATAATTTAAATATATTAATTATTAAAATTTATTTTCACACCATGCTCATTAAATACAACTAAATTTTCTGACTTTTATCAACATAAAAAAAATTTTTTTAAAATAACTAAAATGTGCTTACTTACATATCCACAACTCTGAGTTACCTCAAGTTAGTCTTCAACTACAGAAATTTCACTTGCTATAACATAAAACGTTGTACTCATTAATTTGAGACAACTATTGGATCCAATTTCACACTCGATATAGGTAAGTCTCTTATGATGCCTGTTATTGTCTTTATATTCTCACACATTCCTTTTAGTTCCCCTGAAGATGACTATATATATGGTCGAAACATGTAGGGACAATCGTTAAAAAAAAAATTTTTTTAAAAATATATATTTGTGGAGGAAGACAGAAGTGTTGTTTTAATTTATTACCTACACTCCACTGCAAGCATGGACTACTTCTTCAAATTTAAATTAGCTGGTCAAGCTACCTTAGTCCGAGAGTATAAGAGGAATTTCCTGAGAAGAAGACTGATTGAACTCGACATCTGGTTTAACAACGAATGTTTAAGAAAAGGCCTACGTCCACATTATGTGAAACTTAAAACTAATCACACATCTTCATCAGCCAGAAGAGCCTTAGAAGCGGCAACCGTAGCATGGATAAGAGAAGAGGTAAAAAAGCACTATTTTAGACTTAATCTTATTGATCTTAAATTGAAATTTTTGTATTTTAAAATTAATTCTATATTGCACCCTGCTGAGTGGGATACCCTCTCAGACTCCCTATTGAATTTTGTCCGAGATCAAAAGCTAATTAAATTTCAAAGACTTAACAATAAAATAAAAACTTTATTACATCAACAGAAATTTCATGTCAATTCAGAAAGAGATACTAAGTACACCTCCAACAATAAATACCAAACTAACTTTATTGAGCCACCTAACACCACATTTGCTAATTCAACCATTATCCAACACTCAACTAATGACTCACTTCAAAACTGTAGCTTTGACAATTCACTCTTCAAGTGTGAATTCGATATCCGTGATGCTGATACCCCTCAGTTCTCGGAGTTCGAGTTCCATGAACGCACACTTAATCTTAGTGATGTTGTGTTTGAACAAAATGAACTTCAACTATTTAACTTGGGCCTTAAATACAATTTTTCAATTAATCCAAAAACTGAAGATCTTGAAGTCACAGCAGTTGAGTGTGAAAATAGCATGTCTTTCTGTAGTGATGCTGTACTTAGGGAGTCTGTTAGGTCTCGATCAGCGACGTGCATCAACCTTTTTCATAAGAGCAACCATCGGTCCGGTCCTGACCCTCATATTAAAACCTTAAAGTCAATAAAAGAAAAAATCAAATCAAATAATCTGGTAATCTCTAAGGCAGACAAGGGCTCGTGCCTCGTGATTCTGAGCAGGACACAATATAATGACAAAGTTGAACTTTTTTTATCCCATCAGGATTTCACCCCTATTACAACTAACCCAACAGATAGGTTCATGACAAAATTTAAAAATTGCCTTAAAATAACATCCGACACTCTCTATTTTTTCAATACTAACAAATTTAAATTAACCCCTGTAAATCCAGTTACTCCACGTCTATATGGGCTACCGAAGATACATAAAAATGACATCCCTATCAGGCCAGTAGTATCATACTGTGATTCACCATGTTACAAATTAAGTATTTGGCTTAACAACACCATTTTATCTTTAACAAATTTTCATAGTGACTTCTCTGTTAAAAATTCAACTCAATTGGCTAGTGAACTGCAGAATCTTTTCATACCTGACTCATCCTTTTTGATCTCATTTGACATTACTAACCTTTTCCCAAGTATCCCTACTAATGAGTGTTCCCAGCTAGTACATTCACTTCTTTCAGAATCCACTGACCTCCAACTAACCCACATAGACAATATATGTCTACTAGTCAATTTGGTTCTTGAACAAAATTTTTTCCTATTTAATAACAAATTTTATAAACAAAATTCAGGTTTAGCTATGGGATCTGCCCTCTCACCTCTTCTAGCAGAACTTTTCATGTCAAGCCTAGAATCAAAAATCAAAAATAACCATCGCTTTACACACATTATCACTATGAAAAGATATGTTGATGACATTTTTGCAGTTTTCAATGGTAGTCAGGAAGAACTTAATGACTTTGTTTCCTTTCTCAATTCGTTGCACCAGTCTATTAAATTTACTCACGAACTTGAAGAAAATAGCTCTATTCCATTTTTGGATTTGAGACTCACTAGAGTCAACAACGCCATTGAATTTAGTGTCTATCGCAAACCCACTAACACAGACTCCGTTATCCCTTATATTTCTAATCACCCCCATACACAAAAATTCGCATCTTTTCATTCTCTTTTTTCACGTTTATTCTCAATACCCCTCAATCAAACCAATTTCAAAAATGAGCTAAACATTATCAAACAAATCGCAGCAAATAATGGATACCCCCAACAACACATCAATAAAATTTATTTTAAACATTTAAATAAACATCTAAACAAACAACTAATATATAAAGAACCTAATAACAATAGATATTGTTCCTTAACTTTCTGGGGCCCCTTATCATATAAACTCAAAAATATTCTTCAATCCCATGGCTTCAACGTAAGCTTTAAAACTAAACACACCTTGGGATCATTCGTTTCCAATGCAAAAGATGTCATCCCACTCATGGATAGATCTGGTGTATATGAGGTTACGTGTTCGACCGATGGCTGCTCTACAGCGTATATTGGGCAGACTGGTAGAAAGTTTAAAATCCGCATAAATGAACATTGCAAGGAGATCGAAAGAGCTTCACGACTTAATTTATCACCTTCTAATATTAAATCAAATTTTTCAAGACATGTATCAGCTAACAAACATACTTTTAATCCTGAAACAAACACTAAACTCTTGCATTTTTGTACGAAAGGGAATAAGCTGGACCTACTCGAGATTGTTGAAATTAATAAAAATTTTAACAACACTAATATAAATTGCGTCAACGATCAAATTATTCATAGCAGTACAAATTTCTTCAATGCTCTAAATTTAAGATAGCATCACGATTGTTTTTGTCTTTGGGAGCTGGCGTTGTCCTGTCACCTTCTCACGGTGGGCAGTGGGGGTCGCTTTTGGACCTTTAAATCAGCAACTCATGCATCAGTGCATCGGCTAGTCACTAGTCTCACGGTTTCATTTTTAAGGCTGCTGCTATGAGGTCGATTTGCGGATCCTGGTGTTTTGCTGTTAGTATTCTTGGCGGGACAGCGCCACCCCTCCCATTATTATTACAGCACTTGTGTTTGCTTCATCAATATATCATTACTCTTTCCAGCCTATTATACACTACTCAACCTTGACAATTAATTGTTAATTGTAGCATACCTACGTCAGTCTGCCCAATGTTCATTCTAGTTTTATTAGATTCAATCTTGGTTATGTTATTGTTTTCCTTATAATGTTAATCATAATTTTTAGTTTAAATTCTTTAATGTCCACCTAGTGTAAAGTGCAGTGAACCTTAACTCTAAATATATGCTTCGGTGCAGTAGTATCTGCCCTCCCATGAACCTTTATAACTTCCTTTTTTAAAAATAATTTTGTAAAATTGTTGTAAACTACTAATTTATGAAAACTATTAATTCATACATTCAATCACAGATGTCTCATTCTTTTTCATATTCAGGTACTTTGTGTGTTTAACATTTATAATAACTTTCAAACATCAGGTACACTATATCTTGTAGACTTTGTAAACCTACTATCGAGTTGCTCTAGATTACACCAACATTTCAATTTTTAGGATTTCTACAGTCTGATATTTGTTATGCCATATGTCAAATCTGTCATTCATTTTATACTTTAGCCACACCTTCCTTAAAAATTCTTTTTAATTTAAACGTGGTAGTGGTTTGCACGAAATTTCGTTTCTCTTTTAAATTTTGTAAAGAACTTAAAAAATTATTTCATCACAATGCGGTTCTATTTAAACCCATAGGGGCTTAGCCCCCATTCTACTTTTTTTTTTTTTTTTTTTTTTTTTTCATAAGAGTATTCTAAAAACATGAAATTTCATGTTTTTATAAAATAACCAAAAAAATTTTTTCTTTCTTTTCTTTTTGGTTTCTCCACATAAACCATGTTATAATTTAAATATATTAATTATTAAAATTTATTTTCACACCATGCTCATTAAATACAACTAAATTTTCTGACTTTTATCAACATAAAAAATTTTTTTTAAAATAACTAAAATGTGCTTACTTACATATCCACAACTCTGAGTTACCTCAAGTTAGTCTTCAACTACAGAAATTTCACTTGCTATAACATAAAACGTTGTACTCATTAATTTGAGACAACTATTGGATCCAATTTCACACTCGATATAGGTAAGTCTCTTATGATGCCTGTTATTGTCTTTATATTCTCACACATTCCTTTTAGTTCCCCTGAAGATGACTATATATATGGTCGAAACATGTAGGGACAATCGTTAAAAAAAAAAAAATTTTTTCAAAAATATATATTTGTGGAGGAAGACAGAAGTGTTGTTTTAATTTATTACCTACACTCCACTGCAAGCATGGACTACTTCTTCAAATTTAAATTAGCTGGTCAAGCTACCTTAGTCCGAGAGTATAAGAGGAATTTCCTGAGAAGAAGACTGATTGAACTCGACATCTGGTTTAACAACGAATGTTTAAGAAAAGGCCTACGTCCACATTATGTGAAACTTAAAACTAATCACACATCTTCATCAGCCAGAAGAGCCTTAGAAGCGGCAACCGTAGCATGGATAAGAGAAGAGGTAAAAAAGCACTATTTTTGACTTAATCTTATTGATCTTAAATTGAAATTTTTGTATTTTAAAATTAATTCTATATTGCACCCTGCTGAGTGGGATACCCTCTCAGACTCCCTATTGAATTTTGTCCGAGATCAAAAGCTAATTAAATTTCAAAGACTTAACAATAAAATAAAAACTTTATTACATCAACAGAAATTTCATGTCAATTCAGAAAGAGATACTAAGTACACCTCCAACAATAAATACCAAACTAACTTTATTGAGCCACCTAACACCACATTTGCTAATTCAACCATTATCCAACACTCAACTAATGACTCACTTCAAAACTGTAGCTTTGACAATTCACTCTTCAAGTGTGAATTCGATATCCGTGATGCTGATACCCCTCAGTTCTCGGAGTTCGAGTTCCATGAACGCACACTTAATCTTAGTGATGTTGTGTTTGAACAAAATGAACTTCAACTATTTAACTTGGGCCTTAAATACAATTTTTCAATTAATCCAAAAACTGAAGATCTTGAAGTCACAGCAGTTGAGTGTGAAAATAGCATGTCTTTCTGTAGTGATGCTGTACTTAGGGAGTCTGTTAGGTCTCGATCAGCGACGTGCATCAACCTTTTTCATAAGAGCAACCATCGGTCCGGTCCTGACCCTCATATTAAAACCTTAAAGTCAATAAAAGAAAAAATCAAATCAAATAATCTGGTAATCTCTAAGGCAGACAAGGGCTCGTGCCTCGTGATTCTGAGCAGGACACAATATAATGACAAAGTTGAACTTTTTTTATCCCATCAGGATTTCACCCCTATTACAACTAACCCAACAGATAGGTTCATGACAAAATTTAAAAATTGCCTTAAAATAACATCCGACACTCTCTATTTTTTCAATACTAACAAATTTAAATTAACCCCTGTAAATCCAGTTACTCCACGTCTATATGGGCTACCGAAGATACATAAAAATGACATCCCTATCAGGCCAGTAGTATCATACTGTGATTCACCATGTTACAAATTAAGTATTTGGCTTAACAACACCATTTTATCTTTAACAAATTTTCATAGTGACTTCTCTGTTAAAAATTCAACTCAATTGGCTAGTGAACTGCAGAATCTTTTCATACCTGACTCATCCTTTTTGATCTCATTTGACATTACTAACCTTTTCCCAAGTATCCCTACTAATGAGTGTTCCCAGCTAGTACATTCACTTCTTTCAGAATCCACTGACCTCCAACTAACCCACATAGACAATATATGTCTACTAGTCAATTTGGTTCTTGAACAAAATTTTTTCCTATTTAATAACAAATTTTATAAACAAAATTCAGGTTTAGCTATGGGATCTGCCCTCTCACCTCTTCTAGCAGAACTTTTCATGTCAAGCCTAGAATCAAAAATCAAAAATAACCATCGCTTTACACACATTATCACTATGAAAAGATATGTTGATGACATTTTTGCAGTTTTCAATGGTAGTCAGGAAGAACTTAATGACTTTGTTTCCTTTCTCAATTCGTTGCACCAGTCTATTAAATTTACTCACGAACTTGAAGAAAATAGCTCTATTCCATTTTTGGATTTGAGACTCACTAGAGTCAACAACGCCATTGAATTTAGTGTCTATCGCAAACCCACTAACACAGACTCCGTTATCCCTTATATTTCTAATCACCCCCATACACAAAAATTCGCATCTTTTCATTCTCTTTTTTCACGTTTATTCTCAATACCCCTCAATCAAACCAATTTCAAAAATGAGCTAAACATTATCAAACAAATCGCAGCAAATAATGGATACCCCCAACAACACATCAATAAAATTTATTTTAAACATTTAAATAAACATCTAAACAAACAACTAATATATAAAGAACCTAATAACAATAGATATTGTTCCTTAACTTTCTGGGGCCCCTTATCATATAAACTCAAAAATATTCTTCAATCCCATGGCTTCAACGTAAGCTTTAAAACTAAACACACCTTGGGATCATTCGTTTCCAATGCAAAAGATGTCATCCCACTCATGGATAGATCTGGTGTATATGAGGTTACGTGTTCGACCGATGGCTGCTCTACAGCGTATATTGGGCAGACTGGTAGAAAGTTTAAAATCCGCATAAATGAACATTGCAAGGAGATCGAAAGAGCTTCACGACTTAATTTATCACCTTCTAATATTAAATCAAATTTTTCAAGACATGTATCAGCTAACAAACATACTTTTAATCCTGAAACAAACACTAAACTCTTGCATTTTTGTACGAAAGGGAATAAGCTGGACCTACTCGAGATTGTTGAAATTAATAAAAATTTTAACAACACTAATATAAATTGCGTCAACGATCAAATTATTCATAGCAGTACAAATTTCTTCAATGCTCTAAATTTAAGATAGCATCACGATTGTTTTTGTCTTTGGGAGCTGGCGTTGTCCTGTCACCTTCTCACGGTGGGCAGTGGGGGTCGCTTTTGGACCTTTAAATCAGCAACTCATGCATCAGTGCATCGGCTAGTCACTAGTCTCACGGTTTCATTTTTAAGGCTGCTGCTATGAGGTCGATTTGCGGATCCTGGTGTTTTGCTGTTAGTATTCTTGGCGGGACAGCGCCACCCCTCCCATTATTATTACAGCACTTGTGTTTGCTTCATCAATATATCATTACTCTTTCCAGCCTATTATACACTACTCAACCTTGACAATTAATTGTTAATTGTAGCATACCTACGTCAGTCTGCCCAATGTTCATTCTAGTTTTATTAGATTCAATCTTGGTTATGTTATTGTTTTCCTTATAATGTTAATCATAATTTTTAGTTTAAATTCTTTAATGTCCACCTAGTGTAAAGTGCAGTGAACCTTAACTCTAAATATATGCTTCGGTGCAGTAGTATCTGCCCTCCCATGAACTTTTATAACTTCCTTTTTTAAAAGTAATTTTGTAAAATTGTTGTAAACTACTAATTTATGAAAACTATTAATTCATACATTCAATCACAGATGTCTCATTCTTTTTCATATTCAGGTACTTTGTGTGTTTAACATTTATAATAACTTTCAAACATCAGGTACACTATATCTTGTAGACTTTGTAAACCTACTATCGAGTTGCTCTAGATTACACCAACATTTCAATTTTTAGGATTTCTACAGTCTGATATTTGTTATGCCATATGTCAAATCTGTCATTCATTTTATACTTTAGCCACACCTTCCTTAAAAATTCTTTTTAATTTAAACGTGGTAGTGGTTTGCACGAAATTTCGTTTCTCTTTTAAATTTTGTAAAGAACTTAAAAAATTATTTCATCACAATGCGGTTCTATTTAAACCCATAGGGGCTTAGACCCCATTCTACTTTTCTTTTTTTTTTTTTTTTTTTTTTTTATTTTTCATAAGAGTATTCTAAAAACATGAAATTTCATGTTTTTATAAAATAACCAAAAAAATTTTTTCTTTCTTTTCTTTTTGGTTTCTCCACATAAACCATGTTATAATTTAAATATATTAATTATTAAAATTTATTTTCACACCATGCTCATTAAATACAACTAAATTTTCTGACTTTTATCAACATAAAAAATTTTTTTTAAAATAACTAAAATGTGCTTACTTACATATCCACAACTCTGAGTTACCTCAAGTTAGTCTTCAACTACAGAAATTTCACTTGCTATAACATAAAACGTTGTACTCATTAATTTGAGACAACTATTGGATCCAATTTCACACTCGATATAGGTAAGTCTCTTATGATGCCTGTTATTGTCTTTATATTCTCACACATTCCTTTTAGTTCCCCTGAAGATGACTATATATATGGTCGAAACATGTAGGGACAATCGTTAAAAAAAAAAATTTTTTCAAAAATATATATTTGTGGAGGAAGACAGAAGTGTTGTTTTAATTTATTAAAAGAGAATGGCGCGTTTGAAAAACCTGTGTTATATCGCAAAAAAAATTATGACCCTGAACAGGTAATGACCGTTTTACTTGCTGTAGCAGAAGATGATACTGTAGGACTTCGTGCTATTGAAAAGGAACATTCTGTTCCTAAATCAGTATCGCAAAGAATTTCCATAGGGAAAAGTACCGTCCTTATAAATTCCGCATCTGTCATTCTTTGCTTCCTGGGAATTACGAGCGCAGAATGACTTTTTGCGAGTGGTTTACTAGACAATGCGATGAAAATCATCATTTTCCATATAATGTTCTCTGGACTGGCGAAAGTAATTTTTCTAACAATAAAATCGTCACTATTGGTCAACACAAAATGAAAATCGAGTTCATACATCTAGATATCAACATCGTTTTGGATTTAACGTGTGGTGCGGTATTTTGGAAACCCGGATCATTGGACCTATAATTTATGAAGGAACACTAAATTCAGAAACATACGAAGAAATTTTAAGAAACGACATTGAAAATATTCTTGACGACCTTCCTCTAGCAGTAACCAATAATATTTGGTTTTAACAAGATGGGGCTCCTCCTCATAATTCCAGAAATAATATGGAATATCTGAGAGACCGTTTCCAAAATAATTTAATAGCCACCCATGGTCCCATAAACTGGCCTCCGCGATCCCCAGACCTTACGCCAATGAACTTTTTTTCCTTGATAATGAAGTTTACTGGAAGACTTTTCAAAATAATGATGAGTTGAAGGCTGAAGTTCGAGCTGCAATAAATAAAATAACTCTAGAAATGTTAAATAACGTTATGGAAGAAATTGTTTACCGATGTTATTTATGCCTGGAGAATGAGGGTGGAATTTTTGAAAATAAAAAAAGAATTATTATAAAAATAATTGTGTTTAATAATTAAAATCAATTATTACTTGTTGTATTGTTCAGATAAGTTTTATTGGATAATATTAGGTTTTTTTTAATTTTGTCCCATAATCTTAAGATTTACGCATTTGAACACAAATTTAATAATATTGTAAATAATTTCAAATAAAAAAATGTTTTAAAATCCTACTAGTGTTTAAATACAACAATAAAAACATACATATTTTCGATAATGTGCCTATTTTCATTGATGATGTGTTTTTCTGTATCGAAACGTCTAATAACTAATAAGTATGATACACCGTTGGATTTGGAATATAACGTAGAATCTGTTAAGGATAAAATAAAATTTCCCGACTATTTAAAATAACAGAGTTGATGATGGTTGTGATTAAACGAAACGTTGGATCAAAAATGTAATTAAACCATCTTGTAGGGGACAAAAAGTGACAATGAGAATGTAAAATTTATTTTGACATGTCTTTTTAAATAGAATCATAAATCAATTAAAACGAAATCGCGAAAATTCGGTTTTATCCAAATATCTTCGGAAGCATTCGGAATTTTTTAAATTTGAAAGCATGACGTTACAGGATTCAATTATGCGCTACTTTTCTCTAATTTAACTATCTCTGTATCTCCTGTGGTTTACGAGATCCCTGTAGAGTGCATTCTTATCTGGGACTGTATACCGTAAGAGACGCTTAAAATAAACAACCCCTAGCAATCGTCAAACTTATTCTATGACAACCGATCACTAAATACTGAAAATTGGCGAAAATAGTTTAAAAAAATTGCAGGACTTTAACTATTTATATTTTAAAATTAATGAAAAATAAAGTATTGTATACACCACAGGCGTTACTAGACCATAATGCCCATCAGGGCATTATAGTCTACTTAACGCCCTTGGTACATAAATTACTCTAAATAGCAATTAAAGCATCAAAAGAGAATTAATTAAAATATAATCTTCTTCAATCTTATTCAAATTTGTTGTTAGCGGAGGAGTAAATTGTTGGAAAGCGCAAATTCCACGGCTTTGCTCTCCTCAGTCAGTCAGCCCAGATGACGCAGCAGTGTTGCCAAATGAAGTTATAGTAGTAGGTAATAGTATGTTTCTAGCGCCATTTTCAATTGATGCTATTTTCATTTTTCATTTTATTCACCATCTATATCCAAAATCCATAAGTTCTGTCAGTGACTAATTTAATACCACTCACCAAATCTATGAAGCGGCAGAATAAAAATATTGTACAAAAGTAAATGTTTTTTTATGCATACAAGGAACGATACCGCTACAATTACAGTGAACTTATGAGGCGACGTTGCCATACAAGCCGCAATTAGCTAACTGCATTTAAAATGGCACGGCGATTCCAAAACTGGGATTTTGATCGCGGAGAAAATATAGGTGGCAACACCCAGAGACCGAATTCAAAACTTGAAACGAATAATAATTAAAAAAGTTCATCATCTATTATTTTTTTAAAAGCACGCGCCACTGGAATTCATTCCCCTGACGTCGCACCATCCGGAGCTATCTATATGCTTATGATGAGTCACTAGCAGAAATTTTGGCCTTCGAGTATAGGTAGCAGGTATCAAGGTGTATCTATCTATTTTCTTACATTTTTTAAATCTCTAGGGCGCAACCCTCCCCTGCCTTTCCTTGGCGACGCCCATGCCCAAAAGTGTAAATATTAATGTTGATACGAACACGGACAAGTATTCAAAGAAAGAAAAAAAATAAGTTAGGCAAATAAGATATTTTTTATCGACTACTAGGCATACCTAAAGGGCCCTCGAATCTGCTCAATGTCTAGGACTAGGTAACTTCAAGGTATCAAATTATTGAAGGTTAGAAAAATTCCATCGTCGGCACGATATAACCTTCAAGAAAATATGTGGCGAATCAGCCAATATGAATATCAAAAACGTAACTGCCTGGAAAGAAGGGCTATTGACAAGTTTACAGGATTGTGCTCCAAGGGACGAAGTTAATGCAGATTAGACAGGTCTCTACTATCGTGCATTGCCAACAAAAACATATGCATTAAAGGATGAAAAGTGAACTGGAAAAAAAACAGGCAAATAACGATTTATAATTCTATTTTGTGCAATAATAGAAGGTGAGAAGGAAGAACCGTTTATAATAGGCAAAAGCAAAAATCCTCTATGTTCTAAGGGCACATATATCGATAAGTTACCTCTCCAATGAACCTCGAACAGAAAAGCGTAAGTGACAGCAGACATCATGACAACATGGCTTTACAGATTTGCTACCAAGACGAAGCAGCAGAATGGAAGAGTGGTATTGTTTCTGGATAATGCAGCGTCTCATCCCAAAATTACACTGGAAAATGTCAAACTTATTTTTCTTCCACCCAATACTACTTTGCATTGACAACTTGGACCAAGGCATTATTAAGAATTTTAAAATACTCTGCTGAAGCTACCTTATAAAGAGATTTTTAACATGTATTGACAGTGGTTGCCCTATTCAAGGAATCGAAAATAATATTACCATAACGAACGCCTTGTTATGGGTTTCGGTGGTCTAGCGCAATTTTTTCCGCAGTGTTAATAAAGAAATGCTTGAAAAATGAAAGCTCAGACACAAATTAATGCCGCAGGTAATTTAGTTCTACAGGAAGATCTGTTATATTTCCAGCAGGATGGAATTTCACCCCATTATTTCATTCCTGTCCGATAGCCTTTAAACGAGAGATTTCCGGATAGATGGATTAGCAGCAGGTAAGGAATTAAATTATCACCGAGATCACCGAATTTAATTCTCTCAGATTTCTTTCTCTGAGGACATCTTAAATCCGTTGTTTAAATAACACAATGATTTTACAAGGCGACTGACAGCCTCGTGCCAGTCACTTCCCTGTGAAGCTCTCCGAAATGTTAGAGAGGAGTCTTTGTTACTGTTTAGAGCAGAATGGGCCACATTTTATAGGATAGTGGGTAAGTGGATCTATTTGTTTTATTTTCAAAAATTCTTCCTCCCAAAGTGAAATATATTTTTGTAACAGTAAAACAACAACCAAATAAAAAATCAAACGTCTACACTAGACTTTGCTTCTGTTCAAGAGTTAAAACTAATGTCACTGAAGCATACCTAAATGTATCTAAATAGAAAAGCAACTAACTATAGTTATGGCTAACTAATTTTCATTGTACGTCATCATTCAAGAAACACGAGGAAATTAAATTCGGGCAAAAAATATTAAAACTTCATGCGATATTGAATTAACTAAGAACTTAGGTTATCTTCTTTGATAGTAACTTACCTATAGCAAACATTTTTTAAATTTAAACTGGTAGAAATTAATAGAATTTGAATTTAATATGAGCTAACAGTTGGCAACAGTTCTATGGCCTGTTGTGACGTTTTGTTTTCATTTCGTATTGTTGTGCGTGTATTTTTTAATAAGAACTTCAGATCTTTTCATAAATACCTATGTCGATAACCAGAGTTAGAAAAGTAACTTCAAAGAGTATGTTAGGAGTTATATGTAAATTTGAATATCTACACTGTAACGTAAGTAAAGGAAAATAAATTATGATAATCATCTAAAAAGAAACGTTCTCATGCAAAGAGAGTTCTGAATATTGCAAGATTGGACATTAGTTCTATTCGTGACAAGTAAGTTTTATTATTCCAAAACTATAATATTTTATTTGATTATGGTTAAGCTCTAACTTTTTTTGAACATTATGTAACTTTGACAACTTTAAGTAAGAAATTATAAGATAGACAACTGTTTAGGTTTGTTAGGTTGTCTTAACTCTATAAGGAGTCTGTTAAAGGAAATAGGCTTCGGATGGAAAAGATCAACCGAGGCGAGGGTTTATGGAAGTTTCTCATGTAGCTTTCAAACGACTGGTATTTTTTAAAGAATATATGAAAGAAAAAGAAGAATCCTTGTACCAATTCGTTTTCTTAGATGAAACTTGGATTTTTCAGAATGGTACTATTGGTCGATTTTGGCGAGATGAAAATAAAGGAAGTGTTATTAGATCTAATAAATTTGATGGTAAAAGATAATATACTACTATATGTATTATTTAGATACAATTTTGGTACATATATATTATATTGTTATCTTGAAATATTATTAAAATAAAATAAATAAATTTGTGTTTATTTATCTAAAATTTATATTATTTTTATGAAAAAAAAAAGACAGTGTAATCCCCTTACTCGGTTATTCCGGTTACAATGTGGCGATATAACTGACATTGCATTACCTACTATACTGTAGAAACAATTAAAATCTCACGGCACCTAAAATGATGTTCATTTTCGGAACGCGATATGTTGGAAACTATTACTCCAAAAATAATAAATTATGATATTATTGAAAAAAAAGTTAAACGACCTTAAAAATAATGTACCACTTGATTCCCCTTCCTATTTTATATTTAAAGGGAAACATCTACCTCTACCAAGAGATTTTACCGCGAGGGTTGCATATATCCTCTAAAAGTGTCTCCCTTGGAAATAAAATTTACGTGCAATTCCGATTTTTATTATTACTTACTGGAAGAGAGATTTTAAGGGTAAGAAGTTTTTAAATTGACACCATGAATGTATCTGTCGCCGCATATTGGTGAGATGGAAATGACTTTAAATATTTGCAGAAATTCCAGAATACGCTCGTTATTTTAATACGCCACATTTAGCAACCAACTACTTATACATGTATGATCTACATCTTATATGGCAAGATAACATTCCTTTCACGTACGAAAACATCTTAGGGAACTATTTCTCAAAATATATTCATCCAACAGGAGATGCCTTATGAACAAGCAAAACTTTTCGTCGAATCATTGCGAAACGACGGCAAACTTTGCCTATTAATAAACATCGTCTCTGTAAATAGAATAATTCCGCGCCATCCATCAAAATTCCATTTATAAATGGGGATAGGGTAATAAATTGATCCGGCTTTCAATATGGTGACATTTTTGACCAAGTTGTTAGTGTCGTTCGCGTCAAACATCTTTCATTTCGGGGTGGGTTACGCGTCAGCTTGTCATCGTGCGATTGGGAGCTGTCTTGAGTTTCGGTTTAAGGGCTAAATATTTATATGCAGAGGCGGAGGAGCAGGCAATAAAAATATTTATATTTATTCATTATTTTTTATTAAATTCGTAAATGTATGTATATGAGGGGGCGGTATTCTTGGGTACCTCATCTGAACTGCGCCGCCCTTAAAATGTTAATTACAAAATTGAATTATCTGAAATAAACACAGTTATTATTATTACCATTATACTGCCCTACTAAGCAAACCCCCCGCAAAAGGATAAACCACCAAATGAAGATAAATGACGTTTACTATAAAGTCTATTGCCGACCAATTCTAATAGGCATTTTTCATTTATTTTTTTGTCAAATTCGAGTTTTTTTTTATATATTTCTACTGAAATAATTGTTGTTGGAATATTTCAATTTTTTCTAGCTAGAAATAGTAGAATTGTGTTTATGTCTACTACCAAAAATTTAGATATCATAGGTTTGCTGAGCAAAATCACACTAAGGCCTTTTACCGTGTTTTCACTTAGTTTGTTAATAAACATCTGTGCAAAAATACTATAGGTGATATTTGAAGTTAAAAGAAAAATATTTACAAGAAGTATTGAACAGCTCTTTATTAAAATTCTGAAAAACTTTTTTTTCCAGGTGAGATTTTAAAAAACATTTAAAATTATTATTTAAAACAAAAGAAAAATAGAAACTAAAATTAAACCGGTCAGGTCTAGGTCACTCAGTAACAACTGAAAAGTTTTTCCAAAACTGTTGTCGATTTTGCGGTAAAGGTCCAACAAGTTTTTCTAAAATATTATTACGTCGTTCTACAAGCACACCACATGGTCCACTTTTCAGATTTTCAGATCGCCCTAGATTAAGTAATTCTCTGCGATTTTAATATGCAGTGGGTTTTTTTCAACACGGGACATAGGATTTGGTAAATTTTAAACCCTATGTGAGGCACAATATTTGTATTAGACAAGTGATACTAAAACTTGAGAATAGACAACACTTAAGATGAGAAAAATAAGTTTAATTAATTTACAATATGCGTGAAAAATTTCTAGGAAATACCCAAAAAAGACCTTTTAATTTTGTAAAATTTACACTTTTGAACCCCCTTGTAATTTATGTA
This sequence comes from Polydrusus tereticollis, assembly GCA_963920685.1. Classification (NCBI taxonomy): domain Eukaryota; kingdom Metazoa; phylum Arthropoda; class Insecta; order Coleoptera; family Curculionidae; genus Polydrusus; species Polydrusus tereticollis. The sequence continues at coordinate 91,855,892 of OY987331.1, forward strand.
ATTAACTAGGTACCTTAGGTAAAGTTCGCTGTTAGTATTTTTATGACATAACATAATAATGTCACATACCTGGGTAAATTTATATAATATACGGGGCTGGGCAAAACAGCGTGATATTATAACTTAAACTGATATTTTTCAACACTTTGCGTTAGCAAAATAAGACAAACACAGTCATAACTTGGGTATGATACCACAAGTAACATTTGTGTAAAATTTCAACCTAAAGTTCTTAATAGAAACATAGGCTAACATGGCTTTAAGATTTACCATGCAAAGCCTTATGTGTCGCCTTAAAGAGAAACGCACTGTTTAAGCATTTTTTAACATTAGGTATATTAACGAAGAAAAATTGGAAATAAATTTTTGTTTACTAAGCTCTAATTCAAAAATATAATGCCATGCTCTGTAAAAAAATATTGAAGTAAGTAACCAAATCTATCCAAATTTATACGCCCATGGATTCCGATTGTGATATTTCTACATAGATTATAGGCATAAGTGAAGGAAATGTGAATACTCGATATTAGACTTGTTAGAATAGAAATAGAAACTTACCCACTCTCTTGAATAATTATTAGGTACACCTTACTGACTAAAAGTAAAACTTTTGTCCAGAAACTAATTAAAACTCACTCAACAACTGTTTAACAACCACCAAGTTAGTGGTGAAATTACATTAAACGAAAAATTACCGTTTACCGCGCGTAATAGAACAGCGCTGCCAAACTTAAGAAGGACACCGTATTTAAGACAAGCTAAGCAAAAACACCGCAAATTTTGACTGATTTGTTTGTTTTGCGGTGTTTTAGCTTAGAATCAGCATTCTATCATGTTTTTGCTTAGTATTACTGGGGATATTAATAAATACGGGGTATAGACATATGTAAATACTCATATATAAACCTATTTTACGGGATTTTTGCTTAGTAGATGGATAAATTTTAATGCCACCTATATGAAAGTGATTATAACTCATTTTCGACAAAAAATCAATTTACGGGGGTTTTGCTTAGCAGGGCAGTATAATTGAAGCTTTGTTGGGTGTCCACGGCCACTGCCGTCTCGAAGAACAAGCCGTCATGTTAAGATCGTGACGTCACATTAGAAGATGGAATTATAGAGGCTATATGGCATGTAGATTATAAAGTTGATATTTGTAAGTCAAAGATGTCTTAAATTATATCAAATGAGGTATAGAATCGTATATTAAAAAGGTATTTCGATGATTAGTATACATAGTGATTCAAGACTATAAACTAGCTTATGTTATGATCACTAAGTATTGCTTTCGATCTTCTTCGATACTCCTTCGAGGTTACGAAAATAATTCCCAAATAATCCCTGAATAAAAAACATTCGAAACAATGTCATAGGTAGCTATTTTAAATAAAACTTTATATCAGTCAGTTGGTAGGTACATACTATCATTTTATCTTCCTCGAGAAACTATATAAACTTTATTTAACTTGGTTTTTGACTAGAAAAATAAAGAGGAATTTAGAGGAACCTGCTTTAAACTTGTAGGTAAGTTTTAACCGATATTTTAAGTAAGAAAAACCGGTATCGTATGAAAATCTAAACAAAATGCACAACGAACGTAGGCATTGTTTTGTTACTAAATTTTTGTCCGAACCTAACCTAAGTATGACATGCTCAACCTTCAATATTATACTATGTATTTAATAGCTAACTAATGTACTTATAATATTTCTATGTTTATTGCCTAATAACAATTTAAACAATATACCAAAATATTATTATTAAAAAAGGTACCTACACTGCACTGTTCAAATATTATCTACCATCAATCCTCTGGTTGCCCTGAATTCCCTGACTAAAAACGTTTCCTCAAAGTACTTTATGCAAAAGTTGATACATTTAATACTAAATCGTCTCTTGGAATCCTTTTTTTTTTCATCAATAAATAGCATTTCATTAGTGAAAAATATTATAGTTGAGTATTACACCCGCGAACACATAATGAATTTGGCATTTATCGCTATTTCACAGCAACTTAATCAAATAATTTATTGGTTTACATATAATGGTCCAAACTACGTTAAATTAATGTCATGGGTTTTCTGAAATAATCACATTAAACTGCTAAAACCAACTAAAAACCTAAAGCAAACACCAAAATGGTCTACCAAAACAATGCAAAGCTGTCAAAACGTGAATCGACTAAAAACAGCTGATTTTAGAATGTGGGCGGGAACATGACGGCCTGTTCTTCGAGACGGCAGTGCCACTGCACATTATTTTTTTTTCTTATGGGTCATCTACACGGGCAACATTTATCGGTAATGTGTGGCAACATGCCAGTCACATATAAGAATATAGGGAAATATTGCAATACCGCCGGCCAATATATCTTGCAATTGTTTTAAATACTGGCCGGCGAGTGGCCAAGAAATCGACCACCTCACAGATTCACTGTTTCTGTCCCCCGCTGCATTGTCAATGTTGCTCGAACTCATCGTCGAGCCGCCTTGGCTTGTTGCTTCCTACTTTAAGTGCCATTTGTGTTGTTGAGCGACATTTTAAAGTTATTTTCGTAAACAGACAAGGGACTAATTGGATCAATGAAAATTCTTTGCACTTGATTAACTCTGTACCTTTACGTCCAGGATATGTTATATATAAAGACAGCTGGAACTATTTACTTCAATTTTGTTCATTTATAGCGAATTCTATTCGATCAGTTAGTGAGCATTAAATGTATTTCTTTCCTTTATTAGCCACATTAGGTAACGTAGGATGCAAATTCACTAAAAGTGCACTTCTTTCCCTAATAGAATTCACTGTTCAGTAAGATAGGTTCCATACTTTCCTCTTTTCATTCCAACTCTATTTTTAATGTGTTCAGCACTGTAAGAGCACCAAATTGCAGGGATATCTGTTGTAGTATGATGCTCGGTCATACTTAATATCTGGCCTGGCCAAACGTGCAAGGAATATTTATACAGAGTGGCAAAAAAGTCGCGCATAATGTCTGTAACTTTTCAATTACCTAGTATATGAAAACGTGACCTTTATGAAAGTTGTTCAGTAAATTATTCCCCACATTTCTACTTACATGATTTTTTTCTGTCATTTCTGGCTTGGTTGCTATAGAGACCAACTTACTTTCTTTAAATGGAACACCCTGCATATGATTGCATATTTGGATTCTACCGGGAAACTCTAAATATTTTGCATTTCAAATTTTTATTTATTTAAAATTGTAGTAACCAACTTTATAATAACAACATAAATAGCCTAGAAAATTCAACAACTTAACACCGGAATAATAAACAAGTGAAACCTTTTCAGTGGATCAGGTGTACAAAATGTCCACCATTTTCTGCTAAGCAGAGCGCCAGTCGATCCCTGAACCCGTCTACAACGTTTAAAAGGAAGTCCTCTGGAATGGCCCGAATTTTAGCATTTGGACGGTTAACGTAGACTTTGTTCTTTTAGTGTCCCCACAAAAAGAAGTCGAGCGGGGTTACGTCTGGGGATTGCGCTGGCTAGTCAATAGCACCTCTTCTGCCTATCCAACGTACTGGAAATTGTTCGCTTAGGTATTGTCTAACATTTGCCACATTATGCGCAGGTGCTCCATCTTGCTGGAACCATACCTGTTCGTTTATGTCATTATTTACACACGGTAAAACCATTCTGCAAGAAGGAATTATGTGATTCCTGAGGAGGTTTAGATATTTTTTGCCATTCAAATTACCATCTATGAATAAAGGTCCCACAATACGTCTAGCAACTATGCCCGCTCAAACATAAAAATTTTCGGGCCTCCGGGTATGACCTTCCTAGAGCCAGTGAGTATTCTCAGCAGACCAATAACGATAACTGTGTCTATTAACATTGCCATTTAAATGGAAAGTATATTCATCCGAGAAAACGATATTTGTTGCGAAGTTATTATCGTTATTGCATCTTTCCATCATCAGCTCATAAAATTCAGCATATCCATCAAAATCAAAATCGTCCTCGTTTAACTCGGAACTTCTCCTTCTTAAACAAATTTTTCACTGACTGATGAGATACATTAAAATTCATTGCCATTGGCCTGGATGATTGTGTTGGATTTTCCTGTATTGAGAGCATGATATCCAAAGCTTTGTCCTCCCCCGGTTGCTTTTTTAGGTCGACCTGATCTAGCGGCTTCCCTAACACTGCCTGTTTCTCTAAATTTCTTTACCACTCGGCACACCGTTGACTGATTTATTGGAGGCCTATTTGGATATAATTAAACTTGTAATAAAATCCATAGTCAACGTATCGAACGCGCCCAGGCAAAGTTTGACAATTTTATGCTTTACAAGGTTAGAATTGACAAAAAGTTATTCACTCGCTAGCACCGTTTACAATAAGAGAGTATTGATAGCCTGGAAAAGCGTAAAATTTATCTCACCCTTTTGTTTGGTTTTAAAATAGTAACTAGTAATACTAACTGCTCTGAAATCTTAGCTCTAATTAATTTCCGTATATCTGCACATAATACTTGATTGCAGGATATGTTTTTGGGAACAGAAGCCGAACAGATGTTGATAGAAACAATATTATCAGTCGTATTCTCCACTACTTTAACATATGCGTTCCCCTAAATTTTGACATTGACTCTACGCTGACAACATTTAAAACAAAGTTATAACCACTCCTAAAATATTTAAAGTAAAATTGCAGCTCCGATGTATTTACAAGTTGGAACAGTTTGTAGAAGAATTTGTGTTTCAGTTTCTTATTTAACCATGATTTTTACTGTACTGAATTCAACTGAATTGTGAAAAGTATTCACATTAACATAATGCAGGAGCCAGTTGCCAGATGTCAATTATAAACGTTGCTTCAAGTGCTGAACAGAGAATCTAGTTTTGATTGGCTGATGTATCTAACGAGCTCACGCTAAACTTAAGATCCGACCAACCAAATTTGGTTTACCTTTCAGCATTCGCAACTACGCTTGCTTTAAAATTGCATCGTCGTTGTATGGTAGACTTCGGAACCCGGACCAGGACGCAGTAATTAACTTGATTGTTATGTGGGTGGTCAGGTTTGCGACCCGTGGCATTCTCTTTAGATTCAGAATGCGCACAAAAAAAATATATTAGTTGGCAAATTAAAATCGCCAGAGGCTCAAGTAGTCACTAACCTGCCCTCCATGATCTAGCGTCTCTATGTCATTTGTCAAATTATAGTCATTGATCAAGCCAATGACCCTTCTTTGAATGAAATCTAGCATTTGCGAAGTGTGTTTAGGGGCAGAGACCCAAATGTATTAATAATTTTCCAGCGATGGTCTAATTTGGGCTTTATAGAACGTCACAAGCTGTTAGGGCAAATAAAGGTTATTCGTTTTAAAAAGCACTGCAAGGCAGCCTTAGCTATGGTCGCAACGTCGCGAATATGCCAAGATATATGTCAACCAAATGTAGCCCCCGGAACATAAACACATTTTCTGCACTTCTTTATTCGTCCCCACTGGACCAAGATCAAGTTCAACTTTATGTAAGGCTTAACACTTTTTTCACTATTGATGGAAGAGACACTTTCGTCTGGCCGACTTGGCCTCCTCCTCACCTCCTCTATCTTTAGAAGTAATCTGGCCGTTTCGATGAAGCCTGCCTGATCCTACTTTAATTTTCAAGTGTGCTTTGACCCTTTTTGTTAGCTTAGCGTCCTACAAGTGCTTCTTGCCAGAAGGTCAGTTTAGAGTGAGGATTATTGGGTGCTTTCTTTTAACTTATCCTGGCCCGAACCGAGTTGCTCGCCATCAAAGGACTCCAAGGCGCATATCGGTCGTTTCCCAGGATGAAGCATAAGCATCTTCAATGAACACTACCTATTTTTCCTCCCACTGTTCCTGTTAGGGATTGTGAAAGTGAACATCCTGTTCTTCGACAGGCGTTAATCTAAAGAACAGTATGAGGATCTCACTTTGCTGCATCCGGTATACCGCAAATTTAGCTATGTCGCTATAGCCTCCTTCTGTATCAACGTGGGCAGGCTCGACAGTACGTGCATACATAGACATAGCCTTCGCCACTCAAAGGCTTTCCCGAAAAATCAAAGAGTGGGAAAACCTGGAAATTGCCCCTCTAACGCCACACAAGAATATAACCTTTAGTATATGCGACGACACTAGATCAAAGGCCCAACTTGGAGGAAAGGTATACATAGGTATATATAAGAAACGTTTTTTAGAAACATTAAATCAAGAGGTAATGCACAGCCGACAAATGACATAGACAACTACATGGCATTGTTGAAAACAACCTTGTTACGGTAAAAGCAACGGATAAATGGTGCACACCATAACAGCGTTCCCTACTGGTGGAACAAAGAAATAAAAGGACTAAGAGACCTGTGCGTCTCAGCTTGAAGGAAACACACTAAGGAAGTAGGCAGATTACCTGAAAATTCCGAGGTAACTTGGAGAGAATATTAGAAGCGAAAAAAGATCTAATGAAGGCAATCAAAGCGGAAAAAGGGAAACAATGGAGGACAATTTGCGATGAACTAAACTTAGACATCTGGGGGCAAGGCTACAAGATCGTCATTAAAAAATTCATGGCAAATGCAAACACCTTTTTGCTGGAAGGAGTAAAGGACTCAAGCGGCCGAATGAAAAATGGGAAAGCACCTGGCACAGACGGAATACCATCGGAAGCAATAAAGGAAATGGTCAAACTGGCGCCGCAAGTAACAGTCGCAGTCTTAAATCACCTAAACTCCAGACAAGAGTTCCCAGCCAAGTGGAAGATAGGGAAGTTGGTCCTGATTCACAAAACTGGTAAACCACTGGACCTACCAAATGCGTACAGATCACTCTGCCTGATAAACACTATGGCCAAACTGTACAAACACATGCTCAAGAGGAGACTAGAAATCGAGGTGGAAAATGGCGAGGGTCTATCAGAAAACCAGTTTGATTTTAGAAAAGGTAGGTCAACCAACCAGGCGATTAAGAAAATATTAGAAACAGGTAAGCTAGCAAAGGCCAGGCGAGTAGGAGAAAAATGGTGCGTCCTAGATACACCAGATGTGCGTAACGCCTTTAACACAGCCTCGTGGGCAAAAATCTTAAGGGAACTAATCAGGAGAGAAATCTCGCAATATCTGATCAATATCACAAGGGACTACTTCGATAACCGAAAAATACAAAGTCAAAAGAAGCACAAGAAAATTTCCGCGGAAATCCCCCAAGGGTCGGCCCTTGGACCTTTGCAATGGAATATAGTCTACGACCCCATGCTATCGCAGATGACATGGCAGTGGTGCTTACAGCCGACGACCGAGAAGAGCTCACCCACAAAGTAAATGAGACCTATGGCTAATAAACAACTGGATGGTTGAAAATCACCTCGAGCTGGCTCCTGAGAAAACCGAAGCAGTAATACTAAGTGGAAGACGCGATAAGAGAGGAATCAAATTTGTTTTGGGTAAAACTGAGATAAATATCTCAAAAGGTGTCAACTATCTCGGAATTACACTGGGCGAAAACATGACTTTCGACCACCATATCGAGAAAGTTACAAGGATGGCTGGCGTAAAAATAGCAACCTTGCAACGAATCATGCCGAATATCGGGGGCCCGTCAAGCGAAAAGAGAAGGTTGTTATATGGCGCTACACAATAGATCATCCTGTATGGTGCGAAAATCTGACACGAAATTACTAAAGCGCAAAAATATTATAAAATACCGGAGAGCACACGAAGAAAAGCACTACTCCGAGTGGCGTCGGGATATCGGATTCTCTCTTCTGTGTCCTTGCAAGTGCTGACGACCCTTCTACCCCTCGACCTTGTCATAGAGGAACGTAGATTCTTGGCTAGCACCGACAAAACGACTTTGTACCGCAAAAGAGCAAGCGACAGATCCCTAGAGGAATAGCAACGCAGATGGAACGAAAACACAATGAAGGGACAGTGGACTAAGAAACTGATCCCAGACATAAAGAGCTGGGTTGAGTGCAAGCATAGAAGACTTGACTTCTTCTTGGCCCAAGCCATTACAGGCCACGGTAGTTTTAGAACATATACAGCGAGACTGGGCAAGACTACCCTAAGCTGCAAACACTGCAACGCAAAGGACACGCCGGAGCACACGATTTTTAGGTGCGAAAGATGGCATCACCAGAGAATAACGACTAGCCTCCAATACGGACTAAATTGCACGGCAAACAACCTATTAACCGAAATGATGAAGTCAAGTATAGCTTGGGAAGCGGGTCACTCGATGGTACGCAGTATCATGACAGACAAGGCTAGAGAATCAAGGAGAGCAGAGATGGTATTGTAGGAAGTAGATTAGTCTGAGTGCAGCCCTGACGTATGCCCGCGAGGGCAGTCCCAAGGCTGTGCGTCAAAGCAAAGAGGGGGGAAGTTTTTGCTGGTAGATCTTTTACCCCCTTTAAACAAAAAAAAAGGCTCGGCAGTCCCAGCAGGACATTTAGTGCAACCGTGGGCGTGAGGGTCCATGGCTCCCATTATACTCTGGTCTGTGGATCATTGTACCTTTACCAGTCTTGCGCGCACTGTGACCTTTCCTACTCCATGCCAGCTAACTACCTAACCATAAGTGATTTGCGGCCTAATGACCGATGCTATGTAAGTTATAAGGTTTACTTAATACTGACGCACACTCTAATGTCTCAAGTTTTATTCTAAACTATTTAATTACTAATAAATGATTTTCTTTGCTCCTTTACCATTAAGACCACCTATAACTCTAGGTATATTGCGACCAATAGGAAACTCACCTAAATGTTGTAGAGAAAATAAATGCTCCAGAATCTAGCAGCTATTTCACTTAAAAATCAAATTCTGTGGAAACATTAAACCATACTAATTCTTACACAAAACTTCCTCTGTAACAAATGTTATGTTTAAATACGAGTGTAAGACAATACTCTAATGTACTACATTTCCATTCATTAAAGTAAAAATATTACATCAGCTTTAAACAGAACGAAATATGTCGCCGACACTGGGATGCGTCCCTGGATCACGAACCCGTCGTCACAAGCTGTCGTCATTGATAATGATCCGATTTCAGGGAAGCTTATTAACATATAAGTGTAACCGGATGCGACAATCCTCCCGACGGAATTGTTGAGAGTCCCGTGTTCTGATTAACGGATAAAACCGGGATAAAGTCTTGTTTAAGAATTTGAAATTGGGTTGTGGTTAAGATGATTTATTATTTCATTACGAAGGATGCATTGAAGGGGAGATAAAATGTCTAAGAATTAATAACAGTTACGCATGGACAACATTTTACAAGTATGTGTCAATGTTTAAAAGCATGCATGAGCCCAGTTATTGTACCTTTATTGGTAGTATGTGGTTATTAACTCGAAGCGAATGAAACAGCAAGGAAGATAGAACATGAGGAAAATTTCGACTTCTGCGCATGCTTTACGAGTCCTTTGATGTTCTGTTATTTCTTTAGATGAGAGTTGCCGTAGAAAATTTTAGAGTATATTATGATACATTCACTCCTATAATAAAATGTCTATTTGACATTTGCATTTTTATCACTTTGATATCGATAAAACAGGTGCATCCTTTTTTATCGCGATAAAGCCCTCTCCAATTGAATGGTAAAAACCCCTCCAGCTCAAAATCGAGTAGCTTTTCTTCTTCATTGCTCGGCAACCTGACATATTGTTACAAATTAATTTGATGCTATCTAACATTTTTTTAGTGAAGTATTATTTTTTTTTTAGTATCTATTCATGCCAAAATTCGTGAATTTCTCTAGCTAAAAATCACTTGATCTTTTTTTTAAGGTCGGATAAACTTTTATTTTTTAAACTCGAACTAGATCACTTTTTAGCAATTTAAACTCGAACAAACGGTAATGGATAAAAACGCTCCAGCTTCGCTGTCGTCTTTTTATCATTTCGTTTGTTCTCGTTAAATTTCTAAGCAATCTAGTTTTCGTAAAAAATAAAAGTTTATCCGTTAAAAAAAAGCTCTTGTGGTTTTACGTATGATAAAGTTATCAAACATTATACTAGAAAATTGCAAAATATGAATACAATTAATAATTTGTCAAATATCATCGTTACGACATGTTAAGGAATCAAAACCGTAAAATTCTTCGACAAATGAGGTATTGTCTACGTTAAGTTTTAGATAAACATAATCTTCTAAAGTTCCTCCTATACCGTTAGCTTTAATTTTTTCTTTATAAAACGTTATATTTGGATTTAAAATTTTCGATATTGTAGCTCCTGTATCTATTAAAAAGCTGAAATTTTTATTTGTCATTGCAAAAGTTAACTGAATTTAAGTAGTTATTTGTATAGGTGGTAAAAACAATATTTTTTATATTATTTGAATTTTTAGGTACGAAAAAATGTTTCTGAACAATCTTGGAAAGTACTGGGATTTGCGTGTTTTTGGCCTGGTTTACTCCCTAGCTCAGCGAAATGCATATTATGTTTAAATATCCTTGAGCCGCGCAGATTATTGTTACCTTGGGTAAATGAACGTCCTCTAAAATTTCTCGAAAATTGCTGAAATCCTGGATTGTAATTATTATTATGTGACTGACCAGTATTTTGAAAATTATTGGAATATCTATTTAAAGAATTATTATTGTTGCTTCATGCAAAATTTCTATTATACGTAGAGCCACGCGTAAAAAATCTATTAGTTTTGAAAACGTCATCACTTGTGAGAAATTTTTATTATTTGACATAACCTCCTCATCTTGTGCTACCCTAATCGCGTCTTATAGATATGCAAAGTTTCTTTATGATATAATAGTACCTACTTAATTTTTGGTTTCAAAGTCGGTCCGCAAACCTTCTTATAGCTGTTTTTTCATTAATAGGTCTTAAAATATCATACGAATTACTATTACCGTTTGCTTCAGCAATAATTAAATTTACAAAAAGGTCTTCTAGTTCTTTCTCAAAATCCTCAATACATTTTTGGCCTTGTTTAGCGCGCAGTAATATTGCTTGTATAAGCCGTGTCAGATTTTTTGGTTAAAAGATGTGTTTTTATGTCAAGGATTAAATCATCTACCGATTCATAGCTTGATTTAAGTCGCAATTTGAGGCTATTTGATAACCGTGCTTAGGGCACCAACTTTATTAGTAGGGGTTAACTGCATCATTAAGCATCGACTCGTAAAGCTCTATAGCATCAATTAATTTATTTGTGGTTTCCACCATATCATTCATGATAGGCAGAAAACTCTCAGCAACTTTAAGATCAAACAACGTCATTGTTTTTTAAGAAAATATTTGCTTGTATGTGCGTCAGTTCTTGATAAATTTTATCTAGGTTATAATGTCTCATTTAGCGGAATGCAATTAATTGTTTTAAAGGTCAATATTCAGTTATATTAAGGATAATATAAATAATGGCCAACATACCTATAATACTTATTGCTAACAAATACCTGATTCTTCACGTTGTTGATAACAAAAGATATATACTGTAACTTACTAAATTTCTTAACTAGGCACTTAGTGTCCATATAATTTACTACCGTCACTGTTCCATTTTCCCAATTTTATTTCCATTATAATTTAATTATTTCCAAAAATTAGAACATTTTGAACTTCGTCTTCTTCTTTTGCTACGTCACTGCGGGATTTTGGTATTTATACATTTCTCTTCGTATTGCTCTTAAGCCATTTTTTATATCGCTTGACAATCACGTAGGCTATTCCCAAAATAACCAGAGTCACCAAACCCATTAAAAACCATTTGCCCATTTTTTATTACTATCACTCAGTACTTCTAATTTCTTGCTCTGGCAGTGTCGTCATGTAATAATTTAGGTTCTGTTCTAAATACTTAATGAGTAACAAATTCCATGCTTTTCAATTGAACTCTGTTTATAGTCTGTTCATTCAACTTACAATTTCCTGTTGCACCTTTGTGAAATAGTATGAATCAGCAAGTTGATCGTATGCTGATTCGTAGTTTACTTTACTATTATTAAATGATGCATAATTTATTGTTTCATTGTACCATATTACAGGATTTCTCCTTGACCTTACCAGAGTCTAACCCTAGGTAACCAGGCTTATATTTCTTGAAGCAGTATTTCTAACCATTACGTTGTAATAACCACACCCAGTAACTAGCTTTTCGATGCGGTTAAGCAGTGTGGTAAGATGATTGTAGGTTATGATCATTGTTTTGGTTTGACAAAATGACCGTTTAAATTATTTTCTTTTCAAAAATAAACAATATTTCAACAATAAATTATCAATGACGCATTAACCCATTATTGCATCGAGTCCCATATAAAGGACGCCGCTGTGTTCATACGTCTGGGTATTACTAATCAATTATGGCTTAACTCATGCGCTGCAAAACAATAGAACCCACACGGGAATCAGTTGATTTAAAGAAATCGTTGAGTCCGTTTGTTGTCTTCTCTCAATAAAGTGGCCGATCCCGAAGGTTATTCTACGAAAAATGGAGGGTAAGTTTCTTTTTGTATCTTGAAGTTTTGATATTTTCAAATCTTTATACTTATACTTTGTTTCTTAATGCGAGATAGCAATAAAATGTAAATTTGCAATGACTGGACCCATTAAGCAGGGTGGACAACTTAAAGGTTGCATTGTAAATTTTAGATAAATTGCAATGATAGTTTTCAAAAATTCCGTGTTTCAGATATTTAAGACGTACACACCCCGAATCGGTCCTAATCTAGAGTCGCCCTAACTAGCATACAATAGAAAGACCAGTTCGGAGAATGAAATCAAAACTACCTGTAGTAACAGGGCCATTACTACAGGTAGTTTAAATATTACTATTTATAAAAAAAATCTACTATGTAAAATACAACAACTTAATTTTTAAATTTATGCATCATGTTTTGAGTAGTCCGATGAACTATCATCGTTGGGGTCCAGAGAAATAATGTTTGACGCACTTACTCCATTTTTCACAATCCACTGTCTTTATTCCCTCTTGCAAGAGGTTTCCAATATCTCTCATATTAAAAGTGGTGTTATGCCTTGCTACAAACCCTTTTACTTGCGCCCACACCAATTCTATGGGGTTTAATTTACAGTCCTATGGCGGAAGGAAAAGGTATCGATTTATTTGGGTTTGAAGCGATTTCGAAGACAACAAATTTCGTACAAGGTGGTTTATTCAACTTTAAAATCTCCAGTTGCTTCTTTTTCAGCATATCTTTATGAAATGGTTTCTTATTTACAGTAAGCCAATAAATGATGTAATTTTTTCTCCAAGAAGACGTTGGTATTTTTTTAGATTTTCTTGAGTGGTAGCTGGCATTATCCACGGCTATAACAGATCCAGGAAAAATAAGATCTAGCATTTGTTGGAGGCATTCTTCAAAGACATCAGCGCGGCAGCGTTTATGTCTTCATGATAGTCTCCAGTCCGTTTTGATTTAAATGCTAGTAAGCTGCCATCCACAAATTTATTTTTGCTACCAATGTGAGTAATTATTATTAATCTCTTACCATTCCCGAGGGTGCTTTTATTCCAGTGGACCATCCTTCCATGAAAGCTTGCCTCGCGCTTTTTATATGCTTATCCTGCCATATTTTACCAACGGTATAACCTTCATTTAACCAAGTTTCGTCTATATAATAGATATTCCTGTTTTCCATTCGAAACTGTATAACTGCCCTCAAATATCGTCATCGCCAGCAGATGATTTCGCCTTCCTCTGTAATTTTCTGTTTTGAATTTTTTTATAACAAAAATTAATTTCCTTTAAAGTTTCCATAGTTTCTTCTTACCCATAGGTGAAATAAAATCATCCTTTTTTATTTCAGACATAATTTGGTCCAAGGTAGGTATTTCTTTTTTTAAGTAAACCGAGTGTGTGATTATTCTTTTCATCCTCGTTTATTACAGTTTCTTCTCTTCCTATACTTCTCTTTGGTGACCTTATGTGGCCGCGTTTATCCTCGTGCACAAGTCGGTATATTGTTGACTGTCGGACTCCAGTCATATTCGAACACATTTTAACTACTTTTGCAACTCCGAATGTTATATGAAATAATAATTGGACAACGCCTATGGAATTAGGCAAAGCCCACTTGGTTTTATAGTTCCATAATGATTTATTAACTTTCTCGCGTTAAGAGACTATAATGAATATATTGTAGTTACCAGTAGGTATGTTGTTAAAATTTTTGCTAAAATAATTGAATATTTAATATACAAGCTGAGTCGTTACTTTTTTTGCAGTTTACCACTACATTAATTGCTTGCCCTTGTAAAAAGAAATGATGATCGAGAATACCAAAATCTGGATGTATATATAGGTATTCCAGATGATCAAGATGCAGACACGGAAGAGGATAGTGACCAATCAGACGATGATCACTGTGACAATGTAAACCATTTATGTCGTGGTATGCTACGGCGAATTTGTAAAGTAAGGTACAGAAAACAAAAAGATTTTGACGAAGAAGACCTTACTCCGCCTGAGCAGTTATTTCCACAACCGGAATTGAGTTATGTGTCTAAACTCGGTAAATCTAACAATGATAATTTGACCACAAATAAACGTAAAGAGATTCATGAGTGGACCGATAATCTTCCTTCATTTTTTATTAATACAACATGTATGCCTCGAGATGTTCTTTCATTTCCGTTGGATTTTTTTTCTATTTTTTTATAACAATCTAGTTTCAAAAATCTTGGGAGAGACACCTATACAAACACCAAACAAATATAGAGCTGGATTTCAGCCAAGAAGAACACTACGTTCTACTTGGTGGAATGCTACTATCAGGTCATGCAAATTACCCCAACGGGAGACTATACTGGAACCCTGCTGAAGACGTACCAAAGATATTGAGTTACAACTACATTTCAATAATAATGCGAATGTTGACCATTCTGATAGACTTTATGAAATTCGCCCTCTACTAGATATGTTGAATAAAAATTTTAAAAATCATGGAGGATTAGAAGAAAATTTATCGATCGATGAAAGTATGATTCCGTATTACGGGAAACATTACGCCGAACAGTTTTTAAGTGGAGAGCCTCTACGGTTTGGTTATAAGAACTGGGGAATTTGTAGTAGCAATGGGTATATGATTTCTTTTGAAATTTACACAGGAATGCCAAATGCAGAAAAACTGTTTGGTCTTGGTTGTGACGCGATTATGAATTTACTAGAAAAATCACAGCTTCCTTCCAACAAGAGACACAAAATTTTGTTTGTTTCATTATTATCGGAAATTAATATATGTGCTACTGAAACAATTCGGGAAAATTAAACGGAGAAATGCCCATTTCCTGAAACCAGTTATTGGAAACCCAAGCCAAGGGGAAGTCATACATTTGTTTCATGTGAAAACATTACTTTGGTACAATGGAAAGATAATAAAGTGGTTACAGTGGTTATAATCTTTGAAAGCAACGACGTTGTTACGACTTCTAGTGGTGCAATGAATCCAAAACAAAAAGACCATTCCAGAACCCAATTATATCAAGTTACAATAATCATATGGGCGGGGTGGGACAATTGATGGACTTGTTACACTGTACCGAACAAGAATGTGACAAAGAAAATGGTATTAGCCAATAGTGTCATATTTATACGATGTCTACACAGAATGTAACTGGAACGCCCTTGGTTAAAGTTAACATTGTCCAATAGAATCAAATAGATGAACTTACTAACAGTAATTGATATTCCAAAATTGGTTGCGGTAGCTGAAGTAGCTCCGGAGCTACAAAACGAGAACTGGTTTATGAAGGCCACCTTCAAAGGGCTCTAGCTCCTTGGGGAAGCGTTGCCGGTCCCATGTTCATAAGAAGTATATTTTTTTTTCCTGTATTCTACCTACTCTAGAAGTTCGTAACATGATCACATTAACACCCTGTATATCCAAGATTCAGATTATGATTGCAAAAACGTGTGTTCATTTTTGGATTGTTATTCGTGCTGCATCTATTGTATACTTTAGTTCTTGATCTGGATCTGTATGTCCGGTGATATAGCTTCCAATATATATAAACAGAGAATAATTTATACAATTTTATTAAATTACTGCTTAACACACGTTAACTGCCACAGTGTATAAAAAAAAAACTTTTAAAATAACTTGTTTTCTATCTCGTCTTGAATTAAAAATGTTCGGTCCACGATATAAATGGCTACCATATACAGAGTGGCAAAAAAGTCCTGTAGCATTTATTTTTGCTATAGATGTATATTTATAGGTTGCTTAATGGTTTTGTGTAAGATATTTGTTTACATTACCTTTCTATGTTTTCTGTGGATTTTAAGTTCAGTGCTTTGGCGCAAAAGTTCATGTTTTACAGGCCACGATCCTATCATGAATATTTTTTTTGTTCATCCTTCATTCCTTTTCTTATTAATTAACTCGAACGAAGTAGATATCTGAATATTTAAATATTTTTATTGTCAAAATTTGGGGTTATGTTCATTTCTGATAACCAGTCAGTAGTTCATTTGGCTTATAGTATGTTCAATGAGTTGTTCCATTTAAACATTGGTTACTTCACTCTAGAACATTGATGATATTGCACTTTTACCATTCGATAAATTGGTATGCCATTATTTGTTTTTAAATTGCATATTACGCAGGGTAAACTGCTAGTAGTTTCCCACATGTCAAGTTGGTTTGGTTTTGTCATTTTATCGAACTGAGATCACTTACATCAATTGTCTGAACGTACCAATTTTTTTGACATGACAGTTAAGGGACACCTGTCATTTGATCTTTACCTTCTTCGAGGAGGTTTTGACTTTAAGCACTTCATTTAACATCACCCGTGAAGGTGGAAGTCGGCGGTTTTTAAAAGAAGCCCACTATTATGTGAAAAGGTCCGCCGCCCCAACTTTAGTTGGCACCTCAAGGGTAGTAGAGCGTCCTCATCTCTTTAATGGTAAGATTTCTTTAATTCTTTTTTTTTTGTGTCTCCTTAATTTTTTTGATAACCTCCAATTTTCTACAACATGTGCAATTTAATTTTTAGATTTGCACATGAGGCCTCATTTGTTGTTCTTTGTATTTTTTTTTGAGATGGTGGCACCGGACAACCAATGAAGTAGTGTATATTTTCGATTTAATTTAACCAGGTATCTAAGTCGCTGTTTCGATTTTAGGGTTTTATATTTTAGTTGAAATTTTCCTTTTGCTTCTATCGAAGCGTTTATTGTTGAATACGTAACAGACGTTATATATTCATATTTCTTCTGACCACTTGTTGGGATTGAATCTTCGTTCGAATACCACATGGGCTGTAACCTATAAATAGTAAATATGTGCTGTCTTATACTGTTCGGGTCCACCGGACTGGAGGCAGGGTGCCTATTAATTTGAAACAAAGCCACATGGGATTTGGAACATCTGGGAAATATGGCCAGTATATTGTGATAATTCTAAATTTCTTTATAACCTTAACACCATAAATTTCACCCTAAAATTAACTTTAATTTGTAATACCACCTTGGCAACATTTAGAAAGAATCTAGGTATTATGGCCATACAAGTATTAAGGTTCTAGACCATTCTCTTTCCCCTTTTCATAAACTATAGGTGATAACCAGTTACCAGGCGAGTAAAGACCCTTTAGGTCTTCCCATGAGTGTATAATTTGTTTTAACTTTAATATATAATTTAGTTATAGATTTCAATATTTAATCTCATTGGTGGAATCCAGTTTAGTGATCCTAATAAATTAATTCCCATTGTTGTTTTACATATCTGTGTTTTATTGTTACTCACTGTACTGCAAGACGAACTATTACCATCTTTAGAAGCAAGCGGTTTTCCTAATTTAAAACGCTTTGTAAGTATTAAGTTTTTAACAATTTAAAATGGGTGGCGTCCAAGACATCAAAAGAGTGTACAACTGCTTAAGGAAAGGACTCCGAGCCTCCGACACAAGAGCTGCCGTTCGCACCATCGTACGTAAAGTTGCCTTATAAAGGTAATTTTACGGCACAATGCCTGTAACTTTTGGATTACCTCGTATACGAAAAAGTGACCTCTATGAAAGTGGTTCAGTAAATTATTCCCCATATTTCTACCTGCATGCATTTTTTCTGTCATTTCTGGTTTGGCTGCCATTGAGACTAACTTATTTTTATTAAATGGAACACCCTGCATATGATTGCATATTTGGATTCTACTGGGAAAACTCTGAATTTTTTGTATTTCAAGTTTTCACCTCTGTAAGCGTTTCCGAGATAATAGCAGCTCAAAAATGAAAAACTTCATAATTGTAATAATTACTCCTATTTAATACCCACCAGTTGAGTCAAGGTGTTTTTATGACAGAGACCTAAGAGGTGTCAATTTTGAGTTTCTGTTTAATTTTCTGTTATCAGATTTCTAATTTGTTTACACTATGGTTCATCTAAATGAGAAACAACGAGTTGAAATTTTAATAATGAGCGGTAACGGAAATATGAAGAGATCGCAAGATCAGGTTGGTCAACTTTTTAATGAATTATATCCAAATGGGCCTCCAATAAATCAGTCAATGGTGTGTCGAGTGGTAAAGAAACTTCGAGAAACAGGCAGTGTTAGGGAAGCCGCTAGATCAGGTCGACCTAAAACAGCAACCAGGAAGACAAAGCTTTGGATATCATGCTCTCAATACATGAAAATCCAACACAATCATCCAGGCCAATGGCAATGGATTTTAATGTCTCATCGGTCAGTGAAAAATTTGTTTAAGCAGGAGAAGTCGCATTCCTACAAGATAAAATTGGTGCACGAGGTAAACGAGGACGATATTGATAGAAGAGCTGAATTTTGTGAGCTGATGATGGAAAGATGCAATAACGATAATAACTTCGCAACAACTATCATTTTCTCGGATGAAGCTACTGTCCACATAAATGGCATTGGTATTAGACACAATTATCGTTATTGGTCCGCTGAGAATACTCACTAGTACCAGGAAGATCATACTCACAGGCTCGATAAAATTAATGTTTGGGCGAACGTAGTTGGTAGACAAATTGTGGAACCTTTTTTCATAGATGGTAATTTGAATGGCGAAAAATAACCAGACCTCCTCAGGAATCACATAATTTCTTCTTGCAGAATGGTTTTACCGGGTGTAAATAATGGCATGAACGAACAGGCATGGTTCCAGCAAGATGGAGCGCCTGCGCATTACGCGGCAAATATGAGACAATACATAAGCGAACAATTTCCAGGATGTTGGATAGGTAGAAGAGGTGCTATTGACTGGCCAGCGCGATCCCCGGCCCTAACCCCTCTTGATTTTTTTTTGTGGGGAAACTTAAAGAGCAAAGTTTACGTTAACAGTCCAAAAGACTTAGAATCCTTAAAAGTCAGAATTAGTGCTGAAATTCGGGCCATTACAGAGGACTTCCTCTTAAACGTTGTGTACGGGTTCAGGAATCGACTGGCGCTCTGCTTAGCAGAAAATGGTGGTCATTTTGAACACCTGATCCACTGAAAAGGTTTCACTTGTTTATTATTCCGATGTTAAGTTGTTCAATTTTCTAGGCTATTTATTTTGTTATTATATAGTTTGTTACAATTTTAAATGAATAAAAATTTGAAATAAAAAACTTCAGAGTTTTCCCAGTAGAATCCAAATATGCAATCATATGCATGGTGTTTCATTTTCAAAAATTTATGTGGTCTCTTTGGCAACCAAACCAGAAATGACAGAAAAAAATCGGGCAGGTAGAAATGTGGGGAATAATTTAGTGAACAACTTTCATAAAGGTCACTTTTTCGTATTCGAGGCAATTCAAAAGTTACAGGCATTATGCGCGACTTTTTTGCCACTCTGTATATGAAAAGTCTTCAGTGCAATTTTATAACAATTTTTACATTAGGGGTGTCAATGATTCTTCCTTTTAAGGGTGAAAAGTATCAAACATATTGTCTCTTTATACTTTGGAGGTTACTTTAAGGGATTAATAAAGCCAACAAACCTATTTGTCCTTATTTTAGAAAGTTACAAGGATGTGATCAATTTAGCTCTTCGCTACCACGGCCGTATTTTATAAGAATCCTATCCCACCTTTAAGTTATAAAACTTTAACCATATTTACACCCAATAATTCTCCAAACACATCACAATATTCGCGTCTGAGCTGCCAACGCCTAAAAATATGCCGTCTATGCGCGCGATAATATTTATATTTATAAGAACTTTCGGGCCGCCGAAATTCATAAATCAAAAAGTTTTCCTTTAAAAGAGTTTTCCATTGTACGATCCAACAAAAACTTTCATTGATATATGGCTTTTTTGACGTATTTTAATGAAGAAAACTTTGAATAAAAAGTTAAGAGTTTGCGACAATTTCATTGTACTACTTTCTGTTGTGAGACTTTATTGAGACCAGGTTTGACATGAAAGAATGTGTTGTGTTATACGTGTTTTTTAAACTTTAATTTCTGGCAGCGTTCATACAAAATGCTTTGTCACTGTTATGAAAAAAATATATGAAATTCTTCAATCTATCTTTGGAATAGGAAATACAATGTTCAGATGCTGAATTTTTATTAAATTACTGCCTAAGATATTTAAATAATTTTTTCTTTGTTTTTAATGGAGTCATGAAAGTGTCAACACAAGTAGACTTATACAAGATGTTTCCTAAGTAAGTACAAAAATTTAAAAGCATATGCTTGAGATATTTTTATGAAAAAAAATTATATAAATATGTGGTTTAAAATGCTTCGTTTCCATTACACGCAGTGTCAAAATTTACAAAAAATTTCTTTTTTTTTAATCTACGCAATGCATAAAAATAAATTATTTAAATTTAGAATGCATACATGTGACCTTAAGAGCTATCTATTATATGGTTGATGCAAAACAAAAACCGATGCACGTCATCAATCAGCTGATAAGTAAGTACGTAAGGAAACACGAGGAAATTAAATTGGGGCAGAAAGTATTAAAACTTTATGCGATATTAAATTTACTACAAACTTAGAGTATTCTTCTTTGATACGAACACACCTTTAGCAAATATTTTGTGTATTTAAGCTTGTAAAAGTTAATATAATTTGCATTTTATTGGCCGATAGTCGGCAACCCAACTGTAAACGGTGCGGTGGAGCCAGCTCGTTCGTTGGCTTTGTTTGACGTTTCATGGAAAACTAACCTTAATTGTTTTGTGGTTCTGTGTTGCTGTGCCGTCTATTTTTCAACAATAACTCCACATCTTTTCATAAATAGCATTAAAAAACTGTTCTTTTATGAAAAACAAAAGTGCCCATACATATCTCTGTCGATGACGTTGTTTACTATTTGTGAAAAATGCCGAAGCATTTAAATAGCCGGTGCAAAGAGCTTATAGCTTCTTTAATAAGCTATATTCAGGAAGAACTCAACAACAATGGCCCACTGTTACCATTGACAGCAGTTAGAGAAGTAAATTTAAAGAGTGTGTTAAGGTCTATCTATTATACAGTGTGTCTACTTAAGTTCGCACCATATGGAAAACTTTTTTATTAATAATTTTACGAAAAAAAGTTATTCTTCATAAAAAGTTCTGCTTGGTCCAAAACCTAAAATGCAACCATCAGATATTAAATTTTTTCAGTCGGATACGAGGTATATCAGAAAATATAAATTTTGCTCAAGAATAAAGTACCTTCATTTTTGACAATATCGAAAATTGTTATTAAGAAAAGTTGATCAGAACTAAAAACTACGTTTAAATATGCAATTTACATCCAATTATATGGAAAAAATCTTTTTTTCTTTTTTAACTACAATAACAATGCAAATTTAACTGTAGGGACGTGAAATCTAGGATGCACTGATAAACAAATGATTTCTTCATAGCAAGAATTGTTTGACAGTCATATAAAATTTGTTAAGATGCTGGTGATATTTAGTGTAGAAGAAAAAATAGAAATTGTGTTAATCGTTGGTGATAATTATAAAACTTATCGTGAAGCAGCTGAAATATTTAACAACATACATCCAGGGAAAAATATACACCATACATCAGTAATGAGAATTATGAAAAAATTAAAATCACGTGGAGACGTTAATAATAAATTCACAAACAAGCGTCAAAAAATCGTTGCAAGTGAAGAGATGAAGTTAAATGTAACGCTATCTGCATTGGAAAATTCTAAAATTGTCCCTGCGAAAAAGGGCATCTTCGCTTCCAGATATAATTGGTAACGACACACTATCAAAAATCTTTAAAGAGAACAATTTCATCCATATAAACCACAATGTATCCATACTGTAAAACCTGGAGACTACGACAGATGACTAGAATTTTGTTTTCTTATTCAAGAAAAGGTAGAAGACGATCCTTTTTCGGCTAGGAAAATAATTTTCTCTGACGAAACTACATTACGTCTAATGGAACAGTGTCTTCGCAAAATTGTCGATGGTGGACTGACTCCAATCCTCACTTTACGATTAAAACTCGCGATCAATATTATTTTAAAACTAACGTTTGGTGCGGCATTTACAAGGATAAAATCATTGGCCAACGCTATCTAAATTTTTTACAAAATCAGTTGCATGATTTTCTTCGTGACCTTCCAAGACATGAACGGCAACAAGTATGGTACCAGCAGGATGGCACAACATGTCATAGTACGATGGAAGTAAGGCAATACCTTGAAAATATCTTTAATGGAAGGTTAATTCATAGATATTCCGATATTTTTTGGCCAGCTAGGTCGCCAGATTTAACCCCATTAGATTTTTTCTTACTTAAAAGAAAAGGTATATCATCACAGGCCATTCACGAACGTAGAACATTTGGAAACAATTATTACGGAAATAATTCAGGGTATAACTCCGAATATAATTAGAAATGTATTGAGGGAATTTTCTTCTAGAACGGAAACCTGTATTGTAAGAGAAGGCGGATACGTTGAAGCAATAGTGAATTGATGATAAATTATTACACGCTTGTTGCGCAGTTAACAATATTAGCATTGTATTGTAAGTATTCATGTAGTTGATAATTATTGTAAAATAAATAATTTTGTTATTTATCAATTTTTTAATGCATCATCAAAATAATGCAATATAGAGGTTAAAAGACATAAAGGTTATCAAATGTTTAACGAATAAAGAGATAACTGATTAAATTTTTCGATATTTTCAAAAATAAATTTATTTTACTATCGGGCAAAATTCATAGTTTCTGATATACCTCGTATACGACTGAAAAAATTTAATATCTGATGGTTGCATTTTAGGTTTTGGACTAAACAGAACTTTTCATGAAGAATCACTTTTTTAAATTTAAAAATTAATAATAAAAAAGTTTTCCATATGGTGCGAACTTAAGTAGACACACTGTATATCTACTTTACTTATTTTTAGCGTGTAGCAGCTGCCCTAAATTTAAATATGTCTACTGTAAGCGCAGTTTCAACAACAGTTAAGCAAAATAAATTATTGGAGTCACCTGAAAGGAAACGTTCTTATTTAAAGAGAGTTGTAAATGTGTTAAGATTGGATATAACTTCTATCGGTGACACAATTCATGGAATGAATGAAACAAGTAAGCTGAATTATTCAAAAACTAATATTTGACATTGGTTATGCTTAAGCTTCAATGTTGCTGTTTTTTTAGAACATCATGTAACTTTGACAACTTTAAGTAAGAAATCAAAAGACAGACAATTGTTTGATGGTTGTCTTAACTCTTTAAGAAGCCTCTTAAAGGAAATATGCTTGGGATGGAAAAAAGATTAACCGAGGCGAGGGCTTATGGAACTTTCCCATGTAGCTTTCAAACGATTGATATTTGTGAAAGAATATATTAAAGGAAAAGAAGTATCCTTGTACCAACTCGTTTTCTTGGATGAAACACGGATTTTTCAGAATGGTACCATTGGTCGATCTTGGCAAGATGAAAATAAAAGAAGTGTTAGATCTACTAAAGTTGATGGTAAAAGGTATTATGCAGTTAACAAATATATAAACTATGGGATATTTTTGTATATTTATCTTGTTATGAAAAAAAATGTGTAATTCCCTCACTCGGATATTTTGGTTACAAGCTGGCAACACTGTCGATAGCTGACATCACTCGAAGGGTATGATGTGCATCGGTTTTTGTCTTGCATTAAGCATACTACACTGAGCATCTCTCGATTCACCTGTGGCGTGCGCATGGTATACATACCAAATAACTTGTTTATCTCAACAAAGTGGTACACCACTGCGTTATTTCTAGAATTTATTTTTTTCTAAGGCCCCATGTCTTTCTCTGCCAGAACTTTCTCTTGTGTTTTTTGCTGCACATAACCGTTTACGGAGTTTTTTAAATAGAATTAATTGATGTTTCATACCCTCACGTAAATTTAAGAAAATACCCGCCTCACCTATGTTTTTCCAATTTATTAATTGAGTTCGCGTTTTAAACTTTCTAGTTTCTACTATTATGTTTATAATCTTCCGGGTCTTCTTCACATTTCAGTTTATTGATCATTATTGTAATAATTACTGTTACATTTTTAAAGCTAACATACCCTAACTATGGTTACCTATATAAACGGCAAAATGGCAGACATTCACTTTGGTTCTACATGGAAAATGAAAATAGTATGACAACTGAAGTTGTTAAAAGACTTAAAATTAGCAGCTTCCAAATTGACTTCCGCAGTATAGGAGGACCGAACTCAAACATTAATGCAGTCCATCAACATCTACAATATACCAAACCCCATGTTCTCGCATTAACCGAAACAAAGGTCAGATCATCGACTAGTACAATTAGCTATTTATATCCTGGGTGCGACTTCCAACGCCGATTTAGGCGCAACTTTGGCTTTAATCTCCTTGTCCGCAGTGATATTTCTTGTTAACGAGAGGATACACTCGAGCCTAACGACTTTGAAGTAATGTGGTTAAAAATTTCGAACGAGTTGTTAATCAAAAAATTATTTCCACCGATAATAACGTCAAAACCCTACCGCTGAAAATCGTCCCATCTTTGCTAACGCTCAAAACCAATGCAAGCAAACAAAAAAGTATGTTTGGGGAAATGCAGTAGAATATCATAGGGAGTTCCGGGCGATAGCACTGGACATTTCGAAGGCCCTTTACCGAGTATGGCATGAGGAGCTCCTAACTAAGATTAGAGCATGCGGAATGCCGGTTCAACTTTGTTCATGGTTGTCAAGTTTTCTAAAAGTCCGGTCTCTGCGAGTGGCCAAGGACGGATTTCTTTCAGACACATTTAACATCAACGCCGAAGTCCCTCAAAGGTTCTATATTGTCGCCCACCCTCTTTTTACTATATACTAACGGCCTTTTGGGGAAAACTAAAAATCCTATATAAAACTTCGCTGTTGATAGCACACTTGTTTCATCTTTTACTTTGGATGCTTAGACATCGGATGCCAATGTACATCTCTAAAGGCAGCAAGAGGTCTCACATCTCAACAAGGACCTGGAAGAAATTCTGTATTGGGGTGACAGTAACCAAGTAGAATTTAACACTAAAAAAAACAGGCGGCAGTTTTTTCTAAAAAAATTAACGTTGAAGAACCGGATATTGTCATAGCGGGACACTCGATTCCCTTGGCTTCATCAAGTCACTTAGTTGGCGTCAATTTTGATAGTCATATGTCTTGGTATTGGCACGTTGCGGCCATTGCTAGGGCAGTCTCGCAGAAATGCCTGGAATACTTTTCCGAACTAAGAACCTCTATGCACCCTAACAACTTTTGATGCTTCATAAAACCCAAATTTGACCATCGCTGGAGTACTGTTCGCATATTTGAGCCTCTGCTCCTAAACATAACCTGAGATTGCTAGATTCAATTCAAAGAAGAGCCATTCGCTTGATCGGTTACCATGATCTGGCAAACAGCCTGAAAAGCCTTGAACATCGAAGGCAGGTTGGCGACTTGAGTCTATTTTGCAAATATTTTCATGGCAAGTGCTGAACTGA
Organism: Polydrusus tereticollis; assembly: GCA_963920685.1. Taxonomy (NCBI): domain Eukaryota; kingdom Metazoa; phylum Arthropoda; class Insecta; order Coleoptera; family Curculionidae; genus Polydrusus; species Polydrusus tereticollis. The sequence goes on from OY987331.1 coordinate 91,881,789, forward strand.
GGTTGCCCAGCCACCCAGAGCGGTGCATGGTAGAAATATACGACGAGTCACTGCAGCCCACCCATACGTGGCTCAGCTTAATGTTCCTTGAACGACACTGTTTAAAAATTCGTTCATCTAAATAGCATCATCACTCTGGAACGGCCCTCCTGAGACCGTGTTCCCCAACGAGAATAATCTACAAAGATTCAAGACTAACTTGAATCGTTTCGTGCGCACACGCAAATTCGCAAAGCGCCATATAGGATTGATCCTGCACTGCTGTGCCTTATCATAAAAAAAATATAATATTCGAATTCTTGCGAACTCATTGAGTGCCATTTTCCACGAATTACAGTTGGAATCCATAAGTCACCCGACATCGACGTTAGTTTTCTTCATACCTTTATAGGGCTGTATATTTTAAACGATTTCAATTTCTTTTCTCTAGGCATCCGAAAACTAAATTTTTCAATTACAAACCGTATTTCTTTACAAGCTAAATTTTTAATGAGGTCCTGTTTTTAATCAATACGTTAAACAAAAATTAGGTCCACTCGTGGTATAGGTAACCCCTTCTCTCAGGAACACCCTATATAAGCTTGGTGATGGTAAGTTTTCTGTTACTATTACATAAATATGTGAACAACTTTAAACGGTATATTTAATTTTCCTTGTCACCTGCTACTGACTAAATTCAACACTTCAAACTATAATTCAACGTGTATTAACTTTATTTCTAAACTGTTCAGTTAAATAGCGTTCTTCAAATTTCCCAACTTTTATACCCCTAATTAAACTACAGTTTAAATATTTCCCAGTAAATTTTAAATTTTGTCATTCTACCGAATATCATAAATTGTGCTAGAAGAGGCTTAGTTCCCAACTATGGCAATTTTAGAACTTTTAGGTATCGTTATAGTCCCATTCAGGTCTAATTATATTTTATTATATTAGCGTCAGTTGATTTTAGAGATCTGCGTCACAATCATATTATAACTTTTAAAATATCGACATACCAAATTCTTGTTGTATTTTTGTGGAAAGGAAATTAAATTACTATGAATTCAGTTTAGTGATGCAACCAGATTTGGAGAGAGGGTTGATTGGATGATAATACCCAACCCAAGTTGCAAACAGCATACCTGTGCATGTAGGTATACCAAGCTCAAAGAAAAAATAAGCTATATTGTTTTCATGGACACAAAACGGCATCACAAGCCTAAAAATTTGTAAATATTATCAATAAATCTTGGTGTATTTGAACTATAAATAGTTTAGGCCAGTTTCTATATTTTTTAATTCTCAACAAAGTGAACCTGATGAAGGCCGAGTTTAAGAGACGCTTCAGATTACGTCAGTGTATTGAAGAAAGGACATAGCGGCGCAGGCTTAAATTTGAGGAAAAAAATGGAGAAATCTTTTGGAATAAATTCACAACAATTTTTTTAAACTCTGCCCGGTCATGATAAAGAACCCAAATTAAACCCATATGCTTCCCCTGTCAATGGCAATTGCATTTTATGTACAACCACGTGCGTTATGTTGATATCTGTAACTTTTAAATATTTCGAGAGTGACACTTTTCTAACTTACTTTCTTGCCTCTTAGTTTATTTGTTCCTAATTTTTTTATATGACATATTTTTAAAATTTTGCCCAAAATTGTGATTCCTGGGATTTATTACACAAAAACATGGTGACCGATCAAGCAAATGGCTCTTCTTTGAATAGAATCTAGCAATCTCAGGGTATGTTTAGGAGCAGAGTCCTAAATATGCGAGCAGTACTCTAGCGATGGTCGCATTTGGGCTTTATAGAGCATCATAAATTGTTGGGGTGTATAGAGGTTCTTAGTTCGGAGAAGTATTCCAAGCTTCTGCGAGGCTGCCTTAGCAATGTCATGACTATATCCGATTCTTCAACATTAATTTTTTAGAAAAAACTGCCGCCTGGGTTTTTTTAGTGTTAAATTCTACTTGGTTACTGTCACCCCAAGATAGAATGTCTTTCAGGTCTTTATTAATATGTGAGAATTCTTGCTGCCTATAGAGATGTGCACTGGCAGCCGATGTCCGAGCATCCAAAGTAAAAGATGAAACAAGGGTGCTGTCATCAGCGAAGCTATATATAGGATTTTTAGTTTTTTTCAAATGATCGTTAATGTATAGTAAAGAGAGGGTGGGTGACAATATAGAATATTGAGGGACTCCAGCGTTGATGTTAAATGTGTCTGAAAGAAATCGCCACTTGCAGAGAACGGTTCTTAAGAAAGCTTGACAGCCATCAACAAAATTGAACCGGCATTCCGTATGCTCTCACTTTAGTTAGGTTAGTTCAGGTTGGCCTTGGAAATGTCCAGTGCTACCGTCCGGGACTCCCCATGATGTTCTATTGCGGTGTTCGAAACGTGAGTGACATAAGCGAGAAGGTCCTCCAACTGATCTAGACTTACGGAATCCATACTGGCGGTCACTAATAATGTTGAAGCCTTCCAGGTATTTTAATAATTTTTCGTTGATAGCCTAGATTTACTTAATTGAATACATACATTTTAGACCACATCGCACATCAAATGGAAAAAAGACCTAACTGCAAATAATTCAATTTTTAAGATATAAGCGCCCTTAATGCTATATATGTTCTAATGGAATAACGGCATTATTGTGTTTAGCCAAATAAATGCTAAATGGCGGAAATGTCACTTTTCTTCTAGTGACGCAACGGTCAAACTGGTTTAAGCCTCTAATGCAGACTCATGAAAGTGTGTAAGAAGAACGTCACAAGTGCTAGATAAATTGGATTTTTGATTGCATTTTCAACAGAAAATTAACGTAAATACCAGCTATGACGTTTTTCTACTTTAAATATGGCACTATTTTTATTTTTAACATTCTTAATTGTAGGTTAGGTTACTTTTCTTTTCATTTCTCTATTGTTTGTTCAGTAAAATGCAATTTTGTCATTTTTCTTTTCAATACTAGCATAATTACTGTTTTTTAATACGATTATGTCATTTTTCCAGTTAAAATATTTTATATTTTTCGGTTTGCGTTACGATAATGCCGTTATGTTAGTTTTCTTTCCGAAAATCTGATATGTCGTTAAGGGAAATGTTCAGCCGTGAAGAAAAACTTGCAGAAATGGCTCGTAACTAGAATTTTGTGTCTGATAATTCTAAAGTTTTGGTATCAAATAAGAACTGCCTAAATTATCAACCTTCATGTCATTGTTCAAACATAAAAGAGCTGCCTCCCGTTAATGAGCTTGTAATTCCAGAAAATTCAAGTAGGTACTATTTGTGCTGAGGTAATGAGGTGCCGTGAGAAAAAAATTTTACTTCCGCTTATATTTCGACTAAAAGATCTAATGGTTATCATACCAGCCTTAAAAATATAGATCAGGTTGCCTCATATAAAGGCGATAAAGATAGCGATTCTAGCTAGAGTAAAGATGATGATGATGATTTTATTGCTGGTCCTGATTATGTAGGATGAACATAGACGACATTGTTATTGCATCTGAGGGCTACTTGAAAAATGAAGAGATCCAAAATTCCCCAACAAAAAAGGGCAGGAAAAGAACTAGAAATCCTTTCACTTGGAGAAAAGAAAAAGCAAAGATATTGAGAAATTTAATAAATAATCGGAATTTTTGTAAATTAGGAAAATTAGACAGGCAGCCTGATTTTCTGGCTTCTTCCATTCAAGCACTACAACTGAAGTATCACCGAGTTACTAAACAAAAAGGATCTCGGAGACCTAACGTAGCATTTTATCTTTTAAATAAAGTAGTTCGTATAAGAATTTGTAAAACTGTTCTGAAAAATACAATAGGGATTACTGACACACCAATTTAATAGTATATTATTAACGAAGGTTTAGACAGCCATCACCATTGCCCGAGAGGCAAGTTTAAATCACTAGGAGCGGAGCGACGAGGGATTTAAGACGCCAGGGCTATAAGCTGTCTAAACCGTGGTTAATATAATATTTGTTCCACTACTACAAACTTTTATAAGACATTAATCTTTACAGTATTAATAATTATAAAATATTATATGTAGGTATAAGTATATTTCTTAATCAAGTTACCTATGGTCAATAATAACTTATAAGGTAGAGAAAAACGATTTCTAACGTTAATAATCGGTCAATAATGGCGATGTTATAGGTTAGTAGTGGAAAAACAATAATTACCTACTCTATTTACGATAAAATTTTCAATTTAAAATTTTACTAAAAATTCTGACGATGAACTAATTAAGATGAACGATGTAAAATTACTTTGCGTAGAGAAAGATGTAAAAGATACATTATTTTTATGAAACATCTTATAAGGTTACGATCTGGAAGTCGTACACGAGTCATGTGAGTCCGACTTTAGGCACAAATTGTTATTGAATCATTGTCTTTAAACTAAAACGTCAAAGTAGTATTATGACGAACATATTATTTGAAGTTAAAGAAGCATCAATTAAATTAATTTAAAACAGGTCGACATGGTTTTACGAGAAATGAAAATGTAAGACGGTTGTCAAAGTGTTTACGATAAATGTTAATTAATCAGTGAATATTAACCGTTGGTCAAACATTTAACGTTTTCTTGCGGTAGAAGCTTATTTTAATAGTACCAATTCTGTGGTTACTTCCCAGCATTTATTTCGTCGTCACTTTCATTTAAATTTAAATCTAGGAGATACAGTTATTAGTCGTTAGTTAGTCGAATAACAAATAATAGGTGGGTAGACAAGTTACACAGTACTGCTTCGTGAGTCAAAGAAAAACCGAATAGAAGAACTCGCTCTTTGACGGTTACTATTATATCACAACGTTATGAGCAGGTACTGCCTAACTCTAAACAACAACTTCGTAATGTCGGCGTGGAAAGTGTTTTCTTATCGACCGCAAACTTTGAAACAACTAAAACATTAGTTTTTAATGAAATTAGCGCAACCCGAATTGAAACGTTGAATCTGGTGATGCAAAGCTTTCGTGCTAGGCTTCAAGATTGTCAGAAGCAAAAAGCTGGTTATTTAACTGATGTGAAGTATAAAAAATGAAATTTCAGTGTTTCCCCAAGAAACTGTCTGATTAAAAAAAAATAGCCATTAATAAAAACATGTAAATTTAAAATGAATACTTCAGACTGCCGTGTCCTGTATTCTCCATTCCACAATAATTCGTTGATTTCCCGACCGGAATAAAACAAATATAAAATAATAGGTAAGTATCTTTAATTATCATGTAATTGAATATCTATTAATATTTATACAAAAATACTAATCTACAATATTATAATATCATCTATGCCCAAACTAATTATTAATGGCCTTAAGTTACTAATAATTATGTTATTATATTGGTATATTAGGTAGGTTAATGGCAAATTGCAGGTGTTCAATATAAACCAGAGTCTTTTCATCTTAGTTCATCAGTCGTTTGGTGTTTGTCAAGGATTTTCGTGTGTGTTATCGAGCATCCAAAATATGTCAGATCTGTGTGAAACTTCAGATAATATTGCTTCCGGCCTTTTAAATGTTTTAAAAACATTCAATATTGAAAAAGAATATATCTCTGACAATCTCGCAAGTGCTAATGGTCACACAGTTTTACGCCTCCCTCCGTATTAGTGTATTTTTAACCCAATAGAACATATATGGAGCCAGTTAAAGACGATGATTAGAAGAGAAAACACATCCCCTACACTAAGTAGTTTTGTTATAGAATTAATTAAAAAATGTGTCAATAATATCCCAGCAGAAAGTTGGAAAAATTCTGTGAGACACGTGATCCAAGTCGAAGCTTCCTATAACATAATTAATAGTAAGGTAAGGCCCTTAATAATTAGTTTAGGCATAGATGAAGACGATAGTGATAGTGAAACAGAGCTAAATATAGAGTAGGTTAAGTTAAATATTGTATTATTATAATAATGTAGATTAGTATTTTTGTATAAATATTAATAGCTATTTAATTACATGATTCAAATGAAGATACTTACCTATTATTTTATATTTTCTATTTTGTTGAGAGTAGCTAACCTTAACTATTAAAATTAGTAGGTAATCGGGACCTATACCCTTTCAAAAGGTCCGGTGCCTACACAATAGTTATTCGTCAGGCAACTTATTGATGGTTGGGATTAGGACTGAGGGTTGTCTTAAATTTTATTGCGGTCAAGAAATCAACGAATTATTGTGAAATGGAGTTTACTATTAGGTATTACAAGATATTTTAAAAAGACCTTTACAGATGCTTTGAATATATCATATTTTGTTAAGTCGTATCAATGTTTACGAGTTAAAATATTGATCAAATGAGCTTTAACTGTCGAAGACTTATTAACCCAACAACTGTTTCTAGCCTAAGCTAACCTAAAAATAATATTGTTATGTTTGTTAAACCTGAGCGCGCAGGATCTTTTATCCCAGAAATGTATTGCGCTACGCGCACATATGAGAAAAAAATCGTGGAGATAAGCACAGGTGATCGCGATTTTAAAATCATTCTGTAAAAAATCGTGCGGTTAAATATCATAGTGCGCACTTAACCAAACGTTTTCGGAATTGATCGCAACTTGAAATTGTCATGGTATAGATATGAGTGAAATAAATAACTTACCCGAAATCCCATCGTATGTCCACCATTCCTCCCAACTGACAGCTTCTGTCACTGAAACAGAAAATATAATCTGGTTAGGTACTAGTTCGTTTATGAATTACAAAATCTACAAATCTATTCTTTCTTCATTGAGTCATGGACAATTTATCGTTGCAAAATATTACAGAAAACTTTTTCTATCGCAATATCAAAATGTATCTTGATTAAAGGCAGATCTTACAAGAATAGCTCCAAGGGTGGATAGGGAAATGCCAATACTTTCCTTCAGAGCAATGTTAGTCGAAGTGAGGCTGAACAGGAAGTTTACTATTACGGAGCAGGAAACAGTGGAAGGAAGAGCAGGTGAAGTTCCCTGAGGATGCTCTGGTGTACTACACCAATATAGTATCCAAGTATACTTGGAAACGTCAAAAGATACTTTAATTTGACTTTTGTTGTTATTAAGCACCGAGTTTACAGCGTTTTTAATTTTCTATTTTAATTTTAAACGGTATAGTTCATTATTTTACCTCTACAACCTAATAATATATTTACGCGTTATTGACGATGTCAGTATGGATCCAAACCAACCTAAATTGATATTGAGTTATTTCGAAAGCATGATATAAGCTTAGTGGTTTTCACTTCATATCACCTTTGACACATATGATCTTTTTGCTATCTTCGTACGATATAGGTCGCCACAAAGCTCGTGGTAAACTAAATATATTACATAAAACAATTCGAGTGGGCATATCCTTGTATATTATATACACCTTGTAACATATATCCTATCTATTGTCCTCCTTACGTTGCAAATTAGATTCGTTTATTATTATATTCTTAAAGAGATGAAAATAATATTTAAGAAATATTAATTAATCATTTGTTTTGGTAAATTTGGTAACCCACGTCTAAAACAGCGCTGATTCCTGGGCCACAAATTCTAACCTGGGCCTTGATAATTATTGTGTCTCTTTGTAGCGTATAATATAATATTGAGTTAGTGGGAATGTGCTTGCTACGTGATACCTTTAGAAATTTTACAGGTATTGGCGGAGAGTAATACTATTTAATTTATAATTGATAAGAACATTTAAACAAATGTAGCTGTTTGTAAACTTAATACATATATGAAAGGCAGAGTTATCCATAGTCAAACTAGGAAACGAATTGCTGTTATTGACTAACATCTTTGTGTTTGTTTAATCCCTTTAGAAATATTTATATACATGTATCAGATGTTTTTAAAAATTTTACTAACGCAAAAAATTTAATTGGAGAAGAGCCTAAGTGCAAAATAACCCAGACAGTGTAGATACAACTATTGAACCATAGTCTTTTTATTCTCTAAAATCACCTGAATACCAATTGTAACAATTAGTATTACTCTTGTTGATCTAACGGAAACGTACGACGAACCTTTACCAATCAAGAAGGAAGAACTTGCAAATTTATTACATGCAGATAACTATACTCTACTGAAACATGTAAGTTTCTATAGAAGAGTGAAAAATTGAGACTTAAATCGAAATTTTATAATAAGACTCGGTTTAATAAACAGTTTTTTTTTACTTTTATCTGTACTTTATTATTAACAACGCTGTAACCGCGATAGTTCCACAAAAGAACGTTGTAACCGCCTAGTTCATTATACAATGTTGTTTAATCAGAATGAAGCAAATAAGCTCATAAATCGCTATTCAGCCCAAATAAAGGTTAAAGAAAATTTATTTGTCAAAGCAAAAAAACTCTTTATTTTAATTCCCCCAAAGAAAAATGGAGCTTAAACCGTTATTCCAGCATATCATTTAAATATTGTAAATTCGGTAACTGCGCCTGACAAAATATATCATGCAAGAAGAAGACATTCGAATATTTAGTTTTTAAATAAAATTATTCTTAATTATTCCATTTTCCAATGTGTTATTAAAAACGCAAGGAAATATATCTATGGAAATACTTTAATCTCATTTAAGATTTAAACATGTCGATGTTGATGTATAATTAAATAAGTCATTTAAATAGAAAAGCAACTAATAATATAATAGTTCCTTAAGGATTAGTTTCAAGAATTATTTTCTTTTATAAAATACACTTCTTCAAGAAATTAACCAAAAGCCACCAAAAAATAACCAAAAGTCTAAAGTAAATTTTTGTCAAAACTACTTCTTCGATTAGAAATTAGTGGACTACTGTATTTGCATACAAACTTTTTTTTATAAATACGGGGAGTTGCAATGATAACTTGATCTTTTCATAAAATTTCTAACACTCAGTGGAGTTCAACAGTTACAATATCAACTTCAAATTAAAATCAAACTGTAGCTTTACTTTTTGTAACATTTTGTTTTTTTAATTTACCCTATTATCTTGGTCACAACAAGAGAAACACAATTTTATAGCATCACATGTTTTTATTAATTTTAATTTGCATTATATGCACTAACGTGAGTAGCAGGCTACGAAAAAACATAAGTTAGAATAAATTGTCATTACCTAAATACAGGTGTTAAAAAGCATTTCTAGAAGTGTATTTTCAATGTTAGTCCTTACGTTTTTTTTTGCAAAAACTTTTATTTTGATTAATATGCAACGTGAAGCTCGAAATCTTACTCGCGAGGAATGTGCTCAAGCATTAATATTGAACGACAAAGGCTGGAATTACCAAAGAATTTTGGTAGACGATTTAATGTATGTCATAGAACCGTTTCACGAGTTCTTTGACTGGTCGCACAGGACTTGTGGTCATAAATAATGGCAGCTTTACAGCTGAAAGGTACATATTGGAGGTTTTGTGGAATGTATAGGGCAAGGATTTTTGTTGATGCAAGATAATGCGAGGCCTCATGTTGCTGGAGTTGTAAGGAATTATCTAGAGAAAGTTGGCATCGATACCACGGCATAGCCAGCTCGAAGTCCGGATTTAAATCCCATAGAGAATCTCTGGGACACTCTTGGGACGGAGGTTACAAGAGAAACGGAACTTGAAATATGGGAAGAACTTGACCAAAATGATACACGGTCGCTTATTTTAAGTATGGGCCGTCGTTGTCAAGCAGTTATTTGTGCCAGAGGCTGAAACACTCGCCACTGACATTCTTTTTACATTTTGTTTCCTTGTTTTTCTTTGTTAAATTTGGATAATTAATTTTAATAAAAACATGTTATGCTATAAAATTGTGTTTCTCTTGTTGTGACCATGATAAGAGAGTAAATCAAAAAACGAAATATTACAAAAAGATAAAGCTACAGTTTGATTTTAATTTTAAGTTGATATTGCAACTGTTGAACTCCACAGGGTGTAACAAATTTTATGAATAAGTCAGGTTTTCATTGCAAATCACCGTGTTTATACAAAAATAAGTTTGTATGCTAATATAGTAGTACGCTTACTTTCTGGAAGCGTCAACCTGTCATTAAAAAAAACATTAATTGAAATCGGACAAGCAGTTTTGACAAAAATTTACTTTAAACTTTTAGTTACTTTTTGGTGATGCCTTAATTTCTTGGAGAAGTGTATCTTTGTTATCAATAAATCAGTAGGTATTTGTCTCTATATCTTACGCAATTTAAGACTTGATTAATTAAAAAAAAAGTAAATTATTACGCACACCTATGCTACCACCATCGCGTTATAGCGACATTATTCCGCCCTACCTCCTCAGATGTTGTTGCTTTATAACCGTGCGAAGTATACTTAATTAAAGAAAAAAAAATGTATTAGCATAAAAGAAGAAACAAAGAAAAACCTTATATTAAGATATTTTAGCCACTTATTTTTAAAAAATACGCAAAGTATTAGACAGTACAATAACAGACAAAAATCATGATAATCCAGAATTAAAAATGAGATACGCGTTAAGATCTCTGTAATAATACAAAATAATCCAGGGATAAGCTAAAAAAATATGGCAGCTTTTATTTGCTTTTTTTTTCTCTTAAATCTGTTAAGTAATATAAATCAACGCAATTATTTTTAGAGATTTTGCTGTTATTAACAAAATATGTAAAGTAGTGGTAAACAGTGTCCTTCGTTTGGAAGCTCAAAAAGTAAAGCCTAGGTACAGGGTTGTGATAAAGAAACGGATCAGCGTTATAAATAGACTACCGCTTTTTTTTTAGGGAAAGAAATATTACACAGGATGGATTAGAAAAGTGTTATGTTTGTTTTTTTACATTCGAATTCTACAAAAAATATTTCTTTCCAAGAGATTTTAAAATATTACAGTTTTTTATTAATGTATTTATATATTATATATACAACCAAGCATGTGAAACTTGTGATCAAAAGTTCTCCATAATCTGCCCCTCAATAAATTAATCGGTGTTAAAATTCCTGTTGTACCTTTTATATCACTGGGGGAACGTCTCGTATTACTCCCCCCCCCCCATAATTTTTTCTGGCTATGCCTTTTAAGTGGCCATAGAAGTTTTGCTTAAACCCGTTGTTGGAGAGAGGTTCAGCTGTCTACTTGCTTAATTAAATAACAACAAACAGGTATCAAGTCAAAGTAGAGGAAGCACGGCAACGTCGCCGTTTACAATCTTTTAATGCATCTACGGTGCATAGAGGCGAAAAATCTGCATGGAAACAAGACGAGACAGTTGAGTTTTAAAACGTATAACCAATAACAATTTCCTAGAATCCTCTACAACACCCAGACTAAACTCCGAGAATCCGCCGAAGTAAAGCAAGCATCTAGCGTAGCTGAAGGCGGAATAAGCCTACGTGACTGAGCGCAAGGTTTGAAATAGCATGGCAGATTGTAACTGTGTACGAGAAAGACGGATGATACATCGCAAGTAAGACTTGACGTGTTTAGCTTTTCGAGCGTACAGTACAGTTCCGTATCACGCCTTGCAGAAAGCACACGGTCTCCTCGCGGCATTCTGCTCGGTTTTAGTTGATTTTATGGTATTCAAGCCATGAAATAGGTTGGAAAATTCGCGGTATTGTATCCCGAAGGTGTAACTAATGTAATTATTACACCCAACTCAAGTTCCGTTTATCTGTTGAAATAACGTTGTCAACTCGCGGTGAATGCCTGAAGGTAGAATAACGTAGTAATTATACCACGACACGAGTCCTGTTTATCTATTGTAAAAAGCAGTCTCAATTTAGTAGATGGGATAAATTGTCGAAGGTTTAAGAATATAGTAGTGTATCCCGATATTATTGTTTGTTTAGTGATGTAATGTTAGTGATGTAAAAATGTATAGCTGTTTTAATGCAGTAAGTAGTTACCTTACTAAGTTGTAAAAGTAAAAAGCATTTGCTGCTAAGCAGCATAGATGTAAAGATGAGTAAATGAAATACCAGAAGTAAATAGATATATTTTGTGTGAGAAAAAAGCCTTTTATTTCAACTGACATATTTTGAACCACGCAACCTCTCAGAAATACAGTGAACAATTTATGTTTGGCACAAGCAAACAAAGGCGGCGTCAACACCAGTCGATATTATTCTGAGCTGCATTTTTGCAGATATTCTATACTTATTATACTTAGACGCTGATCCAAAAAAGCGTTACATATCGCTCGACACATATATCTGTAGCTGTTGAAAGAATGCGGAAAAAAACGTTCAGTGGCTTACGATGTTTTCACATAACGTTACTTAATTATAATTCAATATTTATTAGCAAGAAATATTCACTGGAAATAAATAGTAACACATTTAACAACCAATATTATTTTAATTAGGGTGCACAATTTTTATAGTTATTTTTAAGAAAACCGCTGAAACACTGGAATTTATTTAAATTGTTGTTAATATTTGTGTAATATTTTCAACCCCCTCCCTTTAACCCCTTAACCTTTAGCTACCTAGGTCACATGGGGTCCTCAAAAAATGAATTCCATTGTATCAAAACAGTAGGAGCTTGCTCATTTCGTTACGGTAAAACACATCCAAATCAGCTTTTCCCAAAAATTTGTTATTAATTAGCAGAAGCCTGAGTTATACACATTTAAACATAACGTTTAAAAAAAATAGTGTATTTAAATTGTAAAAGATGCTCTTTTATGCCTTTAGGAAATTAAATAAAAAATTCCTTTTTGCACTGTAACGTTGTTACTTTCAGGTTATTCTGGTTATGTTTTATTTTGTATCGTAGAACCGCAAGTCCGTAGATCTACCTCCGCGTACAAAACCGCTTTTTATTTTAAGGTTATGTTCTCTCAAATATGACTTATTCTCTATAAATTCATTTTGGCTTGACAGAAAACTGTCATCGGGGTCATTCGGTCAAATGAAATTTTGAAGTCTGGTCAGACCCTTAGCCCTTGCGGGAAAATTCGGGAAATTCTTCCCCATCTCTGCGTTTTCCATATCGAATCTTGCTTAAGGCACATATAGGACACCAGAATTATTCTTCCTTCTACCACATCTTAGTCTCTCTACGATATTGCTTTTACCGTTGGTTAGGGTTTTTCCGGCCAAACCAAGCTTTGACCTGTGAGTTTCTGGTCCATTTTAATGAGACAATTGTGAGGCCTATTCGAAAGCAACATTGCTAGGCAGCAATAAGGACAACCAGCCACTTCCATGAGAACTCTAATAAGTACTGTTAATTTTAAACTGAATATATTGTAGTGAATTCGTTCTTATGGTATAACCACAGCCAAATGTGATTGTGTTGCAGTACGAAAACTAGTAATTTACATTCGTTTGTTTTAATCGGAGTCATAAGCTATTTTACATTTTTATGACAGAATTTAAGAGTATATTTCAATATAATTTCAACACTATAAGTAATTTACCTTGTTAATCAAAGCATCTGGATATACTTATAAAGCGATATGTCAAGGAGATGCAACTGCTTCGCCATAATAATGAGTGTTTAATCCAGCTAAACTCATACCTCTACAATTTTGTCTGATTTGGTAAATTAACGGAATTTAACAAAAGTTTAATCTTCTAACATTTAACTCCTTTTTTTTAATTAAATAACTGCTAACTATTTTTGTGTTTGTTTTGGCAGTGTGTGTGGACCCCATTGTTCACTTACAGGAATTAGGTGTTATTGTGACAGACCAGGGGCTAAAAGCAGCTGCGAGTGGCGCTCAAAACTCCATCGTATATCTTGGTTTGAACAGCAGCATCCTTTGGGGACCGTACTAGTACACATTGTAGTTTAACCGGCACCCTCCTTAAATGAACCACCCCGGCTTACATCTGCCACGAGCTTGAGCTGGCCGAGGTAGGTAATAATAAGCTCAAACCTTATTTAATATTTAAGTTTTCATACTTTATATTTTGTTACCACCTAATAAGGTTATAGCACCGTTTTGTGCCTTATGAATCATCTTTCATTGTACAGTGACTCACAGCTTAAATGATGCAGTTGCTATTAAAACTTATTATGTGCTGCCAACTTGAAAAAATATATTTGTAGCAGACTTTAAGTATCTTAAATATATATTTGTGACCTTCTTTAAATATTATTACTTTATTTTGACAAAAAGTATTACACATAAGATAATTAGGGGCTAAAGTATAAAATATGGATAAATATTATGTCACAGCTTAAATGATGCACACTATGAAATTAACAAAATAAATAAGAAAACAAAACTCTAATAATTAAAAATAAACTGCTAGTATTTCGTTGGTCCTCCATCATTTTCAATTACATGTTGTAAGCGTCTAGGCATTGATTCGACCAACTTTCTAGTATATTCTGGGGAAATTGTGTTCCATTCTTCCGTAATTTTGACTTTTAATTCATTTTTGTTGGACATTGGGACACTGTTAACTTATTTTTTAAGTATTAACCATAACTTTTCAATAACAGATCTGGTGACTGGGGTGGTGTTTTAATGACTTGTGGGCAGTTATAAAGCAACCAACTACGGACCCGATATGCCGTGTGTTTTGGGTCGTTGTCTTGATAAAAGCGGTAACTCTCATTAATACCCAATTTTTCAGCACTCGCTGCTAGATGTTGTCTTAATATATCCAAATACATGTATTGGTTCATATTTCCTTCAATAAAATGTATGTTGCCGACTCCAACAGATGACATACAGCCCCACAACATCACTCCACCTCCGCCGTGCTTTAGCGTAGCTTTCATATTTTTTAATTTCAGTTCTTCATTTGGCTTCCTCCACACTGAAATATTTCCATTGGATCCAAACAGATTTATTTTGGTCTCATCAGCAAAAATTACTGAATTCCAGAAGTCCAAATCCTTGTTAACATGCTCCCGAGCAAACTGTAACCTTTTGCTCCTATTTGTTTGGCTAATAAACGGTTTATTTCTTGCAGTTCGGCCATTCAAATTATTTTTTCTTAATACGCGTCGAATGGTTTCTGGGTTACACCTTTTCCCAAATTGTCTTACCACCTCATCTCGTAGTTTTGGAGCACTTTTTTTTGGATTATTGACGATTTCTCTAACAATCCATCTTTCTTCTCGGTCGTTAAAAATCTTATTTGGAGCCACTCTCGATTTATTCTCGACTCTATTTTCGTTACTATAGCGTTCAACTATATGCTGCACAGTTGATGGACATTTATTCACCATTTTGGCTATATTTCTTTGGCTATACCCATTTCTGAAGTGAGTAATGATTAAATTTCTTTCTTCAATTGTAGTTCTACGGCCCATTGCTAGATAATTTACTATCACTGTCAAAAAAACGCTCATGGAAGAGCGAGTGTGGACGGAAAACAACTGCAATAATAAACCAATGCAACGCCTACTTCGTAAATTTTAAATTGATAACTTTTAAACTGTTCTATTGTATATGCATCATATAAGCTGTGACATAATATTTATCCATATTTTATATTTTAGCCCCTAATTATCTTATGTGTAAAACTTTTTGTCAAAATAAAGTAATAATATTTGAAGAAGGTCACAAATATATATTTAAGATACTTAAAGTCTGCTACAAATATATTTTTTCAAGTTGGCAGCACATAATAAGTTTTAATAGCAACTGCATCATTTAAGCTGTGAGTCACTGTAAGCATAAAATGTTAGTATTTGGGATAGTTAAGTTCCCTGTCCTTATGTGTTTTTATTTTATGAAAAGTATCCTGGGTGCTTAATTACGTAGTTAACTGTGAGCAGGGTATTTCACAATAATTTTGAAAATTATGGGGCATTACGTGATTTACCTACAATTGTCCGACCATCTGCGTTAACTTAAGGTAAAACACTTGATATGAGACACCCAATTTCAAAATTGCTTTAATCCATAACAGAAAATAAATGAGTTAGCGGTGGAGCTGCTATTTTTTAAATGACGTTTATCTATGTCTAAAATATGGTCTGTCAAAACGTTTTAGATCCCATTAAAAACTGCACATAAACCTCGTCTATAGTTCTAAAACTATTTTAATCTAAAACGCGTACTGTTCCAAAACTATCTACATCCAATTGTAAAATTTGTTATCAGAACTTTTTATATCCATTGCAACTGTAATGCGCTGAATTTTGTATATTATGAAAACTGCTTTTATCCTTTAGAATATCTTGCCGCCCAAAGTGTTTAAATGCAGAGACCAAGACTGAGCTAGTATGCAAATTGTATATGCATAAGCTAAAATCAAAGGCATTTTATGAAAATAAATGCTAAAGTACAAGTCATTAAATTAAGTTTTGGTTTCCAAAATAATATGGCACTTCCTCGTATTGATTCCACTCGTGTTGATTCCACCCAGAGCGGTGCATGGTAGAAATACACGAAGAGCCACTGCAGCCCACCCGTACGTGGTTCAGCTTAGTGTCCCTGGAACAACATTGTTTAAAAATTCTTTCATCTGGAGAACGTCATTACTCTGGAACGACCTCCCTGAGGCCGTGCTCCCCAACGAGTATAATCTCCAAAGATTCAAGACCAACTTGAATCGTTTCCTGCGCACACGCATCGCTCGCAGAGCGCCATAAAGGATTAATCCTGCAGTGCTGTGCCTTATCATAAAAAAAAATTAATTCAATACCTGCATTAGCAGTTATTTTTAATAACGACGGAGATCCAGATATTTCGAATGGCTCATAAATTCAATTGTTCCTAAAAAATGTTACTTGGGCTTGGTGTACAATTGCGAAATGAGCAAACTCCTACTTTTTTGGTATCATTAACCTATTACGGGCCGAGGTAATAAAACTTTGTAATTTTCGAAAAGTATTTATTAAAGTACATTGAAAATACAGTAACTTAGACTAATTAAGCAAAAATAAAAAAATAAATATAATGTTTTTGAAAAAACACGTGGGTGTACGCTCCTTTGGCCAAAAACAGCATATAAAAATGATTCGTATATAATTTTAAGTTATGTAATATTTTGGGTGCTTGCACTAGCGAAATATTATAATTTATATTATTAAACAAAAAAACAACTAATTCATGTGAAAATTTTCAAAACAATCTGAGTGAAGATGCACTATGCATTTCTTACATAGATAATATGTGTTACTTTTGCAAAACCGACATTTTTTGAGTGCATTATTAGAATATGTGCGTATAATATTACCAATATTATCCAATCTTATATCATCCGGTGAAGCTCCTTTGGATGGTCGTCCATAGGTTGATGAGCTTGGTCCTGCAAGATCTAAGTTAGCCTTAGTACCATCTAGTGTTTCTCCGCTAAACTTAAGTAAGACAAGGGCCAATTGAGAATGAAACTGACGTTGAGAAATATTGGATTCGTTTGCAATGTTATATATTTTCCAGCTATTCACAATTACACAATCGATCATGTTGATAAACAACGGTCACCATTACTTCTTGCCTCTTATTCCAATGCGATAGTTTGCAGTGCCATTATCATAAAGGTCCACTCCTTTCATGTATTTATTGTAATGGTGTATTACATTCGGCTGGGGAAGGAAAACTTCTTTATGCTCTTTTCGGTTATAGCGCTTGGCTTGCATTAGAGGAACAACTTTACATGTGTTTGTCATGACGGAAACTACCGAACTGTCGTTCCAACGTGTCACCAAGACTTCCAAGTTAGAATCGTACGCAGAAGTGTAAGAACCTCTTTATATTTTGGTCATTGTTTTACTATCTTCAATCGCACATTTTGCAGTCCGGTTTTCTCTTACTGTGCCTGTTGCAAAAAATCCATTTTCTTTTAAATTACCAAAGAGGGCATAGGAAGTAAAAAAGTTGTCAAAGAATACTTTATGTTGCTGTGTATTTTTGAGCACCGACAAAAGTTCTAAAACCATTCTTGTTTCTAATGAAAGATTTGGGTCTGTTTTTTCTGCTTTGCCACCATCAGTCTGTGGTAAGGTGTGATATCCGGATAAAATTAGTATACCTAAAAAATTCTTCAAATCAGTTTCGTTAATTTTAAAATTGTGGCGATTGTTCTGATATACATAAGTATTGGTATAAGTCACAATTTCCTTAGTAACTTCCTTATCAAAAAAAAAGTGAAAAGACTTCATAAGGTGACTTGCCGCCATGCTTGGCTTTTATATCTTCCGAACGTCGATTGGAATCTTTTTGAGGGATATTTGAATATGATAGTGTTTTCACCCACTTGAGCACATGACAGCATCCTGTTTTAGGCTGTAGTTTGGCACGTTTGAGAAATTCGCTCAAACTTCCTATATTTTCGACTATATTTGGCTGTATTTCAAAGGTACCCCCAATATCTGGCTCCATGTTTTCTTCCCCGATGGCATTATCGTCAATATCTTCCTCGTCGGTAACTTCATCTGGTTCTGTAGGCACATAAACAACGTCAACCGATTCAGCATTTTCAACGTCCGAGTCCTCTTCTAATAGTGCCATCAATTCTTTAGTGTGTAGTGGCCTTTTCATCTCCCGCTTTGAAAATTTGCTGAAATATTGTAAATCAAACTGTACTCCTAACCCATAAATAAAAGTAATAATAAAACTTACCTCATTTTGTTTATTTATACAAATTGCTTATGACCGCAAATAAAATTTACAACTTAACAGATAAATAAATCTCAATTAGAAAATAATATAATAATAATAAGTTGAGAATGAGTGTTATGATTTAGATCAGTGAAACATATTTAGGTGTGATAATAAAAGATTATGACCTCTGAAGGAGAGAAGTTTCTTTTGATTTTGTTAAGCATTTGAAATATAGGTTGTATTTATTGAGAAATAGGAAAAGTTTAAAAAAAGGTTTTTTATATAATTAAGAATCATGAGCTTGCATGATTAAGTTTCGATAAGTAAAAACAAATTTTAAATTTAAATAAACAAAGATTATGACGTCTGGAGGAAAGAAGTTTTCATTTAATTTATTAATATCATAGGTTTTATTTAATAAAAATATTTATGTGAAGTATTGAAAAATTGGAGTGGTTTTTATCTATATATTGTGTTATATTATCATATAAGTTAACAATATATAGATAAAAACCACTCCAATTTTTCAATCCTTCACATAAATATTTTTATTAAATAAAACCTATGATATTAATAAATTAAATGAAAACTTCTTTCCTCCAAAAGTTTAAAAAAAGGTTTTTTATATAATTAAGAATCATGAGCTTGCATGATTAAGTTTCGATAAGCAAAAACAAATATTAAATTTAAATAAACAAAGATTATGACGTCTGGAGGAAAGAAGTTTTCATTTAATTTATTAATATCATAGGTTTTATTTAATAAAAATATTTATGTGAAGGATTGAAAAATTGGAGTGGTTTTTATCTATATATTGTTAACTTATATGATAATATAACACAATATATAGATAAAAACCACTCCAATTTTTCAATACTCCACATAAATATTTTTATTAAATAAAACCTATGATATTAATAAATTAAATGAAAACTTCTTTCC
Source organism: Polydrusus tereticollis (assembly GCA_963920685.1). Lineage (NCBI taxonomy): Eukaryota > Metazoa > Arthropoda > Insecta > Coleoptera > Curculionidae > Polydrusus > Polydrusus tereticollis. Next base: position 91,901,170 of record OY987331.1, read on the forward strand.
TCCAGACGTCATAATCTTTGTTTATTTAAATTTAATATTTGTTTTTGCTTATCGAAACTTAATCATGCAAGCTCATGATTCTTAATTATATAAAAAACCTTTTTTTAAACTTTTCCTATTTCTCAATAAATACAACCCATACTTCAAATGCTTAACAAAATCAAAAGAAACTTCTCTCCTTCAGAGGTCATAATCTTTTATTATCACACCTAAATATGTTTCACTCATCTAAATCATAACACTCATTCTCAACTTCACTTCTCTTTCCATATAATTAACCATCTAATACACCAAGTCTCCAGCCTTTCTGTTGAACTCATTTATTTAAGACAACTTATTTCGATGTTTTAAACTCGATGTTGGTATCCCCTGAAGATGAGTACCTAAGTACTCGAAACATGTCAGGAGCTTAAACACCTTTTTTATGTTAAAAATTAAACTGTGGAGGAAGACTGCATTGTTTTATTTTATAGTAATATTTACAATCCAAGATTTTTTTACTCGTCCTGACTTGCAATTTAGCTTGCTACTGCTTTTGGCCAAAGGTGCGTATACGCATCCATCATATTTAGATGGTGTTCTAAAATCTTCAAAAATATGAGTAAATATAAACATTTACTAAGTAACATGCACGATTTGTATCTATGTTTAACCCTAAAAATTTCAGACATTGAACATCTACTAACGCAAAAAAAAATATATTTTTGTAGATGTGCATAAATTAATAAAAATTATGAATTTTCATAAATTTGCAAAATTTAGATAAAATAGAATTTTTAATAAAAAAGAATTAATTATTATACATTATAGAGCCTTAATAAACAATATTTGTAAGACCAGAAATACCAAATATTGTTTCAAAACAAAAATTAGTTTGAAAAGTTGCGTTTACGCACCTTTGGCCAATAATGGGTTAATTGAGCCCCCATATGATCTAGGTTGCCATTTAAAAAAAAAAATAGAGTGGCTACAGGTTAAGGGGTTGAGCAGAGGGGGCTGAAAATATTGCAAAAAGATAAACAGTAATTTAGGTCATTTTCCGTCGTTCAGCTTTTTCCTAAACATAAGTTATAGAAAAAAATGAATTTTATGCAGGACTTTTGAACAACCCAGTATTATTTTAACATTATTGAAAATTTCTTCTGATCGTATTAATATTGATATTGAAATGGGATAGAAATATGACAACATAGCGCAGAATTAAAGGGAATAGGTGTACCAGCAGCTAGAAGGAGGTCATTTGACTCATGTTAATAATAATAATAATAATAATCATAACCTTCAGGTCAGAATAAAAGCAAAATTAATAATAATTCATAATTTTTCTACAGTATTCTTTTATTGAATATGGTTCAATATCAAGAAGAGTGTTAAAAATTATTTTCTTAATCGCCCGAATATTATTTACTTGTCTTATTCCGGCGGGTAAACTATTACACAAAAGCATACAATTGTAATATGTCCCCTTCTCGTATAACGCTAACCTATGTCTAGGAACCGAATAATTCATGATTCTTGAAGGATAAGGAACCTGAGACTCATTTCTTATAAATAATATTCTGTTTTTACAAAAAAATAGAATACATTCTTGTATGTAAACAGCAGCGAACGTGAGAATTTTGTTCTCTTTAAATTTTCCTCTGCAGGTTTGTCTTGGGCCAATATGAGACAGTGTTCCTAGCGTTGACTAGTAGTTGACTCTAGTTTTACATTGTTACCATTTACATTTCTTAAAACCCTGATCTTTTTGTCTTGAAAATAATGATGTTTGTTTTGTCAGTATTCAATATAAGCTTATTTTTGGAAAACCACTTAGATGCTTCAGCCATCAATAATTTTGATCTGTCAATTAGGACAGGTAAACTTGATGCTGTCATTAAAAGATTAGTGTCATCTGCATAGTAAAGTTATAGTAAAGTCCTTGTTGACAGCGTATAGTTCAGTTATATCATCTATATAGATAATAAACAAGAGAGGTCCAATGACACTTTCTTTTGGTATGCCTAATTTTATTTCAGTCTGATTCGAGAAGACTTGCTTTGAACCTTGACCTAAAGTTACTTTCTGATATCAGTTAGAAAGATATGATGTAATCCACCTTAACGCTATACCTTTTGTGCCATAGATATTCAATTTTTTAAGCAAGGTATCAATGTTCAGGGTGTCGTATGCCTTAGACAGATCAAGAAATAAACCTAAGGGGATCTTGCCACGTTCAAAAGCTCTTAGTATCTCTTTGGTAAACTGAAAAATGGCCGTTTGTGTTGACCTACCCTTTAAATAAGCATGCTGAACCTCATTTAGAATAATGTGCCCTATCACGAATTCCATAATGCGGTCACACATCACTCTTTCCAGGATCTTTGAAAAGATGGCAACAAAATAATTGGTCTGTAGTTTTCGATATAATAAAGCTTTATTAGCTCTTATTTATCCCTCATTGTAGTTTTCGAGCTTCGACTCATCGCCCTTTTAAAAAATTGGAACTATTGAAGACATTTTTAACTTATCTGGAAATACGCCAAATCTGAGTGAATTATTAAAGATAAAGGCAATGGGCTGGGTAATAGCTGTAATTATGTATTTAATAAGAGAGATCGATACTTCGTCAATACCACTACTTAATTTGTTTTTAAGGTTGCTATTAAGTGGCGTTGTTTTATGACTGGTCTAGAATTTGAAATATATGCCGTTAATAATGTATTGGGCCCCCGTATACCGGGTGTTGCATCGTCGAGCGGGACATAGGAAATCCCATGTAATTTTAAATGGGGTCAATTGTTGGCTTCCCTAATTATTTTAGAGAAAAATTCTATTTAGGTTTATTAAAGAGCACTAAAACCCACATTCAAAAGAATAACTTTAGATATTTTTGATGAGCCCGTTTACGGGTTATCGCCGATTTCTTTTTAACTATTTCTCCTTTTTATGGCCCTGTATTTGCGGGCACCAGTCAAGGTAAAAGATGACTGTCAAATAAAGTTGTCATTTTGTAATGTGTGCTTTATTGTTATAAAAACTCGTACATCGAAAATATTAAAGGTGTATTTATGAGTACAAATTAATCTGAATAAAACTAAAATAAAGTATCCAATTACAAGGTTAATTATGACATTTTACATGTTTCAACATTTTACTAATTAATAGGTAGGTACTATTAAATTGTTAGAACTTTAAGATTTAAGAAGATGTTCAAATATTCCTTAAAATGACAACTTTATTTGACAGTCATATTTTACCTTGACTGGTGCCCGCAAATACGGGGCCATAAAAAGGAGAAATAGTTAAAAAGAAATCGGCGATAACCCCTAAACGGGCTCATCAAAAATATCTAAAGTTATTCTATTGAATGTGGGTTTTAGTGCTCTTTAATAAACCTAAATAGAATTTTTCTCTAAAATAATTAGGGAAGCCAATAATTGACTCCATTTAAAATTACATGGGATTTCCTATGTCCCGCTCGACGATGCAACACCCGGTATAGAATAATATCGTCTAGCTCACGTTAAGAATAAAAAATTGTTTCTTTAGCAGTTTACAATAATTATTGCTCAAATAGTATTCGCTTTTTGTGTGCACCCATATTATTCTTAAAATTACGCCATTAAAAATAGAGAAAGGGATAATAAGACAAAACCCAAGACACATTGCAGCCCTCAGTTTTACTTTTACAGTAAAACTAACAAATTAGGGAAGTAACACTCGCAAAACTGGGGATTTCACGCGGCTCCGGAAAAATTAACCCATCAAAAATTAATGTTAAGTAGCTGAGTTCCGCAACGGGGAATTGTTTTACTACCGCCAGCGAAGGAAAAGATGATATTTTACGTTCTTTTCTAGACAAAAAAGATTTTTCCTGACACGGTATGAATTTTCTGTTCGGGATTTTGATTTGTTTTAAAATGCACGCGTTTTTTTACATGACAAAATGTGTAGTCGATGTTTGTTTTGGTAAATATATCAGTGGTCCACGAAAACATTTTTTAATAAAATGATATATTGGTTTTCTTTCAACCCTTTAAATTACAACAACTAATTAGTGTTTGCTTCTTGCTTAAAGTTTTTTTGGTGTTAACATTTAGGTTAGTTCACGTTACGGATCATAGAAGATTTCCGTAGGCTCTGTACTAAGTAGATTACTCTTTGGGCGAAAAACGTAGAGGATTTTGTTTAGTTGAGGAGCAATCTACACATATAATCTCATTTACTATTCACTAAACATCAAAAAGGGTAAATTAAGACAACACTTCTGTCTTCCTCCACAAATAATATATATTTTGAAAATTTTTAGCGATTGTCCCTACATGTTTCGACTATATATATAGTCATCCTCAGGGAACTAAAAGGAATGTGTGAAAGTACAAAAATAACAGGTATCATAAGAGACTTACCTATATCGAGTGTAAATTGGGTTCTAATAGATGTCTCAAATTAATGAGTACAACATTTAAGATAATCATAGCATGTGAAATTCGTTTAGTTGAAGACTAACATGAGGTAACTCAGAGTTGTGGATATGTAAATCAGCACATTTTTGTTTATTTTAAATTTGTTAATAAAAGTAAGAGAATTTAATTATTTTTAATGAGTATGGTATAAAATAAATTTTAATGATTAATATATGAACATTTTTCGATATAACATGGTTTATGTGGAGAAACCAAAAAAGAAAGAAAAAATGTTTTCCTCCTTTTTTGAATTATTTTAAAAAACTATGAAATTTCATGTTTTAGTAAATAATAAAACTAAATATAGTAGGATAGGGGCTAAGCCCCTATGGGTTTAAATAAAACCACATTTTAGTATAAAGAACAGAAAATTTTTTTTTTTTAAGAGATACAAAGTTTCGTGCTAATCACTATAACGCTTGCCTTAAAAAAGAATTTTAAGGAAAGTGTGGTTAATGTATGAAACGAATGAAAGGTGGTTGACATATGGCATAGCAAGTATCAGACTGTAGAAATCCTAAAAATTGAAGTGTCGGTACAATCTGGAGGAACTCGATAATAGGTTTGCAAAGTCTACAAGCTATAGTGTACCTGATGGTTGAAAGTCGTAATTGTTAAACACATAAAGTACCTGGGAAAGATTGAGACATCTGTGAATGAATGCATAAATTAATTGTTTTCATAATCTAATAGTTTTTAACAATTTAAAAAAATTATTTTTAAAAAGGGAGTTATAAAAGTTCATAGGAGGGTAGATACTACTGCACCGAAGCATGTTTTTAGAGTCAAGGTTCACTGCACTTTACACTAGGTGGACATTTAAGAATTTAAATGGAAGATTATAATAACAATGTAAGGAAAACAGTATAATATGACAAGGATTGAATCCAACAAACTAGAATGAATAAAAAAGGTGTCTATATTGCTCTGAGAGACCTGAATTTTTCAAATGCAAAAATAGATAACACGTAGTCTCGGTCTCAACCAAGAAATATTTTAAGGTCTCTTAGAACAATATGAACACCTTCTTTGATTTTGAAGGTACCAATCAATTTTTACAGAAGGAACCTAATTTCACGTAAAAGCAAAATTTGGTTTCGCCAACAATGCTACCAGTTTCACCCTACAACAAGATTTGTGTTTCAAGTGTAAATTCAAAGTGAGTTCCTCTAAACTTGCTTTGGATACTGCTAAGGCCATTTGAATAAAGAAGAAATCAAACATCATTTTAGAAAGTTAGGAACACCATGAAATATTTTTTTCTAACTTTGACACACATTTTTTTTTATTTTTAGAGTATATCATTTATGACAGGGATTTTAGGGATTCAATGAAGTCTTTTGGAGATAGAACATTTAACAAATTGAACATGAATCTCCATAATCTCAAAACATAGCGAAATGAAGATATGAAATGATTAAGAATGACAGCATTGAATATAGGTTAGGAATGGGTTAATCTAATTTTGTCTTTCACAATAGGTTTATAAACTTATCAGATACCCAATTTGGTAGACAAGAAGAAAATATCCTGACTTTAAACCTTAAGTTTGACAGTTCACAAAACGTGGATTTTTAGGTAAAAGAAGTGCTAGTTGTAGAAGCAGAAAATATGATACAAAAGACTAGCATTGCTAATAATATCTCAAGAGATAACATTATAAGTTTCTTGAATTCTAATAATATAATGAACAATTAAATCGTCAATCGTAATAATTATAATAAGTTACATTTCAATGCTATAAACAAAAGAATAAAAAGGCAAGACTTAATTGCCACAAAGGCGGACAAGGGCTTTGCTAATTTCTATTATTTTCTTCCTGAAATAAAGAACTTGCCTTGAAAACATGTACAATAGTTTTATTTTAACAGTAAATTAGGGTTACTCCGTATATTCGTATAAGTCCCCATATTACCTATCTTATCCTTTTAAAATCAAGAGTGCCATTTAAAAAAGCTTTAATATAAACGTCATGTTACCTAGCAACGGTTGATTGGATTTTTAGTGACAAATTGACATTATTGTTGATATCTTGTTGTATTCAGAATCCGTTTCATTTAAAAAATACAAAAATCAGCTTGACCGCTCAATAAACCAATACATTATCAATACTTGTGCATCAAGGATTAAATAGCTTTATTCAACAATGCCACGACCAAGTCAAAGGGAGATGGAAAATGTTGTAAGGTAAGAATTAATATAATTTTTATTTTTTCTGAATCTGCAGAAGCATTCTTTCATAGGTTAAGAGGATTGGGTCATTCTCTCGAAGAAATAGCAACTCTTTATGACGCCAACCGCATGTCTGTTTTCAGACTCTTAAGCAGGTACGCGATATCTGGAAGGGTGGCATATCGTCGTGGAACAGGACGACCCAAGATGAGCAGTCGTAGAGATGACCAGCGTATACTGCTTGCTGTAAGAAGAACTCTTAATTCAAGGCAGATAAGGAATGTTACAGGTTTAAATGTCTTCTGCATGACCATACGGCGTCGCCTCCACCAGCGCACTTTACATGCTGGAAGACGAGCAGCGTGTCCCCAACTCCTAAGGATCCATCGAGCTGCAAGGAGGACATGGGCAATCGACCATCAACGTTGGAGAATAGCAGAATGGGCTAGGTGCATGTTTGTGGATGAGGCTAGATTTAACCTGTATAGTTCTGATGGGTGTATTTTAGTGTGGAGATGCGCTTGCAACGATAATTATGTGCAGTAGTTTATTTCGGTACTTGGTATGGATTACTTAAGGTACATAAAGACAACATTTCCATAAGATCGGTGGTCTCTTTCATTAATTCTCCGTGCTACAATGTATCTTCCTAGCTGAACGACACGCTCAGGGGGAGGTCAACGGACTTCGATAGTGTTTATTCAATCTAAAACTCTATAGAGCTCTCGAACTATTGAAGGAACATTGAGCTTCTTCCTCACGGAAAATTAATATCACTGGACGGGAAAAAGATGTTCCCCAGCATCCCCAACAGCCTCAATTAATTTGGTGAAGAAATTACTAAGTAATAAGGGACTACCCAACTTAATAACCTCTGATCTAACATTGTTATTTACAACAGTTCTGGAAAAAAAATTATTTCAATTCAATAATAAGATGTTCAAACAGAAGTTGGGCTTGGTAATGGGATCTTTCTTGTCGCCATTTTTGTGTGATCTTTTCATAAACAATTTAGAATGCACAGTAGATTTGCAGGTTTTTTGTTCGGAAGCAAGAGATATGTGACTGATATATACACTGGCTGAACTGGAAACGATACAAAATGAGTTCTTAGTGTTTCTTAATAACTTGCATGATAATATTGAATTTACCATCGAAAAAAAGAATAACGGTCATTTACCTTTCTTAGACCTGCTTTTACTAAGAGGTCAGAATTGAGTCATTGAGTGTCAATTCAGTCATGAAGTGTCCAGGAAACCCTTATCGACTGATAAAATAATTTAGTTTTCTTCCTTATCATTTATGTTAATGGCCTATGCAATTTAAGCGGATAAGGGACATTCTAAACGACTACCTTCTCGCCCTTAACTTATGCATGGTTTTATTTGAAATGATTGGTTTCGATGTCTATTATTTCACGTTTACGACTTCTATGTATTTTTAGGGTGCTACTGTAGTGTGTTATATACTTTTTAAACTTTATTTTGTAGTGAGGTACGTTAGTTATAGGCTACACTACTGCTTTTAAACATACATTTTTATAGGTCTGATGATATTGCTAAACCATGTAACCTAATCATTAAAATAATTTTTTGCTGAGACCGAGACTTCGTGTTGTCTATTTTTGCATTTGATCACTAAACATTTAACTCGATGCAATGTCGTTCAATCTGCGACACTCGTGTATTTATATTATTTAGTTATTATACCATTATTTATTAATGGTATAAGGCCCGGTTGTGCAAACATATTTTAAGACAAAGTTCAACTAAGCCTTGCTCAAAGTGGATCTTTGTTCAAAAATTATATATACAGGGTGTTCGAGAAAATCCGGGAACTTTTTTGGATTCAACTTTATTTGGAGTTAAATGAGATGAATGACAAGAATTATTTAAGATCTGCAGCGACTAATTGGCTTCTTGAAAAGCCAGTCTCGAGGTTGTCAACAGCTAGACTTCCCAGTGGTCTAGAAGTCCTCTAAATGGTGCGGTTTTATCATTTAGAAGAAGACAGAACCTTGACATACGAAGCAGTTTTAAGGGTTTGGGAGCGTGAGAGGACATCAACGCGGCATACTAATTCATATTCAAGACTCCAAATTGTATGAACACTACTTAGATCTTAAGACGGATCGTACTCCTCAGGGAAGATGACAGAGTACATGAGGCTATCTTTTTAGATAAGCTGTGATATCGGCATTAAAGGTGCTATAATGAAAGTAAAAACCGAAGGAGATAAGAATATCTGTAATGTAATAAGTAATGTCAACATATTAGTTATCAAACAGCAAACCAATCAATAATTTATTTAAGCTAGGACATAATAAAAAAAGGAATTACATAACCAGGATATGCCGCTATTAAAAAGAGAGCTTATCAGACTCTAGGGTTACTATTCAAAATAAAGCAATACGAATTAGAAATGTGCATTCAAGGATCATCTTGACAAGTTGGTGGATTTATAATAATTATAATCAAATAAGGCCCCATTATACAAAATAAAAGAAATTAACATTAACATTAAATATCTGAAACTAAATCATCTCAAATTTGATCAAATAATTAAAAGGTTTACATTGTAATCGGCAATAGCCTGAAAGTCTGCTTTGTTAATCTCAACGATAAAGTATATGTAATTTGATTTTGACACACTTAATAATATTTTATATTTCGGCACACCCTGTACTGTATGCATTAAGATACCATGTCACACTGGCCTTCAAGCAAACTTGTGCTATATACAACAAAGAAAACGTACCAAAATAAAGCAGTAAGTTGGACTTCTTTATAAAGAAAAAATTATAGAATTTAAATAAAGTTAATTAAATTTCAAGATTGACAGTAGACAGGTAACAAATAAAAGGAAGAACATTATTTAGAATAGATAAAATGGGGTCCACCTATAATAGGTGCCCAGTGGCCTCCCACAGGAATCGCAAAACAATAAGAAACATTAATTACTTAGCTAACGAGGCCAATTATACTCGGTCATATGTACAAAAAGCACATTTATCTGAACAAAGCATGTGGTGTTTAATTATGGCGATTTGGAAGCAATATACAGGGATAATGATGAAAGAAAATGAAGTACGCTTACCTAACAGGAGCTGTAGGGGATCTCAAAGGTGGGTGAATGCTCCGAATTTTCGGCTCTTTTTGATCCTGGTGTAACACCCGACTTAACTAAAAGAGAGCGTTATAAGGCGTCTTAGGAGAAAAGTTGAAAAATTGACAAAGAAACGGCATGGTATATAAAAAAAACTCACCTTCGACAGCGAAGAACTGCGAGCAAAAAATCTCACAATGTGCTTTCTGCGGCCCCCAAACCAAAAATGATTAAAGCAAACTAAAGGGGCACAGAAGATAACGCTTCTAGATCCAAAATCCTGGATAGATGGCTTGAATAGCACTGGATCCAGAATCGCTTGTTGCTTCGTCGATCGCTGGAAGTTAAGTGAGGTCACTGAAGAATTTCAGGTTAAAAGCCAAAAAATGTGCTGTTAACAGGATGTGAGAGAGAAAAGAAACGACAGAGAGAGGTGGAGAGGTATAAAGCGAATTTGGGGCGACCCACTTCCGGCCAGATCGACCGTTCGAGCCGAAAAGAGAGGCCAGTTCACACACTGGCGGTGACACAGAATGAAGTCTCCAGAGCCATGCATATCCAATTGCAGATATTCCAAGCCAAAAGAAATGAAACAAATGTACCCAAATTTAGTTTTACATAAGATGTCAATTCGTAATCCATGCAATCCACTAGTCCCAAAATATCCCTGATATTCGAGAAACGGTCGTTAAGGTTTGGTGGAAGAGTATTATGGCCCAAACATATTTCAGAGGAAGAATATTAACCTAGAAAATTCATTCGCCAATCTGACAGGTGGAGATGAAAATTGTAAACAAGGAAATATTTTCGAAATACATAATAAAATACTAGTATCGGATAGTGTATTCCAGGGAGATATGTGATTTAAAATAAGAGGATAATATAGCCCTGCTTGGTCAAAGACAATGAAAACAGAGGCCGTTGACCTTAGGTACGTATTTACTTTTATACAGGGAACCAAACATTGTTCTAAAAAGGCAAAATACAATTTTTAAAAGACACAATACAAGTCAGACATGTGATATGAGGCATTAGATTATAATAATTCATTTGTGACAAAATCTGATCGTCACAAAAGCAAAGGACTAATATTTGATACAACAGTTAGTAATACTAGGCTTCCCGCGGAAGCTTGTATTGCAATGGAAAAAAACCTAGAAAATGAGCTTGTCTGGATTGCATGCCGTAATTATGTTATGGAGATTACGCTCTCACTATTATTGTTGGGGAAAGGTTCAGTTAGCTAGTTGCATAATTTAATAACACAAACAAGGATAAATTCAAAGCAGAAAGTACGGCAACGTTGCTGTCTAGACTAATTTCGTAGAAGATCAGCTGTCCACAAAACGAGCGGTAGCCCAGGCAATGACGAAATAGGCCTACGTGATTGAAGCAGGGGCTGAAACAGCATGACAAAATGTTACTGGGTACGAAAAAGAGGGTGATATGTCGCAAGTAAGACTTGACGTCTTTGAGTTTTTCGGGCGGTCAGTAGAGTTCCGAATCACGTCTTGCAGAAAGCACACGGACTTCTCGCGGCATTTGGAGTGGTTTTGGTTGATTTCATGGTTTTCAAACCATGAAATAGTCAGTAGAGTCTCGTATGACGCCTGGCAGGAAGCAGAAGGGATTCTCGCGGCATTTTAGCGCGGAAATAGTTGATTTTGTGGCACACGGGCCATGAAATAGTTGGAAAGTTCGCGGTGTGTATTCCGAAGGTGTACATAACGTGGTTATTACATCCCAACTCTCAATCTCCTCCCAAGTTCTGTAAATATTCGGAAAATCCGCGGTGTTATTTCCCGGAAATATACTAACGTAGTTATTACGCCACGACGCAAGTCCAGCTTAGATGTTGTACAAAGCAGTTTCAAGTGCGATAAAGTCTCAAAGATTAGGAGGGTAGTATTGTATCCCGTCAACGAATGTAAAGATAAATTAATGAAATACCAGAAGTAGATAGATATATTTTTCTGTAAGAAAGGCCTTTTATTTCAACTGACATAATTTGAACCAAGCAACCTATGGAAATACAATAAAAATCAAACAATTTATGTTTGGCGCAAGCATATAACGGCGGCGTCAAGAATAATAATTATAATTGGTGACCCCTAAATTTTACTTGCTTGGTTTTCACTTTCGTATACTTTTCAGTTATGCACTAAGGAATAAAAATAAAATTGTGGAGACAAAATATTTCTTTGATTGTTTTTTGACCAACGTAATCTGTCATGTTTTTTGGAGTTAAGTTAGACAGAGTCATATATTGGTGTCAACTAAAACAAAACCATCATAGGATTACAGGGCAGGCCAAGCTTTGCTTCTTCCTTGCCATAGTTTTAATAGTACGGGCAAATTAAGTACATAATAATTGTGTGAATTTCGTGGAACTGTTATTAAGTGTCTTTTAACATATTACATGTAGTACCTACCATATTTTAGTCACAAACAATTTATGTTTGGTGCAAGCATATAACGGCGGCGTCAAGAATAATAATTATAATGGGTGACCCCTAAATTTTACTTGCTTGGTTTTTACTTTCGTATACTTTTCAGTTATGCACTAAGGAATAAAAATAAAATTGTGGAGACAAAATATTTCTTTGATTGTTTCTTGACCAACCTAATCTGTCATGTTTTTTCGAGTTAAGTTAGACAGAGACATATATTGGTGTCAACTAAAACAAAACCGTCATAGGATTACAGGGCAGGCCAAGCTTTGCTTCTTCCTTGCCATAGTTTTAATGGTACGGGCAAATTAAGTAAATAATAATTGTGTGAATTTTGGGGAACTGTTATTAAGTGTCTTTTAACATATTATATGTAGTACCTACCATATTTCAATTTAATCATTTCCTAAACCTCTCAATTGGTACTATTACACTCTTGCCCCAAACAGGAAAGCAAAACAGCGACACTGGTGGTCATACAGAATACTTTTTATTCTGCATTTCTGACACAAACCACGCTGAAAAGTGCGTAATCGTACCCAAAGGGGTACCCCAAAAATGGCGATGGGTGTTGTTGCCAATGTGTTGCAGACGTATGTTCATATGTAATTTTCTTCATAAAATTACATAAATAATTAGCCTGACATATTAGTACGTCATTGAGGAACATTCTGCGTATTTTTCAAAAAGCTGTTATCATTATTATGTAAAATAACATATTTTATTACATTTTTTAGATCCGGCTCTGTCTCTGAACGGCTGCCTGCATTGCATTGCTGCCAATATTATTCTTACTGAAAAATTAAATAGCTGGAATACGACTTTCTACAGATGACAGGCATGTTTACTCGCTGAAAATACTTTTACAGAGTATACAGGGTGTTGCAAGAGAACGGTACGTAACTTAAGAGGGTGATTTCCTATGCTATGTTAAGAGAAAAAGTTTATATATACATGTGTCCGGAGTCGCCCCGTTTTTGATATACAGGGTGTTAAAGTTTTTCAACTAGCTATAACTTTTTTAAATATCGTTTTTCCGATTTTATTGAAATTTGGTACCGTTAATCATAATGATAAGAGGCTTAACTAGATTAAATTTATTAAGTTCAGCGGCGTCCCGGGAGCACCTTAACAATTATTATTGACAAAAAAATGTACTCCACTAATCTTTTTTTAATCCTAATTTTTTTTTTCTGATTTACCAACTAATGGTACAACTTTTTTGTTTCTTCAGTTGTTTTCGTATCTTGCTTCGTTTTCGAGAGAAAAAATAAAAACCACTTTATTGCATGTTCAAGAGAAATACCTACGTATTTCAAAGTTAATTTAAACATTTAAATTAAAATGCAACAGTTAATCAAAGCTAATGTTAAAAATGGCCGCCCTCTGATAAAACGCACGATTGCAATCGTCTCGCCATTGATTCTTACACGTTCAAAAATGCCTGCATTATTTCGTATCGCATTGAAACTTTCAATAATTCGAATTCTTAAGTCGTTTCCATCTAGTGCAGGCATCTTGTATACAAAAGACTTTAGGTGATCCCTTAAATAATAGTCTAGAGGATTCAAGTCGGGATAGCGTGCTGGCCAACCTTGGAGACCTGCGCGTCCAATCCACCAATTAGGAAAAGTGTTGTCGGGATATTGACGAGCGACTAGGCTAAAATGAACTGGGCGCCAACGTGCATGAACCACATATTAGTTCTTATTTGTAGACGTAAAGTCCCTCTATCTATCTTACAATCTCATTATAAATGCTAATCCCTTACCATCATAATAACCTATTGTGTGAGGCGTAAAATTCGGCCACTTGATCTGGGGACTCCAAGTACGGATCTGTTTAAATACTATTATATTATTGTATTTTATTAGTAATCCTCTTTGAAATTAGGGTAACATGAAATAAATTTATTTTAGTTATTTAAATATGCTGATGTTTGGTTTTAAAATTTAGTTAGATGTTTGTATTGGTTTAGACAAGAAGTTATTTGTTGCCAATTAAACGTGATATCTAAGAATGTTTCGTCCATGGGAAGAAACCAGTACGCCAAGTGGATCTACGGGTCGTGATAAAAACCAATTAAAGCGTGATATTTTATCAGCTGACACAAAAAAGTAAGTGGTAGCTTTGACACGCAGGCCAGTAAGCACAGTGTTGTTTGTTGTAAATAAACCTATCGTGGAGAGAAAAAAGAGGAAAGACTCTTTTACTTTTAAGAAACTGGACGCGACGGATGTCGATATAATTCGTAGAAAAATATATGCTATGTATAGGGAACAAATGATCCCCACTTTAAAAACCCTATTGCAAAGATTAAAACAAGATGATACAGGAATAGACTATTGTCGTGAGACTCTAAGAAAATGTATTTTAAGAAACGGTTTTAAAATGAAAATAATTAACAAATAACCAGTAATTATGGAATCGGTCCGGTTAAAAAAGATGATGGAATACCTAATTGCAGTCCATGGATATAGAAAGCACGGAAGGGATATTATTTATTTTGCTGAGACGTGGTGTGACACACACGAAGTTCCAGATAAAGGTTGGGTAGATTAATCGGGTCAATGCAGGTAAGCGTATAACAATAATTCATGCTGGGACAAAAAATGAATTTATACCAAACGCTTTGGGCTTATCAGCCAAAAATATAAAGGACTCCCTTGTAAATTATGACGATGATACTACGGCAGAACTATCTGAAGACTGGTTTAAAAACAAATTATTACCAAATATATCACCAAATAGTGTGTTGGTGATCGATAATGCGAGCTACCACAGTCGTAGATTAAATAAAGTTCCGTGTTCCAATATCACAAAAGTTACCATCCAGGACTATATGATGGAAAATAATATGTATTTTGAGGAAAATTACACAAAAAAGCAATTGCTCGAAATTTTTCAAATTATTTTCAATAAAAAAGCAATATTGTTGTGACACTTTGGCGGCAGAAATGGGTCATACCGTGTTAAGACTTCCCCCTTATCATTGCATGTTCAAGCCTAATTGAACATATATGGCACCAGCTGAAAGCATCGGTAAGGAGGAATAATGTTTCGCCAACCTTAAATTCTTCTGTGACAGCTTTAGTACAGGCAGAGATGCAAAATATTCCAAATAAATGCTGAGAAAATTGTGTAACGTATATTCAAAAAGTAGACAAATCATACGTAAATATAGATCTTGTTTGGGACACACGTCATATTTCTGTCGTGACCCAGTACAAAAGTAAAGTAAAAGCGTGGAACTCAATTCTAGGAAATGTAATGTGGCGCCATACTGATCTGAGCGGCGGCGCCGCATTCGTGCTGGGTTACTATGTTTTTCTGTAACTACTAAATGCTAAAAAATAAGGAAAGTACATTATATTTACATGCAATATAATTGGCAATATCGCATATTAAAGTAATGGCAACGTTGTACAAATCCATAAAAATATAAGTTTAAATCAAAACCTTATGTATAAAAAACGGTCGGCGATTCTGTATCATTTCCTAACACGTAAACTTAAATACGAAAAAGGCCGCTTGCATAGTAACAGTGGATGTCTTTTCTCATTGGCTAGCAACAGTAGTTTGACGTGAAATAAACCATCTTGGATTTTGACGTATTAGCACCTGATTGGTAAAGGTGTCGGTATACGGTACGAGACGGACAATGTTTTGTCAATAAAGTAGTGTCATTCAAGAGTCTACAGAGATAAGAAGCGCTCCGTGGACCGGTAAATCCTCCACGTAAAAGTGGTTAAAAGTAGAGTAAAGTTTAGTGTCAAGCAGAATAAGATCGAGTTAAGTTGCCGCCGCTCCGTGTGTAGTTCAACCTGGCACGTTAAAATAAAGTAATTAAAAGTAATTAAAAAGTAGTACAGTACAGTGTTATTTAAAAGTATAAAGAGATATTAGGCACTCCGTGCTTAGTTACATGTGATACGCAACAAGATGATAAAGTAAACAAAAGTATTTAAAAGTAGTTAAGTTGTTGTTCGGCGCATCTAAGTTAGAAAGGTGTTAGTATGTCATACCCATGCTAGGGTATAAAATGATGACGTGATTGATCTGTTAATAAATGATAATGCAATAAAATTCAAAATAAATTTTATTTTCCAAGTAAAGCATAGTTTTGAACCAGTCGACTTGTGAAGATACAGGTTAAAGTTTTTTTGTGTCGTTCATTGACTTGGGTTAAAATGTAATAATTATTTTTCTGACACGGTACTTTCTGTAGGTATATGTATATTTTGTTGTAATTAATAACCGTCTTATATGTTATAATTTGAATTGTATTATATCTTATATACCTACTGTTATATTATTATTTTATTATTATTACTTATTATTAAATTACGTTTAAAATATGTTTTTGCGTCTTCTTTCTAACATAAAAAATCAGTACGACACTTTTGTTGCATACAGGTAGACAAAAAATAAATATTTTTTTCTACGCTTTTATACATATTATTATCTTAAAGCAGCGCAAACTTTTATTCTATTAGCAACGAGTCCGTCTCTGCTTTCATTCGATCACCCGCTGGGTTTTATCGGCATTAGGGATTAGCATTTATAATGAGTTTGCAAGATAGATAGTCGGATCATACGTCTTCCAACAGAACGTCAAGTTCTTCAGATAGACACTGCGTATAGGAGTTTCCATTCAATCGAGGTGGTAAAAAGTGTGGTCCAATAAGATGGTCGCCAATGATCCCTGGCCATACATTCACCGAAAATTGTTGCTGAAAACAACCTTCATAATTGTATGAGGATTATCGTCCGCTCAAAAATGTTGGTTCTGAAAATTCATAATGGCTTCTCTTCAAAAAGAGGCCTCATCAGTAACTAAAATGTTCGGAAAAAAATTGTTGTTATGTGCTACTGTAAACAGCTAAACTAACCTGAACTAACCTACTAAAATCAAACGTTTGCTGAAAATCACGGGGAAGCAGAACTTGCACACGTTGAATATGGTATGGGCATAGTTGATGAAGATGCAAAACCCTCCAAATAGTTGATGCACTTGTTTGAAGTTTAAAGGATTATCTTCTATCTCTCGAAGTATCGCTTCTTCTTACCCAGGCGTGGTTGCTGTTGCAGATCTGCCAGGAAGTTCCGTACTACGTTTAAAACTCCCAGTCGTACTTAATCTTGCATGCAGCTGTCTAAATATTTTGGCACATGGCAGTACTCTGTTTGGATAAAGTTCCTGATAAATTCGCCAAACTTCTTTAGCATTTTCACTTGCTAGGCCATAATTGAAATGCATCTGAACTATTTTAGCGTTAGTAAAGTTATTCATTTTTTACTTGTTATTAACAGAACAATTAAATTAGACATAGAGACTTACCTTATCTCATATTTTAATTAACTTTGAAACGCATAGGTATTTTTTTCTGTAAGTGCAATAAAGTGGTTTAGGAGAAGGAACACAAAAATTGTATTTTTAGTTAGTAAATTCGAAAAAAAATATCAAAATTTGAGAAAAGTCAGTCGCGTACATTTTTTTGTCAATAATTTTTGTTAAGGTGCTCCCCGGGATGCCACTGAACCTAATAAAATTAATATACAGTAAAACTTCTCATTTCGGCCACCCGTTAAAAACGGTCACCCCTCTGAACGGTCAGTTTTGGCTTCTTAAAATAAATCTTATAGCATTTTTAATAATAAAAGACCCCTCGAATACCGAAACACTTCTAAAACGGCCACGGTCACATGAATCCGTAACTTTTAAGAAAATTACCTTGAATTTTTACCCTTAATTGCGGTCGTCTCGACCCTTCTGGGAATGTTTGCACCCAGCCGGTACTTTATTACTGGTACTATTGGAAATACCGGAGAATGATAAAACCTAATTATGTAAATGGGTTTTTAAGTACGTACAAATATAATTTGTTAAATCTTAAGATGTTTTCATAAAAGGTAAAATTTTATTCAGTTGCATTTTAACAGCACAATAATAGTCGATCATGTCTCTGAAACGTAAACGTTTATCTTTTAAACACAAGTTCGAAATCATCGCGGATAGTGAAAAATATGGTATCAGTGCTCGAAAGATAGCGGAAAAGTTTGGTGTTGGAAGAACGCAAGTAAATGATATTCTAAAAAGTAAAATTGAACTGAAAAAACTTTATGAAAAAGGAGGAGTTAATGCAGATCAAAAACGGAAGTTTCCAAAAACAGACGGACTTGCGATTGACCAAATGGTTTATGAATGGTTTTGCAAAGCAAGAAACAAAAACATTCCAATATCCGGACCACTACTAAAGGAAAAAGCTCTGGAAGTGTCAGAAAATTTGAAAAATTGTGATTTTAAGGCATCAAATGGCTGGTTAGATAGATTCTGCAAAAGACATGACATCAATTTTAAAACAATTTCTGGTGAGTCTGCTGATGTGGATGAAGTGAGTGTTCAAGATTGGTTCACTAAGTTAAAATTAATTATCAAGGATTATGATGATAAGGATATTTTTAATGCAGACGAAACAGGCCTTTATTATCTCGCAATGCCAAACAAAACTTTTGCCTTAAAGAGTGACAAATGTGCTGGAAGAAAATCAGCTAAGCAACGAGTGACAATTCTTTTTTGCAGTAGCATGGATGGTGAGAAGGAGACCCCATTAGTTATAGGAAAAAGCAAAAATCCGCGATGTTTCAAAGGAGCACATGTAGACATTTAGACCATTAGAATGGGTCTCCAATAAAAAAGCTTGGATGACAACAGAGATAATGATTTCCTGGCTAAAAAAATTTTACACCAAAATGAAAAAACAAAGAAGAAAAGTACTTTTATTTTTGGATAACGCAAGTTCTCACCCGAAAATACAACTGGAAAATGTTCGAATTGTTTTTCTGCCTCCAAACACTACATCTTACTGCCAGATATTAGATCAAGGCATCATACAAAATTTTAAAATGATATACAGAAAATATTTGATAAAAAGGCTTTTAACTTTTACTAACACCGCTACCGAGGATGCGTTTGAAAAAGCAGAAAAGATTATAAATTTGTCAAGTGCTATGGTATGGATTGTTGCAGCATGGAAAAATGTTTCATCTAAAACGATTAAAAAATGTTTCCAAAAAGCTGGATTTATAGAAACTCTCCAAGAGAATGAGATTTTTGAAGAAGAAGACGATATTCCACTAAGTCAGTTGTTTTCCGGTATCCCAGGAAATCCAAACCTGGAAAATTATCTTCAAATCGACTCAAACATTTCAACGGAAAATCCCAGTATGGAGATGCAGCAAATAATTCAGGAGTTTACCAGCCAATCTGAAACTACCGAAAATGAAGACTGTGAAAGTAAAGAAAACCAGGAGGTTTTTAGTTCGTCTTTAAAAAGCATGAGTGAAGTTTGTGAAAAAATAAGAGACGTACAAAATTTTTTATTAGGCAAAGAAAATGGCAATGTGGCCATTGATATTTCAAATATCCTAATGAAATGTGAAAATGAAGCAGCAAAAATTAAAATTAAAAATATGAAGCAGACTTCCATTGAATCTTTTTTTCACAAAGCATAATTTTTTTTCGTATGTAGTGCACATTTTTAAACATTATTATGTATACATATTATGTAGGAGTTATGAAATAAATAGTTATGTCTATATATTTACAGTTCATATTACATAATAACGTATGTGTTTGTAATTAGCCTTTTATTAATTAATGAAGTTGAATTTTATTCACATGACACATATGTTATATGTAGATATGTAATTTATTTTTTTCCTTCCCCTCAAAAACGGTCACCCCCTCAAACGGTCAATTTGTAATGAAATTTTTAGTGGCCGCTATTGAGAAGTTTTACTGTAGTTATGGCAAATTAAACCCCTTATCATTATGAATAACGATAAAAAAGTTTAATAAAATCTGGGAAAGGATATTTAAAAATACTATGAAAAAACTATTTTTTTTTTTAAATTTTGACACTCTCTATATTAAGTACGATTGACATGTTCATATGAACTTTTTCTCTTAGAATGCTATAAAGAATCACCCCCTTATGTTACGTACCGTACTTCTGAGACACCCTGCATATTACGCACGGGACATTATGTTTTCCATCACACTAAAGTGTTCCTTATTTTTATGATGTTTTTAATTTATCAGATTTGGTCGCTCGAATTACATTTCGTTAATACTGTATTAGCCGCGAACTTCAACCCCACTTCCCTCAATATGGAATCTTAAATCCGCCACTGATGACTGACTGATCTTGATTGGTTCCAGTGGGATGGCATGTTAAAGAATTGTAGGAAAAAGTGTGTGGTTAAAATTAAGCAATCAGACCGAAATAACAAAGAGGGGTTTTAGGAAATAAAATGTTACCGAGAAAAAAATTAATTGCCTAATTACGCACTCCTTGGCTATATAAACCCTTACCGGAAGAAGCATTTTTAGCAATTTTCCGGCACATTTAATTTAGAAACACTCGAAAGACCTTTCCCTCCTAATGACAAAGAAAACGACGATTATTCACAATCTGATGTCCCTAAGTTCACTCTGCCCTTCTTTCATTAACTATCGCTCCCATTTAATCGAAAAACTTTTTAACATAAATCTGCAATCTGATTTTCTTTATTTCTTTTTCGATTAAGGCCTTTTCCACCTTGCAATATTTATGTCTGGAAACTATGCTTCTCCGAGAAAATTACTCAATACGTTTTCTTAAATACTGACTTTTATTTCTTTCGAAATAAACAACATGACGACAGATAAGGATACATTTTCAATGACCTTATATTTCAGATTTATTTAGGTTTGTTCATTGGATGTTGATAAAATAGCAAAACAGCAATGGAATGTCTACAGTTTTACTGGAAAGAGCGTAAATAAGCATTTGTCTTCTAAAGTTAACCAGAATAAGTAAATATATTATTACGCTTAAATTTGTTCTCACGCAAAAAAAAATCATTACTAATAATTTTTTATTTCACAAACATGCGGAACATAGCTACGTTCCGCACTCAAAGTAGTGCTCAAAATACATTTGTGAACATTGACGCAGAAAATAATACATTGAGAATCACATAAGGTGAGGCGGGGCACTAAGAGTACGCATTACATTTTTTTCCAGATGTATAAGTGTCAGTGATGCCGATTGGCGTATAATAATGCAATTTGAGCTCAATTTGTCCCGCCAGGTAATAATTTTCGCTCCTTAGGAAAAGTGGCATAATCTCACAAAAGAAGCATAAAAAGCAAGGGGCAAGTGCCTTCATTTTTGATATCCGGTGTCCCATTTGAGCTCTTCTTTATACAGGATCTTGAGGGGGTTTTTATGTCAGGTAAAACCTTTGACATTTATTCTTTCTTCAATTGCTCATTTAGCAATTTCATTGGAATTTGGAATCTTCACTCGGCAAAAGCTTTTGTTGGTCGTGTGTCGTGTTTCTTTGGATTTTTTAATGGGGCTGCTAGCTTTGGCGCCTTTTACCGTTTTTTAGACGGTGTTGGATAGTGCCTCTCCACTGCTAGGTAGTTTGTAGATCAAGTCTGGTCTGGCTGTTGTATGTCAGTCTGTTATTAGTATGTTCGTCGAAGCATCCGTTTGTCTGTAATAATCTGTTAAAATTTTTGGGAAATATTCGTTTAATGTCTGTATTCTAAAATCATTATGTAATATTCTATTCATAGTATATCTGAGATCATTTTCAATGCTCTATTTCGAATCACCTGAAACTTATTCAGCTCCGCTCTGCTTATGTTGCACCATGATTGTGCACCATAAGTCAAAACCGGCCTGACCAAGACTTTATAGAGGTTGACTTTGGTTCTGTTAGTTAGTCTACTTCGCCTGTGAAGTGAAGCAAGGGGTAAATAGAACTTAATTAACCCAGAGCGAGCTTAATTCTGTTGATTGAATTCAGCCTCCAGTTCAGTCTTTGACTAAAGATAAGTCCCCGACATTTCACTTCCTGGCACCAATTCACCTGAACCCCGTTGACTCTGAGCCTAGTCTCAAATCGTTTTACGTTACTTTTCGAGAGAAAGATGGCCTTCATCGGATTCAAACAAATCCTCCAAGCGGAAAGCCACTTTGCAAGCTCATTTATGTGGCGTTGTGTATGAGTGACGACTAGCCACGGCTGTTTGGAAATAGCAGTTATTGCACTATCAATTTGAGCTCTTCTCTTGCTAGGGTAGCATAGCTTAACTATAATGTTCTCTCTTCTGATTTGGTTGAGAGGAAGAGAAATTATGGGCAACTCACAATAGGGACATTAAATCGCACTTTTTAGTCAAGCACGGAACATTATTTTTTTAACTTACAATGACCATTTTAAAGAAAGACAATGGCAATTATAGAACAACAAATGGAGAGAGGATATTTTTATATGACTATCCAAATTGACGCCCAATCAATGAATTGATGAAGCTAAGGAAATCGAGTGTCCCTCCATGACTTTATCCGGTTCTTCAATATTAACTTTAGTAGAAAAAAACTGCCTGGGTTTCTTTTAGGGTTAGATTCTACTTGGTTACTGTCACCTCAACACAGAATTTCTTCCAGGTCTTTGTTGAGATGTGAGACATCTTGCTGCCTATAGAGATGTGCATTGGCAGTCGATGTTCGAGCATCCAAAGTAAAAGATAAAACAAGTGTGCTGTTATCAGTGAAGCTATACAGGGTGGTCTTTAATGAATGCGCCATAGAGTAACCACCGATTCTACACATGAAAATAATAGGTTTCAGCTAAACATGCCTTGGTAAAATGTTGGTCGTTAAGGAGATAGAGGGTGTTAAACTGTAATTTCTGAATTAATTTGCTTTTCATATCTCGAGCTGTTTTTCAGATATAAACATGAAAATTTGTAATTAAGGGCTTTTCAGGGCAAGTAACACGAATCTATTCCTGTTTTTTACATCACTTGTAGAGGGCGCTAGTTACACCCTACACGCCTATTACATCACGCCCAAAATTTTTTGCGCGTAACTTAATTGGTAATCTGATTAAAATTTATAATAGAATGGTTATTTCTAAAAAAAAAGGTATACTTCATTTACTTTGTTAACACAGTCCGTTTCCGGGTAATTTGCAATTTAATATTATATTGCATAGAGAAATACACGATCAGAAAAACAGTTCGCGGCGAACGAAGTAGGCTCTGGACAATTCAACAGCAAGAATATCAAGACAGCACACGCCATGCTAATAAAAAAGTTATGCAAATTGATCCATGTAAAAGTTGTTTTCACGCATTAATTTTTCGCAATATCTAATTAAACGATTTTTTCATAAATAATGCCAAGACATAATGAATATTCAAATAGCGAAATAAGAGATTTGTATTTACGCTCAAGAAAATTTCAATGGACGTGCAGCAGCAAGACAATATCGGCAAAAATATCCAAATAGGGGGCACCCAGACAGAAATATTTTTCAAAGAGTGTATAATCGTTTAGGCGAATCTGGGTCATTTCGTCCTCAGAGGCACATTGGACGTCCTAAGGTAATCACTGTCGCTCAAAAAGAGGATATTCTAGTGCGGGTTGGTGAAAATTCGAAGATAAGTACCAGACATTTAGTGAATGTTACTGATGTTAAAAAAAACCTCAGTTTTAAATGTTTTACACACGGAAAAATTATATCCATATCATTTTAATCCTGTCCAAAATTTACTACCAAATGATTTACAAGCAAGACTGCAGTTCTGTCAGTTTCTAATTCATAAACAAAGCCAAGATCCACTATTCATCAATAAAATCCTTTTTACGGATGAAGCGACCTTTACCAGACGTAGTGTGTTTAACTGGAGAAGCAACCATACTTGGGAACTGAAAAATCCACACTTAACAAGGAAACGCCATTTTCAACATGAATTTTCTGTAAACATTTAGTGTGGTATAATGGGCGATTTTATCATTGGACCATTTGAATTACCTGCCAGGCTGAATGGTGAGCAGTATTTGCAGTTTTTGAACAATAATTTAGTAAATTTGCTTCACGATATTCCTTTCAATTTAGGACAAGATACGTGGTTTATACACGATGGTGCACCGCCCCATTTTCCACTTGCAGTTGGCAATTATTTTGACCAGCGGTTTTCTAATAGATGGTTTGGCCATGGTAGCAACTTTCCATGGCTTTAGCCCTGATCTTAACCCTTTAGATTTTTTCTTTTGAGGTTATGTAAAATCATTAGTGTATAAAGTAGAGATCCAGACACGCGACCAACTGTTGCAAAGGATTCAGGAGGCAGCCGCTGTAATTCAAATTAAAGAAAGAACTTTATTTAATGTAAGGCGCTATTTAACAAAAGGTTCAAGAAAATGCATAGAAGAATATTTTTATTACAGTGTTATCTAATTTTTTGTCAAAACTGAATAATTATTTTTGTTGAAATTAAAAACTTTCATGCAATGTTGTTTAAAATTGCAAACATCCCGGAAACGGATTGTATTAACAGAATAAATGAAGTATACCTTTTTTCTTCAGGAATGACCAGTCTATTATAAATTTTAATAAGATTACTAATATAAAGTCACGCGCAAAAAATTTTGGGCGTGATGTAGTAGGCATGTAGGGTGTAACTAGCGCCCTCTACAAGTTATGTAAAAAATAGGGATAGATTCGTGTTACTTGCCCTGAAAAGCCCCAAATTACAAATTTTCATGTTTATATCTCAAAGACAGCTCGAGATATGAAAAGAAAATTAATTCAGAAGTTTAACTTAAACACCCTGTATCTCCTTAACGACCAACATTTTACCAAGGCTTGTTTAACTGAAAGCTATTATTTTCATGTGTAGAATCGGTGGTTACTCTATAGCGCATTTATTACAGAACACGCTGTATATACGATTTTTATTTTTTTTCCAAAAGATCGTTAATGCATAGTAAAAAGAGGGTGAGCGACAATATGGAACCTTGGGGGATTCCGGCGTTAATGTTAAATGTGTCTGAAAGAAATCCAGAGAATGGTCTTTAAGAATGCTTGATAGCCATGAACAAACTTGAACCGGTATTCCGTATGCCCTCACTTTAGTTAGGAGCACCTCATGCCATGGTCGGTCAAAGGCCTTGTAAATGTCCAGTGCTACTGCTCGAGACTCCCTATGTTGTTCTATTACGTTGTTTCAAATGTAAGTAACATAAGCGCGAGGGTCTCCTGTTGATCTAGACTTACGGAACCCATACTGGCAATCACTAATAATGTTGAAGCCTTCCAGATACTTTAATCATTTTCCATTGATAGCCTTCTCCATGACTTTTGATGCAACCAAAAGCAATAGGACAAGACGATAGTTCCTTGGAAGGGTCTTCTTGCCTATTGTAGATATGGGCTGGACTCGCTCAGTTTTCCACCAAGAACCTGTTATAATGCGATGGGGAACATGGCTTGAAGCGGCAATTTTTCACGCCGAACGTTTGGATACACTAAAAGAAATCATTTTTTGCAACTTAACTGATTCTTCTTAAGCGGTTCAGACGGCAGAAAAACTTTTTAAGAATAAGGACTTGCAGCAACAACTTCTCTTTACTAAATTTAAAGTTTTGTATCGAAAGTTATTTCATGATTGGAAAAGCGCTCGGCATCCTTGGTCGATTCTGTCGAGTTAGTGGAAACCTTTCACACAAATTGTAAAAATGGAAAAAGGTACAATACGTACAACAATTTTACAAAAATTTTATAGAATTATTGAAAATAGTGTAGGGCTTGGAAAACTGCAAAATGTATTAATGATTTTTTGGGTGATTTTTCTACCTCCACTGTAATTAAAGAAGATTTAGTACCGAAATTAAAATTTGCCCCAACTACCTCGGTTAACGTAAAAAGAAGCTATTCTTTGTTCAAACATAAAATGTTACCAGATAGATGGAAACCATTTCTTGTAGCAAATGTTCAAAAACATTTAGTTGTAAACTCGTTATATAATGTTAATACTTTTTTGTTTAATTACCTTTGATCGTTTTTACTTGTAGCACAATTTTTTGGCCTTCATACTTAGGTATGCTTATTTGAGATTTTTGGCTTATATTTCTTTATTAAAGTTTAATAAAATTTTCCACCTCAAAAATAAATTAAATGCAATTATTACTATAAAATTAATACACACCTAAATAATTTGCGTCTTTGAAGTATATTTGAAGCATATCTTTGCATTTTTTTTTAATAGCGTGCATTAAAATGCGCATTTTTTATATATTTTTCGTACATTTTTTCCGCCCTTTACTTATTAGCTACTTCGAGAAGTTCTACTCGGAACCTAAGGAAAGTATGTCAGCACTGACAAGGTCAAAGCTGAGACGTTTTTAGATTTAGCTTTCTGATGAGTGACTATGCGAAGATTCTAAGGATTGGAATTATCTTTGTTTCCGTGTGTTTCAAAGCAATTTGGCTAAAATACGTTTTTTAAATATCTAGCGAATGTTAGCGCTTTTTCTCGGTTATCATTTGTCCAGTGACCTAGCTGTGATCGGTTTGTAGTTTTACAACATTCAACAGTAAGTATTCAGTGACCTCGGTAGCTGTTAAGTACTTTAAATAATCTTGATTGCCGTTATTTACCTTTACGTACCATTCAGTAAAGTTTTATTCCTACACTGTCAGTCGTCTTTCATCATGTGGGATCCTTGTTTTTCGTCATGTCTTTTGTAATCTCCGTTTACATGTTACTTTTTCCTGAGTGTCGATAGGTTGCTGGTCTCTGCTATCAGGTTTTATTATTACTGGAGTCAATTGCAGCCCAGCATCTTCGATGACTTTAATTAAGTATTCTACGGCTGTGTCATCATTGGCGTTAAAAGGAATCAGCAGTGTCCAGAACTGCCTTAGAGAGACTTCTATGATAGACTACAGGAATCAAAGGAAGCCCACTAAGCTGGAGGCTTAGGTGCAGTGGGGTTTAAACCGCAACCCATAGATTGACAATATGTAAAACGTCCCGAAATTATTTGTCGTACTAAATTTTAATATACAGTAAAATCTCTCAATAGCGATTACCCTCGGGGAATCAAATGTTGGTAGGTTAACAGGGGTGGTCGGTTAATAGAGAAAAGCTAAAACAACTGGTCTGTATTTTATAGTATTTGTTTCTTAATAAGTATCTACATAATACATGTAAATAGGTTTAAATATTTTTGTTTAAATTCATCAGAACTAAAATTGAATGAGATGAAGCCAATTTACCAATATGTATATACAGTATGTCCACGGATGGGGTTTACAAGAGGACAAATGGACTAAAAATTAAAAGATACGAAAAAAAGTCACTCTTAATAAACGTTTTTGCCTGTCTAAAAAATACGATTCATCATAAGAAACTTCAATTTTTTTATACAGGGTGGGTAAAAACTGCAAAAATGTTATTTTGCTTAAGAGTAAACATACTTTATTTTGAAAGATACGAAAAAAAGTCACTCTTAATAAACGTTTTTACTTGAATAATGAATAGGTGATACTTGTTGTCAATGTCTTTATTTAATGAAGTAATTATAATAATAATAATAATACGAACATTTTTATTAACATGAAAGGATACGATAACGATTTCATAATTCAAAAGCTCCACCCCCATACTCGACACATTTTTCTAATTGCTTTCTCAAATAAGTGAAAGAATTTCTGATTTCTTCCTGCGATATCGATTGGACAGCCTGGATAATTCTGCCCTTCAGCACTTCAATATAATTTGGTACTGCGGTAGTAAAAACAATTTGTTTTAAACGGCCCGATAAAAACATATCCGCCAAGGTTAAGTCGGGGCTTCTTGGGGGCCACAAAACTGGGCCATTCCTGCCAATCTACCTTGGACCAAATCTGCGGTCAAGCCATTCTCTAACCTCGAGCGAAATGGGCTGGACAACCATCTTGCTGAAAATACATAATATTTTGTCGAATATTTCACTCATGTATAAATTTTCCCATAAGAAACGTTAAAAATAAAAAAATATCAGCGGATATACAACGTTGCCTAGACAACGTTGTATATCCAACACACAACAATCGAACCTATTTGACGAGACAGTTTTTTTTTTTACCTTTTTACTGCGAACGTGATCGTTATTGGTATGAGTTCCCTTCGGGAAATTCATTGCTTTTGAAAAACAAACCCTCTCAACAGATAACGACAAAGATATAATTATGGCATAAATGAAAAAATATAAATATTATTTACCTAAAAAAAAAAAAAACCCCAACCCGGGTTTGAACCCGGGTCGTCCTGGCGAAACGCAACTCCTTAACACTTGAGCCATCAAAGGCTTTACATATTATTCGTCAATTATTCAAGAAGAGTTGCCTTAGGTGCAGCATTGTAAAGCAGTTTGACAACAGTCAGGTTTGGTTATATATTTCATTCTAGAAATATTCTCCCTAAATACCGCTCGTTCTTCGAACTCGTGGAATTATAAATAACAAGCTTTCATGAAAATTATCGGTAATTTTTAAGCACTCGTGGTACCTATTACCCCCGAATATTTCCCTCATATGTTAAAGTTCCCATAAGAGAAATGCAATTTTCACAAAATTACAGCGAAAACAGCACTGCCAGAAATCGAAAATTGCATCGCAAGTTTATATTGTTAACAAACGTCAAAAAATGTAATATTCTGACAATTAACGTCATCTTATTGAGTGACAGCAGACAAAAAAGTCAATGTCAACGAATGTTTTCCTTTCATTTTGTCAAGAATTGTTAATAACTATCTCTTTGCATTGGGATAACCCGTGGCAACGTAAATTTTTTTGTTTTTTTGTAAACAACGCTATTGAAAAAAAAGCTCTCGCTCGTTGACTGCATCAACCACCATGTCTACGAATTCAAAGCAAAATAATGTTAATTACAATAATATTGTACTTTTCATTGCAATTCTTGTAATTTTTAAGCATTTTAATTTCATTGTTAGTATTTTCTGTTAAATAAAATATTTAAATTTACTTGATTCGAGTTCTTAATTAATTTGGGAAATATTCAAATAAATTACACTCGTGCATAAAAATAACCAGATAATTTTTTTATTCAATGTGTTTTTTTTACAAATTGCAATCGTTTGTTTTCATATTTTACGAAAATGCCCTCCTCCTGCGGAGTCGGGCTTTTTCGCGAAAATATGAAAACAAACTCTTGCAATTATAAAAAAACACATTTCATTGAAAAATTATCGGTAATTTTGATGCACTTGTGCACTTACCCCCGAATATTCCACTCACGTATAAAAAATCCCATAAGGACAGTGGTATTTTCGAAAACTTACAGCGGATATACAAAATCGAAAACACCAAAACGAAAATACTACTTATCAGTGTCACTTTGTTGACAAATTTCTATTTATTATTTCAAAGTTGACAAAATGAATGTTTTTGGATTCGTGAAATATTCCTTTAAATACCATGCGTGCTTTAAAACTAACCGGATAATTTTTCACTTAAACGTGTTTTCTTTACAAATTTCACTCGTCCTTCGGACTCGTGAAATTAAAGACAACACGCATTCGTAAAAATTTTCCGGTAATTTTAAAGCACTCGTGGTATTACACCCGAAAATTTAATGGTAGATTTTCGAGTTCATCATTGAAAATGTATCCAGCATTTCTAAATATGATAATCTATTGCACGTGTTATCAAAAAAATATGGCTCTATGATGCCATGGATGGATATCGCGCACCACACGTTCACTTTTGTGAAATATTGTCTTCTCGTCATAATTCTGAATTCGGGATTTTCTAAAGACCAGTACCTAACGTGCTGGGTTGACACGGTTCCATTGGTAGAAAATGTACTTTCATCAGAAAACATGATACATTTATAAAAATCAACATTTCCACTTAAAATTTTGTCTCCTATCCACAAGCAACAATCAAGTCATTTCGCGTCATCTCCCTCTTCCAATCTTTGATTAAAGTGCGGTATATACGGATACAATTTATTTGCTTTAAGGATCTTCTGAATTTGACTTTTTTCACAACTTCCAACTGAGTAACACGATTTCTAAGGGATGTCATAGGATTTCCTTCAACAGATTGAAGAACAAAGACTGTAGCAGCATCATCATGGTCGTATTTCTTCTTTTTTTTTTTGAGATCCAAAACCGAACCAGTTCTCTGGAACTTTTTTATTAACTTGCAGATTGTCATTCTAGTTATTGGGATTCCTACAAATTTCTCGGTAAATTGTTCCATGACGTAGCGGTATGAAACTTGACCATCCCCATAATATTGTATTATAAAAACTCTTTGTTCAGTAGATAGCATTTCTACTTAAATAATAACTTCATTAAATAAAGACATTGACGACAATTACCTATCACCTTAAGTGTCATTATTATTTTAACTAGGTTCACCAGTCAGAGGTGTGCCAGCGAATACTTTTTGGGAAATAATTTTTACATAGGTAAATCTTTTAATTAATTGTTCTACTTCGGGTTCCGTTGTATGGTTAGTTTATTGAGTTAGTCAAATTAAGACTTTTACTCCTATTATTTAATTGTATTTTTCCTTTGCGGTTACATATTGGAAGGTTTTTGGATTTTGCTTATACATATTTTTTTTTTTTCTTTATTTCGTATTTGTTAGTTCATTTTTGATTTTTATTGTGCAGGCTACTGTTACTGCTCTTTATCTATTTCTGTACAGTTAAGGTGGGAGCCAGTCTTTTGGGTATTTATGTCTTTGATCTTCAGTGGAGTGAACGTGTGAATTTGTTATTAACGGGTTGAGTGAAACGTCCGTTCTTTGAAAATACTTTATTATTAATTTTGTGAAATAGTCATCAATTTTGTCCATGTGCATGTCTGTATGTAGTACGTCTATAGACATAAATCTTGTGTAGAAAACACATTCATTAAGAGTGACTTTTTTCGTATCTTTCAAAATAAAGTATGTTTACTCTTAAGTAAAATAACATTTTTGCAGTTTTTACCCACCCTGTATAAAAAAATTGAAGTTTCTTATGGTGAATCGTATTTTCTAGACAAGCAAAAACATTTACTAAGAGTAATTTTTTTTCGTATCTTTCAATTTTTAGTCCATTTGTCTCTTGTAAACCCCATACGTGGACATACTGTATACTACACGTGCATAATAGCATATATATTATACAATGTATTGTATCTTTGCTTTGAAGTTTTTATTTTTTGAAATAATCAGAAATTAATGATTGCTTCATATTTTTTATTTTATTTTTATAAAATTCAGATTCACATTATAATAACAATTGAGAAATATTTATAGACTTGGCAAAATTGTTAACATTACTAAAAAAGTTTTCTAAGTCTCTCCAACTTGAGGAGGACTTCAAATAGGCTTGATAATTTCGACACTGGAGCAAGCTCAGGTTCCTCTTCTTCTGTCTCAGAGTTGGGAGTAGATTCATCCATTTCGTGGATCTCTTCAATACACTCGATGATAGTCAATTCTGCACTTTCTGTTGGCAAGTCGTTAGCAATAGAGGCAAATTGTTTGAATATTTTCTTCTTCGATATCATCAAGATTATCTATATTACACATAAATCCGGCTTTCAAAAAGCATTTCTTTATTGTCACTGGGGACAAATTGCGCCAGGCCACCGAAACCTATATCAAGGCGTTGGTTGTGGTAATATTATTTTCTATTTCGTAAAAGAGACAACCACTATGCATGGTAAAAGTCTCTTAATAAGGTCGCTTCTGTAGAGCATTTTAAAATTCTTAATAATGCCTTGGTCTATAAGTTGGCAATGTGAGGTAGTATTGGGTGGAAGAAAAATAAGTTTGACATTATCCAGTATCCAGTGTAACATTGGGATGAGACGTTGCACTATCCAGAAACAATACCACTTTTCTATCCTGCTTCATCATCTTGGTATCAAATCTGTGAAGCCATGCTGTAATGATGTCTGCCGCCATCAACGCTTTTTTGTTCGAGACACATTGGAGAGGTAACTTATCGATATGTGCGCCCTTAAAACTTTAAAGATTTTTGTTTTTGCGTATTAAAAGTGGTTCTTCCTTCTCAGCATCCATATTTGCACAGAACAAAATTGTAGATCGTTGTTTTTCTGTTTTTGTTTTTCAGTGCACTTGTCACCTTTCAATGCATATGTCTTGGTTGGCAATGCACAATAGTAGACACCTGTCTCATCTGCATTAAATACGTCCCTTGGGGCATAATCCTTTAAAATGGTCAATATCCTTTCTTTTCCCTATCTGTTTTAAAGAGAATACTTTTGCCGCCTCACTGAAAAGTGACCTGGTGATACTGCAATACCCGAAAACTATAGGTCAATATCTTTTCTACCAATTATATCAAAAGAAATTGAAAAATATATATCGTCCAGAATTGTTCACTACTTCGAAGGAAATAAATACTTTACTGACGCTCAGTTCGAGTTCCATAAGGGCAAGGGCACAACCCTGGGTATTATGAACCTTGTGGGATACATCACTAGGTCTTTTGGAGAACAGCAGTTTGGTGCTGCGCTATTCTGTGACCTTAGCAAGGCCTTCGACTGCGTTTCGAATGTCATCCTCCTCCAAAAACTTCAAGCTTATCAGTAGCCGCGTTCGGCAAATACATCAGACCGCTTAGATTTGATCTGAATCGTTCGTTTATGACATCTGGATGTAGGGGAAGTAAATGTCAACCGTTCGGCAATTAAAACTGAGCGCTCTGACGATGATCTTTTTGCTCGGAGTTTTTGATCGGATGAAAGCGATTAATCTCAAATTTGCTTTGGCGAGGACCTTGTAAGAAAGTTAACTTTAAAAAATGAAGGAAATAGAACTTTATGATGCGGAAGAACAAAAACGGTTTGCCATAGTGGTGACAGACAAAAATTTACCAAAATCTTTACGTCTTTCTTATCATCGTCTTCAAACATAAGTTGATAGCAAAGAGGATAAGACAGTTGATAGCCTCCTTCAATTAGGGCCAATACAACAGTAGGAATACTCATTTTTAGTAGAAAAGGGGAAAAATAGGTTATATTTCTTGAATCAAAACAAAGCAGTTTTTATTTTTGACTTTGACAGAGATCAGTTGTTTGGTACCGTTCTTTTATTACAAATTTCTCCGACTGATCTGTGGTCACGTGACAAAAAATCAATTCAATCGCAGATGTATTTGCCGAACGCAGCTATTTTGGCGAGGACACTATAGATCTGTTAAATTCATATCTTTTAGGTAGAGCCCAGGTGGGGTATCTTCTGCAGTGAGCAAAATAACTATTAGAGTGCCTCAAGGATCGGTTTCAGGACCCATCCTCCTTCTAATCTACGTAAACGACCTACCTCTGAGGAATGATGGGGCTAAGTATACGCTCTTTGCGGATGATACGACGGCATAGTTCATCGTACCATCGCTTGAGGAAGCAGTGGATGGTTTGGTGATGGCGCTGGAGAGGGTTGAGTTGTAGTTTAGCGTTAACATGCTGCTTCCCAATAAAGATAAGACAAGCTAGATTGTGTTTTCGATGAGAAGTACAGGCACTGTTAATGGGGATACTACCCATGTAAAATTTTTAGGTGTACATCTGGATCCTAAATTGTCATGGGAGACTCACATTGATATAGTTGCAAAAAAACTTGGAAATGGTCTATTTGCGATGCGTGGACTTGCTAGGTGTGTCTCGGAGAGTGTTCTGAAGACTGCATATTCTGCATTCTTTATTGGGTTACAGACATGACTGTAGGCAGGAATTTATAAAGCTTGGAATATTGATCATTCCATGTGTGTATGTTCTGGAAAATGTCATGTATGTGAAAAATTATGGGGATATATACCGGACTCACGGGGATATCCACGACTACAATACGCGATATCGGGATGATTTTGTCGTCAGCTACTGTAGGTTGAAGAGGTGTCAGGATGGCCTAGGGTACCTGGCTGCAATATTTTTTAATAGACTATCTTCAAAGATAAGAAGCCTACCCGTAACAAAATTTAAAAACAGGGTAAAGGTCATGCTATTGATAAATGCTTTTTACTATTTTGAGGAATATTTCAACTGTAAAATGTTTTTTTCTGTAAAGTACTGTCATTGTCGTATACTGTATGTCATATCATGCGACTTCTATGTTTTTTATTTTCTTTGACTGTACTTGGTTTTTATATACTATTTTATTGACGTGTGTAAATGCAAATTGTTTAATAGCATGAGTAAATTATCGGTTTATCAGTTAATCAGTTTCCAAGCAGTTACATCTTCGATAATGATATCGGCTAATTCGCCGCATATTTTCTTTAAAATAATATCGTGCCGACAATTTTTCTAACCGTACATTTGATGCCTTAAAGATATCTATTTCTAGACATTGAGCAGATTCGGGGGCTTTTGCTTGAATTGCGGGCCTAGATATTGGTAAGTGCTTATTTCGCGCCTTACGAAACCAGTTAAAAAGAACTTGGTCCACTGCTAGTCCTTCGGGTTTGGGAAATTTTCTTTTTTGTTTACCGTTAAAGTTAAAACAAATTTCTAACTTTTGCTTTATCTTGAAGCAACATAGCCACTTGGGTCTTACCAACTTTATATTTTTCAGCCAATGTCCTGGTACATAAATTTCAATTTTTTTGCTTACAGAAAGACATTTTCTTTTTTCCGCCATCTTCATTCATCATTCATGTTAGTCCCAAAATACACAAAAGAAAACTGTTCAAAACAAAACTAATTTTAACAACCTAGCCTGCAAAAAAGTAATTAGTATATGCACCTATATTTCTTAAGAATTGTCGGGTGTTACTGTCCCTAATGGAGGTTGTTTTTACTAAAAATTCCGATAATGAGTGCCCGCGGTCGTTTAATAGATAGGCCGGTAAAAGGGAGTATAAAATAATGGGATTTTCATTTTTAAATATGGGAAATGCATAACCGGTCATTTAATGCAGGTGGTCGCTTTATATAGAAGTTTTCGAATTAAATTTATGACAGTATTCAGTAACGCTAGTAAAATATCGTAGTCCGATGTTGCAGTTTTAAATAATTGTGGCACATTTAACCTTTCCTAATCAAGGAATAATAGTAATTTTGTTATATTATTTAAAGTAAAACACTTTTTTACTTCAATTTCCACTTTATTTGACAATACGACATGTTTCACTGCACTGCAGCTTCGTCAGGTAATGTACAATTAATTTGAAGTTTACGCTATTTAAGTGCATGGCTAATGACAGTGCCAGTTAGGTATTGTAAAAGATGGGTTTTTTTTTTTTCGATAATTAGTATATTCTACAATCTAATTTAAATATCAAATAAAATTGGTCTTAAATATGGAAAAGGTTGGTATTTTCCTAACTTAATTAGTATTATAAAAGGGGGTGGGTTATTTACAAATTTAATGTGTCTTGCTTGAAGTTTTATTGTCCTATTGTGAGAAGAATATTAAAATAAATTTAGTAAAGGTGAATTGTTTAGGTCTAGTTGATTATTTAATAACATATTTGTATTTTTAAGCTTGTTTATTTCTAATGATAACAATAATGAACCCCCAATCACCTAAATTATATTCATTAATAAAATTGCATAAACAAGGAAATCCAATTAGACCAGTAGTATCTTTTTTCACCGCACCGTCTTACAAAATTTCGAAAAAGTTAATAAATATTATCCAAGAAAACACAAAATTTGCCGCCAAATTTGCAATAAAAAACTCAGTCGACCTAGTAAACAAAATCGAAAATATTACGTTACCTAAGAATGCTAAATTAATTTCATTTGACGTTACCAACTTATTTCCTAGCATTCCCGTAAAAGATGCTTTGATTCTTATTGAAAAATTTCTAGATCAAAAACATGTAAATATAATTAAAAAACAAGAAATAATGCAGACCCTCACCTTGTGTTTAAATCAAAATTATTTTGAATTTGACAATAAATTTTATAGCAGCAAGGGAGGTTTAATTATGGGAAACCCGCTGAGTCCCCTCCTCGCTGAGATTTTTATGGATGCTTTAGAGTCAACAATTATGAATCATTTCCTCTTTAAGAAATTTCTGTATTGGTATAGGTATGTGGATGATGTTTTAACTTGTTTCATCGGTACGGATAGACAACTAAATCAGTTTATAAAATTCATCAATACTCTTCACCCAAACATTAAATTTACCATAGAAAGAGAAATAGACAATTCCATCAATTTCTTGGATCTATCTATAAAGAAAGTAAATAACAAATACAATTTCTCAATCTTTCATAAACCAACACACACAGACACAACAATACACAACTCATCTTGCCATCCTATCCAACATAAAATGGCTGCTTTTTACAGCATGGTTCATAGACTAATCTCAATCCCCCTTCAACCAGCAGATTTTCAAAAAGAACTAAACCTAATTAAACAAATTGCAACAAATAACGGGTACCAATCAGAAATAATAGATAAAATATTAAAACAAAAAATGTACAAAAAAGCCATAGCAATGGTATATCCAAAAGAAAAAGAAAACCCAACTTCATACAGGATAATCACATATATAGGAAACATAAGCACAAAATTTAGTAAATTCTTAAAAAAACTTAATATAAACACAGCTTTCAAAACTCAAAATACCATAGGAAAACTAATAAAAAACTGTAAAACTAAAACCAACAAAAATGACAAATCGGGAGTATACAAATTAAATTGCGGAGATTGTTCAAAAACATATATAGGTCAAACAGGTAGAAGTTTCTCGAAAAGAATCAAAGAACATTTTAATAGTTTTATTAATGGCAAAAATGATTCAAACTACGCGAATCATCTTATAGAAACAAAACACACATTTAATGAAGACTTTAAAATACTACATCTAGAAAATAAAGGATTAAAACTAAATCACCTCGGATCATTAGAAATAAACAAGCTTGAAAATACAAATATGTTATTAAATAATCAACTAGACCTAAACAATTCACCTTTACTAAATTTATTTTAATATTCTTCTCACAATAGGACAATAAAACTTCAAGCAAGACACATTAAATTTGTAAATAACCCACCCCCTTTTATAATACTAATTAAGTTAGGAAAATACCAACCTTTTCCATATTTAAGACCAATTTTATTTGATATTTAAATTAGATTGTAGAATATACTAATTATCGAAAAAAAAAAACCATCTTTTACAATACCTAACTGGCACTGTCATTAGCCATGCACTTAAATAGCGTAAACTTCAAATTAATTGTACATTACCTGACGAAGCTGCAGTGCAGTGAAACATGTCGTATTGTCAAATAAAGTGGAAATTGAAGTAAAAAAGTGTTTTACTTTAAATAATATAACAAAATTATTATGGATTTCCACCAAGTATCGACCAATAATATTAAAGAATAATAGTAATTATTACATCCGATAATATATTATTTGTCTATTCATTACGGAAATTATTCTTGCTTGAAAATTGAAGATTAAAAGTGTGGTTACTTGTTTAGGATATGGTATAAATGAGACATCCAGAAGACCGTTTCACTTTAATAAACAAATATTTAAAGATCCCAAAGATGTGTTGAGGAATCTTTTGTACACTCACTGCTCGCAAAGCGTAGTAGAGGATGTTTCCTGTAGTGTCTGTGCCTGATCATAAAAAGATCACAAAAATATGCAGTATTTTAATTTAAAATTTAAAATTACTGATCTAATCGCGCGTGGTGAATGTTGTACCATAAAGCATAACAGAGCGATAAATATTCACAGGAGACGTAACATTTATTGTTGCTGCTTACAAAAAAAGATTCAGTCTATGTATAATCCAGTCGGCGTGTATTAGCATAAACAAGTGAGCCGGCCGGCATTAGCATATCAAAATAGCGCCCTGGGCGCGGCCCCGTTATTGTGTTTCATTTCCGACTGGCCGGCGCTCCATAAAGGAAGCAAATTTGATTTTTATCGCCCCGTTTCAGACTTACAAATTTACCTATTGGACTGAAATTGTTCTAAATGCATGAAACATAATTCGTATTGATTAACTTTTTGATGATTTATTCCCGCTATATTAAGTTTTTGTTGTAGCTGGTTAGAGGTTTTTCGGTTCTACCACAGTATTACGGTGATAAAACTGCAGCTTTGAACCGAACTCGTTCTAGGTATTTCAGTAAATTTTTATTTTACTGCTTTTATACGGCTGATCTTGTTTTATTTTAAATTATTATTAAGTTATAGAGTGTGCTTAGTGTGTCCAATGTATTGAGTTTTGAACACTATAGTAAGTGAATACTACTTGGCTGGTAAATTCATGTATACAACGTTGCCCAAGAATAAGTTACCATCAACTTAATTTTTTCAAACGAGAACATCTATTTTTCTTTTCATTTTTGAATTTTGCATCGAATTCTAGGTATATTTTATGTACCATGTCCTATACCTAAACTTAACAGTTATCGAAAAAATTACGATTGAACACATCAATAAGTAAGACTGTATTTCTAAGGATTTATTGGTAAATCGAACAAAACATTCCATCGTGTGTTTATTCTTGTTTCCTTCAATTCTGATATTTCTGAATGTTGACTTGTCGCCGTTTTGTCCCATAGAAACTATATGACAATTTTAATTCCAGTAAGTAATTGTCAAGCGTAGTTGCAAAGTTGGGGTTTTCAAAATAGTGAAGTTAACAGAACGAGAAAAAAATGAAGCTCTATGCACAGTTGGGTTTGGTGATAGAACACGTACTCAAATAGAAACAGCTCAATTATTCGATGAAATCCAGCCTGATCGTCCTCCCATATCTCAAAATGTGGTAAGTATAATAGAGACTAAATTTAGAGAATTCGGTCATGTTAGAGATTTGCATAAATCTGGTGATCCTGCTTGAGATGAAAATGAACAACTCGACGTTTTGCCTTCCTTGGAAGAAAATTCATGTACTCCTCTCTCGTACATTGGGGCCAATTTACGCGTGAGGAAATTTGGTGTTCACCGAATAGTTCAAAGTACAAATATTACCCATACAAAGTTATTCCAGTGCATGAGTTATTTGAAGATGATTTCGATAGGCGAAATGAGTTTTGTGAACGCATACAAAATGAGGCGTACCATTGGAATCCTGATAACGATAAAAGATTCGAGGAAGTTTAAAGTAGGGCATAGTTGCGCAATTTAGTGCCGATCAATATGCCGTCAAGAAGATTCATGTATTCCGACTGATTCCGAAGATATTCGAAAAAATCCCAATTTGGCATATTTAATTAATATGTTTTCCTGCTTTTATTTGAATAGATAATTTAAAACAAATTTGACGTTCTCATTGTCACTTTCTCTCTTCTATTATATTGCGATATCATATTTAAAATCCGACGTTTCGTTTTTGGGCCTCATCATCGATTTTTTTTTTAAATATGTACCTGAATTTAATAATCTTTATTTAAAAACAGCACAAGTTACAATTTACACAATATGATTGAAATTAACTGTCACTTATAGTTAGGTACTGTATTAAATAGGCGAAGTTCGTCCCTTACCGCTAAAGGTAAAGGTTGGTCTTACACTTAACCTAAGAAAAAGACCTAAAAAGCACTTCTACATATTTAAATGCTCAAAACAAGAAAAAATATAAAAGAAACAAAAAAAAACAATAAATAAAGACTAACAAAATATACAATCGGTACACCTGAAAAAGCATTAATCACGGGAATAAATGTAGTAAATATTTATATGACATAATAAAAACAGCAAAAAGTATATAATAATACTTTATAATACTACCAGAACTAAAAGAGAAAGAAAAGTTTATTAACTATCTTATGAGTAATACACTTTTAAGCTTCTTTTTAAATACAAATGGGGACAAGCTTTTCATACTAGTCGGTATTTCATTATACATTGCCGGAACGTTATAATATGTGAATGATCTTTAAAAAAATGTTGTTCTATGAAGAGGAGGTGTCCGGAGACCTCGAAATCGCAAATTCAAAGTGTGTACGTCAGATCTAAACATTAACTTTCTGTGAATATATGATGGTGTTTTTGAAAGAATACCTTTATGATAGAAAGTTGCACAATGGATACGTCTTATTTTTTTCATTGAGAGCCATCCCGCATCTTTTAATTTATGGGAAATGTGTTAATATTTCCGAATACCATATATGAGTGTTCAGCAGTAGTTTTAAATTTTTTGTATTTTTTGAGAGTCTAGGGCCGTCAGACATGGGCAATAAACTGTGTTTTGTTGAAGTTAGATAAAACAAGGGATTCACCTAATTTTTTTTAAGTTTCATATTTAGTATTTTTCTGGAACTATATAACAATTTGAGCTAACAAATAGAACTCCTAATACACTCTGAAATATGCTTTGTAAATCTCAAGGATGAGTCCACCCAAACTCCCAAATTTCTAGCTACAGTCAAAAAGGGCGCAGGTACGTTATTTATAGAAATCCCAACCCGGTCAGCATAACGAGCCCTGTCAATAAGTCTTCCAAATAACATAGCGTTACATTCACTGGGATTTAATGATAAACAGTGTTCCATGGAACTATTATGTATTATTTCTAAGTCTCCATTTAGGACCTGGCAGCCGTAGTCAATATTTGCGGGCAAGAAAGAAAAATGCAGCTGAGTGTCATCGGCATACATTTGAGCGAAAGAACCGGTTAAAAACTTTGAAAATAAGGACGTGTATATGGTATACAAAACAGGTCCCAAAATAGAACCTTGCGGGACACCACGTTAAACCATTAAAGGCTTAGAAATGTTTTCATTAAGTACATGTTGTTTCCTGTTTTCTAAGTAGCTACTAAAAAAAAGCAACTGCACTCTGGTCAAGCCCGATATGTTTAATTATAAGTTTTAATGTAGAATGGTCTAACGTGTCGAAAGCTTTTGAATAATCGAGAAGCACCAAAACTGTAAGATTTCCTTGGTCGGTTGCACGAAATATATTATCAGTTACATTAATAAGGGCAGAGGCACAACTTCTTGAAATCACTTAGGCTGACTGCATTATATTATTTGATTACTATGATTAAGATTCAACATTTTTAGCTAATAAAAACACATTACAATAATGTTTTTGCTTATTATTTTACTTAATTTGTTTCTTAATGATTTATTTATTTATTTATTCATAAAATTTAGGATACAGCAGAACTGAGTTCCAAAAAAGCATCCGCTAAATACAATTTAATATTAATATTGGGTTTATACTTCTTTTAGTTTTGATTTAAATTTCAAAATTGAAGCAGAAAAAACTTCAATGTCATAACAATACTTATTACAAACTATTTGCATTGCAACGGGGTATTACGTCCCAAATTTGTTCTTAGCAATGGTATATTAAACAATTCATGACTTCTTAGTTCCCTTGCAGGAACATGAAAACTCAAAAATGATAAAAACAGTGGTGAATCAATTTGATGGTTTATAAGTTTAAATATTGTGTATATATCCGACATTCGATGCTTCTCGGAAAGCGGTAAAATCTTAAATTTTTTGGCTACATTCTCCGGGGTACAAGCGGCTTTATATGCTAATACTTTGCGAAATTTATTTTGAATTGCTTCGATTCTGTTTATATAAATTTTATAATTAGGATTCCATTAAACTGAAGCGAAAGAGAGTTTACTGTAAACAAATGGTAAATATAGTGATAATAGTGTTTTTGGTTCTCTAAAAACCTGACAGTTTCTGACAATGAATCCTAACAATCTGTTAGCCTGAGCCGCAATCATATCAAAGTGAAATCGAAAAGACCATTTGCTGTCCAAAAGCACACCAAGGTCCCTAATTCGGTCAACTCTTTTTAAAACTTTTGAATTTATATTGTAGTTAAAGGTAATTAAGTTAATATTTTTAGAAAACGTTATAGATATACACTTATCCAAATTCAAAAAGAGGCTTTTTGCATTGCAATAATGAAGCAACCTATCGAGGTCCCCCTGTAACTTAAGGCAGTCCTCCGGGGCCTCCATCGTACGATAGATTTTAGGATCATCTGCATACATGATAAAATTACTATTTAAAAGCACTGGCTTATGTTGTTGATATAAATTATAAAGAATAGAGGCCCTAAGTGACTTCCCTGGGGAACCCCCGACGTCGCCCCAAATGGCTCCGACCCGTTTACCACAACAATCTGCTTTCGGTCACAAATGTAGGACGAAACCCATTCTAACATCGCTCCGTACACCCCGACATCAACAAGTCGCTTTATCAGCACCTCATGACTGATTTTATCGAAAGCCTTGCTGAAATCGGTGTACACGGCATCGACCTGTTTCTGACTATCCATAGCCAAACAAACATTCTGAGAAAAACACAACAAATTTGTCTCCAAGGATTTTGGGAGAGAAGCCATGTTGCTGTTCAATAATAGTATTCTTTACAGTAGAGAAGATTTTTGTATAAACAATTTTTTCAAGAATTTTTGCAAATATACTGATTTTACTAATTGGACGATAATTGGACACACTACTTCTGTCCCCACTCTTAAATATAGGTATTACATAGGATGCCTTCCATTTTAGAGGAAAGCATCCTTCCTGTAGAGACAAATTATAAATAAGATGAAGTGGCTTGGTGAGATGGCGTACACAATATTTTATAAATAAAGGTGGCACTCCATCGGGCCCAGCGCTTTTTTTTATGTCCAATGTTTCTATAAGTTAACTTATTTCATTTTCCGAAACCAAAATATTGTCCTTTGCAGCTTTACTCATAGGATAAGATAGCTTTTGTCCCGTATTAGCTGTCAAGTACACACTTTTAAAAAATATAGCAAACAGGTTACTGATCTTAAGATATGTAAGAAGTTCCCGTAAACAGTTAAATTCTGGAGATAAAATAATACACATTCACTACAAACCATTATGACGATTTTATTTAAGACGTTTAAAACATTTCCGTTTTTCACGTTGGTGTGCGTCGATTTTTTTCCGCTAATACTCATAATTTTTATTTAATTTTTATTTTTATTTAAAAGAATTGGAAAGCAAAACTATAAATAATATTAAAATAAAAATAAGCTAAAATTAGATAAAGAAATCATTTTCTCGTTCAGAAAAATTTAAAAATTTTTGATTTGAGGTCTAATCTCAGAACGCTTAAATAAAATAATTTTCTTCATCGCAACTTACCATGGAAAAGAAAACAGATACACGTTTGCGAATTTTCATAAGTGACCGTACGAAATTATCTATTTCAAGATTTTTGTGTGGTCTCTTAACAATCTAAAATGGTATATTTTACTGGGCAAAAAGCTGATATGATAAAAGTTTATTACAGCTGTAACAGAAACTCAGTAACAGTTTCGCAAAGGTGTTTTGAGGAGTACCTCAAAAGACAGTAGCCCAAGAAGTACTTTTCAGAAATTGGATAGGAACCTACGCGAACACGATAGATTTGGAGAGCCCAGAAAAAAATATTGTAACCGTGTAACAGAGGCAGAATCGCACAATGATTTACGCCAGGTCTATTGTTAAAAGTTTGACTGGCTTTCTTGTAGAACATTATGAAACTTTGTTCTTAATTCGTTCCTTTCTATTATAGAGTAGGCGCTATTTTAATTAGGGTATGGTATACTCTTAGGTAGACAACAACACTTTTACATCCACAGGGCAAATTTCTGCACAGTCTAACTTGCCAACCCTATAACATAATAAGCCTTAGAGAATTCAAAAAAAATAATGGTCAAAGACCCTTAAAAATTCATATTTCCCATGCGTTGCAAGAATGATATGCTCAGGGGCGGTTAGAGTCTTGTTACTGGCTACAGAATCAAATTGGCGATGATAATAACGTGTTTAGGTCTATAATTTGGAGCGACGAAGCTAAGTTAAGCAATTGCGGTATATTAACCAGAAATGATGAACGCATATGGGCCGTAGAAAATCCTAGGCGTAATAGAGAAATACGCAGACAAGAACGCTTCAGTATAATTGTTTGGGCACAGAGAGACAAAATTCGACGGGCCAATTATCTGTTCCTACTAAACACCCATTTTCAAGGTTTCTTAGCTGAAATCCTGCTCGCTAGACTACCAGCCGTTTGGTTTCAACAAGACGGTACCCCAGTTAATGAAACAAGGGCAATTAGTGAGTTTTTAAATAGTGAATTCCCAGGCAGATTGATAAAAAATCGAGGTGTGGTGAATGGCTTGCGAGATCTCCAGATTTGACACCTTTAGACTTTCCTTTAATATGGGGGGCGTGAAGTTAATACATTAGAAGAACTTAGAGCTAGGATTATTGAACAATTCAGGTCAATAAGGAGATGGTCTGTACAAATCCCCGCGTATCATCGAACTACCACAGGACTATTTCCGCAAAATAAAGGAGTACCTT
The DNA here is from genome assembly GCA_963920685.1 of Polydrusus tereticollis. Lineage (NCBI taxonomy): Eukaryota > Metazoa > Arthropoda > Insecta > Coleoptera > Curculionidae > Polydrusus > Polydrusus tereticollis. Next base: position 91,945,515 of record OY987331.1, read on the forward strand.
GAATCCGATAAAACTATAATTTATTTAGACGAAACTTGGTTTGATGCTCATGATGTTGTTTAGTATGATTGGGTAGATAGTACAAATTGTACTTTTGAAACACCGTGTTCGAGAGGAAAACGCGTTATCAAGCCTGCTGCTGCTCTTGTCAGCAAAGAATATCACTCAATAATCAATCTCCAACTTTAAGCGCAGTTGTCTTTGATAATATTCGGCAGGTAATAACGAAATGAGTAGCAATGTATGGAAAAATTGCGTAGCTTATGTTATAAAAACAGAAAATGGGTATTCTGTTTCACCACCTATAGCACCAGTAGTAATCCAACCTGGAAACGATTCTACTTCTGAAGGTTCTGACAATTCCAATCATTAAATTGTTTATAAAATTTAAATTAATTATGTTCCTTTAACACGTATCTTAAAAACTTGTTATATTACAGAACGTTTACTGTGATCCTGCACACGCGATCAATTTGTTTTTAAGCTATTTAACTAATATAGTACCTACTGCTATTCTTTCTTGGCAAGAAAAACTCATACTTCCAGGCGGTCCTGGGTGGACAAAGACAATTTTTTTAAATTGTTTTCCGCAAAATGAGCATTTTTGTTACCCAAAGGCTATTTTAAAACTGTTAAATGCATCTGTTCTTTGCAGGCGAAGTCACGAGTACAAACCTTTCGGCGATATAAACTATAATGAACAAGCTGTAATATATACTATTTAATCATATTAAAAGTTCACAACAATCCGCATTTTATTTATTCGGTAGAAGCGACGCATATGGTCAGTAGTTTAATGCTTTTTTATGTCATCAAATTAAGCTTGGAACAACTTTACCAATTATTTTATTATTATGGCTTAAACAAAAATTTTATATGTCATTTAAACTGTAGAGAATTAAGAGTATAATAAATATACAGCTGTGTTTCTTTTATTTGTAAATCAGCGTCATCATTTGACAATAATGTTGCAAACTATCTTCAAAATGCATGATATGCATATTTTGTACATGATTTTGACGCATTTGAACGCATTTTCCGAATATTGCAATCAGATTAATTTCGGCATCACCATCATCAGTTATCGTAAAAGGTCTCAAATCTTTGTTCTTTATCTGACATCGAAGGAATCGCAGTCTTTGATCCTCTTATATTTAGGAGTTAATTATTCCGATAATTCACCTCACTTTTATTGAACCAATCAAAACGCTCATTTTCATAGCAACCACCTTGGTAACGGTCGTCTTACCCGATAAGACTACCGCTAGCTCGAAAAGACGCGTTCGAAAAGACGCTTGTAGCTTTTTTACTTAAATAAAAAATTAGTAACACCTCTAACTTGTATATTTACCTTTATCAGACGGCCTTCATTTTTATGTTCAGTAAATTATCCAATAAAATACACCTCCAGAGGCGGTTTCTTATCTTCATACCTTCGTTTTTCACTCGAAACTCGATTTTCCAAGAAAATTTTCACTCAATGTAATTTTTACTTATAATCAAAGATAAGACCCTCGAGCTAAAGCTCTCGGGATCATATCAGATTATAAGTAAAAATTACATTTCGTAAAAATTTGTCAGAAAATCGATTTCTTGTTAAAAACATCGGTATTACCGATAAGACGCCTCCTCTATCGGTATATTACTGTTGACAATATACTGATGTAAAAATTATTTTCAAGTCTATAATGTATATATGATCATCGGCTTCTATTAAAAGTCTATTAAAATCTTGCTTACTGGAAGTTTTTGATTTTTCTTGCAGATGTCCTTCAGCTTTGCGTTTCAAAAAAGCAATTAAATTTGTAAACTTGCATAGTTCACAGAGGGTGTTGTTGACATCGACTCTTTTCCATGGTAACTCTTATACCACGATTGTAGCATTGTTATCTCTATATAATTTAAAAAATCTTGTATGAAACACGATGCAAAATAACTTGTTTTTGCACACAATATGCTATGTTTATGGTCCAATCTTCACATCTAAATAGCTATTTGTTTTTTCTTGTATAAAATGAAATATTCAAATAATCTCTCCAAAAATAAAGTTACTAAAGACCGATGTTTGACTAACATTATTATTCTGGGCCCGTTTTTTTCTTAGGAGTGAATAATTTAAACATTCGAATAATAATATTAACTAATCAGTTACAAAAATTTAACTGCCCAATTCATAATATTATTGTTCTAAATTTATTTTTGGTAGCAAATTAACACACACCACAAAAAATGTTTATTTCACTGCCTCTGGAATAATTAGGATTTCGCGAAGAGCAGGCACAAAGTAATAAAATAAGGGAATCTCTATTAGTTAACTTAACTAGTTACATTGGGAAATTCTAGTCAGGTATAGGTTTGAAGTTCAGGCCAGATATCCGGGTCAGTCTCGGGGTAATAAAGCGTAAAAGGCGACTGAGGGAGTAAAAGGTAAGTTAATTAGCCGTCAAAAATGCTTTCCTATTAGCTGAAACGATGTCAGTTAAGTATCGTTTTTTTTATGGATTATTAACTTTCGCCTCTTTTTGCTCTTTAAGCGCTTGAAGTTCTAGCTTTTTTTTATATTTACGTCAATATAACCGGCTATAATTAGTTTTTCTGAAAGGAATTTTCCTAAACTAGGTTCCTTGGAACATCGCCTATGTAAGAGAATTCCCAACAAACATTTTAAGTTAAATTTACCTTTATTCGACCTCTAAACGGGTCAAACATTTTGCATGAACAATTATATATAAGGATTATTTACCTACATTTGTTTTCCTATTGCCCAATTTCGGGAAAGAAACTAAAGTAATTTGAAGGTCGAGAATAGGTTGATACGGTTTTTCTGTCCAATAAGTTAAAACGAAGTGAAATAAATATAGGATCACTTAAAACAGCAAAAGTAAATATCATGAAATAATCTAAATGATATATTATTGTAATAAATATAAACCTATTTTACGTCTAAATGTGGAAAGTGAGACCAACCTTTTGACTTAAATATAACCTAAATGGGAGCAATAAGACACTAGGCAAAAATACAGAGAAAACATATCATATCTGGCCTTAAAAAAAAAGGCAACAACTTATGCAAACACTTCCAACAGGACAAAATAAATTATAAAATGGAGTTCGACTTAAGTAGATATTTGGAATGGGCGCTTATTATAACTTCAACAATAAAGTGAAATAATTAAGTTTTATTATTTTTCGGGACCAAAATTTTGATGCGAAAGAAATGCGTTTATGAATTATGGTGATGATACTTCGAAAAACCAAACGCGCCCTTAAAATATGGGTTTTTCTATGTATTACGATAATTTTAAATATTTTTACCATTAACCTAAAAGCGGAGTAACTTCATTATAAACATTATATTATGTACCTAAAGTTTTAAAAAAACTTTCGTTGACGAAAGATATCGTAGTCTAATGGATTTTCCACTCACCTTGTGTAATTCTTAAAAATATTTAATTATTGTTTTTTTTTTTATAGTCGTCGATAAACAGGAAAACTAATAATTATTAAATATGGCCGTTTTTATATTTTTAACCTTAAAGTTACTTTTTCCTTTATTATTAACTGTACAAGCAATGTTAGCCTTTGAGGTTAATCAGAAAGTTATCAAGTAGCTCAATTTTTAACCATAAAAGGTCTATAACTTTGGGAACAATATACAGGGTGTTATGGAAATGACTTATTATTTTTTAACCCGTAAATATATAGGTCGAGACGAATTGGGGAAAAATTGCTATAAATGGCGCTCGAAGCTAGAAATTCGAGAAAAATGCCTTCAAAAATTTAGGTCCAAAACACCTACGCGCCAATGACCCAAACAGCTGATTTGGGTAATTGTTTACTTTAGTGCAAATGTTGAATTTTTCGCTAAAATTTCGTATATAGGCTAATTAAGGGTAGCTGATCACAATTTTCCTTTTGCGTTTAGGCGGCAAATGCACTGGTTTTGAGAAAAAAAATGTTAAAGTTTTTCTAACTCACCGGTATGTTATTTTGCATGTAATCCTAAAATGTTGCTATTTTCAATAAAATATTACTTGTCGGAGTCATAGTATACACTTCCGAGTTGAAATAAACGAAATATGCCACAAGGAAACTCTGAAAAACGGGATAACTTGTAAGCGAACAGAAAACTCTACGTTATCTGGAAAAAGACGGGAGACAGCTCACTGACAGCTGGCCAAAAAAGCAGAAGCAAACTGCACCCATGTTGTCAGATTGTTAGTGTATTATAAATTGCCTATACTTTTCAATTCATTTTTATTAATTGAATGAATCCTATTGGCTCGAGCTAGCATATCATTCTCCTGGATGGAAGCCATTAATAATTACAAGAAAAAGAAGAACAATCTGGCAACGTGAGTGCAATGAATCTGAAAAGAGACGTTTCTACTTTGTCGGCGTATTAACAACGAATTTAATTAAATTTGTGCCTTTTCCATTGTTTTTTTGCTAAAATGTTGTTCTTATTTTATGAACAGATAGTTTGGTGAAAGTTTTATCACATATTTTGAAGGGAAAACCATAAAATCTAGGAAATTGAAAGGAAAGTGAAACGCGACACCCAAAGATATCGAAATAAACAAAAATACCCTAACCTGTAAGTGAAAAACTTTAACATTTTTTTTTCTCAAAACCAGTGCATTTGCCGTAAAAACGCAAAAGGAAAATTGTGATCAGCTACCCTCAATTAGTCTATATACGAAATTTTAGCACAAAATTCAACATTAATTGCACTAAACTAAACAATTACCATTCCAGCAGTTTGTCTTGTCAAAAACACATGTGTTCAGGGGCATTGAACTATCATGGAAGGCGCACATAGTCCGGTTTTAAGGTATTTTACAAAATTCAAAATACAAAATACGATTTTAGAAAAAAAAACTATCAAGTGTAACTCTAGACCACCTCAGGAGTGGCCCCTTAAAATATAATAAGTCATTTCCATAACACCCTGTATATGGCAAAATTATCCAAAATATTACTTGCTTCTAAAACTACATGGTCCGTAAATTATTTGGACTTTTTTTAGGCAATAATTAGGTAATGTTTACCTAGCGTAATAGCCAAAAAATTTCTTAATTATGAATACATATTCTAAGTAACAATTAAGTAAATTATGACTTAATCATATTCCTTATTAGGATTAAATATTTTTAATGTCTCAAAGAGGTAAGTTATTTGTAATTCTTAACTAGGTAAATTAAACTAAAAGTAGATTTCCGTATAACAAATTATTTAAGTTGTAGATATCCAAATTTTGACTTTGATTTTATAGTTCGAATCTTTTGTGACTTATAAGAAAACATTTAAGGCAAAAATAAGCAAATATTTGCCAATTTACGATTATTTTCCTTCCGTTCTGGTTTACATTACTTAATATGTTTGTTGGGTTGGCTAATAGTTCTATAGACGTGAAGAGTATGATTATTATCAATATTTTAAAAAATTTGTATTAAACGCGATGCGTAGATTTTGATTTTGAAAAACAATTTACCAGATGGGTTTTATTTTTGGTTTATGCTTTGCTTAACCAATGAATAGCTAACAATTTATATACAGCGTGACCAAAAAACTAGAATATTATATTTCGGGAGCCTAACCTAACGATCTGTTTTAGAGCAAAATATTATGAGAAAACATTACTTCGGATCACTTAAAACAGCAGTATCATGAAATAATCTAAATGGTATATTATTGTAAGTGTACTAAATACAAGAACAAGCATGAAAATCTTTAAACCTACAAAAAATGTCTTATAATTGTCGATTTTGTTAACACAATGTACATTTCTATTTTTAAATAATATTTGTGAACTTATATTGTTGCTCCTAAAATTGTCATTAAAGATTGTTTTTCCTCAAGATAATTACAGATTTTGCATTAGAATTTGCATTTTACACTAACTTCTATAACCCAAATAATACTTTTGTTTATTATTAAGCAGTGCTTTCTATAGAGGGTGTTATTTAATAAGTGCCCGATATTTAAATAAATTAAATGGCATTTAATTGCATATCGCAAGGAGAGAACGGCAGTGGCGTACATATTTTTGGTTCCTGTTAAAAATTGTTACACCTTGTATCTTAAAAATGAAGGGCTGCTTATATGAACTCTTCACCTTATAAATAACTGAGGAATCGTCCTGTAAAATATCGGACACTTATTAAATAACACCCTGTATATGGAGGGTATTAATTTAGTTGCTGAACAGTAATAACTAATTGAACTTAACGCGCACGAATAGATATTTAAAGACTACGTTTTCAAAGTATAAAATTATTTTCAATCCAACCATGAGCGTAACCTTCTCAGAACGCCCTAGCTTATGATAAAAGGATAGTAACAAGGCAAATCTCATAAAAATGAACATCGCTTGGGAGTCAAGCGCCATGAACGATAGAAAGACATCGAGATATCTTGTGTGGTCGAACAAACACAACGCGGGGTTGTACAGCTACATGAGATGATGATGAATTCTTGAAATGTTTTCAGAAAATTTCCTAATTAATTTCGTTTTTGTACTGTACTGGACCAATTTAAGTTGTAGTTGAAGTTGATTAGAACTTAAAAAAAATTATGTGCGAGGTTTCCTGAGAAAAAAAATGAGTATGTGTCAGGAAGCTCGATACAAATGTTGAAACAAAGACAAAGATATTTATATTTTATTTTATATTTATAAGTCTTCCTGTAAGTCTATGCATTAAAAACCGTTCTGCTTTTATTTTCATTGGACCTATTTCCTCATAATTTTATTTTAATTTCTGAGCAATTTCAAACTACTTCTTAAATTTGTCTAGAGGAACAACCGAATTTGGAACTTTTCTTGAAAGGGGTTCAACGTATAAAGAATTACCAAGCGACACTTTTCAAATATTGTTACTTGCGCTAAACGACAAAGCATTAAAAATTTTTATAAAAAATTAGCGGCTTCCATTTTTTCTTAAAAAACTCATTGGTGTTTGCGAAGATTTAGTTAATTATCTCTCACCGTTAAGAAACATTGAATACCCTGTATCTGGAGGACAGAGCCGTTGCGGAGCCATGCTTGTATGAACTTCTGTCTTTAAATCAATAGAAGATTAATTTCCTAACATTTTTTTATAGCCTTCGAAACATCCTGTGTACAGTAACTTTTTCATATATTTAAGGACAAACATATATTCTAGATTATGCAGATCGTTTCTAAAGACACTGTATATCACTAAATATATTACGTATTATTTTCACAATCTCGCCTGCTTTCGGTTTTGTAAAATTGCTTTTAAACTAAGATTTTCATTGTTCAATGGAAGCACATTACTTTTTGGAATATGACCCTAAATCGTTTATTTTTTAAAAATATGGTCACAATTTTTGAGTATACGACCTATGTCTTTCTATTATAGTTTTTTGAAAATATTGAGATTACATTAATTGAAATTATGACAATACGGACAATGATTAATTATTATTAATTAAGGTGTTGGGGAAACGATTGCTCAAATGCAATAAAAATAATTAAATTAAATGCAACCAATGTTTTCAGAACAAATAAAATTGTCGCCCAGACAAGCTACCAAATTTGCAAATATTATACTGAAACAGCGGCCTGTCTCTACGGTTATTTAAGCAAAAAGTGTTAAAATGTATATTATCTGACACATCTTGCCGCTAGAAAATTAAGTTCACAGCGGTAGACAAAGACGGAACAATAACAATTGATCCTAAAGAAAACATGGCGGAATAGTAAATAGCCAATTAGAACACAACGCGCGAAATATGTGGCCTTCTGATTAGCCGGTCTCACGGTGGCATGATGTTTTAGCGACGGGAGCCCACTGGCGTTCTTTCAAGAAGCACTGCGATTATACCCTTGAAAGGTCAATACGTACGTCAAAATTTAAAGTAGGTCATCGTCCGACGGACATGATAATATAGCATCGCTGAAATAACAGCATCAAGTTATAAGTGTAGTCATGTTATTAAAAGTTAGTAATGTTATAAGTCAGTAATTAATCATGTATTAAAAAGTTATTTTGTAAACAAGTGCCGATTTGTATAAATAAATGCCAAATTAAAAGGGATCTAACTGTCTAATTCACCTAACCAATATATAAAACGAACCAGTGAACTAACCTAACTCGAGGAATATACAAAGCCTCACCGTTTAATGGTGGGAGTTAAAAAGAAAACTTGATTCTTATATTTTGGTCCTTCGAGCCGGATTGGTTTGAGTGAATTATGGTCCTTCGAAAAACCAGGATGGTGAAGTGAAAAACAGTGTAGTAAAAAGCAAGTTTTTGTGAAAAACGTAACAATAAAAAAAAATAAAGTCCTGTTAGAGACTGTCAAACCAGGGAATTGTGAAAGTGATTAAAATTCATTGGGGGGAATACAGTGTAGTGGAAAGTATCTACGCAAATGCAAAATGAGGTGTACTTACATTAGGAAAAAATAAGCAAAGCAATAAGCATCAAGGAAACAAGGAAGGTAGAGTAACAATAAGAAATTGTCATTGTATACTTTTGTAAATAGTATTGTTTGTTATTGTCAATAGTTTGGTTAAGCAAAATCATGCTTTGGTAGCTAACAGTTTGATAATATTTGCATTGGGAGTAGGTTGTAGCCGCAAGCTAATTTCAAAGTCAGAACGATTGGTTAATTAAATAACATAAATATAAAAAAATGGATTTAGAAACGTCAAAGAGAACACGGGCTGTTGCGAAAGCCGCTATAACGCGAGTTCAAACATGGATTGAACTAAGTTTAAATGATAAAACGAGAGTAGTACAAGTTTCCGTTAGGGAAGAACAAAAAAAAAATTTTCAAAACTATACAGAGGTGCAAGATAAGATCGAGGAATTAAAAGCCGACGACGGCGATCGTGCTGACGTTGAGGATAGATATTGTGCTCTAATAATTGAAATTGAGGATTAGAGGTCAACTAGTGTTGCAAACTCAGTATGTAGCGTGCAAAGTGTACCATCGGTACACATCACATCGGGAATTAAATTACCAGACTTGAAAATTTCACCCTTTGACGGAAATTTAATAATTTAAAGAAAAGATATGAAAGCATTACCTGTGTCATAATTAGTTATTTAAATAATATTTTAGATCCCCCTCAGCTTGCAAAGCCGAACGCGGGAAATTTAAGAGAGTTTATTGCAAATCAATGAAAAACAATTGAGTCATTAAAAAAATTAAGCTTGTCAAACACAGACATTTTGGAATATTTACTGGTATTTATTTTGGAAAATAAATTAGATTTCGCGACAGAAAAAGCATTTGAGCTAGATCGCGATCTAGATGAATTGCCGTCGGTAAACGATTTCTTTGAATTTTTGGAGTGAAGATGCATAGTCTTTGAAAACTTATCTAGTACAAATTCGCAGTCAAGCGCTACCTCACAAGCAAGGGGTGCTAGAAATGATAGAGTTGTGTTATTGACGAAAAATCAACAAAATAATAAGTCTTGTGACATTTGTGGTGCGACGGCAGGTCACAAACTATACGCATGCGATGGATTCCTAAAACTTTCGTTCCAAGAACGAAATAGAATTGTGCAGCAAAAAATTATTATCATTTTATCATTAGGTACACTTAAGTTAATTTTATTTCGAGTGCAGTCAAGGTGTTGTAATTTTGAAGAAATTTATTCGATTTAAAAAACGTTCCAGTTTTTAGTAAGAACGAGTCAGGTCCATTTTACAAAATTTTATATGAAAAGCAAGGTTGATTTGGATATGGTAGGTATGGGTATAGAAAGTATCCGTATCATCTGGTTTAATTATTTTAAAAAATCACAACAAAATTGGCCCTTCCTCTTTTTGCTAGCAGAGCTAAACAATATAACATAAAAATGGAAGCTATAGCACTTACGCATCATGAGCGCAGTTATTTTAATGCCTTTGATAATGAGGTTTACAATATTTACCCATTAAAACGGTTATATTGTTTTCGGATACATTAAAAAAACTTGTATAAGGTTAAAAAATGCATCTGAAGCTAATTTTGAGATAGTTTAGAAAGAAAATTAATGTAAAAAAGTTCATTTTCTGTCTGTCAAGTCAAACAGGTTTGATATCAAGTACTACCTTTTAATTATGCCTATAATTTGAAACACCTATGCAAAGATTATCCTTGTAATTTTTAATAAATTTATATAACTTTGATTGTATCAAACTAATTACACTTTTTGGAATATGACCCTAAACCGTTTATTCTCTTTTAAATATGATCACAATTTTTAGGTATACGACCTATATCTTTTTATTACTGTTTCTTTAAAATATTAGGATTAGATATATTGGAATTATCACAATACAGATAATGATTAATTGTCATTAGGTAGATTTAAGCTAATTTTATTTCGAATGCAGTTAAGGTGTATTTTTCAAGAAAATTTTTTAATTTGTTGAATGATAATAAGCCGTCTTAGTTTGTAGCTAGAACGAGCCAGATCCATTTTTATAAAATTTTACATGAGAAGGTAGATTTCGATATGGCAGGAATGAGTATACCATAGGAAAATGCCCGTATAATCTGGTATAGATATTTTAAACAATCACAACAAAATTGGTGCTACCCCTTTTTTTTTAAGCGAAACTAAACAAAGTAACATTAAATGGAAGTTATAGTACCTATTCAGCATGAGCAGGTAGTTATTTTGTTGACTTTGATAATGACGTTAAGAATATTTACCCATTAAAACGGATACATCGTTTTCGCATACATTTATTTGAGGCTGCGAGTGCCAAAACGGCCTAGCTCTAAAAAGCTCCTTATTTATCTAATATTTAAATTACAACTTGCATTGTTGTATTTAAATTACATCACTTTTTGGAATATGGCCCTAAACCGTTTATTTTTAAAACATTTAGTCACAATTTTTGAGTATAGGACCTACATATTATAGTGTGTGTGTAAAGTCTGAAAACAATTTATTGGCCGATTTAAATCAAATTTGGTGCAGTTGCGTAAGATGATCTGACGCACCGAATGACGATATTACTATTGGCGTTGTTGCCAGCTTTTTAGTTTGTCTGGAATTTGAAAGAATTTTATATTTTTAAATGTAACACCCTGTATATTTTTTCATTTATAGTTTTTGCTTTAAACTTGTTACACTTTTGGTATAACATACGTTGTTCTTAATATCAGTAGTTTTAGAAGTAACGACGTGTTTTTAAAATATCAACAAATTGTATTTTATTTATTAATAAATAAAACACCAGTTCAGCTTTGATGTAGTCATAAAAGCTGTCATTTTTACATGCAAAAATGTCTTTAACTAAAAGTGAAAGAATTACAATTCTTATGATGAGAGGATATGGAGATAGGATCAGGTCTTGCGAAGAGGTTAAAAATCTATTTAATAACGCATTTCCAAGCCGAAATCCAATTTGAAAAGCAACTGTTCTAAAAACTGTCCGACGACGATTCAAAGAAAGTGTAAATTTTAGAGATAGGCGACGATCAGGACGACCAGCAGTAGTAGATAAAGGGAAAAGTTTAGAAATTTTACAACATGTTGTTGAAACCCCTGTTTCTTCATTAAGAAAAATTTCTCACGTAAGTGACGTCTGTTTCAAATCCCTCCATAATGTTTTAATAAAACATAGATATCACCATTTCAAAATACATGTAGTGCAAGAGTTATCAGAAGATAATTATGAGCGAAGAATTGAGTTTTGTAATATTATGATGTCAAGGTTTGACCAAAATAACCAGTTTTTCAAATTTATAGTATTTTTGGACTAAGCAATATTTATGTTAAATGGTAAAGTCAATAGACACAACTGTAGGTTCTGGGCAAATTAAAATCCTCACTGGATGAGAGAAGGTCCATACACAATGCCCTTGAAAATTGAATGTGTGGGCTGGGCTTCTGTGTAACCACAAAATCGGTTCATTTTTTATTGATGGAAATTTGACATCACAACTTTACCTTGAACTCTTGGAAACGCAAATCGTGCCTACTCTACGAAATGTGATGGGTCCAAATTATGCAAACACTTTTCTGAATAGGTGGATCGGTTGAGGGGGTACAATCGAGTGGCCACCTAGGTCCCCTGATTTGTCGCCTGACGACTACTTTTTATGGGGACACTTGAAGAACAGAGTTTATACCACAAAACCTCAAGATTTGGCCGATTTAAATTAATAATGTCAGAAATGATTTACAACACAATTGAAAAATTTTATTTCAATTAGCACACTGTCAAGCTGTACAGCGAAAGCAGTTTGAACATTTAATATAAAAAATATATTTTTTACAAATTGTACTCGTTATTTCGAAGACTACTGATATTAAGAACAAAGTATGTTATACCAAAAGTGTAACAAATTCAAAGTGAAAACTATAAATGAAAAAGTATACAGGGTGTTACATTTAAAAATATAAAATTCGTTCGAATTCCAGACAAACAAAAAAGCTGACAACAACGCCAATATCGTCATTCGGTGCGTCAGATCCTCTTACACAACTGTATCAAACTTGGTTTAAATGGGCCAATAAATTGTGATGTCGTTAAGCCGTTTCCAGACTTTATACACACACTGTATATATTTCTATTATAGTTTTTGAAAAATATCGGGATTACATTAATTGGAATTATAACAATACGAATTATGATTAATTAACATTTTGTCATTAGCTAGATTTAAGTAAATTTTATTTCCAGTGCAGTCAAGGTGTATTCTTCAAGAAAATTGTTTAATTTGTTGAATGATAAGCAAAAACAGTTTTAGTTTGTAGCAAAAGGTAGGTCAAGGTAGAGTTGGATATATATATTATATTCTGCTTTCGTTATTTGAAAAAATAACAACAATATTGGCGCTCCCTCTTTTTGCCAGAAAAACTAAACAGAAAAACAAAATGCAAAGCATAGCTTCTATTCAGCATGACCAAAGTTATTTTATTAGGTTTGATAATAAAATTCACAATATTTGCCCATAAAAAATGTTACCTCGTTTTAGCACACTCTCAAAATAAACAAAATTTGTATAAGGTTTGAAAAATTAAACTTTATTTTTAAAAACAGAGATAGATATTATTCGTTTATATCACTTTTTTTCGATTCTGTTCCATCAGATTTTTAATTTCTATGTATATTCCCAAAAATGTTTGATTATTTTTTATTCCATTCTAAACACGTTGGTGTCATAGCTTCATCTCTAATTTATTTTTAGATACGTGTTTTTGTCCTTTATATTAAATAACTTAAAAAAAATTTGCTTTGAGATTAAAAATGAAACATCATACCTGTGTATTATAATTCAATCTAAATTAAAAAACAAAATTATTCTATTATTAGATATTTTTTTTTATTAATAATTTTTATTTTTCGTTAATTTAACCCTTGGTTTTTTAAGAGAATGATTACAGTTTGGTTCCGAAGTAGTTTTACAAATTAGTTTATTTATTTTTTAGAGAAAAATATTTCGCGACTCATGGCAAAAATACTAAAGCCTATTATAGTGACGTTTTCTATGAGAAAGAGATTGCACACATGCCAATTTAGAGACAGAAAGATTCACCAGTTTATAATATTTTAAAGTTAATCCAGCTGAAGATACTCAAATTTCTGTTGAAAATAATGTCGAGCAAAATCTTTTATTATCTTATAACTGCACTGCTGCTCAGAAAACTTATACTTCTAATATTTTAACAATTAAAATTAATGGCCAAGTAAGATATAATCCTTTTGATTTACTTGTTCATTTTGAATTTGAACCGCAATTTGAATTTCAACTTTCGGAAGAAAATTTTTAGACTATATATCAGTGACCTTGGACTTTATATTGAAACTCCAAATTTAAAATGGATTCAACGTAATCTGATAGTAGCGAAGCAATAATAAATATAAATCAACATTTCTGGACGTGCCAGAAAATGATTGTTTCCTTAATTTCTGATTTGTTCTAATAAAAATATTGCATTGTCTGCTTCATTATGTCTGAAAAGGGCTTTTAAATGGTCACAATCTAATAATTTACTGAATATTGATATGTTTCAAGTTACCACGGAAAGTTTCTTCATTTGAGGAAATTCTCACAGTAAATGCAAATAAGTTTGTGTATCTTACTTTTGCAAATACAAAATAATAGTGCTAGCTGGTAGTCATAAAAAATTAATATGCCTACCTACTTCTAAATAAGACGAAGAACTTCTGTTACTTTTCTTGGCATTTTAAAAGTAGTATTGCGGAATATAGGTAAATTGTAATTTATTTGGTCCGTAAAATATTGTTATTTCTAAGAAGCACGCCCCGCTAAAATATGGTATACTAGCATGGACAAATAATTAATAGTACCTTTAAATACATATGTGATTCCATATTCACTGCATTTGGGGAATGGGGTTTAAGCCCCTCCTCTTCTCCTGTGTACGCCCATGCTTCATAAAAGTTGCGAAAAATAAAACAGAAAAAAACCAAACTGTTGTGACAAGATATATCTCCCCCGTTTTCGAGGGAACACAACGGCTTCGCCGGCAAAATTAGACTAGCCGCCCTTCTCGAATTGCCCCTAAGTTGATAAACCACCTTTATTTCCGATTTTTTTTTGTGCTACACGCGTGCATGGACTTTCATGTCGGATCGAAGTTAATATGTGTAAATTAAGTTATCTTTCACTGGAGGAAGTCCAGCCAACTCACGGAGGTTGAAACGAGCCTTCCAAGGAGAATTAATAGGATTTTCGGGAAGACTTTTACTCAGAGCTCTGTAGATATATATGTATTGTTTTATTAATTTCATCATTTAAAAGAGGTGCATTTTAAAACAGAAAGATAACTTAAAAAGGATTGTTTGTGACATTAAACTTATTCCCTCATTTACTCTTCTTTTGAGTTTCGAATCGAGTGGTTCTGTGTGGTTAAGAAAGTTTTTCCAACCATGAAAACATCAAGTGAAACGCGCCCAAGGTTGCAAAATTTCTCCTGACAAGTGTTGGTATACTTGTGGAGAATTTCTGGTGAAGTCATAAGCCAGGCCATTTTTTAAAAATGTGGAAGAAGCCTTTTTAATGTATTTCGGTGTTTTAATCTGAGATCAAAACAAGCAGTGGGCTCCCCATGTTTACCTTGTCATCTGGTGCAGTGGATGAAAGGGAAGAGAAAAAGTATGCCTTTTGCAGTTTCAATGGTATGGTGAGAACTCGCCAATCATTTTAAGGATTGTTATTTTTGCATGGCAAAGACTTAAGGTTATTTCCAAAAAGAAAAGCGCAAGATCGAATATCCGAATTTGCCTTCTGCCATAAGACCTCTTCCTCACAATGCAGACTTACCGGTACCGACTGCACCTTTAGATTAACAAGATATTGGTTTGGGAGATAATGGAGATAATAACGCATCATCATGCAGTTCCGGAGAACAGTGTACCGATCCCACTTTTACTCCAGGGTCCAGTTCGGCCGAGCTACATTTGATTATTCCAACTGAGTTAAATGATTTAGTACATGGTTTGGAGTTGTTACAGTAGCAGTCAGAGCTTTTTGGTTTCCGTTTTAAGGAGTGAAATTTATTAGCCAAAGAAACAAAGATTACGACCTTTGGGAAAAGAAATTTGCTACATTGTCTGCATTTTGCAATATGCCAAATTCGTTAGTTGCGTGTACTGAAATCTATGGTTTAATGCAGGGGCTCAATGTCGTGCAGTCTCTTTATGAGTGTTTATAGACTCATCGAAATATATTTTGAAAGATGTTCCATTACATAATGGAAATTTAGAACCATCTATTCCAGTTGCCCATTCAGTAATAG
The DNA here is from genome assembly GCA_963920685.1 of Polydrusus tereticollis. Classification (NCBI taxonomy): domain Eukaryota; kingdom Metazoa; phylum Arthropoda; class Insecta; order Coleoptera; family Curculionidae; genus Polydrusus; species Polydrusus tereticollis. Next base: position 91,961,263 of record OY987331.1, read on the forward strand.
TGCAAGAATGAAAATATGTGCATCCTTTTAGAAATTACAACCGGTACATATGTGGGATTTAAAAGTTTTGTTGGTGGGACTTCAGGGAGGATTTAAAATATATTGCTTAACATTTTGTAACGAAAATTTCGCCGAGAAGGAGTGAATTTTAATCAGGATATCCAAATTTTAAGAATGTGCCCCTTGTAGACCCAAAAAATGTCCTTTTGCCTCCTCTTCACATTAAACTTGGACTAATGAAACACTTTGTGAAGGCTATAAATAAAGAGAGTGAATGATTTAAGACATTTTAAGACAAGTCTTTCCTCAGTTAAGTAACGCCAAATTAAAAGAAGGCATTTTTATTAAAAACTAGAGAATTGCTGAACGATTTTAATGTTATAGAAAAGCTTACCGCAAAAGAACTCAGAGCTTAAAACTCATTTGAAAGTGTATTGAGGGGATTCTTAGGCAACAATATGGATGCAAACTACGAAAAACTGGTCAATGAGCTTTTAGAATCTTACAAATCGCTTGGTTCCCAAATGTCATTTATCATTTTATCCTGAGAATTTGGGCGCTGTCAGCGACGAACAGGGTGAAAGGTTCCATCAAGATATCAGGACCATGGAAACTCGTTATCAAGGACAATGGGATCCATCCATGATGGCTTATTGTTAGGTTTTAAAGAAATATGAGTAAAATAGAAGATATAAAACATATAACAATATGACAAAAAAGCTAGACTTCTACCAACCCGTCGAACAGGCAGGATTTCGTAGTAGATACAGTATCATGGACCATTTGCAAACTTTACGTACCATAATAGAAAAAACATCTGAATACAACGTACCCATACATCTGGCATTTATAGATTTCCATAAAGAGTTTGACTCAATCGAAACATGGTCCTTCCTAAATGAAATGAATAATGCCAGAATCGACTCAAGATACAATGCAATTATAAAGGATATATATATAGAAACGCCACAATGCATGTTAAAATTGACGAAAACATAAAAACGTCCAAAATAAACCTAAATAGAGGAGTCCGACAAGGTGACACGATATCACCAAAACTGTTTACTCTGGCACTGGAAGAGATATTTAAAGAAATGGATTGGGAACAAAAGGCTTGAAACGACGGATCGTACCTGGGTCACTTACGCTTCGCGGACAACATTGTTCTCATCTCCGAAGATCCAGAAGAGCTAAAGGAAATGATGGAACAATTGAATGAAACATCAAGAAAAATAGGGCTAAAAATGAACGTCAAGAAAACCAAGTTCATGTCACCCAATCACATTCAATTATCACTATCTAACGAAAACATCGCAAACGTTGTCGAATACGTATACCTAGGTCACCTCATTAAACTAGGAAAAGAAAATCAAAAGTCGGAAATAACGCGAAGAGTGAGGCTAACATGGGCAGCTTTTGGAAAACTAAAGTACGTTTTAGGAAATCCAGATATTCCAATACATTTAAAACGCAGAGTTTATGACATGTGCATCTTGCGGGTGGCAACATATGGCCTCGAAGCAATGTCAATAACAAAGGGTAGTGCAGATCGATTGAAGACAACACAAAGGGCAATGGAATGGGCAATGCTTGGAGTCTCCATAAGGAACCGGATCAGAAAGGAAGAAATAAGAAGACGAACAAAGGTAAAAGGTGTGATCCGTTACATGGCCGAGATGAAATGGAGGTGGGCGGGACATGTTGCAAGACAGGAAGATAATAGATGGACAAACAGAGTCATTCGTTGGCGTCCCAGAGAAACAAAAAGAAATAGAGGAAGACCGCAGAGACGTTGGCTGGATGATATCAGGGACGTCGCTGGTAGAAACTGGGTACAACTAGCGCAAAATCGACAGGAATGGAAAAGACTCGGAGAGGCCTATGTTCATGAGTGGACCAGATAAGGCTGACGAAGAGAGAGAAGAGAGAGAAGATATAAGGATAATATAGAATTAGTGTGTATAACATAAATATTTTTGATGATTGCTCTTCTCTTAGATGTTAACTTAATATATTTTATAAATATAGTCGATATACAGGATTAAAAGACTTGTGGCATCATTTTTTCAATAGATATTGAATGGTACCGTTCTACATGGGGTTTGTTTTATATAACAAGGAAACCTTAAGTGTTATCACTTTTTTTTGCCATTTTTGTATTCAGATAGATTCATTCTACTACACTATGCTCTTCAGCTTTATGTTACAACAAAATTTTTTTTGTCGCCCAGTGTAATTAATAACAAATGAATAAATGATTTTTAGCGCGTCATCTTTTGCATATCGTGATTTTTAATGGCATTGAGTACATATTATGTAACACACAAACTGTGCAAGTTCCCTATTCTAGCTCTAAGTTGCGAGATTCTAGTACACTTATCAGCAATAATTCTAGACACCCTATATAGAGTAAATAAATTATATTTAGCAAGTAATCCAGGTTGCCTGCAGGGAATTTTTAGATGTGTGCCTAAATTTGGTGAAGGTCCCCACTAACCGCTCCATTTACTGATATGTTAAATTTATAGGGCTATTTCACAAGTCAATAATGCTGCTCAATTATTACCACCCAGGGTCAACTAGAAGCTCCCGCAGGCCCGATGGCCTTTTGTATTACGAGTTTATGCACGTACAGGGTGTGTCATAATTTGTTGAGTTATTGGAAAGTGTTTTCTATTTAATTTAATTCTTTAAATCGCAACTAATGTTATCTGAGATTTAATAATTCAGTTATTTAACAACATGTTTTTTAATACAACACAAGAACTTTGTTCTCTAGCACATGTATACATATTTATATGTCATATTATGATTACCACCTCCCAACTAGTATTATTTTGCTATTTATTATGTTTAGAGTACCATACAATATTTTTCACTTCAGGTTACTAGAAACTTCTGGAAGATAGCGCTACCTATACTGCCTACGCAGAACAATATTATGGCTATAGGGTGTTTCCAGTGATAGGTATGCTCGCTTGTCATGCTTGTCCTGTACTGACGAGAACCAAAGAGTTCGAAACCGGTCTTCAGGTAGCAGCAGTGTAGCGTCCTATCATTGAAAATAATGATTCATTCCTTCATTTTCCAGTAGTTTCTGCAATCTGAGTTTGTATTTTAGTACTAACAGTGTTAGTCAAAATATGTCAAATTTTGCTATTTATATTATTATATATTATATTAACATGTAAAGTGCAAAGATTGATCAAGAAATTTAAGCAAAGTGGTTCAGTTGGAAACATAAAATCAACAGGGCGGCCGCGTACTGCTCGATCTATTGAAAATATTGCAGCAGTGTCGGAAAGTGTTGGTGAGAATCCAGGCACGTCGATTCGCCGTCGGTCAAAGCAAGTGAACATTACCAAAAGCAGTATGCAGCGAATTCTTACAAAAGATTTGCATTTGCATGCCTATAAAATCCAATTGACCCAAGAATTGAAGTCAACAGATCATGGGTTGCACCGTGAATTTGTTAATTGGATTCTGGAAAACGAGGCAAATGACGGAGATTTTTCGAAGAGAATCCTGTTTAGTGATAAGGCACATTTTCAATTAAATGGATACGTCAATAAGCAGAATTGTCGAATTTGGGGGGGAAAAGAATCCTCGTGTTATTCACGAAAAACCAATGCCCCCACTACGAGTCACCGTTTGGTGCGGTTTATGGCTCGGCGGAATAATTGGGCCATACTTCTTTGAAGACGAATCTGGAACTGCACTAACAGGGAATGGCGAACGTTATCGTGCAATGTTAGAAGAGTTTCTGTGGGCTGAATTAGACCGAATTAATGTGGAAAACTTATGGTTTCAACAGAACGGAGCGACCTGTCATACTGCGCGTGAAACAATGGACTCGTTACGACTGAAATTTCCTGGTCGTGTCATATCTCGCAATGTTGATAATAATTGGCCACTACAATCCTGCGATATAACACCGTGCGACTTCTTTCTCTGGGGTTTTCTTAAATCTCGTGCTTATGCCAATAAACCAGCCGCAATTCCTGACTTAAAAAACGAAAATTGACGCGTCATTGATGAAATTCGTCCACAAATATGTGAAAATGTTACTAATAATTTCGTCAAAAGGGCAAGGGCCTGCCAGCAAAGCCGCGGTGGACATTTTGTCGGATATTGTGTTTCACACTTAATCGTGATATGTATTCTTTCTAATCCCAGTAAAGTTTTGACATACTTCAAGACATAAATGTGTTTTGTTAACAAATAAAAATGTGTGTTCATTTTGGGACACCCTTATAATACTACTGTTTTGTTATTGAATTAAACCTAATATCAACTCACGCAATTTTTGCCGTATATTTTCGTATATGAAATATTCATTTTTCTTGGTGCAAGAATAAAGAAGTATACCTATCTTCATGGCTTACATAAAAAATATCTTAACATTTTTAATTTCCTTTTTTTAGAGCATACTATTTTCTTTGTTTTTCTCCGTTTAAATGATTTCTATTGAATCGAATCCAGTTCTTTACTCATCCCTTAATAAATTAATATTTTTATAAACATAACACACTTTTTCTCCTCAAACAGTAAATTTTACATTCTTTGTACTATGTACTATTTGTAAGTTTCAGTTTAGTTCATAGGAAGTACCGCAAAAAAACCCTCCAAAGGAATTTAACAGTGGCATCTTAAAGTCAACAACATTTACGTTACGATAGCAAATATTTTCTATTATCCAGAGTTTTATGGAACAAAATATATAACTTAACAATAATGGGAAGAAAGCATAAATCCTGGAAAGACACGTCGTCGGTGCTCTCTCGAAGACAATGTAAACTTGGAGAAAAACGCGATTTCCCACTTGGAACTTTTGAACCTAATGATGAAATACGGAGGCAGCTCGAACTGTCAAGGGACCGTAACAGATACATTAGGTGATCCATGGAATATACGAGGAAGTAAGAAAGTGTTTAAATTTTATTTATGAAAGGCCGCATCGACAAAATTATATTTTATATACAGAGTGTTTTTAAATATTTGGGCGAAATAGAACGAGTTGCTTTCAAAAATAGTTGCATAGCATATATTTATCAAGCATTATTTATTATGGATATTAAAAATTAAATATTAACCCATTAGTGCATGACGATCGTTTTATCGAACATCTAAATTTAAGCCGATGAAGAAGATTTCTTAACAAATTGTCAATTATTTTTGACATAAATAGGTTGTATACGGTCAAATACAACTCTTGATTCATTTCAGCATACGTAGAAGGCAGTAAACGTGTTTATCTACAACCATTTAATAATAGGTGCATAATACTTCTGATAATAAGAGCATTATGCTATCCATAATACAATAAGTGTAATTATCATAAAACAACAAGTGTAATTATGAAGCCACAATAGTAAATTTTAAAAACCAAAATCGCCATATCATAAAACAACAAGTATAATTATTATGTAATTAAACACTAGCTAAAAAAACTGAATTCATAAGACAAACATGTTTACTTTTATTTCCTCAAAAAGTTGTATTCTTGTAATTTCGTGATAACATTTTTTAAAAAATAAAAAAGCGAAAAAAGTTTCCCATATGAACTCAACTTTTTTCAGGCACTGTATAAATGGATGGTTGTAGATAAAGTATAGTATTTGACTCGCGTCTAATGAACCATAATACACTCAGATGATTTACAACACTCGCCTTTGGCTCGTGCCGTAAACTTTATCTCGTTTTATTATGGCCTACATTATACGCTCGTTAAATAATATACTATTATTTTATTGTTTCTAATGTGATGTATCCAAATTTGTACAGTAAACATCGCGTCTGGTAAGTTTTTTTAGAATATTGATTACATTTTTGACAAACGTTGCATAAAAGTATAATATCAATATACCTAACTTAGTACGTTATCAATACCTATCATGAAAAAGCAATTTTAAAATTTTTTTGTCCTTAAAAATTTGTATCTATATTTTGTGTTCGTTATATCGAACGTTATGCGTTGTGACCACTTTTGTTCCTAGAAACGGCATCGTTATTTTATGTTTGTTTATTGTTCGTAATTTTCTTACAGATTATCGCTTGCCGAACTGCTTGATACCTTAGAAGATAGTGACATGTAGGATGGCGATATATATGTTACACCACCCAGAGATGGTGAAGACACCGATATCGATAGTGATCAGTCCGATGACAATCATGAGGGCGATATTTCCCATCTAGTTCCAGCTATGCTGCGGGTGGAAAGTGAATTTGTTCCTGCTAGCATTTGTAATAGAAAAATACCCAGTGCGGAAGAGCACGATTCGGATGATAATATACCTTTACTAATGTTATTTCCAAATGCAGCTCTAAATCGATCAAATGACATCACGCCTTCATCTTCTAAGGAAAGAAAAACAGAATTGTGGACTAATCAGGAAAGCAGTTTCAATATTGAAAAAGATTGCAGAGAAAAAAATCCGCTGGAAGAAGTATATGGTAAAACGCCTTTGGAATATTTATGCGCAGCAGAAAAATCTGGGCTTGAAAATGGCCAGAAGTGAACTGCTTGTTGTATTTGGAGAACTTTTACTTTCAGGATATGGTAAATATCCTAATAAACGGATGTACTGGTCCAACGAAAACGATGTTCCAAAAATATTATCTGATAACATGCGACTTAACAGGACAACAGTCAAATTGCAGGTAATGAAAATAAATTATATAAATTACAGCCCCTAATTGATAAACTAAATCGAAATTTTAAATATTATGGTGGATTAGATGAATACAGAAGTATTGACGAGAGCCCATATTATAGAAAACATTTTGCGAAACAATTCATAAAAGGTAAACCTGTACGGATTAGTTTCAAAATTGGGCATTGTTCGCAAATAATGGATATATGATCAGCATTGATACATATACAGGAAAAAAGAAAAATACACAAAATTAATCACATTTATTCGGTCTAGGAGGAACTGTTAAGATCTGCTGAAATACCACCTAATTCCGGTTACAAAATTTTTATGGATAATTACTTCACTTTCGTTAAACTTCTAAATCATCTGTTTTCATTAGGCTATTGCGCAACGGATACTGTTAGAGATAATAGGTTAGAAGATTGTCCACTAAGAAATCAGCAAAAAAATCTAACCGAGGAAACTGAGGTATTCATGTATTTTCAAGCAGCGAAAAACTAATTGTATTTAAATGGAAAGATAACAAAGTTGTTACTGAAGCATCGAATTTTGAATCATCCGAAATCAAAAACACTACACGGTACTGCAGGGAACGTAAATCAAAAATTGCGGTACCGCAGCCTAAAATATTTTAAAATTATAACGAGGGCATGGGAGGAGTGGATAAACTAGATGGCTTGGTTGCAGTCTATAGAACTAGAATGAGGCAATGCAAATGATGGTGGCCTATATTTTCTTATTTATTTGACGTATCTGTTGTCAATGCTTGGTTATTATTCCGAAAAATTCATCCATTTCATGAAATGTCTCCTGGTTTATTGAAATTTGGAAGATATTTGGCTTTAAGTCTTTAAAAAACTGAAGGTAAAAAAATTAACAAAAGGAAAAATAACACCTGCTCCACTTTATGATGTAAGGTTTGATCAAATAAACTACTTACCAGAATATAGGGAAAATGCCAAATTTATCTGCATAAAGTGTCAGAGAGCACTGCATATAAAAAGACTGTTTTCTCCAATATCACACACCTTAATTTTTTTAAATGTGTTGTAACATAGAAATCCGAACACTAAAATTATTGAAATAGAAACATGATTATTAGGTGTATAGTTTTATTTAATTAAAAATTATATGTATGTTCTCTTATGCATAATGTTCGATAAAACGAAGATCCTGTATTTTTTTTAATGATAAAAATTTCAAAAAATTTTATTTAGAAAACTTAATTATACTCCACCCAATATGCATGTGTAATAAAAGAAAATTGTTCATTTTAACATTTATAACTTAATGTACTAATGGGTTAAAAGTAATTCAACAAACATGGCAGTATCGTTTGATATCGAAGCCTTCTACAATTATTTGTTGTTTGCGGAGGTCGATTAAAAAACAGATAAGAAAATATAACAAATTTTCATATTTAGGACAACCAAATTAAACTATTGATAGTGGTTTGGATACGGGCAAAAAGGGATTGCAATAATAGCGTTAATAGTGCATGAGCTTCCCATTCCTCCCTAAGATTCATACGACACCCGGTCCGCCTTCTCCTAAGTACCGTCTCCTTTGAGCTTGATGGATTAGGGTGTTTCCATCGGTGTTTGTCCAGTTTCCAATATTTCTCAGCCATGATTTTTCTTTGGTCCTATACATCTCCCTTCCCTCGATCTTTGATTACAGTGTCAGTTGAATCTGTTCCTATTCCTGGTAACGCATTATGTGCCCGAGGTCGACTGTTTTTCTTACCTTGACTGTTTTTGTTAACTGATGAAGAGTGTTCGTTCTAGTAAAATTTGTAATATCGTTAGTATTTGATTTTCGTAGAAAAAAAATATTTATGGATGTACTTAAAACAGTTATAAGAAAGTTAATGATAATTAATAATACTAAGCCCTAGGTATAGTTACAAAACATTTCACAATAAAATCAAAAGGTATTTAATTTTATAAAGTTTTTTATAACAATAATGAGTTTGAGCAGCGTAATTTTTGAATAATTTAGCCAAAATTACAAACGAAAGCTACTACAAAGTTTCCTAGGATAATGAAGGCTTAATTATGGTAGTTTGGAATAAATATTATCTACGACTATTATTATTAATATTTTACGCGAATTATCTTGTATGTTAAATTAAATATTATTATAGTTTCCAACAAATGGCACGTAAAAGTTGAACCTGCAGTAGCGTAAAATCTACAGTATCAAATTTGAGAATCACAATTTCTTAAATTACGTTTATGACAATATTCTTTTATTGTCACCAGTATCGGCAATGACACTATTGTTTCTAAAAAGAACGGGGGTATTTCTAACAGTATCAATAATGAGTCTTCTGGTATAAAAAAAATGGAGTAATATCTGAACATCCCAGTGTCAAGCATACAACAGACAGTATATATTATTTATCTGCATTAATTTGCATGTTTAATTACTCAAACTACCAGCGAATAACCGCGCCACTTCTTAAATCGCCCTTGTAACAGGACGTGGATTACTCGCAAACACGCCGCCATCAAATTATTTTTTAACCTTTTGAAGTCGTCTCTGTAACTAGAACCAGGTCCGGCAAGCCTACCTTGCCAATAGAAAAAACTTACAAATTCCAGGCTTAGGGATAGGCGACCAAACATACACCACTACACATAATATGTTGACTTCACACTAGTTCACAAACGGCAAAATCGTATTTGCCGATAAATTTAAGGTTTGTTCTAAACCGACCAGAAACCGTACCGGTAGAGTCTCTGTACGGTCGCACAAGTAATTTAATTCTGCAACAGTTGTCTACCAGGTTGGAAATTAAATTCACAGGCTGAAAATGATCGTTCGAGCATAGAATAGCGGGTTGGAACAAACATTTAAAGATTGTGAGGTTAGCTAGCTATAGCTATTGCTATTATACTCATTAATTATCGGTTGTTTGTTGTTATTCTTGACAGAAAAGGACTGAATTAGTTTAATATAAGTCAGAGTAAGGGTTGTCTGTTGAGGAACAAAACTTTCGGTTTGCTTTATAGGCTTGTTTAGTATTAGGACATCAGGTAAAAATTTAAATATTATAGTTTGTTTGGTCGCACACACCACGCAACGACATGAAAAACCAAGCTGAAACAGGTAAAAAGTGATCCATTTTAAGTTTAATATGTAAATATTTGTCTTCGTTTTGTAAACAAAGGTAAATAAAAAACGATGGTTATGTACGACGACCCCTAAAATGTTAAATCTAATTAATACGGGACGCAAGGGGAGCAATAGGTAATTTTTAGAGAATTGATATCAAAAATATGCATAGATTACGGGAAATAAAACCAAAATTAAATTGTCTTGTCTGGCATAATATGCCTTTTACTTTCAAATCAAAATTCACCCTGTACGACAATTTAAAAGAACTTTATTTAGTTGGCGAGGAAAACATTTTTATATAAATTGCTTAGAACAATCATTCTGTTCCATTTTTAAAGAATTTATTTTAAAATTTTTGACACAATTACGATGAAACACGCTTATCTAATTTTGTAAAACTATTTTTTTTCTCGATATTTTCAATAAAAACAGGTTTAAAGGGTTTTCAAAGGTTTTCAAGTAGGTATTTGTTGGAATATCTCTTGTTAATGCTAAGAATCTTTTCAACATAGAGAACCAGTTGAAAGTACAATGCTGATCCGCTAATTTTCGTTGGGAAAAATTTTTGAAAATGTATTATTTTATTTATTAGGTATAATCATAATCTTACAACTTATTTCAAAATCTATAAAATATTGTAATTTTTATCCACAATCTGTGTTAAATGAACGGAGCCTTTCGTGTCTAAAGTTTTAACGCGCCTTGGAGTCTATAGCGCATTTAAAGTTATTCTGGTTATACAATAATAATTAACCAGAAGTGAATGTCATGTTTGTCACAATTATCAATAGAAAAAAATTGTATAAAAACTACAAATACATCTGAATATTATGATGCTGTATTTCACTATTTTACAAACAGGTCTGGAAAGTTCCAAAATTTTCTGATGCATGGTAGTTAGCGAGTACTTTAAATAAAAAATATGTAAAAAAAAATCCTGTGATGAATTACTCAACTCTGATTTTATTTTATTAGTAGTTATGTTATCTAAAAACAGAACAATAATATAACAACACCACAGATTTGGGGGGTGGGGGGGTGGGGGTGGGGGGTTTATGGAGAGCATGTCCCCTCCCCCCTAAAATGTGATCCTTCATAATATTATTGTGACTAAAGAATATGTGACTTACATTGTCTCACATAGACATAAAAGAAAATGAACGTGAAATTAAATAATTTATCAGACATCTGTTCAGTTCACATAGTAGACAAAACCGAAATTTGGGCGTACTCTCCAAAACTGTTCACGACTGCGGCGCTCTGTCAACCTCATTCAAGTTTCTTCCTGGATCTGCGCCTGTAACAACGAACTGCCGACCCTGGCCGACAACCCACGAGCCGCCACTGGTATGTATACCAGTTTCATAGTTGCATGGTAATACCTTAGGATCAAAATCCGTCAATGATTGACAAAGAGAAAAGCTCATATCACTATATCGCAAGATCAAAAAAAAATACCAAAATTATTTCGTGAAATCAACCTAGGTATAGTTGTTCCAAGCTTAATTTGATGACATAAAAAAGCATTAAAGTCCTGACCATAGGCGTCGCTTCTACCAAATAATTAAAATGCGGATTGATGTAAATTCTTAATCTGATTAAATAGTATATACTACGGATTGTTCATTATAGTTTATATCGATAAAAAGTTGGTACCCGTGACCTCGCCTGCAGAGAATATTTTTAAAATGGCCTTTCTGTAAAGAAAAATGCTAGTTTTTCCAAAAACAATTTAAAAATATAGTTAATATCGACAAGTGGTTTATATCCGCGACTTTGTCTGCAAAGAACACATGCATTTAATATTTTTTAAACAGTCTTTCGGTAAAAAACATGCTCATTTTGCCGAAAACAATTTAAAAAAATTGTCTTTGTCTAGCCAGGATCGCCAGGAGGTATGAGTTTTCCTTGCCAAGAAGGTATAGGGGCAGGTCCTATGTTAGTTGGAATATACAGTCACTATATATATTTTAACAACAAATTGATCGCATCAGGAGAATCACAGTAAACGTTCTGTAATATAACAAGATGTTTAGATACGTGTTAAACGAACATAGTTAATTTAAATTTCATAAACAATATAATGATTGGAATTGTCAGAACCTTCAGAAGTAAAATCGTTTCCAGGTTGGATTACTACTGGCGCTACAGGTGGTGAAATAGAATATTCATTTTCTGTTTTAATAACATGAACTACGCAATTTTTCCATACATAATTCGTTATTCCATGCCGAATATTATCAAGGGGAACTGCGCTTAAAGTTGGAGATTGATTATTCAGCGATAATCTTTGCTGACAAGAGCAACACATCAGGTACAAAGCCATCTTTACTGCCGGTATGATAACGCGTTTTCCTCTCAAACACGGTATACCAAAAGTACAATTTGTACTATCTACCCAACCATACTTAACAACAACATGAGTATCAAACCAACTTTTGTCTAAATAAATTATACTTTTATCGGATTCAAGGTACTCCTTTATTTTGCGTAAATAGTCCTGTCGTAGTTCAATAATACGCGGGGATTCCATTATAACAATTGGATTAACTAATTTTTTATGATTAAAGTCACATTTTAACAAAACACCACGAAATGTTTCTAAAGATTGCTACTTATTTTCAGGGTCACCTCGCAATTTATCATGAACCGCTTCTAAAGTTGACACAATATTATCCTCGTAAAAGTTGTAAATAGTTCGCAGAATAAAATCCCTTGTAGTATTGTCAGCCGTTTTGAATTTTTGATTGATTTATTGGTTTGCGCTTTATGAAATGACCGGTTACAGTCCCCAAATTAATTACGTTATAAATGCTTATAAAACCAAAGTTTTGTTAATTCGTTACAAGTACATTCTTGTACAAAGTGCATTTTCAGATTTTCCTGGATTTTCTTTTTTTAAATACGCGTACATATTTAAAATAATGCGTTAACATTGAACATGCAAATCTTTGTTTCCTAATTCTGGACTTATTTCGCTTTCGATAGCCGACTCTGATACCGACTCATTATATTCCTGCGATAATTCACCTTGACCTTCTGTTTTAAATTGTCGAAAAAAGCCGTACCTACTGATATAATAAAATATAGGTTCCAAGTAAAAACATACTTGTCTGAAACCACACAGTTATAGCACAAAATGAAATATGTAAATGTAAATCGTTTCAACCAGTCAGGCCGCTGTCCGATTCCTAATATCGCATACATCAAACATCAACTGATTTTAAAGCTGTCTATCGCCAGGGTGTTGCCAGTTCTACAAAGTTTTTGTAAGTGTAAGAGGAATATAAGGGGTTAATAATTGTTTATTTTTCTTGTTTAACAACAGTGAAATTCCTTTTACGTTTGATTTAAATTATTCTTGTATAGATAGTATTTCTGATGTACTAAAAAATTATTAAAATATTCTTGAGTGGCTTGTTCCTTCTTTATTTGGCATTGAAAATTTATTGTTCAAAGTACATTTGCAAACTAGCTTTCAAGGAGAGTTACTGACTATAAATTAAATTAACACCGGTATAAAAGAGCACTTTTTATAATAAAAACTTAAAATAATTTTTAAAAGAACAAGACAACCCCGATTATGATGCCGGTCCCTTTGAAGCCCGATCGGAGCTTTTTTATGTCATCAAACTGACTTTGGAAAAAGTATAGAAGGTAGGTTAAAAAGTGTGCAGATGCTGGTCATCAGGAAGAACGCTAGATAGTCTCACTACTATATGTTTTAAATCCAAGCTAACTATTTGAAAAATAAGACATTTGAGTTTGTGAAACAATAAAAAAATTCAAATTATATAGTTTAAAAATAATGTTGCTGAAACTATTGCTCAAATGCAATAAAAATAATGAAATAAAATGCAACCAATGTTTTCAGAATTAATACTACTCTTTGTCTAGATAGAATAAATGCTTTTCAAATATTCCATAAGCAATTTTAATTCCTCAACGGCCAGAGAAACAGCGAAACAAATAGCATTTAATGTTTTCAGAACAAATAATATTGTCGCCCAGACAAGCTACCAAATTTGCAAATATTATACTAAAACAGCGGCCTGTCGCTACGGTTAACTTAGCAAGAAATTATTCTCAACACAATTCAGTGGAAAAAAGTCTATTTTTGAAGATTGTAAAAACGTCTATGTGCTTTGTCGCTGGGAGATTAAGCTCACCGCAGTACACAAAGCGGGAAAATTAACCACTGGTCTAGAGAAAACATGGCGGAACAGTAAATAGCCAATTAGAACACAACGCGCGAAATATGTTGCCTTGTGATTGGCCGGTCTGACAGCTGAGCGTGATATTCTAACGACGACAGCACACTTACGTTCTCTCAAGAACCACTGCGGGTTAAACTAGTGAAATATCAACACGTACGTCAAAATTATTGTGGGTCATCGTCCGTTAGACCTAACAAAATTGCATCCGCTGAAATAAAAGCACCAAGTTATTGTAGTAATGTTATAAAAAGTTAGTAATGTTATAAGTTAGTAATTAATCATGTTTTAAAAAGTTATTGTGTAAACAAGTGCCAAATTGAATAAATAAACGACAAATTAAAAGGGATCTAACTGGCTAATTCACTTAACCAATATATAAAACAAACCAGTGAAATAACCTAACTCGAAGAATATACAAAGCCTCGCCGTTTAATGTTGGGAGTTAAAAATAAAACTTGATTCCCACAAATAAGTTTACAAAAAATATACAAAAATATTACTTTGACTGGCATTTCCCTATGTAATGGATAATGCCGGCCATGTTAAAATTGTTTGAGAAAATAATGCAAACCTAAGTAGTAGTAACTGACTGAAATATATTTTGATTTCTAAAATCAATATGAACCTAAAGTTATATCCGCAGTGCATGGTTGATAGTTATCACACACATATCCTTGTGCTATGTCCTATCCATTACACTCTGCGTGATCGAATAAACAGTACATCGAAATCACATTTCATTATCATTTCCGTGTTCGCCATAAGCGAAACATTTGTCTTTATCAACTTATTCAGTACAATCATACCTAATTTCAACTTTTAAATTCTGAACTTGAATCGAATTTCGCTTGCCTTCTGATTTCTCATAATTTTCTTCGACTTGTTTTTCTCTTGTTTCATTTTCTTTTTGGCCTCCTTTTCTTCTAATTAGTATCGCGCATAAGCATATTTCCAACATAGTGGGTAATGCCGATCATGTGACCTGTATTTGTCGATAATGACAAATGTATTTTTTGAAAACTAATTCCAACAATTATTCTTACAACTTAAACAAAAATGATCTACGGCTTATTTTGCTTATTGTTATTCTTAGATCAAAATCAGGTGCCTGCTGAATCGCGTGGCAGCATTCTCGCATCCCATGCTATAGATACCCGGTTCTAGCTCGGGCTAACCCAGCAGACTTTTTCAGTTTGCATGGCGCAGGAAATCACACTATGTTGCGTTGCGCATGCAACACACACCAACAAATTTTCAACGGCAATCTATGTAGTAGCGGAGAAGCCTTTAAAATACGTGGCAGATGAACGTTGCCAGTGGCAGGTGATCAAAGGCTGTGCCTCTTGAAATAGCATGTTGTCGAAGGAGGGACCCCTGAGCCAAAGGAAGGATGATCAGTGGTGCGGATGGTGTATCTCGGAAACTGTCTGATATTCGCATAGTTAAGATAAAAACCTTGAACAGAAAATTGGCGAAGGAGTCTCGCGTACACAGGTGCGATGCTGTTCCGGATAATTCTAGGATCCACGCAACATACATAACTCTCTTAGCTGTACATAAGGACGTTTAAGGCCTGGCTCGTCGAGATTGGTGATGAGCAAAGAGACGTTAATAATGACGAGACCCACGGAACCCACGTTAAACTGTAAGTCCCATCTGGCTGACATTACCAATACTAGGTTGGCAGAAAGGATCTAAGCTGATTAACTTGTTGGCGTCGAGCCTTCCCTTCCACTACTACTACTACTACTACTAGATCAAAATGACCAAAAGCATAAACACATCTGCTTCTACATAAATGAATGGCGCATAGGGATTCTCGTAAGTTGTCGTGGGATTCACTAGTGTAACGCATTGTAATAGTGTTACCAGACATATTACTTTACCTTGACCACCATTTGCACAATTTACCCTAAAGGTGAGTGAAAATAGAACTGTCAAGTTCTAAAGATTTTATTTTTAAGAAAATTAAATATGGTAATCACGTTAAAACAGAAAGATGCGCATTTGAAATTTTAGAGAGAATACTGGCATGGGTCATACTTAAAAATTAATGTATTTTAGTTGTAAAACAATGATTGGTAACATCTTCGGAAGATATAGAGAATAGGTGTTCATAGAGGCATCTGCATATTTAAGAGAAAATAACTATTAAAGTTAAAGTATACATTTTATTGAATCGATGACGGTACTAAATAGTATACTTTATAATATAACATGTTAGTATATTTTAAATATAATATTTTCAGTAGAAATCCTAAACACTTTTGACAATAGAGTAGACCGAGAAGCTATTTACTGTTAGTCTGCTAAAATAGTATAACAATAGCTGTAATTTAAAACAACAACGTATGTATGTACTATCCAACATCAAAGTAAAGTAGCTGCAACAATACTAGTTATGAATAATCTCAGCTTTTTTAACAGAGAAGATCTGATTTAATAATTTTAGGGATAAGCTAAGATAGGTCGAAACGTTGATAATAAACAATTTGATCTTCCAAGCTATATAACTGACCAATATCTAACCAACTTCGTTTAATACATCTTTTCTACGGTTACAAATTAATATCATTCAACGCGTCAGAGGTGAATCAATAGGGGGGGGGGGGGGAGCTAGTGGGGCTAAAGCTCCTCATATTTATACTAATATTGTACTTACCATTGTTGTCTTTTGGAATAATATGGTGAAACATTAAACAGCAGGAGAATATTTGCTTGAAAAAAATTCGTAATTTAACAATTTTATAAACGTTTTATAGTTTAGCTAGAAGAACGTTCTAAGAACTATATTACAGAATAAATTACTTGCATACAGCAAAATGGTAATACCCGAGACGATAACACAGCAAATTTACTATTTTTAAGCACTTATAAAACGTTATTAAAACGTTTACGTTCGGTAAGAAAAAACCATTACAGCTACTTTGCTAGTTGGGTACTTATTGTACTGGTATTACTTACCTTTGTAAACTTTAATTTTCTTTTTAATCTTGGCCTGACAATACAATGCGCAACGTCAGTCAGAAAAGTTCACTCAAAATAAATTATATTAAATTTACCGACGAACAAAGATTTTAAAATAGTATTAAAATTTCTTAAAAAAAACGTTTTTTATTCATTTTTGGCTCGCTTCTACCATCCCTATCGACCCAGTCTGATTCAATCAAAATTGGACACGTCCACTAGTTCTACTTATAGGTATATGGACCAATACATTTCAAAATAAGACAAGTCCACTACTAAAACCTGACTTAAAATAACAAGTTTAGTGTTGACGTTCACGCGAAACTTCGCAGGAGAGTAGTATGCAAACAGGTGTGTGGAGGTGACTTAATTTTTTGTGCATATTTACAAGTTTTAATGCACGTTCATTCCTGTTATATTATTGGCCTCCTTCTACAGCATTGGAGTTTTCCTAAAAAATTCTAGAAGATAATATAACAGAAGAAGCGGCGGATAACGGAACAGAACAAGATACAGAAAGTGATCATGATCTACGGGTTTAAAATACACAATAACCTTACTTATTTGTTGTACTTAAAGGTAATAAAACTTTAAGACGTAAACATTCAAAGTTCAGACAAGACGGGACATAAACGTTTTATTTAAGCAAAAGTGGATATATCCAACTTTTTTTATTATTCTAAAAAATTAACTAATTACATATTTTTAATCAAAAAACAAATTAATTTTTTTAAAAAGTTCTTGTTTTTCACGCTATGCTTGTAATAATGAAAAAAAATAAAATAAAAATAAAATAAATTTAAATTGGTTCTTATTTGTTGTAATTTGATTGATGTTGTTGGGTTATGTGGAATTTACTTTTTAATTACTCAACCAGGTAACCACGGCTACTCAGTTATAGTATAGTCGGTTTTAGAGCAGATTGGTCGCAGATAAGGAAATAGAATATATTAGGTAACAGTTAATCAGTTTTCCAGATAAAAGTGGGCGCCAGGGGCCTTAAGGAGGCCACCAAAGATAAAGAAGAAGAAGGCCTTAAGGGCAGAACAGATGAATTTACAGAGTCAAAAGAATAATTATTTGTCAGAGCCTAAAGGGCGCTTACTGATGCAAAACTTCCCTAATCCCTGAAAAAATTAAACAAATAAATAAGACAAAATTTATATCTACTGGCAAGTTAGCAGATTTATTACAATATAACACCTTTGAAATTCCTGTAGAAAACCTTAAAAATTTTAACGTACAAACACTACTTCCAAACATTAACTTTTGTATACATAAATAAACTCTAAATATACAAATATACATGGGCGATTTTACAGGGACAGATTCATTAATATACGGGGTGTGTCAACTATCAAATTTGCTGATAGCCAGAACTGACTAAGGAAATATCAGGGCACTGATCAAGCCAAAATTCATTAAAAATTTAATTAACAAATGTACGGGGTGTGTCAGAAATGACTGCAGGAAACTCGTTCTTTCGAACCTTGGTCTCTCTGCTTATACAGGGTTTAGATTAAACTGATTGGTCTATGGACCTGAGAAAGGTTGGATGCTATTAAGCGCAACAAACAAAGCCAGGCAAGGGTTAAACAAAAAATATCTCGCAGCACATTTCGTACTAAGACGAATCTCTCTAGTGTCGTTTCATCGACTGAATTATATAGTATACATTTATTAGCCTCGTGGCCATAAAAACAAAATCAAAATATAACAGTAAAGTAGTAACAGTAGAGTAGGTACTTTTATTCAATAAAATGTACGGGGGCACCAAAGTTTACTGGCATTAAAAGAAAATGAAAACTTGATCAGAATTCACAGGGCTGGGTGTCGAATTCACTTAATTTAAATGACATCAGAAACACTTTGCCATCACAGATAGCTCTGACTCAAAATTTACACTGAAATTTACCAGAACACCAGCTACAGAGACACAAGGTCATCAAACGGACAGCTCTGAGTTAATATTTACTAAAAATCACCAGAAAACCAACTCTAGAGACACTAGGTCATCGAACAGACAGCTCTGAAGCGATTACACTAAAAATCACCAATATTTACCTTAAAATCGTTAATTCGAGTCGCAACCCTATCTACCAAAAATGACTGCATAAAAACAACGTAAACACAAATAACTGATTGTAAGCAACACTTAACTTTTGTCCGTCGATGCACTTGGTTTCGTCCATTCAGTGGTGTATCCAATAAACTGCTCCTGAATGCTGCTAACCTCCAGGGCACAGTTATCAGCTGAGTCTCCTACAGTAGGTCCCATAAATCGGCCAATGCCAGGTAACACCAATCGTAGGAATCCTCAACCAAGATGAACACCAGGCAAAGTCTCCACTGCTCCGGTAACTTCTCCAAGCGAGCAGACGGCCGCCGTTAATACCACGGAATACTACACCAAAAAAACTTAATTATTTACCTGTTGGTCGGGTTTCCCTTTCGCCAGGTCACTAATATCCCCTAATGGGCTGGAAGCATTTCTAATGAATTTACTTGTACATCCGGGAAAATCCGCGACACTTTAGTGTCTTAAAATTCACTTGAACACTCCAAAACAGTGACCTGACACAGGATTTTTGCTGTCTTCGTTATAAAAAGGAATCCACAGCAAATGCACTTTTATTTATAGGCTTCTCGGCTTTCGTCACCGACGCGAGTTCAATGTGCGAAGATTTGCGGATCGATATGTTGGGCTAGGTCGGGATTTTGCATTACCAGGGTCGTGCAATAGGTAATTAATTACTTCATGCAGCCGAGAAATTCAATGATAGATTACGATTTTTCAAAGTGACGGATCTTTTCTAGTTACTTGTAACGACCGGGAAAAAAAGGTCGTTACATGCCTTTACCGAAACGCTGCCATAAGGTAAAATTATTTATTGGTTCATAAGATTTCAAGTAGTTCTTTGACGCCTTGTTATATATTTTTTTAACCTTATAATTTTATAACCTTACTTTCTTTAAAAATTGAGATAGTATAGTAAGTTGTAGCATTCATTTTTGCTATAGATGTATATTTATAGGATGCTACATAGTTTTGTGTAAGATATTTGTTTATATTACCTTTCTATATTTTCTGCGGATTTTAAGTTTAGTGCTTTGGTGCAGAGGTTCATGTTTTGCAGGCCACGGTCCTATCATGAATATTTTTTTGTACATTCTTCATTCCTTTTCTTTTTAATTAACTTGAAAGAAGTAGATATCTGAGTATTTAAATATTTTTATTGTCAAAATTTGAGGTTATGTTCATTTATGATAACCGGTCAGTAGTTCATTTGGCTTATAGTATGTTCGTTGAGTTGTTCCATTTGAACCTTGGTTAGTTCACTCTAGAACATTGATGATATTGCACTTTCCACCATTCGATAAATTGGTATGCCATTATTTGTTTTTAAATTGCATATTATGCAGGGTAAACTGCTATTAGTTTTCCACATGTCAAGTTGGTTTGGTTTTGTCATTTTATCGAACTAAGACCACTTCCATCAATTGTCTGAACGTACCAATTTTTTTTTGACAGGACAGGGACACCTGTCATTTGATCTTTACCTTTTTCGAGGAGATTTTGACTTTACGTCACTTCATTTAAGATCACTCTTGAAGGTGGAAGTCGGCGGTTTTTAAAAGGGGCCCACTATTATGTGATTTGAACAGGTCCGCCGCCCCAAGTTTACTTGGCACCTCAGGGGTAGTAGAGCGTCCTCATCTCTTTGATGGTAAGATTTCTTCAATTCTTTTTTTGTGTCTCGTTAAGTTTTTCATAACCTCAAATTTTCTACATGTGCAATTTATTTTTTTAGATTTGCACATGAGACCTCATTTCTTTGTATTTTTTTTTGAGATGGTAGCACCGGACAACCAATGAGGTAGGATATATTTTCGATTTAATTTAACCAGGTATCTGATTCGCTGTTTCGATTTTAGGGTTTTTTTACATTTTATATTTTAGTTGCAATTTTCCTTTTGCTTCTATCGAAGCGTTTATTGTTGAATATGTAACAGGCGTTACATATTCATATTCCTTCCGACCACGTGTTGGGATTGTATCTTGGTTCAAAGACCACATGGCCTGTAACCTGTATATATGTGCTGTCTTGTACTGTTCGGGTCCACCAGACTGGAGGCAGGGTGCCTATTAATTTGAAACAACACCACATGGGATTTGGAAAATCTGGGAAATAAGGCCAGTGTATTGTTATAATTTTAAATATTCTTTATAACCTTAACACCATAAATTTCACTCTAAAACTAACTTTAAATTTGTAATACCACCTTGGTAACATTTAGAAAGAATCTAGGTATTATGACCATACAAATATGAAGGTTCTAGAACATTCTCTTTTCCCCTTTTAAACAACTATAGGTGATAACCAGTTACCAGGCGAGTAAAAACCCTTCAGGTCTTCCCATGAGAATATAATTTTTTAACTTTAATATTAAATTTAGTAATTGATTTCAATATTTCATCTCATTGTGGAATCCAGTTTAGTGATCCTAATAAATTACCCCAATTGTTATTTTACATATCTGTGTTTTATTGTTACTCAAAGTACTGCAAGACGAACTATCACCATCTTTAGAAGCAAGCGGTTTCCTATTTTAAAACGCTTTGTAAGTATTAAGTTTTTTAACCATTTAAAATAGGTGGCTTCCAAGACATCAAAAAAGTGTACAACTGCTTAAGGCAAGGACTCCGAGCCTCCGACACAAGAGCTGCCGTTCGCACCATGGTACGTAAAGTTGCCTTGTAAAGGTAATTTTACGGCACAAAATCACACTGGTACTAATGCGGTGTATTAAAATTAATTTGGACCATTGGCTTTAAAATTCATTCACTCGCAGTTTTTTTGTTTAGGTGTTGCATATTTGAGACATATATTTTTATTATAGGAACAGATGAGGTACAATGCATTTTATTCCGCAGATTTTTGTATTATCGAATGATAGTTTATCTTCCAAAATAAATGTCAACTTTTGTCCGATTTAGAAAAAGTCTAAAAGTTAAGAAATCATCTGGCGGCGTTCCGCTCAACTAATTTTGACGTAAAATAGCGTTACGGTATTGCTTCCCGTATTTACATAAGATAGCGGGACCCGCAAACGGTATTAGCATTGACATTGCTGGCTTGGTTAGGCCCAATTGTATAGGTTGGGATTAAATCAAAAGTGGAGCTTAATTCAGCAGGATTGGTAATGAGTTAACTCGCAATCTTGGGATAAAAATGGCGTATTTTTAATATATGTTTGTTTTTGAACCTATTTTACTATTTGTACTTAATTCATCTCGAGTGCTGCGTAATTATATAGTAACCCTATATGGATATTTTCGATGTTGTAAATTATCTTCTCTCAGATGACGAAGAATATTTGGGGATTATTAACGTAGTTGAGAATGTGCGAAGACCTCGGGTTTCTAGGCCTCGTATTAAGAATATGGACTATTGGATATATCCAGAATTCATTGCACGGTTTAGAATATCAAAATCTTCTGTAGGAATGTTAATTCAAGTGATTGGTCAACGCCTGCAAAGAGAAATGTGGTACCAAATCACCAAAGACATTAATGTCTTCGCAAATTACAAATCAAAAAATTTTAGTTAAAGAAAGTTGCAAAGTTAGGGAACTTTTAAATGACACGAACATGACAATTGACAAATAAAATGTGAAAACAGAAAGGAATTTTAATATTTCCATCCCTCTCATTTCATGTCATACATTTCATGTAACAATTTAAAATTCCTTAGTAATTTCTGTTAGTTTTGGTCATGAGTAACCTTATGCCAAAAAATTAGAAACATTCTTCATATTGTCATTTAACTGCGACATGACTTATTTTATTTCTATCAATGGATTTGGAAAAAACCTCAAGCCCAGACTAAAAATAGTTCTGATTGTATTTGCTGCCTACTTCAGTCTCCTAACATCGAAACTTAGATCCATCCGCGGTATAAACACAAACAATTCCAAGAAAGATATTAAATCTTTGGATATGCTTAGTTTGGCCCCTGTATAATTTGAAGAAAACTTTTAGTCTCGCCACCAAACTGCGTTTCGGAACATTCTTTTCTATAAACACCGAGGCTCGATATTTTCCCGTCACGTCTATATTATATCCCTCTCCGGGGGCGCGCAGCATTACATAACTTTTGCTAAAAGAAGCTAAAACCTTTTTGTTCTTTCCGTCCTTTTGTAGTGCACAACTTTTATTTCATTTTATTGATAAATATTGTAGAGAAAGGAAAACAGCCGGAAATGTTACTTGTTTTCTATTGCGAGGAATTTAGAGCTTTACTGCCGACGCAGGAGGGTTTCTAAATGGGTCGTTATTGAATTTAAAGCCTTCGGGAGCCATTGGTATTTAATACCAGTATACCATGTACTTCATACTAAGTATGTTTAATTGCCGAAAGCTTTGTATCAATATATTTATTTATTCTTTAACCCAAATAACGTACAAAATAGCACATACAATGCGAATAATGAAAATGGTTCATTATATTTTAATGGGCAATTTCTGTGGTGGTCCTATTTGGAAATTTGTTTTATAGTGGTGGGGATCCAGTTTTCGAAAGTGGAATGATGAAATCGAGCTTTTTTTCCCAGTCGATCAAGTAGGAACCCCCCGTTATTCCGACATGATTTATCGGTATATCCGGAGGGTCGGGGAGGGGGAGGGCGCCCTTTCAATCTCCCTGCAAACGGTTTTTCTCGGAAAACTCGGCCGGGTTTAATCGTACAAGAAAAAACATACGTAGCAAAATTGAAGAGCTTGACAAACTCGTAAGCTCGTTCCAACTTGAACCCGATATGTCAATTGGTTTGCGAAATATCGCGATTTGAATGTGCAAAAAAATATACTATATGTAGTTAAATACTCCAAATGTCAGTTCTTAGCCATGGCTGAAATGAGTATTAAGCAAGCGAAACTTTCCATCAAAAAGTTACTTATACAAATATCACATTGTTACAGTTTGCACCCCATACGCTGTATATTTTAATTTGTAATTAAGCTAAAATCAAAGAATAATAAGTTTTCCTATACGTTAAATAATTTTAGGTGTATAAGCTAAAGTAGGAGCAACAGATACGCGGCTAACTTCAGCTGATTCTGTGTTTATATTTCATTTAAACTAAAAACGCCATTAAAGCGTGTTTTAAAGTTGAGTATGGATTAAACATCCCGACTGAACTTTTCTACTTAAAAACTTAACAGAAGAAATAGAAAATTTGTAATAAAGAACTCTGGAACTCAATTATACAATGAATTAGAGATTTCTTTTAGAGAAACCGAAGTAACTATCTTAGAAAGTGTAATTGGCTTTTTAAAAGGAAGAACATTTTTCCATTTTAAAGCGCCGGCATGGCCTTTGCAGACTCGAGATTTGCTTTTAGAAGGTTTGAATAAGTACATATTTACAAGAAAATATGAACCAGCTGAGTCACATTAAATATTTAAATGGTAATGTTGCTAATACCAACGAAAGAAAAACTAAGTTAAAACCAGATTGTATTCAGCGTATAATTTGTACTTTCAGCCTAGTGCTTTTGACCTTATCCTAAGTCATCATCAGGCTAAAGTTATGCAAGGCAATAACTTAACTACAGAGATAGGAATACATAAATGATTAAACGATACAGTTAAATATTATGGTACCAAATTTAAAAAAATATAAAAGTATAGGGTAAACGATACAGTTATTGGCCCCTTAAGCACTTTAGATATGCATTTTATTTAATTTAAACCCAATACTTGAAATACTCTTAATGAATCATATATAGTTCAATAGTAAAGGAACTGTTAAACCTATTGCAATTACAAAAATAATGAACAATTTACTTATATATATTAAAAAATATATATTTTTCATAAGTTACATGGAAATATAGTCATTGGCTCCCTCAACACAGTGATTGGCATATTAAAGTTTAATTATTGGCACTTGAAAATCCTGCTAATTATTTAATAAAATGCAAATATTTTGTAAAAAAAACTTATATTTTGCATTAATATTAGCAAATATTAGAAAATAAAAACAAATTAGGAAAACATCCATCACGCAAAACGAAGAAAAAATATTATTTGTTAAACGATTATTGTTGTTTTAAGATGAAAAGAAAACGAAAAAGCTTTGTTGGTAAAGAGTATTTATAACAAATAAACAAAACTAAAACATTTATTGACATTTTAAAAACATAAAAGTAGAATAATAAAAAAGTAATTTATAATATAATATTAATAATATAATATTATAAAAATATAATTCTTTAGCATTTTTTTTTCAGGCTAGTTAAACAGATATACGTATTTGAATTTGATTTATGCAATGCATGTTTTTCAATACAGTTAAAATGATGTGTTCTAATGCATTGCATACACCGTATGCCACAATTTGATTTCGTTAGATTCTTTGTACACAAATAACAAATTCCTTCAAGAAGAGGTGTATTTGTAAAATTTTGTTTTACCGATTCTAAAGGAACTGATTTATCAGCAACCTCATACATTTCGATTGTTAAATTTCTTTTTACATGTATAGTCTGGTTTAATGATGAGTTTTCAGAATTATTAACTATGTTGGAATCAGTTTTAATTAGTTCTAATAGGAAATCGTCTTTATCATTACTCTGTTGAGTACTAGGTATCTTTTCACCATTTGTACAACTGAGGATCTGTGTTTCATTTTGAGTCGTATTTAAGCCATTATTTGCACATTCTTAACCATTCACTTTTTGGTTGTTCCTCTTCTTTGTGTTGTTATTCTCTCCGTTACTTAGCTTTCTTTTCTTAGCTTTCAATTTTTTATCTTCTGTCGCTTTTATTTATTTAGCTTCTCGTTCTATCTTCTTTTTCTCTTTTTCCATTGACATATTTAACCTTTCCATCTCTTTCTTTTCCTGGATTTCTTTGTATATCGACAAACTAAGTACAAACGGTAGCCTTTCAACTTCCCTGTTGCCTTTTCTAATAGGGGTTTCAGGAAAATATAAATGATAGAGGAGGCTAAGGTTTGTATTAGTCAAGGAAAGAATTGGCGTACATTGTGCGGTATCCACATTTAATGAGGTTTCAACATATTGAGATTTAGTTTGATTCTGAATATCATTACTTCTGATTTCGGTACTTCTCTCGTTCGCAGAGAAATCAAGAGGAATAACTTCTAAAACACCGTTGTTATCAATGACAGCTGGAGTTTCCATAATAATAATATCCTGTATATTAACGATATCTGCAACCCTTACAATTTTTCGTTCTGCTTTACACCGGTCGGCTTTTATTTTGTCTGCCTCGTCATTTAAGAATGTTCGATCCAAACTATTCTTGCAATGTTCTAATTCGCTTATATCATTGCTCTGAGAAGCCTGCGCTGCTGTCTCGACATGATTTGCTTTAGACATTAATTTTTACGTTCAAATCTCTGAATAACTGGTATGTTTTATACCGGCCCTTAGAGGTTCATGTAAACTACAGGTAACTTGGGTTTTTTGGCCCTCAAACGCATAAAATGCGATTAAACTCGATTTTTTGTAAATATCCCACATGAATTTAATAAAGACTTTTATCCGTAGATTCCCAACTATATTTTACCAAAATAATACTTAGCCTGTAGGAAGATAAACCAAATGATTTGATTTCTAAAAAAAAAAAATACCTAGTAAAATGTAAAATTGTATAATTGGCACCCAGAATATCCAGTAATTGGCCCCGTGCCAATAACTGTTTTTCGTAAATATTTTTCAAAGAAACATGCATTTTTACGTATTTTATTAATAATATCTACAAAAAAATACGAAAAAACTATTAGTAAATATTTTCTTAGGCGTACAGTTATTGGCATGAGTGCCAATTATTATTTTTTAAGTAAAATCATATAGACAGTTATTGGCCCCTAATTATTTGGCGGTGTTAAATATTCTTGAGGTTATGCTTGTTGAATAACGTACTTTTATCATAGCAAACAGTTCCTAAAGTAATAGTGGCAACAAATAATAGCTTTTTACATTAATATCTAAGAAAAAGTTAAAAGTGATACCTACCAATTTGTGAAGATTTAAGCCAAAGTGTACACAACACAAACACGTGTGTAGACCACTGCCCTTAAGAAGCAGGATCAGTTAACTGACGGTTTGAAATTTGTCGCGTACTCATAGATACATATGGTCAGTTGTAACGTTGTCTTTTGTAGAATCTCAGTAATAACGACTTTCTTAATATTACGAGTTTGAATGAAAGGGGCCAATTATTGGGGGGGTGTCAATAATAGTCCTGCTTACCCTAACTGTAGAACTATCCGGTGTTCAATCAAATGTGATTGAAAAATTACGAAATTTTCATAGTTCAGGTAATACAACAAACACCAGTAAATAATTTCTATGACGCTATTGTCAAAAATTGACGTTAAGCTGGACATGGCTAATAATAGTATATTATTAACCAAGGTTTAGACAGCCATCATTATTGCCCGAGCGGCAAGTTTAAACAACGAGGAGCGGAGCGACGAGGGATTTAAGACGCGATGGCTATAAGCTGTCTAAACCGTGGTTAATATAATATTTTTTCTACTACTAACCTATAACATCGCCATTATTGACCGATTATTAACGTTAGAAATCGTTTTCCTCTACCTTATAAGTTATTATTGACCATGGTCAATAATAAGGCATTGAAATCCATTATTAACCGATCTTCAAGAATCTATTTGAAGACAGGTAACTTGATTTTTTGATTCTACAACATGAATTCATAAACATGAATGTGGTTATTCAACCAGATAATTATCAATACATATTAGATTACTTGATATTGTAAAATATCGATACAATCAACATTTTTTCTGCTTCCATCCTTAATTCTGGAGGTGTACACATAATAATATCACTAACATTTTCTTCGCTTATTTTTTAAAAAAACGAAAAGCTCGTGAAATCTGATGACATAAATGAACAAAAATTGACATTAACAAAGCCACCTGACAAAACAACAAAATATTTTGCCAATTCCAAAGCGCAGGTAACTTGAATAAAAAATATACTTATACCTACCTATAATTTTTTATAATTATTGATACTATAAAAATAAATGTCTTATAAAAGTTTGTGGTAGTGGAAAAAATATTATATTAACCACGGTTTAGACAGCTTATAGCCCTCGCATCCTAAATCCCTCGTCGCTCCGCTCCTCTTGATTTAAACTTGCCGCTCGGGCAATAATGATGGCTGTCTAAACCTTGGTTAATAATATACTATTTTCCACTACTACAAACTTTTATAACAAATTTATCTTTATAGTATTAATAATTATTATAAAAAATTATAGGTAGGTATAAGTATATTTTTTAATCAAGTTACCTGCGCTTTGGAATTGGCAATATATTTTGTTGTTTTGTCAGGTGGCTTTGTTAATGTCAATTTTTGTTCATTTATGTCATCAGATTTCACGAGTTTTCTGGTTTTTTAAAAAATGAGCGAAGAAAATGTTACTGATATTATTATGTGTACACCTCCAGAATTAAGGATGGAAGCAGAAAAAATGTCGATTGTATCGATATTTTACAATATCAAGCATCTCTAATAATCTAATATGTATTGATAATCATCTTGTTGCCTAACCACAAGAAATCACCTTTCAGGTTATTCATGTTTATGAATTCATGTTGTAGAATCAAAAAGTTTCCTGCGTTCATATAGATTCTTGAAGATCGGTTAATAATGGATTTCAATGCCTTATTATTGACCATGGTCAATAATAACTTATAAGGTAGAGAAAAACGATTTCTAACGTTAATAATCAATAATGGCGATGTTATAGGTTAGTAGTGGAAAAAGATTATTTCGCATTAAAAGCATATTTTCGTGACACCAACCCGGCAATCACACGTCTAAAATAGAAGACACCATTATATTTTTCTTCTAAGACGATGTTAATTTTGCTGGCTCCACTGCCTGCAATTTTGAACATTTGGTTTGCTGTTAAGGGTGAATGTACAGGGTGAACTGTTATATTTTAACCACCCACCTATCTTATTTATTTGAGGAAATATCAAAAAACTTTAACCCTTTGCGGGCATGTGGTTCCTATTTGGAACCACATATCAAATGTTGAAATTTCGCGGACCAGTAAGCGCTGCCTGGAACCACACGTTTTCGTAGTGGTGGGAGCAGCTATCTTTAGGCGGCGCTGCGTGGTCAGTTGATAAATCGCCATTATAGATGGTGTATTTACCCGGTTTATTTTGCGTGTCGATAGTGTTCCTATGTTATTATAATTTTAATAGTGTTTCACGATGCAAAAGGAAAATATGAAAGGTGTGTATATCGGAATTATATTTGTTACTGTTTAGTTGAACATAATATTAGATAATATTAATAAAAAATAAAAATGTTCATTGATATTTTGAAGGTTATACTATGTGGTTCCATATGGGACCACTGGCTCGCTTGACCATCTAAGTTTTTTTAAATGTTTTAGGGAGGAAATATTTGAACATTTCTGAATTAGAGCGGTTGCCGCCTGCTGATTTATATACTTTGTTAGATGATATTCCATCGGACAACGAATCAGTTCATTCGACGTATAGCAGCGGCGATGAAGAAATTAATGATATAGACTTCCAATTATCCAATGAAGATTATGGTCCGGTAATGGCTCCTGCGGTTGATTGGGATTCAGATGATGACTTGCCTTTAGCTGTGTTAGTGCCTGGTGCTAAGATAACGACAGTACCAACGTTTCAATGGTCAAAATCTGTACAAAATATTGTTCAACCAGTACCTTTTAGCGCAGATTCTGGACCCGATGTTCCAATCGATGCCGAGGTTGATTGTCCCTTGGATATTTTTATGCTCCTGTTCTCAGAAGAACTTCTACAAAAGTTAGTTTTTGAAACAAATCTTTACGCCTTTCAAAACAACACAGGAAATACTTACCTGCCCACAACATATAATGAAATGAGATGTTTTCTAGGATTAAATATTCTTATGGGCATCAAACATTTACCAAGTTACAAAGATTACTGGTCCGCTCGAGAAGAACTTCGAGATCATTATATTGCCTCTTGCATGTCAAGAAACCGCTTTGGTTGGTTCCTCGGTAACATGCATCTAAACGATAAATCGGTGGAACCCAAAAAAGGCGAACCATCCTATGATAAACTATATAAACTTCGGCCAATGTTAGAAAGGCTTTCAGAAAACTACGCGAGGTTATATAAGCCAACACGATGCCAAGCAATAGATGAGTCTATGATTCGATTCAAGGGCAGAATTTCATTTAGGCAATATATGCCGATGAAGCCAATCAAACGAGGGTACAAAATGTGGGTTCGCGCCAATGAAACTGGATTTGTTTCCCAGTTTCAAATATATACAGGTAATAAAAATATTTTTCCCACATATCTACATCATCAAACTAATATCTTGTTTTTTTTTTTCAACAGGGAAAGCAGAAAACGCTAGTGAACACAACTTAGGAGAAAGAGTGATCAATGATTTGACAAGAACGCTAGTAGGAAATCATCATGAAGTTTACATGGACAATTTTTTTAATTCTGCAACTTTACAACTACATTTGCAGAAAGATGAAATATATAGCTGTGGCACTGCCAGAAAAGATAGAAAATTTTTTCCAAAGGATTTTGCGGAAGACAAGACCATGAAAAGGGGTGACATGGACTGGAAAGTTAGCCAGACTGGAATTATTGCTCTAAAATGGAGAGATAATAAATCTGTACATTTTCTAAGCAACTTTCATAATCCTGCAGATGTTGACGTTATTTCACGCAAACAAAAAGATGGTTCTAGCATAGAATTTCCGTGTATAAAACTTGTGAAAGACTATAATCGGCATATGGGATATGTCGACAAAAGCGATATGTTGAAATCTTGTTACGAAATCAACCGTAAATCGAAAAAATGGTGGCACAGAATCTTTTGGCATTTTATAGATCTCACAGTAGTGAATGCACATATTATGTTCCAAGAAAGAAGTGGTATTTGTGGAAAAACACTGTCCCTAAAAGAATTCCGTCTTGCAGTAGCGAATGGACTGATAGGTGCTGATCCCGAAGTTCCACAGAGGGGTCGCAGAAGCTCAGAACCAACTCCTAACAAATACAAGCCACATGTCCCGTTAGAGCGGAGAATAAGTAAGGCTGCACACATGCCCATTCACGGCACTAAGGTGAGATGTGCAAATTGTAGCACAAGAAATTCACCTCACAGAACCAGATGGCACTGTTCTTCGTGTAATGTTGGACTTTGTCTTACAGCTACAAAGAATTGTTTCGCCCTTTTTCACAAAAAATGAGAAAGGCTTATTTTTTTTTTATTATTTACTGCTTTGTAGGCGACAATAAATAAATTTAAAAAGTAAGGCAAAAATCTTTTAATTTCCTGGTGGTCCCACAGTGGAACCACACCATTTAACAAAAACCAAACTACTTATGTATTTTTTTTACATAGAATTGTGATTTAGAACCAACATTTAGTCCAAATTTTATAATATTAATGTAATTTATAATAAAAAAATAATTTGGGCCACAAAGGGTTAAGAACTAGAGTTGTAGGGCTATTCATGAATTTTTAGGATATAATAAAAGAAAAAACAAGTGAACCTCAAAAGTGGCAAATATTTTACAATTTAATAAATTCTTAAATGGAACACCCTATATATTATACGCTCTTCTAATGGGAAATTTTATTCTGATTTCAAATATATATGGTTTATAATATGGTCTATCTTATAGGGTTGTGTTAATAATTACAGTTTTAATAAATAACATTAGTAGGCGTGGACAAAATAATAATAATGGCGTATTGCATGTGCGGCAGTTGTGATTACGTCTTTGTTTGTCTACTTAGATATAAGTTGTCTATAGGCAAACCATTTTTGTTAAAAATGGTATGTAGATACTACAAAAATCTAGAATAAAAAATTAATAAAATTTAATGTGAATATGAACAAAAGACAAAAACCGACAAACTTTACCTATATCACCAATTAGAAAAACAATTTTTTGTGGTGTGCACCAAATTGTATATAATTCTAAAAGTATGACTTGGTATTATGGTATTAAGTTTAGATTCTCACAATATAAATTAATATACTCTTGGAGCGCCTTGTATTTATTTTTATTATTTTTTAAGTAAATCTCAAAAATTTTAAACTATTCTTCTTCCGAATACCCCATTTTTGTGAAGAAATGTAAATGATTTGACAGATGCGTAAAATATAAACAATTGCAGCATATTCAATAGGCCATTATTATTTTGTCTATGCCTACTTATGTTATTTATTAAAATTGTAATTATTAGCACAACCTTTTAAAATAGACCATACAAACCGAATATATTTGAAATCAGAATAGAATTTGCCACCAGAAGAGCGTATAATATACAGCGTATTCCATTTAAGAAAAAATTAAATTGTAGAATATTTGCCATTTTAGCAATTCCTTTGTTTCGTCTTATATCATTTCCTAAAAACTCATGACAGATCCTACAACTTTAGTGCTTAAAGTTTTTTTGATAGGTATCTCTTCAAATAAGTGAGTTAGGTGGGTGGTCAAAATATAACAGATCACCCTGTACATTCATCGGTAAAAGAAATGTTTCTTAAAAAATCTCTATTATTATTTGTTCTTTCTATTACCTCAAAACAGAATACCATTCTCCATTCTTCATCACCTTGCCTTGATGTTTTTCATACTTATAAGGAAAATATTAATGTTTTTTTTTAAGTGCGCAACACTGTGATTTTGTGCTTTCCTACAGCTTGCCCAAGAATCCTCGTGCTAATAATATCATTTCCCTCCACGTGCAGTAAAACACCAAGATCTTTATTATCCCGTTCTTCAGCTCTATTGACATTCTAAATTAAACATTTATAGTTATTTATTACATTGCCTTTGAACTCAACGTTACTAATGATAAGTTTAATTAATGAAATGGAAGGAATATGCTTATCAGGAAATTGAACTGAAAACATTTCAGACATTGTTCTTGAACTGTTTTCTGTATAATACCACTTAATCATAGTTACCTTTATTATAATTAAAGCACCTGTAATGAGAATGTTGTCACTGACGCTACTTTTCGTTTTGTCAATGCCAAATAATAATTTGGTGGTGTTTGATGTATTACCTAAACTATGAAAATTTGGTAATTTTGCCACCACATTTAATTGAAAAAGTTAGGATTGGCTTATTAAAATTTATTCAAACTTAGCACATGGGTTTGTTATATCGGCCTCTTCAAAAACTAATAATACAATTTTTCTCTAAAATGTACAGGGGAGCCAATATTTAGCCACCTCGAAATTTACATGCGATGTTCTTTGTTCAAGTAATGCATCATCCTTTATAGCTTGTGTTAATATAATTTTGCTTGTAATTGTTCAAATACGAAAATCGGGAATCTTAGAAACTTCTTGTGATTTTCTACTGGAAAGTTTTCCGTTTAGGTGGGTTCTTCAGTCCTCTTAATATTTCAATATTTTGCCTTTTAACATTATATTTTGTAAAACATAGTACGTTTTAATTTCCAAAATATAAGTTTTAAAACCCTGGGCGGTCTACTTCTCCACGAGTAAATTAAAAGCATTTTTGGTATCAAGGTTGTTTTTTTATTGTCATACTACATTGCTTTTCTCAAGTCGGATCATGGAAACATTATTGACATGAGTGTCATTACGTTATTTTAATGACAAAAAATAATTTTAAGATATTCTTTATGTCAATCAAATATCTTTTGAGCAATTGCAATTCTGTCTTCGCTATATTCGAAGAATCGAGACTATTATTAAGCTTCAAAAGGTTTAATTAAAAAGATTTCTTTTTTAATTATTCTCTGACTTTAATTTCCACTTTATACTTAATGAAACAGATGTTACTGCTAGATTTTAGTAATAAAGTAATTAAATAATTTATTTTTTATATTTTTTTAACCTCGTCATTCCATTAGAAGAATGAAATTAATAGACACAAGTGTGATTTATAATATAATATAGTACAACATCGGCTTATCGATCAGTTTTTATAAAGGTTTTGTAATACAAAATGTAAGATTAATTTGGTCATTCTTTTTTTTTTGCTGTCACTACCATGATTAAGAATTAATCGCCGAATAAAGTAAAGTAGAAAGAAGGGACGAACTTTTAAAAATAAAAAAGTATTGAATTTGATACAGATCTAATATTTAAAATGGGATACATTTTAGGCAATTGAAAAATACAGGGTATCCTGAAATGATGATGACAAATTTTAAGGTATGATACGTAAAAAAGCGTGAAAAAAGTTAATATTAAGGCTCGACAACGAACAAATTTATAGATTGATTAACATGGTTTCGCAACTGCAGAATTCTAAAAAGGCTATTTAAGACACGTATCCAGTCAAACTAAATTTTAATAAAGGACTGTCTATAATAAGTGTAAGGTTGTGACAATTTAATTTTGTCACTATTAAGTCAGTAGAGCTTATTTTTCATGTACCCTGCCCGGTCCTCCGGACGTTGGCGATCACTATGGAGAGTGCATCTCTGTCTTCTGCCAGTCTGAAAAGCTCACTAGCCTCAGATACACCTGTCCACTGTCTGATGTTTCTCAGCCATGATATCTGTCTTCTACCGACTTCTCGCTTGCCCCTTTTAAAATGAGTTGTAAGAGACGATATTTTTCTCCACGTAACACGTGTCCTAGGTAGGCAATCTTGCGACATTTAATTGTTGTTATCAGTTGCTGTACTGCTCTGGCTTGACGCAGGACTTCCTCATTGGTCAACATGTTAGTCCAGGAAACTCGCAGCATCCTTCGATGAATCCACATCTCTAATGCCTCCAGTCTATTTAGCAAGGCTGCTTTCAGGGTTCAGCCTTCCACCCCTGTTACAGTAAATATTTTTGTTTTCCGGCTAAAGGCCATTTATTTATTCTGAATTTAACACTGTAACTATGACATTTTAATTTATCCATGCCAAGTGGCTAGTTTACTTATCGAGTAACCACAGGTACTCGTAAGATTCTGTATTGTACCTTAAGAATGCTCTGATGGTAGATTTAGTTAGTTGTGACAGGTTCTTGCACAGATCTTGCGGAAATTCCTAGTCAGAGGCAATGTCCTGGATGTAGGTCTATGTGGCTGCCAGATCAGACTGAACAGTCATTTTTACAGTGTAGGTCTG
This sequence comes from Polydrusus tereticollis, assembly GCA_963920685.1. Lineage (NCBI taxonomy): Eukaryota > Metazoa > Arthropoda > Insecta > Coleoptera > Curculionidae > Polydrusus > Polydrusus tereticollis. Next base: position 91,996,411 of record OY987331.1, read on the forward strand.
ACAGTTGCCGTCTTGTGCAAGACCCTGTCAAACAGGGTTTGACTTTTTGCTTTCTTTTATCGATAACTTTATAAATTTAAACCTTCAGAAATTTTATTGTCAAACCTAGTACTATCACATTAATATTTCATTCCACTTATTTATCTTTTAACTTTAAGTACCTATTGTCCACCAACGTACGAGGAGCTTGCATTTATAAAACCAAGTAACCAAGGGCTTAACACCACCTTAAGAATAAATATTTGTATTGGCCTCTGCGAAAATTTGGCTTTTATTTTAAATAGAGTGACATTGAGAGCTTGAGTGAATGAGAGCTTATAATAAGCTAGGGTATACCGATTGTGACATAAGTGTTTTTTTCCTAGTTTGTTTTTATCTGAGGCCAAACACTAGAACATTTAATTAGGCTTTTAAGTAAAATAAAACTAAGGTGGCGCCTTAAGGATTTGACTATAACTTACTTATAAGAGTGCTAAATCTCTCAAACTAGAAACAAAATAGCGAACCTACCCTGAGTTGAGCTAGCTAAGGGGTGTCTAAAGAACATCCTCTAGGGCGTAGGGTTGCCAGAGTAAGGGTGGATAGGTTGCCTCACAAATCACCGAAATAAATTTAGATACGTAAGCTGGGCGTTCCCGCCAAATATTATTATTTTGTTTGGATCGCATTTCGTAGATGGCGTCGGTAGTGGCATCGCACAATTTGGTTAAGTTAAGTTCGTATGGCGGTGTCGAGCGCGGCTAGTACTTGGATGGGTGACCGCTTGGGAAACACCGCGTGCTCTTGTCTTAGGGAAGAGTGTAAAATGAATCGACATCAAAACCATCCTATTCACGCCGGACAGGCCGGATGAGATCGGATATCTCGTAGGATGAAGGTGCCGTTTCACACTCCCCAGTCGGTAGATCGCACGATTAAAAACCGTACGGTCGATGACCGGTTCTAGATGGCCTCAGATACGCCGACGAACCGTAAAAAAGTAAAAAAAAAAAAAAAAAAATTAAAAAAAGTTCGTATGAGGGCACCACGTTCGTTTGCGATTTGCGATCGAGAAGAAGCACCCTCCCAGATTTCGTTGTTGTCAAGAATTTGAAGTGTATTGTCAATTTTCTATTAAGTTGTGTTGAATTCTAATGCCGTTTGTGATCGTTCGGTCTCTGTTATACTATTAGCGTGATGATTGTTGTTTTGACTTTTTGTTTAGTTTTAGTGTGTTTTCGGTTTGTTTAGTTAAAGTTCGCGTATTTATTTCCGTTATGAAAGACTACACACCTCAATCGTTCAACGTTAAAACCCTCGTTAAAACCTAAAAAATGTTGTGTTCCAAACTCTTTAAATAAACATGGCATGCGACACCGCTTGCCAAAAAGAGATCCGATAATTTTTGATCATAGAAATAATGTTTTATTATCTATTTCGTTTTATTTTAGTCAGCTGTATGTTTTTAAATAGGTATTGGCTTGGTTTAAATAATTCCTTTTTGCTGCTTTCTATTTGAGCTTTTAGATATACGTTATTTGTTACTTTACCAACAAGGTATTTACTCCAAACTTAAAAATAAGAGTTACAAATAACGTGTATCCCTGAACTAAAAATGAAAGCAGAAAATAATGAATATTTGAACCAAGGAATATTTTAAATTTTAAAGCGGCACTAATACCTACCGATAAAACAGATTTTATCAAAAGTTGGTAAAACAGTTTTCTTTATTTTTACCCATGGTTGCCCCAACAGATTCCTTTCTTTTTCGCGTGTTTCGGATCGCAAATACTAGGACATCAGCGCCAATTAGTTTTTGACAGTCCTAAGAGTCCAGTTGCGTATCTAAATTTATTTCGGTGATTTGTGGGTTGCCTTGTCGCAGTTTATTTTAGGTTATCCTAAGGTGAATACTGGCACCCGATTATTGTTTAGGGCGTAATTTAATTTTGTATAACATTTAAATTGTTTGTGGTTTTTTTTTTTATAACACCCCATAGAGAAGAACGGACCAAACGTAGCATTTGACCATGCGTTGTCGCAATTTGAGATTTAGATGGTTATTACAGAATAGGGACCTCATTCTTTTAAACGTTGTTCTTGTCATCTCAATACGGTACATTTGATTTTATTATAAACTGATTTACTCGCTCAATCCCCGAACCGTTGAGACCGAGCTGAGTGTTTAAGTGTCGTTCTCTGCAGTAGAATTGGCCTATTTATAATAACGTATATCACATATTTTATTTGAATGTTAGCTCTGAAACTGGTGAAAGGTGCAATGTTTTGTTATCTGTATAAAACTACATACCGACTTTTTTTGGTTTCCTACTCAAGGTTTATGATCTTCCTATTGGTGTCTTGGGCCAAGCGGCATTACATTTTGCCCATATCTTCAATCACCTTATTTCCCTTGCATCAACTACCCCATCATTTCATGTACAACAGTATTTGTTTTGGTTTTCAGTTTTACCTGTCAGTTTTAATTTCAAACTTTCAGGGTTAACTTCTTCCTTTTTTCAAAGATGTTAATGGCCTGTATATCAAGCAACCGAACTCGAACGTGGCCGTTTGCCGAATGTCGAAAATATTGGGACTATTGCTTGGAATTTGGAGAATTTATAGTGATGTTAAATTGATTATACAACAATATCTAAATTTAGGTACCTTTGTTTCATTTCACTTAGCTTAAATACCCGCAACCGAGTAGTCAGGACCCATTCGATTTATCTTGATATCAATCGCTAGTATGTGAACCAGTCTATTTCGGTTCAGGCAGTAGTTATGTCCGAAAACCCATGGGAGCGGTTCGCTGAAATTTGCTTTAACTTCTTTTTGACGTCCCCACCTTTTTGTGACATTGGTGACACCTTTTAATTACTCACTGACTTTTGGCAGCGAAACAGGCAACCAGCTTCAAATCCAGGATTTTCTGAATCATCCTTGCAAGATATAGGATTTGAATACCATATTTTCCGTCGCCTCTACGGTAATTCTCCTGGACGTGGTGAGGTACATAGACTTTATTTTCAAATAAGAAAATTAATGAAAAAATCGTAATTAAAAGTACTCGTTTTTAGATACTTCATTCTTTCCCTTTATTTGACGGAGCCCATATTTTACCTAAGGTGGGCCGAAAATCAAGGAAAAATTTTTTTTTTGGAAATATAAATTGCGGTAGTGAAAAAAAGTTGTCTTAGATGAAATAAAAAACAGAGAAAAAAATTGGATGATATTGACGAATATCTAGCCGCGCCCCTGGGGGTTGAAAGGTTTTTTTTTTTAATTTTACTTTTTTCATTACGGACAGTAAAAAAACGTTTCGCTCTTTTGGCAAAAAAAAATTAGCCCTAAACATTACAGTTTAACCGCGACCCTATTACTTTAAAATTATTTATTCAGTATAAATAAGTAACATATACCTATTTTATTTTAGCTGTGCGATGTGCAGCTCTTCGCCTAGTTAAATATTCAATTTTTAATGACAGTTTTTTTAGTAGGATTTATATTTGAATATTTAGCCAGCCCAGAACTCAACACGGGGAGGGGAGTTGGCCGCACCTCGAGTTTCACCCTCGCACCCTTCCCTTCTAATATGCATTAGTTGAGATTTGCGCTGTAGTATTGCCCTTTATTTTCGAAACTTGGCAAGTCTGCTCTAACTAGAAGCTTTGCCTTTATAAATTCGTCGCGAGATTGAGCGCCGCAGACTGTAGAAGAAGCCTCCGTTATTAACTTTACAGCCCTTTCAACTGCCTGGGTATGACAGGGGATTTTTTTTTAGTCGGAACTTCTTCGCGAATCATCAGCTGAAGATCATCGTTTGCAATATGCATCGTTAATGGAGGTTCTGTTATATTTTGAGTCCAGTCAATAAGATTCATGTAATCAGCAGCGTCAAAGTTTATCTTTGGTATTCTAAAAATTCTAATGCTACTTTTTGCTTTATTTAGTCTTGCCTTTAAAATTCTTTTCTCGGCAAGTTCTCTGATATGTGGCCGTTCATCTGCCAACATGGCTATCATCTATATATTTTCTGCATCACTGCATGGGCAAAGTACGCGTTACCTGTTATAACCTTATTAATAATTGCCTGAATATTGTCAGGAAAATGTCTAGAGGCCCGTATTGTGTCCCATAAGTGCTTTGATTTAATCTTAAACCACATAAGGTACATAAACTTTTAAGATGAATTTAACTATCAGAAGAAATGTATTCCGTTGGTTCCTCAGTGGAAATATACAGTCGTAGTATTCGATTCGCAGTAGTTAACCGTTAACCATCTTGTGTGACTCATTTTCCCAGGATTTCGGGAGGCAAGATTTTCTGAACAAGAACCACAATTTATTGATTGCGAAATTAAATCTAAATATTGTTGGTCTGTACTAAGATCTTTTTTGTCTATTTCAGGCAAATCAACCTTCCGCTTTGCTGCTGGTATTTTCGTTTCCCTGCAACATTTGCAAATTAGGGGACTGAAACATTTGCAAGAACAAATATCAAATAATTTTTGCGCATCGGACTAGAATTTTTCCAGCTTTGCTGATAAAAAAAAGGTGTATCACGGTTTTTAATAGGTTTAATGATTTTTCTGTACTTGCCATAACATGCTAAAATCATTTCTACTATACGTTTATTAGTTATAGGGTTGAAAGTGATGCACGTTGCCATAAATTTTTATACGTAATGAGAGAATAATAATAAATATTTTTATGACTACCCCTCCCTTAAAATATATATGTACAAAATCATCTCCTTTTACCCCCCGCGGGGCGCGGCTGAACGTTAATAGAAAAATCCTATTTTTTGTGTGCGTAATTTAGTAATTCTAAGACAACTTTTTTTTACTACCGCTTTTAGAAATTCCAAAAAAAATTTTTTCGGCCCACCCTATAATTTACACCTGCCGGAAGAATTGGACAATCTATTGGATGGTGTATCATACGTGTCAAGCCAAGTCTTATCGAGGTTCTTATGGATGTTATATACTCGCGACGCCATTTTTTTAGTCACTGGGATTCTATAAGTACTTGCTTTCTGTCAATTTTCCGATATCTGAAGCCTATTTTAAACAAAGCTCTCCAAAGCCTGGTGATGCTACAGCTAGTTTGGGTTTCATCATTAGTGAGCCGTTGCTCCAGAGTTTCTAGTGTAGATACACGTTGCTCTTCGTACATGGTGTGAACTTTCCTCCTAATCAAGTCCTCGTCGGCTTCGTCGAAACATTTATTGAAACCGGCATCTTTACGCTTCTGTCTTGATTTGATTGAATTTGACACGATTCTGTTCACTGTATATTGAAATACAACTGAACACTTCCCGTGAGAAATAAAAACTGAAATTCAATCTCTCAAAATACCTGCTATTGGGGGATTTCTAAACATTTAAAATTATCTTATTTTAATTTAACCTTATCTAGAAATCATTATAATACGGCCCCGAAAATAAATACTGGAAATTAACGACCGCCTTCGGCACCCATTTTATTGTAGTCATCAAATCAGAACCATTCCTCGTGAAAAGTACTTTACAGGTTTAATCGCGGGCACTGAATGCTTTCTATGAAGAGTAAGAATTATAATCCTACTACAAATTATTAAATTGGTACTACTTGTTCAAATATTCATCGTTTCATATTTATTGATAAAAAAAATACCATTAATTAGGTTCGAAATAAGCAAAATGCGGTCATTTAGTAGTAAATATGGATTTAAAACATGTTTTGAATTTTACGAGTAAAAGTAATACAGTTTAGTGAACACATTAAACACAAATATAGTTCATATATCCAAATGAACGCTACGATTCCAAAAGAGCTAAATTAGTATTTAAAATCAAAATAAAATCACAAACATTTTGTAAATATGAAAATTAACCAATATTAATTACTTGATCAATTGGGCCAATAGTAGAAATATTTAAAAATGGGTCATGTGAATTAATTAAGATCCTTCCGCTTTACTAATCAGTCGTATTGAGAGTATCCCTAAATAAGAAATTATGACAAAATAAGAATGCCGAGACGTTGTGACTGTATTCTCTGTTTTAATATTGCTATGCCAACGTTGTCGAAGCATAGCCATTGAATCCATCCTTAGCAAAATAAACCCCTTTGAAATATAGCTATAGCTATAGTCGTATATTGAAAATTTCCTGGACACCACACAATACAAAAGTGCTCAGTTAAATTGGTAAGAATATAAAAATAGCAAGTCAGAATACTTTGGACGTAACGAATACAACATATTTTAACCAATACTCTAGGTTTGAAGCAAAAACAGGCGCAGGTAGACGAAGCCACTCTAGGTAGAGAAACTTCTAAAATTGTTGTGCTGCTATTCAACAGTAATTATTATTAGTGAATACCCGGCATGCGTTGCAATGCCACTCATCCTGTTACAATAATTCATCCCGTTGCAATGTCACTTATCCCGTTGCAATTCATCCCGTTGTAATGCCACTCATCCCATTGCTCGACTGTTTCAGACGAACAGACTTGAGCAATTGAGCATTGCATACTCGAGCTGTTTCAATTATTTTTTTTTATGGTTAGTTTAGGTAAGCTCAGGTTAGTTGGAAACAATTGCGGCTCGTGGACTGTATTAAATGATGCGTCGTATAGTAAAAAAAGGAGTGGCGCAGGCTACAATTTTTTGGGACCACGCCCAAATTGCACCTAATCCTCCACCCCCGCTCTGAAGGCTTAGTCCAAGAACATTTTTTTTAATTTCATTCCTGCTTTAAAAAAAGATATATACAGGGTGTTAATGAATGTCACGCAGATAATTAAGAGAGCGCTGGCGCTGGTCAAAATAGAAAAAAAAAACCTTATAAACATGCAGTAAAAAAGACCTAATTTTTAAGGTACAGGGTGAGTCAACCTTAGAGTAAAGTTCATTATCTCATTTGTATCGAGAATTACCAAAAAACTTTAAATACAAAGAGAGAATGTTAAGATGCTCAGTATAAAATTATTTCTGATTATACAGGGTCGTTCAAAGAAGCGTGGCAAACATAACATAAGTTTTTTTTAAATAGAACACCCTATTTTTTAATTTTATTTTAGATTCTGCATAAACTTCTATAACTTTTTTGTTAATAACGTTATGTACCTAAACCTAGTGGTTGTGTAAATATTTGAATTTTTCTAGAAAAATATTAGTTCTTACTCTTATAAAAAATTTAGAGTTTCGTCATTATTTCTGAAGGTGAAATACTCATATATGGTACAAACGTTCCATTAGGATGACAAAAAGAACGAAACTTGAGTTAGATGCTACAGGGCGTTCAAAATAAATTTATAGATTTCGACTAATTAAATTGAAAAATATCAACTTTTTTAAATGGCATACCCTGTATATTATTATTTTTTTTGATAAGTTTTATAAAACTTTTCAACTTTTATTAAGTATGTCATATACCTATTTTTACTAGTTGCGATTTATATTGATTTTTCTCATTTTTACCCTTGCTTTTATTACACTAACGAGACCAACGCTATAAAATATATAAAAATAATTTTTCTGCTAACTTAATTTTCAAATACTATGACGTAATAAATGTTCTTAAATGTGTCCGTCTGCTGGAATACACATAATTAGTCTTTTTACTATATTTCCCTGCACGTTCCTTAGCATAAAGGGTGATATTGTCCTGCAAGGATCCCGTATCTTCCATATCTTCTGGTGTTGTAGGCAAATTTACATAAACGCGATCTTTATTGTAACTCCACAAAAGTAACTCTAAAGGTGTTAAGTCACATGATCGAGGGGGCCATCCAACGAATCCATCCTTCCCGATCAATTTTTGCGGGTAATGATTGTTTAAAAATTCCCGAACTTCCCGATGGTAATGAGCAGGAGCTCCGTCTTGTTGAATTCACATTTGTTCCCTTTCAATGTCATCAACATCTTCAAGGACCTGTGGTAATTAATTTTGCAAAAAGTTTAAATATCTATGCCCGTTAAGTGATTCGCGAAAAAAATATTGACCAATAACTCGAAGATTTTTGATTCCACACCATACATTAAGCAACCAATGGCTTGATTATGAGTTTCCCGGACCCAAAATTTATTAACTGTCGAATAATAATGCATATTATGACGGTTAACGGCTATACTGACCTTGGGATTATCTTCAACACGGAGTAAAATCTCAATTTAATTTTCCTCACTGGTAGCATTCCGGTTTACCACTTTTCGTTTCTTATATTCAACGCTACCATTACCATGAAAGCTTTATATTTAGTATTAAAAAGATTGTCTAGTTGGTACGCGTCTATTAGGGTACTTCGCACCGTAAATCCTTACTGCCAAAAGACAATTGTTCCGCCTCCCCAGTATATAAATTATGTCAATTAATTCATTTTTAAGAAAATCCATAAATATTTTATTTTTATACATACGTCACTTACGATAATAAATTAAACTATTTTTACTTGCTTAATTGAAATTTCAAAATTTAACAATGCGTAAATTATTATTTTGTCATGACCAACTTTTATACCGTTAGTCCCGTTAGTGTAATAAAAACAAGGGTAAAAATGAGAAAAATTAAAATAGATCGCAAACTATTAAAAGTAGGTATTTGACCTATCTAATGAAAGTTGAAGATTTTTATAATACCTATCGGAAAGAATAATAATATACAGAGTGTATCATTTAAGAAAGTTGATATTCTTCAATCTAAATTAGTTGAAATGTATAAATTTATTTTGAACGCCCTGTAGCATTTAACTCAAATCTTGTTACATTTCTTTTGTCATCCCGTCAATTTCTGATAAGAGTAAAAACTAATATTTTTCTAGGAGAATTAAAATATTGGAACAACTACTAGGTTTAGGTTTACAGCACTATTTACAAAAGTATAGAATTTTATGCAGAATCTAAAAAGGAAATAAAAAGGGGATGTTCCATTTAACAGAACTTATGTTATATTCGCCACGCTTTTTTGAACCACCCTCTATACTAAAAAAAAATATTTTGAACTGTGTATCTTAACATTCTCTAAAGCTTTTTTATTTAACGTTTTTTGATAATTCCCGAAACAACTGAGATAATGAACCTTACTCTAGGGTTGACTCACCCTGTACAGGGTGTCAAAACTTTTTTAAAGTTCATTTCGTTTTTCTCCCATATTTATCGAGATAATTACTTTAAATTAGATTCAGTTATTAGCTTTAAAAATCTCTACAGTAAAATGTCTAAATTGTCAGAAGCAGTATACAGAGTGTTATATTTCTTGCGGTACCAATATTTTCACTCTTCTGAACTTTTTTTTGGGATACTCTGTATAAATACTGATACAATATTTTAACTTCCCGTTCTTTTCGCATTCTTTTGGATCCCCTGGATTTTATCTCTGACAGGGGTACAGTTAACGACATATAAATTCATACACTTCACCCATACTGTAACAGATCTTGTTTTTGGGTACTAACCAGCCGAATAAAACACAATATTTCGGGTGGACAGATATGACTTTATTTGAATATTCCACTCACGTATAAAAAATCCCATGACAGTGGTATTTTCGAAAACTTACAGCGGATATACAAAATCGAAAACACCAAAACGAAAACACTACTTGTCAGTGTCACTTTGTTGACAAATTTCTATTTATTATTTCAAAGTTGAAAAAATGAATGTTTTTGGATTCGTGAAATATTCCTTTAAATACCATGCGTGCTTTAAAACTAACCGGATAATTTTTCACTTATACGTGTTTTCTTTACAAATTTCACTCGTCCTTCGGACTCGTGAAATTAAAGAAAACACGCATTCGTAAAAAATTATCGGTAATTTTAAAGCACTCGTGGTATTACACCCGATTATTTTGGTGTCTTTTCGGGTGTAATACCACGAGTGCTTTAAAATTACCGATAATTTTTTACGAATGCGTGTTTTCTTTAATTTCACGAGTCCGAAGGACGAGTGAAATTTGTAAAGAAAACACGTATAAGTGAAAAATTATCCGGTTAGTTTTAAAGCACGCATGGTATTTAAAGTAATATTTCACGAATCCAAAAACATTAATTTTGTCAACTTTAAAATAATAAATAGAAATTTGTCAACAAAGTGACACTGACAAGTGGTATTTTCGTTTTGGTGTTTTCGATTTTGTATATCCGCTGTTAGATTTCAAAAATACCACTGTCCTTATGGGATTTTTTATACGTGAGTGGAATATTCGCTAAAATAAAACATGATCATGACGCTTGAGAAAAACGTACAATACGGAAATAGCTTACCTAACACTAAAACTGAACACTGTATCTTAATCACACATGTCGAGCTCACTGTTTAAAAGCTGCCAGCGAAAAGACCGGCAAAATGATGCAGTCGTACCTTCGGGTACATTCCGCTAATAAGGTGCCTGATAAAAACTAGACAAAAAAAGGTTCGCGTTCTAGGCCACTTTTAGTTGTACCAAGCATTTATACTCCGTTTAGAATGGTGAAGGAGAAATTAAGAGATTTATGATTATGTTTCAATACATAACCCAATTAACATAAAATTGGGTAAAACGGGTTTCCCACCTTGCTGCTTATACCTGGATAGAACACCAGCTATATACATAGCTATAAATAATTGTATGTACGATTTTTTACCATAACTAATAATGGATATTTCTAAATATTTTTGTCTTTAAATTACAGCCGCGAAATTATAAAATTATAAAACAATACCAGGAAAACTACAAAAGTATAAAGCCAAAAAGAGTAAATTATTAAAAAACAACAAACAAAATACTAATATTTAATTGAAGAATGAAACACAAAGTCTGCTCCACTAATTTAATAAATAGGTTCAGATTAACATCCCAAACATGTTTCAAAGGCATAAACCTTCATCTTCAGTGGGTAATTATTAAGATGTTGTTATTTATGAAGAGACCAATGACATTGTTACGTTTTTTTATAAACTGAAAAGGGAAGGAAAAAAACACAAAATTAGACAATTTAAAAACCGCAAAGGCGTCATCAATAAAAGTTTAATATAATTAGGAAAAGATATTTAGTAAAATATGGTGATTAATATTAAACCGCGAACACAGTAAAATAAAGTCAAGTTAGAGACTTACCTAATGTTGCAGAAAAATTTTTATGAAACCATATGTAACTTTAATTAGGTAAATGATACATCTTAAATTAAAGTAAAATTAACTGAATAAAAATAATTTAAATGAATTTAGTTTAATTTTAAACTTGTTGAAAAACCCAAATTTTACTGGGAAATTGTAATGGGGTACGACCATCATGGTGAAGTCGTACCAAATGGTAGGTAAAAATTTTTATTTAGTTGAAGTATGCATGGATAATACTATTTAATTTTTTTTTATATATTCAAAAAAAAAAACGGTTAAAATCGACGCACTGCGACAATGTCAAAGGTTATCTGTTTAGACAAATGGAGTAACAACTAAATAAAGAAGGAAGATGTACACTGTATGTTAGAAAAGGTATGATGTGAACTAATATAAAGCTGAAAAATCTTAAAAAACATATATAAAAAAAAATTAAATAGTTCTCAAACACATACTGTTAGATCCCAACTGACAGTTGTTCTCAACAAATTCAATGACTTACAACATCCTGCTAACCTTTCTAATATTAAACGTAATAATACTTTGGCTTCCTTTCGTCGTAAAATTTCGGAGTGCAATCTCGTCTTATCGAGAGCCGATAAAAGCAGTACTGTAGTCATTTTAGATCGACAACAATACATTACTAAAGTCGAAGAATTTTTGAGCCCGGACAACTTCTCCACTATTCCTTCTGATCCAACCCCTAATTTTTTCTCTCATCTAAAGAAAATCCTCTCAATCACTAATGATACACTAAATACATTTGAAACAGATAAGAGCAAGTTATATCCAATTAATCCACAAACCCCTCTTTTGTATGGTTTGCCTAAAATCCATAAGTTAGACATTCCAATACGCCCAGTTGTAAGCTACTCTGGTTCTCCTACTCATAAACTGGCTTCTTGGCTAAACTCCATTTTGACAGACTTAACTGATTTTTCTAGTAGGTTTGCTGTAAAAAACTCATATGAATTAACCAACAGATTAAAGAACATTAACATTCCTGAACATTCTATTTTAGTTTCGTTTGATGTAAAAATTTATTCCCCAGTATACCTCCTGAAGAGTGCATTATGCTTGTTAGAGACCTCTTATTCTCTAATAACTCTATTTTCACACATCATGTACTTAATATTTGCCTCTTATTAGATACTGTGCTCAAACAAAACTTTTTCCAATTCAATAATAGATATTTCTCCCAACAAACAGGTTTAGGTATGGGTTCACCTCTTAGCCCTCTCTTAGCACAGATTTTTCTGGCTAGTTTAGAATCACAAATTGAAGCACATCCTCTTTTCACGAAAGTCATCCACTTTCCAGATACGTTGATGATACTTTGGTTATATTTACAGGGCCCCTTCTTGAATTAGAATCGTTTTTTAACTTCCTCAACACATTACATCCTTCTATAGAATTTACAATGGAAATTGAGTCAAATAATTCCATTCCCTTCCTAGACCTACTCGTTCAAAAAGAAAATAATAAATTACAATTTGGTATTTACCACAAACCTACGAGTACAGACCTGGTTATTCCATTTCATTCTAACCATCCACATAGCCATAAAACAGCTGCATTTAACAGTTTCTTTCATAGATTATTTAACATCCCTCTTTCTCATGAAAACTTCAAATCCGAACTTAATTTGATCAAACAAATAGCTTACAATAACCATTATCCACCATATTTCATAAATAAACTTTATTATAAACATCTGTCTAGATCTCTCAACAAGAAACTATGTTTACCAATCCAAAAACAACAATTGAGATATTTTTCACTACCATTCCTAAACAATATTTCATATAAAATTCAAGACATCTTTAGATCATATAATATCAACATTAGTTTTAAAACTCAAACCAACTTACGTAGTTTTGTAGTGCAATCCAAAGACAAGATATCTACTTTGGACAGGTCAGGTATATATTCCATTTCCTGCTCTCATCCAGGTTGTAATACTTGTTACATAGGTCAGAGTGGTAGGAAGATCATAACCAGAGTCAATGAGCATCTCAAAATCATTGAAAAAAACAAAAACCATACTGATATAAACTCTAAATCGACCTTTGCCAATCATGTTATCAATGCCAACCATTCTTTTGATCTCCATACTAGTACTAAGGTGCTTCATGTTTGTGATAAGGGGACTATGATGAATTTGTTGGAGATCCTTGAAATCCAGAAAGCTCTTAACAATCCCTCTTTACACTGCATTAATGATCAGATAAACTTAACTTGTCTAACTTTTTTCAATGCTCTAAAATTCTTAAATAATTAAAACATAACCTTATTTTTTAACTATCATTTCATCTCATGGCACCACGGTTTTCATAACTACCCTGTTATATTGCTCCATCTTTGTTCCGTCAATGGTACCTCGTTTTCCATACATCCTAGTTCCCTGTCATGATTTACTTCCATAAACTTTTTTAGGTTACTATAACATTAACATTTTACGCTCTCTTGTGACTGGCGTCCTAACTTTGCCTTACTCATCCATTATGTTATTATAATGCTTTAACAGTTGTCTATGTTTTTTAAGATTTTTCAGCTTTATATTAGTTCACATCATACCTTTTCTAACATACAGTGTACATCTTCCTTCTTTATTTAGTTGTTACTCCATTTGTCCAAACAGATAACCTTTGACATTGTCGCAGTGCGTCGATTTTAACCGTTTTTTTTTTGAATATATAAAAAAAAATTAAATAGTATTATCCATGCATACTTCAACTAAATAAAAATTTTAACCTACCATTTGGTACGACTCCACCATGATCGTCGTACCCCATTACAATTTCCTAGTAAAATTTGGGTTTTTCAACAAGTTTAAAATAAAACTAAATTCATTTAAATTATTTTTATTCAGTTAATTTTACTTTAATTTAAGATGTATCATTTACCTAATTAAAGTTACATATGGTTTCATAAAAATTTTTTTGCAACATTAGGTAAGTCTCTAACTTGACTTTATTTTACTGTGTTCGCGGTTTAATATTAATCACCATATTTTACTAAATATCTTTTCCTAATCATATTAAACTTTTATTGATGACGCCTTTGCGGTTTTTAAATTGTCTAATTTTGTGTTTTTTTCCTTCCCTTTTCAGTTTATAAAAAAACGTAACAATGTCATTGGTCTCTTCATAAATAACAACATCTTAATAATTACCCACTGAAGATGAAGGTTTATGCCTTTGAAACATGTTTGGGATGTTAATCTGAACCTATTTATTAAATTAGTGGAGCAGACTTTGTGTTTCATTCCTCACTTAAAATATTACTCCACTGCGAGATGGACTACTTCCATAAAATTAATATTTAATTGCTGCGCCATTGGATTCTAACACTAATCGTAATCTTCTTGGCATTGACAAAATAATACTTCTGGTGTAATCCGGAGTTAGCCCTTCCCAAATTTCTTCTATTTTATCAAATAACTCTATTTCATTCTGTGGTTTAAAATTTATTTTATACATTTCTTTTACCATCAATCCCCAAACATTTTCAATTGGATTTAAATCAGGACTTCTTGAGCACCAAGGCAGACATGTTACGTTGTTTTCTCTAAACTCTAAACCAGTTACCTACATTTCTTGCAGTATGCACAGGGCAGTTATCATGCTGAAATATAAAGTTATTTCTTTCAAAAACTATCGCGGCAGAAGGAACAAAAACATTTTCCAAAATCTGAAGATATATATTACTGTTTAATGTTCCACCAATATTCCAGCATACACCTGCACCGTGAACACTTATCCATGCCAACGAACATTAACAAGAGACAAGAAGGATCACTCCAAGCTCCTCCCCTCGTTATGCCTATCTCGCTCGAATATCGGATGCTACCGTATCTAGAGCACCGTAAGCCCCCGACGCGCGATATGCATAAACAGGTTGTCCGTCGTAGAGATATGTACCAGTTGTCTTTATGTGTCGGCGTGAGTGAATTCCATTAAAAATAAAATAAACATTTACGTAGTGTTTTGTGTTTGGTTCTGCAATAAAATGCCACGAACGAACGAAAGTTACTTAGACATTTTTTATGATCACGACAAAAAAAAATGTGTCGACTTTGTCCTAAACTTACTGACGAGCATATGTTTCCTAATAGCTTTCAAAAAGTGAAGGTAAAATATGCTTCGCAAGTCTTTAGTCACTCTCTTTCAGCTGCCCTATATACCTACATACATTTTAAGGTTTTGCCTTTAGAAGCAACGCTTACTGCAAAATTCCTACAAACAACAAATGATTTATTTGATTTGTTAAACTCGTCCCATCTTAACAACTTTAACGCATTTATGGGCACAGAAACACAATTGCACTTTTTAGAAAAATAGAATGTTTGTTGGATGACTTACAGGTAATTAAATGAGTACAGGTAAAACAGAACGATGGAAAGGTAACATACGTGGAAAAATGTATAAATAATATTATGCATTTTATAAATGGCTGGAAAATTACTATTACCTCTAGTCTGTCTTTATGGGAAACCTTAAAATGCAAGAACTATTCATTTCTTTTAACAAGGAACCTTAATCAGGATTGTATCGAAAATTTTTTTGGTCTGGTAAGAAATTGTTGCGGAAACTCGAGAAATCCAACCCCAATTCAATTTTGTAGGGCATTCAAGAAATTATTTTCTTTAAAATATTTTAATGAGGTTGAAGGTTCCAATTGTATCAAAGATATTAATACAGTTCTGCTTAATGTAACTCCTGATATTCTAGAAGAATATAATAATATCGATGTACCTATATTGACAAATAATAGTTCTTTAAAAGTTTTCACATGCGACTATAGAAATCTTTCTAGTACGGACGGAAATGCTATAGTTTACATTACAGGGTATCTATTAAGGAAATGCTTGCTGCAACACTCTTGTAGTGCTTGCACAAAGTATAATGATGAAAAGACATTACCAAAAGAAGCTGCTGTATTTCTAGAGCATAAAGCATATTCGACTTCTAAAAACTGAGGTCTGAATGTACCTCCTAGTAATATTGTAGAATATGTCAAACAGCTAGAAATAATTTTTGTTGAAAATTTTAATAAAATTAGTTGCCACGAGAACGTTGGAGCAACCCTTAAGATATTATATGAAAATGTACTATTTACACATCCTTGTAAAGAGTTTCCTCATAAATATTTTTTAAACCTATATATTAGGGTGCGTATTTATTTTACAATTAAACTTGCTAACCGGGATATAAAAAAAAGATATTCTTTGAAACAATCAATAGAACCTAACATAAAATTAAATATCTTAAAACATCTTTAAAAAGCGGCCGGTAAATTTTATTTCAGAACATTTAAATACATTATTTAATTGAGTTGTTAACGGGCTACTAGATTTGTAAAAGGCATCGAACAGCAATTCAGAGGTTTTAACTCATTTGGTTAAACGCCTTTGGCTTAGAATGGTTCGTTTATCGATTTTCACAATTTTCCATACAAATCGCGATAATTTGTTTTCCCAGAGTATAACTACTCCTACCCGTATTTTACTGTTAAGTAAGTAGGTACTCTTTGATGGCCTCGAATTTAAAACAACCTGTATATATTTTATGTAATAATAAGGTAATTAGAATAAGTACCTATTTCAGTTAGCATTTGCAAATATTTGATTGTTAATTTTTATACCTACTAATCTTGTTTGTAGCTTACTACATTGTTACTTTTGGAAGAAACTTTCCTTTTTCCCTTAATTTTTACTACCAGTACTTTTTATAATTATGTTAAGATCTACCAATTAAATAACCTGACGATTTCCCCATTTTTCTTTTAATTCACACAAAGCAGAATAGTATACAATAACAATAAAATTATTACTAGATGTTTTTAAGTCACCCTCGTTTATTCGTTTTAATCGCTAGCCGTTTGCATCAACCTCGTATAAACAAGAACAGGGACACTGCCTCAGGAATTTATCGAAATCGTCGGCGCGCTTGTGTAAGCAGGACATCAAGGTTCCGACAGAGTGTGACCCTTCTTGTCTTGTTAATGTTCGTTGTCCATGCCCACACATTAACCGAGAAACGTCCACTGGTTTGCTTTTTTTGAGTATACTTCTTATTATATAGGGAATTTGGTGGTCTATATACTCGAATCCTTCCATTATATGTAGACTGAAAAGTTTTCTCATCGGAAAAGATAACATTTTGCCAAAAAAAAATCATTTTCTGGTAAATATTGCATAGCAAAACCAATTATTTGTTCCTCATCACTATTTTTTAAAAACGGTTTGGATGCAGCTGCTCGATTTCTTAACTCGGAACATTGTCTTACTCGGCGTTGCGAAGTTTTGGATAAAGCAGGGAACCCTGTTCTGTGTATAGCGGATACTGCAGTTCCAAATGGATTGTGCCTTAAATACTCTACCAAATTTCGGTCTTCTTCATTTGATGATTTTCTATTATTTAAACCTGACCCAACAGACCTTTCAAGTGTTTGATGATAGCGCTTTTTTTTACAAATTCTTGAACAGTACTTTTTGGTACTCTAAAATGATCAGCTATTCTTTCATAAGACCACCCTATTTTTTCTAAACATATTTTTCTTGGTTTATGAATAATACTTAAATGAGGCATTTCTTCAATCAAATAAGATGATGACAATACTTTGACAGATATCATGATAACAATTAAGACGTTACAAAGGTAATAAAGGTAAAAAAGTTGCATTTACAGTGTCACAGTTTAGTGTACGAAATTAAATGTCGTCAACTGTAGCTAGGCTAGGGTAACTTAAATGGTGAAGGTCGTTCCCAGTTCGTTTAGTTTTTTAACCTGACGTTGATGGCGCTATTGTAGGGATGTTGTTTTATAAGGTTGTTCATATCCTTACATTGGTAGCGATGGTGCTATATTTATTACACATGTTTGTTTGTAGTAGCAGCTGGTTAAATTCTTGTGTTGTCATAATTTATTGTTTATTATGTCATGCTGGGCACAAATCACCGAAATAAATTTAGATACGTAAGCTGGGCGTTCCCGCCAAACATTATTTTGTTTGGATCGCATTTCGTAGATGGCGTCGGTAGTGGCATCGCACAATTTGGTTTAGTTAAGTTCGTATGAAGGCACCACGTTCATTTGCGATTTGCGATCGAGAAGAAGCACCCTCCCAGATTTCGTTGTTATCAAGAATTTGAAGTGTATTGTCAATTTTCTATTCTCGATTTTCATTTAAGTGTTGTTGAATTCTAATGCCGTTTGTGATCGTTCGGTCTCTGTGTAATACTGTGTATACTATTAGCGTGATTTTTGATAGTTGTTTTGACTTTTTGTTTAGTTTTAGTGTGTTTTCGGTTTGTTTAGTGAAAGTTCGCGTATTTATTTCCGTTATGAAAGACTACGCACCTCCGTTAAAACCTAAAAAATGTCGTGTTCCAAACTGTTTAAATAAACATGGCATGCGACACCGCTTGCCAAAAAGAGATACGATAATTTTTGATCATAGAAATAATGTTTTATTACCTATTTCGCTTTATTTTAGTCAGCTGTATTTTTTTAAATAGGTATTGCTTGTAACCAAATGAGAATTGTAGCACGTGGCTACATCTCGTGGCAACCACACGTATCAACCCAACCAGGACAGCGAGAATCCATATAGGTTCAAACGCTGGCAAGGCGGCCCATCGCGGGCAAACTACGTTGGGTGTCGCTGGAAGCCAATGTATCGGTTCAGCCTACCGAAAGCCGAAAATTCAAAAAGCACAAACTTATAATAAGTTCGTGCATAGAATTGTCCCTTATCCTTTCCGTCAGACCCAATCCTTGGACGCGTTTCGCCGTTTACGGCTCTTCAGCAAGGCTCCGGGTCTGACGAAAATTTTCGGCTTTCGGTAGGCTGAACCGATACATTGGCTTCCAGCGACACCCAACGTAGTTTGCCCGCGATGGGCCGCCTTGCCAGCGTTTGAACCTATATGGATTCTCGCTGTCCTGGTTGGGTTGATACGTGTGGTTGCCACGAGATGTAGCCACGTGCTACAATTCTCATGTGGTTATTTGCATTTCTGTGTGAAAACACTTTGAGGTCCCTTACCTTTTCGTCAGACCCGGAGCCTTGCTGAAGAGCCGTAAACGGCGAAACGCGTCCAAGGATTGGGTCTGACGGAAAGGATAAGGGACAATTCTATGCACGAACTTATTATAAGTTTGTGCTTTTTGAATTTTCGGCTTTCGGTAGGCTGAACCGATACATTGGCTTCCAGCGACACCCAACGTAGTTTGCCCGCGATGGGCCGCCTTGCCAGCGTTTGAACCTATATGGATTCTCGCTGTCCTGGTTGGGTTGATACGTGTGGTTGCCACGAGATGTAGCCACGTGCTACAATTCTCATTTGGTTATTTGCATTTCTGTGTGAAAACACTTTGAGGTCCCTTACCTTTTTGTCAGACCCGGAGCCTTGCTGAAGAGCCGAAAACGGCGAAACGCGTCTGACGGAAAGGATAAGGGACAATTCTATGCACGAACTTATTATAAGTTTGTGCTTTTTGAGGTATTGCTTGGTTTAAATAATTCCTTTTTTGCTGCTATCTATTTGAGCTTTTAGATACCCAAAGCGGGGGAATGGCGGCCGCCTAAGCATATTGGTCTATGGCATCATACTAAGATATAGTTTTAAATTAAACAGTAGCGCAAATGAAAGTATGTACTGTATTTAAACAACATTTATTATCGAAATAATATAAAAAAATAGTCCTTCTGAAATACATATGAAAAATGAAAAAGCTGCCTTGGCCGGCATTCCCCGAACGAGTGGGGTAAAACCGGCCGCCTTGAGAAATCCAAATCACGACTTACAAACAAAAGTCACATACAAATTTTTTTTCTTTTGTTGAATTTGTGCAATCCTTATGTGCCCATTGGGCACACATTACGCACCTTAACCATATTTCGGCGTTTTTACCAAATTCTCCACATATAATACAAATATCTTTAGTTATTTCCTTATCCATGTCATCTCCTTCAAATGGTTCATCTTTCAGCATTTTCTGATAGTCAACTGATGCCTTTGGACGCTTAGATTTCTCTCTCATTTCAATTTTCAAATCTTGTGACTTAAACACTTTTTTTTTGGCTTTCTCAACTGCCTTCTGCTCGGCCTTCTGCTTTTTAGAGTTTCTGTTTTTATCTTTTTCTTCTAAAATATCTTTTAATGGCGTGGAAGTGAATATGATAGAATGCTGCTTTGTAGACTTTCTTTTTGGTCTGTAATAAGAGGGTATCGGAATTATATCTGTGAAAGAAACATTTTTCAGTTCGTCTGAGCTGGTAGCCTTTTCTGGCGTCTTCTCGTTCTTTCTAACTTCTTCTTGCATTTTATTCTCGTCGGTGGTGCTGCAATGCGGTCTTTGTAGGTTTTCGGCTGGAGCGAAGTCTTCCTCGGTAAAAACGTCGGTATTTAAAGGGAGTATACCGGTTTCTGTGAAACCTTTAATCGCTTTTTCAGGTGTAGCTACTCTGCCGAAAGCTTTGTTGAATAATTCGGCTATTTCGTTTGGAGTTATTCTTTCGCCTGCATGACTGGTTAGGAATTTGCCACACTCACTATTATAAGCGGCTTTTAATGAATAAAAAAATGATACGTCTAGCGGCTGGAGACGATGGGAGGTGTGCGGTGGAATAGTTAGAACGGTAATGCCATTGTTTCTACAGAAATTGTAAGCTTGAAGGGTACAATGGGTGACATGGTTGTCGAGAACCAAAAGCACTGGGTCTTCTTTAGACGCTTTCACAAAACTCTGGAAATGTCTCAACCAGACTAGAAATAGTTCCTCGGTGATCCACCCATTATCCGAACATTTATATATTGCTCCTGGTGGTCCATTCCGTCTTAATTGTGGCGACATTCTTTTCCGGGCAAAAATGAACATAACTGGTACATAAATCCCTGATGCACTGAAACAACACATTACCGTCGTTGTTTTTCCCTTTTCCCAACTTGTCACAAACCCAAGTCTCTTTTGTCCTTTACTTGCAAATACCTTATTTAGGCGTTGCACCGTTGAAAACCCAGACTCATCGCAGTTAAAAATACGTTGGGGGTTAAATTGATAATTTTCCATAAGGCGCCTGAGATTTTCCCAGAATATAGTCACCTCCTCTCGATTGAAGGCAGTAATTCTGTTGAGACTTGTAGCCTCAGGTTTTCTCAATACAATATTATGGCGAGACATAAAGCCTGCTGCCCAGTCATTACCAGCCTCTTCTTTCTCCGAGCTAAAGGACGTTTTTATATTATTTCTTTGTGCATAAGTGAAAGCACACCTTTTAACTTCTCTTGATGTGAGACCAAAAAAAATACTGGCTAACTTTTTAACCTGTTCTGCAAGTTCTGTTTCAGCTTTGGCTGTAAAAACTGGTTTTCTTCCCATTGAAGGTCCAGAAACATTTTTATTTTTTCTTCTTTCCTGGATGGTGGATCTGGGAATATTGAATCTTATCGCAGCTTGTCTCTCAGATAAACCATTATCGATTGCATCCAAAGCTGTTTGTAACTGTTGTGGTGTCCATGAAGATCTTTGCGTCTTTCGTACGTATGTCCGTGGCATCTATAATAAAGAAAAAAATATTTTTCTTTTAAATTAATGAAAGCTAACAATATGGGGTAATACCGGCCGGCCACCATTTCCCCTCTTCGACCGGCCCACATTACCCCATATGCGCATTACATGAAAACATCTCGTTTGTAAATTTACCATTAGGAATAATGCCAAGATGCTTAAAATTATATAAATAAAACCCTCTCACAATACACCGCTGGCTAATATAAATAATTCAAGCTACACAGAATCAATTGTACCTACCTTTGAAATTGTAATTTTCTTATAAAAATACTCGCAAAATTAGATTTCGATTCAACACGTGTTTTTGTTTCACCGTATGATGGCAGAATGAAGTATGGCATATTAACAAACACAAAACGCAACCAGCAACGCATACAAAATTTACTATAACATCTACAAGATGGCGCAAATGCGCGGCCGCTATTACCCCACTGGCCGGGATTCCCCCGCTTTGCCCTACGTTATTTGTTACTTTACCAACAAGGTATTTACTCAAAACTAAAAATGAAAGCAGAAAATAATGAATATTTAAACCAAGGAATATTTTAAATTTTAAAGCGGCGCCAATACCTACCGATAAAACAGATTTTATCAAAAGTTGGTAAAACAGTGTTCTTTATTTTTACCCATAGTTGCCCCAACAGATTCCTTTCTTTCTCGCGTGTTTCGGATCGCAAATACTAGGACATCAGCGCCAATTAGTTTTTGACAGTTCTAAGAGTCCAGTTGCGTATCTAAATTTATTTCGGTGATTTGTGATGCTGGGTTTTATTTAAGTAGGTAATCAAATATTCAATTAATGAAAGATTTGAAAATGATCAGAACTCTCCCAAAGCTGCTAAAAAATGGACCCATTGGAAAGTAAACCATTACGATAATTTCGTATCATCTATTTAATATATAGACGATGATGATAAACTCAAACATTGAATTCATTTTATCAGTCACGCAAGCTACGATTCCATTATCGATTGCAAAACGTACGAAGAAGCTTTTAAAACTCTGGATTCTATTTTTATCAAGCCTAAAACCGAGCCAGACACTATTAGACCTCTAGAACGCAATAGCCTGGTGAGACAATAAGTAAATATTTGCAAAAATTAAAACAAAGTAAGGACTGCAATTTTAAGGCTGTAACTGCTGATGAAAGCTGCAATGAATATATAAGAGATTCTTTTATCAGTGGATTCAGTTCAAATCATATTCGACGTTTACTAGAAAATATATTGCAACTCCAAGACGCCACAAACCGTGTCATACAGTAGCAAATTTTTTTTTTTTTTTAATAAAATTTTTATTTATCCAGCATGTGACACAATACATATCTACTTATCTACTAACTAACTAAACAGGTTATAAAACGTATTTAAAATATTGTTAGACCTTTGTTTTACCCTTTATGCACAATGCAACAATTCAACACTCCACAGCTCTTCCCTGTATTTGTACTTTCATAACTATATTTACACACGTCCACCAATATAATATGTCCACCTATATGCTGCGTTAAAAACAAAATATTTTCCTACTAATTTTTAAATCAGTTTTTACCAAATTTAATCTATTAACCCTAAGAATTTGCTTAAATTCCTCTTAACTATTACTTCTTTTGTACTCCAGATTATAAAAAATAATAGCCCCTTAGAACCATTTTGCCATGTCCTTGTCCTTTCTACTTTGTATTTTGAGGTCAAACATTTCGTATATCACTTTGCACGCATTAATATTGAATTTAAATTTTTTTTCAAATGTCTTTTCAACAAATACCCACGACCTCCGGTTCTTCAATGTTTTTTACGTCAGGAGAAACTCCTTTAACATCTATTGATTAGTCGTTATTACTATTTAGCTGTATGGTTTGTAAAAATTTGTAATTAGCTGCTTGCTTGGATGTTTGTGCTTCTTGCGGATTTAATTTAGAAGTTATGTTGCAAAAATTTTGGCGCCTTTTTGTTAAATATATAATATTTGTTCATGTCAATTTTAGTGCCTCCCTACTATTGTGGGATGGGATTTGGACCAACAGGGAGCCAGTCTTTAGGTAACTTGTACGTCCCGATTTGTCTTGATCTTGTATGTGAGTCGGTAATAAGTTGGTTTGTCGATACGTCTGTACGTCCGTAATAATTTCTAATAGTTTTCAAGAAAAAGTCGTTAATTGTCAACATCTGAAAGTCATTATGTAACACTACATTCATAATGTATCTCGGAGCGTTCGCGATGATTTTTAGCGCCTTGTTCTGAATCACCTGGAACTTATTAAGCTCCGTTCTGCTTATGTTGCACCACGTAGGTGCACCATAAGTTAGAACCGGCCTGACCAATACCTTGTAGAGGTTGACCTTAGTCCTATTAGCAAGTCTACTCCGCCTGTGAAGCAGGGGGTAGATAAAGCCTAACTGTCGCAATGCAAGCTTTATTCTATTAATTGAATTTTGCCTCCAATTCAGCCTTTTGTCAAAAATAAGTCCCAGGTATTTCACCTCCTGGCACCAGTTCACTTGGACTCCATTGACCCGTAGCCTTGTTTCAGGCCTGCGGACGGTGCTTTTTGAAAAGAAGATGACCTTCGTCTTGGCGGGATTCAAGCGAATCTTCCAAGCCGAAAGCCATTTTTCCAGCTCGATTATGTGACGCTGTATCCGACTGACGACAATTCGCGGTGATTTAGTAGTAGAAGTAATTGCTGTATCGTCAGCGAAAAGATAGAGCTGCGTAAATCTATTTCGCGGAATATCGTGAGTATAAATGTTATATAACATCGGAGAGAGAGGTGAGCCTTGCGGCACTCCCGCCCTGATGTGTTTATTCAAAGAAAGTGCGTTCTCTGACGAGACCGCAAAACTTCTATTCTCTAAAAAGGAAGCTACCACCTTGATTAAGTAGTTCGGAGCACCAAGCCTTATCAATTTTAACAAGAGGCCATTGTGCCAGACCTTGTCGAATGCTTTGCTTACGTCAAAGAAAACTGCTCCCGTATGCGCCCTCTTGTTAAAGCCTTTAATAATGTTTGCAGTGAGTCGCGTGGTCTGCCTGACTGTGCAATGTTCAGGCCGAAACCCAAACTGTTCGGCAGGCAGAACATTGCGCGTAAAAACAAAGTCGTTGAGCCTACTTAAGATTATCTTTTCGGCAATTTTTCCTAGGCTCGACAGCAGGCTGATCGGCCTATAGCTAGCCGGCACCGTAGGGTCTTCGCCTTTCTTATAAATAAGAATGACTTTAGCGCGTTTCCAGGCAGTTGGAAAGTGGCCTTCTCTGATTATCGCCTGGGATAAGCTTACTATGTTCCCCAAAGC
This sequence comes from Polydrusus tereticollis, assembly GCA_963920685.1. Taxonomy (NCBI): domain Eukaryota; kingdom Metazoa; phylum Arthropoda; class Insecta; order Coleoptera; family Curculionidae; genus Polydrusus; species Polydrusus tereticollis. Next base: position 92,021,354 of record OY987331.1, read on the forward strand.
TCGATCTGGTAGATTTCGCAATGCCATATTCTTTAAACCGTCAAAACCGGGGGCTTTTCTAACATTCAAGACGCTTATTAGGGACTTAACCTCGTTTAAGGTGACTTGGGGAAAGGCCTGAAACGGGTAATTGATGGTTTTGTAAATCTGAAATACCCACGACTCTTTTACTTTCGCACAATTTTAAATTCTATGAATTAAGTTATCTTCATCCGCATTACACTTTTTACAACGTGGATCCTCCGTAAATATATGAAATTTCAATTTCCTGTGGAGTACACATTATTTATAGCTTTATATAGTGCTGACTTCCACTTTGTAAGTATAATTTGGATCGTAAGAGAACCCCATATTTCCCTCCAATTTAGGTTCGCATATTTTTGTTCAATATGTGGGATTACAACAGTAGGTTCTATTAATTTTGAATATATCTCTTTGGCGGTAATATTATCATTTTTTGTTATTTTCAAAAATTTAATTGCATCAAAAATTTTGTGAAATACACCGGTAACTCTCTCCTTATCATTATCTTCAAAAATATTGTTGTTTATTTATTTATTTATTTATTTATTTATTTATTTATTTATTTATTTATTTATTTATTTATTTATTTATTTATTTATTTATTTATTTATTTATTTATTTATTTATTTATTTATTTATTTATTTATTTATTTATTTATTTATTTATTTATTTATTTATTTATTTATTTATTTATTTATTTATTTATTTATTTATTTATTTATTTATTTATTTATTTATTTATTTATTTATTTATTACATTTGGGATGCAGACAGAACTAGAAGTTCCAAAGAAGCATCCACTATATACAATAAACAGTTTATGCGGTAACATTTTACTGATTTACATAACAATATGCACTTAACCTAACTAACTCTACCTACAGCTATCCAAATACTTGTTGGACAAAATATCCTTTTAAAAGTCTTTTAAAACTAGACAAGGTTGCACTGAAAATGTCAAATTCGTGGCAGTATGAATTAAAAGTTTTTTGCAGTCTATCCAATGGTATATTTAAACCCAAGTTAGTGCGTCTATAAGGTAAATTAAAAAATAGGGTTGCATGTCTGAATTCTCTGTTGGGAATATTAAAACTTAGTGCTGATAATAGTTCTGGGACGTTTAAATTCGAGTTAATTATTTTATATAGAAAAGATATGTCAGAAATTTTTCTGCGGTCAGAGGAATAAATTTATATTTTTCTTTAACAAGATCTATTGTGCAATGCGCTTTAAATGCAATAGTTTTGAGAAACCTGTTTTGTACTGCTTCTAGTCTATTAATATATGTGACGTATTGAGGATTCAAGATGACAGAGGCAAAAGAGAGCTTACTATGAACGAAAGCAAAATATAGTGCGATCATTGTTTTGGGATTTCGAAAGTCTTTACAGATTCTAGTAATGAAGCCTAGCATTTTGTTTGACTCGGTAATTATTTTATTAAAATGTTCTTGAAATAGCCATTTGGTATCCAGAATGACTCCTAAATCCTTTATTTGATTTACCTTCTTTAAATTTGAATTATTGACACTATATGAGTATTCCCAAGTATAAATATTTTTGGTAAATGTTATAAAACAACACTTTGTTATGTTTAAGAAAATACTATTCCTGTTACAGTACTCGGACAATCGGTTGAGATCCGCTTGTATTTTCAGGCAGTCATGCAGCTCCCTTATGGGACGATATACTTTTAGGTCGTCTGCATATAGTAAAAACATTGTGTGGTGAAAGCACTTTGCAATATCGTTAATATAAACTATGAAAAATAAGGGACCCAAATGACTACCCTGAGGAACCCCCGAGCTGACCGAGAAAGTTTCGGATTGACAACCGTTTACGGAAACAATCTGAGAACGCTTTAAGGTGTAGGACCATATCCACCTGAGCAGACGCTGGCAGACACCAACCTCAGCAAGTCTCTCAATCAGCCGCTTATGGTTTATCTTGTCAAAAGCCTTACTGAAGTCGGTGTATATAGAGTCTACCTGAATGCCACGATCTATTAGGCTGCAAATATTTTGAGAGTAACACATTAAATTTGTTTCTAGAGACCTGCCAGGAAAAAATCCGTGTTGTTGATCAATAATGGTAGTTTTGACAGTTGACATAACATCGTTATAGACTATTTTTTCTAATATTTTGGCAAAGATGCAGATTTTACTTATTGGTCTATAGTTCGCAACGTCATCTTTTGGGCCACTTTTATATAGGAGTTATATGAGATATTTTCCATTTTTCTGGAAATATTCCTGTTTTTAACGACGACTCATATATAATTCGCAGTGGATAAACCAAGTTCTCCTTGCCAGATTTTATAAAAATAGGTGGTATTCGATCAGGTCCTGCACCTTTTTTTAGCTCCAATTGATTAATAAGGTCTAAAATTATATTATTATTAATTGTAACACTACGACCTGGGCACAAAGAAACTGGGCAAGACGATACTGTGGTTGGAATATATACGCTTTTAAAAAAGTCCACGAAGCTATTACATATATCTTGTCCAGTTCTAGCGATCCGGCCCCCATAACGAACTGTACTGGGTATGGAAGTTTGTGTTTTTTTCTTAGATGAAACGTAGTTCCAAAATCTTTTATTATTGTTTCAAATTTCGACCTCCATACCATTTACAAAATCGGTATAATCTCTCCTAATTAGTTGTTTAGAAAGAGCCCTTAGCCGGGAAAAGGCGTTATAGTATTCTGAATTGTTAAGTTTTTTGTATTTCTTATGATAGATATTTTTATTTTTAATTATTTTAATAGTGTCCGGCTTAAAATAGGCAGGAAAGTTACCTTTAACGGTAAAGGAAGGTACATGTGCATCAATGAGCTTATCAATTACTAAGTAAAATTTGTTTATCGTATTATTTGTGTCAGATGAGGTAAGAATATTTTCCCAGTTAAAATTGGCCAATTTCTCATTTATGGCCACATAATCGGCCTTTTTAAAGTTCAGAATTTTAAGTGTATTGTGACGTAGTGGAACATAAGCAGAATTGATAAAACTAAACTCTAGTGCCGGATGATGAAGGTCTTCCCTTACTAGACATTCATTACTCTTAGTCACATCCCTGATGCAATCCTGATTACACAAAATAAGGTCTAGTATTTTATTATTATTATTTACTATATTATTGTACTGCATAAACTGAAAGTAGGAGAAAGCATCAACCATACCGGCAGACCTGACATCGACATTTGAAGGCTGAAAATAAACTTCTTTTTTAATGGAATTCCAAGAAACAGCTGAAAGATTAAAGTCTCCGATAATGGTTGCTGTCTTATCCGAAAGATAATTCTCAAGAAAATATAGTTGATTTATAAATAATAAGAAAGCAGAATTGTCACCTGGAGGGAGATAAACGCAACACAAATACAATCTTTCACTGTTTTTGGAATCGATGGATACCCAAAGATCTTCAGCGTCAGACTCAAGTTCAGGACACCTCTTGCACTGTAAAACACTCTTGACTTGTAAGTAAATTTCTTGGGTTTAGTCCATGATTTTTTTCAGTGGTAAATACAGTTGTTCTCTACCTACCCTAAACAGCTATCCGTGCCAGAGAAATTTACCTATAACTTTAACAATCTGTTGACTATATAATTCCTGCAAAGGCAGAACTTGCGCCGTGTCCCATACCTTGGAGAGTAGGTATATATTAACAATCCGATACGAAATAATGCAGGCATTTCTGAACGTGTAAGAGAATCAATGGTGAGACGATTGCAATCGTGTGTTTTATCAGAAGGTGGCCATTTTCAACATTCGCTTTGATTAACTGTTGCATTTTTTTTGTACCTATCATTATTAAAAAAAATATTTTAGTTTTAATTTAAAAATGTTTTAATGAATTTTAAAATACCTAGATATTTTTTTTGTACATGCAATAAAGTGTAAATACGAAAATAATTGAGGAAATAGAAAAGTTGTATTAGTTGTATTAGTAGTTGATAAATACGAAAAAAAAATATCAAATTAGAAAAAAGTCAGTGGCGTATATTTTTTGCCAATAATATTCGTTAAGGTACTCCCCGGGACGCCACTGGATTTAATAAATTTAATCTAGTAACAGCTTATTAAGTCCTTTATCATTATGAATAACAGAACCAAATTTTAATAAAATCGGAAAAAGGATATTAAAAAAAACTATAAAAAACTATTTTCTTTAAAAAACTTTGACATAGTTAGTGTTATATTAGTGTTATATCAAAAACGGGGCAACTGCGAACACATGTTCATAAATACTTTTTCTCTTAGAATGTCACAAGGGACGACCTCTTTAAGTTGCGACTGTACTTTTGAAACACCGTGTATATTATTGGATATTAAGGAATATTTCACTCATGTATAAATTTTCCCATAAGAAACGTTAAAAATAAAAAAATATCAGCGGATATACAACGTTGCCTAGACAACGTTGTATATCCAACACACAACAATCGAACCTATTTGACGAGACAGTTTTTTTTTTTACCTTTTTACTGCGAACGTGATCGTTATTGTTATGAGTTCCCTTCGGGAAATTCATTGCTTTTGAAAAACAAACCCTCTCAACAGATAACGACAAAGATATAATTATGGCATAAATGAAAAAATAATATATATTTCATTCTAGAAATATTCTCCCTAAATACCGCTCGTGCATAAAAATTAACCAGATAATTTTCATTCAAGCTTGTTATACTAATTCCACTCGTTCTTCGAACTCGTGGAATTATAAATAACAAGCTTTCATGAAAATTATTGGTAATTTTTAAGCACTCGTGGTATTACCCCCGATAATTCTATATACAGCGTATCCAGAAATATAGGAATTTTCTTTATTGTCGATTTTACGAAAAAAATTTGTTCTTTATAAATAGTTCTGCTTGATGCGCAAATAGTATTGACATATTAAAACTGCACAGGGCGGCAACAAAATATAGAAACACAGAGTTACGTTAAGAGGGAAGTACCCTCAATTTTTATTTTAGAGCAAATTGTTATAAGAAAACTTTACTAAGGACTACAAAACGTGGTCAGATACAATTTTTCGTTGAAATATTTTAATTTACAGGATATCACCAAAACACGTTGAACATTCATTATCTCTTGTTGGAAACCAATTACGTAAAAAAATAATGCGAGATTATTTCATGTTCTAAAATCAACCTATCTACATATCAGGAATATTAAAAACATTTAATTCCCTTAGAGAAAAAATAAATTGTGAATGTGAATAATAAACAATATTTTAGCAATTACATGATAAAAGTGATCTTAAAACAGATAGTTTATAGTAAAAAATTATGTCTCCACATACCCCCCTCCTTTTTCCATGCAAACTATAGTACGCCTTGTAATTTCTCTTACTGTCGCCTGTACCATATTGGGAGTGATTTCTTGGACACAGTTTGTTATAACTGCTTCAAGATGGTCAATATCCTGAAACGGTCTATGCCCATACACCATTTCTTTTAATTGGCCCCATAAAAAGAAGTCCAGGGATGTGATGTCAGGCGACCTGGCTGGCCAAGGAATATTTGAACGTCTGCCTATCCAACGGTGCCGAAATACTTCATTCAAATACCCAGTTACTGTGTTAGTACTATGGCATGGGGTTCCATCATGTTGATACCAAGTTGTAGGTCTTATATTTAGTGGCAGTTCGTCAAGAAATTGAGACAGCTGGTTCCTTAAGAAGTCCAGGTAAATGGCAGCATTTATATTTTGTCGGAAAGTATTGTCCAACGATCCGATCATTAAAAATGCAACACCAAACATTGGTTTTAAATGAATATTGAGTATGGCATTCGATTATAAAATTTGGATTGTTGTCACTCCACCACCGACAATTAAGGGAGCATGCCACGCCGTTGGAAGTTAACATGGCTTTATCTGTAAATAATATTTTTCTTACAAAAAAAGGATCAACTTCAATCTCGCCTTGGAACCACGCACAAGATAGGAAACGGGATTCAAAATCTCTAGGAAGAAGCGTGTGAATGTATTTCGGTTTATATGGATGAAATTTATTTTTCCTTAAAATATTACTAGCAGTAGACTTTTTGACGTCAACTGGAATAGTTTTTGGCAATTTTCTTAAAGAAATTTTTGGGTCTTCGATAACCGCTTGCATTACATTGAGTTGCTTTTCTTCTGTTGTGAACCATTTGTTGTGTTGTTCCTTAAATACATTTTCGACGGAACCAGTAGCTTTAAATTTATTCATTACGTTTGCTATAGTGGCGCTACATACTGTAACGGTTTATTTTTAGTACTAGGGGTTAAAGCCTATTTTTGCTAAGGTGTGAGAAATAATCATTAAGGTAGTACAATGTGCTCTATGAAAAACCATTAGTATGTGATGAATTGAAACAAACCAAAATTTTATTTAAAGTTTATTATTATGTCGCCTTCACCTTTTTGTCAAGAACCTTTCAACATATTTGTTTTGCTGTTTATTAAATGTACATAGATATTTATAAAACATTTTACTAGTAAAAATAAGGCTATACATATATATATATTACTCGTATCATTGTACTGTTACATAACTCTCTCTCTCGGTGTTTAGAGGTTGCTTTCCTTTCTTATGACATTTGTTGATTATCTGGTTCCTCCTTTATTTTTCTGGCAATGCCGTTACCTCGAGTGGCTGATCCAGCTTGTGTTGTACCTAAAATAAAGATAACTATTTGAATTCTATGACTGCAGACTAAGATCTTAGGTAATTTTGTCTTCGATGGTACGTAAGGTTATATAGGTATGTAAGAGTTGTTAAAACGGTCTCTGGCTGCGAATGCCTGGTTAATAAAGCAGATCCTTACCTTATCTTTCATCTTGATTCCATATCTCCCTTGGCTTAGGGGTTGAAAGTCGATTTATCTCCCTTGTTAAATGGCAGACCGTGTCCTAAGTTAGTAGCCTAAAAACAGTCAGCTACAGACGGTGTAAATAGAGTAAGTTATAGGACTTACCGCTATGGTTGTGTCAAATACATTTTCGTGGGAAATACAGTGGATTTTCCGTATTATATTTTCCTTTGTTTGGTTCTAGAATGGTGTGACAATCTGATCGTTAGGTACATTTCACTTTGTAGGTTATAAATAAACCCTGTTCCTTTAATTTATATGAATAGAAGTGGGCGTCAATATCGATTTTAATCCCTTCGATCGACCTAACTTATTGATATTGTATTGACTGCTATCGGGTGATTGTTACCAGCCAATTGCATTGTATTGAAATCTGTTTATCGTTATGTAATGTAGGAGCCACTTGGGTGTTTATTTAAAGCTGGTAATTGGTGTAAAGTCATTTAGTTTCTAGGTTGACATCTATCGACCTTTGCGAGATCGATTATATCGCTTATTCCTTAGATGTGGGAAATATTTATCTGATGTACCGTTGGTTGTATACGGGTGACCGTGTTTGGTAATAATTTATATTGCCCATGTATTAGTTAATTAAAAACAAATTTCTTTAGTTTCACCGTCGCGCAGGAGGGGGTACAAGGGTAACCCAGGATTCTATTGTCTCCGCTCTTTGGTTATTTTATTATTTGTACGGGTTCGCTTCGGCTAGGTTAGTTCATTAGGTTTTTGTGTAGGTACGAGGTTTTGAATTCTAGCGCCCTTTTTATTGACAGGAAGCTTTCTATTTTGTTGGTAGGATTGCAGCTCTTCCGGGAGGTCGTGCGCGATTGTTACGGCCTTGCTTACTTACTTACTGACTTGTCTCCGTCGTGAAAGCGTGTGTCCAGCCAATTTTTTTTTTTCACGTGAGTGGATTTTGGACACCGTTTTCTTATTAAAGCTTTTAAATTGCTTTAGTTTAGTGTTGGATTGAAAGCTTTTTTACGGCATAGCCGGATTTTAAAGCGACGGAGTGCAAGTCAGGAAACGTAAAAACGTGTAAGACCCCATCGTCATCGGGTAAGTTTAATCATTTTATGTTTGAAATCAATTGCAGTCACTTTAATTTTGCTCTTATTTGTAAATAAAATATATTATCATCTTACGTTAATATTTAAAACCTTAAATTTTTGGTCAAAACCCATGTATTTTTTTTTTATGCTTTCTGTTATCGATATCTATTTATGTCGCTAGAATTTTTCGATACCTTAGTGCCCATTGTACTTACAAAATGCACGTTTTTCAAGCCTATCTTTTTTTATTCTATTGTCATTGTTATTTTATTGTCAAAAAAAAAGGAACTCATCCGAACCGAACCGCGTGGCCTTAAGCCTGCATGTTGTAAGTTAATGCCTAGTTTTTATTTCTTTGTGTCGCTATTAATTTAATCTAATTTCAATAATTTATAATGTGCCTAATTAGCCGAATGTAATTATGTAATTTTTCTGGTTAATTGCTAAGTTTTACATGTGTTTACTGCAATTGGTGGATATGGTTTAATTAATTTTTATTTGATTGATAATTATGTATTATTTGCTTTAATTGATTTAAATGGCCGACATTGTGCAGCTGTTTTTTTTTTTTGGTATTGCTGAATTGAAGTAAATAACTGTAGTTGTCGGGTTTTTCGGGATTACGTCGTGTTAATATTTTTCTGGGGAATTTATTCAGGGTTGTAAAATTGTAAAATTATTGTCGAATAGGTTTGATAATTAAATAACATTATTTTCTGGGATTTTTGTAATTATGTGGGAATAATATTTTTATGGGTCGCTTATTCAGGGTTTAAAAGGGGATTTTATTTGGAGTCATTAGCACCCCATATCGGCGTGTGGGCGGCGCATGCGCAGTTACTATATTGCGATTCAGCATATATATCTCTAAGTTCAAGTAGGAAATTACTTTGCAATTATTTTTTTTTTATTAATCTGAAAGTTGGGATTTCAATTTTGATAATGCGCGTGGCGCATGCGCACTAACTACTTTTCTACAAACCAGTGGTTTTAATTTAGTGAGTTTCCTGCTTGGCTTAGATGAAGTTCTTTTAATTTTATTCGCCATCCTGAGCATGCGCAGTGCCCTCACGTCGATATTTTTGTTAATTCATGTCTGCAGAGGGGTTATTGGACACCCAGTGAGGTGCGCAGACAATTTTAGACGCATGCGCAGTAATAATTTTTCTAAATTTTGGGTTTTCGGTATTATTAGGGTGGTTGCACAGTGTTGGTCCATTTATCTAATCATTTGGGCCTTCAGCCATTTATTAAATGTAAATTTTTCGCAAATATTGCCGTTGTGCTGATGCGCCTGTTTTACTTCCTAGGGTCCTTATACCGGGGTGCTTCCACCCAGCTCCTATTACGTGAGCTTCTTTTATCTGGGGTCCACCTGGCAGTTGCTATGCTGGGGTACATCAAGGCCATCAGTTTGACCTAGAGGCGCTACCAGCCTTTTATACTAGGGTGTACCTAGAGTTGCCCACCAGGCATAGTACCAAGCAGCCACGGCAGTATCGGTGATACCATCCCGATAAAGTAATACAGGTTTTAATTTTGAGGTGTCAACCGTATCATTTACTTTATCTATCGTTATTAGTAGAAGGTAATAGTTGTGATCATAACCATAGGGCGGATATACAAGTGTATGGTTCTGTAATTTCCCAATTTAATTCAAGTGAATTCATTTTTTTTTGAGGGTCGAGCCCAATTATTAATTTTTTTTTTTAATAAATGTACTAAGTGTGTTTTTAAAATTTTGAGTTTTATTTGAGACGTCCCACAACACAACCTCCGTAATTTGCTTTTTGTTAATTTTTTTTTTTTATTATTAGGTTCAGTGGAGAGTGAGGTCCCACCGAGATCGCGGAGGCTTCCGTTTTGGCCTGCCTACAAAACGGTGGCGCCCATTATTACCCCCCCTACTCTTCGGCATTTGGGCTAGGGCATTTGCTCGCTCGCTCAAGGCCTCTCACCCTCGGCTGAACTTCGTTATCAATTTCTTTTTTTTTTAATTAAAATTAAATTCTTATTCTTCTATTTACAATTAAATTCCTTTTTTTTTAATCTTTGGGCAAATAAAAGCGTAGCAATACCATTTTGTCAGGATGTCTAGTATTAAATATGAGTGCGGCTTCCCTAATAGGTTTATAGTGATCTCTGACGATAAGTACAATTTATATTTTCTCCTGCAGCGTTAACTTTACAACCATGACGAAACTAACGAAAAACACTTGTTAATAAGTCAAAAAATACTAAATGATTTTTGACTAACATGTCAATATTCGTTACTATAGTATTGCGCATAGTTGTTGCAGGTAACTGTTAAAGAAATAAAATAAAAAAATATTTTCCAAAGGCTTTTTGATGGTACCCTGTAAATTAAAATATTTCAACGAGAGATTGTATCTGACCACGTTTTGTGTCCTTAGTAAATTTTTCTTATAACAATTTGCTCTAAAATAAAAATTGAGGGTACTTCCCTCTAAACGTAATTCTGTGTTTCTATATCTTTTTGCCGCCCTATACATGATATCTTAAGTTTTGATATGTCAATATTATTTGCGCATCAAGCAGAACTTTTTATAAAGAATAACTTTTTTTCGTAAAATCAACAATAAAGAAAATTACCATATATGTCTTGTGACTTTTCTGGACACGGTGTATATATTGGGTTAAGTGAGGAAGCCTGGCTTCAACTTATATATTATATATACAGTATGGGTGAAATTGCATATTTAAACGTGGTTTTTAGTTCTGATCAACTTTTTTTAATAACAATTTTCGATATTGTCAAAAATAAAGGTAGTTTACTCTTGGGCAAAATTCATTTTTTTTTCACAAACGCCGTATATGCCTGCGAAAATTTAATATCTGATTCTGATAGTGGCATTTTAGGTTTTAGACCATGCAGAGCTTTTTATAAAGAATAACTTTTTTTCGTAAAATTAATAATAAAAAAGTTTTCCATATGGTGCGAATTTACGGAGACATACTGTATATATATAATGGGCCATTTCATTTAAAAAACGCTACATCCACGGCGTAAGTCATTTGTTATTAATTCAAATTTTTTTGGTGAGATTATTGAATTCTACTAAAAAAATATTGTTGGCTATTTTGGGGTTTCCCAAAAATACAGAAAATGTCAAAAATATACCCCTGTTCAGTCCTCCTTGGAACACCCTGAACATACAATCTTACAAGGAGCATCATTATGCTATCTTATGTATATAGTATATAAGTAATGCTGTTCAAAATTAAATATTTGCATTATTCTATAACTAGCGATATTATAATAAAATCTAATATACTGACAACCCAAAGGTAAAATTTTAATATGCATTTAGGACTACGTTCTTCTTCTTCCTTTTGACCTATTTAAGCCAACCTTACTAAGCTTAACAGAGAAATAAACACGTTTATATTTTTAACCGTTTCGTTAATCGAACTCTAATCTTTATCGTAAGGATGGCTAATATCGCCGTATATCTCTAATTTGTTAGATTTCCGGTGTGTGTGTGTGATAGCAAAATGAAGAATGGCCCAGATAAAAGAGATCAAGGGCTCTCGTGGGTTTTGCCCTTATGTCGCCCGTGGGAACTCAGTCTTACGTCACTCGGGTCAGTTTAAATGGAGATGGAATGTTTTCTTCTAATTTATTTTCTTTAGGGTTTTTATAGACTTTAGAAATTTATTTAGAGGGTATCAAGCACGTGATTCTCGGAGAGAAATGTGTTAAAAAACGCTAGGGGTTTGGAACATATACCTAAGATAAGGTATTCAATTTAAAAACAGTAAACTTAAGTAATTGTACTTTAAAGCAATTGATTTTAAATTTCGGGGTTTTCTAATAGTTTATTTAGAAAAATCAATAATACATATAGTATATTTCAAAAAGGTGTAGAGTAATAAAATGGGAAATTCCGTCTAGTTCGGCCCAATTTCGGTGTCGGCCATAGGCGCAGGTAAACGTTGTGCATTAAATTATTTATAACTAACTAAAAATTTTAGAGAATTAGGTTAACGGGTATTAAGATAAAATAGTATTGCTTGTAATATTAAAATTTCAAGTAATTGCGTAAGAAAATTAGGAAAGGTATGTGTTCTGGCTTGAAGTGTCAAAATCGAAATATTGTGTATGGATTAGTCAGGTAGTAGATTATAAAGTTACGTTTTGCGTTTAACAGGTACCTAGTTTGGCTCTGGCCTCTTTGGCTGGATCATATAAATAGGTGGTAATTTGGAACAAACTTCATATGTCGTGTGTGTGTATGACCTTAATAAGTATATTTGTTTAGTTTAACGTATCAGTATTTGCTATTAAGCCGTATATAGTGTTCACAGTATTATAAGATTAGTAATAAAATGGCGACATTCACACCAACAAAAAGATGGTCCAATAATTCTCCACTACCAGTGAGTGAAAAAGTTATTATTTTAAATGTACATGATTGCATAAAATACGATTAATCCGAATTTTACTGTACAAGAAACTGTCGACCGATGTTCCCGAATGACTGGAGTTGGAAAGTCCACCGTTTTTAAATTATTGCGGGAGAGAAAGGCAGCAGGTCAAGTGCAACCTCCCAAGAAAAGTCCAGGCAGACCCGTAAAAGTCCTTGATGAAGACACCAAAAGTGTAGTTCGAAGAAAAGTTCACTCTTTTTATTTTACCCACCCTAGATAAGATTCTAATGGAGCTTTGCCAGGATGATAGTATTTTGTTTATAACTAGAAAACTTTTATGGACCACTTTAAAAAATATGGATTTTGTCTGAGAAAAGCATAACCGTAAATCACTTTTACTGGAAAGCGATGAAATTGTTTGCTGGCGATGAAAATACTTGAGAAGTATAAAGCAGTACAGAACAGAGCAGAAGAAAATCTTTTATCTTGATGAGACGTGGATTAATGAAGGTTATATAGTACCAAAATTGTGGCAAGACAAAAATATAACCAGTGCTCGCCGAGCTTTCATGGAAGGCCTGCCAACGGGTATTAATTTGCCTTCAGGTAAAGGAAAGAGACTAATAATCGTCCATATTGGAAGCGAAGAGGGATTTTTAAAAGAAGGTTTGCTAATCTTTTAGTCGTTCAATATGGGAGATTACCACGAGGACATGAATTCGAATGTTTTCGAGGACTATTTTGGTGAAATGATAAAATATCTTCCAGCTGATTCAGTAGTAGTTATGGATAACGCAAGCTATCATTCACGACGCACAGAGAAGACTCCAACTTCATCTTGGAGAAAACAAGAAATTATCGACTGGTTAACCACCAAAAGTATTGAATTTGATAAAGGGACTATTAGCTATAGCAAATTCATACAAACATCGTTTTATGAAATATGCCTTGGAAGATATAGCAGAAGAACATAGTGTTACTGTGCTGCGCACACCGCCATATCATTGCTAACTAAATCCTATAGAACTTATATGGGCGCAAGTGAAAGGATTTGTAGCAAGACACAACACGACATTCAAAATAAAAGACGTTAAGCTACTGTTTGATCAAGCCATTAAGGAAGTGACACCAGAGAACTGACGAAAAGCAGCCCATCATGTCATTAAAGAAGAGGAGAAAATGTGGGATCTTGACCACCTGATCGATCGGACCGTCGCGCGTCGACCCGTTAATTATAACGTCAAGAGGAGATGACAGTTCCTCAGATGACAAAGAATATTATGATTTTTAATAATTTAATTTCTGTATAATGTATTTTGTATTTTTTTTTATAACGTTTAATAAAAAATAAGTGTACCTAATACTATGTACATAATGCCTAAATTTCATTCTGTTAAAATAAAATTCTTTCCTTTTTACGAGTATAATTTATTTTCTGTATAATGTATTTTTTTAAAAATGTTTAATAAAATATAAGTGTAACTAATACTATGTACATTATGCCTTATTTTTATTCTGTTAAAATAAAATTCTTTCCTTTTTAAGAATATCCTACCGGTACGCCTTTGTCACACCATTTTCAGTGTTTGTGAATAGATAACAATAGGTAAAACCCATAAATTGACCCAAACCCGGGTGGTACTATCTGCACCTGATGAAAAGAAAGAATTTTGCAATGAAATCAATGCCAAATTATAAAAGTGGCTTAAATATTTGTTGGGTCACTCTGTAGTCCCTTTGCATACCTAATGAGCTTCTATTACTCTACACCTTTTTGAAATAGACTATAGTGATTTTCAATCAATGCAAACATTTTAAGAAGGAAATTTAATTTTGACATTTAGTAACTTGTGTTACTTGTACTTATAGAAATCTTTATAAAAGTTACAATATTACTTTGTAATTTGCTGTTTGCAGCTCATGAGTTGCTAGGGTCGGCAGTTCGGTACAAGCGCAAACCGTTAAATGTTAAAATGTTAAGGAGGGTCAGGAGCGCCGCAGGCGAACATTCTTGGAGATCATGTCCAAATTTCTGTGTTGTCTGCTACCTTAATATTTGCATTGAACAGGTGTATGATAAATTATTTAATTTCACGTTAATTTTTTTTTTATTTCTACGCAGAAAGGTAGGTTTGAGAAAGTGTAAATCACATACAGTGACTCACAGCTTAAATGATGCAGTTGCAATTAAAACTTATTATGTGCTGCCAAGATTAAACAAAATATATTTGATCAGGTAGGGATGTGTACACTTTTTGAAAAGATAAGGAAGGAGAGTCGTTTTTTTTTGTATTAAGTGTATAATCTTGAAATATATAAAATTTGCAGAGCGCTTTCGGCCTTAGGCCATCTTCAGTGCTTCTTTGTCAGGAAACAGGAAACTTCATTAACAAAATTAAACAAGTGGGCCCTCATCAGCACAATGTAAAACTAATTGGTAAAACAAATAACATGTAAATTTGTAAAAGGACGAACTACTGGGACGAACCACTTTTGAATTTAATTAATTAACCATCGTTTTTTTATTTAATTTCCATAATTCGATTTTTATTACACGTGGAACGTGTTCTTGAGTCAAAGTTTGATGGTTATTATTATATTAAGATCACGAACATGATTTTTTTTTTGTCCGTTCTGATTAAAATATTTAATATTGTGACAGCTATTTTTATTAAATTTTAATGTTTTATCCAGTATAATTTAACTTTAACCTGTTTGAAACATACACTAGGTAATAAAGGTATAATCACCTTTGAATCCTTCAAAGTCAAAAAATTTGACAAATTTACTATAATATTGCCGAAATGAAATATTCATTAGATGAGAGATTGCAGATTGTTATCTTGTTCTACAAATGCCAAGAAAATGCAAGAGAAGCAAGGAGAAGATTTATTGCAAATTTTCACAGAAATATATCCGTCAATACTATTCTAAGGATAAAGAACCTATTTGAGGAAAATAAAACATTACATGACAGAAAAAGAAATCCAGAAAGGAATAGAAATCGAGACCGTGCCATTGTGAATTATTTCCGACTGAATCCAACCAAATCAATTTCGGACGCAGTTCGGGACGTTCAATACGGCGGCGGTGTAATACGCAGAAGAGTTACCCAAGGAACTATTCAAAGGACTTTAAGAAATCATAAATTTAAGTCTTATCATATCCTTCCACTTCAACATCTAACACCGGCACAAAAAGAACTTCGCTTCCAATTTGTTTCCCAAATTGTGATTCGGAAAGAAAACGAAGACCCTAATTTATTCAGAAATATCTTATGGACTGACGAAGCCTCATTCACAACATCGGGGGTTTTCAATAGACATAATAATCATCACTGGGCCGTTGAAAATCCAAGAAAATTTCAGACAATTAAATTTCAAGGAAGGAATTCAATCCATGTTTGGTGTGGCATAAAAAATAATAGAATTTTGGGACCAATATTTTTTAACGGGACATTAAATGGACAGAGATACTACGAGTTCTTAGAAAACGAAATTGAGAACTTTTTGGAAGATTTACCATTGCAAGAATATCAAATTTTAATTTGGCAACATGATGGGGCCCCTCCGCATGCCGTGCGTGAGGTTACTCAATATTTAAACGGACGCCATGAAGAATGGATTGGTAGAAATGGAACCTATGCTTGGCCACACAATAGTCCCGATTTGTCAATATTAGACACATTTCTTTGGGGCCATTTAAAGAACGTGGTATACAAGCAGCGAAACCACGATATTGAAGAGATCATGCAGAAAATTGTGAATGAAATAAATCGCGTTAACCTCTTAACCAGGAAAATCACAGTATAACAGCAAGTTTGGAAAGGCTACAAAGAGGTTATCATGTTTCGAGAACAACGGAGGTCACATTGAACAATTAAATTATTAATGTTTTTTTTTTTTAATTAGTATAGAGTTGGATTTCTTTTTCTGTCATGTAATGTTTTATTTTCCTCAAATAGCTTCTTTATCCTTAGAATAGTATTGACGGATATATTTCTGTGAAAATTTGCACTAAATCTTCTCCTTTCTTTTTCTCTTGCATTTTCTTGGCATTTGTAGAACAAGATAACAATCTGCAATCTCTCATCTAATGAATATTTCATTTCGGCAATATTATAGTAAATTTGTCAAATGTTTTGACTTTGAAGGATTCAAAGGTGATTATAGCTTTATTACCTAGTGTATGTTTCAAACAGGTTAAAGTTAAATTATACTTGATAAAACATTAAAATTTAATAAAAATAGCTGTCACAATATTAAATATTTTAATCAGAACGGACAAAAAAAAATCACTCGTTCCAAAAATCGTATAAAAAAAGCTATGTTCCATTTAAAAAACACCTTATCCATAGCGTAACTCTTTTGTTTCTGGTTCAAATAAATTTTTAGTTTCATTTTTGAATTCTGCAGGAAAAGTACATCGATTGGCTATTTTGGATTTTTCTTTAAATACAAGGAAGCTCAAAAATGAGCCCCTGTTCAGTCCTCGTTGGAAGACCCTGTACATGTAATCTGAATTTGTTTTATCGAAAATTCATTTTCTCAACAAGCAGAACTTTTATAAAGAATGACTTTTGATCGTAAAATGAATAACAAAGAATTCTTCCCTATTGGGTACCCCATCCGCGGACACACTGTATATATTTGTCAACTTCTTGAAATATTATTAGCTTATTTTGACCAAAAATATTATGTCACAGCTTAAATGATGCAGATAGAACCGACCAGTACAAAAGTTATCAACTTAAAATTTATGAAGCAGGCCTTGCATTGACTTCTTATTGCAGTTGTTTTTTTATATTGACATTCGCCATTTAAATGCGTTTATTTAACAGTGTCACTAAATTATTTAGCGATGGTTCGTAGAACTACAATTGAAGGAAGAAATTTAATCATTTCTAACTTTAGAAATGCATGGGTATAGCCAAAGAAATATAGCCAAAATGGTAAATAGATGTCCATCAACTGTGCAGCATATAATTGAACGCTATAATAACGAAAATAGAGTCGCGAATAAATCGAGAGTGGCTCCAAATAAAATTTCAACGATCGAGAAGAAAGATGGATTGTAAGAGAAATCGCCAATAATCCAAAAAAAAGTGCTCCAAAACTACGGGATGAGGTGGAAAGATAGTTTGGGAAAAGGTGTAACCCCGAAACAATTCGGCGAGTGTTGCGGAAAAATAATTTTAATGGTCGAACTGCAAGAAGCAAACCCTTTATTAGCCAAACAAATAGGCTCAAAAGGTTACATTTGGATCGGACGGAAAAATACCAGTGCGAAGAAAGCCAAATGAAGAACTGAAATTAAATTAATTTGCTAAAGCACGGTGGAGGTGGAGTGATGTTATAGGGCTGTATGTCGTCTACTGGAGTCGGTAACATACATTTTATTGAAGGGAATATGGACCAATACATGTATTTGAATATATTAAGGCAGCATCTTGGAGCTAGTGCTGAAAAATTGGGTATTAATGGCAATTACGGGTCCGTAGTTGGTTGCATTATAACCGCCCACAAGTGGTTAAAATACCACCCCAGTCACCAGATCTAAATGTTATTGAAAATGTGTGGTTAATATTAAAAAAGAAAGTCAACAGTGTCATATCTAACAAAAATAAACTAAAAGTCAAAATTTCGGAAAAATGGGAAACAATGTCCCCGGAATATACAAGAAAATTAGTCGAATCAATGCCTATAGTACAATCAATCTGTTATGGAAAAGCGGGTTTACGGGAAAAAAAATACCATAAGCGATTTTATTTTATAAATGGTTAGGGGGGCATGTGATTAGCTTAAAACCAAATTGTTGGGCGCCCTGCCCCCCTTGGGCGCTTGTGGAAAACTCAACAAGAATTTTGGCTTGATTTTTCGCAAAAACGGTAAGTCGCAGAGAAATATTTACAATGCACGGTTACGGAGATATAGCGCCTGGAAGTACCAACCGAATGCAGCATCATTTGTTTTATGTCCTATGATCGTAGCATTCTATTGTTACAGATCCTCACGTCTAATATGCCCACTACGCCACAACTAAAAATGCTTTATAGGGGAAAGGAAAGTCGAAGTCTTTCTCCACAAGTTTATTATAGTTATAGAATAGAATAATCAATATACCTACATTAAGGCGAATTGACAAAACGGTTCCACACTGAATCATCGACTATGGGCGATTTATTTACTTAGCTTCAAATCAACCTAAACAGTGAATAGAAATTATTGATAGGAAATTGATAGGAAAGTGTAAATTTAAAAAAATGTTAAATGCCTTTAATATTTTAAAACAATTAGGGGATATATCTTGATTGGAGTAATAAGAACTCGTAGAATGGAGTAATATTTTCAAATCGACGTTATACAAGTATTGTTAACAACTAATTCTAATTGTGTTACAAGATTACAATAAAATTACCATTAACATTTTGAATGTGACTCAAAACGCCTGCCTTTCTGTGACGTCAATAATCTGTAGTTACCGATGTTATCAAATATGCTGTTTTTGCAAATTTATTACTCTAGTACAATAGTATATTTGTAGAGTTAAATATACTAAATTGATTTCATGACCATACATTATCAATAATATTTTGATTAAAATTTGTTGATATTATTAAAGCGATTTGGTAAAACAATACAATAATCAGTAAAAAATTAAACAATAAATGACAGTTGGATAATTATTAATATTCGTATCGTATGTTCATTCATGGCAGCTGTGATTTGATATAACAGTGGTATACTTAATCAGCATTTTTAAATTGAAATATCTCGAAAACGGCTGGAGCAAATATCAACATAATATTATTATATTTTTAATATTAAAAAAAAATGCATTACATGTTTCTAAAATATACTGGATGTTCTACTTAAAGTTACCCAAGGTTGCATGTTAAACTATTTTGCCATATTCATTTGTTTTATTTCGTAACAGTTTCCTGTGATTAGTGTGCCAGATAAGGGTCAATATTAATAGAATGCTAAGCCGCTGTATTCCGTTGGTACTTCCAGGCGCTATATCTCCGTAACCGTGCATTGTAAAAAAAAAAGCGCGAACTGAATTTATAGGATATTTTAGGCTCTACAACTTTTGTATTTATGCGATTGAGCAAAAAAATAGTTTTCGCGTCGAAAGTAAGGAAAAAGTGTTTTCTGGTGACTTTGGCGCCCTCTGCTTTCTGCACTCTTAGTTGTAGCGCTGTGACTCCATAAGATAAATTGTGAAGAGTATTGTTTTCTACAATATTTGTTTACAAAATATTTTTCTGCGACTTACCGTTTTTGCTGAAAATCAAGTCAAAATTATTTTTGAGTTTCCCACAAGCGCCCAAGGGGGGGCGGGGGCGACAATTTATTTATAAAATAAAATCGCTTATGGTATTTTTTTCTCGCAAATTTTACAGATTGGCTGTACTACTAGACGCCTACAATATGTAATTGACAATTAAGGAGGACCGACAAAATACTAGCCGTTGATTTTCAATAAATAGAATTGTTTTGCTCTTATTCATTTTGTTACTTTTATACTCTGCATCATTTAAGCTGTGACATAATATTCATCCATATTTTATATTGTAACACTTAATTATGTCATGTGTTTAACTTTTGGTCAAAATAAAGTAATAATGTTTCAAGAAGCTCGCAAGTACATATTTGAGATACTTAAAATCCGCTAAAAAGTTTTTTTTTGTCTCAGGCAGGAAAAAGTTAGTTTTAATTGCAACTGCATCATTTAAGCTGTGAGTCACTGTATGTATGTAAGAAACTTTGTTCTCTATTATTCTTTATTCATTCACACATATAAATGAAGTTTTGTTTCAACGAAATAATTGCTCTCAGAAATATTTATTTACTTAGACCATTTGAGATGTTAAACAAAGAGAGCTTTTTTACTTTAAAGAAGCAATAAGACTTAAATAAGAAGAAACTTATGTGTTCAATTTAAAGACATTTTTTTAAACGGAAATGCCGTACTTATTCCTTTAAAAGCAGCATATTTAAGGATTAAGAACATTGAAAAGAAATAGCTTCTAAATAATTTTAGTGCATTTTTACTTAGACCAAAATATTTTAGTTTAATCTTTAAAATGTTATGATCCAGTGAGTCAAAAGCCTTGCTATATTCTAACAAGATCAAACAAGTGTCTCTGGCTTAGTCATGTGCTCTAAAAATATCGTCAGTTATTGACATCAGAGCAGTTGCAATACAGTAAAATCTCTCGATAGCGACCACTCTCAGGGAATCAAATGTTGACCGGTTAACAGGGGTGGTCAGTAAATAAAGAAAAATTAAAACAACTGCTCTGTATTTTACAGTGTTTGTTTATTAATAAGTACCTACATATATGTAGATAATTTTAAATATATTTGTTCAAGTTTATTAGAACTGAAATTGAATAAGATGAAGCCAATTTACCAATATGGATATACTGCACGTTCATACTAACATATATATTTTATAATGTACTGTATGTTTGCTTTAAAATTAAAAGCCTCATAATAAAGTAGCTTCTGTAGCACATTTTAAATTTCCGAATAATGCCTTGGTGTGATGTGAAGTAGTATTGGGTCGAAGAGAATTAAGTTTGACATTATCCAGTGTACTTTTGGGATAAGACGTTGCATTATTCAGAAACAATAACACTCTTCTATTCTGCTTCTTCATCTTGATATCACATCTGTGAAGCCATGTTGTCATGATGTCTACTGTCATCCACGCTTTCTATTCGAGATTAATTGTAGAAATAACTTATCGATATGTGCGCCCTTGTAACATCGAGGATTTATGTATTTGCCTATTATAAGTGGTTCTTCCTTCTCACCGTCCATATTTGCACAGAACACAATTGTAAATCGTTGTCCTGCTGTTTTTTTTCCAATTCACTTGTCATCTTTCAACGCATATGTTTTTGTTGACAATTCACGATAGTAGAGACCTGTCTCATCTGGATTAAATACGTTTCTTGAGGCATAATCCATTAAAATGGTCAATAGCCTTTATTTCCAAGCAGTTAGGCCTTCGATATTGATATCGGCTGATTCGCCACATATTTCCTTATAGGTAATATCGTGCTGAAGACGGAATTTTTCTAAACATCCATTTGATGCCTTGAAGTTATCTAGTCCTAGACATTGAGCCGATTCGAGGGCTTTTGCTTGACTTATGGGCCCGGATATTGGCAAGTGCTTGTTTCGCGCCTTACAAAACCACTCAGAAACAACTTGGTCCACTGCCAGTCCTTCGGATTTGGGATATTTTCTTTCTTGTTCACCGTTACCACCTTCTTAAAACAAATTTCTAACTTCTGCTATATTTTGAAGCAACATAGTAAATTTCCTGATACTTAAACCAGTTTTTTTCACTTTCCTCGATTATTTCAACTTTTCCGCTTAAAGAAAAACATTACCTTTTTCCCGCCATCTTCAAATATTCACGTTTGTCCCAAAACATAGAAAAGTGCTCAAAACAAAACTAACGTTAACAACTGATTTTATTATTTATTTATTTAAATCTCAAATTCCAGAAAAAAAGGTTAGCACGCCACTGAACTCTACTTAAAAAACTGTTTCAGAAACAGTTTTTAATTTTTTGATAAGTTAAAGGTTAACCGAAATACAGGGCGGGGTCAAAAAGCAAACATTTTCCAAAACACCCTGTAGCTTAAAATCTAAGAAAGCCATGACAGTTCTGATAGCCGCACCCTATGTTTTACGAAAAGGTAGGGCAGTAATGTAAAAACCGAAAGTCTCTATCTTCACTTGTTACCGAGATATCCTGCAATAAAATCGAAAAATGGACACCCTATACATAGATGTGCATAGAAAATAAAATTTGAATTACAAATTTTACTAGTTTTTTTGAAATGCCCACGATGTTTTCGAAAAATTTAAAAAATAAGTTTGGTGTTTTAATGGAAAACTACAATTTTTACATTTTTGTAACAAGGACGAAAATCATGGAAATCCCTAGTTCAATATGTACATTTGCTAATAAATAAAATTGTTTAAAATCAGGAAATCAAGGTTTCCGTATTACACACAAACTAAAGTAAGAACTATTTTAATACGAGATATTTTCTTTTATTCTAAGTGCACAATTATGAAAACATTTGATCTCTTTGAGATCGGATTTCTTCGCCACATATGAAAGTCAATATGTTCTTGATTAGAAACCAAACCGTATTTTTAGGTGTATGATGATTATGTACTAACATATTTTTTTGGGGAGATCATGTCCCACATACCTGTTTGTAAAATGGCGAATTTCATATTGTTGTAGTCTTTTCAGAATTTTTTTTGTATTGACAATTGTGACAAACTTGACATTCGCTCCTGGTTAATTAGAATAACTCTTAACATGCAAAAGTTTTGTTTTTCAACAGACAACACTCATTCCGACTAATTTTACATTAATTCAGTTCTTCTTCCAAGAAGAAATGACTAGTAACCAATAAATTAATGAGTAAAATACAAGGATTAATTTCCTAAATCCATGGTATAATATTAATAATAATAATAATAACATTAATAACTAGCTACCTTACCCCATTTTTTTAAGGTTTATTTCAACCCGCTATTCTATAGGGTATCCTAAAAAGTATGGTCAATAATTAGGGATCGAGTAGATTGGATAAAAATAAGGACAGAAGGTCATGTAACATTTGTAATTAATTAACAGCTGATTATTAATTAATCAACTAACTTCTTAACATTAGCTACAGTTAGTTTCATTAAAACTTCTGTGATTAGCTACAGTTTTAAAGTTTATGGAAAGAAGTAATAAACAATTCCCCAAAGCAGGAATATAAGAAAAATTAAATGGGTGAATTCTATAACAATTTGCATATTATGTTGAGGGTGACAAAATTAATATTCCCCAGAACAATGTCTGAATAAGTAGGAGAAGGAATTTTCCAGGTTGTGCTGTGCTTGTGCCTAAACTTAATGATTCGTGGAACATACTGGCCCTTGAAATGCTAATGAAAATTGTGTATTTACTAAATTGTTGTTAAAAGTACATTTGTTAGTCGTTCGCCTATTTTAAATAATTTTTTTTTGTTCTCCACAGTTTTCGTAATAAAAAAATTTAATTGGTACGAAGCACCTTAGAAGTTTCTATTTATCTACTGGCACCACCACCAGAAAACTAAATTAATTAATTGCGTAAATGATGTTTGGGCTAACCTGTACTATAATAATATTACACATGATTTCTTATTGAGTGACAATTTGAAAAGTGTCAAATCGAATACCTCGAAATCTACAAAAGCTTCAAATATTCGGTTTTGCATGAATAGTATACGGTATACAGGCAGTGGGAAGCAGAACAGTATATTTTCAGAAAGGGGTGAGCCATCTCCCCACACCACTACTTTGAAATGTCAAATGGGCCATTTTCTTTGTTATACCTCAAATTAAAGGTTTTATTATGTGAAGTTAGCCACACGGCTCGTGAATTACGAAAGGAATGTGGACAAAAAACATACATTGGTGCCGTAATGCTCTGTTTCAATTTTCATAAAATTTGTGTGTAATTCAAATACCGGGTTGAACATAGGAAATCCCAAGTAAATTTTGAGGTGGCTAAATATTGGCTCTCCTGTAGATTTTAGAGAAAAATTGTATTATTGGTTCTTGAAAAAGCCGATATAATAAACCCATGTGCCAAGTTTGAATAAGTTTCAATACGCCTATTGATCCTAACTTATTCAATTAAATGTAATGGCTAAATTACGAGATTTTCATAGTTATGGAGCAGGCTATCAACGAAAAATTATTAAAGTACTTAGTGTACATCTAGACGAGCGAGGTGATCGCGACGACAGACTCGCGACGATAAACTTGCGATTATTTGAACAAAAGCATGAAACGAGCGGGAGAGAATCGCAATGGTCCAAGTAGGTACATTGGGAACAATGATTGTGCTTGTAGTAAAAATAAATGTCGTTCAAATTGGTTCTGTTGCTGCAATATGCATTTACCGGTGCAGAAACCGCAGAAGTAATCGTCGTTTTTGGGTACATCCAATGCTGCAAAGCAGATTAACTACTGGACAGTTTCATTTAAAATATCATGAGCACAGAGAGCACCCTGACAATTTTTTTTCATACTACCGTATGTCCATACAAAGTTTTGATGAGTTGTTGTGTCTTGTTTCTAAAAAGATTTCCAAGATATGAATATGCGTCTGCGTATATCACCTGTGAAAAGGTTGGTTATAAGTTTAAGGTAAGAAACAACCAAAATTTTTTAAGTCCGACGAAGTAAAGCACAGCATTATATTCCAATAGTCTTTATTTAAGAAAATTACGAGGATCGCTTTCATGACGTTCATGTCTATTGGCACTAATGGATGCGGAATATTGTTTTACGGCAATCGATGCTGGGTCCTATGGAAGAGAAGGTGACAGTAACATTTTTAATAAGAGTGTTCTAGGGAAACAGTTATCAATGAAACAACTGAACATACTAGAGAGTCGGGTAATTCCAGGCACTGACAATCCTATTCTCTCGCTTGTAATAGTGGGTAATGAGGCATTGGGTTTGGCGGAAAATCTATTAGGCAAAATCTTAGTTTAGGGTTCAGTGCCTTGGCAATATAAAAAAATATAAGCATGCCACATCATTTCACGTAACATTATATAATGTGATCGAACATTTATGTCCATAAGGAGAGGCTAACAAATCTTATTATATAAATTAGGAAAGGGCTGAGTGCACCATCAAAGATTAAGAAAGAATTTCTTTAATTTTGTACTTAGTGCAAGTTTATTGAATAAATCCGTAGAGCGCTTTCGGCAGTTACGCCATCATCAGTACTACCTACAAAGCAAGAAAGGAAAAAAGAAATCAACAATTGTGAAATTTTACGAATCTTTGATAGTTAAAGTTAATTGAAAATCTTAGATAAAAGTCAATGTAAAATTCTCACCAATTTTTCGTTACTTACTTTGTCAAAATATAACAAACCACAAAACACAACATACAAGTATATGTATAAAACTTAACACATTAAAAATTTGGGGCCTAAAGGCCGATGTAAATTACATGATGATTTTAAAACTTTTAAAAACGTCCATTTTACTAAAGGGAACTAACCTTGATGATGCAAAAAACATGTACCACGCATGCTATTGTGTGCAGGGAGTACCATTGACGTATTGTTGGTATTATTTCCTGGCGGTAAAATTTGAAATTTAAATTTGAACATTTTGTATGATATATTGAAGAAAACAATATAGGCATCATCGTTACAAGTGATGCAAAGATGGTGGTATAACTTACAGGCGTTAAATTTTAATTTTAATAATATGTATGAAAATCTTTTTTGTATGTGAGGTTGAATTAATCAAAAACGTCAGATGTTAAGGAAAAGGGACAAAGATAGATAATTCAAAGAACTCGCAAATATTATATAAGGATGAGGTTCTAAGACAAAACAAAAGGTTTTGTGTTAGTAATACAGTTACAGAGAGAGATAGAAGTCAAAATAGACGACAGAATGGTGGGGGCATAACAAAACAATTAAACTTTAAAAAATTTTGTTATTCTGCTCTGCGATAACTTCGGTCATATCAGTAGCTTTCCCTAATGAGTAATTAAGGAATAAACATGATGTGGTGGAGAGTTAGTTGGATTAATGTAATTATTGTGTGGAAATGAAGTGTGCAAAGAATATTGGTCAGTCGGAAAAAAGAAAGCAAAGTATGAATATTAAAGTTAATCAGGAAGATTATTTCAGGAGTAGTAAAAAGGGGGGGGGGGGGGTTGCAACTGATATGGATGTGAAAAAAATTGTTAGATGCCATCGTCAAACTAATCGTCTATGTAGAGGTATAAAGTTTCTGTTTAAATTAACCTGTGTGTTGAGGCAAAGGTCGTTACTCTTAAGTTGTTGTGAAATGGCTATGTCCTCGAGAAAATCTAGTCTATTGAGGCAGAGACACTTGATCTTGTCAGATTATAGCAAGGCTTTTGACACACTGGATCCATAACATTTTAAACATCAAACTAAAATATTTTGGTATAAGTGAACATGCACTGAAGTTATTTGAAAGCCATTTCTTAGGTCGACAGCAGAGAACCGTAATTAATAATCATCCTACTAATTCACTGGAAGTATCTAGATGTATCGCGCGGGGCAGTATTATAATGAGTCTCCTTATTTTTTCTGATTTTTATACATTTTTAAGTAATTGTAAATCTCACCAATACGCCGACGATACCCAGGTTTCCTATTATTTTTACCCGGATCAAGTTGATGCAGCGTTTGCCAACATAAACAAGGGTATCAAAGCTATTTCAAGAATTTCTGTTGCTCACGGTTTAAATTTAAATGAAAACAAGACCCCAATAGTGTTATTTGGTAAAAGTAGGCAGTTTATCATTTAAATATAAAATTGATCAATTCAAAACTGGAAGTCAAATCGACTTGTAAAAACCTTAAGATTATAGTGGACAGTAGTTTAAGACTTAATGACCATATATCCAATATATCATCAAAATGTATGTTTAAACTAAAGCTTTTATATTTAAATAAAGATATTTTTGATCCCAAAATTCAATTAACATTATCTAATACGTTGGTGATTTCCCATTTGGCTTACTACAATATAGATTAGTACTTAGATTAGAATAAAAAACAGACTTTTAAATCGAGCGTATCGAACTGGGGACCCTCGCATAAAAGTAGAAGCGAACAGGGCAACTCTGCTGGTTTGCAGACTCTTACAAGAACAAGAGTCCTCTCTGTGGGAAAACGGAATAAAAAATCTGAATACTGATGATAACAGCATCTATAAGATGACGCGGGCTCTCACAAGCGGTAGCAGGAAACCTATGACCTTTGTCAGGGACAGAAATACAAACATTTTAGTCGACATTGACGAGGTTACAAAAATTCTTAGTTTTACTAAAGCAAAAAAGGCTCCGGGTTTTGAGGGCAAAGCACTAAAGAACTTGCATCATAATGTTATTACCGATATAGTAAACATATCCCAGGCTATAATCAGAAGAGCCGCTTCCCGAATGTGTGGAAAAAAGCCAAAATTGTTTTAGTACCTAAGCCAGGACACGACTTTATATTGGTTGTCAGTCACAGACCAATCAGTCTGCTGTCATGTATTGGCAAGGTTGTTGAAAAACTTATACAAAATCGTATTAACGATTTTTATTCGACAACAACATTTTACCACCAGAGCAGTTTAGTTTTCGATCTGCTCATTGCATGTTACGCCAAACGACTAGACCAACGTCCAATGTCCTTAAGGGCATTTGACAAGGTCTTGCACGACAGACTTATTATGAAGCTGATAAGATTGGGTATGCCAAATTACCTAATAATGGGTATTTACTCTTTTTTGTAGGACAGAATTTTCGTGGTTTCATCAGAAAATGCAATATCAATAGTGAGTCACGTTAGAGCCGGAGTACTGCAAGGTTCCCCCGTGGCGCCGGCCCTGTATAATATCCTAACCTGCGATATACCAAAATTTGGTCAAATACAGTTATACCTGTTTGCTGACGATACCGCGATCACTGCCACCGCCAAACAGCCCAGGCTAGTGGTCTCGAAGTGGCCACGACATATAAAACCTTTAGAGTCACGGTTGGATAGGTGAAAAATTCGCGAAAACCCAAGCCATCTACTTCTCAAAGTCCAGAGTTAAATTTCCTGAAACCTGTTTGTTGGTCAAAAATTCTAGGATAAATTGGAGTGATAATATAAAATACCTGGGTCTCTGCTTCGATAAGGGGATGGCTTGGAATAAAAATGCTGACCAGCGTTTGACGGTCAACTTGGTGCCATTTTCTCACGCCTCAACAAACGAAGCAGAATCGACTTGCGTACAATGACTAACATGTATAAGACTACTGTTCGACCAGTATTGACCTACAGAATCTCTACCTGGTGTAGTCTTAACAAGACATATTTTAAGAAACGACAGACATTTCAAAACAAAGTACTTAAAATTATAGCGGATGCACCACGGTACACGATGACTCATGTTTTACACAACGACCTACAAATGCCGACTCTGACAGAACATTTTGACAAACTGATTAGTGATTATAGACTACTACAGATGGACGAACATCTCGCAGAGCGAACTAATTACACAATTAGATAATATGCATGCAATTCCGAACAAACCATATAGGCTACTTAGGGACCGGCTGCTACCACGACCTTAATAATTAGATAGCACTTTTACAGCGCTACCTACCTACAATGCCGAAAAACTCTTCAACTTATTGCCATGGAATGTCAGGCAAGCCCCCACCCTTGCTACCTTTAATACACTACTGAGAAATTATATTTTCGGGAAAAGGGGTAAAATTTATTTAATATACTGCTTGGATCACAATTTATTTCTGTACCTTTAATATTTATTTTATAGTTTCGACCGTTACTTGATGAAAATCCATATTTAACATATGAAAGAAAACACTAATTGTTTTTTGATTTTCAATAGTAATATGTTAAGTGCATGTAAAATTGCTGAAAATCATGCATGAAGGTTTGTTGCCCTAGAAACAGCTTGAATGCATTTTTATTGTTATTTACCAAAAAGTGCCCGACCGAAGGGAGGGCACTTTTTAAGGTAAATAACAATAAAAATGCATGAAAGCTGTTTCTTTAGGGCAACAAATCTGAGTGCATGATTATCAAGCCATTTTACATGCACGAAATATATTTTTTAGACTATTTCCTGAATGAAAACGAATCATTTTGATAAATTGACGCAAAATTGTCAAAGCAGAAATTTCAACTTGTTGTGACAGTGATGGTTATTCTCGTAGGTAACCAACAATGAAAAACCAGAAGAGTGCAATTTTCAGCTCAATCGCGACCGAGGGCTGATTTTCACCGAAAATCAAGTGAAAATCGCATTGTAGTTACAGTATATGAGGGAAATAGTCACTTTAATATGTCAACATGCCACGTATTTCACCGTCACAGCGGCTTCTTCAGATGTCTGAGATCTGAAGAAGCCGCTATTAAAGTGAAAATCAAAAAACAATTAGTGGTTTCTTTCATATTATGTTTAATATTTATTAATTCTTCTCTTATTTCTTATATTTTTTAAATGCTTATAGGGCCATAGTTCTATGTTCTTAAACATAATATTCTTATTTACTTATTGCTTGCATGTACTTAGTTTTTTTTTCAGTGGCTCTATGAGCAGCTCTGCTGAATACCTTCACGTATGTTAATGATTTGTTTTTGAAATTTATATTTTATCCCTAATAAAAGACATCTTTATTTATTTATCCAACACTTACATATAATGTGAACATTATTTGTTCGATTTTTGACTAATAAAGTAGCTTATAGCTCACACTTGGGTTATAACCATAACTCACGCAGGCACATCTTT
This sequence comes from Polydrusus tereticollis, assembly GCA_963920685.1. NCBI lineage: Eukaryota > Metazoa > Arthropoda > Insecta > Coleoptera > Curculionidae > Polydrusus > Polydrusus tereticollis. The sequence goes on from OY987331.1 coordinate 92,051,065, forward strand.
CATCACACCAGTCGATAAATTCTTTGAAGGTTTTGTCATAACTATCTCTCGACGTGTGGGGAATAATAAATGAACACGCTAGGTCAGCTTCTTTTTGAATTTCGGCTGGAATTTTTTTATATTTTGAAAAACCACCATCGAAAATGACAAAAATAATAATTTGATTTACTCTCTTCAAATTTTTGTTATTAATCAATCCCATAACAACAATAATCACACTAGCCTACCTTTACGTATCAAATTTGTCATTTACACATATGTCAATTAAAATATAATACAGGGTTTTCCAATTTACATTGAGACAATATAATTTTCTATTTTTTATTAATATCATCAAGTGTTGGATAAAATTTTGTATGGCACTCGTGTGTTAGGTTATATAAGTCACGCGGGAATTAGCCTTCTCGGCCTACGGCCTTGTGGGCTAAACATTTCCCACCGTGACTTATATACAGTATGTCCACGGATGGGGGTTACAAGAGGACAAATGGACTAAAAATTGAAAGATACAAAAAAAGGTCACTCTTAATAAACGTTTTTGCTTGTCTAGAAAATACGATTCATCATAAGAAACTTCACTTTTTTTATACAGGGTGGGTAAAAACTGCAAAAATGTTATTTTGCTTAAGTGTAAACATACTTTATTTTGAAAGATACGAAAAAAATCCACTCTTAATTAATGTGTTTTCTACACAACAAACCGAAGTAGAACAATTCATTAAAAGGTTTACCTATTTAAAAATAATTTTCCAAAAAGTATTCGCTGGCACACCTCTAACTGGTGAACCTAGTTAAATTAATAATGACACTTAAGGTTATAGGTACTTGTTGTCAATGTCTTTATTTAATAAAGTTATTATTTAAGTAGAAATGCTATCTACTGAACAAACAGTTTTTATAATACAATGTTATGGGGATGGTCAAGTTTCATACCGCTACGTCATGGAACAATTTACCGAGAAATTTGTAGGAATCCCAATAACTAGGATGACAATCTGCAAGTTAATAAAAAAGTTTCAGAGAACTGGTTCGGTTTTGGATCTCAAAAAAAAAAAGAAGAAATACGACCATGATGATGCTGCTAGAGTCTTAGTTCTTCAATCTGTTGAAGAAAATCCTATGACGTCCCTTAGAAATCGTGTTACTCAGTCGGAAGTTGTGAAAAAAAGTCACATTCAGAAGATACTTAAAGCAAATAAATTGTATCCGTATAAACCGCACTTTAATCAAAGATTGGAAGAGGGAGTTGCAGTTTTTACCCACCCTGTATAAAAAAATTAAAGTTTCTTATGATGAATCGTATTTTCTAGACAAGCAAAAACGTTTATTAAGAGTGACTTTTTTTCGTATCTTTCAATTTTTAGTCCATTTGTCCTCTTGTAAACCTCATCCGTGGACATACTGTACATAATAATATAACATAACACACTTGTACCATAAATAACTATTATTATTTAAAAAGCAGTGGTATTATTTTTTTAAAAGTTACAGTCTACAATGAATGAATTCAAGGCTAAAGTGTAAAATCCTTCTTATTTTCAGTGTTGTAGTGCAGAATAGAACTCTCTTTTACGAAAAGTTTTTAATTGGTTTTTCAAATATTCAGACGAAACGCAAAACGAAATAAAACTGAAATTGCTTAATACAATAAAAGTTTTCGATCTTCTCTTCGAATAAGTACTTTAGTCTCTTACCAACACTTGTTAATGCATACCAGTAAATTATACAGGGCGTATTAAAACTGATCATACATTTTGTTATTAAATTTTTGAACACCCATAATAATACGATCGTAAGAAATAATTAAAAATAGAGAATAGATAGGTATATTAAATATTTTACATATATCACAGAGGACACCAGGTATAACGTTTGACTGAGCTTAGCAGATGTTATTAATGGTTAAACGGCTACAGTCTATCTTTAAATAGAGCGAAGTAATAAATGCTCATTAAATATGCAAAACGCATACCGGGGTATCGAGAACAATTTAAACACAATTCCTTTAAATATATTGTGTTTACATTAAAGAATCCAAATGATGAGCATTCTTTAGGTAGGTCCACCCTGAATTTATCACAAGCTATTGTTATATTTGAGGATATACCATTGTTAGCAGGTACAATCCCTTATTCAGGAGCATATATTGTAGAAGTTTTAAATTGAAACTCTTAAACATGCATATTCTCCTAAAATTGTATTATATTATATTCGTAGGTATTTATGAGATATGAAAATATTTAAAAAATCGTATTGACTAATAAATAACAATGGGTGTTACGATTTTACATAATATAGTTACAAAAACAAGATATAATATAAAATCTTACAAACAAAGCATTTCCAAAAATCAACTAATACTTTGTCGTTATGGCTTAATCATAGTCTGATTCGGACAGATCGTCCTCGTACCTTTGCCACTTCATCGACTACATATTATTATGTTTTGTATGTATTTTTATGTAAATTGGCTAGTACCAATAGTTCTTCTTTGAAGGAATCTAATGGCAATTCTATGTGTTTTAAACTTCAATTCTGTTATTTCACTTTTACGCCACGCACTTGACGGTAATTTTTCCGTCAGCCTAGAGTGATAACTTGCATTATCCAATACAATCATTGCATCTTTTGGTATACAATCCAGCATTTGCTCGAACCATTCTTCAAAGACATCGGCATTCATATCTTCGTGGTAGTCTCCTGTATTTTTCGAACATCAGTAGATCTAACGAAACCTTCAGAACTTCCAATATGGGTTATGATAAGTCGATGTCCTTTTCCAGATGGCGGTCTTATACCTGTGGACAATCCTTCCAAAAAGCTTACCTTGAACTTTACCTTGAAATTTAGTCACAGTGTGGCCTTCATTTAGCCATGTTTCGTCTAGGTAAAATATTTTTTTGTTTTCTTCTCTGGCTTTTCGGATGCTTCTTAAGTAAGTTCTTCTCCAACAGACAATATCGCTTCTGTCTATTACAATCGATTGCCTATTATATTTTCTTTCACTGAACCCCCATTTTTATTAATATTTTTCAAAACGTATACATATAAATGGGTAGTCCTGGTCTTCTCGGATTGAGGAGAATATTTTTTTAAAAAGAAAGTATGAACTTTTCGCCTTATTCTCTGCATTAAAACGTCATCCAGCTCAAGTTTTGGTCGTCCTGGAGAAGTTTTTGGAGGTTTGACGCCAACACTTTTTTCTCCGTTTAGAAGTTTATATATTGTTGTTTTCCCAACGTTAAGCATATGTGCTGTAGATTGCACTGCATTGTCAACACTCAAATCCGGATCCTCACTTTTAATAGAATCGTAACAGTTAAGAATTTTTTTTATTTACTGTACCTGGACCGACTCTAGGGCGTTTAGGCAATTGTTGAAAATTTTGCATATTTAATTAAAAAAACACGAACACTTCACACTTTGACTGGTTTCACAGAGAAACAAACACCCAAGGTAGATATATATAGCTATAGATAGGTGTATTTTTCCAATAGGAGCACCCATAAAGGCATAATAACCACATAATTAACAAGCAGGTGCTCCTTAGGGAAGTGCTACTTTGTGCTTTATTTTGGAAATGCAAAACTGTGTGCTCGGTTGTAGGAAAATTAGTTAAATCAATTCCATGGGTATGTACACAGTAAAAATATCCACCTGGTAAAAATTATTTTAGGAGTGGTAAAAAAAGTAGTGTTAATGTTAACACCCGAATCAACATAATTTACCACATTTTTACACTCATATGGGAAGTTGTTGTATTAAATTTGCCTATGAATTTAGCTCTCTAAAAAGTTGAGTTTGTTGAATGGGTGGTATTTATTTCATTTTACACTCTATCAGGGAGATTAAATACAAATTAATAACACCATATTAGCGTGTAAATAAACCCCGCTAGAACACATTGAGCGTAAAACCTATTCTTTAATCATTTTTTTACACGGCCCCGGGTAAGAATACCTAAATCCGTGTTACTGAAAAGACAGGCGGCAACAAGTGGTGTGAAATTGTAGGAATTGACAGATGACGCCGACGCTACATGCAAACTCAACTTTCAAGTCAGTCTGATTGTGCCCTTTGAACGTGATATAGAGTAATGTTATACTTAAATTAAAATATAGAAACAAAGCAAAGTTCTGTAAAGTGCCAAATGAGAGTGCCTCTTATGAGGATCTTGTTTAATTGGGTAAGCATAATAACGAAATTTAATAGAAACCTTACTAATAAGTACGCCATTATTAAGAAAGTAAGTAGGTAATTACATTGCTACAGTTTTCCCGTTAGCTATTATATTATTCTGATATAAGCTTATAACATAAATGTATTTCTTTTTTATATGAATACTTAGAGGTACCTACCTACATATTTTACTTCATAGATCTCTAAATAAATATACGATTAGTATAATACTCGTCATTTTCATTATTTTATATTGTTCCAAAGCATACTTTTATTGAGTTGTTTAGTGTTCTAAGTATACGTATATTTATTATGTTATTTGTTTTATTAAGCTTAACAATGAGGTACATTAAACGTAGATATATATATGTTTAATTTACTAAATTGTAACCTATATAATAGGTGTATCATTTTGTTCAACTAGTTATAATAATAAGTGTAAAAAAAAGGGATTAAATTATATGTTTGATATTTTAATATCAATGCATATTATATTTTCCAGGTAATTTATTCAAATGCATGACAAGAAACTAAATATTCGATAAACATAATAAACGCTCGATAAATATAATGAATGCCCGATATAAAATTTACATGCTTCTTAAAATAATAATTATTCGATAAACGTAATAAACGCTCGATAAATATAATGAATGCCCGATATAAAATTTACATGCTTCTTAAAATAATAATTATACTGAATTGGAACCAAAAAGGTGGATTAGATGCCGTGTTAGCGCCTGTTTAACCAATATAAGTCTATAATTATTACAATTTTTGTCAAGTGACTAACAGCTAGAGAAACATAACCTCACTTGTCACTCTCACTGTGCTTTTCGGTCGACTACTTTCACATTTTTTTTATATTTCCAAACTATCGAACATTTATATATATTTTTAGTGCACATTTCATTAACATACCGAACAGAATTTAGCGTACGTATTGTATATTTATATTGCCATTTTATAATAAATATCAGGCATTTCTTATTATTTTATACTACAGTTTGATTTCTTTATCGAGCATATATAATTTTTTTAATCTGCAAATTGTATTAAATTACCGGGCGTTAATTACGACCCTAAAAAAAATTACAGGGTTTTCCAGTTCTGTTGTAACCATCATTTTGTTTATAAATAAACGATAAATAATACTCAATATTTTTATTTATTTAACAAACCCTTTCCAAGCGATCTGAAGATTTATATATATTAGGGGCTACTACTTTCGGCTTTGATTAAGTCATTCAATCATTTATCAAACTAAGCAGAGGTTAATAATGTAAAACATCTTGAATGCATAATTTTTTACATTTTAATTATAAACGCCCGGTTAGTTTGATACGGGATTAAATGACTTAAACAAAGTGGAAAGTATTGTAGCCCTGGGTAGATTATTTTATTACACTCAGTATAGTAAGGCCACACCCAAATAAAATAAAATTTATACTACAATAATATAATATTTACACTAATTAATCACAAATTATCATTAAAAAATGGTTTACTTACACCTTTCAGTATTTCTTTTACACGCTAGAAGGCTAGGTTTACAATCTGTGAGTTTAATTTACACTTGATAGTGTAAATGTACCTACCCATAAATAAGAAGAATTAACACTCATCAAAAAGTGAAAAAACCATTCAAAAATGTATTTTTTAGAAGATATACTGATTGGTTAATATACCCTATTGAGTGTGGTCCTATATGTACCACCATTGAGTGTTAAATTTAACACTCAATCTTTTACTGTGCAGGTATACTGATTTTAACTTTCATGTCATTGTTTTGACATTTGAAATGTCAAAAAATTTCTACTTATTAATTCCATGATGATATGAAAATTTTTCGTTAATTGCCCCGTGGCTAGAGATAACGTAAACAAAAAAGCTAAAATTGGCTAAATACAAATGTATGAAATTTTCATTCATTAAGCTTTTGGTATATTTGGTAAGAAACTTCATATGTACTTTTTACCTAGGTTACTTTTAATAATTCAAGGCATGCGTAATTGATTCCATGGCATACTTTGAGGACGTTTTTTTTGATCTTCAATTTTGACATTACCTACCAAAATAAATTTTAATATTTGCACGTAGGATAAGCACATACTTGACTCATCCCCTCGAAAGCTGCCTCTGTATTTTATAAAAGAGATCTCCAAAAATAAATTATATCCAACCCTAATATAATTTATCGGCTAAAAGCCTTCTGACCTCTTGAAGCGGGCTCGATTTTATTTAAAATTAATTCGTGCAGATCCTCTTCCACAAATCACTTGAAAAATTTATTAAACCCTAGCCTGTAATTAAAAATAAATATTATCCCGAAGTGCCGGCGCCTCGCCGAGCTGATTTTTAAGTGCCAATTAAAATTGTCTGCAACAATATGGAACGAAAAAGGGGTATCTGTACTTAAAACGGGATATTTTCACTAGGTTAAAGGCTAAATTGTTTGAAAATTGTATGGACATGGCGAAATTTATTTAAAAAAAGAACTGGCATTGAGGGAAGGATTTAAAGAGATTACGAAAGCCCTGTAAAGAAGTCATTCAATATTTTATTTGATCGTAGGAGTGGAGGTACCTCACATTATTATTCCTTATGTTTGACTCTACACATTTTGTGTAAATATATATCCCTTAATTATATAGATAGATAAGAGGAGGGTAGTCTTGACTGACTAGTTGAAAAACAACAACAGTAAATGCGTACAAAGCAGTAGAAAAGCAGGAGGACCATATCACTTAAAAAGCAGGCCACCATACAGTATTGATAGACACAAGGTAAAGAAAATGCACTAATTACTGCAACCGCGATATGTAACAAATGAATTTAAACGTAATCAGTAACTGTCAACACTACATGGCACTAAACCACCTTAAATCTGTTCAAATAAGTTATGCAATTCAGTAGAAAAGTATTAGTTATATCTATGCAAAACAACATAGTAATTAAATTAATCAAAGTATGAGATAGGTCACCAGGTATTACATGAATTAAAATGTCATGTAATACTGGACTTTAAGTAAACTTGCTATATAAAACAAAGTAAATGAAACTAAAATAAATGAAGCAAGCTGGACCCTTCATAAAAAATGAATAAAACTAAAGCAACGCCACTGGGGCTGTTAACACTCTAAAGATAGCTAACTAAAAATTCCAAAGTCATGATCCCTCAATTAATTACGAGATTTTAAAAATATATAACAATAAATTTGACAGTAAACAAGCAACTGAGAAGAAAATAGGAAGTTCTTCATTTAAAAGTGTTTTTATTGTCTCGATAGTACTTTAAGACAGCCAGCAGGCTGCAAAGTTAATAAACTAGCAATATTAAATAAATAAAATGGGGTTCAACTAATATAGGTGGCCAGTTGCTTCATATAGTAATTAAAAGGTAATAGGTTTATTCAAAACTTAGCTAATGAGGCCTTTAAGCCCTCGGCCATACATAAAAAAAAACACATTTACCTGAGAAAAGCATGGATTCTTTAATTATGGGATTTTGCACCAATAAGCAGGGAAAATGAGAAGATAAGAATGCATTACACTCACCTAGTAGGAGCGTCTAGGGTCCTAAATGTTTGTTTAGGGCGTTCAAAACGGTGATGGGTGCTCCTAAATTCGGCCCCTTTAGGTCCTGTTAACCGGACTTGACTAAAATAAAGCGCCAGAAGGCACTTTAGGAAAAAGTTGACGGGATGACACAGAAAACAGCACGGTATGTAGAACTTGTCTCCAACAGCGTAGATATGCAAGACAAAAAATCCCACGTAAGTGGTTTTTCTGCCGCCCAGCGAACAGCAACCAAATATATTCAATACAAAGTAAAGTAAACTTAAGGGCGACAGAAAATAAGGCATCCAAATCCGATATCCGGTAAAGATTACTTCTAAAGTCCTGGATTTAAACAGGCCCCAAGCTTAGTCGGCTGCTGGATATCAAGTGAGCCACCGAACAATAAGGTTAAACTGAGCAACTGAGCATGTAAAAAGTGTCATCCGTCAACCATGCCACAGAGGTGGGGAAGTCAAGGAGATAAAGCAAATTTCAGTGAACCACTCCCGCACAAAGATACTGCTCGAACTAAATAGGCCGATTTAAATACTAGCGGTTGATATTGAAATCCGTCTAGTGGGTCCCGACTACCCGGTTGCAGGCATTTGAGCTAAGTGAAATAAAACAGATGTACTTAAATTTAGTTGTTGCGGTATAATCAATGCAACATCTCTGTAAACTTCCCTCAAATGATCCACAGTCAAGCAATATCCTCGACATTCGACAACCGGTCATTCGAACTCGGTTGCTCGATATAGAGGCCACCAAGTCTTTGAAAAACAGAAGAAGACCTAGAATGTTTTGGAACCAAACTGACAGATAAAAATGAATCACAAAAACAAAAGAAATTTTCACAAAATTACTGTTTTATATGAAATGATCGGATAGCTGATGCAGGAAAAATAAGGTAATTGAAGATATGGGCAAAATGTAATCCCGCTTGACCAAAGACACCGAAAGGAAGGTAATTAAATTAGCTAGGTATCTAGTTTCATACAGAAAACTAGGCATTGAACTTTTCACCGGTTTAAGACCTAAAATTCAAATCAGGTATGTGATATAAGTTACTATATTTAGGCCATTTTTAATCACTTATTAGTGACAAAATTGAATTATCACAACTTCTTGAGGATTCAGTCGGGTTTGGACTTGAAAGTAAAACTTTCATTTCACTATGCAGAGCTTTCGACATCTAAATCACCGCGCGTTGTCGTCAGCCGGATGCAGCGTCACGTGGCCGAGGTGGAAAAATGGCTTTCAGCTTGGAAGATTCGCCTGAATCCCGCCAAGACGAAAGACATCTTTTTTTCAAAAAGCACCGTGCGCAGGCCTGAAACAAAGCTTCGGGTCCATAGAGTCCAAGTGAACTGGTGCCAGGAGGTGAAATACCTGGGACTTATATTTGACCAAAGGCTTAACTGGAAGCTCAATTCAATTAATAGAGTAAAGCTTGCATTGCGTCAATTGGGCTCTATTTACCCCCTGCTTCACAGGCGGAGTACACTTTTAAATAGGACTAAGGTCAACCTCTACAAGGTCTTGGTCAGGCCGGTTCTCACTTATGGTGCACTTTCGTGGTGCAACATAAGCAGTATGAAGCTTAATAAGTTCCAGGTAATTCAAAACAGGGCGTTAAAAACCATTGCGGACGTACCTAGATATACAACCAACAGAGTACTTTACCACGACTTTCAAATGCAGACAATAAACGAATTTTTCTTAAAAAATTTTAATTACTATTACCGACGCACAGACGTATTGACAAACCCACTAATCACAGACTCACATACGAGATCTAGACAAGACACGACATACAAGCTACCAAAAGAATGGCTCCCTGTTAGTCCAAATCCAAATCCATAGTAGAGAGGCACTAGATGATATATAATAGAAAAAGGTGCTAAAACTTTGCAGACAAAAACTTTTAAAAGAAAACGCACGAACCAAAATTAATTAAGGCAAGAGCCGATATCAAAATTTCTATGAACGGCAGTACCTAAACAGTACACAATGAGTAACAGATGTAAAAAGATGAAATCTTGCCGTAAAAATACATTCAAGAACCCGAAGATATAAAATTTTCTACTCTATAAACAATGGCTTAGAGCTACTCATAGTGTTAAGTTTTAAAATAAGTCTTATAATCTTTTTTGATTGGTAAAAATTATTTTGCTATTTGTAGCATTTCCTCATAGTATCACGTTATAACTTAAATAAGAATATATTAATGAATAGTAGATATTAACCAATGCAGGCTCATCCACTAGGTGTCTCAACTGAGATATTGCGTAGTATCCCGCATTTATTTTCGGCTTATAGAGTTTATATGACTGTTCTATAAGAGATATTCATCAAGGTACAATCCCAAAAATATTGCACTCTTATCGCCATCCAAATTATTCTTTAAGTGAATTTCCGGTTACAATTTTGAAGTTCTGAAATTGATACAGACAGTCTTTTCAGTATTCAAAATGAGATACAAACTATGTCAAACAAATATGTTTGCCCTATTATTGCAACAAAGAAAGGAGAAAGAAAGACAAGCAAATAATCAGTATATTGTTTACCTAGAAGGAAAAATATCATATTCTCGAACGAGGATACGCATTGTACACCAATCGTCCGAAGCCGAAAATATGATTTTCCTACAAGGCCTAGGCCCACAAAGTAAATTTTTTATACCGTTTTGGGACTTATTGCGTCAATTTATATTTTTTGTAGGGCCTTGGAAACTTAGCGAGCATGGTCTAAAATAATAATTATTATATCTTCTTTCTTCAAACGTCATATAAGTGATAACTTATGTGACGTTTCTCAATGACATTAAATGTCATTTATATGACTAGGAGTATAAGTACTTATACTCCTAGGCGTATAATAGCTATTTATGTATCAAGGGCGTTACGGGGACTATAATGCCCTGAAGGTAGAAATAGCCCGAGGGCCTCTGGCCCGAGGGATAGGTTTCTGCCTGATGGGCATTATAGTCCAGTAAAGCCCGTGGTGCATACAATGCTTTATGTTTTACCTAAAAAAGAGTTTTTCAATGACTAATTACATTATTTATTCGCAATATAAAAAATAAGTTGCACCTGTACCTGTATACGTAAGTAGATAATGACTGGTGTTAAGTTTGACTTTGATGTTTCTGTCAGTTAGTCAGTTGGCATTTTTTATTTAACGATTTGCTCAAAATGGAAGAAATTCCACAAAATATAAGAGAAAAGGTCATAAAAGCGACCGAAAATCTTTTGCCAGTTAAATCAAGGCAACAGTATGATCGGGAGTATGGCATATTTGGTATTTGGAAAGATACGAACACAATTCTTCAAATAACCGAAAACGTTTTAATGGCATATTTCCAGGAACTGGTAAGTTATTGATTTTATTTTAATACATATGTTTAACAAACTTTATTATTTTTAGTCGGAAAAATACAGTCCGAACTCTCTCTGGACCAAGTATTCTACCCTAAGGTCTACGTTGATGGTCTATGAAAATATAGACATTTCGCAATACCATCGTCTCATATCTTTTTTAAAAGTTAAGTCGAAAGGATACGTCCCGAAGAAGTCTAAAGTTTTGGAAGGAGAACAAATATTAAAATTTATTAAGAAGGCTCCTGATGATATCTACTTGGTACACAAAGTCATATTGGTAATGGGTGTTTTTGGAGGTTTAAGACGAGATGAGTTGGTCAAAATGACCATTGATGACATTGAAGATAGAGGAACAGTCTTGGTTATAAAGGTACCAGAAACTAAAACTTCAACTTCAAAAAGTTTTACTATCATCGAAGAAGATTTAGGCGCTTTAAATTTAATAAAAAAGTATACAACATTAAGACCAGCTGGAATAAAGGAGCGAAGATTCTTTCTTACCTATAGAAAGGGTCGATGTACAGTACAACCCATTGGAAAAAATACCATAGGAAGCGTCCCAACATTGATCGCAAAATTTTTAAAACTGGATAATGCAGAAGCTTACACCGGCCACTGTTTGCGTCGCACATCGTCAACTTTACTTGTTGAGGCAGGTGCTTCGTTTGAAACGCTAAAACAACATGGGAAATGGAAAAGCTCTTCAGTAGCTGAAGGATATATAGAAGAAAGTATTTCATCCAAAAACAAAATAGCCAAAATGATTGCCAATTCAGTTAATTCCGAGGTTAATTCCGTAGCGACTATTGAAAATTCTTTAATAGACTGTTCTTCTATACAAAATAGCGTTAGTGCTACCACCGCTGCTACCATCACAAAAAACACCGACCATTCTATAGTGGGATCAGCTACATTTTCCGGGACATTTCAAAATTGTAATTTTTATTTTGGAAATAAAGTTTAATTTTTAGTATTGTTTAAAGAAAAAATTATTTTTTGTATAAACTTGATCTTTATTGTGAGAGAAATAAAATTGGATAAGCAATAAAATTTCCATATTAGCGCATTAGGGTAATATAAGCGGGCATTATCATAATGCCCGCTTATAATGCCCTAGGTGTGATAGCAGGTATTATTGCTATCATAACATATTCCGTTTCTAAGGTATTATAGATCAATAATAGATAGGTAAAACATAAATACATTATAGTACTATAATTTTTTTTTTCGTTTTATTTATTGTCTTTTAGCTTTGAGCATTGCTCATTTAGCCACATTTACACAATACACAACGGTTATTGGTATTCACAGTGGTATTTATCATTTATTATATACTGCACCAGATTTCGTCGGCAGCAAGTTTTGATTAGCTATTCTAGCTGCCTCTACTACCTCGGGAGGATCATCAGGCACTTCTAAACTCATTTTATGTAGATTTATTCGGTCTCAACTGACGCGACACCGAATTTGAAATATTTTTTTTGATAGATGCCAAACAAGTACGTATCCATGATAACGATACCAAAAAGGGAATATACAGTAAAATAAGTTAAAAATTCAATCTTGGTATCTTCATTAAAAAATTCGTTTTCTTTTATTGTTTTATCTCGAATAATATGATGCACGTTTGAAGAAAAAATAGTATATGATATTCGGAGAATGAGATACTTTAATGTGCTTCGCATGGATTGTCTGACGAACGCTCAGCACATAAAGTATCTCTTATTCTCCTAATATCATAATGTAGGTTCTATTAAATTAACATTCTACATTAATATTTATTTTTAATACTTCTGTACGTACGAACTCGTCGGCTTTGTTAATTCACTCACCTCGTTGTCGTTATTAAAATGCACCATCATATGCGCGTCATCAGCTCTTTCGCAGCCGATACGTCAACGTCATCACTTATAAAGCCCAGCGACAGAATATAAATTTGTCCTGTACCTGGCCAATCAGGATGCCATAATTTCTAACATCACCAACCGTCACTGTTCCAGATTAAAGCAAAGCGTCCGCAAATAGGAAAAAGTCATTTCCTTTCGATATATGACCCTTAATCCCAAAAACTACGCCTTCTGAAATTAAATAAATCCTTTTCTATTACAACAAATAGATATTGTCACGCAGCGCTGAAACCGCGTCGAGCTAATTTGTAAGGGCCAATTAAAGTTGTCTGCAACAACAATATGGAGCGAGGAAGAAATATCTGCATTTATATAACCTGGTTGAAAGCGTATGAATTGTTGCCAAATACTGTTTACGTGGCACGTTGGAGACTTTAATGGAAAAGATAACCCCAAAAATTGAATTCTTGTTTTATTTGCTTAGCTGTGTTCTTTTCAAAATTTCTAAATTAAAATTATTATTTGGTAGCTCCACTCTACCAAATAAAGTATTTGGCAGAGGGGTAAACGTTTCCTACTTTTGAATGAGTTTAAAATTAGATTACGCACATAAAGTAACAGGCACACTAAGATTCATGACGATAGACGTACTTCATAGAGACATGCGCATGGATTTTTTGCAAGCGGTGCGGCTGCGCATGAAACGATTCACGTTGTTCTTGAATCTTTGGAGATTTTACTCCTTGGAGAACACGGCTTCAGGTCGTTCCAGAGTGATGACGTCCTCTAGATGAAGGAATTTTTAACCAGTGTCGTTCGAGGGACCCTACGTTAAACCACGTACGGGTGGGGTACAGTAACTCGTCGTGTATTTCTACCAAGCACCGCTCTGGGTGGAATCAAGCCATGAAAATATTTATAAAATAGACTCAAGTCGCCAACCTGCCTTCGATGTTCAAAGCTTTCCAGGTTGTTCGTCAGATCATGGTCACCGATCAAGCGAATGGCTGTTCTTTGAATGGAATCTAGCAATCTCAGAGGATGTTTAGGAGTAGTGCCCCAAATATGCGATAAGTACTCCAGCGATGGTTGAATGGGCTTTATAGAGCATAAAAAGTTGTTGGGGTATATAGAGGTTTTAGTTCGGAAAAGTGTTCCAAGCTTCTGTGAGGCTGCCTTAGCAATGGCCGCAACGCGACTATGCCAAGATATATGACTATACAAATTGACGTCCAATAAATGAATTGATGAAGTCAAGAGAATCGAGTGTCCCGCCATAACTATATCCGCTTCTTTGACATTAACTTTTTTAGAAAAAACAGCCCCCTGGGTTTTTTAGCTTTAAATTCTACTTAAGTACTGTCACACCAAGACATACTTTCTTCCAGCTCTTTGTTGAGATGTGAGATCTCTTCCTGCATATAGAGATGCGCATTGGCAGTCGATGTCCGAGCATCCGAGGTAAAAGATTAAACAAGTGTGCTGTCATCAGCAAAGCTATATTATAGGATTTCTCGTTTTTTCCAAAAGATCGTTAATGTATAGTAAAAAGAGGGTGGGCGACAATATAGAACCGGCGTTGATGTTAAATATGCCTGAAAGAAATCCGTCCATCATCACTCAATGAGAACGGCCTATAAGAAAAATCGGCAGCCATGAACAAAATTGAGCCGACATTCCGCATGCTCTCCCTTTAGTTAGGAGACCCTCATGCCATATTCCGTCAAAAGCCTTGGAAAAGTTCTACTGCGTTGTTCCGAACTTGAGTAACATACGCGAGAAGGTCTCCTGTTGCTCTAGAGACTTACGGAATCCATACTGGCGGTCCCTAATAATATTGAAGCCTTCCAGGTACTATAATAATTTTTCGTTGATAACCTTCTCCATAACTTTTGATATAACCGAAATCAATGCGACTGGACGATAGTTGTTTGGCAAGGTCTTCTTGCCTTTTTTGGTATAAGCTGGACTCGCGCAGTTTTCCAGCAATAAGAAAATATTTCTTTTTTGTAAGATAAATTAAAAAGCCTACAAAATACCGGCGGATCAGACAGGCGACTACTATACAAAACTTTTAATAAAATACTTTCAGATAACAGAAGTTTCGCTTAATCCGCTAATAATAAACTTACACATTCACAACGACTAGCTCCCATCCTACAGTCTGTACAAAGGAGAAATAAAAGCAGTCACCGCCTGCACAATAATATCAATAAGATCCAGTAAAATCAAAAAGAAAAGAAAATACAAATCAACAAATCTAAAAACTTTTCAACAAGTCACCGAAATCGGTAGACACGATAAAATAATAAAAGTTTGACAACTATCTCAAGAAAATTCCCATACAACGACAACTCAATGAGAGGAAAAAAACATTTTTAATTTGTATTGCGTAAAATAATTTAGATCAAAAATCACCAAGAAAGCGTAAATAAAAAAACTGATATCGACAGTTTCAACATGTCATACTACAATTTAATTGAAATAATCAAAAGAAAAGTAAAAAAACACAATAACAATGTAACAAAATAAACCAAGCAGATAGTTGCCTTCCGCCTTTTAAAGATGTACCGTAATAAGTGTATCCCATTACCTGGTAGTGTCCGTTATGTGATGTTTTCAACTCTCTAAAACTATACCAGTTCACAATTTCGATCAATGACATATTAAATACACATCACCAAATCTAGGAAGCAGCAGAATAAAAATATTGTACAATTAAAGGTTTTTTATGCATATAATAAACTTTGCCGCAGCAATCACAGTGAACTTAAGAGGCGATGCTGTCCTACAAGCCGCGGTCAGCTAAACCCATTTAAAATAGAATGGGATTCCGATACTGGAATCCAGATCGCAGAAAAAATAAATGTGGCAGCACACAGAGACCAAATTCACGATTTTAAAGATTTAAAAATAGGCGTGCCGACAGGGCTTTCGCACTGCTTGATTAATTTGAGTTGTTATTATTAATTCTATATATTTTGTTTCTTTTCAGTTTTCTTAGTATAATATATGGGTCCTTCACATAAACAAGGCCTATCGAAAACGTACCGAAGGCATTACAGGCTGGGAAAGGATTTTTCGACAAAAGCCAAAACCACGTCAAGTTTGTTTGTTAGGGAGACAACTTTTGACGCAAAAATCATGGCAAAACCTTCAATCCCCTAAGTAGGGGTGTCATCCCCCAAATTTTTTCAAATGAGAAAGGGGGGTCAAGTGACACCTCATTCAAAGGGGACCTTAATTCCCTATTGATTGCTGCTTACATTTAAAAAATCGATCTACTCGTTTAAAAAGTATGGACCTTTGAAATACCAACAATACGTTTGACGCAAAATGCAAAAATCGATTTAAAACTTACCGTATTATTGAAAAATTAAAAAGAATTCGCTGTTTTTTGGTCATTTGCAGATTCTTTAGGCTCGTGTTATTGATATAGCAATTATCGGTTTTTTACTTCGCATTGGGCCAGGTACTTGCTAGATAGTCGTCTTGTGACTTGTGGTTGAAGTGTTTTCAAATTATTGAACCTTTAAATTTATCAATTATGGTGTACTCAATTGCAGAAAGAGTAGAAATTACTGAGTTTTTTTTCAAAAACAATAAATGCGAAAATCGGATCGCGGAGCTGTTTAACCAACATGACAAACATGTTTCTGGAAAAATTGTTCGGGAATTGGTGGCCGAATTTCGCGAAACAGGTTCCGTTCATAACAAAAAGAGGCCGCTTGAAAATCTGGTACTAAATGAACCTACGGAGATAGCAGAATTGGGGCAAGTTGCAATGGATATTACGCTAAATACAAGACAATTGGCCGTTGCGACGGGTGTGAATCTTAAAAGTGTCCAACGAGTATTAAAAAAATACAAGTTCCATCCTTATAAGATTCGGTTAGTGCAAGAGCTAAATGAAGACGACTTTGATCGTCGCTCTCAATTTTGCGAAATTATGACTGAACGAGCGATTAATAATGGTAATTTCCTATTTAATGTGTGTTTTTCGGACGAGTGTACCTTCTTTCTAAATGGTTTAGTAAATCGCCACAATTGTCGTTACTGAGCCGATACCAATCCAAGGATTTTTTACGAGGCACACACACAACACCCCCAGAAGTTGAATGTATGGATGGGCTGGTATTTTTGAAAATTCCATTGTAGGCATTTTTTTCCTTTCTGGATATGTACCTGGATTTAAAAGAAAATGCCATCGACCAAACTCTAACATATATATATATATATATATATATATATCATAGAGAACGACCCTGCACACAATGGACATGAACTGATTTTCCAACAAGACGGAGGTCCTCCGCATTAATCACTACATATGCGCAATTATTTAAATGACACGTTTCCAGGACGCTGGAAAGGCCGAAGGAGTGCAATTGAGTGGCCCCCTCGGTCACCCGACCTAAGTCTGTGGGGCACATAAAAAGCATAGTTTACGGCACTCCACCTGACAGATTTGAAGATCTGCGAGGACGAATTATTGACGTATGTCGCGAAGTGACACCATAAGTGCTCCAGAATGTACGGCAATGGTTTGAAGATAACCTGTATCACTGTATGCACGTTGGCGGACAACAGTTTGAGCATTTACTTGAATAATACGGTAAGTTGTTAAGTAAAATTAAACCTATTTTTGCATTTTGCGTCAAACGTGTTGTTGGTATTTCAAAGGTTCATATTTTCTAAACGAGTCGATCGATTTTTAAGAAGTAAGCAGCGATATATAGGGAATTAAAAGCCCTTTTGAAAGAGGTGTCACTTGCCCCATTCTCATTAAAAAAAATTTGGGGGATGACACCCTCACTTAGGGGGTTGAAGGTTTTGCTATGATTTTTACGTCAAAAGTTGTTTCCCTGACAAACAAACTTGACGTGGTTTTGGCTTTTGTCGGAAAGTCCTTTCCCAGCCTGTAATGCTTTGCGATACGTTTTCGATGAGCCACCCTGTATACTGTTTTGTGTGTGTGTATAGTAATAATTTAAACCAGATCATACAAAAGCGGAAACATGACTATTATAAGGATAGCATAGAAAGTAGTGGTAAAGACATAAGAAAAATCTATAAAGTTATCTCTGATACCTCAAATGAAAATAAGAAAAAACAAAATAAACTTGATATCAAAAACAATAATGAAAAATTCCTGGATCCAAAGGCAATGGCCAATTTCTGTAATGACTTTTTTGTAAATATAGGCATAAATATGTATAAAAAGATAGCGAAACCAATTCAGGCAATTAAAACTGACTATACTCCTCTTTCCTCGATGTTCTTAAGGCCAACCAACAAAAATGAGATTATTAAACAAATAAATTCTCCCAAAATTAGTTCCGCTCCGTCCGGGTATTGATGGTATTAACTCGAAAATTGTAAAGTACTCTCATTTGCATTTCACAATTCCATTGGTTCATATAATAAACCTTATCTTTCGCACTGGAAAGGTTCCTGGTAGCTTTAAAGTTGCAGTTGTTACTCCGGTTTACCAGGCTGGAAATAAATCTGACATCAATAACTATCGCCCAATAAGTGTGATCGGTACCTTTGCGAAGATTTTCGAAAAATGTCTGAAGGATAGATTGGTCACTTTTCTAAAACAAAATAATGTTTTGCCTGAAAAACAGTTCGGATTCACAAATGGCCTGAGCACTACTGATGCGATATGTAAATTGACCGAATGTATTACAAACGATTTAAATAACAACAACAAATGCTTGGCTGTCTTCTTGGACCTTGTGAAGGCATTTGACACGGTGCCTCACGAATCTCTTCTTGAGGTGCTTCATCAATATGGAGTAAGGGGCGGCGTGTTGGATGTCTTTGGGAGTTACTTGAGTGATAGACCACAGGTTGTTAAAATAAATAATATAATTAGCAATACCCTAAATATAAAAATTGGTATCCCGCCGGGCACAGTACTCGGCCCACTGCTTTTTATAACTTACATAAATTCCTTAACCAATATTGATATACAAAACTGTTTGGTAATATCATATGCTAATGATACTGTAGTGCTTTTTCCGGCGACTCTTGGACTGCAGTTAAAAATATGCTATTGATGGTATCAATACAATTATGGACTGGTTGAATACATTTAAAGTCACTCTAAACATCTCTAAAACTAAATACATTGCTTTCTCTCTTACAGAGGCAAATCGCCCTGTCTTTCAAAACATTTTTATAAACAACCTAAATGAAAGCATAGCTGAGGTTGACGCAATCAGGTATTTGGGTGTTACAATCGATAAACATTTGAGGTGGGATCATCATGTAACTAGATTAGCCAAAAATATTCGGAACTTAATATATAAATTTTATATCATAAGAGAAATTTTAAATACCAATCTCTTCACATTGATTTATGGGGCCCTGGTTGAGTCATTGATGAGATATGGTCTGGAGGTGTGGGGTGGACTATATCAGAATTCCTTAAGACCCTTGTGTATTGTACAAAATTATATTGTAAGAGTTATTTTTAAACTTAATAGGGACTAAATACATATGCGAGATGCTACACGTGGCGACATCTCGTAGCAATCCCGAGTGTAGCATCTCGCATATGTAATTATACATTATGTGTTAAAAACACTGTAAGGTTCCTTTCCTTTTCGTCAGACTCTATAACCTTGCCGAGGAGCCGTAATACGGCGAAACGCGTTCAAGGATTGGGTCTGACGGAAAGAGAAGGGGCAATCATCTTTCTTTTAATAGGGACTATTCTATAAGTCTTTGATATTCGCAGGATATTCTTGATGTTCGCTCACTTTACTGTTTGTCAATTTGCTCCTATGTTCATAGGACTAATAAACAACCGTATGTTAATCACAATCATGGGACTAGAAATAATGTAAATAGACATCTGGAAATGAGAGTTAACAATAATGCAAAGCAATTAAGATCTTTTACTTATTTGGCACCTAATCTATATAATTTTTTGCCCCTTGACCTCAGACAGTTGCTTAACTAGAAGAAATTTGCTTTCGGTTGCAGAGTTTTCATTGTTCAAAATTTAATTATATTTATGGCGTTATTTTGAAATACTGTTGTATTTATTATGCACCTTGTAGGTTTAAGTTTATTTATACACACGTGATTATATAGAATAGTATAGTATTATATTTAAAATGGGTTTAGCGTTGCTGCACATACAGGTGTTAAGTCACTTAGGTGTAGTTGTAAATAAATAACTTTGAATTTAAAATAGAAAATAAGGATATTTCATATGTATACCTGATGTACCTTATACAATTATGTAATATATTTTATTTGATTTGATTGATTTGAGTTACTAAACTTTATTTAGTACTGTTAACTGTTTTAATTGACTAAACTGTATGAATTAACGAACCATCAACTAGTTGTCTGCCTACAAGAAAAAAATTTAATTAATATAAAAAGAAAGAATAATAGTTAAAAACGTATACCATGGAATTTAAGAATTATAAATTAACCTAAACTAACCACACTGAATGCTGCAGAAATATCTTGGATTTTAACGAAACTTTCCTCGAGCATGTTAATGAAAAAGCAAATAGTCGAGGAACACAGACAAGAGACCGGGAAAGAATAATCCTAAATATTGCCACAAAATACGCCATTCGTCGCAAAATCTATAGATTTTTTTTCCCAAATGAAATATTCACTGTAAAAAAAATTATTGCTGAAAATAAGAAGAACATCTTTACCTAAAATGTCATTTAGAGTTTTCAAATGAACTTTAAAAGAAATGATTGTATTGCTGCAAAAATGTTTGGAAATTTCGGAAAATAGGGAAAAAATTGTATTACAGCGACAAAGCATGACTCAATGGAGGGCACACAGTTAAAAAGATATGGCAACATCTAAATATTAAAAGTTAAAGGCAGGCATTTAGGGATGGATTTTCCCGAGGACTAAACAATTCTAGTGGAAAAGGTCGTCGTCTTATAGGATCAGGTTTTAAGGTTCTAAGGGTTAATCGAGAGAAAACGTAGCTAGTTCTATTCACACGCAGAAGGGTGATTGAGAACTTTAGGCTCCCAGTCCTGGACAACTGTACTTTAGCGCTGAAAGAAAGAGAAAAGTATCTAGGACTGAAACTTGACTCCAAGCTAAACTGGGGCATGAACTTACAAGAACGAGTCAAAAAGGAGAAGACTAAAACCCCATATAGTATATTGGATTTAGACGGCCATTATAAGACCTATACTAACCTACGGGGTCTTGGACTAGTGAACTGCTTTGGAAAAAGCAATACACGTAAAGAAACTAACATATATAAAACGGACAGGTTGTTTAGGAGTAACTGGTACCATTCACTCCACACCGACGGCGGCTTTAGAAGTGATATTACATCTGCTGCCCGTAGACATTTATGAATGGAATGAAGTATGGCTGCAGAAAGTGCTCTACGACTAAAATAATCGTAGTCCAAATTTTCGAGAACCGACTGATTACATCCTCCCATTAACAGACAAGGACAATGGAGATGGATCACTCGATTTTCACAGACGGTTCAAAAATGGACGTGGGAGCTGGAGCATTAAAATACAGAGGTCATATAGATTTCCGGACTACTGCAGCATTTTTAAGGCAGAAGTTACGGGAGTAGATAAAGCAGTAAAATCCTGCAGGACTAACCAGACCTGAAAGCAGCTGCGTCAATAGCTATCTATAAAGATAGTTAAGCAGCGATAAATGCAATTTGTTCCCACAACATTAAATCAAGACTAGTAAAGCGATGTCGCAATAATCTTAGCATACTAGGTTACCAGCATCGAGTCACTCTGTGTTGGGGTTCTGGTCATCACAACATAGATGGCAATGAGTCTGCTGATGCGCACGCCATGGATATTGCCGGTATGTCGGCCGATCTAGCCGAGAATACCGTAGCTACATTGGGATCGGTCAGAGAGGAGATAGATTGCATAGCCAAACAACTTCCAATAAGCAGATTGACAGAGCTAACAACCTGAACTTGATAAAGAGGAAAACCGCTGCGCTATTACAACATTGTCGGAAGGACCTAAGAAACATCACTGCCGTGGTTAGCGGACACTGTCTTTTCGGTAGACATGCCGAACGTATGCAAATACCAGCTAACGACTTCTGCAGAAGTTGCAGTGACGAAGAATAGGAGGAAAGTATTCAACATCTTTTGTGTGAATATCCTGGCTTCGCAAGAAGAAGGTTGTATGTCTTGGGCGAATTATTCTTCAATAATTTGGAGGAAGTAAGCGGCTTATAACTGGGTCGACTTACTAGGTTTATTAACAGTAGTGGCTGGTTTAAGCGAGCTGCCAATATTCTTCTGCGTTGTACGTCGTACTAGCAATCAGAGAGCTGATGCTGATAGGTTCCGCAGAAAATGTGTGGTATTACAACGGTCTTTATAGAACTATCAGAGATTGTCTGGGTATACCAGAAGTCTGCCACTCTAAGTCCCGGTATTTTCACGTCCGAATATTTTTATTCTTAGAATAATTGCTACAGATTCAATTGTGTCGACAATTGTTTGCATACATATTATTCGACGAATAGCGCTATCCGTAGATGAAACTATCAAACCTAACCCAACCTAACCTAACCTAAGGGTTAATAAAATAAACCTAATTTATAAAAAATTAAATGACTTTGTGACAAGATTTTATCATTTATTAGTTTTTGAAATGCACCCGCCACTAGAATTTATTCTCCAGATGCTGCACAACCTAGAGCTTTATATGCTAGTAATGAGTCACTGACAGAAATTTTGAACTTGAAGTATAGTATTATCATTATCAAAGTTTTTTAGGACGCCACTGGCCTAGTGTGATTAAAAAAAAATATATATTCTACGTCACATATTCGGAAAGTACGTTAACAAGACTCGCAGGCCTTTAGGGCGAGCCGCCAGGCAAGTCCTGGAAGCCTGCATCGTCCTGTAAAATAGTACTTTGCGGTCTTGTAAAATAATATTCTGGGCTCATTTGGCTTTATTAGATTAGCTTAAACTTAGTTACACGAAATTTGTATCATTCCTTATTAAATTTAACAATTTTAAAGATAGCAGATTAACTTTATATAAAAATTTTTTGACACGCACGGCCCACACAAAAAAACTAATGCGATGCTAATAACGCTAATACCATACTAAAAAGATGTAAACGTGTAAGTTATAAATAAAAGTATACATAACAAGAAATGTAAATCTTACACCTTGTTGTCAAACCTTTTTTTTATATCTATGTAAATTAACTAAATTTAAGCATTCACTTTAAATTTACAACCGTCCTAAATGCTAAAAATTCTCCTTTTTCGTCGTAAATTCGTGCAAATTTTCTTTCCTACCAGGAACAGTGTTAAATAACGACGGGGGATAATTAAGCTCTAACACGCAACCAAGACATCAACATCAACCTTCGGGTTGCAATAAGTTTTCTTTAATCATTAGTATCGGCGTACCTTTATAGTCCGAGAGCAGAAGTCGTTATGAGCAGTATTTATTCAGAAAAAGCTTTGTTCAGAGAGTGTTGCAAAGCGTGACGTTTTTTAGAAATATTACAAAAACTAGGGAACTAAATCAACTACCAGGCGTGACTTTACGACAAAACGAACCACCAAATATCTGCTTCCCTATTTATGATATAAAAAAAAGTCTCAAGACAAATATTTCTTGGTCTAAAAAACTACTTTAACTGAGAGTACATTTAAGTATACAGGGTGTGTCAAAGTACAGATTTTAACATCAACTTTACTTTTTTAAATAGGACGCTTTATACTTTATGTAAAATATTGCTTCTCTAATCAATCCTTTATCATAAATTTATATTATGTTCTATGCCTAATCTTGTCCGTTGTCGAGATATTGACAAACAAAATTTTCCGATTGGTTTATTATATAGGATACGGCTTCGGGAAAAAAATGTTATTGACTAAGTCGACCAAAAGAAATTGCTGAAAAATATTTTTAAGTTTCCCAAATGACCGCTCGGGGACCCTGTTACTAGGATGTATCTAAAAAGTCAAATCTTAGAGAATAATCGCTATGTTAGGGTTATGGAGGACTTGAGGTAGGAGGTCGATCGGCGATTTGCAAATCGGGTAGTTTGCTGGGTTGTCGATAGAGGCGCTCCCTTCGTTAGGGATACTCGATTTTTTCATTTTATTTATCGAAAACAGGATATTCTTCCGAAATGAAGCTCAAGAAAGAGCTCCGCGAATACAACCAAAACCTCTTCTTAGCTCCAAGAGTAAGTTAAAATTAGCTTATAAACCATAATAAAGGTGGATTTATAAACTCGAAAAGTTGGTGAGGTTGAAGTTATGGTCAAGTTGTGAGGTTAGATATTCCGAATTCCGAGCATAAAAATTGATTATTTCGAACTACCCGGGAAGTTTTCGAACCTTATATGAGCTTTACGTGAACAACATGAACGAGTGTATAAATAGAACTGAGTGTTCCCTTTAGTTTAAATTGAACTCCTATTTCCAACACCAACTGAACCTCAACCTCGCCAACTTTTCGAGTTTATAAATCCAGCTTTATTAGGTAAAGGATATCAAAGTCATGTAAATATTATAATGTCGATGTATAATAATAAATATTTTTATTCACTATATTTGTTACTGCTCAAATTTTGCACAAAGTGTAACCTAAAAAGTATGTTAAATTAAAAATGTAGACAGGGTGTTTCCTAACCTCTCTGAAAAATCGAAGGAGGTGAATCCTCACCTTATTTTAAGACAAAAATGTGGTATAAAAGTTTTTCGCATGTCGCTTCGTTTTCGAAATACAGGGTGTTAAAAAAAAATTTGTATTTTTTTTTTATTTTATTAGTTAATGCCAAACGATATTCTAATGATATTTGTTAAACAAAAGGGATTAAGGCACTTTACATTTAAACTCACTCTAAACATCTTTAAAACTAAATACATTGCTTTCTCTCTTACAGAGGCAAATCGCCCTTGTCTTTCAAAACATTTTTATAAACAACCTAAATGAAAGCATAGCTGAGGTTGACTCAATCAGGTATTTGGGTGTTACAATCGATACACATTTGAGGTGGGATCATCATGTAACTAGATTAGCCAAATTTTGCACAAAGTGTAACCTAAAAAGTATGTTAAATTAAAAATGTAGACAGGGTGTTTCCTAACCTCTCTGAAAAATCGAAGGAGGTGAATCCTCACCTTATTTTAAGACAAAAATGTGGTATAAAAGTTTTTCGCATGTCGCTTCGTTTTCAAAAAATTTGTATTTTTTTTTTATTTTATTAGTTAATGCCAAACGATATTCTAATGATATTTGTTAAACAAAAGGAATTAAGGCACTTTACTTTGGGTCAATTTTAAATTTTACAATTAGTTCATTGGCGGGGATCTGGATAAAACAGTACCTTAATTTTTTAGTTATTTTTCGTATTTTTATCATTATGTTGCGTCAAATGATACGAGTAGGCTTTGCTTCGTTCCATGGCAACCACATTTGTTTTCTCCGTAACATTTGTCTCCTGTTTAACATCTTTCAAATACTATCTTTTTGGATCGTTTTTGAATTTATTTGTACTACATTACATACTTTTCATTACCAATCAAGAAATGGCTCAGAATCATTTTATGTACGGTTTGGCAAATGAAAATGCGCTAGAGGCGAAACGTTTATACGCAGAACGTTTTCCTTATAGACGAGTACCGTGTTCGGAAACATTTACAAGATTGCACTTCAGGCTAGAGGAAACAGGTAGCTTTGCAAAAAGCAAAATAGGCGGCCGACCACTTACAGTTAGAACCGTACAACTTGAGGAAAAGGTCTTAAACATGGTGGAAGAATCTCCAGGCACTAGTACGAGGAAAATCGGGAACGAGTTGAATGTAAGTTACAAAGTAGTATGGAGTATCTTAAAGGACTATTTACTTTATTCTTATCACGTACAAAGAGTGCAAGCTTTGTTGCCTAGAGACTTTCCAGCTCGAGTTAATTTTTGTAACTGGTTTCAAGAAAATTCTTTAAGGGTCCTACATTTTTCTGCAAAAATACTATTTACAGATGAAACGAATTTTTCCAGACAAGGCATCATAAATTTTCACAACAACCACATTTAGGCGGAAGATAATTCTCATGCAATCATCGAAGGATATCACCAGTATACATTTTCTTTTAATATTTGGGCAGGGATTATTGGAGACAGCTTAGTTGGACCGTATTTTTTTCCAAATCGACTTACTGGTGATGTCTATTACAACTTCCTTAGAGATGAATTGCCAGAATTGATGGAAGCAGTGCCATTAAGAACGAAAACTTTAATGTGGTTCATGCATGACGGCGCTCCCCCTCACTTTGCAGTACGTGTTAGAAACTATTTAGATCAACAATATCCTGCTCGTTGGATAGGTAGAGGAGGACCTCACCCATGGCCACCCCGTTCGCCGAATCTGAATCCATTGGATTTTTATTTCTGGGATCACCTTAAACAACTCGTTTACACTACTCCTATTAAAACGGAAAAAGACCTTCGACTGCGTATTATTGATGGTTTTAATACGATTCGCGCCAGTCCCGAAATTTTCCAACACGTAAGAGACAATTTAGCACGTCGTGTACATGGGTGTTTACTGGCTCATGGAGGACATTTTCAGCAATCTATTTGACTTTTGTTCATGTGAGTTCATTATTAAAAGTTTTTAAATCCATTATTAAAATTATTATTGTTGCTTTACTAACTTTTTTAACACCCTATATTTCGAAAAAGAAGCGACATGCGAAAAACTTTTATAATACACCTCCTTCATTTTTTCAGAGAGGTTAGGAAACACCCTGTACATCTATGTAATTATTAATTAAATATCTCTTTATATAAGGAATCCTGGACAGCAAGGAATACTCTCAAGTTGTTCACCATGCACATTGAATCATGGAAGCAATAGAAAGAAAACTGTTAAATCGTTTAAATTAAGACGTAATGAAAAATTAAAAGGAGATGTATGTTGTGTTACCCGTAAGAATTTAGGATTAAGACGGAAGGTAATTTTATATTTTATGCCCATACATTTTTTTTTGCGCTGCCATAGCATCTGAAATTCTGGAAGAGATTATATCAGGCTTACCAAACGCTGAACAAGAAGCAGTAAGGACTTGTCTCGTTGCAAGTATTTTAAAAACAGACGCTATACGCTTGCCTGAAGTCACAAACATTTGCAACTTTCTTGCATATACGCTTTAATTAGATATATTGAATACTCTGTGATACAATATTTACACCAGTTTAAGCGATTGTTTATAGTTTTAAAATTATTGAATACTACTTATAACTTTAATCGTAAAATATAAACTTCTAGGCTTAGAAATATTGCACATACCACAATACCTAGGTGCAGCGTAACTTAAGGGAATGTTTCCTTATGGTGGTCTAAGAAAAAAAGTTCATATGAGCATGGGTCCGGAGTTACCCCATTTGTAAAATACAGGGTGTTAAATTTTTAATGAAAATAGTTTTTTATAATTTTTTTATCGTCAGGAACTTGGGGGCTCTGTATCTCCTTTAACGGGCACTTCTTAACGATTTCCAATTCTGTTGTGTACAAATA
The DNA here is from genome assembly GCA_963920685.1 of Polydrusus tereticollis. Lineage (NCBI taxonomy): Eukaryota > Metazoa > Arthropoda > Insecta > Coleoptera > Curculionidae > Polydrusus > Polydrusus tereticollis. The sequence continues at coordinate 92,078,582 of OY987331.1, forward strand.
TGGAAGGTGAGAAAGGAGAACCACTAATAGGCAAAAGCAAAAGTCCTCGATGTTTTAAGGGCGCACATATCAATTTCAAAGTTCCCTCTCCACTCGGTCTGGAACAAAAAAGCGTGGATGACAGCAGACATCAGACATCAGACAACGTAGCTTCACAAATTTAATTCCAAGATGAAGAAACGGAATAAAACAGTGGTATTGTTTCTGGATAATGCAACGCCTCATCTTAAAATTAGACTGGATAATGGCAAACTTGTTTTTCTTTCACCCAATGCAATCTCACATTGCCAACCTTTGACCGAAGCATTATTAAGAATTCTAAAATCCTCCACAGAAGCTACCTTATTAAGAGGCTTTTAACATGTATAGCCAGTGGTTGTCCTCTTCAAGAAATGGAAAATAATATTACCATAACCAACGCCTTGAGATGGATTTCGGTGACCTGGCGCAATTTGTTTCCAGGGACAATACAAAAATGAAATGCTCCCGAGAGGCGGTAAAATGTTGAGTGACTATTCAATGGTAAGTAAAAATTTTCATGCATGTTCTGGAAGATCTGGTCTTGACCGCAATAAATTTGGATGAAAATAATTTTTCGATGTTCTGTAGGTGTCAAAGAACCTGTGTGCAAATTTTCATCCATGTTGGAATTACTTTATCAAATTTTGCCCATTTAAATTTTGAAAAACTGTTATGAAGCGATGGCGACACATGGAGCAAAAAAAATTTTTTACATATTCTCAGACACGAACTCTAGCTCCCTGCCCAATTTTAAGTTTAAATGAGCAAATTTTTTTTCCCTCCTTTTTCCCATCTTTTTTTAGCTCCTGGAAGAGCTCTTTGCAAAGATCAAATCGGATGAAAATATTTTTCCGGTAATTGGGGGATTGCCTAGATGCCCTCCAGTAATTTTCATCCGTTTGGAAAATACTTTATGAACGCCGAATTTATGTATAATACAGATAATATTGACGACATCGAAGAAGAAGATAATATTCCGCCCGCACAACTGTTTCCTAATATTAAGGACGCATTTGTGAATTTAAAACAATTTGCCTCTATTGATAACGATTTGCCGACAGAAAGTGCAGAATTGACTATTATCGAGTGTATTGAAGAAATCTAAGAAGCGGATGAAATTACTAGCAACTTCGCAAGTTTGAAACGTTAACAATTTTGACAAGACTAAAAATATTTCTCAATTTCTAATAAAATGTGAATCTGAATTTTATGAAAATAAAATATGAAGCAATCATTTATTTCAGATTATTGTAAAAAATAAAAATTTCAAAGCAAACATACAGTACATTGTATAATATATAGGGTCGTTAGTATGTATGGAAACGGTCGATTATTTCTTAAAGTACCGGGTGTTCCACCTAAGGAGGTAATCGGCTATATCTCAGAAAGTAATAACACTAGGACTTTGGGAAAAAATATATATTGATAAAAGCGGCCAAGAGAAATTACTGGAAATTATTTTCAAGTTCGAAAAATGACCGCTAGGGGGCGTAAGAGAACTTTCGAAATAGAAATGCCGATTTTCTCTTGATTTTTCTTTATAAAAATATGTTAAAAATATAAGCATTGTAGTCTTCATAAAATTATGCAACTTTATGTTAGGAATCGTTTTTTTCTATTTTCAATAATAAAGTGGTGGGAGAAGGTCAAACTTTTTTCCTTTCAAACGCTGATATCTCTGCTTGGAGAAACTGATTTTATTCCACTTGGTCTTGAAAAAAAGCCCTTCTTTTCCTCTACACGTAGATCTGACTATACCATATTGATTCTGATGGTGGCCACTAGATGGCGTTTTTCCGTAATTTCTCAATGAATAAGGATTTTCTCAAAAAAATCAAATGTTATGATATGACTTTTTCATCATATTTTATTTTAGGCTTATAAAGGCTATTAAATAGTGGAATAAAAAATCCAGGTCCGTATTTAAAATAAAAAAGTTGATGATGGCCGCTCGAATTCGAAACGTCGGATTAAAAAACTAACCCCATAAGCTTGTAGAGGAGGAAAAGTTACTATAAGGAACTGAAAACCGCAACGTGATATATTTTGTTAAACTAGAGAAATTAGGGATAATAACAATTAATATGGAAAAATAGGCCGTTTTTTAAAACATTAATTATTAATCAATTAAATCTTTGGTTTAATCACGTTGCGGTTTTCAGTTCCTTTATAGTAACTTTTCCTCCTCTACAAGCTGATGGGGTTAGTTTTTTAATGTTTAGTTTTGCTTAAAAGGCGAATTTCTTTATTACACCTCGAAGTTATTTTAAAATAATGGCTTTATTTAATGCTTCATTTCACATTTAATTGATTTTAAATACAGGGTGATTTAGGAGGAAATGTCAGTATATTAAGTACGTTTTCGGGGACCCAAAATAAACATGAAAGTTCCTATAAACATGGGTCCTATTCCCGGCTATTACCAAAATACAGGGATAAACAATATTGAAATTAAAATTTTTATTAAATTATTTATAACAAGTAGGCTAGGTTTTATAGTAACAATAAAATATACATATTTTTAAATTGGCTTTATCTCATTTAATTTTAGTTCTGATAAATTTAAACAAAAATATTTAAAATTATTTACATAGAGGGTCGTTGGTATGTATGGAAACGGTCTATTATTTCTTAAAGCACAAGAGCCAGCCAAAAATATTCCAGATAAAAGTTGTAGGGTTCTTCATACTCTATCAGAATTTTAAAAAATTAAGTATACTGGATGAGTCAGAAAGCCGTAGAGAAATAAAGTTACTTTTTTTAATAAAACACCCTCTATTTTAGAATATTTTTGGATTTTACGTAAAATTGCAATTATTTTTTATTAAATGCATTATAAGTCTAAACCAAATAGTTTTCGAGATATCGACTTCTGAAAAATGACATTTTTGAATTTTGACAGCTTCTAGCTTTCTAACGGTACGTCTTAGAGTAAAACGACTTACATGTCCCTATCTCAGTTTTTACCTATCTTTCTAAAAGTGCTAACTTCCGGTTAAACCGGATGTAGCTCAAAAGCCGGAAATATAGTACTTCCGGTTTAACGGAAGTTGGTATTTTTGAGAAGATAATAAAAAAGTAAGATAGGGACATGTAAGCCGTTTTGCTCTATGGCGTACCGTTAGAAAGCTAGAAGCTGTCAAAGTTCAAAAATGTCATTTTTCAAAAGTCAATATCTCGGAAACTACTAGGTTTAGACTGATAATGCACTTAATAAAAAATAATTGTAATTTTATGTAAAACTCAAAAACATTGTAATATATGGGGTGTTCCATTAAAAAAAAGTAACTTTATTTCTCTACGGCTTTCTGACTTATCCTGTATACTTATCTTTTTTTAATTCTAATAGCTTTACAAGACCATAAAACTTTTGTCTTGAATACTTTTTGTTTTACTTTAAGAAATAATCGACCGTTTCCATACATACCAATGACCCTATATATATAGATGCTTATTAATAAACAAACACTGTAAAATGCAGAGCCTGTTTACCGACTAACATTTGAGGGTGGTCGCTATTGAGAAACTTTTCTGTAATAGGTAGGTGATAACCTAATACTTAAAGCCTTCCGGTTTTAAGGTTTTAATGATAATTTAATTTAATTTTACCATTATTTCGAAAACGGACAACTAGAACATAGTCAGCCCTATGATCAAATGCTCACTTTAACTTTTAACGTGAGTGTTTCCATGACAACAACCGAAAACAGCCTACTTGTTGATTTTTCACTGTGGTGAAGAAACAGCTGAGCTGTTAAAGTTATCGGATGTGATTGTCAGATTTAAGTGTCAGAATTCTTAACCTAAAAATAGTATAGATTTTAGATTTTAGAGAGAAAGTTTTATAGTGTGCGTTCGAGATACATTATTTTATGTCGTAAGTACCTATTTATATATTTCAATTGAATGCTTGTTTACATATTTACATTATTACAGCTGTTTTTTTTAGAATATGGATTGGAATCAAAGTATTAACCAGTAAAGAACACAGACACAAGACAAAGTTTATTTCAATTGGTAACTGTGACAAGTTTTCACCAAGAAAATGGTAAAAGAAAATATTTGATACGTAAAGAGGTTAGTTACTAAACAATTATTTGTATTTACCTACTAGGTACTTCATATTAAATATACTTTTAATTACTTTAGGGCTCCTAGTGGGAATAAAGATTATTAGTATTTGTATTTGTAGTCCGGCTTACACTTATGTATTAACATCAGTAGAATGTGGTTGCTGCATGAAAATTAAAGTAGGTACTCAATAATTTATCTGCTTAACAAAAATTGAGAACAACTTGTGTCAGAAAACTCACTTAGAAAAAAAGAGATTATGGTATGAGATGCTTTTCAACTAGACAGATAACTCAAGAGATTATTCGCAGTGAAAGCAAAGTATGTATTGTATAATTTTAGTTTTTTTTTATTTTAGCCTTTTTCTCAGTGATATAATGTGATGTTATAGGATATGACCAACCTAAAATTATCAGCACATATCAGGACTCACGAAGATTCCAATGTGATTAAACTCGATTCAATTTTATTCACTAATAAAAGGATCATTATCTAATAATGTGAAGGTAGGTCCCGTCTTAAAATATAGTACCTACCTGATTTTTTATTAGTATTGCTCAAACTTCTCTACTAGCACAGCTGCTTACGATCTCTTGGAATATATTTATAAAACAATAGATTCTAATTACTATACTATAGCTCTGTTTTTGGATTTAATACAATACAATACAATAGTATTTATTTGTTCAATAATAAGATGCTTACATTTACTATAAACATAATAAAAAAAAAACCAATAGGGGCTGTTGAACAATGTCTGGAGAGATTTTTGTAAATAACCATTTTAAATTTGTAATTACATTACATTTAGACAATGACAATTTTGATAAAATTACACATGCTTAAAATTGTAACAAACATTTAAAATTTAACACTGAATTATTCCTTTATCAGGATCATCAAAAAATTCATTAAGGTTGTAGAAGGCCTTACTGACTAGATATTTTGTTAAGGTATATTTTAGTTTATTCTTTGGCAGGTTTCTAATTTCGTCTGAGAAACAATTAAAAATTTTTATGATGCAGTATTTTACATTTTTTTGGAGGTATGTAAGTATAGTTATAATTTTCTGGTACTAAATTACTTTTATGGCGAGTGTCATAATCATGTTTCACATTAAAATCGAGGAAAAGATCCCTATTATCAAATACAAATATTACAGAGTCCAAAATGTACATACCTATTACCGTCAGAATATTTTTTTCTACAAAAACAGATCTACAACTTTCCTGCTGTTTCATCCTAAAAATACTTCGGATGCACCTTTTTTGCATGACTATAATTCTGTGTATTTCCGTTGAACTACCCCAAAATATCACTCCATATCTTAGCCCAGCGTTTGACTGCGTCGACACTGCCATCTTGCTCAGAAAGTTGCATGCTATGGGAATACGTGGTAATATTTCTGACTGGCTGGAATCATTTTTCTCTAATCGCCAAATAAGAGTAAAACTTTAGGGCTCCTATTCGGAGAAACTAAATATCAGATAGGGCGTTCCCTAAAGAGGCGTAATCTCTCCCTTGCTTTTTGCATTATTTATAAACGATTTGAAAAAATGATGCAACAGTAGTCATACCTGCTTCTACACTTAATCAACTACTTGAAATAACTTATACAATTCTGCTTAGATTTTCTGTTTGGTGCCAAACAAATCATCTAGTTGTTAACACAAATAAAACCCATTACATGGCATTCTATAAAAAGCAGCAGGTTCCTGATTTATACTTAAAATTGAATAATAATTTTATTACAAGAGTAGAACAATGCAAGTTTCTGGGTCTTCACCTAGACTCACAATTAAAGTAAACAGCCCATGTAGACAATGTTGCTGCAAAACTAAACTGCTTATTATGCCTTTGTCAACTTAAAAACCTTTATGAACCCCAAACAATTGTTAAATATATATTATTTTTTGGCCCACAGCCACTTAACTCTTTTTGTGCTTTACTGAGGACAAACTACTCAGAACTTCAAAGATTATTTATTCTTCAAAAAAAAATTATTCGTAAAATCTACTCCTTAAGCCCACTTGAGTCATGCAAAGAAACCTCTCGGCAGCATTAGATTCTCACACTTCCAGGTATTCTGATTCTTAGTGCACTGATGTTTGTTAAAAAACACTCCTACAAGTTTTAATATACTTCAGATATAACACTAGAAACTCAAATAAAATCTATATTTCAGGCTACAAAACATCATCATATCGGAAAAGCCTATCTTAACTTCTAAAAAATGTCCTAAGCTCTCTTTTAAAACTATTAATCGATGAACACTCCTTGACATATCTCGGTAGATCATTGTACTCTTTAAGACCTTTGAAAAATAAAGAATTCATAGCTCTCCTGGAATTAGTCCTCTTGATATAAAAATCATTTCTATTTCGAGTAGGGTAATTATGTACATCACTGTTATGGGCAATAAATCCACCAAGGTAAGATGGGAGAAGACCATTTAATAACTTATATATAAAAGCCATGGCCAAAAATTGTGTGTCAGAGGTTACAATGAGGATGGTATATATTTGCCATCTTCCACTCAGTGATGTCCTATGCAGTCCTGACATGAGGCTGTGCAAGCCAGTCAGGGCAAGTTTTTGGTCTGCAGAGGATAGTAGTTTGAATAACTCTAGGACTAGGCTGGAGAAAAAACTGCAGATAGGCATTTATACAGCTAAAAATTCCCACTTTTCTATCTCAGTACATATTAAAGTGCCTGTTACAACCCTACATAAAAGGTCTCGCTTTCATCTACTATAAACTACATAGTATCTTATTCGACGTTAGTAATGTGTAGACATTTTAGTTTTTGCTTTCTGCCATGGGGATAATTACTATACAATTTAAAAATATGTTAAAATAAACTTGATTTATTTTTGAATTTCATTCCAAAATTCTCATTCAACAAACCTTTTTTGAGCAATCATAAAAGTAGGTTTGTCAAATGGGAAACTTCAGGAGTGACATTCCAGGATGCCCTGTAGCTAGGTAAAAAATTAATTTGTAAAAAGCTGTTAACAATTTTAGGTTTTTGGAATATCTAGTTGCAGTAGATAGAGAAAACCCCACCACATGAAACACAAAGCCATGAGACATGACACTAGTTTGCTGCTTCCAGTTGTAATTTTACGTTATAAAATGTAAATTTGGTTTAACAATTAAGTTACTCCTGTAATTTTAGATATTAATTTAGTAAAACCATTATATAAACTATTTTCGTTGTTACTTATTTATTTATTAGCGAGCAAAATCACATTTACAATTTTTACAAAATCTGGTAGGTAGGTACTGCTAATAATATTCAACACGATTGTCAAGACTAAAATAATATCGTATCAAGAACTTGCTAAATTTTTTTTGTATTTTGGTTTCACGACAAAGCTATAATATTTTTCAGTTTAAAAAGAAGTTAGTTAACGTTAGAATTTTATATGTGTCACTTTCTGCTTACTAAAAAAAGTAACCCAAAACTCAAAAGAAACTTGTTCAAAACAAAATCGTATTAGGGAGTATTTTATTTATTATTTGATAATTATTATAAAACTGTAACCTTGATTGTTTAATCCTTTTGGTGATGTTTTGAGACAGCTTCTTTATGTAATATTAAAATTAGTGTGAAAACTAGAAAATTTTCGATCAGGAAATCATAAGTATACTGTTCCCTGTACCTCCGGAAAAACGTGGTAATTTAACCAATTAATATTTTAAAACCCCTTAACATGTCTTTAATAATTTAGAGTTGACCTTGTTCGTTACTGACCTCGTCGCATTTTAATTAATATAAAAAAAAAATATATTAAATCCGGTCCTAAATCAACATATATCTCCACCTAAAATAAAAGTAACTAGAATGTGATACATGCCATAAAAATGTAACCTCAACTAACTTCTTTCTAAACCGAAAGATACTATACCTACTGTTTTTGCGATAAAATTTTAAGGAAGTCTCAGAGATACCTTCAATCTTCATACAGGAAATATAAAAAGAGTCATGTTTTTAAACAATGCTGTTATGTTAAGCGATTCTTTTAGAATTTTAGTATACCTAAAGTTATCTAAAAGTAATTTCTATAATTTAATATTTTTATTATAAATATGGGGCTGTACCCTGTTCCTGTCGCGACTTTACTGGCATTATTTTCTTCTACATCTCAATTTCTAATCCTGCCCATTCTATACTAGTTCTTCGTATTGCATCCAGCTGCTTCTGCCTCATTTGCCTACAAACAAAAAATAGTAAAATAACATTCGAACTTATTTAAATATTTCTAGTATTAACTTTGCTCTAGGCTACCATTCCTCGATAGTAATATTTTAGTTTCTGAATTTTACAGGTGCATATGTTCTTTGTTAGGATACTGGTAGGTATAAAAATAGGACTGAATGTTTTTTTAATACTAGTAGACATCATCTCGATCTAATCAAATTATTAATAAAATGGTAAAAAAAAGGTTTAATAAGATAGAATGTTGATATTTTTATTAAAAATAAACAAAGGAATGCTCTGCATAGGATAGATAGGATAACTAACCTGAATCCTTACCTTATGAGATATTTTTACAAGCACTTAGGTAAGTATACAACAAAAATATCTACTCTCTATTCTATTTCTAACTTTAAAACTGTTGTAAATATTTTAGAAAAATGGATCAAAGCCCAACGAATACCAAGGGACAAAGCCCTTACTCTCACTTTTGTATTCCTACCTGGGCTTTTGAATTGTGACCCTAGTGTTTCAATTTTTTATAAACATTAGGTACCTACTAAAAGATCTATAAATACAACACAAGTTGTGTAATTTGTACGAAACAATACTTGGTTGATCCAGGTTTTAATAATTATCTAGTATCTAGCTACCTAGTTTAAAAACTTACCTCTATTAGGTATAAATTGTTGCCAAAGCTGAATTTAACTTTAACATCATGTATTTTTCAGCTTGTAAATTATAGGAAACTATTTGAAGGCTTCAATAAATATTAAAAAATGGTATAATTCTTATATTTTATTCACTTCTACGTGTAATTCAGTAGCTGGTACGGATTTAGGTAAATAGAAGGAAATCTCCTCGAAATTCTCTCCTCTCATGTTTTGTTATGATCTAAAAGGTATAAAAGTCACTATAAGGGAGTTGTAAATCAAATCAAATCAACTTTGTTCAGTAATTTCAAGATTTTTAAAGTAAAATAATCTGAAAGTAAAATCCTTTGTAAAAATCTATACCAACAATGTACTTACAATTGTGTTTTTAACTTACTGTTATTAATATATTTCCATTTCTTTATAAAAAACGAGCTAATACATCTAACAAACGTTGCATTTTTCACCAAAAACTATTCGATTACTAATTTTTGAAGCAAAAATTGCCCAAAATCAACAAATATGTGAATAAAACCCAGCTGTGGCCGTCACCCGCTCGCAAAAGTTCATTGACCGCTTGACAACTTGACATTTCCAAACAATCTTCAAAATTTCCGCGATTGATAACCGAACTCGTCCCTGATTGGCTCAAATATGCTAAAGTACTCACTTTAAGGATTGCGTCACTCCTGTTTAGGATGACGAGATCGAGAATTAACACGACCGTTAACTGTAGTTGCATCATACCAAAATGGAAAATAGCATTGGATTTTAACCCACTCACTTTAATTTTGAAATTAACGGCTCGCGTTAACTTGTGAGTTTGATCATAGGTCTGATTATAGGTTTTAGATAGACAAATAGCAATATTTGACATAATGTATAGGGTGTCATATTAAAAAAAGTAAAGTTGATATCAAAAAGTTTACTTTTGAGGCACTCTGTATACTCCCAGTAAAAGTAGATTTTTCAACCAAGAATTATTTCTCTTGAAACTTTTTTATATCATAATCAGTTAAGACGATATTTCGTGTATAAATAGGGTTGGACGTCTTATATTCTTGAACCCGTACTAAATACTTAGAAATATCTTGTGTAACATTTATACCTTTTATAAGCAAATTTTGCTTTGTTTCCCTTTATTGAACATTTTTTTGGTTGGGCGTTGACAAGATGGTGCTTCACTAAATGAGGAAAATAACCGCTTACAAATTTAGTAAAATATTTCGTTTATTCTTAGTCTTAAAGAGGTCATTTGGCATTTTTTATGTCATTACATTTTCTGGAATAGTTTGTAATTTTAGTACGAACCGCAAAAAAATTTAATTTTTAGACTAATCTAAAGCTAGATTTATAAACTAGAAAAGTTGACGAGATTGAAGTTATGTTCAAGTTGGTGAGGTTCGATATTCGACAGTTCAGAATATGGTATTTATAAAGTCAGTAGTGAAGTTCGAAAAGTTGTTGTTTGATTGGTGGAAGTTTGTGTCCAATAGAATGAATTAAAATATTTCAATATTTTGAATAAAATCCAGTAACAACAAATAAGTGACATCACTCTACATACTATCCACTTGGTCTTTTTCAATTTTCCGGCACAAGACACAAATCTAACCTTACAACAAAAAGAAAATACAAATCATGTAAACAACGAATCACATGACTTTAAAATAGCGTCTTCATTGGTCGAAAAGAACTTTCTGAACTCCGAACATAAAAATTGGTTATCTCGAACTACCCGGGAACTTTTTGAAACTATCGAACTTTGCATAAACTGAGTTTATAAATGGAACTGAGTGTTTCTTTCAATTTAAATCGAATTCTTATTTCCAACGCCAACTGAACCTTAGCTTTGCGAACTTTTTGAGTTTATAAATCCAGCTTAAAGCATTTAAATTAATCTAGGAACAATACTATATCCTATAGCAAGTTGGGTCGCGTTCGCTGCCGCGGTAACTTGCTGTTTACGACTATAAAGACAGATATAGTCTATACGAAGTCAATCAGAATACCAAAAAAAAATAGTCATGTATCGGGTCTGCGAAGTTTACCAATAAATTTTAAATAAAAATTACCTAATTTTATAATGATTAGACCGCGTATGAATTTTTTCCCGCCCACGCCTTCCCAACCGGCCGCTTCTAGTAGATGGAACAAATTGTGGTGGACACAAAATAAAATAATGTCTAAAAAATGTGTGTTCCACTGCGGTTTTTTTCACCTGTTGCCATTGAGAGGGGACAGTGGTGTGGTTTTATTATTAAAATAAGAGGAAGTAGATTTAGTTTATTCTTCTAAATTTAAAATTTTATCGAGTGTCTTAAAAGTGTGCCCGAGTGTAGTGTTTTCTAAGTTATTTTGTTGTTGTTGCCGTTGCTGTTGTTACTGCTGTTATTGAGTGTCGTGTTTTCTAAATTGTTTTGTTGTTGTTACCGTTCTTGTTGTTGTTATTTAAATATTTAATCAAGATTGCTTTGTGGAGACCTTTTGATGTTTCTGATAATGAAATGGACAAAAATATGGAAGCCGATTCCATGGTGGAGCCGTCAGAATTTTATAATAAAGACTTACATGTTCAAACACAGAGACTTATTTTAAATATTTACACCTGCTTAAAAAGTGAAAGCCGTCTGGCCTCACAAAACGAAATTTTAAAAAGGATTGGTGAGCTCACTAAACTTGCTATAACTATAATTTACACAATGATTAGAGCAGGATTACCATCAACCATTCCGTAAAGCAAAAAAGAGCTAATCAGAAGCTTAAAAAATTTGATAATGGTGACAAAGAAGTTGTACGCCGAGTCGTATATCAATATCAACAAAACTAGGAAAACAATGTCCCGACATTAGAAATGATTCAGGATAAGTTACGGGATTATCCTTATTATGAATATAAATCTCTGGAGAACTTGCGTAGTGTTTTGCCAAATTGCGGTTTCAAGTACAAAAAATTAAACAAAAGAATGGTTATAATGGAATCGTCTCGTATCGTAGCATGGCGGCAAGAATATTTTCGTAAAATTAAGGTATATCGCCAATTAAATAGGAAGATAGTGTACCTTGACAAAACTTGGTTCGACACACACGACCTTGTTAAATATGGTTGGGTGGATGATAGTAATAAATGCACACTAAATGGACCTTGCTCTCGCGGTAAACGTGTTATCATACTACACGCAGGCAGTTATAAGAGTTTTGTTCCTAACCCTTTATTATTGTCAGCCAAAAATATAAAACACTCATCGGCTGACTACCATGAAGATATGACCGCCAGTCTATTCGAAAAGCGGTTTATTGAACAATTGCGTCCAAATATATCTCCAACTTTGTCATTGTTATGGACAAGGCATCCTATCATTCACGTCTACAAAACAAAGTTCCTAACAGTAGCACAAAGAAGGGTGAAATTCTTGAAAAGTAGAAACATGAAAATTCCTCAAAATGCTTCAAAAAAGGTGTTATTGGAAGCTATAAAAAAGAAACCATTAAAAGGGAATATGTAATGGACGAAGTATGCGAAGCACATGGTCATACTATTTTACGTCTCCCTCCCTATTACTGTATATTTAATCCAATCGAGATGATTTGGGCTGCAGTCAAGAACAAACTAAGAAAATATAACCAATCCCCAACTGACAATGCTTTTGTACTTGGAAATATAAAGACAGTCGTTGATGAAGTAAACGACAGTGGTATATGGATGAAATGTGTCCAGCATGTCATAGACAAGAAGTGTGAATATTTTATTTTACCGGCAATTGATCCCATTATTATATCCCCAATTACGAAGTCAAGCTCTGAAAGTTCGGATAGTGAATTTTGACTTTTCATCAAATTCACAGGCAGTAAAATATAATGATAAACGGGTAAGTGTTTTCTTATCATTACTATATACAATGCTAATTAAAAAAAAAATAGATCCGTGTAGTTATATGAAAGTTATTGGGAATAAATTTTTATAATTATAATTTAAATGTTGCGCCACAATGCCCCCTCAATAGTTTTTATGATGTTTCAATTGGTTTTGTATACAGCGTGTAACAGAAGTATGGAACGCTTTAAATATCTTTAATACCGTTTGTCCGATTTAGCTAAAACTCGGTATCCGTATATAAGAGATTATCGCGGAGCTGCTAGTAATATTTGCAATGTTGCCAAATTTACAGTTCTTTAGCAATTTAAAATAATTTTTTTTTAAATGGAACACTCTGTATGTTATTGAAAAAAATGATTCCGCAACAAATTCTAAATAACTTTTATATAAGTTACTTAATGCCTAAATCTAGCCATTTTTTTGATATTGGGGTTTAAATATTATAAGAACTTCTTATCCAAGAAGTAGGTCTTGGAAATTTGTGACAGAATTAAATTCTGACAGCGCCATTGACAAACTTTTCAGAAGGTATTTGTGCTTCATAATTTATCAGTTTTAATAATTCTTAAAATGGATTTACTAACGGAAACACTGCGAATAGAAATATTAATGATATTGGGTTACGGGGATCGAAGGCGAACACAGCAGGAGGTTGCTGAGATTTTTAATGATAATTATCCCAACCGAAATCCAATAGCACGGTCCACAATAAGCAAAATTTTAAAGAAATTTAACGAAACTGTCCATGTAAAAGACATTTCAAAATCTGGGCGTCCAAAAATTGCGACAAGCGGCGATAAAGCTTTAGATATTTTGCATAGCATAGAGGAAAATCCACACCTCTCTACTCGAATTATTGGCCTCGATTACAACACATCGCACATGTCGGTAGATCGCGTATTAAAGTGTGAGAAGTTCCACCCATACAAAATTCACCTGGTTCAAGAACTCTCTGAGGATGACTTTGACAGGCGTTTAAGATTCATTGAGCAAATGATGGATTTGTGTAATGCTAATCCAAATTTTATTAATAAAATAATGTTTTCCGATGAGTCGACGTTCTGTCTTAATGGAAATGTTAACCGGCATAATATTCGTTATTGGTCCAAAGAAAATCCTCATTGGATTCGAGAACAGTACACCCAATTTCCGCAAAAAATTAATGTTTGGGCAGGCATTATAGGACAAAGGATTATTGGTCCATTGTTTATGGATTATAATTTAAATGGCGATAGATATTTGCAGCTCTCAAGAAATGAAATTGTTCCTGCTCTTGCGATCCTATTTCCAAATCCTCGTAAGTCAGTTTCATTAAAGTAAATTAAAATTGATTATCAATAAACAAAATTTTAGACAACGTTGCGGGATTAAATAACGAAGTATGGCTGCAACAAGACGGTGCACCACCACATTACGCCAGACAAGTACGGGAGTATCTAAATGAAGTATTTTTTGAAAGATGGATAGGGAGACGGGGTACAATTTAGTGGCCAGCTCGGTCACCAGATCTGACACCACTCGATTATTTCTTGTGGGGATATTTAAAAATTGTGGTCTACAAGACAAAGCCACATGATATAGAAGACCTAAAACAAAGAATTGAAGTTGAGTGTCGACGAATCGAAGAAACAGATATTTTTTCTAATGTTTTAAATACTTTTCCGCAATATTTAGCATATTGCCAAGAAGTAAATGGAAGGCACTTTAAACATCTAATTTAATTTCTTTATTCTGTAATAAGTAAGTTTAAATAATAATGACCTTACAATAATGTTTCAATAAATTCTCAATTTTCGAGCTCGAATATTAAAAAAATGGCTAGATTTAGACATTAAGTAACTTATATAAAAGTTATTTAGAATTTGTTGCGGAATAATTTTTTGGAATAATATATAGGGTGTTCCATTAAAAAAAAAATTATTTTAAATTGCTAAAAAACTGTAAATTTGGTAACATTGCAAATGTCACTACCAGCTCCGCGATAACCTCTTATATACGGATACCGAATTTTAGCTAAATCAGACAAACGGTATTAAAGATATTTAAAGCGTTCCATACTTCTGTTACACGCTGTATACAAAATAAACTTAATTAATTCGGTAAAATGTTTTCCATTCCAAGCGTTGCACGCCGCCCATGCTTCAGAAAGAAGTTGCCGGCTGTAACCCGAATTCAATTTCTTTGCTATTCCGATTGACTTTGTATATACTATAGCAATCTACATCACCCTTTCTCCGTTGCTGGGTAACGGAGTAGATACCGACAGGAGAAAAAAAATAATTTTTAATAATTTCTTTTTCTTTCCCAAAAACAGTGTTAGAGAAAGTATAGTCTAGAACTCGTATAAAATGGCATTTCCGACTTGCTATAGAATATACAAGTAAAACCTCTACTTGCGCCCGCCTCTATAAAGTGGTCACCTGCGTTAGACGACCGGTTATGAATTCCCAATATTTAAAAATGTAAATCCCATTTATACTCCTCTTTACGGACCCATCTGTTAAACGACCGCGGGCACTCATCATCGAAATTTTTAGTAACTATTAATGCTAAAAACACCCTCCAGTAGAGGCAGTAAAACCTGACCCGACAATTCCTAAAAAATATAGGTACATACATTAATTATTATTACTTTATTATAGGCGGATCAATTCAATCTGATTTAGAGGCTGGTAAATCGGTTATTAACATTAGTTTTGTTTTGAACAGTTTTTGTGTATTTTAGGACTAACGCGAACATTTGAAGATCGTGGAAAAAAGGAAATGTCTTTCTTTACGCGGAAAATTGAAATAATCGAGGAAAGTGAAAAAACAGGTTCAACTATCAGGAAATTGGCTAACAAATTTCAAGTGGGTAAGACCCAAGTGACTATGTTGCTTAAGATAAAGCAGAAGTTAGAAATCTATTTTAAGAAAGGGGCAACGGTAAAAAGAAAAAAAAATTCCTACAACCTAAAGACTGGCGTCCACTGCTGTTATTTTCAACTGGTTTGGTAAGGCGCGAAACAAGCACTTACCAATATGCGGGCCCATAATTCAAGCAAGAGCTCTCGAATCTGCTCAATATCTAGGACTGGCATCAAATGGATGATTAGAAAAATTTCGTCGTCACCACGATATTATCTTCAAGAAAATATATGGCGAATCAGCCGATATCAATTTCGAACACGTGGCTGCTTGGAAAGAAAGGGTATTGACCATTTTAAAGGATTATGCCTATGTCTCTACTGTCGTGCATTGCCAACAAAAACATATACATTGAAAGATGACTAGTTTACAGGAAAAAAATAGCAAAACAACGATTCACAATTCTGTTCTGTTCAAATATGGAAGTTGAGAAGGCAGAACAACTTATTATAGGTAGAAGCAAAAATCCACGACGTTATAAGGGCGCACAAATCGATAAGTTACCTCTCCAATGGGTCTCGAACAAAAAAGCGTGAATAACAGCATGGCTTTACAGATTTGACACCAAGATAAAGAAGCAGTTTGATTATGTCAACCATAATGTTCTTCTTCAAAAGATGAAGAAATATGGCATAGTTGGAAAGCCTTATGACTGGATCCATTCATTTGTTGAATACCGCACACAATATGTTAGTGTTAAAAACTTCAATGGACAGTCGAGGAGGTTGATAAATTCGTCAACTGTGGATATTAATGTAGGGGTTTCATAGGGCTCTGTTTGAGGTCCTGTGTTGTTTTTATTGTATTTAGATGGTATAGATCATGTAGGTCCGGAGGCACATCGTACAGCTTTTGCTGATGACGTTTGTTTTCTTATTTCGAATAAGTTCTCAAATATTCTCAAACAAACATCTAGACAAAAACAGGTAGAAAACATAGATCTTCGTATCGATAATAAATCCTTATGCCAAATTCGTAACATCAGGTTTCTCGGTATATGTCTGGATGAATGTTTAAACTGGAGGGATCATTGTGAGCAAACTAAATTCATCATATTATCTGCTGATAAATTTAAGATCTATTCTGGACAAAGATCATTTGGTGATGTTATACTATGCTTATATTGAATTACACCTAAGATATGGGCTAGTATTTTGGGGTGTTTCTACACTAAGTAAAAATGTTTTTATTAAACAAAAAAGAATTTTAAAATGTATAGCAGGTGTTCCTGGTCGGCATAGTTGCCGAAACCTTTTTAGAAAATTTAAGATATTGCCTCTTCCTTGTTTGCTTATACTAGAATTAGCTATATTTATATATTGTAATAAAAGTGGTTTTACTCACAATAAGGACATTCACGGTCTCGCAACAAGACATAACTTCTGCATCCCAAATGCTAGAGGTAATATATCATACAATTCTGCTCGTAATCTTGGTGTTAGGATATTTAATCACTTGCCTGAGGATATAAGAAGTTCTCCTAGCCTTATGAATTTTAAAAATAAGCTAAAGACCTATCTAATTGTTGACTGCTTTTATAGCATAGATGAGTTTTCAAGTCGTGTGCCACAAAAGTGTTAAATGTGTGTTAAGTGTTTCTACATAGTTATATGTTGTATCTTTTTTATTTATTTTACTCTATTTAGCTTGTAAATCTTAGGTTTAGCTCTTCTTGACTATTCCCCTACAATTATTATATATTGTCTTTTGGGAAAATAAACGATTTGATTTAAAGAGTGGTGTTGTTTCTGGATGATGCAACGTCTCATCCCAAAATACACCCTCACAATGCCAACCTTTGACCAAGGCATTATTCAGAATTTTAAAATGCTCTACAGAAGCTACCTTATTAAGAGACTTTTAAAATGTATGGAGAGTAGTTGTCCTTTTCAAAAAATCGAAAATAATATTACCATAACCAACGCCATGTCCCCAGTAATAATACCAAAATGCTTTATGAAAGCCGGATTTTTGTGTAATACAAATAGATCGACGACTTCGAAGAAGAAGATAATACTCCACTCGCACAACTGTTTCCTAACATTAAGGACACATATGTGAGCTTGAAACAATTTGCCTCTATTGATAACGATTTTTAAGAACAGAAAGTGCAGAATTGACTATCATCGAGTATATTGAAGAGATCCAAGAAACGGATGAATTTACTCCCAACTCTGAGACAGAGGAAGAAATACCTGAACTTGCTACAGTGTCGAAAATATTAAGCCCATCTGAAGCCCGCTCAAGTTTAAGAGACTTAGAAAACTTTTTAATAATGTTAACAATTTTGACAAGTCTCAATTACTATTAAGATATGAGTCTGAATTTTATATTAAAAAAAAATAAAAAATATGAAGCAATCATCATTTTCTGATTTTTTTTTGAAAAATAAGAATTTTAAAGCAAGCATACAGTAAATTGTATAATATAATATGTTAGTATGTACGTGCAGTATATACATATTGGTAAACTGGCTTCATCTCATTTACTTTTAGTTCTGATAAACTTTAACAAAAATATTTAAAATTATTTACATATATGTAGGTACTTATTAATAAACAAACACTGTAAAATGCAGACCAGCTGTTTTAATTTTTCTCTATTAACCGACTACCCTTGTTAACTGATCAACATTTGATTCTCCGAGGGTGGTCACTATTGAGAAGTTTTACTGTACTATTGAGAGTAATAATAATAAGCTTCTGCTTTAACTAAACGAGGTAACAATAAGCGTATCTATTTTGTATATGCACAGAAAGACCGCTGGACAAGTTCAAAGCGGACGAACTGTACGAGTTATTGACGTCACCGCCTCGCGAGCATTTTATAACGGTACTAAAAAGTACACTTAAAGCTTAATATTTTACTCGTCAAACACTACAAGAACAAGTTGGGTGTATAAAAGAAAACTAACCCTTTCCCTTCCAAATATGTTTTAAACTTTAGACGACAAATCACGGACATATTAAGTCCCTATGTTTATAGATTAATAGTTGAAGTTAATATGGCACTAAGATATTCTAGATGACGTTCTGATAACCACTTATAGTAATTGTGTAATTTTTTATTAACTGTAACATAAATTATTAATTATTATGAACGAGCACTAAGCGATCGGCATGTTTACCGCCATGATCCTAACTAGAAGGGTGGACGGCGTTGCCATAGTCTATGGTAACTCACCTATTAGTAGAACGGTTTAATTTACGAACGGACCTGGCTTCTCAAGAAAGAACATAACAAACTGTCATAATTTGCATATCAGACAAGAAGATATCGTACATGCAATAATGCAAAACAAGCACCAAGATGATTTACGATTAACATCACTGAGCTTCATTTCATTAAGAAGAAATTGAATGGTGCTCTGAGTTTACAATTCTTATGACAAAATGCACCTACCCTGGCAAACAAGGGCTCAGATGCAATTTATTCACGATAGTCTTCCACCATTTAAGCAACGAATTGCGACGTTATTTATCTGAAAATAATTATTTTGCTAATATCGGTAAATACCTGTTTTATGGCTACCAAGGTCTCCTGACCTAAATCCATTACATTTAATTTCTTAGGGTCATCTCAAAGGACTTGTTTATTCAAGGCCAGTAAACACAAATAAAGAGATGCTTGAATGGATAACTCATCAGCGCCATCAAATTCGAGACGATCCTGTAATGTTATTTTAAGCACAAATGTTTAACCAACCTCCTTTTTGTATTAATTATTTACTAATTTTTAACGGTTTACCTAAATTATTCATTTTTGCATCTTCGCATATGATAAACACACATTAACATAAACTATATAAATATCTACGAACAACCTTGCTGAGCCAGCACGTCTCGGTACCGGCAATATACCGGGTAAGGTAGCATGCTTGAAGTCCAAGTCCATAAAATATTATAAATAGAGACTTTTTAGATTTAATAAACCAGTATTCAATTAACTACTAATATACTCATTTACCCCAATCTACCCCCTGCGGTAGAGCACAAGACCTCAAATGGAACCTGTCAACAAAATCAACTATTCCCGAAGAGCATAGGGAGATTTCACGAATAATTATTTTTTGTAGAATATAATATAATCTATGAAGTTCCCTTGTAAAGCAAAAGAAAGTGGCTCTAGGCCAGAGCATAATATTGTTTGGGGTTCATAAAAAGGTTTTTAAGTTGATAATCGCAGCATTGTCTACATGGTCTGTCCACTTTAGTTGTTAGTCTATGTGAAGGGCCAGAAACTTGCATTGCTCTACTCTTGTAATATTAACAACTAATTAATTTGTTTGCCACTAAACAGAAAATCTAAGCAGAATTGCATAAGTTATTTCAAGTAGTTGACTAAGTGTTGAAGCAGATATGACTACTGTTGCGGTGTTGCATTTGCCTGCATATAATATTACCTTTAATTTAATATTTCGTATTAAATAATTTTCCAAATCGTTTATAAATAATGCAAAGAGCAATGGAGAGATTACGCCTCCTTGAGGAATGCTCCTGAGCACCCTGGGTACGACGTCTTATCTCGAGTAGTCGTAATCATAGGGCTGAAATGCTTCCCTCAACTGGTACTTCAAATCGTCCCAACTCTTAAGTAAACCTGTTCTAAACCATAAAAGAGCACCTCTAACGAAAAATTCTGGTGCGGCCCGAAGTAGTTGCTGTTTAGAAACACCACGAGAACGACGTATCTCCTCTACCAGTTCTAAAAAGTTATTAACGCTAGCGTCCATCATATAGAATTTTCCATCGGATTATGTCAAATGATCGATTATCATCTGCGGCAATTCTACCGCAACCAATCAACAAGATCAACCTGTCCCGAAGAGCACAAGATCTCAAGTGGAAATAGTCAGCAAAAAATGAAAAAAGACTTTTGGAAAATATGGTCAACTGAATACCTAAGCAGACTACAGATGCAGTACAAATGGCAAGAAAAGTAAGGCAGCTACATCACGAAGAAACCCAGCATGTAAACCAAAAAAAATCGTATCGATAAATATTCAAACAAATATAATAACAAAAACAATAGAAAACTGCATTGAATCCAAACAAATCAGTCTCAAGCCAACAAGCAGTATACGTCACGCACTACTATGAACCTTGCTCGTCACCTACTAGGCCAACTATACAATTAGTAAGCCAGAAAAGGGTTCTTACATCAAACATCTGGGATATTCAAGAATTGAGCGAGGAGTCTTAGACACACAGCAGTAAAGAATATCGAAACAAACACCAACTGTGTCATTGACGAAGTCTACCAGCGAGTTAGTAGTCCTACTTGCCAAGCCCAAAATAACATCGTCATCCTACAAACATCGCAGGACTGCATAATCAAGATAAAGCAAAACATCCTTACCCAAAAGGCAGTTACTCAAAGCCACAATAATAAAAATTAACACCAACCAAATCTATAATGAACCAACCTAAATTGACGTTGAACGTATTTAAAGTAAGCGACAATGAAAACCTTACTGCTATCAACTTCAGTGAAGGAAGATTTCGCCAACAGCTGCAAGATGCCATTTGGCAATATTGTTCATATGGGGCGTCCGACATTAATACAAGATTATCCCGTCAACCATCCAAAGGCAATTGACGACCAAAAGACAATCCCAGAGACGCTGGTATGACGGAGCTAAAGCCCCATCAAGCGAGACTGGGGAGAATGTTTAACCAATCTTTTTTATTTTAATTTTTTACTAATTTTTAATATTTTACTTAAATTAATTATTTATTCATCTTTGTATATAATAAGCACCCATGCACGAAATACTAAACTTTATAAGCACCTACAAACAACCTTGCTGAGACGTGCTGGGTCTCGGTATCGGCAATAAACCGGATAAGGTTGCATGCTTAAAGTCCAAGTTCATATGTTATTAATAAATAATAAATAGAAATATTTTAGATTTAGTAAACCACCTTTCAATTAACTAACATTATACTTATACCGAAGGATAAAAAAGCGTACTGAATTACCGAGAGTCCATTTTGAACAGACACCAATCAAAAGTTTAAATCCTCTCGAATAATATGAAGTGTCTAAACTAGATTTTTTCGAGAATGATTCATTTCTCGAAGCAAATGAATTTGAATTGTTTGGCCCACATATACACGGTGCTATCAAAGCTAGAACCTAAAACGTTAGTCACTAGGTGCTCTTTTAAGGTCCCATTGCTTCAGTTAAAGAGCACCTTAGAAGAAAAATATATACAGGGTGGCGCACCAAAAACTTTTCAATTAGGTTTATTTACTTGTTAATAAATAAATCAAAATTTGCTCGAACACGGGAACTTTAGTTCTCAGGGTGACATATTTTTTTGCTATTTTCATCCCTCCTGCTTGAACCCCTACGACGAGGTGGCTTTCACCCTTAAAATCTTAAATGAAAAGGATGGTCGAGCGATAGCTTATTTTAAAAGGAATTAAATTGTCTTTCCAACGGAACCTTGCTCGTTGAATTTGGCTTAGTACCTTTCGAGAAATTAAATGGTAAACAAATTTGTGCTAAAATGTAAACAATTAAATGGTAAAAAATATGTATTTATATTTCAGTGTGTTCAATAACGAATTAAAATGACGTATACTCTTCAAGAAAGGGTTGAAATTATTTGAATTTTTTTTAGATGTAACGATTGTTCTCGAGCTGCCGCCCTGTCTTATAATGAATTCCATCTAAATGCACACTTGTCTCATACTTACGTGCTACAATTAGTGGCAAAATTTCGTGAAACAGGATCAGTGCTAAACAAAAAAAGGATTGTTAAAAATCCTGTAAGAAATGAAGCTGTACAAGTTGCAACTTTGGGTTATATTGCCATCGATCCCACACTTAGCACGACGAATGTGTCTGATGTATCGGGTGTCTTGCGTAGAACAATTCAGTGTACTTTAAAAACGCATAAGTTCCACCCCTATAACATAAAACTGGTATATGAACTTAATGAAAACGATGACGATCGCCTTTTGCAATTTTTCGAGTTAATTAGTTAATTGATCATTCGCAATCCACGATTTATTTTTAACATTTGTTTCTCTGATGAATGCACTTTATTTCTTCACGGTACTGTCAATCGACAGAATTTCAGGTATTGGCCGGATTCCAACCCTAGAATTTTTAGAGAAGTGCATACTCAACATCCCGAAAAATTAAATGTGTGGGCTGGAATTTTTGGGGACCGTATTATTGGGCCGTATTTTATACCTGGAAATTAAGCAGGTAAATTTGTACCATAACCTGTTGGAAACCACTATTAACCCTGCTTTAATGAATGCCATAGAAAAAAATTACCGTTATCGGCCAGAAAATATTTACTTTCAGCAAGACGGAGCACCCCCGCATTATGTGTTCTCTGTTAGACAGTTTCTGGATGAAAATTTTCCAGGAAAATGGATTGGAAGAAGAGATCCTATTGAATGGCCTGCACGATCACCTGATTTGACGCCACTGAACTTTTTTTATGGGGACATTTAAAGTCTAAAATGTATGCAACCCAACCCAATTCTTTGGAAGACTTGCGACAATGAATAGTGCTCCATAATGTTCGCGAGCATTTTGAACAGTGCCTTTACAATTGCATGGAGGTTGGAGGTGGACATTTTTACCATTTACTTGATTGATACAAGCAGTAATAAACTTTATTACTTTTAAATTTTCTTTTCTTTTTAGCCCTATTTCTCAGGAAATATTCACTCGATCTAAACGAGCAAGATCGCGCTAGGAAGGCAATTGAATTCCCTTTAAAATAAGGTATCACTATTTAAGATTTTAAGGGTGAAAGCCACCCCGTCGTAGGGGTTTAAGCAGGGGGGGGGGGTTAAAATAGCAAAAAAATATGTCCCCCTGAGAACTAAGGTTCTAGTGTTCGAGCGAATTTTGATTTATTTATTAACAAGAAAATAAACATGGGTGGATTGCCCTTATAATAGGATTACCAATTTTGCGTTGTTTGAGATAAAGTTTATATTATTTCAAAAGTATGAAATTTAGATAATGGCATGTATAATAAAAAATGAAGATAAACGTAATTAAGTTTGTAAAACTTCAATCACTAACCTGAACTAACCTAAACCAATTTATTTTAATTTGTTCAGAAAATATAATCGTCGCATTTTGATCAAATAATAATATTATATGAATAACAAATGTGCTAAAAATTCATTTGGTATCAATAGTTTAGGTAAAATGCCTGTTGTTATAGACGAGTTAAGCTCCCAGATCTGAAGCTTTACACTAATCACTGTTTCCGTCGGTCTTCAGCCACTTCACTGGCAGACTCTGGTGCGAGCAAGAGAACTATCAAAAGGCACGGTGGATGAAAGTCCTCAATAGTGGTAGAAGAACAGATTACAAACTCACTGGAGAATAAGAAGAGAACTGCAAAAAGCCTTCTTACGACTACTTCGTTCAGTACTGTTTTTTCTATTCTCTCTACAAGCATACAAAATTACAACAAAAACCCTAATCAGTGGAACTGCAGAAGGAATTCATATTTTTGGTTGCTCAAATTGTAATATAAATCTTAATGTTAATAATAAAAGTTAAAAAGATCTTTTTAACACTAGTGTCATAAAATGACATTTTAGACACTAATAAGAAGTGTTAAAATGTCTGCTTTTATTAATGCTTGCAGATAAAATATTTTACGTTATGCGCTTTAATAAACCCGACAACTTGTGTATACAAGTTTTCCTTGTATCTCTTGTAATTTAGCTGCAATCGACGACGAACTCTTTATTGCCGCTCCCTGTACATTTGAAGGCAGCGTTAAAATTTATTTTTTATTTCGAAACTCTAACGGGACTAAAAGACGGGATTTTACATTAGACTCTTAAAAAAATATATATTATTTATTTTTCTATCCCTGCAACCCTATTAAACTTTTTTTAAAACATTTTATTGTCTAATGAGATTTAATGTATAATATTAGTGTAAAGGCCATCACTATTATTGTTTTTTGCTACAAGGGTGTAATACAAACATGAACTCCTCATTTGCAGAAAATAAATGATAAGCGTATCTACCAAATTGTACTTATTTATTGCAATATATGCATCTAAATCACCAAGAATAGTGGAAAATATGTAAAAATATCAGAAAGTATTTTAATTCTTAACCAAAAAACTTTTTCTTCGTATTCAATTTTGGCATAACCAGGTTGTCACTATATGCAGACAATAGCTCTTATGTGGAGGCACTAGCTCGTGGTCCGTTATACTTACACCTTCCCTTCGTCGTTGGTTTGTCTTGGGCGCCACCTGGTTTAACAGAAGTTTAAACCAGGAAAAATATGCCGAATTTTAGTACTATTGGAAATCTAAGCAACAAATAAAACTCGAATTTTCCCACACAAACTATGAAGCTTTTTTTAAAATAAAAAAGAAAGTTACTCGATAACAAAAGGGTTTGTTAAGTTTATAGCCCGCCTTACGAGTCTGTGGCTACGACGGCTAAGGAGACAGGGGGGTAAAAGGCATAAAAAAAAGTCTGGTTTAACTGTGGCTTCATAGGCGTGCTGTGCCTCGTTACATATAAACATTTTATAAGTTAATACACTAAATTTACTTAATTTTATTTTAATAATTAAACCACACCACTGTCCACTCTCAAAGGCAATAGGTAAAAAAAAGCAGTGGAACACACATTTTTTCGGCAATATTTTATTCATGTGCCCACAACAATTATTTCATCGACTAGAAGCGGCCGCCGGGAAATGCGTGAGCGCGAAAAAATTCATACGCGGTCTAATCATCATAAAATTAGGTTACTTTTTTTTTAAATGTACTGGTAAACTTAGCAGACCCGGTACATGGGTTGTTATTTTATTCGCATTCCTTCTATAGTCCGCTTTACGAGTCTGTGGCTACGACGGCTGGGGAGACAGGGGGGTAAAAGGCAAAAAAAAGTCAGGTTTAACTGTAGCGTCATGGGCGTGCGGTGCCTCGTTTCATATAAATATTTTATCAAATAATAAATTAAATTTATTTCCTCTTATTTTAGCAATTAAACCACACCACTGTCTACTCTCAGTGGCAATACGTAAAAAAACGCAGTGGAACACACATTTCTTAGGCATTATTTTATTCATGTGTCCACAACAATTATTTTATCGACTAGAAGCGGCCGCCGGGAAATACGTGGACGGGAAAAAATTCATACGCGGTCTAATATTCATAAAATTAGGGTATATTTATTTAGACTTTATTTGTAAACTTAGCAGACCCGGTACATAAGTATTTTTTTTTATTCACATTCCTTCTATAGCCACAGAACCGTAAGGCGGACTATATAGCCACAGAACCGTAATGCGGACTATATTATATGTTAAAAGAAAATTCAAATTCAGTACTGACTTAAAAAAGAATGAATGAAAAGGCAGCCTTCCCGGACGCAAGGATTTAAAATAAAATGGGGTATAGCCTACAAAGATTCTAGAACCTTTTAAATCTTTCAAAGAAGTACGGTCATAAAAGTATTACCTCTTGCTAGGATAGCCTTACATTAAAAAAAAATTCTTTGATTAAATTTTAAAAAGGGTAGATTGAATTAACTTTTATTAAAAGAGTATTTAAATTGATTTTGAGTAATTGAAGTAATGAAATTATATGGATTGAAAACAAATCAAACGCAACGAAGTTAATTGCTTTATCAAAAAAAGTCTGGGCGGCTATACCAGCCTACTGCGGTAGCTCCTTCCTTCTGCTGGGCAGGTGGACTTTAGCTTGATTAAAAACCCTTGAAAGCACTCCTAAGGTGGCTCGTAGACTTAATGTCCCCGGTTAGAGCATATGTGGTTCCTTAACCGTACATATGGTGAAACCCCAATAACAACCCAATCCCCTAAAAATAACCAAAAAGAAAATTACGCTCTGAATACCCACAAACAACCAACCAAGAAACAAAAGAAATTAAAGGAGCTTACCTCTAAAAGGGAATGAGACCTCGTGGTCTTTTGGCAACAAAAAATAGTCTAACGTCGATAGGCTTGACCTTCTTGCCTGAAGGTATTTTTCGAAAAGCGAGCTCAAAGGCCAGGAGAACTCCGAAGAAACCCTCCTTCTCCTACAACAATCACACACACACACACACAAAGTGTTGCCAACTTAATCTAACACCAAAAAAAGGAGAGAACAGAGACACACTACAAAAGATCAGAACGATACCAGAGTGGGCTTTTACTAGAACCTAAATTAAATAATAAAATAAAGAAAATAATTCCAAACAAGTCTGTTCTAAATAAAATTGCCAAAAGTAAAAATGGGCGTTCCGCGACTTGACGGGAAACAGAAACGGAAATACATGGCCAACCCATTTGCGGCGGCTTCTGCCATAAACCAACAGAAAAGCACAAGTAGTGCGTTCGCCACATATTTTGACGAATTTTCTGTAAACAAAGATGATAAACTTAATAAACAATTTTTGAATCAAACATCTATAACAGATGGACTTTGTGAAAATGTGACTGTAATAATCAAAGGTAAGTCTAACATTCCCCACAAAGTCAATAGTGGCAATTTTAAAATTGCTACACAGTTCAAACTAACTTATTCCTGTATTCAATATAACATATATTAAAACACCTAAATAGCCATATTCAGGTGGACGCCGTGTACACTGACTTCTGTAAGGCGTTCGGTAAGATAAGTCACAACATTATGTTAAATAAACTTGCCGAGGTCGGTGTAGCTTACTGAAGTGGTTCTAATCATATTTAACAGGGCGGTTACAGGCTGTTAGTGTTGACAGTTGTGTATCGAAATTTCATCTAGTTACTTCTGGGGTACCCCAAGGATCACATTTGGGCCCATAATTATTTTATGTGTATATTAACAATATATCTAAATTCTCTAAATTTGGCAAGTTTTTGACGTACACCGACAATTTAAAGGTTTAT
Organism: Polydrusus tereticollis; assembly: GCA_963920685.1. NCBI lineage: Eukaryota > Metazoa > Arthropoda > Insecta > Coleoptera > Curculionidae > Polydrusus > Polydrusus tereticollis. Next base: position 92,106,207 of record OY987331.1, read on the forward strand.
CACTCCATTGAAAGTTTTGAGGATAGTGGTTTATTGCAGGAGGATATTACGAACCTTAGCTATTTTGTTGCAACAACATTTTACTTTTAAATTTTAAAAAATACTATCACATTTCATTTTCATGTAATAAGAATATATTTCAGACTAATAATACTTTATTAGGTAATGTTACGGTTCGAAAATTGCATTTTCATAGTTGGTTATCTATGTTAAGTTTTCTGTTTTAATTTTTTAAAATATCTAGGTAGACTTTTACCTTAAACATTAATTACTGATTAGGTTACCTGTAATAGCCAAAATTTTCACTTAAATCAGTTTGAAACCTTTGTTGATGTTTATATTACAGGAATGTTTTGTACCTTGTAAGACATAGCCAAGTGGATTGATTTCTTTTGTTCTTTGTTTCATACTACTTATGGACATGCCCTATTTCAAATCCTTGTTTTAGTTAATTAGTAATCGTTAACTTTTTAATCTTAACCTTGTATTTTAAGATGTAGGTTAAATGTCTCGGTTGTTGTAAATCAGCTGTTTTAAGAAAAACCGATAATAATTTGTTACGCAGGTCAGTGTCATTAAAAGAAGAGACTGACAGTTTTGTGGATCTTCACGACCACGTCCGATTAATTGTGTATAATTTTTGCTGTCGTGATTGGTTGACGCGGGTAGTCATGTTTTTGGTTATTAAAAAAGGTTATAGTTTTGCATGGCTAAGTACGACTAATTTGTCAACAATAATTGTTTTGGTACCTATGTACGTTGAAAAAGAAATGTTATCGGCCCTTTCGACCATGGACATTTGAAGTTAATGTACGTGCGTGGAAATAACTCCCTAAGTTTGGTGTCTTGGGCAGGGAAGGCTATGTAGTGCCGATAGAACATCCACAAATATCTTAAAAATGATGATTAATATGATTTGCAATCAACTTTAACAAGCCGCCCTAGACGCCATTTTAAGGTAGGTTTAAACTGTAGTATCTAATTAGCCTCGTTGGGTCTTATGAGACTTTTCTCTTGCATGTTGTACATCTAAAATTCAATTTTAGGTTTTTTTTTGGTAGGGGCTAAAACTCCGAGTTCAAACTAGAGTACTAGTTTTCTTTTGTTGGAACTGCATGGACGCAGGACGTGCCAGTTGCCGTGTACTATTGGAATCTTGGAGAGTAGCAATGTAGCAGTATCCACGTTAGCTGTTTGAGAGACCATGTGTGTTTCACTGAAGATCGAGTCTTCATGAGATATGGGTAGCACATAAAGTTTCAGTTAAGTAACATTTAGTATTTAGATAAAGGTGTGCGCCCATGATATGTACAGAACTTGTGCATTGTAAACGTGTAGCATATGTCGACATAGCGTTAAGACGTCACAAGAGTCTCTAGTAGTTTAAAACTTTAGGTAGTCTGTTATAGCTAATTTCGTTGTAAATATAGTTACAATTTATTATTATAAAGTAAATATTTATGTTTCCCGGCTGAAGGCCATTTGTTTCTTTTAAATTTAACACTTGTAACTTTAACATTTTAACTTATCTACGCCCGAGTGGCTAGTATGCTTATCGAGTAATCACAGGTACTTGTAAGATTTTGCATTATCAAGTAACCACAGGTATTCGTAAGATTTTGTATTGTACTTTAAGAATGCTCTTATGGTAAATGTAGTTAGTTGTGAGAGATTCTTGCACAGACCTTGCGGAAATTCCAAGTCTGAGGCAATGTCCTAGATTTAGGTCTATGTGGCTGCCAGATCAGACTAAACGGTCATTTTTTATGGTGTAGGTCTGACAGTTGCCGTCTTGTGCAAGACCCTGTCAAACAGGGTTTGCCTTTTACTTATTCTTTTGATGATAACTTTGTAATTTAAAACTTCAGAACTTTTATGTCAAACCAAATACTACCATCTTGTTTTTACATTTCACTTATCTATCTTTTAACTTTAAGTACCTATTGCCCACCAAGTAAGAGGAGCTTGCATTTATAAATCCAAGTTGCCAAGGGCTTAACACGACTCTAAGAATAAATAGCTGTATTGGCCTCTGCTAAAATTTGACTTTTAGTTGAAAGATAGCGACTTTGAGGGACTTGAGTGAATGAGAGCTTATAAGAAGCTGACATATTTGTTTTTTCTCCTAGTTTGTTTTTCTCTAGAGACCAAACACTAGAACATTTAAAGGCTTTTAAGTAAAATAAAACTAAGGTGGCGCCTTCAGGATTTGATTTTAACTTACTAATATAAGAGTGCTAGACCACTCAATCTAGAAACAAAATAGCGAACCTACCCTGAGTTGAGCTAGCTAAGGGGTGAATTTTCAGGCAGCACAACATAGGTCATTTTTAGGGACTGTTGTCTGAAGTACATCTTCCAGGGCGTAGGGTTGCCAGAGTAAGGGTGGATAAGTGGCCTTGTTGCAGTATATTTTAGGTTACCCTAAAGTGAATACTGGCACCCAAGAATATTTTAGGGAAAACGTTACACTGGCGCCTATTTATTATGAAAATGTATAACAGTAACCAAAAGCTTGCAGCTGTTAATCAAATAAAGGACCTTGGTGTTATTTTTGATGCCACGATGCTGTTCGATCACCAGATAGATTGTTGGGGCTTATATTAAGTATTTGCTGTGATTCTAAAAACCCTCTTACGTTACGTTCATTTTGTATGACATAAATTAATAGTATATTAAGCTATTGCTTTGTTATGTGGAACCCCCAGTATAATATCTATATAAATAGACTAGCTTCCACTCAAAATATATTTGTTAATAAAGAAATGTGTTATTAACGATCTCAATAGCTGCAACATTATCTGTCAATAGCTTGATTTGATTTCGCTTGTTGATCGCAGAATGATAGCCGATGCCAAATCTATTTTCAAAATAGCTAATAATTTAACAGATTCTCCTGCTTTATTAAGTCATTTATATTACAGAGTATCAACTTATAATACCAGGTTAAAAAATAATTTTTACCTAAATTCGTCCCACACTAATTATTATTACTTAAATTGTCCTTTCAATAGATGCCTAAAAACATGTAATAATTTATGTAATCTCTCAGAGGTTGATAATTTTTCTTGTTCCCTGAAAGTACTCCACATTAATAGATTATAGAACTATTGTATTCTTATATCTATTTTATAAGAAGCACACGTGTTAGCATTTAGTCCTAAACTAAGTTTAGGTACTTTATATTTTTGTTTGAATACTTTTTTTGGGTTTGTCCCGTTTGCATTCCATTTTTCCTATAAATAAATAAATAAAGCGTGATTCAGAAAATGATTTAAACGACTGCCGGGCCCCATTGTATTCAATAACACTCCTACCAAATGAATGAAAATTATGCATTTTGCAAGAAACCCAAACAAGAGGGTAGTAACGCAAAATGTTAGACGCTGTATGTATATCTCAAAAGCCACCTGAAAACTCTTGTTAAGTTTCAGGCGACTGCCTCCTCCACATCAGGAAGCTGGAACACAGATTTATATCATTTGTGTTGTACACGGCGTACACAACACTCATATTAAAACTTTTCACAATAAGGCGTTTATCATTGTTGTGGCATGAAATGCGGGTGAAATTTCTGAACTGCCTTTATTGAGATATTATAAAATTAAATTAATGGGGGAAGTTGTACATGTGATGGTACAAGGGCAAGTATAAATTAACTTTTATAGATTTGGGGGGAATATAATGTCGTTTTATTTTCACTGGAGAGGCAAAATATATTTATGTCTATAATTTCATTTATACAGGGTGTATCTCTAGAAGGTCTGTACAAAATGCTAAGGCGAATTCCTTTGGCTAAAATATGACTATATAAGTGTTGGGTCTAATGCTAATGTATGAATAGATTGCCTAGTCCACCTACCTATTACCCTTTTTTTTTCCGAAGATCCGTCTAAGTGCCGGATGAACTTTGGCCAGGTTTGGCCCATTGTGCTAACCCTAGTTTGGTCCTACATCCACTCATCTATTCTCAGCTGATTTCTGCTTATCAAAAGTAGCTCTTTTGTTAGTTTTGGGTCTGGATCCCCAATGAAAGATTTGTTATGGTTTAATATCGGTCTGTTGTTTCAGTAGATTTTGTGTTGAGTCCTTGTCCTTCGTTTTATGACATCTCGTACTGTGGGCCTCGGGACTCCGAGTGCCATTTCTGAACCAATGAATATTTTCTTCGACCCCATTCTTGCAAGTTCGTCAGCCTTTTCGTTTCCTGCAATACCTTAATATCCTGGTACCCATTGTAGTATTACTTTGTTGGCGTCTGCCAGGCCACCAGTTCCTTTTGGCATTCTTATACCAGTCTTGATGTCACCTTATTGCATATTAGCGCTCTAAGGGCTGCTTGACTGTCAGAGTATATTATATGGATCTGCTTATTAAGATAACTCCTCTTATTGTTTTCATACGCACACTGTAGAATGGCATAGATTTCTTGCTTGGAACACTGTGGGAGACTTACCCAGGGAGAAATAAGCATCTCTCTTTGGTTTTACTTCGTGTATCCCTGCTCCGGTACCATCTTGGTTTTTGAGCCATCTGTGTACCAGATTATTTCCCCAGAAGTATATGGGGTTTTATTGTTCCATCCCGTTCGTACATTACGTTCTTGACTGGTATGTCATAGCGATATGCAGGGTTTGTGTGGTTTGATCTAATTTCTAACTCAGGTCCCCTGATGGTATCGCATGGGAGTGTGTGTCCAGTTCTATGCCACCCAGAAAGTAACGTAAAATTTCGTAGTCTGTTTAGTTCCATTCTTGCCTCTCTTTTAATCATCAAATGAAGTGAAGAAAGGTCAAGGATGTTCTCCATTGCAGATGTGGGGGTCGATTTCATGGACCCTGTGATGCTCAATCAGGCCAGTCGTTGTAAGCTTCCTAGCTTTGATATTGTTTTCCGTACATTCGTCTAGTAACTGCCAAGGTTACTTCCGACTTCCGGATTGTTTTTCCCACGTCTTTGTTCCAGTCCAAAGTTACTCCCGGGTATTTGACCTCTTCCAATAGTGGAACTCCTTGTATGGTTAGGGGTCTCAATCCCTCCTTTCTCCTGCGTTTTGTAAAGGGGAGTATGACAGTCTTTTGAGGACTGATGTTAAGTATTTCCTGCCCTACCCATCTTTCCACGATTAACCCTCCATTTAAAAAAATTAGTTTGAAGGAAATTCGAATCATACCTAATTCAAAAGAATCAAATTATTTACAAAAAATACCCCACAACCTTACAAAATTCTGCCTGTCTAGCCCATATTGTTCTCAATATAATAAAATCTTCCAAGCTTAACAAACATTATTATGATGATATAATGCATTTTGTGCATTCATAAAAGTGTTGTGTATCAGTTATATTACGAGTATGTAATATTCTACTTACCTTGCTCGGGTGCCTTACCTTTTATAAAATTTCCTATAATATATCTTACATAAAGTTGTATGATACAAGACTTTGAATTACAATGCGTTTTAGCTTGTACAGGTGTATTATGTGCTGCACTCTATCTCGATTCCGAATAAAGATATCCCTAGTTTTTAAATAAAAATAAATATTTTGGGCACAGCATTAAAGAAACTAATATGCATATCATTATATTATTTACCTAATAGCTTTAAATAAAAGTTTACTGGAACTAAACTCCGAAACAATTCATATGCATTTAGTTTTTCGTTTTAAAAATATCTGTTTTTATTTTGCGATATTTTGTTGGCAATATTTGATGCATTGCATACGGATTAAAGCAGTCACTTGAAAGGCTACACAGCGATAACTTTTAATGAATATGCAGTTTGTTATAATTACAAAGCACTCCATTAGAGTTCCGTAAAATTTAAAACGAATTTAAAATAAATGCCTGTTTTTGAGGACCTATCAAGTGGTTTTGCCACCCTTTCGACAAATATGGCTGTAACTTTTTTATAACTTTTAACATTTCTAGCATACACAAAATTCAAGCAAAGAATTTAATAGTCACTGTCATGTTTAAAGTGGAAATTAATTGAGGTTCTTTGAATAGCTTATTAGTACCATCAAGTCGATAAAAAACTAGAACAGCACAGTTCCCTTTTTTCTTAGACTATTAAGAACTATTTGCTGTCGATCCTGCTACAGAAAATTTGCATATGGAAATTCTAGATGTCAATATAAATTGCCCATTTATCATTAACTCGTCAAGCACATTTTCCTCTAAAAATATGCCACATTTAACCCCCCAGCAAAAAGTTATTATTTACAGTCGATTGCGAAATAGTGCTTGCATGAGGGATATGGTACGCGAACTGGGAGTAAACAAGAAACCATGCTTGTTGGTACAACAAAAAGTCGCTAGCAAGGCATGGGATTATTAGTACCCCTAAAATTTCTATAACAATTATAATGTGATGGCGAGACAGGAAACCTCGTCCGTTTAATGCCGATGAGGCGTTTATTTTAAAAACAACATATGTCCAAATCATTTCCTTTAAAACATCACATGTCCATGGACTAATATTGTTTTTAAAGGAAACGAAGCAAACTGAGACCTGTTAAGTTTAACTGCGCCAGCAGGTTAGTTGCAACGTCCAAGTCTGGCTTTAGTCTAGTGATAGACGTGATTGTATGTGTATTAGTTTTCATTTTTAAAATATTATAACTATGGATAATGAAGCAAGCAGTAGTCAAGCTGAGGCCGCACCGGAGCGCAAAGAAAAGAAAATACCAAAGGCCACTCTAATAAAAACCTCCAAAATAAAAGGCGAAGAACATTTTAACCATAAAGGAAAACTTATAGAATAACGCACCATGGGAAGGGACTGCAGGTAAGTTATAGCTTTTAGGTAAATTTTGACTTTTTTGCTTATTGATTTTTTAATTTCAGATGCGAACAGTTTAAGTGTAATGAGAATATTAGTACGGAAACAAAACTAGTTTTATTCGAACAATTTTACAACTTAACCACTAAAAACGAACAAGATGCTCATTTGTCTGGATTAATCGGTCTAAAGGAAATAAAGAGGCGTCGACCGAGAGTAAGAAATGTGGCGGCTGCAAAACCACATTCAGCAAAATACAGTTTCAAAATAAGATCTGATGGCAAGGAAATAGAAGTTTGTAAAGAGACATTTTTAGGCATCCACGATATAACTGTGGGAAGACTTAGGCGCATTCAAAATCACTTGGTCAATCAAGGTACGTCGCCAAGGGATTTAAAAGGGACAAATAAAAAAAGATCAGTTGATTATCCCGACACCATAGTTGCTTTGATAAAAGATCACATTAAGTCATTCAAGCCAAGGCCTCCAAACTATCTAGTAAAGATCGTAGACTCATTCTTAGAGAACCGAAGTTTTGCAGTCTCGTCGGAGGAAGCGATTTCTTCGATAAAACGCATCGGGGCCGGAGTGCCACAAGGCTCACCTCTGTCTCCGATGTTGTACAACATTTACACTTACGACATTCCGCGAGATAGACAAAATCAGCTCTATCTGTTCGCCGACGATACTGCAATAACTTCGACTTCTAAACAGCCACGGCTCGTCGTCACCCGTATGCAACGCCATATAAACCAGCTAGAAAAATGGCTTTCGGATTGGAAGATTCGTTTGAATCCCGCCAAAACAAAGGCTATTTATTTTTCGAAATGTCGTGTCAGAAGACCTGAAACAAGGCTTAGTGTCAATAGAGTCCAGATTGACTGGTGCCAGGAAGTGAAGTACCTTGGACTTATCTTTGACCAAAGACTAAACTGGAGGTTAAATTCGATAAATAGAATCAAGTTAGCGTTGCGTCAAATGAGCTCAATCTACCCCCTGCTTCACAGGCGGAGTAGACTTAGTAATAGAACCAAAGTTAACCTCTACAAGGTCCTGGTCAGGCCGGTACTTACCTATGGAGCGCCATCATGGTGCAACATAAGTAAGTCCGAGTTGAATAAGTTCCAGGTAATTCAAAATAGAGCATTAAAGACGATAGCAAATGTCCCTAGGTATACGATGAACAGGGTGCTCCATAACGACTTTAAAATACAGACGATTAACGAGTTTTTTTTGAAAATTATAACTGATTACTACAAACGAACGGACTTATCGACAAACGAACTGATAACAAACTCACATACAAGAACTAGACCAAACGCAACATACAAACTACCTAAAGACTGGCTCCCTGTGCGTGAGCCTAATATACAGTAGAGAAGCACTATCCGACAGCATCAAGGAGATGGAAAACAGGCGCCAACGCAAGCAGCTTAAAATATTAGAGAAAACACGCAAGCACGAGACACGACAATTCAAAGCTCCGGCCGATTGAACATTAAAAAATTAAACAAAAATGCTGAATAAGCAAACAATGACCAGAAAAATGTTAAAGGTATTTACCTGACGTAAAGATTCCAAAGAAGACCTCGTGTGTCAAGCCAAGACAGTCCCACTATTCACGGCGCAAAAACCCTCAACGTTTTTACTTGCCAGAAGGTTTAACCATAAAAGATATGCATTCAATGTTTCGGTCGGAATACTGGATAAATATTCGATATAAGATATACTGGAAAATATTCAAAAGATACTTTAATATAAAATTTGGTTTCCCTAGATCTGATACATGTGCTCAGTGTGATTCGTTCCCGCAAAAACTTACTTCCCACGAAATTTCCGATGACGAGAAAATCAGAGTAGCGCTGGAAAAGGAACTACATTTGAGAAAAGCCGAGGCATTCTTTACAATGAAGAAAAGGTATAAAATAAAGGCTAAAGCTGGGGAAATTGATTGCATAAGCTTTGATTTTATGCAGAATCTGCCTCTTCCCCACATCCCATCGAATCCAGTTTTTTATTCACGTCAACTATGGTACAACGTTTTTGGTATTCACAATCTTGGATCAGATGAGGCATTTATCTACACCTACAGTGAAGGACAGGCGAAAAAAGGCGCTAACGATGTGTGCTCCATGTTGCTGCATTTTTTTAATAATAATGTCTTTATGACAAGGAATCTTGTTCTGATTAGTGATGGGTGCCCTGGGCAAAATAAGAACTACGTAATGTTGCACTTCTTATTTATTGTTGTCCATGTACTTAAACTTTTTGACGAAATTACTTACCTGTTTCCTATTCGGGGCCATTCTTATTTGCCAAACGATCAAGACCTTGCGCTGATCGAGAAGAAAAAACGTCATTTAGAAAGAGCAGAGACGCCTGAGGAGTGGGATAACTTATTATACTTTCAGCAAGAAGCAAACCTTCTCCGTTTTTGATAGTAAAAATGGACCCCACAAAGATATTTGACATAAGATTAGCCACCGACAAATATTTTCTGAAAACAGCTAAACCACCGGTTTCCCTGAAACAAATTCGAATGTTGGAAATAAGTAAACATTCTACTGTAATTAAGTTAAGAGATACCTACACTGGTCCGTGGAGAACTTCCATTATTAGAAATAAACAAAAATTAGCTAGTTTTATAGAACTCGTACCAGTTTATCTACAAGCAGTGCCAATTTCATCTGCCAAACTAAAAAATATAAAGGATCTTCTACAGTACCTAAAAAATGCAGAAAACCGAAAATTTTATGAAAAACATTTTTCACAACAAGATTTAAATAGGAATGACGAACTGGAAATTGATGAAGACGATAATAGCAGCGGTTGCGAAAATTAAATTTAGTACCATGTAAATTCTACAAATGTAATAAAAAAATAAATTTGTTAAAATAAGCTTAAAACAGAAAATATAGTAAAAAATAAAGTTATTAAAATCAGCCCAAATATATATTTTTTAATTTTTTCTTTTAAAAACAGCATATGTCCAGGTTTTTTATTTTTTTTTCTTAAAAATGCGATGTTTTTTTCTAAATCTACCAGTCTAAAATTCTTCATTGAGGTGATATATATTACTTTATGATACAAGTGGTACTTAAATTATGTTAAAAAACTAGATAATGCGTTTTTTCCATTTCCTGAAAAATTACAATTATGGACATATGTTGTTTCTAAAATAAACGCCTCAATAGTTTCTCCATTAAACTGCCCCTTAAATTTATACAACAAGAAATATATTTTGATGCTGATTCGTGTCGCAAAATAGAAAACGTTAGATTATGTAACCTAGGTTATTTTTTAAATGTAGGCGTTTTTACCTTTCCAGCTCTAGAGCACTGTTTAAACTCTAAAGGATATTATGTATATGTATATAATGTATTTTCTTTCCCAGTTTTGTGATTTTGCTGTACTAGCTTTTTATTGACACAATCGTACATAACCTCCAAATATTGAAGACCAACGTAAGTCACTTTCCCTGTACACGCGCCGCTGACAGAGCTCTATAAAGGACATTTCCTACAACGCTTTTGTCTGATGATAGTCCGCATGTCCTGATGTCCATTTCGCAAATCCCTGGAATGGAAGAAATGTTTCTCAGACCCACAGGATCACCTGACTTCACTTCACCAAATTTCTTTGGGATACATGAAAGAATAGTTATTTTCCTAACAACTGCGGTAAGTGATACTTTCCCGCACGCGACTGCAGTTGACCCGAACGACGCGGAGCGGAGTTCGGGCAAGCGTTCATGGGCGGGAAAGACACTTTACGCTTGAGTTAGAAACATTATTTTTTCTACGACCGTATGTACAGGGTCTTCCAACGAGGACTGAACAGGGGCTCATTTTTGAGCTTCCTTGTATTTAAAGAAAAATCCAAAATAGCCAATCGATGTACTTTTTCCTGCAGAATTCAAAAATGAAACCAAAAATTTATTTGAACCAGAAACAAAAGAGTTACGCTATGGATAAGGTGTTTTTTAAATGGACCATAGCTTTTTTTATACGATTTTTGGAACGAGTGATTTTTTTTTGTCCGTTCTGATTAAAACATTTACTATTGTGACAGCTATTTTTATTAAATTTTAATGTTTTATCCAGTATAATTTAACTTTAACCTGTTTGAAACATACACTAGGTAATAAAGGTATAATCACCTTTGAATCCTTTACAGTCAAAAAGTTTGACAAATTTACTATAATATTGCCGAAATGAAATATTCATTAGATGAGAGATTGCAGATTGTTATCTTGTTCTACAAATGCCAAGAAAATGCAAGAGAAGCAAGGAGAAGATTTATTGCAAATTGTGACAGAAATATATCCGTCAATACTATTCTAAGGATAAAGAACCTATTTCAGGAAAATTAAACATTACATGACAGAAAAAGAAATCCAACTCTATACTAATTTAAAAAAACATTAATAATTTAATTGTTTAATGTGACCTCCGTTGTTCTCGAACCATGTGCGATAACCTCTTTGTAGCCTTTCCAAACTTGCTGTTATACTGTGATTTTCCTGGTTAAGGCGATTTATTTCATTCACAATTTTCTGCATGATCTCTTCAATATCGTGGTTTCGCTGCTTGTATACCACGTTCTTTAAATGGCCCCAAAGAAATGTGTCTAATATTGACAAATCGGGGCTATTGGGTGGCCAAGCATAGGTTCCATTTCTACCAATCCATTCTTCATGGCGTCCGTTTAAATATTGAGTAACCTCACGCACGGCATGCGGAGGGGCCCCATCATGTTGCCAAATTAAATTTTGATATTCTTCCAATGGTAAATCTTCCACTTCTTCTTGACGTGTGTAAACATTTGTATGTATTGACATAAATAAATTATTGATTGATTGATTGATTCCAAAAAGTTCTCAATTTCGTTTTCTAAGAACTCGTAGTATCTCTGTCCATTTAAAGTCCCGTTAAAAAATATTGGTCCCAAAATTCTATTATTTTTTATGCCACACCAAACATGGATTGAAGTCCTTCCTTGAAATTTAATTGTCTGAAATTTTCTTGGATTTCCAACGGCCCAGTGATGATTATTATGTCTATTGAAAACCCCCGATGTTGTGAATGTGGCTTCGTCAGTCCATAAGATATTTCTGAATAAATTAGGGTCTTCGTTTTCTTTCCGAATCACAATTTGGGAAACAAATTGGAAGCGAAGTTCTTTTCGTGCCGGTGTTAGATGTTGAAGTGGAAGGATATGATAAGACTTAAATTTATTATTTCTTAAAGTCCTGTGAACAGTTCCTTGGGTAACTCTTCTGCGTCTTACACCGCCGCCGTATTGAACGTCCCGAACTGCGTCCGAAATTGATTTGGTTGGATTCAGTCGAAAATAATTCACAATGACACGGTCTCGATTTCTATTCCTTTCTGGATTTCTTTTTCTGTCATGTAATGTTTTATTTTCCTCAAATAAGTTCTTTATCCTTAGAATAGTATTGACGGATATATTTCTGTGAAAATTTGCAATAAATCTTCTCCTTGCTTATCTTGCATTTTCTTGGCATTTGTAGAACAAGATAACAATCTGCAATCTCTTATCTAATGAATATTTCATTTCGGCAATATTATAGTAAATTTGTCAAATTTTTTGACTTTGAAGGATTCAAAGGTGATTATACCTTTATTACCTAGTGTATGTTTCAAACAGGTTAAAGTTAAATTATACTGGATAAAACATTAAAATTTAATAAAAATAGCTGTCACAATATTAAATATTTTAATCAGAACGGACAAAAAAAAATCACTCGTTCCAAAAATCGTATAAAAAAAGCTATGTTCCATTTAAAAAACACCTTATCCATAGCGTAACTCTTTTGTTTCTGGTTCAAATAAATTTTTGGTTTCATTTTTGAATTCTGCAGGAGAAAGTACATCGGTTGGCTATTTTGGATTTTTCTTTAAATACAAGGAAGCTCAAAAATTAACCCCTGTTCAGTCCTCGTTGGAAGACCCTGTACAAAAAAAGTATAAATACTTATTTTTCAAAAATTATTTTATTTCAACATATTTATACAAACCTTTGTTTAAAAAGCTACTAATTATTTTGAATGTTAATATTAAAAACACAATTTGTTGCATTCTGTAAATTATTTGAAATTGCCGGTCCCGTGGAGTCATTTGGTGTTAATTGGTAAGTGCATAAAGGTCGATTTATAAAACTTTTCGTCGCTGTTCCCGTTCGTTGTCACTGCTCCCGCTCGTCGCCGCCGTTGGATAGGTATTTATAAAAAAGTCGAACTACGAACTGCGCCGCAATAACAAAAGAAGGTTTGAGGTTGGGAAAACAAAGTTAAGAATTGGATTTTATTTTAAAAAGCGTGATGTTAGTACCTTATTATATGTTATTAATGTTTTTTTTGTAGTAAAATCCACAAAACAGCAAAACACTCTAAGTACTCTAACCCTAAAAATCACTTCTTTCAAAACTTCAAACCATATGGTCGAAAATTTCTTTCTTCTCATTGGCCAGAAGTGGGAACGACGAACGACCAAGGTCAGTGGGAACGACGCGATTTAAAAATTGGCCAATTCAGAACTACCAACGGGAGCGGTGGCGGCTTTTCTGAACGTATACGCTGTTTCCCCTTAGGTTAAATTGCGACGGGAACGGCGGCGACGAGCGGGAACAGCGACGAAAAGTTTTATGAATCGGCCTTAAAGATGACGTCGATGGGATGGCATCAAAATCAACATTTTTTTGATTTGAGAAACTTATGGAAGTTCCCTATATCCAAATTTTGTTTTATTTTTACTAGACTTTTTACCATCGAATAGCGGAACCTTAATGTATTAGATTTCAGAACCTTACTTAGGTCTGAAAAATATACCAGAAATACCTCTTCCTTATAGGTTTTCGCGCCTTTCTCCTTACACCATGTAACAAAATGTTCGTATTGCTTTTCATACCTTAGTCTGGATTTGGCAGGTAACAGCTCGGAATTTACTTTATCTGCAGCCTTAGAAATGACTTCGGGAAGTTCTTCGTCGGATGAATCCATTAGATATTGCTTTGATTCGGTTTAATTTAGAAAATGACTGTATACTGTCACTTCGAAGACGCTTTGAACAACTTTGACGTTTTAGTAACAATGACACGCCTTGGTTATCATAGCAAATGATATCAAACCACCCGTCACAGGTTGCTTTAATAGTTGTTTTGTGACATGACTTTCAAGAAATGTACAGGGTTATATAAAAATATCTTGATTATTTTATATTTTCAAAAAATTAAAAATACAACAAAATGCTAGAAAAGAGGTAGGTTTTATTAGATGGACTATTTCGTAAATACTTATTTACCAATTGTAACAATAGTTATAACTTCCGAGGTAAAAACCTATCAATAAGGACAAAATTTGCATAATTTTACTTTCCCGCACTAGTGCGGGAAAGTGGGTTTTCCCGCACTGGTGCGGGAAAGTGGCACTTTCAAAACTAAAATGCGTGCGGGAAAATGGGTTGAAACGCACGGTCATAGAAAAACAGTTTTTATAACACACATTCAACAACACCAGATAATAATATGTATAGCGGAACGCATCAGAAAAGTTTTCCGAAATATAAGCCCACAAATGTTGTCAAATATCGCTGAAGGATTAAAAGAGGGTACGTTTGGATTTAGAATCGGATAGTCGTCATTAAGAAGACTTGCTCTAGCATTTGTTTATCGTAATTCCACTATTCATTTGTTTTCTTCATTACTGAAACACTGAAACTATAACTATTTGAGATTGAGAATGGGGACAAATTGAACAAAATTCCACCCAATCGGTAAATTTCAGACGCAATTTACGCTAGGACTTTAGCTATAGTATATTATTGTTCAGGAAGCATATCGATGCCATTACATTTTGTTTCAGCTCTAGCATAAAAAGCATGTTATGCAGAATGGGCAGAAAAAAGGCCATATAATATTATTTTTAAATTAGATATCATAAGTTTAAAAACAAATAAAACTTGATTTATTTGGTCGTAAAAAATGAAAATGAAGGAGTAATATTGCTTACGGCACTGTACTGTTTTCAGAACTATAATATATCAACGGGCTTGATACTCTTTAGCCTTCTTCCCAGATGCTAGTTATCGAGAAGTCTGATGGCTTCAACGTTAATATGTTGTGGAGATGAGAGTCAAGTTTGATGGTGCATATCTGTAATAAATGGTGTCCCAGTAGGGAATCCGAATTTAGAATTTTAGTGTTTTTTTTAGGAACTAAGCCAAATACTATATCCATTATGAGACGTTTCGAAATAGTCTGGACAATATAAAAAAAATTAAAAATTGTAACAGCCTGTATTTTGGAAATTAATATTTTTTTTTTATATTTTTTGATTCATACTTTAAAATTTTTCATCGTCATTTGGGGCACCCTGTATATAATATGTTAGGTTTCCTCTAACAGGTGGTTAGTATGCAGTAGAAAGAAGAAAGAAGCTACACAGTTTAAATCAGGTGTGTTTTTATGTTAAATTTAGGCTAAAAAAAGTTTATTATCATGTTTATCATCCGTCAACGCAGTAATAAGTAAATTAGAAAAAGAAATCCCTAAAAAGAGTAATATAAAATCTACCCAAAGCCGATGTTAGGTAGCTTTAATATTTTACAGCAAATAGGAAAAGCGTCCCGCGGTCACCCAAGGCTTTTTTGTTGTACCGGGTAAGTCAACGATTGCGCGGAGTAATTTTATGCCTTGAAGATAAAATTTGTCGATAATAAGCTTTCGGATTAAGGTATTGTTAAATATCTGACACGTTTTAAAAATATTTTGAATTATACAGGGTGCGTCCAAAAAGTAGGGGGTCATAAAGTTACATTTTTTTAAATGGGACAACCTATATTTGATTATATTTATTAATTCTACGTATTGTTTCATAAATTTTCATTAATGGTTTAATATACGAAAAGGTTATAGCTTTTAAGATAATTCGACTTATAATGAAAATTTTGCATTTGCAAGCATCTCGTTGTTGTGAAAATGCTACTTAAATTTTGACTCTAGGCGATTCATAATATTTTAAATAAAGTCAAAAAAAATATATTCACTATGAAATAGTTGACATCTCATTTACATGGTGTTTTCTTTCTAGGACCAAACTAGGGAAAACTTCTAATTGAAGAATATCACTTTTATTAAATGGAATATCCTATTTATTCTTCTGTCATCTTATAGCTCGTCATAGACTTCTACTTTCGTGAAGAACGTCCTTTCCCTCTCTCTAATAGTTTTTGAAATTATTTCATATTTTGAGATTTAATGTACTCGTTATAGCATCTTTTGTCAATGGATCACAGTAGCCATGGAAAACAAAAGAAAATAATGGCAGCGGATGACATTAAGAATCAGATTAATGTAAAAATTAGACCTTTTTACTGTAAAGTTTGTTATGCAGTCATTTAAATTCAAAATAAATTTTTCAAACAAATTAATTAATCGATATGATTTATGTTTTGGGCGTGGCAGATAAAAATTGTCTTTTTGCTCAACGACTATACAGGATGAAATATCCCGAGCGGCGAACACCCAGTCCTCGAAGTTTTCAAAATTTAATGAAAATGTTTGATTCAACGGGCAGTGCGGAACATTCGAAACGTAAAGTTGTTAATAGAATAGCTACAAATGGTGAGAAAGAACTCGAAATACTGTTACACGTTCAGGAGAATCCCCTAGTTAGTAGCCGTAAATTAGCTTCGCTCGGTGATACGTCACAGTCAACGGCAAACCGAACAACAAGATGGATTGGCCGCGGAGGTTTTGTTGCATGGCCACCAAGGTCTTGTGATCTTACCCCGTTAGATTTTTTCCTGTAGGGCTACATAAAAGATAGGGTGTATGTCACACTACCTACGACAAGGCAGGACATGGAGTTTAGGATTAGGGATATCTCTCAAATAATAACACCAAGCATGTTATCCAATGTACAGGGAAATATCATCAAAAGAATTGACAAGTGTATTGAACAAGAAGGACATTTATTGGAACATTTATTACGAACAAACTGATTTCGGGAAGGGACAGTTATAACAAAATTTCTATCTTTTCATTTATTTCCATGGCTACTGTAATTCATTGGCAAAAGATGCTATAAGGAGGACATTAAATCTCAAAATATCAAAATATTTCGAAAACTATTAGAGATAGGGAAAGGAGGTTCTTCACGAAAGTTGAAGAGTTTATGACGAGCTATAAAATGGCAGAAAAATATATAGGCTGTTCCATTTATGAAAAGTTTTCCCTAGTTTGGTCCTAGAAAGAAAACACCCTGTAAATGAGATGTCAAATATTTCATAGTGAATATGTTTTTTTGACTTTATTTAGTAAGTATGAAAATTATGAATCGCTTAGAGTCAAAATTTAAGTAGAATTTTCACAACAACGAGATTCTTGCAAATGCAAAATTTTCATTATAAGTCGAATTATCTTAAAAACTATAACTTTTTCGTATAATAAACTATTAATAAAAATTTATAAAATAATAATTAGAAATAATAAATGTACTCAAATATAGAGCATCCTATTTAAAAAAATGTAACTTTATGACACCCTACTTTTTGGACGCACCCTGTATAATTTAAAAGATTTTTAAAATGTGCCAGATATTCAACCATTATTATCGACAAATCTTATCTTCAGGGCATAAAATGACTCCGCGCAATCGTTGACTCACCCGATACAACAAAAAAGCCTTGGCACAAAATAATAAATATGAAAATTATGAAAAATACGATATGTATGTTTGTTTTATTCAAGCTAATATAATCAATTGTTATTATTTATGCATAATAAAAATAAAAAAGGTTGAATTAGTTTGGTTATCTGTTATTAGATTTTTGTTACACATTTTCATCTTTCGTAGATATTTAGAAAGACAACAACCCGATAAAAGAATGTTTCAAAAAATTCAAGCCAACCTCATTGACCACGGATCTCATAAAAATCCAAGGCCTAATCCAGGAAAATACGGAAGAAAAAGAAATAAATGTTTTGGCCTCTGTCAAGGTGCAACCATCCATATCATGCAGAAAAGTGTATAATAAAGTTGGGATTAAAAAATCAAGAAGGCAGTTAATACTAAAAAAATATAAATTTAAACCATACAAATACCATCTCGTCCAACATTTATCCCGGTGACGCAGAACGTGGGACAGTTTTTTGCAACTAGTACATACAAATGTTGCAGGAAAACGCAAATTTTGAACGAAGGGTGGTATAGTCCAACGAGGCTCATTTTACAAGTTGTCGTCTCTTAAACCAAAACAATTCAAGGTACTGATCCCAAGAGAACCAACACGTAATATCTCCACGAGAATGTCTAGGTCGGTTTGGATTTAGCGTGTCATGCTTTATTTTCGGCACTAAAATTAAAATTTAACCGGAAATAGACACCTAGATATAACGCGAAATGCACTAATGGAAATATTAGAGGACGTTTCTTTGACAGATTTAAATATTATTTATTATCGGCAAGATGGCGCTTCGAGCCACAATTGTCATTTAGTGAGAGAATATGTAGAAACCACATTTCCCGATAAATGGACTGGTACCAAGGGACCTGTCAGGTGGCCTCCAAGATCACCTGATTTTTCTGGGTTGGATTTTTTTATGGGGCTATATAGAAAATAAGTTATATAAGAGACAATACCACAATATTGATCAACTTTGAAAAGCTACATATCAAACCTTTAGGCTTTTCCAGTAAAAGCCAATTATTTTATTAAATGCATTGCGAAGAATTGAAACGGTCTGTCGAAAGTGTTTAGAACACAACGGAGCCCAATTCGAACAATTTTCGTAATTTGTTTTATTGTCGATTTAAAGTTATGTTTTAATATAAAGTTCTATAATAAAAGTAATGTTGTTAATTTTGTTTTTTATTTGCAGGCATAGCCTTCTATACGAAAAATGATTAATTTTACAAGAAATGTTTAAATTTTCCGTTTTTAAACCAAATAAGTATGGACTAATATATATCTTTGAAAAGCTGTTAAAAATAGGAAAAAGACAAAGAAATAATATATAGGGTGTCCCATTTAAAAAAAAAACAAAAGTTTGGGTCATAACTTAGAAACAAAATTTTTTAGAAAAAAACTAATTACGCCACTAAATTCTACATAAAAACTCTATAATATCTCATTTTTACCTTATTGGTAAGTTATCAAATAATCAAGGTACAGAGGAGCGACAAAAATGACAAATTTTCAAAATCGCCCTGTATGTCAGAAACTGAGAGGGCTATGAAAGCTTCATTAAATAATAGAACAGTAAGCTGCAAACCCCATCTTTCTATCTTTTAATATTATAAGGGAGCTGGTATATAAAAACACACGAAAACTGGACACCCTGTATATTTAAGACACTGGTCGATCAAGTACAACTTTACACGAAAATATAAGACCCTGTAGCGTTGATTACAACCAGAACTTTATCCATCAATCTTAAGAATCGGTGTAAAAGCAAACCGAAACACGCGAACAAAGTTCAGACCAATCATTACTCCATTTTCCATTTTAATTCCTTTCCATGAGAAATCTTATTTACAAGATCAATGTATGACAACTTTTTCATAATCCAATAAAAATAATATGCCGTGAAATTCGCGTTTTAGGAAGTACTTCATTAAGATTGGCAAAAAAACACATTAAGATATTGTAACGTGAAATATGGTTTAAGTTCTTGTTTAAACTTAATTAAATAAGTCTTCCCATGCAAGCTGAATTCGTGTTATAAGTATATCATACTATTAATCAGTGTACAGGTTTACGTAGCATATCGGAAAACTCTATATTGCGGTTTCGCGAGAAATTGAAAAGTGTGAAAACTATTTATTAAAACCGTTATAAATAAAAATTGAAAAAGGTTGCTTAGAATAAGGTTTTATATTAATAATAAATTTAAAAATGCTTGAAGTAAAAACACAAAATACCCATTATTTTTCAATTAAAAAGTTTAATTTTTCGACGATTTCGGAAAGGTAAACAAAAATATTGAAAAAGTTTAACGGAGAAACATCCCCATTAAAAATATATCGATTCTTCCAGGAACATTTCGAAAATCCGCCTGTGCCACGATCATTAAATTTACATCCCAGGCAATGAAAACTGGACGTAATACAGATACCCTAAAAGAAATGTATAGAAGGACATGTATCTAGATGCAGAATGTAAAACAATAATTTACAAACTCTTAGTCAGACCTGTACTAACTTATGCAGCAGATACATGAGATATGACCAATACCATTCTTATGACAGGGGTGAAAGCAATAAGAGCCTTCCAACACAGTACGATAGAAAGAGAAATGGAGACCTGAGGGAATGATGAAGAGAACGAGGGACCCAATTCAGTATTTTGCTGAATAGGTCGACAAAAGCTGGATTAGGTACATTAACAGAATGAAATACGATCGGTGAGTAAAACACGCAACAAAAACAATACACCAATAGGGCAAAGAGTATGACCACCAAAACGTTGAAGACAGTGCTTTTTGCGCTGTGTGAGCGGTACGTATACACAGGAAACGATTCACGTTGGTCTTGAATCTTTGGAGATTATACTCGTTGGGAAACACGACCTCAGGGAGGTCGTTCCAGAGTGAGGACGTTCTCCAGATGAAAGAATTTTTAAACACTGTCGTTCGAGGGATACTATAGGTTGAACCACTAACGGGTGGGCTGCAGTGGCTTGTCGTATATTTCTACCATGCACAGCTCTGGGTGGAATCAAGCGGGCAACCTCAGTTGAGCACTTGTCATGAAAATATTTGTAATATAGACTCAAGTCGCCAACTCACCTTCGATGATCAAGGCTTTTCAGGTTGTTTGTCAGATCATGGTCACCGATCAAGCGAATGGCCCTTCTTTGAAAGAAATCTAGCAATCTCAGGGTATATTTAGGAGCAGAGCCCTAAATATGGGAACAGTACTCCAGCGATGGTCGAATTTGGGCTTTATAGAGCATCAAAAGTTGTTGGGGTGTATAGAGGTTCTTAGTTCGGAAAAGTACTCCAAGCTTCTGCGAGGCTGCCTTAGCAATTGCCGCAACGTGACTATGCCAAGACATATGACTATCTAAATTGACGCCCAATAAATGAATTAATAAAGCCACGGGAATCGAGTGCCCCGTCATGAATATATCCGGTTCTTCAACATTAACTTTTTTAGAAAAAACCGCCGCCAGGGTTTTTTTAGCGTTAAATTCTACTTGGTTACTGTCACCTCAAGACAGAATTTTTTCCAGGTCTTTGTTGAGATGTGAGACCTCTTGCTGCCTATATAGATGTGCATTGGCAGCCGATGTCCAAGCATCCAAAGTAAAGGATAAAACAAGTGTGCTGTCATCAGCCAAGCTATATACAGAATTTTGTTTTCTCCAAAAAATCGTATATCTAAATTTATAATAAAAAGAGGGTGGGCGATAACATAGAACCTTGAGGGGCTCCGGCGTTGATGTTAAGTGCATCATTGTCAGGAGATACTACTTTGGATTAAACGGAAGATTTTAGACTACCTATATGGCGAACCATATAGAAATAAGAAGAAGCAGACCTGTACTGCATGGAACTGCACTGTAAATTCGTCTTCATTTTCCTATCCACCTTATCATTCTACATCGAAACACATGAGCAAGAGGTTCATAATAATATAGATCGGCAAGTGCTTTCATACGGAGCTTCAGATCCTGAAAGATCATAACATCAAAAATATACATAGATGAATAAACCTTTAGGTATAGGTTACTGTCACTGGAGGCTCTTTTTTGAAAACATTAGCATATTGCAACTAGTAGCCTGGTAACAAATGGATGGTGGATTATTTAAAGTCATATTTTTGGATAGTTTGTTTAACAGTTCTATAAAAAAGGTTTTAAGTTTTAAACTCGTATAAAGTCAGTTAACGCAAAATCTTTCAATTTTTACTAGCTTCTAGCAAATTTTAAGAAGGGTTTTAGTTTTTATTTGTTGACATTGTTAGGATTGTTAATTAAAAAAAAATGCATTGTTTCAATATCCTATATTGCGGGAATTGAACGGGTGCTGACACATTCTTTAAATTTATTTCCATAAAATCCTAATTTTTTTTTATTTAGTTCCAAAAATTTTATTTCTACCATGAATTTGTCCAGAGAAAATTAGAATCAAAAATTATTAAAAGACACTTGTGTGTACTTCTTACCTGATTTACCTGGCAAATCTTTCAAATTTGAAACAAATCAGTACCGTGCCGTTTTTTCCTTGAAAATTTTATAAAGGAAACCTTGAGCATGTTTTTGCATGGTGGACATTTTGCTCATTTTCTGTAAGGTCGAAATTTTTTATTTTTGATTGTTATTTTATGTTGTCCATGGATAGCTTTTAGAATGAGTTCAAGTGATTTTTATTTTTGTTTGTCGCAAACGAAACCAGATATAAAAAAAACATAAGAGACCAAAAAGTTGAATTTGTAGTTGCTTAATCTGAGCAAATAAGAAACTAAAAAATAAGGCAGTGGCGTACTTTCCCTCTCGATAATAATTGGCTGTGGTGCCCACTGAGACGCCACTGGACCTAATAATTTCAATCTAGTTTGGGCTAAGTAACCGCCTTATTACTTCAAATAACTGAACCAAATTTCCACCAAATCGGTTTAAGGATATTTATGACCGTTTTTTTTTTTAAACTTCAACTCCCTGTATCTCAGAAACGAAGCAACTCCGGACTTATGTTCATAGGAACTTTTTTTCTTAAAACGACCTTACGTATTATCCTCTGAAGTTTCGTACCGTAGTCAGGAAACACTCTGTATACAGGGTGTTATAAATTCGACATACGAGCATTGGAATCTCGGAAACCATAGGGGTTAGAGAAACGGTTAAATGGGGGCAAAGTTGTGCAATTCGGTGCTGATTAAAATGCCGCTTTAAAAGTTTTAAAATTCCGAATACTACTATTATTCGAAAAAAAAAAACGAAATTTTGCAAAATCGTTTTTATTTTTTCCTGAGCTCATTTGAATAGCTATTTAAAATAAATGACACTTTGTCATTGCAACTTTTTTTCTCTACAAAATGACTTTAATAAACTAAAGATCCGACGTTTCGTCTCCGAGCGGCCAACATCAACTTTATAATTTTAAATACGGACCTGGAATTTTTTTTACCGATTTTTAAACCCCCCTAACCTCGAAATGTAATGGCGGTATTACTTTCTAATAATGAATTGTTTTTGCTTATTTCCTTTTAAATTCGTATTTTACATTTGTCAGTCCGGTCCTGGCAACGAATCACAATATTAATTAAACACTCTATTTTATTTAAAACATTCATACATAAGTAACATAGTTCATTTTATAAGAATTTTCTAATATTTCTAAATTTCATAATTATAAATCCTAATTTTCTAAATGTTCAAAAATATTGCCGTTTTGCTCAATACAACGATCGATTGTTCTTTCAATTTTGGCGACAGCCCTTTCAACCGATCTTCTCCTTAGCCTACCAACTGCAAACAGTATGCGTTCTTCCAGTTCCTCCATGGTATCTATGCCATTTTTATAAATAACATTTTTTAATGCCCCCCATAAAAAGAAATCCAGCGGCGAAATATCTGGCGATCTCGCTGACCATTCTATTGACCCACCATTTCCGATCTACCTATCAGGGAACTGTTTAAGTATTCGGAATTTTAAAACTTTTAAAGCGGCATTTTAATCAGCACCGAATTGCACAACTTTGCCCCCATTTAACCGTTTCTCTAACTCCTATGGTTTCCGAGATTCCAATGCTAGTATGTCGAATTTGTAGCACCCTGTAGAGAAAAACATCACGTCGAAAAACCGAATAGCAAAAATGGTAGCTAGCTCTGTTACCGAAAAAGAAAATATATTAAATAGTGCTGAAATGGAGCAGGAATCCGCATGCACATCGAGAAGCTCAGCAATCGAGTCGTAAAATTTCGTAGTTGGTCCAGCTTCTTTCTCAGCAAAATTCAAAAATTGTACCTACATTTAACATAGGAAAACAGAATAATATTATGTAAAAAAATTGTTAAAAATAAATACAAATTTTGTTCAATATTTTCTTTAATAGCCTTTAATAGCTTTAATTACCGGGTATTACGAAAATCACCGGGAATTATGTACTTTATCGCCCACTAATATTTCTCATGATATTATGATGATGATTATAGCAACCGTTTCTAAGGTTTTATAAGTTAATAATTGATAGATAAAAAATAAGATAATAAAAGGTATTCCAATAAGACTTTCCGGATGTTGTTATTAAATAAAACGAAAGCCTGATAACAAAAAGCTAAACTTTGAATTGCAATAAGTAATATTGCGAGAAACACAATATCTTATAAAAATGACCACCGGCGGAACACAACTCTTTTTCAGAAATTTTGCAAGATAGCTGAGCACATTTCTGGTATTATCTCGTAAATTATTCTGTTCTAATTCTTCAAGTGTTTGGGGATTATTTACATATGGTTTACTTGTAACAAAATCCCAAAAAAAAAAAAAAATTCAGGTCAAATGATCTAGGCATCTAGTTATGGACTCATACTCATACAAATCAATCAAAAATTAATTTCTTAAAGTTTGTGTACATACTTAATTAATAGGGTGGGCCGAAATTGGACATTTTCGGAATTCTGATTTGGAATAGTGACAAAAAGTTTTATTTCATGATTACAATGAAAAAGTATATTTTCGATTTTTTTCTAAACTGCCATCTTCCACCCTCTACAGGGCGTTCAAAATTATAAAAATTTGCAAAAATTCAAGTTGATAATTTTAATTTGGAGTAGGTCAAAAAAGATTCCTTATTGTAATAGAAATAAAATATTTATTATGCGTTTTTTCCGCAACTTGCATTTTTCGCCCTCTACCGATCGTTAAAATTTTTGTAAAGTTCGTATTTGCAATTTTGTCTTCAAAAACAGCGAAACTCATCACTATAAAAGATGACAAATGTTAGTTTTTGGTATTTTATGCATTATGTGCCAGCGCTTAAACGTTATACTTACGCCGTCTCTGACCTGAGGCGACCTGGTATTAAGTAGGTTTTCCCCCGTCGATCGCCAGTATTTCCCCGGCGCTCTAAAACTGCTGCTGAGCTAAATAATTATTTTCTGTTTGTATTAAGATCTCGTTGCGTTCGTATCGGTAAAAATATTGATTTAAAAAGTAAATGTACTGTGCTGCTGTGCGTTTGAACAATTTCTGTAAAACATGAGTGCTTTAAAGACTTATTATACAAGACGCGATATTAAATGCCCTTTATTAGGTTCCCCTGTTGACTTTAAAGATAATATTCTTCCAAGTAAAGGTGACGTTTTAAAGTGCTATTTGTGGTTAAGATTTAGTTTAAAGCCTCCCAGTTATGGACAATAACCAAAATTTTTTGATATATCGAACATTCTAGCAGATAAAATGTTGGATTTATGGAAGAAATCATCAATTCCCACAGTATCCCGAAAACGTGTTCTACAATTATTGATTAAGGTACATCATGAAAAGTATTTAAAACTTTTAAGGCATCCTAAATCTAAAAAAGGAGAAAGCCACAACCTAAAAGTTGAAGAGCTTAATGTTTAAAATAGAAAACTATTTGACATTTATACATGTAAATGTGAGAAATATGAAGAAGGTCTTTGCAGTAAAGACCACAAGGTGCCCGTAAAAGAACGTGATTTCCTTCAAGATCAAAGGGGGGCCAGGAAAATGGTAATAGGGTCTGTTGACTTTAACGAAACAGCAAAACTATTTATTAAAAAAGTTAAATTGGAAGAAGAGTTACAAAACAGAAGTTTAAGAGTGGAAAATCAGAAAAAATTAGATCGTGAAACACCAGGCTACATCAGTCGAACAAGCTGTTCTTCAGATCTGTGTCAGTTGCCATCCACTTCTGTGGAAATTGACGAAACATTGAAAGTATCTATAAATACAGTTAAGCTTCCTACTGTTGCTAAAGTTTGTGATAGGTATGGCTTGTCAGATAGATCTGCTGCTGCGGTCACAACAGCAGTTTTACAAGATTTTGAAATTGTTTCTCCGACTGAGAAAACACATGTGATAGACAAAAACAAATTAAGGCGGGCGAGAGAAAAAAGTAGAAAAATATTTGAGGAACAAGAAGACTCGCTCAAATCTATATATTTTGACGGCAGGAAAGATAACACTCTCGTTATGGAAAAAGTTGAACAAAAATATCACAGACGTTCAGTAGTTGAAGAGCATATCACGATAGTACAAGAACCAGGTTCAATTTATCTCGGTCACACGACGCCTTTCAATGGATCAGCAAAAGGTATAAGCGAGAGTATTTTTAATTTTTTGGAAGAAAAGAGTTACGACACAAATGAACTGGTCGCGGTGGGATGTGACGGAACCGTTGTTAATACAGGGTCAAAAAATGGTGTGATTTCACAACTTGAGACTAAATTAGGTCGTCCGTTACATCATTTTGTCTGTCAACTTCATGGTAATGAACTTCCTCTTAGACACATCTTCCAATATATTGATGGGAAAACAACTGGTCCGAGAGCATTTGCAGGTCCACTGGGAAGACAAATACAAAACTGTGAAATTTTGCCAGGTGTGAAATACCAAAAAATTGACTGTGTGCTCCCTCGTGTGAACTGTAATGATTTAAGTGCTGATCAAAAATATATGTACGAACTTTGTGAAGCAATTACATCAGGCGTATGCTCCATTGACTTGTTAAACCGGAATCCAGGTAAATTAAGTCATTCAAGGTGGCTAACGCTGGCAAATCGTATTTTACGCCTATACGTCTCCACAGATAATCCCGATGAAAATTTAAGAGAGGTAACAATTTTTATTTTAAAAGTTTATGCTCCCATGTGGTTTCAGATAAAATTTAATCCATTGTTTAATTATGGGGCAAAACATGTTCTACAAACCATTAAATTAAGCAGATATTTAAGCCAAGAGTTGAAAGATGGTATCGATCCTGTAATCCAGCGCAACTC
Source organism: Polydrusus tereticollis (assembly GCA_963920685.1). NCBI lineage: Eukaryota > Metazoa > Arthropoda > Insecta > Coleoptera > Curculionidae > Polydrusus > Polydrusus tereticollis. Next base: position 92,132,977 of record OY987331.1, read on the forward strand.
ATAGTTTGCGCATCCCGAGAACATTTTGTTGTGCACGTTATATGATTCTCGCATTTTTGTTAAGGAGCTTGCTCCTAGACGAATTATGAAAGGGAAAAGTAATAATAACAATCTTCGGATTTTCACACTTCCAAAATTAAACTTTGAAGCGGACGACTAAATCGATTTGATTAACTGGACAGAAAATGATATTACTTGCCCTCCCATATTACAACACATGAGCATTGAGGATATTAAGGATCTAGTAAGTGACCCTGAGACAAATTTTAGTTTTGGGCCTTATCCGTGTCACACACAAGCGGTGGAAAGATGTGTCAAATTAGTAACGGAAGCGTCTATATCTGTTGTTGGCTCGGATAGGAGAGATGGTTTTATAAAAGCAGGAATACATTCCAGGAAAGCAATGCCTCATTTTGAAACAAAAAAAGACTTTGTTCAATAAAAAAAGTGCATAAAATTTACTTACCTACTGTTACTTACTGTTACTTACTGTTTAAAATAGTTTTTTTTTATAATAAATAATGTTTTAATATCTAAACTTCTTATATTGTTTTTTTGTTCAGGTTTGTTCAGAATTATGAAATTGTTGTTGAAAAATTTTAATTGGTGAATAAATGGAACATAAGTTTTGTTTCTTACTACCAACAAAAAGCGTTTTTACCAAATTCCATGTTATACCTATAAATCTACATTTTTTTTTTAGACATTTGTGACACCCTGTAGGTAGAGGGTGGAAAATGCAAATTGCGAAAAAAACGTATAATAAATATTTTAGTTTTATTACAATAAGGAATCTTTTTTGACCTATTCCAAATTAAAATTATCAACTTGAATTTTTGCAAATTTTTATAATTTTGAACGCCCTGTAGAGGGTGGAAGATGGGAGTTTAGAAAAAAATCAAAAATATACTTTTTCATTGTAATCATGAAATAAAACTTTTTGTCACTATTCCAAATCAGAGTTCCGAAAATGTCCAATTTCGGCCCACCCTAATTAATTAATAACATTGTATATTAAATTAAATTTTTGCAAAAACTGCCAAACTTTCCGAATAAAAAAGCCGAACTGCAATTTCTTCCATATCCAGGTGTTTCACAGCAAATTAACGCACGTAATTGGTAATATACTTTAAGGAGATTTACGGTTCCAAAACAGCGTAGCGGGCCCGCGGGAAAACCTATAAATAATCCCGAAGCATATTTCAGGAGCCACACTTGATTTAACTTCGTTTAAATTTTCAATCAGGAATTTGGTGTGGGTTTGGCAGAATATTTATATTATTTAATTCATGATTCATATCGTAACAAATTATGAAGTAAAAATTAAACTTAAGAATTAATATTATCAATCTGTTTTTCAAAGTTTGTTTAATATTCCTTCAGCATATTTTAAATACCCCATTACTAAAAGAAAGTAGTACAAAAGTACAAAGGATTCAATGGAAAATACATTTTGAAGCACTAAAAGGTAAGTTTAGGAAAATAGAGAAAGCTCTAAATCGACAGCTGCAATTTAATAACACACAACAACAAAACAAAAAGTTTCGCGTATTTCGCCCTTACGGGCATTATCAGACCTGCGATCAATATTTACTGTTACTGAAACAAGCACTAATTAAAAATATTTAAAAAAGTTTTGTAACAATGAAAAAATAAAAATAAAAAAAAGGAGGAAAAAAGAATTAATAATAACAATAAACCACAATATTGAGTCAGCAGTTGGTTCCGTGTTAAACATTTTTTAAATATTCTTAAATAAGATACTTATAGCTTTTTAATGTTTCAGGTTAGAGATTTAGGAATCGAGATTTAAAAAACGTTTGTACATTTTATCCTAGAGTAGTGAATTTGTCTGATAGTGTGTTTTCCAATGATGAAATGTGTTTATTAGAAAAGGGCTTAAAATATTCTCCACAGATTTTCATTAAACAAGAAATAGAAAACTTGGCCATAAATACTGAAACAAGCACTAATTAAAAATATTTAAAAAAGTTTGGTAACAATGAAAAAATAAAAATAAAAAAAAGGAGGATAAAAGAATTAATAATAACAATAAACCACAATATTGAGTCAGCAGTTGGTTCCGTGTTAAACATTTTTTAAATATTCTTAAATAAAATACTTATAGCTTTTTAATGTTTCAGGTTAGAGATTTAGGAATCGAGATTTAAAAAACGTTTGTACATTTTATCCTAGAGTAGTGAATTTGTCTGTTAGTGTGTTTTCCAATGATGAAATGTGTTTATTAGAAAAGGGCTTAAAATATTCTCCACAGATTTTCATTAAACAAGAAATAGAAAACTTGGCCATAAATACAGAACTAGCTTTAAATTCAATAGAAAATATTACTTTACATGGTAAGATTGATATCGCTAAAATTTTTACTAGCCTCAATATTCCAAAAAGCAATGAAGGAGAGATTAAAACTATTAAAAATTTAAAACAGAAATTGGTGGAAAGTGATTTAATTCTTTGCAAAGCAGATAAGGGTAATATCATAACAATTTTAACAAACACAGAATATAGAAAAAAAGTAGAAACATTACTGAAAGAAAGTAAAATTACGAAAATCCAACATTAGAAATAACTAAAACACTTAAAACAAGCCCACATATTACAAATAATCATTTATATAAATATAAAGTCATGAACCCATCGGCACCGCTTTTATATGGCCTGCCAAAAATTCATAAAGAAAATAATCCGATTAGACCTGTTGTTTCATATGTTAACGCCCCCTGTAATAAAATCGCAAAAGAATTAAGTAACATTTTACCTAATTTATGTAATTTCCAATGAGCATACGCAATTAAAAATTCCTTTCAGTTTATTGAAAATTCGAGGAGTCTCACAATTCCGAAAAATGCTAAACTTTTTTCTTTTGATGTACAGAATCTCTTTACCTCAATTCCCATTGAGGTACTCACTTCGATTGTTAATAATTTGATTAACAATGTCAATATGGAAGATACTGTTAAAACAGAATTAAAAAATGCCTTAAAAGTATGCATGGAACAAAATTATTTTCAATTCAATAATACGATTTATGAACAGAAAGATGGACTTCCCATGGGGTCACCGATTTCTCCGTTATTGTCTGAAATATTTAGGGCTAATTTTGAAAAAAGTAATGTTTAGTACAAACAATTCACTTGTTAGACACATTTTTCATTGGAATAGGTATGTTGACGATGTTTTCTGCATTTGTGATGGTACAGATAGAAATTTGAACCAGTTTCTTCTTTTTATAAATTAATTAAACAATAATATACAGTTTACCATGCAAAGAGGTAATAATAATGAAATCAACGTTTTAGACGTTAATGTTAAGAAAATCAAAAACCATCTAGAATATGATATTTATAGAAAAACAACCACGACTCGTACAGTGATACATTATAATTCTAAACAGTCATGGCAAATAAAATTGTCTTCCTTTCACAGCTTTATACATAGATTAGTAACGTTCCCACTAAACATAGATAATTTCGAAAACGAACTCAGTACTATTAAACAAATTGCAAGAAACAACGGCTACAAAGAAAGCTTAATCGACAATTTACTAAAAACGAAACAAAAGAAATTATTGAAACATAAAATTTATTTTGTAATTAACTTGCGTTGGGCTACATTCTTGGTGAAACCGTATATTATCCATTATGGGTAAAATTTATTGTATTAATACTCCTAAAGAAACTAGGTTTAAATTTGTTAACTATACGTCAAAATTCAGTGATAAAATAAGTCATAAGATAAATAGTTTAGGATGTAAGACTATATGTGTAAATAAACAGAACTTAGGAAGAATGATTTTAAACAATAAAGATAAAATTGAGAAATTGGAGAAGTCAGGTGTGTAAAAAAAATTCACTGTTCGGATTGCGAGGCTGTTTATATAGGTCAAAGAGGGAGGAGTATAAAAAACAGACTAAAAAAACATAAAAAATTAATTATTAACAATGTTAAATGTACAAGTATGTCAACACACTGTATAGAAAATAATCATTTAATAGATTTAAACAACGTAGAACTAATTCATACTGAAAATAAAGGTAAAAGATTAGATTTATTGGTACAACTTGAAATTAAGAAATCCATAAACAATACTAAAATCCTTTCTACAAACGAGCAACAAAACTTCTTAAACACTCCCATTATAGATAAATATACATTCAGTCGATCAATCCGGGAATTTCCAGACATTAAAATTATTGAGCCAATATTATTAGGTAATTAAGCCAGGTACCTTTTTATTTGTAAATGACCGTTTAAACTTTAGTATTCAAGGTACTCTTGAAAAAGCCCTAACAAGGCGAAACATGATGTAGAGGAATCTATAATTAAACTGAAACATTAAAAAGCTATAAGTATTTTATTTAAGAATATAATAATAATCTTTTCATTGCTCAATGAATAAACCGCGGTCGTGTCGGTTTTAGAGCAGGGTAGTGATTCGTGATTTGATAGTATTATTTACGATTCTCCAGGAAATGCTGAGCGCCAGACAGCCAAAGGAACTGTCAGAAAATAGAAAGAAATTAAAGATCAAATGGGCCAATGAAAGATAAATGTATTAAACAAAGAAAGTTGATTTTGAACCAGAATGCTAATAAAATAATATCCTTTTTGATAAGCCAATTGATCAAAGGGGTACTAATCAATGGAAAATTTCCTAATTAAAGGAAGAAAGAGAATACAATAAAACAAGAGTACAGATTATGTTTCAATAGAGCAGCTTATTTATTAAACTTACTAGGGGAAAGCAGAAAATATGACAATAAGCATTGCAATTCCAAGTTATAGATGATAATTGTAGTTTAGGCCTACACTTAAAAGATAGCTTTCGTTCTGCAGAAATTCACTTAACATTTAAACAGAAAACAGGCGTGATGCCTTACACTTAATAATAAAGACAATTAACAATATATCAACGTCGCGATAAAAATAAATGGACAGTACCATAGGCATCGTAACTATAGATCCGACACGCCATTCATAAATGCTATAAAATTGTGATGCCAAAATCGTTTGGTAGCGAGACGCTGTGAGGAGCTAGGTGGGGCCGAGAGTGGGGATTACGCTGACTTTACATATGCATGCGACAAAACTCCAGGAAAACAACATCCGCTATGCCGAGTATTATCGAGTCGATGCGGATGGCCACGAAAATGATGAAATCTGGGCGGATCCGTTATTGCTGCGTTGCTATACTACAGATTTTTTACAAGGTTTTAGGCAATGTTATATATTTCTCACATCATGTTAATCTAGTTAATCATAGAAGTTAATACTTTAACAGAGTAAGCCCAGAAAACTACGTTTTCTGTGGCGTAAGTCTGGCAAACCAAGTGGAGGGGAGCAGCTTGTATGTTGATCTACTTTACACTGGAATACAATGATGACATCACGTTTATTTGTTATTGTTCGGTCTAATAGTTACGATGTCTATGGACAGGACTGATTTTAAAAAAAATTTCCATTTGCACGTTAGGGTTTGTTTTAGAACTAAGGATCAAAAAATAATAAATAATAAACTGTTCATCAAAATTCTTAAGTAAATACGCGGATAATTCCAGTTGGGTAATAAATCCACATTCAAAAAATATAAACGTTTACTCATTTTTTCACTAAGCTTCCTCGGATGCAAACACTTTGCAGCCTCTCCAGTGACGCTCCTAGTTGCTGGCCGGCAACAGATGCACAACAAAATAGCGGTGAACTGGACAACACTGTCAAAATAAAATTACCGTGGCTCCCATAAAGTCGGCTGCACACCAAGGAACCCCACGCCCACCGTCCACTGCCATCAATTCACCGGGGTACACTGCAACTACGTGGATCCACACAAGGATACAAACGAGATTTGCTTGTCGTACAAGGGAATTTGTGGAATGTAATGTTTTAATGATAAATAGAGTGGAATTAAATGAGAAAAGGTGGAATAAAATAGATTTAGATAGAACAGGATAACATAAAATGATAGAGAATAGAATAATATGAGGTAAATGTAACGAAGGATAAATTAGAATAAAAGTCAGGGGAAAATTAATAAAGAAAACGACAAAATAAAGATCAAAACCACGCTACAATCGAACTGCATCACTATTTTACCTGTTGGACTGGTTTCTTCCTTGATTTGGCCAGGAAACAAATATCCCAATGAGCGTTACGCTACACCACTTTGTAAAAATTAATCCAGAAAAGTCTGTCAATGTGATTTCTTACGCCATTTAAACCTGGCTTCAAGGGAATACAACGTGCAAACGGATAGCACCGACCGCGAACAACAGTTTTGTTTCCTCTCCCTGACGTCAGAAGTGGCGCGCAAACCTATACGTCGATAAAATCGATCTGCGGCACCTACTAAGGTACGAAACGGCCGGGCCAGTGGACTTTTAATATTTAATTGAATTTATAAGGATAAAGCACGTTAGTCAGGTCTGCAAAACATCCTATAGGATGTTAAAGCAGCTATACAGCAGTCGTGAAATCCTAAACTCTGCAATGGAATTGAAACTTTGCGAATCGTTGATCATCTCGAAATTGTCGTATTGTGATTCTGCTTATGGGCCTTGTCTAAACGCGGTCGATAAAGCTAGACTACAAAAAATTCAGAACTCATGTTATTGCTTTGCCTATAGCATCAGAAGATATGAAAGTGTCAGCAATAAGATTTTGGATACAGGCCGATTAAAACTAAATGAACTACGGCAGCTTCATCTCCGCACTCTGGGTCACCGCTTAGTATTAAACGATCAGCCCTCATACCTCTTACGTAAGCTTACCAGGTTTAAAGACATCAATCGCTTAAACACGCGAAACAGAAATCTTATGTTCATTCCCCAACACTGCACAGCAGCATTAAAAAACTACTTGTCGTTTTAGTTCCACTACAATAATTTGACTAACGACCTTTACAACTACAACATTATAAATTTAAAAAAAAAATTAAAAGCACTATTGTGGCTACAGGCCGGAAATTTTTAACAGGGATCAATGCTGACTGTACAACTGCTATCGCCTTGGAATACTATCATCATGCTTTTATTTTGCATTGTAACAATAGTACTATAATATATTTTTTGAATTGTACGTTCTCTACATGGATTAAATGTATCAATTGTCAGCCTGAAATTAATATATCATTATACAGGGTGATTTCTAAGGTGATACTTTTTTTTCAACTGTGTATAAAACTATTTAAAAGAAAAAACCTTTTTCAAATAACTTTTTTAAATAACTCAAAAATAAAGGAGATACGGTAATTTAAAAAGCTTACGATACGACTAATAATAATTTTTTTTGTTGGTGTTTATGTTTTTTTTATGTCAAGCAGTGAAGTCTTAATTTGTTGTCAGTTAATCGCGTGATAGACTTCAGCTAGTTTGGGAGTGTTTAAAAATTAAAACGCCTTATGTGTATGATGACGAAGAGTTCCGTATCAAGCCCTATGGAAAGCAGACGGTTTCTCTCGCGGTGTTTCAAGCGATTTTCGTTGATTTTAATATATCCAAGCCATGAAATAACTTGGAAAATTCGCGGAGTTCTATCCTGAAGGTGTAGTAATGTGATTACTACATCCCAACTCGAGTCCCGTTTATCTGCTAAAGTAAGTTCGGTCAATCCACAGAGGTACATTCCGGAGATATAATAATGTAATTGTTATATTAAGACATAATTCCCGTTTAGTTATTGTTAAAAGCAGTCTCAAATTCTTGGAATTTATGCGATAAATTCTCGAAGGTGTAAGAAAGTAGTATTGTATCCCGATATTATAGTTTGTAAATGGTAAAGTAAGTAGTTACCATACTAAGTTGTAACAGTAAAACCGTATCTACTGCCACGCATACCAAATGTGACGGTGAGTAACCAATATAACAGAAGTAAATAGATATATTTTCTGTGAGAAAAAGCCTTTTATTTCAACTGACATATTTTGAACCACGCAACCTATACAAATACAGTGAATAATTTATGTTTGGCCAACGCAAATAAGGGCAACGGTCAACGGTTGTGAAAATTCACATATTACACCTAATAAATACAGTCAAGCTAATTAAAACGAAATTAAAAATCGAGCTTGGGCCAAAAAGCACACCTCTACTTATTCATGTTGTGAAGATTCAGTGGGATTCGAGATTGAAAACATAACTATTCACGCATTACGTACAGTCTGTACAGTCGTTCTTTGTCGGTGCGTCATGGATAAACGATCAAGTGACAACGTGATTTACAACACCCCATCTTTATTTATTATGGCATTAACAGTAAATAAAAATATAATAGAGCGTCTCCGGGGTTTCGCAATATGCCTCAAATTAAAAATAACGTGCTGGACAGAGACTAGAGATATTTGGAGAGTTGTTAATTGATGTCAAAGTCATCGTTTCGATCTGTCAACTTTAATTTTAAACGTTTTTGTGCCCTAAAATTCAATTTAAAGTAATTATGGATATTTGTTGTTATTATTAAGTCCAAACGCTAGACACGAAAACTGTGACGTTTATGAACTAAGACTTAGACTTAGACTCATAATTTTGATATGTTAAAATCTGTTTATGATATTCGTCAAGGCCGATCCAATGTGAAGACAGCCGCATAATGTTTCTAATATATGTATGTTACTACAAATTTGAGTGTGGGGTTTGTGACAAGTGCAGCTAATTCCAAAATTAATAAAAATGAAATATATATACTAGTATAATTTATTATAAAACAATTAAAAAACTTAGAAAACTATCATCCCCAATTAACCCATTTTTTGTTCGCACTCCACAGTTAAGTGTGTCGAGCTATACTGTGTAAAACACATTTAAATATTTCTACCTGAATTTGAGCGTGCGGTTTGTGACAAGTGCAGCTAGTGCCAAAATTAATTAAAATAAAATATATATGCTAGTATAATTATATCTTAAGTCAGAAAATGCGTGCAATTGGATTTGCTGGCGGATTATTGGAGTGGCTGATTTCATACATACAAACAAGACCGTAGTCAGATTGTCAAAATAAAGCACTTCATTTCTAGAGAGATAGAGGTGACCTCTGTTGTGCCGCAGGGTAGCCATCTAGGTCCCTTGCTTTTTAATATTTTTATTAATGACATAACAAACGAAATATCACACAGTAAAGTGCTTTTATATGCAGATGACTTTAAGCTTTTCAGCACCGTTAAGTTTAATGCAGATTTTGAAAATATGCAGTCAGATTTAGATGGAATTGCACATTGGTGTACAAAAAAACGACTAAAACTTAATATAAATAAACGCAAATCCATCTCTTTTTCGAGGTCAATAATTGGGAATGCTTAACAGTTTGTTTATTACAACGGTCAACCTTTAGAGTATATGACTTCAATATCAGATTTGGGAGTACAGCTTGACAGTCAGTTGGATTTTAAGAAACAATATAGTCACATACGTAATAAGGCCTTAAAGTTGCTGGGCTTTATATGTAGACACACCAAGAACTTCAGAAATGTAAACTCCTTGAAGCACCTTTATGTATCTCTAGTGAGGCCAATACTAGAATACGCAACCTGTGTTTGGTCACCGTTTTATTTGGTACACAGGAACTCATTGGAAAATATTCAAAGTAGGTTTCTCTTAAATATATTTCGCAGACTTGGTGTGTCGCGATTGGATTTCTCTGCTACACACATGCGATATTACCTGAACATGTCGGACTTGGTGACTCGTCGCAACCATGCCGATCTACTTCTACTCTATAAGCCTTTGAACAACATTATTAAGTGCTCTGATTTGTTGAAGTATTTCGCTCTCAACGTTCCGCCAAGATAAACTAGAAGCACACAAACAATTTCTGAGGCTTATCACAAAGTGAAATACGGAAAGTTCTCTCCAATTTCACGCATTCTTGCTAACGCTAATGGGTCTGGCAATATGGACTTTTTTGGAAGCTTATTCCGAACATTTAGACGCCGCGCCGGCTAGGTCTAATAACTACAGATAGTAATTAAATGGGAACTATTTTATTTGTTCGCTTTTCTAGCGTGTTTTGTTTACTTTGCTTTGCTCTTGCTTCTTTTTCGTTATAATTAACTTTGTAATTGCATATTATGGTGGCTGCAGGGTCATTGTGCCCGTAATTTCTATTTTTTTTTTACTACATTGTTAATATGTATTTTGTAATTTTGTATTTTTGTATTTTTTGAATTTTGTAATTGCGCAAAAATTTTCTACTTGTAACTTGTAACTTGTAAATGGATAATTTTATCCGTAAATAAATAAATAAATAAATAATTTATTTTAAAAGAATTAAAATCATCCCCAATTAACCTATTTTTTGTTCGCACTCTACAGTTAAGTGTGTCGGGCTATACGGTGTAAAACACGTTTGAACATTTCTACCTGAATTTGAGCGTGGGGTTTGTGACAAGTGCAGCTAGTGCCAAAATTAATTAAAATAAAATATATATACTAGTATAATTTATTTTAAAACAATTAAAAAACTTTAAAAACTATCATTCCCAATTAACCCATTTTTTGTTCGCACCCTACAGTTAAGTGTGTCGAGATATACGGTGTAAAACACGTTTGAACATTTCTACCTGAATTTGAGAGCGGGGTTTATGACAAGTGCAGCTAATGCCAAAATTATCTAAAATAAGATATTATACTAGTATAATTTGTTTTAAAAGAATTAAAAAGTTAAAAAACTATCATCCCCAATTAACCCATTTTTTGTTCGCACTCTACTGCTAAGTGTGTCGTGATATACAGTGTAAAACACGTTTGAACATTTCTACCTGCACTTGAGCGTGGGGTTTGTGACAAGTGCAGCTAGTGCCAAAATTAATTAAAATAAAATATATATACTAGTATAATTTATTTTAACAGAATTAAAAAGTTAAAAAACTATCATCCCCAATTAACCCATTTTTTGTTCGCACTCTACTGCTAAGTGTGTCGTGCTATACAGTGTAAAACACGTTTGAACATTTCTACCTGCACTTGAGCGTGGGGTTTGTGACAAGTGCAGCTAGTGCCAAAATTAATTAAAATAAAATATATATACTAATATAATTTATTTTAAAAGAATTAAAAAGTTAAAAAACTATCATCCCCAATTAACCCATTTTTTGTTCGCACTCTACTGCTAAGTGTGTCGTGCTATACAGTGTAAAACACGTTTGAACATTTCTACCTGCACTTGAGCGTGGGGTTGTGACAAGTGCAGCTAGTGCCAAAATTAATTAAAATAAAATATATATACTAGTATAATTTATTTTAAAAGAATTAAAAAGTTAAAAAACTATCATCCCCAATTAACCCATTTTTTGTTCGCCCTCTACTGCTAAGTGTGTCGTGCTATACAGTGTAAAACACGTTTGAACATTTCTACCTGCACTTGAGCGTGAGGTTTGTGACAAGTGCAGCTAGTGCCAAAATTAATTAAAATAAAATATATATACTAGTATAATTTATTTGAAAACAATTAAAAAACTTGAAAAAACTATCATCCCCAATTAACCCATTTTTTGTTCGCACTCTACAGTTAAGTGTGTCGAGCTATACGGTGTAAAACACGTTTGAACATTTCTACTTGCAGGCCAACAAATGTCTTGATATGAGAAAAGAGCCATTTCCAAAATTTGTTATACAATATCCTAATTACAACGAGTGAAATTAAAACAAATTTTAAACAAAATTTTTAAATTGCGGCTTAAATTATAAGACTTCCAAAGTCGAGTTGAGACCACTCCGTAATTTTTACAATGTAAACTGATACCGATAAACTTTTTGGCCAGTATTAAATATCGCGAAGTTCGTTGTTCTTGGCTGGAGGTCCATAATAAATTGCAAAAAATAAAATTACACATCAATTACAAATTTTATAAGAAAAAAAGTTTTCTAAAATGTTTCCTCACAATCCCCGTAAATATTTAAATTGGGTTTGTTATTTCGTTGAAAGTTGACAAAGTCAAAAGACGGCGTAAAAATTTCAAAGCCTCTGGGTGTATCAGAGAGAGCCAACTTTATATACATTATTCATCATTGGCGGTAAAAATTTTAATTTACTTAAATATTTTTTAATTTTGTTGCGGCGCACTGAAACATATTTGCAAAACAAATTCGAGAACGATTCTATTTAAATTTAAATTGACATTGCGATGTCTGGCAAACTTTACCAATTTAGCAAAAAAAATAGTTCGTGGAATTTTATTAAAGCAGTTTTTTTTCGTTTATGCTGAAATCTAAATAGTAAACTTTAATGAAAGAAAATTTAGCTAAGGCAACTAAACACCTTTTTTTTTTCGGATTTACGCTTAATAAGGTTTTGTAATGTTACCCGAGATTTTCTGGGATAATTATAAAAAATGTCAAGAAACAAATATAGTTAGCATGAGGGGCTCCTAACTAAAGTGAGAACATACAGAATGCTGGTTCAATTCTGTTCATGGCTGTCAAGCTTTCTTAAAGACCACTCTTTGCAGGAGGCGATGGACCTATTTCTTTCGGACACATTTAATATCAACGCTGAAGTACCTCAAGGTTCCATATTGCCGCCCACCCTCAAAAATACTGGAAAGTTTGCCTGAGACGGCCTGGGTCCTGATTCTCGAAATTAGAGAAAGCTGGTCTCAGGAGAAATGTAGGTGCAGTCTTCACGCAATGCATGAAGCGGTATTCTTGAATACATACTATTACGAATGCTAATTGAACTTATAGTAGAACTACCGGGGAAGGGAGTAGTCCTCTGAGTGATGTAGTCATCCTGTTTTCTTACGCTCGAGAATTAGAACCTGAGCATGCGCTTGCACCCTTCATCAATGAATCATTCGGGACGGGCGAGTTTCCATCAGCGAGCGGTGATTATTCCATTATTCAAAGGAGGTGATTCTACTGATCCTTCCAGTTTCCGACCAATTTCTCCCTTGTCAACCCTTTCGAAAGTAATTGAAAAACTTGTCAAAAACTCAATTTGACTTTGTATCAGGTAAAAGTACAGATGACGCTATATTTTCCTTGTTCCACGACATTTACCTTAACATAAATAGTGGGGAGGCGGTTGCGGCTATATTTTGTGATTTTTCGAAAGCTTTCGATTGTGTTGACCATGAAATATTACCGCAAAAGTTACATCGCTATGGTTTTGATCACCTGTCAGTTAAGTGGTATTCTTCCTATCTCCATGAAAGAAGACGAGTGGTAAGGGTAGGCTCAGCATGCTCTGATACCTCCTTCGTTACGAGAGGAGTGCCTCAGGGCTCAGTGCTAAGACCAGTTTTGTTTCTTTTATATTTAAACGGTTTAACAGTTTTAGATATTCAGGGCGCGTTTACATTATTTGCAGACGACACTAGTCTTCTATGGCATGGTAAAGATAAACATAATTTAAGGTTGGTTATTGACAGTGATCTACGTGAAGTTAAAAAATGGTGTGATACAAACCAATTATGTCTTAATATTAACAAAACAAATATAATGTTATCCTTTTTTACAATATGCGCCAAAGTAACGTTTTCCTAAAAATCATCGGTGCTAGTATTCAATTTAGGGTACCCTAATATGCTGCAACAAGGCAACCAATCCACCCTTACTCTGACAACTCTACGCCCTGGGGGATGTATTTCAGACAACAGTCCCTAAAAATGACCTATGTTGTGCTGGCTAAAAGCTCACCCCTTAGATAGCTGAACTCAGGATAGGTTCGCTATTTTGCTTCTAGATTAAGAGGTTTAGCACTCTTATATAAGTAAGTTAAAGTCAAATCCTGAAGGCGCCACCTTAGTTTTATTTTACTTAAAAGCCTTTAAATGTTCTAGTGTTTGGCCTCAGAGAAAAACAAACTAGGAAAAAAAATTATGTCACAATCGGTTTACAATAGCTTCTTAGAAGCTGTCATTCACTCAAGTCCCTCAAAGTCGCTGTCTTTCAAATAAAAGCCAAATTTAACAGAGGCCAATACAAATATTTATTTCTTATGTTGTGTTAGGCCCTTGGCTACTTAGATTTATAAATACAAGCTCTTCTTACTTTGGTGGACAATAGGTACTTAAAGTTGAAGGTAGATAAGTGAAATGTAATAACAAAGTGGTAGTATTAGGTCTGACATAAAAGTTCTGAAAGTTTAAATTACAAAGTTATCATCAAAAGAATAAGTATAAATAATACCCTGTTTGACAAGGACTTGTACAAGACGGCAAGTGTCAGACCTACACTGTAAAAAAAAACAATTGTTAAGTCTGATGTGGCAGCCACATAGACCTACATCCAGGACATTGCCCCAGACTTGGAATTTCCGCTAGGTCTGTACAAGAAGCTCTCACAACTAACTAAATTTGCCATAAGAGCATTCTTAAAGTACAATTAAAAAAATCTTACGAGTACCTGTGGTTACTCGATAAGCATACTAGCCACTCGGGCGTAGATAAGTTAAAATGTTAAGGTTACAAGCGTTAAAGTTTAAAGAAACAAATGACCTTTAGACGAGAAACGAAATTATTTCCTTTATAATAATAATTGTAACTATATTTACCACAAAATTAGCTGTAACAGACCATCTAACGTTTTAAACTACTAAAGACTCTTGTGACGTCTTAACGCTATGTCGACATACGCTGCACATTTACAATATACAAGGTCTGTACATAACATGGCCGCAAAACTTTATCAAACACTGTGTATATAGAGCAATTCGATATTTGTGCAGAGCAAGTAACCGTGCACACAGTCAACCTTTATTTGGAGCAGAAAGAATTGTAACTGTATCGTCTTTATTCATTTTGGAAACTGTTTATTTTTTGCATAAAGGATATTCTAGATCAGATGCTGAGGAATTTAACTACAGTACTAGAACCAGCATACTAAATTTTTAAACGCCTATTCCTAGGACTACTCTTGTAAAACAGTCGGTCTTTTATGAGAGTAAACAGATTTTCAATCATTTAAGTAATGAGCTGAAATCAATTGTAAGCTTCGGTCAGTTTCGGAAAAATGTCAAAGACATCTTAGTGCAGAAAGCCTACTACTTTGGATAAGCATTACAGTGACCTTTTATAGTTGGTTTATGTTACTTTTATTGTTGTTGACATTGCATTTTATACTTGTATGGGTGTATGTGCATTAATGTGCATACATGTATGTATGTGTATAATAGATGTATCGAGAGGGTAGTCGTTGCTGACTAGTTGAGAAATACACTAGTGAATATTGGGGACTGCAGCAAATGAAAGAGTAATCTTTAAAGTTATTCCAAGCTTTCGGAAATCGTATATTTTATTTCCATCCTCAGGGAGACTACAAATTGCCATATACTGGTACCAAAAACCTTGTAGTGCAGGTAGATATTTAAACTATCACTCCTACCATAAACACAGCGTTAAAGTGAACTTAATAAAACAAATGAAAACGAGAGTTTCGAAAATTTCACACCCATCTTTCCTAAATAAGAATCTTAAAATCCTCCTCCAACTATTCATCAATAACTCATACCCTGCACACTGGTAAAAAAAGATGCTGTTCAGCACGTCCTTCTTTATAACACAAGCACCCAACGTGAACAATATCCAAAATGCAAACAGAAGTATAACTGAAGCAACTTTAAACTTTAAATTCACTTCATTGCCTTACAGAAAGGAAGTCACCCCAAAACTATCTAGACTATTCAGAGAAATCAATGATATAAAGATTGCATACAAACCTGTACTTACAATAAACTCTATTCACTCTAAAATCAAAGACAAAACACAGTCCAATCAGTTATCAGATGTTGTCTACAAAATCCCTTGTGCAGACTGCAATAAAGTATACATAGGTCAAACTACTAGACCCTTGTCTAGTAGGATCACGAACCACAAGAGTGACACCATCCAGAGAGATGTGCCCTTGCCGAACATGCAAATAATATGGACCATAACATTAACTTCAATTCAGCTGAGATTTTAACCTCGCAAACTAACTATAAAAAAAAGATTGTTTTTGGAAATGACATTTATTGCACAGGAACCTAATAGTATGAACAAAAGAACGGATATCCAACATTTAAGTGTAATCTATTCATATCTGCTTCATTTAAATAAAAATTTACTCACAATTAATGCCAATATCAATAATAACACTTCGAACCTCATATAATACAGTACAACGATTTTTCAAGTATGCTGCATGATAACACTTAAATCCGAATCTTCTCAATTTAATATTATCTTTATACAAACCGCATTAAAAATAATTCTGACAAATTTCAATGACATATAAAAAATGACAGTATTTCCTAATGTATTCAGTCACTTAAGATAGTGACACGCAAGTCATGTTTTCCCGCATAATATTTCCATAATTTCAACTAAGTAACGAATTTTTTCAAAATGTGAACAACTAAGTTTGCTTTTATTTTAAATTGTGTGTTTCTTCGTCCATATACAATGTTTTTTAATATTATCTCCAAACTGTAGTTGTATTTATGATTGACTTGGATTTTCAACACGTTTTCTTTTCTTCTCAAATGTCTTTTATTAATAATTATATTAACATCTATATGAACAATCTTAACGAAGTTGTAAGTAAAAAACATTTAATTATTAATTTGAACAAATCTCCTAATATCAATTTATGTAAATTTGTAGTCTGCCTGAGGATGGAAATAAAATATACGATTTCCGAAAGCTTGGAATAACTTTAAAGAGTACTCTTTCATTTGCTGCAGTCCCCAATATTCACTAGTGTATATAGATGTATATGTTTTTGTTTTTATTTTTACTTATATTTTAAGGACATAATTTATACTCGCTTTGTTAATAGAAATTCAGTTTTCTTTAACAATAAAGCATATATATTGATTGATTGATTGATATTAATTCAGTACCTGCTACATAGTTACAATATAACAATTTATTGCATTTACAGAAATAATTATCAGGCTCTGTGTTACGATACAACAACAATATTTGTGGGTGGCGATCGACGAGCCATTAAGTGATTTTTGCTTACGAAATGACTTTAAATATTTGGAAAAAGCCCTATTTTCGTGTCAATATTTTCAGCTAACGTACTAATGGGCCACCCTGAATAAACGGTATGGCGAAAACTCTCTAACATTCCAAGAGCTTATAAATTAATAAAACGAATTCCTCACAAACGCTTATTTACAAAATTATACTAATTAATGTTTTTAAATTCTTTTAGTAAACAATAAAATTGGCCGTAAAAGGCGGTAAATGATTTTCCAATAATTATTTTATAAGGGCAAATTTACTTAAGGATTTTCCAAGAATTCGCGTCTAAATTTAAATTAATTATGTCATTTTTAAGACAAAAATGATGTTGATAAAGTCACCAGGAGGGTTAAAAATATTTAAGGTGCGCGCAACGCAGATATTTTATACTAAGCTTCAAGAAAACGGACAATTTTTTGCTATTAAAAAATGATTTGCAGAGTCCGATGTAATATCAAGAGGTTTTGGATCAGTGACCGAGGTGAATCAAGAATAAAACTTTCTTCGAAAATAAAAAGTTTCTGATTTGCAGCTTTTTTTACTTAGCCACAATTTTCACTTTACTCTACTTCGCTACCTGCTAGTTTGAATTAGGTAGTAAGTAAGTATTGTACAATTTTATAATTAATAACAAGTATTGTAGCAAAAATTCGAGCAGCAGACGTGCGAAGGAAGCAATTTACATTCATCTTGAATCTATGTAGGTTCCCACGTTGGGCGCCAAAATTTGCTACGCTTTTATTTGCCCAAAGATTAATATCGAATTATCAATGACACAAAAGAATTTAATTATAAGGAAAAAAAAAATAAGAATTTAATTTTAATAAAAAAAAAAAAGAAACTGACAGCAACGAAGTTCAGCTGAGGGTGAGAGGCCTTGAGCGAGCGAGCAAATGCCCTAGCCCAAATGCCGAAGAGTAGGGGGGGTAAAAAAAGGGGCGCCACCGTTTTGTAGCCAGGCCAAAACGGAAGCCTCCGCGATCTCGGTGGGACCTCACTCTCCACTGAACTTAATAATGAATAATAATAAAAAATTAACATAAAAAGCAAATTACGGAGGTTGTGTTGTGGGACGTCTCAAATAAAACTCAAAATTTTAAAAACACACAAGTTACTTTTATTAATACTGGGTTCGACGCCCAAGAAAATCAATATGCATTTATAGCCTCAAAACAACAATATATACCTGTGGGACGGTCCTAAGGTTGTGATCACACCAGTTACATTACCACAAAAAAATCTGCTATATATACCAAGAAACAAAAAAAATTACAATAAAAACCGGGCAGCTCTAATAAAGTTCACGCCAGCTACGTTACCAATCGATATGCGTTCTAGGCCTGGTGGGCAGCTCTGATTATTCGCCGTTTAAAGCCGGTGATCAGCCTTAGGTCAAACTGATGACCTTGTTGCACTCCACCCTAGCAACTGGCAGGCGGACCCCAGATAAAAGATGCTCAAGTAATAGGAGCTGAGTAGAAGCGCCCCGGTATAAGGACCCCGATGACGATGGGGTCTCACACGTTTTTACGTTTCCTGACCTGCACTCCGTCGCTTTAAAATCCGGCTATGCCGTAAAAAAGCTTTCAATCCAATACTAAACTAAACCAAAGCAATTTAAAAGCTTTAATAAGAAAACGGTGTCCAAAATCCACTCACGTGTCAAAAAAAATTGGCTGGACACACGCTTTCACGACGGAGACAAGTCAGTAAGTAAGTAAGGAAGGCCGTAACAATCGCGCACGACCTCCCGGAAGAGCTGCAATCCTACCAACAAAATAGAAAGCTTCCTGTCAATAAAAAGGGCGCTAGAATTCAAAACCTCGTACCTACACAAAAACCTAATGAACTAACCTAGCCGAAGCGAACCCGTACAAATAATAAAATAACCAAAGAGCGGAGACAATAGAATCCTGGGTTACCCTTGTACCCCCTCCTGCGCGACGGTGAAACTAAAGAAATTTGTTTTTAATTAACTAATACATGGGCAATATAAATTATTACCAAACACGGTCACCCGTATACAACCAACGGTACATCAGATAAATATTTCCCACATCTAAGGAATAAGCGATATAATCGATCTCGCAAAGGTCGATAGATGTCAACCTAGAAACTAAATGACTTTACACCAATTACCAGCTTTAAATAAACACCCAAGTGGCTCCTACATTACATAACGATAAACAGATTTCAATACAATGCAATTGGCTGGTAAAAATCATCCGATAGCAGTCAATACAATATCAATAAGTTAGGTCGATCGAAGAGATTAAAATCGATAGTGACGCCCACTTCTATTTATATAAATTAAAGGAACAGTGTTTATTTATAACCAACACAGTGAAATGTCCCTAACGATCAGATTGTCACACCATTCTAGAACCAAACAAAGGAAAATATAATACGGAAAATCCACTGTATTTCCCACGAAAATGTATTTGACACGACCATAGCGGTAAGTCCTATAACTTACTCTATTTACACCGTCTGTAGCTGACTGTTTTTAGGCTACTAACTTAGGACACGGTCTGCCATTTAACAAGGGAGAAAAATCGACTTTCAACCCCTAAGCCAAGGGAGATATGGAATCAAGATGAAAGATAAGGTAAGGATCTGCTTTATTAACCAGGCATTCGCAGCCAGAGACCGTTTTAACAACTCTTACATACCTATATAACCTTACGTACCATCGAAGGCAAAATTACCTAAGATCTCAGTCTGCAGTCATAGAATTCAAATAGTTATCTTTATTTTAGGTACCACACAAGCTGGATCAGCTACTCGAGGTAACGGCATTGCAAAAAAATAAAGGAGGAACCAGGTAATCAACAAATGTCATAAGAAAGGAAAGCAACCTCTAAACACCGAGAGAGAGAGTTATGTAACAGTACAATGATACGAGTAATATATATATATGTATAGCCTTATTTTTACTAGTAAAATGTTTTATAAATATCTATGCACATTTAATAAACAGCAAAACAAATATGTTGAAAGGTTCTTGACAAAAAGGTGAAGGCGACATAATAATAAACTTTAAATAAAATTTTGGTTTGTTTCAATTCATCACATACTAATGGTTTTTCATAGAGCACATTGTACTACCCTAATGATTATTTCTCACACCTTAGCAAAAATAGGCTTTAACCCCTAGTACTAAAATTAAACCGTTACAATGTTTATTGGTACGGTATTCTAAAGAAAATCTATTTATAACTTAGAATCCTTTGTCGCATATTATAATATGCTAATGACGGCCTGTGTGAAGAGACAGCACACCGCAGTGAACATATATTATCCTATTAGTTGTTCCATTCTTTGATTGACTCTGTATAAACATGACCGCGATGGTAGTTATGGCAACGGGCTACTTGGGTCGGTACCACACATGTCTAATGACATAATTAGTCCCCACGGTAGCACCTAGAAGAGTAGGTTAGCAACTTGTGTGTTTGTGAATTTAGCAAGGACTCGCTGACCACATCTTGACCAGAGAAGTTCGCACCGTGACCGGGCTCCCCCTGAACGAGTCCCTTCTGAAGGCACAAAACATGTGTTCTTATTCCGCCCTCTAATAAGTTGTTTATCTCCAGGGCAGGGCCTAGTATAGTAAAATTCTCGTATGTTGTTTAACCCAAAGGTGCGTTATTATTTTGTACAGCTCCTCTAAAAAAGTAAAGTCTGTTGGCTTACGACAATTAGTCTGGTATTGTATAGCAAAATGTGTTTCTCTGTTTTTCGTAGTGATAAATAAATAAGTCTCACAGATACATTAAGTTACTAGTGTTGTAGTATACTATCTACAAGTGCTTATGTAAATGAAATAAATATATGGTAGTTTTCGTTAAAAGGAGTTTCAATTGAATCTATGCAGTTACTGGTTGGTTCGATTATTTATATAAGTAATCTAAATTACTCAGCTTAAGACTTAACAATTCTCGCACTTGAACGCTATCTATCGCCGTTTAAACTTCCTGGAAGGAAGAATGGACCTATCGAATAATCTCCAATGGTTCCAGTCAACACGCTGACAGAGAACTCTTTTTAAAAATGTGATTCCCCTATTGCATGCGGATTTTCCTCTGGTCACAAATAATAATGAATTCGAATAAGGTTTTGGAGGAACAAAGGACAGGAGTTGATACGTACTGGGAAGAAGTACCTGATCATTCTAAATGTAGTGGGGATATATAAAAATGTCGAATAAAATTTTCCACACGAGAACATGAGAGATGTTTAACGTTACTGCTACTTTTCCGTTGCTTGTTTGCGGATGTTCTCCAACAAAATTAGAAGAAGCTTATTTTAAAAATAATGATTCTGTTGTAACCACCCAGCGTTTATTTCATCGTAACTTTCATTTAAATCCACGAGGTCCAGTTCCTACGCGAATAACAACTAAAAAATGGGTGCACAAGCTTTGCAGTAGTGCCTTGAGTGTCAAAAAAGAATCAAAAAGAAGAACTCGTTCTGCACGCACACATCAAAATACTGAAGGGGCAAGGGAAGCTGTGCTACGAAGTCATCAGTGATCTGCTGAACGACAAACAACAGCACTCAATAACTTGAACCGTAGTTACTGCTGCATTCTGAAAAACTTACACTTCCATTCTATTCCCACAAAATTCAAGTCGTACATAAACTTTTACCTCAAGGTTTTGGAGCACGTGGTGATTTTTGCAAGCGTTTCGAAAGGCTATTAGCTGAAAACTCAGAAATCATGGATTGCTTGCTGATATCAGATAAAGTTCATTTTCATCTTTCTGGTTATGTTATAAAACAGAACTTTCATTACTGGGCGACGAAAAATCCTTAGCAATTGCATGAGTTACCACTTCATTGCGAGAAAATTACTGTGTGGTGTGCATTCTCCGCTTTTGGAATTTTTGGGCCATTCTTCTTTAAGGAAAATGAATTGACGATTATTGTTATATCACAATGTAATCAACAGGTATTGCGTAGCTTTGAACAACAACTACATAATGTTAGTATGGATATATGCGAAGAATATGGTTTCAGCATTAAGCGAGGTATTATGCTTAAATTGTATTTTTATTATGCTTAAATCCATATGACTTCCTAACACTTCACGGGACGATAAGAGTTTTCAATTCCTTTGTTATTATTTCCCAGCACAATGTTTAAAGGAGATAGTGTTACAGTTCGAAAATTGCATTTCATAAGTTTGATTATCTCTGTTAAGTTTTCGGTTGTAAATTGTTAAAATGCATATGTAGACTCTCGCCTTAAACATTAATTGTTAATTAAGTTACCTGTAATAGCCAAAATTTTCATTATGTTCAGTTTCAAACCTTTGTTGATGTTTATATTTCAGGAATGTTTTGTATCTTGTAAGACATAGCTAAATGGATTGATTTCTTCTGTTCGTCGTTTGATACTACTTGCAGACAGGTTTGTAGTTATTTGAGGGTTTTTATTTGAGGAGCTAAAAGTCCGACTACAAAGTGGAGTACTAGGTTATTTTTGTTGGAATTGCATGAACGCGGGACGTGCCAGTTGCCGTGTACTATTGAAATTCTTGGAGACTAGCTGTGTAGCAGTATCCACGTTAGCTGTTTCAGGGACCATGTGTGTGTGTGATGATTGAGTCTTCATGAACCATGGGTAGCATTTTTCTTAAAAGAGTAGTCAACTTAAAGTCTTAATATTCTGCATTTGCGTATTGTTTGATATACAGTGTTTTGATAAAGTTTGGCGCCCATGTTATGTACAGAGCTTGTGCAATGTAAACGTATAGCGTATGTCGACATAGCGTTAAGACGTCACAAGAGTCTCTAGTAGTTCAGAGCGTTAGGTAGTCTGTTACAGCTACATTTGTTGTAAATATAGTTACAATTTATGATTATAAAGTAAATATTTTTGTTTCCCGGCTAAAGGCCATTTGATTCTTATAAATTTAACACTTGTAACTTCGACATTTTAATTTATTTATGCCAAGTGGCTAGTATACTTATCGAGTAACGACAGGTACTCGTAAGATTCTGTATTGTACTTTAAGAATGCTCTGATGGTAGATTTAGTTAGTTGTGAGAGGTTCTTGCACAGACCTTGCGGAAATTCCTAGTCAGAGGCAATGTCCTGGATGTAGGTCTATGTGGCTGCCAGATCAGACTTAACAGTCATTTTTACAGGATAGGTCTGACAGTTGCCGTCTCGTGCAAGACCCTGTCAAACAGGGTTTGACTTTTTGCTTTCTTTTATCGATAACTTTATAAATTTAAACCTTCACAAATTTTATTGTCAAACCTAGTACTATCACTTTGATATTTCATTCCACTTATTTATCTTTTAACTTTAAGTATCTATTGTCCACCGAAGTAAGAGGAGCTTGCATTTATAAAACCAAGTAACCAAGGGCTTAACACCACCTTAAGAATAAATATTTGTATTGGCCTCTGCGAAAATTTGGCTTTTATTTTAAATAGAGTGACATTAAGGGCTTGAGTGAATGAGAGCTTATAATAAGCTAGGCTAAACCGATTGTGACATAAGTGTTTTTTTTCCTAGTTTGTTTTTATCTGAGGCCAAATACTAGGACATTTAAAGGCTTTTAAGTAAAATAAAGCTAAGGTGGCGCCTTCAGGATTTGACTATAACTTACTTATAAGAGTGCTAAACCTCTCAAACTAGAAACAAAATAGCGAACCTACCCTGAGTTGAGCTAGCTAAGGGGTGTCTGAAGAACATCCTCCAGGGCGTAGGGTTGCCAGAGTAAGGGTGGATAGGTTGCCTTGTCGCAGTTTATTTTAGGTTATCCTAAGGTGAATACTGGCACCCAATTATTGTTTAGGGCGTAATTTGGTTTTGTATAACACTTAAATTGTTTGTGGTTTTTTTTTATAACAATAGGGAAATCTTCTCAATGCACCTTAGGTACACGTGCAACCTGAAAAATTCTTGACTGGATTCTGAAAGGCAAGAGGCAATTGGACCACCAGAAGGAGGTGGTTTCAGCAGGACCGAGCCACTTCCAACGCAGAACACCAGACAACGAAAAATATTTCCTAGTCGTGTCGTTTTAAAATTTAGGAATTTCAACTGTCCAGTACAGTCACCGCATCTCTTTACTCGTGACTTCTGTATATGGAGCTATTTAAAGTCAGAAGTATTTTCTAATCGACCGCAAACTTTGGAACAACCGAAACATAATATTCGAACTATCCCTAGTCTTATATCTAGCAAAAATCTTATAATGATATAATAAGACCACATTGTTAAGCTTTGGCTATTTACTATTGCCGAAGAATATGCTAGTAGAACATTTTTAGAGTCTATTTGTGATGTTTTTCTCGTTGCACCATGTCCGAAATCTTCTATCGTGTCATCCTCGAAAAGAAACGTACAACTTTTCATACTTCAAGAATAAGCCGACTTCTAAATCAAATTCTAGGAAGTCATTTAGCGCCTGAAAAGAAAATCTGGAAGTCTGTTATATCACTAATTTTTCTAGCTGCTGTAATAAATTCCTTAATCCAACATGAATAACGTCTATCTGATATTCACGCGCCATTATTGACATTCCAAATAAATAAGGAACGATTTAAATTAGGGGCAATTTAACTTTGCTTTGCGACCACCTTAAATCCCGAGACTATATCCGGCAAAGTAAACCTAATATACATAATTCATCTTCGGCGGTAAAAATTTAATTTGGGTAAACATTTTTTAATTTTGTTTCGGTTAACTGAAATATATTTGCAAAAGAGGTTATTAAGGCGAAGTTTATATAAATTAATATGAATTTAGGAAGTTGTAAAACTTTACTCATTTGTATGACAATTAGTTCGTATAGGTACTTCTTGAATTATTGCACGTGTTAACAATGATTGTCGATATGTTGAGTGTTGTATTGTGCCAATTCTAATAAAATATTTAAATTATAAACCTAATATGAGTGTATAGATCAAAAAAACAATACATTTTGCTCATTGGTTAGGTACAATTATGGCCTGTGTTTTCTTTGTAGCCCTGATAAAAACACAGAGAGTGTCGAAACGTAGGCATTGACTGAATTAATGAATATAGTTCAAAAAAATTTAAGATCGCCTTTTATTTCTATACAGCTTAAAACTAAAGGGAACATAAGAATTTAACCGATATTTTAATATACAGGGTGTCCGGATAAGGATACGGAGCGGCCATATCTCGGAAACGATACGTCCCACACATCTGAAAAAAAAGCTCTCATCATAAAAACTGCCAAGAGAAATTCATTCAAAGTAATTTTAAGTTTCGGAAATGGCCGCAAGAGGGCGTAACGGCTTATTTATTTTTTAAAGTTCATTTTACGGCAAAAAATGCCACTTAACCGTAGAAAAGCAAATAAATAATTAAAATCAGTAGATTGTTTACTACAACTTTTGTTATGGTTATTTTTTTGAATCTCGCCTAATAAAGGAGTGGGGGAAGCCTTTAGGACAGTTTTCAAAAACTGTCATTATGTCGTTATCCTTTAACGGATTTTCTATAACTTGTACTTGTTTGAAAGGGAATTCCTTGGAGTTTAAATAAATGATTCAGGAATTGTCACAAGTTTCCTGATACAATTTTAAGATGGCGCTGTTATTCAATCTAACTTATTTTTTTATTTTTCTCGGTATTTGCAAATTGGATGGTATAATCTTTTTCGGTAGTAATAGAAGACAATTTGCATAGGGAACGATTAGTCCAAACCGCAAATCGATATCACCAGGGGTTTAAAAGTTATTTTGATTTTTCTTTAAAAAATGATACAGTTTCCATTTACCGGTACCCGGTATACCCCTAATAAGCAAGATAACAACTAATTTCATAGCCTACTGTTTAGTAAACTATAAAATTTATAATAAAAGTTTATCGAGTCAAAGAAACATCAATAACACTGAATAAAATATGAATATTATGATAATATCATATTATGAAACTTAGACTATGAAAAAGTGCACAAATCTTAGAACTAGAAACAATTTTATTAGAAATTTAGCGAGACAACAATAATAATTACAAATGTTCAAAATGTTTTCCGTCATTTTGTAAGCACTTAATTATTCTTCTGTTAGTTGATAATACGGCTGCCTCAATTTCAGCCGTGGATAAGTTTCTAACGGCATTTGTTATCCTTACCATCATGTTTTCCCTTGTTGTCGGTCTCTCTTGGAAAACCAGATCTTTTAACCTACCCCATAGGTAAAAATCAAGACAAGTAAGATCCGGTGAACGAGCCGGCCAGGGAAACAAGCTTCCTCTTCCAATTACACGATGCGCAAATTGCTCTTCTAGGTATTGGCGTACGTTACGATAGTAATGCGCCGGACAACCATCAAGTTGGATCCACATGTCTGTTCTCGTTTGTAAGGAGACTTCTTCCAAAAGAGGTGGAAGGAAAGTGGCCAAGAAATCTAAAAATCTTGCTCCATTAAGGGTTTGGTCAAAAAAATGGGGACCGATAATTTTTCCTTCCAAGATCCCGCACCAAACATTTAAACTCCAGCGGTTTTGAAAATCTACTTGCCTCATCCAATGAGGGTTTTGCTCAGACCAATAGTGCATATTATGCAAATTCATACCCCCAGCGTTAGTGAAAGTGGCCTCGTCTGTCCATAATATCCGTGAAAGAAAATTTGGATTTTCCCTAATCATATTTAATAGCCAGTGACAGAAATCCAATCGACGATCATAATCAGTATCGTTCAATGCCTGGTGTAAAACGATGTGGTAAGGGTGCATACTATTAGTTTGTAAAATCTCGTGGACATTTGTTTTTGGAACCCCCAAGTCAAGGGAAATTTTTCTGGTGCTTAAAGTGGGATCGTATTGAACGTAAGCCAAAACGTTGATAATATTTACCTCATTACGTGTCCTACGAATGCGTAAGGGTCGTTGAATGGGCTGCACATTACCAGTTTCTCTTAATCGTCGAGCTAATCTTGAGAATACTTCTCGAGAATAGTGTCTTCTTTGTGGAAATCGCATTGCATACTCTCGCGACGCTATTACAGCATTTTCAAGAGATTGAAAATACATATTCAACATATCATACGCTTCTGCGTTAGTAAACGGCATACTGTTTGTAGAAAAATGCAATATAAATGTAAAAAACAATGCTAAATATTATAAGATGCTTGACGTTTAAAACTCATCAACAGCTTGTCACAATAAATTATTAATTTGTTTTTTTCCATGGCCAACTTGGAACTTGTAATTTAGGCGAAAACATGATGGAAAGGATATGAAATGCCGTTCGAAGCTTATCCATGGCTGAAATTGAGGCAAGTGGCAAGTGTGTTTTTCACTGAAAGAAGAATAACTAAGAGCTTAGGAAGTGACGAAAAATATTTTAAACATTTGTAATTATTGTTGTCTTGCTAAATTCCTAATTGTTTCTAGATTTAAGATTTGTGCACTTTTTCATAATCTCATATCATAATATTCATATTTTATTCAGTGTCATTGATGTTTCTTTGACTCGTTAAACTTCTATTATAAATTTTATAGTTTATTAAACAGTAGGCCATGAAATTATTTGTTATCTTGCTTATTAGGGGTATACCGGGTACCGGTAAATGGAAACTGTATCATTTTTTAAAGAAAAATCAAAATAACTTTTAAACCCCTGGTGATATCGATTTGCGGTTTGGACTAATCGTTCCCTATGCAAATTGTCTCCTATTACTACCGAAAAAATTATACCATTCAATTTGCAAATACCGAGAAAAATAAAAAAATAAGTTAGATTGAATAACAGCGCCATCTTAAAATTGTATCAGGAAACTTGTGACAATTCCTGAATCATTTATTTAAACTCCAAGGAATTCCCTTTCAAACAAGTCCAAGTTATAGAAAATCCGTTAAAGGATAACGACATAATGACAGTTTTTGAAAAATGTCCTAAAGGCTTCCCCCACTCCTTTATTAGGCGAGATTCAAAAAAATAACAATAACAAAAGTTGTAGTAAACAATCTACTGATTTTAATTATTTATTTGCTTTTCTACGGTTAAGTGGCATTTTTTGCCGTAAAATGAACTTTAAGAAATAAATAAGCCGTTACGCCCTCTTGAGTCAATTTCCGAAACTTAAAATTATTTTGAATGAATTTCTCTTGGCAGTTTTTATGATGAGAGCTTTTTTTTCAGATCTGTGGGACGTATCGTTTCCGAGATATGGCCGCTCCGTATCCTTATCCGGACACCCTGTATAGGATAGGGAAATCGACGACACTACATACCTTTATAACACTGCTCAATCTGCCTGACCTGAACTAACCTGAACTAACCTGAACTAACCTGCCTACCTAAAGATTTTACATTTGTAATTAATTTTAAATTGTTTGGTAATGAATTGTATATAAAACTAGAGTAATAGGCAAAAGAACCTCTAAAAGCAGAGGTGGAGTGCGTTGGTATATGTAGTAAGGTAGGGATCCTTCTTTGTCTTTCAAACACACTTTCAGCAAAAACCAATTTATCATAGAGGTAAATAGGTTTCTGAAAATTAACTATTCTATGAAGAAATTAGGAAAAGTGAACGTTACGTCTTTCCTCCATTTTGAGCAAACCAAACTTGAAATATGATGGAGTTATATGATCCGTACGTCGGACACATGCAGCAAATCTCATACACGCATTCTGCATAACCTGACTTCTATGGCAGTCTTGGTCCTGCAGGCAAGGACCGTAAACCACATCACAATAATCAAAAAGTGATAGAATAATTGACTTGCTCAATTTTAGTTTGGTTTGAGTATCTAAAATGTATTTAAATTTATAGATGGATTTTAATCTTCCATATGCAACTCTTAAAATTGCGGTGATATGCTCATTAAATGTTTTGGCCAAAAGTAACCCCAAGATTCCTAAAACAAGTCTTGAATGGAATTGGTATGCCGTCCAAAAATATAGTATTATCTACAGTAACTTTTGCCCGTTGTTTCACTGTGCCAATAAGCATGGCTGAAGTTTTGCCTTGATTGAGTAGAAGACCATTATTTTTAGACCATACATGTATTTTTTCCAAATTATGATTGACTCGAGCAATTGACTCTAATTGATATCTCTCTCAAAGATCCTTTTGCCGATATTGGTGAAATTTGGCGGTGTTGTTCATTGTGATAAGAAGTTAGCACTATCTAGATGATAACTATGAGTTCCAGTGGCATTCCGGGGGAGAGGGGCAGTCTCACGAATAGTATTGACAAAGAAATGTGCACTACTGACTTGTTTAAAAACTTTATATTGTTTTCGGATTAAGAAACTAAAAATACAACTTTTTTGTCTCTTGATATTTTTTCGTATCTTACTTTGTTATCGATAAAAAAAATAGAAGCCACTTCATTGCATGTCGACAAATTGATAAAATAAAATCAAGTTAACTTTCATCGTTTCTAGTAAGTTTTGTTTTGTTGTTATAAACATAATGTTTTTGAGTTTCCGTGACAGTTTGTTATTATTTTTCTCTAATCGAAAGGTAGATTGTGCTATTAAGAAAATGTAAACAATTAGGTATTTAAATCTGGAGATG
This sequence comes from Polydrusus tereticollis, assembly GCA_963920685.1. Lineage (NCBI taxonomy): Eukaryota > Metazoa > Arthropoda > Insecta > Coleoptera > Curculionidae > Polydrusus > Polydrusus tereticollis. The sequence continues at coordinate 92,162,455 of OY987331.1, forward strand.
ACACAATCGCATTTCCTTTATGGTCTTGCCAATTTTAACTCCGCGGAGGCCCGGCGAGGCCCGGCGACTCTATCAGGAAATGTATCCTGATCGTGTCCTTCTAGGCAGAAAAATACTCATAAACATTCATCGTCGTCTGACTTAATCTGGCAGCTTCAACCGTAATGCCTTCGGGGGAAGACCTCGTACGATTCGAACTCCGGCAGTTAAGGTTGTCCTACACACGATCGAAGAGAATTCAGCAACTACTACGAGAAATTATGTATGAATAAGGAACTAAATATTTGCTATAAAATGGCATGGAGAATCTTTGTTGTATCCTTAACATGTACAAAATGTTCAGGCACTTCTTCCAAGAGATTTTGAACCACGTACGCAATTTTGTAGATGGTATCTTCAAAGACTTGCAGAAAATCCTCACTTTGATTTCATCACTATGTTTACAGACAAAGCGCATTTTTTCAGACATGCAATATTTAATTTCCATAATATTCATAACTGGGCCTATGAAAATCCTTATGATATTACAGAGACACACTTTCAGGGACAGTTCTCTATCAACGTTTAGATCTGCATCATAGGTGACTATTCGATTGGATCATTTTTTTTTACCAAAACGCCTTAACGAACAATCTTACAGTCATTTTCTACAAAATGATTTAGCTTTACTTCTTGAAGCTGTTCCTTCTTAGTTAGTATTTGGCTTGTAAGTATTTGAATAGAGCTTACCAATATCGTGGGATAACTCGTGAAGGACCACAATTCTGGCCATCTAGATCGCCTGACTTGAACAGCCTACATTTTTATTTGTTGAGGCACCTAAAATCATTGGTTTATGTTACACCAATCGAGACAGTAGAAGGTAAAACTCACGGAATTTTCGAAGGAGTTCGTCACTCGATGAGAAGAAGAGCAGAAGCCTACATGGAAGCGGATGGTGGTAATTTCTAACATTTTTTGTAAGTATTCTGTTAAATTGTTATTACTTTTCATTTGTTACATTTTAAAAAATGGCTTATTTATAAATATTGTGCAAGTCAGTGGCGTGCCGGGTGACCTCGCATAAATATAAACTAGCTCCCCCGTAACTTTCTTATTTTTCATCGTACGGAAAAATAAAAAAACTGACATACGGTGGAAATTTTTTTCTTTCCAAATCTGCATTGTAGTTTTCGGTAACTTTGCATATATACGAGGGACGACAAAAAGCATTTTTTTAATGGAATGCCCTGTATATTTTTGGCTAAAATGAAACATCTTTTTTTTTCTGATTTCAAATAGTTATTTAAGTTAATAAATAAATAAATAAATAAATAAAACAGTCATGCAAAGATTGAAAAAACAATGTTTTACTAACTAAGTAGAGTAGTAGAGATTCAATAAAAGAAAACAAAATAACTATATACAATATTAATCACAGTGAATATTCCCCCCTCATCATCTATGAATTCTTGGTAAACGGGTGGTACCGGGTGTTCCACCTAAGGAGGTAATCGGCTATATCTCAGAAAGTAATAACACTAGGACTTTGGGAAAAAATATTTGTCGATAAAAGTAGCCAAGGGAAATTGCTGGAAATTATTTTCAAGTTCGAAAAATGACCGCTAGGTCTTAATAAAAATATGTTAAAAATATAAGCATTGTATTCCTCGTAAAATTATGCAACTATATGTTAGGAATCGTTTTTTTCTATTTTCAATAATAAAGTGGTGGGAGAAGGTCAAACTTTTTTCCTTTCAAACGCTGATATCTCTGCTTTAGATAAACCGATTTCATTCAACTTGGTCTTGAAAAAAATCCCTACTTTTCTTCTACACGCAGATCTATTAACTATACCATATTGATTTTGATGGTGGTTACTAGATGGCGTTTTTCCGTAATTCCTCAGTAAATAAGGATTTTCTGAAAAAAATCAAATGTTATGATATGACTTTTTCATCATATTTTATTTTGGGCTTATAAAGGCTATTAAATAGTGGAATAAAAGATCCAGGTCCGTATTTAAAATAAAAAAGTTGATAATGGTCGCTCGAATCCGAAACGTCGGATAAAAAAACTAACCCCATCAGCTTGTAGAGGAGGAAAAGTTACTATAAGGAACTAAAAACCGCAATGTGATATCTTTTGTTAAACCAGAGATTAAATTGATTAATTAATGTTTTAAAAAATAGCCTATTTTTCCATATTAATTATTATTATCCCTAATTTCTCTTGTATTAGCGAATCCATGGCCATCTAAAGATTTCCTTGAAAAGTTAGCCTGGAAGCCATTTTAAAAACAAATGATAATGTGTGATACGTCATTTTAAAGGAAATTGGCCGTAGAATTCAAATATCAAATAAAAATAATAGGTTTCCATTTAAAACAAAAGAGTTGATACCAGTTCCGGTCAAACCGGAAGTGATTTTAAAAGTACGATTTCGCTAAAAAGTAGCAAAAGATACACTTAAAATCTCCTGAAATTTTAAAATTTGTATTAATAAAACTACGGAAAAAATAGGGGGGTAACAACATTCGTTGTCACCCGGTATACGAGAAAATACCTTACTCATTAAAAAAGGTAAAATAAATATAAATAGAAGGACGGAACAAGCGGCAACAGCGCCCTACTATCGGGGACAATAATCGGTTGCACTCCTTGGCGGTGACGGCCCATATTCGATGTGTATTATGAATGATATAATAATATGATTCGAATTATATTGCGATTATTAAAATCATTCATAACCTGATAATCCGATTATTAAAATAATACGATTCTCCCCAACACTAGTTATAAGTGCTCAATTGCATTCTCTATAAAGTTACTATTTCTTTTATTTAGATATCCTATTTATTCAGTAATAAAATGTTTTATGTCCTTAACATTGTCAATATCACGCTCATAAACTTTAGTTTTAATATACCCCAAAAAAAAATTGTCCATAGGCGTTAGATCGGGACTATTTGAAGGACACACAATAGTCCCGTTTCTTCCAATCCATTCATTGTGATTAATATCACCGTCATGGTGAAAAAATATATTCATACACTGCGCCAACGGTAAGTTTTCTAGCATATCTTGAAGGTGTGTTTCCAGAAATTGGTTATATAACGGTCCAGTCAATGTGCCTTCAAAAAAATAAGGTCCTTATATTCTATTTTTCAATAGTCCGCACCGTACATTAACTGTCCTTTGACCTTGAAATCGAACTTCCCTGGCGAAGTGAGGATTTTCTTGTGCCCAGTGTCGGTAAATTTGACGGTTTGGTAATCTAATTGTTAAGAAACTTGACTCGTCGGTCAATAATATTTTTTCGAAGAAGTCTCTTTCATTATTTCGTTTGATTCTTATGCAATTCTGTTAAATTTTGAACTTTATGATATTTGTAAGGTCTAAATCTATATTTTTCAAAACCTGCCGGATATACTCACGCGAAGTTCTTCGTGGACCGTAACGAGCACGCATTTCCTTATAAGGAGTCCGTATTGACTTACTGGGGGTTTCCACACAATGCAGAAGAATTTTCAAATCGTGATTGTCAGTATTTTCATTTAGTTCCCTATTTCTTGTTTGCAAATTTGACGTTCTTCTAAATTTGGTAAAATTAGTTTTGATTGTCCACCTTGTGGGAATCGGATCATCGGGATATATTCCCCCGTAGGTACGTCGAGTAGCAGACGCATTATAATTATCTTCAGCAAACAAACAAACAATATCTAGTTTTTCAGCCACAAAAAACACCATTTCAAAAGATAGAAGGAACCGAGTAAGTTGCACCGACAGTTATTATTTTAATGACAACCATAGACAAGGGAGATGCGCTTATGGTAGGGATAGATAGGCAACTTAACATACTAAATTGGTTCCCAAATAACGCCATTCGTGTCTGGTTGAAGAACTAAGTGTAGCAATCGGGGTGAGGGGCGGGGGGTCGGCGCCACGCGTGAAAATTTAAATTTTACAACTTTGAATTGAAATTTTCGCGCTTCTAACTCGGATGGAAAACTTAAAGGCGCGAACCGTTTGAACGAAAGTCAATATATTTTGGGAGATTAAAAGGAATTTGTAACAATGTTTCTAATATGGCGACAAGCTTTATTAATATTAGATATTTACATAAATTAATATAATAACAGGGTAAGTTTTACCTAGGATTGTGCTGTAAAGAATTAACATAGGAACAGCGTTCAGGTTTAAATAGAATCCTCTTCTGCCATGCTCAATTTTTTGGTCATATCCAAAATGTGTGTGACAAACTCTATAAGTTTTTGAATGTCAATCTTGTCTTTTCCACAGAGTAATGGATTTTGAATAGAAAAATACACGGACATTATACTAAGATCGTAAACTGTCATAACTCTAAGAAAATCGGTATATTAGTAATGTTTATGATTATTCAGGGTCAAAAGGTGTCCTGCGTCCTTTTTTTTTTAGATAGCAATAATATTTTATATACAGTATAGGCGCAAAGTGCCTTTTTGGCTCTTCACGATACACCCCTTTTATTACTTCGCCAAAACAACAAAAAACTTACCGGGTCGCTTTTTGGAAACCTGCGCGTTTTCACGCACGTTTCCCGCTTTGTACTTTACATCCGGGAACGCAACAATAAATCGCCATTTTAGCAGAATAAACTTAATAAACGTATACGTTGCGCCGCTTCGTTAAAATTTAATTTTAAAATGTCAATGTCGCTTGGGTCCGACTCCGGAAGATATTTTTATTATGGATCAGGGCATAAGTCATATTTTTATCTTTATCGTACCTTAGCTGGTACGGTTGAATTCAGAAAGAGAAAGATAGAGAACGTTCCCAACGCTCATTTTAGATACATGTTTTGCCGCTACCAACGTTAGGATATGAATAACCTTATAAAATTAAATCCCTACAATAGCGCCATCATCGTCTGGTTGAAGAACTAAATGAACGGGGAACGATCTTCACCATTTAAGTTATTCTAGCCTGATGACAACATCAACTTAGAAACATTTGTTACTATTGCTTTCATGGTCCACTGTTCAAAAAGTTGTTGTACTCATTAATCAATTAATCATGGCAGCGTATATCAAGATAATGTAAATTCAATGTAAATGTAAACTTAAATAACGCATAAACGGCTGAACCAAATGTCAACTTCTAGGTATATTTAAAATCAGAAAAAAAAAGATCTTTCATTTTAGCCGAAAATATATAGGGCATCATCTAGATGGTGCAAACTTAGCGTCTTATCACAACGAACAGCACTGTAAAATTTCATCAAAATCGCCAAAAGTATCTTTAAGATATTAATAAAATACCGATTTTCTTTTTAAACTTTGACACCGTGTATCTTGAAATCCAGACTTTTTACGACACATGTTTATATGAACTTTTTTACTTGAATCTTGTTTATGAATGCGCTCTTGGAAATATGGCCTATTATTAAGTAACACCCTGTATATTGAGTGGACGGAACCTCAAAAAATAATTAAATATTTTTCTCAGTGTATGAAGGAATTCATAACAGGGTCCAAGCTCAACCAGGTGACAACAGATGGGAGCACAAGAGTTAATCGTGTATTTCTACCATACACCGACCGTAATCGAATCAAGAGGTTGAAGTCACCAGCTTCAAGGTTATTTATCAGATCCATTCCCCCTATAAACCTTTATCTATGATCAGATCGGGATCGCCCATCAAGCGAATGCCTGCTCTTTGTATGAAATTCACTAGTCTCAAAGTATGTTTAGGAGCACCGGCGTGAGAAGTATTCGAACTTTATATAGCGTCAAATATTGTTGAGGTGAACAGAGGTCTTTGGTTGGCATAAAAGAACAACATCACTCGTCAGTCTCAGTCCCAGTGGGTTCTATTGTTTGGGCGGCGGAACTTTCGGCCCCATAATGGGTCAGGCATCTGCTAGGAATTATAGGTCAAATAATCTTGCAAGAAATTTCGGCCCCAGACATTATCATTTAAGTACCCACCCGGGGTAATTCCCGATCCGGTACTTTATGTATGTTTAAGGGATGGTGTTGATATAACTAAATTGGTCTAACAGTGACACGAAGGGTATTTATTTAGGTTTAAAGACCGATTATATTCAATCCTTTTCAGTTCTTGAAGTTGTATGTTTTATGTAATATTTTAGAAATGAGTTTAATAAAAAGTGCCCGTAACCGAGATCTACTTCTTGTAGAAAACTATACGTTTTGTAAAAGCAAAGAACTAAAAAGTGGTGAAGTATCGTGGCGGTGCATCCACAAGAATTCTAAATGCTTAGCGAAAGTGGTGACAATCATTCTGCCGTTACAATAATGAAAGCTGACTTAGTCCATAATCATGGAATAGATGAAAGCAAGATACAGAGAAAAATAATTACCAATGCGTGCAAATGAAAAGCTGAAGAAAATTTAAAAGAAAAAGGATTACCAGTTGGATGAGTCTCTTTAAATGTATAGGTATATGTATTATATAGCCCACTCTATCTACAAAAATAGGAAATTAATATGCATGGATTGCAAAAACCTTATTATAAATAAAACAATGCAGTCTTCCTCCACAGTTTAATAATTAAACTGTGGAGGAAGATTGCATTGTTTTATTTATATTGCATTGAGTCCACTGAAAGTATGGACTATTTTTTCAACTTTCAAAACCTTATTGTTCGAGTCATAGGTTTAAATGTGGGGGATGAATATTTTGATTCTTTGCAAAGGGGGGGTTTATGTCTTGCTACCAATGAAGTTAATATGTACTTTCATATATTTGCAGCTTTTCAGTTTATTACAGCTACTAAAGAACTTAAGCTTAAATTTTTGAATCGGCAAAATCACCAAGTTCTTTTAGCTAAACTAGTGTGACAATCCGATTTTGTCACAAATGAACTATTATAATCTAATGCCTCATATCACATGTCTGACTTGTATTGTGTCTTTTAAAAAATTGTATTTTACCTTTCTAAAGCGATGTTTGGTTCCCTGTATAGGGGTAATAAGTACCTTAGGTCAACGGCCTCTGTTTTCGTTGTCTTTGACAAACCAGGGCTACATTATCCTCCTATTTTAAATCACATATCTCCCTGGAATACACTATCCGAGAGTAATACTAGTGTTTCATTATGTAATTGAAAAATATTGCTTTGTTTTTAATTCTTTTGTTAACCTGTCAGATTGGCTGATGAATTTTCTAGGTTAATTCATTTTCTGAAACATGTTTGGGCCATAATATACGGCAGCCAAACTTCAATGGCCGTTTACTTCTCGAATGGCAGGGATATTCTGGGACTTGGGTTTTCTTTAAATAATTTATATACTAGGTTTGGCTAGTTTAGAAAGTGGTAGCTTTGTGATACCGCTTAATGAGACATGTCCCTGTGGAGAAAGCTATCGAAAAATGTTTTGTAAAGTAGCACTTACTCTTAGCAATATATTACTAAACAATTACACAAAAAAACAGAAATGACCTTGGACACCAAAATACATCATCAAAAAAAAGAAAGCTCTTTCCACTTTAAAAAAGGGTTTTAAAATCCTTAATTTTTTTAAGTTAATTTAAATTTTATTACTATATTATATATATATATATATTATACTATTATATTCTTGGTACTTATAAGACATATCTATACTGAAGTAAAATGCAAAAAGTTCAATAAATAATTTGAAATAAACCGTAATTTTTATCGCCTAAACGGGCGAATCTGCACGGAAGTTGCGTTAGTTACTTATTAGAAATCGGTCTACCTCTGACAGGATTTGCGACGTTTTCTTTCTTTTTTCACGGCTTGGAAATGTGGGGGGTTATGATTAACCTCTTCTGGTGATTTTGTCAACTTCAAATATGAATTAAACCTAAAATGTAATTTTTGACAAGTCTAGCCAATGATTTTGAATATAATATACAAGAATCAAAATTCTCTATGATCCTACTATCAAGGAGAACTATACTCGGGTCAGGTCACCTCGTATATTCTCTATAGCTGGATTTGTAGAAAAAAGGGGGCTTCGCTGTTTTGGGGTACTACTCTCGTGTCAGGCCTCCGCGAGTAGAGTCAACAGCAGGAATGGGGACAAATTTTAAATAATTATCACCTCTAACCTTAAGGACCTCACCTATCAAGTTTCCAAGTTCTTGCTTCTTTCGAAGCTCGATCTCGAATGAATCAATCCGACCGATGTAATGGTCATCTTCAAGTTAGCTTTCGCTTTACTCCTTTTCTTTTTCGATATATCTTTTTTTTAGTTTTAGGAATTAATTCGCCTTGGCCCTTTACCAATTATCTGGAAAGCAATTTGTTTTGAGTATTGCTTGAGCTATGTCTACTATGTCCTTAATTGCTTTATCTGGCAAACTTTTGACTGCGATGTTTCTTATGCCGTCAAAACCGGGCGCTCTTTTTGCGTTGATAGATTGTAATATGGATTAAACTTCTTCTGTTGTGACTGGTTGTACGTTTTGTTCAAAGATTTTAATATTTTTGAAAATTGAACAGTTCTGGCGACCCGCGCATCTTTTGTTGGATTTGTGGATGAAAAATTACTAAACTGTTCGCAGATGCTGTCCGCGAACAGTTCAGTTTTCTCTCTTAGATCGGTCATTATGGTGCCGCTTGCCTCCCTCCTAAGATAAGGTAATGGCTTTTTTGAACCTTTGCTTAGTGACTTCGTGAATTTATAAATTGTGTTAGCGTCTATTCTTAGGTTTGAGGTTTTTTGATGCCATAATCCCGATTCCTTTTCATTTAATAATACCCTTATGGCTGCACTTTCTCTATTTGCTTGTTCTTTAATGCGCGGATCGCGAGTTCTATATGCTTGTTTTAGTAGTGTGTTGTTATTTCTGATTTTAAGTGCTAGTTCGCCTCCGAGAACGCCCCGTTTTGAAAATCTGGTTGTAGTTGTTACAGAGGCTTCAGTCATGGCAGAATTTATTTTGTTTGTAATTTTTACTATCGCGTTTTCTATGTCAACTTTAGTTAGGATCGGGGGTAATGCTTCGCCGCTTTGAACTTTTCTTTTGAATTGGGGCCAATTTACTCTTGTCCTTGAGACGAAGCTATGCCCCTTCTCCTCTGGATTACCGTATTCGACCATGACTGGCCCGTGATCTGAGGACAACTCCGACAGTGCTATTGGCTGTGAGAGTTGTCCTGTATTTTTAATTGCAAATAAATCCGAGATTTCCGGTAGAGCACCTGAATCAATCCGGGAATTTCGCGCGCTTTTGTAGTCGTCGGTAACTAAGCGAGTTGTTTGTTCCTTCGAAGGGATCAAAAATTGTCAATAATGACTTCATGTCAAATAAAAGGGTAAAATAATAAATACGAGGGTATAATAAGATTCCAAATAATGATAACTTAATGTAACAAATTATAAATTACCGTTAAAGTATTTAATTAGTGATGAAATTTAATTTTGAAATAAAAAGCGGAAATATAAAAACCATACATTGCATTTTCATTTCATAAATGACCCAAAACACAAAAAATCATAAAAAAATTAAAATGGTTCAAAGATTAAAATGTTATAATATTATACATTTGGGACCGAAAAAGCCTGTAATAAAAACATGACCCTTCCATCCCGGAACCGAAAGTTCCTGTCAAAATCTGGTTGCTACCTGACCGGGGCTGAAATTACATACGCCCTTTTTTTTTAAGAAGACACTAGTTTAACCCATTGATCAAAAAATGGTTTAATTTCCGTTACATAATAACTTCCTAGGTTATTTCCACTAACAGTTTTTATATCCAAACCCTAAAAATCTCTTATAATAGAATATAAAAAAGCCTTGCGAATGTTACCTCGACCTTTTCAATATTTTATTAAATTCGACAACATATCATTTCATCGCTATTTATCAGAATGATAGAAAGTGATCGATAACATCCCCCCAGTATTAAGTGACAAGAAAAATATAATTAATAACAATATCCCTGTCTAGGGTTTCCACTTTGATACCACATTTTGTTTCTTAGGGAATAACTTCGACTATTAGGGCTTATAGATGCAGCTTTTTAAATATTTTTTTGACCAAATTAAGTTTTATACGGAAAAGCTTTTTAGATTAACCATGCAAGTGTATCCTCAATTATGCCTAAATGAATGGGAATTTAGAAAACTGTGGAAACACAATTTTGCTCCTAAAACCCACCTTCGCGTTTCTATCTTTTTTGGTTTTTTAAATTTTAAGAAAAAAATTAAAAATCATTTTCAAAATTTTACTGCAACTTTTTTATTTTTTAATATTTTGGCACTCTGTAAACATTAACTCCAAGGCAACTTTTTACATAGATATCAGTTCTGCAATTATATCTTGAACACGACTTTTTAAATTCTTTATCAGCTTTCTACTTTATTATTGGCTCCATATTGTATTGTCTCACTAAAATATTTCAGGTTGTCAACAATACTTATTATTTTATATTTCGTATTTACATTTAAAATAATACACTCACGTGCAAAGAAAACGGTCATTACAAAATTTTGATAAGTTTTAGGCTCGATAACTTTTATTTTTTGTTGTACGTCCGATTTGAGTGATTTTATAGAATTGTAGGTACAACTATCGATTTAACGTGCTAGCCAATCTTAAGTAAGGTTGGTTATTCCACATATTATACAAGGATGATCGAAATGTTGTTTTTTTCTCTACTTTCAAAACACCCTGTGGAATAACCAAGTAACAAAACTATTTTAAAATACCAGTTTTCATTTAGGATCATCTTATTTTTACATTTTCTTCTTTTATTTATGTCAGTACATGTTCAGTCTCACACAAATGCAAAATGGTTTGGTTGGTTATCAATAATTTACATTTTTCCGTAATTTCATTATTGTTGGAACAAAAATAAAATGTTTGATCTGCCAAGATAAACAAAAGATTATCAGGACGCAGAAAAAACTATTGTACTAATCAATATTTAATTACAAATTAATTTAGAAACAAGCTTGTATAAGATTAAAAAAATACATGATGATTCTCGGAAAACAAACTTAATAATTACCAATAAATTTAAACGTAAATATGCGTCAATACTTTGTATTGCCTCCTCTAGCCCTAATTACTGCCTGGACACGTCGGTTCATACCATCGATGAGCCCGCGAATGTCGCCTTGCGGAATATTCCTCCATTCTTCCTGAAGTGCCGCACGGAGCTCGTTTAATGTCGCTGGTACCACTACTCGACTTCTAACGCGTCTTTTGCGCATATTCCACACATGCTCTATATGGTTTAAATCTGGAGAACATGCTGGCCAGTTCGTTTTTTCAATCTCAACTTCTACCAAATATTAGGTGACGCACCTTGCGGATTGTGGTCGGGCATTATCTTGCATCAAGATAAAACCATCGTCGATAAATGGAGCAAATGGAACTTCATAATTTTTGATAACCTCCTCAATATACCTCTGCGCGGTCAGCGATCCTCTATCAATAAATACTAATTTAGTACAGGCCTCACGTGTTATTCCTGCCCAAACCATCACGGAACCTCCTCCATAACTAAGCCGGGGGCTGAACGTACATTCAGCAAATCGTTCGATTGTTCGTCTCCATACTCGCTCTCGTCCATCTGGTGAGTGTAGGTAAAGTCTAGACTCATCGGTAAAAAGTACACTGTTCCATTCTGCCAAGTTCCAATTCACATGTTCACGAGCAAATTGTAATCTTGCTACTCTATGACGTAGGAGTAATCTAGGGCCTGTTGCTGGTCGGCAAGACTTTAAACCGACATCCTGTAATCTTCGACGAATGGTCCAAGAACTGATATTTTTACTAAAGTTTAAAAAAATTCAATAAAATTAAAAAAGCGACGACACTAGTAATTATTATTATTCGCGAAATCATAAGAACTGCTTGTTCTAAATGTTGGCGGTTTGTATGAGTCTTATTTTTGTTACTTTTTAAGAACAGCACTTATCAAAGAGTGTGAGGATTTATGCCGGTAACCACAAACCGCATTCTCTCTTCTTATTATTGTACTATTTTGGGGGTTCAAACTAATAAGACCTCATTATAGATAAAAGTTTACGAGGGTTAGGTTAGGGGACTTAGCGGGCCAATTAGCTGGTCCACCATTTAAAACTACTTTATCATCAAATATCGTAACGAGGTTCGAACTTCCCGAACACTATGCGCGGGGTGACCATGTTGCTAAAATCAAATACCATTTGGTTGGTCTTGAGGGACTGTTACTCGAATTGTCGGTAATACTTAACTTTCCAACTGCTCTGGTCCGATAAGTCGATATGAGAAGTCTTATAAGTACATGGATGTTGTTATTCAGGGTTGATTCAAAAATATCTTTCTATTGTGATACTTACATTTCTGTTACAAAAATTAATGTATTATTCCAGCATGTCAAGCTTTTAAACTTTTCATATTAATGACAATAACCACTAAAGTCCATTTATTTTATCTCACATATAGACTAAGCGTAAACAATATCACGGACTATAAACGTGATTGCCGCTAGATTGTACTAGACTGTATCGTTGAGCACGAGCCGTCTCCTTCGAAGTAACCAATAAGGATCGCAATGTCCACCTGCAGATCGACGATAACGCATCTGGCGTTGTTTTGGCTTAGTCTATAAGTGAAATCAACAGACTTTAGGTATATAATATTACTTTTACTCGTTTTGACAAATATTTTTTGATTTCATTTTCAAGCAGTAGGTACCTACAGGTGTACACTCGAGTCTCTGGCTACGACGTATCGGTAAAAGGAAGTACAATATTTTTAAAGTTGGTGCAGTCATGTTCGTACTACACCGATATGTTTTAAATGTAATGAAAAATAGGAAATTATATTTCGGCATGAAAAGAAAACAGCATTATGATTATATTAATGTCTTTCTTTGACGCAAAAACGTTTTTGTTGTAGACGGAAACATTTCGTTTGCAAGAGAAACAGTACGTATTATTACAACAATCGATTTTACTTAAGATAAAGGAATGCATGCATATTGTACTAGTTTTTCCCAGTGGCTGTCACTCCAAGATAATCAAGCAGAAATCAAACCTTTGTGGGTAATCATATGGTGGAAAAAAACTGTTAAAATCACTATTCAGTCTTTTTTACTAGAAATCATGGCAGATAAATAAAACATTTAGGAATTTTACGCGAACGAGGTCTGCTTCTATCTACTATTACTACTTCTTGTACTATGTGTAGTGTGCGTAGCCTGCGCAGATGTTTTAACACAAAACGAGGATCCAACGATCGACGTCAAACAGCCTCACTATGACTAACTGATCTTAGACGTGCTTTAAGGCACTTGACTGATAAGTGTACGCTGGTCCATTTAATTTGCATTGAAAGATCAACATCGAACTCTTATAGTCAAAAATGTTTTTGTCAAAAACCCTATGAGAAGTCTTATAAGTACATGGATGTTGTTATTCAGGGTTGATTCAAAAATATCTTTCTATTGTGATACTTACATTTCTGTTACAAAAATTAATGTATTATTCCAGCATGTCAAGCTTTTAAACTTTTCATATAAATGACAATAACCACTAAAGTCCATTTATTTTATCTCACATATAGACTAAGCGTAAACAATATCACGGACTATAAACGTGATTGCCGCTAGATTGTACTAGACTGTATCGTTGAGCACGAGCCGTCTCCTTCGAAGTAACCAATAAGGATCGCAATGTCCACCTGCAGATCGACGATAACGCATCTGGCGTTGTTTTGGCTTAGTCTATAAGTGAAATCAACAGACTTTAGGTATATAATATTACTTTTACTCGTTTTGACAAATATTTTTTGATTTCATTTTCAAGCAGTAGGTACCTACAGGTGTACACTCGAGTCTCTGGCTACGACGTATCGGTAAAAGGAAGTACAATATTTTTAAAGTTGGTGCAGTCATGTTCGTACTACACCGATATGTTTTAAATGTAATGAAAAATAGGAAATTATATTTCGGCATGAAAAGAAAACAGCATTATGATTATATTAATGTCTTTCTTTGACGCAAAAACGTTTTTGTTGTAGACGGAAACATTTCGTTTGCAAGAGAAACAGTACGTATTATTACAACAATCGATTTTACTTAAGATAAAGGAATGCATGCATATTGTACTAGTTTTTCCCAGTGGCTGTCACTCCAAGATAATCAAGCAGAAATCAAACCTTTGTGGGTAATCATATGGTGGAAAAAAACTGTTAAAATCACTATTCAGTCTTTTTTACTAGAAATCATGGCAGATAAATAAAACATTTAGGAATTTTACGCGAACGAGGTCTGCTTCTATCTACTATTACTACTTCTTGTACTATGTGTAGTGTGCGTAGCCTGCGCAGATGTTTTAACACAAAACGAGGATCCAACGATCGACGTCAAACAGCCTCACTATGACTAACTGATCTTAGACGTGCTTTAAGGCACTTGACTGATAAGTGTACGCTGGTCCATTTAATTTGCATTGAAAGATCAACATCGAACTCTTATAGTCAAAAATGTTTTTGTCAAAAACCCTTTTCAACTTTTTGCGTGCGGCTAGCCTGAAAATTTTCCCATTTAACCTGGTTCCCTATCTTCTATATTTTTCAAGATCCTCATACATGTAGGCTCGATTTAAGTCATAGTGTATACTCCATTCCACAATAATTCGTTGATTTCCCGACCGCAATAAAATTTAAACCCAGCCATAAATAAGTGGCTTTTGAAAGGGTACAGGTCCTGATTACCTACTAATTTCAATAGTTTAGGTTAACTATTTTCAACAAAACGACAAATATAAAATAATAGGTAAGTATCTTTATTTTAATCATGTAATTAAATAGCTATTAATATTTATACAAAAATACTAATCTACAATATTATAATATCATCTATGCCTAAACAAATTATTAAGGGCCTTACGTTACTATTAATTATGTTATTATATTGGTATATTAGGTAGGTTAATGGCAAATTGCAGGTGTTCAATATAAAGCAGAGTCTTTTCATCTTAGTTCACCAGTCGTTTGGTGTTTGTCAAGCTATGCGTTAAAGGTATTTTCGTGTGTGTTATCGAGCATCCAAAATATGTCAGATCTGTGTGAAACTTCAGATAATATTGCTTCCGAAAGTTATGGTGTAACGAAGAAAAAACATTTATCACTTGATGCCAAAAACAATACATCATAAAAAACGTTTACTGTACCCTTTTAGAAAAAGGGTATGACCGGAGTGCAAGTTTTAGTGAAACTAGTATTTTGACCAAAGTTGCATTAACGACAGTAAAAAATATAGTGACCAAACCCATCCAGTCAAGGAAAAAACGGTGTGACAGCGGAAAATTGAAAAGCATCGAAGAAGCTGATAAAGACTTGATTCGGAGGAAAATTTATGACATGTACAGTAAACAAATAGTTCCAACAATAGATACGCAAAAAAAGGTACTTACAGCAGACGAAACCGACATGTCATGTGGCAGGACAAGCCTTTGGAGAATAGTAAAAGCAATGGGTATTAAATATCGTACCATTGTACCATTGACAAACGATAAGAACTAATGTAATCGCAGCGTTTACAAGTATGGCGTAGAGATTATTTGAATCTTATCAGACAATATAGGAAAGAAAATCGTTCAATTATATACTTGGACGAAACTTGGTTTGATACTCACGACACTTCTAAAAAAGGTTGGAGCGATTTAACAATCAAATGTCAAACTAAAGCTCCCTCAAACAAAGGGCAAAGAATTACGATATTACATGCAGGTTCAGAAAATGGATTTATTCCGAACGCTCTATTATTATCCATGAAGAAAATTGCCAATTCATCTTTTGATTACCATCAAGACACGGATGCTACATTGTTTGAAGATTGGTTTCAGAATCGTCTGCTTCCGAATGTGCCCAAAAATAGTGTTATTGTGTGTGATGGACAACGCTAGTTACCACAGTCGCCAACTAAGTAAAGTGCCGAATTGAAATAATACAAAAGTGGAAATTCAAAACTATATGATGAAAAATAATATATATTTCGAGGAAACCTATTCAAGAAAGGACCTTTTAATTGTCTTAAAAACATTCAATATTGAAAAAGAATATATCTGACAATCTCGCAAGTACTAATGGTCACACAGTTTTACGCCTCCCTCCGTATTACTATATTTTTAACCCAATAGAACATATATGGAGCCAGTTAAAGACGATGATTAGAAGAGAAAACACATCCCCTACACTAAGTAGTTCTGTTATAGAATTAATTAAAAAATGTGTAAATAATATCCCAGTAGAAAGTTGGAAAAATTCTGTGAAACACGTGATCCAAGTCGAAGATTCCTATAACATAATTAATAGTTACGTAAGGCCCTTAATGATTAGATGAAGAGGATAGTGATAGTGAAACAGAGCTAAATATAGAGTAAGTTAAGTTAAATATTGTATTATTATAATGTTGAAGATTAGTATTTTTGTATAAATATTAATAGCATTTAATTACATGATTAAAATTAAGATACTTACATATCATTATATATTTGTTGTTTTGTTGAAAATAGCTAACCTAAACTATTGAAATTAGTAGGTAATCAGGACCTGTACCCTTTCAAAAGGTCCATTGCCTACACAATAGATATTTGGCAGGCAACTTATTTATGGTTGGGATTACGACTGAGGGTTGTCATTTAAATTTTATTGCGGTCGAGAAATCAACGAATTATTATGGAATGGAGTATACCTACATAGAAATTTGGTTTCATATATTTAAACGTTTCTTCCTTGTCAATTATGTGATTGTTTTAATAGTTTTTATTTTTTAACCATGTTTATAATTATATTATCAACAATACTTATAAATGCCTATATTTAATTTTTAAACATAATATTACAAAGCAATCAGTTTAAAAGTGGCGTGGCGGTGACCAACTGCCATCATTTTTTTTAAATTCAACTATTATATTGCTCGTATAATATACTGCGGTCATAAAGTCGACACGATGTTTGCTGGTGCATCATGGATCAACTATCAAGAAACAACTGTTTGGAAAGCACGTTTTCCAAAAATCAAATTCATAAATACAATGCAACTAGTCAAGGTCACAACGTAATATTCTAATTTTAAATCAAACTGCAAATCGGCAACCCTGTAACAAAAGAAAAATACCGCCTGCCATCCTAATTTTAACTGGTCTCTAGCATAACAAGAGCTAAAAAACACATATAACTTTCCAATTTAAAACAAACAACCAGGCGGTAATCGACGTCAAATGACGTTATACTGGAATAATTATATTTTTTTAACTTATATTGTACCCAAATGACCGTTGAAGCGGTACATTTCAAGAAATAAACTAATACTTTTCCACTGGAGTCCGGCAACCCAAATATTAATGATTTTTGATTAGTCCAACGAATCGCTCGACCGCTCGCTTATTAGTTTAAGGCTGACAGCAACTTCAACGCAAAAGACCCAAAGATGAGTAGAGTTCAAGACTCGAGGGGAAAAGCTGCTCCACGTGGCCGGATAGTGGAAGTCATGTATGTTTCTGACACACGGTGTCACTATAGTTTGATCACAGTAGTGATATTCTTTTAAAAGATTTTTCCGGCCAAAAAGGGCAACCACGTCGTGAGTGTTTGGGTATACAGCGAGATTGCATATCATTTCATTACAATTCTTTCTTAAGAGAATTGCAGTTTCCCGACGGCAGTGACTAGTTATTCTGGCATCTTAGAAACAAAAAGATATTGTAGTTTAGCTCTCAGAGATAATAATATTACAAAAATGTGTTCATTCTACATTCGAACATGAACAACTGATTATTTATTCCACCATCAAAGTAAAATATACGTTTTCGTTCAGTTCTAAGGTCTGTCTAATCTAAATGAAACTAAATCCCAAAGGTATTTAAATTGACCCCAGTTGCAAGGTGTCTTTCGTGTCAACATGAACATGTGGAAAAGTAATACAAGGTTAAATTGATGTGAACATGGTGGGTGCGGGTGGTACCAAATCATGGAATAAACGAAACATGTTAAAGTAATAATGTGTTTAATTATATCAGGCCATATTTCATAAACCATCCGTTACTGTCGGAGATACAGGAATATTTGAAAGCATTTAAAATACCGCGCTAGACAGAGACAAAAGTTTTTAGCAGAGTTGTCAATGGATATAACTTAATCCCTAACTGTCCTCTTCAGAACTATTTTTATCCTACTTTCATGTGTGCGGTAAGTATTTATAAATATTTGTTATTATTTATTCATTTTAAAGGCTAGCCACAAAAACGTTGACATTTATGAACGTAGACTTTTTTTTTTTCTTTTTGAATCTCGTAATTTCGATTAGATAATTGTGACTGTAGCTAAAGCAGCCTTGCGTCATTGTATCATAATCTGACAAACAACCTAGAAAGCCTAGAACATCAAAGATAGAATAGAGTAGAATAGAATAGAAGAGAGTAGAAAAAATCTTTATTTTAAATTACATTAATTCATACAGAATATATAAATAAACATAAAATGCAATGACAAGATAGGTTGGCGACTTGAGACTCTTTTACGAATATTTTCAGCGAAGGTACTCAACTGAGGTTGCTTGCTTTATTCCTCATAGAGCGGTGTGTGGTAGAAGTACACGACGAGTCATTACATTCCAGTCATATGATGTCCAGTTTAGTGCCACCGTAGCAAACTTTTAAACATTTCTTTCATCTGAAGAGTGTCACAACGCTGGAATGATCTCCCTGACGCCTTGTTCCCCACTGAGTATAATCTCCAATGATTCAAGACAAACGTGAATCGCTTCCTGCGCAGACGCAGTCCTCGCTGAGCGCCATTATTAACGATTTGCCAACTAATACTTGTAGAAATCCTCCGTAGTGGAAGTACCACGAATAACTTAATTAATATTGGTAAAGTCTAAAATTGCTTGCACTCAAGTCGCTAGAATCTCTTACCACAAAATCACACGCTGAAGGTTGACAGAATAAACTCGGTTAAGGCGCTTGTTTATACCGAATTAAATATGGTATTATTTGTACTGTAAAACCAAAAATAGATCATCGCTGAAAAGGTGTCAGCAAATGTAGGGCTCTACTTTAAAAATTTTTCTAGGCCTGCTAAATTTCATCCAGAGTGTGGCAGTTTTAGGTAGAACAGCTCCTACCTTTCTATTTATTTTGTTAGTTTGAAGAAACTGTTTGTTTCAGCAGATTTTTTAATTTGTTTGAGGTAAATAGTTTTGGATACATCGCATACTTTTTAGAGGACCTTTATATATCGCACATATTTTGATTGGAGCACTTCGAGTAGATAAAGCAACAACCCCATTTAATAGCTTCTAAGCAGCTAGACAAAACTAATAATGTGACCGTAACCCGATTTATTCACCAGTCCCTATGGAGCTTTTCTTACAAAATCCAGTCCCAGATGAGAAGTTTTTAGTACTTTTGTCTGATGCAGCACTGTATATGGTAAAAGTAGGCCAAAACTTAAGAATCTTTTACCCCAATATGGTACATGTGACTTGTTTTTTACATTAAATAATCCGAGTCGCAGAAACCGTCACAACTGAATATCCTTTAGTAAATTAATTAATTTCAAATGTAAAAAAGTGTTTCTAAAAGCACCTCTAAGAGTGCAGATGCATAAGAAAAGATTACTAGGAGTTAGTTTACCTCCAGAACCTAGAATTATCTGGTGGGGAACATGGATTAAGGCCGCAATATTCTACGCAGAACATTTCGAAGCCATTAAAGAACTAATTTTGGATTTAGATGACGATTCACAGTGTGTTGTACAAAGTAAAGAGTTGTTAAAAAGTGCAAGTGTAGTTAAGGATCTTGATTTTATTGAGGTTAATTTCAGTTTTATACCGGACATAATATCCTCGTTAGAGATTAGAAATTTAAATTTAAGAGAGTCAATTAGTATTGTCGAAACTCTTTCCGCTAAATAAACAAAATTTCCGGTAAAGTAGGAGGTCAAGTAAGGAACAAATTGGATGTAACTGTAAAAATGAATGAAGAATTTAAATACTTAACTGAAGTAAAAATCATTTATAAAGGTAAACCATCCAACGAATTTGTATTTTGGCCTTATACTTTACTACCTAAGTTGCAGTATTGTCCGATTACAGTTGATGTTGAAAGAAGCTTCTCTTTGTATAAACATATTTTTACTGATAGAAGACAATCCTTTTTAGTCAGAAATTTTGGAAAATATTTAGTAATAAATGGGTTTTATAAAGGGTGTCCCAATAGGAACCCACATTTTGAATGACGCGACATTTTTATTTTATTCGCGGTAGGCCAACAAACAAATGACAAGAATAATGTAAACAGTTTGCGAATAGTAGCCTTGGAACGATATACGGTCGAACAACGAATTATTATTGTTAAAACACACTACAAATATGGAGAACGTTTTGCGGAAACAGTTCGAAAATTGCGTGGCATTTTTGGTCGACACAATGCGCCAAATCACACGACCGTTCAAAGACTAAACAAATTTGAGCAAAATGGTTCTGTGGTGGACGTGAAACCACCAATGCGTCTCCGTACTAGTCGCTCTGTTCCAAACATTGCCGCAGTGCGTGAAAGTGTTGGCGAGAATCCGGGAACATCTATCCGTCATCGTTTACAACAGTTGCACATTCCAAGGAGCACTACCCATCGAATTCTCACAACAGATCTTCATTTCCATGATTATAAGATTCAATTGACGCAAGAATTAAAGCCACTGAACCATGCGACACGTCTTCTTGGGTATTGCAAAAAACACAAATGAATGTCGATTTTTCGAAATAATTTTGTTCACTGATGAGGCACACTTTCATCTTAACGGCTTTGTTAATAAACAAAATTGCCGGATTTGGGGCGAAGAAAATCCTAGAGTTATTCACGAGAAGAAAATGCATCCATTAGGGGTCACTGCTTGGTGTGGAATTTGGGCAGGAGGAGTGATTAGACCATATTTCTTCAAGGACGAGGCAAAAAATGCAGTTACTGTGAACAGCGAACGCTATCGTAACATGCTCACTGAATTTTTATGGCCTCAATTAATTGTTACGGATACGGAAGCTATGTAGTATCAACAGGATGGTGCGACATGTCACATTACACGCGAAGCAATTCAGTTGTTGCAAGGAAAGTTTCCCGGTCGTGTCATCTCACGTAATGGAGATCAGAACTGGCCCGCAAGATCGTGCGATTTAACGCCTTGCGGTTTCTTTCTTTGGGGTTCTTTAAAATCACGCGTATACGCTAATAACCCAACAACAATACCACAGTTGAAGAACGAAATTGAACGCGTTATTAGCGAAATTGGGCCAGAATTGTGTGAAAATGTAATTGAAAATTTCTCGAAAAGGATAAGAGTATGTCACCAAAGTCGGGGCGGCCATTTGTCAGATACTATTTTCCACGTTTAATTGCAGTGCATTAACTTTCTATTAAAATATAAATAACACTTACTTTCAAATAAATTATGACTTGTATTTCACAATTAAAATGTGCGTTCTTATTGGAACACCTTTTACAATATCATGTTAAAAAATTGTTTATTTTATTCTCCTTTTTTTTGCATTTTTTTTTAATAAGCATCTTTTATAAAACCTAGTGTGTTTCTTTATCCTATTTTACTATAATAAATTAAGAAATATTGCATACCCATATGCATATTTGCTCAAAAAATGCATATAACTGCATATTTTAAAGGCAAACAAGGCATATTTATGCGCATATTTTGGCTGAATTTAAGTGCATATATTCCGCTCTTTAGTAATAATTATAACTTATTATTTATTACTTCAGATTATTTATTACTTTAGTGAGTTGTATTAATGAACTAACTCCTTAATTGGAGTATAACTCAAAAGTAATAAATACAATTTTGAGTAAAGAAAAATTCAAGCTTTAATTTCTTGCATTAATTTGATACAAAAACTTATAATTTGTAAGTAATTTTTATTAGCTACGTTATTATTAGTAGTTTTTTGTTGTTATTATTGTTATCGTTACTATTAGTTACATTATTTCCATTAACATTGCTTTTTACATTATTTGGAACGTTTTTAAATGTTCATTCATTGATTTAGCTTTGGAAGTTTTGAAGCAAATTAGCAATTCCGGTTATTTCAACTGACCCTGTATATAAAAGCACAAACGACGTTTTGCGATTCTATTCTTGGCAGAACTAAACATTTTGTTATTGTTATTAGTTTAATTATAAATTTGGCGTCTCAACACTATTCAATGCTCAAAGATCAAAGACAAACAATGCGCAATAAGCAGAGTAAATTAATTAGTTCTGAAGTGTTAAGAGTGGTTTCACCTTTCTATTGTCGGTTACTGCACGTGTTTTTACCGCGTGACAATCCGATGACAAAATGGTTTAGGTATTGTTAGAAATGCTCTGAAGAAATACGGTATTACGGATATGTTAATTAATAATTACAATTTTTGTGACACCTAATTATGTACCTATATTATTTTTTCTTTACCTTGGAACATATAAATCAAAATGAAAAATAGGCCGTCAGAAGCAGATTTTAATAAAGGGCATTCTAAAAATATTTTAATTTAGGCTCAACACAAAAGCATTTTTTATAATTTTTATGTAGGTAAATTAATTAACGACGAAACTATTTAAGGTAGAACATTGAAATTCTAGTATTATAGTACACTTTATGCTTTACAAGCTGGCTTTTTGTACACTAAACTCTAATTCTGAGAAATTCTTAATCCACGAAGATGTTTTCGCCACTTTAAACATTTTGAACGCAAATTTTAAATCACTAGTTTCACACCAAAAATATTGAAACCTTTCGACAAACTAAAACAAAAGTACGTATTACAAACCGATAGAAATACAGTTTGTTAAGCATATTAAGTGACAATAAATAACCCCAGACAATCTACCTGCAAGCCCCGGAAACCCCCAATAAAAACCTTTTGTATAACCAAAATGAAAATATTAATTATTAATAATTATATAATATATTGGAAAATCCCTGAAACAATTTCAATTTTTTGATAAAGCCGAAAACATAAAAATAAGCCCATAAAAGAATAATTTGGGAAAAATATGCATTTTATTATAAAATTGACAAAATATGCAAAAGATGCATATGCAGGGCTGCCCAGAAGTCCGGAATAAAATTAATATAGCCTTAACCTGTAACTTTTGGGGAAAATGCTCGGACACGTCAATTTAGTTTTATATATGCTTACATTTTGACGTTATTCGTTTGTTTTTGTATAGACATTTGTCAAAGATATGACGACATCGATCTTTTTTTAAAATGGAAACATACAGCTTGTGATACATCATTTGAAAGCTAATATCTCGTACAGTATGCTCATACATTTTGGCGCGATTCTGTCAAGCCATTTCAAAATGGCGACTGTTAAAAGTTTAAAAAAAAATCCTTATTTAAATAAGCGGAAATGATAAATAATTGATGTTTTTTTTACCCTTCAAGGTAAGAAATCTTCATTGTTTTACGTTCTGACATTTTGTGACATTGTGAACTTGTAATAGTTATTTACGATATAAGTGTTGTAAAGATTCATATTACAACACGAGATGTTAAAGTTGTTAAACGAGGCGTCAGCCGAGTTTAATCAAACATCTAGTGTAGTTATATGAATTTACAACAAGAATATTGTACAAAATTTTATCTACTTTCATCTATGAATAAAAATATTTGGCAAAAGGCATTTTTAAAAATAAAAATGCACCTGCTATTAAAAATCGTTTTGTAAGGGCATCTATTACAGCACTAGTGCTGTAATGGCATCTATTACAGCACTAGTGCTGTAATAGATGCCATTACAAAACGATTTACAGAACTGTAAAATTCATATTACTAAATGAAAGTAGATAAAATTAATTTAGGTATTTTCGAAGTATTATTTTACAATTTTCTAAACCAAAATGGTTTTGTCGGAAAGGCAGCGTATTGAAGTCTTGGTATTGTTAGGATGTGGAGATAAAATAAGAAGTTAAAGTGAAGTGTGCACTTTATTTATTTTTTAGAAAATATAGAGGAAGGTGCGCCAGATGTTATGAAAAACCATACAGAAGAATTCGGACGCATTCATGCACAGGCCAAATCTCAAAAGACCAAACTTAGATGTTAAAATAAATAAATAAATAAACTTTATTTCCAAAAGACTTACAATAGTAAGTATGGGATATTGTCAAAAAAAGAAAAATTTTTGTATTACAATTTAAAAGAATAAACATTAAGTGTAAAAAGAGGACTATCATATCAACATAAATAACATCTAAAAAAGCAACTAGCCAATAAACATCAACAATAAATAAATATTAGTTACGAAGGTAAGTTGCAATCTAAGTACTCTTGCACTGAATAAAAACAATTTTCAAAGATAAGCTTTTTCACCGTTTTATTAAATTTGCTTAATACAGCCAACCCCTTAATTGTCGTGGGTAACTTGTTATGTAATGTAATTGGTAGAACCAGTGGACTATTCGCAACAGTCGACAAGCGATGTCTTGGAGTACTTAAATTAAAATAAAATGTTCTCAGTGCATGAAAAATTATTGTATGCCATGTTTTTTCGAGTTACACAATTGTACAAAGTAATTTTTGCATTTAAATGTTCTTTTAGCTCCTAGAAGTATTTTTTTTTTAATTATTAGTATTTTTTTAAAACAAAAATTAATACTTGTTCATTTTGCATTGTTTATTTTGTACCCCCAAAGTTATAGCCATGTGTACCCACCCACAAGTCTCAATTTTACAGGCCAAAAGTACATTTTGCCTTTCCCGGCCATGCTTTTTCGCCTCCATATGAAATACATGCTGCTGCGACTTATCTGTGGGTTCACGCGGCTGAAAATCATTTGAATGCCTGAGACCACTACGTGACGTCACGCGGCCGTTACAAATGAATCTCTGAGACTTCACCTTGGGTATTCGTGGCAGTAAACGTGTTAAGGGGGAAGGGCGTACTAATATCTATCTATACTTAGGTACCTATACCACTATTATTTCTTTTAGCCAAATTAGAAATAGTGACTAACATGGCAGTTAGAGTTTCCATCATTGAAATTTGGACACTTTTTCACATTTTTAAGATAAATATAAAATACTTATAAGTATTTTCAAATTACTTATTTTGTTGAACACATACTCCATTCTTAGCATGGCAGTTTAAAAAAAATAACGAATCTCGTACATTACTCAATACTTATTAACAGTAGTTCATCATCTTGTCTAAGATGCTCTCCTATTTCAGCAAGTTCGTCCATAATCGTATCTGTTTTAAGACGAGATAATTTCAAAACTCCTCGTCGGTCTATAATGTAAAATGTTTTGTCCTTTCTCTCACTGTGTACATTCGTAGATCATGAATGAAATTAACGTTCGCACATTTAGGGCTCCGCTCCTGAATATAATAATAATAATAATATTAATAAATAGCATTAATTTGCAGTTCAAAAGTTCACAAAAATATACATTACATAATATACCTATATAAAAAAAATATGAAATGCAAATAGGAACTGAAAGCAATTTAAAAAAGATCTAGTTCAGTCCCTAGAAACCATAAAACAACAAAATTAGATTATTCACAATGAGAATAAATTTGTTTCCTAAATACCCACAATTTATATAAATAATAAATAAAGAATCAAAACTTATCATAGTAGGAAAGAGACAAAGGCTCAAAAAGAAACCAACTGACCAAAAAAGAAAACATAATTGCATTAGTTAGGAAAATTAATAAGGAAATTCGCGCTTCAGCCTACTTTTAAAAATTGATGGTTTTAGAGATCTCAGAGAGGTATGTACATTGTTGTATAGCTCAAAAATAGTGTATGAAAAACTTCTTTTAAATGAAGTAGACCTATGAACAGGTGGCGATATACCCTACTTGAGATTGCTAGATCCTATTCGAAGGAGAGCCGTCCACTCGATCGGTGACCATCCCGACAAACAACCTGAAAAGCCATGAACATCAAAGGCACGTTGAGTATATTTTACAAATAATTTCAGGGCAAGTGCTTAAATGAGGTTGCCCACTTGATTCCACCCAGAGCGGTGCATTGTTAAAATACACGACGAGCCACTGCAGCCCACCCGTATGTGGTTTAACTTAGTGTTCCTCGTACGACACTATTTAAAAATTCTTTTAGCTGGAGAACGTCATCACTTTGGACCGACCTTCCTTAGGCCATGTTCCCCAACGGGTATAATCTCTAAAGATTTAAAACCAACGTGAATCATTTCCTGTGCATACGCACCGCTTGCAGAGCGCCATAAAGGATTAATCCTGCAGTGCTGTGCCTTATCATAAAAAAAATAACCTCTATATCATTATCATCAAACTCGTCTCTATCATCTCATCATCATCATCATTTAAATCCATTTGTAATAATTCATCACGAAATATGATCACGACAAGACAAAATGTCATTAGAATGAGGTATTATTATTCTGGCAATTGCACATTAATTCGCATCTCATCCATAAAATATTTTTGGAGGTGTATTCTTAAACTGACAAAATTATTGCTGGATTAACTATTTTTATGCGGTAAACCATCACAGATAGATAGTACTCTGGGGCGCGTTCATAGTTTTTACCAAATTGGTAAATATTACCCAGGTAAAATTTAACCGACGTCCATCCAGTTGCTATCTACGAAACAAAAAGATCTAATCACTGTGAACGGCTCGGGCATGCGCCGAGAGCAACCCGAACAAACGTCAAACTTATTATATTTTGCAATTTTGAAATGCGACAGCAACAAAACTCTTTTGAGCAAATTGTGGGTATCTGTTGAAATCGACATTCTCAAAAAGTATTGTCGCGCCCAAAAAACTTTTATTTTAAAAACAACCTAACTTTTAACTTTCACCATAAACAATAAACAATACATTTGCGCATGCCGGACAAACTTTATCCGTCTCCCGACTTGGTTAAAAAGTTGTTTCGTTTGGTAAAAGTTATCCACAACCGTGAACGAGTATAAATGTTACCCGGTACAACCGTGAACGAATTTTACTATCGCCGTGTGCAATCGGTGCGCACCCGACGAACGTCCGACGTCAATCGTGAATGCGCCCCTGGGTTCAAGAATACAGTTACTCAGCGCCAACAAAAGCAGGGATTTAAAAAATTATGGCACTCCGATTGGCTAGCTCAAGGCTGAGTTTTATTAGGGATGACGTTGAAGTTTCGGCTGTGAACGACCGTGGGAAGCGTTTGACGGTGCAACGACAACGAGGTGTACAAATTAACATGACCCACGAGTTCGTACGTACAGAAGTATTAAAAATACAAGACATATTAGTATATCGGGTATCCACGGAAGGTGACTCGCCCCTATAACTTTTTTGTTTTCAAAGATTCGTATGCGACATAAAACTGCATTTCTTTGACGGGTGATTCAACTTATAGAACTTCCGGTTTTACCGGAAGTGACATAAACTTTCGATTTTTCAATGAGACACCTGGTACATTTTTGCTTTCTTTGAATCCATATGACATACTAAATACAACCATGGGTCACTTGTCACTTTTTGCCACAATTTTTTAATTTCATTTTTTAATCTAGAAGGCTATGACTCCATTAAAATCACTTTACTGTTTTCGGTCAAAAGCTATCTGCTGTGTCAAATTAAATTTTGAAACCGGTAGGTACTACTCATTTTTTTCAAATGGCAACGTGGTGGCTCGCCGGGTTAGGAAAGAAGAGCATTTTATTACGATTAATTTGATACCACACACTATAAGATTTTAAACAAACTTCTTTTAAAAAACTGTAAAAATATTATGTTATGTACGACTCCTAAGATAAAGCGCCTTTTGAGAATAAAATAAGATTTAATCGAGTAGCCTGTGACCAATACAACTGATAAAAACAAAAACGTTAAGATGTCTTGTAAAAAATTGACAAGTCAACATCTTATGGAACTTCGCTTCTGCAAAAGTAAATTAGGTAATTATTGTGTAAGTTATTGTTTCAAAATCATGGAAAATAATAATATTTATTCAGGGAGCGAAAAAGTTGATATGTTATTAGTTTTTGGAGAGTGTGGGCAAAACTCAACCGATGCTGCACGGGTTTAAGCACAGAGATATCCTGAATGCCGTCACCCTGATAATAATAAAAACGATCCAATTATTGTGAGTGAAGAAATAGAAATAAATGTTCTGGCATACGTTTAAGTTAATATCAATGCGTCACTCAGAGAGATCGCGCTAGAATTTGGCATTTGTAAGCCTTCTGCCGGCAATATTTTTAATAAACATAAATACCATTCATATAAATACCAACTACATCAGCACCTGCACACAAACGATAATGAAAGAAGACTTTAGTGTTGCAATTGGTTCTTAGGAAAATATTTGGAGGATAGTACATTTCCATATCAAATTCTTTATACTGACGAAAGCCGTTTCACTAATTTGGGACATTTCAACAGAAATAATAAGCGATATTGGTCCCACGAGAATTTACACTTAATGCAGGAGGGAAATTTTCAAGAACAGTTTGGTTTTAACTGTTGGGTTGAGATTTTAGGGAACAGAATTTTAGACCCTATATTCTTGGACGGTTCGCTAACAGGGACGTGATATCTAGGTTTCCTCACGCAAGAAATTGATCAGTTCTTGGATGAGATACCATTAGTAAATCGAGTGGGACTATTTTACCAACAAAATAGTACCCCTCAACACAACATGAGAGCAGTTACGAATCATACAACGAAAAGTGGATTGGAGATAGAGGTCCAGTTAGCATTTTTGGAAAGATAATTAATAAGTAAGATAGGGATATGTAAGCCGTTTTGCTATATGGCGAATCGTTAGAAAGCTAGACGCTGTCAAAGTTCAAAAATATCATTTCTCAAAACTCGATATCTCAAAAACTATTAAGTTTAGACTTATAATGCACTTATTAAAAAATAATTGTAATTTTATGTAGAATCCCAAAATATGATAATATATAGGGTGCTCCATTTAAAAAAAAAAATTTAAATTGCTAAAAAACTGTAAATTTGGCAACATTGCAAATGTCACTAGCAGTTGCGCGATAACCTCTTATATACGGATACCGAATTTTAGCTAAATCGGACAAACGGTATTAAAGATATTTAAAGCGATCCATACTTCTGTTACACGCTGTACAATACTGTACATATATGTGGATGTAGATTTTTAGTTCCCTTTTCTGTTATTTACTTACTTTTTTTATGGCAAAAAGTGACAAGTGATACATGGTTGTATTTAGAATTTTTTTTTTTTTTTTTTTTTTTTTTTTTATGATAAGGCACAGCACTACAGGATAAATCCTTTATGGCGCTCTAGGAGCGGTGCGCGTGCGCAGGAAACGATTCACGTTGGTCTTGAATCTTTGGAGACTATACTCGTTGGGGAAGACGATCTCAGGAAGGTCGTTCCAGAGTGATGACGTTCTCCAGATGAAAGAATTTTGAAACAGTGTCGTTCGAGGGACACTAAGCTGAACCACGTACTGGTGGGCTGCAGTGGCTCGTCGTGTATTTCTACCATGCACCGCTCTGGGTGGTATTAAGCGGGCAACCTCAGTTGAACACTTGCCATGAAAATATTTGTAAAATAGACTCAAGTCGCCAACCTGCCTTCGATGTTCAAGGCTTTCCAGGTTGTTTGTCAGACTATGTTCACCGATCAAGCGAATGGCTCTTCTTTGAATGGAATCTAGCAATCTCAGGGTATGTTTAGGAGCAGAGCCCCAAATATGCGAACAGTACTTCAGTGATGGTCGAATTTGGGCTTTATAGAGCATCAAAAGTTGTTGGGGTGTATAGAGGTTCTTTGTTCGGAAAAGTACTCCAAGCTTTTGCGAGGCTGCCCTAGCAATGGCCGCAACGTGGCCATGCCAAGACATATGACTATCCAGATTAACGCCCAATAAATGAATTGATGAAGCCAAGGGAATTGAGTGTCCCGCCATAACTATATCTGGTTCTTCAACATTAACTTTTTTAGAAAAAACTGCCGCCTGGGTCTTTTTAGCGTTAAATTCTACTTGGTTACTGTCACCCCAAGACAAAATTTCTTCCAGGTCTTTGTTGAGATGTGAGACCTCTTGCTGCCTATAGAGATGTGCATTAGCAGCCGATGTCCGAGCATCCAAAGTAAAAGTTGAAACAAGTGTGCTGTCATCAGCGAAGCTATATATAGGATTTTTAGTTTTTTCCAAAAGATCGTTAATGTATAGTAAGAAAAGGGTGGGCGACAATATAGAACCTTGAGGGACTCCGGCGTTGATGTTAAATGTGTCTGAAAGAAATCCGTCCATCGCCACTCGCAGAGAACGGTCTTTAAGAAAGCTCGACAGCCATGAACAAAATTGAACCGGCATTCCGTATGCTCTCACTTTAGTTAGGAGCCCCTCATGCCATACTCGGTCAAAAGCCTTGGAAATATCCAGTGCTACCGCCCGGGACTCCCCATGGTGTTCTATTGCGTTGTTCCAAACATGAGTAACATAAGCGAGAAGGTCTCCTGTTGATCTAGACTTACGGAATCCATACTGGCGGTCACTAATAATGTTGAAGCCTTCCAGGTATTTTAGTAATTTTTCGTTGATAGCCTTCTCCATAACTTTTGATATAACCGAGAGCAATGCGACTGGACGATAGTTGTTTGGCAAGGTCTTCTTGCCTTTTTTGGGTATGGGCTGGACTCTCGCAGTTTTCCAGCAAGAAGGAAATATTCCTTTTTTGTAGGATAAGTTAAAAAGCCTACAAAATACCGGTGTCAGTTCGTCAGCGCATTTCTTAATTACAATGACTGGAATATCGTCAGGACCAGAAGCCTTTTTAGTGTCGAGACTCCTCAAGATTTGCTTAACATGGCGGTGGCGAAAGACAATCTCGGGCATTCTCGATTCTACAGGGGTAATGTTCGGTGGAGTACTGTCATATGGATTTAAAGAAAGTAAAAATATACCAGGTCACATTGAAAAATCGAAAGCTTATGTCACTTCCGGTAAAACCGGAAGTTCTATAAAGTTGAATCACCCGTCAAAAAATGCAGTTTTATATCGCATTCGAATTCTCCTTCCTTCCGTCAACACCCGGTAGAATGTTAATTTAAAAACAGAATAGTAATTATTTTAGGCAGTGCTGTAGCTCTGCAGCTCTAATTAAAAAGTCGCCAATTTTTTAAACTGAGGTAAGTTGGACTAAAGCGTTCTTTTTTAGCAATAGGTTTGTGCTAGCATTTTGTAGATGTTTTTAGAGAAACCCTTTATATTTATGTAAAGAAATGTGATTATTTTTGGATCTAAGTTACGCTCTGCAAGTATGGCACCTTAATTTCGTGTCACCTACATCAAAAGCGCATGGCAGTTGATAATCCAATATAATCTTATGCTCAAGCAGTAAGTTATAGTTAAGCCGCCAATATTAAAAAGAGATTTTCATATATTTCAAATTTATAGTTCTATCACATCTTTAAAGAATCACTAATTAAATATCAAGAATTTCCATTCCAAATAATATTTCACTATTTTAGACTTTGTAGTGTTGTATAGGCATCATTGTATAAAAAGTATTTTCCATTTAACCAACTCCATAACAATTATGTGGTTTTATTGTAAAAATCATTCACTTTTCCAATTACTTCCGCTTAATGACGGATATTTTGCGGTGTTTTTATGTCATCATAATCGTCGGAACTATCTTTGTTTGGTTATCTGTGTTCACACGAATCGATTTTAAATTGAAAAACGGCATATACAATATACATTTTCTTTTTTTTAAATGTTAGTTTTTCAGATATTAACCAAACATTTGCCTTTTTAAATAGCATTCCTGTATATTATTTTTTATATTTTCATTTTCTTCTATAAGCAGGCACAGCACTGTGGGACTAACTATTTATGATGCTCTGCGAGCGGTGCGTGTGCACAGGAAATAATTCACGTTGGTCTTGAATCTTGGGAAATTATACTCGTTGGGGAACACGGCATCAGGGAGGTCGTTCCAGAGTCATGACGTTCTCCAGATGAAAGACTTTTTAAGCAGTGTCGTTCGAGGGATACTAAGCTGAACCACGTACGGGTAGGCTGCAGTGACGTGTCCTGTATTTCTACCATGCACCGATCTGGGTGGAATCAAACGGACAACCTCAGTTGAGCACTTGCCATGAAAATGTTAGTAAAATAGAATCCAGTCGCCAGCCTACCTTCGATGTTCAACGCCTTCCAGGTTGTTTGTTAGATCATGGTCACCGATCAAGCGGATGGCTCTTCATTGGATGGAATCTAGCAATCTCAGGGCATGTTTAGGAGCAGAGCCACAGATATGCGAACAGTACTCCAGCGATGGTTGAATTTGTGCTTTATAGAGGATGAAAAGTTGTTGGGGTGTTTAGAGGTTCTTAGTTCGGAAAAGTATTCCAAACTTCTACTAGACTGCCTTAGCAATGGCCGCATCGTGACTATGCCAAGACATAAAAGCTTCCGGGCCAGTAAGAATATCCTCTTGTATTTCTCTAGCACAGACGGATGGATCGTCAGAGGTAAAACAAACGTCCCACCACGAAAAGTTTTGAAAATGGTCCTTTAGGTCATCCCACTTAGCTGATGTATAACGTTATTTATAAACGTAATTTAGGAGACTGTTCGCCATTAGTTGGTAATTTGTTCAGTGCCGAAATAAGGTTGTAGTCAGACGTTCCTAACGGAGGCCTCACGATCACAGTCTACAACTTGAGGTTTGACGTTAAGAAAAGATCCAACAAACTAGCAAAATCACCATCTCGGTCTGGAATCCGAGTAGGTTTATCCGCGAGTTGGGAGAGGCCAGAGCTGAGGGTAAAGGATTCGGCTTCGTAACCTTGCTCGTCGGTTGTATTTGAGTAGTTGTGCCAGTTGACATTTTGAACATTAAAGTCGCCAAGGATGACAACTTCGGAATTAGGATGGCTTGTTTGCAAGAAGTCGGCAGTATTAGCAAAAGAGGAGAACAAGTCTCTATAATGGGTATCGCTTGGCGACCGGTAAAAGCAGCAGATGAATTTAGTAATTTTTTGCGTTGATATTTTAAACCAATTTACATCAAAGTCATTCGGCTTGAGTGTCTCCTCTCATTGACAAGAAATATCACTGCAGACAAAGAGACAACGGCCAAAATTGCGCCTAAATTGGTAATGGAAGTCATACCCAGGATATAAATAGCTGACCGTACTAATCGATGATCTGACCTTTGTCTCGGTTAGTGTGAGCACATGAGGTTTGGCAGATGGACTGCATTGATGTTCGAGTTCAATCCTCTTATGTTGCAGAAGTGAACTTCAGTTGTTACACCATTTCTATTTTGAATGTTGTTCGAGGGACCCGCCTGGCTATTGGACATGGTGAATGTTGGGATATATAGATGTTTATATTTATCTTAAAGCATTAGCTGAAAATTCGATATTTTTACATTTTTACTTTATCTGTAACAGTAGGTCGTGACCAGTTTATTAAAGCCGTACTGCAGTAACGCAACTCGATGCAAGTCCATGCAAGACGCAATAAAAATTTCCCAAAGGCATGCGCAGTCGAAGCTCAGCTGATCCCTTGGTGCAACTAAGTTGCACGGAAATTTGATCGATCTGGCGCGATTTTTATTGCATTGCTCGTGCAAGTCTGGGGAGAAAATTAGTTACTTTTGTGTCACCAACACCGCTAAAAGCTTCTTTCTGCCCGCTTCTGTTCATTAAGGTCTAGCAGCAAGGCGGAAGCAGCAATAATGGCGCATAATGATGCAGCGAGTACTTTTATCCGCTTTAATTTATTTATTTTGTTTATTTTATTCATTTCAAACAAAAAATATTTCACAAACACCAGAAACTCACAAAATAAAACAATAACAATAACAACTTTGATGTTAGAAGCTTTGATGACATTTCGAACAAAGTTCTATAGGTTGGTACTCTTGTTGCAATTAAAAAAAAGTTGCATGGGCTCGCACGCTGTTTTACATTGGGCAACTTTCTTTCAGGCAATACTTTGACCTTGCCACTTATTGCTGCAATTAGTTGCGTTACTGTAATATGGCTTTTAGAAGCAAATAAAACTGTCCAACACTTGACGGATTTATCAGCCTATTATCATTTATCAAATAATTTTTTTCGTATGTCACTTTATTTTACGTTTTATTACAATGAAAATTCCCAAACCCCTAAATTATATTTCAATAGGTAATGTATTTAAGCGCTTTTATTACGATAATTTCTCATATGTGGCGATTGCTTTCGTTCATAGTAGATATCCACAAAAAAGTAACCATTTTTTAAAATGTTGGCTCGTTTGAAAACAAATTTTGTTGAATTGATAGTGAAACATGGGTCGCTTGTTCAGCTGCGTCCCAAAATATGCATATACAGAGAAAAGAAAAAAATATTTTGTCTTCATCAGCGGACGCTCAGATTATTTTGGAAAAATATAAATACCATTCATATAAATTTTAAATAGTGCAACATTTACACCCGGGAGACGCCGAGCGTCAAATAACTTTTTGCCAATAGTATTTAAACTAAATCTGCACCAACGCATCTTTCGGCGGACTTGTCATTTGGTCTGACGAATGGTATTTTTTAAGTTTAAGATATTTTTATCATCATAACATTCGTCTGCAGAAAATCACCATTTAATTTTCGAAAGGGCACAATAAGGGCGCTTCGGGGTTGGAATATCATGTTCTATATTTTGCCGTCGCATAGTCTCGCATAGACGGAGGTCTCACAGCACTTAAATTATTAGAAATCTTGGCGGAAGGTATTGCCGAAATGGGAAAAATATTCCATTGCCTTATTATAATTCAGTCTCCAACAAGATGGTGCTCCGCGCCACAGCTTTTTGATATTAAGACCATTTCTGGAAAATATCTTTTTCTTAAAGATGAATACTGCCCAACTATGGAGAAAGGCAGTAACTACAACAAAATTCAAAACTGGCTTTATTGCGGTTTTGGCATTGTAGGGCGTTTCTGCCTCTATTTACCACTGAAAAAGGCAGTAAATTCAAGTCTAAATACACAAAATCTTAATAAAACACTTACTGCCTTCAGGTATTTTTGTATAAATACATCAGAAAAAAGCAGCAAGATCGTATAACATTGTATAAAAGCAGTATTTACGATTCGAACTGTAGAAGCTCCGTTCCTAATTTGCATTATCTAATTTTAAGTAGTATTGCTACAAAGAAAGATGGCAGTAAATTACATTACAACTTAAGAAAGCAGCAATTGGAGTTTAAGTTGTAAATACTGCTTTTTTGCATTTTACATGCTACTTTCAAATGCAGCTGTTATAAATATAGAGCGCAGCAAGTGCCAATATCAACGTAGAGACGCAGTAACTAATTACTGGCGGCGCCGAACGGCTTAAAATATCTGGCCGTTTTTTACTTGTGAGTTGTTCCCTCGTGTTTTAATTTTACCGGCAAACTAATTTTCTGTGAAACGTGGATTCATGGATAAAAGAAGGTATGTACCGACATTTAAATTGTATGTTTATTATGCAGACATGATTTTTATGTTACTAAGTGTGTTTTGTAATAATTAAGTAAGCTCTTATCCTAACCTAACCTAAAATATAGTTTGTTGTCTAGTTTTGTTATTATACGTAAAAGTAAACTGAAACTAAAGTGGTGACACTACACATTAATAAATAATGAATGTTATGACAGTTTGCATGGTAAAAACTAAAAATGTTCACAATATCCAATGAAGAAAATACAAAAAATATTAAGATCACTAACTTTTACTGATTGTATTGCTCTTTTGGATAAGTCTGGAAGAAATGGCCCACTTTACCACTAGATTTAATTTTTAAACTTGTGGAACTTTTTATAGGTATCTGAAAAATTATTTAGTGTTAATAATATCGTAGGCTCCTCAATGCATAAGGTTTATCCTAAGAGCCAAAAATATAATTTTATTGGCTTAGTCTTAAATTTAAAAAAACATAGAAATGAAAAGTTAAAAATTTTATTTTTGACTTTTTAGGTTGATTTACATAACATTATTTTATTGCCCTTTATCTGAGTTTATTCCTTATATATTCAGGAACATAAGATGCTCAATATTAACACAAATATAAACATAATAAATATAAAATATGACCAAGAAAATTGACAAG
Organism: Polydrusus tereticollis; assembly: GCA_963920685.1. Lineage (NCBI taxonomy): Eukaryota > Metazoa > Arthropoda > Insecta > Coleoptera > Curculionidae > Polydrusus > Polydrusus tereticollis. The sequence continues at coordinate 92,198,531 of OY987331.1, forward strand.
CCAGGCGGACATAAAGATTAATTTAAAAATGTTACTTTAATGTAATTAATTACCTTTTAATTGTTATATAGGCCAACAAGGAGTAAACTCATGGTGGAGATGGCTCTGGCAAATTCTACGAACGCTGACAGAGACGAGCAATATAGAAATCAGCTTGACGAAGCCTTGGCACAAAATTTTATAATATTAGGAGAAAACGGTTGGTAGTTTTTAATATTAAGGTACCTACAATAATATGAATAAGTTTCTGGGTGTATAATAATCATACTGAGGAAGAAAGGAAACCAAGATTTTTTTTTCTATTATATTTATAGTTTTTGTATAAAAGTTTGTATAAAAAATACTTCTCAAATTATGTAACAATGCAAAGTACTTACAGAAAATTTATTAAAGATAAAGGGACTGATATTCTCCAAAAAAACACTTAATTGTTAAACTATTTTATTAGGCACACAAAACTATTAAGTACTACTAAACAAATTATATTTTTCAGACATAAATCCAAACTATCCACCAGCGACAGATGCATTATCAGCAAAAGTTTTTGTAGAAAATACTACACATTTACATGAAGGCATCCAAGGTCAAGATAATCCATCAGTATCCATATCAGAAACGTGTATAGAAATATCAAACTATTTATTGCCTTCTAAAGCAGATACAAATTTTGAATATGCTGCAACTAATATTCTAGAAATACTGACACCTGTGACTATTGACTACATTCAGGATTCTTCATATGCTGCAACGTTTAACACAAATCATAATAAACAAAACACTTTGGAAAAAAACAGTTTTGAAGTATCTCCAAATAATAATAAAGACCTGAGAGTTATTCAAACAAGTAATAGTAGCAAAATTCTTGATGATAAAATGGATTACAATAGCGACATAGAAATAACAACTAAAGACGCAACCACAAAGCAAGAAATAAACAAGCCATCAGCCTCTGAAACCTTTAAAGATACTGCGGGGATTGCACAAGGGGAAAAACTAACAGCAATTCAAAAGATTGTTGTTAATGAAGAAATTGGTGGTGAAACTGCTGAAGGAGAAAATACCGACACAGAGAATGAAATGAAGCAAGAAAATAAGCAACCTTTAAATGTCGAAAGTGATAGCGACTTTTTACCTTTTTCCGAACAAAAAATAAAAAGGAATATTAAAAAGAAAAAAAACAGAATTAGCCGAAATGAACGGGCTAAAATAAAATCTAAGGCGAAACATCCGTTAAGGGAGGCATGCCCAGAATCATGTACCAAAAAATGTAAACAATTAATACCTGAAAAGCAGCGAACCGTGATTCATGAGAAATACTGGTCCTTATCTTGGCTAGAACAAAGAACTTTTATCCTAAATGCTTGTTCGCGTGTTTCCGTAAAAAGAAGAACCACAGGTACGCATTCCCAACGGAACTCAACTTTTATTTTTCGTTTAAAAGAAGAGAATGGAAATCAATTAAATGTGTGGAAATTTTTTTTTTTGACGACTTTGGGATTCCACAAAAAAAATGATAAAGTTATATTTAATGTTTTGCATAAATCAGCGCCAGGTGCAATTGTAGCAGAAAATGACGGGAGAGGAAAAGATTCTCCTGCAAATAAAATTAACAGGGAAGCTGTTTTGAAGCATGTAGATACTTTTCATCCCAATATTTCACATTACAGGCGTGAACACGCGCCACGCGTTAGGTATTTACCAAATGATGTTTCAATTGTCTTTATGCATAACGACTTTTTGGAAAAATATCCTCAAAATAAGTGCTGCTATGAAGCCTATAGAAAAATACTTTTTTAGGAAAATATTAGATTCACAAAACTTGGTCACGAGGAATGCGAGACTTGCGAGATAATGGATATTCATAATGCAAACCACGGAAAACTTAATCCTGATCCACAATGTAATCAATGTCAAAAATGGACTAAGCACATTGAAAAGGCAACCATTGCAAGAAAATGCTATCGCAGTCACGCAGAAATGGATCATGATTCCAAAACCGTTTGTGTATCTGCTGACTTAGAAAAAGTTATAATGTTGCCACGAATGGAATGTTTTAAAAAGGTTTTATTTACACCGCGACTAGTAGTTTACAATGAAACCTTTGTACCGATTGGAACTAAGGCGAACAATACAAAGTTGCCTTTTGCAGTATTGTGGCACGAAGCAATCAGAGGAAGAGGGAAAGAAGAATTAATAAGTACATTTTATCAGTTTTGTCTGCACAATCGGGATGCAGAAAATTTTATTTTTTGGCTGGACAATTGCGCAGCTCAAAATAAAAATTGGGATTTTATGTCGTTCTTAGTATACTTGGTAACCTCAAACAAAGTAGCAGCAAAATCCATAGAAGTTTATTATTTTGAGCCTGGGCATACTTTTATGTCTGCCGATTCTGTGCACCACCAAATAGAGTTATCATTACGTCGCCAAAAGAAAACGTGTGACTTTAATGATTTTGTTACTGCAGTTCAAAATGCAAACAACAAGAAAATAATAACAAAGAGTATGAATCCCTCTGATTTTTGTGATTTTAAAGATTTCTCTGCGCCGAATAAAAGAAACTCTAGAGGACAGGAAAAGATATTGCTGTCAGATATTGTTTATGTAAAGACAATTCGAGGATCATTTGAATTAGAATATAAATGTAGTTTAGCAGCGGAACAAACGAAATCCCTACATTTTTTAAAAAACGACGTTTATAAGAAAAAATTGTTTCCTGAACCAGTTTTCACAATGAACCGTGTGGTGTGTCAGATGAAAGAAAATCGACCATAATAAAAAATCTTATTGTCTTAATGGAAGACAGCAGAAAAGATTTTTGGTTAAATTTGTCGACTGCACCATAATTATTTAGTGTCGTATTTTGTATTTTCTTTTGTTTAGAACATAATGCTAACAATAATATTATTTATAAAATAAATAAAGACTATGTTTTACTATGTTGTTTTTTCCTTTCTTGCAATAGAAATAAGCAGTATCTATCAAATAACATAGAAAAAAGCAGCAAATGCCACTTGCTGCCATTTGTCTATTTTATGAATATCGGAAAACCAATAAGATAAAGCAGTATCTGTCTTTTCTTGTAAACAAATAAAAAAAAATACTTTTTTATATCTATTTAAACCATACGTTTGAACCTCTTATAGACGCAAATAATAAAAAAAGAATATGTTTCAAAAATCCAATAAATACAAAGTTCAAAAGTTTTTGCCTATTTACCACAAAACTAAAGACATGCAGATACTGCCTTTCTCCATAGTTGGGCAGAATAAGTACAACCAGATCTATAGTATAGAAGACACGACATGAATCTTCAGGGAACTTCGTGAGGCAATTGCGTTAGCCTTCTAAACTATTCATACTAGATCTGAGATTATTTTTAATGTAATTAGAAAAATAAACAAAATGCATACTGTAGCATTCATTTTTGCTATAGATGTATAATTTATAGGTTGCTACATGGTTTTGTGTAAGATATTTGTTTACATTACCTTTCTATGTTTACTGTGGATTTTAAGTTTAGTGCTTTGGCGCAAAAGTTCATGTTTTACAGGCCACGGTCCTATCATGAATATTTTTTTTGTACATGCTTCATTCCTTTTCTTTTTAATTAACTCGAGCGAAGTAGATATCTGAATATTTAAATATTTTTTTTGTCAAAATTTGGGGTTATGTTCATTTATGATAACCGGTAAGTAGTTCATTTGGCTTATAGTATGTTCGTTGAGTTGTTCCATTTGAACCTTGGTTAGTTCACTCTAGAACATTGAAAATATTGCACTTTTCACCATTCAATAAATTGGTATGCCATTATTTGCTTTTAAATTGCATATTATGCAGGGTAAACTGCTAGTAGTTTTCCACATGTCAAGTTTGTTTGGTTTTGTCATTTTATCGAACTGAGATCACTTTCATCAATTGTCTGAACGTACCAATTTTTTGAAAGAACAGTAAGGGACACTTGTCATTTGTTCTTTACTTTTTTCAAGGAGGTTCTGACTTTCGATCACTTCATTTAAGATCACCTGTGAAGGTGGAAGTCGGCGGTTTTTAAAAGGGGCCCACTAATATGTGATTTGAAAAGGTCCGCCGCCCCAACTTTAGTTGGCACTTCAAGGGTAGTAGAGCGTCCTCATTTCTTTGATGGTAAGATATCTTTAATTCTTTTTTTGTGTCTCCTTAATTTTTTTTTGATAACCTCCAATTTTCATGTGCAATTTAATTTTTAGATTTGCACATGAGGCCTCATTTCTTTGTATTTTTTTTTGAGATGGTAGCACCGGACAACCAATGAGGTAGGGTATATTTTCGATTTAATTTAACCAGGTATCTAATTTGCTGTTTCGATTTTAGGGTTTTTACATTTAAGTTGAAATTATCTTTTTGCTTCTATCGAAGCGCTTATTGTGGAATACGTAACAGGCGTTATATAATCATATTTCTTCTGACCACGTGTTGGGATTGAATCTTCGTTCAAAGACCACATGGCCTGTAACCTGTAAATATGTGCTGTCTTGTACTTTTCGGGTCCACCAGACTGGAGGCAGGGTGCCTATTAATTTGATACAAAGCCACATGGGATTTGGAACATTTGGAAAATAAGGCCAGTGTATTATTTATAATTTATTATTGGGAACATTTAGAAAGAATCTAGGTATTATGACCATACCAGTATAAAGGTTCTAGAACATTCTCTTTTCCCCTTTTTATAAACTTTAGGTGATAACCAGTTACCCGACGAGTAAAAACCCTTCAGGTCTTCCCATGAGTGTATAATTTTTTTAACTTTAATATTTAATTTAGTTATTTGATTTCAATATTTAATCTCATTGGTGGAATCCAGTTTAGTGTTCCTAATAAATTAATTCCCATTATTGTTTTACATATCTGTGTTTTATTGTTACTCATTGTACTGCAAGACGAACTATTACCATCTTTAGAAGCAAGCGGTTTTCCTATTTTAAAACGCTTTGTAAGTATAAGGTTTTTTAACCATTTAAAATAGGTGGCGTCCAAGACATCAAAAGAGTGTACAACTGCTAAAGGCAAGAACACCGAGCCTCCGACACAAGAGCTTCCGTTCGCACCATGGTACGTAAAGTTGCCTTGTAAAGATAATTTTACGGCACAATACAACGCAAAGGCCGGCATTTTGAAAATCATCTTTAAAAAACTGGTTGTTTTTACTTTCAGTGTTTTTTTTTAATATGAGTACTTTTCTTTCATTTATTTATTTGTTTATACATACACTGTTTAATAGTTTCCCAATTACAAAACAGATATAAACGAAAACTTAAAAACTAACCTAATTTTACTAGGCTATATGGCATGTAGATAATAAAATTGATATTTGTAAGTCAAAGATGTCTTAAATTATATCAAGTGAGGTATAGAATCGTATATTAAAAAGATATTTCGATGATTAGTATACAGAGTGATTCAAGACTATAAACTAGCTTATGTTATGATCACTAAGTATTGCTTTCGATCTTCTTCGATACTCCTTCGAGGTTACGAAAATAATTCACAAATAATCCCTGAATAACAAACATAAGAAACAATTTCATAGGTAGCTATTTTAAATAAAATTTTATATCAGTCAGTTGGTAGGTACATACTATCATTTTATCTTCCTCGAGAAACTATATAAACTTCATTTAACTTGGTTTTTGACTAGAAAAATAAAGAGGTATGTTTTAACCGACATTTTAGGTAAGAAAAACTGTTATGAAAATCTAAAAAAAAATGTACAACGAACGCAGGCATTGTTTTGTTACTAAATTTTTGTCCGAACCTAACCTAAGTATGACATGTTCAGCCTTTAATATTATACTATCTATTTAATAGCTAACTAATATACTTATAATCTTTCTACGTTAATTGCCTAATAACAATTTAAATAATATACCAAAATATTATTATTAAAAAAGGTACCTACACTGCACTGTTCTAGTGTTATCTACCATCAAGTCCTCTGGTTGCCCTGAATTCCCTGACTAAAAACCTTTCCTCAAAGTACTTTATGCAAAAGTTGATACATTTTCGCAATACTAAATCGTCTCTTGGGATCCTTTTTTTCATTAATAAATAGCATTTCATTAGTGAAAAACATTATAGTTGAGTATTACACCCGGGAACACATCATGAATTTGGCATTTATCGCTATTTCACAGCAACTTAATCAAATAATTTATGGTTTTGCATATAAGGATCCAAACTACGTTAAATTAATGTTATGGGTTTTCTAAAATGATCACATTAAACTGCTAAAAACAACTGAATGCTTAAAGGAAACACCAATACGCTCTACCAAAACAATGCAAATCTGTTAAAACGTAGATCGACTAGAAACAGCTAATTTTAGAATGTGGGCGGGAACATGACGGCCTGTCTCCTCGAGACGGCAGTGGTTTAGTTTGTTTTTTGAAAATGTTTCGTCCTTGGTGTTCTAGTGATATTTGTGAAAGCAATGAAACTGAAGTAAATAACATAGTGCATTTATCAACAGATGCCAAACAGATTATAAAAAATGTGGTTTTGACATTAATGTCGCGCGGAAATTTGTGCCCTAAAGAAGTTGTATAGGAAACGGCTTTACTTACAAAAAAATCCTTTTCCACAGTTTGTAAAATTACACAAGGGCCAATTTTGGAACGCAGAAAAAGAAGCTATATTGGAAAATCAAAAACGTTGGACCAAGGGGACGAGAAACTTATACAACAAAAAATTTATAAAATGTATGAAGAGTGAAGTGTACCAACGTTGGAAAATTTAACGAAAAGGCTGACAACAGATAAAACAGAAATTAAATGCCCAAGAACGACATTGTGGAAGCGCCTTCATCACATGGGCTTTAAATTCAAATGGACTAATAAAAAGCAAGTTTTGATGGAGTCCAAGCGTCTTCAAGAATGGCGGTGGGAATATCTGACAAAAGTAAATGAATACAGAACTGAAGGTAGGCCGATTATTTATTTAGATTAGACGTGGTTTGACACCCACAACACCCCACCCCGTCAAGTGGTTGGGTCGACTCTAGCGGCAAATATGTGACACGTGCCCCGTCAAACCGTAGAAAAAGAATTATAATCTTACATGCTGGTTCTGAAGATGGGTGGGTGCCGAATGGTCTATCTCTCTTGCAGAACATTCCACCAAATAGTGTCATTGTTATGAATAACGCTAGTTATCATAGTAGACAATTAAACAAAGCTCCTTCTTCGAAAGGCAGTAAAGCCAAAATTCGTGAATATATGTTTAGATAATGATATATATTTTCATGAAAACTATAGAAAGAAAGACTTATTAGAAGTGCTTGGAAGTATGTCTATTCAAAAAGAATATTACTGCGATGAACTGGAAAAACTGCGTACAACATGTAAAGAAAGTAGAAGAAAGTTACATTTGTATTATTAATGCAACAGAAAGGTTTATTATTACTTTAGATGATGATAGCGATAGTGAAGTAGATTTAGTTGGGTAATTTATTAAATAATACAATAATTTAGCATTATAAGTGTAAGTAAAGGACCATAATTATATTTTTATATTTTGAATTTAATAAACTTAAATAAATATCAGTTTCATATTTATTGGCTGCTAAAGTAAATATTTTTAATACTATGTATTTTCTAAGACGGTCCTACCTCAGTCGGCATTGTGTTAATACCCCTATTTAGGTAGAAATAAATAAGAGTCATTTGGTCAGTTACTTATATTTGTGAATACACTTTATTTACGTCTTCTATCTAAACTTATTAGTGAAAATCTTTGAAGCAGCTGGTCATGGGGAAGCCCTTGAATGGAATAAACACCATCCGTTCTGAACCACAGAGCCTCAGCAAATTGTCTCTGCACCGACTCTATAGAATTTATATGAATGTGATAAATAAGGGAACTAAACAACTGATGTGTTTTCAGGTTAGATAAGGAGAAAATTAAAGTTTTAATAGGCACCGTATTGTTGAAATCCCTTGTGGTGCGTATAACACAACCTTCCAATAGGCAGCGGACCAATGTGTGGAACAAAGGATAGTTCCTTGTCAAAAACGACTCCCAAATCCTTAAATACTTTATTAATGATATAATTAAATAAAATACATAAACATGACATTATATTAAAAAACATTCAAATTCAACCTATTCTTATTACGCCAGTCTTTTAAATTATCCAGATTACGTTGTAAGTTTAGGCAGTCAGCTTTATTAGAGATCGTAGAAAACATCTTTAAATCATCAGCGTAATGCAGACAATGAACTGAGAGTGTATCAACAATGTCATTAATTAAAAGCGTAAAATTAGTGCTACCAGGATAGAGCCGTGGGGTACTCCCGATGTTGCAGTTTATGTATATATTAATGTTGATCTTGTTTCTTCGCAATAAAATGTCAGTAATTAAGTTTTATAATATTAGTGTTGTTTAAAGCAAAAAATATAATGGTAATTAAGCATTCGCATACAATTAAAAATATGGAAAAGCATTAAAAGTAATGTTTATTGAATCTTTAGAGTAATTATTATAGGGCATATTTTATTGGATAATTTTGCTTTTAAATTTTTGTAGGTTTTTATTTTAGCCACAAGAAAATTAGTAAAATGATTGCACTAATAAGAAGTTATTAAAATTCAACAAAAATATTTTTTTTCAACAACAATTAACACATTTTATATTGCATTTTTAATTAATATTAATGACAATATTTTCCATGAGTCCAATAGTAATTTCGTCAATTTTATTCGTGTCAAAACGACTAATATTGATTTTGATATAAAATAAATCGAGCAGAATAAAAAACGACCCTCTCATTGGTGAATCTTTAAAGTAAGTATTATTGGGCATATTTTATTGAAAAAATGCTACTATTCTTGGATCGATTCCGAAGCAGTTAATTGACAGTGAGGGTAGCGATTTACCACAGAAAAGATACACTTTACAAATGAGTGGTGTTGGGAAAAGGTTCAGTCAACTAGTTGCATAATTTAATAACACAAACAAGCATAAATTCAAAGCATAGAAAGAACGGCAACGTTGCTGTCTAGACTGGTTTCCTAAAAGATATGCCGTCTTCAACGCCCAGACTAAATTCCCAAAAAGCAATCATCTAGCGTCGCTGAAGGCGGAATAAGCCTACGTGATTAAGCGCAGGGGTTGAAACAGTATGACATGATAATACTGTGTGTATGAGACGGACGGAGAATATATCGCAAGTAAGACTTGACGTCTATTAGGTTTTCGGACGGACACAGGAGAGATCTGTATCAGGGGTCGTAGAAAGCACACGGGCTTCTCGCGGCATTTGGCGCGGTTTTGGTTGATTTTATGGTATTTAAGTCATGAAATAGGTTGGAAAATTAACGGTATTGTATCCCGACAGTGTACCTAATGTGATTAGTACGTCCTAACTCTAGTTTCGTTTATCTGTTGAAATAACTTCGCGCCAATTCGCGGTGTTAATGCCCAAAGGTATACGAACGTAGTTCTTATACCACGACACGAGTCCCGTTTATCTATTGTAAAAAGCAGTCTAAAGCTCGTAGTTGCGATTAGGTCTTGATAGTTTAAGACTATAATATTGTATCCCGATATTATTGCTTGCTTAGTGATGTAATGTTAGTGATGAAAAAATGTATAGCTATTTAATGCAGTAAGTAGTTACCATACTAAGTTGCAAAAGTAAAAAGCATTTGCTGCTACCCAGAACGGATGTGAAAATGAGTAAATGAAATACCGAAAGTAAATAATAAGCAACTTATGGAAATACAGTAAAAAACTTATGTTTGGCGCAAGAATATAGCAGCGGCGTCAACAAGTGGTGACACTTTTTTCAGTAGAACAATACCAGAATGATTGCAACGCAAATAAGAGTTTGTATTGGTCTACTAAACGGAAAGAAGTATCATAATCATCACTATCATATCTAGCATGAAGAAAATTCCCATGCAATAACACAGAGCAAGCATCAGTAAAGGTTTATAATTAATGTGTGGGCGGGGATCATTGGAAATCATTTGATTCGGCCCTTCGTTTTGGAAGAAAGGTTAAATGGTGCTTTGTATCTGCAATTCTTGCAACATAGTACAATCATACCTTAATATTTGACATCGTCATTTCTGCACTCCTTGCATAATGTACCATGTTATTTAAGGATTCAAGACTCTCATGTCGTGATCTGTTTGGGAAACCGAATATTTTGACTGTTATCTCCATAAACATTTTACAGTGTTCTATTCACGTTAAGAAAAATATTAGTGATATCACAACTTTATTGCAAATATGCCCTGACACCCTAAGGTTGCCTGCTCATAGGTTAACAGTTTGTGTTAAAAGTAGCTTAGTCATGTCAATTAAGATTTATAGTCATCACCCTGGGACTATAAAAGATATGAAAGGTCTACTCAAATTTTGAATAAATTTAAAGAGGATATTGCTGCGGTAAGCAATTTATTCCCTACCAGAGTTTTTAAGTATGAATTTTCAGCTGGAGGGATAGTGAATAATAATAATTGAGGTTTACTAATTTTCTCTCTGGTCTTAAATTTGTTTGTGTATTTTTCGTTGTATTTTTACTCTAATTTTGGGTTATACTTTGTTTTTAATGTGAGTAGATTAAATTTCATTTTAACTTTGATTTAATTTGAATTTTAATTGTTTTTTATAATAATTGACGAAACAGATGTCTAGGCATAAATCAATGTTGTGAAATAAATCAATAGATAAATAAATTAAATCGATTAGGGCAGCTCTTTTCAATATTTCACTTTTATTTTTCTCATAAAAATTCATTTTTCAGGTGTGTAGCATTAAAGTACAAAAATTACTTATAATTACCAAATGTCTTTAAATTCTTGCTGACTACCTCGGGTCCTCACTAACAAAATTAAACCTTCTTATGTGTTTATTGCCAACAATTCGTTTAATTCTTTACTGCTAATCAGGAAGATTTTGGGATACGAAAAAAAAATAACAACAAAAAAGTGCACAGCTCCGGTCCGTTGGTCAAAACAAAATAGATCCCAACGGTGTTATCTTTCGCGAAAGGAAACAAAAGGAGCAGAAGTCTTAAAAAGGGATAGTTTTAGCAGAGATCTGTGAATATGTAAAGGCCCTTTAGTTTTACGCTAGAATAAAATCGCCACCCTAGTGCCTATGTATATACAGGGTGTCCCATAACTAATGGTACACAGTAAAACTGCAGATTTCCGGGGTAAAAATATTGCGATTTGGCCAAACTACAGGGTGTTTAAGTGAAAATTTTATTTTCAATTTTCCTAATTAACTTTTTTTTTAACCAATATTTTAACATAAAATTTTGTGATTGGGGGTTTTTCGGGGCGAGAAATTTAAATTTGTTAAGAATTTTAATGTAGATTGTAGAGGTCGCTCTCCGCGGCACTCTAGGTACATAGAAACAAGTGTAACTTTTTTCCGCCTTAGTGTATTTATGTTTTTATTAAAAATATCAATTTTCTCATTAATTTTACGCAAAAAAGGTGTACTATGTAAATGTCGCTCCGAGTAACGGTTTTCGAGATTTATACATTTACATTTGTCCAGTGCGCACTTTAAAATACATATTTAAATAACACATTATTGTTTTAAAAATTAATTATTACATTATTGATAACAGAATTTAATTACAAATAATTCAGATTATAACAGTAGTTCTAACCCAACCTAGATACAGTAAAACTTCTCAATAGCGGCCACTAAAAATTTCATTACAAATTGACCGTTTGAGGGGGTGACCGTTTTTGAGGGGAAGGAAAAAAATAAATTACATATCTACATATAACATATGTGTCATGTGAATAAAATTCAACTTCATTAATTAATAAAAGGCTAATTACAAACACATACGTTATTATGTAATATGAACTGTAAATATATAGACATAACTATTTATTTCATAACTCCTACATAATATGTATACATAATAATGTTTAAAAATGTGCACTACATACGAAAAAAAAATACGCTTTGTGAAAAAAAGATTCAATGGAAGTCTGTTTCATATTTTTAATTTTAATTTTTGCTGCTTCATTTTCACATTTCATTAGGATATTTGAAATATCAATGGCCAAATTGCCATTTTCTTTGCCTAATAAAAAATTTTGTACGTCTCTTATTTTTTCACAAACTTCAATCATGCTTTTGAAAGACGAACTAAAAACCTCCTGGTTTTCTTCACTTTCACAGTCTTCATTTTCGGTAGTTTCAGATTGGCTGGTAAACTCCTGAATTATTTCCTGCATCTCCATACTGGGATTTTCCGTTGAAATGTTTGAGTCGACTTGAAGATAATTTTCCAGGTTTGGATTTCCTGGGATACCGGAAAACAACTGACTTAGTGGAATATCGTCTTCTTCTTCAAAAATCTCATTCTCTTGGAGAGTTTCTATAAATCCAGCTTTTTGGAAACGTTTTTTAATCGTTTTAGATGAAACATTTTTCCATGCTGCAACAATCCATACCATAGCACTTGACAAATTTATGATATTTTCTGCTTTTTCAAACGCATCCTCGGTAGCGGTGTTAGTAAAAGTTAAAAGTCTTTTTATCAAATATTTTCTGTATATCAATTTAGAATTTTGTATGATGCCGTGATCTAATGGCTGGCAGTAAGATATAGTGTTCGGAGGCAGAAAAACAATTCGAACATTTTTCAGTTGTATTTTCGGGTGAGAACTTGCGTTATCCAAAAATAAAAGTACTTTTCTTCTTTGTTTTTTCATTTTGGTGTCAAATTTTTTTAGCCAGGAAACCATTATCTCTGTTGTCATCCAAGCTTTTTTATTGGAGACCCATTCTAATGGTAATTTGTCTACATGTGCTCCTTTGAAACATCGCGGATTTTTGCTTTTTCCTATAACTAATGGGGTCTCCTTCTCACCATCCATGCTACTGCAAAAAAGAATTGTCACTCGTTGCTTAGCTGATTTTCTTCCAGCACATTTGTCACTCTTTAAGGCAAAAGTTTTGTTTGGCATTGCGAGATAATAAAGGCCTGTTTCGTCTGCATTAAAAATATCTTTATCATCATAATCCTTGATAATTAATTTTAACTTAGTGAACCAATCTTGAACACTCACTTCATCCACATCAGCAGACTCACCAGAAATTGTTTTAAAATTGATGTAATGTCTTTTGCAGAATCTAACTAACCAGCCATTTGATGCCTTAAAATCACAATTTTTCAAATTTTCTGACACTTCCAGAGCTTTTTCCTTTAGTAGTGGTCCGGATATTGAAATGTTTTTGTTTCTTGCTTTGCAAAACCATTCATAAACCATTTGGTCAATCGCATGTCCGTCTGTTTTTGGAAACTTCCGTTTTTGATCTGCATTAACTCCTCCTTCTTCATAAAGTTTTTTCAGTTCAATTTTACTTTTTAGAATATCATTTACTTGCGTTCTTCCAACACCAAACTTTAGCGCTATCTTTCGAGCACTGATACCATATTTTTCACTATCCGCGATGATTTCGAACTTTTGTTTAAAAGATAAACGTTTACGTTTCAGAGACATGATCGACTATTGTGCTGTTAAAATGCAACTGAATAAAATTTTACCTTTTATGAAAACATCTTAAGATTTAACAAATTATATTTGTACGTACTTAAAAACCCATAATTAGGTTTTATCATTCTCCGGTATTTCCAATAGTACCAGTAATAAAGTACCGGCTGGGTGCAAACATTCCCAGAAGGGTCGAGACGACCGGAATTAAGGGTAAAAATTCAAGGTAATTTTCTTAAAAGTTACGGATTCATGTGACCGTGGCCGTTTTAGAAGTGTTTCGGTATTCGAGGGGTCTTTTATTATTAAAAATGCTATAAGATTTATTTTAACAAGCCAAAACTGACCGTTCAGAGGGGTGACCGTTTTTAACGGGTGGCCGAAATGAGAAGTTTTACTGTATTTGAAATTACTCTTAATGGAACTGTCTTAAAGCCTTTGACTAAATGCAGAGATCTTGGACTAACTGTTTTCTGAGTTGCTATTTTCAGATTACGTGTCATCTTTAAATCAAAAAAACCTTTCTTAAACTAAATCGCTTATACACGGTGTCCTGAAATTAAGGGGCAATACTTTACCACCATATTCTTCGGCTGAAAATAATACAATTTTTTCATATGGACATAAGTGCAGAAATGCCTTTTTCAGAGAGACAGAAATAGTCTCTCGAAACTCCAAACCACTTGCCTTAGATTTTGTCATAATGGTCGCACATTTTATCACATTACCTCATATCTGGAATAATCAGAATGACTAACGCTTGAAAAACGTTTAAACTTCATTTTTGCATCTTGTATATAAAATTAGAACTATACAAAATTCTAAATATTTGTTTTATAGGTTAATTAGGGGTTCTAATATTCATAGTGTCCAAGAAAGGCATCGTGACTTGTATGATGTACATAGGTACTCACGTACTTTCCTACAGCGATCATTCAGCTATGCGATAGCTAATGAATTTAATTCTGATTGAATTGGTGATGCTATAAGAGCGTCCAGCTCTGGATTATTTTGTAGATGAGTGAGTGATTTTTTTGTTTTCAAGTCGCAGCCCGCACTAAAGATCGCGCGCATACCATGAATAAGCTAATATTTACCTTGTGCTCCATTCCACAATTATTCGTTGATTTCTCGAACGCAATAAAATTTAAACCCAGCCATAAATAAGTGCCTTCTGAAAGGGTACAGGTCCTGATTACCTACTAATTTCAACAGTTTAGGTTAGCTATTTTCAACAAAACAACAAATATAAAATAATAGGTAAGTATCTTTATTTTAATCATGTAATTAAATAGATATTAATATTTATACAAAAATACTAATCTACAATATTATAATATCATATATGCCTAAACTAATTATTAAGGGCCTTACGTTACTATTAATTATGTTATTATATTGGTATATTAGGTAGGTTAATGGCAAATTGCAGGTGTTCAATATAAAGCAGAGTATTTTCATCTTAGTTCATCAGTCGTTTGGTGTTTGTCAAGCTGTGCGTTAAAGGTATTTTCATGTGTGTTATCGAGCATTCAAAATATGTCAGATCTCTGTGAAACTTCAGATTAATATTGCTTTCGGAAGTTATGGTGTAACGAAGAAAAAACATTTATCACTTGATGCCAAAAACATCATAAAGAACGTTTACTGTACCCTTTTAGAAAAAGGGTATGACCGGAGTGCAGGTTTTAGTGAAACGAGTATTTTGACCAAAGTTGCATTAACGACAGTAAAAGATATAATGACCAAATTCATCCATCCAATAATTAATAGTAACGTAAGGCCTTTAATAATTAGTTTAGGCATAGATGAAGACGATAGTGATAGTGAAACAGCGCTAAATATGGAGTAGGTTAAGTTAAATATTGTATTATTATAATATTGTAGATTAGTATTTTTGTATAAATATTAATAGCTATTTAATTACATGTTTAAAATAAAGATACTTACCCATTGTTTTATATTTGTTATTTTGTTGAAAATAGCTAACCTAAACTATTGAAATTAGTAGGTAATCAGGACCTGTACCCTTTCAAAAGGTCCGGTTGTGTAGGCACAATAGATATTTATCAGGCAGCTTATTTATGGTTGGGATTACGAATGAGGGTTGTCATTTAAATTTTATTGCAGTCGAGATATCAACGAATAATTGTGGAATGGAGCATACCTTTTAGTTACTGGTTAATTACTGCTTGTCTTTTTATAGGATCTTTATTCATCATTTTGATGCTAATTAGTTTTTATTTTTTGATTACTACTAATAATTTTTCTATGCATATTTTTTATTAGGGTGGTTTTATCAGTAGTAATAGTTGGATACTGCAACCCACTATAGCCATTTTACACAAAGCTTAAAAGCATAATGTTTTTGTGACTTGTTTGCTTTTATACTACAGATTTATCTCCTTCCTGTGGCTAAAACAATCGTTAATATTACTAATTTTGCAGTGATATTTTGCACTTTGAAGAATTTAATACTTTTAAAATAGAAACACAGTTACGCCAAAATACTTTAAATTGTTTTAACACGCATTTTCCACCCACCTTTCAAACCGATAACCCGATTACAATTTTCTTGGCACGGTTGCATTTGCAATTTAGTGCCCTTTGCAACGGTATATCACTCAATAGGTAGTGTCATTTAACATTTTAAAGTGAGGTTAGTTGAAGGTGTAGAGGTCAATAGTAAAATCAAATGTGTAATTAAGCTTTCCCTGGATATTTAAATTGGCGTGTTAAAAATAAAATTTTCCTCAAAATCAAGAAATATTTAGGGTGGTTCGATTTAAAAGGTGTTTGCACTTGAACCCACTGATATTTTTTGTGTTGAACATTACCATTAAATCGTTATTATGGCCTAGAGTCTAAAGTAAAATAATGGGCCTAATCACCTTCGACATAACCTTTTTTTAGTAATGTACAGGGTGCCCGCGTATATTATCTCCAATTGATATCTCCATTAATATTGGCTTTAGAGAAGTTGGTAAATTAGCAAAGTAATAGCATTTGCACCGAACCTTCCGAAAATGAAATGAACAAAAACAACGGATCGTATACCAGTGGTCGATTATTTGTCAGTTTCTTGTACACCCGCGCGTCTCTCTTGCATGCGACTGTCACTGTATTTTGCTTTTTGACTTTTTCAAGCTGTCATGACCTTTTGACAACCGACATTTTCCTGCACGCCGGCAGGATGAAGTCAAGTATCTTTGATCTGTAATATCCTCTAATTAGCTATAACAATGTGATTTTAACATAAATACTTCACTTCTAGTCACGATGGTAAAAAATCCAATTTTAATTTTCTAAATTTCCCTTTTTAATCATAACATTATGTTCATTTTTCTATCCCCCTTTAACCGAACAATTTGTTAGCCAATACTTCAGGCATGGTCGGATGAAGCATCTTTGAGCACCTATCTACATTATTCTCTTCTTATTAGCTACAAACCTACATAATTACTTGACCACCTGCCCAATGGCTTCAAATTAATAAATTCTAACCTTAAAATGGTATAATTTTCATTTTTATTTCTTGTTTATCTCCTAAGAAGGTGTTTCTCACGTCTAACCTCTTTTAACCCAGTATTTTGTTGACCACACCCCAGACACGGTTAGATGAAACATTTTTAAGCACCTCACCTAAATTAATCTCCTCTAATTAGCTATAAATGACATAATTGCTTCACCACCGGTCTCAGTGGCTGCAGACTGGGAATCCCCTTCTTCAAAGATACCTTGACCAAAATTTCAAATATCACATCTCATTCAGTCTTGAACATTCATTAGAACCTGCATTTTCAATTTTAACATATTTTTGATCTTCGCTTATGCAAAATAGAGCTGTCGTAATCGACTACTGGTAAGTCCTCTCAATTTACTTAAAACTTTTATCTCACACTGTAAATTTCTTTTAGTATCCCTGATGATGGACATTTCTATGTCCAAAACATGTAGGATATAAACATTAAAATACATATTGTGGAGGTAGACTGCCGTTGTTTTATTTATTTGGTTTATTTGAAAAACAACTGAGTATCGGAAGTGACAGTTTTCTCAAATGGAATACCCCCTATTTTTTCTTTGAGTCAGTTAAAGAATTTTATCCTCTTCTTAAATATATAGTGATTGTTGGGGTTATTTTTTACAGTTTTGGAACGAAATTAAAACATAACACAACATCTACATTATTTTTATAATTGCTCAAAATGGCCACCTTTCATTAAAATGCAGAATTGGTAAACCTCTTCTAGTTTTTCAATTGCATTAGCAATCATATCTGGCCTGAGTAAGTCAATTTTAATTTGGATTTGTTCCTACAAATCGGCAACACTATTTGGTCTGAGGTAGCCCCAAAGAAATGTGTCTAATGGTATTAAGTTGGGACTATTGGGAAGCCAAGCAACCGTCCCCCCACGACCAATTCAAATGTCATAATTCTCATTGAGGTATTCTCTAACTAGAAGAACACCCATGAAGCACCATCTTGCTGCCATATAAAATTCCTTGCGACGCTTAGAGGAAAAGTTTCAAAAGTATCCTCTATTTCATGTGCAAGCATTTCACGATATCTAACTCCATTTAAAGATCCATCCATCAATGAAAACTGGACCGATGATTCTGCTTTGCACTATGCCGCACCACACACTTACTGATACCCACCCAGAACGTATCACTTCAACTTGTAAGATGCGGATTCTACGATGCCCAGAAGTGTGTGTTTTTGGAATTTAGAGCTAAAGCCGTATTAAAAGAAGATTAATCGGTCCATATAATGTTCTCAGACAAATTATTGTTGAGGATGTTCGTCATGTGCCGACAAAACTCCAAACGTCTTTGCTTCTGTTCTTCTGTTAATTTTTGAACTTTTCTGAATTTAAACTCGTGGAATTTATGCCGTTTCAGAATTTTAAAAACTACTGCGCAACATTTGCCGAGATATCTTGCACAGTCCCCTATCGAATTTTGTGGATTTTCTGAAAACAAATTAAGATTCTAACCTATAAAAATTACCTTAAAAATATAAAAGAACAGCAAGTTCTTTATCCTCAAGTATCCGACAATGCATTTTCTTTCTTTATATTGTTTTTAGCTCAGAAAGTTGACGAAACCCTTGATTGCAAAACCATTTCGACCAATATTAATATCTCCTAATTAAATTGAGTTGGAAATTACATCCCTCATATTTCAGCAATTAAAAAACCTTAATAATGGAATATTTTCAAAATACCCCAATATATAATATACATCTTCCTATATTTCTTATTGTACAACATTTTATGTCACAATACATTGTTATATGATAAACCTCATTTCATTTTTTTATTTATATTCCCTAATTAGGGCTTACTCATAAATTCCAGCCTAAGTTCGATAGTTCATAAAGGTTAAAAAAAAGAAGAAAGCCTGAAATTTAATAAATTTTAAAACTGTTATTTGGTATCTGTTGGTAGATCAATAATTTATTTTTAGATAACATAGCTGAATTTCTTATTTTAAATGATAGAAAATGATCCACAGGGGAATTTTTTTTAAAAGATCTTTGACGTCAGTTGACCTGGATTTTATCTGAGACGAATCTACGTAGGCTGACCTTATTAGTCACAAGTTCCAATTTTAGTCCACACTTTATAAATACGGCCTTTCTCTTATTTAGCCTGAATATATCTTTTTAAAATGTCCGTTAAAGATTCATATAAATTAAATCGTTGTTTACAATTCAAGGGGCCTATAGATTCGTAAACGTGGGTAAGACGTTTCTATGGTGGGATTATACAGAGTTGTTGAAAAGTCCTGCATAAAATTCATATTTTTTCTAAGGTACACCGGGGTAAGTGGAACCGTGAATTTCAGTAGTTTCTGTTTCAACTAATTTAAAAAAAAAACTGTGTCACATAATCTTATTCATATTTGGCAGGCTTACTTATAAGACATTATATTTAAAATACATCAACATAGAATTTGATAAGGATTGCCACTTGTTTTTTTGCATTTTTTTTATTTTTGCTGTCTTTGGGTTACATTTAGCCCAGGTTTGTGGGGTAAGCGTAAACTAAGGTACATTTTTTGGACGGTAATAACATTTGCCTGGGTAAGTAGTGTAAACAGTTAATGTTTTTGAATGCTGCTAAAATATATTTATTTTTCACAAAAAATTAACTATTGAGCCAACGTTATATCTGTCAAAAACAATGGGAAATAATATTTTCCCGTTTTATTCTATATATTATTATGTGTTGGCAAATGCATAAAAATATTTGCTTTATTGACGATACTTTTGTCTTCCACGACAGAGCACTTAAATGTAGATGTCTAACACATGCTTCTTCCAATTGGATTTAATGATAATACGAAGTTAATTTTTAATAAGTCTAACGCATCTGGTTCATAACACTGATTTCTTCATTCATTTCTTCGACTTTATCTCAACTAAAGCTGAAAGGGCTTTGCATTATCTTCAAGAATACTAAAATCACTAGAGTCTTCTTTAAATAAGGGGTTGTTTTGTATATTTTCTTTGCTTTCAATTTTCTCTAATTCTTCTAAATCGTCATTCTCACTGCTAGTACTTACTTTTTGGTTTAAGATTTGTTTAATCTTAGCTCTCCAATCTTCTGCAGTAATCACTTCCGTACCTCTGAAGACATTTTTAGTCATTCAACTCTTTTTCGATTTATGCGTTTAAAAAGTAATTCCTTGTTTTCTTCTAAAGACTTGAACATGTTTATACCTCTATTCCTGATGTATATGTTTCCCTTTAAAAACAATATAGGTTATACTTCTCCTTCCTGCCATTTTTTAAACCTATGTTGTTTCCATAATGTAAACAAACATACGTTAGTTAAACGTTCAAAATACAAAAATGTATTCTTAATTAGGTAACTAACCTCAAAATGTTTAAATAATACTACACCTTTTGTATGCGTAATAGCCACTACCAAAAGCACGTGCTAGCTACCTATGCGACGTAAATCGACTACATACAAACACTGCCACGGCTGCAGCGCAAAAGAATTGCTAACGGCTTCCTATTCAACAGATCGTCTAAAAGATGTAGGTAGGTTAGTATGCAACAGCTGGAGTCACTTTAAGAAAGATACCTCTATCAGAATATGCCTGGGTTCCACTTGCCCCAAATTTCGATTTATCCCGGTGTACCTTATAAATTATTTTTAAGAAAAACGCTGAAACACTGAAATTGACTTAAATTGTTGTTCATCTTTATGTAATATTCTCAGCCCCTTTCCATCAATCCCTTAACCTCGTGCTATACCAACTTTATTTTTATTAGCAACCTAAGTCACACGGGGGCTCTATGAATATGTACTCAAGAACTGAATCCCATGGTACTAAAAAAGTATGGCCCACAAATTGGCTGTTCTATACCTCACTATAATATGATCGCTATTAAGCTGTTTTGTTGGCCTAGGGAAAATATGCAGGAAGACAACGACGACTCTTAATACGCAATAAAACATTTAAATTCAATTATCTTAGAAACAGTTGCTCAGAGCGAAACCTTCCAGGTATGTCTATTTTGAAAGATACCGATACCTGGCGGTAAGAATTAACAGTAAATTTTAATTAACTCAAGAAGTAGTCCATTTTCTGTGGCGAGATTATGAAAGAAAACAAGGTCTGTCTGAAGCAAATGTCGTAGTAAAAATTTTACCACGACATTTGCTTTGGACAGCATCGACTTTAACTAATGTTGCTAATGTATGTCTCAATTGCCAAAATGAAGAAAAGAAAATCGCCTTCATAGGCTTCAGTTTATTTTATTTAAACAATCCAAATTTTAATTTATTAAGGAATGTTGCTATGAAATATTGATAATTTGATGACTCCCAATTTTACTTTAATGACGTGACTGGTTTTTAAAAAACAATTTTAATTTCCCTCCCCCTTTTCTTATTAAATTCTGACCCACCAAAATATAAAATCATGTCCCCTCACTGATTTGTTTCCGTAATTACAATTATTTTTTATCGAACTTTCTTCATTTAAAATGTTGTTGACATCTAAATAGCGTAACATAACTATAAATTATCCCATTAAGAATATGGGCCTCCATTACTTATTCACATTTAATTTCCTTAATTGCTTAAAGTAGCATCACGTCCATAATTATCTACTGTCGAATCCATTGGCTGCACACAGTACATTTTATGACCGTATATTGTTGAACCACTCTTCCCCCTCTTCCAATTTGTGTTAGTTTATTTAGGTATATCCCAAAAAATATTTCTTAATTACTGGGTTGCTGAAGATGACTTTTTCTAAAGTCGGAACTAGTACAACCAACTTTCAAATTTAACTCATGTATATTCTTTAACCCTGATTTCACCCTAGAGAGACAAATCTATTTACTTTGGTGGTATAGACAGACCTTGTTTTCTTTAATTAACTGTTTGCGAGCGCCTCTCTAAAGTGACCACTTGAGTTAAACGACCGGTTATGAATTCTCCATATTTAAAATTGGAAATCCCATTATTTTATACTCCTCCTTACCGACCCATTTGTGAAACGACGCGGGCACTCATCATCGCAATTTTTAATAAACATTAATGCTAAAAACACCCTCCATTAGGGGCAGTAAAACCCGACCCGATAATTCTTAAGAAATATACAGTGTGTGTATAAAGTCGAGAAGCGGCTTAATAACATCATAATTTATTGGTCGATTTAAACCAAATGTTGCACAGTTGTGTAAAAGGATCTGACGCACTGAGTGACGATATTGGCGTTGTTACCAGCTTTTTAGTTTTTCAGGAATTCGAACGAATTTTATATTACTAAATGTAACACCCTGTATATTTTTTCATTTATAGCATTTACTTTAAATTTGTTACACTTTTGGTATAACATACATTGTTCCTAATATCAGTAGTTTTCGAAATAACGAGTACAATTTAGAAAAAATATATTTTTTATATTAAATGTTCAAACTGTTTTCCCTGTACAGCTTGACAGTGTGCTAATTGAAAATTAAATTTTTCAATTGTGTTGTAAATCATTTCTGGCCTTATTAATTCAAATTCGTCCAAAATTCGACGCTGCAAATCGGCCAAATATTGAGGTTTTGTGGTATATACTCTGTTCATCAAGTGTCCCCATAAAAAGTAGTCGTTAGGCGACAAATCAGGGGACCTAGGTGGCCACTCGATTGTACCCCCTCTACCGATCCACCTATTCGGAATAGTGTTGTTCAAAAATTCGCGTACGTCTCGACCAAAATGGGGGGGAGCTCCGTCCTGTTGGAAGAATGTACTTGCATAATTTGGAACCATGACATTCCGTATAGTAGGCACTATTTGCGTTTCCAAGAGCTCAAGGTAAAGTGATTTCAAATTTCCATCAATAAAAAACAGATCGATTTTGTGGTTACCCAGAAGCTCAGCCCAAAGATTCAATTTTGCAGGACGTTGTGTATGACCTTCTCTCATCCAGTGGGGATTTTCATTTACCCAAAACCTACAGTTGTGTCTATTGACTTTACCATTTAACATAAATGTTGATTCGTCCGATATATATACAGGGTCGTCGGTATGTACGGAAATTGTCAATTATTTCTTAAAGTAAAACAGTTAGCAAAAAATATTTAAGATAAAAGTTTCAGGGTTTCTTAATGTCTATTAGAGTTTTAAAAAAATAAGTATACAGGATGAGTCAGAAAACCGTAGAGAAACAAAGTTACTTTTTTTAAATCGAATACCCTATATCTTAGAATAGTTTTGGATTTTACATAAAATAATAATCATTTTTTATTAAGTGCATTATAAGTCTAAACCCAATAGTTTCCGAGATATCGACTTTTGAAAAATGACATTTTTGAACTTTGACAACTTCTAGCTTTCTAACGATACGTCATAGAGTAAAACGGCTTACATGTCCCTATCTTAGTTTCTTATTATCTTCCTAAAAGTGTCAACTTCCGGTTAAACCGGATGTACCCCAAAGACCGGAAATACAGTACTTCTGGTTTAACCAGAAGTTGATGTTTTTGAGAAGATAATAAAAAAGTAAGACAGGGACATGTAAGCTGTTTTACTCAAAGACGTACCGTTAGAAGCCTAGAAGCTGTCAAATTAAAAAAAATTTCATTTTTTAAAAGTCGATATCTCGGAAATTATTAGGTTTAGACTTGTTATGCACTTATTGAAAAGTAATTGCTATTTCATGTAAAATTCAAAAATATTCTAAGATATAGGTTGTTTCATTTAAAAAAAGGTAACTTTGCTTCTCTACGGTTTTATGACTTATCCTGTATATTTATTTTTCTAAGATTCCAATAGACCTTTGAGAACTCTAAAACTTTTATCTAAAATATTTTTTGCTAACTATTACACTTTAAGAAATAATCGACCGTTTCCATACATACCAACGACCCTGTATACTATACTATACTATAAATTTAAAAAACTGGTTATTTTGGTCAAACCTTGACACAGCGCCGGATTAAAGGTTTCGTAGGCCCTAGGCATCAGTGGTGAATTTTAGATTTTAATTCGGGGAGGTTCACTAACGGGCTGCGAAAAAGAATGCAGCGCAGGCGAAAATTTTTGGGGTGCCACGCCCTAATTTTACCATGAAATAACAAAATTTACAAATTAAGTGATTTCCTAAACATTTCTATGCGATTGAAGAGCCCAATGGATGCCCATGCCCTGATGAAGTCGCTGACGTCGCTGTTTTTACAGATAAAGTTAAAAACATCATATTTAATATATGGCCAAAAGTTGTTAATTAAAAAAAACTTACAAAATAATTTAGAAATTTTAGCTTTTTATTGAACAAAACTAACTTTTTGCCATCGAAAATAATTGCTAGTCTCAAGTTTCCCAAATGTAAGCTTTTCGCATATACCTTTCAATGCTGGGGTCAAATTGTCAAATGCAGAAGGTGAGAGGTCGTTTTCTAAACTGAACCTTATCAAAAATTGTATGCGTTCAACTATGGCCAAGAGAGAGTTTCTTCACTAGGCCTACTATGTATTGAAAGTGATTTGACTCGCGAGATGGACTTCGACGACATAGGTACTGCATGAATTCGTCGAATCAAAATCACGAAAAAAAAACTTATTGTAAAAATATGTGTAAAAAGTTGTTAAAACTGTTATAAGGTTTTTTGTATTACATTGTAGTTTGTCTCTGTGTCTGTGAACTCTTTTTCTTATTGTAGAATACAGTATTGATCCTTTTTTTGTGTCTATTTTTATTATATTTTATGATCGTAGGCCCTTCGCGTTTCGTAGGCCCTAGGCAAGTGCCTAATGTGCCTTATGGATAATCCGGGCCTGCCTTGACATCATAATATCACAAAATTTATTTCTTCGCCCATAACCATCTTCTGATACCTCTTGAACTACATGTATTTCGAAAGGGTGATATTTATGTTTTATTAAAACATTATGGACGGATTTGAAGCAGACGTCACTTACTTGAGAAATTTTTCTTAATGAAGGGGTTTCAACAACATGTTGTACAGTTTCTAAACTTTTCTCTTCATCTACTACTGCTGGTCGTCCTGATCGTCGCCTATTTCTACAATTTCCAGTCTTTTCGAACCGTCGGACAGTTTTTAGAACAGTTACTTTTGAAATTGGATTTAAATTATCAAATTATGTTATTAAATAGATTTTTAACCTCTTCGTAACACCTGACCCTATCGCCATATCCTCTCATCATAAGAATTGTAATTCTTTCACTTTCAGTTAACGACATTCTTGCATGTAAAAATGACAGCTTTTATGACTTTACATCAAAACTGAAGTGGTGTTATATTTATTAATAAATAAAACACAATTTGTTGATATTTTCAAAACACGTCGTTATTTGAAAAACTACTGATATTAGGAATAAAGTATGTTATACCAAAAGTGTAACAAATTTAAAGTAAAAACTATAAATGAAAAAACATACAGGGTGATATATTTAAAAATATAAAATTCGTTTGAATTCCAGACAAACTAAAAAGCTGGCAACAACGCCAATATCGTTATTCGGTGCGTCAGATCCTCTTACATAACTGTACCAAATTTGGTTTAAATCGGCCAATAAATTGTGATGTTATTAAGCCGTTTCCAGACTAAATACACACACTGTATATACTACGTTATTGCAGGCAGATCTATGCAGTTTGCTTTAAAGGCTGATAAATCGGTTATTAACATTAGTTTTGTTTTCAACAGTTTTTGTGTGTTTTGGGACTAACGTGAATATTTGAAGATGGCGGGAAAAAGGAGATGTCTTTTTTTTAAGCGAAAAATTCCCAAAACCGAAGAACTGGCAGCGGACTAAGTGATTTTTAACGGGTTTTGTAATGCGCGAAACAATCTTACCCATATCCGGGCTCATAATTTAAGCAAAAGTCTTCAAATCTACTTAATGTCTAGGACTAGATAACTTCAAGGCATCAAATGGATGGTTAGAAGAATTCCATCGTCGGCACCATAATACCTTCAAGGAAATATATGGCGAATCAGCCGATATCAATATCGAAGACGTAACTGCTTTGGAAGTAAGGCTATTGACGATTTTAAAGGAATATGCCCCGAGAGACGTATTTAATGCAGATGAGACCGGTCTCTACTGCCGTAATTGCCAACAAAAACATATGCATTGAAATGTGACAAGTGTACTGGAAAAAAAAATGGCAAAACAACTATGTACAATTCTGTTCTGTACAAATATGGATATACAATTAAAGCGGACAAAAATGTTTCGAAAATATTCTATTAATTTGATCCAAAAACACATTTTTTTATTTAGGACAATTTTTTAAATCCTCATTAAGGTAGAAAGTATTAAAAATTTCCAGGGAAACCACTTAATATTATTGACAACAGTCTGGAATTTTATGTTTTTAAAAGTTAACAAAAAAATAGCTATCCATACTTTTTCATTTTTAGTAGTAATTTAGCTCAACTCGACCCTAATTAGGGACACTGGGTACAGTAAACACTAGCAATAACGCCAAAAGATATTAGGTAACATCGCCCTATTGTGTAAGGCGTCAAAACACAGTGTTATATTTTTTCATGACTAACATTCATTTCGTTTACACCCTGTAAGAATTCAACATATTAATGAGTCAAAAACATTAAAGAAATCTATGAAAACCTACAAAACAAAAAGCTTTCATCACATAATTTCTTATGTAGCAAATTTTATCTTAAACAATCCTAAATTTTAATAACTATTTAACAATGACCAGAAAACCATATCATAATTTCAGTTGACTTTGTCAATTATTGTATAAAAATTGATTAATCGTGAAATTACAATTGCTATTAATAAACATTTTCTCCTTTAATTTTTGTTATTGAATTGGTGAATTGTGAAAGGGAATCAATAGACGTGTCATGACTATGATTGTTTCTGGGATCAGCTGTTATTATGTAGCAAACAATGATAGTCATGATACGTCTAATGATTCCCTTTAGCAATTCACCAATGAAATAACAAAAACTTAAGGAGAAAATATTCATTAATAGCAATTGTAATTTCACGATTAATTAATTCTTACACAATAATAATTAAACAAAGTCAACTCAAATTATGATATACACAGATATAAACATGTGATAAGTTCTGAGAACTAAGGGCACTTTCATGAGTTACACCCGTCTTTTCGCCATCATCACCTATGATGTCGGTGAGTGTGAGTCACTCACCTCTCTTAGACATTATAAAATTTAAAAAAAAACCCAGTATGAACACAATATTTGTCTCTCTATTCATCAATAAATTCCTTTATCCAACACTTACATATAATGTGAACATTATTAGTTCGATTTCCGACTAATAAAGTAGCTTATAACTCACACGTGGGTTATAACCGTAACTCACTAGTGGGTTATGATTATAACTCACGCGGGCACATCTTTTATCACACCAGTCGATAAATTCTTTAAAGGTTTTATCATAACTATCGCTTGACTTGTGGGGAATAATAAATAAATACGCTAGGTCAGCTTCTTTTTGAATTTCGGCTGGAGTTTTTTTATATTTTGAAAAAGCACCATCGAGAATGGCAAAAATAATTATTTAATTTACTCTCTTTAAATTTTTGTTATTAATCAATCCCATAACAACAATAATCACACTAGCCTACTCTTGCGTGTCAAATTTGTCATTCAAAAATATGTCAATTAAAATATAATACAGGGTTTTCCAGTTTACATTGAGACAATATAATTTTCTATTTTTTATTAATATCATTTAGTGTTGGATAAAATTTTGTATGGCACTCGTGTGTTAGGTCATATAAGTCACTCGGGAATTAACCCTCTCGGCTTACGGCCTTGAGGGCTAAACATTTCCTACCGTGACTTATATATAACATACAGGGCCGGTCATATCAACATTTTGAGGGGGGGGGGGCCATGCAGTGGCGGCTCATGCCAATTTAGAGAGGCGACGGTAGGAAAAGCCTTAGCGCCGCAGACGAATAATTTTTGGGTGCCACACCCTTTTTTGTTGATGATTCTTGGTTTTCAAGTAGGAAAAATACGCAAAAAACGGCTAAGTAAATTTTAAGAAAATTATAGATATATACCTATATTATATGTAAAAAAAAAAAGAAAAGGGAAAGTTATTTGTGGATCACACAATAATTTATATTTCTGAAAAAAGTAATCCCCGAGCCGGAATCGAAAACGCGCTACCAATTGCGCCATCGAGGAAGCAGGAACGCAACAGCTTATTGGGAATCACTTTAATCAGAAATTGAATCGTCTGAGAAGGGTTGCTTCAGATAGGTATAGTTATTTGTAATTCATTTTTGGCCCAATATCCTATAGACTACATATTATACCTACTTACTTAATTATTTTTATTAATATTTTTTGCGTTTAAATATTTTTAAAAAATTAAGGGTTTGACACGATTGGTCAATTTACGGAGCCAGTGCTTTTATAATGTAAATCGACGACAAGGGGGGGCCATGGCACCCATGCCCCCCCCCCCCCCGTATGACCGCTCCTGATAACATAACACACTTGTACCATAAATAACTATATCTATTACAACCCAATAATAACCAGGAAAATATAATATGAAATAAATATGGAAAAAGAATTATTACAATAATTGTTGGTTGTGTACATTCTTTCTTTTTTCAACCTATACCTTAACTTTTAATTCTAACAATATGCTTGAACTAACACCATCATAATTAAACATTTTGTTTGTGTGCTTCTTACTGAGAACAATTGTTTTAAAAAATCGTTGCTTAATTGAAAGTAACGGGGGGAGTTAATCACCGCCCACACGTGGCAGGGGTGGAGTTGGCATTCTCTGCGCCATCGAATGGTGGCGGGCTACTAATTATTGTTAGGTGAAAATGTAATTTTGCAGCAATTTTAACTAAAACAATGGTGTCTTCTGTACTCAAACCTACCAATTATGTGTCTTAGAACTCACTTTGCACCCAAGGTAACTGCTTTAAATAATACTTTTCATTATATAATCATATTAAAGCTAGTACTTTGTTTGTAGCTTTTACAAAGAAAATAAACATTTTCGAAAGCTCGGCGTAGTAAACAAAGAGTTTTACTTTCAAGCCCAAACGCGACTGAATCCCCAAGAAATCACACTTATTTTCAACTAGTCAGTCAAGACTACCCTTCCATTATTTATATATTTATAGGTACATTTAAAAAAACACTTAGCATAAACAAACGATAAATCCTCAAAATCCAAAAAAATATCAGAGTATCATGTCGCCATAGTGTTTCATTATTATGAAAAATTGACTTAAAGGTTTTTAAATTTTACATGACTTTTTTAAACCTTGTATAAAATCAACACACAGGCATGAGACGAAAATACTAAAGGAATGTAAGAAAAACAAACTTTTTAGCATACTGAAAAAAAAAACAGCTGTAATAAAAGTAGTATTTGGATGTAGAATGTGATCCTTAATCAAAAAGGAGATTTCTTATAGTGAAATATGAAAGCAACAGTAAATTAGCAGCCGCATTGACGAAACACAAAACATTGACGCACATTGTAGTATATAATGTGAATTATTTTATTAGGGTTACAAGAAGAGAAACGCATTTTAAAAATATTTCACAATTGAACATTCAATATCCAATGTGCGCCGTAAATAAGAATGATATCCACTACTCGGAATTGGAACGTAAATTGACAAACATAACTTAGTATTGCCCAGTACAAATTCATTAATATGTATGGAGAAATTAATAAAAGGAAACGCTATCCCAACTAATTTTATTTGGAAGCACACAGAAATATTAATACGTCGGTAACAAACATTTTTAAAATTATTTTAAGTACCTGAAGAATTAAATTTTGTTCGTTGGCCAACAATTGTGGACTGCTCTTGATTTGAAATAAAAAAAGGATTCGAGTAGTGCACAATTTAATATTAATAATAATACTCATAATTAGACATAGTAAGCTCAAATCAATCAATCAAAGAATGTATTGCATCATGTCCCGCACAGATCAATTTTAGGACCTATACTTTTTGCTCTGTATGCATCGCAGTTGATAACGTATGTAAAACATTGCAAATCTCAGTTTTACGCGGACGACACGCAACTTTACTTTTCTTTTAAGCCTGATAGCATTGCAAAATCTAATAATATGATAAATACTGATTTAAGTGCTGTCTTTAGAGCCTCAAAGTTTCATTGCCTTCGTATAAATCCTACAAAATCACAAGTTTTATTTTTTGGTAACTCACAAATGCGTAATTTACATAAGAAAAAAATATCAATTAAAATAAACAATGTAGATTTAGAACTGGTCGACAAAGCAAGAAATCTGGGTGTTATTATCGATACAAACCTGAGGTTCTCCGAGCATGTTAACATCTGCATCAAAAGAGCCTTTGCTAATTTAAAACTGATTTATGGTCATAATATGAACATTTTAAGTGAAAGTATAAAAATACTTCTATGTGACTCGATTGTTATGTCACACTTTAATTTCGCAGACGCGGTCTATGGGCCATGTCTGGTGGGTGCAGATGTGTACCGTATCCAGCTTATCCAGAACTGTTGCGTCCGTCTGATTGGAGATATAAGAGGACGAGAGCGTGATGTTTCTGCTAAGTTGCGAAATATTGAATGGCTGAGAATGGATAAAAGGCGAGCTTTGCATGCACTCGTTCCTTATAACGAAATTATTTTGAAACGACGACGCCCTCAGCATTTATATTAATAATTTAAATACTGCGATGATGAACATAATCTGGATATTCAACACAAATCTATAATTCCTACACCTCTGCATTACACAACATATTGTGAAAGATCCTTCAGTTTTAATGTAGCCAAATTTTATAATAAGGTTCCTGCCACCATGAAATTTTCTACTGGCATCAAATTTAAGCTGTCAGTAAAAAAAAGAATACAAAATCTTGTATAACAGTTCTTATTTAATTTACTCTGAATTATACGCAAATCAGGTTGATTATATTTTGAGTTATATTTCGAATAAAGTTTCATATTTTTAATAATGTTGTTAAATAGTTAGAACTTATTACTTAAATATTACTTACTATAGTAAATATTGTAACGTTACTTTGGATTTATACAGTTTAATTTTCTGTTATTTGATTAACTAATTATTTAGTACCGTGATTATTGATTACCTTCTATTTAAATATATCATAGTTGTTGAGTAAGGAAGCTTTGCTTCAACTTCACCGTTTGTAATCTCATCACTACAATAAAGTCATTTATTATTATAATTGTTATTATTATTATTATTAAGTATTCATATACCACTATTTATTTCACTTTAAACTCTTCTATTGATAACTATAACAATAAAACATCATACTTACTGATCAAGCTTAACTCATTTTAAAGAACTGGCAGTGAATTTACCTGAAACAAAACAGACAAATAAATAAAAATATAACTAAACTAAACTATAAATTCTACAAATAAAACCAGTTTTAGCGGATATTAATAATGAAATGTGTATTTTGTCCCTCCGTCTACTTGTTTCTCGTTACGAGCTATAATCCAAACTACAAAAATCTGATATAGTAATAAGTTTTTAACGGAAGCTTCGCAAAAGACAATAAGGAACTGAAAGTACCACACACAAATCTCACAATACACACGCCAATCTCTATGTAATTAAAAAATAAGGAGACCACTGGCTCTGGAGAAGATAAGCATCAATTATAGGGGTATATCAAGAAATCGTAGAAATCCGACGCACTGCGCATGTGTAAAGCTTCCGCGAAGTGAATTTGCAAGGTGCATACCGGAGAACTTTTTAGATTACTCGGCTTTTCTACTGGTGGTAGTTAAGTGGCCCAGACTCTAGTAGTGTCCTCATCCATCATAGGCTATTACAAGTTTTATTTTGTTTTGGGTTAATAACAACTTTTGATTTGGATAATGGCAGATGTAGCTTTCAAGCGACATCCCGTGACAATCAAATGCATCACCTGGCCCGTCTAACAAAAATCAGTCAAAAACGGAGAAGCACACTCCTGCAAAGACCAGGCGAGATATTCTTACAGGAGTCGCCGCCAGGAGCGCAGCATTAAAAGCCAATTCGGTACACGGACCGAGTACCAACAATTAGAAATCTAAAGGTTAGTTGCCTCCTTTCGTTGCTCTTTCCGTATTGACTTTTAATGCTGCGCTCTTGGCAGCGACTCCTGTAAGAATATCCGGTTCGTCTGGTCTTTGCAGGAGTGTGCTTCTCCGTATCTGACTAATTTTTGTTAGACGGGCCAAGTGATGCATTTGATTGCCACGAGATGTTGCTTGAAAGCTACATCTGCCGTTATCCATCCATCTTTTAGGGTCAAGTAGACTCTACGGTGCTGCTTCCTTTCGTCGGATTTCATAGCCTCACTGATGAGCTGTTATACAGCAAAACGCCTCTGGGGATAAAACCGGCGAGAGGAAGCAACTTACCTTTAGATTTCTAAGTTTTGATTTGATAGGGCAGCTGTCTTATTTAATGACCTACCCCTTGCACTATGTAGCAACCAATTGTACAAAACAAAAAGGTTGCCATAGTCATATCCATTTTTTGAATTATCCTGCATAGATAAATTTTGTTGGAGAAAATACGATCCAAAAATTTAAAGTTACTCGTTTTCCGCAGAACTTATTACCTGACGTTCTATCGAATTTATTTCGTACATTAACTCCTCGCGGTATAATATATTATTGATTAACAAAAATCCTTAATAACACAGGCCCACGAAGAACTTGCTTGTTTGTGTTTTAAGTTAGTTTTGACGTGCTAATAACCAAATCAATCGTCGTTTGTTTCACGTAATTTTTTTTTCTATAAAATTGTCACATTTTTTTATTAGGTAAAAAGAATAGTTTGCTCATTACTGTTTTCATTTAAGAAGCACCGCTACTACTACAGTATTAATAGGTAAAATACTGATAGGTAATCCCTTTATTCGAAAAAAAGTTTAGTGTTTTGTTTCGGTAAAGTAATTCATTGCAAAAATGTTCCGCCGAAGTTGCAACAATCAGCCTGAATGATTTTTGTTACATTTGTGGTAACTTTATTGTGAAAAAGAATATGAGAATTATTACTGACTTTGCGATAAACGCCTATTTTGCATACTTTACAGTAAAACTCGTAGATAAGGATAAATCTTGGGCACTGCACATTTTTTGTAAGATTTGCTAAGAAGCTCTAAGGCACTGGATTAAAGAAATAAAGAAAGCACTATTCTCTGGAATACCAAAGGTGTGAAGAAAGCTTAAGAACTATACGAGCGATTGTTATTTTTGCCTTTGCAACGTTAAAGGTCATAATACCAAAAGAATAAAACAGATTGTGTATCCAAATACTATGTCGGAAATCAGACCAGTGGCACATAGTGTTGATACTCCTATACCTGTGGCACCAAGAATTTTACAATGTGTTAGTGATAATGATGAAGATGACGAAACCTTACCCGTTGCGGAGACTGATGTGTTTTAACATTCTTCTTCAAGTCAAAATTTACCTCAGGTATTTTTGCAAAAAAAGCTCAATGACTTAGTCTGAGATTTAGGACTTCCCACAGATCTCTCCCAAATACTAGGATCTAGAATAAAACACTCGCTTACTACGTTTTATTGTTATCGTCATCGCGAGGGTGAATTTGTCGAATATATTGTGGAGCATAGACCACTTGCATATTGTAAACGTATAGCTAGTTAATGCGCTTGGTGCTTCCGAATATAGACCCGCTGACTGGAGACTTTTAATCGACTCGTCAAAAAGGAGCATAAGGACAGTTTTTTTACATAATGGCAATTTTGGTGCTTGTGTCTCTGTGGGCCATTCGACCCATAAAAAGAAACTTAGAAAATCTTCGAGAACTTCTCATGAGAATAGACTACAAAAATCAACTGGCTACCATGCGGCGACTTAAAAAATTTAGGCCCTCGGTTAGTTCAGTAATCAGGATTTACGAAATATCCATGGTTTTTATGTTAGTGGGATAGTGGAGCTAGATACCAACACTGGGTAAAGAAGAATTAGGAAAGAAGAGCGCATTTAACACCTGGCAATAAGAATGTTCTTCATAAAAGTCTAGTTGTTGGAGAAAGGCTCAGTTATCTAGAGACTAATTTAATAATAAAACAAGTATCAATATAGAAAGAACGGCACCGTTGTAATATTTACGAGAATATAGGCCGTCTACAACGCCAAGACTAATTTCCTAGAATATCCGCCGAAGTAAAACAAGCGTACATGACCAAAAGCAGAGTGTGAAACAGATATATATGTTGGACGCAGACTGAGAGATCTGTAACAGCCTTCGTGTGAAGAAGACGCTCTCCTTGCGGGTTTTGATGATTTAATGGTATACAAGTCATGAAATAAGTTGGTCAATTCGCAAAAGTACATCCCGAAGGTATGGTAATATGATTGTTACATCCCAACTCGAGTTCAGTTTATCTATTGTAAAAAGTAGTCGGAAAATCGTGGATTTGTGAGACAAATTCTCGGAAGTGTAAGAATGTAGTATTCTATCCCGATGTTATTGTTCGTTAGTTAGTAATGTAAAAAGTTGTAACAGTACACTGTAGCAATTTTAAAAATTGCCACTATTGACTTTGTGGGGAATGTAGATTTAACTTTGATCCGTACAGTAATATTTCCACAAAAGTGCATATTTTATAATTTTTGCTCGAAAAATTGTTTATCAGGTTGTATCATATTTGTTTACCGAACGTTAGTAAGAGTATGGGGCGAATGCACTACTTCTGCCCTTCTGTGGTTCATGGGATCAGGCGCCGCACATAGGTGGACCATGTTGTATTTCAGTTTTTGCGTCTCGGCCAAGTCGCAGACCGTCCATTTCTACTTTTGGCGATTTTATGTTTAAACAAGGTTGTTTGGAATATTATTTTCTTCACTTCGTTATTTAATTTAGGTTCTGGTAAAAGCCCAGACTCTCGTATCGTTTGGATCTTTTGTAGTGTGTCTCTGTTCTCTTCTTTTTTGTTGGTGTTAAGTTAAGTTAGCAACACTAAGTCAGCTGATTTTGTTGGAGAAGGGGGTTGTCTTCAGAGTTCTTGCGGTCTTTTAATTTTACTTTCTGAAAATACCTTCAGAGAAGAAGGTCGAGCCTGTCGCCGTTGGGCCATTTTTTTAAAAGACCACGAGGTCTCACCCCCCTTTTAGCCCCCTTTAAGCTTCCTTTATTTTTGTTTGGTTTGTTTTGTTGGGCTTCAGTGGGTAATTTTTTTTCCATTATTTTTAGGGGTTTTGTTGGTGGTTTTGTTTGGTTGGTTTCGGTCGACTATGCCGTATTTGCTGCCGCTCGGCGTTTATGTAGCTTAAACCAAAGACCACATGGGATATTAAGGTCCACGTAACAGCCTAACAGCTTGGGTTCTAGTTGTCCTGATAGCCCTAAAGTGAGTCAAATTCCAGCTGGCCTACCATGGGAGACTACATGGGGCTATACTGGCTTATGGAAGTAGCTGCATGGTAGGATCCAACGTGGACTCGCAGGATAGTATCTAGATGATTTTTTTCCAGGATTTAATTCACTTAAATTTTATCTTGAATTCAATAAATAACTTATTTAAATGTATCCCTGTAGCCATATCCTGACAAAGGTAACAGTTTTATAACCATACATCATTAAAAAGATTACAAGGTTCTAGAATCTTCCCCGAGGTTATACATACAATTTTTATTTTAAATCCTTGCGTTCGGAAAGGCTGTCTTTTCAGTCATTCTTTTTTTTTGTCAATACTAAATTTAAATTTTCTCAACATATAAACTTAACAAACCTTTTTGTTATCGAGTAACTTTTTTTTTTAATAAAATCCTTATTGTTGTGTGGGAAAAC
Source organism: Polydrusus tereticollis (assembly GCA_963920685.1). Lineage (NCBI taxonomy): Eukaryota > Metazoa > Arthropoda > Insecta > Coleoptera > Curculionidae > Polydrusus > Polydrusus tereticollis. The sequence goes on from OY987331.1 coordinate 92,234,373, forward strand.
TTTGGTTTTATTTATTGAATAGGTTTTTCAATAGAACTGATATACGGTATATTTTCGTGGTTTGGAGATCGATCAAACTAGGTGGCGCCCAAGGCAAACCAAAGACGAAGGGAAGATGTAAGTATATGGACCACGACCTAGTGCCTCCACATAAAGAGCTACCGTCAGCAGATAGTCCTGTTGTCCATGACGAAAGGTTGCCATTGTCATAACACCGTATTTGCTGCTACGCAGCCCAAATGTGAAGATGAGTAACTGAATAACAGAAGTCAATAGATATATTTTGTGTGAGAGAAAGCCTTTTATTTCAACTGACATATTTTGAACCACGCAACCTATGGAAAAATACAGTAAACAATTTATGTTTGGCCAAAGCAAAATAACGCAGCGGCCAACACTAGTTGATCCTGAAAAAGTATTATTATCTCCACCCCATCTTAAACTTGGCTTAATAAAGCAATTTGTTAAAGCGCTGAACTAAACAAGTCGTTGTTTCCAATTCTTGACCGAAAAATGTCCTGTCTATTAGAAGCGAAGATTAAAGAAGGTATTTTTGTTGGTCCGCAAATAAGATCGCTAATGAAAACTAACGATTTTGATGGGTTCATGAACAGCACCGAAAAAAATGCGTGGAGAGCTTTTAAGGATGTTGTAAATAAATTTCTAGGAAATAATATAGATCCAAATTATGTGGACATTGCGGAGAACATGATGGACAAATTTAAGGAATTAGATTCTAATTTGAGTATAAAAATTAACCTTTTTCACGCACATTTGAAATATTTTCCAAACCTTGATGTTGTCAGTGAAAAGCAGGGTGAGCGATTTCACCAAGTCATTACAGAAATGAAGGGGATGTATCAGGGCCGATACGATACAAAAATGATGCCGAACTATGGTTGGATGTTGAAGAGGTATGCTCCTATAGCCGAGTATAAGAGAAAAAACACCAAACGGAGTTTTTCGGGCAAAAGAGAAAGATTTTCTACGAAGAGAAAAGAGTAGTTCGTTTTACTTTTGCTGTGTTTTGTATGTAAGTAACAATTTACATTCAATAGATGTAAAAATGCAGGCCTACTACATAGGCCTGCATAAAATTTGTGATGACGTGATTTTTGTTTGTTAAGCTCAGTTTTTATATAGAAATAACTAATTAAAATACATTGGTCTCTATCACCCACATAATTTTTTTTGCAAAAAAGAAAGAAAAATCATTAAAAAATCCTATATAAGGCGTTTTAATACATTTTAAAATGAATGCAGTACTTCAAATTCTAGATATTAACCCAAAAATGATTTTCTGTGCTGCTTTTTAAGAAGTTTATTACGTAGGCGCTCATTACCTGGGGCAAATCTTTTACTACTATGGCTCTCATTACTTGAGGTAAATCTTTTATTATATGTATTAATTGCTAAATTTATGGTAGTTTGGACAAGATTTTCAGGAATTTCGACCTGCTAAATCCTATTTATTATGCCTTAACTTTATTAGTACTGCGAAGAAGAAAGGTTTTAAGCTCATCACTCCAAACAAATCTTATATTTTAATGTCATTTTGTTCATTCGCGCTCTAAGTTTTGATCAGTAAACAATTAAAATTTATTTTTTGTTTAGTTTTGTACGTGGTATTTGATATACATTGCTTAAAATCATGTCTAGCCGGTGTTGCAAAAACAAGCCAGATGATTTTTGTTATATCTGTGGATATTTCGTCTTGAGATCAAAATAAAAATTGGGCACCGCACGTTGTTTGCAAGGTATGTGAAGAAGGTTTAAGACATTGCGCCAAAGGAAATAGAAAAAGCCTTCCTTTTGGAATACCGATGGTTTGGAGAGAACCGCAAGATCATCATGATGATTGCTACATTTGTCTTTGTGATATTCAGGGGCATAATAGAAAAACTTTGAAACATATTTTGTACCCAAACAATATTAAATCAGCTATCAGACCAGTTCCTCACAGTGATAATGTACCTATACCTATACCCACCAAAGTACTAAAAGAAGATACTGAAAACTTCTCAACTTCTGGCTCCCCACAGGTTATGGACAGTGATTTTGAACCATCAACCCCAGGTCAAAACCAACCTCAACTATTTTCACAAGCCGAACTGAATGATTCAGTAAGAGATTTGGGACTTTTAAAAGACCTTTCTGAAGTACTGGGGTCTAGGTTGAAGCAAAAAATTTGCTTACCCCAGAAACTACCTTCTCTTGGTATAGAAATCGTGTGGCTGAATTTGTAAAATATTTTGCACAAAGCGGACCACTTGCGTACTGGCAAGCAGTTGCTGATCTTGTTACTTGCCTCGGAGCTCCTGAGTACACACCTTCTGACTGAAGACTTTTCATCAACTCTTCAAAAAGGAGCCATAAAGCTGTTCTGTTACATAATGGAAATGTTTTTGCTTCTGTTCCGGTCGGCCATTCAGTTCATTTAAATTTTAACTATGAAAATTTAGAGGAATTAGTTTTAAGAATAGAATATGAAAATCAAAACCGGGAAGTGTGTAGAGATCCAAACATTTTAGGCCTTCTCTTGGGTCAGACTGCAGTCTGGATTTACCAAATTTCCATATTTCCTGTGTAAGTGGGATAGCAGGAATCGAGAACAACATTGGATAAAAAGGGATTGGCCACAAAGAGAGACTTTAGCACCTGGAACCAAAAATGTAAGTCTTATTGACCCTCAAAAAGTTTTACTTCCACCACTCCATAACATGAACTTATGAAACAATTCGTTAAGGCATGAAACAAAGAAGGAAATTATTTTAAATATTTGTGTAAAACATTTCCGGCTCTGTCAGAGGCAAAATTAAAGGAGGAAATCTTTGTAGGGCCGCAGATTAGGAGCTTGATGAAAGATACAGAATTTGAAAATGTAATGAAATATAAGGAAAAACATGCATGGAATGCTTTTAAAGAAGTTGTACATAAATTTCTAGGGAATTATATAGACCCAAACTATGTTAAGATCGTTGAAAATATGCTGGAAAGATTTAGGATTCTTAGTTGCAATATGAGCATAAAAATTCACTTTTTACATTCCCGTTTGGACTATTTCCCGGAAAATCTTGGGGACGTGAGTAAATAGCAAGGTGAATAATTTCATCAAGATATTAAAGACATGGGAAAAAGATATCAGGGGCGCTGGGACACAAGAATGATGCTCGATTACTGTTGGACATAGAGAGGAGAAGTTCCTTTAGCTGAATATGACAGAAAAAAAACCAAAAGAAGCTTTTCTGAAAAAGAAAACGTTTTTTATAAGAAGCGAAAAGAATAAATAACTATTTCTAATAGTTTCATCGAGAGGGTAGTCGTTGCTGACTAGTTGAGAAATACACTAGTGAATATTGGGGACTGCAGCAAATGAAAGAGTACTCTTTAAAGTTATTCCAAGCTTTCGGAAATCGTATATTTTATTTCCATCCTCAGGGAGACTACAAATTTACATAAATTGATATTAGGAGATTTGTTCAAATTAATAATTAAATGTTTTTACTTACAACTTTGTTGAGATTGTTCATATAGATGTTAGTATAATTATTAATAAAAGACATTCGAGAAGAAAACGTGTTGAAAATCCAAGTCAATCATAAATTTACATAAATTGATATTAGGAGATTTGTTCAAATTAATAATTAAATGTTTTTACTTACAACTTTGTTGAGATTGTTCATATAGATGTTAGTATAATTATTAATAAAAGACATTCGAGAAGAAAACGTGTTGAAAATCCAAGTCAATCATAAATACAACTACAGTTTGGAAATAATATTAAAAATATTGTGTATGGACAAAGAAACACACAATTTAAAATAAAATCAAACTAAGTTGTTCAAATTTTGAAAATTCGTTACTTATTTAAAATTATGGAAATATTAAGCGGAAAAACATGACTTGCGGGTCACCATCTTAAGTGACTGAATAGGTTAGGAAATACTGTCGTTTTTATATGTCATTGAAATTTGTCAGAATTATTTTTTATGCGGTTTGTATAAAGATAATATTAAATTGAGACGATTCGGATTTAAGCGTTATCATACAGCTTACTTGAAAAATCGTTGTACTGTATTATATGAGGTTTGAAGTGTTATTATTGATATTGGCATTGATTGTGAGTAAATTTTTATCTAAATGAAGCAGGTATGAATAGATTACACTTAAATGTTGGATATCCGTTCATTTGTTCATACTATTAGGCTCCTGTGCAATAAATGCCATTTCCAAAAACAATCTTTTTTTATAATTAGTTTGCGAGGTTAAAATCTCAGCTGATTTGAAATTAATGTTATGGTCCAAATTATTTGCATGTTCTGCAAGGGCACATCTCTCTGGATGGTGTCTACAGTCACTCTTGTGGTTCGTGATCCTACTAGACAAGGGTCTAGTAGTTTGACCTATGTATACTTTATTGCAGTCTGCACAAGGGATTTTGTAAACAACATCTGATAACTGATTGGACTGTGTTTTGTCTTTGATTTTTGAGTGAATAGAGTTTATTGTAAGTACAGGTTTGTATGCAATCTTTATATCATTGATTTCTCTGAATAGTCTAGATAGTTTTGGGGTGACTTCCTTTATGTAAGGCAATGAAGTGAATTTAAAGTTTAAAGTTGCTTCAGTTATATTTCTGTTTGCATTTTGGATATTATTCACGTTGGGTGCTTGTGTTATAGTGGAGGACGTGCTGAACAGTATCTTTTTTACCAGTGTGGCAGGGTATGAGTTATTGATGAATAGTTAGAGGATTAAGATTCTTATTTTGGAAAGATGGGTGTGAAATCTTCGAAACTCTCGTTTTTATTTGTTTTATTAAGTTCACTTTAACGCTGTGTTTATGGTAGGAGTGATAGTTTAAATATCTACCTGCACTACAAGGTTTTTGGTACCAGTCTATGGCAATTGTGTTGTCTATATTGCGTATAAATCTGGTATCTAGGAACGGAACAGAATGAGAGTCATCTTCCGTTTCTATTGTGAACTGAATATATTGATCATAGTCATTGAGAGTCTCTACTATTTCAGTTATGCCATCTGCAGGAAGTGCAAGGATGATATCGTCAACATATTTTTTTAAAAAGAAGAGGTTGAAAAAAAGAACTGGTAAGACAACGTCCAACAGGTCGTCCATGACATAGTTAGCCAAAATAGGTGATATTGATGCACCCATAGGTGTTCCAAAAGTTTGCCTATAGAAAGAATTATAGAAAGAAAAGTAAGTATTTTCGAATAGAAAGGATATTATTTCTAAAAAAGTTTCTCTGTTGATATTACAGAAATTACTGATGCGGTGCCAATTTTTGTGAATCGCTTTTTTTGCAGCGTCAAGATAAACGTTGCTAAAGAGGGGACCACATCCAAGCTTGCCAGGACATAATTTGTAGGCAATTGTAAGTTATTGTAAGTGTTAGCTATTTCAAAGAAATTTCTGATGTAATATTCATTATTATAATCATATGCTTTTGTGAGAATGTCTGTAATAAAACCTGCAATAAACTCGGTGGGTGCGCTTATGGACGCTACAATAGGTCTTACTGAAAGGGTGGGTTTACCTCAGGGCAGAGCCAATAATAAAAAGAAAGAAAGAAAGAAGGGTTTATGAATTTTTGGAAGTGAGTAAAATTTTGGAGAAATGCCTTTGTAGTTAGTTAGTTTCTTTTTTGTAGGTTCATCTATTTGGTTAGTATTATGTAGTTTTTTTATTAAATTGTTACATTTGGTTTGAATCGACGATGTAGGGTCATTACGTAATTTAGTGTAGGAAGAATTCTGACAAATTTCAATGACATATAAAAACGACAGTATTTCCTAACCTATTCAGTCACTTAAGATGGTGACACGCAAGTCATGTTTTCCCGCTTAATATTTCCATAATTTTAAATAAGTAACGAATTTTCAAAATGTGAACAACTAAGTTTGATTTTATTTTAAATTGTGTGTTTCTTCATCCATATACAATGTTTTTAATATTATCTCCAAACTGTAGTTGTATTTATGATTGACTTGGATTTTCAACACGTTTTCTTTTCGAATGTCTTATATTAATAATTATACTAACATCTATATGAACAATCTCAACAAAGTTGTAAGTAAAAACATTTAATTATTAATTTGAACAAATCTCCTAATATCAATTTATGTAAATTTGTAGTCTCCCTGAGGATGGAAATAAAATATACGATTTCCGAAAGCTTGGAATAACTTTAAAGAGTACTCTTTCATTTGCTGCAGTCCCCAATATTCACTAGTGTATTTCTAATAGTTTCTATGTTTATATTTTGTTATTTTTGTATTATTTTCTTTATTATATTATAAAACTAGCTTATAAATGAAATAAATCGTATTTCATCTATATTTTTTTATTTTACTGGTTTGAAAAATAACCTTACGTGATACAAAAAAACTAAAAGCAGATTTGAAATCAGCACTACCCAATTACTAGAAAACACTTAAAATTTTTAAATCAACTTTCAAAGTGTTAAAACAAACAATAATTATTGTTAGAAAAAAATATAAACAACATGTCGATTGTGCAGAACAATAATTACTACCTAGCTCGACCATTGCTTAAATGGATATTGCTTTCCGTCAACGTAAATAATAAATAGGGTTTACTTATGCATGTGCAATGCATAAACTCTCTTATGAGGGGCCAAAGGGCCGGAGCGTCCAAGAAATGAGAGGCGTGCTAGTGGCCGTAAAACGTTTTCTTTATTCGGCTCACTTGAAAAACATTGCGGGCCGAAATAACAATATCGCACACGAGTTACGTCGCGAAACTAGCCCCCGATGTTGGAATAAAATGTAGAGGAGTAAGAGAAATGGACTGAAACTAACATGAAATGTTTATACTGGATGTTTTGTAAATTATATCTAAGTTTTTGGGTCAATTTTATCATGAAATAAACACCAGGAGGCGAGACCACAAATAATTACTGACCAAATATTAGTCTTGTAAAGTAATGTGTTTGTACATAAGTTTGCTCTACTTCTACTGTTGATGAGTGAATATTATATGGTGCCGAGTTGAACATTTGCTTTCTCAAGCGTTGGTCTGTGTGGTCGGTCTAAGGCAGCTGCTTGATCAAGCTCAGATCCAGATATTTAACTTTCTCACACCAGCTATGGTGCAGGTGATTTTGACTTTAAGTATCATTTAACCTAGGAACAGATAGCTTGAGTGTTGGGTTCGTGAGGGCGAACTTTCTATTTACCTAACCACGCTTTAATAACTTTTATCTGACGGTGTAGCTTTCGAGACTACTAACCTTTGCTGTTTGGCGGTGGTGTCCTGGCCAAAACTTTTCTCATCAATATTTTAATTCTGTGTAAACAATCATGGCGGATTTACTGTCTAAATTTTATAAAATTTGGAAAACTTTCTATCACCAAGGGCAGCCTTATATATACAGGGTGAGTCGGGAGGAATAAAAATAATAAGAAGAAACTCAAATGTTGTTATCCAATATTCATTTGCTTTCAAGATATAAGGCAAAAACAAAATATTGCATTAATTTAGCTTTCCTGTAATAAATGTTATTATTGTTTGCTTTTGATTGTTGTGCTGTCACTGTCCTATTAGTGTCAGTATAGAGTGTTACATTGATTCACCGTTAACTTTCGGATTTGTATCATTTTAATTTTATAAAATGCCACACATTTTTTTACATCTCGAATACGCCAATATGGTTTTTATTTATGGCTTGTATAATGGGAATGCTATACGGCTGCGGAAGAATATCGTGAACGATTTCTACATGAAAGAACACCGAACAGAAAGGCCTTTATCAAAGTTTTCAACAAACTCTGCGAGATCGGAACGCTTCCAAGTGCTGATGTAACATCCGAACGAGCCATTCAACAGGATTTAGAAGAAATAGAAAATGTTCTAGCTTTAGTAGAAAAAGATGCGACGACAGGCTCACGAAGAATTGAAATTCAGTTGGGGATTCCCCAAAAAAGAGAGATCAATACGCTTTAAGAGCAAGGCTTATACCCGTATCATATACAGCGTGTACAGAATCTTCAACGTGGAGACTACGCCAAGCGTATGCAATTTTGTGAGTGGATAATAATTAACAATCGTCATCTTTTACTGCACATTTTTACTGACGAAGCTTCATTCATTATTATTTTATTTAACACTGTAACTTGAAAACAAATGAATATTGGATACCAACATTTGAGTTTTTTCTTATTGTTTTGATGAATAGGTTACACCCTTAGAGTTAGGCCCATTCCACCCGACTCACCCTGTATAACAGATAGTAGCCTTATGCAGAGTGATATTTAATAATTTTACAGGATAATTCCTCAGTTATTTGTAAGGTAAAAAGTTCATATAAGCATGGGTCCGCAAGCCCTTCATATTTGAGATACAGGGTGATAAAGATGTATTGTTATTTTTGTTTTTCGTAAATAATTTTTAAAATAATATCTATATTTGGACGAAAATTGGTATTTGGAGATTTGTGAGTATGGGAAATTTAAAATTTGATTTTAGTTTGACCCTTAATTGTAGGGGGTGCCACCTACAGGTATTTTTCTCCTTTGGGGAGTGTGCGAACGTTTGTAACAATGAGGTACACAAAACTTTAACCTGTATCTCCACAAGTCGAGTGGTTCAAACTTGTTAAAAAATTGGAAAATAAAATCCTTTTTGAATTTTACTACATTATTTCTTTATTAAAATACTAATAATATTCCTCCTCTCTTCGCCCTAGCATGGGCTACAACATTACTAACAAGACATGTTAGTTAAAACACTTCTGAAAACAATTAACAACTTTTTAACGTGATGGCTTTCTTCCGTCACGGAGCGACAATTTATCTCTTTAAATTTCCGCCTGACACTGTTACTAACATGACATGTTAGTTAAAACACTTTTGTTAACACTTAACAACTTTTTAACGTGATGGTTTTTTTCCGTCACGGAGCGACAATTTATCTCTTTAGATTTCCGCCTGACACTTTAACACTTTTAACTACTTTTTAACGTGAAGGCTTTCTTCCCTCACGAAGCGGCGACTTATCTCTTTAGATTGCCGCCTGACACTCTTTACTAACTTTTAACACCTTTATAACGGGATTGCTTTCTCCCGTCACGGAGCGACGACTTATCTCTTTAGATTTCCGCCTGACACTGATTTGTTTACACTTTAAGTATCATAATAAACCCTATTCAAACACCTTGACCAATCAAATGTTAACACGTCGAACCCAAGCGGCCATGTCTATACATCAGGCCACTATCGATCGGCCAATCAAAACCTTATGCTCGTTGCTAAGCACGTGGAAGCTAATATTATTTGACAGTTTTAGAGAATATTATAACTCGAACGTATATTTTATAGATTTGTGCAACGATGCAACCACTTTGATATGCGGTGTTGCCATTTATATTGCATTTGAAATTAATGTATTTTTCTTTTTGTTAACATTTAGTTGTTGAAGAAAAACATAGTACTTTAGCACAAATGCGACGTTGCTGCTTGGTTAGGTATTACATTACATTACATTTTATTTCCTAAGAGTGATTCCAACATTTTTACTTTACTTTCCTACTGGGTCACGACAGAAATATGAGGTGTTTTCCAAACAGGGAGTCACAACTTTTTCGTGCATATATGTATCACATTTTCTAGAAGAAAAATCGATTCCTCTATTATTTTTACATGAAAATGGTATGTTTGTCAAAAGTCGCTTTAAGCAGCCGTCTTTGAGATATATTGATTTAAATTAATCGATGCATGTGTTTGTCAAAAAGTGAAACAATTTAAAAAAAAAATTTTTAATCAACCTAGAAACATTTCAAACGGTAATTTTAAGCAATAATAAACAATAAAACACTAGAAAACTAAATCAAAATCACAATAAATGTTGGAAATGTCCACCTCCTTGCTGTCTGCATGCATCCAATCTTCTTCTCATTGATTTGCGCACTCTTTGGAAAATTCCTGAAGTATTTTGAATCGTTCTACAAGAGTTAATTATTTGATTTCTTAATTTTGGATGGACGTCTGTTAAACTAAGGAATTTAGATATCCCCAAAGAAAAAAATCCAAACTGTTAAGGTCCAATCCAATGGTTACCGAAAGTACGATCTAAAAATTCTCTCGCTAGGATGCTAAAATGTGCCGAGGCACCGTCATGCATAAACCATATTTCATTTCGTAGTCAAATCTTCTTCAAGAAAATGACGATATCTCTCTCCATTTAATCTTCCTGGAATAAAGAATGGGCCTATTAAATAATTTCCAAAAATTCCTGCCCACACGTTAAGAGAGAACTGTTCTTGGAAATCTGATTCCTGTATCGCATAGGGGTTTTCTTCTGACCACAAATGATTGTTGTGAAAATTGCGTATAGCGTTGCGTGAGAAATTTGCTTCGTCGGTAAACAGGATTTGATTTTTAAATAAAGAATTTTGACTAAGGCATTAGAGAAACCAACGACAGAATTTAATGCGCAATGGAATATCCTGAGGGAGGAGTGCCTAAGCTCTTTGAATGTAGTAGGGATAATAATAAATTATCAATTAAAGTTTCATACTAGAACATTTCTGGTGCTTGTTTCCGGGTGTTCTCATATCAGATTAAGAACTGCTTTCTCGGTTTCTTGGGTTCTTACCGTCGGATGTGCACCTGACAGATGAGTAGCTTTCTCGAACCTTCCAGTTTCCACTGAACCGAGCGTGAATTTTTGTAAACGTTTTTGAAGTAGAAGTTGTGCGGTTCGAATACAAACGTTTAGCCTCATATACATTTCCGTTAGCAAGTCCGTATGTAAAATGTATGTCAGCATACTCAGTATTGGTAAAGTTTACCATTTTTTAACAAATAATCACAATAATAATAAATAAGACTATTTAACTATGCGTCAAGATATGGATAGTGTTTATCGAAAAGGAACCAAGCGCCAAATTGCGAAAAATGAGTTAGATGCACCAAGCGACAGACCAGGGTCTAATTTAGTTTATGTAAAAAGATCCACAAGCTATCGCTACCCGAGTGCCATCTATGAGGTTCTGAACCAAACGACATTTCCTTCAAACTAGATTTCTAATTTCATTAAAGAGAACCAAGTGCTGATTCTCTTTAAATTAACGGGGAGTTGTCGCTTGGTTCCTTTTAAAATTTTAAGCATTTGCCAGTGTTTTTGTCTTGTATTAAAAGTAGTGAATAATTGAAATAAAAAGTGGTATTTTTTGAATACCAACATTTAGTTTCTATTATAATAAGTAGTGCCATGAGTGAGAGAGCTAAAAGGATTCTTCAGCAAGCTCTAGAGCAAGGGAGAGAGAAAAAAATGCAAAAAATTTCTGTAAGTACACTTTGGAGGTTATTTTTTTTTGTATTTAGGAAATAATTATTATAACAATAGTACAGTATGTATATTTCGTAGAAAAATTGTGGTGATTATTTCATTTTGACTACCACGCGTACTGAATTCTTTCTTGGTACGTGGTTTAATAAGGCAGAATAAAAATAAAAATATGTAAAAGGAACCAAGGATAATTTTTTGGCATCATTGGTTCTTAAAATATAAATTTTTACCGTATTGTACCACTTTATTATTGAATAGAATGATGGTGTTTCGGTTTATTTGTGTTAGATAAATAAATTATTAAAAGTTATTCTCTGGTCTGATAGCTGTGGTGGCCAGAATAGGAACATCAAAATTGTACTAATTTTAAAACAGATTTTAAGTGAGCATCCTACCTTAAAAACTATCCATTTAAAATATTTAGAATCTGGTCACAGCTTCTTACCTTGTGATACTGACTTTGCTTAAATTGAAAGGGCACTCAAACGTCAGGTTCGAATCTACACGATCGACGAATTCAAGTCCATAATCAAAAATTGTAAAAAAAATAATCGTTTTGAAATAATTTATATGAACTCGGAAGATTTCTTTTCAACAGGAGACTTGGAAAAAATGACAACAAACAGAAAAATAAGTGTTGATAAGAATAAAGTGTCCTGGTTGAAAACAAAAGTAATAAAATTGGAAAAGGACAAACCGTTTTCAATTTATTTAAAAGAAACTCACGCTCCTGAGGGCCAATATCAAGAAGTTGATATTTCCAAACCTATACGCGGTAGAAAGGGCAAAAATAATTTTTGTCCACTTACATTGCTATACCCAGAAGGAAAACCGATTTCCACTAAAAAAATGGAAGATGTTAAATCACTAATGCGGTTCATTCCATCAGATGCTAGATCGTTCTATAAAATAGGGAACTTTCAAGAATTTGAAGATGACATCGATGGGTTTGGACAGAACTTGGATTTTGACGTTGAGGAAGTAATAATTAATGAATAAAAGTAGATTTGTATTAATTAAGTTTATTATTTTATTAAAATATTATATTCTGTAATTTTCTGTAATATTTTCAATATAAGATACTGATGTTTAAATAGAACCACTTTTAACTTATCCATTTTTCTAAAAAGAACCAGAAGTGTTTTTGACACTTGGTACCGTTCTAAATAGGAAATTTCCGGTTATCTGTTTATTCAAAAAGAACCATCCGCCAAAAAAACACAAAAAACGATTGTTTCTGGCCTTTAAAACTCATACAATCATTTGTACAGTAATATAAATACTGTTTATCAAAATCTACGTAAAAAAAATTTGAGCTTTGTTTACTTATGATTTTGAAACAACTGTTTATCTTTAACCGCTTCTAACTCAAAACATTGATCTGGCGCTTGGTTCCTTTTCGATAAACATCATCCATATTATGTTGGACATTAGTTGTCTTCAATATATCCTATTGTTATTGTATTAGATAGTTTTTAATAATGTATTAAAGAAATGAAAAATACGCATTAAGATGTTTTATTTTTTTGCATAAAAACTGCGCCCAATACGAAAAAAAGGCAAGAGAGATTTTTTGTCACAAATTGAATGAGAAATTCAAAAATTGTTTTTAGTTTGATATATCTCAGTGGCGTATAATTTTTTTCTTTAAAAAAATTGAGATTATTACCCTTATGCGCGCCAATGATAAACATAAAATTCTTATTTATGGAATAAAACACAAAGTCTGCTCCATTAATTTAAATTAGTGGAGCAGACTTTGTGTTTTATTCCATAAACAAAATATCACTCCACTGTGAGATGGACTACTTCCATAAAATAAAAGTCTTAATTGCATGTCAGAAAATGCGCAATAACTACCTCTTAAAATCTACCAAATTTCATTTGCATATCTCGATGGGTTTCAGAGCAATAAATAAATCGTCACTTTTTAATAAAAACTTTAACACCCTGTATCTCGGAAATCAAAGCATTTGCGGACAAAAGTTATACCGGGTGTTGCATCGTCGAGCGGGACATAGGAAATCCCATGTAATTTTAAATGGGGTCAATTATTGGCTTCCCTAATTATTTTAGAGAAAAAATCTATTTAGGTTTATTAAAGAGCACTAAAACCCACATTCAAAAGAATAACTTTAGATATTTTTGATGAGCCCGTTTACGGGTTATTGCCGATTTATTTTTAACTATTTCTCCTTTTTATGGCCCCGTATTTGCGGGCACCAGTCAAGGTATATAAGGAAAATATTAGCCATGAATTACACTTCTGAAGAAAAAGTATTGATGATTAAATGGTATTATCAAGGAAATAGTTATCAAAATGTGTCAGACATGTTTGCTGCTCTGTATCCGAATAGACCGATACCTGCAAAATCTACAGTCGAAAGGACTATCAAGAAATTTGAGTACTGTAATAAATAACTGCAGATGTGAAGAAAGGCAGGAACAAAGAAGAGATGCAAGAATTATTAATTACCTATTAATTAGTAAAATATTGAAACATGTAAAATGTCATAATTAACCTTGTAATTGGATACTTTATTTTAGTTTTATTCAGATTAATTTGTACTCATAAATACACCTTTAATATTTTCGATGTACGAGTTTTTATAACAATAAAGCACACATTTTAAAATGACAACTTTATTTGACAGTCATCTTTTACCTTGACTGGTGCCCGCAAATACGGGGCCATAAAAAGGAGAAATAGTTAAAAAGAAATCGGCGATAACCCGTAAACGGGCTCATCAAAAATATCTAAAGTTATTCTTTTGAATGTGGGTTTTAGTGCTCTTTAATAAACCTAAATAGAATTTTTCTCTAAAATATTTAGGGAAGCCAATAATTGACCCCATTTAAAATTACATGGGATTTCCTATGTCCCGCTCGACGATGCAACACCCGGTATAGCAAACTATCATTATTTTTTCATGTAGAATCGCCCCCTGTGTCGCACTTATTCACTAATACCCTGTATATGCATTTCTTGCATATTAAAGCAATTTTATATTAAAATGCATATTTTTCCCAAACTATTATTTTATGAGCATATTTTTATGTTTTCGGCGTTATCAAAAAATTAAAAGCGCCCGGTCACGCAAACTTGTAGACTCATAGGTTTAATTTCCAGTCCGGCACTGGTTTCAGGGATTTTCCAATCTGAAAATAATTATATAATAATTAATGTTTACATTTTGGTTATATACAAGGTATGTATGTATTGGGGGTTCCCGGGGTTTGCAGGTATATTGTTAGGGGTTATTTATTTTCATTTAATAATATCTTATTATTACTACTGCTTAACAAACTGTATTGATATCGGGTTGTAATACGTACTTCTGCTTTAGTTTGTCGAGAGATTTCAGTATTTTCAGTGCGAAACTAGTGATTTCAAATTTGTATTTAATATGTCTCAAGTGGAGAAAAAGTCTTCTGTAAAGCTTGTGCAAAAATTATCGTTTGTGAAAAGAAGTTCCAAATCGATCAACAGTTGAAAATACCACTGCATGTGTAAAGGACGCATTTTAAAATGTTGGAGAAAAGTCGAAATCTGAAAAGGAAATTTTTCAACAAGACTTATGCAAGATATTGGTCGCAGCAAACATACCCTTAAAAAAATTGCAAAATCTGCAATTTAGAAGATTTTTACAAAAATATTGTCAAAAAACCATTTTTGACGAATCCACGCTTAGAAAGAAGAATGGCCATTTAGTATACGGAACCGTTTTAGAATAAATTAGAGCTCACTGGGTGATAATATTTTTTACATTATTGTTGATGAAAGCACAGATACTTGTGGCAGATATATCGCACATCTTATGATTGGGGCACTTCAAGAAGATAAAGCAACAAACCCATATTTAATAGCTTCTAAGCAGCTAGACAAAACTAATGGTGTGACCGTAGCACGAATTATTCAGCAGTCCTTATCGAGCTTTTATTACCAACTCCAGTTCCAGATGAGAAGTGTTTAGTACTTTTGTCTGATGCAGCACCGTATATTATGATAGAAGTAGGCAAAAACTTAAGAATCTCTTACCCCAATATGGTGCATGTGACTTGTCTTTTACATGGAATCAATCGAGTCGCAGGAACCGTGAGAACTGAATATCCTTTAGTAAATAAATGAATTTCAAATGTAAAAAGAGAGTTACCAGGAGTTAGTTTATCTCCAGAACCTGTAATTACACGGTCGGGAACATGGATTAAGGCCGCAATATTCTACGCAGAATATTTTGAAGAGATTAAAGAACTAATTTTAGATTTAGATGACGATTCGCAGTTTGTTGTACAAAGTAGTTAAAGATCTTGTTTTTATTAAGATTAATTTCAGTTTTATACCGGACTTAATATCCTCGTTACAGAGTAGAAACTTAAGTTTAAGAGACTCAATTAGTATTGTTGAAACTTTTCCCGCTAAATATAACAACATTCCCGGTAAAGTAGGAGGTGAAATAAGCAACAAATTGGATGTAACTATAAAAAAGAATGGAGGATTTAAATACTTAACTGCAGCAAAGAGCATTTATGAAGGTAAAGCGACGAAACGAAACGAAGTTGTTATCTTGGCCATATACTTTACTACCTAAGTTGCAGTATTGTCCGATTACATCAGTAGATGTTGAAAGAAGCTCCTCTTTGTATAATCATATTTTTACTGATAGAAGACAATCTTTTTTAGTTGAAAATTTTGAAAAATATTTAGTAATAAATGCCTTTTATACAATTTCAAGTTAAAAAATTGTTTACTTTTATTTTCTTTGTTTTTTTTGCATTTTTTTTTAAATAACATGCATATTTTAAAGGCAAACAAGGCATATATATGCGCATATTTTGGCTGAAATTAAGTGCATGTATTCCGCCCTTTAAGTATCACTAAATAAAACTGCTGAAATTGCTTATGAAAGGGTTGTTCTGTGGTATAAAAAAACAATTTATGAATAAACAGAAGTAAAACAAGTCTTGTTGTCTTTTCATCGGGCCGAGCATCAGTGAACAATAATTTTTCACATCTTGATGAGACAATAAACACCTCCCTTAGCACCAAGATGTTAGATGTCACTTTTGACAACAATTTTTAAGGAGATAAACACTCTAAGTGCCTCTGCATTAAGCTGAATCACACTTGCTACACAGATAAATATTTATCTAACCACTGTGGTAGGGACATTCTCTTGACACTGTAGCAAATATTCGCTATAGAATTCTTAATTGGGATATTAGTAGGCAATAGTAAGCAGATTAGGAGATGGGAATCATGTAGAATTATGTTTAGGAATCTTAACATTCCAACTATCCATAGTGCTTTAGTGCTTATATTTCGGAGGTATGTGTTTATGCTTTTTAAAATAGGACTCAGTTGCAAGCTACCCGTTCTAATCATATGCATAATACTTATGGGAAAGATTAGGTTTTCTTCAAATATTAGTATCTATATTTATTTAAGAGTGGGCTTTAAAAACTTTTAGTGCAGAAGTGATGTTACACAATTCAAGTATTTTTCTAGCGCTTTTACTGTACCTTGATCTTTTCTAAAATCATTGTGTTGCTAACATATTATACTTTTTAATTGAAGAAATCAAAAATTTATTTATTTATTTAACAACCTAACTGACACACCTAATCAACAAAGAAATTTATACGAGAAGAGCTAAAACTATTGTAACAGACTTCAAGAAGTAACCTTTGTTAGAAAAGCTGACAGGTTGCCATTATCTACCGGTCTTTCCTACCAAAATTAAACATAACATTTCACTTATACCTTTAATTTGGATCTGTAATGGAAGCAATTTAAATTAATCTTAATTTATCATCCTAATAGTGGAAAATCGCGAACAAGAGCGTTGTGATTTATATCTCTTTGCTGTTAAGAGCTTGTTAGTTAGACTCTTTCAACTAGATATTAATTATGCGGAGATAGACCCAGCCAAAATCTTTGCTGCCAAAGTAAAATAGTATACAGGGTGTTTTGGGAGGAAAGGGAAATATTTAAATTAGGTATTTTAGAGGTCAATATAAGAAAAAAATTCCATAGAAATGTGGGTGCGGAAATGCTTTCTTTCCGAGATACAGGGTATTAAAAGGAAGTGTAACATACTTTTTTTCTGTAATACTTCCACCAGTAACGTGCGCGACAGCAAGAAATCACATTATATTGATGAGAGAAGTATACCACTGGTATTTTTCAAAATAGTTGTTTGTCTCCTAATCGACAGTTATTTCTTAAAATAGAAAGTACCTTGAGTAGGACAAACGATATATTTATAAATTTTCATTTTTTGTTACGAAACCCTCATATCCTTATTAGGCGGTAACAAAATATAAACGATGGAAACTTATAGTATATTAAATAAGCTTTAAAGTAATCATCCACCTCGGCTAGTTTAAATTGGTGGCAATTGTAAACCAGAGTTGTTCTTTTAAGATGGGTCCTTGCCAGTAAAACTACAATGTGTACGAGTGTGGCCCCCAAAAGATGTTGTTGTGCAAGCCTAGATACATGAAGGTATTACAGAAAATGAAAAGGACGACGAGCTTGCAAGAAAGGAGTCGGAGAAAACATTCATTGGCCCAGAACCGGCACTTGAAGTCCCAAGGTGTACAGTACGAGATGTCATAAAACGACGCATATGGAATCAACACAAAATCTACTGGAACAACAAACAGAGATTAAACCACAGCAAATCTTTCATGGGGGGCCCAAACCCGAAGCTAACAAAACAGCTACTTTTGATGAGCAGAAATCAGCTGAGAATTACCACAGGAATTCTGACAGGACACATGGCCCTCGAACAGCACCTGCACCGTATGCAACTGTACAACGGAGACCTAAGATGCAGGTTCTGTGGACGAAAAATTGAAATGGTACAGCATATTATTTGCCACTGCCAGTTATTGGATCGGAAAAGGCAATAAATACTCGGGCAACCAAGACTAGAACCGAAGGATATTCCAACACTCTCCCCAGTTGACCTACACAAACTAGTGCAAGGAACTGGAATCAATGAGTGGGTGTAAGAACAAACTAGGGTGAGCACAATGGGCCAAACCTGGCCAAAGTGCATCCGGCACTTGCACGGGCCCTCGGAAGAAAGAAGCCTAGATATATGGTTGAGTTTTGAGCTCCACTCATAGCTCTTTTAGTTCCAACTTTACACAACAACACCAAATTCCTGTAAGTGAAACAATGGGTTCCACACAAAGTGCCAAAACAACCACAAACATGAATACTTAAAAGTTATTTAATTAAGAGAACTTGAGAAAGAAAGGTGATTTTAAATTGGAAATAATAAACAATTAATTCGACATATAATAATTATGTGTCAGGGGATTTACCTAATTAGAAAAATAGTGGTAGAAGGATGAGTTTGCCAAATGAAACACTCTTTATAACAGCGTGAAAGTTGCAACCCTTTTACAATTCGCCCTATAGGTATGTCTGAATATCGATTAATGAGGTAAATCACTTAAAATGTTATACAGGTTGAAGTAGTTGTTAAGTTTTATGAAGATGGTTAGGCAAAATAGCTTATGGCTTTGAGAACAAAAAAAAAGGGCAATTAGATATTGATATTAGGTTAGAAGGTAAGAAGGGTAATTAGAAATTTCCAGTTAAAATTGAAGGTACTTATCGCACGGTCCCTCTAGAGGCGGCTGATCCTTTTAATGGATAGCCCCTTGCTACTGCTCAGGAACGTGGATAAACAAGCCTTCACAAATGCCTTAACTACATAGGTCGAAAATCCAAGGGCCCAAACTCAGTTGGCCGGAAAAGTAGTTATTGGGCTGGTAACGAAAAGGAAAGTAACGTGTAGTACAGAAAGGGATAATTCTGGTCTAAAAAATAAGGTATGGAGTTCAGATTATGTGGCAGAAATCCATCAATAATATCGATAATCTACGAAAATATAGGTTGTGAACTTACTATATATGTGCCTTAATTAAGATTTGGTGCGGAAAACACAAAGAAGGGTAAAGATATTCCGAATTTTCCCACAAAGGTTAAAGATCTGACCAGTCGTTAGAATTTAGTTTGACCGATGACAGTTTTCCGTGAAATCCAAGAACTCACCGAAAAGGTCACAGAGAATAAACCATATTTGATAGAACATAACCTTAAAATGAAAAGCGGTTTTACGCACAGAGGTAGATCCATGGACTTGCGATTCTAGGACCCAAAATAAAACATAACCAGGATAACCTAAAGTAACAACGTTACAACCTAGCCTGCAATAAAGACTGACCTTTTTTAATTTCGAGAACCTGAGGCTCTCAAATTTGGTTGGAAGATTTTGTTCACTATGTCCATATCTTAGTTCCAATATACAGTATACAGGATGATTCACAATACAGGTAGATATTATTTGAAAAATGTCTAAAAGTAAATTTTACAACAACCTTTATATTATTACTGATTTGAGAGGCTGCTGGAACTTCACATAATATATATTATACCTGCACTTAATTAGGAAAGTTTCTGATGTATTGGCAATAATTATTTATAAAAGTTCTTTGAAGATATTACCATTCGGTCATAATTTGGATATTCACGTTTACACTTTGTAAATACTTTTAAAAACTGTAAAACAACACCTCTTATTACCACGATATCTTTCTAATGGTTGACTTTCGACCCAACATAATATATACAGTGAGCGTCTAAACTCCCCCCCCCCCCTCTTACCTTTTGGTTAACAAATGTGAGAATGATGAAATTTACGTTAAATAATAACTAAAATACTACTTTTTTAGTGTAAATTCTAAATGGTAATTTCAGTTTTCAAAGATGGCGGCAGGGCGCCATTTTAAATAAAATTTTTAAATGGCAGATGGGGTCGACTGATACCTCGTTGGAAAGGTATTTTCAATCTATGAACGATCCCCAAGTTTGGAAAGATTTAATCGATTCATTTCAAAATAGCGCAAGGGGTTCAAATAGAAACTTTAATAGAGGTAATAATAATACTTAGAATAGTAATAATTTTAATCGTACTCGATATTTAATGCCAGCAACCATCAAAACAACGTTTCCAAACGGGTGCTAATTCATTCAGTCGACCAAATTTTAATCGAACGGGCAATAATACTTATCGCGGGTATTTTACTCAAAATTTAGATTCCCGCAAATTTAAATAAAAACACAAACTTATAATAAGTTCGTGCATAGAATTGTCCCTTATCCTTTCCGTCAACCCAAGATGTAGCCACGTGCTGCAACTCTCATTTGGTTACCCTCAAATTTAGACACAAATTCACAACTTGAGCAAAGTACGTTTTTTCGAGGTCAACAGAGATTACCAGAAATATATTTAGTTTAAATGGACTAAACTTTATAACAGTAAAATATGGGGAAAATAGTATTAATCTTTTATTAGGCACAAGGGTATCAGTTAATTTTTAAACAATATGTAAATAAAGTTAAAAAAAAATTGATTTTTCACAAACAAATAAAATTAGTGGAATTCCTAGGTATATAAATTCGCAAGCCTCAGCAAACATGTTTAAAACGTAAACGAGGTCAATGTGTGCCATACATTTTTGCTGGTGAGCAGTTTTGAGGATATTCGTCACGGAGTAATAGGATCTGATTTTTTTCACTATTATAAGTATTTTTCCGTAATAGACTTCGATTACTTACTTTAATTCCTAAACGGAGCGAGGTAATTAAATACTTTTATGTAGAAACCATTAAAGGTTGTTTAGTTTTTGCTGACGAAATATGTGAAGGTATTTTTACTGCGGTTGCATATTAAGAAATTTTACACCAACTGATTTTTCTGATAACTTCGAAATTTGTTTCGGTTTAAATGATAATCGTTTTGTTAGTAGAGTCGATAAACTGTTATTAAATTTAAATCACTTTAATACTGGAAAAAAACATTCTATACAGAGAGTTTGTGCCAAATATTCCAATGTGTTTCTCTTAGAAAATGATTCGTTAACAACAACAATAGCTAGAAGTTTTGTAAATGAGTTTATTTTACGTTACGACATACCAAAATGTATAATTTCATATCAAGGTGCAGAATTCTTATGTTCTACTTTAAAAGATACCTGTAAAATTTTAAAAATTTAGCAGCTGTGTTCTACTGCGTACCACCACGAAACTTTAGGTTATCTCAAAAATTGTCATAAACATTTTATTGCATATTTAAGAATTCAAACAACGAAAAATCAAGAAAACTTGAGCTCTTGGTTGCAAGTTTTTTTGCAAAAGTTTTTCGTACAATAACAGAGTTCATACAGAAACACGATACACTTCTTATGAGTTAGTGTTCGAGAAAGCTTGCAATTTACCCTCCAATCTTGCTAATAACTAGAATATCGCTTGCAAGGCGCATGGTCCGATTCAAGAGATAATTTGAATAAATATAAAGAGAGAAGAAAGTTACGTTTTGATAGATGAACGAAATTAATTAATTACAAACCTGGCGATCAAATTTTGTTAAAAAATTACTCTGGGAGTAAGAAAGATGCTATATTTAACGGCGTTATCTCGTAGTGGAGGATAAGGCGCCAAATGTGTTAAATAAAATAGGCAATAAGTTTGTAGAAGTTCATAAGAATAGGACAAAATTATACACGGTGGGCCAAAAAAAGTGACCAGATTTGACTTTTTGGAATAACTTTATTGTTGAAAATTATTTTTGAACCAAATTTACAGGACATATTAACAAAAGTATAGGTTCTCGTAAAATAAATTTAAAAGTGATAGGATTAAATTACAATATCTTACAGTGCAAGTTAAAATAAGAAGTTACTTCAAACTAGCCGCAAAATTAGTTTTTTTATTTTTTTTAATAATTATGACTTACATCTTAAAGTTTGTTTTATTCTGAAGAAAAAAAGTATTTTCACATTTTTTGATATTTCATTCGGTTCGATAGTTATAAGCAATTTTTTCACCAAACATTTCTCTGCGGTTTATTAACATCAAATCAAATCTAATGATCTAACAAAAAAGAAATCATTTAAAAAATTGTTCAATATGTCCTCCGGTTTGTTCAATGCATTTCTGTAAACGCCTTTTTATTGATTAATTGCGCCATTAATTGTGTTTTGGTCAAAGTTTTCCCAACAGCGTACAATTTCTCGTTTTAAGTCGTCCATACTATTCAAATTTCTATTTTTGTGCACGGCTGCTTCCAAATTTCCCCATATGGCGTAATCCACAGGATTAAGGTCTGGACTGTTTGGCGGCCATTTATCTGGAGCGATAATTTCTGGACACTCTTGTCTTAAAAAACTAATGGTATATTGTGATCGATGGGCAGGTGCACCGTCTTGCAGGAAAATATAATAATCCTGAAACGTTTCCAATTCCGGTAGCATGATTTCAAGAACTTCATGGCAGTATACCATAGAATTAACTTTCACGCCAGAGTTTCTAAAAATTACACTTGTTTTGCCTAGTTTTGATACACCAAGGGAGACCATCACGCCTGGAACAAAGTGTCCTTGTTCAATAAGTAGCCTATCTGCACTAATGTTTTCTTTTTTAGCGACATTGTCATACAACCTATTATTCTGGGAGTTTTTCGGCGGTCGCAAGTAAAACATTTTCTCGTCCGTAAACCAAATGTTATTGACACTATTATTTCTTCTGAATTTTCTCTGCAAACCTATACCCCTATCTAATCTTGACCTTTTTGACACTTCCGATAATTTATGCACATATCGTCTTTTAAAGGTTTTAAAATTAAGGTCTTCCTTAACAATCCGTCTAACTGAAGATCTTTTTATAAGATAATCCTTTTCAATCATTCATGGGCTTTTACTACTTCCTGGAAAGTTTACAGGGCTTTTAATATTTCTTCTAACAATTTCAATGTTTGTCTGGGTCCTTACACTGCGTGGCCTCCCACTCCCTTGCTTTCTCTCAAAATTGCCGCTATTTTCCCTAATTTTTTTCAGCAGTCTTGAAACACTTGATAATGCCCAATTTCTGTTAGAAAATTCACGCACTATTTTTCTTGCACCAAATTTTTTTTCCTGCCAAAGCGCTTTTATCAAAATTTTATCGTTTATTGTAAGCATGTTATTGAACAAATCAGTATTTCCACTTTAACTGTGACAACTGTCAAGTTACAATTCATAGCAACCATTAATAAAAAGACTATATGAATTTGTTTACATGGCCAACTAAAAAAAGGGTGACATTCAATTATTAATCATAATTGTTACAAATTAACAGTCGAAATGTTTGGTGAAAAAATTGCTTATAACCATCGAACCGAATGAAATATCAAAAAATGTGAAAAGACTCTTTTTGTTCAGAATAAAACAATCTTTAAGTTGTAAGTCATAATTATTAAAAAAAATAAAAAAAAATAATTTTGCGGCTAGTTTGAAGTAACTTCTTATTTTAACTTGCCCTGTACGATATTGTAATTTAATCCTATCAGTTTTAAATTCATTTTACGATAACCTCTACTTTTGTTAATAGGTCCTGCAAATTTGGTTCAAAAATTATTTTCAACAATAAAATTATTCCAAAAAATCAAATGTGGTCACTTTTTTTGGCCCACCGTGTATATTGATAGGTAGTTCAAAAAAAAAAATGTAATGTTTTTTCTTTTAATTTTCGTAATAGGTGTAATATAAGACATATAAGAGGAAATATTAAGGAAAGGTTACCTTCGGTTATTAACTTATTATTTATGTTTATTTTAGCAGTTTGCTGCAAATCATAACAACCATAATATTATTAATGTAAGCAAGTATAATAATGTAAATGCACTACAAGTATTTAGCACCTATTTGAGCATTAGCTAATGGTTCACCATAAAACTTTAATGTTCCATACACCGCAAATCAAGCTGTATATTTTCGCATGTTGTTTTTTAATAGCAAGTTTGCACTTAAAGAAAATTCGTAACTTATATGGAGTAGCGCCTACAGTGTGTAGGCTAACGAACTGTTGTGAGATTTTTGTTAGGAACGGTATTAAATTTGATGTCTTGAGTGCTAAATGCTCTGACTGCCTTGAATATATTTAAATTAAAACACAGCTAAATAAAGAAAACTTCATAATAGGTAACTTATATTATATAGGCCTCCTAATACAAACAGTATGATGTTTTTGAATGAAATGGAAAACATTCTGATTGATTTTTATTCACAATACGACAATATTTTGTGCATGGGGGATTTTAATATAATCATCTTGGACGCGGACCTGCCTCTTATTTGGAACCTCTTTTCTGCCTTTGATGCCTTTAATCTTAAACAAATAATAAGTACTCCAACACGAATTACTCATCGGAGTTTAATCTGATTGATCTTGTCTTTGTAAATTTTGATGATCGGGTGTAGTCGATGCAGGTGTGTCTGATCATTACCTCGTTCATTGTGGAATACAGCTAGATAGAGACAGGATTACTCAGAGTTCTGTATTTGCAAGGGAGTTAAAGAGTATAGATATCAAGGAGTTTAACCAAACACTACATCAGGTGCCTTGGGATTATACAGGGTGTAACTAAATAAGTGTAAAACATTTAAGGGGCTGCTTCCTCATCGAAAAAAAGATAGGATCTTTCATATAAACAAACTTTATTGGAGCATCCCTTATTAAGATACAGCCCCTTAAAGGGGGTACAAAAAATTTGTTTAACAATTTTTTTCACAAGCACTAAAAAAGTTACAATATTGAAATTAACCTGACATTTTCTACTACCAAAAAGACACTTAGCCAGTAATTTATTTGGTTTACCCCATGGTTGTAAGGGGTGGAAAACGCAACCCCTAAAATTTATTTCCAATGCAACTTTTTGCCTTATTATTTGTTTACCATTTAAAAATTAATTTCCGATAGCCTGTTTCATTCTAAACAAAAAATGTCTCTTAAATTTTTTGCCCAAAATAAACCAGTTCGCAGCAAAAAATTATTTTACGACCAAGATACATATCGCCATAAAACGAAAATACGAAACTAATTTATCTAGTAGGCCGCTATTAGCGATAGTGACAATTAAATTGGTATCAAGCTGTCAGATTATAAATTTTTGAGATTGAAGTAATACTAATTGTGTATTGTTGTTCTGTTCTTAATTTGTTACTTTAATAATTCACTTGTTATTAAAATGGCATACACAAATGAGGAAATGGCTGATATGCATTACGTTTACGGTCTGTCGCAGGGGAATGGGTTAGAAGCTTATAGAAGATATGCTGAAATGTATCCTCAACATAGGCAAGGGCCTAGCGACACCTAAAGCACCGGTTCCCGTCAGATCACCGAAGTTAAGCGGTGTCGAGCGCGGCTAGTACTTGGATGGGTGACCGCTTGGGAAACACCGCGTGCTCTTGTCTTAGGGAAGAGTGTAAAATGAATCGACATCAAAACCATCCTATTCACGCCGGACAGGCCGGATGAGATCGGATATCTCGTAGGATGAAGGTGCCGTTTCACACTCCCCAGTCGGTAGACCGCACGATTAAAAACCGTACGGTCGATGACCGGTTCTAGATGGCCTCAGATACGCCGACGAACCGTAAAAAAGTAAAATAAAAAAAAAAAAAAAAGTATCCTCAACGGCAGCATCCTTTACATAGAATATTTGCCCGACTTCATCAACGATTACGAGAATATGGTTCATTCGACAAAAGAACGCAGGATTGTGGTCGCCATCGAGAAGTAAGAACACCACAGCTTGAGGAGGCAGTACTTAATTTGATTGAAGAACAACCTACTACCAGTACTAGAAAGATTGCTTTCCAGCTAAATGTTGATCATATGACGGTATTTCGAATTTTAAAGGAACAGCTCTTATACCCTTACCATCTGCAACGAGTACAGGCACTGTTACCGCGAGACTTTCCGAACCGTCTTGAAATTTGCAATTGGATGCTGGAAATGATTAGAAGAAATCGTGACTTTCTGAAGACGATCGAATTCACAGACGAATGTAGTTTTTCTCGGGCCAAGATTATTAATTTTCATAATTACCACATATGGGCTGATGAAAACCCTCACGCTATTGTCGAAAGTAACCATCAAGAACAGTTTTCTCTTAACGTGTGGGTCGGAGTTATTGGGGATTATTTAATTGGGCCTCATTTTCTACCTCCTCGATTAAATGGTGATTCATACGTTCAATTTTTAAGAGAAGTGCATCCAGTACTGCTGGAGGAAGTTCCTTTGGGCGTTAGAAGGGATATGTTTTTTATGCATGATGGGGCTCCCGCCCATTTTAGTCAAGTAGCACGTCAGCATTTAACTGAAACATATGCAAATCAGTGGATAGGTCGAGGAGGACCACAGAATTGGCCCGCTCGATCCCCGGATCTCAATCCTCTCGATTTCTCTACTTGGGGCCATTTACAGCATTTGGTTTATCGTACTCCTGTTCGCTATGTAGAGGACTTAAGAAACCGCATCATCGATGCATGCAGGGTAATAAGAGAGACTCCAGGAATATTTGAGCGAATACGTGGCTCAATGCGCCGACGTCTAGACGCATGCGTAATGTCTGAAGGTAGACATATTGAACATTTACTATGATTTCTACATGTTGTATGTTTTGTTATTAATAAATTAGTTTTCTTTGTTCCCCTTTCATCATTTAATGCAGGTAGTAACTGCAAAATAACAATAAACCCAGTTCGCATTTATGACGATGTATCTCTGTAGTTGTTCGTAAAATATTTTTTTGCTGCGAACTGGTTTATTTTGGGCAAAAAATTCAAAAGACATTTTTTGTTTAGAATGAAACAGGCTATCGGAAATTAATTTTTAAATGGTAAACAAATAATAAGGCAAAAAGTTGCATTGGAATAAATTTTAGGGGTTGCGTTTTCCACCCCTTACAACCATGGGGTAAACCAAATAAATTACTGGCTAAGTGTCTTTTTGGTAGTAGAAAATGTCAGGTTAATTTCAATATTGTAACTTTTTTAGTGCTTGTGAAAAAAATTGTTAAACAAATTTTATGTACCCCCTTTAAGGGTCTGTATCTTAATAAGGGATGCTCCAATAAAGTTTGTTTATATGAAAGATCCTATCTTTTTTTCGATGAGGAATCACCCCCTTAAATGTTTTACACTTATTTAGTTACATGTATATATGATATTGAAGATATTGATAGTAAGGTTGATTTTTTGAATAAATATATATTGGATATTATAAATATGTATGCACTCGTCAAGGAATTTACAACAAGGAAAAAGGGAACTTATGCTTCCTGGGTGACAGATACCTAATATAAAACTTTTACAAAAGCTAAGCGATAAAGCCCTACAGAGAGCAAAAAAACCAAACGCGTTGGACACTGGTAATATTATAAGGAGCTACGAAATTACACATCATCCGCTACTAAAAAGGAAAAAGCAGCATATTTGGCGCACAGATTCTCAAGCGGTAAATCAAGGGATAACTGGAAGAAATTGAAAAGGCTAAATATTGTATATTTTAAGAAAATATCGATATACGATGATGTAAGCAACGTGAATGATATAAATAACTATTTTATAAACGCCTGTCAAACAAATTTCATACCTAAAGATGAAATCCTAACATTTTATGAAAATAATCGTAAAGAGGGGGTTACTGACAAATTTAATTTCAATCAAGTACGACATTATTAATATAATTGAAAATACAAAGTCCAAAGCTATTGGCACTGTTCAGTTAAACATCGACATTATTAATTCTTGTAAACTAAATACAAACACCTGAGATGAATAAGTATACTACCTACATTCTCAAAAGTTTTGGAAATGATTATGGATACGCAAGTGAGGATTCATGTAGATAGATTTAGTATTCTACCTTTAAAACAATCCGGATTTAGATCGGGGTTTTCGTATACCACTGCTATGACAGCAGTAACTAACGATATTCTGAAAGCATTGGATAACAGAGATTTTACCATTCTCATCTTACTAGATTACACTAAGGCCTTTGATCCATTAAATCATAAAATTTTAATTTCAATTCTAGATTTCATCGGATTAAGTGACATTTCTAAACAACTTTTCGCTTCCCTTTTTATCAGACAGTTATCAGCAGGTAAGATTGAACAACTGCGTGTCAAATAAATTAATATTAGAAGAGGGTGTTCCACAAGGGAGTATTTTGGGCCCATTACTATACACCATATGCACATGTAACTTTCATTCATTTCTCAAAAACTGCAGTTATCACCTGTATGCCGATGACGCGCAGCTATACTATTCCTTTAGTCCCACTAATAGTAATGATGCTGTAAATAACATTAATGTAGATTTAAATAGCATTTTAAAAGTATCAAAAGACCATGCCTTAGAAATTAATGCTAGTAAATCGGTGGCAGTTCTACTTGGTGACGAATATTTGACCAATAATTTTCCTCAGCTGGAAATAGATAAGGAACCCATCCCTATAAAAAGTAATTGTAAAAATCTTGGCTTAGTGCTGGACAATAAATTGCGATTTAAGGAGCATGTAACGTCGCTTCTTCAAAAAGCATACGCATCCTTGAAATTAATTTATAGTCAACTGCACTGTTTAAATTAGAAGATCAAAGCACTGTTGTGTGAGTTATTGGTACTGTCTAACTTTAATTATGGGGATTGACTGTATGGACCTTGTCTAGACAGTGTAGATAGACCAAATTATGTTAAGCCAGACCGGAGTTATCAGCATTTATTACAAATAATGTTCAACCTTCACCCTCCACTTTATTTGAAAAGTGACGAACACGTTCTACAGGTGAATTTTATTAAGGTACAAAACAGTTGTTTGCGCTTAATATTTGGCATCCGCAGACCTAATAGAATATCACATAAGCTGAAGGATATCAATTGGCTAAATATGTTCTATCGACGAAAGTTGCACCACGGATGTTTTTTTTACAAAATACTAAAATTTAAAACGCCTGAATACCTTTATAACAGACTTACATTTCGAACAGACATCCATAATTTGAACTTGAGACACAAGAATATTCTTACTATACCTAAACATAAGAAAGAAATATTTAAACGATCCTTTTCACACAATATTGCAACGTTTAATGATATAATGGATAATCCAAATTTTGTAGCATCGAGCAGTGTCTTTAAAAGAAATTATAGAAAAGTATTGTTCGGTAGGCAGAGCGTTTAGCATTGAGCAAAATTGATCTGGAATTGTTGATTATTGTATCATTGTATATCATATATTTAAATTTCTTAACTAGGACTGATATACTTCGTGTTGTGCTTTTTTTGTATGTGTATATACAGGGTCGTTGGTATGTATGGAAACGGTCGATTATTTCTTAAAATAAAAGAGTCAGCAAAAAATATTTTTGATAAAAGTTTTAGGGTTTTATAAGGTGTATTAGAATTAAAAAAAGATAAGTATACAGGTTTAGTCAGAAAGCCGTAGAGAAACAAAGTTACTTTTTTTTAAATGGAACACCCTATATCTTCGAATATTTTTGAATTTTACATAAAATAACAATTATTTTTCAGTACGTGCATTATAAGTCTAAACTTAATAGTTTCCGAAGAATCGACTTTTGAAACATGACATTTTTGAACTTTGACAGTTTCTAGCTTTCTAACGGTACCTTTTAGAATAAAACGGCTTACATGTCCCTATCTTCCTTTTTTATTATCTTCCCAAAAACATCAACTTCCGGTTAAACCGGATGTAACTCAAAAGCCGGAAATACAGTACTTCCGGTTTAACCGGAAGTTGATGTTTTTGGAAAGATCATAAATAAGTAAGACAGGGACATGTAAGCCGTTTTACTCTAAAGCGTACCGTTAGAAAGCTAGAAGCTGTCAAAGTTGAAAAATGTAATTTTTCAAAAGTCGATATCTCGGAAACTATTAGGTTCAGACTTATAATGCACGTACTAAAAAATAATTGTTATTTTATGTAAAATTCAAAACTATTCGAAGATATAGGGTGTTCTATTTAAAAAAAGGTAACTTTGCTTCTCTACAGTTTTCTGACTTATCCTGTATACTTATTTTTTTAAAGTTCTAATACACCTTAAAAAACCCTAAAACTTTTATCTAAAATATTTTTTGCTAACTGTTATACTTTAAGAAATAATCGACCGTTTTCATACATACCAACGACCCTGTATACATAGTACATGTGGTGCTTTTGAAGTTTGAGTACACTGAGTCATACTATTAATTTTTTGATGATATATTTTTTTCTTTTTTGTATTTTTAAGACTGCTTTTCATTTTCTTTCTTTTTCCTTTTTGGTAATCATAATATTTATAGTTTAATTTAACTAGTATTAAGAAGCTTCTGCGTGTTGAGGAAGAATCGGTACCTTGTTACCTATCAACAGACCTTTATTTACCATATTGTTGCCGCATTTTATGGTTAATTGTAATTCTGTTATTGTAAATAAAAAATTGTTTATTATTATTATTATATACCTAATGCGAATAACATTCAGCGCAATCCGCCACTGGCCCAACATATTTTGTGAACCAATAGCATTAAAAGCAATAAACAAAAGCTATTAATTTTACTAAGTAATGTTGATTATCATCAGCATGTAAAACCCAGAAAATAAATGCATTAATTATGGCCGATATTTGAAAACCAGTACAGAAAGATAATATGAAAGGTTTGGCGATAATAAAATTAACCGCAAAAACACAACGACTTTTAATACATTTTCATTTTTACAATTTCATGTTCTAGGAAATGAAGTGGGAAACTCATGGATCCCGAGGGAAAGCACAATATTTGAAATATGTAGAACGTGCAAGGTATTGGACATTGGTTTTAATTTGATTCGATAACGGTTTTCGAATATGTTGTTTATTAAATCGAATATTATGATAAAAAACGAAACTTGTGGACAAGTAAGTATTATCAATAAAAACTCAAATGGCATTGTTTTAATATATTAATAGGCAACTAAAAGTTATCAAATAACTACTAGCGGCTCCTTTATAAGAACACATGAGCATGTGTCCTCCTAGGAAAACAAAGGAAGTACACATAAATGTCTTTTATTCCAACAATATTTACAATATTTATATACCGGGTAATGCATGGCTTAGTTGAACATAGGAAATCCCATATAAACTTTAAGGTGGCTTAATATTGGCTCTCCTGTAGGTACATTTTAGAGAAAAATTGTATTATAATTTTTAGAAGAGGCTGATATAATAAACACATGTGCCAAGTTTGAATAAACTTTTATACGCCAATCCTAACTTATTTAATTAAATGTGGTGACAAAATAACGAAATTTTCATAGTTTAGCTTGCTTCCCCCTTCCAGACATTTTTGATTCAAAATACAAAATAATTGTGGCAAATCTGTCCGAATTATTACATGACGTTCTCTGTCAAATATCGATGAAATCGACCCAACCGTCCGATCTGGATTTTGTCGGTCCGACATGCCTACACACTACCCAATTTGCAGGATTCCTGTATATTGGACCCTGCAGATTGGGTCGTGTGTAGAGGCTTTTAGATTGTAGCTAAATATTAAGGAAAAAGTGGCATGATTAAGTGGTATTATACAGGGAACCCTTCATTAACTAAACTTATAAGGCATTGTAATAAATAACTGTTAATGCTCAACTCAGAATGTCAATATAGCCGGAGAAAGGGATAATAGAGATCTTGATATTTTACTGCACGTGGAGGAAAATAAAATAATTAGCACGAGGATTCTTGGGCAAGCCGTAGGAAAACATCAAACCACAGTGTTCTGCACTATAAAAAAACATAAATGTTTTCCTTACAAGTATGAAAAAATCAAGAGCTGTGGCAGGGTGATGAAAAACGAAGAATGGTATTCTGTTTTGAGGTAATGGAAAGAGCAAATAATAATAGGGAGTTTTTGAAAAATATTAGTTTAACCCATAAATGTACATTCACCCTCTACAATGAACAAACTGTTTAAAATTGCCGGTATTGAAGCCAAGGAAATGAACATCGTCTTAATCATATCGGGACGCAATATCCACCAAAAATAAATGTTTGGGCGGGAATTGTAGTACATTACATTATTGGACCATTTTTTATGGAAGGCAACCTTACAGCAGTTACCTATTTCCATATAACCAAAATCGAATTGAACCCGCACTAGAAGAAGTTGTACGCGAAAATCAGGAGATCTGGTGTCAGAGGGATGGTAGTCCTGCCCATAGTTCTCATGGTTCAAAATGTTTTTAACGGAAATAATATTGGTCCACGACATCTAATTCTTTAGCCAGCTAGGTCTTCTGACCTTTCGCAAAACAAGTTCTTTCTGTGGGGTCACTTAAAAATTTTTATTTATAAAGATGTAAAATTTAAAAATCTAGGCCAGCTAAAAAACAATATTTCGTTAGAATGTGACAGAATTTCTCAATTCAGTAATGTTAGAAATGAATTTTATGATGGGCTAGGATATTGTTTAGCTGTTAATGGAGGGTTGTTTGAACATTTAATTAATTAATGTTTTTTGTGAAGATGTGTAGTCTCAGGTATGTTATGTTAAATTAAAGGCTTAGTAAGAAAAACATAATGGGGTCTTTTATTTTGGATGTGTGGTTGCCGGATTGGTGAAACGAAAATGTGTTTTTAAGGTAAAATAGTCTTTATTCGTTATGTCCACTTTAACCCTGCCTTGCCTCAAAGAACTGATAAGTATACTTAGGAAAGCCACCAGAAACTGATGTTTTAGCAAACTACCCCAATTCGCTAATTGAATAACTTCTTGAACCAGTGATCATCCGAAGACTTAACACCCAGGGAACTGATTAAAATCTTTATATTAATTTATATTTAAGCTTAAATTATTTTAGGTTTATAAGGTTTGATCCTTTCATCTACGGGTACCGCTATTCGTCGAATAATGTATATTATTATTAATATTATTATTATTATTTATTTATTTATTTACGGCAAAAAAATCCATTACATGTCTATGGAAACACCATTGTCGACACAATTGAAAATATAGCATTTATTTTGAGAATAAAGATATACGGAGGCGAAAGTACCGGTTCTAAAGGTGCAATCGCTGGATATTAACTTTAAAAATTTGTACATCTACTAATAAATGATAAAAAGGAGGGTCCCTATAAATGAAAGTATTATATATAGTAATGGTAGTTTCTTAAGTTGGAAACCTTTTCCTTTACTTCTTTTTAGTTGTAGGGATTTCTTTTCGATTACTTGGATGGAAGTTTTTGTTTGAACTTTTTATTTGTTTGTGTTTATTTTATTGCTGTCTTCGAGATTTTTGATTTTTGTATTTTTATGAATTTTGAAAAGATTTTGTTTGAATAAACTCAGAAATTGAGTTGTGTTCAAATCTGTTAAGGAGGGAGCAAATCTCTTGGGTATTTATGTTTTTTGTTTTCATGTGAGTGTATGTGAGATTCTGTAATTAGTCTATTTGGTGAATTGTCTGTTCTGTTATAGTATTTTGTTATTATCTTGTCTGTAAATTGTTTGAGTGTGTCAATTCTTAGGTCTAGATGCAATGCATTGTTCATCATGTTCATTGGTGCCCTCACCATTAGTTTTAGAATTTTATTTTGTACTCTTTGTACTTATACTAATATTTTGGTCTTATTTACGGTACACCACGTCGGTATACCGTAAGAAAGTACCGGGCGTAGGGGATGGGACTATTCGCCGTCGTCGTTTCACCGTCGCCGTTTCGCCGTCTCCGTTTCGCCGTCGCCGTTTCGCCGGCAGGACAATTCGCCGGCAGCTGATTCGCCGTGGGCCGTTTTGACGTGGTGCAAGAAATTTCGGCCCCAAACATTGCAGGTAAGCTCATTATCATGGACCCAAAAAGGTGGATTAGATGCCGTGTTAGCGCTGTTTAACCAATATAAGTCTATAATTATTACAATTTTTTTATATCTAGCATATACCGAATTGGACCCAAAAAGGTGGATTAGATGCCGTGTTAGCGCTGTTTAACCAATATAAGTCTATAATAAGTCTACTATTATTATAACGGCGACGGCGAAACGGCGACGGCTGAACGTCCTAGACCCCCGGGCGTACTTGTGTTTTGTACAACGTTGTTTTTACTTTAAAATTTAATTTACTATTTTTATTTATTAGGGGATATACAGGGTGCTGATAAAGTCTGGAATAATTGATCTTTCTTGAAAACGCAAAAGTTTTTCGAAAAACGCTAGGACCCGTCGATTTTATTTTATTCTTTAAAATTTTTTGACGTTCTTTAATATTATACCGGATGCGCCAAAAACGCTAGGCAAGTGTCAACTTCACTTTTTCAAATAGAATTCCCCTTTTTTTCTCCAATATTCAGATTCCTCTCTAAACTCTAGACAAGTTTTATATAACATGTTGTATGGCTAAAATCAACAGGAATTGAAATACAGGGCCCCCAATAAAAAGGTATAATTTTAAAGCTTGTTTTCCATGACAAATACTTAGGGTAGGAAAAAAATTTTAACAGAAAATTGGTAATACAGTAAACAATCTAAAATATTATTTGAGTAAGTGTTGAAAATGGTGTCCATTTATGGCTCTGCAATGTCCCAATCTCTCAACAAATTCTAACTCTACATTATGTACAATTTCTGGGGTAATTTGTCTTATGGTTGTTGTTATAGGGGTTTTGAGAACATCAATATCTTCTGGTTTATTTTTGTAAACCCTTTCCTTAATATAGCCCCACAGAAAGAAGTCCAATGGCGTTAAGTCGGGGGACCTCGCAGGCCGCTCTATTTGACCCCGTCGACCTATCCAATGATGACGAAATAACTCATTCAGGTGTCTACGGACTTCGGCCAAATAGTGGGCTGGTGCACCATCCTGCTGAAACCAGATAGTTGTATCATGTGATTCAGGAATGTTCCGATCGGGAAATAGGGCAATCAACGCTAGAGCGAGGTCTTCTTCAAGAAACTGCAAATATCTTTGGTCAGTCAAATTTTCCTCAAAAAAATAGTCCCATAACAGTATCCCGAATTATTCCTGCCTATACATTAATTTTTCTCGGCCGCTAGGTATGATTTTCTCGGAACCAATGGGGATTTTCGCTGAACCAGTACCGGCAATTTTGACGATTTACCATACCATCCAAGAAAAAAGTCGCCTCATCGGAAAAAATTATGTTACTCGGAAATAATGCATCGTTAATCAAGTAATTATCCATGAGAATTTCACAGAACTCATTCCTTCTGTCAGGGTCGCCTTCCAAAAGTTCCTGTACTCCTTGACATTTATATGCGTGCGATTTTTCCTTTTTCAGGAACTTTGCCACCGTTGAATCGTGGATATTTTCAAAATTTTAAGAAATGCTTCTTGTGCTCGAATAGGGTCTCTCTTCCAACGAAACCAGAATATCAAGCTTAACATCGTCGGAAATTTTAGGTCGCCCACTTCTAGGTTTATCTCTAACGTGACCAACTTCATTATACTTCTTAACAATTTTGGAAACAGTTGCCTGATTTATGTGTTCTCTATTTGGATATTTATTATTAAAATACTCACAAACTTCTATTTGTGTTCTCTTTCGATCTCCACATCCTACTATTATTATTATTTCGATTCTCTCAGCTTCCGTAAGAAACATTTTTTATGGGTAAAAGTGACAACTTTGGAGTAAATATTAAATGTTTTGACATTTACGTCACTAAGTTATTATGTAGAAACCGGTAAAAAGGTAAATGCCTAGACCTTAAAATTATACCTTGATTTTTATTGGGGGCCCTGTATTTCAATTCCTGTTGACTTTAGCCATACAACATGTTATATGAAACTTGTCGAGAGTTTAGAGAGGAATCTGAATATTGGAGAAAAAAAGGAGTGTTCTATTTGAAAAAGTGAAGTTGACACTTGCCTAGCGTTTTTGGCGCATCCGGTATAATATTGAAGAACGTCAAAAAAATTCAAAGAATAAAATAAAATCGACGGGGCCAAGCGTTTTTCTAAAAACTTTTGCGTTTTCAAGAAAAATCGATTATTCCAGACATTATCAGCACCCTGTATAGCGTGAAACCATTTTTGGGCTTTTGGCACTAGCTCATCTGCATTGTCTCCCCATGCCATCATTCTATCAAAAGTCAATCCAAGATATTTTATATATATTTGACTATTCTATTGATTTATTGTTAACCTTTACCCTGGTTTCAGGTAAATTGATTCTTGCTTTAAAAAAATAGATAGCCTGGGATTTATCTGCGTTTAAACGAAGCTTCCAGCTGCCCAACCAGCTCTGAAGGAGCACGATATGACGTTGCAGGCGTGATACTACTAACCAGAGCGCCCTTGAGGTTGTAGTGATCGCAGTATCATCAACGAAGAGATAAAGTTGTGTTTGTGGTAATTTAGAATTATCGCTTGTGAATATATTATACAAAATAGCAGCCAATGGTGAACCCTGTGGGACACCCGCCCTGATCGGAGTCTCAGATATTGTCTTCTCTGATGACACCACGAATGTTCTATCTTCAAGGTATAGAGATAATTACATTGACTAAAACGTTTGGCACACATAACCTTATTAATTTTAATATTAAGCCGTTGTGCCAGACTTTATCAAATACTTTTAAGACATCAAAAAAGACTGCTTCCATGGACATGCGTCTATTAAAACCTCTCAGCACATTGGTTAACCTTGTTGTTTGGCTCACTGTGCAATGAACAGCTCTGAAACAAAACTGCCCTAGTGGTAAAACACTCTTGTTAAATACAAAATCGGTTACTCGATTCAGCATTAATTTTTAAATAATCTTGCCTAGGCACGATAAGAGGCTTATCGGCCGACAATTGACAGCCAATGTAAGATCTTTGCCGGTCTTAGGTATTAGTACCACCTTGGCGTTCTTCCAAGTGTCCGAAAAGCAGCCCTTTTTAAGAATTGCCTGCGGGCTATGTTTACAATTTCGGTTACTGTATTTTCTAGCAAGTTTTTGACTGCCTTGTTTCGTATGCCGTCAAAGCCAGGCGCTTTTTTTGCATTGATATTCGGCATTATAATCCGAACTTCCTCAGATGTAACCCTTTGCAGGTCCACTGCCGGATGTTGCATTGCCTTGTAAATTTTCATGGTTCTGGCGACTCGCAAATCTCTCTCTGGGTCTCCTGTCTCATTTTCATTAAACTGTTCGGGGAGGCTTTCTGTGAACGGTTTAATTTTTTCGCTTGGATCAGAAGCGATTTTATTGTTGTTTTTGGTCTTTCAGATCATGTGGTCGCATGCGTCAATCAGTGTTGTACATTCTTAAGATACTGTAAAATAATTTAACACGTATGATGCTCTAGGCATTCTTTTGGTCAAAGAAAAACATAAAACTAACCTCAGCAATTATTTTAGATCCATACCGTTATAACTTTGTTTAATAAAAGTACCTTGATAAGAAAAAATAGGTTGATGCCACTGAAACGTGGATAGTGGGCAGTCCTGAACAATAGCAGAGTATACCCTACACTCACGAAAAGCTTCTTCCAGGTACACAAGTGAAATTAAAAATGAGAGTGGCGATTTCACTAAGACTGTTAACGCTGGAAGACATGTTTAAAGGTCTCCTTTGGGAAAGTTAAGGATTTAATATTAATGGAGAGAATCTTAATCATTTATTATACATTTATTATTTATG
Source organism: Polydrusus tereticollis (assembly GCA_963920685.1). Classification (NCBI taxonomy): domain Eukaryota; kingdom Metazoa; phylum Arthropoda; class Insecta; order Coleoptera; family Curculionidae; genus Polydrusus; species Polydrusus tereticollis. The sequence continues at coordinate 92,272,238 of OY987331.1, forward strand.
ATTCGTCGACCATACTCAAATGAGATTAATGGATTGCGTCAAACGATTGGTGGACACCAATTGGATCAATAAAGCCCATGATCGATCCGTTTTTTGATAAAGCTGAAAGTGGTAATGACATCTAGTGATCGTCAACTTTTTAGCCAATCAAATTATACAGGGTTCACCATTTAAAACGAAACAGGCTAAATAGGGTGAAATGGGGCAAATGCGACTACCTAATTTAAATTTTCAAACCTATTTTTGTTCGGAATATTTGTTATGGTACTAAAAGAGTTTCACATATTTTTTAGAATGAGCTGCTAGTCTTAGCTAAAGATTAACGCAATAAAAATACTTCTGACTTAGAAAATACATTTTTCATTTACCCATAAAAAAAAAATTCGACCTAGGCGCACTTAACCCAAATCCGGGGCAAGTGCGACAGAAGCTTTTAAAGTATTCACAGCCTGCATATAAGACAGTGCGGGGTAAGTGCGTTAAACTTAAAATATCTACAAATCTTTTGCAATTTACGGCGTTGTGATATCTCTTTAAATAAAAGACGTATTAAGTTTTTTGTAGTGTAATTACATAACACCTGTCAAATGCCAATATTTCGCATGAAAACAAAATTTATTTCTTGGAGTTCTGCTTTTACAACAAACATATTTTAGGAAAAATATCTCATAAAAAATTATAAAATATTTGTTTATTTTGTTAAAAAAAGCACATTAAAGATATAGAACACGTAGGTAAGTAACTATATTATAGGATACAAAATGCAATGCTTTATTTATTCTAAACAATAATTATTGAAGAAACTAACCGGAAATTTGTAACTTCCTCTTCGTGTGAGTTCTGGTGCAGGTAACATCGAAATTACGTATAGATTCGTCAGCGACATTTAAAATGTCCTCTATATTCGGCCAGGTAAATCTGGGTTCCGTGATTGCAGATTTGGTTTTTAACCTCCTAACGAAATAGATTTCTACAGTTTTGGAGTCTAGTTCTCCTTGAATTTGACCAATATAATATTTCGTAGTATTTCTCTCTGTCGTAAGACTAACCAGTACCCAATCACCAATTTTTCGTTCGCCTAAACTTCTTTCATATAAAGACTCGTCATTGGTTTCATTAATAATATCCTCCATGGTTTCAAAGTCACTTTCAGAATCATTAGCTATAAATGCATCTAAAAAAAAACCTAAAGTATTTTAACGACATCGACTTACGCCGTCTACTTACTTGATAGAATTAGCTAAAACCGTTTCATCTTTTTCGGGTAGCGCTGTCGGTCTTCCCATTGACTGACTTTTAACTTCTCTTCGTCCTGAGTTGTGATCACGTATTGTGCTTTTGGGTGTTTTAAAGATTTTGCTCTTTTCTTGCTCATTTCTGGTGTTATCAGTCCGCGTTCTTGTACAATTTGTTCTCTTAGATCTTCTAAATCGATGGGATTTTTTACATAAACTTTTGTCTTAAGATGTCCCCATAAGAAAAAGTCTATTGGCGTCAGATCTAGAGACCTAGCTGGCCACTCAATGGGCCCCCTCCGGCCGATCCATCTTCCTGGAAAAGTCTGATCCAAGTACTTTCTTACCCATACATAATAATGCGGAGGAGCCCCATCCTGTTGGAAAATAACTTCCTGTCCTAAAAGATTTTCATCTCCCTGTGCTACTCTTATAATAATAGGATTTATTGTATTTTGTAATAAATCATGGTAAACTTCTCCAGTCAAGTTTCCATTGATGAAAGTTGGACCAATAATATGGTTGCCAAGAATACCCGCCCATACATTTAATTTTTCAGGTGTTTGAGTGTGATGTTCACTGTGAAGGTGAGGGTTTTCATCGGACCAATACCTGCAATTATGTTTTACCACTACTAACCTATAGCATTGCCATTATTGACCGATTAATAACGTTAGAAATCGTTTTTCTCCACCTTATAAGTTATTATTGACCATGGTCAATAATAAGGCATTGAAATCCATTATTAACCGATCTTCAAGAATCTATTTGAACGCAGGTAACTTGATTTTTTAATTCTACAACATGAATTCATAAACATTTTAAACAGTTAGGTAACCAGATAATTATCAATACATATTAGATTATTAGAGATGCTTGATATGAAAAATATCGATACAATCAACATTTTTTCTGCTTCCGTCCGTAATTCTGGAGGTGTACACATAATAATATCACTAACATTTTCCTCGCTTATTTCTTAAAAAAAAACGGAAAACTCGTGAAATCTGATGACATAAATGAACAAAAATTGACATTCACAAAGCCACCTGACAAAACAACAAAATATTTTGCCAATTCCAAAGCGCAGGTAACTTGATTAAAAAATATACTTATACCTACCTATAATTTTTTATAATTAATAATACTATTAAGATAAATGTCTTATAAAAATTTGTAGTAGTGGAAAAAATATTTTATTAACCACGGTTTAGACAGCTTATAGCCCTCGCGTCTTAAATCTAAACTTGCCGCACGGGTAATAATGATGGCTGTCTAAACCTTGGTTAATAATATACTATTTTCCACTACTAACCTATAACATCGCCATTATTGACCGATTATTAACGCTAGAAATCGTTTTTCTCTACCTTATAAGTCATTATTGACCATGGTCAATAATAAGCCATTGAAATCCATTATTGACCGATCTTTGACCTTAACCGAATTTTGTTTGAACGCAGGTAACTTGATTTTTTAATTCTACAACATCAATTCATTGTGGTTAGGCAACCAGATAATTATCAATACATATTAGATTACTTGATATTGTAAAATATCGATACAATCAACATTTTTTCTGCTTCCATCCTTAATTCGGGAGGTGTACACATAATATTATCACTAACATTTTCTTCGCTCATTTTAAAAAAAAAACGCAAAACTCGTGAAATCTGATGACACAAATGAACACAAATTGACATTGACAAAGCCACCTGACAAAACAACAAAATATTTTGCCAATTCCAAAGCGCAGGTAACTTGATTAAAAAATATACTTATACCTACCTATAATTTTTTATAATTATTAATGCTATAAAGATAAATGTCATATAAAAGTTTGTAGTAGTGGAAAAAATAATATATTAACCACGGTTTAGACAGCTTATTATAGCCCTCGCGTCTTAAATCCCTCGTCGCTTCACTCCTCGTGATTTAAACTCGCCGCTCGGTCTATAATGATGGCTGTCTAAACCTTGGTTAATAATATACTATTATTAACTGCCCCGGCAATAGTAAATGTGGATTTATCTGAGGAACAGATATTGTAGACAATAATGCGATTTCCTAATAGGCGATTTGACATAAGTTCTCAAAATTCTGTCCGGCGATCATAGTCATCTTCGTTGAGCTCATGAACAAGACTGATTTTATAAGGATAATACTTCGCAAGTTTTAATATTCTGTGAACTGAAGTTTCATACACCCCAGATCCTTCTGACAATGATGTTATGCTATTAAATTAATTACAGTCGGCTTCTTAAAGTCCAAAAACCCCTATTCGCATATCTTCATTGGTTGTCGTCTGGAGACGATTGTGTTTTTTATTCTGCACCAAGCCAGTTTCATAAAATTTGTAATGAAAATTGGTCGTTGAGTGCCAATTTCTTACCTTTTGTTGCTTTGCTAGCTCAGGGCAGGGCTTGGTAAATTCGAGTTAAATTTTAACATTCCCTTCCCGTATGAAATAAAAACACTTTCAGCTTAACTTAACAATTAGTCTATTTACATAAGTGTAGTTTGACAAAGATTTTTACAAAGGAAAATTTAAAAATAGTTTGAATGACTTTCTTCTCAAATTAACAATTATTTTAACGAAGGAAAATTAAAATAATAGTTTCAATGACTTTGAAGTAATTAGTAATTTCAATGTTGATATATTTAATTAGAAAAAAAAAAATAAGAAAAGTGAAATAAAGATTTTTGACAGGTTTTTTATGGTGACTCACACACAAGGCGTCAGTTACCTTTACCCTTTCTTCAATGGTGGTTTTCGGATCCCTGTAGAGATATAACCAGTTTATGTCAGAGCCTCGGGTAAAGCTTAGGAATCGACTCTGTACAGGTATAGGCGAGTTGAGCTTAACATACTTTGGGTCACTGTCGTGACGTCACGTCAGCTACGTTGTCCGGCTCCAATAATGAAGTTCCGAAGTTGGGTACCGAGAAAAGACAAGGTGTTAGACTCACCACATAAAACCTTATAAATTTCCTTGCTCTGCTTGAAAAGGAATATTTACAGAACCAAAAAAAAAATAAATATATTTTAATATTAATTAATTAATTAATGAAATAATAAAACTGAACTGTCAAATTGCAGTGATACTCATTTCCAACAGAACCAGGTTTAAATAAAAATAATCAATAAGTTGATAATAATAGTAATTTTATAGAAAAGATAAAAGCTATAAGAGCATAAAATAAAATTGTGCGCTATTGGCGACTATTGCAACAGAACCAGGTTTAAATAAAAAAAAGAATCAATGGTAATTTTATAAAAAAAAAATAGTAGCTATACAATTTATAGAAACACAAAATGAAATGGTGCTCTAGTAGAAACTATTCCAACAGAACCAGGTTTAAATGAAAATAATCAATGATAATTTCATAAAAAAAAGTAGCTATAAGAGCATATAATGAAATGATGCTCTAATGGAGACTACTCCAACAGAACCAGGTTTAAATAAAGCTATAAGAGCATAAAATGAAATAGTGCTCTAGTGGACGCTACTGCAACAGAACCAGGTTTAAATAAAAATAATCAATGGGAATTTTATAAAAAAATAGTAGCTATAAGAGCATAAAATTAAAAAGTGCTCTAGTGGAAACTACTGCAACAGAACCAGGTTTAAATAAAAATAATCAATGGTAATTTTGTAAAAAATAGTAGCTATAAGAGCATAAAATGAAATAGTGCTCTAGTGAAAACTACTGCAACAGAACCAGGTTTAAATAAAAATAATCAATGGGAATTTTATACAAAATAGTAGCTATAAGAGCATAAAATGAAATAGTGCTCTAGTGGAAACTACTGCACAGGCAAGGCAGGTAATAGGTACTAGATTAGCAAGAGATAAATGAAAATTTAAAGAGATATACAGTGAGATTTCATCATAGAACCCCCGAGACAAATCATCAGATATTAACACAAAGAAAAACTTAGTACCCAGTGATCAATCACCGCAGATAGCGTAATGTATATTGGCAACTTAAAACTTATGCTCGGTTCTCTAAATTAGACTCGTTGGGAAGAAACTACAAAAATGGCATAAGCCGACTCTATATTAAGAGCAATTAGTCTCTTTTCCAAAATCTATAAAAAAAATAAAAACCAGGGCAGTGAAGCTTTTTTAAAGTTGTCCAAAATATGAAATAGGTAATGAACCTCTAAGATTCAAAACCAAAGATAGGGGTGCCCATGTGCATATGCACAAAATGGCGACCGGTAAATCTTTAAAGAAACAATTTATGTCCTTTAAGACAACAATGATTAATCAATGTTTAGGGTAAAAATAAAAGATAATTTTATGATGAAACTCAAAAAAAAAATTAAGAAAGAAGTACTTCAGTACTTGCCTGTGCAAAAGCATCCACACTAGTGAGCGAGAAAAATTACCTCTTTGCCCTCCTGCTGAAGGAAAATCCCCTCTACATATCCCTGCAACCTCACTTGGACCAACTAGAGATCACTATTTAGGTCACGCACTATCACAAAAAAGTTTACACCTTGCTCGATTCGCTCGCGGGTAAAACATTCATTTTAATTATTAATTTATTAAACAAAAATAATCAAAATTCAATCTTCGCACTAGAATGACATTTCATTAAATTATAACAGGTTATGTAAGTATAAACGTGACTATAAAAGCCACTAAAGGGACGATAAACTTTATAAATTTTAACAGTGCGGAAGAAAGAGACGAAAAATGCTAAACATGAATACTTTTAATGTTAGAAAGAGACAGTCATGACCCGGACTAAAAATGAGATCACCCTGGTTGACCAGTGTCATCTTAATTAAAAGAATAAAACCGGTACAGTCAGGTTGCAGATACCCTAATTGAAATTCAATCCCGTCTCAACAGGTGGCGGTAGTATTACTGAAATTGAGATTTATATTTAAATTTAAAGATGTTTCGGTAAATGTGAGATTTATCGTAACAAATTTTCTGACAAGTTTCATCACGTGTTTGGCCTCAACATTCTTGTCAGGAAACTACGCGTTGAAAATTCTAGCAGCAGTTCTAGCGCAATCATTTTTGCAATAATACAGTTTTAGCAGCTATGTTCTTTCTTCTAAAGAGTAAACCATTTTTAATCACATTATCTCACACTCTCAAATACAACTTACACTAAGTCAAGACTGAAGATGTTCAAAAATAACAAATACTTTTGGTTCTCTTATCAAAACACGCAAAACAAAAAATGCACATGTACAAAGAATTTGCTTTCCTTACGATGCAGTGGCGGCGCTGGACCTCTTTTTTTGTTAAGAAACTCCCGCCGGAGAAGGATTTAAAAAGCATATTTTAACTAATTTTAGTTATTATCTCTGAAACTATCTGACCGAATTTCACGAATGAGACATCATTTGAAAGAGAATAAAATGTCCTTTTAAAAGAGGTGTCACTCGATCCATTTTTCCACTTGAAATAGTAAGGCTTGATCCCACCGTCCGTAGAGGGTTCAGCAACAAAAAATTTCTCCCTTGACAAATCTAATTAGGTGTACGAACAATTTTTTTAAAATTAACATGGAATCATATTTAGCCTGTTTCGTTTTAAATGGTGAACCCTGTATATTATTCTGATTGCTAAATTAAATAATTAAAAAAAATAACTATAGAGAGGTCTATGTTAGTAGTGTCGCATGTTTCTATTACAATTTTAATGTCTGGCCAGCAACAACCACCGCAGTGCAGTAGTGGTTTAGATGTACTTTGAAAGTGACCCGTCTGTTTTTTTTAATTTTTTTGGTTTTTTAATGCTTTCGGAACCTGAGTAGCAGTGGCTCAAGCAAATAAGTAGGTATTAATATCTTCTAATGTAAGTTAACATGACTAAAGATATCTGTATAATTGTGTTTTCTTTCTTAAATTCAAACAAGCCAAATGCGGCAATAAAAAGTTTAATAGCTTAGCGAACGCAAGGTAAAAATGCCATTTTGTAGTGTAAATAATTAAAATATTTTAAGATAAAATTTTCCGGGTGGGCTCCAGCTGGTCGCCGCTACCAACTTCCATACTTTTTATGGCTTATGAGATATTAAAACTGAGCTTGCCTGGTCCGACGGCGTCTTAATTCCGCTCTTGTACTTACTTAAGTGTTTATTATTCAGGAGACAAAACAGCGGAGAATTTTGCACTACAAACATTGGATTAACGTAACGGTATAATTTTAACTATTCCATTGAGAGCCTAACATAAAAAGGGTTCATAATAGGCTTAGAAATCATGTAATTCATAATTTGTATTTTTCACTATTTTGAGTGTGAATACGTTTTAAATTTTTAACCAGTATGTATAAGTGGCATATAGTCTGATGTTGATATTTTCTGGTACTAACCTGTAAGTACTTTCACAAAGAATGCTATTATTTACAGTCAGTTATAACCCAATGCCGGACAAACAAAGAGAAGCGTGGATTGCCAGATTAGCGCACCTATACAAAAATATGCCACTACCCTTCGAAAAGATCCACAACGTTTCATTAAACGAAGTTAATGACATCATCAGGAATGCAAATGTCAAAAAGGCGCCGGGCTTTGACGGCATACGAAACATCGCGATAGAAAACATGCCAGTAAGTTCGACGCAGGAGCTAGTCAAAATCGCGCAAGCCACCCTCGAAAAGGGTCACTTTCCCCCCTGCTGGAAACACGCAAAAGTAATCTTTCCATCTCCCCAAAAAAGGACGCTTATTGCACGTTGCGCCAAACAACCAGGTTAGCGTCAAACGTGATGAAACAAATTAATAAAGAATTCGGGGTGGGGTGATCCTGTTCGACATCAGTAAAGCATTCCATAGGGACTGGCACGACAGCTTGATCCTAAAACTGATCAAATTAAGTCTACCTGTATATCTCGTCAAAACAATAATTTCATTCCTGGAAAACAGAACATTCGCTGTGTCATCGGAAAACGAAGTTTCATCAACAAAACGAATAACGGCAGGGATCCCGCATGGCTCCCCAATCGCCCTAATTTTATATAATATATTTACGAGTGATTTTCTCAGAACCGCTCTAACGCAAACTTACCTACTCGTCAATAACACAGCGATAACCGCATCCGCCAGAAAGCCGCCACCAGTAATCGAAAAATTGCAACATCATGTCAATATCATAGACAAGTGGCTGGGCAATTGGAGAATTCGACTAAACGACGCCTAAACACAGACCATCTTTCTGTCAATACTAGGGTCAAAGTCAATAATATACCTACCCATAAAATGGAGTGAAAATATTAAACCCACCCATAGACTCAAAAGCGCGAACGCACAAGTAGCTGCGCTGTACCCCCTCCTAAATAGAAACAGCAAAGTTAAGCTAAAAACTAAAGTTAACCTTTACAAAACTATGATCAGGCCTGTTCTTTTATATGGCGCACCCACGTGATGAACGATGTCTATGACTAATCACAAAAATTCTGAGAGTAATCACCAATGCGCACATTTTTATCCCAACAAGACTTTTGCACAGAAACCTGAAAATAGGCACCATACAATCTCACCCACACAAACCCCTTATAAACTACTATAAAACAACATACCTCTCAAACAACGCCCTAATCACACAATCCCATACACGCTCCCCCTTCCCTCGCATATACAAATTGCCACGCAACTGGTACAAACTAATTTAATTTAATTAAAGCGAAAACTACACTACAAACAAATAAAAGTAAAAGGCTTTGCCGATATTTAGAAGCACTAATCGATACAAGAAGAACTCGAATACACAGGGTGGCACATTTGTGTGAGAAAGTAATATATCGGCTCTACTAATATTAAGATATCAAAAAATAGTTTTGACAAGAATTTTTCATTTTGTTGGACAACATTGTAAAAAGCACAAAAAACAAATATGGAGTCATATGGATAATTTCATAGGGAATATAAAATGCTATAATATACAGGGTGAATCGGGAGGAACGGACATACATTTGATGCAAAACAAAAACCGATGCACGTCATCAATCAGCTAATAATTATAACCGAAAACATGATATAAAGAATATTATATTATATCATGGTTTCGGTTCACAGAAACCGACGATTGGCTTTCAGCGCCACCTGACATTAGATACCTGCTTAGGCGGGTTCCATTCCAGCGTTTGGTCTTTTCTAAGACCTCGCTGGTCTGGTTGGGTCGATAGCTCGATTGCTACGAGATGTCGCGACGTGTAACATCTTGCATATGTATTTATACATTATGTGTTGAAAACACTGTAAGGTCCCTTTCCTTTTCGCCTTGCCGATGGGCCGTAATACGGCGAAACGCGTCTAAGGATTGGGTCTGACGGAAAGAAAAGGGACAAACATCTTTCTTCTTGACATTAGATATTATTTTGTAAGAAATCCTGTGTTAGATAGTGTTATCGATGTTAAGTATTTACCTACTGATAACATGATAGCAAATGTCCTCACAAAAATTTTGGTAGCTACTAAATTTTATAAATTTGTGTCAGATTTAGACTTACAAAGTTTTTTTTGTTCTCTTTAGGGCAGGGTATAACTTTTGTTTTAAGATCTGACTTTTATTCTATGTGAAACGAAAAATAAAATCCTAAGATTGGTTCCCTTCAGTTAAACATTGCGGAGTCCCTACTTTACCTAATTATGGAAACCAGTGTATCAAAAATTAAAATGTAACTCCTCTGGCGCAACTTTTCGGTTTGTTTACCAACTAGGTATTTTCTACTGTCTATAAAATGTTAGTTGGTATGTTAGATGTCTTTTTGGTCGTTCCCACCAGGAAAGTTTCCTAAATAAAGTGTAGTCGTTTTCTAACCGCCAGTAGTTGTGTTATACTTTCGTTCCTCTCCTCAAAATCCAACACCTAAAAGGGTTTGAAGCACGTTTAAAGGAAAAATTAGTCGAACACAAATGAACTATTGACAAAATTAGGTAAAATAAGTATACCTAAATCGCGCAAGGATAAGGAGAAGTGTAACATTTTACTAATTATTACTTCAAGTCAGGGAATGAACTTTCCCTATACTCTTAGTAATACTTTCATGTCCGGCCAACCATTTATGCACGTCCTGTTAAGCGCAAGAGTGTTTGCCAATTGACAAGTGACAGTAACAGTTGGCAACTATCGAGTGTCTATCAATTACGGGAGACAGAGTTCCCGGTTTTTTTATTATCGGTTCTTTTTCGGTTTAATAAATCCGATGTTTTGTTGTGGGGTGATTTTTAACTAGAAAATGTGTTTACTGTTGTGTTTATTAAACATCTTAACGAAGTTGAGCTAGTGCCAGCCAACTGGGTTCAGGGCGACATTATATATTGGCCATCTTCCCTGAAACTCTTGACCCAAAACCAAACAAAAGCATCCAGTTGTCCTAAGAGTTTATGTAAGAAATATAATTGTCAATTAAAGGCAAAGGATTTTCACGTATTTAACCACGTGCATTAAAAACTGACAAGCTATGTGTAGATTCATCAACCGATAAGGAAATGATGTCCAAACGCCGAAAAGCTACTTACACGAGTACGGCTATAATTTAAATGAATCACCGAAACTAAGTGTGTAATAAAAGAAAAAAAATTGTCCATTTTCTTTCCGTCAGACCCACTGGTCTGGTTGGGTGGACAGCTCAATTGCTACGAGATGTCGCCAAGTGCAACATCTCTCATATGTATCTATATATTATGTGATAAAGTTCCCTGTAAGGTCTCTCTCCTTTTCGTCAGACTCTATAGCCTTGCCGAAGAGACGTAATACGGCGAAACGCGTCCAAAGATTGGGTCTGACGGAAAGAAAAGGGACAAACTTATTACTTTTATATCGCGTTTTAGGTGCGCAGAAGCCAACAATTGACTTTTAGCGCCACCTGACGTTAGACAGCTGCATATGCGGGATCTATTCCAGCATTTGGTCTTCTCTAAGATCTCGCTGGTCTGGTTGGGTGGATAGCTCGATTGCCACGATGTGTCGCCACGTGCAACATCCCGCATATGCATCTAAGTGTGTAATGCCTGGATATGCATTGTTCTGGGTTCCGCTTGACCCATTTAGTGTGTATTTGATATACCATTTGCTTAGTTGCCAATATATGCCCTACGGCTTCTGTTTTTCTACTTTTGTATTAGGGTTTGTGGTAGCGTTGTATGTATTATTATTTAACTAGTCCGATAAGTTTATAATATTTAAGTAAGTAAATTTTGAGAAATAAATATTTTTAAAATTAAAAACACCAAAGCACAAAGTCTGTGTGGTAACTAACCTCAAATATTTCCAGAATTGACAGAGACAATTTTAGACGTTATCACGATGTCCGATTGAGATCAATTTTTCATAAGTCAGTCGCCGACGTTTATTGAACTACAGATAGGTTAACGTCAATCTTTAGGTCAACATATTAATAAGACGTCTAAATGTAGTCCCTTAAGGACCTTTAGAAATGAGTGATAGTGCGACTGCTTTTCGCATTACAAGTACTACCTCGGCATTTTAGGTCAGATTACTACGTTTAAACGACATAAGATCCAATGACTGTTCGCAACCCTAATCTAAAAGTAACTCGGTGACATCTCCACGACCTAGTCTAAATGGTAAATACTGACTTGATGCCTTAAGTATCTGCTTTACCCAAAGTTGCACCAACCTTAACGTCAGACATAGTTCTTACGTAGTCATAAGTCCCGAAAATTGATATTTTATGATTTTAGATTACCCTTAGTCCCTATTACAATGATCACTTTGCTATAAGGTTATAAGGGTAAAGAGTTGGTAGTTTTTGAGGCTCTTTTGTGTAAAACGTCCTATAGGTCATGACTAAAGGGCGAAATATATGCACTTAAATTCAGTCAAAAGATGCGCATATACAGGGTTGGCCAACAAGGGCGCGTCGGTCAATCATAATAGTTGCTAAACCGTTGAACTTATGGGAAAATTTCCTTAATAAAACTTATAACGTTTCGCCTCTGCTATAACCTAAAATTACTTTTAAGAATACAGGGTGTCTCAAAAAAGAGTAATACCAAAAACTATATTTTTGTTAAATGGAATACCCTACATCTTAGAATATTTTTGAATTTTACATGAAATAGCCATTATTTTTTAATAAGTGCATTATAAGTCTAAACCTAATAATTTCCGAGATATCGACTTTTGAAAAATTACATTTTTTGAAATTTGACAGCTTCTAGGCTTGTAACGGGACTTCTTTGAGTAAAACGGCTTACATGTCCCTATCTTACTTTTTTATTATCTTCGCAAAAACATCAAGATCCGGTTAAGCCGGAAGTACTGTATTTCCGGCATTTGAGTTACATCCGGTTTAACCGGAGGTTGACACTTTTAGGAAGAGAATAAGAAACTAAGATTGGGACATGTAAGCCGTTTTACTGTAAGACGCACCGTTAGAAAGCTAGAAGCCGTCAAAGTTCAAAACTGTAATTTTTCGATATCTTGGAAATTGTTAGGTTTAGACTTATAATGCACTTATTAAAAAATAATGGCTATTTCATGTAAAATTCAAAAATATTCTAAGATGTAGGGTATTCCATTCAACAAAAATATAATTTTTGGTATTACTCTTTTTTGAGACAGCCTGTATACTTGAAAATAATTTTTGGTGATAGCAGAGGTGAAACTTTATAAGTTTTATTAAGAAAATTTTCTCATAAGTTCAACAGTTTAGCATCTAGTGATCGACGCGCCCTTGTTGGCCCACCCTGTGTATATGCCTTGTTTCCCTTTAAAATATGCAGTTACATCCAATCTGTTCCTTACTTGACCTCCTACTTACCGGGGATGTTGTTACATTTAACGGAAAAAGTTTCAACAATACTAATTGAGTCTCTTGACTTAAGTTTCTACCCTCTAACGAGTATATTATGTCCGGTATAAAACTGAAATTAACCTTAATAAAAACAAGATCTTTAACTACACATGCACTTTTTAACAACTCTTTACTTTCCACAATACACCGCGAATCGTCATCTAAATCCAAAGTCAATTCTTTAATCGCTTCGAAAAGTTCTGCGTAGAATATTGCGGCCTTAATCCATGTTCCCCACCGGGTAATTATAGGTTCTGGAGGTAAACTAACTCCTGGTAATCTCTTCCTATACATCTGCACTCTTAGAGGTGCTTTTAGAAACACTTTTTTTACATTCGAAATTAATTTATTTACTAAGGGATATTCAGCTCTGACGGTTTCTGCGACTCGGTATTTTCCATGGATAATTCACCTCACTTTTATTGAACCAATCAAAACGCTCATTTTCATAGCAAACACCTTGGTAACGGTCGTCTTACCCGATAAGACTACCGCTAGCTCGAAAAGACGCTTTCGAAAAGACGCTTGTAGCTTTTTTACTTAAATAAAAAATTAGTAACACCTCTAACTTGTATATTTACCTTTATCAGACGGCCTTCATTTTTATGTTCAGTAAATTATCCAATAAAATACACCTCTAGAGGCGGTTTCTTATCTTCATACCTTCGTTTTTCACTCGAAACTAGATTTTCCAAGAAAATTTTCACTCAATGTAATTTTTACTTATAACCAAAGATAAGACCCTCGAGCTAAAGCTCTCGGGATCATATCAGATTATAAGTAAAAATTACATTTCGTAAAAGTTTGTCAGAAAATCGATTTCTTGTTAAAAACATCGGTATTACCGATAAGACGCCTCCTCTATCGGTATATTACTGTTGAAACGACAAGTCACATGCACCATATTGGGGTAAAAGATTCTTAAGCTTTGGCCTACTTTTACCATATACGGTGCTATATCAGACAAAGGCACTAAAAACTTCTCATCTTGGACTGAATTTGATAAGAAAAAGCTCGATAGGGACTGCTGAATAAATTAGGTTACGGTCACATTATTAGTTTTGTCCACCTGCTTAGAAGCTATTGAATATGGGTTTGTTGCTTTATCTTTTTAAAGTGTTCCAATTATAAGTTGTGCGATATATCTGCCACAAGCATCTGTGCTTTCATCAACAATCGTAAAAATTTTTATCACCCAGTAAAGCTCAAATTTCTTCTAAAACGGTTTCGTATACTGAATGGACATTATTCTTTCTAAGCGTGGATTCGTCAGGAATGGTTTGTTGACAATATTTTTTTCAAAAATCCTCTAAATTGCGGATTTTGCAATTAAAGAACAGAGCTTTGCAATAGTCAAAAATCATGAAAAGAAAAAATACTCGTAAAATTCCTTAAATTAATTCATAGATGTCGCGATGCTTTCAAGTTTATGAGTTTGGCGTCTTAGACGTCGAGTTGCGTTGAAATAAAAATCGAATTAGGAATAAAATTATCTCATAATTAAATATATTTATAAAAAAAAAGTAACGTTACATGTCTCGGAATTCTCCTACTTAATACCATTTTACCTCTAAAAGACCCCAGAAAACCCTTGGAAAAAAATTTTCAGCGGCCCGATTAGGTAAACACATCTCTTCAAATTAGAACACGTTGTAGAGCCGTTCAGGAGAGGCCAATCCTTTTCTAAATAGTTTACAAAAAATTCAGAATGCTCGGCTTTGCTTTAACTTTAATGTGCGCAAGTTTGACCACATCACTCACTCGCTGAATGAGTCAGGAGCTCACTATCCACGAACATTTTATACTTTATCTATCTCACACTGTTTTTAAATTTGGGCTTAATCATTTCCCCAAATATCTTTTTAATAAGCTTATTCAGGATATTGATCTGCATGATCTACACACACGTTACCGTGATTCTTACGCAATGCCCAGGCTTGTTTTCAGCGTTCGTTTAGTTACACCGTAGTAACTATTTTTGATTCTCTGCGCACAAACGTCGGAATGGCTCCTGGTTCTACCGCGTTCTGTAAGGGCGTTAGGGACCATCTACTTGCGGGTCGCTCCTTGGACTAAGGGTCGCGCGCATCCTCTTTGCTGTAATTCGTATACAATGTGCATATTTTGTTTTTTGTCCTCACTTAATTGCTTAGATTAATTAATGTAATAATTATTTACATCCAGCAGGTATTAGTTAAGGCCTATATTATAACGAGTGATTATTAATTATTTTGCTCAAGGGCGGCTGTGACCCAGTTTACATAGTGTAGCAGTAGCGCGTAGATTAAATCATAGGGCGAATTTGCAAGAAAGCAGCGTTGTCACGTTGAAAACCTAAAATAATGTTTTTTGACGGTATGTAATATAAAATCCTGAGCTATCTTACTTTGAAAGCCTACTTTATATGGCCGCCTCCTACTTCTCGACACCTTCTAATGTTTCTTCTTACCCTCAGAGACACATAAACCAATACGTTTGGAGAATTATTAATTTCGGCAATTTTTTCTGAAATCCTTCGTTTAAGATCATTTATATCCTCAATTGGTGTTCGATAAATGGAGTTTTTTATAAAAGGCCACAAGAAGAAATCGCAGGAACGAGGTGGCCATATTTGTTGCGTATTTCGGCTTATAACTCTGTTTTCAAAAAATTCACTTAAAAAATTTAAATTTTCTCTGGTTACATGAGGTATAGCGCCATCTTGTTGGAAGTAACCTTCCCGCAATTCATCATCGTGAAGCTCATTAATAAATGTTGTCAGAATTTCGATCCGATATCTCTCAGCTGTAATTGTGCCATCAAAGTAAATTGGGCCTACTATTCTTCTAGAACTAATTGCTGCCCACACACCAACTTTTTGAGGATGAAGAGGCCTTTCTACAAAAACATGCGTATTTTGCGTATTCCACATTCGCATATTTTGTGAATTAACATAGCCTGATAAATAAAAATAAGCCTCATCGGTAAAAAATGTTTTTTCAAAAGCACCACTATTTTCTTCTTGAAAAATGTTTAAAAACCATTCACAAAAATTAAGTCTTTGGGGAACGTCATTGGGAAGGAGTTCATGAATAGCCGTAACACGATAAGGGTATAGATGCAGATCCTTTTTCAAAAGTGTTTGACATGTACTGTAGCATAAATCCGTTTGCTGAATTTGTTGAGATAAATGCCTAATAGAAGTTGAAGGATTATTTTCCATAATTTGTCGCGCTTCTTCAATAACCTCATTCGATCGTTTCGTTGGTCTTCCAGCCCCTTTTTTATGTTGAACAGAACCAGTCTGACGAAATTTATCAATTAGGTATTGTGACCCAGTACGAAAATTATGAAAGGTCACCGCAACATCAGGAAACTCGGTTCGAAATTCATCAAAGCAGTCATGCATAGAGTAATTCCACACACCGCCTATTTTGTTTCCATTTCTAAAAAAACTTTCAACAATAAAAATTTTTTGTGCTTCACTAAACATTTTTACTGTAGAACTTTCAATCCGGCAACAAAGCTTCACCAAAACTTGATACGCTGAAAAATAAAAAAAAAATTAAAAATTAAATCATATCCTGCAAATAGCACTTTATAATAGTCAAAAGACGACTCCCCGGAGAAATATTAGTTAAAGCAATAGTAACCTACCTTCAAATAACTGCAAAAATTACAAAATTTCTCCAATTTTTAAACTTTACAAATACACAAATTCAAATAAGACGTAAATGTCATAAAACAATCATGTCATCTTATCTACGCAGTACGGCCATGATGCTTTTAAAATGCATGGCCTCCCTTGAGCAAAATAATTAAAAATCACTCGTTATATATTATTACATTTCTTGTAATAGTTCCAGCAATATTGTAATATTTGCTTTAATTCCTGCTTTAATGGGCCACCCGTACCTCAATATTATATTACTATGTATTTGTTGCAGGCCAAATTTGCCGATATTAAATAATAGTAATTTATTTTTAAACTCACCCTTCTTCATAAAACTAATTCTTTAATTGATAAAAATCAAGACAGATACTTCCTTCAGAGCCTCCTTGCTCAAACAATAAATATATACTTGTTAATTATTATTAATCTATATGGGTCTTTCTGCTAAAACCAATCCATTATAAAGGCATTAGTTTCATGCTTGAAGGCTAAAAACACGAAACCAATGGTAACAGACACTTTGACGATATGACATATTAAGGGTTAGAGAAACTTCTTCAGTCCCTTAAATTTATCCTTATTAAATCAGGAGCGTTGTGTGGAAGGCCAACTTTCTTCATATTGTCCTAATTAAAGACATTTAATTAGCCGTCCTTAGTTTATTGTTGTTATTATTGTCACATGTCAAAGCTGCCAAGTAAATCTAAAATTCCATAAAACTCTGTCTGTCAAACTTACCCGCCTTTTTGGAAGGAGAAAAACCTTTCTCTTAGATCACTTTGGTTCCTGCAGTGGTGCGATTTGGACCATTGGCGCTATTTTCGCCACTTTAGTGAGGAGTTTATGGGCCCAAGCATTTTATCGGTGGCCAAGTTTATTCAGCGCCGAAAGCTTTTTTGCTTTTCTTTTTTTTTTTTTTATGATAAGGCATAGCACTACAGGATAAATCCTTTATGGCGCTCTAGGAGCGGTGCGTGTGCGCAGGAAACGATTCATGTTGGTCTTGAATCTTTGAAGATTATACTCGTTGGGGAACACGATCTCAGGGAGGTCGTTCCAGAGTGATGACGTTCTCCAGATGAAAGAATTTTGAAACAGTGTCGTTCGAGGGACACTAAGCTGAACCACGTACTGGTGGGCTGCAGTGGCTCGTCGTGTATTTCTACCATGCACTGCTCTAGATGGTATCAAGCGGGCAACCTCAGTTGAACACTTGCTATGAAAATATTTGTAAAATAGACTCAAGCTGTTTTAATTGCTTCGGGTTTCTCCCCAAATTTCAATTTATTTTCTACGAGAAAGGCCAACTACCACCTCAGGTGAGTTTTAGATCATAACTTCTGCTTTGCTTTTTATAATGTTAAATAGGTTTTAAGTATCATTTATTTCTTACCATTCACGTCATATTGTAGCCAGCCATTGCATGCTTTGCTTTTGTTTCAGGCCTTAATTTACGTTACTGCTTTCTTTAATCCCGCTTTTTGGTGTTCTTCACCTCTTCTGTCCTGCTTTCCTGCCTACCCTGGGCATACGCTTATGTTATTTTGGACTGTATGATCCTGCTTTTAACTCTGCTGTTTGTGGCATACCGCTGAGGAGTCCTCGAAGGCCTGGCGATACCTAGAGGCTAACTCGAGCCAGTCTCTCTAGTTGCAGTGCCAGTGGAATGGAGTTTGGCTAAACATCAGGTTTTTATATTTGTCTGTGCTGTTTAACTACTAGTAAAACAGATCTAAAACGTGCTTAGGTCGTGGAAATCCACTCTGGTACTCCACCTTTAACCCGCAATTATCTCAACAACACAGAAATTATAATATAGTTTATAATTTTGTGACAATAATGTCATTTGCTTTCTAAATTCACTATTTTACCTATACCGCCTTAATTTAAAATCACGTTTTCAGTTTTTATTTTCGCTTAACCGCACATTTGCTTTCTGTAAACTTTTAAAAGTCAGCTGGTTGGAGCAGTACCATATATTTTATTTCGGTATTCTTAATCTTAAAAGATGCTTCAAGACAGGATGATAGATAGGAACGATTTACGATTTATAAAGAACCTATACATGAATCAAACAGCATCGGTGAAGGTGGGAAGTGACACTACACAGAAATTCCCGATAGAGAGAGGAGTAAGACAGGGTTGCGTTCTGTCCCCCCTACTCTTCAACCTATACTCTGAAGCAATCTTTGAAAATGCCTTGAAAGATACTGAGGACGGAATTAAAATTAATGGGCAGATTGTCAACTACCTACGCTACGCAGATGACACGGTCATAATAGCAGATGGTCAAGAAGCATTACAACGCCTCATAGACAGATTATCTACCGAAGGTGAACGACTAGGTCTAAAGATCAACATAGACAAAACGAGGGTGATGACAGTAGGCAGAACAGCCGATATGTAACTGAATATCACAGTGAATGGCAAGAAAATCAAACAAGTCGCTAAGTTTAGGTACCTCGGGAGCTGGATAACTAATGACCTGGACCCAGACGTGGAAATACGAAGCAGAATTGAACAAGCCAGGGTAACATTCATGAATATGAGAGCTCTTCTCAGCAACAACAGTCTTAATTTGACATCACGGTACCGTTTTGTAAAATGCTACATTTACTCTGTGCTGCTGTATGGAGCAGAGACATGGACAATAAAGGCCAATACCATGAACCGACTGGAAGCCTTGAAATGTGGGTATTCAGAAGAATGCTAAAAATTCCGTGTACGGATTATGTGTCGAACGATGACGTTCTAAATAGAATGGGAAGAGAAAGAGAACTACTACAACTAGTGAAAAGGAGAAAGGCTGCATACCTGAGTCATATTTTCAGAAATTCCAAGTACCAATTCCTAAAGTTGATCATGGAGGGAAAGATCGAGGGAAAGAGAGGCATCGGGAGAAAGAAATATTCGTGACTAAAGAACATAAGAGACTGGACAAACCTCGATGCCCATACACTTTTCAGAGCCGCGCAAGATCGAAACGAATATGCCAGAATTGTCGCCAACATTCAATGATTGGATGAGGCACCTTAAGAAGAAGATTCTTAATCGTTTTCTTCGGTTCGACTTGTAAGTTATGTAAGGAGTATAAATAGTTAAATAGTCCCCTTTTATTTTTGTATTTAGTATTACCCCGTATATTCGGTTCATGCTGAAGCCCTTCTATTCACTTTATTTATGATCAATTCGATGACTTATTTGGGTTTGTCAGAATATAATATTATTTCTAAATAGACTTTAGAGTTTAGTCTGGTGTTTCCTTGATATCCGTAACGTTTCTTGTTTTATTAGTTTAAGTTAGTCTTGTTGTCTCGACTCAAGAGCCCCAAGACAGGTGGCGCACCCCCTTTAGTTTTACCCACACCACTCGCCGGCCATCTGAGCTAGTCACGAGTCGGCCGCAGCCCTAAAGACAACAGCATTTGCTCATTTAAGCGTCACCTGATCTCTTCTCTTTTGCCGTTTTTTTTTTATTCTTAAAAACTTAATTAATGGATTAAAAATTTATCTTTCCTAATTAACATCCTCTTGTTTAAAATTAAAATCCTTTTCTTTATATATAAAATACGAGTAACGAAAATTGCAGTAACATATTGTTGCTGATTTTTAATAAGGACATTATTATTATTATTATTAAATCCTAACCTACATTATTTCAAGTAATAACAGAGAAAATGCTTAAAAGACCCCCAACAATCCGTTGGTGTAGTATAGTGCATTGGTTTTTATAACGGTATTTCTATGGGAAAAGACACCTCCGATCAAATTCAAGAACTTAGTTGATATTCCAAATTGGTAAAAATACACTGGACCAAAAAATTAACCCGATGGAAAAAATTTTGCTTCAATTCAATCTTAAATAATTTTTAAGTTTTTTTACCAAGTTCGACAATTTTTTGACATGTTGCGGATGCTGTCGTCTTCATCGTGTTCTGATGTAATTTTTTCACGAACAGTGTGAATGGATATGTTGACATACAGGGTAGCACAAGAAATTGCATTTTATGCTCAATTTCTGAACATCCTGTGGAAAAATTTAGGAACTGATTGATGTTCCTTTGTACGACATTTTTAAGTCCCATCTTTTTTTAACAACTTGTTTTTCGATTCATATCGATATCTGTCATAATAAAGGAAAAACACAGGTTTAAAGGAAATAATGGAATAATCCTTTAATAGCAACAAAAAATTAAAAAACAACATGGGCAATTGGGCAATAGTGGTATTAAGATTATTTTATTAAAATCTAGTATTTTCTCCATGATATTTGCAAAATGTATAACACAGCGACACACGACAGCGATTGTCGACCGGCCAGAATCATACGAATTCCAAAGAAGTTATAGTAAATTAGGTTTTAGTTCTAAGAGATGCTCTAAGTTACTTTTTAGTATTCTATGTTTAGGTATTCTCAAAAAACTAATCCGTAAAACATATAAATTTTACATTTAGTAATTCGGCTTTATTCCTTAGTAACTATTTTTTTTAATCCCTAGGAAATACACACAATTGTCTTAAATTTATTTTATTTTCAACTACAAATTTTATTTTCGCTGTGCTACTACTATCCCCCCCCCCCCCCCCATCAACACCCGAAAAGGTCTTATAACAATCTCTGCTTAAACAGTTCCCTCAGGCAAAAATTCCCCACTAAAATCTTAAGTGTTTATAATTCAAAAGACAAAAAGCGTGTTTGCAAAGAAGTAGGAACACCTGTTCCATAATGCACGACTTTTTAAGCAGTTTATTGTTGTACGGGGCTCATGTTGCTGCGAGAAAGAGGCATTCATAACATCGTGGAGATCAAGAGGTGCTTCATATTAGCCATAGACGGAGATGTAAATTGTTAGCTATAATTTTATTTTAAGTAAATTTGTAGAGGTTAATTCAGGTTAAATTAATTAAATTAATATATTATTTTGATTCTAGATTCTAGGGTTTTTTCTTATATTTGCAATTATAATAAGCATGGCCAATCTGCTAGTCAACGATACTGTGAAAAAAAAAATGCACATGTTTTGTAATATTTTTATATACCTACAAACTCAAAATATATAAGTTTAATCCAAACACCACTATATAAAATTAATAACAGGGCCTAACCAAAAACTACTTTATTATTGTATTTGATAACGAGCCACTAATATTATTATTATTTATGAAAACTTAAACAAATTACTTTGTATGGAGTGTTTCAATGGATTCAATCTTTGTTAAACAACAACTATAAAACTATATCTTTGACACAAGAAACATCTAATTCTAGTATATCTTTCCAATATTCTGAAATTTCGTTTTGGCGGGATTCAGACGGGTCTTCCATTTCGAGAGCTTTTTTTCTAACTGATTAATATGGCTCTGCATCCCTGTAATGACAAGCAACAGTTGCTTAGAGGTAGTCGTAATTGCAGTATCGTCGGCGAACAGGTATAGCTGGGTCTGTCTACTTCCCACCCATAGCTATTTGAAACACTGCATTTCTCCAAACTTGTGAATATCATTAGAGCTGCCTCTATTTCTTTATGGCCTCTTAGTATTAACTCTACAGTTCATTTTATCCATCGTCCATTCATCCATCTGATCTATGAGCTATATATCTAGCCCGTTGCCATTTCAACTGGTCATATTTGTGTACTATCTTGTCCATTTATTAGTTTTTTTTCTTCATCAGCCTCACCTCCAGCATTCACCTTGCGTGTGCTCCTTGCGTCTGCTCGATTTTTTGCGAATTCTTTTCCATAGGATGCCAGTTCTTACTAGGGTTGAAAGTCGTCCCCGTTTATATCTACATTCAGTCCTCGGCGTTCTCGCAATATAGCAAAATTCTTGGCGATAATCGTAACCATAACCTATCTCCCTTCAATATGGCATGCGAGGTATAGTGTTCACTTCCCATTGAGACATGGTGCCACGGTGACGTGCGAGCAGCAAGCAGCAAGCAGCAAGTTCTTTCGACGAGTAAAGCTGGATTTATAAACTCGAAAAGTTGGCGAGGTTGAGGTTCAGTTGGTGTTGGAAATAGGAGTTCAATTTAAACTAAAGGGAACACTCAGTTCTATTTACACACTCGTTCATGTTGTTCACGTAAAGCTCATGTAAGGTTCGAAAACTTCCCGGGTAGTTCGAAATAATCAATTTTTATGCTCGGAATTCGGAATACCTAACCTCACAACTTGACCATAACTTCAACCTCACCAACTTTTTGAGTTTATAAATCCACCTTAATAGTGTATTTATATATGTTCGTTCATGTCATGAATAAAATGTCTAATGTTTTTTTTCGTGAAACCTAAAGGTACGTCCAGACTTATAACAAAACCTCGTATCGCAACACCGTCGCGAACCTCGTCGCATGTAGTCTGGATGGCATTTCGTAACCTCAGCACGTGACGTCGTCGCGTTTACTGCGTGTCATCAGTCCGTTACCTGTCTTAGCGATATTTTGGCGTCGCATCAAGGGGATGCCATGTGGCTTGGTTCGCCAAGTCTGAAGAGGACCGAGTATAATCGGAGCGTTTTAACATATAAATGCATGCTGACTATTTTTATTAAAATGAGCGGAACGCATTTAAGTTCGCCCCGTCCGAAAAATGTTCGTAATGCAGTCGGCTCGTCACGGGGTTTTGTCAGAAGTCTCGACGCACCTTAATATTTAAAAATATTTATATCGCTGGTCGAATTCTGAACCATTCATTTTAAACCAGTATCCTTGAAATATCAAAAACTTTCGACGGCGGCGAATTTTAAAACTTTTATAGCTTGTCCTCGCAAGGTCCTTTCAAAGCATAGTTCTCACATGCACATGTAGTAACAGGAAATGCGTATTGGCCATAGACTCTACGATTTTAGGTTATTGGCTATGTTCCAATTTATGGGAATATTGCTTTCCAAATGCACTCCATCCTTGATTAATTTTTCTTCTTATTTCATTAATTTATTTTGTTCATGATATCTTGCTTTGCTGTAATCAAGTTATACCAAGATATCAACAATTATTGTAGTGAAAAAAGATCATAAAAAAAAAATTAAATTAAAAACGTTTTATTACAGTGTCTCGTGCATTCTAATTCCGATGATACGAGGACAATGCGGGGTCACTGATTGATTAGATTATGCTTTGACACCCAGTTTTCTTCAAATTCTGACTAATCAGAACATCGTCGGAAGATCGTGCCATCTGACATTGGATGCATGAGATTCTACCTCTAGTCTTTTCAAATAAGTCTTTTAACTTTAGAATAGTTTGGCTGTTAATCATTCTTAGATTGTCAAAATTTGATCAAACTTTTTTGATATTATCGTCTTAAGCCGGTCTTAAATTATGTGTTTCACAACTTTGTCCTCAGTATTACATGATTGAAACCTCTTTTCGAACTGTCGTGCTAGCTAATGGAATTTGGGAATACAATAAGCGTTTATAATTAAAGGATTTCTCAGATTTAGCAGTATTTCCAAGAGATGTTCATGCGGGCGTGGCTCACAAAAAAGATGCTGGCAGACCAACTATTCTTAAAGAAGAAACAGTTTATCTCATTCGTCAACGTATAAAACAAGCGCCTGCAAACCCTTTACAATGCCTAGTCCAAGAAATTCAACTTTCTTATGGAACACGTCAAGCGATTGTAAAGAAGAAATTGGACATGCATCCATATAAGGTGCAATCATATCAACCCCTTTTGCCGACAAACCACGCTAGAAATGTTGCGTATTACCATTGGTCTGTCAATAATTAAATGAATGATGACCTATAAAACATAACATTTTTTTCTGACTAACGTTGGTTTGGTCTTTAGGGGTACAATAATTCTTATACTATGAGAATGTTAGCTACTGGCACTCCGCATATGTTTGTTCAATCTTCACTGCATGCTCAACAAATTGTATCGCGTAGAAGAATAATTGGGCCCATTTTTTTTTCCTGTCAATGAAGAGAATTACAGAAACAATATTTTGAATGAATTACTATCAAGAATCAATCCTAAATCCTTTATTTTTAACTGTTTTAATTTTCAAGTTATTTATTTTAAAATCTTGTAAGTTATTATTTTCCAATCTTCCTATTTTTTAATATAAACATTTATTCTCATTTAAAAATAAATCATTATAATTACACCATTTTTAAATTATTTTAAGATCATTTTTCATAGATTCAATATTGTTAACTTCATTTCCATTATAAAATATACCAATATCTTCAGCGTATAATGAAATTTCACAAACTAAATTTAAATGAATAATGTCATTTATATAAATCATCACTTACCCTATTATAATAGGGGTGGTCCCAAGACTGACCCTTGAGGAACTCCATATTTTACTAAATTTCTATTACTTTAAATTCCGTTGATTTGCGTAATTTGATACCTCTGTTTTAGATAATTTTAAAATAATTTAAAAAAATTTCTTTTACACCTATATTATTCAGTTTTTCAAGAAGAATAATATGACTCACTGCATGCGGCTTTACGAAAATCTAAAAATAAACTAATACTTTTTTTTTATCTAGCTCGCTATAAATAAATTCTTATAATTGTATAACTGCAATGTCCGTATTTCTTTTCTTTTGAACTCCGTGTTGGTTCTCGCCAATAAAATGTTTATTGTTTAAAAAACATAGTAACCGTTCATGTAAGATTTTTTCAAAAACTTTTGACGAAATTGGTAAAATAGAAATATATCTGTAACTACTTAAATCACTTTTATCATCAGACTTATATACTGGGGTAATTCTAGCAATTTTTAGTTCTATAGGGAATATTCCAGATTTGATGCATTTATTAATTAATAAAACTATATAAGGACTAACAGTATTCTCAATTATTTTGTTAATGTTTTGTTTTCTTGATGTACATAATTGCTAAATTATTTTCCTTGGTATAATTTTTTTTTAAATCTGTTCATTAGGCTGTTATATTTATTAATAATCTTTTCAGCTATGCTAGTAAAATGATCATTAAAAATATTTGATTGTTTTGCTTATAGGCATCGTGACTATAGATCCGACACGCCATTCATAAATGTTATAAAATTGTGATGCCAAAATCGTTTGGTGGCAAGACGTTGTGAGGAGCTAGGTGGGGTCGGGAGTGGGGATTATGCTGCCTTTACATATTGCATGCGACAGAACTCCAGGAAAACAACATCCGCTATGCCGAGTATTGCCGAGTCGATGCGGATGGCCACAAAAATGATGGAGTCTGGGCGGATCTCTTATTGCTGCGTTGCCATACAACAGATTTTTACAAGGTTTTAGGCAATGTTATATATTTCCTACATCATGTTAATCTAGTTAATCATAGAAGATATTACTTTTAACAGAGTAAGCCCAGAAAACTACGTTTTCTGTGGCGTAAGTCTAGCAAACCAAGTGGAGGGGAGCAGCTTGCATGTTGATTTACTTTACACTGGAATACATTGATGACAACACGTTTATTTGTTATTGTTCGGTCTAATAGTTACGATGTCTATGGTTTTGCTTGATCGGATATTTTCCTCCCATTGTTATCAAATTGAATGTACTTATTTATTTACTTTTTTTCTAAGTTATTCATGTCTTTTAAAACATTCCAAATTTTTTTAGAGTTTTCCTCTTCATTTCTTCATGTCTATTTTCATAAAATTTATTTTTATTATATTTTACTAAATTTTTTACTTTAATTTCAATTTGAATAATGTATTTTTAAATAATTATTTAGTGGATCCTTTTTAAATAATTTATATATTTAATTTCGTTCTGAAATAAGATCTGCAAGTCGGTCTGTAAACTAACCTTTACTTAAATTAAAACGGTATTTATACTTATTTATAATTGAATTTTTGTCAATCTCTTCCTTTATAATATTATTTAAAGATTCAAATGTTACATCTGATTCATGCAATAATTTTAATTTATCGTTAAAAGTCTTATTGGTGTTTGTAAAGTTTGTAAATTTAACTTCATATATCTGTATTATAACCTTTTGTTTTTAAGAAAAGTTAGCAATGTTCCTAAATATTATTTTATGGTCCGATAATATATGATCTTTAAGGTTTATATCAACAGACAATTTATAATTACTAATAATATGGTCAATGAGTGAATGTGATTTATTTAAAATTACTCTAGTTGGTATACTTAAGTCATTTAATATTTTAAACCCATTACTATTAAGCATATTTATATAACAAGTAGTGATATTATATTTTTCTACTATATCTACTATGTCAACTAACGCAACATAAATCATTTATAAAGTATTTAGTGTTAGATGATGGTGGATTATAGGTGACACCTATATTAAAATTCAAATCTGGTAAATTTATAATTACTAATTGATTATTTTCAGATATTTTATTAGTTTCTATGTTATAATTTATATTATTTTTTAAATAGATTGCTATACCTCCACCTCTAGTTTCACGACAACAGTGTACAGCGCTGTAACTCCCAATCGAGAAAGTATCACTCTCGTTTGGATACAACCATCAATGTTATTTTTTAAAAGCAATAATTTCACTTCATTCGCTTCTTTTCTTAGACTTCTAATATTAATATACAGGGTCGTTGGTATGTATGGAAACGGTCGATTATTTCTTAAAGTACAACAGCTAGCAAAAAATATTTAAGACAAAAGTTTTAGGGTTTTTTATAGTCTATTGGAGTTTTAAAAAGTTAAGTATACAGGATTAGTCAGAAAGCCGTATACTTAGATATAAAGTTACTTTTTTTTCAATGGAATATCCTATATCTTAGAATATTTTTTGATTTTGCATACAATTACAATTATTTTTTATTAAGTGTATTATAAGTCTAAATCTAATAGTTTCTGAGAAATTGAGTTTTGAAAAATGACATTTTTGAATTTTGACAACTTTTAGCTTTCTAACGGCACGTCTTAGAGTAAAACGGCTTACATTTCCCTATCTTGCATTTTTCATATCTTCCCAAAAATACCAACTTCCGGTTAAACCGAAAGTGCTATATTTCCGGCATTGTGTTACATCCGGTTTAACCGGAAGTTGACACTTTTAGAAAGATAGTTAAAAACTAAGATAGGGATACGTAAGCCGTTTTACTCTAAGACGTACCATTAGAAAGCTAGAAGTTTTCAAAATTCAAAAATATCATTTATTCAAAGGTCGATATCTCGGAAACTATTAAGTTTAGACTTATAATGCACTTATTAAAAAGTAATTGTAATTTTATGTAAAATCCAAAAATGTTCCAAGATATAGGGTGTTCTATTTAAAAAAAAAAGTAACTTAACTTCTCTACGGCTTTCTGACTCCTCCTGTATACTCAATTTTTTAAGTTTTAATAGACTATAAAAAACCCTCAAACTTCTGTCTTGAATATTTTTTGCTAGCTGTTGTACTTTAAGAAATAATCCACCGTTTCCATACATACCAACGACCCTGTATAAGCAATTCATGTTTTCTTGTTCAACTAAAATAAAATATGAATGAATCAGTAGAATAATAAAAGACAAAATGAAATATCACATATAGAATTCCTTTGTCAAATTACTACTTCTCAAATCATCTTCTGTATTTACTATTATAACTTATGAGTTTTGAGTTTTTCTTAAAAAAATTGTTTAATTTTTAACCTTGCATATCTAAAGTTTAGTTTTTATTTTTTTTTGTCTTGCCAGTCTTAGTAGATTTTGTTGTTCTTGAGACAATTCTTCATTAGAGTAAATTATCCTTTTATCACCTTGTATACCTAATTGATTAGAAAATACAACTTCTTTATTTTTTCTCATTTGTAGAGTATTGTTTTTAATTTACTTGTTCTTTAGATTTATCAATATCGGCGAAACTTTATTTTTACTCTTTAATAATTTGATTATATCTTCAATATTTTCTTTTTCTACTGTAATTCCAATATGGTATGGTAGATTAATCGTTGGCTTCAAATTTGTTTCCACTATTTCAAACCCAGAAATGATTAGATTTATATTTTTTTTGTTCTTGTTGAAATCTATGAATTTTTTTATTCTACTTTAACATATCCTGTTTTAATTTAATATTTTCTGTTTTAACCTTTCCTAATTCTTCTGTTAAAATTTGAATACTTTTTGTAGCTTCCCTCTATAATACAAATTGATAGTTTATATAGTCCATTGAGTTCTTCATTTCATTTAAGATACATATATTTTTAACTAACCTGATTTTTCATTTTGAAGTTTTTAAGAAAATCATTATATTTTATATGCGATGGATATTTTGTTGGTAAAAATTTTTCATCTGTTCCTATTTCTTCTGCTGTGATTGAACATTTTGACTTCGACTTTTCATTTCGACATAAAGAACTATCTAATTTTTACACAGTTTTACCTTTCTTGGCAGTTTGTCTTTTTACAGTCATAATTATTACATACAAATTTTGAAGGTAGACCTCTAATAATTGCGTCTTTGCAAGAATATTTTAGCTTACGTAATTTCTAGCTTTCGATTTTGTTTTCGTCAGTTTTACCTCAAAATTAAAGTATTCTTGAATGAGTATTTTGACAGCTTTTTACCTATTGGTGGTAATTTTGAACGTTTGATATCAAGGTCGTAGTATAGCTCTAGCGTCAAAATACAATTAAATTAAATAGAAACTAATAAACAAAATAGGGAAATTTCATACGTGGTCATAGAAATATTAAATTTAGAAAGTTAGCATCACTGATTCTACGAGTTTTTGACGAGATGCGGTCGATTGAGTGGCTTACACTCTCGCAGTGCGTTGTGGGTCGACTCGCTAGCATAGAGTAAATTTATAGATATTGTATCGTGATTTCCGCTGACCGAGAAGCGCTGTTCACTGTCGCGTCCATTCATCTTTGAACACAACTACACGAACTGCTTATTTGTGTTTGTGAAGTTTGTGTATTATTTTGTGATGTGGCAAAAAGATTCATTATTGCTTGGTGTGCAAGATATTGTAAAAAAATGTTTAGTGTATACCCTTAAGGAGAAAAGGGCTGATATTTCGACAGGTAAGCCTACCCCAGAAATTAGTAACAAAAGTTGGGCTATTTATCACTTTAGAGTTTGGTGTAACAAAGCAAAGATAAATTTTGATACAAACAACAACATTGTGAATGTTGTAGAGCATTATTAGTTACAATAAATAGCGAATTTTTTTAACTTTTGGTTAAGAAAATACTTAAATTGACTCTGATTAGGTAATTGGCTATAGGATAGGTTACTTCTAGTTAGTTCAGGCCATTTCAAAAGTGCTTTTGTTGTGTTTTTGTTTAAAAATGTAGATTACTTGTTATAAAGGAAGTCAAACTTGAGGTCAGAAAAACTGAGTCTTCTATAACAAAAAATTAACAAAATCCGCACTTTTCTGTTAAAAATAGGTAAAGTCGGCAAAATGAATGTTTATCCGTGCCTCATAGATCAACGATCAAGATGATGATTTACAACTCCCCATCTGTATTTTTTTTAGCCTTTAGAGTGAATAGAAACATAATAGAGCATCTCCGAGCTTACACAATACGTCTCGAATTCAAACTAACGTGCCAGACAAAGACAAAGTTTATATGCAGAGTTGTCATGTCATTTGGTTTCAAATTCATCGTTTTAATTTCGTTGATTTTGATCTGTCAACTTTAATTTGTTTTTAAATGTTTTGTGCCTTATAGGTTAATTCAATCCTAAAGACTGTTCTTTTCAGAGCTATTTCATCGTACTTTTCTGCTGGTGGTAACTATTTATGAATATTTATTATTATTTATTCATTTTGAACGCTAGACACTAAAATTTTAACGTTTAGGAATTTAGACTTTGTTTTGAAGTCTCAAATCTCATAATTTTGATTAGTTCATATGGTTCTAGTTACGTTCAAAAACGACTAGACTGGCTTCTAATATACGAAGTGGCTTTAACAGACGATTCAGCACCGGAGCGGTCTTTTTCGATGGCAGCAAAACATTTGATAAGGTCTGGGACGACGGACTCATTTCAAAGTTAATAAGGTCAGGAATACCAGACTAGCTAATAAAGGTTATCTTAATATTTTAAGTGAGTTGGGATTTATGTCATTAATTAATAAACCTACGAGAATACAAAATGAATCTAAATAGTGTATAGACCATATATTTCTTAAAAGCTGTGAAAGTGCGAATATAAGGTCTTTTATTATAAATACAGACTTAACCGACCACTTCCCTGTTGTTGCCCTAATAGAATGTGAAAAGCTAAAACAAGAAAATCGAGCATATGTGACAAAAAAATTCAAAATAAATGAAAATGAACTGCTCAATTACACTAAAAATGAAAATTGGGAGAAAATCTACAACTGTACAAATGCCGAAGAGGGCACCAACTACCTAATAGAAAAAATAAAAAAAGGATTAGAACAATCTAAAATAGAAATACAGTATAAAACTAAATGTAAGAAGCGAAACCCGTGGATAACTTTGGGGCTGATGAAATCTATTGAAAATAAACAAAAATTATATAGAGACTACAAAGATGATTCTGGAAACAATGGAAAAGAAACGAAGTATAAAAATTTTAAGAATAAATTGAATAAATTGATATTCAAAACAAAGTCGGATTATTTGAAACTAGAAGTGGAAAAAAATAAAGGGGACAGCAAAACTCTATGGAAGTCGGTAAATAAATTTACAGGTAAGTACCGGGAAAAAAACGATATTACAGAAATAAAAGTAGAAAATAAGGTAATTAGTATTAAACATATAAAAAATTTTGGGAATACATCTGAACATACACCAGAAAGGACATAGTTTTGTTTTGACAATTCTAAGGAGAAGCAATTTCATTTAATTTAATTTACATAAAATCTAATCCACCACAACAATATACATGTCCCCTCACTAAGTCAGTCTCATTTTAAATTAGGAATTAATTTCTTCTTTTACAACATGTGCTAATTTCAACATTCTTAAATCACTGTATTATGATTAGGGTCTTTTATCCTACTTGCGTTTAAATCATCTCCTACCATTACATAGAGATACTTCGTCCTTACAATAAGCTGCTGTCTATTCCAATGGTTGCATAATCTGCATTTCATTGTATTTTATTGTTGAATCACCCATTGTTCTCCCAACTGTTTTACTACTTTTCATAACAAAATTTCTTAAATGATTAGTTGCTGAAGATGACTTTCCCTAAAGTCGAAACTAGTACAACAACTTTAAGAAATTTATTTTAATTCTTCATCATTTCATGTATTTTCATAACCCTTGTTTTCTACCCTAGAGGGGCAAATAAAGTTATTTGGTGGTAAAGACAGACCTTTATTTCTATTTACAATCTCGCCACAGAACATGGACTACTTCTTAAATCTTGAACTATATCTGTTTGCTGACGATACCGCGCAGGCGTGTAACTACAGGGGGGCCTAGGGGAACCGGGCCCCCCCCCCAGACGTCGCTAGGCCCCCCCCCCAGAAAAAGGCTCGAGCTTCGCTCTGGGGATCTAATCAGAATAAACATGTCCAAATTCAACTCGAAAAATTTCCAAAAAAAGTTTTCGTGGCAGCTGAAAAATCTAACCGATAAAAAAACGAGGTCTTGTGATATTACTGTTGATTATTGACCAAATTTGTTAAAATTTGGGCGGGGTCCAAAAAAAATTTTGCCTACGGCGCATTTCGCCTGCGGCGGACTCTCCACCGGCCCGCATCTACACGAGCCGCCACTACAAGTCACAATAACAGGCCCTCCGTAGGCCACCACCAGGTCAGATTGCTAGTTACGTCACTGATACCGCGCCAAACAGCCAAGGTTGGTAGTCTCAAAGCTACAACGCCACATAAAACTTATCGACGCGTGGCTAGATAAATGAAAAACTCGCCTCAATGACGCCAAAACCCAAGGCATCTACTTTTCGAGAGCCAGAAGCAAATTACCTCAAACGAGATTTGCAAGTCAGGAACACCAGACTAGACTGGCGGAATTATTGATGATACTGTGATAGGTCTATATTTGTTTAATGGTCATCCTAATGGACCCATGTATTTAAACTTTTTACGAAATGATTTACCAGGTTTACTGCCAGACATTGCTCTATATATTAGAAATAGGATGTGGTTTCAGCAAGACGGAGTTCCGTCGCATTTTTCACAGGATGTAAGAAATTACCTTGATGATACCTTTCGCAACCAATGGATCGGTAGAAACGGACCTACACACTGGCCTGCTAGATCGCCCGATCTAACAAAGCTTGACTTTTTTTTTTGGGGACATGTAAAGTAAATTGTTTTTAATAATCCGCCGACAACTGCCATTAAAGCAAAGCAAAGAATTAGAGACGTGTTTGGTAGTATACCACCTGAAATTTGAAGGGAAGTAAATAGATCTTTTCAAGAGCGTATTAATTTATGCACAGATCAAAATGGAAGACATTTTGAATATTTATTGTAGTTTATAATATTAGTTTAGGCATATAATATGTTTAATTGATAAAATAAACGTTCTTTTTACATTTTTACACAACATAATTTACGAAATTTGCAATTATTTTGTAAACGACTGGAAATAACCTACATGTTTGTATTGCAAAAAATATTTGTTTATGAATTCTACGTTACATAAGTTAAAAATATACAGGGTGTTTCATTTATAAATTTTCAGAGAAATGAGTTTTTAATGACTCATTTTTGAAACCTTATTTAGAACACCCTGTATAAAATTTATGAAAAGTCTACAATTCATCGTATCTCTGGACTCCTTGTCATTATTTCTGTACAATGCTGTGATTACCAAAAATGTTTTCAGATTTTTCTTTTGGTTTTTCTTCAGAGCTGCTAAATGTTTTTGTCTTAGTTTTTAACTTATTGCTCTTAAAATACCAAAGCACATTGCATAAATTTATAGATACTACTTATAAAGGATAATAATACAAACCAAAATATGCAAGAAAATACAGGGTGTCCCATTTAAAAAAATTCAACATCACGTTACCACACTTTTTTGGGCAACCCTGTATATGCAAAAATATTTTTCTGATATACACTCTATGATACAGTATAAGCCCGCATATGAATGAAATTTCTAACTTAATTCATTTAGGAGCTATGAAAGCCCGACGCACTGTTGCAGGACCATGTATAACATCTAAACTAAGACAATTATTTCATAAGTTTTATACTATCAGGCAAATACTGTGTAGGCGTTGAGGTGCATCGTAAATAAGTCAACATTTAGAAAAATTCAGACATTTTAAAATAAAGTGCTCCGAATTATGACAAATGCTCCACGCTTTACGATGATTCATACTTTACATAATGACCTACAAATACCAATAAACACTGAACATATAGACAAACTAATTTTATTGACTACTAAAAACCCACTCAAACCATATAGAATATCGAGAGGCTGGCTCACTCCTCCCCAGCTCCCTCCTCTGCCACCACAGTTTCGATCCAGCAATGGCCAAACTAACGATTTAATAGTAACCTCTTCCTCACTGCCCCCCCCCCCTCCTCTACCTCAATAAAATGTAAATTTAGAAATTTGAAATCAACCCCTCTGTTCAAGATCCGCCCAGAAGCAACTCTGTTTAAAAATTGGAATAAAGGTCGAGGATCGATTCAAGAAACGAATATGATCCTATATAGTTTTACCTTTGCTCTTCAGCGTTTCTTAAACTGTGTTCCGCGGAACCCTGGGGTTCCATAATAGATACTTACGTTATAAGTCCGGTAAATCAACTTTTACATTATGAGTGAAATGTTTCGAGACGAGGCGACGAAGGAGCCGAGTCTGGAATTTTGAAACGAATACTGTAAAGGATTTGCCGGACGAATGACGTACAGTATTTTATTTCATACTGTACTGTTGAAAATTATAGTTATGTTTTAAAATTATAATGAAGTTTTACTCTGCGTCGTATATTTGAAAAGTGCTTATATTTACTGGTGGTAACATTGCGTGTTTGACATTGATTAAACTAAAACTTACAAGTTTCTGTCCGGTAAAGAAATTTTTTCGCATTTTATACAGTAATGCACTAGATTAATGACCTCAAAATCGTACAGTAAGGGGTCACTTTACAGCATGGCAACCATTACGGCATAGCAACCATTACTGCATAAAACGTCAATGTCATTCAAAACACAATTTTACAAGAAATAAATTCGTTTATTTTAAATCTTATTACAATAAATATTAAAAGAACAATTATTTAAGTTAGAAAGGGATGCAACTGCTGACCTCGCCGTATTAAGTAGTTGTTGCTGAACATTTTTTTCATTCACCACAATTCACATTCACTCTTCAAATATGATTTTATTTGAATGCTGTCAATAGTCGTCAAACACAAAAAAACATTTTGCTTATATTGCTAACTTACCGAGAAGTCATACTGCTAAGTTTTTGTAGATTTTCTTCAGTAACTATTCTTTTTAGATTTTAATATGAAATGCAAAATAATTAATTACTTACAAAATGCGAAAAAATAGTATACGCACCTCGTCAGAAAAGTGATTTTACTTGACTCGTATGGAAATTAAATTCTAGCTTCGCTCGGATTCAAACTAACCATACTCGTCAAGTAAAGTTCCACTTTTCTAATCTTGATACGTAATGTACTATTACAGGACTAGTCCGGTAAAAAAATTTTACCGGACTTATTGCTGTAAAACCTTATTTTCTGGACTAAATTCAAATATGTAAAGGTGTGTTTTACAATACAGTATGAAATAAAGATCATTTAAGGATTCCGCGGAACTAACATGATTTTTTACTAATGCCTCGACGATATTAAAAAAACAATGAACTATCGAAAGAAATAATCGTTTATTCGAAATACTATGTGAGGACATAGGAAGTGTACATACATCTCTTCTTTTACATACTGAGGTCAGATGGTTATCTCGAGGAAAGATACTAACTCGTATTTTTGAGCTAAGAGACGAGGTGCGTGCTAGTTTTTTAGAACAGAATTTCGAATTGAAAAGTAAAATATTTGATAGAAATTGGCTTCTTAAAATTGCCTATTTAGGCGACATTTTTACTAAGATCAATGAACTGAATTTAACCTTTAAGGGCAAACAAGTAAATTTATCTACTGCCCACGAGAAAATTGTTGCTTTCAAGAAAAAGATAGAATTTCGGAAAAGTTGTATGCGGTCCAACAAATTAGATTGCTTCCGAGCAATAAAAGGTTTTTCAGAAGAAGAAGGGGTTGAAATAGGGAGACATTTATTGAAGAAATTATTCAGCACCTGACAGGGTATGAGTGAAGCTTTTAATCAGTACTTTCCACATGAAGAGCAGATTAAATATCAAAATGAGTTGTGGTTTAAAAACCCATTTATTGCCAATGCACGATCTTCGACCATGTCAGCAGAAGAATACGAGACTTTTATTGAAATGACAGCTGATTCATCGTTGCAAGAAAAATTTAAATGAATGCCGTTAGTGGAGATCTGGTGCAGTTTAAAAAATGAATATCCACAATTGTCGCAAAGACCGTTGACGTTACTACCATTTGCAACTACATATATGTGCGAAACAGGGTTCTTAGCTTATGTGTCGACAAAAAATAAATATCGCAAAGACTTGATGCCGAATCTGATATGAGAATTCAACTTTCATCCATAAAGCCTAATATTAAGTATATCTGCGAATATTTCACTCATGTATAAATTTTCCCATAAGAAACGTTAAAAATAAAAAAATATCAGCGGATATACAACGTTGCCTAGACAACGTTGTATATCCAACACACAACAATCGAACCTATTTGACGAGACAGTTTTTTTTTTTACCTTTTTACTGCGAACGTGATCGTTATTGTTATGAGTTCCCTTCGGGAAATTCATTGCTTTTGAAAAACAAACCCTCTCAACAGATAACGACAAAGATATAATTATGGCATAAATGAAAAAAATATAAATATTATTTACCTAAAAAAAAAAAAAACCCCAACCCGGGTTGTCCGGGGTCGTCCTGGCGAAACGCAACTCCTTAACACTTGAGCCATCAAAGGCTTTACATATTATTCGTCAATTATTCAAGAAGAGTTGCCTTAGGTGCAGCATTGTAAAGCAGTTTGACAACAGTCAGGTTTGGTCGGGCGAAATACTGTATCGTAGATACCTGTTTGTTTGTATTGTTATTATTAAAAAAGTCAAAATGAACCGATTTGGTCATGCACTTAATGAACAAATAGACAAAGAAAAAATTATATTTCATTCTAGAAATATTCTCCCTAAATACCGCTCGTGCATAAAAATTAACCAGATAATTTTCATTCAAGCTTGTTATACTAATTCCACTCGTTCTTCGAACTCGTGGAATTATAAATAACAAGCTTTCATGAAAATTATCGGTAATTTTTAAGCACTCGTGGTATTACCCCCGAATATTTCACTCATGTATAAATTTTCCCATAAGAAACGTTAAAAATAAAAAAATATCAGCGGATATACAACGTTGCCTAGACAACGTTGTATATCCAACACACAACAATCGAACCTATTTGACGAGACAGTTTTTTTTTTACCTTTTTACTGCGAACGTGATCGTTATTGTTATGAGTTCCCTTCGGGAAATTCATTGCTTTTGAAAAACAAACCTTCTTATTATTCAATCAATAATTAGTTAATATTTTTCAATTGTTTGTTGCTATTTGTTAAGTTTTTTTATAAAATAAAAAAAAAATTGTTATTGGATTTCAGTTACAGTTTTAATTATGTTATATGAAATTGAAAATTGTATGACAAAAAAAAATTTTTATATATATTTCATTCTAGAAATATTCTCCCTAAATACCGCTCGTGCATAAAAATTAACCAGATAATTTTCATTCAAGCTTGTTATACTAATTCCACTTGTTCTTCGAACTCGTGGAATTATAAATAACAAGCTTTCATGAAAATTATCGGTAATTTTTAAGCACTCGTGGTATTACCCCCGATAATAAGAAGCAGTCCCACTCATCTCATTAAAATTGAAACTTAAGAGTTCTGCAAATACGTTATTTTATAAATCTTTGAAATAATTTTTTAATGACTTTTTGAAGCCAATAGATATTATTTGAAATAATTGTCTCTTTGATGATGCATTAAAACCTCACTATTGAACCAACCAGTATCAAAAAGATTAGGAAACGCTGCTCTGCAACACTCAAAATGTTCTCATTTTTATCAAACAACCCTTAGTCTTTATTGCGTTAAAGTGATAAAGACCCAAAAATTGACTTACTTAAAGAATATTAAATTATATTCCTTTCATACTTCACAAAAAATACCTTCATCGAATTTTCTGATGTGCTTTTCCGCCAGACCCTTGTAGGCTTTCTCACATGAATATCTCACAGCACGCTACTGATCCCCGCCCTTGTTTATTCCAAATTTTTCCTCGGAGACCTCCCGTTAACGATAAAACTCGCGGCTTTGCCGGGTTAAGCCGCCGCAGAACTCAATTTGCATCGATGAGCCGTGCAGCATCCGTTCAGCGCCTCGAAACGCGACATTCTCTTACATTTTATATGCTTGTTTCCACTTATTTCCGTGCTCTGTTAATGGGTGTTCAAATGGTTCAATTTCCGCTAAAAAAACGAATTATTGTTAAATTTAATCCCAGTTGAATAATCCAATATGGGAGTATAACTTGATAACTATTTCCATTATACCGAGCATTATACACATACAAGGTGACCGTTTAGTGCGGCAAAGTAGAATAGCTCCGTTTGTATTTATTAAACACAAAAATGTTAATATAAAAATTGAATGACAGTAATTGAGTTATAAAGTAAAATTATTTTTGACTCTATAGGGTGGATCAACAAAGAGGAAAAATATTTTTTTTTTTTTTTAATAAAATACCCTGTATATTTTTGCACTTTTAAATTTCCCTCGATATTCCGTGTATTGTGGTAAACATAGTTTTTAATTATTTCGCAATGTTGCCAAGTTATTTAAAAATATTCTTCTTTGGAAGAAGAAACTTGGCACCTTAAAATTTGAAATATAATTGAATTAACTCAAAACATTCGAAACATTCTCGAGTGTATTAAAGATAAAGTCTAATTCAAGACTTTAGACCCTCACAACGTTCGATATTTTGTACAGGGTGTCCTCTACAAACGTGTCAACTTTTCACATTTTAAAATTAATTTACTCTTTTTTTTCAAATGGAACAACCTGTATTTTAATATCTTATCTTGTAGAGCTTTTTGGTGGTAATTCAATTATATTTCAAATTTTAAGGTGCCAAGTTCTTTCTTCCAAAAAAGAATATTTTATATAACTTGGCAATATTGCAAAATAATTAAAAACTATGTTTGCCACGATACGCGGAATATCAAGGGGTATTTTAAAGTCCATCAAAATAATTAGATCCTATTACGTGGTCTCCAATTATGCCTCCCCAGACGTTTAAGCTCCACCTATGTTGCTCGTCAATAGACCTTAGAAAATGTGGATTTTCATCGGCGTAGAAGTGCAAATTATGTCTGTTCACATGACCATTATTGTGGCATGTCGCCTCATCGGTAAACAAAACAATATTAAAAAATCGTACATCCTCTCGAATTTGAGCAAGACCCCAATTACAGAAATTTATTCTATTCTCAAAATCTTGTCCATTAAGTGCTTGATGCAGTTGCACACGATATGGATGGAACTTATTCTTACGCAACATTCTCTTCACAGAAGTTTGACCTAAGACCAACAAATCAGTTATGTCTACTGTACTTCTATGTGGATCTTCATAAACAGATAAACAACAGTTGAATTAATTTTCATCGTTTATCACCGGCTTTATTATTTCATGCTTTTCGTACTTAACTGTCTCAGTTCTATCAAATATAT
The DNA here is from genome assembly GCA_963920685.1 of Polydrusus tereticollis. Lineage (NCBI taxonomy): Eukaryota > Metazoa > Arthropoda > Insecta > Coleoptera > Curculionidae > Polydrusus > Polydrusus tereticollis. The sequence goes on from OY987331.1 coordinate 92,311,690, forward strand.
CCCATCAGTCTTTGAAATGATCTTGCATCTGGATGCGTTCTATCAGGAAACCTCTCGCAGTACACTCGGGATGCCAGAAGACAATTCTTTAAGCATTCTCCAAGGATATAAATCATATCAATTGATTCTTGGTTCGTATACTTCATTTTTACTACAAAATACTTCTTATTGAAGGAAGATACTATGCACAAAATGGCACCAAATGTCACAGGATTTAAAAGTAAAATTACTGACGGCGACGTACCAACGAATAGCAATTGTTTCGATTACTTGGGCCATGCCGCCTACGATTTTTTAAATTTTCTTTGTAAAGTCACGGAAAAACCTTAATATCTCAAAATGATAGCGAAATACATACGGCAAAAATAATATTTTCTGAAAGAGGACACTTTAGGCTTTTCGGCGGCAAAATAATATACTGTATACAGTATATTGTATTTAAGAAAATCAATTAAAATCGAATTGAAAATAGAGATGTTTGAACAAGTATTCTGGACACCCTGTATAATTAAATCGAAAGTGAGGACGGTCTAGGATAAACTAGGCCAGAATTAGATTACATGTAACTTTGTCAGGGAAATTAAGAAGCAGTGGCGGAGATATAACAGTTTAAAAAAAGTATGTTTTTGACTGATTTTTCTTTCTTTAATTCATAACTTGACAACGCTGCATTCGATCTACATACAAATTAAAAGTTGAATACACAACCGATAGAGGCTTTATATGCCACATAAAAAGGTAGGGTATTCCATATAACAAAAATATAGTTTTTGGTATTACTCTTTTTTGAGACACCCTGTATTCTTAAAAATAATTTTAGGTTATAGCAGAGGCGAAACGTTATAAGTTTTATTAAGAAAATTTTTCCATAACTTCAACGGTTTAGCAACTATTGACCGACGCGCCCTTTTTTGGCCCACCCTATATGTGTAAGTAATAGGTACTATAAAATGTCCACATGTATCTTTGGAATTCGTGTAAAACTGAATCTTTTGTTTTTTGATTGTTATTAATCCGACAAAGGTTAGTTAGTTCCCTAAATGTTTATTTAATTTTAAAAAAATATTTCGAAAACATATCGTGGTTGGAGTATTTATATCTTAAAGGTGTATGACGTATCGTTATCTTTAATATCATTGCATCGAAGCAAAATTATCTTGAGCGAGGTCGGGATTCTGATGAATTGAAGCTTGTTGTACAGAGTGATCTGTTCCTTGTTAAGCGGTGGCGTGACCCCAATCTTTTCTGTTTTAATGTCAGCAAGACCAGCATTCTTACATTTAAATCTTCCTTTTTAAAATTAGTTTTAGAGAATAATTTTATATGGAACGCAAATGCTGCAAGGTTCTTTCAGGGGATTTTAATTGATGACAAACTTAAATTTAGGGATCACATTCTTGCATTGAATGGGAGATTGGCGGCGGGTTGTTTTGCGGTGAGAGTCGTCGGAGACGAACTGGGAAAATACATGGGGCGCACTGTTTATTTTTCTTTGTTTGAAAGCCACCTGCGGTATGAAATCGCCTTTTGGGGCTTTTGCAGTCAAGAGTTATTAGGGTCTATACTAATTGTACAGAAAAGAGCTTTAAGATACCTTTGTAGTACAAACTCAAGAGATCATTGTAAGCTACTTTTCATCACGGAAAAAATTCTAACTGTGGTGAAAATACCAACGTTATACAATTAATAATACATATAACACGCGCATCAGTACAGATATACCTCTTCCTATTCCCAGGACAGAGCTCACAAAAAATTTTTTTGAATTTTTGGAACTATTAAAGTCTACAATCATAACCTCTAGCATACAGGCTGATACTGAACACCAACACATTTAAAAGATTCATAAACAAGCCACTTAGTAATTGACCATACTATTCCCTTCTGGAGCTCTATGAGGACAGGTTCTAGTCCCTGGATTCTCAAGCAAATAATAACTAGAAATAATTCATGATCAGCTCAGTCCTTTACTGTTATTTTTTTTCTGTTTACTTATTCATTATTTTATACCTTATGTATAGATATGTGTTCTAAATCATTTTATATTTCGTGTGACACAGTGATTTCAAATTTGACTTTTCTTGAGTCTTCCCAAAACATTTTCTGATAGGTAATTAGGCTCCAACCTGTGACACCTTGTTGATTTGTTTTGTGTATCAGTATTATATGTCTACATTGTAGAAAATGTTTTTATATTTATGACTATTTTATTGTTAACGTGCGAAACAATATTTTATAAATTAGATTAACTTTGCTAACTTTGTTGATGAGAACCACAACATTCCTTCAACAATAAAGTATACTTGAATTTATATTATATAAAACTGACCTAATTTAATAATTAATTAAATCCTTTCGTGTGCTGCATCTTCTTGGTTCCTGTTTTATACAGGGTGGTCCAACAAAAACTTAACACCTCGATTTTCCTGCTTTAAAATGAAAATGTGGGAAATCGCTCGGACCCGTCGATTTCTGATTCGAGGGGAATAACTTTTCCGTTTTTTTCATCTCCGTAACTTTAACCCCCTAACGGGGGTGAGCACAACCCCCTGATTTTGAATAGGGATGAGGGATGTTGCGATACCCAATTTTGAAGATCTTATCGAGTACTATCTTACCCTAAAATTTCGCTTCAAAATTTTTATCTTTAACGAAATGACAGCTAAAAGAGTGGAAGACTACTTACTTTTGTGATTAGTTTATTAAATGCTGAAAATGGCCACCATTCACTTGCATGCAGTAAAGAACGCTAGTGTATGAGTAGAGAATGTGGAATTTACCTCGAGGATATTACTCTTCTCAGACGCATTTGAATTATTTATTTCTTTGTTAATTGTTTTGTCCAAAAAAGTAGACAGACCATGTCTTTGATTTACCTTAGTCTATCGTGAATTTTTAAGAGCGTTAAAACTGTGTCAAAGCGATTGTGACTTTGTAGTAGAATTAAAATGGTGTACTCCGTAGAAGAAAGGGTGGAAATGATAAAATTATTTTTTAGAAATAACGACTCTGCGCGAGTAACAGCGGCTTTATTTAATGAACGACATCCTGAAAAAAATGTATCCGCTGCTTACGTTATGCAACTGGTTGCCAAATTTGACGCTACTGGTTCAGTCGGAAACAAAAAGAGGGTGTATGAAAGAGACGAAGCCAGGGAAGTGGCTGTCTTAGGTCAAGTAGCAATGGATCCGACCCTTAGTGCTAGGAAATTGTCCGATGTATCTGGTGTTTCACGCACAACAATCATGAGAATCCTTAAAGAACATAAGTTCCATCCTTTTAAGATACGACTGGTCCAGAAATTGAATGAGGATGATTTCGATCGCCGACTCCAGTTCTGTGAAGTGGTCAGTGGAACTATTAACAATAATCCTAACTACATGTTCAATATCTGTTTCTCGGAGGAGTGTTCATTTTACCTTAATGGCATTGTAAACAGGCATAACTGTCGGTATTGATCAGATGAAAATCCAAGATTATTTCGTGAAGTGCATACTCAGCTTCCTCAAAAGTTAAATGTTTGGGCGGGTATTTATGGAAATCACATAATCGGCCCTTTTTTTATACCCGGTAATCTCACTGGCCAAATTTATTTAGAACTATTAGAGAACGCTATTTATCCAGCCCTCGTTCAAGTATTGGAGAATGAAGAAGACCGTGTAACGATAATTTTTCAACAAGATGACGCACCTCCTCATTTCGCTCAACCTGTGCGTCAGTTCTTAGATGAAAATTTTCCTCAGAAAAAGGGGACATATTGAGTGGCCACCGAGATCACCTGACCTTGCTCCACTGGACTTTTTTCTATGGGGTCACCTGAAATCTAAGATTTACGCTACCCAGCCTGAGTCACTGGATGATTTGCGAATTCGGATCATTAATGAGTGCCGTCAAATTACACCACAAATGTTGAGTAATGTACGTGAACGTTTTGAGCAAAATTTATTTTACTGCATGGAAGTGAATGGTGGCCATTTTCAGAATTTAATAAACTAATCACAAAAGTAAGTTGTCTTCCACTATTTCAGCTGTCATTTCGTTAAAGATGAAAATTTTGAAGCGAAATTTTAGGGTCAGATAGTACTCGATAAGATCTTCAAAATGAGATATCACAACACCCCTCATCCCTATTGCGGGATTTGATGCGTTTCTTGACTTGACCTCGTGGCGGCCGAGTAACTTAATATAATTGGTTTTTCTGCAACCTGGTTACATGGTGGTATACATAGATCAGCTTTGAATGTTCCTGAATTCAACTTGATCAGAAGAGACAGAGAGGATACAGGGCGAGGAACTGCCTTTTATCTGAGAAGTATTTTTAAATACAAAATAATTAATGTTCCTCGTTCCATCAGTACATTGCATTTTAGCAATTGTGGATCTCCGTGAAAATTGAAGGTAGGAATGTTTGCTTGGAATCTTTGTATGGTCCACCCAACGAAAATTTGAATTACTGTATCAGTGACGTAGAGAATGTAATAGCGACATTTATGTGTGTAACGCAACCCTTCTTGATATTATTGTTACATTTTGTTATGATCATGTTGCGGATCCGGTTGTTATAAAAATTAAGGATATTTCCGACCATTTTCTGGTGAAGTGTAGTATTAATATACAAAAAACTAAGGCTATAATAAGGTATAAAACCTATCCCAACTATAAATATTTTAACTATGATAATTTTTTAAACGATTTAAGAAATATATTCTTTGATATTTTATATTCAATGGAGAGTGTTGATGATATGGTTGGTTCCTTTAATGAGGCTTTGTGTACACTCTTTGATAATTTATGAAATATACAGGTATACAATGTAAACTGCTGACAATGTCGAGAACTCAATGATAGGAGATCTAAAGTGATACATCACAAGGCGTTTAGAGGATAATGTTATGGTATTCACGCATGTCGTAAAAATTGTTTTCAAGAAGATAGCACTTAACTTTTTTTTTTAACTTTTTTAGTTGAAAAATTTCTCTAAGGGATTCTGCTAGTGCATTATACAGCGTGTCCAGAAACCATCTTAACATATGGGAAACTTTTTTATTTTAGACTTTACGAAAAAAAGTGATTCTTCATAAAAAGTTCTGCATGGTCTAAAACCTAAAATGCAACTATCAGATATTAAATTCTCCCAGGCGTATACGAGGTAAGTCAAAAAATATGAATTTGGCTTAAAAGTAAAGTACCTTTATTTTTGATAATATCGAAAATTGTTAATAAAAAAAGTTGATCAGCACTAAAAACCACGTTCAAATATGAAATTACGCCCATTTACCTTGAAAAAATTATTTCGTCTTTTTTGAAACGTATGTCTACAATAACAATGCAAATTTAACTGTAGTTACATGTAATCTAGGATGGTTGTAACATACAAATTAATTGTTGATAGCAAGAAATGTTTGACAGCAACCGTCAAAACGCGTTAAAATTTATAAAACATAAAAATGGTAGCGTTATTAACTTCTGAGGAGAAAATTGAAATTGTTTTGATTGTGGAAGAAAAATTCGTAAAAAATAATAAAACCTAATTTTTCATTGCATTGCCTAATTGTAATTTAAACGTGGTTTTTGGTTCTGATCAATTTTTTTTAATGACAATTTTCGATGTTGTCAAAAATATAATAAATGGTCTAAAGTTGCCATTCGAAAGGCGACTTAGCTTAAAACAAAGATACTGTGGCGTAATGTTGTTGTTTTTCCTGATTCCATAGTTTCTCTAATTATCTCACAGAATTTTTCAGAAAAGGGCGAGCAAGATTTTAAGAAGCGGTATTCATTCTCGTTTAGTAGGTCCAGCACGCCTTGGAAAACTAAATGAAACCATGACAACTAATTATTTTATTTGTCAAGGCGGACAGTTTCCTTTTAATTAAATATGGTGCTTAAATTTACAATCAAGGAAAAAGTTGAAATAGTGTTAATTGTTGGAGACCACTACAAGACGTACAGAGAGGCTGCTCAAATTTTTAATGCAAGATATCCAAATAAAATTATTAGCCATGTAACGGTTGGAGATATTTTTAATAAATTTAAAAATACCGGATCTATAAGTAATAAATTTTCTGACAAGCATCAGGTTTGGCGTACGGACGAAGATACCCAATTCAATGTTTTGCTAGCTGTCGTGGAAAATCCTAAAATCTCATTGAGAAATATTTCACAAACTGTTCCACGACCTGTTACAAAGTCCACTGCCCAAGTTATTTTAAGGAAAAATCATTTTTACCCATACAAGCCAAAATTTCTTCACAAACTGCAGCCTAGAGATTTGGATTCACGATTTTTGTTTTGCTCTTAGTTTCAAGGTGAGGTAGAAGATGACCCACTATTCGCAAGAAAAATATTGTTTTCAGATGAGGCGATGTTCACCTCAAATGGAGTAGTGTGTTCTCAAAACTGTAGGTGGTGGAGTGATGAGAATCCCCATTTTGTAATTGAGTGTCGTGACCAGTATTCTTTCAAGACAAATGTTTGGTGCGGCGTTTTTAGGAACCAAATTGTAGGGCCGTACTTTTTTCGGGAAAATATTACCGGTGAAATTTACTTGAACTTTTTGGACACGGAATTATTTGAATTTTTTCATGGACTACCAATGAATATAAGACAAACACTTTGGTTCCAACATGACGGCGCTCCATGCCACAGCTCTGCAAGAGTGACAGAATTCTTAAACCGGACATTTCTACAGAAATGGATTGGACGAAGATCAGAATTTGCTTGGCCACCAAGGTCACCTGATCTAACACCTCTGAATTTTTTCGTATGGGGATTTTTAAAACAAAAAGTGTATACCCACAGACCTTTCCAGAACATAGACCATTTAGAGAGAATTATCAGAGAATGTGTCCAAGAAATTTCCCCTCAGATGGTTAGAAATGCAGTAATGGAATTTTCACGACGTACAACCGTTTGTATGGAAAAAAACGGTGGTCATGTTGAAGCTTAGTGTAGTATTTCATTATTGTACTTTGTAATTAAAATTATTAAATATAGTTTTCCATTTACGGTATTAATATTATTGACTTTCTGAACACCCCATATGTGCTGGCTCAAAACTTTTGATTTGAATGTTATTTTATCAACAAGCAGAACTTTTTATGAAGAATAATTTTTTTTCGTAAAGTTAAAAATAAAAAAGTTTCCCATATGTTAAGATGGTTTCTGGACACGCTGTATAATCTGCTGCAAAAGCAGAAAGAGCTTTTCCGATATGATGATGTTTTGTAGCCTGAAATATAGATTTTGTTTAAGTTTCTACTGTTACAGTCATGTATATCTGAAGTATATTGTATATGTATAACTGTAAGAGTGTATTTTAACAAACATCATTGCAGTAAGAATCAGAATAACAGTAAGCGTGAGAATATTATGCTGCCGAAAGGTTTCTCTGCATGACTAAGGAGTATATCTTACGAATAATTATATTTAAAGAATAAATAATCTTTGAAGTTCCGTTGTTTGTCGTCCGTCAAGCGCGAGAAAGCTTAAGTGGCTGTAGGTCAAAGCATCATATATATTTAATAATTGTTTGGGGTTCATAAAGGTTTTTAATTTGACAATGGCATAATAAGTCGAGTTTAGTTTTGCAGCACATGGGCTGTCCACTTTAACTGTGAGTCTTGCATTGTTCTACTCTTGTAAGATAATTATTATTTAATTTCAAGTTTAAATCAGGGACCTGTCGCTTTTTGTAGAATGCAGTGTGGTGGGTTTTATTTGTGTTACCAACTAAATTTTATTTCTATTCGCAGTGTTTCCGTAATTAAATCCATTTCACTTAAGAATCTAATAATTTGTATGAAACTCAACATATTTTCCAAACTACAAAACTTAGTTCAAGTCAGCATCATTACAAATCTATGCATATTTTCTAACATGATTTCCTGGTCTGTCCTTCAGAAATAAATATCACACAAATAATTATGGAACAGGCTCAATCGCTGCTGCAATTTCTTCAAGTCAAAATATAAGCCATATACTACTTACTAATAATACATACTAATGTTGCTATACATACTAACATGCTAATATGCTGTAACGTCGCCAATTTAGTAACAATGGTTTTCAACAACTTATTCTTGACTCACTTCAAAAGTTTAGAATTGCACAAGTTACTTATATTAAATAACAAAATATTGCAGATATTTTAAAGCGCATTTAAATAAACGTCTTTCTAAAGCCAATGCATTCGTCTGTCCAAACAAATAATAAGCAAGGTTTATCAAAAATGATATCAACAATTTACACAACACATATGTAAGGGCTGATGAATATCCTCATGCCACTATTGTTTCGCATCATCAACATCAGTTCAAATCAATTAATATCTAGACAGGAAGCATTGACAATTTTTTGATTGGACCAATCGTATTGCCAGAATGCTTGAATGGACAACTTTATTTGGGGTTCCTCCAGAACGTTTTTCAGGATTTTACAGAGCACTTACCTTACTTCATGCACCATAAGGCACCACCTCGTTTCAGCGTTGAAGTGCGGGAGCACCTGAATAACGTCTATCCAAATCGTTGGATAGGTAATGGAGGACCTATTGCCGGGCCTCCTCGATTTCCCGACCTAACGCCGTTGGATTTTTACCTGTGGGGACACCTGAAAAACTATGTATTCCACTCCGGTTGGAACTAGAAAGAAACTTCTACAGAGAATCACCTTTCATTGTGATGTGATAAGGACCAAGGCTGGGTGTGGCGGGTACAGCGGTCCTCAATTCGTCGTGCCCACGAGTGTATCAGACCTCGCGGAGCCCACGTGGAACCCTCTTATAAGCCTTTCAACAATTTCGTTAAGGCGCCTCTAATTACATCACTGCATTTCGTATCACACTTTGTTGTCGAGAAACAAAATAAAAATTATGGTCCTTTCTATTAAAAATAAAGCATTAGTTCGTTTATTATTATTTTTCTCAAAAACCGTTCATTTTATCGACAATAAACGGGAGTACCTTTTTTTAGTTTAAGGTGCAAGCTACCCACATTAATTTTTTCTAAGTCTTTATCATACAGGGTGTTAAGAATTTAAGCATTAAATTGTAAAGCTTAGTCTGCTGCCCCTGGTAATCTAAAAAAGCTAAATAAGTTTTAAGGGCACTATTTTAAGAGGTCCTTACAAGTGTCCATCACATTAAATTTATATTAAATTACATTAAGTTATTCAAGAAAACCGATATCCGGCGGCGTCCTTTCAGGGCACATATCTCCGTAGGAAGAGCCTGTAAGAAGAAATTTTATAACAACTTGTCATTTTACTTTTTTACGTTCTATCGGAATCCGAGAGATTTCTCACATTTTCCCGGACACCCTGTATACAGAATCGTGCAACTTATTCTATTTAATTTTCGATGGCAGAAACAATAGTATGTGCACCTCGTAGGGATGGTTGAAACAGGGATTTTTTAATAACAGGTATAACCTGTTCCAGTTTTAAAAAATACCTGTTTCAGTTCCGAGCTGTTCCAAAACGTAATTGTACCTACTTGTTTCGCGCTGGCGGCTGACCCTGTTGCATTCCCAACTAACAGAGTTATTTTATAATTCAATTGTTATGCAACTATTTTATATGATTGGTACTTTATTAATACTTCCAAAATGCTAATCGATCACATAAAAGAGAAAATTAAAGTAATACTTGTTATATTTCACAATTTATTTCAGTTTCCTGATACGTGTTTCAACCCTTGCGGGTCATTATCAAAAGCATTATAAGACAATAACAAATTCTACATGTCATAAAATAAGAATTGACAGTTATTTTGGTCCTTAATTGGTATTTACATCTAAGTAATAAAATTAAGAAAATGATACTGTGTATAATAATTATGGGTTTTTTCGTTGGTAATTATTGACAGTGTATATTGCATATTTATCTTAAGTTATTATTATTTTAATTTGATTGTTAACAACATTACATCGATTTTTTAAGGCTTTTTTGATTGCTAATGTTTCTAATAGGTTGAGTTTTCTACCCTTGTGTTGCATATATATCGGTTTTATTTTGTTGGATATTTAGTGGTTATTTTTTATACAGTGGTTCTTAAAATAAGACGCCATTATTGAATGGGAGCGTTCGGGAATATAAAAATTTAGACTTTAAAATATCAAATATCTCATTTATCTTAATATTTGCAGCTGGTAAATATATAATAATTATGAAGTAATGATGCCTAGAACTAATTGGCTTACTTTTTTTCTCTGAAGAAAATAATCAATTCGACATGTATGAAAAATCTCCCTTAAACATTGATAAACACGGGGCCTGCTTATATTTTGTTAGAAATATGCTATATATTTCTCAATAAAATTTGATTCGCAGTAAATACTTGGTCTCTACATCACAATCAGCGAACGCCTATAAATAATATGAAGAATGGAATTAAAATAAATAAAATAGCCTTTTACTTCCTGTAAATAGTTGCCATTTTTCATCGATCTTTTAGGGTCAAGTAGGCTCTTAAAGTTGCTTTCCTTCGTCGGATTCTATAGCTTCACTGACGAGCTGTTATACAGCGAAACGCGTCTGAAGATGAATCCGGCGAAGGAAAGCAACTAACTTTTGGAATTCAATAGTTGGTACTCGGCCCGTAACCGAGATTTGGCTTTTAATGCGCTCCTGGCGGCGACTCTGTGAGGCTACCGGCTCGCCGGATTTTTACAGTAGTTTGCTTCTCCGACTCTGACTGATTTTGTTAGACGGGCCAGGTTGATGCATGCGATTGCCACTACATGTCGCTTAAAGGCTACATCTGCCATTTTTCATCGATCTTTTAGGGGCAAGCTTCACTGACGAGCTGTTATACAGCGAAACGCGTCTGAAGATGAATCCGGCGAAGGAAAGCAACTAACTTTTGGAGTTTATAAAATTGTTATGTAGTATTTGCAAGACGCTTTACAAAATAATAATGATTACTATTTTATAAAATGGTGCCAATTTTACATTTATAGCTGTTGTAGAAACGCATTAGAAACATTCCCGACAGTACAGGTGTTTTACAATCCTTTTACCGAAAACGTTTACGCGACCATAATAAAATATCAAATTGTTGGTTGGGTTGCGATCACGCGGTGCTCGTTGTTCCAAACAAGGTTGCCGGTTGTCGCGTTAATAGTAGAGAAGCGTTTAGAGTAGAATTAAAATATTTGCTTTTAGGGACTCCGCTGTTTTCTATTTGTTTTCATGTTGTTGTATTTTCTATTTATGTTTTATACGTCGTACGTAGTAAATCGTGTTGTGTCGACTGTATATATTAATGTCGCCGATTTAACTAACTAAGTAAGTACAACAGTTTTTTTCTGAAATAAAATTTATAATGAGTTTAATTAAAAGTGTAACGATGCGAAATAAAAGTAGTCCAGTGTGAAATTTTTTTACAGTCATCGGTAAGACAAATGCACAGTGTAATATGTGCAAATTGCAAATATCTTATAAATCTTCGATAACAATCTTAAAAAAACACCATTGTTCTGGATTTTTCGGCCAACGAATGCTTAATGCTTTCAAATGGCATGCATCCACTTTCCTGCTCCCATCAGCCCATTCTTCTTATTTTTTGTATAGGTTAGAGTGTTATGAAATCGAAAGCACTTTGAAGAACGTACTATTTAAATGGGCTGTACCATTCTGCGCTTATATTATATAAGCGCAGAACTACCAGTTTTTACATAATCGCAGTACAGTTCAATTTTGTCATTAAAGTAATTATTTGACAAGTAAATGTTTTTTGATTTAATTTGATTCGATTTGATTTTTAGGTAATTGGGTGTACTGTATTTAAATATTTATTATAAATTTTGGGAAATTTAAGTTCCTATACTTGCTACTTTTCGTTGTTCACTCCACTTAGTTTATAAGTATGTGTTTTTTATCATTACGGTACAACCTAATGTACTTAATAGTTTTATTGTTACAGGGATGATTTTTTTTTATTTCAATGTTTTTTTATTAATATTTCTATTGTGTAAGTACTAATGTGTACTGATACTATGGACTTTATCCAAAGAGTTTTTATTTTATATTTATTTAATATTTTTGTTATGAAAAGTAATAAATATGTTTCCATTTTTTTGTATTTTCTAAAAAATAATGAACATTGACAACACCGCGCGGGCCAAGCCACGGGTTTGCGTTTATGCACCGAGCACCACAGCAGACGAGGTAAAAGTTCAGACTCGCAAAACAGAAATAGATAAGAGGTTATCCGACTGCTGCAACAGAACTGTACAGTTAACTGTTTCATTGGAACAGAAAAACCTATCGATTTATACCTGTTTCAACCTGTTCCATATTAAAACCTGTTTAAAAAAAAACAGATCCTATTCCAAAGCGTCATCCCTAGCACCTCGTACGAAATTCATATCCTCGTCGTCTCTTGCTGGACTCGGTTGTTACATCCTCGTCCGAGAATATGTTATTTTTCCTATTAGAGATGCAATATACTATTAAACCATGAAATATTTTCTTGTCCTATATAATTTCTGCTCAAACCTGTAACTTATTAGACATTCCTTTTTTTCTGTTTGATACTACAGTTAAAACTGTATACACATTAAAAAAAAATTCTTTGCTGCTACGAGTGGGGAATTAAAAGCAAAAATCTCGCATAACTTAACGTACGTCAAACGCAGAGCGTTTTGCATTCCCGTGATTTATAGTATTTCGAAATTGGATTGCGCGAATCATTCTTTTGATTTGTTTCCTGCTGCCGATGCGGGAGCCACGCCACCGTTTCGCTAAGTATTGTATTGATTGATATGCTCCCGTAATGCAGCCATTCTGATTACTGTGTTTGCTCAATCAAGAACATTGTGTTTTTATGGATTGGCACAATGAGCACGGTAAAACGTACTTATCATTATGTATAATTTACCAGTATGCGGTCAAATTTTAACAAGTAGATTATTGGCAAACGATATGTTAATTTAAAATACAAGGTGGTCAAACGAAAATCTTGTGAAATACCATAAAAGAACTAAAGAAATTGATGGATATAAAAATATATTCGGCCGGAATAATCGGGCAACATTTAATTGGACCATTTGTATTGCTAAGAAGGTTAACTCGAGAACTTCATTTGGAGTTTCTTCAAAACAATTTGCCAGAACTTTTAGAAAGTCTACCTGCCAATACGACTTGATTTGTGGTTTATGCATGGTGGTTATGGTAGGCCGTTCTTATGCGTGTGTAACAGCAGAGAATATTTTATTTTATTTCATCTGTATTTAAAAAAAAGCTTGCTTTGCTGTAAACAGCTTTCCCATCGAATACGTAAACATGTGGCCCGTAATTAAAGGAAGGTTTTATTATTTTTTGAAACATTAAACATTGAATTAAAGTACCGAACATTTTTTCGGTAATATAAATCTAAACTTCTTTTGGGATGAAAATTCATTTGTCACGGTATTTCCTGACTACAGTTAATACTCATAAAATATCGTTAGGGGTTGTCACGTTTTGTATTCAAAGGTAAATCTTCTCTATAAACACTTAAAACATAAAATCTCTTGAAAAATAATGTCTCTTTGTTAAGAAATACCCGTCTATACAAGGGTAGTTTACAGAAGGACAACACATGTTTTCCTATTACATGCAACGTTTCTCGAAAACAAAGAATGCGCGGGAATTGAATCATATATTTTAATATTAAAAGTTGCGACTTTAAGACTGAAACCGGTATCTGCCCTATACACGTTGTACAAAAGTTCTAGATCTGGTTATTTTTCCTACGTAACACCTGAATAAAACAGGAAACAAGCAAAAACGACCTTGTTGGTATTTTTAACATATCTAGCTTTTTTTAGATATAATGAGATTAAGACTTTGTCGTTTTGTATAAATTATACGTTTAAGTTATTTTCTATAAGAGGAAATCAATATTTTCAATTATATTCTTTCCGTGGATTAGGTGAGCCATCTATCGGCGAACAGCCTAAGAATATTAAGGGGATGGTCAATGAGGGTTAAAGTGCAATTACGCTAGTCATTGGTCAAAGTACCATCAGTACGGGGCGCGGGAACGACCATTACTTGTTTTGGAAGTTTTTATTGGATTAAAGTTGAAATATTGGGATTTTGGGAGAAAAAAGGGTGTATACTTAGGTCACAAGTTCTTTTCAAGAACGCAGTAAAATCAGTTCCGAAATTGTTACCGAACTCTCTGGTCGAATTACTAATTCTCGTGTTGAGTGATCCTTTTTTTCTTAATTTTATAAAGTTTAATTTAATATCTTATCGTTCAATAATTAGTGTTTTGGGGTAAGACGTATACCATCTGGTAATTCATTCTGTACTATTTCTTTATTTCTTTTATTGGGGATTTTGCATCCATAATTGATTTTTATTAATTATTCTCTTTTTTTTTATTTGGGGATTTTCATTAGACGCATGTCGATTATTCAGTTTGAATACTGAATAATGATTTAGTTGGGCTTTAGTTTCGAAACCTCTCTTTCTCGCTAGATGTAAATATTTCTTTGTAAATATCTTTAAGGCTCTTTATTGTAAAATATCACTTTCTTTTCTTTGTAAAATAGATTTTAAGTGTTTTGAGAAAGTAGTTGTTTTATTTGGCTAATAAGAATTCTTGACCAAACTACTTATAAGGTTCACTTAACGAGGATTCTGCGGTTCGCGGTAGTCTCGCGGACGCGGGTAATACTTTACGTGTGCCTGCTGACCAGCTGACCAGAGGAGTAAGGGATCCTTCCCCCCGCTACAACTGACTGTTAGCTTCAGACGAGGTCCAGGTTGGTAAGTGCATTTGAATAGGTACTAACAATATTAATTTATGGCTACATCCGACGATATCAGAACTTCGAGATACTGCTAGAGACCGTCTGATCTTCCAGATTCTTCAAGAGTGCTTTTGCCCCGATTCAGATTGATATATAGGGAAACGTCTCCATTAAATTGTGCGGAAACCAAGTATGTCACCACCACGTCATTCTGTGTGTAATTTTACTTTTTTGAACTTAGCTATCCAAGGCTGTAACAGATATGTCTTGCAACATATAAGGCTTCTATAAAAAGAAATGTGAATAAAGTAAAAATGTTTTGCTCTCTACAAACCCCTAAATCTTGTAAATTTAAAAAAAAATAAAGACTTGCATATTATTTGTAAAAAAAGAAATAGATGTTCTCTCTATTAGTTTAATTGCCAAAAAAAGTCAAATACTGTATTTTAAAGTATCTCATAAAATAGAAAAAAAAAATAAACAATATTATATTCACTTTTATGTTCAAAAGATGGAAGACAACTTCTAGACTTTATTCTTGGCCGAATAAACCCCTCTCTGGATTCTTGACCAATAACGATAATAGATGCCTCTGTAACGAGTTTCTCACATCTTTCAACTGGTTGCATGTGGCATGGAAAGCGTGAAAATTCCACTGTTGGTGTATTAGGATTATTTATAGAGCCTTGGAGATCATCCTCGGTGACTCTGTGCAGAATTGGGGGTGACGTTACATCTAGATCAACCCAGTTAATTAGATCAGTGTAGTCTACAGCAGAGAAATTCACTTCGGGTATAACGAATTGTCTTATTGCTGTGTCGATTAAAGAATAAATGCGCCTTAATGCCAATTCTCCAGTTAACCGACGATGATCAACCAACATAGAAATAAGGATATTTTCAGGGTGTAGAAAACAAGCATTTCGCTGAATTACTAGGTCGATAACACTTTTTAGTTCATCATTTAAATAGCGTGAAAGTTCAATTGTCTTAAACACATGACTAGCACCGTTTTTGCAGGAAGAATGAATTGTATAGCAAACCACATGGGAGCGTAGACCTTTACAACAAATTCGACTAGAACTTTTATATTTGTCGAGGGATTTTCAGTTCTTTAATAAGAGATATATGTTCTTCAGTTATTGTCCTGCGATGAAAACGATTATCTATTTTTTCATGGTGTAATGCCTTGTCTTTCCTTCCGTCGAAAAAAAATTCCTTCTATAGGATCAAGAGCAGATGTCTCCGAAGGAAATCTCGGTTATTTTTATGAGCTCTACGTACTTTATTTTTATCAATTACCTTTGATGAATTTTCCCTCGTTATAATTTCAACATCTTGTAGGACTCTGCTGATGCAATTGCAGCAGCTGATCGGTCTGAAAGACCAAATTGAAGGAAGCTCTAGTTTGTTACGAAAAATGTTTTTACATGGATTTAAGCCTGAGTTTCCTAAAGTACTTGCGTTATTTATGTTGTTAACTGAAACATTCGAGGATTTGCTGGCTAGTGGTAAATTAAGTTTAAATGGTGCATCTGTTTTGATTTTAATCGGTTAAGTATTACCCTTATTGTGCCGTTTCTTTGTCACCAACTTTCTTTTTTCTATTTTTTGTATTCTGTCACTTTCTACAATATCAATACCTCCAATAATCATTTTTCTGGTTGATCTTTGATCCGATAAGAACGTTTGTTTTTTTACTTTTTGGGGTTTCTCACAGCTACAGTTGGAAAATATTTAACAATTACAAGCAGCAATGTCAAATAAATTAGTCTCACATTTATTCTTAACATTTGTAATATTTAACTGGTAGCTATCATTACGCTCTTTTCCAGATATCCTCAAGGTTTTCTGCAGCTCATCGAGATATTTCGAAAAATATTAGCCCTTTTTTTGACGACTGTTTTTCATCTTTCAATGAATATCTTATAAAGGAGTACAAAATTAAATGTTCTTTAACATTTGGCGATACTAAGTAACTAAGGTCTCCCCGGGGTTCAAAAATAGGACAGCTTATTGTCGCTCTTGTACAAATAGTTTTGTTAGCACCCATGTTACGTACCACGCCGGCCCGTGTAGATACAGAGACAAATCGCAACTGAACGTTAATCGCAACTGAATTATTCCGTTTACATAGCCTAATATAGTGGTGGGAGAGGAGAGTAATTTGTGGCCCAGCAAGCTTTAACAGGATTAAACTCGTTAAAGTTACAAAAAATGTTTTTATGGATATATATTTGGCTATTGTTATTATGGGTTAATGTTGAATAATTTTTGGGGCAGTTTTCATAAAAATCGAAAAATAATCACTCTGTAGAGGGGTAAAAAATTTAATTGATTTTCGTCTAATTTTTTTTAGGGTATACCTGTGCTCATAATATGCACATTTTGCTACTTATTGCAGTTTAAAATTTTAACTTTCATTTTGACGGCCCACCGTAATGATGGGGCCCCGCCACATTTTTGTCTAGTACTTCGAGAACACCTAAACAGGAACCTCGAAAATCGATGGACAGGAAGAGGAGAACCAACGGCTTGGCCTCCTCGATCATCTGACCTAAATCCATTAGATTTATTTTTGTAGGGCTATTTAAAACTTTATTCTATGCCAATCCAATTGAGAATCGAGAAAATTTATTGGAAATGATTAATTTTCATTGTCGCAAAATAAGGACTAATGTTGAGGCATTGTGGAGGGTCCAACACTCTTCAATTCTTAGAGCTTAGAGCTTAGAGAGGGAATGCATAAGAGTAGAAGCACTGACATACAAGATTATTCAATAAAAATCATATTGAACAAAAATTTTTTTTTCTCGTAAACAGTTCATTCTATCGATGTCGATCAAGAGTACCTTTTACTTAGTTTAAGGTTTAAGCTATCCAAAAATATTATTGTTGTGCTTTATCGTGCAGGGTGTCAAGGAAAATATAATTACTGTGTTAGAGCTAGTTCATCCCTGACTAACTAAAGAATCCGAATGTGATTAGATTAGTAGAGCCCATTTTAAGGAGGCTTACCTACTAACCATCATATTAAAAAATTATTAAACTACACTTGTACTTCAAAAGTTATTTATAAACAAACGATTCCCTTTATAGGTCCGTATAATTATTTTTATGAATTCTATTTGAATCCGGGAGATTGCCCACATAATCTGGAACACCCTGTATACAGGATCAACATAGATTTTTTTGCAGTATGTTCGTTTTAACAATCTTTTGATTGTTCCAACTTAATTAATTGGAATAAGTCAATTTAAGCATTCATTATCCTTAAAAAACTCAATTAAATATTAAAAGTCCACTGGCCCGGCCGTTTCGTGCCATAGTAGGTGCCGCAGATCAATTTTATCGACGTATTTGTACGCGCGCCACTTCAGGGAGAGGAAACAAAACTGTCGTTCGCGGTCGTGAGCAATTACATTGGTAAATAAAAGGCACCGAGTGTGGTTATAGTCTATTATCGTTATGGGTTTACCGGTATTGTTATCAATGCTATCGTCTGAATGAGTCGTGGATATTAGACACACTTTTTTTTTAGGCACATAGGAAACTAAAGTGCATTCCTTATGAAAAGCAAAGTGACTACTTTTTTGTGGTCGGTCTGCAGTATTCACAAAGTTCGCAGGTAATTCCCTTGTATTTTTCTTTATAGTTCCGAGCATTGTAAGTTTATATTCAGTTTTGAGTTCAAGTGCGAGTGTAAAACTAGTGAACCAGTTATCCATAGTAACATTAGGAAATGTTCCTTTCACCGCCCCTACAAGTCGCTTTATAACATCCCCTGGACTATTAGATAACAAGAAGGACCTTTGGTATGCTTACCTGTATATATCTCCAAATTCAAAGTGTACATGTTACTTGAATCGACTAATGCGAAGATCTTTTTACCATATTTAGATGGTTTTGACGGAGTATACTGCCTAAAAGGGCATCGACCTCTGACTACTACCAATTATTCATCGACTGTTAAATCTGGTCCAGGTACTACTGATTTTTGACAGTTTTCAAGAAATAACTCAAAAACTTCCATTATTGGCGCTTGCTTATCGGTTTGTCGTCGCTCTTCGCGAGTGGTTTTATCGTCGAAGCGTTGGCAGCGTAAAAGAAAGCGTTATAAGACATAGTGCAATAAATAGCATTTATACCAGTACCGTCTGTTCTCCAGAAGTCTATTATATCCATACCTGATCTGTTAACTCCTAAGAGATATAACAAACCAAAGAGAGCTTTAATTTCACAAGTATCAGTTAGTCTGTCATCTCTTTCCCGCTGGTACTTTCATTGTAGATTAGCAATGTAAATGTTTGTGGATTTAATTATAATTTTTTTAATATTATCAGTCAAAAAAATTAAAAAAACAATCCAAACCAGTTTTAGAGCGTATAGCGTTATTTATTGACTCGGGCTTTTTTTCAAAAATGTTGTAAGCTTTAGTTCTTGTTTTTAGTAGACAATGTTTCTTCTATTGCATTGAGTAATCTTTTCCAATGTAACAAGGTATGTTATCATCACTATATCATCCTATGTTTTCCTCATCATCCTGTGTATCTGCATCTTGTTCTGACTCTGAATCGTGGTCACTTCTTGTACAAAGATCGCCATCGTCCTCATTAGAATCTGCTTCACCTAATACCACTTCTTCTTCTACTTCTTTTAACCATGGCATCCATTTCCCTGGATCTTTGCTTGCCATTTTTAAGAAATGAACAGTTGAAATATAAGCCAAAACTTAGTCCTCCATATTTTTCAACAAAGCATTGGCTTGTCCACCACTGTCAGGGTCTGTTTCAGAAATATCTCGTTGAGTCGTAGGAGTGATATCAAAATTACCTAATAAGGAACGCACTGCTTCGACACGGCAAGCCCATCTGATATCACTCAAAGACTTTAATGTTGCTGTTCCGCCACTAAAGCTTTTTCCACTTTTTTAAATGTTTTCAAAAATAGCATGTCGCTTAGTTGATTTCTCAAAATAAAGTTGTAAAGACTATGAAGTACAAAGAACGTATTTCTTATTGAAGTCACACTTGTGCAACAGCTTACAATGCACAAGTTCAATATATGTGCATTGCAGCGAATTTACATTGCCATTCCCTGTTGTAGATATATTTTTCAGTTTTTGGTGTTTGTAAATTATTGAGACTTTTACTTAAAAATCCTGGGGTGGCAAAATACTGGGCTCGACAATTCTGGGGTGGCGACTGCCACCCCCAAATTACGCATATGCTTACTGTCATCAATTTTCTGAGAATAAGCAGGACTAATTCGAAATGCGATCTTTCGAACTACATATGATTATATTTTGACATATGCTTATTTAATTTAATAGGCCTCACTAGCTTCCATTTTAGTTCAGCCATCTTCTCTTAGTAGAGTACGGGCCGTTGTATTTTTAAAAAACTGATTTAAAATTATTTTGGCAATATTCCCAGTCTATGATAAAAATATTAAAGCCGATTATAGATCCCTTTCTGTTTAATAAATCATCCTTCTCCACTCTAATGGATTCCTATAAAAAGGTAGAACGTAATAAACAGTTTATTCTAAATAACCCCAAAAGGATTTAAAAACGGATAGATCTTTTAAGCTGAAGGTAGCTCTATTGGCATTACCAGTGCGATTTACCATACCAGTGCCAATACACAATTTCAGATATCTGGAAACATAGGAATCAACCCGCTATGTGGTCCTGCGCACACCTATAAAATCACATTATGCGGCGAAACTGCCCCTATACATTGTGAGGTGAGTCAGGTCAACAACACCGAGAATATGAGGACTCGGTTCTCTAGCGTGACATTACCACAGCAGGTGGCGCGTTGAGTCGGCAGCACATGCTTTATTATGCGTTTATGCGGAGGATAAACTTGGGCTATTTTCCAAAGGAGGCCTGGCCCCTGAGATGCGATGACCGATGTAGCCGAGTCGACGCCCAATGTACAATAATTAGTGAGCAAGATTAACATCACAATTCATAAATAGTTTTACACTTCTCATTATGTGCCTTGTCGCTGTAACGTAACGTCATGCTTCACTCTGCAAAAATATTTAAAAGTTTTTCTAGGGTGACGTTTTCCTGAC
The DNA here is from genome assembly GCA_963920685.1 of Polydrusus tereticollis. Classification (NCBI taxonomy): domain Eukaryota; kingdom Metazoa; phylum Arthropoda; class Insecta; order Coleoptera; family Curculionidae; genus Polydrusus; species Polydrusus tereticollis. The sequence goes on from OY987331.1 coordinate 92,332,518, forward strand.
GTACTTATTTTCTATATGTAGAGAGTAGTGCTTAAGAACCTCTCTTCTCACACAGTAGACCTCAGCTACGTCTTAATTCTACGCATTGCTGAAAAACTCAGCTCGCACCCGGTTGAGCTGACTGGAATGAGAATTGTAGCTTGGATCAATTTACAGAGATTTGGGCAAAATTTTTATATTGCGTGTTCCCTCAGGACTTTAATTGTGACATCATTTTCTTTTTCCACGCTTTTCAATAGTAAACATTCTGCTCCTAAAAGAGTCTCATCAATTTGAAGGATATCCTTGCTAACTGCTTGCTAAAATAATTGAATAATAACCTACAAAATAAGGCTTTCCATTTTCGAGATCTAAATTCCAAAACGCATCGATCGATTGGACTAAAGGTAGACTTTTAAACCTATTATTTATATTAACCATTATATTATCAATCACTGGATAATATATATTAATTTTCCAATATTCACTGGTGTGTGTATCAGACGGCAAATCAATCCAATTTCCCTTACCAACTGTAGATTCAATATGAAAGTTTCTGTCCCCGCTACTTTCGCCGACTCGATTATGTTTTCTTTTGCTCACTCGTGTGGGTTTCAGAAGAGAAAATTTCATGCTTTCTGCAAACTCTTCTATCTCCTTCCAACGTTCATCAAAATTGTTCGGGTTTTTCATTCGAAACTAGTAATAATGCCTGTTATCATGGTGCAAGCTTGTCCAAGAGTTGCTTTTTTACTTTGGAAGAATTTACTCAATACATGAATTACCAATAATACGGAGTGGAATACGTGTAAAGAAACTATGAACTCCGGTTTTAAAATCGAAGTTAATAAACCTACGGCTTCTGCCACATGTTTGTCTTTATTTTGACTTATTTCTTCTTGCAATGCCGTTTTAAGTGCATCATAACTATTTATTACGGCCTTACAATTTTCATATCGACAGCTCCATTATGTGGTACTTAAACTGCCTATTTGACGACCAGTCTTTATATCAAGAGAATCTTGCAATTTTTTGAGATGAGCATGACTGCCAGGGTGTACAAAATGGATATACAGTGCTTCTAGATTATTAGAAAAGTTAGTTGCAGGTGACACATTAGCGCATGAGTCTACAACAGCTAGATTAAGTTTATGTGCTAGACAATGCACGTAAGTAGCATGAGGATAATTCTTCTTGATTATTGATTGCAGACCTTTGTATTTTCCGGACAGCACACTCGCGCCATCATATGACTGTGCAAGTACGGGTACATTATCTAAACCACATTTATTAAGGAAATCAATAATCATCGCAGCCAAACCCTTTGCATCTCTACTAGTAGAGCAATCAATAAATCCCATTAACGACTCTTTAACTTCCAACTACATCACGTATATCAAACGCGGCAGCGGCGGTGTTCCGGCCAATGTCGTGCGCTTTGCGTTGTGGCGCGAAATTCAAACTTACTCTAGCTTAGTACGTTGTGTATTTGCGGATTAAAATATTTTTGTGACTTCAATAGTAACTAAATAGAATGTATTATGAAGGTAGTGTAATAATAATTATGTAGATTTATCGGTTGTAGAGTATTTATTTGATTGAAATTGTTTTTGTGTGGAGTTATTTAAGGGTCCAGCCTAGAATTTCGAATCGGTAACCCAAAATCGTGGGGTTGGCACCAGGCCATTCTAGAGTTGACACGGCCCACCCGTCAGTTGTCAGCGAAATGGCTTATAGCTTCACTGTTTACAGCATTATTCTCACTAATAACGCAAAATACCTTGTAGTCAATTTTCTCCAACTTAATTATAACTGGTTTAATTAAAGAAAGAAGGTGGTTAATTTTGGAGGAAGGACTAATATGCACAATTTCTTTTACGCTTGACATAATGCTAGATATCATAAATACAACTGCAGAATTTGCCAAACAAGCATTATTATAGTTAGCAGTTCCAACAATATTTCCTGCTTTATAATCAAGAAATAGTTTAAAGTGGATTTCGTCCATTAATAATATTACATATCTTCACGGTCTTACAATAACTTATAAAGATTTTTCCGAGAATTTTTCGCTTAGCCACAAAGTGAGCAAGGAACTGCAAATATATTGTACTGTATCTGGATGAGGTAACATAAGTACAACAAAATGACTTAAGTATTTGTAAGCATAATGACTTATTGATTGAGTTGTCAATATTAAATAACAAATCTTTCAGTTTATTTATACTATTAGAGATAAAAGGTGTCTTTAAATCAGCTTTAGAAATCCTTTCATTTCCTGTCAGTAAAATTGTTGATATTGGAGGAGGGAGGCCAATAAATATTTGTGAGCAGCATGTTTTTATTATTAACAGAAAAATTAATACTAATATACTCACAATCACGTGTGGCAATAATCGGCAATATCAAAATCAACCAGTTTCAATTTACACTTCTTCCCAACTTCTTACGATATCCATCCCCCTGGGAGCAATAGAAAGGTGTACTCCAGATGACTACAATTTAGAGTGGTGTTAGAGAAATATTCGCCTGCGACGCCTTCTCCTGAGAAAATACAGGTTTCGCGCCTGATCTTAAGATCATCCATTCGTTCACTGAAATATTATAAACACTTTCCATGACAGGTGTTTTAATTTTTATTTACATGTTTACAAATTACACGAGGTCGCATAATATTATCCACTAATAGTACCCAGATAGCGGTCACACTGGTAATAATTTAACAACTAAATGTTCCCGGGACTAACAAGGGCATTCGACAAATAACGCGTAATCTAAACAGGACTATAATTTCAAAATTGACACGAAGATATTGCCAAGTGTTTATTTATGACAATGGCTTTAATTTCGTCCCAAAGGGCGTTGTGATATTTTACGATTTAATACGGTTTATGTTCCCTTTATTAAATTTCCTATAAAATCTTAGATAGATACGGCCACAACGACCTATCTAGTACTGAGCGACGTTTTATAAACCTAATAAAAGTTGTCCATTAATCTCTTAAAAAAGATATGAGAGGTAAGAAGACCATTTTTTATAGCTTAATATATTGTATTGTATGTTCAATAAATATATTTGCAAAGTAAATAAGTCGCAAACTGAATAAAATAAAACACAAGCAAATCGCAACTCGCGAACCAGAAATTTTAGTTCAGGCGGCACTAGCTTGATGGGTAGAAAACTTGCTTGGCAACCTATAGGTCCAGGGTTCGATTCCAGACTAGGTCATGGATGTCTTTAAATGTTTGCTTTCAAGTTTGCAAAAATTAAAGAATATTAAGGTGTGAGTTGTTGCATTACGAAAAAGCCGAAAACCGAAAGAATAAATAATAATTTCCGTGACCGAATTAGAAGCGTCTTAGGGTTTATTGGTAAAGCTAAGAAAGAGCAAATGACACCAGTAGTCTTCTCGCCGTTTTCACTAATTTGTTAATTGCATATTATTACGATCCGCAGATCAGTAATCAGCGCATCAAAACCTATTGATTGGATCCACTGGGTCATCATTAAAGAGCGGAATATATGCAAAGTGCATACATATATGCATTTTTTGCATACCTTCTCAATTTTATAATAAAATGCACATTTTTCCCAAATTATTATTTTATAAGCATATTTTTATGTTTTCAGCGTTATCAAAAAAATTAAAAATGCCCGGTCATGAAAACTCGTAGACTAATAGGTTTAATGTCCAGTCCCGAACTTGTTTCAGGAATTTTCCAATCTGAAGATATACAGGGTTTTTCACTTAAAACTCCGCACGCCAATATCTCGAAAACGAATATGAATATTTAATTTCTGTAAAAAGTAGTCAATGTATGGGGTCAAGTAGATATTTTTCAAAGCTTAAAAAATTCGACGCCTACAAGAGCTAAGCGTCGCGACGCGTCTAAACAATAAATCGATTGTATTGATTTTGAAATTACGCGCATGCGAAAGTACATGTTATTTATAAACTTTTTTGTTATTTACTCGAACTTATTTATTTTACTCATTTCTGAGTTATACCGGATTATAGTAAACATTTCTTGATTGACAAAAAATGCAATTACGGATGATTTTTACAAGAATGCCATGATAATTAGTTACTATGGCAACTATTTTTATCGCAATTGTTTTAAGTGCAATTACAAGCGACAGATGTTGTCATTGCTGCGTCAAAGATGTGTTGTCACATTTTGCCACAAGAAATATTCAGACTTGTTCGGTTTAAACAGAACTAACAATAATTATATGAAATTGGTTCAATTTAGCAATGAGGAAAAAGTAGACCATGCCGTAATTGTAACGAGGTATTTAGAGAATACCCCAATAGATGGTTTGGTACTAATGGACAGATAAGGTGGCCGGCGAGGTCCCCGGACCTTACACCACCAGATTATTTTCTTTGGGGTCACCTAAAGGACGTTGTCTATGAAGAACCTATCGAAGAAAGATTACAAGAAGGACGCTCCTACAAGTGACCCAAGCTCATCTGTTGAAAGTTTTTAATAGGTGTATTTGAGCAGATGGACATCATTTTGAACAACATTTTTAATTTGTTTTATCATCTAGTTAAGTGCAATAATAATTTTGTTCATTAGCTTAACTCAGAATCATGTAAGTAGTTAATTGCCAACCATAATTTTTGTTTATTACTTTTGTAATTGCACTTAAAACAATTGCGATAACAATGGTTGACATAGTAACTAATATTCATGGCATTCTTGCAAAAATCATCCGTAATTGCATTTTTTGTCAATCAAGAAATGTTTACTATAAACCGGTATAACTCAGAAATGAGTAAAATAAATTAGTTCGAGTAAATAAGAAAAAAGTTTATAAATAACATGTACTTTCGCATGCGCGTAATTTCAAAGTCAATGCAATCGATTTATAGTTTCGACGCGTCGCGACGCTTAGCTCTTAGTAGGCGTCGAATCTTTTAATCTTTTAACCTTTGAAAAATATCTACTTGACCCCATACCTTGACTACTTTTTACAGAAATTAAATAAATATTCATATTCGTTTTCGAGATATTGGCGTGCGGAGTTTTAAGTGAAAACCCCTGTAATTAATATTTACATTTCGGTTATGCATAAGGTATTTATTCGGGGTTTCCGGAGTTTACAGGTATATTTTTAGAGGTTATTTATTGTCATTTAATAATGCCTTATTATTACCTGCTAAACAGACTGTATTTATATCGGGTTGTTATAGGTACTTCTGTTTTAGTTTGTCGAAAGATTTCAGTATTTTCAGTGTGAAACTAGTGATTTCTAATTTGTGTTCAAAATGTCTAAAGTGGCGAAAACGTGTTCGTAGATTAAAAATTTCCCAGAGTTAGAGTTAAGTGGAAAAAAAGTCTTCTGTAAAGCTTGCGCAAAAATTATTGTTTGTGAAAAGAAGTTCCAAATGGATCAACATTTAAGCACACCGCTGCATAAATCAACGTTACAAAAAATGATAGCAAATGAGCCAGTTTAGCTCAATCTAAAAAACGAATTTAAAAATGTTGGAGAAAAATGGAAATCTGAAAAAAAATTTTTCAAGAAGACTTATGCAAGGCTTTGGTAGCAGCAAACATACCCCTAAAAAAAATGCAAAATCCGCAGCACAGATGCTTGTGGCAGATATATCGCACATCCTATGGGCACTTCAAGAAGATAAAGCAACAAGCCCGTATTTAATAGCTTCTAAGCAGCTAGACGAAACTATTAATAAACTTCTTTACCCTAATATGGTACATGTGACTTGTCTTTTACATGGAATAAACATAGTCGCAAAAAATGTGTTTCTAAAAGCACCTCTATGAGTGCAGATGTATAAGGAAAGATTACAGGAGTTAGTTTACCTCCAGTACCTGTAATGACCCGGTGGGAAACATGGATTAAGGCCGCAGTATTCTACGTAAAACATATCGAAGCCACTAAAGAACTAATTTTGGATTTAGATGGCGATCCGCAGTATATTGTGCAAAGTAAAGAGTTGTTAAAAAGTGCAAGTGTAATTAAAGATCTTTGTTTTTATTAAGGTTAATTTCAATTCTATACCGGACATAATATTCTCGTTAGAGAGCAGATATTTAAGTTTAAGAGGATCGACTATTATTGTTGAAATTTCTTTCCGCTAAATGTAACAACATTCCCGGTAAAGTAGGAAGTCAAGTAAGGAACAAATTGGATGTAACTGTACAAAAAAAAGGATTTAAATACTTAACTGCAGTAAAAAACATTTATGAAGGTAAACCATCCAACGAAGTTGTATCTTGGCCTTATACCTTACTACCTAAGTACTACCTAAGTTGCAGTATTCTTAGTTGAAAATTTTAAAAAATATTTAGTAATAAATGCCTTTTGTACAATTTCAGGTTAAAAAATTGTTTACTTTGATTTTTCTCTGTTTTCTTTTTGCATTTTCTTTTTCAATAAACGTCTTTTTTAGAACCCAGTGTGTTTCTTTACCCTATTTAACTATATTAAATTAAAAAATATTTCATACCAGTATGCATATTTGGTCAAAAAAATGCATATAACTGTATATTTTAAAGGCAAACAAGGCATATATATATATTATATGTGCATATTTTGGATGAATTTAGGTGTATATATTTCACCCTTTAGTCATCATACTTTTTTTTGTGTTAAACAAAGTATTATCTACTTAATGACAAACTAATATTTACCATTTTGCTTGGGATCTTCTGTTTTCTTGACTTAGACTATGCCTTTTACTTTGTTTCTTTCTTCTCTTGCATTTCGGCGTTCTCATTTAATTTCTGTTAAAGTCAGCTGCACTTTATTGATTTAGCATATTATTTTCTCGATAGCGCTGTGCTATAGTACCTTGCTATTGTCTACAGTACCGGCGCTAGGTAAGCGTGCTCAGGCTCCTGCCTCCAAAAATTTGTTTACTTCAAAAACTTTTTTATAATAGTCAAAAAACTTAAGCGCAAAATCAGTCATACGATCAAACATAAGTTAATTTTACGTATCGTTCCGAGTTAACTTGTATGTTTGATCATAGGGCTAATTATCAGATAACGTATAGTCAATATACAGGATGTTTATTAAACATACGGCAAAAATTCGGAGGTTTATTCCCTGGACTATTTCAAGAATAGTTCTTTGATAACTTTTGGACAGCTGCTTTGTTTCGAAGATACAGGGCGAGAAGATTTTTGACAATAACAACATTTTATTACCAAAAATTACATGTAAAGTTTCTTTATTTACAAGTACTGTTAAGCATCCAATCTTCTCCTCATTGACCGCCAAATTCTTTCAAAAACACCAGGGTCGTTTCTTATTGAGTTACAGCCATCAATTGTCCGATTTCTTAAATCTTCCATATTCTCGATTGGAGTAATATAAACTAATAACTTTAGATGACCCTATAGGCAATAAACCAGGGGGTTTAAGCCCAGGGATCGAGCAGGCCATAAGTGAGGTCCACCTCGACCAATCCAGCGATCTCCATATGCTACTGTTAAAAACTGACGAGCAACCAATCTAAAATGCGCTGGTGCATCATCATGCATAAGCCATATAACATTTCTTGTTGCTAATGGTCCATTCTCTAGAAACCGAGGTAGCGTAGGTTCCAAAAAGTTGCGATACACCTCGTCGGTAAGTCTTCCTGATAGAAATACCGGTCCAGTCACGCACAATTCCAACCCAAACGTTCAACGAGGACTTATGTTGAAAACGATCTTCAAGTACCTCATGGGCATTCTCTTCAGCCCCCACCTGGATAATTTCTAGAACCGAACTTAGCATTGTTGATTTATTTTGTGAAATATACCTATTTCATCGGTCGCCTGAAGCCGTTACAATACGTTTGGCTGCAATATGTACATATATTTTAAAAATAGTAATTTAAGGATTTCTTTGTTACTTGCCGCTTACGACTGCGTAGTGAATATTATTTAGGTTTTATTTAATTTAGCAGAATATTTCTACTTTGTAGGAAGAATAGCACTTCATATCTGGATTTTATTTAGATTGACAGACAAGAACGTCATTTTTGTAAATCGATGTAATTGCCGTTTCATCAGCAAGTAAATAGAGATTGTTCTGTCTATCTTTTAAACTCTTGTGAGTATGTTTTTTATTATGTAGTACCCGAGCAAGGGACACCCCTGCCCTAATATGTTTTGTACAAGGGATCGAATTTTCTGACGAGACCGAAAATAATCTTTTACCCAGGTACGATGAGATTGATAAGATAATTCGGAGCTCCGAGCCTTATCAACTATATTATCAAGCTGTCATGCCATACTTTATCAAATGCTTTGAAACTTCAAGAAAGAGCATGCCCGTGCGTAGGTAGGATTATTGCTGAACTGCTTTTTCCTTTGGACCAGAATAGCCCTGCCCTGTCACGTGATACTTGGCGAAGGAAATCGATGCTCTATAGGTCCTGTATTCTGCTTTTCCATACAGAAAATTGTCATTCAGTTAGCATTTTATTCATTGTACTTTTATTTGAGATTCTCCAGTACGGTAGGCTCTATTTTTAAGTCTATTTTTTATTAGGATTCTGTTTTCTATTTCGTCTGTTCAGGCCACGTACTGGCACCCCCATGAACGATGCCCTTGCGAATGCGGAAACAGAGTTTTCAATGCTTTCTGACCTCTGGAGCAGGCTTTTAACTATCCTTCCATGATTTTAGTGAATTGTGTAAAGAAGCTTTGCACTGCAGCTGAATTTAATTTCGATTTATCTCCCTGAGCAACTTTACTAATATCTTGCTCTCCCAATTCAAAATTTGCTCGAGAGGGAGCTATATTTTGGTTATGTCGCGAATTGTCGGGGTGCCGTACGCGGCCTTGATAGTTGACAGGGTGATCACCCCATTATTTGCGCACATCGCGAACTTTAAGCATCTTCTGAATAGTGCTGTGCACCTGTAATGTGAGTACAAGGAGCACGGTAGCACTATGGTATTGTCTCTCGGGCTCTTTACGCCCCTACTCTGATCGATATGCCTAATGTATGTAAATTAAATATAGACTTTTGAATCTTTGGGAGAACCAAAGCAAGTAAAATTACACATTACTTTCTCCGAATAAACTATCAATGGCGTGAAACTAAGCCCTTGTAGATCTTCTGCATATTTCGCATCAGACCAAGCTTCCAAATTCCCACAAAGAACTACGTGTAAAAACTTATTAGCATCTGAGAATTTAAAAATTTAATTATAATCTGCAGGGGTAGTGGGGTGTAACTTCACACCTTCTGTGGCAGATATAACTTTACCACAGTTAATTTTATTTCCAATAGCCATTTTATTACATTTCTCTTTATTCCTAATCACAATTGTATTGTGTATTGGTATCATCAGTTTTTTGGAAGTGGCCTCCTCTCCATCGCCATTAAAGACAATTGCAAAATTTAACATTTTAAAATGTTATTTTGGGTTGTCGGTTGGGGTGGCTTGTTCTTAATGTTACTTGGGGTAGATTTTTTGATTAAGGTGCGTTCTTAACGCATTATCGCGCGGTAGGTTTGGCAAAGCCGATTCGATAATATCGATAGCCGCCTTTTTAGCAATACTATTTTCTCCGCCATTCGTGTTTTGACGCTTTTTTGGTATTTTTGCCGGGTGGACCAATGCTCTTCACTCTCTGATTCCTCAGACAGGATAATAGTCCATGTATGAGATATTTTTGGGACTGTCAACCGTTATGACGTTGAAATGATCATTATTAATCGGACAAGCAGCAGTAGCCTCAACATTGTTAATAGTGTATTGTGTATTTGTAATATGAGAGTTCTTGTAATTATTAGTGCCCCATTAAAGTCAGTCTGTACTCTACATGCTCCTTTTTTAGCTCCCGATTAACTCTTCGAAGTTTTAAAACCACGTGCTCCTCCTTTGTCTCTCAAAAATGCTGTTTCCTTATCTGCTGGCAATTTCTTCCATTCTCTGCCCAATGAATATCACGCGCTCTTCAATGATCGACTTCGCAACAGGCTTTATCGATTTTTCTTCAATTTGTCATGGCGAGAGGCATCACCCCTCTTTGATATTCATATCAGCGTGCAAACCGATCAAGAATTAAACAATTTTTTAGAGCAATTTCGAACATGAAGTTTAAGAATGTTAATAACGTTTGGACTTTGACGTATAAATGCAAGAGAAAATGCATAGTTATAAAATATAAATCATAAAATGAACAATTGTTATTCTAGGTTACACCATACATTTTTCAGCTGCTTTCGATTTACTTTAGCAAGCTAATCCTAAATAAAGCAAATATAATTTTTATTTTAATTCCAGTTCTTGCGTTTGTTGAATAATAAAGAAGCAAGTATGTACTTACTTAAGAAAAATAGATTTAATAAAGAAAGAAAAATATTTAATATAAATTCTGAAAACCTTTGCCCCCCTGTTGAAATAAAAAAAAAATGCGGAACAAGCAATATTCACTAGTCGGAAATCATGAGAATCATAATACAGGGTGTTATTATTAAGTGTCCGATATTTTACAGGACGATTCCTCAGTTATTCATAAGGTGAAAAGTTCATATAAGCATAGGTCCTCAAACCCTTAATTTTTGAGATACAGGGTGTTTTTAAAATATATTTTTATTCTTGTTTTCCGTAAATAGTTTTGAAATAACGTCTATATTTGAACGAAAGTTAATATTTGGAGATTCTTCAATATGAGAAATTCAAATTTGATCTTAGATTGGCCCTCAATTATAGAGGGGCGCCACCTAGAGGTCTTTCTCTCTTTTGGGGAGTCACAACTTTTTCGTGCATGTATGTATCACATTTTCTAAAAGAGGAATCGATTCCTCTGGCATTTCTACGTGGAAATGGTATGTTTATCAATAGCCCATTCTCGAAGTGGAGTTGAAATATAGGGGAAAGGGGAAAGAAAGTCAAAAAGTCTTTCTCCACTAATTTAACAGTGAGCTATCAAAGGCTCAATTTTAAAATTAAAACGTCTCTACATGTTTCGAAGGTAGTAATCTTCATCTTCAGGAGACAAAAGTAGTGCTGCAGTTATTATTAGCAGTAGAGAGAAAACTGTTGGTGGATAGTGACGTTGATGGAGCTTTTTTTAAAAAATATTTTGACAAGATATTAAAAAATTGAATGCAATCAGCATACTGAAATTGTAAATGAAATGTTATGTTTAATTTAAAATTTATGTGAGGACTTTATTTTAAATCTAATTCTATTATTTTCTCTACATAATGGGACGAACATAACGCAAGTTGACGGGACCTTAGGTCTCCAGTAATTAAATTTTACAAATGAAATTTCAACATTATAATTTCTCGTAAAACGCTAACAAAAATCTTTCTCTTTTCTTCTACAAAATAAAATAAAAAAAAATTTTATAACATGACCTAGAATGTCCAAAAGATTATTTTTATATATCCTAACTTATGACTTTCAAATGACGAATATCTTTCCTTTTTAAATTCGACCACAAATTGACAGAGTCCTCACATAAATTTTGAATTACATATTTTCAATTTCAGTATGCGGATTGCATTCAAATTTTTAATATCTTGTCAAAATATTTTTTAAGAAAAGCTCCATCAACGTCACTTTCCACCAACAGTTTTCTCTCTACTGCTAATAATAACTGCAGCACTACTTTTGTCTCCTGAAGATGAAGGTTACTACCTTCGAAACATGTAGAGATGTTTTAATTTTAAAATTGAGCCTTTGATAGCTCACTATTAAATTAGTGGAGAAAGACTTTTTGACTTTCTATCCCCTTTCCCCTATTTTGATTTAAATTAATCGATGCATGTATTTATCAAAAAGCGAAACAATTTCAAAAACTTTTTTTTTAAACAACATAGAAAAATTTCAAGCGGTAATTTTTAAACACCAATAAACACTAGATATAAAAATAAATCAAAATCACAATAAATGTTGAAAATGTCCACCTCCTTGCTCTATGCATGCATCCGATCTTCTTCTCACTGCGCACTCTTTGGAAAATTCCTAAAGTATTTTGAATCGTTCTACAATTTTAATTCTTCTTCATTTTGGATGGGTGTCTGGCAAATTAAGGATTTTAGATGTCCCCAAAGAAAAAAATCCAAACTGTTTAGGTCCGGTGACCTAGGCGACCATGGTTGAGGCCGTCCTCGACCTATCCCACGGTTGCCGAAAGTACGATCTAAATATTCTCGCTCTACAATGCTAAAATGTGCCAGGGCACCGTCATGCATAAACCACATTTCATTTCGTAACTTAAGCGGCACATTTACCAGTAAAATAGGCAAACCTTCTTCAAGAAAATGACGATATCTCTCTCCGTTTAATCCTCCTGGAATAAAGAATAAATAATCTCCAAGGATTCCTGCCCACATGTTAAGAGAGAACTGCTCTTGGAAATATGATTCCTGTTTTGCATGGGGGGTTTCCTCTGACCACAAATGATTGTTGTAAAAATTGCGTCTAATATTGCGTGAGAAATTTACTTCGTCGGTAAACAGGATTGGATTTTTAAATAAAGGATTTTGAATAAGGCATTGGAGAAACCAACGAGAGAAGTTGATACGTAATGGAAAATGACGAAGGAAGAGTGCCTGAACTCTTTGAATGTGGCGGGGATATAACCAATTATCAATTAAAACTGTCCATACTAGAATATGAAAAATGTTTAACGTCAGTGCTATTTTTCTAGTGCTTGTTTTCGGGTGTTCTTTTTAGTGGCGTAAAAACCGCCCCCGCAGGCCCCGCATTGCAGGGGGGGAGACGCAGCAAAGCCAGGGGCGCCCTCAAGTCCCTTTATGAAAATAATAAATCAAATGAAAATCGACAAAAATAATTGTTTCATTATCACAATATATTAAAGTTAAAAATAAACAATAATGAATGAGAAGTAATGTAATATGAGTCGATATAAAATAAGGGTAGCGTACTAAATCATAATTAACAATTTTAATAATTTAATATTATACCCCAATAACAGTATAAGATAAAAGCTTGTTGTCATAATTTTTGCAACAAAAAATTGTTCTTTGTTCTGTACAATACTTTATATCCTTCTAAATTAAACAACGCTTACAAATGACAATATTTTTTTACTATAGTATAAGTGTGAAGGATTCAGACAGGTGCAAAATAGCAGGGCGCTTTCAAAATTTTGCGGTGGGGCGCACATGCCCTTAGTTACGCCACTGGTTCTTTTACTAGATTAAGAACTGCTTCCTCGGTTTCTTAGGTTCTTACCGTCCGATGTGCACCCGACAGATGAGTAGCTTTCTCAAACCTTCCTGTTTCCCTCAACCGAGTGTGAATTTTTGAAAACGTTTTTGAAGTCATAGTTATGCGGTTCGGATAATGCCCCTGATACAAACGTTTAGCCTCATATACATTTTCGTTAGCAAGTCCGTATGTAAAATGTATGTCAGCATACTCAGCGTTGGTAAAGTTTACCATTTTTTAACAAATAATCACAATAACAATAAATAAAACTATTTAAATATGCGTCAAGATATTATTTTCGCGCTCTATAAAATCAAACACCGCCGCTTGTGTTGATCTACCCTTAAGATATCCGTGTTGTAATTTATTTGGTAGGTTAATACCGAGGTAAGCTCCTGCAAACCAATACTTATTATGATAAGTAGGTAGTACTACTTACTACTTATTAAACATTTATAATTATGAAATACACATACTTATCTGCCGTTACTCCGCGAACTTCATCAATAGAAAAACAATCTGTAGTTTTTGTATGGGTTGCTACCATAAACATATCTATTTTGGGTAAATTATCAGATTTACCATTTAAAAACCCTCTCAAGCCATAATTAAATACGCAATTACATATATTTACTTAAAAACGATCCAGAAATCAATTTTCATAATTGGCAGATAAATTAGATTAGTTTTTTGCTAACAGCGTTTTACAATTTAACAAACTACTACCTACCAAACAACCTTTACAAACAGAGATTGACAGGTGAGTACATAAAATAAAAAAAGGACAACAATATAGAACTGCTGTGCCGGTGGTCCTAGCTCTTAGTGCATGGTCACCTACCCCGATGTTTCGCAGCGCATTCACCAAAGCTTACTAAAATAATCTTGGAAATTATATTATATTCAACAGTTTTTACGGTGATACTCTAACTAAATGGCATCATAAAGCATTTATAAAAACTAACCCAATTATCCGTTGCAGATCACTAACAAAGGAAACGGTTTTATAACGTTTTTAGACTACTAGATTAAATTTATTCGTTTAATCGCCAATGTAAATTATTCCGATTTCGTGACAAGTGACGTCACGTTGCTTCCCGCACTTTAAACTTGTTTGAAATTATTTACAGGCACGTGAAACTTTAATAATTGATAATCAATTAATTAATGATATTAAAGACATCTTATTTTGCATATGGTATTATTTCATGTACTTGAACATATTCATGCAATAAAAAAAAATGCAAGTGCAAATTCCCTATTCACAAAAAATATGGACGTACATAGTGTCAATAAAAAAAAATATTTTCCACTGTTAATATTTTTATCGAGTTTTATTGAGTGCCTGCCCGACTGCACAACTCAATGTTGATCTTCTTGTCTTAAATAGTAATAGTTAAAACAGTAATGGTAAAATAGTCCTTAATTTTTATTACCATTGCACTTTTTCTGGCGGTAAACATAAAATTCTAAAATGCACTTGCACAATAAATAATCATCAGAACAGTCCGTTATAAAATGCAACCATCCCGAAAGAAGAGTTTAAACATATTTTTTATTTAAGGTCATTATTTCCGTTTATTTACCAATAAACTTCTCCATAAAATACTTCTTTAACAACTTAAACCTTATTTCCGCTTTTCTAAACCGCGATAAACCCCGAGTAAGCCGACTTCGGGTCAAAAAACGCTGCGATAAGATGCTTCCGGAGAAAATTGATGTGTTTAAATCACCGATTTGAGTCGCTTGCTGTCGCGCAGTTACAAATGACCGCCATCAGTTCAATTCCTGTCTTTTCGTCGAAAATTTTAACAAACTCGATGTCTTGCACCTCTAGATTTTTCTTTTGTTATCTTGCTCTAGATTAAAGACATGAATCATTTTTTCCATTTTATTGATTATACAGTGAGTCCCAGAAGTAATGTCTAAATTCATTTAAAATTCAGCGGTGCCCTTTTTGGAAAAGCACTCAGATCCGTCGATTTTTATTTCTTAATGTGTTTTTTTTAAGTAAATTCATGTGTACAGGGTAGCCGAAAAGTAGGTTACAACCATCAACTTTTTCAAATGAAAATATCTATTTCTTATTTCATTTTTTAATTTTGCATCGAATTCTAAGTATGTTTCAAGTACCATGTCCTATACCTAAACTTAACAGTTATCAAAAGATTACGATTAAACACATCAATAAGTAAGACATGTTTATTTGAAAAGAAGAAATCAAATTAAATGTTAAAAATGTTCGCCATTTTCGGCTACTATAGATCAGTCACGCCATTTATAAATGCTATAAAATTGTGATGCCAAAATCGTTTGGTGGCGAGACGCTGTGAGGAGCTAGGTGGGGCCGGGAGTGGGGATTACGCTGCCTTTACATATTATGCATGCGACAAAACTCCAGGAAAATAACATCCGCTATGCCGAGTATTGCCGAGTCGATGCGGATGGCCAAGAAAATGAGGGAATCTGGGCGGATCTTTTATTGCTGCGTTGCCATACTACAGATTTTTTACAAGGTTTTAGGCAAGGTTAAATATTTCCCACATCATGTTATTCTAGTTAATCATAGAAGTTAATACTTTTAACAGAGTAAGCCCAGAAAACTACGTTTTCTGTGGCGTAAGTCTGGCAAACCAAGTGAAGGGGAGCAGCTTGCATGTTGACTTACTTTACACTGGAATACATTGATGACAACACGTTTATTTGTTATTGTTCGGTCTAATAGTTACGATGTCTATGGGAGGAGCACCATCTTGCTGTAACATCAGCTCCTCATTACAGACCAAATAAGGAACCTGTATTAGTGATATGCCACAGATGTTAACTTAGACAATGCAGACGGTACTTCAAATATGACATCAGTGTTTTATAAATATTCCGTACAAATGCTATATGTTTTATCTATGAAATATACAAAACGAATAAGTTGCTAAAATACTTCTTAGATGTAATATGTAAACATAGTTATTATGGATGAACTATGTAACACTAATACATAACTGTGTCGTTTAAAAAGTTCGCGTTAATTAGGCAATGTCATTGGCCTACGTTATGAACAGTCAATCAGTGTTTTTGGAAAAGATTTTCTTGTGAAGTGTTGATTTTCTTAGTTTTGAAAAGTAAATACCTAGGTAAGTATAACTATAAATAAGTACTTTAATTGATTTTTTTAAGTATTTAGTTCACAGATGTCTCGACGGCATCTAAAGTAATTTTATATGGAAGACCAAAAGAGCTGGGGCACCTGCACTTTTATCAAGTTTAGTTATTTCTCAAGCAATTTAGATTCACAAGCCGCAGAGAGTCGATCATTTCTAGAACTAATCAAAAAAATGCTACTTTGATAAATAGTTAATCCTTCTTGCTCTCAAGGCCGCCTTTTTCCTTTTATCTAAGTTCACCAGGTTCCTAGACAATTTGTGACAGGCACAGGTAATATTGAAAAACCATGTAAACTGACTTACATTTCAGATGAAAACTCATGATATTTAGTGATAACATGTCTATAACTTCATGGTCAACGAGATCAATCCAATTAAACGATACTGATTTCTGATAAATAAATATTGAAATACCTAATTACTCTAAGACAATCAATTTGATGGCAATCTGGAAGATGCAGAGTTGTATAACAAGCTCTCTTGCTGAGTGCTTGAGGCAGCTAGTCTCGTAAGTATTTGTATTTCTTGTATGTTGGTTGTGTGCTGATACGTCCATTTATTTGTAGTGATAATAATAAAAATAATAATACTAATAATAATAAATAGCCTTTATTTATAGGTTTTAAAAAATCTACAAAATAAAATTGAAAGAGGTGGCGAGATCTAGCACAGCTACTCATCTAACCTCCTGAATAAAGAGAAAAAATAACATGAAAAAAGTGGAAAATAAAGTAGACATAATAGTGCGAAATAGTAGTAGAATGTTAGACTAAACTAAAAATATATAATTTGATGGTAATGTATCAACGATCAGGTCGTAAAATTCACCAAGCAAGAATTATGTACAGGGTGGCGCATCGAAAACGAAACAGAGTCATTTACTGGCAGCTCAGTTTCGTTTTGGAAAAACGCTCAGACCCGTCGATTTTGTTTTCGAGGTGGACACAAAATTGGCAAAATATCACGTTAATGAAGCTATGGGTAAAATCAATGCGGAGAACTGGAAAAAATTAATAAAAAGTTCATAAAAGTTCTTAATAGGACTGTGGTTAAGCCATAACGCCAAATTTTGAAAATGCTTTGTTTGTAAGATTCTTTATAATATCTTGTTTTTGTAATTATATTACGTAAAATAGTACCACCCATTGTTATTTATTAGTTAACACGATTTTTTAAATGTTTTCATATGTTATAAATACCTAGGAATATAATATAACACAATTTTAGGAAAATACGCATGTTTAGGATTTTTAATTTAAAAACTTCACCAATGCACGCTCCTAAATAAAGGATTATATCTGCTACCAATGGTAAATCCTCAAATATAACAATAGTCTAACAATAACAATTATACAGTGAGAACGTAAAGGTTGGAACAAATTCATTTAAAATTCATGTGTTTTTATTTTAAAAAAAACGCTTGGACCTGTCAATTTTTTATTTTTGTTGTGCATTTTTTGAAGTTAATTTCATGTATTCAGGTTGTCCCAAAAACAAGTTATGGCCGTTCACTTTATTTTCTTAAAAGAATACCCCTATTTTATAATCTTTTTTTGGATTCTGTACAAAATTCTAAACATATTTTATAAAATTCAGCTGTCTGCGAGAAAATCGATATTCGGATTTTAACAAATGATTTTTTATTATTACTTAAATCATGAACACTGTTGTAAACAGGGGCGTGTCACTAAAATACGAGAGTAGGGCAACAAGCAATTTGAAGGCAGTTCATGTCAGGGGGGCGGGAGGGTTTGACATTTCTGCTAGTAACTTTTGCTTTTCTTATGTTATGTTAAGATTTCATTAAAAATCGTGACTAATCGAATATTTTTAATAAGTTTTAATGATTTAATTGGATATGTAATTAATATAAGTTCATGCTATGAGCATTTTCAGTTAAAATCTTACAAAACCACTAAACATCTAGTGTTTTTTTTTTTTGCAGCACTGATTGTTTGTTTGTATCATGGATTTCTTGTATGACAATTTCTTTTGGTCTGATATACGGCGCGTTAGTGTTTCTTTCCACGAATTTTTATTTAAAAATTACTTTAATTACATCTTGGAGTCAATTAGTGGTGTTTTTTGGTAAGTTTATAGTGATATCTAAGTTTATAGTTTATTTTTTCGGGAGGAAATAACTTCCTTGGGGTATTTTTTAGCTGAAGCTTCCTGGTCAACCATGTTTTGGGATTGATTTGAACAGGTATTGTAAGTATATTTCAGATTCACAACTTTAAAATAATCATCTTTTGAAGTGTGACTGGGTAAAAAGGGTATGAATTAGTTCCTTCCTTAGTTTTCAAAACTGGTGAGTCACTATTCTGTTCACCTACCTCCATGCTTACAGTTAAGTTATGAATATTTGGTAATTATGGACTTTCGGGGAACCTCTCAAAAATGGTAAAAAAAAGTTTTTTCCCAAATAGGTATAGATAATTTTATTCTAATAACATATTCCGTGAGCGGAAAGTGGCATTTTTTATTATAAACAATGAAAAAACATAAAAAATACTGTTCTCGGGACGATGTTGTAGAGGTCATTTCAGCCAAAACAGATCGATGTCGAGTATAAAAAAGGTGCAATTACGAACTTGACGAGTGTCGGACAATAATGGAGTGCGTTTCCGGAGTGTAGTTTAACAATAATAGCGTTTAAAAGTGAAAATTAACAATGTTTAACAGTGAGGTTATGTGATTAGTAAACAGGAAAATAAGTTGAAAGGAGCCATACATTTCAAAATTTTTAACTTTTTTTAGTTGTGTTTTTAAAACTAAGACCTAACCCAACCTATAAGTATTTTCAAGTAAAAACTAGGTGAAACTTAACACTTTACCCACTTTTTTTTGCCATTTTTGAGAGGTTCCCCTAAAGTCCATAATTACCGAATATTTTTATATACACCTACACGACACCATCCCTTATGCTCAACACCTTGTCGAAACCTTTATTTTTTTGTGGCTTGTAGTTTCTAATAACTGGTAGCTGTGTAATAGAGTCAGCCACTAACTAAAAGAAATACATACTTATAGATACCTATTTTACTTAGGTACTTACTGCATTGTCCCCTAAAAAACACAATTTTAGAAAAAGAGTTTGTATTTGGTATAAATACTATTAAATTCGTCTGTCTAGGTACAAAACAAACGGTTGGTTTGTAGTTAAACATATTGGATGTATGTAGATGTACTCTTAAACCCTAATTTATATTCTTAAGTTTACTTTCGTTCAGTTCTATAGGTTCGGTTTACTTTCAAAAATTCAGTTTAATCTGAGGATGAACTGTTAAACTGGAGAACGAAGGTAACTAGAACCTATACACCTGGGCATAAATGAGTTAATAAAACAAATACATTTTATAAATTAAAATTCAATATATGTAGGAAAAATAACATACCCTATTTTATTTTTTCCATGGATTCATTTGCAAGTATGGAGATAGGTATACAGTATTTACTGGAATATGTTCCTTTCATTGTGTTGTACTTGTTTTCTTACAGTGTTTGTATTTTGTAAATATAAATTTAAATTATCACCTAGAAAAAGAATCAAATCAGTCAATGGGTCAATCAATGCTGTACTCACTGGAAAAAGTTGGAGATAGTAATTCGACAGAGATGCCAGTTACTGTTAGAAAAAATAATTTACATTTATGTTGTGGACTTACGTGCAAATTCTGTAATATTTGCGTGCATATGTATGAATGTACTTCCATGGACTATAGCATTAAACGTACCATTTGTAAGCATTACACTATGTCTGTATAAAGGATGAGCTGTCTTCAAATCCAATAGCTGACATAAATCACCATATTAGTGATACAAAATATAAAATAAAAAAAAATTACAAAATTTGTATTTTGTATTATTATTTTAGGTTGTGCTTTAATACGAACATTTTTTTTCTAGCCTGTTTCTTACGACTATTGCATAGAACTGCAGAAACCGAAAACAAAGTTATGATTTTAGAAAAACGTGTTGAGAGTCTGATTAATCAACAAAATAAACCCGAAGATGCTATTAATGACAAGGAGCGGTTCAACATGGAAGCTTTGGTGCTGTTACCTGTGTCAACTATAAAACGGTTACAATTGTTAAATGAGACATTAAGAACAAATAGCCGTTACTTCACATTCCTTGTAAGTTTTGCATTTTTTATAATGTTCTGCATATTTAATTTCAGTAAATTAAAAAGTAAATATCCTTTATAGTATTGACAATTACAATAATAACAATTGATCTGTTGTGCTCTACTTGGTACTCTAGCAACTTTTTTTTATTATTGCAGCGATTCTTTATGAAAGATGCTTGTCCAATACCCAATTTGCCAAATTATGACTCCAAAACAATCAAGCAGGAATTACACAAAGCAGTAGGTCATATATATACTCGTATAATGACGAACGAGTTAGCCCTACAATATAACTTATTTGGACGCAATAACAATCCAAATGGACCACAGAAGGAAGGTTTTAAACAATTTAAAGACCTCATTACTGTAACATTTGGTAAGTTATCGACGGCTCAATATACATGTCTGATATTAACTTTTATAAGTTTTTAATACATTTTTATATTCTTGAAAAAATTCTGTCATTTTCTACTTCTGTTTTCTGTTGCACCAATTTATAGCGTTCCATAACTATATATTATAGGATGTGGAACGAAAAAAAGAACAATTTTAAAGGAACTTTTCATGAGATATAGATATTTCAGGAAAATAAAAGTTTTGCCACCTGGTCGACCTTTCGTTCTCAAAAAACCATACTATTAATGAATTTTTTAAAATACACCTGTTTTGAGAACGAAAAGTCGATCAGGTGACAAAACTTTTATTTTCCTAAAGTAGCGCATAAAAAGTTGATTTATCTTGGAACATTTCTTGTTAATATTGTTACTGCAGCTTATTTTTGGCCTATAAAAAAGTTCTTGAAGTATAATGTATTCTACTAATGGTACCAATATAGAATTAATATCTTTTAGCAAGCAACAGGTACTCGAGAATGTAAGTCGTTACATGTATGCGTCTCGGGAAGGATACATCTAATATCAGCATTACTACATTGTACTTGTCATGCAATTTAACTGGCCAATGTTTATCTCCTCACACTTAATAGGGAGAATAAATAAGTTTTTGTGCCTATTATAACTGCATTTTATATCTTAATTGAAAATACTGATTTTTTTTTCTGTTTTAGTTTAACCACACTCCTAGGCCTCGTTAGCTGTAGTTATGAGTGAGAAAATCATATTTCTTAAGAATATCATGACTTTAGTGTTGTATATTGTATTTTTTAAATCCTATGTAAGTATACCTTCTTAATTTAAATAGTCTAAATAAATATATCTTGATCATATTTTGTTTTATTATGATAATTCTTTCACTAGGCATTGTTTCATTATTATAAACTTAAACAATAATAAAAACAACTAATGTTTAATCAATTTTAAGGTTTTGATTCAATTCGGTTGTAACATTACAGTATAATTGTATTTCAGAAGATATATTTTAAATGGGTTAGAAATTATCACCAGCTTACATTTACTTTATTAAGCGAACTTGTATATTCCAGCCAAACATATATCTTTTGAAATCCAACTGTAATGTTACAATCAAATCGATTCAAAATTTAAAGTAATTTAATAATTATAATGTAATTTCAAATATCCCGCGCATTCTCTCAGTCGGTATGTCAGATTTCTATAACAGCGATAATGTCATCATGACATCGGCAAAATAATTCTCTATTATGCCGGCCAAATTAGTATGCAGTTGGTTCATAGATGGCCCATGTTTCGAAACTTTAACATTGTTGTAACATTTCTCTAAAGCTTTATTGTTCTGTGGTTGTAAATAAAACCAAGACCTTTGGCCGTTAGGTTGTCACACTGACAGTGACGGTTATCCTCTGATATGAGTTATTTTGACTCAAGTCAAAAGCCTAGCAAAAGTTATTTTAATAATCTTGTAATTTTAAAAAATGGTACGCTTAAATGAAAGAGAGCAAATAGAAATATTAATAATGATTGATTATGGAGATAGAATGCGCACACAAATGGAAGTTTGCGAACTCTTCAATGACAAGTATCCTCGCAGAGAACCGATATCTCGATCTACTGTCAGTAAAATAGAAAATAAATATAGAGATTTAGGTCACGCTAGGGACAATTATACGAAAGGTCTACCTACGGTATTAGAAGATACATAATTAAATATGTTATTGTCGGTTCAGGAAGACCATCATTAGGCAAGTAGTACTATTGCTTTGGAAAATCATATCTGCAAGACATCCATCCTAAAGTATTTAGACAAATATAAATTCTATCCTTACAAAATCCAATTGACACATGAACTCAATGAATATGATCCAGACAAAAGATTCCAATTTTGAGAGATAATGATGAATATGTGAAATAATCATCTACAATTTTCTAAACAAATTGAATTTTCGGATGAGGCAACATCTTGTTTGAATGGAAGTGTAAGCTAACAAAACTGTCGCTATTGGGCTACAGAAAATCCACGCTGGATTATGAATTGTCACACTAAATATTCTTAAAAAGTTAATATTTCGGTCGGCATGATTGAAAATAGAATTTTGGATTTCTTTTTAATTGAAGGAAATTTGACAGGTAAAATACATTTAGAATTTTTAGAAAATGATCTAGTACCGTGCCTGCCACATTATACCCTAATCCAGAGGATCCTGATATACCGAACAATTTTTTATTCTGCAAGATATTTTGTTGTAATGTGTCGGTGTGGTAGCACGCATTTGCATTGCTCCGCATGTAGTTGACAGAATTTTGGTGTATTTATTGATTGTGAGATTCTATGTATGGTCTGCCTTTTTTCCCTACACATTGGGCACACACTGAGTAAGTTATTGCATCGTTAAATTAATTTGGTTAGCAATTAGAGGAAATTAAAGTTCTAACCAATCAAATCCACGCTGGTGATGACGTTACACCTTTTATTATTTCAGGCTATCGCATGATTCGTAAGGACAGATTGGGAAGGGGTGGAGGGGTAGCGATATATGTAAAAAATAATTTAGTTTTCGAGGTAGTGAATTTTGGGTTTGTTGTTGCAGATTTTCTTGAGCATTTAGTTATTAAAATTAAAATAAAAAATAAACGCTATGCATTTTGCGTTTTCTACCGGCCCCCAAACACTAACTTTAACAGTGTTATTAAATTAACGATTTTGACAATATTTTTTCTGCTCTTTACCCAACTGTGGATGAAATCGTTTGTGTGGGTGATTTCAATATAAACCTGTTAAAGGCAGACAATCCACTTACCTCTCTCTTTGAAAATTATAAATTTGTTCAGATTATTGACCAACCCACTAGAGTGTCAAGAACGTCGAGTACCCTTCGCGATCCCATTTTCGTCACCGATGACACTCTGGTGGATAATTTTGGAACGGTGGCGGTGCCTGATGTTTCCGATCATTTTCTTGTCCATTGCAGTTTAAAAATAGAAAAAGCACACATGTAACTAAATATTATTCGGTATAGAAATTTCAACAATTTTAACTTTAACCTATTTCTTATTGATCTTCAGGCACTTCAATGGAATGATATTGTTTACAAGCCCTATATAGGTAATAAAACTAACATGTTTAATAACCCTCTATTTTTCCTTTTTGATAAGCATGCCCCCTATAAGGTCTCTAGACTTACTAAACCGAGAGCACCGGGGCTAACACCTAACCTGAGGGTTTTCATGAAGAACGGGGATCGGGCATTACAGACGTGTAAGAGGACTCGGGCTGTTCATGACTGGGAAGAGTGCAAGCGATTAAGAAACTTTGCTGTTTCTATGGTTAGAAGGGAAAAGAGACAGTATCTTGATTCCGTTTGTGCAGAAAATAATTCTAGAAAAACTTGGAACTCCTTGAGGACTTTAAATATAAACTCAAGCAAGGCCTGTAACATTCCTGATAATTTATCTGATCCTAATGATATAAATACATTTTTTGGTAGGTATTTGCAGACTGCCTCAGATTGTGGCTCTAAGGAGAATTTTTACAATAATAGCATTTTTAATAATGACCTATTCTTTTCTTTTCGAATAACTAAAATACCAGATATTCAGAAAATAATTCACTCAATAACTTCTAATGCTTCTGGTATAGACGAAATCTCTTTGAAAATGTTAAAATCCTGTAGCCCGCACGTAGATCAGTATGTCACACATATCATCAATTGTTGTCTAGAGCAGGGGTTCCCAAACTTTAAAGATAACGGAACACCCAGCAAGTACTTTTTAGTTTGTGGAACCCCATATCTTTCAGTCTGCCACCACTTGTCAGAAAATGCGCCGCAGACGAAAAATTTTTGGGTGCCACGCCCTTTTTTGGACTATCATAACTCTGGAATTCTACGTTTCGATAGCTCAACCAAAAAAATGTAGAAATTAACATGCATAAAAGTAATGAGTTTTTCTCATCATATATTTTATGGTATTTCAAAATAATATCTGTACTTAACTGTAGTATTATTTAATAGCCAAAAATAAATAATTCCGCGGAACCCTGCTGACTTTTCTACGGAACCCACTTTAGGAATCGCTGGTCTAGAGGCTAACTATTTTCCAGATCAGTGGAAAATTTCTGTTGACAAACCATTGCCTAAATCTAATAATCCTATAACTTTTAACGATCTCCGAATCATAAGTATATTACCGCTACTTTCTAAAATGTTTGAAAAAGTTTTATATGGTCAATTATTTCAATACTGTGTTACAAACAAAATAAAACCACATAGCCAATGTGGCTTTAGAAAAGACTTTAGCACTTCTGTCGCTCTTGTTAACATCACAGATGATGTAATAGCAGCAATTGATAAAAAACTAAACACAGCGTTAGTTCTTCTAGATTTTTCAAAAGCCTTTGATACCCTTAATCATTCACTTATGTTGGCAAAGTTAAAATATTATGGCTTTGAAGAATCATCCTTACATCTTATTACATCATGTTTTAACAACAGATTTCAAAGAATTGTCTATAAAAACAATTACTCAGAACAAATTAAAATATTGTCTGGTGTGCCTCAAGTATCTATTTTAGGGCCTTTACTCTTTATTATTTATACTTCTGATATCCTAAAATCCCTAAAGCACTGTAAGGTCCAGGCATATGCGGATGACACACAAATTTTCCTTCATTTCGACTGCCAAGACTATACAGGGTAGGCCAACAAGAGCGCGTCGGTCAATAGTTGCTAAACCGTTGAACTTATGGGAAAATTTTCTTAATAAAACTTATAACGTTTCACCTCTGCTATAACATAAAATTATTTTTAAGAATACAGGGTGTCTCAAAAAAGAGTAATACCAAAAACTATATTTTTGTTAAATAGAATACCCTACATCTTAGAATATTTTTGAATTTTACATGAAATAGCCATTATTTTTTAATAAGCGCATTATAAGTCTAAACCTAATAATTTAAGAGATATCGACTTTTCAAAAATGGCATTTTTTGAAATTTGACAGCTTCTAGGCTTCTAACGATACGTCTTTGAGTAAAACGGCTTACATATCCCTATCTTACTTTTTTATTATCTTCCCAAAAACATCAACTTCTGGTTAAACCGGAAATACTGTATTTCTGGCCTTTGAGTTACATCCGGTTTAACCGGAAGTTGACAATTTTAGGAAGATAATAAAAAACTAAAATAGGGACATGTAAGCCGTTTTACTCTAAGATGCACCGTTAGAAAGCTAGAAG
Organism: Polydrusus tereticollis; assembly: GCA_963920685.1. NCBI lineage: Eukaryota > Metazoa > Arthropoda > Insecta > Coleoptera > Curculionidae > Polydrusus > Polydrusus tereticollis. The sequence continues at coordinate 92,358,567 of OY987331.1, forward strand.
CTGTCAAAGTTCAAAACTGTCATTTTTCAAAAGTCGATATCTCGGAAATTATTAGGTTTAGACTTTTAATGCACTTATTAAAAAATAATGGCTATTTCATGTAAAATTCAAAAATATTCTAAGATGTAGGGTATTCCATTTAACAAAAATATAGTTTTTGGTATTACTCTTTTTTGAGACACCCTGTATACTTGAAAAAATTTTAGGTCATAGCAGAGGCGAAACGTTATAAGTTTTATTAAGAAAATTTTCTCATAAGTTCAACAGTTTAGCATCTAGTGACCGACGCGCCCTTGTTGGCCCACCCTGTATAAACGCATCAAATTTGCTAAACGAAGATTTGAATGTGTTAAACAAGCTTTCTTTGGACCATAATTTGAGGTTAAATCCATCAACGTCATCCTTAATGCTTTTTGGGAATAAAAATAACGTTAATTTTTTAACTGATTGGGTTAACCAGAAAAACTACTAGTTTGACTTAGTAAACTTCCACTATATTGACAAAAAATTATTTGACATGTTTCGCTACACTGTAGCTTCTTCAGAATATGATTTACGAATGAGTGATGACTAACAATTGCAATAATGTAAACTCTGAGGTAATTAAATAATATAATAAAATAAGGGTAGGTAGATTAGTTAATCTGTTACATTTGGGTTTTTCTAAAGCTTAAGATGAATAAAATAATTTATTTTTACAAAGGGGTGTTGTCATACAAAATTTAATGAAGTAGAATTACTAATAAAGCTTAATACCTTGATTTGGCAGATAAAAATAGAATACAAAAAGTACAGAATACATGCTTATCTTATGCCTGATTTTTGGACTTCGAAAGTTTGATCATATTTCTCAAACATTCAAATATTTCAATTGGTTAGTAATGAACAATCGTAGAACTTTGCATTTAGGAAATTTTTTGTTTAAAATTCTAAAAAATCCTAGCCTGCCTCTTTCCCTGAAAACTAAATTTCTATCTCGTGATAATATCCATGCTCGCCACATTAGGTTCCCTAACAGAATGACGATGCCTCACCATCAGAGTGCCATGTTTCAAAGGTCATTTACATATCACGCGGTAAAATTGTATATCTCCATACCTGACGAACTGAGTTTTCTTAATAGTGATACATTTAAATCGCAATATAAAAAATATTTATTTAATTCCCAAAATGAATCACTCCGTTAGTTTAACTTTTTATTTATTTTATTTTTTTTTCTCTTCATAATTGTATTACATAGGTATATTTTATATATCCATCGAATCTAAATGTTACATATTTCTTTTCGTTTCCTTATATTTTCTTCTTTTTCAGCTACTATGTATAATAATATATTTTCTCCTTTTCATAATATTATGCCTATAATATTACATCTGTGCATTTAGTAGCATTTATCTATATTATTCAATTTTAGCAAGCAGTGCGGGGTTCAGTAGAGTAGCCGCTTAGGCTAGACTGCGTCTTGCTTCTGTTTGTATTGCCTCGTATTCTTTGTAGTTATATATGTTTTCATAATAAAAAGACCTTTATTGTTATTATTATTATTATTATTATGAAGCTCCGGGTCATTACACCTGCCGTGTGCGTGAGTACCTTAATACAGTTTTTCCCGAACGATGGATTGGCCGAGGAGGTCCAATTGAATGGCCAGCCAGATCTCCAGATTTAACCTTTTTAGATTCCTCTTGTGGGGTTTAAGTATAAGGTATATGTTAACCGACCAAACAGTATTGAAGATTTACAGAACAGAATAAAAGGCGAAATAAGCTTGATAGAACCTTACGTCGTTAACAACGTTCTACAAGAATTTGAAGATCATCTCGGGTACTGCCAGACTGTTGGTGGAGGTCATTTTCAATATTTGATAAAGGGACTTTTAGTTCCTTTTAAATTTTCTCTTCTTTTCGCTAATAAATAATGTGTCGTTGTTTTAAATTGAAACGCAGTTTTCTCACAAATGGCTTAATTCAAATATATGATATTTCATGAAATATGTTTGGCGCTTTATGCAGAATCTAAAGAAATATTATAAAATTGGGGTATCCATTTAAGAAAATAAAGTTAACGATCATAACTTGTTTTTAGGACAATCTGTGTACATGAAATAAGCTTAAAAAAATGCACAACAAAAATAAAAAAATTGACGAGTCCGAGCGTTGTTTCGACAAAAAAAAAACATTAATTTTAAATGAATTTGTTTCAACTTTTACGTTCTCACTGTGTATACCTATTTTAGGGTAATATAAATAAATATTTAGATGTTCTTTTTATTGAAATGTGTGTTAGTCAAATCGACAGTGCTTCGAACTATACACGGACGGATCGCTCCCTATATAGTGCATTGTTTCGACCCAACCGTGGATCACTTTTAAATTCATATTTAATCTCAAATATAGACTAAAAATTTTTCTTTACGTGTTTAAATTCCAGTTTAGTTTAGATGCTTTAGAATTCTGTGTTGACAGTGGGACACCCTGTATAAGCATTGTATAGATATGGATATTCGATATGTACGCCCAATATTGTGGTAATATTTATATTGTGTTGCTAATGTTACATTATTTACCTTATAATTATTATATGCTTAGGTGTAATTTACTTTTTTTTCCATTGGGGTAGACCAAATTGTTCACTACTTTTTTCCCTAAAATGGATGTAATTAATGTGCTGAGCAATAAAATCAGTTTTTTATTGATTTACATTTACCTACTCATTTTAGTACTCCGAAATAATATAACATTATCTTCTAAATAAAAGTTAAGTTCACCTAGGTATATACACAGGGACATTCTTTTAAGTGTCTCACCCGATTGACGATTTTCCTGCTGTCTATAATAAAAAATTAATTAAACTCTCCCTAATGATTTTCCGCAAGGACGCCAAATTTAATATTAAAAAATATATAGGTTCACAAATTTCACTGATTCGACCCCATTTTGAATTTTTTTAAATGGCAACCCTCATCAATAACCCCACGAGTGAATTGCATTTTGCGATTATTAAATTTCTCACTACCTTAATCATGGATCCTTTTTTTGTTAACCTGTATATTTCAAAATAGATTTAAATTGTGCTCATAAAGATTCTGCATTTACATCAATCTTTTTTACTTTCCCCATAAAGACTACATAGTATATTAGGATAAGTCACCCTATATAAATGAAGATTCCCTGTCAAAAAAGATTTAAATGACACTGTCTCTCAAAATATTTACCAATGAAACCAAAAATTAATGTCAACATATGAGAAAAGATTAAAAAAGTACATTATTCCTTGTTCCAGCGTTTTGCTGAAACCTAATTATTTGGACGATGCGATGTAGCAAAATAGGTTCCATTTCTTTAAACGTTGCTATAAGCATTTATTACACATAGATAAATGCATTAATTTGGTTGCTAGGCATTTTTTCTTATGATTGATCTGACATTTTGGCTAATTAAATTATGTTATCGTGTAAGAAACTGGTGCTTTTACCTTAGACAGCATATTTGTTAAAGGGAAGAGACACTTAAAAGACAAAATCGATGATAGCTCGGGTACTGAAAATTATGTTACTGTGAAAAAACTGGGGTTCTTAGCCTAAAAGATATATATTTATTAAAATGGTGAGACACTTGAAAGATCAAGCCGATGAGGGCAATTTTAAGAACTCCCGTATTTCCGAAACAGCTAAAAATAAATATCAACAGCGATATGTTTTTGAAATCGGATCGCAAAATGCAATTTACTCGTGTGGTTATTGATAAGGGCTGTCATTTAAAAAAATTGAAACTGGCGTACCGTATCTGGCAACTTTGTGAACTAATATATTTTTTGACATTGAATTTGGCTTTCTTACGGAATATCATTTCAGGAAAGTGTAATTTGTTTTTATTATAGTCAGCAGAAAAATCACCAATCGGTGAGACACTTAAAAAAATGTCCCTGTACCTCGCTTCGATGAGTTACTCTTTGATATCGCAGTTTTAATATTACTCTATTATTTTCTCATGAAGTAGACCTTCTATGAATTTCCAAACTTTTTAGGACAGACCATATTTTTATATTTTCGAAACTAATTTATAGATAGGTATAACTAAAGTTCAAATCACAAAATTTAATCATCTGCTAACAATCCCACAGTAATAATTAATAACTACGCTTACCTTCATATTGTACGAAAGTTTGCAGAACGATTCCCAGAAGTAAATACCGGATCATTGCGATCATCTCAGAAACACAGACAGGAAATGCGCTGCGGAGTTTTTAAATATTTGTTCTTTTTCATTACTCTAAAGTAGAGATTTGCGCGTATAACCTAAAAAAGAAATATATTTTAGTTTTTCTCTTAATATTTTCGTATATTTTGATAATTTTTACATTGTTTCCATTAAACTTTATTAAATGAAACATTTGCCGGCGAAATTTCGTTCTACGTTCTTAGAATTGCATATACAGGGTGGGCAAATGAATTCGGGTAGGTGACTAAACGAAAACTTAAGAACTTGGCGAAAATATTTTCCAGGGTGTTAATTAAGTAAGTTCGGAAGGTTTAAGGAATTAATCCTTGATTGATTTTAAGACATTAAGTTTACAAAAGTATGATTCCGCAACGACTCTATTTTCTACATACAGGGTATTCAAATAAAAAAAAAGACGGTTGCATTGCGGCCGAAGGTGTTTATTTTCAGCACTTAATCTAAAAAAATGTTACTCTAGCAAATTTTAAGAAATGTTTTAGTATTATTGTTTATTTTTATTATGGAGTAAGTAAACTGGAGTAAATGCAACCGTAAATTTTAATACCTTTTGTTTCAATTAATTAAAAAAAAAATATATGCAGTATAATCCAGCAGGCCTACTTATAAGACTGATAAGGAATTTCCCTTTTTTTTTTAGTTGTCTTTAAATTTTTCGCTATTCTTAAGTTTACTAAGGTAAATTTCTATATTTGGATCATGCATTTGCTTGAGTAAGTGTAAAGAAATAGCTTTTTTGCATGCTCAAAAAGTGTATTTATTTTTTACAGAAAATTAATAATTTAACCAACATTATATGTTTCAAAAACAATGCTAATGATATTTGTCCTCTTATATTTACTATAGCCGTTGTTAAATGCATAAGAATATCTTCTTTACTGACGATGCTTCTATCTTCCACAACAGGCCAATGAAATGTAGATGTCTTCAATTTCTTCGACAAAATTTTACCTCTAAAAACGGGGTTTTCTCTGTGAGCTGACCCACGTACATTTTGACCTGCTTATTTTGATTAAATTTAATGACAACTCAATCGCCAACGTTTATTTTTGGGTCAAGCTGCATTTGGTTCAGAAACCTAATTTCTTCAGTCATCTTTTCGACTTTCTCCAAACTAAAACCACTTGAAAGGCTTTGCACATCTTCAATATTATTATCATCACTGGAGTCTTCTTCAAGTAAGGACTTCATTTGCATTGCCTTTTTATTTCTTTTTTCTTTGCTTTCAACATTCTCTATATCTTCTAATTCGTCATCTTCACTGCTACTATCTTTACTTATTTTTTGAGATGGTTATCGGACATATACAAACTTTTATGAAGAATAGAATTTTCTGAGAAGCCAATAATAAAGAAGTTTCCCATTCGTTACACACTTAATTGATAACACTGTATATAGAAAAATCTTAATTCTTTTTCCAAATTTGAACACCCTGTATCTGGAAAAATAAGCCGTTGCAGAACCATACTTATGTAAACTTTTAGTCTAAAAATCAATCAAAGACTAATTCCTTAAAGTTTCCGTACTTACTTACAGTCGAAACGGTCGTTCTTTGCCGGTGCGTCATGGATAAACGATCAAGAGACAACGTGATTTACAACACTCCATCTTTATGTATTATAGCGATAAAAGTAAATAAAAACATAATGGAGTAATTAACATACTAGACAGAGACAAAGGCAAGACTGTCAACTTTTTTTTAAACGTTTTTGTGCCTTAAAATATCGATTTAATCCTATAAACTGTTCTTTTTAGAGCCATTTTTATCACACTTTCGTGTTGGCGGTTAGTAATTATTGATATTTGTTATTATTATTAAGCTAGACACGAAAATGTTGACGTTTATCAACAGTCACTTTGTTTTGACTTTTTGAACCTCGTAATTTTTATTAGATTCATATGGTTTTTGTCACCTCTGTCTCAGAGTTGGGAATATTTTCACCCGTTTCTTAACTCGATGATAGTCAATCCTGCACTTTCTGTTGGAAAATCGTTATCAATAGTGACCAATTAATTCAAGTTCAAAAATGTGTCCTTAATGTTAGGAGACAGTTGTGCGAGCGGAATATTTTCTTCTCCTTTGGAGTCGTCAATCGGCTATCATAAACCATTTTTTTAATGTCACTGGAGACAAATTGCGCCAGGCCACCGAAACCCATATCAAGGTGTTGGTTATAGTAAATTATTTTCGATTTCTTGAAGAGGACAACCACCACTGTCTATATACGTTAAAAGCCTCTTAGATACATATGTATGATAGGGTGGCCTTCGCCTCGTCCACTGCGACCTTTTCAGATCTATTGTGGTTCCCTGTTACATTTAGAGGACGTGCTCCAGCTTTATCCTCTTAATTAGACCTAAGAACCTTGTCAGCGGCTGCGTTACGTAGCTTCTCGCATCGGGGTAAGTTAGGCCTGTCTATGCGAATCTGACTCTAGCTAGTCCTTCGCGTTCGCATAGGACATGTATAGGGGTCTCCTCGTCTTCGTTGCAAAACCGGCATTCAGCTTCTTCTGCCAGACCCATGTTGCACATGTGTTTCCTGAGCCTACAGTGTCCTGTTAATATGTCTACTACTATCCTAACGGACTTTCTGTCCTTTTTTAGTAGGTCTTCTGTAAACTTAGGCGATGGTCTATTGAAAAACTGTTTTGCCTATCTTTGTCCTGGTGTTTCCTCCCATCACCTTACGGATTCCTCTGTGATCCATTGCTTAATGGCTTGCTTAACTCCTGCTTTAGCAATGCCGCAAGACGGTTCTGGGCCCCCGAAAGCCGTTGACGATCCTTATCTTGCCATTTCGTCGGCCTTTTCGTTTCCCGAATGGCCACTGTGTCCTGTGACCCATGCTAGGGTTTTATTTTGGCTTAAATCAATGAGAGCCCGTGTGCAATCCCATACTAGCTTAGAGTTTACCTCCATGGAATTTAGCGCCTTTAGTGTTGCTTGACTATCGGAGAAAATGGCAATGAAGCGGCTATTTTCGCTGTGCCTATATATTTCTCCCACGCAATGATGTATTGCGGCTACTTCCGCTTGAAATACGGTGCTTTCTTTCGTTAGACTTACTGAAATCATTCTTTTGGACTTTTGTCCATAGATTTCAGCTCCCACGCCTTCTTCGGTTTTCGAGCCGTCTGTGTACTAGACGGTTTCTGCCCTGATGGGCGAACCATCTTTCCAGTCTTCCCTATATGGTATCAGTATTTTGTAACTTTTATTGAAGTTATACTTTGTGGCCATGGCGTTGCTTGGCATACCCATTAGCGGGTTCTCCTTTAGCTCTCTTTCTAGCCTTTGATGTTCCGCCCCCTGCGATTGGCTTATGGACGGTCCTTGCTTCTCCTTGGACGAATATGTATAGCAGTGGCAGATTAAGTAAAACCTCCATCGCTGCGGTAGGCGTGGTTCTCATGGCCCCTGTGACACTGGGACATGCTTGTCTTTGTATGCCACTTAACAGCCTAATCGCCCCGACCTGTTGGGTCTTGGGCCACCACACTATTGACCCGTAGGTTACCATGGGTCTAATTACCCTCGAATATAGCCATAGAGTCATTTTGGGGTTTAACCCCCAGTTTTTTCCGCACATCCTTCTGCATCTGCCTAGGGCTATCGATGTCTTTTTGGCTGTGTTTTCAATGTGAGCTTTTGGTCAAAAGTTATGTCTAAGTTCTTTACTTCCTCCGAAAATGGAATTTCTGTTCCTCCAGACACTGGTGGTTTGAGGTCTTGCAGTGCTCTTTTCTAGTAAAGGGAATTTGTGTCTTCTTGGCGTTGACGGATAGTTTTTCACTCTTGCACCAGTTGTGCACTATATTTAGGGCCATTTGCGTTCTTTCTGAAATTATTCCAGCAAATCGGCCTCTGATGACTATTGCCAGATCATCAGCGTATCCTAGGCAGGTAAAGCCTTCCTTGGATAGTCTTTGCAATAGGTCATCGACTAGGGTTGCCCATAGTAATGGTGATATGACGCCGCCTTGCGGGCAGCCTCCGCCTGCTATTGCTTCGATTGTGGACCCTCCTAGAGAGGATATAATAGTCCTTTTCTCCAAGGTGGCTTTAATCTATTGGCACATGCTTGGCGGGACTCCCCGTCTCCTTTGTACATTCACCAGTGAGTGCGTTGTGGCATTGTTAAAAGCTGCTTCGATGTCTAGGTCTAGGAAAGTGACCATGGGTATTTCTTTGTCTTCTACTGACTTTGAAATTAGCCTGTTTAGGTCATCCAATGCCGCATCTGTTGATTTTCCAGGTTGGTATGCATACTGGTTTATGTTGAGTGGTGATCGTACTAGGATTTCATTCCTTATAAATCTATCCACCAACCTCTCTAGTGTTTTTTGGAGAAAAGATGCCAGGCTAATGGGTCTATATGATTTTGGTGTTAGATCTAATATTCTGCCTACCTTGGACAAGTATATAACTCTAACCTTTTACCATGACGTTGGTACATATCCCCATGCCAAACAGGCTTTGAAGATTTTGCACAGATATGGTAACAGCTCCTCCACCCCCATCTGCAACAGGGCGGGATACACTCCGTCCACTCCAGGAGATTTAAACGGCTGAAACCTATTTATGGCCCATCTGACTTTATTTGGTCTGGTGATTTCTGTGGCCAGTTCCCATCCCTCCGCGCTTGGCCTTTTGTAGCCTTCGCTCGGATTCATTGGTTCTCTTACGATAGTGGATGCCGGGAAATGGACCTATAATAGTTCCTTAAGGCTTTCCTTCTTCGTTTCTGTGTATGTTCCGTCGGTCTTTTTAAGGAACCCTACCTCTTTTGCAGTACCTCCATCCTTTGCAAGGACTTTGTGGATCCTTGAACATGCCGGAGTGTCGTTTATTTCGTTGCAGAACTTTCTCCAGGAGGCTCTTTTGGCTTTTCGGATTTGTTTGTTGTACTGCGTGAGTATTGTTCTATATGTGATTGATTATCTTTGGGTTTATTAAGCGCCTTTCACACCTCAGCCCTGAGCTTTTCGAGATTTGTATTCCACCAGACAGTTTTGTAGCTTCTGTGTTGTACTGTTTTTTGGGGCAGTTTTCTTGATATGCCATTATAATGGCTTCGTTCATCATTTTCACTGCCAGTTCATGTCCTTGTGTTCCTCTTACTGGTGCTTAAAAGCCCCTTAACAAGGTAGCTTCTGTGAGCATTTTAAAATTCTGAATAGTGCCTTTGTCCAAAGATTGGCAATGCGAAGTAGTATTGGGTCGAAGCAAAATAAGTTTGACATTATCAAGTGTAATTTTGGGATAAGACGTTGCATTATCCAGAAACAATACCACTCTCCTATTCTGCTACTTCATCTTGGTATCAAATCTGTGAAGCCATGTTGTTATAATGTCTGCTATTATCCACGCTTTCTTGTTCGAGCCCCATTTTAGAGGTAACTTATCGATATGTGCGCCCTTAAAACATTGAAGATTTTTGATTCAGCCTATTATAAGTGGTTCTTTCTTCTCACATTTCATATTTGCACAGAACAGAATTTTAAATCGTTATTTTGCTGTTCTTTTCTAGTACACAATATTTCTTTCAAAGCAGTTACGGCTTCGATCGGTTGATTCGTCACATATTTCCTTTAAGGTTATATCGTGCCGACGACTGAATTTTTCTGACTGTCCATTTGATGTCTTGAAGTTATCTAGTCCTAGACATATTGAGCAAATTTGAGGGCTTTTGCTTAAATTATGGGCCCGGATATTGATAAGTGCCTTACAAAACTAGTTAACAACAACTTGGTTCACTGCCAGTTCTTCGGTATTGGGAAAGTTTCTTTTTTGTTCACAGTTGCCACCTTCTTGAAACAAATTTCTAACTTCTGCTTTATTTTGAAGCAACATAGTCACTGGGGTCTTACCCACTTTAAGTTTTTCATCCAATTTCCTGATACTTAAACCAGTTTTTTCACTTTCCTAGAATATTTCAAATTTTTCGCTTAAAGAAAGACATTTCCTTTTTCCCGCCATCTTCAAATATTCGCGTTAGTCCCAAAACACGCAAGGACTGTTCAAAACAGAACTAATGTTAACAACCGATTTATCAGCCTTTAAAGCAAATTGAATGGATCCGCCTGCAATAAAGTAATTAGTGTATGTACCTATATTACTTAAGAATTGTCGGGTCGAGTTTTACTGCCATTAATGGAGGGTGCTTTTAGCATTAATATTTACTAAAAATTTCGATGATGATTGCCCGCGGTCGTTTAATAGATCGGCCGGCAAAGAGTACTATAAAATAATGGGATTTCCATTGTTAAATATGGGGAATTCATAACCGGTCATTTCACGCAGGTGGTCACTATATATAGAGGCGATTAGAGGCTTATTGCATCCACACAATTGCCTACTGCTTGTCCATAAGTTAGATTCTCGTAAGCATTAATGAGTAATATTTAAAAATTGTATTATTTTAATACGAACTATTTTATTATTCACCGAGAACGGCTAATTTTATCGAATCAAATACAGAGTTCCTTATTTAAAGAGGAATGACCAGTGAGTATTCAAGAAATCAGTATTTTGCTCTGTAAAATGACACCTGTCAAAGCTTTGGCCTAACGAGCGTGGTGGCAAATCAGTTCCTGACTATGTAAAACATCTATTGTAGTATGGTTTAATGAGTCTTCATGGCCTACATAAAATGTTAAAATTTCAATGTCGGTTTAAAAGTTAGAGCCAAAAGAGTAAGTCGCTGCGTTCCCCTTTGGGGCTCTGTATCTCTGTTAAGGGGCACTTAAGGTTTTCTTTCTATGGCAAATTAGACTTATTTTGACCTCTCCTATAATATGCTCCCGAGATTATGCAGTATACTTACGGGACATCCTGTATAATTATCTTGTCAACCCCCATAATCTATATTAGTATAAATTAAAACCATAAAACACTAATGCTTTCAGTAAGTTTATTTAAAGCACTAAGTGAAGTGACATATTAATAAATGTATGTATACCTGATCCCATAATATTACTAATTTGAAGTATAAACTCTTGTCGCTTCAACGAAAATATGTAATTTTCGTTGATTAAATATTAATTTTGTGTGCACTTAACGGAGTAAATATTTAAATACCTGTTTGCTCAATAATTTTATTTATATCTTTTACAAAATATGGCAACATATAGTGTAGCGTCATCATAATATTATGTACAGGGTATCCATTTTTCGATGTAATTTCACATGCCACAAACAGAGTTGTCATAGCTTTCTTAGTTTTTAAGCTACAGGGTGTTTTTAAAAATGTTTGCTTTTTGATCACCCCCTGTATTTCGTTTACCCTTTAACTTTTCAAAAAATTGAAAATGGTTTCCCAGAGAGTTTTTACTTACTTTTTTTCTGGGAGTATTACTTTACGAGATTTAAAGCAAACATACGTTCTTTTTTTTAAATGGGACCTTGTATATTTCTTTCTTATTTGATTGGGCCATTTTTAAGTTTTTCAAAAATATATAATAGTCGATAGTTACCATTAACAAACCGCCTCGGTGGCCGAAGTGGGTAAAGCATCGGAAACGGCGTGAGCCTGCTTTCGCGCTGCTCGAGTCGAGCGGGTTCGAATCCCGCTACAGTACGCTAAAATAAAAAAAGTACTGGGTTTGGTTGTTGTATGTGTGAGTGCAGGTACTTCTGACTAACGATTTATCGGAATCGAAACCGCAGGGTCATGCTCCTATAGCAGCGGGTCTTTAACCCGAGACTTGCCTCGGTTGCGGGCTGTGTGGGCGGGCTGTTGTAGGAGTGGAATTCTGTGGGGGGATCGGGATGGTGGTTGGTTGGAAAGCGACTGCGCGTGGTTCGGATCCCACGATAAACAGTAGGTCCCGTCTGGCTGACATTACCCAGACGTAAAATTACCGTGGGCGGGCTAGTAACGAATAACTAGGGGATAGAATAAGTCTGTAAAAGGCTGCGGTGTCAGGACGTAAGTGCCGACCCAGTTATTTAAGAGTATTTAATCAATCCAAAATACTATTAACAACGAACGCACAAAACGAGAGATTTAGAAGCCATGAAACCATTGAAACAAACAAAAGAATATTACTCTGACATATCTATTTGTCAAAATGTATAAGCAAAAATAACGCTTAATATAAGTTTTTTAAGTAGAATTCAGTGGCTAACCTTTTTCCTGGGAGTCTTACTTTTTGAGATTTAAAGCCTGCCAGTGGACTCGTATTCGATTTAGATATAGTTGAAAAAAATAAGTCGTCGCACAGCATTCCCAGTACGTAAATGTTGCACAATCTTTACTTCATAGGGCTTCTAATTATATTTATTTAGTAACACTGGGGAACAGCAAAAATGTTTGGGAGCCCGTTGAGTTTTACCACTTGTATTTTGGCTGTAAAATTGGAGACCAGGATAAAAATTGGGCTCCCCAAACTCCCCATATCTGCTGCTACAAATGTGCGTCCAACATTCGCGGCTGGCTAAGTAGAAAAAAACGTAAGATGCCCTCTGCTGTTCCTATGATCTGGCGAGAACCGAAAGACCACGATACTGACTGTTACTTTTGTTGGACACCTCCCATCAAAAAAGGCTTTTCGGAGAAAAAAAGGTCTGCGATACAGTATCCAAATTTACAATCCGCCATACGCCCGGTGCCTCATAGTGATGAGTTGCCTGTACCTAATCCACCTTAGGAATATAGCCTTGATTCTGATGATGATCCAATGGATTCAAACGGTAGCGTACTAGAAAATGTCGCCGGCCCATCAACCTCGCAAGACTCCAATTTTGTCTGTCAACTTCCCAGTAAAAAGCCTCACAAAATACCTAAGTCAAAGCGAATTAAGTGACCTTATAAGGGATTTGGAATTGCATAAGAAAAAATCCGAACTATTGGCCTCTCACTTCATATAAAATTGGGACTTATGAAAAATTTTGTGAAGGCCATGGACAAAGAAGGCCGTGCTTTTAGTTATTTTAAAGAGAAGTTCCCTAGAATCAGTGACACTAAAATTAAAGAGGGAATATTTGTGGGTCCCCAGATTAGGAAACTTTTCGGAGATGCGCAATTCGATTTCATACTTGAAGGCAAGGAAAAGGACGCTTGGAATGCCTTTAAAATGTTTGCAACAAATTTTTTGAGAAACATAAAAGCAGAAAACTATAAAGACCTGGTTGCCCAACTTATTTTATGTTACCAAAACCTAGGATGTAATTTGTCGTTGAAAATTCATTTCCTGGATTCTCATCTAGATTACTTTCCGAAAAATTGTGGTGCTGTAAGTGACGAGCAGAGTGAGAGGTTTCACCAGGATATTTCAAACATGGCAAGAAGGTATCAGGGAAAATGGAACTGTGAGATGTTAGCCGACTACTGTTGGACTATTACAAGAGATGCCCTCGAGGCTGCTTTCAAAAGACAGGCTAAGAAGTATAAAATGAGTGTCTAAACTTTAGACTCATTGATAAAAATGTGCTATTTAATTGCTATTGTTGAACCAACAATATATTGTTTGCATGTTCATTGTATATGCCTATAAATTAAAATTATGTAACTAAGAATTCAGATTTTTTTTGCCAGCTAACTAAAATCTTTAATAGGTATTTTTTTAGATAGGTACTTGGGTGTAGTTCAATAAAAAAAAAATAGGTTTTGTTCAGGAAACAAAAAAAAAAGTTGAAATTTGTTCCCCAGTGTAATAGTTAGAGCCGCGGTGAGAAAAATGCCTTGGAACTCCCAAACGGATGCGAAGCACGTTTTTGTATAGTTCGAGTGTCGTTCTCGAAATCCGTGTTGTCGAGTAGGGGTCTGGCGCTCGGCGGTGAGCGGCTATAATATTTTTCCCAAATTTTGACCAGCGGTTTAAAAAAACATTTCCCAAACGGATGAAAATTACTAGAGGGCATCTTGAATTGATCATTGCCGTAACCTCCAGTACAATTAAATGGACCCAAACCCCGAAATTAAAAAAAAATCAGCCGCATGCATGCAACCGTACTAAAATGAATCGTTATTATGTTATTAAAAAAAAAAGTTTTCATCCAAAATGAGCCTGGCTAAACTATGCCAAATAACAGAAAACCTCGCCAGCACGCGTGATTTTGATGCCGGAGTTCTCCGTTAATTTTCTGCGAGATTTAGATGGAAGTTTCGTAAACTTATTTGTCTCTGGTTTAAAAATATAAAAAAAAATGAAATGCTCCCGAGAGGCGGTAAAATGTTGAGTGACTATTCAATGTTCTGGAAGATCTGGTCTTGGCCGCAATAAATTTGGATGAAAATAATGTCAAAGAACCTGTGTGCAAATTTTCATCCATGTTGGAATTACTTTATCAAATTTTGCCCATTTAAATTTTGAAAAACTGTTATAAAGCGATGGCGACACATGGAGCAAAAAAAATTTTTTTACATATTCTCAGACACGAACTCTAGCTCCCTGCCCAATTTCAAGTTTAAATGAGCAAATTTTTTTTCCCCCCTTTTTTCAATTTTTTTTTGAGCTCCTGGAAGAGCTCTTTGCAAAGATCAAATCGGATGAAAATATTTTTTCGGTAATTGGGGGATTGCCTAGATGCCCTCCAGTAATTTTCATCCGTTTGGGAAACGTTTTTTTAAACCGCTGGTCAAAATTTGGAAAAAATATTATAGCCGCTCACCGCCGAGCGCCAGACCCCTACTCGACAACACGGATTTCGAGAACGACACTCGAACTATACAAGAACGTGCTTCTCATCCGTTTGGGAGTTCCAAGGCATTTTTGTCGCTGCGGCTCTAACTATAATTTGTTAGGCAAGATTGTATTCCTCCGAGATCTTTTTCTATAACTTTATACGAGCTTCTAGTGCCTCTACAAAAGCCATAACGTTCATTTCGTCCCTTTCACGATTCCTTTTTATTATACAGGGTAAGCCAACAAGGGCGTCTCGGTTAATAGTGGCTAAACCGTTGAACTTATGGGAAACTTTTTTTTAATAAGACTTTTGATGTTTCATCTATGCTACATCCCAAAATTATTATCAAGTATACAGGATGTCTCAAAAGAGAGTAATACCAAAAATTATATTTTGGTTAAATGGAATATTTACATTTTCTTATAACGTATGAAGCCTCTATGGGTTCTGAATTCAACTTATAATTTGTATGTGGATCAAATACAGCGTTGTCAACTTATACATAAAACAATAAAAATTGCGTCAGAAACATACTTTTTTAAAACTGTTGTATCTCCGCCACTGTTTGTTAATTTACCTGACAATTTCAAAGGTAGTCTAACGCTGGCCTAGTTTATCCGTAACTATCTTCACTTTTCGATTTTATTATACAGTATTATTATGCTCAAACACCTTTATTTTCAAATATATTTTAATTGAATTTCTTAAATACAACACCGTATATTATTTTGCCGTTGAAAAGGTTAAAGTGTCTGTTTCAGAAAATATTAGGTTTGCCGTATGTATCGCGCTGTCATTTTGGGTTATTAGGCTTTTTCCGTAAGTTTACACAGAAAGTGGAAAAATCCTAGGCGGCAGGCTCAAGAAATCGAAACAATTGCTACTCGTTAGCATGTCAGTGCTAGTAATTTACTTGTGTAATCCTATGACATTTGGTGACATCTTGTGCATATTACCTATTATTAATAAGAAGTATTTTGTAATAAAAATGAAGTATACAAACCAAAAATCAGTTTATATTGATTATTATGATTTATATTCTTGGAAAATACTTAAAGAATTGCTTTCTGGCATCCCGAGTATACGGTGAGAGGTTTCCTGAGAGAATACATCTAACTGCAAGATTATTTCATAGATTGATAGGACTGGGATAGTTAAGTACGAAAAGCATGAAAGAATAAAGCCAGTGGTAAACGAAGAAAATTAATTTAACTGTTGTTTAGCTGTTTATGAAGGTCCACATAGAGGTACAGTTAGTAGACACAAGTGGTTTGTTGGTCTTAGATCAAACTTCTGTGAAGAGAATGTTGTGTAAGAATATGTTCCATTCAAATCATGTGCAACTGCATCAAGCACTTGATTTTTAACTATGGGGATACGTTAAAGATAAATGTAAATAAATCTTTAACCGACAGGTTTAATATGTGTTTACAGCAAAATGGTAGAGTATTTAAATATCTTATGAATTAATTTATTTAAATTAATTATGCTTATGTTAATTTATTTATGTTTATTACTTTTTTGATCTGGGAAATTTTATTAAATCTAAATAAATATTATGATATAAATTTGTAGTAATGAAGTAATATTATTATGCCAACGACTAACAATAATTGTTTCGATTTCTTGAACCATGCCGCCAACGATTTTTCCACTTTCTGTGTGAAGTTACGGAAAAACCTTAATATCTCAAAATGATAGCTCGATTCATAGGGCAAACCTAATATTTTCTGAAAGAGTACACTTTAACCTTTTCAACGGCAGAATAATATACAGTGTGTTGAATTTAAGAAATTCAATTAAAATAGAGTTGAAAATAGAAATGTTTGAATAAATATTTTGGACACGCTGTATAATAAAATCGAAAAGCGGAGATAGTTTTGGATAAACTGGGCCAGCGTTAAATTACACGTGAAATGCTTAGGGAAATTAACTAACAGTGGCGGAGATATAATAGTTTAAAAAAAGTATGTTTTAACGCCATTTTTATTGTTTTATTTATAAGTTCGCAAAGCTACATTCGATCCACATACAAATAAAAGTTGAAATTCAGAACCCATAGAGGCTTCATACGCCACATAAAAATGTAGGGTACTTCATTTAACAAAAATATATTTTTTGGTATTACTCTGTTTGGAGTTGTATACTTAAAAATAATTTTTGATTGTAGCAGAGATGAAACGTCAAAAGCTTTATTAATAGAATGTTCTCATAAGTTCAACGGTTTAGCAACTATTGACCGAGGCGCCTTTGTTGGCCTACCCTGTATATGATTTAGGACATTTAGATCTTGATTTTATAAATGATCGATTCTTAAATAAATTAATTTTTAAATTTAAAAATGTTACTTGATTGGGCTGCCTTCTCTCTGGATATCTGTGAAAGGAAGAACTCTTATCAGTTACATATTTAAATTACCTGCAAGATTGTAAGTTTACCTATTTTCATGCCGCTCTATAAAGCGAACTTAACGTGTATTTTCAAAGTTTACTTACTACTACATTAATTCTCGCCATTTTTTAAAACTTTAGTAAAATAATGAGACGTATTTTAACAAAACGTTATTTTTGCCTATACATTTTGACAAATACACATGTCAGACAGATATTCATTTGTTTGCTTCAATAGTTTCATGGCCTATGCTACCCTAATTTTCTAAATTTTTCGTTTTGTGCGTTTATTGTTAATCATGACTATCAACTCTTATACCCTTGTGAGTAGCTTAAAAATAGCCCAATCAAATCTAAAAAAGTAAGACTCCCAAAAAATAAGTAGGCACACCACTACTTCTACTTAAGAAATTTTCTTAGAAACAGTTTTCAATTTTTTAATAAGTTAAAGGATAACCGACATACAGGGGATGGTCAAAATACAAACATTTTCGAAAACACCCTGTAGCTTAAAATCTAAGACAGCTATGACAATTCTGTTTGCGGTACCTTTTGTTTCACGAAAAAGTGGCGTAGTAATGTAAAAACCGCAAGTCTCTATCTTTACTAAGTACCGAGATGCCCTGCAATTACATCGAAAAATGGACACCCTCTACAGGGTGTCCTGAATTCGAGCCTCATCATGTCTGCAAAGTTGCGCGAGTTGATGCTGATTAAAATGCCACCTTAAAAGTTTAAAAATTCCGAGTGCTTCTCAAAATTTTTGGAAAAAACCGAATATTCGCGATTTCATTCTTATTTGTTTATGACTATACTTGAATAGATATAACAAAATAAATTTTACATTCTCATTGCTCCTTCTTCTGTTCTACAAGATGGTGTTATAAGATTTTCAAACCGACGTTTCGTCTTTGAGCTGTCATCATCAACTTTGTTTTTTTAAATACGGCCCTGGATTTTTTATTGCGGATTTTAAGAGCTTTTAAGGTCTCAAAACCAATGATGTATCGCACTTATTCGAAAAATTTATATTAATGACATTTTCCATGAACTCATTTGTACTATTTTTTAATAATAAATAATATAATTAAAGTGTCAACCCTCAAACCCTAGGCTCTAGGCTATATTTACAGAAATTTTAGCAATTTATCAAGGTGGCGGTGCATCGTGCGTGCCGGCCATCTTAGTTCATTTGTTTATGTTTAAATTATCTAATATTTTACAGTTCACTGTGCACTAACCGTTAACGCGTATTAAACATAAATGCCTTTTTCTTCTGAAGAAAAACGAGACATGATAAGGATTTATTATATTTCGAATCGAAATTCAAAAACGGCTTGTGAGCGCTATTTGTTGAAATATCCGGAAAGACGGAAGCCGCATTGTAGTTATTTTGCTAATATTGATAATAATTTAGCTCAATACGGAAGTTTTGTTCAACCAAGGGTTGAATATGAAAGACGAGTCGATCTAGAAGAGGAACAAATTATCTTAAACACTCTAAGTTTGAAAACTATTACATAGTAGGAAGTAAAATGAGTAATTTTAAATTTTTTTTTTTAAGGGAAATAATAATCCTCGAGCTTCAATTGCAGTTTTCTCAGACGAAGTAGTATCACCGCGAATGAGAGGTTGGAGAACTTTAAATAATCGGGATATAAACCTTACAATATTCATATTAGTAAACACTAAGACCTGGCGATGCTGAGAGACGATTAGAATTTTGTAACTGGTTGCAAAATAGAATTAATGAAAATGACGACTTCCTAAATAAAACTATATGGACAGATGAATGCAGGTTTTCACCACATGGACTAATTAATAGACATAACGAACACTATTGGTCAATAGAGAATCCAAGGCAGAATCGAGAAGTAAGACCTCAGGGACGGCAGTCATTTAATGTATGGGTCGGCATGTGGCACAATAAAATTATCGGCCCGTTTTTTCCTTAAGGAAATTTAGCTTCTGAAAGATATGCCGAATTAATAAGGACCAATATATTGGATTCCTTAATGGAAGAACCGTTGGACGTATTACGTCAACTATGGTAGCAACAAGATGGTGCACCACCTCATAATGGGAGACTCGTTACAAATTTATTAAATGCACTGTTCCTCAATAAATTTATTGGAAGACAAGGACCCGTACGTTGGCCAGCTAGGAGAACAGACCGAAGCCCTCTAGATTACTTTCTTTGGTGATTTCTCCAAAACCGTCTTTATCGAAGCACACCACAAGTCCTTGAAGTTTTACGTCAATACCTAATAAGGGAGATCAGGGCTATCCCCGAAAAGACTATTGAGTGTGCCATCCATAAAATTCATAGACTGACACGAAAATGCATCCAAGCGGGCGGATTACAATTTGAATATTTGCTTTAACTTTCATTATTCAGTTTTATTAAGTTTTCGTTTCTGTCTTTCTTTTAACAAATGAGTTCTTATGAAAAATGCTATTAATATAAATTTTTCGAATAAGTGCGATACATCATTAGTTTTGGGACCTTAGAAGCTCTTAAAATCCGTAATAAAAAATCCAGGGCCGTATTTATAAAAACAAAGTTGATGATAGCAGTTCAAAGACGAAACGTCGGTTTGAAAAACTTATAACACCATCTTGTAAAACAGGGAAAGTAGCAATGAGAATGTGAAATTGATTTTGTTATATCTATTTAAATAGAGTCATAAACAAATAAAAATGAAATCGCGAACATTCGATTTTTTCCAAAAATCTTCGGAAGCACTCGAAATTTTTAAACTTTTACGATGTCATTTTGATCAGCATCAAATCGCGCAACTTTGACTTCATTTAACCGACCTCGTATCTCTTCTAGTTTCCGAGATCCCAATGATGAGGCTCGGATATGGGACACCCTGTACATCTGTTATTTAGAGATCAATTTAAAATACTTTTTAGTTTACTTTAATAATAATTGTCCATGCTAAATAACTGATCAACAAATATGAGGAAATTTATAGAAAGGTATTAAATGAAAACCATAAAATCTAGATTTTCGAAATTCTAAATATATTTCTCCAAATTCTTATAAAACTATGACAAGCACAGTATATGGATCGATTAACTATAAAGCTATCACTATGAAGTTTACTATGCGGACTATGCCCTTTATAATATGAGCAATAAATAAATTCCAAAAACCTTAATTTAATAATGTTAAACAAACAATTTTGATAAACTACTAATAAACTAAAGGTTTATAAACTGCTGCTCTTTTAATATGAATAGTGCAAATTTGTATGTGACAATTTCATCGGCCTACTGCTTTTCTACTACAAAGTGCTAATTGATTAAAAAAGTATGTACATATTATAATTATACAGGGTGTACTTTGAAACTCTGGCAATCTTAAAACAGTTTAGGCCAACGCGGAAAATTCGCAGCGGCCATGGACATGCACCAGCTTAGATTAATTAAGTGTTTATACGACTGCAAATATGTCAGTTCAGACTCACTTGAATTTCCGCGAGTTAAACTGCGTTTTTATTCCAGAATTTTTTCGCGATTAGACGCCTGTTTCCACTTGCGCAACTAAATGAAAATGATAATTAGATTTCTATGAAATTTTCATGTAACGAGTGATTTTTAATTATTTTTCTCAAGGGAGGCCATGCATTTTAAAAGCATCATGGCCGTACTGCGTAGATAAGATGACATGATTGTTTTATGACATTTACGTCTTATTTGAATTTGTGTATTTGTAAAGTTTAAAAATTGGAGAAATTTTGTAATTTTTGCAGTTATTTGAAGGTAGGTTACTATTGCTTTAACTAATATTTCTATTTGCAGGATATGATTTAATTTTTTATTTTTTTTTTATTTTTCAGCGTATCAAGTTTTGATGAAGCTTTGTTGCCGGATTGAAAGTTCTACAGTAAAAATGTTTAGTGAAGCACAAAAAATTTTTATTGTTGAAAGTTTTTTTAGAAATGGAAACAAAATAGGCGGTGTGTGGAATTACTCTATGCATGACTGCTTTGATGAATTTCGAACCGAGTTTCCTGATGTTGCGGTGACCTTTCATAATTTTCGTACTGGGTCACAATACCTAATTGATAAATTTCGTCAGACTGGTTCTGTATAACATAAAAAAGGGGCTGGAAGACCAACGAAATGATCGAATGAGGTTATTGAAGAAGCGCGACAAATTATGGAAAATAATCCTTCAACTTCTATTAGGCATTTATCTCAACAAATTCAGCAAACGGATTTATGCTACAGTACATGTCAAACACTTTTGAAAAAGTATCTGCATCTATACCCTTATCGTGTTACGGCTATTCATGAACTCCTTCCCAATGACGTTCCCCAAAGACTTAATTTTTGTGAATGGTTTTTAAACAATTTTCAAGAAGAAAATAGTGGTGCTTTTGAAAAAACATTTTTTACCGATGAGGCTTATTTTTATTTATCAGGCTAATTATTCACAAAATATGCGAATGTGGAATACGCAAAATCCGCATGTTTTTGTAGAAAGACCTCTTCATTCTCAAAAAGTTGGTGTGTGGGCAGCAATTAGTTCTAGAAGAATAGTAGGCCCAATTTACTTTGATGGCACAATTACAGCTGAGAGATATCGGATCGAAATTCTGACATTTATTAATGAGCTTCACGATGATGAATTGCGGGAAGGTTACTTCCAACAAGATGGCGCTACACCTCATGTAACCAGAGAAAATTTTAATTTTTTAAGTGAATTTTTTGAAAACAGAGTTATAAGCCGAAATACGCAACAAATATGGCCACCTCGTTCCTGCGATTTCTTCTTGTGGCCTTTTATAAAAAAATCCATTTATCGAACACCAATTGAGGATATAAATGATCTTAAACGAAGGATTTCAGAAAAAATTGCCGAAATTAATAATTCTCCAAACGTATTGGTTAATGTGTCTCTGAGGGTAAGAAGAAACATCAGAAGGTGTCTAGAAGTAGGAGGCGGCCATATAAAGTAGGCTTTCAAAGTAAGATAGCTCAGGATTTTATATTACATACCGTCAAAAAACATTATTTTAGATTTCAACGTGACAACGCTGCTTTCTTGCAAATTCGCCCTATGATTTAATCTACGCGCTACTGCTACACTATGTATACTGGGTCACAGCCGCCCTTGAGCAAAATAATTAATAATCACTCGTTATATTACAAAAATGTTCGGAAAAACAAGAGATTTAAACTATAAAATTAAAAAAAATTCTTGTCTGACGAATAAGAAGAGAAAACAGGGATTGGTACCTATACTAAAATAACTGCTAACAATTAAATTACCCTTAGATGCAAGACAGTGTCTATCACCAAAATGTTTTATAAAAAGAAACAAAATACTTATTTCATATTTTTTGTAGAATCCGATATTAAATAAAAAATTAATTAAATTCAGATAAAATACAGATATCACAATTTTAAAACATATTTTTGCATTTTTGCATTAAAGATAACGAACTATTTCAACGCGAAAACTCTCTTAAAACGTTTATAAAAGGTAATATTACTTACAGTGTTGTCAAACGTGACTGATTTTGGTAATGCTTATATTATATCAAGGGGGAGTTCCTCAAGATGTTCGTAATAGGTATAATGAGTACCTTCTCTAAGTTGTTCCTAATATTTTAAGTAACCTAATTAATTTGCCTTTTAACTGTGAAATTGTGAATAATTAGAAATCTATGTTTTTGAGGCCTGTGACACCCAACGAAATTTGTGAAATATCAAATAAACTAAAAAATAAACAGCAGCGGTATTGACGAAATTTCAACAAGCATTATTAAATAATTATATGTTAATTAAATTAAAAGCCGCTTTTAAGTTGCTGAGGGTTTCGTGCCATATAGTAAATAACTCTTTCAAATTTGGAAAATTTCCTAAAAACTTAAACCTGCCTCTAATTAAACCGCTTTATAAAAGTGAGGATCCTGGAGTTTAAAATAACTAAAGATCAATAAGTCTGCTTCCGGGAATTTCGAAGATGTTTGAAATGGATATGAGCACAAGGTTAATCGATTTTTTGAAAATCTGCGAAATAATCAGATAATACCAACATGTGTTTGTAAAAGATAAATCCACACAAACGGCCATATTCGAATTTCTTCGGACTATCCTGGAGTACCTTAACAAGGGAGAATTAGTACTTGGGATGCTACTGAACCTATCTAAAGCGATTATGTTGATAGAGGACAACTTCTTGAGACATCGAAAGTGTTCAGTATAAGAGGAAATGTAAAAGAATGGCTTAGATCTTACCTTAATGAAAGGAAACAAATTGTTACTATCTCAAACGAAGGAAAAACAGCAAAATCAAGGCAACTTCTGAGTGAGTTGGGAATAGTTCAGGGAAGCATTTTGAGACAGATTCTGTTCATTATTCATCTCCTCAACATATTATCAAATACGCAGATGACCCAAACTTAATCGTTGAAAACAATAAAAAATGTCTAAAACTGATTTTACAAGCAACACATTTTTTCAAATTGTAACTGAGTAGTTTGTAGAGAATAAACTGATTTTAAATAGGAAGAAAACAAACATCTTGTTATTCAGAATAAAACAATCAGCATCCATTAAACCACCGCATATTGCTTTAGAGTATATCGACTTAAAATTTTCAGAGAACGCAAAATTTCTGGGCATTTATATACATGAACATTTAGATTGGTCCTCTCATATATCTAAATTGGCAAAAAGATTAAATTCTATATTATTATGTTATAGGTAGTATTCGGGTCATTGGCGAATATGTGAATAAAGAGACATTTAGAATAATATATTTTGCTAACTTTGTAATAATGCATAAAAAAGTTTTTGCATATACAGTCTGTAAAAGGTCTTTACAAAAACCTACCACATATTCTTTAGACCAAAATTAGCCGATTAAAGTAAACTTACCTTAGTACAAAGTTGCTTAGTTTGGGCGCTAGACGGCGCTGAAGTGACAATTTTTAAATCGTTTTTCTGGGTTAATTCAAAAGCTGCTCATACTATTTTGCCGAAATTTGGTACGTTGGCATAGCTTTATGGGGCAAAAAAACCCATGTCGCAATTCTGATTAGTAACAGTCCATGGGCGTAGAACCTGGGTTTTTTACTAAGTGCTTGTTTTAGAATTCTATGCCAATGGAACAAGAGGAGTTTGGTCACAAAATTCAGATGAACCAACTCATTTGCTACGAAAAAGGTACTCTTGATAATACTCTATTCCTCTGACGGTTTTCGAGAAATTTGTATTTTATTAATTAATACGTAGTAGTTCTTACAAAAAAAGAAAAAAATAACTAAATCATAAACAGAAATAAATAGAAATATTATAAAAATTGCTCAAAATGTCCACCATTTTCATCAACACAAAGATTTATACGTCGAAAAAAATTAAAACACACTCTTTGCAGAACTTGTTCATCGCCCTTAAGAATATTTATTGCATCTTAGATACGTTGCCATAGTTGTTCTACGTTATCTGGAGTTGTCCTGTAAACCACTGTCTTAAGATGCCCCCATAAGAAATAATCCAATGGATTTAAGTCCAGAGATCGTGGTGGCCAATTGACAGGGGCATTACCTCTACCAATCCATTTATTCGGATACTGCTGAATTAAAAAGTTTCTAACATTTAATGCAAAATGTGGTGGCGCTCCATCGTGCATAAACCACATATCTCTACGAAGTTGTAAAGGTAGATCTTTTAGCAAATCTGGCAGCGTATTTTGTAGATGTTGCAAATAAATTTCCCCGGTTAATCTTTGTGGAATATTGACAGGACCAACAATGTGATTAGCAATTATTCCAGCCCACACATTAATTCTAAACTCATTTTGAAAATGTTTTATCTTGATAGCATGTGGATTTTCATCCGCATAAGCATGTTCATTATGAAACAAAATAGTGTTGGCAAAGTTGGGATTCTCTTCTCTCTGCCTATGAACAAGCCGACTAAAAATCAGGCGCATTTCAGGATCATTAGGTAAAAGATCTTGAACTGGCATCTTATGGTATGGATATAGCAACTGTTCTTGAAGTACTTCATGAACAATATCTTTGGACACTCCTATTTTTCTACCTAGCCTCCTGGTGCTTATTTCTGGATCTTTTGCGAGACCCCGAGGAACCCTTACAAAACGCTGTCTTCCATTATCAATGGCAAAGTTTTCCAATAATTAATGCAAGCAGATAAAATTATTGAACGTTAGCAACAATATTAAATGTTACAAATTTAACAATAATCTTATGTTGTAAGACGAAACTAATAATAACCCACAATAACAATCGTTTGTGAGGTGTAAGGTCGTGTTGTACATACCTGAAAAAATCCGTGCGAAGAAAAAGCAGATGATAAGAAAACTGTTCAAGAGGTTTTTTGTAATAAATAAGTTGGTTTAATCTAAATTTTAAACTTAAACCTCTTCCATTGGCGTAGAAATCAAAAACGGAAAAATTCTACTAACTAACCCCAAGTACTGCGTGGTAAAAACCACTACGTATTAAATAATAAAATGCAAATTTCTCGAAAACCGTCAGAGGAATCGAGTCTTATCAAAAGTACCTTTCTCGTAGCAAATGAGTCGGTTCATCTGAATTTTGTGACCAAACTCCCCTTGTTCTATTTTCATAGAAATCTGAAACAAGCAATTAGTAAAAAACCCAGGTTCTACGCCCATGGACTAATATTAATCAGAATTGTGATATGGGTTTTTTTGCCCCATTAAGCTATGCCAACGTACCAAGTTTTGGCAAAATAGTATGAGCAGTTTTTGAATTAATCCTGAAAAACGATTTAAAAATTGTCACTTCAGCGCCGTGTAGCGCCCAAACTAAGCAACTTTGTACTAAGGTAAGTTTACTTAAATCGGCTAATTTTGGTCTGAAGAATATGTGGTAGGTTTTTGTAAAGACCTTTTACAGACACCCCCGTACAGGATGTAATTTAAGTACGTTGCCAAACTTCCAGGGGTGATTTTGTGATTTAGTGATTCTAAGACAAAAAGTTTATATAAACATAGGTTCATTCATTTTCAAGTTAAAGGGTGTCAAACTTTAAAAAAAAATAGTTTTTTCGTAAATATTTTAATAATCCTTTAGTCGATTTTGTTGAAATTTTGCAGTGTTATTTAGGGTAGTAAGGGGCTAATTTAGCCTAACCAAATTCAAATTTTTAAGTCCAGGGGCGTCCCGGAAGGCACGTTAACTACGATTATTGACAATAAAAATGTGCACCACTGATTTTTTTGCTATTTTTGGCAGTTTTTCGTATCTTGCTTAGTTTTTGAAAAAAAATATAAAAATCACTTTATTGCAATCAGTAAAAAAAAAATTGTGGTTAATAAATAATTTAAAACTGTTTTTATTGTTGTCCGTGGACATGGACATGGAATGAAGTGATTTTTATTTGTAAATAAGCAATTAAAATTAAACGAAATTCATCTTTTGTTTTCTTAGATGAATACGGAAGCAGAAAAGGGAATAACCCTTTTATAACATACCTAATAGTTGTATAAAATATTCTTGAAAATAAAGCACACAAAACTAGCTAATTTAAATTTTGCAGCTCTTTTATTTTGAAACCATAAAGGAGTAATTTAGACTTTAATTCTGTCGCAAAGACACATGTTTGGATGTTTTGGGGTTTATATCCAGTTTAGAATTTTTTATATTAAAAACTTGTTCTAGTTGCAGTAACATGATTTTTGAGAAACAGAAAGTTATCCTTGAATTTTATTTAAACGTTATTATTGTGGTGCACAAAAATACTAAACATGAAAAGGCTTTATATTAATATTACCTTGTTAGTGGTTATTTAAAAACTAGTTCATAATATATATACAGTGGGAAAAAAAAGGTTGGAACAAATTCATTTAAAATTCATGTTTCTTTTTTAAAAAAACGCTTGGTCGGACGACGGAGAAATTGTAATTATTTTTTCAATAAATAATAGTTTGATCTAATAAAAATTCAAATAATTTTGTAATATACCTATATTTAATACTCTTCCATAGTGTAGTAATAATAATTATACAGTGAGAACGTAAAGGTTGGAACAATTCATAAGTTTTTCTTTTAGGAAATTCGCTCGAACCTGTAAATATTTTATTTTTTTTTTTAAACATATTTCATGAAATATGTCATATACATAAATTTAGCGGTTTGCGAGAAACACGATATTCGGATGTTAACAGATGATTTTTTTATTATAACTTAAATTGTGAACACTGTTGTTAATAAAGCCTTTGGTTGTTAGGTTGTCAAACTGACAGTGACGGTTGTCCCCTGATTTGAGTAGCTTAAAGCTGGATTTATAAACTCGAAAAGTTGGTGAGGTTGAAGTTATGACCGAGTTTGTGAGGTTAGATATTCCGAACTCCGAGCATAAAAATTGATTATCTCGAACTATCCGGGAAGTTTTCAAACCTTACATGAGCTTTACATGAACAACATGAACGAGTGTATTAATGGAACTGAGTGTTCCCTTTAGTTTAAATTAAACTCCTATTTCCAACACCAACTGAACCTCAACCTCGCCAACTTTTCGAGTTTATAAATCCAGCTTTAAGCCTTTACAAATGACATAATCTGCAGGGTCCGATTTGCAGGGCATATAGGAAAGGGAAAATCGGGTGCTGCCCTCCACACCACCCGATCTCGCTGTGTGCACAAAAACAGAAGCAAAGTCAGTGCGTTTCGAATCTTGAGCCGTAAAGGTCAAAATCACAGAACAATTAACGGTAGTTGTCAAAATGGCTCCTAGTAAATGTTAGAAAATCGGAATTGCGCTGACTCTGCTATTAGAAAATAATTCGCGAAATGCTGGGTAAAGAAGTGGCTTTTAGAGAGGAAAAAGGTTAGCCATATGAATATTCGTAAAGAATTAGGACCAATTGACTTTAATAATTTTTTGAGAATGAATACCGAGATATTTAAGGAATTGCTAACTCTATTTAAATAATAGGCGTTGAAAATGTCTCACAGGCAGGGCATATCCCTATAAAGCTCAAAAATCTCTCTCCAAGCTTTCAGACATTTTTGATCCAAGACACAAAAAGTTTGTGGCAAATCTGTCAGAATTAATACATGACGTGCCTCTTCAAATTTTGATGAAATCGACCCAACCGTGCTCAACCAACCGTCCGATCTGGATTTTGTCGGTCGGACGTACCTACACACTACCCAATTTGCAGGGTCCCTGCAAATTGGGCCCTGCAGATTGGGTCATGTGTAGAAGCTTTTGGTCTCAAGTCAAAGTATGTGACAAGAGTGATTTTGTTAATTTTGTACTTTTAAAAAATGGTACGGTTAAGTGAAAGAGGGCGAATAGAAATATTAAAAATGATTAGTTATGGAGATAGAATACGCACACAAATGGAAGTTTGCAAAGTCTTCAATAACAAGTATACTCGCAGTGAACCGATAAAATATAGAGATTTAGGTCACGTTAGGGACAATTATACGAAAGGTCGACCTGCTGTATTAGAATATACACAATTAAATGTGTTATTGTCGGTTCAAGAAGACTATTGCTTCTTAAAATCATATCTGCAAAATATCCGTCGTAAAGTATTTAGACAAAAATAAATTTCATCCTTACAGGGTTCAATTGGTTCAAGACTCAATGAAGATGATCCAGAGAGTAGAGTCTAATTGTGCGAGATAATGATGAATATGTGCATTAATCATCCACAGTTTTCGAAACAAATTGTATTTTTGGATAGGGCAACGTTTTGTTCGAATGGAAGTGTAAACAATCAGAACTGTCGCTATTGGGCTACAAAAAATCCACGCTGGATTATGGAATGTCACGCCCAATATCCTCAAAAAGTTAATGTTGGCATTGTTGAAAATAGAATCTTGGAGCCCTTTTGAATTGACGGAAATTTGACAGCTGAAACATATTTAGAATTTTTAGAAAATGATCTAGTACCGTGGCATGCTATATTATACCCTTATGCCTGATGCACCGAAAAATTCTTTATGGTAGCAACAAAATGGAGCTCCGGCCCATTACACCCTCCGTGCTCGTGAGTACCTTAATACAGTTTTCCCCGACCTCCAGATTAACCCCTATAGATTTTTCTTGTGGGTTTTTCTTAAGTCTAAGGTATAAGTTAACTGACCAAACAATATTGAAAATTTAACGAACAGAAGAGGCGAAATAAGATTGATATCACCTTACGTCGTTAATAACGTTCTGCTTGAATTTGAAGATCGTCGCGCGTATTGCCAGGCTGTTGGTGGAGGTCATTTTCAACATTTGAAGGGTGAAGGAAAATAACAAGGAATGTCACATATTTTAAGAAATTGTTATAATGGCGCCCTCTAATAGGTATAATATGTACCTTACTTTTGCAGCAGAATGGTTGTTAAAAACTAGAACCATCCGGTAAATATGCGTATTTAAAATATCAGTGCAAAGGATAAAAACAAGGAATGTCCATGCGATGAACGATAAAAACAAGGAGGGTCCATGTGAAATTGGAAGAATCATCAAGGACAAGGCCGTCACCATTTGAGATAGTTGAGGTGAAACAAGATATGGTTAAAAAATGGGACGTTTTTTTAAATAATGACAGATATATCAAGAAATGCCCATTTCCTATACAGAAAATTAAACAAATAGAACCTGTTCGAGAGCATCCAAGGCTTACCAGTTTCATAACAACTTTTCATGGTATCTGGACACAAATCCCTATTATTCCGGTAAATTCCAAAAGAACTTCAGCTCTCAGAAATGTCTTACAAGAAGGGGAGTTCGAGCTTCGTCCAACTGCATATGATGGTACGCAATAGTATAATACAAACAAAATAAATAATTAAATTTCGAAATCACGCACACGGACTTTTATTATATTTGATTTGTTTACAGGCACAAAGTTTCAGATGGCAAGCCGTTTCCAAGTTAGTACTACTTGAGAAAGGTTGGGGATACCTTGCTATCCGAAACTTTGCGGCTGTAAACTAAATAAAAATAATTTCAGTTCAAGTTATTCACTGAAAGTCAATATTATGTTTATTTCAATTTATTTCAGGTCTGTTTCCAATTCCAGTCGCAAAATACAGAAATCTAATAACGGTAATGAGATTTTGCAAACAGGATGCGCAGGACTACTATGTTGCAATACCTTACCGGTAGGATTTTTTAGCAGGTACGAATTAAAAAATAAATAATTGGTGTCTTCTTCTGGCCAATAATTAATATAATAACAGTAATATTTTTTAGCCTTCCTGCAAGTTCATGCAACCAGTGTCCACACAGAATCCGACGTTGGACATTTCTGTTTTTTTTTCAGTTTTTTTTTTTGTATTTAGAATTTGTTTAAGTTTTTATCTATGTTTCAAATAATCTGCTGCAATATGCTAATCTACATAATAGAATGCACGTTTACATTGTTGAATAAAAATATACTTTGTATCTATTAGGTCTTGGTTTAAAGTTGTTTAGCCCCAATAGGTAAAAGTTCAATTTTCTCAAAACAAAGACAATGTCACATTCCTTGTCATTCCCCTTTACCCTTCATTTGATAAAGTAACTTTAAGTTTCTTTTGAATTTTCTTTTCTTCTCGCTAATAAATAATGTGTTGTTGTTTTAAGTTAAAACGCAGGTTTCTCGTAAAAAAATAGGGGTATTCATTTTAAAAAATAAAGTAAACCGTCATAACTTGTTTTTAAGATAACCTGTATACATAAAATAAACTTAAAAAAAATACAAAACAAAAATAAAAAAATCACGGGTCCGCGCGTTTTTCGAAAAAAAAAACACTTGAATTTGAGATGAAATTGTTCCAACCTTTACGTTCTCACTCTATGTTTTCAGGTAAAAAAAAATATTTTATTCTTTCGTTTTTATAGATATTATGATTGAAAAATAACCGAAATTTATATTTATTATTTTTTGCCATTAACTAAAAGTAACATAAAATAATAGCGTTCATAGTAATAACACAAAGGTACAAATAATATTTTTCTATAAATATAAATAAGAATCTCACTGTTAATATTGACTGTACAATACATACATGAAACTACCATGTAAATAAAATAACATTAAAAGAATTCGTGTTCCATGTAAATTTCTATGTATATTCTTGCCTAGAACAACATACATAAATATGTACTTTGAACACAAGTTTAATATGAGCTTCTAGATATTTATAAAAGTTTTTAATAAAAATAAGTAATAAAGTTATTCATTTTCTTTCAAAAGGGCTTTTTTTGTAGTTTGTTTTTTTGGAAAAAAGTTTATATTCTGCCAAAAAGTGTAATTCGCTATAAAAGAATCCTCAATAACCCTTCCTTTCAAATGGCATAAATATACGTTCGGTATATTTTATTAAAATAAAAATACTCAGAACATCACAATAGTATGTAAAGGTATCGGTAAGTTTGTAAATAACAATAGAATCCGACCTAATTTCACATAACAAGAAATACTCCGGTACATTTTTAATGTAAGAACTTCAGTATGCTCAAAGTAACTTTACTTATTTAAAATATTTTATTGGACAAGCTTTAAAAGTTACGAAACCGATAAAAAACCAATAGGTAAGCATTGTTATTAAGTAATAAATATGTTTATAACTTAAAATTGAAGCAAAATGTATAAAAAAAAGTACCTTGGACACTGTATAATACTGTAGACGAATGCACTAAAATATATTTGAAAAGTTAATCTCCAATATAAAACTGCCGGAGAAACCAATGTTTTTATTTTCTAAACTATATCAAAGTTTCTCAGTTCTTAGTGTCCATGTCCATGAAAATGTAAACAAACTCGCGATCTCTTCGCGAAAATTCGAGTTAAGCCAACCGCTCGTTTCAGCGTCCGCAAACCATGTGCCGTCGGCGTCGCGACGTCAGGTCGTTGGCGTCGCGAAGTGCGGCCCACAAGAGTTTTAGTGGGGCTGGACGCTTGCGGACGCCTGCTTTTCTCGCTACCTGTGGGAATATTTGTTATAATTTTGTATAACTTTTATTCTCTTATTAATATAATGTAAGAAACTAATAACTCGACTTACTTGGTTTTTGATCTGTTTGCATATTTCAAATTATCGCAAGAAAATGTAGTTGTGACTATTCTGAAAATTCTAAGTCCACTGTCTATTACCTAGAAATAAGAAGTGCATGTTCTAGTAACTCGACTTCTATAAGGTAACATTAATTAACAAGCTGGGTTACTAAGATATTTTTTAATTTTAATGATTGTCTTGAGAGACTTAAAAACTTTTTCATTAGTGTTATCATGATTGACAGGTCTTCAAATATTTCTCAATTGCTATTAAAATGTGAATCTGAATTTTATGAAAATAAAATAAAAAATATGAAGCAATCATTAATTTCTGATTATCTAAAAAAAATTAGAATTTCAAACCAAACATACAGTAGGTACATTGTATAATATACAGAGTGGCAAAGAGTCGCGCATAATGCCTGTCTCTTTTGTATTACCTCGTATACGAGAAAGTGACCTTTATGAAAGTTGTTCATTAAATTATTCCCCGCATTTCTACCTGCTTGAATTTTT
The DNA here is from genome assembly GCA_963920685.1 of Polydrusus tereticollis. NCBI lineage: Eukaryota > Metazoa > Arthropoda > Insecta > Coleoptera > Curculionidae > Polydrusus > Polydrusus tereticollis. The sequence continues at coordinate 92,391,344 of OY987331.1, forward strand.
CCTGTCATTTCCGGCTTGGTTGCTATAGAGACCAACTTACTTTTTTTAAATGGAACACCCCGAATATGATATTTGGATTCTACTGCGAACAATCTGAATTTTTTGTATTTCAAATTTTATTTATTTAAAATTGTAACAAACTTTCTAATAACAAAATGAATAGCCTAGAAAATTGAACAACTCAACATCGGAACAGTAAACAAGTGACACCTTTTCAGTGGATCAGGTCTTCAAAATTACCACTATTTTCTGCTATGCAGATCGCCAGTCGATCCCTAAACCCGTCTGCAATGTTTAAGGAAGTACCTTGGAATGGCCCGAATTTTAACACTAATTCTGACTTTTAAAGATTCTAAGTTATTTGCACGGTTAACGTAGACTTTGTTCTTTAAGTGTCCCCACAAAAAGAAGTCGAGCGGGGTTAAGTCCGGGGATCGCGCTGGCCAGTAATAGCACCTCTTCTGCCTATCCAACGTCCGGGAAATTGTTTGCTTATGTATAGTCTAACATTTGCCGCATAATGCGTAGGTGCTACATCTTGCTAGAACCATACCTGTTTGTTTATGCCATTATTTACACCCGGTAAAACCATTCTGCAGGAAGGAGGTATGTGATTCCTGAGGAGGTCCACATATTTTTTACCATTCAAATTACCATCTATGAAAATAGGTCGCACAATATATCTACCAACTATGCCCGCCCAAACATTAACTTTTTCGAGCCTCTGAGTATGACCTTCCTGGAACCAGTGAGTATTCTCAGCAGACCAATAACGATAATTGTGTCTATTAACAATGCTATTTAAATGGAAATTAGCTTCATCCGAGAAAATGATATTTGTTGCGAAGTTATTATCGTAATTGCATCTTTCCATCAGCAGCTCACAAAATTCAGCTCTTCTATCAAAATCGTCCTCGTTTAAAGCTGGATTTATAAACTCAAAAAGTTGGTGAGGTTGAAGTTATGATCAAGTTTGTGAGGTTCGATATTCCGAACTCCGAGCATAAAAATTGGTTATCTCGAACTACCCGGGAAGTGTTCGAACCTTACTTGAGCTTAACATGAACAACACGAACGAGTGTATAAATGGAGCTGAGTGTTCCCTTTAGTATAAATTGAACTCCTATTTCCAACACCAACTGAACCTCAACTTTGCCAACTTTTTGAGTTTATAAATCCAGCTTAACTCGTGCGCCAACTTTATCTTGTAGGGATGCAACTTCTCCTGTTTAAACAAATTTTTCACTGACTGATGAGACACATTAAAATGCCATTGGCCTGGATGATTGTGTTGGATTTTCATATATTGAGAGCATGATATCCAAAGCTTTGTCTCCCCGGTTGCTTTACCACTCGACCCCCCGTTGACTAATTTATTGGAGGCCTATTTGGATAAAATTCATTGAAAAGTTGACAAAACATATTTCCGTAACCGCTCATTATTAAAATTTCAACACGTTGTTTCACATTCAGATGAACCATAGTATAAACAAATTAGAAATCAGACAACAGAAAATTAAACAGGAAATCAAAATTGACACCTCTTGTCGCTGTCATGAAAATATCTTGACTCAACTGGTGGGTATAAGGTAGGAATAATTATAATTAGGAAAATGTTCATTTTTGAGCTGTCATTATCTCGGAAGCGCTTGCAAATAAGTGAAAATTTGAAATACAAAAAGTTTAGAACTTTCCCAGTAGAATTCAAATATGTAATCATATGGAGGGTGTTCCATTTAAAAAAAGTAAGTTAGTCTCTATGGCAACCAAACCAGATATGACAGAAAAATTCGTGCAGATAGAAATGTGGAGAATAATTTACTGAACAACTTTCATAAAGGTCACTTTTTCCTATACGAAGTAATTCAAAAGTTACAGGCATTATTCGCGACTTTGTTGCTAATGTGTATATGTTAGTGTGCACGTGCAGTATATACAGATTGGTAAATTGGCTTAATCTCATTTAATTTTGTTTTTATAAATTTAAGCAAAAATATTTAAAATTATTTACCTATATGTAGATATTTACTAACGAAGAAATACTGTAAAATGCAAACCAGTTGTTTTAATTTTTCTCTATTGACCAACCACCCCTGTTAATCGACCAACATTTGGCTCCCCGAGGGTGGTCACTATTGAGAGATTTAACTGTATTTTTTCAATTAAAAAAAATACAAAAAAAGGAAACTAGTAACTTGTTTTACATTTTTTAATTTCATCCGAAATATTATTACTAATATTAACTGTAATTAAATGGCAATGAGTAGATGTTGAAAGTAATGCATGTATTTGAAAAAAATTGAAAGAACTAAATAAAACACTAAGACCAATTAAGCAACTGTGTAAAATAGCCGCCATTTTGCTGAATACACTTATTAGCACAATTTAAAAAATGAAGTTGGACTCTATTTAATGTCTCTGGATTATTAAAAAGGTTCCTCTTATTTGAAATTCGCGCTAATAATTCATTGTGAGTATTTGACGCAGTCCTGTAACCTTCCCTAGGGCACCCCACAAACAGAAGTCACACATATTTAAATCTGGAGTACGTAGTGGCCATCTTACTGCTGTTTCATTTTCTCTTCCAATCCAATAATTGGGGTATTGGCCATGTCAATGTTCCCGAATGGCAACGGAAAATATGGTACAGCACCATAGACATGGAAACTAAGGTCATTGGTGGAGCACCATCATGAATAGTTCCCGCCGAAGCAAAAGAGGCACATTTTCCAAAAGAATTGGTATTGTACCGTCAGTAAACCAAATTTTTCTATTAAAATTCGGATCAAGGATCCTTTCGCTTCAAATAAATTGACAAAATATGGCTCATGGGAGGATTAATTAAAAAAATATTGTGGAGGAAAACTTGATTAGGTACTTTATATGGATTTCACGCTAATTATTAACGAAGTAAGCATTTATTGTCGCATTGAAATATTTCAGACCGTCCATTGGAGAAAATATTCTCAATTTCCATAAATGCCAACTAGACTGAAAGACACAATTTATGTAATTGTAATGTAAGCATTACAAGGGTTAATTTATTGTTGAGTAGGTAGCTGGAATAATTGCTAAGCTAGACTCTGCCCTATAAATGTAAATTATGAATTTATTTGTTTATTTATATCACTGCGTTAGTTCATTTTCTCTCTTAAATAAATATTAGAATATTTTGTATATCTCTAAATTTTTTCTTTTTCTTATTCCCTATGGTAAGGCACAGTGCTGCAGGATTACTTCTGTAGGGCGCTCTGCGAGCGGTGCGTATGCGCAGGAAACGATTCACGTTGGTCTTGAATCTTTGAAGATTATACTCGTTGGAAAACACGGCCTTAGTTAAGTCGTTCCAGAGTGATGAAGCTCTCCAGATGAAACAATTTTTAAAAAGTATTGTTCAAGGGACACTAAGCTGAACCACGTAGGGGTGGGCTGGTGTGGCTCGTCGTGTTTCTACCATGCACCTGGTGCACATGCTCTGGGTGGAATCAAACGGGCAACATCAGTTGAGCACTTGCCATAAAAATATTTGTAAAATAGGCTCAAGTCGCCCAACCTGCTTTCGATATTCAAGGCTTTCCAGCTTGTTTGTCAGATCATAGTCACAGATCAAATCTAGCAATCTCAGGGTATGTTTTTTGGGCTTTATAGATCATCGAAAGTTGTTGTGGTGTATAGAGGTTCTTAGTTCGGAACAGTATCCCAAGCTTCTGCGAGGCAGCCCTAGTAATGGCCGCAACGTGACTATGCCAAGACATATGACTATCCAAATTGATGCCCAATAAATGAATTGATGAAGCCAATGGAATCGAGTGTCCCGCCATAACTATATCCGGTTCTTTAATATTAACTTTTTTAGTGAAACCTGCGAACTAGGTTTCTTTAACGTTAAATTCTACTTGGTTATTGTCACCCCAAGGCAGAATTTCTTCCAGGTCTTTGATGAGATATGGAACCTCTTGCTGCTGATGGAGATGTGCATTGGCAGCCGATGTTCTAGCATCCAAAACAAAGGATGAAACAAGTGTACTGTCATCAGCGAGCTATATACAGGGTGCCCGAAATTGGTGCTGCGAGAAAGGCCGTTAAATGGGGAAAGTTTTAGGCAATTATGTAAGTAGTTTATTGGTGCTTACGGATGGATTCTGGTTCTTTTGGGTTTTGAGATATTTTGAATATACCAAAATGTTGCATTCTCTTAGATCGGTAGTAACTTTTTAATTACCCAATATTTTTTAAATCCGTAAACACATTTTCATTTCCACTTTTTACATAGAAAATGCCTACGCCTACCTGATCATATTTTGGTTACAACGTTTCGGTTTCCTGTAACCATAATCAACATTCTTTTTTCTTATGATCGCCATATTGGATTTTTTACTCATCGAAAAGTACCTAATTTTTCCTATACTTTGATATCAAACACTAATACAAAATAAAAATGTATAACCTCAAAATAACAAAAACATTATATTTACGAACATATTTGGCAACACCGACATGAATTAAAGTTAATTAAGTAAAATATACTAAGGTTCAAAATGTCTACAATTTTTTTCAACGCATCGCTGACATTTTTTTTTACAGATCTAGTTACACGATTAATGGTATTAGGGTTGATATGACTAAATATATTCCTAGTTCGCTGCTCAAGAACTTGGCGAGTTTTAGGGAGATTATCTTTTCACCAAAAGTCTCCGATAAAAATGTTTGTACTTGTCTGGAATTACGCGCGGGACTACCATCTTGCTGCAGCCACACGTTATTAAATTGATCATTGGGAACAACTTCTTGAAGTGCAGGAATAATTTGATTTTGCAACATTGCAAGGTATCTTGGACCGGTCAATATTTGGTTATAAATAAAAGGACCAATTAGCTGATTTTCTAAAAATAATAAAAAGTATGCGAAAGATCCATCGTAATCATTATAATATTGCTATATAATTTGTGAAGATAAATAATTTAAGCATTTTTTACAGTTAATTTAAACCAAAATAAAATATTTCTTACTAATTATTCCACACCACACATTAGATCCAAATCGTACTTGCAATCTGCGTGGTTCGAGAAATTGTGGGTTTTCAAAAGCCCAGTGATGGTGATTCTTTTTATTAAAGATTCCACAGTTGGTGAAATGTGTTTCATCTGTCATCTGTCTATAAAACATTATCCGAAAATGTGAGATTTTCTCGACATTTACCAAAATACCATTTTTTGTTATTTTGAGGTTATAGATTTTTATTTTGTATTAGTGTTTAGCATCACAGTATAGGAAAAATTAAGTACTTTTCGATGAGTAAAAAATCCAATACGGCGGTCATAAGAAATAAGAAAGTTGATGATGGTTACAGGAAACCGAAACGTTGTAACCAAAATATGATCAGATAGGCATCTTGTATGTAAAAAGTGGCAACAAAAATGTGTTTTCGGATTTAAAGAATATTGGGTAATAAAAAAGTTACTACCGATCCAAGAAAATGCAATATTTTGGTTTATTTAAAATATCTCAAAACCCAAAAGAACCAGAATCGATCCGTACGCACCAATAAACTACTTACATTATTGCCTAAAACTTTCCCCATTTAACCGTCTTTCTATCTCTTCTAGTTTCCAAAATCGCAATACTGTCAGCACCAAATTCGGGCATGTATAGGGTTTTTAGTTTTTTTCAAAAGATCGTTAATGTATAGTAAAAATAGGGTAGGTGGCAATATGAAACCTTGAGGGACTCTGGCGTTGATGTTAAATGTGTCTGACAGCCATGAACAAAATTGAACCGACATTCCGTATGCTCAAACTTTAGTTAGGAGCCCCTCATGCCATACTAAGTCGAAGGCCTTGTAAATGTCCATTGCTACCGCCCGGGACTCCCCAGGATGTTCTATTGCGTTGTTCCAAAGGCGAGTAACATAAGTGAGAAGTACCCTTGTTTATCTAGACTTACGGAATCTATACTGGCGGTCACTAATAATGTTGAAGCTATCCAGATACTTTAATAATTTTTCATTGAGAGCCGTCTCCATAACTTTTGATATAACCGAAAGCAATGCGACTGGACGATAGGTGTTTGGCAGGGTCTTCTTGCCTTTTTTTGGGTATGGGCTGGACTCACGCAGTTTTCCAACAAGAACGAAATATTCCTTTTTTGTAAGCTATGTTAAATAGCCTACAATGTACCGGGGTCAATTAATCAGTGCATGTCCTAATTACGATTACTGAAATTTCGTCAAGTCCGGAAGCATTTTTGGTGTCAAGACTCCTCATGATCAGGGTTTCTGATCTGATACAGCTCCTGATCACACTAGGAGCAATTAGTCGAATATGTTTCCTCATATTTTATTCTAGGTGATTAATATGATGGAATGATCTGTGCTTATATACTAATTCCTTCAATCGCCCCTAGACGAGAAATCTAATGATTGTATATCCGGTGATCTAGCAGGTCAGAATGCCTTTCTATGCATCTGTGTGGAAAAGTATGATTCAAATATTCGGTGACAGTGGCTCTGCTATGATAAGAAGCTCCATCAAGTTGCTACCAAATGACCGCTTGCACGTTCAATTTGCTTGAAAAATTTCGGTTCTTAGGAACTTTTAACATTTTCGCGGAAAAAGTATGGGCCCAATATTTGATTTATGATTTATTAATACCGTATGAAACGTTGGTTGGTGCTTTTAAAATGTGTTCGATCACAGCCTTCTATATTCTATATTAAGATTAGGGTTCACATAACTCCACAACGATAAGTCTGAGAGCATACAACGCCTATGTAACATTGCATAATCACTATAAATCAGCTTCTCCTTGAAACCAGGCACACATATTACATTTAGGTTTGAGCGTGTGAGCCAACTTTGGCTTACAAGGATCAAATTTATTTACTCTAACTGCAGGGTTTTCTCATATATTTTGCCACCCACCTACAGAAGTTACAATAAAAGACACAAAAAGATGGTAAACAAGAAGATTTCATATTCTTTCTCAACGTTATCAGGGAGATTCAAAAAATTTCGGAAATGTCAAAATTTAACAGGAGGTCGGTTTTTAAATGAAACACCCTGTATATTAATAGGAATTTGAAAAAAACATATTTTTTCGTGATTTCAAGTGTACAGGGTGTCCGGAAAAATGTGGGAAATCTCTTGTATTCAGATGGAACATAAAAAAATTGGATGAGAAGTTCCTATGCAATATTTTCCTACAGGCCCTCCCTACGGAGATATGTGCCCCTGAAGGACGCAGCTGGAAATCGGTTTTTCTGGAATAACTTTGAAAGTTGAAACGCGTACTTCGCTGTTGTTTTTTTTATTGGAGAAGAAAAAAACAAAATAAATAATCAAAAAAAAAAATTATTTATCTTATAAAAAAGAAAGGAGGAGATGGTACTCTTTAGCGATGCTGTGATGAGCACCGCTGAATAAGCCGAACCGTAATTTTAAAATTAAAAGAAAGAATGAAATTGAGGATAAAAAAAATTAACTAAAGTGGTGGCCGGAGAGCACGCACAGAACCAGCCGTGGAGCACGCGTGCCAATTGCCCTAGCTCGCGGGAGGAGGTTTCACAAGCGCCACCAGCTTCACCACAGGAAAAGCTGGAAACCTCCTAGATGGTCGTAGGGCTAGCTCTGATCGTGCGACCTGACATCACACAAACACAAGTTAAAAAAAGAAACGGGGGAGCTGTATAAATGAAACGAAAATAATTAAAATAATTGCTGGCTTTATTAAAAATTGAAAAAAAAATGTGGGTTAGTGCTTAAACCTGTGCTTATCGGTGGAGACGATGATAGATCGTGACATACGGTCAGACGATCTTGACGGTAGAATAGGAAACATCAACCGGATGAAAGATGTCAAAAAGACGAGGGGAAGAAAGATAAGAAAATACCTCATTAAAAAAAGAAAAGTATTAGCTGAGGGCTTATTAATAAAATTGACCTAGTTCCTTTTCCCTTCACATTGCAACTCAATAACAATGAAATCCAATTAAAATAATACAATCAACCAAATGAAATTAAAATCAAACAATTGCAATTAACAAAAAGGGAAAAGGAGCTATATAAAAAAAAAATTAAGTAACTATCAACATGTCAAGTTACAAATAAAAATCAAATTTAAATTAAATTTGAATTAAATTTATCTTGTACAATGTAAATAAAATTTTAAAGGCCCAAGTCGGATTTTGATTTAAGTTTAGGAAAGAAAATTAATTTAATATTTAACTAATCAAATACATCAGTGAATTTAAGTAACCAAATCTTAAAATAAAATTAAATTGTAAATTGAAATTCGAAGAAATAAATCAACGAAGTTGATCCATGCAAATAAAAAGAATTAAAGTCACAAGTCAAGTTTTGATTTGAGATTATGATTAAGTTTTAAAGTACCAAAAGCTGAACTACAGATTAAGATTTTTAAGATTTCTAATTATTTCCCGAAGGAATATAGTACAGTGATCAAATACTTCAATTAAACTTGATGAGCAAAAACTTAAAATAAAATTAAATCATCAAGACAGCACGTTCGCCTATGTTATGACAATGGCAATCTGTTGTCTTGGACAACAGGTTGTCACTATCTGCTGACGGTAGCTCTTTATGTGGAGGCACTAGGTCGTGGTCCATATACTTACACCTTCCCTCCGTCTTTGGTTTGTCTTGGGCGCCACCTGGTTTCATCGAAGTCCAAACCAGGAAAAATATACCGTATATCAGTTCTATTGAGAAATCTATGCAATAAATAAAACCAAAGTTTTCCCACACAAACAATAAAGTTTTTATTGAATAAAAGGTTACTTAACCAAAAAAAGGGTTTGTGCTAGGTTAATTTTATAATGTCAAATTGTTTAAAATTTAGATAAGTTTGAATTATAAAATGAAAAGACAGCCTTTCCGGACGCAAGGATTTAAGATAAAATTTATGTATAACCTTGGGGAAGATTCTAGAACCTTTTAAATCTTTTGATGGTGTATGGTTATAAAAAGGTTACCTTTGTCAAGATGGCTTTACATTAAAAAGTTGTAAATTAAATTTTAATTAATTAACTGAAACAAAATAGTAATAATCTGAAATGGCTTATGGTGACGGAGAACATTAATAAAATTATAAAAATAGCCTTTAGATCACTTTTATACCACTCTGTGTTCGATCAATCGATCAGGACGGCCCCATGTGGTTTTCTCTGGTTGGTCAGGTGGAAGTTGAAGGTAGCTCGTAGGCTTAGTTGGAGAACCTTAGGTTGTTATGTGGGCCTTAAAATCCCATGTGATATGGTAAATCAATTGTGGCTTAACCTACATAATTGCCGAACGGCAGGAAAAACGGCTAATTTGCCGAAACCAGCAAAACCCCTCTAAAAGGGGGGTAAGACCTCGTGGTCTTTTTAAAAAAAATGGCCCAACGGCAACGGGCTCGACCTTCTTCTCTAAAGGTATTTTCAGAAAAAAAAATGGATACCCCAAGAACTCTAAAGTAAGACAAACCCCCTTCTCTAGCAAAATCTGCTGAATCAATGTTGCCAACTGAACATAAACCCCAACAAAGGAAAATAAGAAGAAGAAGAGAACAGAGACACAACATAAAGGATCCAAACGATCAGAACGAACAAGAGTCTGGGCTTTTACCAGAACCTAAATTACTTAAGGAAATAAATCAAATAATTTCAAACAAATTTGTTTACGCATAAAGTTGCCAAAAGTACAAATGGGCGTTCTGCGCTTTCACGGGAACCAGAAACGCAGATATGTGATTCAACTTTACGCGGTGGTGGCTAGCGCCATCAACCCACAGAACAGCAAAAGTAGTGCGTTCGCCCCATATTTTGGCTAACGTTATGCAACCAAAGATGATACAACCTAATGAACAATTTTAACAGTAAATAAAAAGGAATGCACTTTGTGGAAACATATCTGTATAGATCCATACATAATAAATAGTGGCAATTTTAAAATTGCTAGGTTACATCGTAAATAAAAAAATTAATATGTACACACATAAGGGAAATATACAACTATACAGGGTGAGGATTTTAAAGTGTTACAACGCAATATCTGAAAAACGGCTATAAATATTTTAGTCAAATTTTGGGACGTGGATAGGGAGGTTGGGGGACAAATTTTAAAATATTTTTGATATTTACCCCCCCTCCAGATTTGATGTGGCTAGTGACAAATTTGAAATGTCAAACGGAAAGGTATTTTTTTTTTTTGATAATTCGATTCCTCGTCAATAACTACGTAAGTGAGCAGAAAATTGTTACATTTGCTCTACTAGTTGCTTAGTTACGAATTTTTCAATAAATAAAATAGGAATACTTAAAAATGATAATTCCTTAAAAAATCTAACGACGATCATGCTTCAAAAGGTGTTCGAAATGACCCCCATCCAGTTCTAAACATTTTGCAATTCTTTTTTGACATGAGTTGCGCACGCGAGTTAACATTTGAGGCGTTACTAAATTACATGCTTGTTGAATACGATCTTTCATGTTTTCTGGTGTGGTCGGTGGTGTAGCCATAACTTTCTCTTTTATAAATCCCCACAAGAAAAAATCTAATGGGGTTAAATCTGGTGACCTTGCAGGCCAATTTACAGGACCACCACGACCAATCCATCTGTTTCCAAACATTTCATTTAGTGTATCTCGAGCTTGTCGGGCAAAATGTGGCGGAGCACCATCTTGCTGAAACCATAGTTCTTGTTGATTTCCATTATTATTCAGAAGTTGTGGCAAATCGGTTTGTAAAAAATTATTATACATTTCTCCATTTAGGTGACGGTCAAAAAAATGTGGTCCAATGACTCTATCTCCGACTATGCCACACCAGGTATTAACCGACCAAGGATGTTGGTTTGGCAGAAATCTCATCCAGTGAGGATTTTGAGGTGCCCAATAGTGTAAATTGTGCCGGTTGACCTTAAATTAAGAAAAGCAAAATTGATTGAATCAGTATAAAATTAAAAATAAATCTAAATGTATGTGAATATTCTCTAAACACCCGTTAACGGGTGTTTAGATATGTATTTATTTATGTACACCCATCAAGTAGTGGATTACATATTTTTGATTATTAAAAGTTACATTAATCCATATTGATTTAAATAATTACCTGACCACAATTGGTAAATGTAGCTTCGTCAGAAAATACTATCTTTCTTAAAAATGCATTGTTTTCGTGAATTAAAGTTTGTAACCACGTACAAAATGTAATCCTATTTTGAAAGTCTTGGCCATACAATTCCTGATGAATAGTTATGTGGTAAGGGTGAAAATTGTGCTTGTGTAAAATAGCCAGTACCGATTTTTGGCACATTCCTGAATCACGAGCAAGTTCAATTGAACCAACATGAGGATTTACAGCTATTACACCCAACACTCCAACGGCCATATCGTCATTAGTTTTTGTTTGTCTTCTAACTCTGTTCTTATTTTTTAGGATTCCCGTGCTGCGGCCTCGATCTTCTAATCGCTTAAATGCCATATGAGATTTTTGAATGGCGGGAAACCTAACAGTCCACAATTGCGCCGCTTCCCGGTAGTTTTTTCTACATTCTCCCAGAATTAACAACATGTCTATTTCAATGTCATAAGATTGTTCCATAATTGCACTGAATAATGAACTTTATCAGATTATCACTACTTGTCAAAGTCAAAAGTGGTTTCCTAGGATACAACATAATTAAAGGTTTGCATAAACAATAATCATAGGTGTCATGATTTAAAATGTGTAGTTTTAAGTATTCCTATTTTATTTATTGAAAAATTCGTAACTAAGCAACTAGTAGAGCAAATGTAACAATTTTCTGCTCACTTACGTAGTTATTGACGAGGAATCGAATTATCAAAAAAAAAAAATACCTTTCCATTTGACATTTCAAATTTGTCACTAGCCACATCAAATCTGGAGGGGGGGTAAATATCAAAAATATTTTAAAATTTGTCCCCCAACCTCCCTATCCACGTCCCAAAATTTGACTAAAATATTTATAGCCGTTTTTCAGATATTGCGTTGTAACACTTTAAAATCCTCACCCTGTATAGCACAATTGATGTCAAAATATTAATAATCAAACAGCAAACCAATTATTAAAGGCAGGGCCTAATAAAAACCATGATATGAGGCGATCAAAAAGAGAGATATTTAAACTCTAGTGTTACTATTTAAAATAAGACAATACAAATTAAAAATGTTTAATCAATAATTTAGAAAGATTTACTACTTTTACAATTAAATACCATAATCATAATTAAAACAATGCCCTATTGTTAAGCAAAATTAAAGAAATTATCAACAATATATGGCACTAAACACCTTAAATTTGTTCAAATAATTTATTCTGTGAGGAGTTTAATTTTGTAGATGTTAAAATGGTTTAAATTATAATCTGTAACAGCCCGTAAGTTTACTTTATTAATGTGGATATAGCAACCTTTTAACAATGAAGTATATTTGGTTTGATTTTAAAACACTTAAAAATATTTTATATTTCGGGCACACCCTGAATAGCAAGAATTAATATACCATGTAACACTGGCCTTTAAGCAAACTTGTGCTATATAAAACAGATATATAAACAACGGGGCAAGTTGGACCCCTTTATAAAAGAATTAACAAAATACAAAAAAAAACACTGGTGTTGTAACCACCCCTAAGATAGTTAATTAAAAATTCCAAGGTCATGAACCCTTGATTACTTTTCATTAGATTTCAAAAATAATTACATTAAATTGACAGTACACCAACGACTGAAAGAAAATAGGATACTCTATTTAAATACATGTCTCGATAGTACACAATACATGAATAAAATGTTGTCGAACTACCCTAGTGTTGGAAACAATATCCAACACCTTTTTTAGATTAAATCTATTTTTAGGTTGGCAATACTGCAGAATTGCCTCCCCATTTTTATACGCATCGGAAGTGTCAAAAATTGTATTGGCACGACTGGTGACGCGATATCACTCTCTCTCGTTCGCGAGGAGGTGCGAGCATGTGCTCAATAATAGGTTTTTTCCTGAAGTTATTTTATATAAATGTTACAAAAACTAGCACTGCCTTTTGGGCATCTAAGTGAGCTCTGGTTTCTTACCATCTTACACCCAACCGTTATGTAAATAGTGTTCAGTGTTCCTAAACAAGTGTAAATAAAAAGTGTATATACGTTCAAAGATGAGTTTCCATTTTGTTTCCCAGTCAGAGTATTCCCGGATTTCAGTCTACCTAAACTTTTAATACAGTCCACTTTAAAGATCGAAACTATCCCTTTATGTGTTTCGCACATAAAAATGGTCAGTTCGAACCGAATCCTGAATAACTTTGACTAGTTTGAAGAGTTTGAAAGAGTAACAAAGTACCGCGAAAGTAGTGAAAATATCGCAGTGTGTCATGTGATCGTGTTAATCTATCGGTTAACGATGGTACAGTGCCGTTTTGTCTGTTTTATTAGTCCCGTGTGGTCGTTTTTGGTGTTGAAACCAATAATCCCGCCAAAAGTTTCATTTTTTCCTGTGCGTTATAATACGAGGCGTTCTGTACTGTCATTAGTGTCATCAGCGCCACCAGCAAAATGGCGGAGTGAGAGTAAGAAATCTACTTTACCGGTTTGTCCACCTAACGAAACAATGCACTATCAAAAGTGCTCCAGTTCTCTCAATGTTCTAGGTCTTGGTTCTGTCGTTTTGTCTTCTGTGGTGCCGGAGTAGTGTCGTGAATATAGTCTTACGTCAATTTAACCTCAAATTAAAGTGGGTGATTGTTATCAATTACTGAAAGTATATATTATTTTTGTTTTGATTCCTTGATCATCAAGGTTTGTATGTAGTATCCTTTTAATTTGTTTGTAATCTGATTTGTAATTACTTTGACTTATTTTACTGTTTTATAATATTTAAATTGCCAAAATGTCGACTAAAAAGCAGATAGAAAAGTTGTTATCAAAGAAAAAGCAAGCAATCGATACAATGGTTAGAATAGGTCGCTTTATCTCTACTCATAAAGGTGACCCAAGTAATAAAACCAAAATTGAGCAATTTTTAGCTCGTAAGGAAATTTTACAGGATAACTATGAAAAACTGAAAGACATACAAATTGAAATTTTATGTTTGGATAGCAATTATGATGATTCAATTGAGGATGTGGAAACCCTTTATGTTGACGTAGTTGTAAGTATTAAAGAGTGTTTACCCAAACCTAATTTGCCTAAAAACGGTAGTAGTTTGGCAGCCAGTACCTCTCAACCTCAGGTCCAACCTGTTTCAAATCAAAGTGGTAATTTGATTTCTTCTGCTAAATTACCTCCAATTGAAATTCCCACGTTTGATGGAAAAAATTTGACGAATTTTAAATCGTTTATAGACATTTTTACGGCAGTGGTTGATAAAAATCAACAGCTCAAAGATGTTGAAAAATTATTTTATTTAAGAAATTATTTAAAAGGCGAAGCGTTAAGCTTAATAAATAATTTACCTTTAATTAATTCCTCATATCAAGAGGCCTTAAGTATTTTAAACAATAGATTTAATAATGAGACTATGATAATAAATTCTCACATTTTTTCTATTTTGGACATCCCCAATATACAAAAGGGAACTGCCTATGCACTTCGTGACTTTGTAAGTCGCATAAAGCAACAAATTGGAGCTCTCAAGAATTTAAATCAACCCATCGATAGTTGGGATATGTTTTTGGTTTGTATTTTGAGTCGAAAGGTAGATCAGTTTACCAACAGGGCATATCAGATTGACCGAGATAGTTCCAAGTTGCCAACTTTAAATGACTTTCTAGCTTATTTAGAAAATAGGGCTATCGCTCTAGAGGCAAGTAGTAGTGTCTTTGAACCTAATAAAAATAAGGAAAAAGTTTTTGGTTTGTTAGCCAAACATTCCAGTGTAAAATGTCCATTTTGTTCCATTGCTGGTCATAGGTTGTATAATTGTATAAAGTTTAAATCTATTCTTGTAAAAGATCGAATTTCTTTTATTAATAAGCACAGTTATTGTAAATTATGTCTAAATAATCACTCTGGTAAGTGTAAATTGTTGTTTAGGTGTGGTACGTGTCAGAGGGATCATAATACGCTGCTGCATTTGGACAAACAACCTTCCGAGGAAAAACCTACAAGTGAAAGTAGAGTAATGCATTTTAATCTTCAACATGACAATGTTCTTTTACCCACTGTTAAGGTTAAAATTAAATCCACAAATGGGAAATATGTATACGTTCGAGGTCTAGTCGATACAGGCTCTCAGATCTCATTGATTACAAGTACTTTAATTAAAAAATTAAATTTAAAAACTTTTGATAATTCTTTGAATATTATTGGTATATCGGAAATTAAAAGTACAAGTAACAAATCTGTAAATTTAAATATTGAATCTCTATTTTATGACTATTCAAAAAACATAAAATGTGCTGTGGTTGATACCATTACTAGTGATTTGCCCAATAATAATTTTAATATTTCTACATTTAAAATTCCTAAAAATATTCAGCTTTCTGATGATAGTTTTAATAGCTCAGGTCAAATTGATTTTTTGCTGGGTGCAAACGTAGCGTTTGAAATTTTGCTATCTGATAAATTTGAATGTAACAATTTATATTTTCAAAACACCCTGTTTGGGTATATTGTGAGTGGGTCCATTCCTGTAAATGTTGCCTGCAACTTTGTTGCACTTCATGCCACCTACTCTGATATTGACAAAACCATAACTCAGTTTTGGGAAACTGAAAAAGTTCCTGAAATTTTTCCAGAATACCCCAGTGAACAGGAAGCTTGTGAATGTTCCTTCCAAAACTCGATTGAAGTAATTAATAATCAATATTAAGTAAAATTGCCATTAAAAGAAATTGATATAAATTTAGGAGATTCATTCTCTGTTGCAATAAAGAGATTTGAAAATCTTGAAAAAAGGTTTAAAGCTAACCCTGATCTTTTTCTTCAATACAAAAAATTTATTGATGATTATTTAAATTTAAATCATGCTAAAATTGTTAATTATAATCCAAATGAATTAAATAGTGGCTCAATTTACTTCATGGCTCACCATCCCGTAATAAGGGAAGACAAAAAGACTACGAAACTTAGGGTCGTGTTTGACGGCAGCATGAAGTCAAAAAGCAAAAAATTTATAAACGATTTTTTATACAATGGAGCAGTTGTACAGAATGAGCTTTTTGATATTCTCGTGCTTTTTAGAACGCACAAGTTTGTTCTATCGACTGACATAAAACAAATGTACAGAATGGTACTAATAAACCCTAAACATAGGGAATTTCAAAACATTTTGTGGAGAGAGCCTCACGGTCCTTTGCAATACGTTCAATTACAAACAGTCACATATGGCTTAAAAAGCTCTTCTTTTTTAGCAACAAGGTGTTTGGTTGAGCTCGCTCACACAGAAGGTGACAAATTTCCTCTAGCAGCAAAGGCGTTGTTAAATAATACTTATGTAGATGATATTTTGACAGGTGCTGACACAATAGATGACACCATAAAACTTAAGGATGAATTAATTTCTTTATTAAAATTAAGATCTTTTTCCTTACATAAATGGTGTACTAACGAAACAAAAATTTTAAGTGATATCCCTAAAGAAAAACAAAATTTTGACGAAGTTGATATGAGTAAAAATAATTTTACGACAAAAACTTTAGGTCTTTCTTATGATACTATCAGTGACAATTTTAAATTATCAACTCCTGAAATTATAAATCATAATGAGTGTCTAACAAAAAGGCAAGTTCTTAGCTTAATTTCAAAATTTTATGACCCTTTGGGTTTGGCAGGTCCAATTTTGGTGGCAGCTAAAGTTATCATGCAAAAAATTTGGATGTGTAAGCTCAGTTGGGACGAAATATTGCCCGATAATTTGTTGGAAATTTGGCAAAATTTTGTAACAGGTTTTATTAATATGCCAACTTTAGAAATACCTCGTAATTTATTTTTTACGGACGCAACTAGAATCGAACTTGTAGGCTTTTGTGATTCTTCCACGATAGCTTATGGTGCAGTCATCTATGCAAGAACAATTTTTCCTGATAGAGTCAATGTAAATCTAATTTGTTCAAAGTCAAGAATAGTCCCTTTAAATAAAAAATTTACTATTCCTAGATTGGAGTTAAATGGTACCTAAACTTTTAATACAGTCCACTTTAAATATCGAAACTATCCCTTTATGTGTTTCGCACACCTAGGTGTCCAATTGCCTCATAAAAAAAGGATTAAAAGGTGTCAGCTAACGAAGCCAATTATACTCGGTCATACGTACAAAAAGCACATTTATCTGAACAAAGCATGTGGTGTTCACTTATGGATTTTTGCGGCGATATACAGGGAAAATAATGAAAGAAAAATGAATTACGCTTACCCAACGGGAGCTGTAGGGTCTTAAAGTGGTGCAGGGGGCCCCAAAGGTGATGGGTGCTCCAAATACTCGGCCCCTTTCGGTCCTGGTGACCTGACTTAACTAAAAGAGAGCCCAAGAAGGCATTTTAGGAGAAAAGTTGACAAATTGACATATAAAAAAGACATGGTTTTCTGTGTAACTTTTAACGATTTGACTTGATTCGCGGCATCTTACAGTTGCAATATACTATTTTCTAGTAAACGTTATCAAAAATGATTTGAACTTAACTCACTGATAAAAGAATCCTTTATACAATCATTGTAGCTTTCATCGGCAGCCTTAAAATTGCAGTTGTTTTAACTCTTGAAAAATATTTACTTGTTGTCTTACCAGGCTGTTATTTTCTAATAGTTAACATTGTCTGGAAAATACCTCGTTAATAGGCTTTAAAAAATATGAATCCAAGGTTTTAAAAGCTGTCAAACGTTTTACTGTCGATAACAAAATCATGGTTGTGACTACTATGACTGACTATGATAAAATTAATTAAAAGTTTGAATTTATCATCATTATCCATTCTTGAGCATTTTTGGAAGAGTTCTGATCAGTGTCAAATCTTTCAGGTCATAGAAGTTTATCTATTCTAATTAAATAAATTGTAATGAATGCTTTCGATAATATGCTTTATTTAATAAGAACACAGCATGATATTAAACAATAAATTTTAATCAAATAAAACAACGGCAGTCTACCTCCACAATATGTATTTCAATGTATATGTTTATATTCTACATGTTTCGGACATAGAAATGTCCATCATCAGGGATACTAAAAGAAATTTACAATGTGAGTTAAACGTTTTAAGTAAAATGAGAGGACTTACCAGTAGTCGATTACGACAGCTCTATCTTGCATATAAATTTTAACAACTATACATACAAACAGGCCTCTTAATTTTCAGCAAGTTCAATAACGCAGATGGATCCCCATATGTTGCCCTGAATGGAAAATCAATTGTAGAGTCTACCGACATTAAGTTATTAGGTGTTCACCTTGACCGTTGCTTGAAATAGGAGAAACAGGTTGTGACGTTGGAGTCCAGAATAAATATCCTCTGTGGAGATTGAAAGGCCAAGTGTTCATTCACACAACACGACTTTTCTATTTTGCGAAAATCCAGTCAATCATAAGCGATGGTATTCTCTTCTGGGGCTCTTCGAGGTGTGCTCAGACCATATTCGAGGCCCAGAAAAGAGTTATTCGATGCATCTTCGGACTTCATCCAATGACATCATGCAAATCCTACTTTTCAAAGTTAGGAGTTCTCACCGTACCCTCCCTTTACTTCCTCTCACTGGTGAACTTGGTGGTGAAAAAAACCATGAACTACAATCAGTCTAATATGTCAATGCTAACCAGAAACAGGGACGCCCTCAGTATTCCTTCTCACAATTTAACTTATTTCGAAAATTGCCAGAAGTATAGAGCCACCAAGGCGTACACCATGCTACCACATAACTTAAGGCAAATACAGAGCCTGCACAGCTTTAATAAAGCAGTCAAATTATTTCTATTACTGTTTTAAATTTAATTGGTTATAATTATATAGTTTTTACACCCTTATTAGTTAGTATTGTCTGGTTATTTACACTCCATGTTTTATTTATATTTATTTTTAATTTGGCTTTAGATATTGTAAGAATTCAAAGCATCTCCACTTTAGCCCAAAATTATAATTTACTCTAGCTTTGTTGACTTTGCTTTGTCATATTGTATATGATTTTGATAGCAAATACAGAATATTATATATACCTAACAATTTAACCAACTGGTAGAACACACAAACAGGTGTATTAAATATAGCACAATCGCTGGGTCGCTATCAACGTTGAGATATGTACAAATATTAGAAAACAAAATCCCTACAATAGCGCCATACGCGACTGGTTGGAAAACTAAATGAGCGGGGAACGATATTCGCCATTTAAGTTATACTAGCCTGGTTCTGACTTTTCTTTTGACAGGTTTTCTTTCGACTAACTATTTGATAACTTATGCTATTATTTTTTGCGTTGGTGTCGACCTGTCTTTGTGATATTTAGTTCGCATTTTTTCAATTTAAATAAAATGAACGAAACATATCCAATTTTTCTTCCTCCGAGTGACCCATTTTGACACTAACTGTGATGACAGATTTAAATGTGACAGGTCTGTGAGAGATAAACAGGCTTATTTTGTTTCTTGTGGTTGGCGGCTAAGCGTGGCCATTAGAGTGAAACGAAAAAGTAGAATATTACTGTCACCATTGGTAAAATGTACATTGACTAGTTACAAGGTACACTGAATAAACTGGAAGCAAGTTTTCAGGTTCCTTAAAGGGTTTAAATAGTTTGTTCTAATGCAATTTTTTGTTAAATCTGAATTTTCATAATGAAATGTTTCTTCACTATTTTATTGTGTATTCTATTCAGAAAAGTGGGAAACAATAAAATGAAAGCATAAATAAATTGTGGAAAAACCGAAATACTTTACTTCCGATACAAACAAATACAACAAAAATATAGAATGTACCGGCTAATTTACTTAAAATAGTCTGTCTTATTTTCAAATGCTTTAAATGTCGCTTCACGATTCTGATGGTCACACACTGCAAGGGATGATTCCGTAACGACGTACGCAACGCTCGACGGATTGAGTATTGCTTAGAAAATCTGGAAGGCTATGAAGTTTAGAACTAGCGGTTTCTGATAAGAGAATCTCCATATTGGTTGTTACTGGAGATTTAGTAATGTTGACCTCGTGCCAAAAAATCTCCAGTTCGTTTATTGTTCCGAGCCTTCTGAATGCGTCTAATCCCGACGTTGTTGTACGCTGGATTCTCATCTGTCTGTAAGGAAAGCAGTTTGCTCTCTGGGTATGCAAAAAATCCATCCAAGATGTCAAAGGGATACCCTGACTTAAAACCCCATTCAAGAATCAATGTAGATAAATTTATAAAATGATTAAATGAGTGTCTAACCCCCTCAACACATAAGGGTGTCAGTTTAAGATGTACAGAGATTCAGATGAAGTTTCCTTGGCGACATAGAGCCATAGGATTCTGTTGGCTGCAGTGAGCTATCTTGCATGGGAAAACTTTCCCGGATTTTTCGAGGATACAGTAGGTGATATGTCTGTCTCCACGTTCGATAGGGTTTACAACAGTAAATTCTCTCAATAGCGACCATCCTCGGGGAATCAAATGGTGGTCGGTTAAAAGGGGTGGTCGGTTAATAGAGAAAAATTAAAACAACTGGTCTGCATTTTACAGTGTTTGTTTATTAATATCAATCAATCAATCAATCAAAAACATGCTTTATTGTCAAAGAGCACAAAATTTCTTATTGACAAAGTGTATTATATTCTAGATCCTACCTAAAATAGAGGTGAGAACAGAAGGGGACAAACACATCCATAAAAATCACAAGTAGTAATAAAGTCAACAAACTTAAAAATATAATAAATGCAAGTATTACAAACAGTTCACCAATGCAAATAAAACATTGGGAAATACACAACACAAAAAAGAGAAAAAAAACAAAAAAAAAAAAAAAAAAAAACAAAAAACAAAACAGTTAAAATCTGTCATCAAAAAACTCTTCCACAGAGTAATAAGCCTTAGATAAAAAATGTTTTTTGACTTTTCTTTTAAAAGTATTAAAGTTATTAGTGTTTTTAATTGGGACCGGCAGATGGTTATACATTTTTTTTGCATTGTAAATTAAGGATTTTTTTATTTGACTTGTAGATGGAATTGGTAGTGGAATGTTACGGCCCTGCCTAGTATCATGAATAATATTATAGTCTGCATTTCTATACTTTTTGAACACAATACACACACTTTCCAGAATATATATAGAGGGAAGAGTTAACAACTTTTGATTAAGAAATAGCGGCCGGCAAGAATCTCTTCTATTCATACCATACATAAACCTGATTGCCCTTTTTTGCATTAAAAATATGGTAGAAAACAAATATAGGCTACAACTTCCCCAAAAAGGAATGCCATATCTCAAATGACTTTCGATCAGTGCAAAGTACGCCATTCTAACCGCACCCGGCTCCAATTCCCTTGATACCGATCTCAACGCAAAGCAACCCGATGAAAGTTTTTTGACAAGTTTCTCAGTGTGACTATTAAAAGAAAGCCTACTATCTATGTGTACTCCTAAGAATTTACTCACACCTAAATTATTTATTTCCACATTATCAAGATATACGCTATCCATATTACACTTGAAAGTCAGGATATTAGTTTTGGTCACATTAAAGGTCAGCAAATTACTATCACACCACATTTTAATCTTTTCTAAGTCCCTATTTATGGTTGAATTCAAGCTTGATACCTCTGAACTGTGCCAAAGTATGGTGGTGTCATCTGCAAACAAGGTAATCTGTCCATCAATCTCAACCTGTGCCAGATCATTAATGAACAATAAGAACAGGATTGGACCCAGCACTGAACCCTGGGGCACGCCACAACTCACCACACGCTCTTCAGACATCTTACCCCCCAACGAAACTCTCTGCACTCTACCACCCAGATAAGATCTAAACCAATCCAGTGAAGTACCACGAAAGCCGTAAACTTGAAGCTTCTGAAGCAATATGTCATGACTCACGCAGTCGAACGCTTTAGTTAAGTCACAAAAGACCGCCGCAGCGGCCTCCCCCCCGTTCAAACTAATATATAAGCGTTCTAGAAACGCGAAAAGAGCATCACTGGTGCCTACGTCACTACTAAATCCAAATTGATTTGAAACCAATATTCTATGTTTTTGTAAGAATGACATCATTCTGCATTTAAGTAGTTTTTCGATTATTTTTGACAGCGTCGGTAGAAGTGATATGGGCCTGAAATTGGACGGATCATCAATTTCTCCTCCCTTATATATTGGTATGATAATACCTTGCTTTAAGAAGTCTGGAAATACTCCATCCGAAAACGATATATTTATAGCATCAACCAGGAAATTCATTGCCGCATCATCTAGCTCTAAGAAAATTTTAGCTGATAGGTTATCATAGCCTGAAGAGTTTTTATTTTTTATTTCTAAAATCGTCCTCTTTAGTTCGGGCAAATTAGTGGGAACACAAAAAAAGGTTTCTGGTACCAATACTTTATGTAAATAACTTGAACAACCCCCATGCGATTTTGTCTTGGCAGATAGGTTCCTCCCAATTGAGCAGTAGAACTCGTTAAGATCGTCTGGAGACAACAGTGGATCACTATTAACTTTGGTGCTTGTCTGCCGAAGGTCATTAATTATTGACCATATTTCCCTAGACTTATTATTAGAGTTATTTAATTTCTCACTATAGTATAGTTTCTTTGCAGATTTCACCGTCCTTCTGTAGATCGTCCTGTAGCGACTGAAGTACCCAACAAAAAATTGGTTATCTAAAATCTAAGTATCTACATATACGTAACTAATTTTAAATATTTTTGTTTAAATTTATCAGAACTAGAATTAAACGAGATGAAGCCAATTTACCAATACGTATATACATCACGTGCATACTAACATTTATATTATACAATGTACTGTATGTTTGCTTTGAAATTCTTATTTTTCAAAATAATCAAATATTAATGATTTTTCCATATTTTTTATTTTATTTTTATAAAATTCAGATTTACATTTTAATAGCAATTGAGAAATATTTGTAGACTCTCTTTTCCTCTGTCTGAAAGTTGGGAGAAGTTTTATCCGTTACTTGGATCTCTTCAATACACTCGATGATAGTCAATTCTGTACTTTCTGTTGGAAAATCGTTATCAACAGAGGCAAATTGTTTCAAGTTCACAAATGTGTCCTTAATGTTAGAAAACAGTTGTGCAAGCGGAACATTATCTTTTTTTTCAAAGTCGTCAATTTTATCTATATTACACATAAATCCGGCTTTCATGAAGTATTTTTATTGTCACTTACGCAAATTGCGCTAGGCCACCGAAACCCATATCAATGCGTTGGTTATGGTAATATTATTTTCGATTTCTTGAAGGGGACGACCACTGTCTATACATATTAACTCTTAATACGATGGCTACTGTATAGCATTTTAAAATTGTGAATAATGCCTTGATCCATAGGTTGGCAATGTGAGACAGTATTGGGTGCAAGAAAAATAGGTTTGACATTATCCAGTGTAATTTTGCGATGAGACGTTGCATTATCCAGAAACAATCGGCTTCTTCATCTTGGTATAAAATTTGTGAAGCCATGTTGTTATGATGTTTGCTGTCATCTACGCTTTTTTGTTCGAGGCCCTCTCTAAGATTTAGCGTCAACAAATCGCGCGACAATACATCGAACGACAATTCACCGCCGACAATTCATCGCAGAGAAAATTCATCGCTACGACAATTTATCGTGCGACAATTTATCGCCGTATTGTTATATATATATTGTAACAATTAAAACAGAAGATATATACACTTATATTGGTTAAACAGCGCTAACACGGCATCTAATCCACCTTTTTGGTTCCAATTCGCCTTTTTCAAGTTCACCGGGGCAAATTAATTTAGAAAACCTGAAGTAACCCCTTAAGAGGATTAGGTAATTATAGTATTAAGTAATTATAGTACTCAAAATGACATAAAATGAAAAACATATAAATTATATCTGTAAAATAATTAACAGAAGAATTTGCGATGAATTGACGCGCGATGAAGTGTCGTAGCGACGAATTGTCGCGCGCTCAATTGTCGGCGACGAAAAGTCGCGCGGTGAAATGTCGTACGATGAATTGACGGGACACCCAGAGACCTAGAGAGGTAACTTATCCATATGTGTGCCCTTAAAACATCGAGGATTTTTGCTTGTGCCTGTTATAAATGGTTCCTCCCTCTCATCTTCCATATTTGCACAGAACAAAATTGTAAATCGTTGTTTTGCTGTTTTTTTTTACAGTACACTTGTCATCTTTCAATGCATATGCTTCTGTTGGCATTGCTCGATAGTAAGGACCTGTCTAATCTGCATTAAATACGTTCCTTGGAGCATAACCTTTTAAAATGATCAATAGCCTTTCTTTCCAAGCAGTTACGTCTTCGATATTGATATCGGCTGTTTCGCCACATATTTTCTTGAAGGTAGTATCGTGCTGACGACGGAATTATTTCAATCATCCATTTGATGCCTTGAAGTCATCTAGTCCTAGAATTGAGCAGATTCGAGGACTTTTGCTTGAATTATGTGTCCGGATATTTGTAAGTGCTTGTTTCGCGCCTTATAAAACCAGTCAAAAACAACTTGGTCCACTGCCAGTCGTTCGGTTTTGGGAAAGTTTTTTTCTTGTTCACCGTTGCCACCTTTTTGAAACAAATTTCTAACTTCTGCTTTATTTTGAAACAACATAGTCACTTTGGTCTTACCTGCTTTAAATTTCTCAGTCAATTTCCTGGTTGTTTCACTTTCTCCGATTATTTAAATTTTTTCGCTTAAAGAAAGACATTTCCTTTTTGCCGCCATCTTAAAATATTCACTTTAGTTCCAAAACGCACAAAATCTGTTGAAAGCAAAACTAATGTTAACAACCGATTTATCAGCCTTTAAAGCAAATTGAATGGATCCGCCTGCAATAAAGTAATTAGTGTATGTACCTATATTTCTTAAGAATCGTCGGATCGGGTTTTACTGCCCCTAATGGAGGGTGTTTTTTGCATCGATGTCTATTAATAATTCCGATGATGAGAGCTCGCGGTCGTTTAACAGATGGGTCGGTAAAGAGGAGTATAAGATAATGGGATTTCCATTGTTAAATATGGGGAATTCATAACCGGTCGTTTAACGCAGGTGGACACTACATTATAAAGACGGTCGCACACAGACGTTTTACTGTATACTTTTATTTTGTTTTGTTCGGCCATTTTAAACAAACAAGGATTTTAAATTTGTAATAATGAATGCAGCTTGAAAACTAGTTAACTGTTGAAATCTAGTTAACATGGCCACTAGGGAGGAACGAATTTCTTTTTTCTGAAGACATCTTATAACTGTTATCGAAAGCTGGGTAACCCAGTTCAATATCCTAAGGTTGGTGGGTTTCAATTTTCCAAATTAACATTTTTTCGTGCATACTGCGTTAGAATATTAATTTCGTTTTGAATGGTTCTGGTGTGTTTTGGGACTACTAACGTGAATATTTGAAGATGGCCGAAGGAAGGAAATGTCTTTCTTTAAGCGAAAAAATTTGAATAATCGAGGAAAGTGAAAAAACTGGTTTAAGTACCAGGAAATTGGATGAAAAATTTAAAGTGAGTAAGACCCAAGTGACTATGTTGCTCCAAATTAAAGCAGAAGTTAGAAATTTATTTCAAGAAGGTGGAAACGGTGAAGAAAAAAGAAAAAGTCTAGGACTAGATAACTTCAAGGCATCGAATGGATGGTTAGAAAAATTCCGTCGGCTTCACGATATTACTTTTAGGAAAATATGTGGCGAATCAGCCGACATCAATATCGAAGGCTTTGAAGAAGCAGGTAATATTCCGCTTGCACAACTATTTCCTTACATTAAGAACATATTTGTGAACTTGAAATAATTTGCCCCTTTTGATAATGATTTGCCAACAGAAAGTGCAGATTTGACTATCATCGAGTGTATTGAAGAGATCCAAGAAACGGATGAAACTGGGAGTAGACTGAAATAATAATAATAATATTAATAATAATAATAGTAATAATAATAATAAATTAAAAAAAAAATAAAATCCAAGAACAAGAAGAACAAGGAATTGGCGAAGAAAATGCAAGAAATACAACAGAAGCGCCACAAACCGAAGACCAAGAAAATGAACAAGCTGAATTACAACCTGAAGATCGAGCTCAGCAAGAAGAGCAGCTGATCGAAAACCCACCGGAAAACTATCAGCTTATCGAAAATCTGGCTATGGAAATGAGAAGAGCTGAAATAAAATACGAAGGTACAGATCCACTGTGTAGACCACCACTACCCAAGCTAAACTCCTCCAAAAAACTAGCAGTCACACTAGAGGTAATGAACAACAGAATTCTATCAGAATATGTTGCAAGAGCAACATCATTGGAAGCTATACACACGGTAATATACTGTGCAGCATTAGCAGTAGCCAAATCAACTGGAGCAAAAATAAGGCAAAATGGCCACCAGGCAAGAGTCGAGCTCCGAATACCCGCATGGCAGCAAAGAATCCAAAAGAAAATAGAAGCGCTCAGAAGAAGTATTGGACAACTTCAATCTTACATAAGTGGAATTAGATCAGTAAGAGTACTACGATCTGTACAAGCTATAATGACTCAACACAGGATCCACTCAAGACAAGATGCAGAAAATATCTCCCCACAACAAGGCCTTGATACATTAAAACAGAAACTGTCCATATACGCAGGCCGTTTGAGACGATACAAAGCCAGTAATGCGCGGAGACAAGACAACGCCCTATTCCAAAGATCGGAAAAAGCTTTCTACAGGAAACTAAATGATGAAGATAAAGAGGAGGGAAGCACCTATCCAACAAAAGAGGCAATAGACCAATTCTGGAAGGACCAGCTAGCCAGACCTGCAAACTGCAACGTTAACGCTAGTTGGATTCGTGAAGAAAATGTAATCTCCCAGAACTACAACGAGATGCAACACGAACCATTCACAGCGGCAGAAATATCCGCCATCACCAGGGAGTTACATAACTGGAAAGCGCCTGGCCCGCATGGAGTACATAATTACTGGATTAAGAAATTCTGGTGCGCGCATGGAAAACTGGCTGCATTAATTAATGAAACTCTGAAAGACCCCTTAAAGCTGCCGCCATTTCTCACCCAAGGAATAACGTATCTTCTGCCAAAAGACCGCAAAAATACACACGATCCATCAAAATATCGACCAATCACTTGCCTCTCTACATTATACAAACTGATAACATCCTGTATTACTAAGAGAATTTCTTCCCACTGTGAAGGATACAACATTATAGCTCCACAACAGAAAGGGTGCACCAAAGGAGCCATGGGATGCAAGGAACAATTAATAATTGACTCAGTCATCAGCAACCAAGCTTACTCTAAGCAAAGAAACCTCTATATTGCCTTTGCAGATTACAAGAAGGCCTTTGACTCCGTACCGCACGAGTGGCTCCTTTGCATATTAAAGATCTACAAAATCGATCCTTACTTGATAAAATTTCTACAACACGCAATGGCGCTGTGGAAGACCAAGATTCACCTTAATGAGGGGACCACCAATATTTCCACCGACATTGTTCCAATAAAACGAGGAATATTCCAGGGTGACTCCTTGAGTCCTCTGTGGTTCTGTCTAGCTATGAACCCTCTCTCCAACCGACTAAGCTCCACAAGATATGGATTCGCTATCAAAAACGGCAACCAAGAAGCAAGTAGGGTTAACCATCTTCTATATATGGATGATCTAAAACTAATGGCCGCTACCAAAAACCAAATCGATCAGATGCTTAAAATAGTGAAGGAATTCTCCAATGATGTCGGAATGCAGTTTGGCCTGGATAAATGTCGTACTCTCACCATGATAAAGGGAAAAATACAGCAAAACCCGTTCGTTATGCAAGATGGCCAGGAGATTCAGGCAATGGGAGAAGGCGAGAACTACAAATACTTGGGGATGAAGCAAGCTCAACGCATCAGTCATGCAGCGATAAAGACAGATATAAGGGAAGAGTTTCTTAAGAGAACAAAAAGGCTTCTGGGAACGAAACTGAACAGCAACAACCTGTTCAAAGCAATTAACACCTACGCCTGCTCAGTTCTGTCCTACTCATTCGGCATTGTAGACTGGAGCGTGACTGACATCGAAGGGCTACAGCGCAAAATCAGAACCCAACTTACCAAAACACTCAAACACCATCCAAGAAGTGCGGTAGAGCGGACCACTTTACCACGACATCAAGGCGGAAGAGGTCTGGCAGATATTGGGAAAATAATGGATCAACAAATAACCAACTTAAGGGAGTACTTCCGCAATAAAGCTCAAACTTCAGACTTACACCATGCTATTTGCGAAGCAGACCACTCTACTCCTCTAAGATTGAGGGGTCAGAATGTCCCACAACACCACAAGACCAATGAAGAAAAGCTACAGATATGGAGGGAAAAACCTCTGCACGGACGACACCTGAACGAGGCAGCCCAGGATCACGTCGACAGTCTTGCGTCGAACTACTGGCTCATCTCTGCACAGATGTTTCCTGAAACGGAGGGATTTCTACTGGCAATCCAAGATCAGGTCATACCAACTAGAAACTACCTGAAATACATAATTAGAGACGACTCAGTACAGGCAGATAAATGCAGATATGGATGTCAAACGGCAGAAACGATCCAACACATCACGGAAGGATGCCAGATGTTTTCTGCAACAGAATACAAGGAGAGGCATGATGCAGTGGCCAAGATCCTACACCAGGAGTTAGCAGTGAAACTACAGCTTGTCCAAAATGAGAAGATCCCATATTATAAATATACACCACAGACAATCTTAGAAAGCAACCACTATAAGATGTACTGGGACCGGACTATTCTTACTGATCAGACGGTGGCCCACAACAGACCGGACCTCGTATTGGTAGACAAGAGGGCCAGGAAAACGACTCTGATAGATGTAGCTATACCAAATAACAACAACCTTCTAGTGAAGCATGCTGAGAAAATAGCGAAGTATCGAGACCTCCAGGAGCAAATAAGAACACAGTGGAATATGGACAGCATCGAAACCTTGCCGATTATTGTTTCAACAACAAGAGTAATCCCAAACAAGCTTTCGGAAAACCTTAGAACACTAGCCGTAACTCAAGATCTCTACAAGGATATGCAGAAAGCAGTGCTACTTTCAACAAGCCGAACAGTCAAAAAGTACATGTGTAATCAAAGAAGAACCACACGGGCCCAATAACACGGAAAGGGTCCCCACAGAGCTCAATCCTTTTGATATCGGTGATATCTGGGATGAGTGAATGTTCTCCGTAGAGGGAGTGCATGACAGGTCTCGCGACCTGTCAGAAAATCATAATAATAATAATAATAATAATTTATTTACAAGATTACACAAAAATTACACGTTGATTTGCAAAATAATGTTCCCTGCTTTATCCTAAAATCTAGTAATTACATTTCTAAATACAATCTTAACTAAAATTTATATTTATAACCTAAATTAAAACTAAAGTTTCTAATCCGTGTTAGGTTTGACAACAAAAAACCTATACCAATTATACCGCGTTAATCTATAAACTTACCACCAATAGTAGTTAATTTTTAACTATGCCAACATTCGGCATAATTATTATATTAGAATTTAATTTATCAGTTTATGAGTTTATGGTTTTTATATATTTTAGACTTATTTAGAGGATCCAATAGAGCATTACAAATCGTTTTAATATTTAACAGTTATATTTATAAATTTTTTATGTCAGTTAGGCCGTGAATCTCTAATCTCGATTTATGTTTAATCCACAGTTTTAGCTTTTCCTTATAGAGTTTTATCGAGTTAATTGTTTTAATTCCGTTGGTACTTCATTATATATTTTGGGTCCAAGGAAGTAGTAGCTTCTTTGCGTTATAGTCTTGCCTGTTTTTGGGACTCTACTTCTGTAATTTTTATTTCGGGTTTGGTAGTGGTGGTCTATATATTTGTTATCTCAGAAGGATTACGACGCTGCCTAATCAGTATTTTAAGACAAATGGTTTGCCGAATATCAAACAGCTGAGACTCTGTAAATAGTAAGTCAGTGGAGTAAGTGAATTCCTTATTATAAATTATTTTAATTATCCACTTTTAAACAATTTTCAAACAATGAATATGGTTATTTGTCGCTCCACCCCATGCCACAATTCCATAAGAGATGTGTGTTCCAATGAGCGCAAGGTAAAGTATTCGTAATTGTTTTGTAGTAAAAATAGTTTTAAATTTCTTAAACTTGTTTAGCAATGACTGGACCTTTTTAGTTACATAATCAATGTGATAATTTCATCTTAAGTGAGAATCAATATAAATCCCGAGGTATTTTATGTTATTGGTACCATTTATTGAAGCATACTATTTTGAATTTTTACGCATTGATAATAATTTGTATGCCATACCACGAAAGCCAATACATTCTAGGGTACTTAATAACTGGGCGTGGCCGACAGTATCAAATGCCTTTTTCAGGTCTACGAAAACCGCGAGTGATGGAGACCTATTATCCATACATTTGTAAATTTTAGTAGTAAGACTTACCATAGCATCCTCCGTTGAACAATTTTCCCTAAAACCAAATTGCTTTAAAGACGAAACGTTATATCTATTCAAAAAGCAAGTAATTCGGATATTTAATATTTTTTCATATACCTTGGCGAAAGTTGTTATCAGAGAGATAGGACGGAAATTCGTTACATTGGACTTGTCTCCTGCCTTAAATATTGGCGTCACTATAGTGTCCTTAAAAATCAATGGGAATATTCCTGTTTTCATGGAATTGTTAATAATACTGACTATTCGTTTTGCAAGGTAATCTGAAAATTATTTTAGAAATTTTACAGTTATGCCATCGTGGCCTGGCGACTTCCCTATTTTAAGTTCACTTATCACCCTACTTACCCACTGTTCATCAGTGGGGTATAGGAATATCGACTGGCTTATTCTTTTTTGTCCTGCTTCATAGTATGTGTGAACACATTTATTAATATTATCCGCTAAATTTTTACCTATGTCTGTAAAAAAAGTTACAAAAGTATTTGCGATAGTTTGTAGCAATTTTAAAATTGCCACTATTTATTTTGTGGGGTATCATCTTTGGTTGCATAACGCTAGCCAAAATATGGGGCGAACGCACTACTTCTGTTTTCTGTGGCTGATGGCATCAGTCGCCGCACATAGGTGAACCATGTAATTCCGTTTTCGCGTCTCGGTCAAGTCGCAGACCGTCCATTTCTACTTTTGGCGATTTTATGTTTAGACTGGGTTGTTTGGAATTATTTGATTTATTTCCTTATGTAAATTAGGTTCTGGCAAAAGCCCAGACTCTTGTTCGTTCTGATCGTTCAGATCCCTTGTGTGGTGTCTCTGTTCTCTTCTTCTTCTTATTTTCCTTGTTGGGGTTTATGTCCAGCTGGCAGCCTTGAGTCAGCCGATTTTGCTAGAGAAGGGGGTCTGTCTTAATTGAGAGATCTTGCGGCCTCCATTTTGGCTTTCTGAAAATACCTTCAGATAAGAAGGTCGCCGTTGGGCCATTTTTTTAAAAAAAGACCACGAGGTCTCACCCCCCTTTTAGACGTAAGCTATTTTCTTTTCTTTTGTTCTTAGTTATCGTTTTGTGGGTATTCAGTGGGTTAATTTTCCTTTCTATTCTTTTTTAGGGGTTGTATGTTTGGTTGCTTTCGGCTGATATGCCGTTTTACCTGCCGTTCGGCATTTGAATAAGTTAAGAAACCACATGGGATTATGGGATTCTAACATACACATAAATAGCCCTTGAGCTACCAGGTTCCGGTTGGCCCACGTAAGAACAGATTGAATTGGTTACAAACTATATAAATATATGGACTAAATTTCACCCGGAAGTCATGAGCAGCTTTCAGGAGCCACATGGTCCATGCCCAGTATAGGTGCCTCAGCAGAAGCGAGGGATTAAAAGGCTTGTATAAAGCAAATCTCAATTAAATACATTTTGCCTTTTAATTTAATTAGTACATATCAACATTTACATTAACTGCTCGTTAATCAATAATTTTTTATTAATGTAAAGCCATCTTGACAAAGGTAACCTTTTTTAACCACACACCACCAAAAGATTTAAAAGGTTCTAGAATCTTCCCCGAGGTTATACATAATTTTAATATTTTCCAATAGAGCTGATATTCGGTATATTTTTCCTGGTCTGGACATCGATCAAACCAGGTGGCGCCCAAGACAACCAAAGACGAAGGGAAGGTGTAAGTATTGGACCACGACCTAGTGCCTCCACATAAAGAGCTACCGTCGTTGTCCAAGACAACAGATTGCCATTGTCATAAGTTCTATTTTCCGTTGTTACAATGTTATACTTAAAACGGGTGTCGGTATTATCCTGAAGGGATGGTGAGGTAAAATGAGAATTTAAATTATATATACCAACTTTACCCTTTTAATTTCCCAAACTAGCTCATCAGGGTGGGTTCACTGGATCTCATATCTGGTCCTGTCCAATACCATGATGCTACTACAAAGCACTACTACTATACTTACTTCTTACAGACCATTACACCACTCCCCTACCAAAAAAAAATTACCCCGTAATTTTCCCTAAAACCTAAATTACCAAAGTAGAGAAAACAGATGTATTACTAAGTGAAAACTGACCACAAGGTGAAAATACCCCTAATAAAAAAATACCCATACATATTCCAACGTACATCTCACAGGAAAAGACACCAGTGAAGTTCCCAAGGAAAGAAGTAAATGTTTCAGACTGCCACAATGGTTAAACGTGTCCAAGGTAAAAACAAAACAAATAATAAGAAAATAAAAGAGAACGATGTTAATGTGAATTTGAACGTTAGCTAAAATTGCGTTGACTTCCAGATCAGTGTGGAGCAACCTCGTATCATAGCCTCAAAATGACAAGTCTGAAAAATAAACCACCAACCCGAAGCAAAATCAAAGATATCCCCCCATGGGGTGTAAGCTGAAAGGTGGAAGAAAAGGATTAAAAATCAAAAATAAAACTAGGATAACCCAAGAGTCCACCATACAAATGGGAGTGAATTGTAGTACCCACCAAACTAAAGAATACTAGGAAGTATTGTAAAAAAAATCCAAAAACTTATTTTAGGGTGTTCCGAAAGGCGGCACTATCAAAAATCCTCTAAACTCAAACGAAAAGGGAGCTCAGGACCCATACAGTAGTACGACCCAGCTTGTTTCCCGAGAAAGCTAAGTTCCGGAAGCCCAAGTCAATACCCCCCATACAGACCCCTTCCAATTTCGGTTCTAACATAAGTTAGAGATGAAAATGGAGCTATTTAATACCCAACGCCCACCGGCCTGTAAAACAAAAATACAATTTTAAAAATCCTTAACACTATCTTTAGTGTAAGGACCAAAGAGACTAGTCGAACTAATCGTCTCATACTAGGAGAAATCGTCAAAATCGGTATAAATTATCTTAAAGCATGTAACTTCATAATTCAAAAACTGCAAGAGAGTTACCAAGAGAACCTAAATATGCACAAAAAAAACGAAAAAGAGCCAAAGGGGTTGTTCAAAAATTTACCCACCGCTAAGGGTAGTTAGCTGAAGACTAACATCCTAAAACCAAAACCTCTAACGAAGTCTCACCACATGTCGTATCTGCACTTATCCCATTTCACGCTAAGATAATTGCCAACACGCCGTAGGCTAAACCGCAATTAGAATCTACTTTACCAAAACCCAAAAATTCCAAACAAACCAAAACGGTGGTAACAAAAGTAACAAGGCAGCTGAAGGCTATCCTTAATACAGCATTTTCAGTGGGCTCCTACCACAACTAGTGCTCAGTGCAGGATAATTCTTTGATGTAATTCCAGCAGTGTCTATACATCCATCCGTCTCGCGCCATGATAAATGTCTAGATACTCTGCAGCCCATCACCGCAGGGCTGAACAACCCAAAAAAACAAAAAGTTATTCAGTTACTCTCCAGTAGGAGCGTAATAAGGTTTCAAGTCCTGAACGTGCCATCTTCCCTTGGATTTGTTGTCCTTGTCCACCAACTCGTACACACAGTAACCACATTTCTTTTTGACCTTATAAGGTCCCTCGAATTTACCAGCTAACTTAGCAGAAAAATAGTTACCAGCATCTGACAAGGCATACAAGCGTTTCCAAACTAAACTACCTACAGGAAAATGAACATCGCGACGTCTCAAGTTATATTGATCACTATTCTTTAAATGTGCTTTCTCTAGTTTCTTAGCTACAAAATTTCGCAGTTTATCTAAACTTTCTACTTTCTGAACTACTCTATATCTAGGAGGTTCGTTGTCATTAACCGAATCGTTATCTGAATCATGTATATGGTCTAAGATTGTCGCCCGCTGATATTCGCTACCGTGTAGAATCATTTCGCAACCAAAATTGAGAAAATAAGGAGTACGGCTAGTGATTTGGTGCACGGACGTATTTACAGCGCACTCAAGAGACGTTAGATTTTCGTCCCAAACACGTTGAGTGTCTGTCACGAACGCAGAGATCATAGTTTTAAGCACTCTATTGACACGCTCCGTTAGATTTGGGGGTGGATAATAATTAGGATTAAAAAGTATTCTAGTGCCATATTTTTTTGTTAACTGATCAAAATTGCAACCTTTAAATTGCTTGCCATTGTCACAACGAATAACTTCAGGTACGCCAAAACGTAAGAAAATTTGTTCTTCAACAAGTTTGACAATAGTTTGTGCGTTTGCGCGCCTAATAGCAAAGAAACGATTCATTTTACTAAAAGTGTCCGTAACAACAAAGATGTACATATTGCCTTGCTTAGTCTTAGGAAGTGGTCCAAATAAGTCCATACTAATAATCTGCCAAGTACGATGCGCAGCAACAAAACCACCCATATGACCAGCTGGAAGCTTTTGCTCAGGTTTGACGCGTTGACAAGTCAAACATTCCTTGACATAACGTGCAACATCCGCTTTAAGACAAGGCCAATAATAAAGTCTAGAAACCTTATAATAGGTTTTATGAACGCCAAAATGTCCACTAGTCGGAGTGTCGTGACAAGAATAAATAACTTCCTTGCGTTTCTCCTTAGGTATCACCAACTTCCAATACTCAGCATCTTCTCTCAATTCGGGAACATCGAGCTGAACATACTTAAAAATTTTGTCATCACTGACCCGCCATTGTGGATAGGATAAAGGATTTTCCAAAATACGCTTCCTAAGTTTAATATACCACTTGTCCTTAATATCCTGAAGCTCAATGTTTGAAGTTTCCAATTCACCGCTAGTCTCTGGAACAGCTCTAGACATCAAATCTGGTCCACAATGATCACGACCCTTCCTATGAACGACATTATAATCAAACTGCTGAAGGGAAGTGCCCATCGACCGAGACGACCTTGCGGATCCTTCAAATTATCTAACCACTTCAAACTATAATGATCCGTAATAACAGTAAATTTTGTATATTCCAAATAGCAACGTAACTTTTCAATGGCGAATAGTACTGCAAGCAGTTCTCGTTCAGTAGCGGAATACAATCTTTCTTGACGACTCAATGTCCTTGAAATATAGCAAATGACATGTTCTCGACCATCATAAAATTGACTTAAAATTGCTCCAACTGCGTAGTTACTGGCGTCGGTAGCTAGAGTGAATTCATGCTCGAAGTTAGGGCATGTCAAAATAGGTGCCGAAATAAGTGCATTCTTAATATCCTGAAAAGCTTTCACACAACTCTCATCCCAAACAAATTTTATTCCTTTCCGGAGTAGACGAGTCAAAGGAGAAATCACATCAGAATACTTTGGAACAAACTTACGATACCATGATATCATACCAATCACTCTACGAACTTCAGTAATGTTTTTAGGAGCTGGCATGTCAGTAATTGCTTGAACTTTACTCGGGTCCACAGAAATTCCATTACGGTTAACTAAATATCCTAAATACTTTAACTCAGAGCGACAAAATTTACTTTTCTCCTTATTCAGTGTTAAGCCAGCTGTTTCCAGACGTTGAAATACCTCTGCAAGAACCTCTATATGCTTCTCAAAAGTCGGCGTGACCACAATCACGTCATCGAGATAACAAAACACATAAGGCTGCAGCTCAGGACCTAGCACAGTGTCAATTAACCTCTGGAACGTAGCTGGAGCGTTGTGAAGCCCGAAGGGTAAACGACAAAATTGAAATAGTCCGCGTCCTGGCACTGTAAAAGCCGTGTATTGCTTACTGGACTCCTCCAATTCCACTTGCCAATATGCGCTCTGCAAGTCCAAAGATGACAAATAGCGTGCTCCACCTAGTTTGTCCAAAGTAGCAGAGATATAAGGCAATGGGTATGCGTCCTTAGCGCTAGACATATTAAGACGGCGAAAATCGACACAAAAACGCTGTGTTCCGTCGCGCTTAGGTACCAAAAGAACAGGACTAGACCAACTACTGGTAGATCTTTCTATTATACCCGAAGAAAGCATTCTGTCAACCTCTTGATCGATTAGTTTCTGCTTAAAAGGTGATACTGGGTAATACCGCTGCTTAATAGGGTCGCTGTTAGTGACAATCTTGTGTTTGACAACAGAAGTACAACCTAGTTTGTCTCCGATCTTCTCAAAATACGCAGAAACCAATGAATCCAGTCTTGCTTGTTGATCAGCTCCTAAGTCTGCTTCACACTGAACTAAAGAAAGCTCTGGGGCAGAAAAGTCTTCATCCGAAAAATGCCACTCACCTTTTCTTATGTCTGGTACTATACCTAACTTAATCCAAAAATCAATGCCCAAAATCAGTTCATGACGCAGCTCCGGTACTACATACAAATCAACTATCCTAACTACGTCACGTACCCTAACGGGCACACAAGCAATACCAATGCAAAGGCAATAATCATTATTCGCGACAGTACAAGTAGCTGTCCTATTCGGATCTAATTTAACTCCTAAATTCTTTAATTTAGTCCAACCCTTTTCGCCAACAAAAACCTTATTTGCGCCCGAGTCAAGTAAACCATAAAATTCTAAACCTAAAATACTAACCTTTAAGTATGGACACTCTCCAGGACCTACGTGAGCAAGAACGTAATCTAGTACGATTCTATCTTTAAAATTCAGATCTGTAGTATTAAAAACAACTAAACTATTTTTATTTGAAATATCAGAGGTCGACAAAACAGTGGGAAGCGCGTCTCGACCTAACGACGTTCCCCGGAGTCGTTTCCCGAACTCTTAGATTGTTTTTTGTTACATTCAGGGCAATTCTTTTTAGTAAAATCTTTTTTACCACATTTAAAACACTTAATGATTTTAGAAGTGCAGTTTTTAGCCATATGATTCGGCTGATTGCATTTAAAGCAAACCAAAGAATTACTACTATTGCCCGATTGATTACCCTGAACTTCACGAACTAACGGTTTATCTTGATGTTTTGAAAAGTCACGCCTAGGCGGATTATAATCTAAGTCAGGTTCTAAAGATAAATTTCCTCTGCGAGGTGGTCTAAACTCTTCAACGCGTAACCGAGTCTCTTCAAGTTTACGACATAATTCGATGACTTCAAAAGGTGTGTGAATGTCATGTAAAGTTAAACGCTCCTGATAAAATGGTAAAATGTTAGCTCTTAAAACTTTAAGCCTCAGGTCATCAGACACAGGTAAAGGCATACGATCAAAAAGTTTAGTCATAGCAGCTACATAAATACCTATCGGTTCATTATTGCCTTGAGTTCGCTCTAAGATTTGCCGCCAAAGTTTATCACCCAAGTGAGAGGGAAGGAACTCATCCTTTAATAATTTTACTAAACCATCCCAATCACTACAATACCTAACAATGAGATGATAATAATTTAGGGCATCTCCCTCAAACAAATCCGCAGCACAACGAAACAAATCTGCTTTACTAACACTTCTCGAAAAACAAAGTTCATTAACGCGTTCGAGAAAAGCATTAAAACTTAAACCGCATGAGTTTCCTGAAAACTTAACGTCCCACTTCCAAACCGGTAAGCTACTAAATGAAGTTGAAGGCATCATCTGTGTAGATGGTCCAGCTTGCGTTAAATTAAGATTGCTAACATTTGGGGGTGGCGTATTTAAGTGATGTAACGTAGACTGTCCAGTAGGTGTCGATTGAGCTGGAGATTGTAAGACCGAATTAGAAAAATGCGGGTTTAGAGGACCTACAGGTTGAGTTTGTTGAGTACCGATCACTCTAAGCCTATCTTCATAGTCCGAAATACAAGTGGTCAAGCTAACTAATACTTTAGATCTTTCCACGTTTACGTCCTTATCCTGATCCGGAATCCTATCAATGCGACCTACTAAATGCGCTATCTTAGTTTCAATCTTACGAGATTGTGTAGAAGATCCATTAAAAGCTGTAATAATATCGCCTAATTCTTTTATTTTATTACTACACTCCGTAATTTCAGATTGAGGATCAAGAGACTGTGAACTATGAACGCTACTACCCGATCTTTCTAGAGAAAGCAGCGAACGCAAACATTTTCTTAAGTTATCTACAGTTCCAGATTCGGAAATACCGCGAATTTTCAGCTCGTACTCTAACTCACATTTATTTAAACGATCAACGTCTAAACTATACATCGTGCTAAATATGTTCAAAACCCTTTTAAAAAAAATATATCCAAAGTAGAACAAAAGTCAAAATCAAGTAGAGGTAATAGCAGTTGCTAAAATACCTAAAGTCTATCAAAGTATATCAGGTGAACTCCCAAACAAAGCAAAGTTTCAATAAAAAAAATCAAAACCTGAAAATAAGTTCACCCTGTATACAATATTTCCAACAAAATTTGTTCAAAATATATAAGTGTCAAATCCAGGTATTAGCACAAAAGAATAAATCAAAAATACCAAAATATTTCAAATAAATTACCAAAATACAAAGTTACTATCAGGTATCAGTACCAAAAATATTCAATAAATGTGCTAAAAAAAATTAAAATGTCATAAAAATATTTAAGTGTCATTCGATTATTCCATGTATCTGTAAGAATACCATCACAGATATCAGCAGAACCAAAGAGAAATCTTTTAATTTGTTCTATAGGTTTAAAGAAAAGTCACACTACTCACGTTGGGCGCCAGTGTTATACTTAAAACGGGTGTCGGTATTATCCTGAAGGGATGGTGAGGTAAAATGAGAATTTAAAGTATATATACCAACTTTACCCTTTTAATTTCCCAAACTAGCTCATCAGGGTGGGTTCCCTGGATCTCATATCTGGTCCTGTCCAATACCATGATGCTACTACAAAGCACTACTACTATACTTACTTCTTACAGACCATTACACCACTCCCCTACCAAAAAAAAATTACCCCGTAATTTTCCCTAAAACCTAAATTACCAAAGTAGAGAAAACAGGTGTATTACTAAGTGAAAACTGACCACAAGGTGAAAATACCCCTAATAAAAAAATACTACTATCTAAAAACCAAAAATATTCCAACGTACATCTCACAGGAAAAGACACCAGTGAAGTTCCCAAGGAAAGAAGTAAATGCTCCACACTGATCTGGAAGTCAACGCAATTTTAGCTAACGTTCAAATTCACATTAACATCGTTCTCTTTTATTTTCTTATTATTTGTTTTGTTTTTACCTTGGACGCGTTTAACCATTGTGGCAGTCTGAAACATTTACTTCTTTCCTTGGGAACTTCACTGGTGTCTTTTCCTGTGAGATGTACGTTGGAATATTTTTGGTTTTTCGATAGTAGTATTTTTTTATTAGGGGTATTTTCACCTTGTGGTCAGTTTTCACTTAGTAATACACCTGTTTTCTCTACTTTGGTAATTTAGGTTTTAGGGAAAATTACGGGGTAATTTTTTTTGGTAGGGGAGTGGTGTAATGGTCTGTAATTTGTTAACTATGTATTGTTGCAAGCATACCTTGTATTTCGGTCATTCCCTACTAAATTTTTCAGGTAATCAGTTATGGCTAATTATTTCTGATATCCATCGTGATTTCTCTTGCTTCGTATTTCTTTTTAGTCCATCGTAATACATTTGTAAAACCAGATTTGAATTTGTTTACATATGAAATTGGCCAGTCAGCTGTTTGGTCGTTTTTATTGGTACGTCGCTCGGACCGTTTATTCGCTTGGCCGTTTGCATAGACTTATTTTATGCGTCGATACAGTTCGATAGGGTGGGCGTAGGTCTGTTCTCATTCGTACACTCCGCAACTAGCCTACTGACCTAGAGTGGAATTGCACTCGAACCTAGTGAACATCTAGAGCTTGATTCTGTGGCGAATTTCTTGTCAATCAACTTTTGACACTCCTTCGTTTTCTTTAAGCCCTTTGAGGATCTCCATTTTACTTTTTGTCCAGACGTGAAAGAAGTCAGATCAACAGACGAATTTCTTCGGAAAATTCACGCTGTGTAGCGGATATGTTGGCTGAACTTCAATTTTAATCAATCCTATTTGGCCTTTATGTAGGTTTTGTTAGTATGGATTGATTAGCGAGTTTCTCGGATTTTATTCACGTAGAGGCTACGGAACATCGGCCTTCTTTGCGACACGTTTTTCTCTGGCCCTCCATGGTATTGTGAGGGTTTTTAGTCTGGGTACATTTTTTGGCTTAAAAGCCAACCCAAGGCATTTCGGAACATTTGGACGTTTGCCTGTTTGAAGTCACCTATGGGTTTTTGGACCTGTTATAGATAGTTGATTTTGCTAGCAGATCCAACCTGCAAT
This sequence comes from Polydrusus tereticollis, assembly GCA_963920685.1. Taxonomy (NCBI): domain Eukaryota; kingdom Metazoa; phylum Arthropoda; class Insecta; order Coleoptera; family Curculionidae; genus Polydrusus; species Polydrusus tereticollis. The sequence goes on from OY987331.1 coordinate 92,432,125, forward strand.
TTCCTTGGCCTGGTAGCAGTTGATCGTGTACATGGACCTTTCAGGTTCATCGTCAGATAAGTTTTTTTTTTAAAATAATACCAATCATATCATTTACAGTCTCAGACAGACTAGTCTAAGCGTTTGCCAAGGCCTTTTTTCTTTATTAATTTTAATTTCTGCATCTCTTGGTGGAGATACCTTGTAAGCTTTCTTGTGGCTGAAGGCAAGCTTAACCTAGACTGCTGAGACCTCCTTAATTTATTTTATGAACCTCTAAATCATTACCTTTATTTATATCAATTTACTGTTTTTTTTCCTTAATTATCATGCTGTTATAATGCTGTAAGGTACCAGCATTTTGTAAGGTAATGTCGACATCACTGCGCTGAGTATACCAGGTTGAAATATTTACTTTAATAATTTATTAACACTTCTTGAAATATTTACTTTAATAATTTATTAACACTTCTTGAAATATTGCTCATAGATCATTTCTGTTACTTTGGAATTGAGAATTCCTAGTTTGTACTTGGCCGTATTAATCTTATGACCATCTAAATCACACCCTATTATTTAAGGGCTTCACCCAATTACAGGGTAGTTTTTTATTAAAATAAACCAGTCAACCTTATATTGTGTTTGATTTGCCTATTTGTGGTCTTTGGCTCTATATTTTATATTCTTTTTGGCAGTTTTGCTTATAGTAAAAACTGTCTGGCGCCCTTTATAGATTGTAACTTGATGTTCCATGGTCTGTAAGAAGTAAGTATAGTAGTAGTGCTTTGTAGTAGCATCATGGTATTGGACAGGACCAGATATGAGATCCAGTGAACCCACCCTGATGAGCTAGTTTGGGAAATTAAAAGGGTAAAGTTGGTATATATACTTTAAATTCTCATTTTACCTCACCATCCCTTCAGGATAATACCGACACCCGTTTTAAGTATAACAACAATATCGTTGATATCCCTAATTTCGGTGATCTCACTTTTCTTATTTTTGTTGCATATGTCCTTTACACAATCCCATAATTTTTTTGTATTTCCTTGGTTTTGTTCAATTTTATTTTGGTAGTATTTAAATTTGGTTTTTTTAATTAAGTGGTTCAGAAGATTTCTATAGTTTTTGTATTCATTTAGGTTTTGTTCAGTTTGATTATTTACAGCTTGTGTAAGTATTGGACCACGACCTAGTGCCTCCACATAAAGAGCTACCGTCGTTGTCCAAGACAACAGATTGCCATTGTCATAAGTTCTATTGTCCGTTGTTACAATATCGTTGATATCCCTAATTTCGGTGATCTCACTTTTCTTATTTTTGTTGCATATGTCCTTTACACAATCCCATAATTTTTTTTTATTTCCTTGGTTTTGTTCAATTTTATTTTGGTAGTATTTAAATTTGGTTTTTTAATTAAGTGGTTCAGAAGATTTCTATAGTTTTTGTATTCATTTAGGTTTTGTTCAGTTTGATTATTTACAGCTTGTCGATGTAGTCTATTCTTTGTTTGAATCGATTTCACGAGTCCATCCGTAATCCAAGGTGACTTTTTAGTTGTTTTTTTAGTTAAATTTACTGTTTTACTATTTTTAGATATACATATAATATTTTAATTTATGTATTAAATTATCCGCTGATTTATTAACCTCGCGTTCATTATAGATATCTACCCAAGATTCCTTTTTTAGGTCCTAGGCTAATTTATATTTATTTAGATAAGTTTTTTGGATATCCCGCCAAGTACTATCAGTGAATATTGCTTGAAGGATCAGTGAGTAATGGTCCGTAATGGCAGTATGTAGAACTATTGAATTTATTTTAATTGATGAAAATAGCTCCAGTGTCGAAAACATTAAGCCTGTCTGAAGTCTGCGCAAGTTTGAGAGACATTTTTAATAGTGTTAACAATTTTGAAAATTCTACAAATATTTCCCAATTTCTATTAAAATGTAAATCTAATTTTTATAAAAATGAAATAGAAAATATGAAGCAATCACTAATTTCTGATTATTTTAAAAAATAAAAATTTCAAATCAAGCATACAGTACATTGTATTTTTTTTTTTTATGATAAGGCACAGCACTGCAGGATAAATCCTTTATGGCGCTCTGGAAGCGGTGCGTGTGCGCAGGAAACGATTCACGTTGGTCTTGAATCTTTGAAGATTATAGTCGTTGGGGAACACGATCTCAGGGAGGTCGTTCCAGAGTGATGACGTTCTCCAGATGAAAGAATTTTGAAACAGTGTCGTTCGAGGGACACTAAGCTGAACCACGTACTGGTGGGCTGCAGTGGCTCGTCGTGTATTTCTACCATGCACCTCTCTGGGTGGTATCAAGCGGGCAACCTCAGTTGAACACTTGCCATGAAAATATTTGTAAAATAGACTCAAGTCGCCAACCTGCCTTCGATGTTCAAGGCTTTCTAGGTTGTTTGTCAGACTATGGTCACCGATCAAGCGAATGGCTCTTCTTTGAATGGAATCTAGCAATCTCAGGGTATGTTTAGGAGTAGAGCCCCAAATATGCGAACAGTACTCCAGCGATGGTCGAATTTGGGCTTTATAGAGCATCAAAAGTTGTTGGGGTGTATAGAGGTTCTTTGTTCGGAAAAGTACTCCAAGCTTCTGCGAGGCTGCCCTAGCAATGGCCGCAACGTGGCTATGCCAAGACATATGACTATCCAAATTAACGCTCAATAAATGAATTGATGAAGCCAAGGGAATCGAGTGTCCCGCCATAACTATATCCGGTTCTTCAACATTAACTTTTTTAGAAAAAACTGCCGCCTGGGTCTTTTTACCGTTAAATTCTACTTGGTTACTGTCACCCCAAAGCAGAATTTCTTCCAGGTCTTTGTTGAGATGTGAGACCTCTTGCTGCCTATAGAGATGTGCATTAGCAGCCGATGTCCGAGCATCCAAAGTAAAAGATGAAACAAGTGTGCTGTCATCAGCGAAGCTATATATAGGTTTTTAGTTTTTTTCAAAAGATCGTTAATGTATAGTAAGAAAAGGGTGGGCGACAATATAGAACCTTGAGGGACTCCGGCGTTGAAGTTAAACGTGTCTGAAAGAAATCCGTCCATCGCCACTCGCAGAGAACGGTCTTTAAGAAAGCTTGACAGCCATGAACAAAATTGAACCGGCATTCCGTATGCTCTCACTTTAGTTACGAGCCTCTCATGCCATACTCGGTCAAAAGCCTTGGAAATGTCCAGTGCTACCGCCCAGGACTCCCCATGGTGTTCTATTGCGTTGTTCCAAACATGAGTAACATAAGCGAGAAGGTCTCCTGTTGATCTAGACTTACGGAATCCATACTGGCAGTCACTAATAATGTTGAAGCCTTCCAGGTATTTTAGTAATTTTTCGTTGATAGCCTTCTCCATAACTTTTGATATAACCGAGAGCAATGCGACTGGACGATAGTTGTTTGGCAAAGTCTTCTTGCCTTTTTTGGGTATGGGATGGACTCTTGCAGATTTCCAGCAAGAGGGAAATATTCCTTTTTTGTAGGATAAGTTAAAAACCCTACAAAATACCGGTGTCAGTTCGTCAGCGCATGTCTTAATTACAATGACTGGAATATCGTCAGGACCAGAAGCCTTTTTAGTGTCGAGACTCCTCAAGATTCGTTTAACATGGAGGTGGCGACAAACAATCTCGGGCATTCTCGATTCTACAGGGGTAATGTTCGGTGGAGGATTTCCCTGAAAATTTACCGTTGAATGTGAAGAGAATAGTTCCGCCAGTAAGTTTGCTTTATCCTGTGCTTTGGTCGCAATGGTGCCATCAGAACGTGTTAGAGGTGGAATGGTTGACTTGGTAAAGTTCTGACTGACGGCCTTAGCTACCGACCAAAATGAACTTGAGCCGCTAGGACATTCAAGAAGTTTGTCTCTGATCCTCTGGTTGTGTGCTTCTTTGCTTTTGTTTATCGTTTGCTTGCATTGGTTTCGAGCGTTAACAAAGATGGTACGATTTTCGGCGGTAGGATTTTTACGCCATTGTCGGTAGAAATAATTTTTTGATTTAACAGCTCGTTCGCAATTTTTGGTAAACCAAGGCTTGCCGTTAGAAGGGCACTTTTTTGAGAAAGGGATGAAGGCTTCCATGCCAGTAAGGATAACCTCCGATATTTCTGTTGCACAGATGGATGGATCATCAGAGGTAAAACAAACGTCCCGCCAAGGAAAGGTTCGAAAATGGTCCCTTATAATATACATATTAGTATGCACGGGCAGTATATGCAATATGCATATTGGTAAATCGGCTTTATCTCATTTAACTTTAGTTCTGAAAAATTTAAACAAGAATATTTATAATTATTTACATATACAGTGTGTCTACGTAAGTTGGCGGCATATGGGAAACTTTTTTATTAATAATTTTACGAAAAAAAGTAGTAGTAATAGTAAGTAGTTTTTTAATTTTTTAAATTAATTTGAAAGTTATTTTTAATTCTGATCATCTTTTCTTTATAATAATTTTCGATATTGTCAAAAATAAAGGTACTTTATATTCTTAGGCAAAATTCATATTTTTTGATAGACCTCGTTTACGACTTATGAATTTTGATATCTGATGGTTGCATATTAGGTTTTAGACCATGCAGAACTTTTTATGAAGAATAACTTTTTTTCGTAAAATTAATAATAAAAAAGTTTCCCGTATGCCGCCAACTTACGTAGACACACTGTATGTAGATACTTATTAATAAACAAACACTGTAAAATGCAGACCAGTTGTTTTAATTTTTCTCTAATAACCGACCACCCCTGTTAACCGACCAACATTTGATTTCCCAAGGGTGATCGCTATCGAGAGTTTACTGTATATGTATACTTGAAATCAGGGAAAAGATCTTTCCAAATACCTAATAAAATACAGGGTGTTTCATTTAATCGACCTCCTGTGTGAGAAAAAATAATAAAAGTTTTTATTTACCATTTCTTTCTATCCTTCATATTAACCCCCGTAAGTGTTTGGCAAAGTATGCGGGAAACCCCTGTACGTATATTAACCTATCTTACCAGTAGATTAAAATGCTCTGCACACGTTTCTTTGAATTATATTCTTTATTCGCTCTAAATTTGTTGATTCTCCACTGCTTGCAGCGCTTCTAATTGATTTTCTGCAGTAAGTGTTCAAACTTTATGATATTTCTCGAATCTATTTTTACGGGCAGTATTTTTAAAATTGGGAAATGCACTGTCGACAGTCACGTGGGTGATATTTTTGTCTGGGTGTTTAATATTTAAAATTTCGACCGGGAGATCCATTTCTAAATTTTAGCTATCGTAAATTTAAACACCGTTGTACAGGGTATCCAGTTTTCGATGGTTTTACGGGGTATCTCCGTTATTAGTAAAGATAGAAGAATACGGTTTTCGCAGCACTGTGCTACTTTTTTGTGAAACAAAAGATGCCGCCATCAGAATTTTTTTAGTCCTCCTTGTTTTTGATATATGGGATGTTTTTGAAAACTTTACATTTTGTGATGTTTAGGTTACCCTGTAGCTTATCAAAGAGAAAACAAATGTTCTTTTTGTAATTTTCACGTATAAGTCAGTGACGTACTCAGATCTTTTCTACGTTCAATAGCTTCCGAAAAAAAAAAAGAACTTGCTCTTTTTTAAATGAGCCACCCCATATATTTTTTAATAATATAATTTAGTTTATAACAAGCTTCTCAGAAATATATAATACCTCATTTTTATTTTTAAAAGTTAGCACGAAATTTACGTTTTATTAAAAATATATACATTATTTATTAGTAGGCCGTGACGGCTATTTAAAAAAAGAAAGGGACACAGTCATTTATGTCATATTAAAAACTTCTTTAGTTTCTGTCAGAGTATTCAGGTTCTCTAAGTTGTTTCAAAATATCTAATTAATAGTAATAAATCCGTTTGTTCTAATAATGGCAGAAAATGTAAACTTTGAAAATAATGAAAAATACGACATGCTCGTTTGTTATGTCCATTGTAATGAAAATGCATATGAAACATTCGAAGTGTATTTCAATAGGTAAATATACGACTTTTTCTAGTGTCTCTATGAAGATTTATTGAATTTCTTAAAGCACCTGTAGATCCCGAAAGACGACAGCCGGATAAAAGAATTTTTGTAAGGATGAAATCAAATCTAATTGAACACAGTTCATTTTCTCAACCTTGGCCTAAAATCTACAACGAGAAAACCGCAAGGCTGATGAAATAAATGTTTTAGCTTCAATTGAAACAAATCCAACTAGTTCTTGCAGAACGGTTGAAGTTTCGGTCGAAGTAGTAAAATCAAGAGTTCAAGCAGTCCTAAAAAACACAATTTTAAGCCGCATAAATTCCACCTAGTACAGAACTTACATCCTGGAGATGCACAGAGCCGTATAGAGTTTTGTAATTGGTATTTACAAAATATCAATAGGGAAAATAATTTTGAAAGAACCGTTATATGGTTCGATAAGGCTCATTTTACCAGTGCTCGTATACTCAATCGGCACAATACGAGGTTTTGGCCTCAAAAAAATTAGCATGTGATATTTCCACTCGAACGGCAAAACAGGTTTGGCTTTAACGTTTCTTATTTTATACTAGAAAGCAAAACAATTTATAATATATTTGAAGGCAGCCTTAATGCAAATAAATATTTGTAAATTCTGGAAAACGTTATGCCGGAAATAACAGAAGACGTGCCCTTAGCCTGTCTCAATAACTTGGATCTGCAACAAGATGGAGCACCCGCTCACAATGCACTAATTATCAGGACCTACCTAAACAATTATTTCCCAGGTCACTGGATTGGAACTAATGGACCCATAAGATGGCCACCAAGGTCACCCGACTTGTCGGTTTTGGATTTCTTCTTGTGAATACCCTGAAAATAAAATTTCTTCTATTCAATACGAAACAATTCCAGATTTAAGAAATGCCACTGAAAAAGCATTTAGGGAGTTACAAACGCGGCCTTTTATTATTTTAAGTTCATTAAAGCGAATAAGAACTATGTGTGAAACATTTCGAAGACATAATGGAGAATAATTTGAGCAATATTTTTGAGAAAGTTCTATAAATTTTCACACACACACACAACTCGATTTTTGCATTGTTATTATTTTTACTGAAATAAAACTGTTAATAAGATTAAGAAGTCCAAAATATATTTATTTTGCAGTAATTATCATACCGGTAATACTTTTTTTTTAAATATCCATCTGGGCCTACTAACAAAAAATGTATATTTTTTAATAGAATGTCAATTTCGTGCCTAATTTTAAAAATAAAAATAAGGTATTATATATTTCTGAGAAGCTTGTTATAAACTAAATTATACTATTAAAAAATATATAGGGTGATTCGTTTAGAAAAAGCAAGTTTGTTTTTCTCTCGGAAACTATTGAACATAGGACAAATCTGAGTACGTCACTGGATTCTACGTAAAAACAACAAAAAGAACATTTATTTTCTCTACGATAAGTTACAGGGTAAACTAAATATGGGAAGTGTCCCAAAATGTAAAGTTTTCAAAAACATCCCGTATATCAAAAACAAGGAACACTAGACAAATTCTGATAGCGGCATCTTTTGTTTTACAAAAAAGTAGCACAGTGCGGCGGAAACCGTATCCTTCGATCTTTACTAATAACAACGATAACCCGTAAACAATCAGACACCCTGTACTAATGTTTAAAATAACTAAACAACTGGAAAACAATTTTCGCGATTAAAGCGAAGCTTCCTTAATATCGTATAGCATTTTTTGTACTTAATTAGTTTACCTATGTAGAAGTTTAGTTTCGTTTATCTCTAAGTAAATTTTAGTTTCTAGATAACTCTGCTGCTCAAACTAAATACACTAACATAAATAAAAAATCATAGTCGGAACGTTTACTATTGAAATTTACTTTAGGATAGGGAAGCATGTTGTAGTTTCAAATTTATACTAAACTATGACTTAGCCATTAAACTGCCTACATAACACTGTTATCAAAAGAGAGAACTGCAGCGGCGTACTTATTTTTTGTTCCGCCTAAAAATTGTAACACCCCGTATCTCCGAAACGAAGCAATTCCGAATATAGGTTTGTAGGAATGTTTTTAAGCAGTTAGTAAGTAAGTAAAGTTTAAAAAATATATATTTATATAATTTATAAATTAATATATAAATTAAGTCTAATATTCTTCCGCAAAAAGTTTGTAAAGTAAATAATTTTCACAGATAATTCCTTAACACTAATATTACGAATAATTTCACTATCAAAAATTAGTATGTAGGGTAACAGCGGGTACTCATATTAAACGTTTTTAACAAATGGCCCTATAACTCAGGAATTAAAAACAATTAGGTAGCGCAGTTAGTGAATCTTAAAAAAACTTTTAAAATGGCACATTTTCTTTAATTTAATCAACTTCGTAGAAGTTACCGTTTACAAAATACTAATAGTGGACAATTAATTTTAAGTTTTTTAATAGTAGTGTTTATTTTAACTTTGAGTAGGCACTTACTTAAACTCACTCAAGCAGCTGTAAGTAGTTTCGTAGCAGGTACAATTGAGGCTGAGAAAACTTTATGTTCTTTTTTACTCAGACATACCTTTGAAAAGTGTCCGCGTTTACCACATCCATTGTAAATGGAATCTCTTGCACGGCATAAACTACGTAAATGCATTTTATTCTTTCCACAGAAGTAATATTTATAGGCAGAAGAAATTTTATCTTCAAAAATTCTTCCCGTGCTCCTGTACCTCCGGACGTTACAGATTTATATAATTTGAACGTAACATATAACCTTCTGAGTTTCTCTGTGCAGCTTCTAACAATTGGGCTTGGTTCGCGGCGTCTTGGAGTTGTAATATAGGATTTGAACTCAATCTGCTGATAAAAGAATATCTTATACAGTGTGAGTCGGGAGGAATGGACCTAACTCTAAGGGTGTAATCTATGCATCAAAATAATAAGAAAAAACTCAAATGTTGTTATCTAATATTCATTTGTTTTCAAGTTATAAGGCAAAAACAAAATATTGCATTAATTTAGCTTTCCTGTAATCAATGTTATTATTGTTTGCTTTTGATTGTTGTGCTGTCAGTATTCTATTGGTGTCAGTATAACATGTTACATTGATTCACCGTTAACTTTCGGATTTGTATCATTTTAATTTTATAAAATGCCACACATTTATTCACATCTTGAATACGCCAGTATGGTTTTTATTTATGGTTTGTGTAATGGGAATGCTACAGCGGCTGCTGAAGAATATCGTAAACGATTTGCACATGAAAAAACACCGAACAGAAAGGCCTTTATCAGAGTTTTCAATAAACTCTGCGAGACTGAAATGCTTCCAAGTGCTAATGTAACATCAACAGGATGTAGAACAAATAGAAAATGTTCTAGCTTTAGTAGAAGGAGATGCGACGACAAGCTCACGAAGAATTGGAATTCAGTTAGGGATTGATCAATGCTCTTCACAAGCAACGCTTATGCCCGTACCATGTACAGCGTGTACAGAATCTTCAACCTGGAGACTACGCCAAGCGTATGCAATTTTCTGAGTGGATAATTAATAATCGTCATCTTTTACCGCACATACTTTTTACTGACGAAGCTACATTCACCCGTGACGGCATCAATAATAATCAAAACTCCCATGTGTGGTCGGACGAAAATCCTCACGCAATAGTCGAAAGTAATTTTTAACACAGGTTTTCAGTAAAGGTGTGGTGCAGGATGATCGATAATAATTTAATTTGCCCTTTTTTTTTGGAAAATCGCCTTACAGGGGATCACTACTTAAGCTTTTTACAAAATGAATTGCAAGGACTACTGGAGGAGATTCCTTTAAACATCAGAATTGAAATGTATTTTCAACACGACGGAGCGCTTGCCAATTTCGATCTTCGGGTCAAGCAATATTTAGACCAGAAGTTACCAGGGGTTTAGATTGGTGGCGGTGGTTCTATTAGTTGGCCTCCTAGATCGCCAGACCTTACGCCGTTGGACTACAATTTATGGGGTTGGTTAAAACTGAGGTTTACAAAGCATTAGAAATGCTGTACTCAATATTAAAGAAAGGCACAAATCAATTAGAAGATCCACGCACGCCCTTCGTAAACGAAGCAGGAAATGTTTGCAAGTCAATGGCGGTATTTTTGAAAATTTACTAAACCAATGATTTATTTAAAACCATGTTAATGTTGGATATTTTGGTTTAACAATATTATTAGTTTATTTACCGCTGTAACTTGAAAATAAATGAATATTGGATAACAACATTTGAGTTTTTTCTTATTATTTTGATGCATAGATTACACCCTTAGAGTTAGGCCCATTCCTCCCGATTCACCCTGTATACTATTTTCTAGTAAACAGCGTCGAATATGATTTGATCTCAATCCGCTGATATAAGAATATCTGAAGAATATCTTATATAATCATTGCAGCTTTCATCAGCAGATATAGCCTTAAAATTGCGGTCCTTACTGAGTTGTTTTAATTCTTGCAACTATTGTCTCATCAGGCTTCCATTCCAGGTTGTTTTCTTATAGTCAAACAGTGTCTGGGAAATACCTCGTTTTTAGGTTTAACAGAAATAGAATCCAGAGTTCTGATAACTGTCAAAACTTTCAGGTCGTAGAAGTTTATCCATTCTAGTTAAATAAATTGTAATTAATGCTTTTACCTTTCGAAAATATGCTTCATTTAAATAGAACACAGCATGACATTAAATGATAACAACAACAAACGAATAGGTGTATTAAATATAGCACAGTTGCTACTAACGTTATTGGTTAGGGTTTAAACAACCTTACAAAACTAAATCCGTACAATAGCGCCATCAGCGACTGGTTGAAACATTAAACGAACGGGGAGCGAACTTCACCATTTCAGTTATCCTAGCCTGTTAATTTATCACATATCATTGCCACTTTGGCAGTACAGTCATGGTCCTTTGACATATTGTCAAAGTGACTAATCTGAATGTCAAAGCTGACACTTTGGTAATACCCTTGAGAAATAGAATTGTAGGTCCCAGTTTTAATTTTATCGCCATGGTTACTAGTTCTCACCAATTTATAAAAACGTGGGATCGCACCCGCTTAGATCTGCACCTGATTTATCTATTTTAAATGTCACGAGTTGCCCCTGCTGCCCATACAAAAAAGCGAAAATTTTAAAAGCCCAGGCAAAGAGCAAAAGCAGAAGTTTTACCATTAATTTGTTTCACAAAAACAAGAACTACTAATAAAAAAAGATTAATTGCAAAGTGGGGGATATGGGCGTGAACATCGCTTTGCACTTATTTTTATTTAGCATTAGAACTTAACTATAAATCAATGTCGATGTCGGCTCTTTTGCGGAAACTTACTCCCTTTTACTGGAAAAACTGCGTACTTCGAAAAACATACCGTTACGAGGTAAATAAAATGTCATTTAAAGTAGTTTATCGGACATAACCTGAACTTACCTTAATAGAACGTCATTGGCATCTGTATGAGTGCGAGAATGAGGTATAGGAAACACAAAAGTATTTTAAGCGCCGTCTGATGTTAACATTAAATCGATTGGCATATAGTTATAATATCTTTATTTGAAAAAATAATCAGTATGGAGCAGGTTCGGGTACTTATTCTCAATTCTCTTAACCTCTTGCGAGATTAAACTGAATTTGATCTCAAAATACTCTCAGATGCTTAACTCCCTCTTTACATTTTCATACGTATTTTATGATAATATGTACAATACCAGTTAACCAGTAACTTATTGCCTGTTTTCTTCAGTGATACATTTGTCCGTGTCTGGCCGATGGAGGGGTAGATAGGTACGGGCAACCAGTAAGATAAATCCGTGTATGAACTCGGAAAAATTGTAGTTAAAAAGTAATGTTTAAGTTTAAAAAAAAACAGTGATTTATTAAAGATAGTCTGAGCATATTATTGGACCTCATACCAAAAAAACATTATATTAAACTGTAAAATCGATGCCATCTTGGACACTCTTATTCACTCATTCTATTTAAATCCAAATCTAAGTCACTATCTATTCCGCATTTATCTCTTCTTCACCTCCATATTTGTCTCTATATTGCAGTGTCGATTTGAGAATATACATAGTGCGCATCCTATCATGCAGAGATCAAATATGAACTTTAAGCTGGACAGTCTGGACTCTGTTTCCTTGACTAATGTTACTAACTGTAGCTGTATTGGTACGATATAGTGGGTTGGATTTTGAGTGCTTCAATGATTCTCTTGGCTACTTTGGTTGTTCCTGTGTTTGTTTAGTTTCTTTAAACTTTTTCTTATTTAATGTCTTGATTATAGTCAATATCTGGTCAAATTTACTGATTTGGTTTAGGACTTTGAAGCTGCTAATCGTTTATGAAGGTCACCGGTCTCTTAGGAACTTGTATCGGCTGTTGTGTGGTGCGTGTGTATGTGTCAAGTAATAATCAGTTCGTTTCGTGATAGGTTCTGTAGTAGACTCTAATTAGTCTATCTATATGTGTAGGTCATTGTTAAATACTTTGAACGGAATGGATCTGGGCGCTCTCGCGATCAATCTGAGTGCCTTATTTTGGAACACTTGCAGTAATCTGGGTTTTGTTATTAGTACACCACGTCTATGTGCCGTAAGCAAGTGCAGATCCAACGATAGATAATCTTACACTCTGTCTTTATGTGTATGTTTAATCTACTGTGTTCTGTTTAGAAGCGGTAAGATAGCACCCAGTTGTTAATTTGCCCTTTTCAAACGAATATATGCATTGACTTGATTGATTGGTTATATCAAAAGTCAACGAAAAACTATTAAGGTAGCTGAAAGGCTATACCATTATTTGTGACCACCAGTATAGATTCCGAAAGTCTAGATCAACAAGAGACCTTATCGCTTATGTTACTCACGTTTCGATTTCTTTCGGACACATTTAACATCAACTTCGGAGTCCCTCGAGGTTCCATATTGTCGCCAACCCTCTTTTTACTATACATTACGATCTTTTGGAGACACCTAGAAATCCGATATCGGCTGCCAGTGCACATCTTTATAAACAGCGAGAGGTCTCACATCTCAACAAAGACCTGGAAGAAACTCTGCCTTGGGTTGACAGTAACCAGGCAGAATTTAACGCTAAAAAACCCAGACGGCAGTTTTTTCTAAAAAAGTTAATGTTGAAGAACCGGATATATTCATGCCAAGACACTCGATTCCTTTGGCTTTATTAATTAGTTTATTGGGCGTCAATTTGGATAGCCATATATCTTGGCATAGTCACGTTGCGGCCATTGCTAAGGCAGCCTCGCAGAAACTTGGAATATTTTTCCGAGCTAAGAACCTCTATGCATCCCAACAACTTTTGATGCCCTATAAAGCGCAAATTGGACCATCGCTGGAGTACTGTTCGCATATTTGGGGCTCTGCTCCTAAACATACCCTGAGATTGCTAGATTCTAGCCATTCGCTTGATCTGTGACCATGATCTGACAAACAACCTGGAAAGTCTTGAACATTGAAGACAGGTTGGCGACTTAAGTCTATTTTACAAACATTTTCATGGCAAGTACTCAACTGAGGTTGCCCGATTGACTCCACCCAGAACAGTGCATGGTAGAACACGACAAGACACTGCAGCCCACTTGTACGTGATTCAGCTTAGTGTCCCTCGAACGACACTATTTAAAAATTCTTTAATCTGTAGGACGTCATCACTCTGGAACGACCTTCCTGAGGACGTATTCCCCAACGTGTATAATCTCAAAAGATTCGGGACCAACTTGAATCAATTCCTGCGCACACGCACCGCTCGTAGAGCGCCATAAAGGATTAATCTTGCAGTATTGTGCCTTATCCTAAAAAAGGAAAAAAAAATTGATATTCCAACCAATCCTTTCGACGAAGAAGAGACCCAGGTATACATCATTTACTCAGCTTACGCTAATATTGCTAACTTTAACTCATGACTTCGAGAAGAATATGGCTGGTTTTTATATTATTTAAACGAATCTTACTTTTATCTAAACAAATCTGAAGAAGGTTTATATATTGTCACGAGGTACTTTTTTCCTACACGCACGACACTGTCTCTGCAAGTTCAGAGAGAGCCCATGGCAGGACGGAAGTGGGGTGCAGCGGTCGTGCGTGTTGACCGGCCTACGGAGACGGCGGGAACTTAGCGATTGAACGTCAAGAATGACGAAATACTGAGAGCAGCCAGCGAAGTAGCCTCGAAATTTAACCGACGCCTCGAGACACTTCACCCGTGACGGCAAGGGAACCTCATATAAGGCAGGACTGGGTTAATCTGTTAGTTTAATTGTTTTTACATAATTTTAACATAAATAAAAAGCTGCAATAATTATTATGACTATCGTTTAATCAAGCCCCCGGTGCTCCCTCGTGACAATTTGGTGGAGGCGCCGTCGTGATTTTTGGTTGAGTCATTAGTTTAAGAACAATGGCGTAAAGTAAATAAAAATCAAAGGCGTTAATCGTAGTTGTTGCAGGCTTCTATTTTCTTAAGAATTTTTAAATTTTTGATAAAATAAAAGTGTATTTAAATAATTGTTCTGAGACATGGTTCATACCGGATCAGGGGGAAGACCACCGATTACGGAGGAAGCTGAATTTGTCTGCTTTTATTTTTGTATAAATAAGGTGTATGTTCTGTTTGTTAGTGAAGAGTCTTACCCGTGTTTTTGTTTATTTTCATGTAAATGGCAACATGGCTTAAGGAACTGCCGATGCCAGAGGGCAGCCAACGCCGGACGAAAACCGACGCCGGACGACAACCGACGCCGGACGACAACCGACGCCGGACGACAACCGACGCCGGGCGACAGCCGACGCCGGACAACAACCGACGCCAGACGACAGCCGACGCTGGACCACAACCGACGTCGAGGGAAAGTCGACGCCGGACGACAGCCGACGATGGAGGACTACCGACGACAGGGGTTGGTCAACACGGGGAAGACAATAGACTAAGGGAAGGAAAAGGAAAGAAGAAAAGAGTATAAGCAGCTTCTTTATAAATTGTAATTTTTTTTATTTCATTGGTCATGGTTAACCACGATAGAGTACTGTATATATTTTGTAAATAATTAGGCTTAGAATTCAGTGATTATTTTTTTTGTGACAAAACCCGTTCAGGTTTTTGTTTTCCGTGGGGGGGGGGGAAGGATTGTCACGAGGGTCATCGGGGGCTTGATTAAAAGATAGTCATCATAATTATTGCAGCTTTTTATTTATGTTAAAATTATGTAAAAACAATTAAACTAACGGATTAACCCAGTCCTACCTTATATGAGGTTCCCTTGCCGTCACGGGTGAAGTATCTCGAGGCGTTGGTTAAATTTGGGGGCTACTTCGCTGGCTGCTCTCAGTCTTCCGTCGTTCTTGACGTTCAATCGCTAAGTTCCCGCTGACTCCGTAGGCCGGTCAACACGCACGACCGCTGCACCCCACTTCCGCCCTTCCATGGGCTCTCTCTGAACTTGCAGAGACAGTATTGTGCGTGTAGGAAAAAAGTACCTCGTGACAATATCTTTGGAGTCCAGAAATCACTAACCATGGCGATCTGGAGACAGTGGCTTGAACTATAAGTTCTCGTTAGTTTTGTTGAGTTGATACGCTCGATTGCCACGAGATGTCGCCACGTGCTATATTTCCCATATGTCCCACATAAATTGAGTTTGATTATGCTTGAGTAGGTCTGCAGTGTAGATTTTATACAGATCTGGCGCAAGGGGGAACCCTGTAATGACTTCTTGTGATTAAAAACATTTTTAAACTGCATGTTTCATTACATGCTTAGGAAGTTCAGAGCGTGTTTCTTGTTTTTTAATTATTTTCTTGCGATTCTAAGAATAAGCGTGTGACACATTCTGGCAGCTCGAAACTGCCTCAAGCTATCTATCTCAATTTACCCTATGTTTAAAAATGTATATATACAGAGGGAGCGTCAATAAGGTGTTCATCTGTTCGTCTTCGCCTTTTTGCGAATTAGTGTACCTACGAGAAAAATTATTTGCAATTAATTGAACTACAAGGGGGGACATAATAAATAATAATTTTACAGAAAAATTTATACTTATTAATTTTGCTCAGGGTACCCGGGGCGGAGAAAATTTCCGAAAAATTTGTCGGTTGCCATGGTAACGAAATCAATAACATTCGGCTAAAAAAGTGAGATGTGAAATATTTAAGAGAAGAAGTCGTCATTTTTGGTTTAATGAAAACCCTCAAATCACGAGGGAATCAGTTAAGTTATGTGATATACGAGGAGCTTTTAAGATTAAGAAACTCTCCATATTTTGAAAAATGTTGTTGAAAAATTGATAATTTACCACTTGAAGAATATCGAAGCTCTTGGTATCAACTCAACGGAGCTCGTACACATTGTACACGAGCAGTTCTTTACAGAACTTAATTGGATTTTTGATTATCGTTGGATACGGTGTTTAGGACCATGAAATTGGCCTCCGAGATCACCCGATCTAAATCCATAAGATTTTTGTTTGTGGAGTATGTTCAAAGAAAAAGTTTAAAATTCACCAGAAAATTGAAGCGACGATTGCTACATTGCATTGGGTCAACCAAGCATTTCAAAATCTAGATCAAAATGAAATTAGATCTGCCATAATGAGCGTAGTCAACAAACGCATTTTAATTTTTATTATAATTTTATTATAATTTAATAATTAATTGTTTTTGAATTTTTATAAATTATTATTCCTACAAGTGTTCTTTTTTATTTTCCAAACCTTTACTTGATTTGCCTTATTCGTTTACGAGCAATAAATTAGAAACATTAAAAAATCGTTTTGCACGCCTTGAAAAACTATTAAAAAAGCGCCGGTTTTATCCGAGCTACATAATATGAACTTGAATACAAGAGATCTAGAGATACTCTGACATCAAATAGTTTTACCTCATTTTATACAGGGTGTTGAAAATTTGGTTCCAAAAATAACAACATTCAAACTAGTTTTTCTTAAAATTTTCAAATAAAAAACCCTCTATATTATTTTACTACCTAATGCAGAATTTAAATACAAATATTTTTTTGTATTACAAGGGTAATTGAATTCTGGACCGGCTTCAGGATATTTACCAAAAACCATAAATATGCCCATTTTATTAGTAAAGTATTACAAAAAGATTTAGGCAGCCATGGAAACACAACCATGTTTATTTAAGAAATATATTTTGACATTACCCTTACGAAAGACATAAGTATGTTTTATCGGATAATATTTTATTTTAAAAAATGAATTTTTCAAAGGAACAAGCTCATTGATGTGATTTTTTTATTGGGGAATAGTTACAAACTGCTTCATAGTCTAGCAAATAGAATGTATGCGACTTAGTTTGTCGAAAGGGGCCATCCAAAACCAATAAGCTTTAGCAGACTGCTTGAGCGTTTCCATGAAACAGAATACAAATAAGAAGAAAGGATAAAAAACGGTTACAAATAAGGAAAATCAATTAGCAGTTTTGTTAACAGTCACAGAAAATCCAATCATTAGTCAGAAACGTGTGGGAGAAGAAGTTGGAATAAGTGAAAGCTCAGTGCAGAGAATTATAAAAATTCATTATTTTTATGCATTCCACATTCAACTGCACCAGGCTAAGTGAAAATTACTTTCAGTGTCGAGTTGAGTTTTGTAAGTGGGCTTGATTCCGCCTTCAAGAATATCAACGTCCTATTTTCCAATGGGGCCACATTCCACAACAATGGATGCGTCAACAAGCATAATTTTCACTATTACGCTACCGACAGTCCAATTATATGACAAATGGACTACCAATATTATTAGTCAATAAATGTTTGGGGAGGAATTGTTGGAGAACATGGGGTAGGCCCTTACTTATTTAACGGCCATCTTACCGGTCAAATGTATTTCGAATTTTTAACAAACGATTTATCTGTATTTCTTTTAAATTTGCCACCAAATATACAGCTACAAGATATATGGGTACAATAGGATGGAATTCCAGCTCATTTTTCGCGGCAGGTCAGAGCCTTATTAGATAACATTTACGGAAATAGCTGGATTGGAAGGGGTGGACCAGTTGTATTGCCTGCAATGTCGCCCGATTTAACCAAACTGGATTTTTTTCTATGGGGGTATGTAAAATCTTGGTAAATATCTTGAAAACGGTTCAGAATTTTCATACACCTGTAATGCAAAAAAATATTTGTATTTAAATTCTGCATTAGATATTAAAATAATATATAGTGAGCTTCATTTGAAAATCTTAAGAAAAACTTATTTGAAATATACGGGGTGTTTCGTCTAAAAAGTCTATTTTAAGATATTTTTTCATATAACCAAAACAACTGTATTGTTAGACCACCAATGGCCAAAGCCTATGAATATTGCCTAATTCCAAACCAAATTTAGTGGTTTAGTATCCCACAGTTTGAAATTATCAACATTTATTGCGGGTCATGTTTTTCGAAAAACAAAAATGAAAATGAATTATATCTCGAAAACGGTAACAGGTACATACAGAAATAATAAGGAACATTTCCTAGTAGAAGCGGCAACACCGTTTAATTTAAAATCTGCCCCAACTAATTTATTTAAAAATGCAATTCGTCCTCTGATCAGACAAATATGTTCCGACACAAAATATAATAGTCTATTATACAGACGACGATTTTCCCAGCATATTGCTTTGAAACGGAACCAGATAGAAAAAAAAGTTCAGGAACAAAAATTGAGGGCTTGTAAGGGAGCATCTAGGAAGGGTAATTTTAGATATACAGGGTGTTTTAAAAATAGTAATATTGCTGCCAAGTCAATTTTTTTAAATGGAACACCCTATATATTGTTAGTTTTTCGAAAAGCTTGTTTCAAGAAAAATTCAACCATACCATACTTGTTACGTTTCTAATTTAAAATGACTGAAATATGAGCGATTAAATGATCATTTACGTAAGCATGAACAGATTTGCAATAATAACAATAACCACCACCAGCGAAATATTGAAGAGTATGACGGGGGCTGTCATGTCACGACTCAGACGTAGTTTCATTGTTAATTATTATTTTAAGTAAGTAGTAAGAAATGCCTTCGCTTTTTACATATGACGAGTATGTCGACATGCTCCTGATATACGGAGAATGTCACAAGAATGGAAGACGTGCTCAAAATCTGTATAGTCAACGATACCCGAATCGTGAAATACCAAGCTATAGAACGTTTCGTAATGTTGAACAAAAATTAAGAAGTGGTTCCTTTCCCAGTGGTAGGGCGCAAACACCAAGAAGAAAACGAGTCCGAACAGAAGACAATATTATTAACATCTTGGCCTATGTTCAAGTGTATCCACATGTCTCAACTCGACTCCTCGGGGAAGAATTAGGTATTGGAAGAAGTACAGTTGAAAGGACACTAAAAGATTATAAATACCACCCCTACAAAATTCATCTGGTGCAGGGCTTAACACCTGAAGATCCTGAACGCCGCCTAAATTTCATTGCTGAGATGTCAATGAAATTTGAACAAGACCGTGTTTTATTCAACATAATTTTATGGATGAAAGTAGGTTTCACAACAACGGCATTGTAAATCGCCACAATTGCCACTACTGGTCATCTGTAAATCCTTACTGGATGAAGGAGACTAATTTTCAGGTAGTTTGGGGGGTAACGTTTGGTGCGGTTTATTTAATGGCTAACTTATAGGTCCTTACTTTTACCAAGGGACACTAAATGAAGAACGATTTTTAAATTGTCTTCAAAACGAACTTCCCTTATTACTTGAAAATATCCCAATCAATAAAAGAGCCTCTATGTGGTGGCAGCAAGATGGAGCTCCCCCTCACTTTGCCAGGCAAGTTACAAATTATTTAGATACCACGTTTCCTGCGCGCTGGATTGGCCGAAATGGTGTGATCCGGTGGCCACCACGGTCACCGGATTTGGCCCCTTTAGATTTTTTTCCTTGGGGATATCTTAAAGAAATTGTGTATGTAAACCAACCTAGAGATGTCGAAGATTTGCAAAACAAAATCATAGCAGCTTGTCGAACTGTTACTACAGCGCTATGATTACAGCAGCGTGTACCAGAAATCTTATAAACAAATTTGAATATTGTATTAGTGAGAGTGGTAACCAATTTGAACAAATTTTGAGAAGAAGTCGTAATTAATTTTGTTTAGTTATCTTCTTATTTTTGATTGAGTGTTACATAATTTAATAAAGTGTTATAAATCGCTCATATTTCAGTATTTTAATTTAGAAACGTAACAAGTATGGTATGGTTGAATTTCTCTTGAAACAAGCTTTTCGAAAAAGTAACAATATACAGGGTGTTCCATTTAAAAAAATTGACTTGGCAGCAATATTGCTATTTTTAAAACACCCTGTATATCTAAAATTACCCTTCCTAGATGCTCCCTTACAAGCCCTCAATTTTTGTTCCTGAACTTTTTTTTCTATCTGGTCCAGTTTTCGAACAATATGCTGGGAAAATCGTCGTGGGACACCCTGTATATTGCTGTCGCTCAGTACCCTTAGCCTTGCCCGCTAAAGGTAACTTATAGAGTTATAGTATTTTAATATATAAATTACGTATTATTGCGCATTAATTGTATATTTATTACAGTTTTATAGTTTCAACAATACTAATTGAGTCCCTTAAACTTAAATGTCTACTCTCTAACGAGGATTTCATTTCCGGTATAAAACTGAAATTAACCTTAATAAAAACAAGACCTTTAACTACACTTGCACTTTTTAGCAACTCTTTACTATGCACAACACACTGCGAATCGTCATCTAAATCCAAAATTAGTTCTTTAATGGCTTCGAAATGTTCTGCATAGAATATTGCGGCCTTAATCCATATTCCCTACCGGGTAATTACAGGTTATGGAGGTAAACGAACTCTTGGTTATCTCTCCTTATACATCTGGACTCTCAGAGGTGCGTTGCAAACACTTGTTTTACATTTGAAATTAATTTATTTACTAACGGATATTCAGTTCTGACTCGGTTTATTCCATGAAAAAGACAAGTGACATGTACCATATTGGGATAAAAGATTCTTAAGTTTTAGCCTACTTTTTTATATACTTCTCATCTGTGATTTAGTAAGAAAAGGCTCGATAGGGACTGCTGAATAAATCGAGTTACGGTCACATTATTAATTTTGTCTAGCTGCTTAGAAGCTATTAAATATGGGTTTATTGCTTTATCTCCTTGAAGTGCTCCAATCATAAGATGTGCGATATATCTGCCACAAGCATCTGTGCTTTCATCAACAATAATGTAAAAATTTGTATCACCCAGTTTCGCATACTGAATGGCCATTCTTCTTTCTAAGCGTGTATTCGTCAGGATTTTGCAATTTTTTTAAGGGTATGTTTGCTGCGAAGAAAGTCTTGCATAAGTCTTCTAGAAAAATTTCCTTTTCAGATTTCGATTTTTCTCCAACATTTTAAAGTTTTTAAAAATTTTTGCACTCAGCTGAACTGGCTCAGATTTAATTGTTTGTAACGTTGATTTATGCAGCGGTATTTTCAAATGTTAATCGATTTGGAACTTCTTTTTATAAACGATAATTTTTGCACAAGCTTTACAGAAGACTTTTTCTCTACTAAACTCTAACTCCGGGAAATTTTAAACACAAATTTAAAATCACTAATTTCACACTGAAAATACTGAACTCTTTCGGCAAACTAAAACCAAAGTACGTATTACAACTCGATATAAATACAGTTTGTTAAGCAGGTAATTTATAAGGCACTATTAAATGACAATAAATAACCACAATATACCTGCAAACCCCAGAATCCCCAATAAATACCTTGTGTATAACCAAAATATAAATATTAATTATTACCTAATTATATTCAGATTGGAAAATCCCTGAAACAAGTGCCGGACTGGACATGAAACCTATAAGTCTACGAGTTATCATGACCGGGCGTTTTTAGTTTTTTGAAAAACGCCGAAAACGCAAAAATATACTCATAAAATAATAATTTGGGAAAAATGTGCATTTTATTATAAAACTGAGAAAATATGCAAAAATGCATATACACTATTGGACAAAAGTAGAGCAACAAAGTGAGTAAATTTAAAAATTTAATTATACGGTTGTGATCCCCAGCTAATTTTAACGAAATATTATCCCTACAATATTAGTAATATTTCAAAATATTTTGGTACACTTTAAACAAAATGAAGGTAGAGAAATATTTATAATTATAAAAATTGACGATATGAAGTGCGACAAAAGTAAAGCAATAAATTGTGTCAACAGTATTTTATTTTACATATTACGATAAAAAAACATTAAACACATTTAATAATTACAATAGCTAGAAGTATTATGTTAATAGTTAATAGAATATCCATTATTTTTTATTACTTGCCGACAACGTCGCGGCATTGAGGCAATCAATTTTTGAGCAGTATTTTCGGGAAAGCTTTTCCAAACTTAATTAATTTTATTTACCAATGATTGTTTATTTGGAAATAATTGTGTACGAATTCCACGTTCAACTTCTTCCCATAGATTTTCAATGAAGTTAAGGTCTGGGGATTGTGTCGGCCACTGCAAGACCCGAAAGTTATTTTCTTGAAACCACTTTTGAACAATTTGTTAAGAGTGTTTTGGATCGTTATCCTGTTGGAAAATAAGACGCAACGGCATTTCCCACTCTGCATAAGGCAACATTACATTTTGCATTATATCTCTATAGACAAATCAGCCCATGGTGTCATTAATGAAGTTTAAAGGACCCACCCTCTTCCATGAGAAACGACCCCATAGAAAAACACTGCCTTTGCCATGTTTAACTGTGGGCGTAACGTATTTAGGATTAAACCTTGTGTTGATTGGCCGTCTCACACGCTTCATTCCATCAGAATTGGAAATTTTATGACGCGTTTCATCACTAAATAAAACTTTTTTCCACTCGTCTACTGTCCAATTTAAATGTCGACGTGCAGATTCAAGCCTAGCCACTCTAATTCTTGCCGAAATAAGGGGATTTTTAGCCGGGCGTCTACTAAATAACTTTGCGTCTACCAACTTTCTTTGAACTGTCCGTGGACTAACTATAATTTGGGGAATTTCAGCAATAATTCTAGGTGCAGACATCCAAGGATCATTTTGAGAAATTCCTTTAATGCGTCTGTCTGTCCAAACTGTTGTTTTCTCGGCCTTCCCGATTTCGGTAGATTCTCTAAATGTCCCCTTTAAATGTAACTTGAAATTATTTTGGATACGCTGTATCTTGGTAAAACAAACCGGCTTGAAATTGTGGCTTGTGTTGTACCTTACAAGTGTGCATTCACTACTCTCTGCTTTAATTCTTTCGAAATTAAAATACCTCTTGACATGACTAATCCAGCACAGAAATATTAATTAAACATAAAATAAACTCTGCAAAAATATTTTAACCTTTACTTTTACTAAAATCTTTCTATTTTAGGAAAATATTAAAATGTTGCTTCACTTTTGACGCATTACAATACTGTATTTGAAAGTTTACGTCAAAATCGGTTCATTTGTTTTTATTGTTGGAAAAAGCTGTTGCCGCCGATAACAGCAGCCTACTTTGATATTTAAGACACGATGTATTTAAATACGATGTCATGGATTTAATATTATAAAATCGAGATTTCTTTCACTTTTCGAAAGTGTTGCTCTACCTTTGTCCGATAGTGTATATGCACTTTGCATATATTCAGCCCTTTATTTATTAGTTAATATCTAATATATTTAGTCAATTCATGGTTCTCTTAGCTATTACTACTCAAGTCATTATTTAGAATATTATGATCAACTTCGCCTTTTGTAATCTTTAATTCTATAATTACAATAATTATTACTATTACATTTTACGCTAAAAATGAACTTGACAGGTACCAATAATAAAACAGATATATGGCCAAAACATGGGGGAACCTTAAGTGAAAAACCGAAATTAAGTGAGTTGCAAATATTTACACAAACCTTTTCTAAAATATTTTAGCGATTGAGGGAAACTATGTTTCTTATCCAAATCCCACGTTCCGATAGCAGAACAGAATGTTAAATAGTTAAGGAAAGTTTACTACCTTAAACTAATTGGAAGCAAAAGTTTTTGTTAGGTCGGTGTTTAGTTTTTACAGAATAACAAGGTACACTGAATTACATTCCGAGTTTATTGGCTTGTTTTATTGAGTTATAAAGGTGTTTAACCGGAGTTTTTACCTTAAAATTCAGTGCAGTTTGGGTAAAAAGTGATTTTGACTAGCAAAATAAAGTTAAGTTATAAACTGTTTTCGTAAGATTTACAAAATAATTATACAGTTTTTCAAAAAAGTGATGCGTTGTCTCGTCATCTTTCGCATGGCAATGGTAAACTATCGAGCAATGAAGACTAAGGTTCAAGAAAGCAATCATCCATGTTATTGGACCGATGCACGCATGTACAGGGACATTTTTTTTTAAATGTCTCACCCGATTGCCGATCTTCCTACTGACTACAATAAAAAATAAATTATACTTTTCTCAATGATTTTCGGCAAAAAAGCCAAATTTAATGGCAAAAATCATTTCATAAATTTCACAGATACGACGCCATTTTGAATTTTTTTAAATGGTAACCCTCGTGAGTAACCACACTGGATGATCTTTCATTACAACTTCGTACCGTATTGTGGTTTATGCACGACGAGTCGCCACCCATCATGTTCAATTTTTAAATGAAACATATCCTAATGGATGAGGAGGAAAAGGCAACGATGCACTTGTTAATTGGCCAGCAAGATCGCCCGATTTAACGCCTCTAGGCTTTTAAGTAGGGCGCTCCTAAATAAAAAGTTTATGCTTCCCTCATCGCTGCGAAAGCTGAGTTTTTGCAAAGAATTATCAATGCTGCAGATTATTTTAAAAACTAGCCAGACCCAATGCCCAAGAAAAATTTAATTGTTTGAAAATAATTAATTCATGTATTCACGAACACGGTGAACATTTCGAACATTTGTTATAAGAATTGAACTAGTTGGTAGTTAATAGGATTAAGACTTTTTTCATGTTTTTTCGTTCCGAAGAAACAACAATGATGAATTACAAGGTATCGTAAATTGTTGGAAGAGAAACCGTATATCTGCCGATAATCTTATAAGAGACAAAAAAGTTTCAAAATGAAGTCGGCTAGTGTCAGAGAAACAATTGAAGTCATTTCTACAGGGGGTAACAAAAATACAAACTTTTTCTTACGAATCACGCGCCATTTTTAAATTTTCAGGCATTAAAGCAAGATTGCGTCTGCGTCAAAACACGCCAACAATAGTAGTAATTCTTAGTCCCAAAATTAGTGAAAATCGATAAGGGCGTTTTGATTGATTGATAACTTTAGAGCCCTGTAGCGGCAAAATGAAGCAACATTGCATATAGGTAAGTTTACCTAAGGTTAAGGAATTTGTGGTTAAGCGTTGGATAGTCATTTCAAGGACACCCTGTAAAAAAAATGACAGACATTGTAAGAAATCCAATATAGAGAACACCAACTCAATAAATTAAACAAGAAGAAGAAAAGTGCTGTGAACTGTAAAATCCCGAACGAACGACAAAAAAAGGAGTTATGTTTTGTGGAACGAATTTCAGTTTAAGATCTAATTTTAAAAATGCTTAATGATTGAAATGTTTTTCCCAAACTGGTCCTTGAGCCTTTACCTGCTAATGTTTTAGAGCTACATCTACATCTAAGTGCCTAGTCATTCTAATTTATTTACCAGCATTCCAGAAGGTTCAGTTCAGTCCTCTAAAATGTACCCATTCTACCTTTAACACACGTACACCATTTACTTGGTATCAAGTTGAGGACGAACCCAATTTGATCCGTTCTTGTGTACTTCCTCCATATTTTGACATACCTAGCGGATCTCGATATTCCATAATTTGTTTATTCAAGTACTGGTACACTCATAAACAATTTGAAAAATATTATTTTCCTCTTAAATAGGACGGGCCCAGGTTAGTAAAAAGGACTTAACAAACAATGTTCTAAGATCAGTCTCGTCTCACCATTTTATATTTTATTGCACTTTTTCTTGAGCCTCTCCGTTATTTAATTTAAAAATTATATTTTATTCAGTCTGTTGGTCATTCACAAATCATAAAAATGAAAGGGACCCTTATCGAGCACAAATGGTGTGTAACAATTTAAATCTGGATGCAACATTTCACCTGTATCTGGCTAAGATATTTTGCCTATACTTGATGCAAAACAAGAACCGATGCACGTCATACCCTTCAAGTGACGTCAGTTATCGACAGTGTTGCCAGCTTGCAACCAAAATATGCAAGTGAGGGAATAACACAGTTTTTTTTTTATAAAAACAGGATAAATATACAAAAACTTCCCACACTTTATATATTTGTTTACTGCATAATAACTTTTACCATCAACTTTAGTAGTTTCATCCAAGAAAACGAGTTGGTACAAGGATACTTCTTTTCCTTTAATATATTCTTTTACAAATATCAATCGTTTGAAAGCTACATGGGAAAGTTCCATAAGCCCTCGCCTCGGTTAATCTTTTTTCCATCCCAAGCCTATTCCTTTAAGAGGCTTCTTAAAGAGTTAAGACAACCATCAAACAGTTGTCTGTCTTTTAATTTCTTACTTAAAGTTGTCAAAGTTACATGATGTTCTAAAAAAAGTTACAGCTTATGAATAACCGATGTAAAATATTATAATTTTTAAATAATACAACTTACTTGTTTCGTACATTTCATAAATAGTGTCACGGATAGAACTTATATCCAATCTTCATACATTTACAACTCTCTTTGAATTAGAACGTTTGTTTTAACGTGATTCTAATAATTTATTTTTCTTAACTGTTGTTAAAATTGCGTTTACGGTGGAGATATTCAACTTTAGGGCAGCTCTTTGCACCGACTATTTAAATGCTTCGGCATTTTTCACAAATTGTAAACAACGTAATCGACAGCAGAGACATATATGTGAACTTTTGTTTCTCTTAATAGAACGGTTTTTTTAATGCTATTTATGAAAAGATCTGAAGTTTTTGTTTTAGAATAGACGTTTAACACACGAACGAGCTGGCGCTACCGCACCGTTTAAAATTGTGTTGCCAACTATCGGCCAATAAAATTCAAATTATATTAATTCTTACAAGCTTAAATAAACAAAATATTTGCTATAAGTGGGTTCGTATTAAAGAAGAATACTTTAAGTTTGTAGTAAATTCAATATCGCATAAAGTTTTAATAATTTTTGCCCAAATTTAATTTCCTCGTGTTTTCTTATGGATTTACAATTATCAGCTGATTGATGACGTGCATCGGTTTTTGTTTTGCATCAACTATAGGTACGGCATTCTATACCTGACCGAGACATTTTTTACCTGGATGGATATTTTCACATGGTAACTGGATAGTTATGTTTGGTTTTGTCTGAAATTTTTTTATTTATTTTTTTTATTGAAGAGTTTACTGGAAAAAGGAAAAAATATTTCATATCGCAATAGTTTTTTATTTGTCAATGTTTATGGAATGCATTAAACTTTTTGTCTATTATTTTCCTTCAACCAGAGACTATAACTGTTTACTAAAATCGCAACTTCTCTCCAAATGGGGCATGAATCACTATAATAAAATTCAAATTAAAGCTAGGGAAAATTGTAACTCAAAGTCACGGTCTCAATATAAAATCTTTATTCACTACCTTAGCAGGCTACATGTCTCGCCATTTCTGGCATCATCAGGCCTAAAGTAATTCAATGAGAATGAAAACCCCATTTCAGAAAATTTATACAGTAAAACTTCTCATTTCGGCCACCCGTTAAAAACGGTCACCCCTCTGAACGGTCAGTTTTGACTTCTTAAAATAAATCTTATAGCATTTTTAATAATAAAAGACCCCTCGAATACCGAAACACTTCTAAAACGGCCACGGTCACATGAATCCGTAACTTTTAAGAAAATTACCTTGAATTTTTACCCTTAATTGCGGTCGTCTCGACCCTTCTGGGAATGTTTGCACCCAGCCGGTACTTTATTACTGGTACTATTGGAAATACCGGAGAATGATAAAACCTAATTATGTAAATGGGTTTTTAAGTACGTACAAATATAATTTGTTAAATCTTAAGATGTTTTCATAAAAGGTAAAATTTTATTCAGTTGCATTTTAACAGCACAATAGTCGATCATGTCTCTGAAACGTAAACGTTTATCTTTTAAACAAAAGTTCGAAATCATCGCGGATAGTGAAAAATATGGTATCAGTGCTCGAAAGATAGCGAAAAAGTTTGGTGTTGGAAGAACGCAAGTAAATGATATTCTAAAAAGTAAAATTGAACTGAAAAAACTTTATGAAGAAGGAGGAGTTAATGCAGATCAAAAACGGAAGTTTCCAAAAACAGACGGACTTGCGATTGACCAAATGGTTTATGAATGGTTTGGCAAAGCAAGAAACAAAAACATTCCAATATCCGGACCACTACTAAAGGAAAAAGCTCTGGAAGTGTCAGAAAATTTGAAAAATTGTGATTTTAAGGCATCAAATGGCTGGTTAGATAGATTCTGCAAAAGACATGACATCAATTTTAAAACAATTTCTGGTGAGTCTGCTGATGTGGATGTAGTGAGTGTTCAAGATTGGTTCACTAAGTTAAAATTAATTATCAAGGATTATGATGATAAAGATATTTTTAATGCAGACGAAACAGGCCTTTATTATCTCGCAACGCCAAACAAAACTTTTGCCTTAAAGAGTGACAAATGTGCTGGAAGAAAATCAGCTAAGCAACGAGTGACAATTCTCTTTTGCAGTAGCATGGATGGTGAGAAGGAGACCCCATTAGTTATAGGAAAAAGCAAAAATCCGCGATGTTTCAAAGGAGCACATGTAGACAAATTACCATTAGAATGGGTCTCCAATAAAAAAGCTTGGATGACAACAGAGATAATGATTTCCTGGCTAAAAAAATTTGACACCAAAATGAAAAAACAAAGAAGAAAAGTACTTTTATTTTTGGATAACGCAAGTTCTCACCCGAAAATACAACTGGAAAATGTTCGAATTGTTTTTCTGCCTCCAAACACTACATCTTACTGCCAGCCATTAGATCAAGGCATCATACAAAATTTTAAAATGATATACAGAAAATATTTGATAAAAAGACTTTTAACTTTTACTAACACCGCTACCGAGGATGCGTTTGAAAAAGCAGAAAAGACCATAAATTTGTCAAGTGCTATGGTATGGATTGTTGCAGCATGGAAAAATGTTTCATCTAAAACGATTAAAAAATGTTTCCAAAAAGCTGGATTTATAGAAACTCTCCAAGAGAATGAGATTTTTGAAGAAGAAGACGATATTCCACTAAGTCAGTTGTTTTCCGGTATCCCAGGAAATCCAAACCTGGAAAATTATCTTCAAATCGACTCAAACATTTCAACGGAAAATCCCAGTATGGAGATGCAGGAAATAATTCAGGAGTTTACCAGCCAATCTGAAACTACCGAAAATGAAGACTGTGAAAGTAAAGAAAACCAGGAGGTTTTTAGTTCGTCTTTAAAAAGCATGAGTGAAGTTTGTGAAAAAATAAGAGACAAAGAGAGAGATAAATTTTTTATTAGGCAAAGAAAATGGCAATTTGGCCATTGATATTTCAAATATCCTAATGAAATGTGAAAATGAAGCAGCAAAAATTAAAATTAAAAATATGAAACAGACTTCCATTGAATCTTTTTTTCACAAAGCATAATTTTTTTTCGTATGTAGTGCACATTTTTAAACATTATTATGTATACATATTATGTAGGAGTTATGAAATAAATAGTTATGTCTATATATTTACAGTTCATATAACATAATAACGTATGTGTTTGTAATTAGCCTTTTATTAATTAATGAAGTTGAATTTTATTCAAATGACACATATGTTATATGTAGATATGTAATTTATTTTTTTCCTTCCCCTCAAAAACGGTCACCCCCTCAAACGGTCAATTTGTAATGAAATTTTTAGTGGCCGCTATTGAGAAGTTTTACTGTCATTTCCAACTTATCCAATAAAACACCCTTAAAATAAAATTAAAAATAAAAAAGAAATAAAAAAAAATAAAAAACAAACAACAAAACAACCACACCCTGCATGATACAAACGACATAACAAATAGGTATACAACTCAATAATCAAGGATGAAGTGGTCAGCCCATATGTCATTTATCTGTACAGTAAAAAAAGAAGAATATCTAAAGTTAAACGTCAAAAAAGGAGCGGGAAAAAAGATAGGTTGTGATAAACTCCAACTGCCGTGTTTGTAAACAACCAACTCAATCAACCAAATTGTTAAAAATCAGATATGGCTCGAAATTAAAGACTTCGTTAGCGCAAGTAAGTATTGGGCTCTTTTTTGCTTTTGTAATTCAAGTCTCTCCAATAAATCTAACTTTTTACCTTTTTGGAATTCATGTAATATTTTTGCATTTTTAGATGGGGAAAATTGGTGACCTGATTCTAAAAGGTGGGTTGCGGAGGCTGATTGTGCGTTACATATATCGGTGTTACGAAATTTTCGAACCAGACTCAAATGCTCTTGGATTCACGTAGATATTCTTCTACCCGATTGGCCCACGTAGATGGACTGGCATTCATCACACTGAAGGGAGTAAACTACTGACTTCGAAAAGTATTCCGCCTTGTCCTTGATTTTGACGAGGTGTTGCTTAAGTGTATTTGATGTTTTAAAGACTAATGAAATGTCAAAGTGTTTAAAAAACTTAACCATTTGAAGAGATACATCCGCAAAATATGGCAGTGATTTATATTATGTATTTTTATTTTATCGTACCTTGAATGCATTATATTGTATGATAACCTATATTTGTTTACGAATTTGTAATAAATTTTATTGATTGAACTCCACGAAAAACCGTTGTTTATTGCTATCTGTTTAATTATATTGATTTCTTTATTAAATGCACTCCTGGATAATGGCAAATTAAATAATCTGTAGAAAAATGAATTAAAAGTTGCAAACTTTTGTGAATATGGTGAGTTGGAAGTATATTGAATTACGTTGTCTGGTGATGACGGTTTTCTATAAATTTCAAAGTTGATTCTATTGTCAAGTCTTGTTAATAGTAGGTCTAGGAAAGGCAATCTGCTAAGGCAGTGAATAAAGATTTTATATTGAGATCGTGACTTTGAGTTACAATTTTTCCTAGTTTTAATTTAAGACGGGTCTCTTCGAGAATATGGACAATTTCTTTGAATAAAATTCGAAGGTGTCTTGCGGCTCTATACAGTGTGGCCAAATTGGGCCTACATGTATGAGGATCTTGGAAACTATAGAAGATAGAGAAACGGTTAAATGGGGAAAGTTTTTGACAATTATATTTCTAACTGAAAACCGTTTAGTACGCGGCCCTATCTTTTTTGGTTTTTGAAATATGTTGAAAAAACCAAAAAGATGTATTTTCAAAAATATGCTGTAGATTTCTTATTATTCACTATTTTGGCAATCTGTAAAAGCATTTTTAAAGCAGTAGATTTCAGTTCTGCAATTTAATTTTGAACACGACGTTTTATTTATTTTATACCATCATCAGGTTCATTTTTTCTTATGGGCGCCATATTGTATTTTATACTTAAAAGGTAGCTTATGACGTCAGCTTTGCAACGATGTATTATTTGTTGGAAAATAAATGAAATTGACTTGAAAAATAAAGAAAATTAATTTTCGCAACACGTCAAATTTGAGAAGAACACATTAGGCAGGGCTAAATTTGTTTAAAATATCATAATATTATAATACATTATTTTATTTTTTCCTTATGGTTAAAAATCTCATATTAACATTTCAAATAAAGAAAACTAAAAACGCAATGAATAATAATTATTGTTTTGAAAAGAAAATAAGAAAAAATATCTAACTTACTATACTTATTCGAAATGTTGGCCGTTTTTCTTAATACATTTTTGACACTTTTTTAACACAGTATTGATGACCCTGCGAAGCGTGTTGCCATTTATGCTCGTAAATACATTCCTCACTCTCTCTTCTAATTCTTGTACAGATTCCGGGGGTTCAAACTCATATACTTCATTTTTTACATAACCCCATAAATAAAAATCGAGAGGAGTTATATCAGGGGATCTAGCAGGCCAATTAACTGGTCCGCCGTTTGAAATTAATTTGTCATCAAATATCTGTCTTAAGAGAGTTTGAACTTCCCGAACATTATGTGCGGGACAACCGTCTTGTTGAAACCAAATATTATTCAATTGATCTTGAGGAACTCTTGCTCTAATTGCCGGTAATATTTGATCTTCTAACAGCTTCAAGTATCTTTGGCCATTCAACGTATGATTATAAAAGAATGGTCCTATAAGTCTGTTGTCTAAAATGTAAGGAGAAAAGTAAAGCTGCGTTACTTAATACCTACTATGTATTTAGCAAGCTAGGTGACATTACTTACCATACATACCTCACCATACATTAAAACCAAATCGGGTTTGCAGTCTTCGTTGAGCCAATTGGTGAGGGTTTTCTGTTGCCCAAAAATGATGGTTATGTCTATTAAATACCCCGCAGTTGGTAAAATGTGATTCATCGGTCCAAATTACAAGACGACTTAAATCATGATTTTGTTCGCATTGGTTCACATACCAATTTCAAAACTGCATTCTTCTTGGATAATCCGTTTCTCGTAAACACTGAACTATAGTTGGCTTGTATGGTCGATATTTATTTTCCTTAAGGACTCTTTGTATGGTACTTCGCGGGGTTGGTAAGTCTCTTGCCGACGCTCTTGTAGATGATGTCGGAGCGGCATTAAAATAGGCTCTGACATTTTCGTCACGCTCGTTATTACCTGCTTTTTCGTAACCCTTGGGCCGCGGTTTTTCAAAACTTCCATGGTTTCTCAGGTTCATAACAATTTTTGGAAAAAGTCTGACACTTGGCTGCGGTCTTTCAGGAAAATTTTCAAAATACCTTTCTAGTGCAAGGTTTGCATTTCTGTTGCAATGAATGTAACATTCTAGCAAATCAAATTTTTCTTCGTGAGAAAAACGCAATGCCATTTTCTTTTAAATTCAGAGTACACAAATAAATCGTTATTATTAGATAATAATAACAAAAACTATTATACTTTTACTCGTTCTGACAAGTAATATTTTTGTTTCATTTTCAAACGGTAGTGGTTGGTCATAGGCTACTGGATTTTATTTTTGATTCATACGTTATTGTAAGGTCATAGGCTACTGGATTTTATTTTTGATTCATAGGTTATTGTAATATTGTTGACTGAAACAATGCAAGCAGTGTTTTGTAAATACTACAAAATGTAAACCTTTTAATTGGTATTCAATTTAGGGAGTTATAGCGCAGTTGTCAAATTTGACGTGTTGCGAAAATTAATTTTCTTTATTGTTCAAGTCAATTTCATTTATTTTCCAACAAATAATACATCGTTGAAAAGCGGATGTCATAAGCTACCTTTTAAGTATAAAATACAATATGGCGCCCATAAGAAAAAATGAACCTGATGATGGTATAAAATAACTGAAACGTCGTGTTCAAAATTAAATTGCAGAACTGAAATCTACTTAAAAAGTTGCTTTAAAAATGTTTTTACAGATTGCCAAAATAGAGAATAATAAGAAATCTACAGCATATTTTCGAAAATACATCTTTTTGGTTTTTTCAACATATTTCAAAAACCAAAAAAGATAGGGCCGCGTACTAAAGGGTTTTCGGTTAGAAATATAATTGTCAAAAACTTTCCCTATTTAACCGTTTCTCTATCTTCTATAGTTTCCAAGATCCCCATACATGTAGGCCCAATTTGGGCCACACTGTATAGCCAACGCGTTTTGGTCTTAGTATACCATCATTAGGGTGAACAGAACAAAATTAAGCTACTGTGACAGTCGAGGCAACACAAATTAAAAGACCAGTTTAGTTTAAACACACCTTATTTCTACATATTACAGAATTTAAAAAGAATAAACGGTTGGAGGACAACTCCAACTCCTATTTTGGATAACTGTTTAAGTTCAAGAAGCATGCAAGGGTGGAAGCAAGTTCCTTATGTAAATGTATCAAAGTTAAAAAGCAAACTAGTACATTTTCTTGAACCTAGCTGAATCTGTTAAGCAATCATTTGGTATTTTATATTAATAAGCAGTGGCGTAACTAAGAAGTAGGAGCCTGGGTTTCAAATGAAGTGGCGGAGACAAATGTAAAATTTTGGACCCGGACCCAAATGTTGTCAAGAATTCAGTTATTTCGTCCTGTCTTAGTCCTCAAGCGGTCCGTTCAAAACATTGCAGTTACGCCACTGTTATTAAGTTATATTTTTCGTTTTATTTATAAAGAACATTTTTTGTTTTTAACGCTTTAAATTTTGTCTGTTGTTTCGATATCAATTTGTTTTCAGAATTTGTTCACACTATATTTTTCAGTCTATTTCACTGTACAATTCTTTACCGCAAAATTTTAAAATATTTAACATCAATAAATTTAAATATAAACTAAAGGATCTATTATTAAGCAAGCAATAATATTATTAAATGTTACCAAAGATTGCGCATGCTCTGTGGGCTGTTCGGGTGCTTTTGTTGTTTTTTTTTGTGTTATTTTGTGTTATTCTCTTGTGGGTTACTCTGCCTTCACTTGAAATTTGAAAACCTATTTTATTTGTTAACTGAATATGCCTTGGCTGAGTTTGCTTAACTAGAAATTTTGATAAATGTATTTCTTTACTTTTAAAAATCGAACCAGTTAAATGCATTATTTAATTCTCCGCCGTTTTGTTTCGGCTCAAACTGTATATTTCTTATTCTTCTTCAGTTTAGGGTTGAGTAGGAATAGCAATGCTAGACTTCGCCACTACCCTGCTGATAGGATGAGTTTAGTTTATTTTCTTTTTTTCCTTATGTTTGTTTCAATTTTAATATTTTGTAATTATTTTGTATTTCATTTCTTCTAATAAAAGTCGTTATTTATTTATTTATTTATTTATATTTTATGGTTAAGTCTTAATAGATTATAATCGTTTTTTTAAGGGCTTGTTAGATATTAACATTTACATTAATAAATATCTACAATATTTGGCTCTTAATGACATTTATTGCTTTCCTGGTATAATTTCCTATAAGCTACAAATTTAGTTATATTATTTATTCTAGAATTTTATGGTAAATTAACTTGAAAAATAATAAAACGTCTTTAAAAATCTGAAATGTTTTAAAAAGAATAAACCAGTAATTAAGAAACGGGCTATTTGAACTATTGCCTACCATATTATATTATCTACCGTAGCGCCCGTGGTGGTCTGGTGGTTCAACTAAAATCTTTGTTCTCTATGCACCTTACATTTCAAACTTCGTTAGAGTTTTGTAAACATGGTACTTGAAGCAGAGGAAGGAAAAGTAGGACGAGTTGAAGAAAAGTCAACATTCTGAGTCTCTGTATCTAGAAAGCTCCTTATTATTAACACCCGCCTTTCCATATCAAATATAGTTGGATAGTATAACAATTCCCCAAAGTTTCATTATATACAGGGTGAGTTGGGAGGAATAGGCCTAACTCTAAGGGTGTAACCTACGCATCAAAATAATAAGAAAAAACTCAAATGTTGTTATCCAATATTCATTTGTTTTTAAGCTACAGCGTTAAATAAAATAATAATATTGTTAAACCAAAGTATCAAACATTAGTTAAGTAAATTTTCAAGAATACTGCCATTAACTTCCAAACATTTCCTGCTTGGTTTACGAAGAGCAAGCGTGTATCTTCTAATTGATTCGTGCCTTTCTTTAATAGTGAGTACAGCATTTTTAATGCGCCTAACTAATGCATCCCTAGTATCTACTTTTATCTTGTAAACCTCAGTTTTTAACCAACCCCATAAATTGTAGTTCAATGGCGTAAGGTTTGGCGATCTAGAAGGTCAACTAATAGGACCACCGCGACCAATCCAAACCCCTGGAAATCTTTGGTCTAAATATTGCTTGACCCGACGATCGAAATGGGCAGGCGCTCCGTCGTGTTAATAATACATTTCAATTCTGATGTTTAAAGGAATCTCCTCCAGTAGTCCTTAAAATTCATTTTGTAAATAAATTAAGTGGTGATCCCCTGTAAGGCGATTTTCCAAAAGAAAAGGGTCAATTAAATTATTATCGATCATGCCGCACCACACGTTTACTGAAAACCTGTATTGAAAATTACTTTCGACTATTGCGTGAGGATTTTCGTCCGACCATACATGGGAGTTTCGATTATTATTGATGCCGTCACGGGTGAATGTAGCTTCGTCGGTAAAAAGTATGTGCGGTAAAAGATGACGATTATTAATTATCCACTCAGAAAATTGCATACGCTTGGCGTAGTCTTCAGGTTAAAGATTCTGTACACGCTATACATGGTACGGGTATAAGCGTTGCTTGTGAAGCGTATTGATCACTCTTTTTTGGGGAATCCCCAACTGAATTACAATCCTTTGTAGGCTTGTCGTCGCATCTTCTTCTACTAAAGCTAGAACACTTTCTATTTCTTCTAAATCCTGTTGAATGGCTCGTTCGGATGTTACATTAGCACTTGGAAGCGTTCCAGTCTCGCAGAGTTTGTTGAAAACTCAGATAAAGGCCTTTCTGTTCGGTGTTCTTTCATGTGGAAATCGTTCCCGATATTCTTCAGCAGCCGCTGTAGCATTCCCATTACACAAACCATAAATAAAGATCATATTGGCGTATTCGAGATGTGAATAAATGTGTGGCATTTTATAAAATTAAAATGATACAAATCCGAAAGTTAACGGTGAATCAATGTAACATTTTATATTGACACTAATATGATAATGACAGCACAATAATTAAAAGCAAACAATAATAACATTTATTACAGGAAAGCTAAATTAATGGAATATTTTGTTCTTGCCTTATAACTTGAAAACAAATGAATATTAGATAACAACATTTGAGTTTTTTCTTATTATTTTGATGCATAGATTACACCCTTAGAGTTTTTCCTCCAGACTTACCCTGTATAATATAAAAAATATTATTATTAAAAATTTAAATATCCGAAATACCTATTCTCTACAGGGCCCCAATCCAAAAGTCAGTGGGCCTAATATTTAGTTAAAATATTTCCTTTTATATTCTCTGTATTTACCAAAAGTATAAAAAGGAATTATTGATAAAGCCATCTCAAACTTTTTTATTTTTAATATCTAAAAAAATTCGAGTTGCAACCGAGTAACTTACAAAAAAAAACATAAAGTTTGCTTTATTGACTTTTAAGGCCATTAAAGAGTTTTAAAAGTGGTAATTGGTTTTGGAAATACTTTTAGCGGTTTTTTGTATTTTTAAGTAACTTGAAAGTTTAGCAATACTGTTAGAAAAAGTTAACAGCCCTGCAAGTGACATTTGGGATCTTAAACAGTTAACACAGTAAATATTTCGGTAAGACTTTATCGTAAGTGACTTTTTTTTCTGATTAAATTTAAAAAGAATATTAAGTGTATACGTATACGTTTGCAGAGGATGACGATATTTCGACATTATTTTCTAGATATTTAGGGGCTAAGGGTATAATAAGGAAACTATATTTTCTCTGGAAAGCCTACCCTATAAATATTATTTTATACGTTTTTCATCAACTATTTCAAAGGTCATGGATTGCTTTTTCCTCCTGTCTGGTCAGTGGGGCTACGGTTTGACAGATTGTCTTTGCAGATGATTTCCCCTGGTATTTCTGTTTATAAGAGTCTATGACTGAGGGCGCAGGTATGCTTAAGTATGCTGAACTACACCAAAACGACTTGTGAAAATATACGATTTTAATTATTTTTCTAATAAATGAAGGAAAATCAATTAACTTCTATAACAAGTAGCTATGGACATATTTTAGTTGAAGAAAGCATGAGAAAGATAAATAGAGCAAAAAAAGAATACATTTTACAAATTATTATTAACGTTTTACGTTTAAAAAAACCATGCATTTTTCACAAAATTTGACAAATTTCCATTGAAAAAAAAATTCTGATTTTGTAAAATTTCAGTATGTAATGAAATATAGTCCTTTACTTATCTTCACTTTCTTCTGGGAGTCTGAAATAAGATTTGCTTGGAAAACTTGGCATTGCAGATCTTGAAAGGACTGTAGTTGTTATAAAATCATCTCTGGAATTAAAGCTGATGACTTTCTGTGACGCCTCGGTTACCAGCTTCACGCATCGTTCAACTGATTGAGCTTAGCATCGAAAGTCGGCGACCATGCTGACAGGAGGCGATTCATCAAAGGATAACAATGTTGTCGACGAAACTTGCGACTGTGTTTGCTACTTGTGTCCACCACATGCACACATGTGTGTCTGTGCCTACTGTGTTGTTATAGTGGCTAGTTGTCTAGCGAAGCCCAAAGCGATAGGTATGTGTACATTTTGAAAATGTGTAATTATTTATAAGCATTCTATACCCAACCAGCAAATTAGTTATAAGTAAAATAGTCTGCGAGTTTTTTGTTACCTTTCTATTTATATTATGTTAAGGACACAGTAACAAAATAATAATTCAACAATCATAAAATATTCAAATTATAAAGCAAATTTGCTTCGCGTATTTAATTATCACTTACATGCCCGCACGACATAATTTTTTTGCATAGTTACTTGTTATAGTTTGGTTATGGGGTAGTTGAACAGATGCCTTGTTGCATATATTGTAAACAGGGTAAACTGAACCTCACCCAATTAGAAAATGTAATACTTTGATTGTATCATTTTTAAATAAAGACCTTTATTATTATTATTATTATTATTATTATTATTATTATACTTATTTGCTTACCTCTATTGTATGGGAAATTCCTTACATTGACGCTGAAAGTCAAATACTTAGGAGTCATTTTTGACCAGAAGCTGATACGGAGAGCGCATGTCGACGATATGGTAAACAAATCGACAGTAACCATCTGACAGCTCCGACGCGCGGTAGGTGCCAGTTGGGGTTTAAACCCCATCATCATGCGCTGGCTCTACATGGCCGGCGGTCATCAGACCGAGAGTCGTCTATGGCCCTATGGTTTAGTGGCCTGGTGTAGAAAAGGTCAGCGTACGTGCCAGACTGTCAAAAGTACAGAGACTTGAAGGCCTGGGCATAACCTGAGCCATGAGAACCACGCCCACGGCTACCATGGATGTCCTGTTGGGGCTGTCGAGCCTTCCTATCCGGATTCATAAGGAGGCTATGGCGGCATACCTAAGAATGTAGGCCTCTAGATGCTGGAAAGAAGTGGGCGATTTAGGTCGCACAAGGATAGCTTCGAGAGTGGAACAGGATATCCCAATACTACTCTTCACAACAATTCTAATTGAAGCAGTACTGAGGCAGTACTAGTAGGGGCAGTTAGAGAAAGAGCAGGTGAAGTAAGCTGAAGTTGCTCTGGTATGCTACACCGATCAGTCGCGCTGGCCTGAACCGCATTATCAGGAGCACGGATACACTTGGAAAACATAAACATACTAAGAAGCTACCCACTGGCTTGCGACGGGTTGTCAAGTAGATGTATAGGGTGGATGCGCTAGTAAGCTGGCCACCTCTAGTTGTCGGCCAAAAGTGACTTTAA
Source organism: Polydrusus tereticollis (assembly GCA_963920685.1). NCBI lineage: Eukaryota > Metazoa > Arthropoda > Insecta > Coleoptera > Curculionidae > Polydrusus > Polydrusus tereticollis. The sequence goes on from OY987331.1 coordinate 92,471,742, forward strand.
TCACTTATAATTTAAATTTGGGAAAACCTTGTGTGAGTTGATTGTTTAAGGAGAATTGGGTTTCTTCGGAGTTCTCGTGGCCTTTGAGCTCACTTTCGGAAATACCTTTAGAGAGGAAGGTTGTACCTCGCTGTTGGGCCATTTTATTACTAAAATACCACCAGGTCTTACCCCCCCCCCCTTTTAGAGATAAACTCTTTTAATTCCTTTTATTTTTTGGTTTGTTGTTTTATAGGGATTTGTCATATCACATCACATTTGCTATTTTCTTTTGCTTTCCAAGAACACATATATCTTTTTTTTTATTATAAGTCCAACCTTAATTCCGTAAATTAGCGCGAAAAATTAGGTGATATTGGTAGTCATTGTGTCTCTAAAAACAGTTTACGAACACCAGTGAAGATCAAACAGGGCAATTGTAAAGGTAAGTTAAACTAATCATATTCTAGATATATTTACCGGAGTAAGATTTTTTGAATGAATATATGTTTAAATAACAAGTAGGAAGTGCGAAACATATTAATTTTTAATTTTAGGTACAAAAATAATGTGACCGGTTACTGGCATTAAATTATTATAAAGTTGCTAGTGGTCGGCCATCGTGGGCGACTACTGGCACAATTAAAAAAAAAATTAATTTGTCTATATCAGGCTTACAAATACATATAAACAGATTCTTCCTTTGCCATCATGTACTATGGCGTATCAAAAACGTACTTGTCAGTAGTCGGCCGGGTCTGGCAAAGTCATAAATTGATGATTGTGCTGGTACTCGGCCAGAAGATTTTTTTGGCTATAAAAGCACTTTATTGTAATGAAAAAATGTTTTCTTTACAATATAGACGATGCCACGCTAGGTCATGCAAAAGGAAGTTCCATAGATATTGTCAAGAGTCCTTAGAAAAAGCTTTAGATTCTATGAGAAATAGTGCTAAAATTCGAAAAACATGCCGAAACTATGGTATACTACATGCAACTCTGCAGTACCGGCTCGCAGGTTATGTCTAAAGCAATAAGCCTCGATGAATGGGCACCAAATCCATACATAAGCGCATTAGTAGTCATCAATAATCTTACATGCAATAGTCTTTATTATGCCGACGTCCACCCCCTAACCGATGCTTTTAAGAAATATTTTAAATACCGTAAGTCAATTCCAAAAACAAAACATCCGAAAGCTGGACCCTTCCACAAGTATCATTTCGTCCAATATTTGGAGAGCATATTACATGGAATAGGATAGAGTACAGAGTAAAAAAGGAAAAGCAAAGAAAAGGAAAAGCGAAATGGTTAACAATACTAACAAAAAAAAAGAAACACCCAACGGAAGAAGCGAGATTTTAGAAAAATGCTTTGAAAGAAATATTGTGCTAAATGTGAAGATGAACTAGATAGCGATTCAGAAGCAGAAGGTAATAAGAATGTGTGATCTGACTGGTGTCCCAGGTGGTTTCTAAATTGTGTGTCTATACTATAACTGCGATTTTCGCGAATACTTTTTAACTTTACCTATACTTTTAAAAATGTCTTCGCATATTTTATGTATTCTTAGTAGGTACATTTAGGTGTTTTTTTTAAAATAATTTTAGAAACATAATTTTTGTGTTTTTTTATAATATGTATTTCACTGCTAATATGATATGATGCGGTTATATTTTTAAATGCATAATGTATTAGCTGAACACCATCAGAGAGTGGCACACAAGATTTATTTTTATGTTCTGACGTTCTTAAATGGGCTGACATCTGTCCACGTGGAACCATTACGTCACATACTGCACAATTCTGCATAGTTGATGTCGATGCACCACCATCAATTCTTCGCCGCTTATCTACAACAACAGCATTATCAAATCTTTTTCCACAAGATTCTCTTTGATGTCGTAACATATTAGCTGAGCGAGTAAACGACATATCACACTTTTTACACTTGTAATAATTCATTATTGCTAACTATACAATTTACAAACTCGGAACTTGCACTAAGAAATGAAACGACTCCAACTCGTTTATATATAGATGGCAAGCAGGTGTGCAGTGTAATTATCAAGGTCAAAATCAAGTTCAAGGTCAAGGTTGGGTTACTCAAGGTCAAGGCTGGGTTACTCAATTCACGGTCAAGGTCAAGGCCGGGTTAGTCAATGTCAAGATAAAAAGTGGAGGGGGGATCCGCAGTTCTCTCAAACTTTGACTACTTTATGGACAAAATAAAAAATGCAAGCACGGGCCTGTTCTAAATAACCACTTATATATGACGGCCGACCTCTGGTAAATGCATGGCCGACTACTAAACAATAAGTGGCCGGCTTCTGAAAGAACTGATATTTTTCAGGAAAACTTAAAAATAAAATATTTACGTTCTTTCTCGACTATTTACATATTTTTCAATCGCCTATTTAATGTTTATACTTGACAAGGACACATAATTTATTATTATTTTAAGTATTAAATGAACAGATTTATTTAAAAAATAAAAATAGAATGATCAAAACAGGCCGACTATACCCTATACTAGCGCAGTCACCCTATGCCATCCTCTTGGTAGCAAGTATGATTGAATTATTATTATAATTATTAATCATGAAATATGAGCGAATATTTACTTCGATAGCCAAGCCACTCTCAAGACAGTCTGCCAACCTAGGACCAGATCGATCTTCTTACGGGAGTGTGCGGATGCACTCGGGAGACTTGCAGAACGTAAACAGGTATTCTTGTGGACATTGTGGAATGCATAGCAATGAGACGGTCGACAAGCTAGCGAGGCTTGAAGCCGGAGCTTCCTATGTAGGACCCGAATCAGCAATGGGCATATCAAAACACAGGCAGTCCTGAGGAAGTGGGCCATCAACCTCTCCAAGGACGAATCACAGCAGACCCCGGGCTGCAGACAGGCCTATGATTTCATAACTTGGCCTGATAGTGATGAATCAACCGGAGGAAGTCAGGACCCTTACTTGGAATGACATCCTGACCTTCATGAGAAGGTCAGGCAGGCTTGGCGAGGGCCTGGGTCGTTGAGCAAATAGGCGAAGAGGACCGCCTTTAGTCTACTTGCCAGGTCCGTGTGCCTCCCCTCACCTACTACTATTTACCGAAATACAAATTTAAGAGTCGGAAACGAGAAAAGTATGGGGATTTTAGGACTCTATTGTTCCAGATTAAGTTTATCTCCTTTTCCTAAAAAAAAAAAAACAGAAAAAAATTATCAACACTTAGCGTTATGACTAAATGTCAATGATTTCTTTACAGTTTTTAAGAACATTTTTGTAATATTTGCTTGAAGGTTTGAGACAATGATGTATCGTGAATGATAGATGTGTTTTGGACTTCCATTGTCATTATTTGTTTATATCACAACGTTTCAACTGGTGAGTATCTCCAGTCGTCTTCAGGTGAATAATAAGATATCATTATCGTTCTACAGGTCGTTACCAACTGTTGTAATCTATGCCTGTTTCAAGAAAGCGCTCAAGCAGTCTGCTATAGCATATTGGTTCTGAAAGGCGTCTTTCGGGAAACTGAGTCGCACACGTTATACTTGCTAGAAAACAATTTTTATCAGTGTTACCCAATACAAGAATTTTGTTAATGATTCCTTTGAAAAATTCATTTTTTAGAATAAAATATTATACGATAAAGTATACTTATGTCTCTCGTGAGGATAATATTAAAATCCATTTTTTAAATAAACATGGTTTTGTTTCCATGACTGATGAACTGGGCATATTTATGGTTTTTGGTAAATATCCTGGAAACGGTCCAGAATTTTGATACACTTGTAATTCACGAATATTTTTGTATCTAAGTTCTACATTAGATAGTAAAATAATATACAGGGTGCTTCATTTAAAAATCTTAAGAAAAACTACTTTGAAAATCGTTATTTTTGGAACCAAATTTTGGACTCGGGCAAAACAGATCTAAGGTCGTTTTTTTAATAATTTTTTCAAGGCGTGAAAAACAATTTTTTATTGTTTTATAATTTATTGCTCGTAAACGACTAAAGCAAGTCAAATAAAATTTTGGGAAATAAGAAAGAACACTAAAAAGAACCAAAATGTGCAAAAAAATACAGCGTGTACCATTTAAAGAAAAAATTTTGTCGTCATACTTTTTTGGACCATTCTGTATATGCGAAAATATTTTCCCGACATACACTCATATATACAAAGTAGGTCTGCGTTCAAATGAAATTCCTAACTTAATTGGTATCAAAGCTATAGATGCCTGACGCACCATTGCAGGACCCTGTAAGTAAAAAATGGCTAGGTTACGTCATTAAGTACCTAATATCATAGTTGTTTAGAATTCTTTAAGGAATCATTTTCTTGAATATTATGGACGGTGTCATACAAAAAAAATTATCAATAAAATAGCTGACAACTGTAAATTCGGCAACATTGCAAACATCACTAACAGCTCCGCCATAAGCTCTTACAAATAGATACCGAATTTTAAGTTAACCCAGGGAAATGGTATGACAGTGGCAACTTTTGCCATGGACAGCAGGTTGTCACCCACTGCCGACGATAGCTCTTAATGTGGAGGCACTAGGCACTAGGTCGTGGTCCGTTATACTTACACCTTCCCTTTGTCGTTGATTTGCCTTGTGCCCCACCTGGTTTGACAGATGTCCAAACCAAGAAAAAAATACCGAATGTCAGTACTTTTTCGAAAGCTACAAAATAAATAAAACTAAAGTTTTCCCACACAAGCAATGAAGAATTTATTAAATAGAAAAAGAAAAGGGGGTTTACGCTTGTCATAAAAATGTTCAAATTTGGGATGGACCTTACATTCTTTAAATTTTAGAGGTTATGGATGCAAAAAATCACCAGCCCTTCAGAGCTTAAGGTTTTAAAATAAAAGTGGGGCATAACGGGGGAAGATCCTAGAACCTTTTAAATTATTCAACGGTTTATTGTTATAAAACGGTTACCTCTTGCCAGGATAGCCTTACATTAAAAAAATTTCATTAATTGAATTTTACAAATGTAAATTGAAATAATTTTTAGTTAAAGAGTATTCAAATTGAATCAATGAGCGAAAGCATGAAATTAAAATTACCAGGTTATTGCATTCGGTATAAAAAAAAAATAATGTTCTGGATAACTATGCCAGCACGCTTCTTCAACTGAGCCTCCTGATGTGGTCAGGTGGACTTTAGCTTGGTTTAAAAAAACCTTAGTAGCACTCCTATGGTGGCTCGTGGGCTTAGAGCAGATGTGGTTCCTTAACCTGACATGTGGTAAAACAGTGAAAGCTGTGAAAACCCAATAACAAACCAAGCCCATAATAATAACCAAAAAGAAAATTACCCACTGAGTCACCACAAAACAACAAACCAAAAAACAAAAGGAATTAACGGAGCTTACCTCTAAAAAGGGGGTAAGACCTCGTGGTCTTTTCGTAAAAAAATGGTCTAACGGCGAGGCATAACCTTCCTCTCTAAAGACATTTTAAAAAGTGAGCTCAAAGGCCATGAGAACTCCGAAGAAACCCCCTTCTCCTTAAACAATCAACTCGCACAAGGTTTTGCCAACTTAACATAACCCCAAAAGAAAGAAAAGAACAAAGACACACTACAAAAGATCAGAACGACACGAGAGGCTGGGCTATTACCAAAACATAACTTAAATAATGAAATAAAGAAAATAATTCCAAACAACTTTGTTTTTACATAAAATTGCCAAGAGTGAAAAATGGGCGTTCTGCAACTTGACAGAGACTGAAACGGAAATACATGGTCAACCTACTTGCAGCACCTTGTTCAATTAACCAACAGAAAAGCGAACGCACTACTTCTAACCCCACATATTTTGACTAATTTTCTGTAAACAAAGATGACACAATTCAATAAACAATTTTTGAACCATATAACTATATGAAATACACTTTGTGGAAATATGACCGTAAGAATCAAAGGTAAGTCTAACATATCCCACAAAGTCAATTGTGGCAATTTTAAAATTGCTACAATGGTATTAAAGATATTTAAAGCGTTCCAGACTTTTGTTACACATTCTATGAGTCGCGGCGGGACGAAATTAACTGGATTCTACTAGTTTCACTTATTTTAACAGCAACTGTTCAACATAAAGCAATATAATTTCAGTGAGAAATAAGACGATTTACTGATGCTTGAATCTAAATTTTGACTAAATGACCCTTTTGAAGGCAAGATGGTAACATGGAAATAAGTCAGCTGTTGAAGCAAATGACGCATTTCGTTCGGTTTACGGCCTTCTCAAGATGCAGATATGAATTTAAACGGAAGCCGGTATAAGTGCCCATCGAGAGCACCTGTCACGCTGATGTCTGATTCGGCGAATGCGAATTATTGGATATTTTGCCCAAATATGCCTTTTGGATTATAATAAAATTTCATATTTTTGCTTTATTATGTATTTTCAAGGAGATTCCACGGAAATATTACATATAAAAGGATTTTATGAATATATTTTAACATCATTTTTATATTTGTTCATTAAATAGTATGAAGTTATAAAACATTTATGACCATCAAAACTCAAGATGCTGCTACTATTATATTCAATTTAATCCAGCATCGTCCTATAAAAAAGTCAATGTTTGTACAGCATTGTACAGAGTTGCCAACAATAAAATGATACATACCAACAGTATCCGCTATAAAGTCAAAGTCAAAAATTTGCTTTATTGTCTAAAAGCAATATCTTTATCGACAAAGCTTATGGAAATTTTAGACAGCGTTAAAATATAATATAGTAAAATTTGAAATATTAGAATAAAGGAATGCAAATAAATATTACGGAATATCATAAAAACACTTGTTTAATGGTATAATAAGCTGTTTTCAATAATAACTGTTTAACAGTTTTATAAACATTTTAACACATGTAAATTTTAAATAAAAAAAATTTTAAAATTCAAAATAGAGCGTGGAGTGCGACAGGGTGATACCATCTCACCGAAGTTATTCACGTCGCTGCTTGAATATGTGAGCAAACGGATAGAGTGGGAAAATATGGGACTCAATGTAAACGGAGAACACCTTAACCACCTGAGATTTGCTGATGACATCGTCCTGATTTCGGACTGCATAAACAAAGCTAGCAAGATGTTGGACAGGCTTCATCAGGCATCCGGAGAAGCTGGGCTTAAAATTAATTTTGCTAAAACCCAATTTATGACCAACCTTGTAGTGAGTGGATCTGTGTCGGTAGGAGGTGCCCAAATAGAACAGGTAACCCACTATAAATATCTGGGTCACGAAATTCGAGTGGGTCGGGATAATCAAACATGCGAGATTTCTAGAAGAGTGGGCCTAACCTGGGCAGCATTTGGGTGCGTCTTACCTGTTATGACTTATGGAGCTGAGACACTAACACTGACCAAGAAATCAAATCAACTACGAATTACTCAGCGTGCTATGGAAAGATCAATGTTGGGCATCTCACTTAGAGATAGGATACCAAACGAGGTGATAAGGCAAAGGACTGGTGTATCAGATGCGGTTGAAAGGATAGCAACTTTGAAATGGAACTGGGCTGGACATATTGCCAGGACAACAGATGAGCGATGGACAAGGAAGATTCTTGAATGGAGACCCCGGCAGGAGGCATACCGAAATAGAGGTAGACCCCCAACTAGGTGGACCAATGACATAAAGCGCATTCGAACTAACTGGATTCAAGCAGCGCAGGATAGGAATGAGTGGAAGACTTTACGGGAGGCCTACGTCCAGCAGTGGACACGGACAGGCTGATTGATGATGATGATGATGATGAAATTTTAAAGTGGCTAAAGAGTGACTCCCCTGTACATTTTAGAGAAAAATTGTATTATAGTTTTTTGAAGAGGCCGACATAATAAATTCGTGTGCCAAGTTTGAATAAACTTTAATAAGCCAATTCTAACTTATTCAATTAAATGTGATTAAGTACGAAATTTTCAGTTTAGGTAGTACAGCAAACACCAGCAAATAATTTCCATGACGCTATTGTCAAACATTGACGTAAAGCTGGACATAACGAATAAAGATTATTTTACATTAAAAATACATTTTCGTGTCGCCAATCCGGCAATCACACATCCAAAATAAAAGACACCATTATGTTTTTCTTACTAAGCTTTTAATTTAACATAACATACCTAAGACTACAGATTTTCACAAATACATTAATTAATTAAATGTTCAAACAATCTTCCATTAACAGCTAAATAATATCCTAACCGATCATAAAATTAATTTCTAACATTACTGAGTTGATATTAAGAAATTCTGTCACATTCTAAAGAAATACAGCTTTTTAGCTGGTCTAGATTTTCAAATTTTACATCTTTATGAATAAAAATTTTTAATCGACCCACAGAAAGAAGTCGAAAGGTCAGAAAACCTAGCTGGTCAAAGGATTAGATGTCGTGGGCCTATAGTATTATCGTCAAAAATATTTTGCAAGTATTCCCTAACCATGAGAGAATTATGAGCAGGACAACCATCCATTTGATACCAGATTTCCTGATTTTCGCGTACAACTTCGTCCAGTGCGGGTTCAATTCGATTTTGTAGTAAGTCCAAATAGGTAACTGCTGTAAGGTTGCCTTCCATAAAAAAATGGTCCAATAATGTGATGTCTTAAAATTCCAGCCCAAACAATTATTTTTTTGTGGATATTGCATTCGAGTATAAACAAGACGATGTTCATTTTCTTGGCTTCAACACCGGCAACTTTGAACATTTGGTTCGTTGTTGAGGATGAATGTACATTCATCGATAAAACAAATATTTCTCAAAAATTCCTTATTATTATTTGCTCTTTCCATTACCTCAAAACAGAATACCATTCTCCGTTCTTCGTCACCTTGCCGCAGCTCTTTATGTTTTTCATACTTGTAAGAATAATATTTATGGTTTTTTAAAGTGCGCAACACTGTGGTTTGATTTTTTCCTATGGCTTGCCCAAGAATCCTCGTGCTAATCATTTTATTTTCCTCTACGTGCAGTAAAATATCAAGATCTCTATTTCTTTAGCTCTATTGACATTCTGAGTTAAGCATTTACAGATATTTATTACAGTACCTTTGGAGTCAAATTAACTAATGATAAGTTTAATTAATGTATACCTTAGACTTAAGATAACCCCACTAGAAAATCTAAAGGGGTTAAATCTGGAGATGTGGCCGTCCACTCAATGGGACCTCGTCCGCCAATCTATCGGCATCCAAAATACTGCGGGTATAATGGGCGGGAGCTCCGTCTTACTGATTCCACAAGAAATTGTTCGGTGCATCAGGATCTCCTGAATTAGGGTACCTGTCAAATTTTCGTCAATAAAAAGGGTCCCAAAATTCTATTCTATAATCCAGCATGGATTTTCTATAGCCCAATACCGACAGTTTAGATTGTTTGTACTTCCATTCAAACAAAACGTTGCCTTATCCGCAAATACAGTTCGTTACGAAGACTGTGGATGATTATTGCACATTTTCATCATTATCTCGCAACCAATTGCACTTTGTAAGGATGGAATTTAGTTTTGTCTAAATACTTTACGACGTATGTATTGCAGATATGATTTTTTAAACCAATAGTACTACTCGCCTTATGATGATCTTCCTGAACCGACAATTACCCATTGAATTGTGTATCTTCTAATACCGCAGGTCGACCTATCGTATAATTGTCCCTAACATGACCTAAATATCTATATTTATTGTCTATTTTACTGACAGTAAATCGAGATATCAGTTCTCTGCGAGGATATTTGATATTAAAGAGTTCCCACACTTCCATTTGTGTGCGCATTCTATCTTCATAACCCATCATTATTAATTATTATTGTTATTATTGTTTACTAAAATGCCATATTTTTTCGAAATATAAAATTAGAGGCAAAATAATTTGACACGGGTGGTGCAAAGTTATCATAATTTGACAATTTTAACAGATAAATGTCAGATGTCCCATTTTTTCTTATAGTAAATACACGTACAAAACCTATAATAAAATTTGCAGATATCAGATTAGTTCACAATTTAAACGCATTTTCTTGTAATCCACAATAAAATATCAAGGCAATTTTGAATTTTGTAAGTAGGCTATGGAAAAAAAAGGAATTAGAGTGCCGAATAAATAAAAGAAATGTCATAGGTTGGAATATTTTCGCAAGTTATAGTTTTCACTGTTATCACCAATGTTATCCATTCAAGAAAAAATAGAAATTGTCTTAATTTGTGGAGAAAATATGCCTCACCTACAAGTATCTGACAATTTTAATGAGAGGCATCCAGAAAAAAATTTGCAGCATAGCACCGTTTCAAGAATAATATCAAAGTTTAGAGAAACTGGATCAGTTCAAAATAATTTTAAAAAACTTCAGGCAGCAAGTAAATACGATGAAGAAGCACAATTTAATGTTTGTTTAAGTGTTATTGACCACGGTCAAACTAGTATAACCAAGGTAAATGATTCAACGTGAAGAAATTCTTCAGAAAAATCGATTTCGGCTATATAAACCCAAGTTTATATACACATTGAAATAACGCGATTTTAATATCCGTCTAGATTTTTCGTTTTGGTATCAGGGTCAATACGAGGAGAATATTCTTTTTCCATAGAAAATCTTATGGATAGATGAAGCCACTTTCTCTTCGAATGGTATCGTGAGCTCACAAAATTGCCGATGGTGGTCCCAAGAAAATCCCAATTTCACAATTGAATATCGCGACCAGTATCATTTTAAAACCAATATATGGTGTGAGATTCTGAAAGATCAGCTTATTGGACCATACTTCTTTAGAGTAAACTTAACTGGTGTAAGGTACCTGACTTTTCTTGATAATGAGATCGCCGAAGTTTTGGATAACATGCCCTTACACAATAGACATAACTTATGGTATCAGCTTGATGGTACACCCATACATCAAACTGCAGCAGTGAAAGAATACATGAACGAATTATTTCAAAACAGAGTTATAGGGCGTGATAGAGAATGTTATTGGCCACCCAGATCGCCTGACATAACACCACTAGACTTTTTCCGGTGGGGTTATCTTAAACAGAAACTTTATAAGAATCGACCGTTTAGAAATATCGAACATTTGGAACAAACGATCAGACAGTGTTGTGCCAATATAAAACCAAGTTTTTTACAAAATGCTGTCAAAGACATTTATAGACGGACGACTGTTTGTATACAGCGAGAAGGACGTCTCACTGAAATGTGAAATTTTTTGTTCCTTTGAATAATAATGTTAGTTATATTAAATTATATTTAGTATAACATAAAATTTTTATCAAATATTTAAATGTATTTGTCATTTGAAAAATGGAACATGTGAGGTGTATCTGGTAAAATTGTTAAATTATGATAAGTTTGCACCACCCGTGCACTGCCGTCTCAAGGAGACAGGCCGTCATGTTCCCGCCCACATTCTAAAATCAGCTGTTTCTAATCGATCCACGTTTTGACAGGTTTGCATTGTTTTGGTAGACCGTTTTGGTGTTTCCTTTAAGTTTTTAGTTATTTTTAGCAGTTTAATATGATTATTTTAGAAAACCCATAACATTAATTTAACGTACCTTTATATGTAAAACCATAAATTATTTGATTAAGTTGTGTGAAATAGCAAAAGATGCCAAATTCATGATGCTATTTATTGATAAAAAAAAGAATCGCAATAGACGACTTAATATCGCGAAAATGTATCAGCTTTTGCATAAAGTACTTTGAGGAAAGGTTTTTAGTCAGGGAATTCAGCGCAACCAGACTTGATGGTAGATAACACTAGAACAGTGCAGTGTAGGTACCTTTTTTAATAATAATATTTCGGTATATCGTTTAAATTGTTATTAGGCAATAAACATAGAAATATTATAAGTATATTAGTTAGCTATTAAATAGATAGTATAATATTGAAGGTTGAGCAATTGAGCATGTCATACTTAGGTTAGGTTCGGACAAAAATTTACTAACAAAACAATGCCGACATTCGTTGTAAATTTTGTTTAGATTTTTATACGATACAAGTTTTTCTTGCCTAAATTCTATTCGCTCTCTTTCACTTAAGCGTACCATTTTTTAAAATTACAAGATTACCAAAATAACTTTTGCGAGATACTTTGACTTGAGGCAAAACTACTTAAATCAGGGGACAACCGTCACTGTCAGTGTGATAACCTAACAGCCAAAGACGTTATTTACAACAGTGTTCATGATTTAAGTAATAATAAAAAAATCATCTGTTATAATACGAATATCGATTTTCTTGCAAACGGCTGAATTTAAGTATGATATGACATATTTCATGAAATATGTTTAGAATTTTATGCAGAATCCGAAAAATTATTATAAAAGAGAGGTATTCATTTAAAAAAATAAAGTAAACCGTCAGAACTTGTTTTTGGAACAACCTGTATACATGAAATAAGCTTCAAAACATGCACAACAAAAATAAAAATTGACGGGTTCGAGCGTTTCTTCTAAAAAAAAACACATGAATTTTAAATGAATTTGTTCCAACCTTTACGTTCTCACTAATACATTAAACATATGACCTTAAACGAGATTATAAGAATCTGATTAAACTAAGTAAAAAGTTGTGTTACCAGGGCAGGAGATTCTCATCAGATAACAAAATTAAGACCATCTGAAATATTGTGAAAAATAAACTTATCATTTTTTATTAAAGCAGAAAGAAAAAGAACTTGAGCAATATGTATCTTAAAAAGGTCTCATCTAGTGATAGTGTTCTTCGATCTATCCATTGCTTTTCATACTGTAAATAATAAATTTCTACATAGAAATCTGTATGGACGTTCGGGGGAATATCTCTAAGGTTTGTTACAGATACTAAGTTCATGGGAAGCAACTGTTTATCCCTCAATAACGTCTGGTATTCTCAGGTATATTATTTTTTGGACTATAAACATATGTCTAGCAATGTGGGGTCTTGGGATTCTGCTGATGCTTGTGTCTCAATATTGAGTTATGTAGGGAGCTTGACTCAGATTAAGAGCTTGTTTAGTTTCTATTTAATTAGCTTTATATCTTGTATATTCTTTGGAGAAACAATTTGTTTATCTCTAATTCCCTATGTCTGTAAAAACTAAAAACAAGATCCTATGTAACCCTTATTCAGAGATGGGGACCAAAATCTTGGTTGCTTGGTATCGACCTCCTTAGCCCATATTGTGTAAGCACGAGATGTGGTGCTTTGCTTCGTTTCTGCTTGTCGGACGATGACACACTTATACGCATCTGTGGAAGGAACAGAAACAAACAATCGTTATTTTGACAGTCACACATAAGCTAAACAAGATAAAATTTCAGTTTTAGGATAGAATAATGCATAAAATATACTTAACAGCTCATTACTACGAGTTTATTTCGCAATACTGGCATTGCAACATAAATCTTGGTAATTTTCCAATTGTAACCATGAGCAATTGAGCATAAACAATCCAAGACTCGAATTGATGACGATCTAAACGATGAAACTGCTTTTAAGCCCTTGAAATGGATACATGTTCTTAGTAATATAAATACAAAATATAAAGTTTAAGTTTGTCGTATTTAAATGGTAAGCATATGGTTAGCATACAATGTTTTACATAGGAATTTATATTTGTTAACTCAAAATAACGTATTATGGTTGGGTTTGTCCGAAATCATCTTAAGATCTTTTTATGACCATTTACCAAATTTCTATCAAACTAACCTGATCATAGAATGGAAGCCGGTGCCTATATTGGCGCAGACAATACGCCCCTTTTTCAGCTATTTTAGAATTGGGCCGGGAAATCAGCGGTGTGACAGTGTTTCTACATAAATAAGTTTTTAAAAAAATTAACCTAAACCTAAACCAATAATTCGTACAATGTTTAAGATATGTTTATAGGACTTTCAAGTAAGTAGCCACATAGAGTTATCATGGAAAACAAGTGTAAGGTTGTCCCAAAGATAAGATTTAACATCGTTCCCAGGCCGAAGCCGAAATAATTATAATTTATAGATTTGACAATTTTTTGAGGTTTTTTCCAGATTTGTCAGGGCACATTCGGATATGGCCGCTCTTTGGTATCTGCGCAGAATATAATATACACGGATTGGCTGTTTGTCATCATTTTATTATGTTTCAAGGACAGGTCATTGTAATAAGAAGCATTCATTCCAATAAGAATTAAAATACACAGCAAAGAAAGCAAGTGACATTTATATTCTATACCTTTAACTATAGACAAGTAAAACCCTATTTCATATTCATTATTCAGCATGCAAACAATTCCATTACTTACCCGAAGACCGATTAGCAAATATTATTTAGAGTCTATGTAAGCAAACATTTCTTTCTTAACAACAATGCATATGTAACAGGGTCGCTGCTATCCAGCTCGAACTTTTACATTTCAATGAGTTGTCATGAATTTCTCATAAGGAGCCCCTATCAGGATCTTTTCTTTATGAGTTCGCTTGGATCGTTTAGGGAGGTGCACTTCGTTATTTTCTAATTTGAATTCATTTGAATTTTTGCTGTTAGATTTGAAAAATGATTCTTTGGCCTTTGCAATCAGAATTCAATCTCTCATTGCAAAAGTCGCGCGATAATTGAATCAATCAATAGCTTTCCTGGTATCTCGAGTCCTATCCCGCTTAATTCGCGAATCGAGGATATCAATATTAAGGGTATTATTAGTTAAAATAATTAGACCGTTAAGGATTCAACGGTTGTACCTTTAGATGCTTTTATTAAATAAGTGTTGCCAATATAAATTTTTAGGTTAGATTCCGTTTTAAGTTGAATCGTGTACATGAGTTTATAACTTTAGTTTATAAGTAATTAGGAGTTATATTGTAAAAAGCCTCGTTGGCTCTGTTCTTTGAGTTTGTTTCTTTCGGCATTTCTTGTTCTGTGTTATATAGGGTAAGTCCGGGAGAGATCGACCACCGGGAGAGTCCGACCAGTGCCGATTACTTAAAGACAAAGCAATAGAGTACTCTGTGTGTCACGTATATGATAAATTCAGTTGAGGTTGTTGCCATCAACAAGTGTACATGGCCCGAGACAGCAGCGTAAATTTATAAATTAAGTTTGAAAATTTGTGCTAACTTGAAAGTTTTTTTACCGATTTACTGTGTTGGTGATATTTTAAAGACCGGTAAGTTTATTTAAACTGTTTCAATACTGGATGATAAAATATGCATGTAACTATCACATAACCTCAAAAATGTTGGCGTTTCTCGTTTTTTGTGCGGTTAACAAGGTGGTCGATCTCTCCCGTAACTTTGGTAGAGTACGACCACTTCAATCCGGGAGAGACCGACCACGAATATAGAAATAATAATAATGAAATATTATGCGGTTTGAAGGACATTGGTGATAGGTATAATGATATAATGATGCCCAATTCAAACAGATAAATATATTATTAAATACCTAATATTGTTACAGATTAATAAAAATGCCCACCACTTACAAAAGAAAAAATGAGGAAAGAGCTAAATGGAGTGCCGATTCTTTAAGGAGCGCAATTGAATGTGTACAAAATCGTACAATGGGTGTAAACGAAGCCGCTAAACAATTTGGAATTCCTAAAACAACTCTTAAAGATAGGATTAACTGTGGTTAAACAGAGAAAACGATTAGAATCTTCAGATATATACTATCCCAATCCTCTGGGCAATGCTTCAACAGATTAAAAATAATATATCTCAGAAACCAAAAAAGTTACAATTTTTTTTTCAAAATGTGGTCGAACTCTCCCGGACTTACCCTAATGATGGCAATTACTGTGGAAAAGAATAAGCAGTAATGAGTAGCTAATTTCAATTCTGGAGAGGTCTGCTTGCGATTAAGATTAGCACTAAATGGAAAACATGTCTTGGAAATAAGCAAGCACATAGTAAATATATTGTAGAATTATATCATTCCAGTGATTAAAGACCTCCGGGTCTTATCCTATCATACCTCTGTTCAAGCAAAACAAAGACCCGATAGACCCAAACTCATATAGACTAATTGCTTCGACGAATACATTATCAAAAGTAACTAAAAAGACACTATTGCCGCGTTTAAAATTGATTTTGGTCAAATGGGGATTTTAAAGGTTTGACTGGTCGTAGAAGGCAGTGTAGCTTTTCCGTGTTCCGTTGTCCTTCTCTTTAATATTCTCTTTTAGCTCCACCCCTTTATCCTTCCTAATATGATCCATTGGTGGTCTGATGCTTAGCATAATTTTTATTTGATCTTGGTTGTTTCGCGCAAGGGCAGGTGATTAGTGGTTGACGTTTTTCAATGCCTCATCTTTGTAACTTTCGTAAATTTGTCTCTTGGTTAATGCCAAACGTGCCACGCGTCTCTCGCTGTTATACTTTTGAACACAATAAGAAAAAAAAAATTTTAAAAAAAATTACACTTGAATTAAATTTGAAATTAATTAATTAAATAAAATTAAAGGAAATAAAAGAAGTGAAGCCAAAACCACGAAGCCAAGCTAAGGTGAGAGGCTGAGGGACCGCGTGCAAATGCCCTAGCTCAATTGCCAGAGAGTAGGGGGGGTTTAAAATAGGGCGCCACCGTTTTGCAGCCAGGTCAAAACGGAAACCTCCAAGATGGTGCTGGGGCCTCACTCTCAGCTGGACCTCGCAACTTAGGTCGAATAACAAAGTAGTAGTAGTAATAGTAGTGAACGGGGACGCCAAGCAAGTAGGCCAGTTTTGACCCTTTTTGCCAACCCCGTTTTAACGTCTGGATAATGTCAGACCGACGGGACCTACAGTTTAACGTGGGGTCCGAACCACAATATAACCGACAGATGTTATTCTCGGCACAGTATTTTTACGGTCTTGTTATTACTAACGTCTCTTTGCTCACAAACCTCGATGAGCCGGCCCTTAAACGTCCTTGTGTGCAGCTAAGAGGGTTATGTATGTCGCGGGGACCCTCGAACCATCCGGAACAGCATTAGACCCGTGCACTCGAGACTCCGCCGCCAATTCTCTGGTCAAGGTTCTTACCTCAACCATACGAGTATCAGGCAGTGTCCGAGATACACCATCCGCCCCTCTGATTATCCTTCATTTGGCTCAAAGGTCCCCCCTTCGACGAAATGCCGCGTCTAGAGTACCTATTAGACTGAAGTGCCGTTGAGAACCAGATATCGTCATGGCAGCAAATTCGAATCCCTCCAATTTGAATTGAAATATGCCTTGCAGCAATCAAATTGTGGCCATAGTTAGAGTAGCCTCGCAAACCCTTGGGATATTATTTCGAATCAAGAACCTTTAAATAGTTCAACACCTTTTGAAGTTTAATGAAAACCATCTTCGCATCACTGGTTACAGATATTCTGCTGTGATTTCAAACATACTCGGAAACTGCTAGATTACATGCAAAAAATATTCATTAGCGTGATCAGCGATCACAAACTGACAACAACCTTAAAAGCTCTGAACCTTGAGACAGATTGCTGGCTTAAGCCTCTTCCAGAAATATTCTCATGGAAGATGTTCAACTAATATTGACCACTTGATTTCACCCAGATGGTAGACATACACGACAAACCACGACCACACACCCGTACGTGGTTCCGCTTAATGTATCTCGAATAACACTGTTTGGAGTTTGTAATTTGTTTGATACTATAACAAAATTCCGAAGTTAGTAATAATTAAAGGGCGGAATATATGCACTTAAATTTAGACAAAATATGCGCATATATATGCCTTGTTGCTGGTGTGTAATGTTTCTTAATTTATTATAGTAAAATAGGGTAAAGAAACACACTGGGTTCTAAAAAAAATGTTTATTTAAAAAAAATGCAATAAAAAAACATATAAAAATAAAAGTAAACAATCTTTTAACCTGAAATGGTATAAAAGGCATTTATTACTAAATATTTTTCAAAATTTTAACTAAGAAAGATTGTTTCCTGTCAGTAAAAATATATTTATATAAAGAGAAGCTTCTTTTAACATCTATTGATGTAATCGGACAATACTGCAACTTAGGTAGTAAAGTATAAGGCCAAGATACAATTTTGTTGGATGGCTTACCTTGCTAATTGCTTTTTACTGCAGTATTTAAATCCTTCATTCTTTTTTACAGTTGCATCCGATTTGTTCCTTACTTGACCTCCTACTTTACCGGGAATCTTGTTACATTTAGCAGAAAGCGTTTCAACAATATTAATTGAGTCTCTTGAACTTAACTTTCTACTCTCTACCGAGGATATTATGCCTGGTATAATACTGAAGTAAACCTTAATAAAGACAAGATCGTTAAACTATACTTGCACTTTTTAGCAACTCTTTACCGTGCACAACACACTGCGAATCGTCATCCAAATCCAAAATTAGTCCTTTAATGGCCTCGAAATGTTCTGCGTAAAATGTTATATAAGCTCTTTAGGGACTGCTGAATAAATCGGGTTTCGGTCACACTATTAGTTTTGTCTAGCTGCTTAGAAGTTATTAAATATGGGTTTGTTGCCTTATCTTCTTGTAGTATTTCAATCATAAGATATGCGATATATCTGCCACAAGCATCTGTGCTTTTATCAACAATAATGTAAACATTTTTATCACCCAATGAAGCTCTAATTTCTTCTAAAACGGTTTCGTATACTGAATGGACATTCTTCTTTCTAAGCGTGGATTCTTCAGGCATGGTTTGTTTACAATATTTTTGCAAAAATCCTCTAAATAGCGGATTCTGCAATTTTTTAAGGATATGTTTGCTGCGACCAAAGCCTTGCATAAGTCTTTTTGAAAAATTTCCTTTTCAGATTTCGATTATTCTCCAACATTTTGAAATGCGTTTTTTACACACAGATAAACTGGCTCAGATTTCATTTTTTGTAACTTTGATTTATGCAGCGGTGCTTTCAAATGTTGATCAATTTGAAACTTCCTTTCAAAACAATATTTTTTGCACAAGCTTTACAGAAGACATATACATATATGCATTTTGCATATATTCCGCCCTTTTTAGTAATAATTAAACCCATAACTTCATAGGATACGATATCTAGGTAAATAATAATTTATTATGTTACTCCAATTATGTAAGATATGGTTCCCACGTTTCATTGGTAGATATTTTCCTCTTAACTTAATAAGATATGATGACCATTTGCCTTAAAAACAATTATTTTATTAAAACATTGCAGGAAACGATTTCCATATTGGTAATCATTTAACCTTCTATTACTCGTGCAGTCTACAGTCGTATACAAATACGACTGGCCTACGGCTATATATCATGCGCCTACTTAAATTACTTTTTTTTTTATTAAAGCAGTGATATACCAACCAACAAAAAATATTGGGCCTGAGTTAACCTATGTTGGCATATCGCAAAATATTTATCATATTATTAGCTTTAAAATATACTAGGTCATCTCTAAGAGTCAAGTTTATTTTTGTTACGACTTTATGATACCAATAAAAGTATAAAAAGTAAGTAGCATATTTTTAATCATCAGAAATCATATGTGTTTCCTTAAGCCACTCACTGACTATTGAATTACTTTAGTTCACTGAGGGGAAATACCTAATTTCTTACCAATAAATATGTAAATATGAAGACACAAATTGTGTGGTGTAAAAAAGTTCTGACATAAATGAAAGGTTATCTAAAATCTAGTAAATCAAATAACAAAAATAGCTAACATAGTAAAATATCATGATTTCAACAAATGCTGATATTCATGAAGTCTGACATCCTAACTCACTAAAATTTGTTTGGGAGTTAGGCAATAGCCGGAGGCTTTTTACGCGATGGGCGAATCTTAGTTGCAATATACAGGGTGATCTGAAAATATAGGTTTATGGTTACTTTAAGAAAATATCTGACACTCTTACTGATTTAAAACGCTGGGGGAATGTGCTCTTGATTTATGTATACCATACTTATGTCTAACTAGTCCAATTTCTGACCTATGAGATATGTGAAAAATTATTCCCGTTCGGTTACAGTTGACATTGGAATTGACATCGAAAAACTCCCGATCTTAATCCATTAGATTTTTCACCTATGGAGTCTGGTTAAAGAAAAAAAAAATGGAAATCACCAGTAAATTCCAGAGAAGGGTGTTACGGTTCGAAAATTCCATTTTCATAGTTTGGTTAACTCTGTTAAGTTTTCGGTTTTAAATTGTTAAAGTACCTATGTAGACTCTCACCATAAACATTATTTACTAATTTAATTACCTGTTGATGGTTAATAGTTTCACCATGTTTATATTGCACGAATGTTTTGTACCTTGTAGGACATAGCCAAGTGGATTGATTTCTGTTCTCTTGTTTCATACTACTTGTAGACAGGTCTTAATTTAAA
Organism: Polydrusus tereticollis; assembly: GCA_963920685.1. Classification (NCBI taxonomy): domain Eukaryota; kingdom Metazoa; phylum Arthropoda; class Insecta; order Coleoptera; family Curculionidae; genus Polydrusus; species Polydrusus tereticollis. Next base: position 92,492,064 of record OY987331.1, read on the forward strand.
TCCTTGTTTCAGTTAATTAATAATTAATCAACTTTTTAAGTTATTAATAGAAATAACTTCTTAACCTTGTATATAAGATGTAGGTCAAATGTCATAGCTGTTGTTAATCAGCTGTTTAAGAAAATCGATAATTTAAGACAGGTCATGTGTTATTCGATAAGATTGACAGTTATGTGGATTTTCACGACAACTGGTTAATTTAGCCGTATTTTTGCGGTTGACGTAGGTTGCCTAACTTTCTTTTATGGCGTTAAAGGGGTTATAGTTTTCATGGATTTTTGTGACCAATTTGTCGACAATTTTTGGTATCCATGGTGAAGAGGGAACAATATCCGGCCCTTTTGACAATGACGCTTGGGCACGTTTGTGGAAGCAGCTCCCGAATTTTAGTTTTCTTAGGCGGGGAAGGCCATGTGGTGCCGAGAAAACTTTCACAAATACATTAAAAAGGATATGGCATTGTAGTTTGTCTATTCTATGGGCGGAATGCCGATTTAAAACGCTTTTCAATCAACTTCAACAAGCGGCCCTAGACGCCATTTTGTAGAATTGAACCCTCGTAAGTTATTTGAGGTAGGTCAAAACTTTTCTCTTTCATATTGTAGATCTAAAATTCGATTTTAGGGTTTTTTGGTAGGGGCTAAGAGTTCAAACTGGAGAACTAGTTTTCTTATTAAAGTCACCTGGACGCGGGTCGTGCCAGCTGCCATGTACTATTTAAACTTTTGGAGACTAGCAGTGTAGCAGTATCCACGTTGACTGTTTGAGGGACCATGTGTGTGTGTGTTTTACTGAAGATCAGGTCTTAATGAACTTTGGGTGCCACATAAAGTTTCATCTAAGTAACATTGTTATTGAGTAGTACGGAACCTTGGGAATACCCAGTAGGTGACAGGAAAGCGTGAAATCAACCTTTGCTATATTATTCCCGTGGCGTGTATGCTATTATGAAAAAAAGGCTTTTCTGTGAACACCTGAGTACTGTGGTGCAATCACGGTAACGAACCTCACTACAAATTATTAAATCAGATACACTGTGATCTTTTTTCTTTAAAAACTTAGTCAACTTAAAATCTTAATATTTTGCATTTGCGTATTGTTCTATATACAGTGGTTTGATAAAGCTTGCGCCCATGTTATGTACAGAACTTGTGCATTGTAAACGTATAGCGTATGAAGACGTCACAAGTGTCTCTAGTAGTTCAAAATGTTAGGTGGTCTGTCACAGCTAATTTCGTTGTAAATATAGTTACAATTTCTTATTATAAAGTAAATATTTTTGTTCCCCGGCTAAATGCCATTTGTTTCTTTAAACTTTAACGCTTGTAACTTTAATATTTTAACTTATCTACGCCCGAGTGGCTAGTATACTTATCGAGTAACCACAGGTACTCGTAAGGTTTTGTATTGTACTTTAACAATGCTCTTATGGCAAATTTAGTTAGTTGTGAGAGGTTCTTGCACAGACCTTGCAAAAATTCGAAGTCTGGGTCAGGTATATTTTGATTCATATCTCACCATGTCCTGGATGTAGGTCTATGTGGCTGCTAGATAAGACTGCACAGTCGTTTTTACGTTGTAGGTCTGACAGTTGTCGTCTAGTGACCTTGTCAAACAGGGTTTGACTTTTACTTATTCTTTTAATTTTAACTTTGTAATTTAAACCTCCCTATCTTTTATGTCAAACCAAATACTGCCACTTTGTCGATACATTTCAATTACCTATATTTTAACTTTAAGTATCTATTGTCCACCAAAGTAAGAGGACCTTGCATTTATAGATCCAAGTAGAAAAGGGTGTAACACGACATAAGAAATAAATACTTGTATCGGCCTGTGCTAAAATTTGGCTTTTATTTAAAAGACAGCGACTTTGAGGGACTTGAGTGAAGGGGAGCTTATTAGAAGCTATTGTGAACCGATTGTGGCATAACTGGTTTTTTTCCCTAGTTTGTTTTCTCTGAGGCCAAATTCTAGAACATTTAAAGGCTTTTAAGTAAAATAAAACTAAGGTGGCGCCTTCAGGATTTGACTTTAACTTACTTATATAAGAGTGCTAAACCTCTCAATCTAGGAACAAAACAGCGAACCTACCCTAAGTTAAGCTAGCTAAGGGGTGAGTTTTCAGGAAGCACAACATAGGTCATTTTTAGGGACTGTTGTCTGAAGTACATCCTCCTGGGCGTAGGGTTGTCAGAGTAAGGGTGGATAGGTTGCCTTGTTGCAGTAAATAATAATATATAAGAGTTTCTACAATATCTGGATCCAAATAAAATTAGATCTGCAGCGACGAGGGCTGTTATTCAGCGCATTCGTTTTTTAAATACCTACAGGATTCATTATTTAAGAAAATTCTGTAGAAAAAAATTAATTTAGGAATTTTATTAATGGCATAGTGTTACTGAAAATCAATTTACTTTAATTATTAGCAAGATTTTAGAAGATGTAAATAGTTTTGTATTTCTACAAGTAGATAGGTAAGTTTAGGGGCAACCTTTCCTACCCACATTCCTGAACTGAGGGGCGCCTGTAAGTCGGTATATTCAGAGAAAAATAATTGTTTCATGTCGTGTTGCAGCGCCTGTGTGGGTATGGTAGCGCGCTCTTTTGCACAAGTAGCTAGCGATGTTTAATTGAAGTTAAGGGACCAAGAATTCAACTCCTTTACTAATAGTTATGTATATTTTGTAAAAACTAATATAGATATACAATCTGCGTTCATATTGCATAGGCGTTTACACAGGTCACAACATTAATAGTTACACTTTACTAGTATTTTGGACGATTCAGACGTTTTGGTTTAGTTCGCGAAATTGGTATCCATGCATCGTTTTGCTCTTTCAATCCAGTTGAAGTTTCAATTTTTCATCAAGTATGCAGGGTGCTCCATTTTAAAAGATTGAATAAAATTAATTCAAACTTCCCGAAATTTGGAAGTAAAATTGGAGCACCATGTCTAGAAACACTTTGTAAATTATATAAATCGTACTGGTATAACCCTATAGCAATTGTTTGCAAACAAAATTTATCAAATTAGAATCAATAAATAAACTATGGCATTTTTATTAAGACCAAAAAATCAGCAAAATAATTAATAACTTGGCAACACCGCAAAAATTGGGATTATATAAATAATAAAGAGGGACTGTTCTTCCGGGTTAAAAAAAGGCTGTCCCATTTCAAAATATGTATGTTCAAGTTGTCCCGCTTTTGAGAAACACTCTGTGTATTTGAAAATAATTTCCAATCGTAGTCCCTTATTATGAGTATTACTCTGTAATTTATGTCTCTAATAGTATACACTGTGACTCAAATTAAAGGAGTACACTTTTAATTGTAAATATTTTTTTTCAATTTGCACTGATTTAATTTACTTTTGGAGTAATGATGAACTGAAATCGTCTCAGTGAAATGTGTAATTTTTATCAACATATTTTGAACAGGGCCGGATTGACAGATTTCTTCCTACAAACGTGCGCTTATGTTCGTTGCAAACGAAAACTGATTTATTTAAATTTCAGTTTTTTTGGTAGTTTACCTATCGAAAATTCTCCAATATAGGTCTCATTGTAAAAGATTTTAAAATTCAAGAAATACAATTTATTTTGTTAGTTGATGTACTAAAACATTGCGGTTATCATTTTGGAAATTTAAAGTCGTTTGAACCATGATCGCAAAATCCATGACCATTATTAAAAATTAGATTATCCATGACTGTTATTAAAAATCAGAGTATCCATAACTTATAAAAATAAACAATGTTATTTTTGATGTTTTGTACGCTTCGTGACAGCTAATCCGTACACAATGGCGGTCTTAAGTGAAGAGGATCGAATTCTTATCAAATATTTTTGACAAAAACATAATTACGGTGCAAGAAAAATTGTAAAGGAGTTTCCTGAAAAAAATTGGTATGTTGGAACAGTTGGAAAATTTTTTAACACATATTAGAGAAAATAATGGATCCATAAAAATAAAAGTTGGAAGTGGAAGGAAGAAAACTTCAAGAACTCAAGCAAATATTAAGAAATATTATAGAAAATGTACGACCTGAAGAATCTGTAGGTAGCAGAAAAATAGCGAATAAAAAAAGAATTCACCGTTCTACCATTCAAAGAATTATAAAAAAATGATTGTCAACTAGTCTATAAAAAAGTTAACTGTCAAAAACTTAATGCCATTGTGAAGGAGAAACGATTAGAAATATGTAATCTATTACTACGAAGATTCCGTTATCGGGAAAATATCGCAAAGATATGGTTTTCAGATGAGAAGATGTTTTACGACATTTTGCTTAACGCAGTTCCAGAACTAATGAATAACCATCTAGGACAAATTGACTGGAAATCTAACATTCAAAAAAATAATAATACCTTCTGTTTAAAATCTGTGTTGACTGACCAAATATTGAAATTTAACCAAAAAATTAAAAATAAGCATAGTAGTGGAGACGATGAAATTCCCACAAGTTTAATCAAACTTATTGTTCCAGTTATTGTTGACGTTATTTGTTACATACATAACAAATAACTCGTTAAAGGAGGGGATTTTTCCCGAACAATTAAAATTAGCTTCAATTAAACCCCTATATAAAAATAAAGGTGATGCAGAAATACTGAATAATTATAGGCCCATAAGCTTGCTTCCGGGTTTCTCAAAATTGCTTGAATTAGTCGTGTGTGATCAAGTAATAACATTCATGAAGAATGGTGAGCTTCTTTCAGGTAACCAACATGAATACAGTGTGGCCCAAATTGGGCCTACATGTATGGGGATCTTGGAAACTATAGAAGATAGAGAAACGGTTAAATGGGGAAAGTTTTTGACAATTATATTTCTAACTGAAAACCGTTTAGTACGCGGCCCTATCTTTTTTGGTTTTTGAAATATGTTGAAAAAACCAAAAAGATGTATTTTCGAAAATATGCTGTAGATTTCTTATTATTCACTATTTTGGCAATCTGTAAAAACATTTTTAAAGCAACTTTTTAAGTAGATTTCAGTTCTGCAATTTAATTTTGAACACGACGTTTCAGTTATTTTATACCATCATCAGGTTCATTTTTTCTTATGGGCGCCATATTGTATTTTATACTTAAAAGGTAGCTTATAACGTCAGCTTTTCAACGATGTATTATTTGTTGGAAAATAAATGAAATTGACTAGAAAAATAAAGAAAATTAATTTTCGCAACAAGTCAAATTTGAGAAGAACACATTAGGCAGGGTTAAATTTGTTTAAAATATCATAATATTATAATACATTATTTTATTTTTTCCTTATGGTTAAAAATCTCATATTAACATTTCAAATAAAGAAAACTAAAAACGCAATGAATAATAATTATTGTTTTGAAAAGAAAATAAGAAAAAATATCTAACTTACTATACTTATTCGAAATGTTGGCCGTTTTTATTAATACATTTTTGACACTTTTTTAACACAGTATTGATGACCCTGCGAAGCGTGTTGCCATTTATGCTCGTAAACACATTCCTCACTCTCTCTTCTAATTCTTGTACAGATTCCGGGGGTTCAAACTCATATACTTTATTTTTTACATAACCCCATAAATAAAAATCGAGAGGAGTTATATCAGGGGATCTAGCAGGCCAATTAACTGGTACGCCGTTTGAAATTAATTTGTCATCGAATATCTGTCTTAAGAGAGTTTGAACTTCCCGAACATTATGTGCACACAACCGTCTTGTTGAAACCAAATATTATTCAATTGATCTTGAGGAACTCTTGCTCTAATTGCCGGTAATATTTGATCTTCTAACAGCTCTAAGTATCTTTGGCCATTCAACGTATGATTATAAAAGAATGGTCCTATAGGTCTGTTGTCTAAAATGTAAGGAGAAAAGTAAAGCTGGGTTACTTAATACCTGCTATGTATTTAGCAAGCTAGGTGACATTACTTACCATACATACCACACCATACATTAAAACCAAATCGGGTTTGCAGTCTTCGTTGAGCCAACTGGTGAGGGTTTTCTGTTGCCCAAAAATGATGGTTATGTCTATTAAATACCCCGCAGTTGGTAATCATGATTTTGTTCGCATTGATTCACATACCAATTTGAAAACTGCATTCTTCTTGGATAATCCGTTTCTCGTAAACCCTGAACTATAGTTGGCTTGTATGGTCGATATTTATTTTCCTTAAGGACTCTTTGTATGGTACTTCGCGGGGTTGATAAAGTCTCTTGCCGACGCTCTTGTAGATGATGTCGGAGCGGCATTAAAATAGGCTCTGACATTTTCGTCACGCTCGTTATTACCTGCTTTTTCGTAACTCTTGGGCCGCGGTTTTTCAAAACTTCCATGGTTTCTCAGGTTCATAACAATTTTTGGAAAAAGTCTGACACTTGGCTGCGGTCTTTCAGGAAAATTTTCAAAATACCTTTCTAATGCAAGGTTTGCATTTCTGTTGCAATGAATGTAACATTCTAGCAAATCAAATTTTTCTTCGTGAGAAAAACGCAATGCCATTTTCTTTTAAATTCAGAATACACAAATAAATCGTTATTATTAGATAATAATAATAAAATAGTATATTAAAGTACATGTTTTATAAAGCATCATCTTATAGCACGCGTCCATGTTAAAAAACGAGCCGCTTGCGGCGAGTTTTTTAACGGGACAAGTGCTCTAACTGCTTTATAAAACACGTACTTTATACTATTTTTTCTATTTTGTATTTTTTTCAATAAGAAAATACATATTTAAAAAGAAAATCAACCCTTCAAATTTTGTAAATTTGTGTGTCTAAATTCTATGTTGGTAATACTCTAAATTTCTTTTTATCATAGTAGCCTTGACAATAAATAATATTTTCTTTGTGTCATTGTCACGAAATTTGTGATTTAATATTTCATAGAGTTGTTCATAATTATAATTAAAAAAATATGGAGCATGATAATCTAAGTTTAACTCCCCCTGAGTTAAGGGATATTGCTAATAAAACGATAAATCAACTTTTACCAGAGAAATCCCGAAAACTTTCTTTTCTCATGGATAACAATAACAGGAAACGTCAGACGTCAACAGAATAAAACATTTAAATATAACCAATGCCAACTTTTAAAAAATAAAATTCGGAGTTCGAAATGGATATATTTCGAACTCGCTAGCGCGTTCGAAATATCTATTTTTCGAGACAAAATTAGAAAAACTATTATACTTTACTCGTTCTGACAAGTAATATTTTTGTTTTATTTTCAAACGGTAGTGGTTGGTCATAGGCTACTGGATTTTATTTTTGATTCATAGGTTATTGTAATATTGTTGATTGAAACAATGCAAGCAGTGTTTTGTGAATACTACAAAATGTAAACCTTTTAATTGGTATTCAATTTAGGGAGTTATAGTGCAGTTGTCAAATTTGACGTGTTGCGAAAATTAATTTTCTTTATTTTTCAAGTCAATTTCATTTATTTTCCAACAAGTAATACATCGTTGAAAAGCTGACGTCATAAGCTACCTTTTAAGTATAAAATACAATATGGCGCCCATAAGAAAAAATGAACCTGATGATGGTATAAAATAACTGAAACGTCGTGTTTAAAATTAAATTGCAGAGCTGAAATCTACTTAAAAAGTTGCTTTAAAAATGTTTTTACAGATTGCCAAAATAGTGAATAATAAGAAATCTACAGCATATTTTCGAAAATACATCTTTTTGGTTTTTTCAACATATTTCAAAAACCAAAAAAGATAGGGCCGCGTACTAAACGGTTTTCAGTTAGAAATATAATTGTCAAAAACTTTCCCCATTTAACCGTTTCTCTATCTTCTATAGTTTCCAAGATCCCCATACATGTAGGCCCAATTTGGGCCACACTGTATATCGAAGGGAGATCCACTCAAACAGCTGTTTTCCAATTTACACGGGCAATTTTGGGACAGCTTGAGGAAGGCAAAATGGCATTAGGAATTTTTCTGGACTTATCTAAGGCTTATGACTGTTTAAATAGAAATATTCTTTTAAAAAAGCTGAATTTGTATGGTATAAGAGGAAATGCCTTAAGATGGTTCGAATCATTCAACAAAAGGTAATGTCAGATCAAAATCAGGAATGCTGCAAAATACAGTGGGTATTCATTCCGCAGGGGAGTATACTTGGGCCAATCTTATCTATAATTTTCGTCAACGATTTAAACTTTGAAATAAACAATGCTAACTCTAGTATCACAGCTTATGCTGATGATACTAATCTATTATCGGGTGGGGAAAAGATTGATGTAATAATAAATAATGCAAAAGGTATTTTTTTGACTAGTAAAAATTGGTTTGAAAGTAATAAACTACTTTTAAATTAAGAGAAAACAGGTACGGTATTATTTCGAACAAAATTGTCTAGAACAGAAAAACCAGAATTTATTGAAATAGATGAAAATCCGCTAGCCATACAAAAAAAATACAAAATTTCTCGGAATTCATATTGATGAGTTTCTTGATTGGTCAGGTCAGATTGAATACCTCAACTGTAAATTAAATAGAATTTGTTATTGTCCGCGTATTGTTTTTAAATACCTAAACGAAACTCTAAGAACACTGTATTTTGCAAATTTTGAATCATCAGCTAGATTTGGTTTAATTTTTTGGGGTGCAAATCCAAAAGTACACAAAATATTTGTCAATCAAAAACGGATGTTAAGAGTGCTATATAACATGCTATATTTAAAGTCATGTAGAGGTATCTTCAAATCAAATAAAATTCTCGCAATTTTTGGTTTGTATGTTTATGAAACTATTGTATTTTTCTACAAAAACAAGAATGTGTTAAGTGAGCAAAGTCAACACAATTATAACACCCGAACTAGTAACACAAATTACCCAATTCATCGATTTACTTTATCCGAGAAAAGTCCACACTATACTGGTATTGAATTTTATAACAAATTGAATTATGATATATTAAAAATGCCCCTACAGAAAATATATTTAAGAGAAAGGTAAAAGAACTACTGTTAGACTTAGAGCCTTACAGTATAAAAGACTTCTTGGAAATATGATGCGGATTAAAAGTTAGAGATTGGAAATTTATTTAGGTAGAATACATAATGTAGTGTTTTTGGCATGTATATTCTGTCAATCTATGTGGACATATTTTATTAAAATACATTGGTTACAACTTTGTCTGACGTCATTTCATTTTATGTTTGTTTATATATTCTGCATGAATTAATGTAATTTGAAATAAAGATTTTTTTCTATTCTATTCTATTCTATTACTACGAAGATTCCGTTCTCGGGAAAATATCGCAAAGATATGGTTTTCAGATGAAAAGATGTTTTCCTTGAGGCCGCCATAGAATAAACAAAATTGTCGGATATACGCAAATGTGCGAGTAAAGAGGGAAATCCCTTTGGAAAATCTTTTAATTGAGAGAAGTCACATTTCACCTGGAGTAATGGTCTCTAGGGCAGTTTCCAAATTGGGTGTAGTATAAGGTGTAGTGTAAGTAAGGTATAGTATAAGGTAAAATTAAGACAGTTAGTATTTTACAGTATTTTACCTATTTTATTAAATTAGTTTATATTATTAAACATTGGTTTAGATTGACAAGGTTACAACCATGAACGTAAGGTGCCAGCTTTGCTTGTAATTGATAAACATAAACATATAACATATAACAAACCGTACCATAGTTTAAGGTTACCCAAACATATATATATTTTGATGAACTAGATTTAAAAGAATATAAGTTAAGAGATGATGATTTGATAACTTTAACATTTTGCTACTATTGTACTAATACCGTAATGAATATACGTCATTTTCGTTATCCAAAACCTGTGTGCTAATTTCGAACCAGGTAATCATCTTACATGGCGATCCTGCCAGGATTTTCGATCGACGTTGACCAGGAAGGCATCGTTGAGAAACCTGAGTTCCGACGAAGCGGAATTTAAATTTCAGAACATCCGATCGGCGTTACCCTTAAGTGGATCGTTGAGGATACTGAAAGCTATATGTGATAAATATAATATCCGCGAATTAATAGTAATTAAAGACGGAAAGAGCGCTCAATTCTTAAGAGAATTATTAAAATATAAAAAGTTGATAAATGAAACCGGTATAAAAATATGTGTTATTAAAGACGTGCAAAAAGTATACGATCGTGAGACAAAGCAAATAGTGCTTAATGATTTTCATTTACTGCCGACAGGAGGTCATGCAGGAATAAATAGGATGTATAATAATGTTAAAAAATATTATTCATGGATAGGTTTAAGACAAGACGTTGAGGACTTTGTTAAAAAATGCGATGATTGTCAGAGGTATAAACATTCAAAACTAAGTATAGAGCCAATGACTATTACGCCTACAGCTGATTCAGCATTCCAGAGAATTTGTTTAGATTTAGTTGGTCCTTTAGAATCAGATGTTGATAACAATAAATATGTTTTAACGTTACAGTGTGATCTCAGTAAATTCGTGGAATGTTATCCTTTAAAAAATAAGGAAGCTGTAACAGTAGCCCAAGCGTTCGTTGAAAATTTTATTTTGAGGTTTGGAATCCCAGATGAGATAGTGTCAGACCAAGGCACTGAATTCTTAGCTGCAACCCTTACGCAAACGTGTAAATTGCTTCAAATTAAAAAACTTAATTCAACGGCCTACCATCATCAGACCATAGGCGCATTAGAAAACTCTCATAAAACATTAGGAGCATACTTACGAATGCAAATAGCGAAAAACCCAACTAATTGGAGTAGTTGGATACCTTTTTGGTGTTTTTCCTATAACACTAGTGTTCATACTGAAACTCGGTATGAGTTAGTATTTGGCAAAACGGCTAATTTACCTTCGAATTTGTTACGAGAAGTTGACCCTCTGTACAATTTTGATAGTTATCCTTTAGAGTTAAAGTATAGGCTCCAGCAAGCATGTGCTGATGCAAAAAGTAACTTAATGACGTCAAAAGGTAAAAGAAAGACTGTATATGATAGGAAAAGTAGCATAGTTAATTATAAGAGTGGTGATAAAGTGCTTTTGAAAAATAATTCGGGAACAAAAATGGACGCTTTATACAATGGACCCTTTACAGTGATAAGTGAACAGTCTCCAAATATTTTGTTAGATATAGAGAATAAGCAAGTTTTAGTTCATAAGAATAGAGTTAAGAAATATTTTGATTGATATAGATTGGTTGATTATTTCAAAAAAAAAATTCAGCATTAGCATTCGATTTTTTTTTTCTGCCGGCCGGAGGTGTAGTATAAGGTGTAGTGTAAGTAAGGTATAGTATAAGGTAAAATTAAGACAGTTAGTATTTTACAGTATTTTACCTATTTTATTAAATTAGTTTATATTATTAAACATTGGTTTAGATTGACAAGGTTACAACCATGAACGTAAGGTGCCAGCTTTGCTTGTAATTGATAAACATAAACATATAACATATAACAAACCGTACCATAGTTTAAGGTTACCCAAACATATATATATTTTGATGAACTAGATTTAAAAGAATATAAGTTAAGAGATGATGATTTGATAACTTTAACATTTTGCTACTATTGTACTAATACCGTAATGAATATACGTCATTTTCGTTATCCAAAACCTGTGTGCTAATTTCGAACCAGGTAATCATCTTACATGGGGAAGTCAAGTCTCATTGTTGAACATGCCGGAGTAAAACTCAACTCGGACCCGTATCAACAACAAATTTTACATCACTTGCTTCCTGAAATTAAAGCAATCTGCGACGATTACGTGTTTCAACAAGACGGTGCTCCTTCCCATACCTCCCGGAGTACAAGAATGTTTTTGTTTCAGCAATGCCTCGATTACATCGAACCGGAGATGTGGCCACCTAATAGTCCAGACTTAAACCCTGTTGACTATCCCATGTGGGGAATTTTAAAGGCAAATATTCACAATGTCAAAGGTTTAACACCATCGAAGAGCTAAAGGACAGGTTACAGATCTGTTGGAATAATTTTAACCAGGACATAATTAATGCAGCTATTGACCTAATGGCGAAGGCGACTTCAATTGGTGATAGAAAATCATGGTGGTCTTATTCATAAGGTTATTCTGTAAATATTTAGACTACTTTGGACTTTAAGTGATAGTTAGTCTTGACATCATTAATTGTTAATATTATTAAATTTGTTAATTAAGATTGAGCAAAATTTTATTTCTTTAATTTCAAAATTTTTCCCAATCAGACTTATACTGGAGAATTTTCGATAGTTAAACTACCAATAAAACGTATCATCTAAATTTAAATAAATCAGTTTCCGTTTGCAACGAACATAAGCGCTCGTTTGTTGAAAAAAACCTGTCAATCCGGCCCTGTTTGAAATATTTTGATAAAAATTATACATTTTACTGAGACGATTTCAGTTCATGGTCACTTCAATAATAAATTAAATCAGTGCAAAATGAAAAAAAATATTCACAATTAAAAAGTGTACTCCTTTTATTTGAGCCAAAGTGTAGAGTTTAAGAACCCAGGGACTGAGTTGCAGGACTGTGTATAATAATGTGGTGTATTAAATAGATCATGATAATTACTTCAAGTTAATACAAATGAAACAGGCTTTAATTTATTCTGGTTAAAATTCTAATTTTGTATTGAAACTCGTATCCGGGAGCTTTGGCCTACTTTCCTGAAATAAAACCAGAAAATCAAAGCTCTTCTATTATGCAATCGGTAGCAGATTTTTATTTTATCATACAAAAACAGCCCGAAACAAAAACGCTTTTGAGCGCTGATAAAGATACTCGAGCTTTATAAAACTCTTCCGATACACAATGAAAGTATGCTTTGTTTCTGTCGCGTTGCATATATCGACCAATCAAATGCTATGTTATCCAATGGCGTACAATTTTTATTGTATTGCTGATTTGAATTGTTTGTATAAAAGACAAAAGTTGCCGATTAGAATCCTTGATTATTTATTAGTTTACCAGATAGGTACATACAGAGTATTTAGAAAGTAATAATAATTAATAAAGATGTTGCCTGGATCTGAACCGATGTCTCTTATCTTCAAAAAGTATTTTCAAAATGCTAGCACAAGTTCCTGAGGCTAAAAAATGACGATGTAGCTTGACTTAGGGTAAAACCCCCCATTATTGGCACTTTTAATAGATGTGTTGAAGCCTCAATAAACTTAAATAAACCAGTATGGTATTTCCTTAAATATATTTATTACAAAAGACTTTACAGAATTTCTTAGAGAGAGTATTTTTTATTTTGAGAAAAACCTTTTACGATCGAATGTTAAGCTTAAGTGTGCAAGCAGCGCATCTATAAAAATCTTGTAATAAACCTTTTTTGTAAGCAAGCAATATGATAGCAATCTTGATATTTTACACCAATTTTTTTTAAAGTCATTTGCTACACATGAAAAGCATAAGCCAGTTTTCTTTATGATGTTGTTCTTCTCTTCAGGGATTTCCCGAATTTCTTCAGTAATTGTCTCTGTTTTATAGATTTTTTATTGTTTAGGCTATTTTCTTTTAGTTTTACTTGATTCAGCATCCCCACACCGTCAGTGTCTGCTATTATTACTTTTTGTTGGGGCTCTTTTTCGTTAGCTTTGCCCTTTTTTATTTGACGAGGCTTAGCTTGTTCCTCCATTTTCTTCTTTAGTCTCTTTTGTCTATTTTTGTTCTTTTTGCTCTTCTAGAGCTTCCTTAATTTTTTTTTTCTTCCATTTATTTTTTGTAACCACTGGAGGTGATGACAAAAGAAGTTCTTTTAACTTGAATTTTGTTTTTTCTTTCGGGCGTTTTTGCTTTTGGAAGAAAATATTCTAAATTTATTGTTTTCGATTCCTCTATTGGTTCTGATCTGCGACTATTGGGACTAGATTCTACAGTTTGTTTGCTAAAACATGGATAAAATATCTTATAAAGTTTAAATTATTTAATCAGAAATAATTTAAGGTAAAATTGCAATAAAATACCTGAAATATTTTCCAAATTTTTATCATTATTTTGGTCAACAATCTCTAATATGTTACTTAAATTCTGATCAACAATATCAAATGCCGGCGGATTATAATCACCTAGAAACCCAAACAAGAATATAATAAAAAATAAAACAAGAAAAAAATATGCATACCCGGAATATTTTCCAAAATATCAATGTGGTCAGAAATATTTAATATCTCCCTTGATTGCATTTTTTCTACAGCATCCATCTCGTTCTTTAAATGCTCTGTATCTACAAAAAAAAGACTTAAAAGAATGAAAATTTAAAAAAAAATATACTGAAATTTATTGATCCACGAGTCTTCTTTAGGGTCTGTTTTGCTAACATATTTATGTTTTAAATCTAGGATGTCGATTTGTGGACTAGTCCTAGTATTAGTTAAACCTAAAATAAAAAAATTAATAGATATACCTAGTATATTCACAACCAAATATTTACTTTCCTACCTTCTTGTTTTTCTTCAACATAATAAATTTTGGGTTTTAAAACTTTAATATTACTATGAATAATTATTTGGTCATTATTGGATAATGTTTTTGGGGATACTTCGGTTACGCATAAAGGTTTATCATCAAAAATTAAAGGCATGTTTTTAATTTCGTTTGCCAAAAAAACATTGTCTTCAGTGGTGTAGTCGTTATCAGCGTTGTTAAAATCAACAAAGCAGTAATCAATATTTTCAGTTATTTCAATAATGCTATCATCGTTATTTTGAGTCACATTAGGGGAAAGAGTAGATCTCTTTTCAAAATATTCGTAAACTTTTTTTAAGATATTACTGTTTCCCCGCTTGTGCAAAGCTGAAAATTTTTTTAGTTCTAATATCTTATCTTTGCCTACTATGGAAGTAAAGTTTTTAAAGGTTGTTATTTTCATTTTCGTTTTCATTTTCATTTGCAATAGTCACTGTATTACTTCGTCCCAAACATTTAATGAAATCAATTCGATCTGGACTCCATGGATAATCCGCATGCTTCAAATCCTTTCACAATTGTTTCTAATTTCAAGCTATCAAGGGATTTATTTATAATTGGAGCGAAATGTTCTTTACCCAAATCTACACACGGATTTGTTTTTTGCCATTCCAATACCGCTTTTTTCCAACCATTTTTAAGCGGTTTAAAGTTCAAGATATCCGCGGGTTAAAGAATACGTGTAGAGTTTGGATAAAGCGCTATTAATATAATATTAAGTTCGTTTTATAAAGTACAAACTTCATAGGTTAAAGTGGTCTTATGACCATCAATAAACATAATTATTGGCAATGTAATTGCTTTTTTAATAATGTATGGACACAGAATATTTCTTATATAGTCGACGAATATTTCGGCCTTCGTCCAGCCATTGTCACTTAGACACGAACCCCAAACAGGAATCAAGTACCTAAAGTGCGACAAACATAAAGGGTTATAAATACACATTTTAGTTTTTTTGTTAATATAATTTCTTATTCGAAAGAAGCAACCGATTATGGGCGTTACTTTACTTATTACATAATTAACATGATCCTTCCAGGTAAGGTAACAATCTATTATCAACCCCAAATACTTAATCCTATCAACATGTCCAACATCTACATTATTTATCTTGATAGATGGTGTCCGGATGATTTTATTTTTTTGCTTAAATAATATATATTTGGTTTTGTCAATATTTATCTTTAATTTGTTATATAATAACCAATCTGAATATAATTTTAAATCTCTATTAACAATAAGCTCCAATTGATCGACACTCTCTGAGCTATAAAGTAATACAGTATCATCTGCAAATATATAGTATTCAGCCCTGAGCCCAGCAGATTTTAGGTCCAATACATACAAGGAATACAGAAGTGGTCCAAGGACTGAGCCCTGAGGTACCCCAGTACTATTAGTTTTAATGTTACTTTTACTATTCTCACACTGTACATATTGTTTTCTATCCTGTAAATATGACTTTATTAAATTAAAAATTATGCCTCTAAATCCCATACCCCTCAATTTGTGCAGCAGAATGTCTACACTTACAACGTCAAAGGCTTTTCTCAGATCAACACATACAGAGAGTACAATTTTTTTGTTGTCTAATTCAGTTGATATCTTATTTACTAAATCAGTAGTTGCACTTAATGTAGAACTGTTCTTTATAAAGCCATACTGAAAATCATCCGTACTGATGAACTTGCTAATAAACTTTAACATTCTTTTTTTAATAATTTTTTTAATGATCTTAGAAAAGACACTGACTACACTAATTGGCCTATAATTGCTAACATTGTCTTTATCACCTGACTTATATATTGGACTAATTCTAGTAATTTTCAGTTCTTCCGGAAAGTTACCACCAGTGAACGAAGAGGCAATGAGCTTAGTAAGTATGGGAATCAATGTATCTTGCAAGTTCAGGATATCATAGACCGTGATTTTATCATGGCCTGGAGCTGAATTTTTTTCCAATTCTACAACAACCTCCCTAAGCTCCCGTTCACTGGGCGGTTGCATATGGAAAGTTTTATCACATGTAATCTGATCAAAAATTATATTTCTTTGGAATGCAGGATCTAAAGTTTGTATTTCGTTGTTAATGTCACTTACAATATTTTTTCCTACCGAGGAAAAATAATTATTTAAATGGTTAGTTATTTCTATTGTATTTGTAACCTTTTCATTATCAACTGTAAGACATTCAATTTTGGTTTTACAATATGTACCTTTTATAAATTTATTCATGAAACGCCACTGTTTTTTAAGATCACTACCTGTCTCCTCCCATTCATGCCTAAAATAATTATTTTTTAATGATTTAATTTTGTTATTTATTTTATTTTTTAAGTTTTTAAATTTAGTTTCACTGTTTCGGTCGCGTTTTTGGCAAAATACTCTATACAACTTATCCCTCTTATTCATTAATTCAAGTAGTTCTACTGTTATCCATTGGGTATTTTGTCTGCATCTTATGACGTTTACATACTCACATTGGTCCCTGTACATGGAAACCGTTTCTATTAATTGTTGAAATGACTCAATGTTGATCCTACTAACATATTTAGCTGTCTATTTCCGGTTAAAGCTCCTTCATAGATAAAGTACTTAATTTTATTGCCAAGAATAAAGCATGACACGCTAAATCCAAACTGACCTTGACGTTCTCGTGAAAATACCACGTGTTGATTCTCTTCGGACCAGTTCCTTGAATTGTTTCGGTTTAAGATAGTGCGACGCTCGTTCCTTATCAAGAATTATTTAATAAGAACAGGATTACAAAACCACACTACACAGACTGAATCAGCTTAAGACTGTCTAGCCTTCTATTAGGACTGCAGCTTTAGGTCAGGAACAATGGTGGCCGCCAGCTTTTAAACAATGAAGACGGGCCGGGGTAGATGTAAAATTGAGCGCCACGTGATTTGGGTTTACACCACGCCCTAAAATATCGTTGGTCAGCGAGTGAGAGCTAAAAACCACGAATTATTCTCTCATTCGACTCCAATCCTAAAATTCCAAATTCAGCTTGATTTTGGGACATTAATAAAAACCACTTGATTGAAAACAATGACTTCTATTTTCTTAAGGAAAGAAAAGGAATATTTAACAATCAACTTTTACTCAAGGAGTTCCAGAATTATATTATGACATGTGTGAACTATTGTAGTATTCCAAATTAGAGATTTATGTATAATAATAAGGCTCGTACAATAACAGTACAATAGACTGAGGGTCACTCGTGCTAAAGCCTTAGGTAATTAATTGACACCAAATAAATCATCAACCCGAGATAATAGGTGAATTTTACTGTAAGTGCTGCATTACGATGCTATTCGGACACTTCACTCGAATTTCCCAGGTCACTTGACCCTTCAATGCCAATAAAATTACAGTATATTCATTCAAGGATAATAAAAGTGTTGTACTACTGGATTAATTGTACGAACCTTCCCAAGAATGAAGTAGTCCTAGATAAAAAAAATAGAGAGTTGGCAGTACGCGGATACTAGGCAATTACAAGATGACAATATGCATGTAATATAGATATACCAATCATTATACTATGTCAAAACAATAAAACCCGACATTAGTACACTAAATAAATCAACCAGTGTTTAATCAAGGTATACCATAATAGGAACATGGGCTAACAACTCGTGATCACGGTTTGCTTACAATTGCCATATAAGATTATATATACAGGGTTGGGCAAATGTTCCGGAACGGCTTAATTACAAGCGAACGAAAAGTGATATCGAATCGGGGTTTTGGGCAGTGTATAGGACAAAAATTTTACTATTTGACTGGTATACCATATGTCAGTAATGTCACCAACTGTCAAGCGTCGACGATATTTTTTATTTTTTTAAATGGAACACCCTGTATATTATCAGATATTCTAGATCTTCAATAAATTACAAATATTTTTCATATAGCATACCATATGATTAAATTCAACTGTTTCGGAAATACGGGCAAATGAATGTAGTACATTTTATTTAAACAAAACCAAGGTAATAACTTTAAAACACAATAATATAAAATAATGGTTATTTAATTAAATGTTCAAAATGTCGTCCTTCAGCCACCTGACAGTGTCCAATCCTGTCGGAAAATTCAGAACGCACGTTTTGCAAATGTTCACGAGAAATAACATGCACAGCATCTAAAATTCTGTTTTGAAGATCCTCCAAAGTCTTAGGTTGTGTACGATATACGACAGTCTTGAAATGACCCCAGAGGTAGAAATCTAGAGGTGTTAAATCTGGAGATCTAGGAGGCCATTCAATGGACCCTCTCCTACCTATCCACCTTCCAGGAAAAGTTTGATCTAAATAATTTCTGACATGTATACCAAAATGAGCTGGCGCCCCATCTTGCTGAAACCAAATGTCATTCGCTAGTATTTGATCGTTAACCTGATCATGATATAAATTAATCAAATTTGGTATAATTCTATTTCGAAGCAGATCTAAGTAGTAAATAGATGTCAAGTTTCCATCAAGGAAGAAAGGCCCAATAATATGGTTTCCAATTATACCTGCCCACACATTTAATTTTTGGGGGTGTTGCGTACGGTGCTCAATCATCCAATGGGGATTATGGTCTGACCAGTATCGACAGTTGTGCCTATTGACGAAACCATTAAGACAGAATGTAGCCTCGTCAGAAAATAAAATACGACTTACAAAGTTAGGTTGTAGGTCTATGTAGTCCATTATTTCTTGACAAAATTGCATACGCCTATCAGGATCGTCCTCTGATAGTTCTTGAAGCAAGCTGACTTTATAAGGAAACATTTTATTTTTTTTGAGGATTCTTCTAATTGATTTTTCGCTGTTTTCATGTGCAAGAGCATGCTTTGGAACTGACGTCTGTGGTTCTTCTTGCAGGGCAAGCAAAACATCCAGGGATTTCTCGTCATTTGTAGCAGTTTTCGGACGACCTGTTTTTGGCAAGTTTTTTACCGTACTCGTATGCTCAAAGTTATGGAATATTCTATTAGCAGTTGATTTAGAAATGGGATCTCGAACAGGAAAACTTTGATTGAAAAGGTCGGTTGCTTCTTGAAAAGATCTCCGTCTATCCCCATATCCTATCATCATAAGCAGAGTAATCCGTTCTTGTTCAGTTAGCTGAACCATAGTTTTATCAGTTATATCAGAGGTTTAGTCGATAAATAAAAAACTCGCACAACTCACTTAATACAAATAAATAAAAATTAAATAGGAAATGTGTCAGAGTGACACTTGGGAGTCATGGAAACTAAGACTTTTATTTGGAATGTCATAATAAAAGAAATATGTTGCTTGATTTTTAAACAAAATGTAATATGGGCTTTCTAGATTCATTTGCCCGTATTTCCGAAACAGTTGAATTTAATCATATGGTATGCTATATGAAAAATATTTGTAATTTATTGAAGATCTAGAATATCTGATAATATACAGGGTGTTCCATTTAAAAAAATAAAAAAATATCGTCGACACTTGACAGTTGGTGACATTACTGACATATGGTATACCAGTCAAATAGTAAAATTTTTGTCCTATACATTGCCCAAAACCCCGATTCGATATCACTTTTCGTTCGCTTGTAATTAAGCCGTTCCGGAACATTTGCCCAACCCTGTATATATAATAAACCTAGCACCGCTACACTGATGTAAGTAAAATAAACACTGCACTGCTACTATGTGTGCAGTCAGTAGCTTAATATAAAATTAAATGAATCAACAATATACTTAGGTACTCTGCCTTAAGTATCAATATACAGGGAATAGTACACAATATACCAAAATAAAATTAAAAATTGTGAGGCTGAATGTGGTAGAACAAAAATATATGGGACTATTCCCCGGAGACTAAACCTTAGTGTATATGACTAAACAATTCATACACCACCGTGCCTACATCAGAGGTTGATCAGGCCTGGACTCATCGAGCAGCAACTACAGCAAACGCTCACCATGGAATAATTTTGTTTGAACACAACCCAACACAATGGAGTTCCATCCAACCATATGCAAACTCAAAGTAAAAGAAAAAACCCTCTTCAGTTAAGTAGAGGGTTTCTTTTGAACCTTTCTGGTTCCATTAACGTGTGACGATGGCAAACCATGTATTATGCTGGAGTGAGAATACTGCCCCTGTCGATGGAATATCGGGCACAGTTTAAGTGAAAATGGCTTCTTATTATTCTCCTATAAGGTGCAACTTAACAACAATCTGACCCGGAAATATCTTGAACATCTCAAACCATCGGGGCCCAAATCTCGTCGCAAAAAAAAAACCGGTGCTAATCCCTCATTAGGGCACTAAATATTTCACATCAAACTTAGTATAACATACCGATAATTTAAAAATTAAGAAACCATTACACTTTCGAGACGTTGACCACACGGCCTTTCAGTCTAGTCTGCCCACCGGTCAAGCGCGGCAGCACCATCGCTCCTTCTTAGAAAAGATTCACTACATAGTTGCCGAATGACGTAAATCAGGAAGAAAACCCATAAATGTCCAAATCAGTTAGGCAACCCACCATACTTAGCTATTACACTTTCAAAAGAGGTATTTCCGACTGGTATGCTCTGAGTGTACCAATAATCTACCAATGACCCATTACAATGCTACCGAACTGAGTTCGACCAAAACACAAAATATCTCTATTTTTCTCAAGAGCCATGTGGTCTCATAATTCTCAGTACAATCGCAACAGGAAACCGGGCAACACTGTCGACTGTTAGAGACATCTACCACCACAGTAGCTAAACCCACTCTACGTCACGCAGAAACGTAGGAATCTCCCTACAATATCTTTGTCAACGACACCAAGTACAACTGGATTCCATACTAGACATTTATATGGGTCTAAGCAGGTGTAGCACCTACTCCTATGAACTGCTCCTTCATTTCTGTAACCACTATTAGCATTTCCTTGAGTTCGAACAACTGTCATACTTACATAGAATACATAGAATCCCAATATTTTACCAAAAATGCAAAATAACAAGGATTCAAAAATACATAGCCGGGAAGATGGTCAAAGTAAGTAAATCGAGTTAAAATATAGCCAGGAAGATATTTAAGGGAATAATAACGAAAACCTAACCCAAGATGTACAGAATGCCAAGCAACATCTGCACTACTTACTTAAAACTCCAGGACAACCTATAAGCCATATCAATAGCAATTCAGCTGGTAGTTTTACAGCCAAGTAATACGAATAAATAAATACTATAACCACTCTAAAATCATAAAATTAAGGAACCCTATGCATACAAAATGCAGTCAGAATTATTAATTAGATGCTCAGGAACCTATACATACACTGAGTTTGACAATGAAAGTTATCTAAATAAATATATCCTTTTTAATTTACATATTATTGCAAGTAAGTATTAACACTTAAATTGAGGCAAGAATGAGCTTTACTTATTATATTTATAGTAATAATTTTTATGCAAAATGGCTGAGTGTTCCTAAAGTAAAATTTATACGTTACAATACCCGAACTCGTAAAATAAGCCTCGTTCGACCATACCACCCTGCTTTCAAAATTTGCGTTCTCCTGCAACATTTGTAGGTACCAGTTGCAAAAAACTATCCTACGTTCTGGGTCACCGGGATGCAAATGTTGAGCGAGATGGTATTTGTATGGTTGTATGGTTTAAATTTATATTTGTTTAGTATTAAGTGCGCTCTTGATTTTTTATTCCCAACTTCATTAAAAACCTTTCTGTATGATATGGATGGTTGTACCGGGACAGAAGCCAAAACATTTATTCCTTCTTCTTCTTCGTTTTCGTTGTAAAAATTAGACCTTGGTTTTTTTAAATGATTGATGCTGATATTGGCTTGGATTTTTTGAAATATTCTTTATCAGATTGTGGTCTTTCTGGATATCTACGGAAAATTTAAATATGTAACAAAAAGCTGATATAATAGATAAAAATAATGATTAAAACTATTTTATTTTTATTATGAATATTAATGGTACCTAACAAATGATATTAAAATACAGCTCCGAGGCTGCGTCAGCGTCTACATTAGCTTGGATAAAACAAACAAACATATCCTGTTTTTCATAATTTCCATATTTATTATTTTGTGCCATGTTGAACACAGAAATAAAAAATAAACTTACAAAATCAAACAAATACCAGTAATATTTAAGAACAATCCGTAATGGCGCCTGTACAGAATTTGGTTTTCTGTCATGGTTATCCGTGATTGACCATGGCATATCCTTGAATACGAAAAGTATTCTAGTTCTTCTTAAAAGAAATAAATGTAGACCATTGTATATTTTTAAAAAGCTCTGAAAGAGGGGGATAAGGAAAAAAATAATATACACGGTGATTCAATAAAAACTCCCAGGCCAATTATTTCGAAAACTATAAGTGACATGTAAATTCTGTAAACGACAGTTTTTAGCCTCTATGATTGGCTTCACAACTGTGTAAAAAAATGTGTTTAAATAATACAAGATGTAGGTGGCGCCATGGTGCAAAGAATTTTTTCGATGACAGGAACTTTTAAATATTGTGGTTCTTAAAGATAATTAATTTTGAATCAAATTATGTCACATAAAAATTTTTGATAAATCCAACATGAACGGAGATATTTGGGGTTAAGTTTTTATTAAAATAATTTTAAGTAGTAATTTAATTATAAATATTTTTAATATCCTTTAGCAGATTTTAATTTAATTTTGATAATGATAATTTTAGTGATAAAACGCTCGTGTAGCGCTGAATTATTACGTCCAGTGACGTCTCAGGGGGCGCCTTAACAAATAATATTGGCAAGAAATAAGACGCCACTGAGTTTTTGGTAATTTTTATATTTTTTTCGGATTAAGCAACTAAAAATATCCTTTTTATCCGATTGTGTCAAAAAATGACGTTTTATAGATCAGATATTTGGACGAAAAGGTAACCTTTTCAATAAGGTATTGATTATTGCGCTGGTAGCTAGGCAACCTTTGTCGTCCTAGTCCGAAAAACATTTTGTCGGACGCTAAAATATTTTCAACACTTTATTTTATTAAATTATTTACAATATTTATATTAAATGTACAATTAGAACAATTTTGAACAAGAACGGGGTGATGTAAATTTGATTTTGAGGATGTGTTATTATTTTTGGTCTCCGTTATGATATTATTCTCCAATGTTGAACTCGATTGGGAGACGGATTGCGACACCTGAGTCGAGACTGACTGCAGGTCAGATTGTGGAATGTTGAATATTTTCTTGGTCAGCTCTAACTTATTACTTAAGGAATCATCTATGTAGCCCTCGGCTACTCCCGAAGACTTCCAGCCTCCATGCCGTTTTAGAGATGTTATGTCTGCTCCCGCATCTACAAGTAATGTGGCCGATATTCTTCTGAAACAATGTCCCGTGAATTCCTTGGCATTCGGCAGTTTTAAGTAAGATGCTATTTCCTGAGGTATAGAGCCAAATTTGTGTATACCGACAACTTGCTTATGGCATTTTCCATTGCGATAAGACACAAAAAATCGCCCATCACTCATATTTGTTGGACGTAAAGCCAGATAATTTCTATAATACTTTAGATATTCTCCAGTCACCGTAAATGATCTCGGTTTGTTTGTTTTATTATAGGGAATTTTTATTAACAAAGCCGTTCCCAAATCTTGTATGTCATCAATTTTCATATGAGCCAGTTCTTCTCGACGACATGCGCCCGCGATTCCAAAAATAAAAGCAACCTGTAATTAAGAAAATTGTTAGTCAGAAATTTAAAATACTATTATATAGTTACATTTACCTTCAATATTAAGTATTTGTCATCTGGAGCATGGCAAAGGAATTTGTGAACCTCTTCTCTAGTTAGGATCCTTGATTTCTTTGGACAATATCCAACACTTTTTTGTTTCAACAATGCTCGTAATCTCATGTATTTAGATATATCAATATTCTGTTTTACATTTACCACTGCACGTGGCATAGAATACTGCGACCACAGAGTAGATGACTTCATAGTTTTCGATAATTCCGCCATATAGACCAAGAAGACGTTTTCGGAGAACGACTGTATATTTTTTTCTTGCCGGTAATCCATAAATTTTTTATAAGCTCTTTCATATATTTCCTTAGATTTTTGTGGCAACAAATGTAACATTACTTCCTTGGCAGTTTCTTGAATGTCAGGTGGTGTACCTTCTATAAGATCATCGTCTATTTCCATTTTTAATTGTGTTTTTCAGGTTTTAAAACTAGCAGAACACGAAAGATTAGTTAAAACTATCGCCTGATTGATAAAACGTCAGTTGATAATATTAATTTAATTATTTGTTAGATCCATGGATACGCATATTACAGGTTTCATTGTTCAAACATTCAAGGGACAAAAAATTACAATGCAAGATGAAATATATTGGTTTTCTTAATTTTTACATTATTTTATAATCCGAGCAAAAACACAATCGGATAAAAAATAACGTATGTTATACGGACGAAAAATGTATTTCGGACTATGCAGGTTACTGGCCTCGGCTTTGCCTCGTCCAGTAATCTCCCGCAATACGTCCGAAATACTGCATTTTTCGTCCTTGTAACATAATATACTATTTATTGTCTGTTAAATAATTGTTTTCATATCTTGCTTCGTTTTCGAGAAATAAAAATGCATATCTCTGGAAAACAAAAATCATTAAATAATTAACATTATTAACACTCAGTGTCAGTGTCAGAATTTGCAATTTCTACATTTTTAAAATAAAAATGGATCACCATACAAATCAAGACAAATTGAACATGGTTTTAGTTTATGGAGAATGCCATCAAAATGCTTCAAAAGCTGTGCGCTGCTATCGAGCTCGTTTTCCAGATAGACCAACGCCCGATCGCAAATCTTTTGTAGCTTTATGTATCAACTTAGCTACATATGGTGGGTCTAGCATATTTCGCCGCGGCCATTTCGCCGCCGCCCGTTCGCCGCGGCCCTTTCGTCGCCAATTAAATGATAGGTATTAAATTATTTAAACAATGGGTGTAAAAAGGGACTAAATCGGTAAAGTCAAAATCGGGTAAGTCATAATAGGGAAAAGTCTATCTAAAACTAACAGAAATGGAGACATGGTAAATATCGTGATATCACAACAAAAACGGTAAATAAATCATCAGTAGGATCTAGCCTACAAAAAAAAATAGAAAATGCAGATTAAAGGAATTAATGCCAAGGGAAATTACTCTGGAATTTCCAGACAAAACACTGTACAATATATAAGAATTTTAAGATTGGTGAAGGAGTTTCACGCAAGAGATATGCTAGACTTCTTGAGGTGAATTGCACAAAATTTCGAAAAAAAATCAATAAAATGTTATTATGTTATGATGTTAAATGTTTCTAAATAATAAATAAAGAAAAAAAAATATATGTAAATTTGTTTAAATTTCATAACTATCATTTTATTATTTGGCGGCGAAATGGCCTCGGCGAAATGATCCTCGCGGCGAAATGTCCCTTCCCCACATATGGTAGCTTTAAAAAGGGAAAGTTCCAAGAAGGACGTGGGTTACGAATGGCGAAAATGTAGCTATAGTCCTACAAACAGTAGAAAATAGCCCACAAACGTCATTACAAAATTTAAAAGATGAAACTAATATTACAGTAAGTTCGTGTCGCAGAATCCTAAAAGGAAATGGGTTTTTTCCATACAAGATTCATTTAGTGCATCATCTACAAGCAGAAGATTACCAGCGCAGATTAAACTTTTTGGCACATTTTCATATTCTTTTTAAGATAATCCAAATTTATTAAACCAAATTATGTGGAGTGACGAATCCCAGTTTCACAATTAATGGAGTAATTAACAGACATAATTGTCGCTACTGGTCCCGGGAAAATCCTAACTGGATGCGACAGACTAAATTTCAAACACGAATTGGGGTAAATGTGTGGTGTGGTATTGTAAATGGTTACTTAATCGGGCCCTATTTGTACCATGAATATTTAACTTCAGTTCGTTATTTACAATTTCTGCAAAACGATCTCCCTTTGCTGTTACAAAATGTAGGAATTGACGTAAATACTATGTGGTTTCATCAAGACGGCGCCCCAGCACACAATAGCAATATCGTTATGAATCATCTAAATGTGACGTTGACAGGAAAAGTGATCAACACAAATGGGGATCTTAGATGGCCAGCAAGGTCCACTGATCTCACCCCGATGGACTTTTATTTATGGGGCTACTTACAAAATGAAATCTACAAGGAACCAATAGAAGACATGGCTGACCTGTACAACAAAATTTATGCTACTATAGCCGCTATTAATCGAAATACACTATTGAGAGTTTGCAGAACCGAATTATTATATCGATTTGTTATGTGTGTGTATGAAAACGGCAATAATTTTAAACACCTCATTCGACCCCATTAGTTAGTTTTTGGTATTGTTCTAATTCTCAATAATAATTTTGTATAATTTCCCATCAGTTTTTTCATAAAATTTAAAACGTCTTTTAATTTTATTTTATTATGCTTTAATGTTTTAACTTTGCTTTTAAACAACCAAAAATACAACGTATTGATAATTGAAGACCTTGGGGCAACAAGGATATAAGCCACATGTTCTTAAAAAATCATATTCCTGCATTTTAGGAATGTAGATATCTTTCTTTAAGTGCAGACATGAGTTTTAGCTAATTCGCCCAAAGATGGCGCCACAATCGCAACAAGCCGTTTTTAACTCTTTAGAGTTTATGTGAATATTTGAAGCAACAACGATACAAGCCACAGCAAAAACAACATTGCCGACAAGAGAGAACGTGTAGGCAAACGTAAATCGGAGTATTTTTATTTTTCTAGCGACGAATCCGATGAGGATTTTGATTCAGACGACAGTTTAAATGATAAGGACTACGTGGAGAGTGAAAGTGATAGGAGTTCTTCATGTGACGACTGTGAAATAGTAAGTAAAAAAAATTGGTGGCTTGTACCCTTTTTAACCAAAAAAGTGTGGCTTATATTTTGCTATTTAGTTTTGTTGTATTTTCAAGTTTTGGATTGTTTTAATATTTTGAAAATATTGTCGAATGTTTAAAATTTTGAAAGAAATCATTGAGATACACAATGTAATATAATTCCATTTTTTTGTTTCAGGAAACGAACCATGCCCAGGCGCAATGTTCGACCGTAAATACAGAAAATCCAGTTCCAGATGAATATGCGATTAACCAAACTCCTTCAACTTCAAGAGGGCCATTACCGACCCCAGAGAAAAATACTTTATTTCAGGAAACGAACCATGCCCAGGCGCAATGTTCAACCGTTAATACAGAAAATCCAGTTCCTGATGAACATGCGATTAATCAAACTCCTTCAACTTTAAGAGGGCCATTACCGACCCCAGAGAAAAATACTCCTTTAAGATGGAGACAAACAAATTTGAATGGAAGGCTAAAGAATAAAAGAAAAATTAAAAGAAATCTTGGACATTCCTACAATAGTTCACGAGGGCACGAAGTCGAAGCACGAGAGATAGGACAACCATGTAATGATTTTGCTATAATCGAGAAGTATAAGAGACATTATTTGAAGTCAGTTTACGTTCCCGAGGACTGGTACAAGGCGGTTCAAAACTGTAAGAGAACCAATCCCGTCAAAGTTGTTCAGATAAAGCAAAAAGATATTCTATGCTTCAAAGATTTGCAGTCTCAAGTTACAAAAAAGACTTTAACCAATGAGAAAGAAAACCTAAGTTTCAGTAAAATATGTTGCGTAAAGTTTGATAGTCTATATCCCAATGAAATGTTAATAAAACATTGCTTTAATGAAGAGTTCAAACCGTGCAACATCGGAAAGAGAGGTAAAAGAAACGCAGTATCCCTTACCTTGCAGGATTTGAAACAAAAATATAAGGAGCCAATTCCATTAAATCCCAAAAAACTAGCAAATCTTGCCAAACTTCTGCCCTATATTCCCCCGGTGTATTTGGCATTCTACAATGAAATTGGCGCAAGTCAACAAGAATGTTCACTGGATAACAATGTAGAGGTAGAGGAAATGGATAACTTTAGTGACTTTAGTGATATAGACTAAATTTAGTTTATTTGGTCAAGAGTTTAGGCTTAATTTCTTGTATTTGTTTCTAGTATTTTGTTACTAACGAATGTTACCAATAAGTTTTTTTTTTTTATTTTAATTTTAATGTCAAATTTCTCGTTCCATAAAAAGAATAATATTATTTGTTCAATGAGTGGTTTTATTTTACAGAAACCAACCTTTTATTTTTTGAGTTACACTAAAACCGACCAATAATACGAAAAAAAATACGCTGAGATATATACTAATTTACCAAAACACAATAGTTTTTTTTTGGGGAAAAAGGGTGCAAGCCAACTTTTTTCAAAATTTTTTAATTTATAAAAAAATCTATTGGGTTTTTACTAAAACTTTCTTCCCATCTCGATTTTTATATATGCCTTATATCTCAATCCCGACTTTTTTTTTTTCAAAAGTAAAATATCTAGATTTCAGGATTTGAACAAAATCTTAAAAGTAATTTTTCTCAAAAGTTTGATCGCGTGGCTTATATCCTTGTTGCCCCAAGGTCTTCAATTTATGGTTTTGTTTCTTAATGCATATGCAATAAAATTGTGTTTATTTTTATTTCTCGAAAACGAAGCAAGATATGAAAACAATTTAACAGACAATAAAAGGATATTTTTAGTTGCTTAATCCAAAAAAAAAAAAATATAAAATTACCAAAAACTCAGTGGCGTCTTTTTTGCCAATATTATTTGTTAAGGCGTCCCCTCTGAGACGTCACTGGGCCTAATAATTCAGCGCTACACGAGCGTTTAATCACTAAAATTATCATTACCAAAATTAAATTAAAATCTGCTAAAGGATATTAAAAATATTTATAATTAAAATACTCGTTAAAATTATTTTAATAAAAAACGTATCCCCAAATATCTCCGTTCATCTTGGATTTATCAAAAATTTTTATGAGACATAATTTAATCAAAAATTAATTATCTTTAAGAACCATAACATTTAAAAGTTCCTGTCATCGAAAAAATTCTTTGCACCATGGCGCTACCTACATCTTGTATTATTTAAACACATTTTTTACACAGTTGTGAAGCCAATCATAAAGGCTAAAAACTGGCGTTTACAGAATTTAAATGTCACTTATAGTTTTCGAAATAATTGCCTGGGAGTTTTTATTGAAATACCTTGTATATGGTGTCCCATTTAAAAAGCACAAGTTTGGGTCGTAGCTCGAAAACAAAACTTTTTAGGAAAAAACTAAATACACCACTGAATTCTACAGAGAAAAACTATATCATAACACATTTTTACTTTACTGATAAGTTATCAAATACCTAATCGAGATATAGGGGAGCGTCAAAAATGACAAATCTTTAAAATCGCCCTCCTGTATGTCAGAAACTGAGAGAACTATGAAAATTTCGTTTGCGGCAATGAAAGTTTCATAAAATAATAGAACAGTAAGCTGCAAACCCCATCTTGGTATATTTTATAATAAGGGAGCTGGTATATGAAAACACACGAAAACTGGACACCCTGTACACGCCTCACGTGACCGCCAAACCATTAGGTATAATTGATTGAAGTTTTTTAATGTTGTGAAGAACGTCGACCTTCAGAACCCTATTGTTTTTGACAGCGAGAAAGCGGATCAAAATGTAGTTTAGACAGTTAGATAGTGCATCTCAAATATTTCTTCTCCTACAATACATCTTTCTAAGCCTAAAAAATTTAGAAGTTGTAGATTTTCGAGAAAAACTAAAAATCGCAAATTTTTTAACGTGGGTTTTATTTGTTTTTAGGTTAAAAAAAATTTTGCTTGAAATTTTGAGTTCTTCATAGGACAGCGTTAATCAGATTCTGTAAAACGTATATTTGGCATTTTGGAACTTTGGAATTTTCTATATACAGTGATGGACTAAAAAACTCATAGATGATATTCGAATATTGAATAATTTAAAAAATCAAGTAATAAATAAAGTGAGTATTCGAATACTTAAATTTCAGAAATTCCGAGCACTAATATAGACCATTCAACGTATTTATAAATAATTCAAAAAGTACTCATTAAAGTTTTGTAAAATCTTAAGTAATTATTATTTAGGTTCCCTATTTCTTTTACCAAGATGGAACATACATACCCACCTTTTTCCAAAAAGTATCTCAAAAGAATATAAATTTAAAATAAAATGAGCAATTTAATTTCTCTCTTATCTGCTGTCGCTTTTGGTCGTTTTCTTGTCAAGACGAGCCCGACATAAAATTATACTTTTAAATTTGAGCGGCTGTAAAACTTGTAAAACTTTATAGTTTATTGCAAATGAAACAAACTTACCTGGAATACTCAAAAATATTTTCATGCTTGAAACAAATTTTTATCCAAATTAGACTCTAAAAAATAATTGTTAAAGCACTTGTTATTTGCAAAACATACATATTTATGTACCTGAAATATGTATGTATGCACCCATATACAGGGTGTCCAGTTTTCTATGGTTTTGAAGGGTATCTCCGTTATTGGTAAAGATAGAAGGATACGGTTTTCGCAGCCCTGTTCTACTTTTTTGTAAAACAAAAAAAGCCGGTTAGGTTACCTTGTAGCTTATCAAAGAGAAAACAAATGTTCTTTTTGTATTTTCTTACATAGAATCTGATGACGTACTCAGATTTTTTCTATATTCAATAATATCAGAGAAAAATGACAAACGCCTATATGTTTTTTAATATTATAATTTAACAAGCTTCTCAGAAATATATAATACCTTATTTTTGTTTATAATATTAAGCACAAAAAAAACGTTTTATTAAAAAAATATACGTTTCGTGTTAGTATGCCATAATGGGTATTTAAGAAAACTATAACTGGTATAATAACTACTGAAATATAATAGAAGAATATATTTTGGACTCCTGAATCTAATTAGCAGTTATATTTCAGTAAAAATAATAACAATGCATAAATCGAGTTTTGTTTTACTACGTAAAACATTAGGAACAAACGCTGAAAGTTATAGAACTTTCTCATAAATATTGCTCAAATTGTTCTCCATTAAGCCTTAGACATGTTTCACATAAATTTCTTATTCGCTTTAGTGAATTTAAAATAATAAAAGGCCGCGTATGTAACCCCCTAAATGCTCTTTCAGTGGCATT
Source organism: Polydrusus tereticollis (assembly GCA_963920685.1). Classification (NCBI taxonomy): domain Eukaryota; kingdom Metazoa; phylum Arthropoda; class Insecta; order Coleoptera; family Curculionidae; genus Polydrusus; species Polydrusus tereticollis. Next base: position 92,523,686 of record OY987331.1, read on the forward strand.
TCTTAAATCTGCAATTGTTTGGTATTGAGTAGAATAAATTTTATTTTCAAGGTATCCCCACAAGAAGAAATCCAAAACCCATAAGTCGGGTGACCTTGGTGGCCATCTTACAGGTCCATTAGTTCCAATCCAGTGGCCTGGGAAACTATTGTTTAAGTAGGCCCTGATAATTAGTGCTTTGTGAGCGGGTGCTCCATCTTGTTGCAGATGCGAGTTATAGAGACCCGCTAAGAGCACGTCTTCTTTTATTTCCGGACAACGTTTTCCAAATATTCAAATATATTATAAATTATTTTGCTCCCTAGTATAAGACATGAAACGTTAAAGCCAAACCTGCCTTGCCGTTCAAGTGGAAATATTACATGCTGATTTTCCTGAGACCAAAACCTCGTATTGAGCCTCATCGAACTATATAACGGTTCTTTCAAAATTATTTTCCCTGTTGATATTTTGCAGATACCAATGCAGAAAATCTAAAATAATTGTAGTAGATTTATTTATGGTCTAAAAAAATATGGTCACATATCCGAAAGAATAAATCATATAAATTGGTTAAATATATCTACTTGTACCAATTCCTCTTACTAGTATTTATCTACAATCTCCAGGTTGGTTTTTAGAAATTAACTTTATAATATTCCTATTAGGTTGAACACACTTAACATGCCCCAACGTACTACACGTCTTTTTCAACGATGCTTCACCTATAAAGCTAGGTCGCATTTTAATAATTTCTGTTAACTCTTTGCCTATCCCTCAGCTTCCATCTTTCGTAAGCTGTTTTACCGAGCGAACAGATAATAAATGGATAACCTTACCATAATCATACTATAGCCTCTGTATCTTAGGGTAGTTATTCATTACTCTTGTCTCAGTGTCTTTAATAGTGAGTTCCTCTTTATCATTCGGTTGGTGGTGTTAATAATTATTGATTAACGATCTATGCAACCAAGCGTGATTGGTGTAACCATTGCAGACTGTAGGATGAAAAGAATCTCCACCAATGTCAAATAGTCTGAAGAACGTATGTATACGCTATCAAGTTATTGAGTAATGGCTTTGCCAGGGTTAATGTTGAGAAGCTGAGATTGTCCAGCTAGACTCCTTTTAAAGACTTTCGGTTGATTAACTTAATACTTTATTAATTCTATTCTCCTAAATTCTTGATAAAGTATTTTAATATTATATTACTATTATTATTATTATCTTTTATTGCAAACTTCGCTTATAGCGAACCGCTTTAGTTCGTCCATTGGGTTATAAGTGGGCAGTACTGTACTTATATTATATAAAACCATCTTAAAGCCGGTTTGGACCCACGGAATTTAACAATGGGGAACTGCATCGGTCTCTTATAGTGAGATCCTTAAAATATTGCCGTCAAAAGTCCTTAGGATGATCACAGGTGCTTCAATAAGAAGATTGAAGAAAATCATCCCATGTTAAACCGTATTTAAATCCAGACTTCTCCCGCAGTCAAATTTGAATTCTGAAATCAAAATATAATTTAGTGAACAACGTATTCCTAGCACTTGTTTTCTTATACCAAAACAAATAATTTACTAATTGTAACTAATATTATAGATTAGAAATAAAGTTGGGTAGTTCAAATAAAAATATTTATTTTATTCTTACGAAAATTTTGAAGTGCGGAAGGGGTTGGGGTCAAATCTTGTTAGCAGAATATGCTCGTTACTATAGTTTGGAATTACGGAATTAAGCCAGCTAGGTCTTGCTCTATCCAATAAATGCGTTTTTATACCTTATTAATTGTGAATTGGTTTTTCTTTAACTGAATTTGGGTAATTTGGTGCCTGTGATTTTAAATCTGTTTTTTGTATCACGTAAGGTTTTTTATCAAAAGAAAATCTACATACACCATAATGTATATACAGGGTGTTTCTTAATAATATTAAAGAAGGTTATTTTTGGGTCGATTTTGAGAAAGAAACTTCCTATGAACATATTATGTTCTAAAAGCCTGTTGAACTACCCAAGAAGCAAATTGTGCTTGAATTCTGACACATTTTCTTTTTGTCCAAATTATGTCGACACTTGGAAAAATGTTTATAATTTGGACACACTTGGGTCGACGCTAAGTCGACTCAATGTTTTCCAATTTTTCGTTTACAATATGTTTCCATTTCGTCACAAAAATGAGTTGATTGGACCCAATAATTTGCATATGGCTATATTTTAAACGCATAATTTCTAGTGTGTGCCTTAAATGTGTTTGATCACCAGATATATGTTTAAAATGAGGTATGGGCGGCACAGTAAATAAATAGATAGCCACTAGCTTAAGTGGGTAAACGTGTACATCTGTACAAATCTATACAAAAAAACGACTTTACGCTATCCACAAAGGAAAGCGATAAGTGGTTTCTAGCGCAGCAGAATGAAATATATCAAATGAAAATTTTAAACAATATGTATTTATTAAATTAAATTCAAGTATCACCTTCCGCACTAGTTAGGTAAATAACTACATACACAACAAAATAAGTAGGTAAGTATAGAGTATAGATAGATAATATCAGACACTGGTTAAATACACAAATATTTGCTTACTCAACTTCTGCATCTGTATCGGATAGGCTGGCATATAATGGACAATATTTCTTAGCAGTAATAAGGCTCTCGATATCGGCCTCCTTAAAACTACCATGGCATTTTTATCCAGTCAATATATGGTACAGAATTTAGATTTTTTATAAGCTTGTCTCTCGCTTTACAATTGTTTGGCGGCCAATGTAAAATTCCATCATGTTCCCAGGCCGTTGGTACAATTGTTAATTGAACCTTATTGTTCTAGACCGTCTTAACAATTTTAAAAGCCATACTTCTTACTAATTCACAAAAAATCACTCAACTTTCACAAAAAATACACTCGTACAATATCAACGCAGCTTCCGGCTTCCAAACTATAAATTTGAGGTTAGAAAACAGTAGGTATGTGTCCAAATCGAGGCCAAGTAGAAACATTTCGATACCCACAGGAAACATTTTAGGCAAATATGTTTCTAATATAGTGCGGTTCTAAATTAGGCCAATTTTGGCAACAGTATCGGCTCAGGGGCCTTGTATGTTTCCAAAATATAACTGTATGGCCGTATGGGCATATTTTAGTCAAATATACCACCGCATTTCGGAAACATGTGCCTAAATTATGTCTATGGCTGAACCTTGACTTTTTTGTGTTTCTTTAGGCATTTTTTGATAAATTTTGTTCAATTAAAAAAATTTAATATCTTATTAACACTTGACATTGGCATTATGGAAATTGTAGTAAGCATGGCGGCACGATGTATATCCAAAATATTTTAAGTGAATAACAATTTATTATGTTTATAACACGACACAATGAACACCCAAATAATATTTTCGAAACAATTTGGAACGACAGGTGTGTGTTTGGAAACCATCAACATATCGGGAATTAAATGCGCACATTTTGGACAAACTTAAGATGTTTTCAAGAAACATAATGGTAACAAATTATAACAAATTGGAAACAATATAGAAACAGGTTGGACACAATAAAGATTCATTTTAGATAGATATTGGGAGCATATTATTATGTTAGGCAAAAACAAAATACATCTCAGACTCAGGTTTTGGTAAATTTTGGACTCATTTTAATACACACTTTTCTCACCATTTTGGTCTCATTTTCCGCACATATCGCTTCAAAAGTCGACATTGCGGCTTAAAAATGTGTCGTGTCCATAAACATGAGTCGACGTAGTGTCGACACATTGTCCACAATGAGTCGTTAATTGCTCCTTGGGTACAGGGTGCTAAAGTTTTAAGAAAAAAACTTTTTTTTAAATAACGTGGTACGCATCTGTTATGCATTAAAAGGCATTTTCTGCTGTACAACTTGATTTTTTATTCTTGCCAGTGGCGTTCGTGCTGGATTTGCACCGAATAATTTTAAGGAGTGTGAAGAAAGTGATACGGCACTGCTTTTTCTTAAAGTAAAAATTATTTTTAAAATCCTCATTCCTTTCTGAGCAAATCTGGTCTCTTCATTTTGTTTCGTTTGAAGTATGGGTTTCGAAAAAAAAAAATAAAATTCATTAATTTGCACGTTGTTATGAAATTGGGTATTATCAGGGATTAAAAACGTATCTAGTAGGTAAGAAGCAGATTTTGGTTTTTAAACATAAACAGTTTTGACAGTTGTCCACTAAGTCTAGTTGTTACGTGGTTAAGTCATTAAAATTAATACTATTATTAAAAAAAACATGGTCTATTTCACGAATGGTAAGGCACTGGAAGCCAGGCAATGGTACGAGAACCGCTTTCCAAATAAAAATATTCCGGATGCATGAACATTTTCAAACATCCATAGAAGGTTGTGAGAACAGGGAAGTTTTGAACCAGACAATCATCTAAAAGGAGTACAACGTACTGTAAAGGCATTAGAAATTGAGGTAGCGGTTTTGAATTCAGTCGACGATGATCCCGAATCAAGTACACGAGAAATTGGAAACAATTTGAATATCTCACATATTCTTGTGTCAGAAATTATCAATGACTTTTATTATATCCCTACCATATCCAACGTGTGCAGGCTCTACTCCCACGCGACTTTCCATTACGTATGAGCTTTTGCCAATGGTTTTTTCTAAAAGGAATTGAAAATCCATTATATGATAATGAAATTTTAGGAGCAGTTTTCCTTTAACCTGTGGGCTGGAATATACGGTGATTATTTAATTGGACCCTATTTTCTTCAGAAGAGGTTGATTGGGTTACTTCAGGTTAGCTGGTAATTATACCGGCAGTTTCTCGAAGAAGAATTGCCAGCTTTGATGGAAGATATTTCCATTTTAGTAAGAAATCGACTGCGGTTTAAGCACGACGGGGTGCCAGCGCACTTTAAAATGTTTCGGTGCAAATTCCGCACGAACGCCGCTGGCAAGAATAAAAAAGCATGTTGTACAACAGAAAATGCCTTTTGATGCATAGAAGTTGCGAACTACGTTTCACCGAAATATATAGGGTCATACCAGGGATATATGTTTTCAAGGCGTTACGAAGCGGAGAAAAGGGATGTTCTGCATGGTGAAAGAGCTACTCCTCCGATAAGTACTCTAGTTAAAGACAAAAAAAGGACGACCGGCAATATACACGAACCTTTCAAAAGTCTTAGTGTAACACACATAAGTGGATTTGCGGAAACCATTGTAAACAATGTTTATATTATTGGCCGTTTTTGGCTTTGTTTGGTTTTTCTTTTACGATATATACCTACTAGCAACGAAGACTCGCAGCCCTAGCTATTAATAGTTCTCGTCGATAAGATACAAAATCTACTATTGTTTTTCACAGTATACTATAATTCACTATCGAAACATAGGTGGGCGGTAATATTTATTTTCTGACATCATGGTCTACAGATGATGGAAACATTATTACGAATCGGTGCACCAAACCTACCAGATCAGGGAAAATATATAAAAATTTTAATCCAGTCATCCTAATTTGGAAACTACCCCTAACTTACTTTTTAGATATTGTACCTTGTCTCATGAAACTTTCCACTTGGATTATGTGGCAAAGACGAAATACCTCTCTTAAATAGTACTAAAACTAGATATGCAGGGTGTTTCCTAACCTCTCTGAAAAAATGAAGGAGGTAAATCCTCACCTTATTTTAAGATGAAAATGTGGTTTTTTTTTTTTTCGAAATACAGGGCGTTAAAAAAAATTAATAAAGCAATAATAATAATTTTAATACCTGATTTTAAAACTTTTAATAATGAACTCACATGAACAAAAGTCTAATAAATTGCTGAAAATATCCTCCATGAGCCAGTAAACACCCATGTACACGACGTGCTAAATTGTCTCTTACGTGCTGGAGAATTTCGGGACTGGCGCGAATCGTATTTATTAAAACCATCAATAATACGCAGTCGAAGTTCTTCTTCGGTTTCAATAGGAATAGTATAAACGAGTTGTTTAAGGTGGCCCCAGAGATAAAAATCCAATGGATTCAGATCCGGCGAACGGGGTGGCAATGGGTGAGGTCCTCCTCTATACTATAGATACTCCATACTGTTTTGTAACTCACATTCAACTCGTTCCCGATTTTCCTCGTACTAGAGCCTGGAGATTCTTCCACCATGTTTAAGACCTCTTCCTTGAGTTGTACGGTTCTAACTGTAAGTGGTCGGCCGCCTATTTTGCTTTTTGTAAAGCTACCTGTTTCCTCTAACCTGAGGTGCAATCTCGTAAATGTTTCCGAACAAGGTACTCGTCTATTAGGAAAACGTTCTGCATATAAACATCTCGCCTCTAGCGCATTTCTATTTGCCAAACCGTACATAAAATGAATTTTAGCCATTTCTTGATTGGTAATGAAAAGTATGTAATGTAGTACAAATAAATTCAAAAATAATTCAAAAAGATATTATTTGAAAGATGTTAAACAGGAGACAAATGTAACGGAGAAAACAAATGTGGTTGCCATGGAACGAAGCAAATCCTACTCGTATCATTTGATGCAACATAATGATAAAAATACGAAAAATAACTAAAAAATTAAGGTACTCTTTTACCCAGATCCCCGCCAATGAACTAATTGTAAAATTTAAAATTGACCCAAACTAAAGTGCTCTAATCCCTTATGTTTAACAAATATCATTAGAATATCGTTGGGCATTAATTAATAAAATGAAAAAAAAAATACAAATTTTTTTTAACACCCTGTATTTCGAAAACGAAGCGACATGCGAAAAACTTTTATACCACATTTTCGTCTTAAAATAGGGCGAGGATTCACCTCCTTTGTTTTAGAGAGGTTAGGAAACACCCTGTATAAATAACACAAAACCTAATGGGCATAGGTCAATTTGCTCAAATATAGAATGTTGCTTTGAATTTCTTTTCATCCCCTCATTATCCTATAAAGTTTAAAATTGTTTAAAGGACACTGGTTGCCAGTTGGCTTTTTACAATGTTAAAATAGTCCATAACGTTCGTACTAGGCAGAAAGATAGATTGCCTAGGGATTTTGAATCGGATGTAATTTATGGGGCTCCATGTACCCAGTGTGTAAATACCTTTTATATAGGTCAAACAAGACAATATTTGAAAAAACGACTAAAACAATATAATTTTAATCTTAATAAAGCTGATAAGTTCAGTCACGATTATCGAGCCACAGGTCATAACTTTGATTTTGCCAAAACTCTAATTTTTGATTCAGAAGAGAATTATGGGGAAATATTAATCTGAACGACTCACTAAGTTTTAGAACAGATACTAACAATCTTGGTGACTGCTACTCAGCAGTTTTAAATAAATATAAAACCTGCTTTCAGGGTAGTCGGGATAGAAAAATATCTGATTGATTGAAAAAAGATCTATCAATTGTTCTTCGTATTGCAGCGATAGGTCGGTAGGTGTACTTTCAAATGGATTTATTACTTAATTCCAGTCAACCAACTTAATGTCTTCTTTAAATTTGGTAAATTACACCCCACTGTCAAGATAAATTCAAGAAACACCTCAAAGAAATTTTCTTTAATTTGTTGTTCCATATTTGTATGTTCTTATAAAAAGCATTGTCCTTTCACTAAAATCAAATATATTTGTATTATTTCCCTGAAGTTAAAGATAAAGTGAGTTAAGTTTTTCGTATATGTCCACTAAATGGGACAGCCTCATTAGAAATAACTAATAAAGAATTCTTCCGCACGAGTATGACGATCCCCGCTCAAGAATATGGCAATTTCATTTCTCAGCTTGTAGACGTTGAAGAATCCAACAGTAACTGGTCTGGTCGGTACAGTGTACTGCACATGTTATATCCGTTTAACTTATTTACAAGTAGTTTTGTAACCATTGGGGTTTTATGTCTATAGTTATTTTAATGATGGTATCCTGTGATTCCTGTTATCTATAATAAAGATTAGAAATAGTGTCGAGACGTTCGTCTTAGTGCATAAAACCTAAATAAGTCTGGTTTTTAATTTTCGTCTGGTTGCAACTAAATATTCTGAGAAATTTATAAAAAACCTCTGACAACTGTCTATTAATAAATCTAAGGAGGAACAAGTAATATCAAAAATTAGTGTACCTCTTTTTTCCCTTATGAATAGTTCGATAGGCCAAAAATGAAGGTAATTACGTAATAAATAAATAATTTATGTAGACATTCGTAATGCAACAGTGTATCAAAAAGTATCGTTTTATTATGATTCGTCCTTGTATAACTTTTCCAGGTAAATGTAAATGTGGCTTGGTATTTTGCTATTTTCGGCAATATTGTATAGTTGTATAATTTTTATGGCTTTATTATTAATATTTGATTTCCCTTCTCTAACGACTTTTTGAAAGTTCTTTAACAGTTTCTTGCTACTTAATTTTTAGAGCTTGCAATTAAGCTCTAATTCAGAAAAATTTATTAGGACAAGATGTTTATTTAAATTTTAATTCCCTCTGGCACGAACACAATTTATTTTAGTATGACACGCATTTAATAATACATTTTAACTAAATATGCCATTTAAATTAGTAAATGTCAAATTAGGTATTTATATAAAAGGGCAGTCGCTTATTTTTGTATTAATCAAATCTTTCGGCCGCTCATCGTTTCTGTACAGGATGTCCTAAAAGGTATGGTCAATATTAATTTAGGGTTCGGGTAAATCGAGTCAAAATAGGGACCGAAGGTCATGTAACATTTTGTCGCAAATCCCTACAAAACAAAAGTGTCTTCGAGAAACTCCTATCACTCAAAATTGGCTAGTGAGATTGCGACTTGTTCTTCAGGTAGATTCACAAACGTATTTAATATTTTCACACTTAACAGTCCCACAATCATTTTAGAATATTCAAAGGAATAATAATCAACCCGAACCCCGTTCAATAGCTTCTTCTTATTCTTTACATCTCTTTTACTTTTTAATATCATGCAATCAAGGTAGTAGGTTAGGGTAGGCACACAAACCTGACAGGTGGAATAAAGTCGACTTTTTTTGCCCATCCCTGAGTCTTCCTCCAACCACCTCCAACCCAGGCCCTCGGCCAACCTATGTAACCTTCTCATGTAGGTCCGGACGTCATTCCAGGCAAGGGTTCTGACTTTCTCCGGTTGAGTCATCAGTCTCCCAAATACTTGTCGTCTAAAATTTCCAAGGTTTTAATAGCGCAGAGGGAGTCCAGTGTTGTCTCTGGTTTTAGCAGTTATCAAGTTATGAAATCTTTGGCCGAACTACAATCCGAAGTTTGCTGCCATTTCTCCTTAGAGTTTGGATATCGTCGCCCCAGAGCAACACTAGGACATGCATAAAAAAGTGGGTTTTCAGGTTATCTGCTTATACCCATCAGAAAGAGTGGTTTTAGTTAATGCAACACCAAGATATCTTGTAAAAATTTACCTTAATTTAATAAACAACATAACCTTCAGTTACATAGGTTTTAAAATTAATTCTTACTTAGTGCAACTCTAGGTTAAGTTAGTATATCCTACTGTTGTACTAAACTGTTGCTGGACCAATTACCAAATTTATAGCACCGCGAGCAGGTCTTTTCTTGTCAGTGCCTTTAAAACCACTGGTCTGGATGCACGTGTTTGCAGTGTTTTTCGTCCATGTTGACTAATAATTAGTGATAAACAGGTAGAAATGAGTGTGAGTAACTTAAAAGCCGGGTTCAAGATGACAAGGACACAACATATATTACAATTGGCCAAGAAACATAAGGATTCTGAGAGTAATAAGGATAAAAACGGTAAGTAGAGCAAACTGAACAAAAGAATATACACAGTATTTTAAAAATCAATGCAAACAGTTTAACAAAAAATTCATAGAAGAAAATTGCTATAAATAATTTACCTTTTTTTTACAGTGGTGTCCGTGCCACACCTAATGATATGTTATTGAATATTCGAAAAAAAGGAATCATTCTTTGTATCATCAAAAAAGGTACAGCGTTAGGTGTCTAATTCATCCTATTACAAAACTATCTGTATTAATGAAGCAACTGTTTTGACATAACAAAAATCATGTATATTATAATATAACATTTGTTTTTTTATTATTCAGATTTTGAAACATTATCAACTTATCAGTCTACGACTCCGGAACAACATTTTGGACAAAAGAATCAGTTTACAGCCCTGTGTGCCACTTTTTATTATTAGAGTAAGTTGAATGTTTTCAACTTTACTATTTTCAATATTATTGCCAAGAGTGGATACTGCTACATGTGGAATGAGGGCGAAGCAAAAAGGGGAGCAAATGAAATAGCAACTTGTGTATTTGACTACATAAAGAAGTATGGTATAGGGAAACAGGTTATATTCTATAGTGATAATTGTTCCGCCCAGAACAAAAACAAATTTTTAGTCACTATGTATTTGTATGCCATAGAACACTTGGATGTAGAACAGATAACTCACAAGTATTTAATTGTTGGACACACTGAGAATGAGGGCGACTCTATGCATTCTTGCATAGAAAAAGAAAAGAGCAGGATTTTGAATAGCGGACCCATTTACGTTCCTAGTGAACTCATAACGATTGTGAAGTCTGCCATGAAAACGGGCACACCTTATTTTGTCAATGACATGTCTACAGAAGATTTTATAGATTGGAAAAAGATAAATACAATGATAGGAAAAAACTTTAATATAAATGAAAATGGAGAAAAAATATCTTGGAACGAAATTAAAGTAATAATGATCAAGAAGACAGAATCTAACAAAATCTTTTACAAAACATCTTACAACGATAGGGAATACAATGTTATCGATATAAACAAAAAGAAGAGACGAACAAAATCAGCAGAAATATCTTTATTTCCTGCTTATATTGAAGCACCGACTATTCCACTGAATAAAAGGAATGACCTTATCAGTTTATGCAACGATAATTTAATTCCTAAAAAAACGTCACCATTTTTTATGTCCCTTAAGGCATCTACCAATAACAATCCGTGTGACAGTGAATCGGATTAAAGAACTTTTGTAATTTATGTAATAAATAATAATTTATTTAATAAAGCGTTACTTACCTTTTTTATTGTTAGTAGTTGTTTTTTATTTATGACTAAAATCTTGGAAATGTATACAAATAATTTGAAGCCTTCCTACTTTTGGAGTACCCTGTACGATTCATTAATTTTTTCTATTATAAACTTTACGTTATGTTATAATTTGGGTGCGTATTTTCAGGGGAACACTAAGACAAGTGACAGATATCCTAATTTTTTAAAGATATTCTCAGTGTAACAGTAAGACAAGTCTATTTTTTCTAAATTCTAAGCAGGTAATTTAATTTACAGTTACATCTTCTTAATTATCCTGAAATTCTGTACTTTAACCTCAAAAATTATTCAGAGGCATGTACTACATATTTATTTTATTTCAGCATTGAATAATTGCCAAATTTTAAAATCAATTTTCTGACGAACAAAGATTTTGCACATGTCTTACTGTTGCTTTCAGGCGACGATATGCCTATTGCTAGTTTAGGTCCTAGATAGGAAACCCCGGCTCCAAGTCTGACGAGATTGTAGGCCGTCTCGTTGCCATGAACTCCGCAATGTCCGGAAACCCAAAACAAAAAAGCCTGTTTCCGTTCTGCACGCTTCCCAAGTGCACTTGCAAACTCGTGTACTAGGGTTGAACTGCTGCTAGGTTGACAGACTGCCTCAAGGATGGCTTGGCTGTCAGAGCAAATATATATTCAGTGAACAGCTTTATCTTAAATTGATGTTTTCCAGGTATACTTCTACCCCTGATTCAGCATCCACGCCACAGTATACCAGGCGGAAATTCATGCAATAGAAGCATGTATCCAACCGAATGTTAAACAGGACTGCCACAACCAAAATATAATATATATTCTGTCAAACAGTAAAGCTGCCGTTAAGACTTTAAACTTCCATCAATTCACATCTAAGTTCATGACCTAAAACATCTATCAATCATCCAGAAACAACAAGACCGAACTCATATGGGTTCCTGGCCACTCTGGGATAGCAGAAAATGTAAAAGCAGACAAACTAGCCAGGACTGGAGCTGCACGGAACCGGTGGACTTCTACATCTAGCCAGAAATATGTAAGGGCTACAATAAGGGACTCCCCCAAAGAAATTACCAACTGATAATATGTAACTTTTAACACACACTCAGATAAAACAAGTCATGGGCTTATTAACAGTGTCAAGAAGATCAGGTTAACCTGAGCGCCTCGTTTAACCGACCAACCAACCTGATGCGGGACCTATCGATGTAACACACCAGAGCATCTTTAGGGATTACTACCTGATTCTCCTCCCACTGTTCCTTGTCAGGGGTTGTGAAAGTGAACGTCCTGTTTAACCTCATTTCTCGACCGACTTTTCAATCAAGATACTTCGCCCAAGGCAAGGAACTTCTTGAAGCTAAATAATTACTGAGAACACCAATAGAAATTGTTGGTTATATTCTTGTTACCCCCACTCCCGAGTACCTATCAATGGTTTTCTAGAAGTAAAAGTTAAGACAACGTCAACCCACTTTTTATGGTTTTAAGTAGGTCTTCCAGATTAGTATTTTGATATATCACATTGTGTGCTATGACTTACTTCTTTGTCCTTAAATAAAATTTTATCACAAAGCCAAAGTAAAACTACAGTATTTAGATTTAATTAAATATTCCTTAAAATACATTATTTTTTAAACCAAAACTAAAACCATTTATAAAAATAATAATCTCTATTATTTACTTTCACCATCCAAATTTATTGGAAATCAGAACACTGACTATTAAATTAGAAGTCAAACAACAGTACAGAAAAGGATTTATTAATCATAATACTAACAATCTTTATTTTCTATAAAAGCGCAAGGTTCAGTTCGAGAGATACAAGTGTCTGGCGTATATTCAACTGAGCTGAGTAGCCTTAATTAATAATAATGATAACAATTTTAAAAAATATAATTATATATACAGGGTGTTACAAATTCGAAGCTTAGTACCAGGGATGTCTGAAACTATAAGACATACAAAGTGGGTTCAATGTGGAGAAAGTTCCAGTCTTTCCGTAGTTTGTTTGTCCAGTCAGATCTTGCTCTGGAATATGATTGCGTCATAAGTTCGTTGGTCAAAACGTATATACGTCTGTCAAAGTTGATTATAATTTTCAAAAAGAATTCATTTACTGTCGGTATACGAAGGTCGTCGTGCAGTACACGATTCATTGTGTACCTCGGGACATTTGCGATCAATTTGAGCGCTCTATTCTGAATTACTCAGGACCGACCTGACCAAGGCCTTGTAGAGGTTAACTTTCACCCTGTTACAAATTATATTTCTCCGGTGAAGCAAGGAGTAAATAAAGCTTAATTAACGCAATGCAAGCTGAACTCTGCTTATCGAATTTAGCCTCTAATCCAGCCCTTTGTCAAAGATAAGTCCCAGATATTTAACTTTCTGGCACCAATTCATCTGTTTCCGATCTTCAAACGTGACTCTTCGAAAAAAATCATAGGTACCCATTAAAATTAATAGAAATTAATTATGAAATAAAACCAATATCGTCCTTAAAACCTTGTATTCCTTAGAAACGAATGAAGCAATCGAGTTCAGTTAAATGACAAAAAAGTGTTTTACAATAAAAGTTCTGTTTTCGACCGCCTCTATAAAGTGACCATAGACCGGCTACGAATTCCCCATATTTAGAAGTGAACATCCCATTATTTTATACTCCGATCCATCTTCTAAAAGACCACTTGCACTTATCATCGGAATTTTTAGTAAACAATAATGCTAAAAGCACCCTTCATTACGGGCAGTAAAACCGGACCCCAAAATAAAGCGGAAGTTAGAAATTTCTATCAAGAAGGTGGCAATGGTAAACGAAAAAGAAAAGTTTCCAAAACCGAGAGACTGGCAGTGGAGCAAGTTGTTTTTGTTGGTTTTGTAAGGCGCGAAACTAGCACTTACCAATATTCACGTCCATAATTCAAGCAGAAGCCCTCGAATCTGCTCAATGTCTAGGACTAGATAACTTCAAAGCACCAAATTGATGGCTAGAAAAATTCCGTCGTCGGCACGATATTACCTTTTAGAAAATATGTGGTGAATTGGGCGATATCAACATCGAAGACGCAACTGCTTAAAAAGAAAGGCTATTGACCATTTTAAAGGATAATACCCCAGTGCCCCAAGGGACGTATTTAATGCAGATGAGGCAGGTCTCTACTATAGTACATTGCCAACAAAAAAAGAGCAAAGCAACGATTTACAATTCTGTTCGGTGCAAATATGGAAGGTGAGAAGAGAAAACCACTTATAATAGGCAAATTATTGGCACACAAATTTTAATTTTTGACAGCATCAACTGATTTTTAGTTTATGGGTAGTTATTTTTAAACATTTTTAAATAAATTAATTGTGTACTTATATTTTTAAATTAAAGTATACGTGGATTATTACGACATCAACGTTCTAATTATTTTTATTTTCATTTTTAATGCTGCCAACATTTGAACCTGAAAATTGAATTATGTTCAATTATTAGCATACATGTAAACATTTGGATATTATTGTAAATATTTTTTTTGCTAAATATTGTCATCTAAGATAATATCTTAATAATAATAATTTCTAAATCTAAAATCTGTTTTAGTCTTCATTTAAATTAATATTTTAGTTTTATATTAATTTTAAGATATTCATTAATTAAATTAACACATAAATTATTTTTGTTTTAGATGCCAAAAGTCAAAGAAGATAAAAAAAATATTTAATAGGCTACACCGAAGAAAACCTGCAAAAAGCTCTAAAAGGTCGGGGAGGCCAAAGAAAACTGCAGCAAGAATGTATAATGTCCCAAGAGCCACACTTCAATTCCGCCTAGTGTCAAAATTTTAAAAACTAGAACTATGTCGAAATACTTACCTAACTAAAAATGAAGAATGATAATTAGACCAATGGATCTTAGAAAGCCACAGAATAGGTTTCCCGAAACAAAAATTAATATTCAATTTTGGGTAAAAGATTTCATCGACGCTTGTAACAGAAACAGCAATTTTTAAAGAAAATTTGCAAGGAGATAGATGGTACAAGTTATTACCGAACGAGTTCCTGAAGCTGTAACATCTGTATCATCCAATGTTTCTGGAAAATATAAAAAGGGGTGATTTCGAGAATTTGAAGATTATTTACGAGAAGAAAAAATGTTTTTTCAATTTTAGAAAATCCTTTCAGGGTGTACAGGGCGTCCCATTTTCGACACTTTTATAGGGTATCTCCGTAATTGTTAGTGCTATCAAAAAAGTAATATAGGTGTCATATGCTCTTTTCGGGTCAAACTTAAAATGGTAAAATCAAAATTAGAAAATTTTCGCTCGCTTGAGAGATACGGGGGAAAATCAAAAAATTGACAATTTCAAAATTACCCTATATTTTCTTAGTTAAAAGAGACGCAGAAAACTGTTTTATAGAAAAGTTTTTTTATAATGATTGTTGAATAATCTGCCGTTTTCAGAATAAGTATACGGTTTCAGGTAAAAAAGTTACCGGACCTAACCTCATTTTTTTAAATAGAACACCATGTATATTTTAATCTAAAAAAATAGCATTTTAAATCGTCTTTTCAAATATGTAATATGTAACACAGCACGGATGATATTGGTTTACTAGGCGATTTATTTAAACTTTATTACTTTGAAACGAAATAAAACATTTAGATTACGGTAAAAAGTAACGGGAATCATCGCACATGTTCGAAAGCTCCTCCGTTGTTTTCAATACACTCCTGACATCTTTTTTGAACGAATTTTAAGGCATTCATGATGTGTAATGGTTTTATTTCTGCAAAGGCCTCACGAATTCTTTGATCAAGTTGTTCTCGAGTTAAAATGACTTCTTTATAAATTTTATTTTCAACATTCCCCAAAGAAAAAAATCTGGAGGTGTTAGATCCGGAGATCGTGGTGGCCACCTTATAGGTCCATGTGTTCCATTCCAACGGTTTCTAAAGTGAGTATTTAAATAATCTCTTATTTGAAGAGCGTTATGGGTAGGGGCGCCATCTTGTTGTAAGTAAATCTCTATTACTTCATTTAAAGGAACATCATCAAAGATATCGAAAAGGTTTGATTGGAGTATGTCCAGATTTCTATCTGCATTTAAATTTTCTTCAAAAAAGCGATACACCAGTTTGTTTTGAAACAAGAAACAACTTATATTTACCACAAATCCACCTTGTTGGCGAACAGGTCGTACAATGTGGGGATTTGTGAGGTTCCAATGTCTTTCATTATGTCGGTTATAAATACCGCAACTTGTAATTCGACATTCATCTGACCAAATTATTTTTTGGTGAAAAGAACGATCCACGTTAGATTTATTTAAAAAACAGTGACAAAATTCCAATCGTCTCACATCATTACCAGGATGCAAATTTTGGGTAATTTTAACAACATACGGATAACACTTATTGGACGTCAAAATTCTTTGCGCCTTAGATTTTGTAATTCCCGTTTCAGTTGCTACGTTTCTGACGGACGTAGATTTTTGTTCCTTAAATTACAAAGTGATTTTAGATAATAAAGTTAGGATATGTGCTTAAGACCACAAGATAGAAGTGAAAACCTCACCAAGGCGAGATTCTCTATTAACCTTTCACAGTCTAACATCCGCAAATCTCAAATTCAAGACGATAGAAGAATCGATCCATAAAAAGCAAATACACTATGCATTTGATCATGTTTAGTATCTTGCTTCTTTTCCCCGGCTGCATCATTAGCGTTGCATAGCCGAATCTGACGGCTTAGTCTCACTCAATACCCACTAAAAGTGCTAAACGCGCCTAAAGAAGTTTTTACTTCAATAAAAGTTGAGCTACTACTATTCAAAGCTATCACAGGATATATTACCTGATTATTGGCCTCGACAAACCTTAACACGTTTATTTCTTCATTTTCCTTGTTTTCTTTATTGTAAGTTTTTGATCTCGGCATCGTAAAATACCCGAATGTTTTTAAATTTGTGTTCCAGTCGTCGGAATATGTGTATATATGTATAAATTTTGCGCCATTTCTTCGTTTTTTCCACTTTCAATATAAACTGATATCATATCAAATTTTTGAAAATGTTGATAAGTCATTTTTACAAACGAATACGTAGAGATAAAATCGACGTTAAATGTTAATAACAACTAGAACGTCAACATAGTTGTTTCTCGGATATTAGCTTTTGTTTTATGGCCTACTGTGGTTTAAAGTAATAGAGTTTAAATAAATCGCTTAGGAAATCAATATCATCCATGGTGTTTTATATATTTGAAAAGAGAATATAAAATGCTATCTTCGTGGATTAAAGTTTACAGGGTGTTCCATTAAAAAAAATGAGGTTAGGCCCGATAACTTTTTTACCTCACCCCGTATGCTTATTCTGAAAACGGCAGATTATTCAACAATCATTATAAGAAAACTTTTGTATAAAACATTTTTCAAAATGTTGATAAGTCATTTTCTCAAACGAATGTGTAAAAATAAAATTGACGTTAAATGTTAATAACAACTAGAATATCAACATATTTGTTTCTCGGATATTAGCTTTTGTTTTATGGCCTACTGTGGTTTAAAGAAATAAAGTTTAAATTAATCGCCTAGGTCGGCCTAGGAAACCAATATCATCCATGGTGTGTTATGTATTTAAAAAGATAATTTAAAATGCTATCTTTTTAGATTAAAATACACAGGGTGTTCCATTTAAAAAAATGAGGTCAGGTCCGATAACTTTTTTACCTGGCCCCGTATACTTATTCTAAAAAGGGCAGATTATTCAAAAATCATTATAAAGAAACTTCTGTATAAAACATTTTTCTGTATCTCTTTTAACTAAGAAAATATAGGGTAATTTTGAAATTGGCAATTTTTTTCATTTTCCCCCGTATCTCTTAAGCGAGCGAAAATTTTCAAATTTTGATTTTATCATTTTAAGTTTGACCCAAAAAAGAGCGCATGACACCTATATTACTTTTTTGATAGCTCTAACAATTAAGGAGATACCCTATAAAAGTGTCGAAAATGGGACACCCAGTACAACGCTGGTGAAAGTTGTTTTCAGTTGTGCCCTAAGCTTGTCAAAAATTAGCTCTAGTGGGAACGAAAAACGCATATGAGTTTGACCTTGAAGAAGCAAAACAGAATTTAACCCTGAGAACTCCACAAAGACAAACTGAAGGAATTTCCTTTGTGATCACTTCTACACAATACAAACATAATTTCGAAGAGAAGAAACAATTAAAGGATGCAAAGGAAAAATAAAGATTGATAATAAACAAAAACGAATAACAAGTTTGTCACAAAAAAAGAAAAGACTGGCCTCACCCGAATTAATAGAGAAATAAGACTATTAGCATCCAAAGTCCAAACTAAATTTGATAAAGCCTTTAAAACTGATATTAAAGACTTAAAAGAATCTAAAAGTCCCAAGAAAAAAAGTCCGATAATCTCATATACAGGGTGACGCGGATCTAAATGAACATACTTCAACACAAGACAAAGAATACCTTGGGGGTTCTTAATCACCCATCTTTGATAGTTCAATTGTCGATAGTTAATAAGATACAGGGTCTTTTATGAACTTCAGCAATTTTTTGTTCTTGTCATATTTTTTAATGCACTCCGTATAAAATTTTCATATTGGGTCAACATCTGTAACCTATCTGTCGCTTAAAATTGCAGTATCAGAAAATTTTAAATTCCAGGCCCGTATTAAAAAAAGTTGACATTTTCAATTTTTACATTTTTAACACCCTGTAGATCAATTTTTTCAAAATATTATTTTTTTATTGGAAAGAGCATAAAGAATTGACCCTAACGGCATAATTTTCAAAGTTCCCGCACCCATCACTTGATTAGAATAAATGGTTGTTTTGTAAAAAATTTCAAAATGGTGCATATTTGGAAATTAGAAATTAAGAAAATAACAATAAAAAAGCAAAAACTGCTTCCGAAGTAAAAAAATAAATGTACTAAACGTTTAATAGTTTTAACGAGACTAAATTTTAGGGAACAACACAACAACAAATAACAAAGTAATAATAATAATAACAAAACTGCAAGATAATGATTGCTTTTTAGACATCGACAAAAAATCGTAAATTACAGTCAGAAATTTCAAACTTTGTAAAGTAGGCTTTGCCTCATTTAAAAACAAACCAAAGACTATCGAGTTACTGTTCCATAGCAACAATTCAAGTCACTATCAGATATGTGACAGTTGTCTGACCTTTGTTAGTATTCGGTTAACAATTATTGCAATTTTCTGTTGAAGATGCCTTACCAATTTTCAAATGCCGAATATGCCGACATTATTTTTGTATACGGTTTTTGTAACGGTAATGGAAGAGCTGCTGTTCGGGAATATCGTAGGCGATTTCCGGGTAGAAGATGTCCATATCACAAAACATTTGCAAATGTATTTTTATTTGCTGGAGAACATGGACATTTTCCCACCGACAATAATATTGATCAACCAATACGACATCCAGTTCAGGAGGAAGAAGATATCTTAAATCTTGTTGAAGATAATCCCAAAACATTTACTCGAAAAATTGCGACACGTCTAGGAATCCCGCAAAAAAGAGTTAATGTAACACTGCAAAAGGAAGGCTTGCATCCGTTTCATGTTCAAGAAGTTTAAAGATTGGAACCTGGCGATTATGCAAACCGGTTACTCTTTTGCCATTGGCTCAGTAGACACCAAAGGAGTCTTTATCGAATCCTCTGGACCGATGAAGCACAATTTACCAGAGATGGTGTAAATAACTCAAGGAATTCCCATGTATGGTCGTTAGAAAATCCACATGCCATCAGACAATCGCATTCGCAGCACAAATTTTCCATAAACGTTTGGGCAGGTATAATAAATAATAAATTAATTGGGCCGCACTTTTTTGCTGAAAGATTAGATGGAAATCAATATTTAAATTTTTTACAAAACATTTTGCCAGGACTTATGCAGAATGAAAATGCTAACGTGAGAGGGCTCTTTTTTCAACATGATGGGGCCCCACCACATTTTGCAAGGGTTGTATCTGAATTTTTAAATATTACGTTTCC
The DNA here is from genome assembly GCA_963920685.1 of Polydrusus tereticollis. Taxonomy (NCBI): domain Eukaryota; kingdom Metazoa; phylum Arthropoda; class Insecta; order Coleoptera; family Curculionidae; genus Polydrusus; species Polydrusus tereticollis. Next base: position 92,543,772 of record OY987331.1, read on the forward strand.
TAACAGATGGATAGGCCGTGGAGGGCCCCATTTATGGCCAGCCAGGTCGCCGGACTTTAATCCTTTGGATTTTTTTTTCTGGGGGAATATGAAAATTTGGTTTATTCAGAAGAAATCAACACGCGGGAGCAGCTTTTGCAACGAATTATTAATGCTTTTCAGGAAATAAAAAATAACCCAGACGCAATTAGAAAAGCAGTGTCAAATTTAAACATCAGAAGACGAAGATGTGAACAAGCCAATGGAGGGCATTTTGAACAGCTTCTTAAATAACAGTGTTCTGCTAAAGTGCTCTTAAAATTAATTCTTGCTAAAACTTTTTCTATGTATTAGATTTTAAGCAGTCGATTTTAACTTGCAGTTTTGTTATTATTATTATTACTTTGTTATTTGTTGTTGTGTTGTTCCCTAAAATTTAGTCTCGTTAAAACTATTAAACGTTTAGTACATTTATTTTTTTACTTCGGAAGCAGTTTTTGCTTTTTTATTGTTATTTTCTTAATTTCTAATTTCCAAATATGCACCATTTTGAAATTTTTTACAAAACAACCATTTATTCTAATCAAGTGATGGGTGCGGGAACTTTGAAAATTATGCCGTTAGGGTCAATTCTTTATGCTCTTTCCAATAAAAAAATAATATTTTGAAAAAATTGATCTACAGGGTGTTAAAAATGTAAAAATTGAAAATGTCAACTTTTTTTAATACGGGCCTGGAATTTAAAATTTTCTGATACTGCAATTTTAAGCGACAGATAGGTTACAGATGTTGACCCAATATGAAAATTTTATACGGAGTGCATTAAAAAATATGACAAGAACAAAAAATTGCTGAAGTTCATAAAAGACCCTGTATCTTATTAACTATCGACAATTGAACTATCAAAGATGGGTGATTAAGAACCCCCAAGGTATTCTTTGTCTTGTGTTGAAGTATGTTCATTTAGATCCGCGTCACCCTGTATAGGGAAGAATAATAATTTAATCATTTATCTCAAGATTCGCATGTTAAGGAATCCCACGTTAAAGTGATGTTTAAAGATTGCCCTATTAAGACGCCAGCAGAAGTCACTAGAACTAATATTCCAATACAAGAAGGTTTATGCTATATCTGCACATATAACATTTACTTACAAACATAGGGGTTAAATGCAGAAAATCCACTAGAACTTATCATGAGAGAAACTAGATCTGCACAAGGAATCTCTTGTATGCAAAACTTGCATGAACAATAATTATTAAGATTATAATAATTATGTTTAGGTAGGTAGGTATCTACCATTCATTTGTAATTACAGTGCAAAATTGGGGTGCCAATATACAGGGTTGGGCAAATGTTCCGGAACGGCTTAATTACAAGCGAACGAAAAGTGATATCGAATCGGGGTTTTGGGCAATGTATAGGACAAAAATTTTACTATTTGACTGGTATACCATATGTCAGTAATGTCACCAACTGTCAAGTGTCGACGATATTTTTTTATTTTTTTAAATGGAACACCCTGTATATTATCAGATATTCTAGATCTTCAATAAATTACAAATATTTTTCATATAGCATACCATATGATTAAATTCAACTGTTTCGGAAATACGGGCAAATGAATCTAGAAAGCCCATATTACATTTTGTTTAAAAATCAAGCAACATATTTCTTTTATTATGACATTCCAAATAAAAGTCTTAGTTTCCATGACTCCCAAGTGTCACTCTGACACATTTCCTATTTAATTTTTATTTATTTGTATTAAGTGAGTTGTGCGAGTTTTTTATTTATCGACTAAACCTCCGATATAACTGATAAAACTATGGTTCAGCTAACTGAACAAGAACGGATTACTCTGCTTATGATGATAGGATATGGGGATAGACGGAGATCTTTTCAAGAAGCAACCGACCTTTTCAATCAAAGTTTTCCTGTTCGAGATCCCATTTCTAAATCAACTGCTAATAGAATATTCCATAACTTTGAGCATACGGGTACGGTAAAAAACTTGCCAAAAACAGGTCGTCCGAAAACTGCTACAAATGACGAGAAATCCCTGGATGTTTTGCTTGCCCTGCAAGAAGAACCACAGACGTCAGTTCCAAGGCTTGCTCTTGCACATGAAAACAGCGAAAAATCAATTAGAAGAATCCTCAAAAAAAATAAAATGTTTCCTTATAAAGTCAGCTTGCTTCAAGAACTATCAGAGGACGATCCTGATAGGCGTATGCAATTTTGTCAAGAAATAATGGACTACATAGACCTACAACCTAACTTTGTAAGTCGTATTTTATTTTCTGACGAGGCTACATTCTGTCTTAATGGTTTCGTCAATAGGCACAACTGTCGATACTGGTCAGACCATAATCCCCATTGGATGATTGAGCACCGTACGCAACACCCCCAAAAATTAAATGTGTGGGCAGGTATAATTGGAAACCATATTATTGGGCCTTTCTTCCTTGATGGAAACTTGACATCTATTTACTACTTAGATCTGCTTCGAAATAGAATTATACCAAATTTGATTAATTTATATCATGATCAGGTTAACGATCAAATACTAGCGAATGACATTTGGTTTCAGCAAGATGGGGCGCCAGCTCATTTTGGTATAAATGTCAGAAATTATTTAGATCAAACTTTTCCTGGAAGGTGGATAGGTAGGAGAGGGTCCATTGAATGGCCTCCTAGATCTCCAGATTTAACACCTCTAGATTTCTACCTCTGGGGTCATTTAAAGACTGTCGTATATCGTACACAACCTAAGACTTTGGAGGATCTTCAGAACAGAATTTTAGATGCTGTGCATGTTATTTCTCGTGAACATTTGCAAAACGTGCGTTCTGAATTTTCCGACAGGATTGGACACTGTCAGGTGGCTGAAGGACGACATTTTGAACATTTAATTAAATAACCATTATTTTATATTATTGTGTTTTAAAGTTATTACCTTGGTTTTGTTTAAATAAAATGTACTACATTCATTTGCCCGTATTTCCGAAACAGTTGAATTTAATCATATGGTATGCTATATGAAAAATATTTGTAATTTATTGAAGATCTAGAATATCTGATAATATACAGGGTGTTCCATTTAAAAAAATAAAAAAATATCGTCGACACTTGACAGTTGGTGACATTACTGACATATGGTATACCAGTCAAATAGTAAAATTTTTGTCCTATAGATTGCCCAAAACCCCGATTCGATATCACTTTTCGTTCGCTTGTAATTAAGCCGTTCCGGAACATTTGCCCAACCCTGTATAGACAACGAATGCCAATAAACAGTTTTAAAAATTACGATATTAAAGACTTATTTTATATTAACAATACATTCATAAAGAAAAAAATATTTAATTGTTGTTTAAATATGACTACTTGATATGCTCAAGTACGAAAAGCTGACAAAAGTAACTAATGACCTTAGGGTGCTAATCATTGGGCTATATGTAGATACTTATTAATAAACAAATACTGTAAAATACAGACCAGTTATTTAAATTTTTCCCTTTTTTGCTTTCAAATGCACCTACTTTCATTGCCAATGTAATCCATTTATATGTCAAACGTCGTGACTTCCAGTACGTCAAAGTGTTCACTTTGATGTTATCTTTAAAAAATTAGTACTACCTAACGACGACTTTTTACAAAATTAAAATACAGGGTGTTATGGAAATGACTTATTATTTTTTAACCCGTAAATCTATAGGTCGAGCCGAATTGGGGAAAAATTGCGTTAAATGGCGCTCGAAGCTAGAAATTCGAGAAAAATGCCTTCAAAAATTTAGCTCAAAACACCTACGCGCCAATGATCAAACAGCTGATTCGTACTACTTGTCAAAAAAAATATTGTTGACAAAAATCTGACAGTTACTGTCAGATATTGTCTTTAGATATCGTCAGCCCAAAACATGTGTTTTGAGCAGTGTTGCCACATTTACTACATCAGTTTCATCAGATAACCTTTTTTGAATATTTAATTTTTTCTACTTAACTTTAATATGCTTTAGTTTCTACCCTATTACACGAAAAATTGTCTACGTATTGCTCTAGTTTTATTTGTACATACCTTGAAATAAAAAACATATCGGCAAGAAATCCACGTTATACCGTTACCATTTCAAATGATTCTAGCGGGACATTTATTCACTTTAACAACACATTAACTGTTCGGGACATTATCAAGTTATTAGCTCTTTAATTCTGTGTTATTAATACAAGAAATTATTAGTTATAGACTTAATACTTTATAACAAAATCCGAATTGAAAACAACGCGTTTTGGCCAGACACACGTTTGATACGGTTATGTAAATCAGCCAATCAGATGCGGTCAAACGCTTGCTAAGCCGATTGGTCGTCATTTTCAATTGGCGCGCGATTTAAATGAGTTAATTTAAAAAATGTTATAAAATGATATCAATTTAGGAATTTCTAGGTGTTAGAATAGGATAGCAGCATACATATTTAATGTTACAGATGAGTCTTGAGTTTTAATACTTTAGAAAGGCAATATCCATAAAAAAATAAAACGACCATTTTTGAGAGGGCCCTCGGAAAAAAATGTTGACCCACTTTGTTGCACTCGCATTGTTTAAGAAGGCATTACTAGTCGTAACTAATATTTACTGACCACAAACTATTCAAAAGAAGTTTTATATTGGCACTATTTGCTCTAAAAAAATGTATAAGTAGAATGCAGAGTTGTATACCTACCCACTCAAATAAAAGTATTTAAATGTATTGTAAATATCAAGGGCTTGGTATCTAAGTTATCCAATATTTTTATAATGTAATTAATTGCCTTTTAAGTAGGGCCACCGAATCGTGTTTAGTGCAGGTATGGATAAAGTATTAGTTTATTTAAAATTAACGGTTTAGACTATCTAACTAAAATTTTACACCTTTCCTTTGGTATGTGTATCCACGTAGATTTTTCAGATGGGTAGTAGGGACCACTTTAGTTTAAAATAGCCTGAAACCCTTCAGGAACCTCGAAGCACTTGTAAGCCCTTTTTGCTAATAATTTTTAGAAAGTAATTGATTGAACAGCTCAATTTTTTGTTTTCAAAAAAAGGACCTCAAGGCAAATCACAGATAACAAGCCCTCAAGGTCTAATTTTGGCAGTGAATGCTTCAACCCGAGATGTGGGAAATGTTTAAAAATAATAAGCGAATTAACAATAGTTCTTTATTTTATGATTCACAAACTGTTAAGGAAAACAAGCAATAAAAAATGGTCCTAAACCAAGTTATTCCTGAACTCTAGTGGAAATTTTACGCCCGGATTGTCAGTTCAGTCAGTACTTCTGCTTTTGCCAACCATTTTCTTATGGTGCGTTTTCACGTTCATGCAATTTGCGCAAATAGGTTTGTACCTGCAAATTTGCACAAGTAAATTGTTGTGTGAAAACCAAAATCGTTAGCTTGCACCAGCCAGAATTCAACAGAATTCAATAGGATTCAATAGGGTTCAATGACTCAGTTCATTTGCGCAAATTGGCATGACAAGTCTACTTGCGCAAGTTGCACCGAGCGTGAAGACGCACCATTACAGTTAAACTTGATTGCAAAACACCTGGAAAAGTTCAAAAAACAATAGGGGCAAAAAACTTGACTAACTGGAGAAGCTAGAAATAGGACGAGCCATGGAGAGCCCCATTCTTACTTGTATGAACGATGTGTTTACATTCAAGTCCCATTTAGTCTTTAATTATCTTATTTAATTTTTCGTTTACAACAACCGGAAGGTCAGGGCTATCTGTCTATATTTTCATCTTCACTTCTATTCTTTTCTGTGTTATAAGTTAGGTGACCTTTGACCTACACCTACTGGAGCCTCATTTCTCTTTTTATTTTAGTCGTGGATTGCTCGTTACTTGTTAAGGTATGTTTTACACCCTTGCAGTTTATGTATTGCGTTTCTTTAGTTTTTTCATGTTCTTCTTTTAGGGTAGGAACGCTTTCTTTGTTTTAAATGAAAAATTGTTGTATCAAGCTTTTTCTGTATAACCTCTTCATGTCTTGTCGTTACTTGTAAGGCCTTAAACCTGTTGATTGTCCTAAAACAAAACGTTAAAAGGTTGTAAGAAACATATCATTTCACTTATCGCACATTAAAGAATAGTCTCCTAGTTGTAATGAATTATATTAACATTACCCATTTTCTGACTTTTACAATACGGGAGACATTTTGACAGCCATAAGCGATTGTGGTATTTACTCTTGCTTTGAAATGGGAATCCTCCAGATTGGAAGGACCTTTAGAACCCTTCTCTTATTAAGTCTCATCATAATCTGTACCTACAAGTAAAAAATACTAATTATCAAAAAATAAATACATTTTTGTAGTATTTTCTTTAAAGTATCAGTATGAGTAGACTGTTATTTAGTTAACAATAGTATTTCTACGCAGGACTTGAAGAAACAACACAAATGTTCTGCAATAGGTAGGAATGGATCTCTTCATGTCTGCTGTACGTCCAGTACAAATGTTCTGACTTACCCCCGGGAAAATCAAAACTTTTTAGTTTACTGTCCTGTACTTACCTCACTTCTTACTTTCAATTAAATCACAATTTTCTATGTCATATTCTGCCTTTGGTTGATTGAAGACATCTACGAGATCAATTATTGTCCTTGACATAGCTAGTTTCTGCTAAAGGTGAAAGTATATTGTATCTTTCATTTTTTTTAATTTACCATTACACGGAGGTCAAAAACTAGTTTCAGATATTGAAAATCGTATACATGGGGCAGATCTCCAATTATATAACTATCATTAACCGATAAAATAAAGATTTATTCACAATTTATAACTGTATTTTTATGTTATACGACGTAAGGTGAATTATTTGCGGTATGGTTTTCTGTGAACTGGAAAAATAAAATTTAAAAATTGTTGCATACCTACCTTTATAAAATTGCATTGCATTTAAAATGGAGTGTAATAGAAGCATTTCGTTCCTTCTTCCGAGATCGTGTTCTACAGTAAAAAAACTCACGGAAAGAACAATTTAAATTCAACAAATAACGTTACGGTTATGTTCTTTCTCTTCTTCTGTGACTTCTGTTCTTCTTGGTAATGATAATAATAGCTGGTTGATTGTCGTCAAGACAGGTGGCCATTGCAATTAAGAATAATAATTACGGTATCCAATCCAGTCTCTCTTTCCTTGTCTAAGAATCCAGTCCTCTTAACTGGACACACAACATTTAAACACGATAGTCCAGGGGGCGGGAAATGTGATTTGTTGCTGTTCTGTGATTGGGTACTGAGCAGTTCAAAGTCAATGGCTTCATAAATTTGTTTTTAATATCATTTCTTATTATTCATTTACTTGCAACGGCATAAAATTTGTTTGCGTTTTGCTGCTGGAGTGTATAGTTGTTGAATAATGTGATACATGATAGATATATTGCTTGTTCTTGTTATTCTGTGGTTGATATACGTGGCGCCCTCTGAATTTATGTTATGAGAGTGATTTTAGACATGGCGAAGGTATTGTTATCATCAAGAAAGAAGTAGATTTGTTTATAATCATTTGCACAAAAGTTTTACAAGATTAAAGACTAAATATGAATTTCGTTGTTATTAATTAAAGCCCACTTTATATAATAATACACATGAGATGGGAATGTTTTGTGATGTGATAGTTTATCTGTGTAAATTTCCAGACATAGGGCTTGTTGTTGGTATCTACGATTTTTACTCAGCGAAGTATTATGATAGCAATACAATTTCATGGGGTGAGTAAAAACTATACCTATTGAATAAGGCTTGTTTAATTGAAATCGCAGTATAGTTTTTGATTTAATCTTTTTTAAAAAACCTAAAAAAAAGATTTTCCCGAATACTTGGCAACGTCGCAAGGTAATCAGCTGTCTGTAGAAATTCCGCCAATTTGTCATGTCAAAAACACGTGTTTAGGGGTAATGAACTTTCATAGAGGCACAGATGGTCCGGTTTTAAGGTATTTTACAAAATTCAAAATACTTCCGATTTTAGAAAAAAAAACTATCAAGTGTAACTCTAGGCCACCCCAGGAGTGGCCCCTTAAAATATAATAAGTCATTTCCATAACACCCTGTATATCCATTCGTTTCCGAGATATAGGCCCTCAGAGTTTTAAGTGAAAAACCCTGAATTGCCCAATTAAAAAAAAATTTTTGTTATAAAAATACCAATACAAGTGGTGACAGTGCTTACCACATTCATGATATTAAAATAATTAATTATTTATTAATCAAAGGTTGGTTAACATTATACTTGGGTTAGTTACCCCCGCAAAGTTATATTTTTAGGATTATAAATCATTACCCTGTATGTTCTGATAACAAAAGGTTTCACAAAATAACTGGCCACATGGATTTGTTATTTTTTTTTCTTATCCAATTTCGATACAAAATCTGCAATTTAAAATGGATTTGTGGCCGAAATGCAAACATTTTTTAGGCCATAGCGACGCATAAAACCATGGAATTTCGTTCAGAGTAATAATTTTAACGATTCGCCGTGGGACAATACAACGGTGTATATCAGCTGACACAGCGACAACGTCGAGTGGTCCTTTATAAACAGAATTTCGATTGGCCACGTACAGACTGCGTTCCTATAGACCTTATTTAAAATACCGATGTTAGTAAAATTTCACAAGATTTGGTTGGTATAGTTCTTGCAAAACGACTTCTGATGCATGTCATCAATCAGCTGATAAATGTAAATCCGTAAGAAAACATAAGGAAATTAAATTTGGTCATCATGGTCACCGGGTATATAAGTTTGCACTGCGACAGCCACAGTACCGGGTGTTCCACCTAAGGAGGTAATCTGCTATATCTCAGAAAGTAATAACACTAGGACTTTGGAAAAATATATATAATATATATCGATAAAAGCGGCCAAGAGAAATTGCTGGAAATTATTTTCAAGTTCGAAAAATGACCGCTAGGGGGCGTAAGAGAACTTTCAAAATAGAAAGGCCGATTTTCTCTTGATTGAAATTTGAAATCAAAATAAAAAAAAATGATGGGAGACAGTTCGATATTTAAGTAATGTTTTAAAAAATGGCCTATTTTTCCATATTAATTATTATTATCCCTAATTTCTCTAGTTTAACAAGAGATATCACATTGCGGTTTTCAGTTCCTTATAGTAACTTCTCCTCCTCTACAAGCTGTAGGGGTTAGTTTTTTAATCCGATGTTTCGGATTCGAGCGACTATCATCAACTTTTTTATTTTAAATACGGACCTGGATTTTTTATTCGACTATTTAATAGCCTTTATAAGCCTAAAATAAAATATGATGAAAAAGTCATATCATTAAATTTGATTTTTTTGAGAAAATCCTTATTCATTGAGGAATTACGGAAAAACTCCATCTAGTGGCCACCATCAGAATCAATATGGTATAGTTAATAGATCCACGTGTAGAGGAAAAGAAGGGCTTTTTTTCAAGATCAAGTTAAATAAAATCGGTTTATCAAAAGCAGAGATATCAGCGTTTGAAAGAAAAAAAGTTTGACCTTCTCCCACCACTTTATTATTGAAAATAGAAAAATACTATTCCTAACATAAAGTTGCATAATTTTATGAAGAATACAATGCTTATATTTTTAACATATTTTTATTAAGAAAAATCAAGAGAAAATCGGCATTTCTATTTTGAAAGTTCTCTTATGCCTTCTAGCGTTCATTTTTCGAACTTAAAAATAATTTCCATACTTCTATACTTGGCCGCTTTTATCGATATATATTTTTTCCCAAAGTCCTAGTGTTATTACTTTCTGAGATATAGCCGATTACCTCCTTAGGTGGAACACCCGGTACAATAATTTGTTGTACCTTTAGTTCTGTCCCGGAGGGTGATGGTGCCTTACTGCATCTTTTATTTCTCTATTAATGCTTTTGTAATTTAAAAAACTTTCCTTCTTCTTCTGGCACTTTACTGTTCAATATTCTAATTCACAACATTAACAACTCAATTAAAAGAAGTCGTCCATATTCTCAAAGAGACCTGATTTTACAAATCTATGGGGTTGGTTACTGAGACCGAGACTTTGTGTCTACCAACCCCATAGATTAACAACTCAAGTTTAATAAATACACTAAAGCGGGGAAAATCTTAAAATGAACCAACCCTCCCATAATTATTATTACAATCGGTAGTAGCACAGTAAAATAATAATGTCTGATAATAATTGTTAATTGAACGTAACACAAAACGTAAAACAATAATAAAATTAGGGGAACCCGTGAGGGGAACAGTAGTGAGAATCCGTTTCACGATTCGACTTGAATACGCTATTGAAACTCGGTAACCGCGATTTCGTTTGAGAAAATTCGATACGATAGTCGATATCAAGAGTAGATTGCTAAAAAGCAGTTGAACTACACATAACCACAAAATATTTGTGTCCAAACTGAGACGACGACAATCGAATTCACCGAAAACAGTGGTATTTTCTAGAGATTGCTGGTTATAGTTTTAATGAAATGGTATTTCGCATGAGGAAAAAACATTGTTCCAGTATCGTTCTTTGAGCAGCATACTGCTTTAGCAACGGGACGATTTCAGGGCCCCAATGGCAGGCAAGAGCAAAAGAAGCTATGGAGTGAACTGAGCATTCAGCTTAATTCAAACTCAAAACTCAAACTCAAAAATAGTTTATACCCAATAAACATATGTGACAGGATATTCAAATTCATACATATTTCTTAATACTACGGGTAAATAGGGATATACCGCGATTATAAAAACCGATAGCACAAAGCACAGAAGAACTGTGCCTGTGTGGTAAAGCCCTTGAACTAAAACTAAAAAAAGAAAATATCAAATAATTCATTGGTACATTGGTACATTGGTTCATTGGTATGGCGACGCGAGGACCGACCCAGGGGCAGGGAAGAGAAGAGGGGAAGGAGGGTAGATATTAAAAAAAATATTTAAAAAAATAAATAAATAGGTGCAAGCAGCCCAGCAAGGTAGTAACATAGTATTTATATACTCTAAGCATATGCGGAAATACAACAAAAAAAAAAAATAGATATATATTGATATATAAATTGACACATATGGTATTTTCTGCGGTTTCTCATATTTAAAATATAATTGTCATTTAGATAGGGAGTTATATGTTCTCTAAAAGGAATATTAAATGAATATCGCATACAAGAATTCTGAATCTTTTGTATAGAGTAAGATATTTTTTCTGTCAATGAGTCGCCATATACTACATCTCCATAGTCAAATAAAGACAAAACAAGTGTATTACACAGATAATATTTAGTCTTAGAGGGAAGACAATGTTTGAGATGGTACAATTTTTTCAAGCGCATGTACGCAATTTTAAGTTTATTTTTCACATGTGCCTGAAATGTGAGACCAGTATCAAAATAAATACCCAAATTCCTTGCCTCCTTAACCAATGGTAAGGGGTCATTGCTAATATTTATGTGAAAATTATCGGAGATGAAGGAAAGAGCATTGTTATTATTACTGAAAAAAATAATGCAAGACTTAGCAGCATTCAACTTTAAATTATGTTCTTCTGCATAGGAGTTGACACTCACCAAGTCCTCATTAAATTGTACTTGAGCAGTCTGCAAATTTTGAGTGGGAAAAGATATATATAACTGTGAATCGTCAGCATATTGCTGTAGTTTTGTGTATTTTAAAATGTCAATCATATCCGCAACATATAAAGAAAATAACAAAGGCCCTAAGATGGAACCCTGTGGTACTCCTGTTCTCATTGGTATGTAACTGGACTTTTGTGTAGTAGATTCTGATTTTAGAATAACACAGTGAGCTCGATCATGGAGATATGATTCAAAAAATTTTACTGCATTAGGTGATAGTCCGAAGTAGTGAAGCTTAGCCAATAACATTTTGTGATTTATAGTGTCGAAAGCCTTACTAAAATCTAGTAAACCTAAACATGTGTGCTCTTTTCTTTCTATATTTAACCGGACTTCATTAAGGAGATGAACAAGACTAGTAGTTGTACTAAAATTCTTACGAAAACCTGATTGACAATCTGGAATTACTTTAATTGAGTTAGCAAAGCCACATAATTCTTGATAGATATGTTTTTCTATTATTTTGGATACTACTGGCAGGATACTAATAGGTCTTAAGTCTTTAAGTTCTTTGGGATTAGAAATTTTACCTAATGGATTTATGATTGCCCGTTTCCATAGTGTAGGATAAAAATTCTCTAGAATACAACTATTTATTATGTTTAATAGTGGCTTTAGACAAAAAGGTAGACAAAATCTTACGCCTCTTATTGATAATGAATCCTCACCGATAGCATTCGTATTTATGGTGTTTAAGAGTTTTTTGAAATCTAACTCATCCAACAATTTAAAATTCAGTTGTGATGTTGCATTTTTATGCCTACTTAATTTATAAAATTCTATTTTTTCCTCTGATGTAGAGTCTAATACAGCGTTACAACTTGCAAAATAGTTATTGAGAATTGTTGCATCAGAAAACTCCTCAGGCAAGCTAAAATTTTTGTCGCGAGTTAAATTTAATCTATTAGCATGAGTCCAAAAGTCCTTTCCATTTTTTTGAGACATTAAATTAAAATATGATATTTTTTCCCTAGTAATAGGGTGTTTAGTAAAATTTCTAATTTGTCTATAATACTGGAGGTGTCCTTCTGTTTTTTGCTTCAGGTATTTCCTATGAGCTTTATCTCTTAATTTCATTAAAAGCTTAATATTATTAGTAATCCACGGTGTAAAAGGTTTTTCTTTGATTCTTCTCTGCTGCATAGGTGCATATTTGTCAATTAAAAACAAAATATTGTCATTAAAAATCTTAAGTTTATTGTTGATATCTTGAGAATAATATATTTGATCCCACTGTAATTGTTGGGCATCATTTTCAAAATCTGCAAAATTTATGTTATTGTAATCTCGAAATTGAACTAATTTATATCTATTTTGACTTTTGGGTAAATTTACAATCAAATAAACTAAGTTATGATCGGACACCTCCTCCGATATAATGATAGAAGCATTTTCCTTAACATCCAAATTGTTGTTTGTTATAATAATATCAATGAGAGAACTACTATTACTAGAGATATTTATTCGTGTTGGGTCTTTAATTAATTGCTTTAAATTAAAAGTGTCAATTAGTTTTTCAAGGTTAGTTTTAGGAGCATAATCTTTTAAAAGGTCTATGTTCAGGTCTCCCGTAAATATAACATGATCATAGAATGGTACAGTCAAGGCAAAAAAATTTTCCAGCCAGTCAGTAAAATTGTTGATATTGGAGGAGGGAGGCCGATAAATATTTGTGAACAGCATATTTTTATTATTAAGAGAAAGATTAATGCTTATATACTCACAGTCAGGTGTGGCAATATTAAAATCAACCAGTTTAAATTTATACTTTTTTCCAACATAAAAACCCACCCCACCTCCTCTAGTAGCTCTATCTTTTCTCACAAAATTGTATCCTGGGATTTTAAAATTACAGTTCTCATAATCGGATGACAACCAGGTTTCAGACAAACCTAGTAAGTCAAAACCATAATCAATTACATAATTAACAAACTCGTCAAAGCCAGTATTCAATGAACGTATATTAAGATGTGCGACCATAAAATTGTTAATATTATTAAATTTTTCATTAGCAAGTCCACCATGCTGGATAACTGCTCGCATACCACCATGATTATCCTCCATCATCCCCACACTCGAACCCCCCATCCCCCCCGCACACGTACCGGTCCATACCCCGCCATAATCCCATAAAACAATCCAATTTATATACTAATATCAACCTAATATTAATAATCATAAAAATACCAGAAATTATTTCTTTTACCATGAAATTCTAAAAAGCTTTTGAGCTGTGCGCAAGCCTATGCTCCGCAACGAAAAAAAGAAAAAAAGAATAAATACAATAAAAATAAAATAAAAATAAATAAATAAACATCAAGGATATTGCGTAACTGGCGTATATAAATTTATTACAGAAAAATCAAAATTGGGGTCATCAACCTAGATCTTGTGAATAAAATAGGCAGGAATCACAATATTATGTATTCATCTAAGTTTTTAATCTCAATAGTGATCATTACTGAACAATGTAAAGATGTAAGTATATACCTACCAAAATAGAAAGATTATTCTTATTTATAATACAGAACATGCTACCTGATTACCACTAGAAACAAAACAGTTCCATAATAATCAATAATATTTTTATTAAATGTTCATTCAAACAATACCATATTTTATTAAAAGAAGAAAATACCAGAGCTGAAAGAAACGTATGCAAATAAAATAAATATTCATTCTGGGGAACACTTAACGAAAGATAAGAGTTTTGTTTTTTTTTGTGTTCAACAAAATACCTTAAAATGCACGAGGTAGTAATATAAGCACTTTCAACAAGATAAAATCGTGGGACTGATTTTAGATACTTATAAGTCATCTTTAGAGTTTACCAACACTTTCTTGTTCAACACAGCATCCCAATAAAATACCTTACCCCTTGAAGACCAAGCCTTGGTATTAAATTTATTACCATATTTTTTTTTAACCAGCTTTAGCAAATCATACTGCTTAGAAGTTAGGTCCTCGTAAACTGCAAACCGCGTTCCCTTCAAGACTTTTTTAGACACAAAAACGGAGTCTCTTTTTATATTGGCAATAAAATTTACAATGATTGTGCGCGACTTTTCTTGCACTACTGGACCAATACGAAATACAGAGTCGAGATCACTTTCCTCACAAGACACGTTAAGATCTTTTTTTATAAATTTAACTATTACGTTAGTCAGGTTTTCGCCAGCGTTCTCTGGAAAGCCAGAGAACCGTAAAGAGTTACGCTTTCTCTCCTGTTCCAACATGTCCACCCTGCTCTGTAGTTCGTAAATACCTTTAGCATTTTGGGCCACATCCGTTTTGATTTGCTTGAATGACTCACAAACCTGAGAAAGCCGATTTTCTAATTTTACCATTCTATCATCAAGTTTTTTCTCTAGCTGTTTAACGAAATTACTACAGACCTTAGTGATGAGTTGTTCCAACGCTTCCTCCTCCAGACTAGTTGATGTTGAACCCTTACCAGATCGGGTCGTCTGACCATGACCTCCCATCGTAGGTATATATTGTATACTCACCAGTTTATCAAACAGGTAGACACTTTACGTTAAAGGTACAAAGGTCAAGATAGGTCAACGGTTTGTATTAAAAATAATTGGTTTGCTTAATTAGGCTTACTAAACATAAGAAATATTTCCCTGCATAACTTCCTCAATCTACAAGGCGTTAGCAGAACCACTTAAGAAAAAAATATCTCAGAAATAACCACCACTTTTGCACATTTCGTAGGAGCAAAACTACACGCGTCTACTCTAATCGACACATACTCGACTACCTCTCGTTGGGTTTCGGACAACGCAGCCCAGACAAATGGAAAAAGGTAATTAGGTTCATGAAATATATTATAAGTTATTCAAAAACTAACTACTCTCACTTACATTTATTTATAACTTTGTAGTCATGGACCGATATAAAGTATTTAATAAAGAAGAAGGGTGCAGATGTAAGGAAAGATATTACAGGTACAGGTGGCGGTCCAGCACTGGAAACACCCTTTAACAAATTCGAACTCCGAATCATAAGCATCTTGGGACCTTCTTTTTTATAGGGTGTCAAAGAAGCAGAAGTAGGGCTTGTAAGCTTTTTTTATTTTATTGTATTAGTATTAGGGATAAGTTTGAAAATATTGCTCAGGAAAGTAGGTATATAGAATATGTAAAGTATAAGGTAATTTGTTTTAGCCTAATAAGGACAACATTTCTTTTGAGGTAATCTCATTTAGAAAGAAACCATATGGCGAGCATGAATCACAGTGCAGTACTACTGCTTCGAGTGTTACCCAGGTACTAGCTGACCACTCATTTGGTTTCTCCCCAACACCTAAGAAAAGAAGAACTGAGGCAACAGTTGAAGAGTCATACACTGATACTATAAATATATTAAAGAAAATTAAGAATATGTTGATGCTCGCCTGAAAGACATCTTGGAGGAACTAAGATGCAATAATTACCAATCAAAGATGCTAATTAGTAGATGTGTTTTGGTTTCAAACAATTTATGTTGATTATTAAGTTTTCGGTTTATTTTGTTTAAAATGCCTTCAGAGATTTGATACTCAGCTGAAGAAGCAGAATAGAAGAGTGGTATTGTTTCTGGATAATGCAACGTCTCATCCCAAATTTACACTAGATAATGTCAAACTAATTTTTCTTCCACCCAATGCTACCTCACATTGCCAACCTTTGGACCAAGACATTATTCAGAATTTTAAAATGCTCTTCAGAAGCTACCTTATTAAGAGGCTTTTAACATGTATTGTCCTCTTTAAGAAATCGAAAATAATGTTTCAGTGGCCTGGCGCAATTTGTCCCCAGTGACAATAAAAAAATGCTTTATAAAAGCCGGAGTTATGTGTAATACAGATAATACTGTTAGTATGCACGTGCAGTATATACATATTGGTAAATTGACTTCATCTTATTTAATTTTAGTTCTGATAAATTTGAACAAAAATATTTAAAATTATTTACATACAGGGTGTTCATTTGAAAACTTCCCACCACGGATTTATCGAAAACCACTGATTAAAAGAAAAAACGCTGAGACACGTCAAAAGATTTGCCAAAGGGGACAACTTTTTAACCAAAAACTACTTCACCCCCTTTTACCCTCTGCCCCCCGGGGTCATCCCCTTAAAAATTTTAAATGACAAGGGGTATCAAGTAATAGCTTGTTTGAAAGGTCTTTCAAAGTGCTTTATTCTGACGTTTGATTTTTTAAAATCGGTCGATTCGTTTTCGAGAAAATTAGAAAAATCTTTATTTATCTTAATTTGTTCAGATAGAAAAAAAAACACACGAAAATATCACTTTTTATTTCAATAAGTGTTCAAAAACCAACATAAACAGCAATTCGGAAGATTAGACGTGGCAGCAACCAAATAACAACCCGACTTTTTTTCAGCCATCTATTTATAAACACAGATAACATGGGCGAACTGTATTTATTCTTATACCTGTTTAGTTTTATATAGTTGCTAAGGAAAAGAAAGAATTTAATTTGCTGTCAGTTACCTTTGTGACAATCTTGGGATAGTGAAAATGAATTTATTGATTTAGATTTTACTTCCAAAATGGTTTACACACTAGCCGAAATTATTTACATACATTTCATTTGAAAACTTCCCACCACGGATTTATCGAAAACCACTGATTAAAAGAAAAAACGCCGAGACACGTCAAAAGATTTGCCAAAGGGGACAACTTTTTAACCAAAAACTACTTCACCCCCTTTTACCCTCTGTCCCCCGAGGTCATCCCCTTAAAAATTTTAAATGATTCTAATTTATGGTGCACAACATCAATGTGCTCGGCAAACTGCCGTCACATTTAATGCCAGACATCCGAAAAAGATAACTTCGCAAAGTATGTTTTGGACCTTGTTACTAAATTTACTCAAACTGGATCTGTTGCAAATAAAAAACGTAATCATCGTAAAGTTTTGGATGAAGCCGCTCAAGTTGAAGTTTTGGGTCATTTTGGCATAAATCCTAATACTTCATTACGCAAAATTGTTGATGCGACTGGTATTTCATTAGGCTCTGTACACACAGTTACTAAATTACATAAATTTTACCAATTAAAATGAAAATATTGCAAGAGTTAACCGAAGATGATTTCGATAGGTGAGTTGAGTTTTGTGAACAAATGGCTGCAGCGATTAATGATAATACCATTCATGTAAAGAATATCTGCTTCAGTGATGAATGCACATTTTATCTAAATGGATTTGTTAATAAGCATAACTGCAGGTATTGGAGCAATGAAAATCCTCATGCTTTTGTAGAAGGGCATACTCAGTACCCCAAAAAAATTAATGTATGGGCAGGCATTTTAGGAAACAAAGTGATTGGGCCATTGTTTATTAATGAGAATTTAGATGAAGGCATTTATTTAGATATGTTGGAAAATACCATCAATCCGCTTATCACTGAAACCATTGAAAACCAAATCGAACTTGATGAGGCTGAAATATATTTCCAGCAAGACGGCGCTCCTCCTCACTATGTTCTTCCGGTTCGGCAATGGCTAGACGACGAGTTTCCAGATAAATCGATAGGGCGAAGAGGGCCTATAGAATGGCCTGCTAGGTCTCCTGACTTAACGCCATTAGACTTTTTTCTATGGGGCCATTTGAAATCTATTGTGTTTATTTCCCCAATATGACAGTTTGGATGAACTTCGTCAACGCATTATCGAAAGCTGCCATGATCTCCCACAACATGTTTTTGAAAATGTCCGTCAGGAATTTGAACATCGCCTATATCATTGTTTGGCCAATAACGGGCAACATTTTGAATACTTATTGAAATACAAAGCGATATTTTCGTGTGTTTTTTTTCCCATCTGAACAAATTAAGATAAATAAAGATTTTTCTAATTTTCTCGAAAATGAATCGACCTATTTTAAAAAATCAAACGTCAAAATAAAGCACTT
The DNA here is from genome assembly GCA_963920685.1 of Polydrusus tereticollis. Classification (NCBI taxonomy): domain Eukaryota; kingdom Metazoa; phylum Arthropoda; class Insecta; order Coleoptera; family Curculionidae; genus Polydrusus; species Polydrusus tereticollis. The sequence continues at coordinate 92,562,331 of OY987331.1, forward strand.
TGAAAGACCTTTCAAACTAGCTATTACTTGATACCCCTTGTCATTTAAAATTTTTAAGGGGATGACCCCGGGGGGCAGAGGGTAAAAGGGGGTGAGGTAGTTTTTGGTTAAAAAGTTGTCCCCTTCGGCAAATCTTTTGACGTATCTCGGCGTTTTTTCTTTTAATCAGTGGTTTTCGATAAATCCGTGGTGGGAAGTTTTCAAATAAACACCCTGTATATGCAGACCAGTTGTTTCAATTTTTCTCAATTAACCGACCACCCCTGTTAACCGACCAACATTTCATTCCCCGAGGGTGGTCGCTGTTGAGAGATTTTACTACTAATAAAAATTGAAAATTTTGTACCTAAGATACTTGTATATTTTTTTTAACTAACCTGCAATAACCTAAACCTTTAAAGATTTACTTCCCGAACTAACGTTAAGGTATTTATAATAGAATAGAAGAAGAAAGGATTTTAATTTTCTGCAAAAATGAACATTTTTTGTTATCTTAGAACGGTCCATAGTCAGAACAGAGATAAAAGAGCGAGTTTAACAAAAGGTCGACAAGAAGCCGGTGGCCTGATATTAAAAATACACAACTAATGCCTTACTTTTGTTTAATATCTAGTTTTGTGCAGTCGTAAAAATTAGGTTGGTAGATTTTTAATATTCTCTGAATAACAGAAATAAAATTTGTAAAGAACAAACTTATAGCCTTCAAAAGGAAATAGCTTTTAATGTTTTACATAAAATAAAAACATTTTAATGCTTACATCGTATAAAACAAAAAAAAATATTTTACGTTATTCATGGGCGTTAAAATTTATTTTTCTTATAATAGGAACGGTAACTTTATGACATGTTTAGGATAGATGTGTGATATCACCAAAATGACTCAATATTTTTAAGATTTTCTATGTGTGATCATCTTATTTTTTGTTATGCTGAGGCATAGCACTATATTTATGGCCCTCTGAGACCGGTGCGTATGCGCAGGAAACGAACACGGCCTCAGGGAGATCGTTTCAGAGTTATGACGTTCTCTAGCTGAAAGAATTTTTAAACAATGCCGTTTAAAGGACACTAAGCTGAACCTCGTACACTCGTACGGGTGAGATGCAAAAGGCTCGTCGTGTATTTCTACCATGCACCGCTCTGGGTGGACCCAAGCGGGCAACCTTAGTTGAGCACTCGCCATAAAAATATTTGTAAAATAGAGTCAAGTCGCCAACCTGCTTTCGATGTTCAAGGCTTTTTAGGTTATTTATCAGGTCATGGTCACCGATTAAGCTAATGGCTCTTTTTTGAAGGGAATCGAGTGTCCCGTCAGGACTAGATCCGGTTCTTTAATATTAACTGTTTTAGAAAAATCTGCCGCTTGGGTTTTTTAGCGTTAAATTCTACTTGGTTACTGTCACCCCAAGACAAAATTTCTCTCAGGTCTTTGTTGAGATGTGAGACCTCTTGCTGGCTATAGAGATGTGCATTGGCAGTCGATGTTCGAGCATCCAAAGTAAAAAATGAAAGAAATGTGCTTTCATCACTGGATTTAAATATAGGATATTTAGTTTTTTCCAAAAGATTGGCAATGTATAGTAAAAAGAGGGTGGGCGACAATATAGAACCTTGAGGGACTCTGGCATTGATGTTAAATGTGTCTAGAAGAAATTCGTCCATCACCACTCGCAGATAACGGTCTGGACTCTCTATGATATTCTATTGCGTTGATCCAAACGTGAGTAATGTAAACGAGAAGCTCTCCTGTTTATTTATACCTACGGAATCCGTACTGGCGGTCACTGATAATGTTGAAGCATTCCAGGTACTTTAATAATCTTTCATTGACGGCCTTCTCCATAACTTTCGATACAACCGAAAGCAATGGGACTGGATGGTAGTTGCTTGGCAAGGTCTTTTTGTCTTTTTTGGGTATGGGCCAAAATCGTGCTGTTTTCCTTATTTGTAAGATAAGTTGAAAACCCTACAAAATACCGGTGTCAATCCATCAGCACATGTCTTAATAACGATGACTGGAATTTCGTCGAAACCAGAAGCTTCTTTGGTGTCAAGATTCCTTAAGGGCGCTGCCGGAAAACAATCTCTGGCATTCTTCATTCTACAGGGGAAATGTTCGGTGGAGTTTTTACCTGAAAATTTCATTAATTTATTTTCAACCAATTAGAAGGCTCCTTTTTGTTTACGTTGCTGGAGATTATCGCGATAATTTTGTTAGTTCCTATTAATTTAATGGAATTAATAAGTGATAATTTTTTTGTCAAATATGAAGTGCTTTATGTCTATTGGCAAAAGTCACTTAGAATAAAATTTAAATACATTTTATTGCTAACTTATAATTTTTATTGATACTAACCAATTTGCTTTACATATCGAACACCAGGGCTAAAAGAGACACATCAAAAATTTTCAAAAGATTTGAAATATAATGAAATTCTTGCAATGCATCTTTTTTAATAGGCGAGAAACTTAGTGATTCTATTATTAAAAATTGCCTGTGTTTTAACAAATATATGTAATATTTTGACACTCGTCTATTCCGTTGGGCTTTGGACATCTTGTGACTTTCTAAAATTGGTTTTAATTCCATATCAACTTTGTAAAATAATCTCTTATCTTCAAGAATATTTTCGTCCATAAACTGGTCCAATAAAAATGGTAATAATTTCAAGTCTCTATGGTTTTGGCTTACGTCACTTATCTTCGGGCACATACATAATTTATAATTTTTACAGTTCATTGTTGATACTTGTTTTGAAGTTGTTTATTATTAATTAAAATTTTACATTGATTTGACAATAATTAATAATATTAAATGCCAAATCACCAAGACAATAACTGCCAAATGTCAAACGTTAACTAATGTTACTCAGAGCCAACTATTTACTCGTTTATAGTATACGAATAATATATAAATAAAAACGTTTTATAATTTCTCCTCATTTGTAAAATTAATAATATTTTTTAATGTCCGTCACATTTTAGTAACAAAAAAGTGTTACTAAACGTCAAAGTAAAATTCTCTTGTGAAAATACAATATGTAATATTTTTCTAAAATCATCGGAAATAATTTTTTTTAAGCTTAAGTTGAAACTATGTAGACATAATTTCAGATGTTATGGTTGAAAACGAATTAATGTTTTTAATGTTCCTGAAATTTTAGTAATAAACCTTAGTTACTAGCAAGTAAAATAAACTTCTATTGTAAAAATATAGTGCGTCATATTTAACTAAACTCATTGGAAATATGTTTTTTTAAGTTTCATTTGAAACTATGTAGACATTATTTCAGATGTTATGGTTGAAAACGAATTAATGTTTTTGATGTTCCTGAAATTTTAGTAATAAACCTTGGTTACTAGCAAGTAAAATAAACTTCTATTGTAAAAATATAGTGCGTCATATTTAACTAAACTCATTGGAAATATGTTTTTTTTAAGTTTCATTTGAAACTATGTAGACATTATTTCAGATGTTATGGTTGAAAACGAATTAATGTTTTTGATGTTCCTGAAATTTTAGTAATAAACCTTAGTTACTAACAAGCAAAATCAACTTCTACTGTAAAAATATAGTGCGTCATATTTAACTAAACTCATCGGAAAAATGCAATACCCAAAACAAAACCCTCTACTATTCAGGTAATGATGACAGAAACCATAGAAATGGAGTGGGAATAATCGTTGATCGGGATATAGAAGGGAGCGTCACAGAGTTTATACCATATTCAGACAGAACAATGATGATCGAAATACAGGCAAAACCACTAAATATTAACCTGATGCAAGCCTATGCCCCAACTTCGGATAAACGTGACGAAGAGATAGAGAGTTTTTATGCTGATATCAAAGCGCTATTAAACCTTACGAAGCCACATGATATCAACATTATTCTGGGTGACTTCAACGCAAAAGTTGATTGTACACCGGTTGAAGAGGTAGTCGGTCCCTGGGGATTGGGCGAAAGAAACGTTCGTGGGGATCGACTCGTTCAGTTTTGTCAGGAGGAGAACTTTAAAATAACCAATACCTGGTTCTGTTTACCACCTAGACGACTCTATACCTGGAAATCCCCACAAGATACCCCTGACAATGTAGTTCGGAACCAAATTGATTTTATTCTCATTAATAGGAGATTTTCCACGTCAGTTATGAGAACCTGCACTTATCCTGGGGCAGATGTACCGTCTGATCATGTTCTCCTTTTATCTTCATTCAGACTTAAACTATCGCTAGTAAAACGCAAATCTGGTAATCAAAAAGTCTTGGCAACTGAAAATCTTATGAATAATACGGTTAAGACGGAACTAAAGAATGAAATTAATCAAAGACTGAACGAAATTAAAGAAAAACAGAAAGAATTAGACAACAACCGATTGTTTGAAGAAGTAAAAATAACCTTAAATACGGTGGCACAAAATAAGTTGGGTTATAGAGAGGCAACCCCTAAGAAAAAATGGATAACGGATAGTATTCTGCAACTAATGGAAGAAAGAAGACGCTAAAAAATCTAGATATGCAAGAATATCGACGATTAAATAATGTTATAAGATCAGAAATTCGAAAAGCCAAAGCCAACTGGCTAAGGGAAGAATGCCAAACAATAGAAAATCTGCAAGCTTTACATGACACCAGGGGAGAGCACAGTAAACTAAAGGAAGCTGCTGGAATATATAAAGCCAAAGCACCTACAGTACTTGTCAACAAGGATGACGTGATTATTCTCGAAAGGGAGGAAAAAGCAAGACAATGGGAGAACTACGTTAAAGAACTCTTTCAAGATAATGAAAGAACAAATTTAGAAGAAGATAACAACGAAAGGAATAGTACGGGTCCCGCAATAACAAAGGATGAAATTTGCCATGCCTTAAAACAAGCCAAAAGTAATAAGGCAGTTGGCCCTGATGACTTGCCAGCAGAGATTATTAAACTTATTGATGAAGACAATTTTCCTCTTCTAGAAGTAATTTTTAACAAAATTTATAATAAAGGTCGTTATCCAACAGACTGGCTTAGATCTACGTTTATTCCGCTTCCAAAGAAAAACAAAGCAAAGAAATGCAAAGACCATCGTTTAATTAGTCTAATGAGTCATGCCCTTAAGATATTCCTTAAAATCCTACACAATCGAATTTATCGCAAGTGCGAGGCCAATATAGCAAATACTCAATTTGGATTTAGAAGTGGGATGGGAACCAGGAAAGCACTTTTCAGTGTGCGTGTGCTCATTCAAAACTGCAGAGATGTTCAGAAAGATGTCTTCATATGTTTTGTGGACTTTGAAAAGGCCTTTGACAAAGTAAGGCATGATAAACTAATTGACATATTAAGAAAGGTAGACTTAGACGACAAAGACATCCGTTGTATACAGAATCTGTACTGGCATCAGACTGCTCATGTAAAAACAAATGACGTTAAAACTAAAGATATTGCCATATGTAGAGGCGTAAGACAAGGTTGCATATTATCACCTCTTCTATTTAATCTCTATTCAGAAGACATCTTTAAGGAAATCATGGAAGATAAAAATGTTGGAATTAAGGTAAATGGGGTATATATGAACAACATTAGATATGCAGATGACTCTATCTTAATTGCAGATAATATTGAAGAGCTGCAACAAATGATCGATGAGCTGAATTGTTTTGGTGCAGACTATGGTCTTAAAATAAATAACAATAAAACAAAGTTCATGATAGTAAGCAGACGCAAACTCCCATAGAGCGATGCAAGATTAATAGCAGACGGCCAAACCTTAGAACGTGTAACACAATATAAATATCTGGGAAGCTGGTTGCATGAAGACTGGGATAATGACAGAGAAATTAAATGCAGAATTGAAATGGCCCGAAATAACTTCTTTAAATTTAAAAACGTACTAACTAGTCGAGACATTAAATTAAAACTAAGATTACGATATGCCAAATGCTATGTATGGTCGGTGTTGCTGTACGGTGCAGAGACCTGGACATTGAAGGCATCGTCCATCAACAAAATAGAAGCATTTGAGATGTGGATGTATCGTAGAATGCTGAGGGTGCCATGGACGGACAGAGTAACCAACGACGAAATTCTAAGAAGAATCGGCAGAGACCGTGAGTTAATGCTCAATGTCAAAAAGAAGAAAACATCGTACTTTGGTCATATAATGCGAAACTCAAAATATCAACTGCTGCAACTTATTGTCGAGGGAAAAATAGAGGGAAAGCGAGGCATTGGCAGAAAGCAATTGTCATGGTTAGGAAATATAAGAGAGTGGACGGGGTTAAGGACGATAGGAGAGTTGGTCCACACAGCAACCGACAGAGAAATGTATGGAAATATGGTCGCCAACATCCAACAATAGTGGATAGGCAGTCAAAGAAGAAGATCGGAAATATGATTTTTTAAATTTCATTTGAAACTATGTAGACATGTAATATCAGATGTTATGATTGAAAACGAATTAATGTTTTTAATGTTCCTGAAATCTTAGTAATAATCCTTGGTTACTAACAAGTAAAATCAACTTCTATTGTAAAAATATAGTGCGTTAAATTTAACTAAACTCATCGGAAATATGTTTTTTTAAATTTCATTTCAAACTATGTAGACATGTAATATCAGATGGTATGGTTGAAAACGAATTAATGTTTTTAATGTTCCTGAAATTTTAGTAATAAGCCTTAGTTACTTACAAGTAAAATCACCTTCTATTGTAAAAATACAGTGCGTCATATTAAACTAAACTCATCGGAAATATGTTTTTTAAAGTTCTATTTGAATTTAAAACTATAAAGACATTGAATTTCAGATAACAAATTTGTTATTTAATGTTTCTCACATTTTAGTAATAAAAATGAGTTACTAACGGCTAAAATGAACTTCATTTCTAAAACTCTAATTAGTTACAATTAACTAAAGCCGCCGGAAATATGTTTTCGTAGCATTTTAGCAAAAAAATTACAATAAGAAAAAAATATGTCTTATGTCCAACAAATCCAAAAATGTATATTTCAGAAGAAAAGCAGGAAAGAAAAGCTAAAACATTCATAATAGATTAACTTTTTATTGCCTATTCAGTATAACACTTCTTATTACAGTGATTTAACGTTAAACTTTAAAATTATGACTAATTTTTTGTATTAATATTAAACACGCAGTTGTTGTAGACAACTCTGGAAGAAGTGTCGGAAATACTGGCATTATTCGATTGCTCTACAAAGGCAGACGTTGTAGTTTCACTTGCCTGAATTTGCCTCATAGACTCAATAATCTTTTGGTGGTGATAACTATTTATTTGTAGGTAAGGCTTAATAGATTGACTACTGGAATAGCCTGTTATTTTAATGAGTTGTTGTTCTTCAACTCCAGACTGTGCTAGGCTAATGACTGCTGTGGCTCTGGCTGAATGATTTGTCACTTTTGTTCTTTTAGTGTCGATCCCAATCTTTGCTGCTGACTTATTGAACCATGTAGAGATTGTGTTTTTGCCTATTGGAGAATTTTTGTACCATTTGTTGGACACCTCCCATTTTAAATTTGGTGTTAAAAAGAGACGGTCTGTTGTTATTAAACACATACTACGCTTTTCCATCAACTTCTTAAATAATCTTACGGGGCACATTTCAGGATTACCAACATTGTTTATAAGGAACTTGCTATCTGCAAGTTTTTAAGACCCTCCTTGAGTGGTTTTTGAAAAAACAGAGTTATATTCAATCTGGCCAGAAGAGTATCCTTTATCCATTTTTTCAATAAAGTAATGAATGCAGCAGTTTACTCCTTCACCGCCTCTCTATGCAAGCTCATGAGCAACAATAAAGAAAAACTTTTTTTGAAAACCTTCAGGTGTATCTTCATCCCATAAATTCACCATTTTACTATAATCACCAGTCGATTATGCTGAAGAACTTTTCTTTCGTTTGGAAACATCCATCTGCAATTTACGACGTTTTGTATCTCTTGCCGCTCTAGCTTCCAAAAACTCTATATCTTTAAATGGATGAAACTTAATTTTATATGTGGTAAAATAATATTCTTGAAGCTGTTTCGCTGTGGAATTCCACATTAGTTTAATAACGTTTCCTTTGTAATCTTCAGAATTTTGTTTTTTCATGTTGAAAGTCCAATCTTTTAATATTGATGCTAAATTTGCTATGGATGTTGAAGGAACGCTCACATTATAAGATTTTTCACCACAGAATTGCATAAATTGTTTCCACACACACTAACCTTTTAACTTCTTGTATTATTGGGTACTAACTGCTCAATTTCTTTAGCAATCGAACTTGCTTCATCACCGAAACGAATCATTTTTTACACAATATTATTGTAACAATAAATATCACGGGTACGACTAAAAAACTGATTGTTACTTGCCGGTTTGTCTCACCTGTCACTTTGAAATTACTTGACATTTAAATTAAAATTAAGTCATAGAAGTATACCTAAGTGTCAAATTTTACCCAGAAGAAATTTGACATCTACGCAGAATAGGTCGTAGGTTTCATCTTCTCATCATATTAAAAGAAACTCCAATTTATGAAATTTTCTTACCGAATCTCCCACGCAGCAGAATTAATTCCCGATAATTCTGCTGCTAGGGAGATTATAAGTGATAATCTGCCACTTGAAAAATATCGAAGCTGTTGGTATCAACTCGACGGAGCTCCTGCATTGTACAGGAGCAGTTACCTCGGAACTGAATAGGCTTTGTGATGATCATTGGATAAGGCGCTTAGGACCATCGAATTGGCCTCCGAGATCCCCCGATCTTAATCAATTAGACCTTTACTTGTGGGGTATGTTCAAAGACAAGGTTTACGAATCATCAGTAAACTCGGGAGAAGAGTTACTCTATCGGGTCAACCAAGCATTTCAAGATCCAGATACAAATAAAAGGGTTACGACGGCTGCAGTCAAGAAGCGCATTTTAACGTATTTTTCCACTACTAACCTTTAACATCGCCATTATTGACCGACTATTAACGTTAGAAATCGTTTTTCTCTACCTTATAAGTTATTATTGACCATGGTCAATAAATAATAAGGCATTGAAATCCATTATTGACCGATCTTCAAGAATCTATTTGAACGCAGGTAACTTGATTTTTTGATTCTACAACATGAACTCATAAACATGAATAACCTGAAAGGTGATTTCTTGTGGTTAGGCAACCAGATAATTATCAATACATATTAGATTATTAGAGATTATCGATAAAATCAACATTTTTTCTGCTTCCATCCTTAATTCTGGAGGTGTACACATAATAATATCAGTAACATTTTCTTCGCTCATATTTAAAAAAAAACAGAAAACTCGTAAAATCTGATGACATAAATGAACAAAAATTGACATTAACAAAGCCACCTGACAAAACAACAACATATTTTGCCAATTCCAAAGCGCAGGTAACTTGATTAAAAAATATGCTTATGCCTACCTATAATTTTTTATAATTATTAATACTATAAAAATAATAGTATATTATTAACCAAGATTTAGACAGCCATCATTATTGCCCGAGCGGCGAGTTTAAATCACGAGGAGCGAAGCGACGAGGGATTTAAGACGCGAGGGCTATAATAAGCTGTCTAAACCGTGGTTAATATATTATTTTTTACACTACTACAAACTTTTATATGACATTTATCTTTATAGTATTAATAATAATAAAGTTAAAATACGGGATGTTCTATTTAAAATATCAAAGTTGCTACTACTTCCTAGTAGAAGCGGTAAAACAGCATTTTCCAAAATATTTTAGGTGTGTGGAGCATGTCTTTTTATGCAACAACCCAAATTTTTTAATCATTCCATTGACTGGTTAGCCAGAAACCTCTAATTCGCCATCGTCGTGAATCACCCTGTATAAATCACGTCAAAATTTTGAAAGTTTATCAAATTATTTCCTTTATTAAATTAAAATAAATTATCGGTCTAGAATAAAGAATGATATTTGACCCCCCAAGGATTTGTATAGAATTTCCCATGTTGCGTGAATTGATGCACCATCTATACAAAAAATATCGCTGCCATTGTATCTTAGTATGCAACTCACCCTCGTATCCCGATTACTCTGAATAGCCATATGAAATTAAATTATCGTAAAATTAAGTAATAAATAATAACAATTTTTGTTATTTTTACGTATGCATTAACTTGCTGATTATTTATTTAAAACAGTTAGCCAAAACAATTTTCTTCAATGAAATATTTTTATTTATCCAACATAAAAATCCTCAATCAGCAAAGTAATCCCTTCTTTTGATGCAGTGTTAAACAAGCTCTTTCGAAAAATGTGTCCCGGGGTTGTTTTTCTTTAATTTTGTATAAATTGAAAAATAAATTGAGGTTTTCCTCGGAATGCATTCGAGTAAATTTGATACTTTGATCAAAGAAGAACTGATAAAAATATATGTTTAAATGTTTTCTTTAAGAAATAAAAATGTAAATAGCTAGAAACTCTGTAAAAGTGATTTGCTGCCATCAGGTTTAATAAAGGATTGGTTTGGTGAAGGTAACCTGAACATAACTAACTGACTTTTTAACATCTTTATTTGTTAATTTCTAAACTTGTGCAGTGTGTCACCGGATGTTCAAAGAGATTAATCACAAATATTGACATTGTTGATTTAAGCAGGAATTTTAAGCCTCGTGATTTTTTAAACAACACCTCTTACTTAAGAAATAGAGGATTACTTAAATTATGTAAAATGCTAAAAAATGCAATAAGTGATTTTGAATCTAGTGCTAGGAATTACTGTAATTTAGTACATGTCCTACGGAACTCAAATTCAGAATTATCAGATAATTCGCGATCGGAAACTAATTCTCTCAAGAAGCAATCGGTAAGTGATTATTTTTTAGTGATGGGCCTTAAAACATAAAAATACGTTCTCTCTTCTTTGGATGGTAAAATAGTAGTGGGAAAAATATACTTTCCAATCAGTGTTAAAAAAACTTTCAGTTAGCATATCAGTGCAGAAAGTAGCTACTTTACACGCGCATAAGAAAAAACGTTTACTCACTTTATCATCTATAAATGAAAACATAACCCCTTCTTTAAGAAAAACTCCTTAAAAGATATTCAGTCGTAAAAATTGTGCCCAATAAAAAAGGTCCTAAATAAAACACACCAAAACAGAATGCAGAAAAGTTGCATTAAAACCTCTGAGATTTATGACCAAAATATACCGTGATGTCTCTTTTAACACAAGACATTTTTTATTCCGAAATTCGCTATAACAAAACGCCAAAAAAAGAAATCCAATACGAATCAAACCCATAAATAAACAAGGAGAAACATTTCCAATAAGCAAAGTTTTCCAGGCATGGTGAAAATCTTAAAATTGTCAGATCGAACAGGTTTAAGTTCAATATTTCAGACGCGTGGCACCGTTTCCATTGTCAGGGAATTTAAATAGAAAAGTGCGACAGCAAACTGTGTTTAATTCCCCCCGAGATCAGTGGAAAATCGAAAGAGCATCTGTCATTCGGGAAACCACTTTTACGCCAGCTGAAATTTTCTTTTCAGGATATTTTTCTTTAATGTATTAAAAAGTTTTTTTCAGGTGTCCATTTTGAATAATAAGTTTGGGTTGGTAGACTGAAATCGATCCCCATAAAAAAGTATTGTGGATGGTTTTCGCAAGCCTTATTTTTCCTTTAAATTTAGCTTATTTTTTAAATGGGACAGTTAATAAACTTGAAGGAATCGGTAAGTAGGTAATCAGAATACTAAAGTCAAGAGCAAAATGAAGAAAATGTGTGCCGGCGTTATCTTAAGATAAGTTCTAGAGTATATTTACTCTCAAAATTGACACGATGTAATCATTGCCACGTGGCAATGAGGAAGATGCGACGAAAGTAAATAATTGATGCGTGCCTTAAAAATGTACTTCTAACATTTATACTGGGTGATGCATGGCTTAGTTGAACATAGGAAATCCCATGTAAATTTTGAGGTGGGTAAATATTGTTCCCCTGTACATTTTAGAGACAAATTGTATGGCAAATTTTTGAAGAAGCCCATAAAATGTACCTATGTGCCAAGTTTAAATAAATTTTAGTAAGCCAATCCTAACTTATTTAATTAAATGTGATGACAAAATTACGAAATTTTCATAGTTTAGGTAATACAGCAAACACCAGCAAATTATTATTTGACATTGACAAAACGAAAAGTTGTGTCAGTGACATCATTTTCATTGAAGGCGCTTTAATTATAGCTAAACATGAGCTATTCCATTAAGGAAAAGTAACTATGATTAAGTGGTATTATACGGGAAACAGTTCAAGAGCAGTGTCTCAAATGTTTTCGGTTCAATTCCCTGAGAAGTCCATCCCTTCCAGTATATAGTTACTGAGAGTGCCGCCACACAAACACCACACAGGTACTGAGAGTACAACCACACAACACCACACAGGTACTGAGAGCACAACCACCTCATTCAATATGAGAGTTCAGTCACTTCCCTTTCCCTTATTATTCGCTTGAGAGCACAACCACCTCATTCAATATGAGAGTTCAGTCACTTCCCTTTCCCTTATTATTCGCTTGAGAGCACAACCACCTCATTCAATATGAGAGTTCAGATATTCCCCTTTCCCTTATTATTCGCTTGAGAGCAGACCCGCACACTCTAACCGTACGAATTTCACGCTACGACGTCATCGGGCTCGGAAGCCCTGCCATCGAACTCTTACAAGACAATTAACCTTGTGCTCGGTTGAATTTAACAGCGTTAGCATAATCCGATATTCTACAGGGTGTTCATTGCTTAAACAAAGAATGAGATGGACAGACAGAGACATACAGCAGATAGAGAGAGAGAAAACAGTAAAAAAACAGCATTTAACAGTAAAAAACAGGAATCCAGACAGTGACATACAGACAGTGAGAGAGAAAAAATAGGAATTTAACAGTAAAAAACAGGAATACAGTAACAAAAAAAACAGGAACAACAGCGGTACTATATCATACACAGAGTAACTTTTCAGTAACTTTAGGGAGAAAAAAAAACAAAATAAATAGTAACAGTTTCTATAATTATATAGTAATTTTACATTTGCCAAAGCGCAATGCCAACAATTACCATTCTTATGAAAATAACATTCTGGAATTTTCTTAAATTTACTTAACTTTGGTTCTTTACCAATAGGAATACTGTATATAGTTTCTTCATCAAAGAATTTTCGTAAGAAGTTTGCCTTTTCATTCCCTTTCACGTAAATCTTGGGTGACAGATAGCATTTTACCACATGGTTTAAAATACTATTAATTTTATGGAGACTTATATATCCGCAGTCCCATTCAAGACCATGATATTCTTCTGCCCAAGTCACGGTTTTCAAATCTTCAACAGTTAACAAATTTTTCTTAAATGGTGATTTAAATAGATAGTTTGAACAGCGAATCCCATCATAAATCGCTAATTCTTTTGGGACGTAACCAAAGAAGCAGTGGTATCCTTGAATGTCCATAAAAACAGATGCCTCACTCATGTTAAGTCAGTAAATGAGGTTCGAAAGTTACGGAATTACCCTACTCACAATTATCCCACTCAAATATTATCTAACCTTTTGATTAAAGTATGGAAGGAGATTTTGCTTTAAAATGAGACTTGCAAGACATTTAGTTATTGTTAATAATGCATTCTTCAAGTAGTGCATTAAGCCAGCATGTTAAGAAATTACATAAGACCTTTTATGAGAAGATTAATGAGCAATATTATTTAGCTATGCAAAGTAACCCGCAGTGGTGTAACTTCTATCAAGACCAAGCAGAACATTATATAAGAGGTGCTGACGCATGCGTAGATTTTTTTGAAAGTTTCAACTTGGTGGATCTGGTGCAAGAATTCAACAGCCGTGGGTTTTTTGCAGAACTACTCAGTTTAAAACCCTATGTTACGGATCCTATAGTATTGGAGGCAATCAATATAATTGATGAAGAAGAGGAACCTCTGAACATGTCGGCTTAATATACTAATTATAATTTAGACTAAAATTAAAAATAAAACAGTAAATACAAATAAATTTCTTTTATTCATTCATCAAAAAGTTTTCGTACAGATAAAACACGTTAGATAATGCACAAACAGAAGGTGACCTTGAATGATATATACATCTGGGTGTTGATTGAGGCAAGGCTGGTTCTTCGTCTAGTTCGATTATGGGCTTGGAAGAATATTTTCTTAGAAACTTTGCTTTTTCTGGTCCTTTAACATAAATAAATTCACTATTTTCAGTAATTTTCTTAGCTTTATCGCTGAAATGATGAAGAGGGGTAGGTCCTAGGTTCCAGTTTATGCAATGATGATTTTTCATTAACCAGGTAGCTTGCTTGTATTGCTCCTTAGGAAGCATCAAAGGTTGCCAATTCCTTAGGTATAAATTTATTATGTTCGTCCTTAAACCCTTGTACATCCATAACAATTCTGGAACCCATCATTAATTTTTAAAGCAGAAAAATTTTTAAACATAGAAAACTTTTTAGAATAGTGTTCGATATCCTTTTTAAGTATATTTAACTTATACATAAAAGTGTGTAATCGTTCAGAAAACTCCTCTTCTAAAGACATTCTCACCACTACTAAGCTTCGTAAATAACTGAATATATATAAAACATTAGTCCGGGTGGTAGGGGATTTAAAGTTGCTTTACTATTTTTGTTAGCGGATTGTAACTGAATATTTTATCATGAATAATGAGACAATACGCAGCGGTTTTGGCAGGTATTTTTTCCTTTGTTTCAAATTCAATCCTCATAGTAACTGGACCAGTTTGTAACAGATCCCTTTGATGTGAACAATTTATGTAGGAAATAGGCGCATTACTCTTAAACTCGGTAGGTCTAAAAACTGGTTCCATCGGAGAGTTATAATATACTTGACGAAAATCACAAAACATTTCATAGAGTGTAGCGAATTTGTTGTTTTTAAAATCGAGTTGAAGGTCGTTATAGGGATATCGTTCGGAGTTTAAAAATACATTTATATTTCTTAATTCACAGTGATCAAATTTACTCATATCCATTTTAATATTGCCACGCCTATTCTTTTGGAAAGCGATTAAAACATGACGAGGTGTTTCAACCTTGGTAGAAGTTTTTACAGGCCAATTATGCCTTGTAGTTTCTAGTAATTCAGGATATTCAACTAGCTCCCAACTTCGAAAAGTAATTAGTATGTCACTGTTTTTCTCGACAAGTTTCGTTAATGCCAATTCTTGGGGGATTGCCGGAGTAAGATGTGGAACCCTCCAGCAAAGTCTTGTGATTACAATTTTTGCTGTTTCCGCAGCCTCGGTAGTGCGCAGTAACGAATCAACCGAATCATTACTTCTAACGAGTATTAGCTCTTGTTGAGAATTCAGGATAATTTTATTGTAATCTTCAAAGAACCCTGAATACATCTTTAATGGAATGCACAAAGAGACGTTTCCTTTGTCATCGGTCATAATTTTATCAGTTGCTTTCGCTTTGGGATACCAGCCGGCATTTTCCAATTTTGCGCTTTCGTTTTGGTTAAACGACGTATAACCCTTTAGTGTTGAAGTGATGCCGAGATCTCTAACAGAGTCAATAGTAACACCGTTTAAAACATAACGCATTTCTTTAAACAAGAAGGCTGGGGCGTTGTTGACTAAAAAAGTGTTTGCTAACGGTGCACCATCCTCTTTGGTAACTTGTAATTCCAAAGATATTTCACTTTTGCAGGGCAAGGGATACTTCCCGGTCTGTTGCAGGGCAATGCGAATTTCATCATTTGGTCCGAGTTTTGTTGGATTAAAGGGATCGAAGGAAAATACCTCCCAACTTAATATTGAATCATCAACAAGAACATTTTCTTTAACGTTTAGATACTCCATATTTTATTTAATTTTAAAACCCAAACTTATAAGAAACTGTCTATTTAACGGTGTTAGTCTTTGAGAGTTCTGTTTATTACTGAGAAAATTACGATTGTTTTCTTTCTTATTAAGCTTTCCACTAAAATATTGATTTTTCCTGTTATAAATAATCACCATCGTTCATCTAATTTTTTAAGATGTAGTCTTAAAGTTATGGTTTCTTCTCTAAAATTAACACGTTCTCCCTCTTGGTCTAATATTTTAATAATTATTTTATCTATTACCTTGGCAGTAACTGGGAAGTATATAACGTTTTGGGGTGATTCTATTATTTTAAAACCAGGAGCCACACTGGGGAAAAATTGATGTATTATATGAACTGGATTACCATTTAAGTATGAACCTTCAGCGATACTGCAATCGATATTTATTGAGTTTACTTTAATTATTTCTGCAGGTCGTTCAGAAATATGAATTTCTCTCGAATCTAGTATCTGATTTTGAAATCCCAACAATGTGCCTATAGAGCCGTCTCTAAAAATAATAGTTTCGGAGCATTTAATTACTGAACGCAACGTATTATTATTAGCGTTAAGATAAAATGAAATTTGTTTTTCTTCTAATTTGTCTTGCAGTAATTTGTTGATATTATCAATTTCATAACTTCCGGGCGGGATAGTTATAAATTCACCAGTTTCACCGTAAAAGAAACGATTATTACTCTCATCAATGTTGGGAATTGCATTAAATGTTTCAAAATTTACAAGTCCAATAACATAATCGATATTTTCCTCTAGATATATGGGAGGGTGAAATTCGGTAGTTAAGATGGCTGAATTGCCGCTAATAACAAAACTATAGGACATGTCCCTTTAATATTTCGCAAATAAATAAATCTTTATTGGGTATCATGTGTTATTATAAAGAAATATTAGACACAACTGTCCGCAATTTGTCGCGTTAAAATCTTGAAACCTGTTATAATTATAATTTATAACATTTTTATTTTTATCGCTGAAGAAATATGTTATTAATTCAGCGGGTGGTCGCAGATTACCATAACTATCAAAGTAGGTTATTTGTTTTTCTTTTTTTATGTAGGCTGTCCAATGAGTTCCATCACCACTATAATCATCTAGATTAATAATACCACTTTCATTGTCTTTTATTTTTTTAGGAAGCTTATTTCTCATAAATATACCTCTAAACTTGGGAATTTGTAGAAATTTTATGTATTTTAGTAAATCATAATTAGTAAGAGTTTTTAGGGGTATATGTTTTAGCAGTTTTTTGAATAGGGCTTCAAATACAAACCACACCCCGATTTATAGGGTTTTAAATACAGCCCGCTTCCTTTTTGTCCTATTGCTATAGACTCCATCGTTTGATTGTGTCTTTTATCTTCTTCTAATTTTTGTTTGGCTGCTTTTGCGTCGTTAATGGCTTTTGCTACTCCTGCGGCGCCTCCTCCTAGGGCACCTAAAGCTGACAGGCCCGCAAATAATGGTATAAGTGGTAAAAATCCCCCACTCTTTGGAATAGGTATAATTCTTTTTTTAGGGGCAATCACCTTACCACTTTTCCTAATTGGTTTTACGGCTGTTTTAATACCCGCTTGTAAACTTTTAAACTGCTTTCCCTTAAGTCCTTTTCTTGCTTGCGCAATGGCTTGATGCAAAGTTATTCCTCGCCCTTTTGTCTTTTTTCTTTTTAGACCCATACCCAACTTTCGTTTGACGTTCATAGTGCCACTAATGCCTAACGCTGCCACTTTTTCTCCAAAACTAGCGTCCTTTGCTCTGAATCGGGCTATTGCTTTCTCAGACAGTAATTTATCGGCAACGTTCCTTCTGTTTATATCGTTTGATTGCGAATATGCAATGTCGTGCTCTTTGCAGGCCTCGTCTAATAAATTGATTCCCTTGTCACCTCTTGATAATCTTTTTTCTAATTTTGTCCCGGGCCCACAGAAATTGTAACCAGGAAGACGTAATTCAAAGGGTAATTTATTGATAAGCGTGTTTAGTAAACCAGATCCTCTTTGCTTGTCGTTCGACTTGTAAGTAACACGTTTGTTGTGTGATTGAAACATTATATAGTTAAAGTCTTAACATAGAATGATTAGTTTTACTTTGACAGTGAACTTAAGTACTTTTATATAATATGAGAGTTGAAAAGCAACCATACTCTGTAATAATTAAGAATCATGATACATCAACAAATAAATTTAGAAAACACGGAAGACTGTTTGAAGGAAGTAGCAAAAGATGTTTAATTATTGGTCCGTCAGGTTGTGGTAAAACAAACGTTGTAATTGGCTTAATTGAAGATCCCAACGGTTTACGATTTGAAAATTTATATATTTATTCAAAATCTTTGTATCAGCCCAAGTATGAATATTTAAGAACACTTTTTAAGCCAATAAAGGAAATTGGTTATTACGAATCCGAGGACGAAGAGAATATAATTGCACCCCAAGAAGTAATGCCAAACGCACTAATAATTTTTGACGACATAGTTTGTTGCAATCAGTCAATTGTAAAGGATTACTTTTGTTTTGGAAGACATAGAAATACTGATTGTTTCTACTTGTGTCAAACATATTCTTCTATTCCTAAGCAGCTAATTCGTGACAATGCAAATTTAATTGTTATTTTTCAACAAGACAATACAAATTTAAAACATGTTTATAATGATCACGTTAACGTTGATATGACCTTTAATCAGTTTAAAGAAATGTGTTTATTGTGCTGGCGAGAGAAATTTGGATTCATGGTAATAGATAAAGATTCCGGTATAAATTCAGGTAGATATCGAAAAGGTTTCGATTCCTACATTTACTTATAAAAACAACACCACTAGACAAAAACAGCTATTTCAAAATGTACAGTCATGAATGAACAATTAGCAAGACAACTTGTTAAATCAAGAAAGGCAGTTAAGAAAAAATTTCAAGCTTTAAAAAATGCTGAATTTGAGTCTCATTCGAGGCTGGAAGAAACTTATAAACCAATAACACAACCTTTGCAAGAATTAATTTCAACCATTGGTAAAATTGAACCTGTTGTCATAAAAGATGAGGTGCCGTCATTTACAAGGTTTTATAAAACATCAACCCCCCAAAGAACAAAAAACATAAGAAAAACTGGGAAAACCCCAGTTCTACCAACAGAAATACCCTCCTTTTTTGATACTAGCGTCACTTCAGTGAGTCATATCCCAACCATACAAGAAACGAGTGTTATAGCTGAAACAGAGCCATTATCTTCATCATCCGATTCAACGATAGGAAATCTTTCAGATCTATTGGAACAAACTAGACAAACAATCCAGACTTATGTTGGTACACCTGGATATCAAGATTGGCTAAACGACTTTGACAACTTACCTCGTAAATACATTGATGAAGGTGTCAAGGATTTAGAACATACGTTTGATCACCATTATGGTATAGTTCATGATTTGGAAACGGAAAAATTTTTTTTGGGACTAACACAAGAACCTGTAGAAATTATTGGAAAAGATATTAAAGTAAAAGAGATTACCTATCAAGGCACCCCCGGTTTATATGAATTAATATTTAAAAAAGATCCAAAAGGTTACAGTGCTAAAGACTTGGATAATTATATGGATATTCTAGCACGAACTAATGCATATCGTAGGAATAATAGTCCTGACGAGCAAGTTCAAGGGAATGGATCGCGTAAATATGTTACAATAATTGGACCATACTTACAAAAAACAGGAATAACAAAAACAAGAGCTCTTAATCCTGCAGCCGAAAGGTTTATCTCAACATTCACAAGACGTAAGGCTCCGTATAGAGCTCAAAGAACAACTACAGAAGGATCAGGTTTAACTCTTAAAGTTAATAAAAATAATACTGATTATGTATATTGGGATAATGTTAACGAGCTTGTTGATAGACTTCGTTTATTGGTGGCCTCAACGAATGCTGGCCATACCGGTCATAATAATGAAGCAATATCAATCATTGAGGAGCTCAAGGAGGCTAACGTCATCATATAAGTGAATGTTACACCTGTTTCAGAACACTTACAAAATGACTATCGACAAATTTGGTCGCCACATTTCAAAAAATTTCAATTATATTGAAAACAAGGTAGTTGAACACTTTAAATATGAATTGCAACAAAATCACTTGGAAACTTCAAATTTTAAAAAAGAATTAATTATACAAAATAAACGATCACTTGAAAATGTTGAAAATATTAGCAATGTGACGAAAAAGTTAAAATTTTGTGAAGACCAAGTACTAACATTAGAGCAAAAATATACACAGGAAGAAAATTCCGGCAAGGAAACTATAAAAAATATCAACAAGAGAATATTAAATAATACAAGTGAAAATATAACCTTGAAAGCGGATATTGAAAAAATAAACGAAATAATGAACACAAAAATTAAAGAAGTAGTATTTTTCAATGCAAAGGAAAAAATTAAAGCCTTTAGAGCAAATGTTGAAAATTTAAATACAACTAAAGCAGAAATAGTGGATAGTTTTCTTAATGGTCGACAAATTTATGAGCTGCCTTTATCAGAAAGGCGGATTGTAATTAGTATTAATTCTGTCTTGCAAAGCATTGTTAAGAAATTACATGAAGAAATAAATAAGATAGATGAAGGGATGGGCGAACTAGACACAATACTTAATCCTACATCACTAAAATATCTAAACACTAAAATTAAAGATAATCTTGATGATGTAAGCAAAAATATTGATAAAATTGTCGAATATTTTAAAGAAGATACAGTAATTTTAAGTGAAAAGCTTAAAGAATGGGATGATACGTATAAAAGCTATTGGGATAATTATTTTGTTAACTCATTTGATTAATCGTAATGTCTATCGCTAAGGAAACAGTTGTCGACGAATTACATAAACCTGCTAGGAGAAATTACAAAAGGAGAAGGGTGGTTATTAGGAGCTTGAACGACTTGTGGCAGGCTGATTTGGTAGAAATGCTTCCCTATGCTAAATTAAACAGGGGATATAGATATATTTTGATAGTAATAAACACATTTTCAAAATACGTCTGGGCTCAACCCCTTAAAAGTAAGCAAGGAAAAGAGGTTACTCGAGCTATGAAAACAATATTAGACCAAACCAGTAAACCCACAAATTTACAAACTGATTTAGGCAAGGAGTTTTACAATAAAGATTTTCAACAGCTTATGAACGAGTTTAAAATCAATCATTACAGCACTTTTTCCAACCTGAAAGCAAGTATAGTTGAACGCGTTAATCGAACTCTTAAAAATATTATGTGGAAATATTTTAGTAATCAAGGTAGTTATAAATGGTATACAGCGTTGCCAAGTATTGTTGAAAAATATAATAATACCACTCATAGCACTACTGGTTATAAACCGGTTGATGTTAACCCAGGAAATGAAAAAACAATATTACAAAATTCTTTCACTTTTAAAAAAATAGTCGACTTGGATCGTAGAAAGTTTAAAGTTAATGACTTTGTTCGCATTTCGAAGCAAAGGGAGTTGTTCGCAAAAGGCTATACACCCAATTGGTCGACTGAAATTTTTCAAATAAGAAAAGTAAACCTGACAAACCCCACCACATATCTTCTGAAAGATGAGAAAAATGAAAATATTGAAGGTGGATTCTATCAAGAGGAGTTACAAAAAGTGCAATATCCAGACGTATATTTAGTTGAAAAAATATTAAGAAAAAAAGGAAGTCAAGTATTTGTTAAATGGTTGGGCCTTGACAAATCTAACAATTCATGGATTCCCAAAAAAGATGTTTTGTAATATATTATAATTAAGAAATAAAACAAGTATGTTAATCAAATGTATTTTATTACTAATTAAACCTATTAGCATATATTCTATGTTTTTCATTTAAAATATTAAAAAGTTCAATTTCAAATTGCTGAATTCGTCTTTTGAATCGTAGTTGGTCCAGATATTGGCTTCTAAAATTACTCTTTCGGGCGCTCCTATAGGCAAAGGACCATACCACAAGCATATGAACTTCATTTTGCTCACTGAAAGTCACTGTTTTCTTCATATTTCCTTTTCTGTCCATTTCTCGTAATCAAATTTTCCAACTCGTTCGGAAATATTGTCAGCAACTCGAACATTGTGCATACATTTTCGCTGTTTGGATTATGATTTGGATTTAAAACATTATATATGTTTGCAAGCAGGTCCCCTGAATGTTTCAGACTAGTTTTAAACACATTGAAATATTGTGGAAACTCCTGTCTTTTAATTATTTGAATCCTGTAATTAATTAGTTCCTTAAGAGCCCATAAATTGTCCATGGACTCGCAAGCAAGAGTCACGTAATAGCCATCACTTTTTTTAATTTTTATTACAGGCTGTTGTTGATACATTTCGAAATAAACTGTGAAATTTGCAAACTTTACAGGAGTCGTGTCCGCATTAAGTGAATAAAAATACCCCATCAGAATGCCTTGATAAGAAAGTAAATTTTTCCAGTCTTCTTCGGACAGGAATATTTTGAAACCATTGTGACCGCCAATAATTACTTTCGGGGCAAAATTCTCCAAATTTAACCCAATGCTTATAAATTTTGTTGAGGACTTGTTCAAGTAATAGATTTTAGCATTTAAAATTTTTTCATTAAATTTATTTTCACTGCTAACCTCACTTTTGTTTGGGGGATACTCAAAACCTTGATTAAATGTCGAATACATCTTGTTTAGTGAATTGTAAGACAAAAATGCATTCTTATTATAACCGTCTCCCTACCAGCTTTCCTTAAAAGGTCAAGGTATGTGAACATTAAAGCACAACAGATTTTTTTTCTTAATACATTTATTTCATAATAACATAACTAGGTATAAACATATTTAGTAGAAATAACAGAATAATAAACAGTGGTACTAGTATTTTATAATCGTTTTGGGTCCCTTGTAATATTTGGTCTTTCATTTTATATCGCCACATACACTCCATTAGATCACAGTTTTTATGAAATTTATAATGTTCCTCAATGGGAGAGTCCTCAGATCTCCAATCAAATATCTCTACCCGCAGTAATAACATCGACAAGAATCCTCAATCATCAGATAGTAAAATCCACAGATTGCTAATATTTCAGGTGATAATTTTCCTGTCCATCTTTTTAACGAGCGTATTCTTTGATCGTATGTTCTATAAGAAACATTGTCAATTTCTTTATCAAAGGATTCTGCACACATTATTAATAATTGATTAAACTGAAATATTTCACAGTTGTGGACCTTAATATACTCACAATTGAGGCGGGAGTTACCAATTTTCTTGATCCTTAGACCACTCGTAGAGAGGGATATCCTGGTGACCCCATGCGAGACTATCGAAAGAATTTGGAATCTTATAGCGCTTATCGTCGGTCGACGTAAGGGCTACTTTATTAACGAGCTCCGTAAAAATATTATGTGACCTAGATCTGAACAAATATATACTACAAAAAGTTTTAGAGTTATTTTCAACAACATCCTTGTAATGAATCAAGTTCAATTGTTTATTAATACTACTTTTTTTAATTCCTTTCGCTTTTTTAAGTAACGTTTTTTTAGTTTTAACACAATAAGCTTTAGCACCGGTGCCATAAAAGCTTTCTATGGGTTCGCCAGCATATTCGTCTTTAAATTTACCTACTACAGCTTTTGTTATTGGCATGTCGTGTATGTTATTAGTCTTGTAATTTGAGGTGTCAAAGTCTTCGATATGATGTTTAATATCTTCATATACATTTTCAGTCTCGATTTCCAAGATAAACGAGTCAGTATCTGTGTACAGTAGTTTAACCTTTTCTTGATATAATGGTTTTAAGAAATCGTAAAAGAAACTATACATAACCGTTTTAGATAGGTCTAAAATAGAGAATCCTGCGTACACGGGCTTATCGTAGTTGATCAAAACTTTTTGCATATGAATAGCAGCCAAGTTTTCATTATACACAAATGAGTCTTTAAAATATGGTTTTAAAATAAGGTTTTCCGCACCGTCATTTCGTACATTTTTTGACCACTCTGTAACCAACCTAATGTCAGTTCTTTTTTCAACATTTTCCATCGTCTTCCCATATATACTGTTATTAGCCAATTTATACGTACTTCTTTCAAACTCGGTTTTAGATTCGTTTCTTAATTTTGTGTTTAAATCGATATACTTTTTTAGCCAAGGTGATTGAGTAAACTCTAACACTCGGTGAATTTTAGTTAATTTTAGTCCATGTTGAAGGCACTGCTTACGTAACATGTAATGAATCACGTACTTTTCCTTGTTTTTAAATTTGGAATTAATTTTGAACATTTAGAATTGGGCGGTTGATAACTTTCAGGACAAAAAGGAAATTCACTATGTAGATCATGTAGCTCACCCGGGTAGGCCAGATCCACTTCTAAAACATACCCCTTATCAGACGTATCGAAAATATTTGTGACATTAAAATTTGCAATTTCTTCTGGAGATAACCAAACAAAATCTTTTTGTGGTAGGTATTGAGACATTGCCTTTCCGTACAGGTTATTTGCATCCACGTATAAAATATACTTATCGGGTTTAGACTTATCGTGATTTGGCATAAACCGATTATTTGCTTCGGATTTCCTACAAACACAGGTACTGACCCCTCCTCTTACACTATCTTTAAAAAAATGTAACATGTTAACGTCCGTCAATAATTCTAATTCCGTCCCTGAGTGTAATAAAAAAGCAGAAAAGCTGAAACTCGGAAAACTTATATAGGCCACGGGATCTAGAGTGTATGTATTAAGACAAGTTTTCCTAAAGTTTTGAAATACATCTGCCAAAAGTAAAACGTCAGATTTCAAATAGATATCAGAATATTGCCCAATAGACTTACACTCAAACAAGTTCCATACCTTCTTTGCGCGTTCGTACTCTTGGTCACTAATATGTTCCTCTATCAAGTCATTATAAAATTGTTCTTTTTCGGGCAATGAGGCTTCTTGTAATTTTGTGTAACTATCGATGTAGTTATAAGGAAAAACACCTTTTTGACGAATAAAATCAAACTGTTCCTTATCCTTAAAATATTTTGATATTTCCAAGCATTGCTCATCTTTTAAAGTTTCCGCAAGTTTTGATAAAGAATAGGGTAAAAATTGAAAAGAGTCTATAAACCTAATGGAAAAACATTTTTTCTTTTGTTTTCCAGTTTTTTTATCGAAATATAGACCTACCTCAAGAAACTTCTCAAAGGTAATATATTTTTCCTTATTTTGGGCAATTACCTTCAGCCGTTCCTTGTTCTGGCAAAGGTTTTTTATAAATAGATGGGTATCGTAATTTTTTAGGTTATGTAAGACAACAGGAATGAAATTGGGTATCTTAAAATTTAAGTTACACACTGAATGTGCGGGCCCCCGGTACTTCCCAGTCAGATGACAGTGATCCGCAACTTTTTCTTTCTCTGTTTCGATTATTTTTTTACAAATGTGACACTCCTTTGTATAAGTATGACGTAATTTTTCCAATTCACTTAAAGGGTTCATTGGTTTTTTGTGGTGTAAATATTTATTATAAATAGAGTATACATCTCTGTCTAACATATCTATAAAAACCTTTGCACAATCAAGGCCCTGAAAAAGTTCAAATTTTGAAGCCTCATCGTCAAAAGAACACTTTATGTAATACGCGAAGGAATATGGAACATGTTCGTATTTTTTCAACGTGTAAGGACGGTTTGCTTCCAAGTCATTGGTCCCATTATTTAAAGGTTTAAGAATACATTCGAAATCTGCGTAAATGACGAATGGAACTTCCATTTTTTTTTCAATATTAGTAAATTTCAAAATATTTCCCGGTACCATGTTGCCAAATTTATCTATTTTATTTTCTGTGCTTGGTAAAGTAACACGTATATGACCGCAGTCGTAAATGGTATGTTTGGTTAATTCTTCATTAGATGTAAAATATTGGAGACAGCCGTCACAAAAATATTTTTTTCCATTGTGTTTAGTTATTTGACTAGAAACTAACCTAGACAAATCGGAAATTAAACAATAGTGGAAATTCCCATCGTCATCGCCTATTAACAATAAATTAATGTGTTTATTTTGTTTGACCTTTGTATAATGTAAAGGCCCAATCACTTCATACTTGGATTTAAAATCTGTTATTAGTTTTTCTAAGCCATAAACGTTAATCGATACATTATTTTGCAATTCAAATTTTGAGATATTAATAATTTTAACGGGAGTTTCAATACCTGAAATATCCAAGACATCTGCAAAATGTGGGTATGATGATGTTTCAAAGTCTAATCCCGTAGGGGGGTGCAAGGCTGCAACGACTGACCAGAAGAAACAAAATTCATCATTGTTCCTGATATTGATTGTAGCACGTTTCATCTGAATTTCCTGGGGTAGTTCAATATGCGAAGAAGCTCTGAGGGGGTTGTATTTATTAACGTTAACTTCCAAATGAATAATGTTGATCAAGCTCCATCCTGTAAAAGACAACTTTTAGAACTATGTTCAAAACAGAGATGTTACCTTAAAATTTAAAATAATTTCTTTTTTACCTGAGTCTCTTTCTGCCATTTCGTCAGTTTTTACGTCGATTATCTTGCACATATCTGCAATATACTGGGCTAGGTCCGAGGCTTGACAAAGTGTTTCAAATCTAGTGTTAAAAGACTTCACACTATGAATTCCATTAACGGGATTTACATATAGTCCAAACAACTCCAAATTTGATTTAATGCACGTATGTTTTTGTACTTCTGCTCCTAATAAGTCCATCACTTTTTGAAATATGTCACCAAAAAATGTATTCACGTTAATATGGTGCCCCTCAGGTTTGATTCTGTAGGATATGATTCTTCCTTTAAAGGCAGCCTTAATCGTTTCAATACCATTTGAAAATTTTGCAACATTATTTTTATGTTCGTTTGTGCGCAGATGACTCGTAAATAACATTGTTGCGCAGAATTTTTTACAATCGGCACAATATTTCGATGTTGGTTCTAAAAACAAATATATAATTTACAGTCTTGCAAAAGCGGAACAATGCATTGACTCTTATTAACAAATATTATCCTTACCTGTTTTCTTAGAAGTTTTCTGCCTTTTCGCTTTTTTCATCTCATTCAACTGTGATTTCTTCCGATCACAGTACTGTTTCAAGTGACGCAGTAAACTATCTTTTCTGGAAAATGACTTCTTGCAGGTGATACAAACGTACGCCATTTCCTTTTAATTACAATTTGTAATAAATACAACTTAGTGAACCTCTGAGTAACCAGTTTCAATTAACTAAGAAATATCTTATGTTATCTTTTAATACTAGCGAGGGTGTGTGTGGGGGAGGGAGAAATTAATTAACTATTGAGAAAAATTCTGTTCTATATTGTTCGCGCATTTTTCAAATACTTCCACTACTCGATTCCATTTCTGTCTTTCCCTTAAGGTCATATTATCCGTACGATACTCTGAAAAATCTGTTAAACATACGCGTAAACTCATTAAAGTAGCTTTAATTTTACGTTTTTTCCTTTGTACTTCATCTTTACTTATCTCTGATTTTTTAATTGAAAAATTTTTATCTTTAGTTTGTGTTCCCACGTTCAAAAGATTAGTATTGTTTGTTTGTACTGAAACGGAATTTTTTTTCTTTTTAGAAGCATTATTTGATACTATACCACAAGGAGTTAATTCATTGGGAAGCCCCTCAAAATTACTAGCAAGCAAACTAGCATTTTTTGACAAGAGATCTTTGCTCGCTGATGATTCTTCGTCAGCCCTAGTTATTTCTGGTTTAAAAATAATTCCTGATTGCTTTGGTAATTCTAACAACCCATTACCCTTTAAATCTGTTTGCCCTATGGTATCTAATTCATCTACAATTTTTTTAATGTCCTCTGCAGAATATAAATCTTGATCAAATATATCATTATTCAACACCGGAGATAAACAATTAAACACCTTGTCTGAATCATCACTAACCTTTTTTGCCGGAATTAAAATATTTTGTAATACATTAATAACTGGTTTCTCTGGGTTACCCGACGAGGTATTCATTACACACACGTTCAGTAAAGATATCAAACTATTCTGACTATTTATAGGATTAACATGTTGTCTGCGGAGATTTCTATTTTTATCACACGGCAGTGAGAAAGTGAAAGTATCAATGCACCCAAGAGGTAAGTCTGCCAATTACACAAATCACAAATTTCTTCAAAATTATTAAATAATCTGTGTCTTGAAATATATTCTTATTGTTATTCTAATTGAGATTTAAAAGTTTTCCACCGCGTTCTTTAATAACTTTCTTGCAGTAACTATTTATAAGGGATGCTGTTTGTCTATAAGGGCATGAATCATATACCTTCCTATTTTCCCCTTTGTCTCTAAGGGTATATTCTATTTTTTTTATATCTTCTCTTTGTCCCTGTTTAAAAGATTTCCTTTTTTAGATAGTGGTTATGCTAAGTTAAATAAAAAAAAACAGAAAGTGTAACCCTGTTTGTCTACTATATATACGGCTTTTTGTATTCAATAGTTAGTTACAAGCAGTCTACTAATACTAAAGCAATAATAATTTCATGTATAATAATAATAATAATAAAATCATGTATTGTGATTGGGACAAGTATCCCAAATTTACAAGTTGGAACGGGTCTGCCCTAGTTCCTGCGGCCGTTGATGTCCCAATTCTAAGTTGGGACGACTGTCCGAATCACTGGAATGGGTCAGCACTCGTTTCTATAGACACAATTGACCATAGTTGGGATACTGCACCCCAAGGTTCTACCTACAATCCAACCACCTATGTGATGGAAAATAATATAATCCGTCAGATGCCCCCGAAATTGAGTAAAGCCAATAAAAAAAAATTTCGGGAGGCAGAAAGGATTCGGATGTCCAAATATAATACGTAATGGTAAATATAACTATTTTATTTGTAATTTTTTTATTTATCTTTTCTCACTATACAGTCCGAGGTAGTACATAAAACATAATAATTTAATATTTCTTAGTCATAAACCAACTGTGACGTCAGCCGCTCCGTCTAACCTTGAAGATCCAGTCGCTCCCATCGACCATAGTTGCTCTGGATGATAGTTGTCGATCCCCTCGAATATCCCGCAGACGCCACCCAAGCAAGCCAGCGAGGAGAAAATTGTGAAATATATTAATGGCAATAAAACAATTTACTTGAATGTTATCTTTTATTTCTCTTTTTATACAGTAAGTACATAAAAAACAAAACAGTTACTATTTCTTAGTCATTTCGAATTAAAGCAATATTTTCTTTTAAACCTATTATTCTAAATTCGAGCATTAATTAAATATTTAGGAAGAATACAATTAAATCGCAAAATTATACTGTGACATAATTAAAATCCCAGGTCATGCTGATGTCTGGGTGAAAGCCGATCCGTTAGACGTCGCAGCATGAAATTCGTACGGTTAGAGTGTGCGGGTCTGCTCTTAAGCGAATAATAAGGGAAAGGGGAATATCTGAACTCTCATATTGAATGAGGTGGTTGTGCTCTCAAACGAATAATAAGGGAAAGGGAAGTGACTGAACTCTCATATTGAATGAGGTGGTTGTGCTCTCAAGCGAATAATAAGGGAAAGGGAAGTGACTGAACTCTCATATTGAATGAGGTGGTTGTGCTCTCAAGCGAATAATAAGGGAAAGGGAAGTGACTGAACTCTCATATTGAATGAGGTGGTTGTGCTCTCAGTACCTGTGTGGTGTTGTGTGGTTGTACTCTCAGTACCTGTGTGTTGTTTGTGTGGCGGCACTCTCAGTAACTATATGCTCCTTCCATTTCATTAATTAAACTAACCATTAGTAAATTTGAGTCCAAAGACACTGTAATAAATAACTGTAAATGCTCAACTAAGAATGTCAATGGAGCTGAAGAAAGGGATAATAGAGATCTTGATATTTTACTACACGTGGAGGAAAATAAAATGATTACCACAAGGATTCTTGGGCAAGCCATAGGAAAATATCAAACCACAGTGTTGCGCACTTTAAAGAAACATAAATATTTTCCGTACAAGTATGAAAAACATCAAGAGCTACGGCAAGGTGATGAAGAACGGAGAATGATATTCTGTTTTGAGGTAATGGAAAAAGCAAATAATAATAGGGTTTTATTGAGAAATATTTGTTTTACCGATGAATGTACATTCACCTTCAACAACGAATGAAATGTTTAAAATGACCGGTATTGGAGCCAAGAAAATGAACGTCGTCTCGTTCATACTCGGACGCAATATCTACAAAGAATAAATGTTTGGGCGGGAATTGTAGGACATCACAATATTGGACCATTTTTTATGGAAGTAACCTATTTGGATTTACTACAAAATCGAATTGAACCTGCACTAGAAGAAGTTGTACGCGAAAATGCAAACTAGGCGGAATCCTGCCCAGGGCGTTTAATAGATAAACTTATGTACAAAAAATCACCTGATACCACAACTGATCTTATTTCTGCAAATCCTTTTTCAAAATAAACATGCAGTGATATTGTCACAGCTGAAGGTTATGGGATCCTACTGGGGTTCAATAAAACACAGGCTACCATAAAATATATTCAATACTTTTTATCATTACAATCGGGTTTTCACCCCGATTGTTATAATTCGATTCACCCACCCATTTTATACTCTCCTCTTTCAACTAGTATGTTTTTGTCTCCGTACCTATAATTGTGCGTCCGTCGTCCACGTCGCCGTCGTGTCAAATTGACATTTTGTCCATTTTTTTTAATTTTCTCATAAACGGTGCGTAGTCGAACGATTAAACTTTCTCAACAATTCGAAAACTACTTAGCGTATGTGATGCAATAAAATTGGAATATATAGAGTATTTCGGTAAAACGATGTAAACGTAAAAGTCGAAATTTAAAAATGATCCAATGTCACTCGATGCAAAAGTCGTTTAAATCGATTAAAAACTTTTAAATTTGTAGAGAGCCTTCATCTTCAAAACTGTGTAGTTTTGGGACAAGATTAGAAAAATTGCAAGTATTTCCTTTCTATTTTTATAGCCATATACTAAAAAGTTTAGAGATTGTAGATTGTCGACAAATACTAAATATGACAATTTTTTAAATGCTTTTTATTTCTTTTATATTTAAAAAAAATAATCAAAATTTTGAATACGTCATTGGAAACACTCCTCAAAAGACGTTAAATGTTTATTTTGAATTTTGAAATTTTTTATACCGAGTGTGCAGCCAGCACGGGTTTAGAGCTGGAGAATCTACATTCACAGCTATATTAGCTTTTTTGGAAGAGGTAGTGGACGGTCTTGAGGTAGGCGAGCACCCTGTGGGGATATTTTGTGATCTCAGCAGGGCGTTCGACTGTGCCGATCATGGAATGGTCCTCGCATAATACACAAATAAAACGTGAGACTTCGGTTAAGTTTCTCGGTGTTACTCTCGATGACACGTTATCATGGGAAGTGCACTGCAGGGATTAGTCTGCTAGGTTGCATAGTCTTTGATTTGCGCTTCGAAATTTGAAATCAGTTTTGGATCAACGACAGGTTATAGGCGTCTACTACGCTACCGTCCACTCGCGTATTTTATTCTGTGTTCAGTTTTGGGGTACCTCGTCCCATGCTGGGAAAGTATTTATTGTACAAAAATGAATATTCGATGAATGGCCGGTGTATCAAGCAAATCTTTCTGTGTGCCATTTTTTTATAAATTTTAGAACTTTAACTGTGCCGTCCATTGTAATTCTTCAAATATGTCTGTTTTAATTTAACAATAGGGAAATATTTGTAAGAAATGGTGAATTTTATAATTATAATACGCGCTTTCAAAACCAATTTTAAACATCAAAGAATAGGTCAAGTAAATCCAAGATGTTGTTTACATAGGTAGGTCCACAAATGTTTAATAAATTGCCATTAAAAATACAAAACTGCCAAACTCTGATTGGTTTTAAGAAAAAGTTAAAGCTATTTTTAGTAGACTAATGTTACTACAGCTTAAATACGTTTATTGAACAAAATTAAATCAGTATTTTAGTCTGTTTTGTTTAAGACTCAAGTTGTTAATATTGAGCGTATTTTTACTCTCAATTTGTTTATTTATTTATTTCTTTTTGTAATTTTGACAATGTCCATATACTACTGTATCTTTGAAAAATAGTAGTAACATCCTTCAGAGAGTGTAGACGTGTATTTGTGGTCTGCATTTTATATTCGGTGTTTTTACAGTTTTTACGGTTTCTTATTCTGCTAAACAAAAT
This sequence comes from Polydrusus tereticollis, assembly GCA_963920685.1. Classification (NCBI taxonomy): domain Eukaryota; kingdom Metazoa; phylum Arthropoda; class Insecta; order Coleoptera; family Curculionidae; genus Polydrusus; species Polydrusus tereticollis. The sequence continues at coordinate 92,594,428 of OY987331.1, forward strand.
TAAATTTGGTATGAATGACGATAGTGATGGTGACAAAAGCAAAAGCGATAAAAAGTCAAAATCGGGGAATGCTAGTCAACAAAAACAAAGAAGTTTTTCGCTGGGATCTTTTCAGCTTAAGGACGAATCCAAAGTGACTTTAAAATCTATAAAAAATTGTTCTAGTAAACATACTAACGATGAAGATAAACAAACAAATGATGCTGATAAGGGAACGACGAGTACGATTCTACCAGGTACGGTCAATATTGTGCAAAATTATAAACCCGATATTTTCGACATTTCAGTAGAAAATGTAGATGACAATGTTTTTAAACCAAGGAAATCAATTGCAAGGTCCCCACCCGCTGCTGGGCATATAAATGTAAATATTTTAGAAGACGAAAACAATATTAAAAGAGTTAGATCTGAATCACAAAGTCCAGATGTGGAGCATAAGAGATACTGTGAGCAAACTACAGTACTGAACAACAAAGAAACCGCTGAAAATTATTACGACTCCCCCGTAGAATTAAATGAGCTAGAGACAATAATGGAACTCCTAGATTCTATTAAAAAACCCTCAAGCAAAAGGGTTAACGGGACATTGGAATTTACAGAAGTGGAACATAACATAATAGATGAAGCTTCTTTTACGTTACTTAAACACTTAACAAGAATGGTGCATCGCAATGGGAAACTGGAAGCTACCAACATTACTTTAAAAAATAAACTCTCTTCAAAAAAAGATATTCAAACTGCCCCTCAAGCTACTTACAGTGCCACCTTAAAATCATACCCTCTCATACAAGAGTCCAACAGAACCAACTTACACAATCAACAAGGAACCACAGCAGAAAATAAAGTATGGGTTACTCCTTCAAAAACAAACAAACAAAAACTAGAAACCATTATTAGAGTACAGGATGAGCAGGATTCGAAAAAAGTCTTACAAAAAATAAAGTGTAATATTAATATAGATGATCTAGGTGGCAAGCTTAAAAACGTAAGAACAATTAAGGGAGGCGCAGTGATACTTGAAACCCATGATAAAACCCAACAAAAAAAGTTATTAGATGTGCTAAAACAAAAACAAGAGTTACAAATGAAGGAAATCAGCAACAATCCAATGATGTTATTTACGGGAATAGAAACGGGCTATACATCTGAAGATTTTTTATCTGAACTTATAAAGCAAAATTCAGATTTGCAAGCAAAATTTGGAAATGAAGTTCAAGAAAAAATAAAATTGGTAACTAGGCGACAATGCAGAAATCCTAATAGGGAAAATTGGATAATGCAAACGACTCCTGATATTTTTAAATACTTTATGAAATCCGTGGATCTACATTTTGATTTGACCAAACTTTATGTCTATGAATACTTTAATTTAGCGATGTGCTTTAAGTGCTGCTCTTTTGGACACGTTGCGAAACACTGTAATGGTAATGCCATTTGTCATAAATGTGGCAACAATAGTCATAGCTCCATGGACTGCACTCAAGAACTAAACTGTCCAAATTGTGAGAAACTCAAACTTCCGGATAGAAAACACTCTGCTCGTGATACATGTTGCCCGGCTTACCAGAGAAAAATGAACCAGTATAGACAATATATTAATTACGATGGATAATAATTCCAAACGCAAATCTCTTCAAATATATTATCAGAATGTTAGAGGGCTGAGAACAAAAACTACAGAAGTGCTGACCAACACCGCCGATCTGAACTATGACATCATAACACTAACCGAGACATGGTTGCATGATGGTATCTATAACAATGAACTTCTTGCCGACGATTATGCAGTGTATAGGTGTGACAGAAACAGCCAACAGACAATGAAAACAAGGGGGGGAGGAGTGCTTTGAGCTGTGCAAAAAAATCTTATATCACAAGAGTTGAACTTAAACATAATAAAAGGAGTGGAAATGGTAGGAGTAAAAGTAGATTTATCTGTAAAACCTCTCGTGATATTAGTTGTATATATAGTACCTAATAGTAAATTGCAGGTCTATGAAAATTTATTTAACTACTTGGAATTGCTGTTAATTAATCATGGTTACAATTTCTTAATAGTTGGCGATGTAAATATAGCACATTTTAACTCTAATACCGGCTTATGTTTTCAAAGTTTCTGCAATCTGACAAAAGGAACGCAATTTAACAATGTAAAAAATGTAAATAATAGAACGCTAGACGTAGTTATCTGTAATTTTGCCTGTGTTGTAAAAAAATGTTCTGATCCTATCGTAAGCGAAGACCTCCATCATCCCGCCCTAGATATTACGGTAATCTTTTCTGAAAGTATCCGCCCTTGTAACCCAAGTAATATTTCCTACTACGATTTTGCAAATGCTAACTACTTAGGCCTATACAATGCACTAAAAACTATTAATTGGGATGCCGTGAAAAGGTCTACAGACGTAAATATTGCCTTAGATCATTTTTATAATATTCTATATGACATTTTCGACCAGTTTATTCCAAAAAAAATTACCAAAAAACGCAAATATCCACCTTGGTTTACTAAAGAAATTATCACTGATATAAAATCAAAAGAACGCAATTTAAAAATATTTAAAAAAACTCAATTGCCACAATGTTTGGCCGACTATAAGCATCTTAGGTCTAAAATTAAAAAAGATATAAAAACAGCCTACAAGGAATACCTCGCTGGATGTGAAAATTCTATACAAGGAGACTCTAAACAATTTTGGAACTTTGTCAAATCTAAAAAAGACACTAACCACGGTATCCCGAAAGATATGTTTTTAGGTGATCAAAAATACTCGGGCGAAAAAAATGTAGCCGAAGCTTTTGCTCTATATTTTCAATCAGTTTATGATCGAAATAATATACAGGAAGGTATGCAAATCGATGAGGATCAGGAATCTGTGTTTAATTTATTGCCTATTTCCGAAAATGAGCTCGATAAAGCAATATCAACTTTGAAAAATAAGAAAACCTTAGGTACTGATAACATACCTAGATTTATTTTAAAAGCTTGTAAAAACTTGTTAATTAAACCGTGTTACATATTTTCAATCTGTCAATAAAAACTAAATTATTTCCAAATAAACTAAAAATTGCTCGTATCTCACCGATTTATAAATCTAACAATAGATCAATTGTAAACAACTACCGTCCCATTTCAATTTTATCTAACATTGCCATAATTTTTGAAAATATAATAAGTAAAAGAATAAATTTTCATGTCAAAGAAAAATTATCCAAATACCAGTATGGCTTCCGTTCATGCCGATCTACAGTAGGAAACCTTATTGATTTTGTCGAGTATACTACAGATGCCTTGGCGGAAGGTACCCAAATTGACACTGTGTACATTGACTTCGCAAAGGCATTCGATAAAGTAAACCATAATCTAATTATATCTAAATTTAAAAAATTTTCCCTCTCATTAAACTGGTCTCTATTTATAAAATCTTATCTAACAGACAGATTAAATTATGTATCAATCAAGGGTTGCAATTCGTCCAATTTCACTGCGTCGTCTGGAATTCCACAAGGATCCAATTTAGGACCTTTATTATTTTTGTTATTTATTGATGATGCGGTTAATATTATCAAACATTCTCAAATTCTTCTTTTTGCAGACGACGTAAAATTATTTTTAAAAATCACTAGTATCAACGACTGCAAGAATTTACAAAGAGATCTAGACGCATTGTATATTTGGTCCAAAATAAATAATCTGCCTTTTAATATTGACAAATGTAACCACATGAGGTTTTCCTATTCTAAAAGACTGATAAACTTTTCCTACTTAATAAACGGTAATGTTATAGAAACAGTTTCACAAAAAAAAGACTTAGGAGTTTTATTTGATGACAAATTATCCTTCAATGCTCACATAGAATCAATTGTAAAACAATCTTATAAAAATCTCGGTTTTATTTTGCGTAACTCAAAATCTTTTAAATCTGAGAAAACTCTTAAAGTTCTTTTTAATAGTCTAGTTAGATCAAAACTTGAATATGCTAGTGTTGTTTGGTGTCCTTTCTATGTCAAATACATTCAAATGATTGAAAAAGTACAAAAAAAGTTTATCCATTTATCCGATTTTATACTGAAAAAAAATCATGATAACAATTATCCTGTTAATTTAAAACACTATAACCTAATGACCCTCCATAATAAGAGAATCTTCAGCAGTATTATTTACTTGTACAATATATTTAATAACTTAGCTATAGACAACACAACGATACAAATTGTTAGTTTAAGTATACCCAACAGAACCAGGTCACGTGGTTATAGAACTTTTTCTAGTAAACTTGTCAGAACCAATTATCAAAAAAAATCTCCTGTTAGTTATATGGTTGTGAATTATAATAACAATCAAAAATACTGTGATATTTTTAGTGGGAAAAAAGGACCATTTATAAACAATCTTAAAAAAAGAATGTTGAATATCTTGAATATAGTTGAGTATTAGTAAAATATTTTGCTAATTTTAAGATTTTTTATAATGAGATTTTAGATATTAAGTCGCTCTTGGGCGACACAAATTTAATCACTACATTTGTAAGTGGGTTAATGATATTTAAGTATCAACCTGTAAATTGTAGTTCAAATAAATAAATAAATAAATAAATAAATAAATAAAGTTTGTATCTTGTATATTATATCTATTCAGAATATAAACAGAGAGTCCTGCACATTTTGTACATTATGCTACTTATAACTTGAATTCTGTCTTAAAAATCGCGGTGTCTGGACGATACATCGAGAAATTCTTCGAAACTGTTTAATCTGTGTATGAATTTGGCAACTGTATAGATCAATAGAAGCAATTACAAAGTATTTGTGAAAACGGTGCATCCACTTTGAAAACCTTGAATTCAAATTGATTTTCTGGAAGATACGACGCTGTTTATGCTTTGAAATCAAAATTTCGCGATATGCTTAGTTGGTAAAATTGGTGCTAAAATTGGAAACAAAAAAGTCTGACGAAAGGAAAATGGCCTTTTGATTTCGTTTTTGTTTTTATTCTTTAAGACGAAATATCACGAATTCTAAATTATTACTATCAGAAAATATAGATTTTTTTTGCACATGATTAGCTCCAAAATTCGTCGCGTATTCAAAGCTCGGGAACAAATTTTGATTCATTACTGGCAAATGTGTCAGAAATCGAGATAAAGGTTTCAGACAAAAGAACACGTAAAGTCAAGTCTCACTTCGACAAATTGTCCAAAAGATGAGATATTTAATGATCCTCAACAACGATTTTGAGTAAATATTTTCTACCCAATGATAGATACTATATCAACGCAACTTGTAAATAAATTTGCTAGAATAAAGACCGTTTCGGATACTTATCAAATCCTACAACCTCAATATCTAACAAATTCATTAAAGAGTGACTTGCAGCAAAAAGCTGATAAGTTTTGAAAAAAATGTTTAAATGCCCCGTTATCTTCTTTTTTTTATCTCAGTTGCTTTCTGTTGGGTCGACATTGTCGAAACAGATTAGTCTTATGAAAGGTGTCAAAGAGTTAGCCCGTTTCTTAACCACTTAGAATGCGTCATTGTCGTCAAAATTTTTAGATTATGATTAGTACATTGGTTTATGAATGGGGTTTTACGTCAGGGCATCCCTTTAACATCTTTTGGTTCCTCGACTACTTTTTAGGTATTTTCGCATAAAAACTATGGCTATCGGCTCTTGCCTTTGTTGAGTATGACGCGCCGTGTTTGTTTTGATTGTTTGTAGGTCGCATTTTGTCTCGCTCTCGTATGTGAGTCAGTAATAAGGTAGTTGTCGAAACGTCCGTACGTCCATAATAGTTGATAAAGTCTGTGCGTTTTAAGAAGTCCGCTAAGCCATAAAACCTCTTGAGCATTATGTCGGTGGCTCTCAAACAATAAATTATATTGAAGGTAATTTTGGATGTTAATGAATTACATTTTCTAAATAAAATAATTTAAAGTAAATAAAAAATTAGTTTAGGTAAAGAAAAGTAATACTTTTTTAGCTTTTGTAGTATTCAGACTAATTAGTTTTACGAATTCTTTTTTATAAAGTTTTGGTTCTAAAAAGAACCGATTTTGTAGTCTTGCGACAGAACGTACCTACTTGTAGATAGGTACTTCTAAAAGTAGTCTTCCTCTGCATTTGAAATTTCACCCATGCTTTCAGACTCATCAGAATCAACATCATTTTATTTCTTCCTTTTTCCAGCTGCTTGTAGGGAATTTCTCTTCGAGTCTCGTATGGTAAGAGGCATTGTCTAAAACAATTAAGGAAGATTTTTCTAAACTTTTTAAAAGTTTTTCCTCGAACTAATGCTCAAAAATTTCAGCATCCATATTGCCGTGATAATCATCAGTTTTTTTTGTTGATGAAAATATCAAACTGGCATTTAAAACAAAACCTTCTTCATTACCAGCATGTAATATAATATACCTTTTTCCATTACTTGCACGGGTACTTGAATAACAATGCTTTGAATCATCCTGCCAAGACGTTTTTGTTGAAGTTCCGTTTGCAAATACCCATGTTTCGTCAAGAAAAACAACTTGTCTTGACAATTCCGATTTTTTGTTGTTTAAATAATCCCTTAAAAATTGCCATCTTTTCGAAACAACATTGGACAGCTCGCAAAGCAGTTTTCTGTTGTTCGTTTTTTTATATTTGAAACCCATATGTTTTAAGATGATGGACAAACTGTTCCAATATCGCAAAGTTTTTTCTGCTTTATCTTTTCAAGAATAGCTTTGAGGGTAACATATTCCTTGGCTTTATACATATCATAAACAATATTCCTAATAGAGAGTTTTATCCCTTGGGATAAATCCAAGGTTTTTGAATGGAGTCGAACCTTTTTATATGGTCTGTCCAAATCCTCTTCACTCTTTTTTCGAAGTCTTCTTAAGGTCTTCTCTGAAATGCCGCAAGCATCAGACATTCCTTTTTGCACTGCCAAAACAGACTCTAACGGGCCCGAGTTATCTTTTTCTAAAGTAAAATAACGTTCCACTTGTAATACCAAACGGCGTTCACCTGGAGATAAATGCCTTCTAGGCGATGTGCCACCTTGCTGAACATTTTCCATAACTTTGCTTAATAACTGATTTTAATTCACACACAATGAGAAACAAACTAAAAGTGAAAAGCACAACTACTTATTTAAAATAAAGTAGAACATACCATCCCGCACTTAAGCAAATTTTAATTATTTCTTGGAAAATAGTAATTATTATGAAGATTTAATTATAATAATCCCAAAATAATGTCTATATCGGAAAAGTATATACCTGACAAAATCTTTAACATATTTAACCATCCCGCACTTGAGCAAATTTTAATTGGTTCTTGGAAAATAGCGATTATTATATAGATTTAACTATAATAATAGCAAAATAATTTAATTATCTATTTAATTATTATTTATGCTCAACGCGTAATTCTAAGATAATTTTGTTTTGAAACCTCTGATTTCGCCCAGTAATAGAATACAGTAAACCAGTGGGATGTTCGGTGTGATCAAGTATAGCGAAGGTGCGAAGATATTGTAACTTAACCGACTTACTGTTTTAAAAGCGATAACATCCCTTGGTGATTTAATCCGATATCGGACTTCTTAAAACGCACAGACTTTAATGATTTTTAAAAAGAAGTCATTAATCGTTGGTATGCGGAAGTTCTGGTGTAACACGCAATTCATAGTGTACCTCGGGACTGCGATAATTTTCAGCGCCATATTCTGAATTACCTGGAACTTATTCAGTTCCGCTGTACTTATGTTGCACCTCGAAGGTGCACCATAGGTGAGAAGCGGACTTACCAATGCCTTGTAGAGGTTGATCTTTATCCTATTTGCAAGTCTACTCCGCCTGTGAAGCAGAGGGTAGATAGAGCCTAACTGTTGCAATGCAAGCTTCACTCTATTTATTGAATTGAGCCTCCAGTTCGGTCTTTGGTCAAGGATAAGTCCCAGGTACTTGACTCCCTGACACTAGTTTACTTGCACCCTGGTGACTCTGAGCCTTGTTTCAGGCCGACATTCAAAAAAAATATGGCCTTCGTCTTAGTTGGATTCAGGCTAATCTTCCAAACTGAAAGCTACTTTTCCAGCTCGATTACGTGACGCTATATCCGGCTGACGACAATGCGCGGTGATTTGGCAGTCGAAGTAATTGCTGTATCGTCAGCAAAAAGATAGAGAGATAAATGTTATACAACATCGGAGAGAGAGGTGAGCCTTGCGGCACTGCCGCCCTAATGCGTTTATTCAAAGAAAGTACGTTCTCTGACGAGACCGCAAAACTTCTATTCTCAAGAAACGAGCCAACTACCTTGACGAGGTAGTTCGGAGCTCCGAGCCTTATCAACTTTAGTAAAAGACCGTTATGCCATACCTTATCGAAAGCTTTACTTACGTGGAAGAGAACCGCCCCTGTGTGCGCTCTCCTATTAAAGCCTTTTACGATGTTAGATGTTAAATGCGTCGTTTGCCTAATTGTGCAATGTTCAACCCAAGAACCGAACTGTTCGTTAGGAAAAACGTTGCGTGCCGTCACAAAGTCATTTAGACCACCCAAAATGATTTTCTCGGCAATTCTGCTCGGGCTGGATAACAGACTAATCGGTCTGTAACTCGATGGCGTTGTCGTGTCCTCGCCTTTTTTATGTATTAAGATGACTTTTATGTACTTCCAGGAGCGCGGGAAATGGCCTTCTTCGATTATATCCTGGGATATGTTTGCTATATTCCGAAAAAACTTGATCTGGTGGGATTATTATGATTACTGTTGTCACTTGTTGATATTCGATTTAAACAATTGAAATGCTATGAAACCTTTCTCTTATACTTTGTCGTTGCGGGAAACGAATTTCGCTCAGTTAAGATGGCAACAAATTGCTTGTAATTACTAATTTATATAAGTACATACAGTGTGTATCATCCAAATGGAATAAATTCGATAATAAATACATGAGGGTGTGTCTGAAAAAACGCTCGGACACGTCGATTGGTATTTCTAGTTGCGCATCTTTTTCAATAAAAACTTTTAATACAGGGTGTGTCATGTAACAGTGGCCAATCCTAACTTTCTTATTTTATATGCAACACCCTGTATATTATTTAATTTTTGGATTATTCAGAAAATTTTAGACATATCTTGTGTACAATATCCTATACCTATCTTCAAGTGTTTCGGAAGTATTAAGTGTTTTCAGATTTATTGCAAAAATTAACAACACACTAAAAAACTAATAAGTAATACTGTTTATTTCTTGATAATGTAAAAAACGAAAAAAGAATTTATTTCATTTGGCTGATACGCACTATATATTGAAAAAAGTACAGCGATTCTTACCATTATTTATTATATTAATATTATAAGTAACTCCTAAATGGGCCCCACATATTATTTTGCCCCAGGGGCCTTTTCAGCCAATGTTCCGGCCCTGACTGTAATCAACCAATCGAAACAATAAAACATTTTGAAATTGCAGTTGAACAACAGGAGTTCCACCAAATATTTAAAATGATAACATAACAGTCAGGTGAAATTTGGCGAAACCTGATAATGTTAAATAAGTCGTTTGATTGATGTTGTCTCGCATTTTAAGAAAGACCTTATCAAAGGTTACATTATTCCTAAAAATCTGGACAAATAGCGCTTTGCAGAACAAATTGTACTGTTGTCTTTCTGAAACCGTAACAGAGTAGTAAATTTATCGCCTTCTATAATTAATATTAATAAGGGGGCAATTTGTCGGCGTTTTGTTTATAAGCCTGACCCTTCCCGTTAATTTCATGACCTGGCCCGATAAATAACCTTCCGTGAGCCGTGAACACGTTTACCATAATAACGCGAGACAAACGGTCGTGTTTGCATCGATCTCGTTAAGTTTCGAATTGATATCGTGCATTTTTGGCAAGGATGATATTAATAATGAAATAGTTCATACTTTCAGTGGAGTCAAATTGAACAAGACAGTCTTCCTCCACAATTTAATATATGTAAAAAATATGTAGTGCGTTCTCTACATGTTTCGTCGAGACGTTCATCTTCAGGGGATACTAGAAGGAATAGTACAGTGTTACAAGAAACAACCAGTAGAGGTAAAGCAAAAGCTAAAGTCGGACTTTGTTCTTTAGCCACTTGTTGAGACCTTATACAATAGGGATTAACCATATTATGCTAAATCAGCTATTCTTAACCCGCTCCAACGAGCGCTGAATTATGAAGGACAATTTGGCGTATTTTGACTAAAACTGTTAGTACTAAAATACAAAGTCGTATTGCAGAAACTACCGGAAAGAAACCTTATTTTCAATGATCGGTATGCTCACTTGTCATGCTTGCCCTGTATTGGCGAGAACCAAAGGGTTCGAAATCGAGCTACAGGTAGCAATAGTGTAGCATTCTACCCTTTGGGAACAGAGATTAATTTCTTTCTTTGCGGTAGTTTCTGCAATCTGAGTTTGTATTTTAGTACAAACAGTTATAGTCAAAATACACCAAACTCTGCTTTACAATTCAGCTCTCGTTGGGGCATATAGCCCAGCGAATAGCTGTTTTAGCATGATTTGATTAATCCCTATTATACATATAAAGTCTCAACAAGTGGCTAAAGAACAAAGTTTCTTTCATATATACATATGTATACGTCATATGTTATGATTTCCACTTCTCAAGTAGTATTTATTTGCTATCAAATTAAGGAGTACAACTTAACGAAGATAAGAAATATAAAATTGAAGACATAGCATAATAACTAGTCATATTGTGTATGCTAACATATGTTAAAAAAACACGTATCAATCAGCTGATAATTGTAAGTCCGTAAGAAAACACGAGGAAATTAAATTTGGGAAAAAAGTATTAAAACTTTATGCGATATTAAGTTTACTAAAAATTTAAAGTATTCTTCTTTGATACGGACCCACTTATAGCAAATATTTTGTGTATTTAAGCTTGTAAAAATTAATATACCTAATTTGAATTTGCCGATAGTTGGCAACACAACTGTAAACGGTGCGTGCGGTGGCGCCAGCTCGTTCGTTGGCTTTGTTTGACGTTTCATGGAAAACTAACCTTAATTGTTTTGTTGCTGTGCCGTCTAATTTTTAACAAAACTCCAGATCTTTTCATAAATAGCATTAAAAAATTGTTCTTTTAAGAACAACAAAAGTACACATACATATCTCTGTCGATTACGTTGTTTACTATTTGTGAAAAATGCCGAAGCGTTTAAATAGCCGGTGCAAAGAATTTATAGCTTTTTTAATAAGCTATTTTCAGAAACAACAATGACCTATTGTTACCGTTGACAGCAGTTAGAGAAGTAAATTTAAAGATTGTGTTAAGGTCTATTTATTTTACACCTACTTTACTAATTTTTAGCTTGTAGCAGCTGCCCTAAATATGAATATGTCTACTGTAAGCGCACTTTCAACAATAGTTAAGCAAAATAAATTATTGGAGTCACCTAAAAGGAAACGTTCTTATTTAAAGAGGGTTGTAAATGTGTTAAGATTGGATATAAGTTTTATCCGTGACAATATTTATGGAATGTACGAAGCAATTAAGTTGTATTATTTAAAAATTATAATACTTGACATCGGTTAATCATAAGCTGTAACTTATTTTAGAACATCATGTAACTTTGACAACTTTGAGCTAGAAATTAAAAGACAGAGAACTGTTTGATGGTTGTCTTACCTCTTTAAGAAGCCTTTTCAAGAAAATAGGCTTCGGGTGGTAAAAAGGTGAACTGAGGAGAGGGCTTATGGAACTTTCCCATGTAGCTTTCAAACAATTGGTATTTTTAAAGAATATACTAAAGAAAACGAAGCATTCTTGTACTAATTCGTTTTCTTGAATGAAACATGGAGTTTTTAGAATGGTGCCATTGGTTGATCCTGGCAAGATGAAAATAACAGAAGTTATAGATCTACTAAAGTTGATGGTAAAAGGTATTATGCAGTAAACAAATATATAAACTATAAGAAATTTTTGTATATTTATCTTGTTTTTATGAAAAAAAAAACGGTGTTGTTCCCTCACTCGGATATTTTGGTTTCAAGCTGGCAACACTGTCGATAACTGAGGTCATTCGAAGGGTATGACGTGCATCGGTTTTTGTTTTGCATTAACTATATATTATACATATGCGAGATGTTATTACACGTGGCGATATCTCGTAGCAATGGAGCTATCCACTCAACCAGACCAGCGAGGTCTTAGAAAAGACCAAACGCTGGAATGGAACTCATGTCGCCACGTGTAACAACTCGCATATATATATATATATATATATACATTATGTGTTGAAAACACTGTAAGGTCCCTTTCCTTTTCGTCAGACTCTATAGTCTTGCCGAGGAGCCGTAATACGGCAAAACGCGTCCAAGAATTGGGTCTGACGGAAAGAAAAGGGACAAACATCTTTCTTTTATATCTCGTTTTCGGTTCACAGAAACCAACTATTGGCTTTCAGCGCCACCTGACATTAGATACCTGCGTATGCGGGTTCCATTCCAGCGTTTGGTCTTCTCTAAGACCTCACTGGTCTGGTTGGGTACGTCGATTGCTACGAGATATCGGCACGTGTAACATTTCGTATATGTATATATACATTATGTGTTGAAAACACTGTAATGTTTTGGATCTCAATCTTGAAAATCCTATAAATAAGCGGGATTTTCAAGAGAGAGATCAGTTGGTGCCGTACCTTGAAGTGGTAAAGTCGTGTTGGGCCTTTGTCACTGTCTAAAAGCGGCATGGTGGTTTTATTTGGGGGGAAGTCACCTGTAGCCAGTGTTCCTGGGAGCCTGGGTGTGTCGAGTGAAGGCACATGTGAAACCCAATTGGAGGTTAGGTAGGCGGAGGTGGTTCGTCATCGGACACCTCCTGCCGGGGAAATAAATATAGAAAAAAAGAAGAAGAATCAATTTTAACGTATGGATGCCAACAACGTATGAATGACAACGTAATTTTAAGAGGAAGTACGACGAGAACCAGTCATAGCCGAAGTTGCCGACACTGGACTAACTGTGCCATAACTGCTGCAACGGACGCCATCGTCAGGGAGGCGTGTACGAGTGTTTACCACCTGGGCATAACCTGCACCAGGTCGGCAAGAAGAGAAAACCAAGTGGCGATGTAATTTTAAGAGGAAGTACGACGAGAACCAGTCATAGCCGAAGTTGCCGACACTGGACTAACTGTGCCATAACTGCTGCAACGGACGCCGACGTCAGGGAGGCGTGTACGAGTGTTCACCACCTGGGCATAACCTGCACCAGGTCGGCGAAGAGAGAAATTAGCGTGGCAAAGCAGATTTGAGGAAGAATAAAGATCACAACAACGAAACCCGCCAATGCCAAGACTGGACGGACTGTGCCAGGCCTCCAGCGTCGAGCGCCATCGATAAGAAGACCAGAACGAGCGGCTACCACCTGGGCCTACCCGGCCCCCGGACGGCAAAGCAGATGCCAAGCGTGGCAAACCGATTTCTGGGTTCTAATGCAGGTCTTTTCCCTCGGCGCCCGCCTGCGCCGAGCCTGCACCAGGTCGGCATACAGCAATGCCGCCGGCTAAGGGCTAGAGGTTCCGTGAAGATGGTGCGCAGATGGCTGGAAGAAGGGAGAAGGCGAAGATGCTCTAGAATACCGAGGCCGCCCCTAAGCCGCCGCTTGGGTGTGGTCTCAATCTGCCCTACACAATATGCCGCCCCTGAGAAACGACTGTGAGCTAGCCGAGCAACTTCCAGGGATAAGCCCTTGAAGGAGGAAGCGAAGGCATCATTGTGCGAGGACAGTAAGGTCCCTTTCCTTCTCGTCAGACTCTATGGCCTTGCCGGATTGGGTCTGACGGAAAAAAAAAGGGAGAAACATCTTTCTTTTAAGTATATATTTAATTTTGGAGGAAGACTCGATTGTTTTATTTACAAAGGTGATATAGTTTACTTCTTTAAATTCAATGAATAAAAAACTCCATGCTGAAAACTATGCAACTCATGCATCTTCTTATAGATAAGTTAAAGTCTAAAGGTACAATACGAGAGTACAACTATATAATAAAATTTCATTCAGATCAGGTGGATTAAGCTTACAGAACTTCCACCAGTAGAAAAACAAAGCATATAACCGCGCAGTCTAAAAATGTCCCCGGTATGCACATTAAAAATTTCTTTCGCGAAAGCTTTACTAATGCGCAGTACGTCGGATTTCTGCGATTTTTCAATATTCCCCTGGAATAGACGCCTAAGTGATGACTAGCACATGGGGCGCGTTTTTGAAAGCCTTTCCGAACTAAAGCAGATTACATTGAAAATTCCATAAGAAATATTTGCAAGTCTTGGTACACGTTTATAAGCGACAAATAAGCAATTTCTTCAAATTATTTATGTTCTTGGTGATATAATTGACCCAGTTATAGTCACAGATAGAGGTAAGTGTTTCGTCAAAATTTATGTCGTTTTAGGTTATGTTGATGTTGTTGTTCGCGTTATTGTTTATTAAGACATAATTGTTATTTTCTTGTAAAATAAGGCTGATGATAATGTTCATTTATTAAGATAAAGTAAACGCAGTCTATGGCCTGAATAGTTTTTATTATAGATTCCATATCTGCTGAAGTGATTATGTGTTTTGTTACCTGGTTGCAAACAAAGCGAACAAAGAATTAGCAAGTTTTTTGTATGCTCTTGAAGTGCTTTTGGGGCTCTGCTTCTTGATATACCTCTAGATTACTGGATTGGACACAGTTGGGCTAACCATTTGGTTTTTACACCTGAGAAGAATCTTTCTCATACCCTCTTCTTACTATAATACCTTCTAGAAAGAACTAAAAACAAAATACTACACATTTGACATACACACTTTTTCCTCTTTAATTCTAAATGCTCATTAACAAGTATCCACGACGCCGTCTAAACCGATAAAATTAAGGAACAAATTTGCTTGATAATAGAATTAGAAATCGGGCAAATCGCACTGGTGATTCACCCATAAAGGCAGAGGCGAGACGAACAGTACATCTTGTCCATAATCTGCTTAAAACACAACAATCCTCGCTGTGGGAGAATAGAGTATATGATGTCAGCATTGAGGGCAACAGTATATTTTATACAAAACTCTATTCTATGATCTTAGAGCTAGTATCCAGTACCTGATAGTTCAATTACAACCTGATAGCGGATCCAGAGAGTGAAGCGCGGATCTCTATGACGATACAATACAAGTATATCTAGTACCCCATACAGAATTTCTAAAATATTCATATGGACAAAGTCAAAAACGTCATGAAAATTACCAATCCAAAAAAAGCTCCGTTCATCAGCGGTATGAAAATGAAAGCGACAATGTTATTTCGGGCGCAGTAAACATAGCCCAGGCTCCTATCGAGAAAGGCCTTTTCCAAATCTTGGTTACGAACAGAAACTAGTTACCAGCAACTTACAGGCCTATTAGTCTGCTATTTGGTTTTTGTAAAGCTGTTAAAAAAAATCGTATTAACGATTTTATATTTGACTACAACCTTTTACAGCCAGAGCAGTTCGGTTTTCGCCAAACGACAAGACCATTAGATCAGGTCTGGCATAACCTACTCATTCTGTAGTTAATAAGGTCATCGCGGGCATATTGAATAAATGTGATACATTCATTTTTAACGGATAGGGTCTTTGAGGTCTTGTGAGAGAATGCGATAAGTATTAACTATTCGACACGCCAGAGCCATAGTACCGCAGGGAGGGCCCTTGGGCCAGGTTGTACAATATCTATATCAGCAATATTGCAATATGCGCGCAAACATAATTAAAAATATCTGTTTGCAGGTGATACCACGATTACCGCCACCGCCAAATAACCTATGTTGGTAATCTCAAAGCTATAACGTTACAAAAAACTTATCGGCGCGTGGCTAAATAAATGGACAAATGGCCTCAACGACGCCAAAATACGAGCCATCTACTTTTCGAGATGCACATGTAAATTTCCCGATACCAGACTGCAAGACCAACCTGAAACTAGCGGCCAGCGGCCGATTAAGTAAATTTTTGACGCGGAGTGTACCGTATCACCTTTTATTTATTTTGATCTTATTAAGAAAACGAACCCATCGATATCATTTGATTTTACCGCTTTCAATCAAAACACGCAACAGAAAGAGCCGTGAAAATTTGGAGCGTTTAACTATATTTCAAGTTACTAAACGACAGTTCTCGTAGTGATGCTGTTTTGGTATTCTCAGCATGAGTCTCTGTTTTATTCGTTTGGTAAAAAGCTGACATTGAGTTTTTACTCATCATCAAGCGTCAAAATGCGTCGCCCTGTACAGGAATTAGGAGTCACTCAAATTATCTTAAATCGATTATGATTGATTAATACATTCGACCCCAAGCAGACATATTTTATTTATCTTATATACTTGTAACGGCACATAATCCAACTAATGAAATGTAATGTTTTAGTAGTTATTTATGATGTTAGTATTAAAAGTGTCAGTTTATTTTGTAAGAAGGGAAATTGTATAATATATGCAGTCAGTAACTCAACACTTCGAACCAAATAAAAATACATTTAATATACGCATCATGCAATATTCTATCTAAAACACCCTGTAACAATCTTTTTGGTTGTTCCAACTTAATTAATTAGAATGAGCCAATATAAGCACTCATTATCCTTAATAATTCAATCAGATATTAAAAATCCACTGGGCCGGCCGTTTCGTGCCATAGTAGGTGTCGAAAATCGATTTTATCGACGTAATGGTCGCGTGCCACTTCTCGGGTGAGATTGCTACGCATGCCAGGTGATCTGACGTCAGAGAGAGGAAACAAAACTGTCGATCGCGGTCGGTAAACTCTGTGCGTTTTAAGAAGTCCGATATCGGATTAAATCATCAAGGGATGTTATCGCTTTTAAAACAGTAAGTCGGTTAAGTTACAATATCTTCGCACCTTCGCTATACTTGATCACACCGAACATCCCACTGGTTTACTGTATTCTATTACTGGGCGAAATCAGAGGTTTCAAAACAAAATTATCTTAGAATTACGCGTTGAGCATAAATAATAATTAAATAGATAATTAAATTATTTTGCTATTATTATAGTTAAATCTATATAATAATCGCTATTTTCCAAAAACCAATTAAAATTTGCTCAAGTGCGGGATGGTTAAATATGTTAAAGATTTTGTCAGGTATATACTTTTCCGATAATGACATTATTTTGGGATTATTATAATTAAATCTTCATAATAATTACTATTTTCCAAGAAATAATTAAAATTTGCTGAAGTGCAGGATGGTGTGTTCTACTTTATTTTAAATAAGTAGTTGTGCTTTTCACTTTTAGTTTGTTTCTCATTGTGTGTGAATTAAAATCAGTTATTAGGCAAAGTTATGGAAAATGTTCAGCAAGGTGGCACATCGCCTAGAAGGCATTTATCTCCAGGTGAACGCCGTTTGGTATTACAAGTGGAACGTTATTTTACTTTAGAAAAAGATAACTCGGGCCCGTTAGAGTCTGTTTTGGCAGTTCAAAAAGGAACGTCTGATGCTTGCGGCATTTCAGAGAAGACCTTAAGAAGACTTCGAAAAAAGAGTGAAGAGGATTTGGACAGACCATATAAAAGGGTTCGACTCCATTCAAAAACCTTGGATTTATCCCAAGGGATAAAACTCTCTATTAGGAATATTGTTTATGATATGTATAAAGCCAAGGAATATGTTACTCTCAAAGCTATTCTTGAAAAGATAAAGCAGAAAAAACTTTGCGATATTGGAACTAACAGTTTGTCCATCATCTTAAAACATATGGGTTTCAAATATGAAAAAACGAACAACAGAAAACTCCTTTGCGAGCTGTCCAATGTTGTTTCGAAAAGATGGCAATTTTTAAGGGATTATTTAAACAACAAAAAATCGGAATTGTCAAGACAAGTTGTTTTTCTTGACGAAACATGGGTATTTGCAAACGGAACTTCAACAAAAACGTCTTGGCAGGATGACTCAAAGCATTGTTATTCAAGTACCCGTGCAAGTAATGGAAAAATGTATTTTATATTACATGCTGGTAATGAAGAAGGTTTTGTTTTAAATGCCAGTTTGATATTTTCATCAACAAAAAAAACTGATGATTATCACGGCAATATGGATGCTGAAATTTTTGAGCATTGGTTCGAGGAAAAACTTTTAAAAAGTTTAGAAAAACCTTCCTTAATTGTTTTAGACAATGCCTGTTACCATACGAGACTCGAAGAGAAATTCCCTACAAGCAGCTGGAAAAGGGAAGAAATAAAAGAGTGGTTGTCAAAGAAAAACATAAACCATGAAAATTTATATTTAAAAAGTGAACTTTTAAGCAAGTGTAAAGAGCAGTCATTTAAAAAAAAGTATGTTGTTGACGAATTAGCCCTCAAATATGGACATCAAGTTTTGAGATTGCCGCCCTACCATTGTCATTACAACGCAATTGAATTGGTATGGGGTATTAGCAAGAACTATTATGACAAACATGCCTGTAAAAATATCGGTAAGCCTAGCATTATAAAGTTATGGGAGGAGGCGCTTAGCCAAGCGGGCAAAGAAGAATGGCGGAAATGCAATGAACACACAGAAAAAATTATTTTTGAATCTTATGAGACAGAACAGGTTATAGACGAAGTAAGACCGTTAATTGTTACGAATGATGATGATGATGACGATGATGTTGATTCTGATGAGTCTGAAAGCATGGGTGAAATTTCAAATGCAGAGGAAGACTACTTTTAGCTAGGTACGTTCTGTCGCAAGACTACAAAATCGGTTCTTTTTAGAACCAAAACTTTATAAAAAAGAATTCGTAAAACTAATTTGTCTGAATACTACAAAAGCTAAAAAATTATTATTTTTCTTTACCTAAACTAATTTTTTATTTACTTTAAATTATTTTATTTAGAAAATGTAATTCATCAACATCCAAAATCACCTTCAATATAATTTATTGTTTGAGAGCCACCGACATAATGCTCAAGAGGTTTTATGGCTTAGCGGACTTCTTAAAACGCACAGACTTTACTAGCCCTATTGCACGTAGTATTCTCTTGAAGCCGACTGTGTCGCAGACATTTCTGGATTAATTATTACAAAGTGATGAAGCGTTAAACCCATGGGGGATTTGTTTCCTGGCCAAATCAAGGAAGAAACCAGTCCAACAGGTAAAATAGTAATGCAGTTCGATTGTGGCGTGGTTTTGACCTCCACCATTTTGTTTGTTTCAGGCTTTGTTATTTTTTGTATTTTGGCTTCTTCTTTTTATCTATCAAGTTTCTTTATTTTGCCTTTTTCTTTATCAAATTTTTCCTGACTGTTATTCCATTTTATCCTCCCTACATTTATTTCATGGACGGTGGGCTTGGAGCAAGGTTTATAGACAAGAAAGGTTGTCTGGTACCTTTCAACCAATCAGCGCTAAACGCGGGAAACGTCACCCTGTCGGCCCGTTTAAATGGAGGTGCCTAGGAACGCATTACAGTAAGCTAGTTTAATGAGCCAATATACCATTTTAATGAATAAAAAAACTAAAAATTACTGTGTTGTTTTATGACATGAGTCTTAAAGTGACTAAGTGAAGCTAGGGAGAAACTAAACAAACTACAATTCCTTTAAAAAATAGCCTTAAAAGTTATAGCTAGGTACTTAAAAGTACATGTTAGAATATTTTTTAGTTAGTTAAAATTGACTAGGTATTTTTTAGGTTTCCTTCTGTCGTTAAAGTGATCTGTAGTTTTTTACTTTAAAGAAAAAACTT
This sequence comes from Polydrusus tereticollis, assembly GCA_963920685.1. Taxonomy (NCBI): domain Eukaryota; kingdom Metazoa; phylum Arthropoda; class Insecta; order Coleoptera; family Curculionidae; genus Polydrusus; species Polydrusus tereticollis. Next base: position 92,614,193 of record OY987331.1, read on the forward strand.
TTCTGGAGACTTCAAAAGCTTTTCTTTTTTCAATTTTTCTTTCTTCTGTTTGACGATTCAAAAATTTTATTCTCACGAATACTCTCTGACGAGAAAATGACTTAACCAGTTCTCTAGGCATGTTTTTCATTTTTTTTACATATAAAATCAGTTGCCCTAGTAACGATTTACTTGGGGTTATCAAATTTGTCATTATGCATTTTTTTAAAATATTTTTCCATATTTGTGACTTCCTTTGACCATTGTTCTGATGGCTGAACTAAACCACCGAAAGATAAATTTTGTATCCAGGAGGGGATGCTATAGTTATGAATAGATACAGCTTCGTCTGTTTGATATGTATACATTTCAATGTAGGGGTATTTTTCCTTATGCTTTTTGGCTAAAAACCCAGCAATATAAGATAATCCATCTTTTTCAGCTTCACCTTGTCCTGATAACTGTGAGTTATTGCTGCTAGAGAAGGAGTTACTCTCAGTTCCAGTCCGATTAGCCTCGACCAGTTGTTGGAGCTCTAGTTCTTGCAACTCTATAGCGGCAAGTTTTGTTTGCTTTAAAGCATTTGCTAATAAGTACTCGTCTTCCTCAAGTCCTATCGATGTTTCAACATTGGAACGGGATTATACCAGTCCAGGATTTTTACTAAGTAAAATCATTCTAATCCTGTAGATGGCGTTCAGTGGTGATGGATGGTCATGCAACCCTCCGCGGGTTCTAATCTAAAAATATAAAACATACGTTCAATTTGGCACGTGATTGGCTAAAATATTACTAAAAATCATTAGGTAAAACATAATTACGTATAACATACTTTTGATTGTTTAAGGGGTGTATAAAGTAGAAAATACCTATACTTACTTGTGAAAAAAAAATTTCCAAGCAGTCTTGGTTTAATTTATGAGTTAACAGATATTTGATGTCAAACTCAGCTTTCATGTGTGTATACAAGCTTTGTAAAGACTTTATTGACATAATTATGCCCTTCTGAAAGACTTAAAGAAAACTCTTTCCAGTGCGTCTGATCTCACTGACTGTAGCGAGCATTTTATCTAAGATTTCATTTTGATGCTCTAAATTTGTATCATAGGGTTTTTTGGTAGGAATTGCAGCAGAGGGTACATAGCTGTTCATTATGTCAAACCAATTATTCACTAATTCAAATAAATCCCCTACTGCTTGAGCGGCATCTTTATCACCTGGTAAATAACGCTTTAAAGCTGTGGCGGTCGTATTTGAAAAGAGCTGTGCAGCCAACTTTACATTTTGCCTTTGAGTTTTTTCGCAGTTTATATGAAGAGGTGTAAGTCTATGACAGGAGCTAATTTCGGATCTTGTGCTGCTAATCAAATTTTTTACGGGATCATTGTTTACTTTTATATTGCCAGGGAGAATAAAGTCAGTATCTATGAACCAGTTTCTAAAAAGCAAGTGAGGCACGTCAGCAAAAAAATATATTGGTTTTTTTGTGACAGGGTGGTCAGCATAAGTATTTTCCATAGTGATACCCATTGTCTTTCATAGCCCTTGGTTAATACTACCACAATCAGATACACAAGCCACCACATCATAATTCTTCTTCTTCTTTAAGTGCCTTCTCCATTCAATGAGGATCGGCAACAATTCTGGCAAATTCGTCTCTGTCTTGGGCTCTTCTCAGTAGGGTGTTTAAATCTAAGCCTGTCCAATCCCTTATGTTTTTCAGCCAAGAGCACTGTCTACGCCCCGGACCACGCTTTCCCTCAATCTTGCCCTCCATAATTAGTTGCAGGAATCTGTACTTGTCCTGCCTCATGACATGGCCAAGGTAAGCTACCTTTCGCTTTTTTATGATCTCGAGAATTGTTCGGTCCTTGTTCATTCTATGTAAGACCTCTTGATTGGTGATATGGTCGGTCCATGGTATGCGAAGCATTCTACGATATACCCACATCTCAAATGCTTCCAGCTTATTAATACTGCTGACTTTTAGCGTCCAGGCCTCGACTTCATACAGTAACGTGGAATACACATAACATCTAACGAAGTTAAATCTTATGCTTAAATTGAGTGTTCTGTCGGTTAACAGGTTCCTCAATTCCTCATCTTAATAAAATTGACTCTAGCTTGCTCTATGCGGGATCTAATTTCAATATCAGGATTCAGATCCTCGCTGATCCAACTTCCTAGGTATTTGAATTTTGTGACTCTCTCTATTGGTGAACCGTAATATTTATGTTAAAGTTGTTATTCGGATTGCGACTTATTTGCATGATCTTTGTTTTTGAGATATTAATCGTCAGTCCCATTGCGTCACCGGAAGTCGATATGCTGTTGATTAGGCGTTGCAACCCTTCAGGACTGTTTGCGATTATCACTGTGTCATCGGCATATCTTAAGTTGTTTACGAGTTTCCCATTGACTTTCAGACCGTCTTCTGTCTCGTCCAAAGCGTTTTGGAAAATAACTTCTGAATACATATTAAAGAGCATGGGACTAAGTACGCACCCTTGTCTGACTCCACACCCTATAGGTACGGTACTTGTTTCGGTGTTTTCCAGTTTTACAGAAGCCACTTGCTGTTCATAAAGATTTTGTACGATTTTTAGATCTTGGGCATCGACACCTTTTCTTTCCAGCAGTTCTAATAGTGTCGTGTGATTGACACAGTCAAAGGCTTTAGTATAGTCTATGAAGCACAGATATACTTCCTTCTGTTGGTCTCTGCATTTTTGCAATAGTACAGACAGTGCGAATAAGGCCTCCCTGGTACCCAGTCCTTCACGGAAACCCATTTGTAATTCGCTTACATCTTGTTCGCATTTTCTGCGTATGCGCCTATGAATAATTTTTAAGAACACCTTTAACACCTGACTCATTAGGCTGATCAATCGGAATTCTGTGCACTTCCGTGCCCCGGGCTTTTTAGGTATGGGTATGAAGGATGATTTCAACCAATCACGAGGGATATAACCTGAGTCATAGATACCATTAAATAATTGTACCAAAATGTGTATGTTTTCTTCTTCTATCTCGCTTAGTGCTTTTTGAACCTCAGAGTGGAGTATGCCCGGTGCCGGCTCCGTCAGATCTTGATTGCGAAAAGGTGGGCTATTGCTTTCAAATAGATTAGCTACATAGTTTTCCCATACCCCCCTAAGTTCGCCCTCATCTGTGATTTGTTTGTTGTCTTGGTTAAGGACATGGGTAGAGACTGGGTATTTTCGGCTGCCTGTTATTTCCTTGACTTTCTTATGCAGATTGAAAAGGTCGTGTTTTTTATATAGTTCCTCCACTTCCTGGCACCTTTCTTTCATCCATGTTTCTTTGGCTTCTCTAATTTTTCCACTAATGAGTTTTTGGGTTTTCCTATATTCGCCTGTGTTTGTGTTTTTGAAGCTACGTCTCTTTTCCATTAACATGAGTATTTCTTGTGTCATCCAGTCTTTGTGTTGTTTCGTTTTGATTGTTGTTTCATAATTAATTTTGCGTAAATGACAAATAACAGTTTCCAAAAGCTCTTTTGTCATTTTTTGATCAATCCCTATATACACTGGTTGTTTCCATTTATCAAATAAGCCTCTTGCCATTATTACTTGCATATAAGTATGTTGTCCTATGATTTCGTCATCTTTTTCACAGTATTCCAACAAAGAAGATACTTTTATTTCATCAAACGATAAAACTGTAGCTTTGGACATTTTAGTTTTTGTTTGACCTACAGTGTCCATGATACGAGGAACATCTTCAAGAATTCCACTTCTTAAATTTATATTGCCAGCCCATTGCTGTAAAGTGGATAAACCTGGCAGAGGATAGTGCAAAGTCTGTCGTAAGTAAATGTATGACCGCTTGCTAAAGTATCGGAGGGTAAAAGCTTGAGATAATTCTTCTGTATTCCGACGACCTTTTGACTTATTTTTTAGAGCTATATCAATCTGATTGGAAGTTAGAAAATCTTTAAAATAAACCTTTGCCCTTTCTTTAAACTGAACCTGCTCATCTTTCAGTTGCTTCTCTAATTCAGCGAGATGTTGTCTCAAAATCTTCTCAGTATTTTGTTGATTAGAAATTTTCTGTTGAAGAATAACATTTTCCTTTTGTAAATACTCAAATTTTTGTTTTAAAATGTCATAGCACGTTTCCATAGGAGCTTCTGTGGTAGGTTCCGTGCTCGGTTCCGTGTTAGTTAATTGAAATTTGTCACTACCGGTTTCCAAGGGTGTTGTTACTGTGCTGGTTATTAGGTCACTGACAAAAGAATTATTTTCTTTCTTTAACATTCTCTTTGACCTCTCAGATATTTCCAACTGTTGTTCTATTGTGGGTATAAATAACGATGGAATAGCTAAAAGTAAAATTTAAATAATGTAATTTTTGTTGGTAGGTAGGTAGATAATAAAATGTTACCAATTTTCTCGGAACAAAATTCATTAATATTGCTTTCATTTCATCTGCAAAATCCTCAGGTGTGAAATGCCTACTACAAATCCTCTTGTTATCAGCACTCCATTTATCTTTGCAATAACACTTCCTGACCCATTCTTTCCTAACTCAAAGATCTTTAGGAACGAAAAAAACATTAACTTTCCCACTTGTGCATTTTTGGAATTACTTTTGCAGGTTGCCACACTGCAAATAGTTCCGCCCGGCATAACGAGCCACCTACAATCATACAATTAAATACAGGTTACGATTATTAATAGGCATATAGGTACCTACCTATAATAAAAATAATTCAAGAAAAATAAAACATATAATAGATCAGATATATTTAATATAATATAATATTATGTAAGTACATGAATTTAAAATAAAACCCCTGATAAAACTTACTATTTGAAAACCACAATGGTACAAATAATGCTTTTTCTGCCCATGTATAGGGTAGTAAAGTTATAAAGTTCTTGCCAATGCAAACTAATCACTAATTTTACTGCACTAAATAACAAAACTATCTTTCTAAAATGTCAAATATACTACTATAGGTATTAAAATCGCAAAATGTAAAAGATATTTAAATAAAAAGCAGATAATACAACAATCCACCATTAGCTCTAATAGTCAAACAGCTGATTCGGCCCACATGATGACGCGCAATCTTCCTCTCACGCCGCTTCCCCACTTTATAGTTACCAGGCAACCTTTCTTGTCTATAAACCTTGGGCTTGGAGTTCCTTTGGTGTGAAGCCGTTTTGATGCGAGTCACTTTATTTTGACAGTGTTGTCAAGTTCACCGCCACTTCATTGTGCCCCTGTTGCTTACCAGCAACTGGATTTATCATCCAACTGGAATTAACCGTGGATTTAATTCATAATACTGATGAACACATTATTATTTATTAATTTTTGCACTTTAATCCAAAATGGAACCCTAACGTGCAAATGGACTTCTCCTTTCAAAATCAGTGCCGTCCCATATTTATTTAATGTAACGTTCATATATTGTTAATTATTTTTTATTATTGAGTGTAAGGCATCGTGCCTGTTTTTTGTTTAAATGATAAGCGTATATCTGTAAAACAATAGCTACCTTTTAAGTGTAGGCATTAACTACATTTATTCTCCGTAACTTGGAATTGCAATGCTTAAATGTGATATTTTCTGCTTTCCCTAGGAAGGTTAATAAATAAGCTATATTGAAACATAACCTGTACTCTTGTTTTAGTGCATTCTCTTTCTTTCTCTAATTAGGAAAACTTTCTATTTATTAATATTCTTTTGATCAATTGGCTTATCAATAAGATTATTATTTTGTTAGTATTTTGGTTTAAAACTAATTTTCTTTGTTTAAAGGTCATCTTTCATTGACCCCTTTTGTCTTTAATTTCTTTTTATTTTCTGACAGTCTCTTTGGCTGTCTGGCACCCAATTATTTCTGGAAGATCGATAAATAATACCAATAAGTTCCGAATCACGACCCTGCTCTAAAACCGACTCCACTATACCTAAGAAGCCGCGATTTAATCACTTGACACTAAAAAGGCTTCTGGTCCTGACGATAATCCAGTCATTGTAATTAAGACATGCGCTGACGAACTGACACCGGTATTTTGTAGTCTTTTAACTTATCCTACAAAAAAGGAATATTTCCTTCTTGCTGGAAAACTGCGCGAGTCCAGCCCATACCCAAAAAAGGCAAGAAGACCTTGCCAAACAACTATCGTCCAGTCGCATTGCTTTCAGTTATATTCAAAGTTATGGAGAAGGCTATCAACAAAAAATTATTAAAATACCTGAAAGGCTTCAACATTTTTAGTGACCGCCAGTATGGATTCCGTAAGTCTAGATCAATAAGAGACCATCTCGCTTATGTTACTCACACTTGGAACAACGCAATATAACATCATTGGGAATTCCTGGGCGGTAGCACTAGACATTTCCAAGGCCTTTGACCGAGTATGGCATGAGGGGCTCCTAACTAAAGTGAGAGCATACGGAATGCCGGTTCAATTTTGTTAATGGCTGTCAAGCTTTCTTAAAGACCGTTCTCTGCGAGTGCCGATAGACGGATTTCTTTTAAACACATTTAACATCAACGCCGGAGTCCCTCAAGGTTCTATATTGTCACCTATCCTCTTTTTACTATACATCTTTTGGAAAAAACTAAAAATCCTATATATAGCTTCGCTGATGACAGCACGATTGTTTCATCTTTGACCATGGATGCTGGGACATCAGCTGCCAATGCACATCTCTATAGAAAGCAAGAGGTCTCACATCTGAACAAGGACCTGGAAGAAATTCTGTCTTAGGGTGACAGCAACCAAGCAGAATTGAACGCTAAAAATATCCAGGCGACAGTCGATTACCTTGGCTTCATCAATTTAGTTATTGGGTATCAATTTGGATAGCCATATGTCTTGGCATAGTCACGTTGCGGCCATTGCTAAGTCAGCTTCGAAGAAGCTTGGAATACTTCGCCGAACTAAGAACCTCTGTACACCCTAACAACTTTCGATACTCTATAAACCCAAATTCGACCATCGCTGGAGTACTGTTCGCATATTTGCGGCTCTGCTCCTAAACAAACCCTGAGATTGCTAGATTTCATTCAATGAAGAGCCATTCGCTTGATCGGTGACCATAATCTGACAAACAACCTGGAACATCAAAGGCAGGTTGGCGACTTGAGTCTGTATTACAAATAAATAAATAAATAATACATTTATTGTTTCAACCATTCAACAGTTAAGTACAAACATTTTACAAAAATGGCAAAAAATGAAAAAAATGGCAACAATAGGCCTTGGTAAGGCAGACATCCAGAGGACCCAGATACTATTCAGGCCTTAATTTAATATTATAATTTCATATAATACATAACTACAAATTAATATATTAATTACTCCAAGCGAAGTACATTAAATTTAAAAATAAATATGTTTAATGATTTGGCTAAAAACTAGAGATAGGATGGGTGGGGGGGGGGGGGTTGAGAAGCAGAAAATAAAATAAAAAAACGAAATTTATCCTATAGGTACTAACTCTGCATGGTCATTGCAGCGAAAATAAATGATTTCTAATACTATTTTTAAAACTCAAAACGGATTGGTTTGTATTTAAGGCCCTTACAGCATTAATGCAAGAAGCGACACCATAGGAGAAAGACCTTTTATAAATTTCTTTGCGGTGTTAGGGTACGGTCAGATAGTGCCTACGGCGTAGATTTAAATTATGTACGTCTGTTCGAAACCTAATTTTTTGGTATAAGTACGCGGGTGTTTTAAACTTAATTATCTTAAACGCAAATGTGGTGAAATGTAGTTTAAATCTGTTATTCATATTTAGCCATCCTGAAGTAGCGAGATAAGGGGAAATATGGTTTCTTCGCTTTATACCGTATATTAATCTAAGGCATGCATTTTGAACCTTTTGGATTCGGTAACGATCGGCAGCATCCAAACAGGGTACATATACTCCACTGCAATGGTTAAACTGTGACAGAACGACAGAACCAAAGTATCGCACAACAATTTCCGAGTTTCGTGAGGAAGGGAATGTCTATTACCATAAATAAGCTTTAGATTTCCATATGCAGATCTTAATTTAGCTGTCACGTGTTCTTTAAAGCGCAATCTAGAATCGATCGTTAAGCCCAGACTTTTACACGAATCACAGTAAGGTAACGGTACATTATTTAATTTGATTGTCATATTGTTCTTCACAAAGTTAATTTGGCTTTCATTTCCGAATAAAATTACCGAAGATTTGCTAGGATTGAGTTTTAGGAGATGATCTGTGGCCAAATTATAGAAGTTGGTTAAGTCTGACATAATAGCAATTTCGGCCGCATTTAGTTCATCCTCGCGAAACGAATAGTAAATTTGACTGTCGTCCGCGTAAAAGTGGTAATTGCAATGTTGGAGTGCATTAAGGAATTTCGAGGTATATATAGTATACAAAAGGGGACCCAAAATGCTACCCTGTGGAACTCCTATGCGAACATCTAAGAAAGATGAATGTTTTTGATTACATATAACTTGCTGAGTCCTGTTAGATAGAAATGAATTTACAAATTGTTCAGCAACATTAGAAAAACCCACGTAATGAAGTATTGCTAAGAGCACCTCATGATTTAGCACGTCAAAAGCCTTGCTAAAATCCAGCAAAACTAAAGCACTGATTTTATTTTGATATGCAGCTTTTAAGATGTCGTCAGTGATATCAGACAAAGCACTCTCACAACTATAACCAGTTCTAAATCCTGATTGTTTGACGGGCAAAATATTGTTTAAGTTTAAAAAATGTACGATTTGTCTATTCATAATTCTTTCAAGAACCTTCGATAACGTGGGCAATATGCTTATAGAACGTAATTAACTGAATTCAGTTGGATTATTGATTTTTGGTAGAGGAATAACTTGGGCTTGTTTCCAAAGTGTTGGGAAATAAAAGGTTAAAATGCACTCGTTTATTGTATGAGTAATATAGGGAACAATATATGGACAGCAGAGGAGAATAAAGGTTATATTTATTTTATCATTTCCCGTCGCTCTGGTTTTTATGTTTTCTACTATGTTAAATATTTCATTTTCTGTAGACAGCACAAAGTTAAAGGGATCATTCACATTATGCAAAGTATTATTATTGTAAAAGTTCAGAAGGTCCTGTCCCGGTAACATATTGTTGATTGCAGAATTGATAAAGAAATCGTTTATATCGTTAACATTACTTAAATGATCTGGTAATGTTTTTTGTTTATTTTTTGTTATACTAAGATTTTTTTTTAACTCAGACCATTTTTCTTTCATGTTACAGTTTTGAAATTTAAATCGTAAATAAGCCTTTTTTTCCGCTCTTATTGCCGAAGTCGTATAGTTGCGTAGCTGTTTATAATACTCGTAATGCGCTGGAAGTTTCGTTTGTTTATATCTTTTTAATGCCTTATTTCTTAGTTTTTGCAAAGGCAAGTGCGCAACAGAGATTGATCACTTGATTCCACCAAGAGCGGTGCATGGTAGAAATACACGACGAGCCAGTGCAGCCCACCCGTACGTGGTTCAGCTTAGTGCCCCTCGAGCGACACTTTTAACATGTCTTTTATCTGGAGAACCTCATCAGTTTGGAACTATCTCCCTGAGGCCGTGTTCTCCAACAAGTATAATCTCCAAAGATTTAAGACCAACGTGAATCGTTTCCTGCGCACACGCACCGGTCGCAGAGCGCCATAAAATATTAAATCTGCAGTGCTGTGCCTAAAGAAACAATAAAAAAAAAACATACACCGCTTCATTAAGGCATGCAAGTAATAATCTACACAATTTTGATTTTAATAATACTGACATTTTGAACCATGAGACAACGTATAAAAAAAGAAATGATTCACATTAAAAAAAAATAAAAATGCCTAAATATCCTTACCGACATCGACACTGATAAAGTGAGTACTGTTTACAGTAATTTAATTACCTAATAAATTGCAAATTTTTACCATAAAACTAATTAGCATACTAATAGAAATAAGAGAAAACTCGAATTAAATTGGTCTTTCCCATATTACGTTTTTCTCGCTCTTTTTTAACCAGCAAGAAAATAAAAATTTATAATTCTCAAAGGCCGTTTCTATACAGAACCGCAATAACGTGCGCCACACGCTTAGTAAATTTTGACCGTCATACGATCAGCAACTGCAAAGTGACGTCAAGCAAAGCTCCGTCCTGTTTTCGCGCAGTGTAACTTTGGTAATTTATTTAAATGCTTAAATGTCCGAAAAATTTGGAAAGTACCCTAAAAAGTGTTCTACTTTCGATTTCTAAAATGTTGAACGGACCTACTAAAGAAAGTGGCTTCGTCAGAAAATATTACATTATTCTGCTTCTTTTCTTTGTTTTTGCAAAACGTATTTTTGCAGTTGGATGGTTGCCCAGCACATTTTGCCGTTAATGTGCGAGAGCATATTAATGCAGGATTTCAACAGCGGTGAATTGGAAGAGGAAGTCTGTTTTCATGGCCTCCGCGATCACCAGACCTAACTTGCCTGGATTTTTATTTATGGGGGCGGTTAAAAAACATCGTGTTTCAGACTCAACCTACGACCAGAGAAGATTTGAAAAAACGGATTCGTAATGCAATATGTAACATACCGAGAGCCGAAATTGAAAGTGCAGTTTTGTCTACCCATGAGAGGCTTCAGCAATGCATAGAACGTCATGGTCAGCATTTCGAGCATTTGCGGGGGCATTAAAAATCTTCCTTTTATAAATCGGTCCTTTTTAGGGACACAACTTACATAATAGAAAGAATTCCAGAAAAATATAGTTACAATTAAATGAAAATTTACGGGATTTTCGTATACCATTATCTATTTCCGATATTTTGGGTTAGGAACAAGATATCGAGATGCGGTTTTGGCGAGCTAGTTAAGGCATGATTTAGCTACTTTTTCATAAAAATAAATCATACCAATGCATTTTATTTTGTTGAGACAATTAACCATTTCTCTTGGAATGTCGAATAAAGCCCTCTAGCGGCGATATGTGAAACTTACAAAACTTCAAATATAATGGCGTTTGTAGCCCAAGAATAGCTCCTTTTAACGAGCCCAAGTTTGTTCAAATCGGCTTAGCCGTTTCGAAGATACAGGATGTTATTTACGGAAACGTTTGAATACCCCCCACTACTTTATTTTTAGAGATACTGCAACAAGTGTCTAACAAAAAAGGTTCAGATTATCCTTGACTTTAAAGATCAGGATTTTTTTTATTAGGTTAATATAGCGGAATTTACAGAAACATCACTTTGTTAGATTAAAAAAAAAAAAATAAAAGCAACTGCATTGCATGTCGAAAAATGTAGGTAATAATCTCACCAAAATTCCATGAACACATTTAAAACCATTCTCGAGATATTGCCGTGTAACACTTAAAAACCAGCTACCCGCCAGTAAATAAAATAGTTTATGTGTTAGAATTACTCATTTAGAGCAATCAAGCTAATTTAACCCGCAATGTTTGCCCTATATGAGAGCTGAGAGTCGAAGTCATGCCCAAGTATGATTAGTTAAAAGACTTTCCGCGCATGCGTTAGCTACTGCAATGAGTTTTGTCAACAAATTTAATCTGATTTGAAAAGTTGCAGATTTGATACATATCATTATTCTTTTTTTAAGGTGATCCAACATTACTAATTTGTATAAATATCAATGTAAATAACGCATTAAATTTACATTCCACGTATTTAGTCAAATCAATAAAATTATACATTGAATTAAACTTTTTACTGTGTATATTAAAGCTTTATCGTCAGTAACGTCGCGACGACTCCCTAATAAGAAGTCTCAAAATATTCAAGACGGATTGTGGCATGTTTTGTTTTATGCGGCGTGGCATGTCTGAAATTTTTAAAGGGGCAATTTTAACGCATTTGCACCCTGAATTTGGGGTGGATTTGCATATGTAGTATCTATGCATTTTAAACAGTTCAAATTGTATAGAATCAGGTAAAATTCGAATAATATGAAGTACATGTTATGAAAAGTATAGAATATTATATCAGGCCCGGCGAAACACGTTGAGTCCAGGTGGGTAGCTTCTTTTTTTCACTCACCAATTTTCGGCTTTTTCGGATTATTAGTGGCACTTGCATCTCTTGAGGTTGTATCTGGTGCACGCAACGTTTTCTCTCCACATTCTCGACTAAGGCCACCAGAAGAATCAGCAAGACTGTTCTCACTGTTCTCACTGTTCTCACCATGTTCGTTTGCCCGAACCCCTCGAATAACAAACCGGTCCATGAAAGAAACCACTACCTAATTTTTTCTTTCACAATAACATACACAAACATCTGCCTGTTCTATCGTCTACTTTATTTTTCTTTGTCGTAGTTCACGCGCATATGAAGCGCGCACCAGCTGACTAGCTTTGCTAGTGCGGTCTGATTTGGTCTTTACGAGCGCATATTATGAAAATGGATCAAAACCCAAATGCATGCTTTTTTCGCTCGAATTTCCAGGTGGGTAATTACCCACCTTCAGGGATTCCAGGTGGGTAGTACTACCCACCGTACCACCTGTTCCGTCGGGCCTGATATTAATAATAATATATTATTTAGCCGAAGTTCGAGTCTGATACGTTATAAGTATGATTTTAATTTTAAATTTTACTTTATCAGTGTATTCCAATACTACTTATAAAAAGCCGCTGAAACAGTACAAGAATAAAGAATTCTTTGATTTAGTAAAATAGTAAAAGAAGCAGCATTGTAAAAATTTGCTCTGGGTAGTCCCTAATTAAATTAGAGTAGGATCGCAATACGCACTCAATATTTAAATCGAAATTGAAAAACTAACTGCACAGATAAAATGTTTTTTGCTAATTTGGTTTCATAAAATAGCTATTTATAACAAGTTACGAAATAAGGGTCTTTTAGACACGCGACGTGAAAATTGTTCGACGAGGCGAAGCCGAGTTGGACAACACGTCAGAGTGACTAAAAGACATTGTTTCGTAACGAATGGTATACTAGCTATTTATGCCATCAGTTACGAAATGCCTAATTTTGTGTAACGCGTAAACTCACAAGTTACACAAAATTTCATTTCGTAACGTATTGCATACAAGATTTTTTCCAATTTTGAAGAAAGTAATAAAAAAATAAAATTTAATATAATTGATAAAAATTTGGAAAACATAAATTTAGTTTTTCTAATTTTGACATATAACTGATGGCATAAATAGCTATTGTTGCTGTTACTTCATGTTAGTTCTCAGTTTGACATTTTGTAAAAAAGTCTAGACGGAAGGTTTTTATCGAGATTGATATATTTTTAGTTTTATTTTTTAAAAATGAGTCATTCAAGTTCTGAAGAGCTACCAAGCGATATTGATGAGGCAGCAGGTAATGCTCTATTCCCAAATAACAGCAAGTTCGAGCAATGAAAAAAATATGTCGTCGGGAATTAATTTGAATAATTGCAATAATTGTGTTATCAATATTTATAATAATTAATTAATTTATAATTTATGTTTTTAACTTGTATTATAACAGTTTAATAAATAGAATAATTCTTTTTGTCACTAATTTTGAAATACATTTTTCGTCACCAATTGCATAAAATTTTACTTTATGCAACTAGGTACAAAAAGTAAGACATTTCATAATGTCAATCAGTTTTAAAAAGTGTTACTTTATATGTCAAAATTAGAAAAAATATTTTTTCTACGGGCGTTTTATAATAAAAAACTTAATTTTTTTTACCAAATATTTTATAACCTGTGTTTCATTTACACTTTTCATGTCAAAAAAATTGAAACTTGTCAAAAAAAAATTCGAAAGAATTTTTTTGTTAAATGAATCAGAATGTTCTGCCAACTCTACTAGTGGCATGGGATTAATTGATATTGATGTTGCAGATTCATTTTCTATTTCTAGCTCAAATTCTTCATCTATTTTACAAAGAGAAATATCTCAACGTACTGTTTTAGGTTACCCAAGCATTAATTTTAATAATATAAGTAACTGTACTTTTAAAATTTATAATAAATAGGTAAAATATAGTTGTGTTTAGTTCTTAATTGTAAATACTTACTTTTAGGCGGCTTTTTTTTTTTTTTTTTTTTTTATGATAAGGCACAGCACTACAGGATAAATCCTTTATGGCGCTCTAGGAGCGGTGCGTGTGCGCAGGAAACGATTCACGTTGGTCTTGAATCTTTGGAGACTATACTCGTTGGGAAAGACGATCTTAGGGAGGTCGTTCCAGAGTGATGACGTTCTCCAGATGAAAGAATTTTGAAACAGTGTCGTTCGAGGGACACTAAGCTGAACCACGTACTGGTGGGCTGCAGTGGCTCGTCGTGTATTTCTACCATGCACCGCTCTGGGTGGTATTAAGCGGGCAACCTCAGTTGAACACTTGCCATGAAAATATTTGTAAAATAGACTCAAGTCGCCAACCTGCCTTCGATGTTCAAGGCTTTCCAGGTTGCTTGTCAGACTATGGTCACCGATCTGTGATCTATGATCACCGGCTTGTTTTCTAACATGGACGCGTGCGCTAAAATGAGCTTTATAAAACTTGTACTTTAAAATACTATTATAATAATTATGCTAGTCATAAAAAAGCAAAAACTTGACATTGTTGTGTACGTAGAACAAAAATGAATACTAATTTACAAAAAAATGTTAATGCGTACTCTTAGAAACGATGATTTTAAAAACTCGCACCATAAAATAAACAAATTTTGATATTAGAGACACTTTAAAACATACAATAAAACGATAACAAGTCAAGTCGTTTTATCTCTGAGGGAATCTTTAACACATATATACATAACGGGGAAAATATTTTCTGTGTTAAATCAGGCCGCTCCCAAAAAGCGAATTAGAATACTTCATCGTTTTAAGCCTTGGTGGAATGATAGAGTGAAGACATGAGGGATGAGAGCTATAAGAGGTACAAAAATGATAATCCAGAATACAATCATAATGTTTATAAGAAGAATCGAAACAAAGTAGTGAAAGTTATTCATGAAGAGAAAGTTAGGTACTTTGAAGTAGAAGTGGATAATTGTAGAGATGATACATCCGTAATGTGGAACACTCTAAAACGTATAATGCCTCAAAATAAAACTAACAATAAAATAACAAAAATCGATTTTGACAATGAAATTATATCTGATGAAACCAATTTACCTGATATGTCAAATAATTATTATGTTCAGAGAATAGGTGACATATTAGGCGCCATTGATCACACTATTTTGACAGGTATAAATAATGAGGGATTTTGTGTAAATGTTTTCTCTGTTTTTAATCTAGTTGATAGGGACGTGCCACAGACATAGTGTTCTCTTTTAAAAATAGAAATAGCACAGACGGCCAAAATATAGAAATACTCGACAATATACAGGGTGTTATTTAATAAGTGTCCGATATTTTACAGTACGATTCCTTAGTTATGTATAAGATGAAAAGTTCATATAAGCATGGGTTCATTTTTGAGATACAAGGTGTTAAAAATGTATTTATTTATTTATTCTCTTACGGAGTTTATTTGTGGTATAATTCTTTAAATGCTCTATCTATATTTAGACTTCAAAAGAGGGTAATTCGGATAATTGCTGGTGCGGGATTTCGTGATCATTGCAAGCCTTATTTTGTTGATTTAAAAATAATGACACTGCCATCATTGTAGGTATATATATTATCAACTTTTAGAGATTCATGAAAGCGCGTCCAAATTTAAACTTAATTCTTCTTATCATGACTATAGTTAGTACTCGATCAGCAAATTTAATTAGAGCCCCTAGATATCGGCTTAATTAAACTTTAAAAAATTCTTTGAATATTGATTTCTATAACGGCTTACCCGTAGCAGTAAAAAATCTTTATTTTATTGCCTTCAAATCAGTTTTAAAAAAATTTCTCTTATCCAATGCATTTTACACGGTACGTGAGTAGACGGACGCCCTTATCTACCCGGAGAGGTGTTCTTCCTTATTTAATATTGAATAGTATCCCGCCATTGTATATTTTGTTGGTTTATTACAGTCGCATTGTTTTTTATATACGTTTATATTATTTAAGTGTTTTTTGTGTGATATAATATGTCCATATATTAGAAACTTATTGTATTTTATTATTTTATAGTGTACTTGTGACTTGCTACAATTGTATTTATTGTACAGAATGTGGTCAATAAAAAGTAATCTAATCTAATCTAATCTAATCTATCTTTATTTTTGTCTTTCGTAAATAATTTTTGAAATAATGCCTATATTTGGACGAATATTAATATTTGTGGATTTTTTAATGAGTCACAACTTTTTCGTGCATGCATGTATCACATTTTCTAGAAGAAAAATCGATTCCTCTATCATTTTTACGTGAAAATGGTATGCTTGTCAAAAGTCGCTACAAACAACCGTTTTGAGATATTTTGATTTAAATTAATCGATACATGTGTTTGTCAAAAAGTAAAACAGAAACTTTTTTTTTTAATCATCATAGAAACATTTCAAACTTTTAAACAACAATAAACAACGAAATACTAGATATAAAACTGAATCAAAATCACAATAAATGTTGGAAATGTCCACCTCCTTGCTGTATGCACGCATCCAATCTTCTTCTCATTGATTCGCGCACTCTTTGAAAAATTCCTTAAGTATGTTGAGTCGTTCTACAAGAGTTAGTTATTCGATTTCTTAATTTTTCTTCATTTTGGATGGGTACTAAGGATTTTAGATGTCCTTAAATAAAAAAAATCCAAACTGTTAAGGTCTGGTGACCTAAGGGGCCATGGTTGAGGCCCTCCCCGACCTATCCGACGGTTACCGAAAGTACGATCTAAAAATTCTCGCGCTAGGATGCTAAAATATGCCGGGGCACCGTCATGCATAAACCACATTTCATTTCGTAGTCTAAGCGGCACAGTAAAATAGGCAAATCTTCTTCAAGAAAATGAGGATATCTCTCTCCGTTTAATCTTAATTTCTTAATTTCTATAGAGGCTGTTATCCAAATCCTAAGAACAAAAAACTGTTATTGTTTCCATTTCAATAAGAGGAATTTTATACTTTAATAATGAGTAAGCTTAAAATTAAAAAAATCGTCTGGGGCAGATGATATTCCCAGTTTTCTTGTCAGGGAGGTACTTGCGGAGATTGTCTATCCAATGACTTTTCTCATAAATCTTTCATTCTGCATTGGAAAGTTCCCCAGTAGTTTAAAGACAGGAAAGATAATTCCTATTTATAAAAAGGATGATGTGCACTTGATGGATAATTAATTATAGGCCCGTGACGGTGTGTTCTCCAATTTCAAAATTGTTTGAATATTGTTTCTTGGATAGGATGCTCATGTTTATATACGAAAATGACATAATTAATGAGCATCAATTTGGTTTTCAGAATGGTAAGTCCACTGGAAATGCCATACATGCATTATATAGTGAGATTGTACACTTGATGGAAGTGGGTGAGAGTCCTGTTGGGGTATTTTGTGACCTGAGCAGGGCTTTTGATTGTGTGAATCAAGATCTCTTGTTAGATAAATTATTATATTACGGTTTTAAAGATAAGACTTTTCAGTGGATTGAATCATTCATAAAGGGAAGGGAACATTATGTGTCAATTGATCATGTTGGGTCTGGAATTCGAGTAAAGATTAGTTCAGAGTGTACATCCTCTCAAATAGGTGTCCTACAGGGCTCAGTATTGGGCCCTGTGTTATTTATATTATATGTAAATGAGCTGCCTCGGGTCTTGCCTGATGTCTCCTTCACAGCATTTGCGGACGATATGTCTCTGATATTGTCAAATGCGGATGATGGGATATTGGAGGGTGAGGTAAATTCTGGTATTTTGGACTTGTGTGATTGGTTTTCTGGTAATAGTCTGTATTTTAATCTAAATAAAACAAAATGTGTGAGATTTCATCCGAGGCAGAGACAGTGCAACTATCTGCAGTTTAAATTGAATGATGTAAAAATTAGCAATGGAAATAGTATAAAGTTTTTGGGCATTTGTATTGACGCACATTTGGATTGGAAAGAGCAATGTGATTATGTTATTTCAAAATTGAATTCATCATTTTATATGATTTTGAATCTGAGACATGTATAATTAATAATTATTAGATGTCTTGTATAGCTGGCGTTAACAGGAGAACTTCGTGCAGGGAATTATTCAGACGATATAATATATTGACTTTAGCGAAATTATTTATTTTGGAAACGTGTGTGCATATCTATAAGAACAGAGACAACTATATAAGATTTGCAGATGTGCATTCCGTAAATACTAGAAATGCAGATAAATATTATATAACCCCTTATAGGACGCAAATGATGTATAGATCACCAAATGTTATAGGTTTGAAAATGTTCAATAAATTGCCACCTGAGATTAAAGCATCTGTTAATATTAACCAGTTCAAGAGCCAGCTCAAGCTCATTTTGATTTCTGAATGTTATTACAGAGTGGATAAGTATAGATGCCTAGATTTTAGATTTAAGATTTAAGTTTTAGTTTATAAGGATATTTGTTGACCATTCCTATGCAATTTATATTTTGTCAAACAGGAAGATTGGAAATAAATAAATAAATAAATCTTCCTGAAATAAAGAATGGGCCTAATAAATAATCTCCAAGGATTCCTGTCCACACGTTAAGAGAGAACTGTTGTTGGAAATGTGATTCCTGTATCGCATGGGGGTTTTCCTTTGACCACAAATGATAATTGTGAAAATTGCGCATAGCGTTGCGTGAGAAATTTGCTTCTTTGGTAAACAGGATTTGAACTTTCAATAAAGGATTTTGAATAATGCATTGAAGAGGTCAACGACAGAAGCTGATACGTAATGGAAAATAACGAGGGAGGAGTGCCTGAACTCTTTGAATGTGGTAGGGATATAACAAAGTATGAGCTGAAAAAACACCTTGACTCAGCTGATGGGTATTAGGTGGGAATAATTATAATTAGGAATATTTTCATTTTTGAGCTGTCATTATCTCGGAAACGCAGAAAGGTGAAAATTTGAAATACAAAAAATTCAGAGTTTTCCCAGTAGAATCCAAATATGCAATCATATTATGCGGGGTGTTTGATTTAAAAAAAGTAAGTTGGTCTCTATGGCAACCAAACCAGAAATGACAGAAAAAAATTCATGCAGGTAGAAATGTGGGAAATAATTTACTGAACAACTTTCATAAAGGTAACTTTTTCTTATACGAGGCAATTCAAAAGTTACAGGCATTATGCGCGACTTTTTTGCCACTCTATATACTAGTATGTATACAGTTGTTTAATAAAGATAGTGTATTTCATTGTTACCTGCACATTTTGATTTTACATTTTTTTTTACAATATCTACTACAAAGTAGAAAACTACTGTTTCTGTTTACAACATCCGTGCGACAATTCGAAGCATGCAACAACTGAACGCGTAAGAATTTTTGATATTGATTATAATACACAATTTTCTTGTGCGGATCTCATTTTATCCAAATTATTTTAGATTTTTTTGTCATTATTCAATAAATTGCTCTAGTTTCTTGGTCGGCTATTATCGTATTATATTGAATCATAATTTAAATGTGACTTTAGAGCTGTTACTTTTTCTTTCATTGATTCAGCCTTGTACAATTTTTCCGTCCAGCTTTTCTATTAAATCGACCGTCTCATGTAGGGTGAGTCGGATGGAATGGGCCTAACTCTAAGGGTGTAATTTATGCATCAACATAATAAGAAAAAACTTAAATGTTGTTATCCAATATTCATTTTGTTGGGGAACAGCCCTAAAAGTTGAAATGAGTTGTCCAAAGATGGACTGTTTAGTTTAGTTGCAACATAGTAGGCGTAACGTGTCAAATTTACGATCTCGTTCGTAACATAGTAGGTATAAGAAATGATGTATTTTGGAGCCGCGCCAGGGAGCGGCTGGAGACCACTGTCACGCTCCAATTTTGTTCGCTGTAAAATGCGCTCACTGGATTGGCGGAAGCTTGGCGTCGGCCACAAAGGATGAATGAGTCGCGTCATAGGGTATGCGTGCAGCGGTTCCAGCCGCTCCATTTGGCGCTGGTCAAGAAATAAGAGTCACTGTTGAGTAAGCAAGAAAGCTAGCAACACGTCCCGTCAAAAAGGAATAGCCAAAGTTGGTTGTTGGCGGTCATTTTACTGTTTGTACCAAGTGGTAAATCTGTAGAAATGTTAGTGTACTAATTTCTATGTAAAAAGTGGAAGTTTCACCCTAAGTACGGGTACTAAGTGTGCATATCTCTGTGCAAAAAGTTATAATGTGTTAATTTCGCCAGAAGTTATAATGTGTTAATTCGCCAGTATATTAAATAGAGTTATTTTGCTTTAACACGAGTTTAATTTCCAATCACAATAAAAACGATCAGTGAGTCACACGCCTGTGGAAATATACCACAAAATTGATTGAACGTAAGAGGAAATAAAGCCCTGCGTCCCAAGCATGGTCCTTCGAATCCGGATGTTGGAAAATTGAATAAGTGCGGAAGTAAAATTAAAGTAAAAAATTAGCAAGAAGAGGCAGTAAGAGACTTCCAAACCAGTGAGAGTAGTGAAGTGAAAGTTAAGTGAGTGCCGACAGAGAGACAGCGGAAGGTAAAAACGTTACATGTAGAAATTCTAGTAGTATTGTTGTTGATAATTCTAGATTTGTTAGTAGCATTACACTTTGGTAGCCAACATTAAGGTAGTGTTGTGTTCGACTTCACCTCTGTGTAAGTTGTGTTGCTAGTTAGAGAGCAAAAGTCATTAAAAAATAAAAAAATGGAGCCTTCAGACGAGGCAGTTAATATAAGTCAATTAAGCGAGTTAAAAAGAAAACGTGGGGTGGCAAAGGCTGCGATCACGAGGATTCAAACATGGTATAATACTAATAAAAAAGACAAAGAGGCACTGAAGCAAGTTATATCGCGAGAGGAGACGTTGAGAAAAGCGTACGGGACGTACTCTGATTTACAGGATAGTATTGAATATTTAGATTCAGACGATTTGGATAGGGATGAAGTCGAGGGCAAATACCATTCTTTGGTGGCGGCGTTTAATGAAATATTAAGCGCAGATAATGCACAAGGTAGTGTAATGAGTAGCAATCAGGGGCAACATTATATTTCTTCGGGTGTTAGATTGCCAGATTTGAAGGTCCCATCGTTCGATGGCAGTGTTTCGGATTGGCGGTCTTTTGCAGAAATTTTTAAAGTTTTAATTATAGAGAACGCAGTTCTTTCGGATGTACAACGATTAATGTACCTAAAATCTGCACTCAAGGGCGAGGCTTTGAAGCTAATAGATTCTCTTGAATTAATAGGAAGTAACTTTCAGATTGCTTTTGATATTTTGCAAAATAGATTCGAGAATTTGACATGTGTGGTAAATAACCACTTCAAAACTATTTTAGGTGCGCCGGTGCTAACTAAGCCAAATTCAAATAATTTAAGGGAGTTCATAGCGAATAATACAAAGACAGTGGAGTCGTTAAAACAATTGCCGGTATCTCAGACTCAAGTTCTTGAATATTTGTTAGTATATATTATGGAAAATAAATTAGATTACGCCACAAAAAAGGCATTTGAGCTGGATCGTAATTTAAATAGCTTACCAAGGTTAACAGATTTCTTTGAATTCTTACAACGTAGGTGTTTAGTGTTCGAAAATCTTTCTAGTAGTAGTGAACAACAAAGTTCACAGCCCAGAGGCACAACTAATAATAATAGAGTATCGTTTTTTGCTAGTCAACAGCAGAGCGATCAATATTGTTGTATTTGTGGCATTCCAGATCATAGAACATATGCGTGTCAAAAATATTTGGATTTAACATTATATGGAAGGCAACAGATCGTACAATCGAAGCGATTGTGTTTTAATTGTCTGGGTGCACACTCTGTCGCTCAGTGCAAATTACAAAGTAGATGTAAATATTGTAATTTATCGCACCATTCAACGTTGCATAGAAATGTGCCAAGAGGTAGTCCTGATGCAAGTTCGGGCACCGCACAACAACAAAATTCCACGCGAAATGCAAATTTAGGTACCGTGCGAAACGGGCGATATTCCCAGAATAATAACGACAAAACCTCGTACAACGCGAACAGTTCAAATAATCAATCGTTTTTAGGGCCATCCGGGCAGTACAACGGGTCTGGGAATCGAACACACAACGTGTCAAGTTTAAATACGAGTACGGAGACGCCTAGTCCTCAGAATATCGGTGTACAAAATTTACAGGGTGAGTCAAGTAGGGATGCCTAAATAAGTTCCACTAAACCAGTGTCTCTTTCAGCATTGGCAAATGAACATTCTAAAGTATTATTGGCAACCGCGCAGGTAAATCGTGTGAGTAAGAATGGGGATGTGATAACAGCGAAAGTATTGTTGGATAATGGAAGCCAAAGCTCGTTTATTACTAAATCATTAGTAGAGCAGCTACAGTGTGATATTATTAATTGTAAATTAAATATTTCAAGTGTTTCACAAAACAGTTTTGTATGTACTAAATTGGCGAACGTTACTATATATTCGAAAACGCAGGATATCTGTTATCCAGTGAAATCGTGTATCATTTTGGATAATATCACGTACAAATTGCCGCAAATCCCTATCAAAGTAGAAACTTTGGATATTCCGTATAATTTACAAAGCCGGCTGGCTGATCCAACTTTTAATACTCCATCCGAGATCGACATGTTGTTGGGCGCTGACGTTTACTATTCGATTTTGAGCCAGGGGCAGTGTATTTTAGGCTCTAACAAACCTACTTTGGTAAATACCACACTTGGGTGGATTATAGCAGGGAAGGTACCTGCACATTGTACATCGCCGGTGAAGGGCACGCTACGCAGGCAGGCGGAAGTAGTGCGTCATTTTTTTTGCAAACTCAAGACGTGGATAAGTTGTTGACAAAATTTTGGACAGTCGAAGAAGTGTCTTCAAAACCTATAATGTCAACTGACGATCAGTTGGCAGAAAGTATCTTTATTAATACTACAAAACGTGTAGAAAACGGTTCGTTTCAGGTCAATATGCCGTTTAAAACTCCGGGTGAGTATACGAAACTTGGTGATTCGTTTAACATGGCTGAAAAGCGGTTGGAAAAAAGATTTCAAAATGACCCTGCTCTGTTCAGGGAGTACAAGCACTTCATCGATGAATACGTGAACCTCGGACATGCGAAGTATGTGCCGCTTACATTGAAAACAAAAAATAATGAGAATAAGTATTTTATTCCGCACTTGTGTGTGATTCGTGAATCAAGTGCTACTACAAAATTGCGTGTGGTTTTCGATGCGTCGGCTAAATCATCATCAGGGTATTCGCTAAATGACGTCACCCTAAAGGGGTACCAGGTGCAGCCTGAGTTGTTCGATATTTTATGTAGGTTTCGGTATCATCAGTACGTTTTAATTTCAGATATCAAGAAAATGTATCGGCAAATAGCTGTTAATCCAGATCATGTTTTTTTGCAGAACATTCTTTGGCGTGAGGCTCCGCATGAGGTCCTCAAGTGTTTGGAACTCCAAACAGTGACATACGGGACAAATTTTGCGCCATTCGCGGCCACAAGAAAAATCAATGAAGTGGCAATCTCGGGCGCAACCACGCATCCAGTGGCAGCACAAGCATTACTGTCGCAGTGTTACGTGGATGATATTTTGGCAGATTGTGAAAGGTTTGAGCAGTTAGGTCAGCTATATTCACAGTTGAACAGTTTGTTAGGTAACGCTGGATTTATGTTGCACAAATGGTGTTCAAATTCTAAAGAATTCCTAGTGTCGATAGCAGAAAAACAGCAGAGCGAGTACGATTTAAATTTTGTCATTTAACACAATATATGATTCGGTAAAAATGTGCCAGTTATGAAAAATAGGACATTCAATCTGTGCAATACGGACGGGTAGGACGGCTGTACAGAACTTTAGGTTCTTTTTAATATTAAGATTGTTGTGAAACCTATTCTACAGGTTTCAATAGGATACGGGTCACTTACGTTCAGATTACGTGAAAACAAAGGAAAAGAAAGACTTTATTTTTCTTTGGGACTTTATACACTTAGGTCAAGATTATGTTCACAGAACAAAACAGGACTTCAAGTGGACGATTGAGCATTGGCTTGTGTACGATTATGTCAAGTGGGTCCAGTAAAAGACAATTAACATTTGCGGAGTCGAGATAACTTTGACAGTGGTTGGAAATACGAGGGGCATGTAATACATGAAATCGTGTGTCATGCTGAACAATTTTGTGGGACCTTCGGTCATATTGTAAATATTTTAGTATAAGTTATGAAGTTAAAAAAAAAAAATGGTTATAGTTAGAGCTGCACGGTTGCGTTGCACGTGGCACATGCGCAGCTCTCTTTCTGAACATGGGGTATTCGACTCAGATCATGAGACGATGCAGAGTCTACAACCATATTGATGGTCATGGCTGTTAACGTTTATGTAATGTTGGTTGTCGTTGTTAGGTTAGGTATAATGTTGGATACCAGAGTGTTAATTTCTAAGAGTAGATTGTGTAGAAAGGGGATGTACTACATAATGTTCGATTAAATTGAATTGAATCACAAGTGCTTCAAGGTGGGGGAGAATGTTGGGGAACAGCCCTAAAAGTTGAAATGAGTTGTCCAAAGATGGACTGTTTAGTTTAGTTGCAACATAGTAGGCGTAACATGTCAAATTTACGATCTCGTTCGTAACATAGTAGGTATAAGAAATGATGTATTTTGGAGCCGCGCCAGGGAGCGGCTGGAGACCACTGTCACGCTCCAATTTTGTTCGCTGTAAAATGCGCTCACTGGATTGGCGGAAGCTTGGCGTCGGCCACAAAGGATGAATGAGTCGCGTCATAGGGTATGCGTGCAGCGGTTCCAGCCGCTCCATTTGGCGCTGGTCAAGAAATAAGAGTCACTGTTGAGTAAGCAAGAAAGCTAGCAACACGTCCCGTCAAAAAGGAATAGCCAAAGTTGGTTGTTGGCGGTCATTTTACTGTTTGTACCAAGTGGTAAATCTGTAGAAATGTTAGTGTACTAATTTCTATGTAAAAAGTGGAAGTTTCACCGTAAGTACGGTTACTAAGTGTGCATATCTCTGTGCAAAAAGTTATAATGTGTTAATTTCGCCAGAAGTTATAATGTGTTAATTCGCCAGTATATTAAATAGAGTTATTTTGCTTTAACACGAGTTTAATTTCCAATCACAATAAAAACGACCAGTGAGTCACACGCCTGTGGAAATATACCACAAAATTGATTGAACGTAGGAGGAAATAAAGCCCTGCGTCCCAAGCACATTTGTTTTCAAGTTATAAGGCAAAAACAAAATATTGCATTAATTTAGCTTTCCTGTAATAAATGTTATCATTGCTTGCTTTTGATTGTTGTGCTGTCACTATGCTATTAGTGGCAGTATAAAATGTTACATTGATTTACCGTTAACTTCTCCAGAACAATGCGAATTTATAAGTCTTTCGAGCACCCCATACAGAATATCCGCAATATTCATATGGATGAAGTAAAAAACGTTATTAAATTCACTAAACCTAAAAAGGCTCCGGGCTTCGACGGTATAAAAATTAAAGCGTTAAAGAACTTGCCCGACAACGTGATATCGGATGTAGTAAACATTGCACAGGCTATTATCGAAAAAGGTCATTTTCTCCAGGTTTGGAAAAAAGCCAAAGTGGTATTAATTCCAAAACCTAAACAAGATCAAACCTTGGTAGTCAGTTACAGGCCCATCAGCCTATTGTCTTGGCAAAGTTGTTAAGAAACTTATACTTCATCGTATTAACGATTTCGTACTAGACAACAAGAGCAGTTCGATTTTCGATCTGCTCATTGCACGGTGCGCCAAACGACTAGACTGGCTTCTAATATACGAAGTGGCTTTAATAGACGATTCAGCACGGAAGCGGTCTTTTTCGACGTCAGCAAAGCGTTTGATAAGGTCTGGCACGACGGACTCATTTTAAAGTTAATAGGGTCAGAAATACCAAACTACCTAATAAAGGTTATTCATTATTTTTTAACGGACAGGATTTTCGCGGTTTCGTCAAATAATGCGATATCGACTGTGCGGCTCGTCGGAGCCGGAGTACCGCAGGGATCCCCCTTGCGCCGGTTCTGTACAATATCTATACCAGCGATATTCCCAAATTCACTCAAACGGAACTATATCTGTTTGCTGACGATACCGCGATCACCGCCACCGCCAAACAGTCAAGGTTGGTAGTCTCAAAGTTACAACGCCACATAAAACTTATCGAGGCGTGGCTAGATAAGTGGAAAATTCGCCTCAATGACGCCAAAACCCAAGCACTTTCGAGAGCCAGAAGCAAATTACCCCAAACCAGATTGCAAGTCAGAAATACCAGACTAGACTGGTGTAATAATGTTAAATATCTGGGTCTGTCGTTTGATAAGCGGCTGGCTTGGACAGATAACGTAGACCAACGCTTAAAGAAAACGAATGGTCAACTAGGTGCCACCAACTCACTTATCAACAGTAGAAGTAGACTAAATTTACGAACAAAGACTTTGTTGACAAGACAATTATTCGGCCCGTACTTACTTACGGAGTTGCCACTTAATGCACCGTAAATAAGTCAACGTTTAAAAAAATTCAGACATTTCAAAATAAAGTGATCCAAATTATGATAAATGCTCCACGCTTTACGATGATTCATACTTTACATAATGACTTACAAATACCGACAATCACTGAACATATAGACAAACTAATTATTGACTACTACAAACGGACGGACGCTTCCCAGAATCCCCTTATCATATGATCACACGTTCACTTAAACCCACTCAAACCATATAGAATACCAAGAGACAGGCTCACTCCTCCCCAGCTTTGGCCTCCGCCACCATAGTTTTGATCCAGCAATGGCCAGACTAACGATTTAAAAGTAACCTCTTCCTCGCTGCCCCCCTCTCCTCCTCTACCTCAATAAAGTGTGAATTTAGAAATTTTAAATCAACCCCTCTGTTCAAGATCCACCCAAAAGCAAATCTGTTTAAAAATTGGAATAAAGGTCGAGGACCGATTGAAGAAACGAACATGATCCTCGGATTTGCATCATTTTAATTTTATAAAATGCCACACATTTATTCACATCTCGAATACGCCAATATGGTTCTTATTTGTGGTTTGTGTAATGGGAATGCTACAGCGGCTGCTGAAGAATATCGTAAATGATTTCCCCATGAAAGAACACCGAACAGAAAGGCCTTTATCAGAGTTTTCAACAAACTCTGCGAGAGCGGAACGCTTCCAAGTGCTAATGTAACATCCGAAAGAGCCACCATCCAACAGGATTTAGAAGAAATAGAAAATGTTCTAGCTTTAGTAAAAAAAGATACGACGACAAGCTCACGAAGAATTGGAATTCAGTTGGGGATTTTTTAAAAAAGAGTGATTAATACGCTTTACGAACAAGGCTTATACCCGTACCATGTACAGCGTTTACAGAATCTTCAACCTGGAGACTACGCCAAGCGTATGCAATTTTGTGAGTGGATAATTAATAATCGTCATCTTTTACCGCACATACTTTTTACTGACGAAGCTACATTCACCCGTGACGGCATCAATAATAATCCAAACTCCCATGTATGGTCGGACGAAAATCCTCACTCAGTAGTCCAAAGTAATTTTCGACACAGGTTTTCAGTAAACGTGTGGTGCGGCATGATCGATAATAATTTAATTGGCCCTTTTCTTTTGGAAAATCGCCTTACAGGGGATCAGTACTTAAGTTTTTACAAAATGAATTGCAACGACTACTGGAGGAGATTGCTTTAAACATCAGAATTGAAATGTATTGTCAACACGACGGAGCGCCTGCCCATTTCAATCGTCGGGTCAAGCAATATTTAGACCAAAATTTCAAAGGGTTTGGATTGGTCGCGGTGGTCCTATGAGTTGGCCTCCTAGATCGCCAGACCTCACACCGTTGGAATACAATTTATGGGGTTGGTTAAAAACTGAGGTTTCCAAAGTAAAAATAGATACTAGGGATGCATTAATTAGACGCATTAGAAATGATGTACTCAATATTAAAGAAAGGCACGAATCAATTAGAAAATTCACGCGCGCCCTTCGTAAGCGAAGCAGGAAATGTTTAGAAGTCAATGGCGGTATTTTTGAAAATTTACTAAACCAATGATTTATTTAAAACAATGTTAATGTTGGATAATTTGGTTTAACAATATTATTATTTTATTTAACGCTGTAACTTGAAAACAAATGAATATTGGATAACAACATTTGAGTTTTTTCTTATTATTTTGATGCATAGATTACGCCCTTAGAGTAAGGCTTATTCCTCCCGACTTACCCTGTATAAAAAATAAAATATTCTAAGAAAAGTTGTATTTACTTAAAAAAGATGCAAAAGACGTAGACATTGGCCTTACCATAAACCAGCTACGACAAGACATTTTTACAACATTTTTCCCAAATAAAAACGTCTCCCGGTGTATGAATGACTGCCTCGTCGCATAAAACAAATTTTCTTAGAAAGCGGCGCGAAAAATTGGTCCTTCAGGACGTTCGGATAATTTACTACATAATTTTTTATGCATGCAATAACCATAAAAGACATTCTGAGGTGGAGCGGCTCAATTTTTTCCTGACCTCGTTGCGATTATAGGGCCTATTTTTGTGGTAAATATTAGCTTTGTTATCGTATGCATTTAAGTTGATAGCTTCATTCATACTGCTTATCACAGACCGCTGAATCGCATCAAATCACAGAGTGGAGATAGGAGATTTTCTTCTCACTTCTTATACAGTAATGGATGTATCCATCAATTTACATATTAACCAGAATTAGTCAATTCTGCAATTAGCTCTAATCGCTATTTAGTTATTTCGCTTATCCCCAATATTTTATTTGCATAATTTACTTATCACGGATACTTTATTGAAATTAAGAAAAATTAGTTATAAACCCCGCTTTTTTTTAGGGTTTTTTTGTTCCTTGTTTCTCAATTTTTAATATTAACATGACAATTGTCAATGTCAATATTTAAATTGTGTTTGTGAAAAATAACATTTTTTTTTAAATAATATTGACACAAAAATGGCGTTTTTCTCGTTTTATTTATCGGAATCACTTTATTGTTAATTTTTTCCTTTTTCCTTAATACTATTGATGTTAACGAAGTTACATAAGTTTTAGTTTTATTAACCCGTTTAAGGTTTAGGCTAGCTAGGAATAAGATTAATCAACCGCCCAGGAATTAAAATTATTTTATTCTTTTATTTGTCAATAGAAAATTTCCATTCTTTTACCAAATGTTATCATAACTAATAGTCTATTACGTATAAATAAAAAGATAACTGAACCGATTCCAATTAAGGTAACTAATTAAAAATACCATGCACACTAATTATTGATCCCGCAAAATACAGCGAGCAGTACCGAGTCGCCAACGCGAAGGGATACGCCGCGCGCCTCGATAGTACCGCGTCATAACAGGTGCGGGCAGCGGCCCCCAGCTGCTTCAGTTGGCGCACGGAAGGGTATTTAACCCATTAACGCCCAGCGTCCTCGTTTGAGGACATATCAAATTATTTTTTGTTGTGTTTCCGATAAACTATAAATCGAATCTATTTTTAGCCTGAGTGCACGTGCATCGTTTTGGCTTTGCCTGAAAAGGTTTAGTTACACCGTAAGTGCTATAGAAGTCAGTGATAATATTTTTTAAA
Source organism: Polydrusus tereticollis (assembly GCA_963920685.1). Taxonomy (NCBI): domain Eukaryota; kingdom Metazoa; phylum Arthropoda; class Insecta; order Coleoptera; family Curculionidae; genus Polydrusus; species Polydrusus tereticollis. Next base: position 92,643,865 of record OY987331.1, read on the forward strand.
AATCTTCGATTTTTAGTGTTCTGTCTAGGAGTGATGTTTGTGGCCATATCTAATATTATATTTTGAGGTAAGCGATTTTTTTTTTATTTTTATAATCTCAAAACACATATCTTTTGTGGTGTTATATTATGCTTTTATAATTTGCTTCAAAATTTTTGAAAATCAGTGATAAATTATATCGTCCCCAAATGAGGACGCTGGGCTGATTGGGATATTTTTTTCAGGACCAGCCCAACATGAGTAAGTCAAGACAAGTTTTTAAAACGCTTGAAGAAGCTGCTAAATACCTGTATTCGGAACAAATAGACGTTGATTTAATAGCTTTACCACCCAAAGTGGATGATCTCACAGATGAGGAAGTCACTAATGACGAAGATTTGGATGTACCAGTTGTGTTAGATGTGGCAGGAGAATTGGAACTAGACTTGCCATCCGATGATGATTCTAATGACAACATTCCCTTGTCAAACTTTGCCAGGCTAGGACCGTCAACTTCGCATCGACAGAGCTCGTCATATTCCTTGGGCGATAAAGATGCTATCAATAATGAAGACCCGGATGTACCTGTTGCAGAACAAATGGAACGTCCGATGACGACTCTGATGATAACATTCCCTTATGAACTTGCTACATACCCAAGACCGTAGTTCAATAAAAGATTTTCGCAGGAATATTGCTGTTCCATACCTAAAACTAAGACATGGTCGACGAGTACAAAGGGGCAGACCACTGAGTTTGCCTTCAACATTCAGAGCGAATATTTTTGATAATGTTAGGTTTGATGAGAAGAATCATATTATGGGTAAAAGAGACAATCAACGTCGATGCCAGTTCGTGTCGTGTAAAGGGAAACCGCGTACTTTTTGCACAAAATGTAATGCGACCCTGTGCATTTCATGCTTTCCAAAATTCCATAACAAGTCTTTGTATCCCAAATAAATGTTGGCATGGTAGTATTTTTGATATTTTTAGTTTGATTTTTAAAATTTTTACCTATGTTTTGTTAAGTATTCATAATAAAGTACTTTTTATACTATTAAAATCATAAAGAAATGTTTTTCTTGAGGCTCCTCAGTTTACCAAATTTACAACCTACAACGCCCAGCGTCCTCATATGAGGACGGCCCTTAAAAACCAAACTGGGTTAAAAAAAATATATCTATCCACTTATACCTTAACTCTAATGCCATACGAGTTACTCTTAAGAAAATTTTTTAATTTTGAAAGAAAAAAATAATTTGGGCGTTAATGGGTTAAGCGAGCGCTCGGCGCTCAAACGGCAGTTCCTGCTGCGAGACCTAACCAAGTCAAAGAACCGCCACGTGGGTAAGAAAACTTATTTTATTAGGGTGTGTCGTATTTAAAAGTAAAAAAAAAAGGAAACCGTTACAACTTTCAATCCGTTTTAAAATGTATAGTTGATCATTAAAAGTGTTACTGTAGGGGACCGAACCTCTTCCATATGTAATTTATTTCTGCGTACAAAATAGTCCTGGCACAGTTCGGGGTTATTAGTACCTATTTCTCACCACCCGTGAAGTCAACGAGTCCTGGCACAGTTCGGGAAAATAGTTGCACCCTCTTTCTCAAAGCAAACAACGAGTCCTAGCACAGTTCGGGAATTAGTTGTAGTTGCTTCAACCCTGATAGTCTGCGAGTCCTGGCACAGTTCGGGAAATAGTGGACTTAAAACTTCCCTTTAAAAGTTAAACCCCGAAGAATAACAGAACCGACAGTAACTTTACATTTATTTTACGGACTAAGTCCCGTTATACCTGTAGCTCCTTTTTTTTTATATACGACTCGCACCACCCTAATATTGCATCAAGCTTGAAACCGATCATTACCATTCTTTAAATCCTGCTGACATAAAATTACCGCTTTCGCTTTACAAACACATGCACGTCCACTATACTACCAATTCCGCACTGCTTGCTTTATTTTCGATCATATTCCTTCCTGCACCGCTTTTTTTAAACCGTAATCCGTTTTGGGGGTATTACTATTTTAAATTTAAGTTTGTAAATTATAATACCACGATGGTAACAAGTAGTATTAAAACATTTATCTTGTATAAATATTTTATTGAGATAAACACGATCTGTCATTAATTTAAGGAAACAAATTGTTTTATTCCTCCGAGTCTTACTGATTGAATTTCCGACAAAAGAAAAGACAACTCCGTTCTAATAAATTTAAATGCACCGAACCCTTCTCCACTGTTTAAAGGCTACCCCGTGAGCATAGTGGATCCCTTTACCACTTCAAATAATAAAGGATGGCGCTCGAGAATACCGTTATCCCGACCCGCACCGTCACCGAAAAACCCGTAATTACTCCGCCGCATTAAGGGTACCGTCCGAATCATCTATTAAACCGCTATCCGAGTGCCATTACAAAATGGCACCCGAGCTATCGTAGAGAACGCCATTTACAAGTAAAGGGTAGAATATATGCAAAGTGCATTATTTGCATTTCTTGCGTATTTTGTCAATTTGATAATAAAATGCATATTTGTTCCAAATTATTATTTTATGAGCATATTTTTATGTTTTCGGCGTTATCAAAAAACTAAAAACGCCTGGTCATGAAAACTCGTAAATTCAGAGGTTTAATGTCCAGTCCGGCACTTGTTTCAGAGTTTTTTCAATCTGAAGATAATTATATACCCTGAGACACTTAATACTTCTTTTGTTAATATCGTACCTACCCCTAATAATTCCAATCACAATTTAATTAATGAGTTAACCACTAATAAAATTCACAACAATGTTCAAAATGAGCTCAATTTTAGTCCAGTCAGTGACAACAAAATTTCTGAAATTATCACCTCAATTAAATCAAAAGCTAAAGATGTGGATGGCATAGATTTGAAAATTTTATCTCTGATTACACCCCATCTCACACCACACATAACTTATATTATAAATCAGTGTTTAACAAAAAATATATTTCCAGACATTTAGAAAAAAGCCAATGTTATCCCAATTCTGAGGGTAAGCACTCCATCGGATATATCGCATTTTCGTCCTATAAGCATACTTTGTACATTGTCCAAAATATTGGAAAAGGTAATATATGAACAAATTAACTCACATGTGACTCAATACAAAATCTTACCAGTCACACAGTCCGGATTTCGCGCCTCTAACAGTACCACTACCGCCTTACTTCAAGTCTCGGATTACTTATGTAGAGCGATTGATGAAAATAAAGTTTCGTGTCTTATATTATTAGATTATAGTAAGGCGTTTGATGTTTTAAAACATTCCATTTTGCTGCAAAAATTAAAATATTATGGTCTTAGTCAGAGTGCGATTAACCTTATGGATAGCTATCTGACCGGTAGGGAACAGAGAGTGGTGTCAGGAGCGGAAATCCCATCTAAAATTTTAGCTACTAATAAGGGCGTTCCTCAAGGAAGTGTCTCTTCTATTTTCTCTTTACATTGCGGATTTTTCAAATTATCTTAGACACTGTCTTTTGCACCAATATGCAGATGAAATGTAAATCTATTTCTCGTTTTCGTCTAATGATATTGTATTAGCATATCAACAAATTAACAGAGATCTTAGTGGTATAAATCAAATTACTGAAGCACATGGACTAATACTTAATAACAATAAAACGAAAATGCCTATTTTTGGAAGAAAAAGGGAAAGCATTACCATTAACAACAATTTAAATATTGAACTCAACGGTTCACGTTTAGTTCCCTCAGAGTAGGTATTGCAAAAACCTTGGTATCATATTGGATTCAAATCTACGCTTCAGTCAGCACACTATCTTTTTAATACAAAAATCCTACGCTAAGCTTAAACTCTTGTATAGGTACAAATACATTTTGAGTGTTAATGCTAAACTGAGGCTGACTGATTCTCTTGTTCTTTCTCATTTGGCATATGGTGACGTCTTGTAGTGGCCAGTCCTGACCGTCAAAGATAGAAATAGCTTGCAAGGGGTGCAAAACTGTTTTCTTAGATACAGTCTTGAGTGAGTTTGATCCCATTACACACGCTTTTCTAAATTCTACTTGGTTGTACCTTCAGGAAAGATTCTTTATTCACAACTATCTGTATGATAAATTAATTAAGGGGAGTGACGTTCATGAAAGAGCTACGCGCAATCGCGGCCTTTATTCCACTCCAAAGCATAAAACGGCATTATTCCAACAATCTTTTACGTACAATGCAGTCAAAACGTTTAACTCACTGCCCATCGACATCTAGTCTTGCGTATCTGTTGATGGGGTACGAAGAAAGCTAAAAAAGTATGTAACCGATGGAAGAAGCTTATTTCATAAATAATATTTATAACTTTTAAAACGTGTCCAATAAATACCTACTTGTAATATTGTGCTCCACTACTTATCTGTCATTTATATTCCTGTATGATTAGGTATAATTTTAGTGTATATTTATTTATATTACAGTAGTATTTATAGCTTATTGGTCTTGAAGGTAGGTCTTATGTAGAATAGCTATGCTGGACTTCGCCACCAAGATATATTATTTTGTTTTGTATCTAGTTTTTTTTAATTAAATAAAGACCTGTTTATTTATTTTATTTATTTATATAATAATTAATATTTACATTTTGGTTATACACAAAGTATTTATTGGGGGTTCCCGGGGTTTGCAGGTATATTGTTAAGGGTTTTTTATTGTCATTTAGTAATGCCTTATTATCACCTGCTTAACAAACTGTATTTATATCGGATTATAATACGTACTTCTGTTTTACTTTGTCGATAGATTTCAGTATTTTCAGTATGAAACTAGTGATTTCAAATTTGTGTTCAAAATGTCTAAAGTGGCGAAAACGTCTTCGTGGATTAAAAATTTCCCGGAGTTTAGAGTTTAGGGTTTAGTGGAGAAAAGGTCTTCTGCAAAACTTGTGCAAAAACTATTGTTTGTGAAAAGAAGTTCCAAATCGATCAACATTTGAACACACCGCTGCATAAATAAAAGTTACAAGAAATGAAATCTGAGCCAGTTTAGAGTGTAAAAAACGCATTTCAAAATGTTAGAGAAAAGTCGAAATATGAAAAGGAAATTTTTCAAGAAGACTTATACAAGGCTTTGGTCGCAGTAAACAAACCCTTATTGCATAATCCGCAATTTAGAGGGTTTTTGCAAAAATATTGTCAACAAACCATTCCTGACGAATCCATGCTTAGAAAGAAAAATGTCCATTCAGTATACGAAACCGTTTTAGAAGAAATTAGAGCTTCACTGGGTGATAAAAATTTTTTTCTACTCCCATCTGCAATTTAGCTATTTCTTGCACACACAATCTACAGAATGGATAAGTAGGCCATTCCAGTTAACTGAACGGATATAATTTCATATCCATCCTAGTTAGGATATGAAATCGACCAATCACAGTAAAGCATCAGGTACCCAGGTAACTATTCGATTTTAAAATAAGTATTGTATGTCAATGTCCAATTATTGTCAGACGTAAATTCTTGCAAATTTTAAACTTAAAAATATGAGCGATTCCGACGAAGAAACGATAAACAGCACGCCGCCAAATATTCGTTTAGAAGCCAATCAAACCTACGAAGCCCTATTACCTGAAAAGTCCAAAAGTAAATACGAACTATCTTACAAAAAGTTTATGGACTGGATGCTGGAGCATGAAGTCAAAAATATATCAGAAAACGTTTTAACTGCATATATGAAATATTTATCCAAAGACCTAAGACCGTCCACTCTATGGACAACGTATTCTATGTTAAGAACAATGTTAAATATAAAAAAAAACGTTGATATCTCTACATATTGTAAATTGAAGTCATTTTTGAAGTTAAAGAGTAGTGGCTATAAACCAAAAAAGGCAAAAATTTTGACATCCGAAGAAATGAAAACGTTCCTTCGGGAAGCACCAGATGAAGAATATTTGTTTACAAAGGTAAGTTTCAGTAAAGTACCCTTTATATTAATATTATATCAAAAATATCTCATTTTGCACGAAATCCTATCGAATAATTAAATAAACCGTTCTTATATGCGCTAGACATTCTTTCAAGTAAGCGCTGGTTCAGCCTAGTGGTAAAGTCGCCGTACCTAGAAAGGGTCGGATAAAGGCTCCTTGGTTCGAATCCCATAGGGGGATAAATACTTTTTATTTTTTTATCTGATACTTATTTGATTTGTTGTCTTAATAATATAATAATTATTAGGATATTGATTTGATATTTCTAATTTATTTTAGGTGGTATTGATTTTTGGTATTTCTGGCGGATGCCGTAGACAAGAACTAAAAAATTTAAAAATCGATCATATTCGAGACTTGGGAAATGAATTTCAGGTTAGATTAATCGACACCAAAACAAAAACAGATCGTTTATTTGTAATCCCTGGTCTGTTTTACAAGGTTTCAAAAAAATACATGGAGCTTAGACCACTAAACACAATTTTTTTTAAATTACCAAAAGGGTAAATGTACCAAGCAAGGAGTTGGCATCAACAAAATTGGTAATCAGCCGAAAATAATTGCTGAATTTTTAAATTTACCGAACTCAGAATTATATACCGGACACTGTTTCCGTCGCTCGGGGGCCACTCTCCTAGCAGATGCAGGTGGCAACACCTTAACCATCAAGAACTACGGTGGCTGGAAATCAACTCCAGTGATGGAAACTTACATCGAAAATTCTTTAAATAAAAAAAAGAAGATTGGTAATACTATTGTTAAATCAGTTCACAATCCGCAAATAGAGAATATTGCATCGACTTCTAAAGAAAATCTTGCTTCAAATATGTTAGCATCTACCTCGTATAATAGTGTTACAGAGAATAACGTTGCAAATTGCAATTTAAAAAAAGAAGCTATTGCATATAACAACTGTACATTTAACAGTTGCACATTTATTGTAGAAAATAAACAGTAATCGTATATTATTATTATATAGATCTAATAGGTTAATAATTATTGTTAAATAAATTTCGTTGTTTATTGTAAATTTAATTTTTTTTTAAGTGTAAAGTTTCTTTAGTCGTAGAAAAAATACACTATACAACTCGAGTGGATTGTCCATATCGCACTCTAACGATTGAGCACTCCGCCTACGGCGTCGTGCTCAAGTTACGTCATCGTGCGATATGGACATCATATCCACTCTTGTTGTACAAACTACTATTACATTACTGTTGATGAAACCACAGATGCTTGTAATAGATATATCGCACATCTTATGATTAGAGCACTTCAAGAAGATAAAGCAACAATAGTACATTATTTAACGAGCGTATATTGAATGCTATATTACACGAGATTTTAAAACACGAGCCGAAGGCGAGTGTTTTAAGGATTCGAGTGTAATATAGGCATTATGCGCGAGTCAAATACTATACTTTATCTACGACTATTCAGTATTCAAGAAGTTAGAAAATGGATTCAGAGCAACACATTTTATTACAATAGGATTATTATTAATGGTATTTCTTAACTAAAAAATACAATTAAACGATGTTAACCATAATTAAACAAAATACAATTGCAGCCCGAATTTCTGGAGGGGTACTTTGGATTTCGTTTTCGTCATCCGAAATCATGATATTTTACTTTGAAATCAACAACAAAATGTCACAGCGAAACTTAAATGACTGAGGAAAAAAATGATTCGTTTACTTGTCAATCGGTTGCTATGGTATTAATACCATTCACGCCTGCTTAAACTAGATCTGGTGCGTTTTTATCGTAATTCAGGTAACTTTGTTTTGTTGGGACCGTGGAATATGAAATCTCATATTCCACGGCTGTGGAATATGAGTAACTATGGTAATATGAACCACATTATATATGTACTAACAAACACATTATGCTTCTATTATTAAATAGTCGTAGATAAACCCATATTTAATAGCTTCTAAGCAGCTAGATAAAACTAATAATGTGGCCGTAACCCGATATATTCAGCAGTCCCGATCGAGCTTTTTCTTACCAAATCCAGTCCCAGATGAGAAGTTGTTAGTGCTCTTGTCTGATGTAGCACCGTATAAGGTAAAAGTAGGCCAGAACTTAAGAATCTTTTACCCCAATATGGTATATGTGACTTGTCTTTTACATGGAATAAGCCGAGCGCAGCAACCGTCAGAACTGAATATCCTTTAGTAAATAAATTAATTTCAAATGTAAAAAAGCACCTCTAAGAGTGCAGATGTATAAGGAGAGATTACCAGGAGTTAGTTTACCTCCAGAACCTGTAGTTACCCGGTGGGGAACATGGGTTAAGGCCGTAATATTCTACGCAGAACATTTCGAAGTCATTAAATAACTAATTTTGGATTTAGATGACGATTCGCAGTATGTTGTGCAGAGTAAAGAGTTATTAAAAAGTGGAAGTGTAGTTGAAGATCTTATTTTCATTAAGGTTAATTTCCGTTTTATACGGGTCATAATATCCTCGTTAGAGAGTAGAAATTTAAGGTTAAGAGACTCAATTAGTATCTTTGAAACTTTTTTCGCTAAATGTAACAACATTCCCGGTAAAGTAGGAGGTCAAGTAAGGAACAACTTTGATGTAACTGTAAAAAGAATTAGGGATTCAAATACTTAACTACAGCAAAAAGCATTAATGAAGGTAAACCATTCAACGAAGTTGTATCTTGGCATTATACTTTACTACCTAAGTTGCAGTATTGTTTGACTACATCAGCAGATGTTGAAAGAAGCTTTTCTTTGTATAAACATATTTTTCCTGATAGAAGACAACCCTTTTTAGTTGAAAATTTTAAAAAGTATTTAGTAATAAGTACCTTTTATACAATTTCAGGTTAAAAAATTTTTCCTTGTTTTTTTTTGCATTTATTTTAAATAAGAATCTTAAATATTTGGCCAAAAAAATGCATATAGCTGCATACTTTAAAGGTAAACAAGACATAATATACAGGTTGCTAATTAATGTCATGCAGATATTTCAGGGGGTGATAGAACTCGTCAAAATAAGAAAAAAATGCAAATACATGCATGGTCTAAAACGCGTTATTTTCGTTATACGGTGTGGCAAAGCTTCAATTATTTTTTCTCGTATTTTGCGTTTTCTCTCTTATACTTTGCGATAATTGTTTCAAATCTGGAATATAAACCATTTTTTAGAATCTCTATAATAAAGTATTAAAATTGTCGGTCGCAGTATACAGGGTGTTACATTTTAATGAATCGGCTGCAATTTTATCTTTCAGAACTTTTTTTGGAGCTCCCTGTATGAATTCCGATATGAAATTTGAACTCTCTGTTCCTTTGTTTAGCGTTCTTGTCTCTTGCCCTATTCTCGTATCTGTGACCGTTTTCGATTTATTTGCAAAAATAGCCATCGATGGAGATTAAGTGTAGGCGAAATAGCGCAATAATAAATGTACGAAAAAAATAGTAGGCTGGGATAGGCAATTGTTAATTCTGTTTATTGTCCTTCTGACATTTTGTAACAAATATATTTTTTGTTGACGAAGTTGTTTTGAACTGGTTAATGATGGTTGAATTTACAAATCAAGAATTTGCAGAGATGCATTTAATCTATGGACTTGCCGATGGCAATTGTTATAAAGCCAGACGACTGTATGCATAAAGGTATACAAATCGAATACTGCCTGACCCACGGACATTTGCAAATCTACATAATCGACTATGTGAAAATGGATCGTTCAATAAATCCACTCATTTAGCAGGAGCAAACAGAACGGTTAGGACTCCTGAAATCGAGGAAGCAGTCCTGAATGCAGTAGAAAATGATCCTGCTACTAGTACGAGAAAATTGCCGCAACACTTAATATTGCATTTGTGCTTGTCTGGAAAATTTTAATAGACAACTTAATGTATCCTTACCACATACAAAGGGTTTAAGCTGTGCTCCCACGTGACTTTCCACTACGTTTTAATTTTTGCCAATGGTTCCTACAAATGCTAGCCCAAGATCCGTTATTTGAAAACACGATTTTATTTAGCGATGAAGCAAATTTCACAAGGAATGCCATAAACAATTTTCACAACAACCATTTTTGGGCAGAAAAGAATTCGCATTCGATACGCGAAAATAATTTCCAAGAACAGTTTTCAGTAAATGTGTGGGCCGGCATTATTGGAGATTATTTGATAGGACCATTTTTCCTACCAGCAAGACTAAGCGGACAATATTATCGTCAATTTCTTGAAGAGGAACTCCCAGGGCTGCTAGAAGAGGTACCAATTCTTGTCAGAAACCAAATGTGGTTCATGCACGATGGTGCACCACCGCACTTCAGCATAGAGGTGACAAACTTTCTCAATCAAATTTTTAACAACCGTTGGATAGGTCGAGGGGGACCTCAGCCATGGCCCTCTAGATGCCCAGACCTGAATAGCCTGGATTTATTTTTCTGGGGACACCTAAAAGCCTTAGTGTATTAGACCCCAGTCCAGACAGAAGAGGATTTAAGAAACAGAATAATAGCTTTATGCGACATCATTGGCAATACTCCTGGAATATATGGCAGAGTCCGTCAGTCCATGAGGCGAAGACTTGATTCGTGCTTTTTGGCAAGAGGCAAACATTTTCAACAGTTTTTATAATTTTGTTTTATTTTTATTTGATTAACTAATTAATTGTTTTGTCGGTTGATTTAAAATAAAAATGAAAATAATTACTTAGAATACATACAAATAAAAACAGTTTTTTACTCTGCTTTATTTCGCCTACACTTAATTTCCATCGTTGGTCATTTTTGCAAATAAATCGAAAACGGTCACAGATTCAAGAATGGTACAAAAGACCAGAACGCTAAATAAAGGAACAGAGAGTTCAAATTTCATACCGGAGTTCATACAGGGAGCTCCAAAAAAAGTTCTGAAAGATAAAATTGTAGCCGATTCAAGAAAATGTAACACCCTGTATACTGCGACCGACAATTTTGATACTTTATTGTAGAGATTCTAAAAAATGGTTGATGTTCCAAATTAGAAACAATTATCACAGAATATAAGAGAGAAAGCGCAAAATACGAGAATAAAAATTGAAAGTTTGCCACCCTGTATAACGAAAATAACGCGTTTTAGACCATGCATGTGTTTGCATTATTTTCTTATTTTGACAAGTACTATCACCCCCTGAAATATCTGCATGACGTTAATTAACACCCTGTATATGCCCATATTTTGGTTAAATTTAAGTGCATATATCCCGCCCTTTAATGATGAGCAACCGCAAATCATATAAGAGTAAAGCCGGGGTATAGAACAGGATGTTCTTCCGGTAAGAAGCTTAAGAAAGAACTCGTTAAAACCTCTTCCTAGCTTCAGAAGTAACCTAAAATTAGCTTTTAAACCATAGCAATTAAGTAATGAATATCAAGCTCATGAAGATATTATGATATCGATTATAAAAATATTTTTTACTGTTATAAATTTTGCAAAAAGCATAGTCCTAAAGTCTACTCTTTCCTGTTGCTGTATAGCCCCTGAGTTATGGGACACTCTGTATAACAAACATTAAACACTTCTATTATTAAGATTCCGTGTAACTGCATAACCTACTTTAACCCAATTGAACCATTGTCTAACTATAAACTAGAATCGTGTAACTTTATTTAAAAAGTCTCCCAGACAAGGAAATTTATCTGCCTTGCATCATGACTTAAGACGTTCCGGAGATAATTTTATTCCCGGAAGGGAAGCTTAATACCGCTCTAAGTTTACGGAAAGCGCTTCTGAGGAAAATGCATACATCACCTGTAAAATTTCCTGACTTTTCTTTAAAAGTCGTGGTTCTCCGGATGTAGGAAAAGGAGAGACAAGCCAAAAACTCTGTCCGTTTTAAACAAAAGCCGTGTAGGTCATTAAAGAGCATATTTTATACGCAAAAATATATTATCTTCGTATATATCTGAGCCCGATCGCGAGCGAGGCAAGAAAGGGCCGAAGGCCATAGGCATAATTAGAGGGTGCGTGAATTTTTCACATTTTTTATTAAAGACCTTTTAGACTTCAACGTATATACTCTGTTTACTCACGAAAGCTACACTTTCTAACTTATTTATATCTGTTATTTATTTGAAACAAATAAAACGTATTTCTTAACTACTTTATTTTACTTCCGCACCCTTCTTTCTTCCTCTTTCTACTACGAACTATATAAAAAACAAATGTCAAACGCGCTACCCGACCATCGCGTTTATAGTCCTTCAGGTAGGTTGGTCTTCGTCGCCTTTGGTTCAAACTCAAACTCTCAAACTCAAACATTTTATGTCTCATTTTAAGCTAACAGCTGTGGAGAAAAAAGAACATACATAGCGGCGACATATAAATTGATTATTTAATAACAATATAATATTTTCGTTAAAGTAAAGTGATAACATAGAGATATGGAAAGATTGTTTGTTATTATTATATTATTCAGATAAGTACTATTTAAGATATTAGGATGTATGGAATGTATCGTGATAGTAATATAGTTGAATTGTTGCGTATAGGTTAATTATTTTATTAGAAATGAAAAGTCAAAAAATTCCTTTAAACTGTAGAACACATTGGCAAGCAGTAACTCTTTTAATTTTTTTTTTAAACTGTTATTATTTTTTATGGTTGTGATATTTTTTGGCAGGTGCTGAAAGATTTTAGTTCCCATGTAGAGAGGGCCTTTCCGACAGCAGTCATATAAAAAATTCGGTGTAATATAATTATCTTTGTTTCGCGTGTTATGAGAATGCATTTCGAAATGTGTGTGTAGATCCTTTTTATTTTTGAAAATTAGACATGATATTTTTAATACATATGCATTTGTTAAGGTTAAGAATTTGTAGTTCTTGAAGTAATTGCGGCATGACTCTCTTCGGTCAATTCCAAGTAAGGAGCGTAAGGCTCTTTTTTGTATAATAAACGTAGACCACATTCACAGAGGCTCCCCAGAACTCCACCCCATATTGCATTATACAAAAAAAATAAGAATAGTAAACTATTTTTGCTGTGCCGAAATCTTGTTTAATTTTTGTTATTGCATAAATTGCAGAACTGAGTTTTTTGTTGCATTGATTTATATGAAATTTCCAGTCGAGTCTCTCGTCGAGGTATATGCCTAAGAACTTTGTAACGAGTGATTATTAATTATTTTGCTCAAGGGCGGCTGTGACCCAGTACACATAGTGTAGCAGTAGCGCGTAGATTAAATCATAGGGCGAATTTGCAAGAAAGCAGCGTTGTCACGTTGAAAACCTAAAATAATGTTTTTTGACGGTATGTAATATAAAATCCTGAGCTATCTTACTTTGAAAGCCTACTTTATATGGCCGCCTCCTACTTCTAGACACCTTCTGATGTTTCTTCTTACCCTCAGAGACACATTAACCAATACGTTTGGAGAATTATTAATTTCGGCAATTTTTTCTGAAATCCTTCGTTTAAGATCATTTATATCCTCAATTGGTGTTCGATAAATGGAGTTTTTTATAAAAGACCACAAGAAGAAATCGCAGGGTGTTAAATCGCAGGAACGAGGTGGCCATATTTGTTGCGTATTTCGGCTTATAACTCTGTTTCCAAAAAATTCACTTAAAAAATTTAAATTTTCTCTGGTTACATAAGGTGTAGCGCCATCTTGTTGGAAGTAACCTTCCCGCAATTCATCATCGTGAAGCTCATTAATAAATAATGTTGTCAGAATTTCGATCCGATATCTCTCAGCTGTAATTGTGCCATCAAAGTAAATTGGGCCTACTATTCTTCTAGAACTAATTGCTGCCCACACACCAACTTTTTGAGGATGAAGAGGTCTTTCTACAAAAACATGCGGATTTTGCGTATTCCACATTCGCATATTTTGTGAATTAACATAGCCTGATAAATAAAAATAAGCCTCATCGGTAAAAAATGTTTTTTCAAAAGCACCACTATTTTCTTCTTGAAAATTGTTTAAAAACCATTCACAAAAATTAAGTCTTTGGGGAACGTCATTGGGAAGGAGTTCATGAATAGCCGTAACACGATAAGGGTATAGATGCAGATCCTTTTTCAAAAGTGTTTGACATGTACTGTAGCATAAATCCGTTTGCTGAATTTGTTGAGATAAATGCCTAATAGAAGTTGAAGGATTATTTTCCATAATTTGTCGCGCTTCTTCAATAACCTCATTCGATCGTTTCGTTGGTCTTCCAGCCCCTTTTTTATGTTGAACAGAACCAGTCTGATGAAATTTATCAATTAGGTATTGTGACCCAGTACGAAAATTATGAACCGCAACATCAGGAAACTCGGTTCGAAATTCATCAAAGCAGTCATGCATAGAGTAATTCCACACACCGCCTATTTTGTTTCCATTTCTAAAAAAACTTTCAACAATAAAAATTTTTTGTGCTTCACTAAACATTTTTACTGTAGAACTTTCAATCCGGCAACAAAGCTTCACCAAAACTTGATACGCTGAAAAATAAAAAAAAAATAAAAAATAAAATCATATCCTGCAAATAGCACTTTATAATAGTCAAAAGACGACTCCCCGGAGAAATATTAGTTAAAGCAATAGTAACCTACCTTCAAATAACTGCAAAAATTACAAAATTTCTCCAATTTTTAAACTTTACAAATACACAAATTCAAATAAGACGTAAATGTCATAAAACAATAATGTCATCTTATCTACGCAGTACGGCCATGATGCTTTTAAAATGCATGACCTTCCTTGAGCAAAATAATTAAAAATCACTCGTTATTTGACGTGTGATTTAGTGGGCCAATATTTGTGTTGAGGGGGGATTGTCCGATTTTTTTGTTTGGTTGTAAAATAATATTGAAGGTTTTGTCGGGATTTAGCAGTAAATTATTGGCAGCGAACCAGTCTGCTATTCCAGAAGTTGTGTCTGAAGAGCTTTTATTTGAGACTGTCTATTTCTGTATGGCTGAATAAAATACTGGTGTCGTCCGCGAACAGGGAAAATTGAGCAGATGGAAAATTTGCTGTTAAGTCATTGATATAGATCAAAAATAGAATGGGAGCTAGGATGGATCCTTGTGGGACACCCCTTTTCACTATAGCTGCCTCTGAAGAGTTGGAAATCACACAGTTTTCATTTTGGTGAGTAATTTGAACTTTTATTTGTCGATCCTTTATATAAGATGAAAACCAGTCATTTGCAATGCCTCTTATTCCGTAGTAATTAAGTTTATCTAGGATGATATTAGTGTCAACACAATCGAATGCTTTTGATAGGTCGCATAAAATGACAAGCGGAATATTTTTTGTTTCGATTATATGGTTTATATTGTTGATAAGGTTAAAAGTTGCATCGTGAGTTCCTTTATCCCTTCTTAAACCGTACTGTGCGTCGGTCAAAAATTTTTTTTTGTGAGATAATTTATTATTGTTCATTGACAGCGGACTCAAAAATCTTTGAGAGGGCAGGAATTAAAGCAATGGGTCTATAGTTGGAAAGGGTGTGTTGATCTCCCTTTTTAAACAGTGGCTTAATAATTGCATTTTTGAAGTATTCAGGGAACTCCCCTGCAATCAGTGATAGATTGACTAAAAAAGTTATAGGCTTGACTAGATATTTTATGTGGTCCTTTATAATGGTTATCGGAATCTCATCTAATCCTGTTGAGTTTTTAGGTTTTAAACGCTTAACTATAGAAGTAATTTCTGATTCTAGCACAGGTGTAAGATAAAAAGAACTCACAAAACTACGGTTAATATTTTTTAAATAAAAATCATACGTGTGGGGACTCTTAAGATTTTTTGTTAGGTCGTCGGTTGCATGAACGAAAAAGTCTTGGAATGATTTTGCGACTTCCTCGGGATCCGTTACTGTTTGGTCATGATTGTCAAGTGTAATATTGTTTGGGACTGACGCGTTTTTACTTTATAAGTTGTTATTGATGATTTCTTAGGTAGTTTTCACTTTATTAGAAGATGTTGATATTAATTTTTTAAAATGTTTTTGTTTGGCTAATAGAATTGTTTTATTAAGAGTAGCACAGTAAATCTTTGTATAAAAAATAAAGTTTTGATTGTTTGTAAACTTCTTAATGTATAATAAGCAACATTTATTTCTGCAAGATATTTTAATGCCCTTAGTTATCCACCCTGATTTGTTAGGATTTTTTGATATGTTTGTGGTTTTTTTTTGGGAATGCGACTTCAAAAGCACTATTTAGAAATACATAGAATTTTTCGATAGCCTTATCGATGTTTGTTTCAGAATATAACCCGTTCCAGTTAATGTGTGATATCAATGTATTGAATTTATCTCTGGATTTTTGGTTGAAAAGTGTCTATTTTCCTGGTATATGGGCACGGAATTCTGTAAATCCTCTGTCACTGTAATTATGAGGACATTATGATCAGACAGACTGTTATCAAAATTACTTTTATCTATGCTTAAAGAATCTAGTGGCGCGCTGACTAAGATATTATCAAGGACATTTTGAGAATGCGTGGTGATCCTCGTAGGCTCCGTAAATAACATATTTAACTTAAATGAATTTGCTAGGTAACTGAATTGTCTATCTGACTCAATTTCTGTAAAGAGGGGTATATTAAAGTCACCACACATTATAATATGATGTTTTTTAAAACGGCTTGAAATATTAGAAAGTAAGTTATATAAGGATGTAACAAATATGTCGAACTTACCCAACGAAGATCTATATACACATATTATTTTATTTTGCTTATTGATTGCCAGGGTATACTCAAAATCCTGCTCCAGAGATATAGGCTCCGCCACATGAAAGGCAGCAAAATCAAGATTATTTCTGCAAAATACTACTACGCCACCGTGTTCGACGGTTTTTCTACAATAGGAATTTACAAGCTTATATCCGCGGATACCAATAAGGTCGGATTCAGGTTGTTTAAGCCAATGTTCAGAAAAACATAGAAGGTCAATGGATTGTTTACTAGTTGTTTCTAAAAGATCTGAAATAAATAGTTCAATGTCTGTCATTTTATTACTTAAACTTTGTATGTTTTGATATAGAAGACTACATGTTGTTTGCTATTTCCCTGATGAAACACTGTTGGATCGTAGATGTCTCTGTTTATTCCTGTTCTGAGTGGAGTTTGAGGGCTTGTTTTTAGGTTTTACTGGTGGATGCTGGGCTACGGTGTTATTGCGGTTTAAGTCAATACTCTTAAACACTGCTTCACAATCATCCAGATGAATTTGCTGGTTATTGTAAGAAATGGCATTGTTTTGGATTTTTGCCGTTTTGTCCATTGATTTTGCAACTTCAAGGTATTTTCTAAGCTTATTATTGTTTATTTGGTCCTGTGCTGATTGGAATGGCGCAACAGCGAAACCTGAATTTACCAAGGCTTTGCTCTTTTGGAGAATGGAACTTTTGGTTTTGAGGTTAGTAAAGTAGACCACAGTTGGTCGTTTTAGGTTAGAGTTGGCGCCCAGCCCAAAATTTCGTTCAATATCGTTGGTAGCGATATTTACGCCCATTTTGTTAGAAATCACATCTATAAGTGCCCTCTCCAAAGTTGCGGAATTTTCATTTTTCGTTTCTGTAATGCCATAGAATACCAGTGCTTTTTGGTAATGGACTTAGGGCTTTGTTACGTTTCTTGTTTTCGTCTCTACCTTCTGTACTAGGCTCTATTTCTTCGGAATCGTCCGTGCCTTCTTCGGTACATAGTTCGTCTTCCTGATGTTGTTTACATACTTTTAATCGACTTACAGGGGCCTTACCTTTATATTTTCTACCATCTCTATATTCAAATAGGTCGCTCACTCGATAGGTATCATGCGTAAGTACTTCCGTGATTACTAGCGGTCCTCGGAACTTTGACTGTAATTTGGTTGATTCACCTGGAACGGTCTTCATATAAACTATTTCTCCAACTTCATAACGTACATTTCTGCATCTTCTTTGATCATATCTATCCTTATACTTCTGTTGCTCTTCCAGAATGCTCTATCTCGCTTCTACTTGTATCTGAATTGGCAATTTATTCTTCTTGGTACTCCGTCAATTCTCTTAGGGGTCCTTAATCATGTCGTGGTATATACAGCATCAGGAATGGGCTTTCCTTTGTGGTTTTAATGTGTTGAGGTCTCTACTTATTTATTTCAAATTTTTATCTCAAACTTGTCGGGGTCTTTAATGTAAGCTTGTATCACTGGTAATACTGCTCGATTTACTCGCTCGACTTGTCCATTGCCTTGGGCACATCTCGGTGAATTAAGTCTCTGCTAAGTAACATGTTTCTTGCAAAAGTCATCAATAAGTCGTAATGTAAAGCAACTGTCTTAGTCGGTGATCACTCTGTTCGGTGATCCAAAATTAATTAATTTGTTGTAATTCTTGAAAAATTACGTAGAACAATTTCGTATCATCATTGTTGGGCCCTTTGCTAAAAAGTATTCCATTTTCTTGGTAGTAATTTTCCACTTCGCATTTTTCTTCTTTAGGTATCTCGTCCTTTTGTAAAATCTTTGTTTTTCCTTTTAGGCCTTCGTCGTTTTGTTGTTATAAAACTATTTCTTCTTCTCTGGTACCTATCATCGTAAAAACTGTTATTTTATCTTGAATTTCTTTATTATCCTGATTTTCTACTGGGGCTCTATTGATAGGGTCTACGTGTGCCATCTTCTGTGTACTATGTTAAAGTCAAACTCGCTTATTGAATTAAGCCATCTTATGGTTTGGAAGTTTTTGGTATTGTGGACATTTGCCTTGCAGTCGGTTACCACGGTAAATTTTAAGTTAACTAACATGCTTCTCAACCTTGTCATAGACCATACTATCGCTAAAAGCTCCAGCTTAGTGGATTGAGAAGTTTCTTTTACGTTGCTTGTTTTACGACTAACTGCATAATATACCCATTATAAATTTCCATCTTCTCTATTCTGTAACAACGTTGCTACGATTCCTTTCGAGCTACTATCAGTATGTTATTCTGGGTATGCATTGGGGTCGAATGACTTCAAGGTGGCTTTAGTTATTAGAGCTTGTTAAGTCATTGAATGTATTGTCCTGTTCTTTATTCCACACATAATTATTTGTTTTTCTTAGCATCGTATAATGGTTTAGCTCGTTGGGCAAACTTTATGATATATCATTTATTCTTTGTTGCTTGCTTTATAACGTTTTCTATACAATGGCTTGCTTTCAGCTATTTCTTCAGCATTTTCATGAAATGTACACATCCGAGTTCTTGAATTGATGTTGCTACACAATCTGTGTATTCGTTGATGAGGTCTAGTAACTCATTTTTTGCGTCATCTTTCATATTCTCGTCACTATTCAGTTCGTCCTTGTTTATTTTTCTCAGTTATGGTTCCATTTGTCGTTACTTGCATAGTTCCCCGACAATTTTTATAGTTTCCGGTTTGCATCTATCATCTTTATTATTAAAATTCAAATATGATAAGGTTATTGTTTCTTATTCATGAATTAAATTCACGAATCCTATCGAATTTTCTGGCAATGCTATGTCTTCAAGGGTTTTCCAATTTTTGTTGTAATTCGGCTCAATATTTAAATTTTTAAATGGTTCTTTGTCCCGGCATTTGAACACAAGATCGTCGTCTATCTTGATATTATATGCAATTTCTGATTTTTCAGTGAATGTCCGTCCTATAATTAGGTGGCAATTCTGTCCGTCGTCTAGAACAATTGATGTTTTCCATTTTGACATTGTCTACTATTATTTCTGCTCTTACAATTCCTGGTGAAATAACCAATGACTGCTTTATCGTCATTGGAATTAACTATATTTTCCTTGACGAAACCTTTTAATTCGCTCGTGGCCTTGATAACGTTCATGTTGTTTCAAAGAAGAGCTACTGTCGATTTTATTGTGTAGTCTGAACTCACTGGATCTATTAATGCTTTATAAATATTTCCATTAACTCCAATCAGCTGCAAGTACTTTTTGATCGAAGGGTATTTGTTGTTTTCATTAATGACATGCACTTCTAATGGATTTTCTGGATGTTTGGGTGCGTTACAATGTCTAATGGTATGTCCTTCGCGCTTGCAATTTTTGCAGCATAAGGTTCGTTTTGATTCTGGACACTCTCTACTAATATGCCTAAAATTGTTGCAGTTGTAGCATTTTAACTGACTGTTTCCATTTTTCACAGGAGCCCTCTGATCAGGATTTCTTAGTTCAGTTTGAACGTTACGGAAATTTTCGTTTTTGAGAGGGTCTTTTACCTCTAACTTTTTCAATGGATAATATATCTTGTAATAATTTATCGTATGTTCCTTGGTTATCAAGGATGATGCTGTATCTTTTATTCTAATTCCGCTTAAAATTTCATCTTTACCATCATCAATAGTTAGTAGTAGTTAGTAGATTCACTCCTTCCTTGACATCTGTTTTTAATTTTCTCCCGCTTTTCTGACGTTTTGGAACATACTTTAACCATAAAATTATTTTTTAAAGCTCTCCAATTCTGAATAACAATTGCTTTCGTACGAAATCAATATATGGCTGGTCCACCTAGATGGGCTTTCGCAGTCTCCAAACTATAGTTTTCTGGCCAACGGTTTAGTGTTGCGCTAGGTCTTAATACCTCTTATCCATTTTATAGGTATCCCGATATCTTTATCTCCATGGAAGTATCCAATAACTTGTTAAAGGTCAGGCATAAAATAAAAGGATTGTGCTCACGCCTGTTCACCTGCTGCTGACGATGCACTTTGTAAGTTAGTCTGTCGAGTACTCGTAAAAGCATTTCATCTCTTCTTCTTCCATCAGCAATAAACAGTTCAAGCATTCTCTGTGTAACATCTTGTTGCTCAGACTTGCCGAAACCATGACATTCAGTCGGTACACTGGAATTGTCCTCTTTAAATGGGTGATTCCCGCTGTTTTCTAACATTTCCTTAACTCATGAGATGTCTAAATCTGATCTAGTAGCTTTGGTAGCTATCGCCACAATTGGATAAACTAGCTAATAGTCTTTTGTAGTTAACGTCACAAATTTTTAACAGATGAAGAACTTTGGCAATACCGCTTACTCAACCAGTATTGGCAACGCAACCCTGTCTGTCTTTGCAATTGGCAACACAGTTTTTGTTTCTTATTCACACTTTTCTGTACAAGTCTCACATAGACACTAAATCCAAAGTTAGGTTAAGACATTTAACATTATTTTAAGACATGCGGCTACTATGCTTACTCGCGAAACTACAGCTACTTTCATCGTCCCTTCTTTCTTCCTTTTTTTACTACCAACTATGTAAAAAGCAAATGTCAAGCGCGCTAAATTTAAATATAAGATATTTGCTAAATTGTAAGCAAACATGCATTCCGAACTAACAGACCTATGATATATTTACTCAAAACATAGGTTAATTGTTGGCAAAATATTAAAGGCCGAAGATTAATTATAAAAATTTAATAACCTTTCCACCGAATTAGGCGTAGATTTATTCAAAGAGCAATAGGGGAAAAATTCAATGCGTATACATGTTTTGGGAAATGTGTTCGACCATCTAAATAATAATTAAACAAAACTAGTATTTTTTTTATTTTGGACTGTTTGTATTGAAATCTAAATCACTCTACCTAGTTTAAGAGTTGTTTTTAATTATATGTCTTATAATCGTTTGGTTAGGAAAAACATACAGTAAATATGCTTTCAAACCAAATTAGAGTGCTTTTAAAATATGGCTACTGATATGTTCACAATTCTCTATTTTGCCCTGGATAAAATGTCAAAGGGTTTTTATTACAGAACTGGTGAAATCGTCTAGAGATATTAAAATTAGCTCACTCCATCCATAGTAGGATACTATAATTTTTTTAAAACATAATTGCGGACAATGAAACTTTTGCGATAATTATAGTATTTCTTAATATTATATTATAGTATAATATGAAACTTTTAACTTTTCCGATAAATTCTGCTCTTCTACATAATCTATCCCGTGGGGGTTGCTAGTCCCCTATCGGGCGCCTCCCCAGGTGGCGGATAGGGGGATGCCTCCCAGATATGGGTGGTACCGAGGAAATCAAATACTCGGGGCGGACCAAAACTAGCAACCTTTCAGGCAGCGTCTGACCCAGAATGGGCGGCTTGCCGACAGCGTCTGTTCCAGATTGGACGGCTGAACTATAAACTCACCAACACGTCTAGCCAGCGAGGTGTTTTACGGCTAAATACCCCCTATGGAAAATGTCAGATGCTAAAACTAAACTACCCCTGGCGAGTAGGAGAATATCTCCCATGGATTCTGGGGGGGACAAACACCTGAGGAAGAGAAAGGTGCACTGCAACACAAACCGGACACTACACATTGCAACGTTCAGCGCACGATCCCTAATGTCACAGGAACGGCTGACCGAACTTGAATGCGAGGTTGAGAATATTAAGTGGGATGTCATAGGCCTCAGCGAAGTCAGAAGGCGCGGCGAACAATTTATCACACTAAAATCAGGACATAACCTATATTATGCGGGCGAAAATGATAAGTCTAGTGAAGAAACGGGATTCCTAATACATAAGCGCCCGCCACAACGCAAACATAGTTTTCTTAAAGAAAATTTCGACCAGAGTAATCTGTCTTGTTCTGAGGCTGACCTCGAGATACAACATCAAGATCATACAGGTATACGCACCTACGACTAGCCATGATGACGAGGAGATAGACAATCTCTACGATGATTTAACTACGGCTCTCACAGACAAACAAGAGCAATATACGATTGCGTGCAGAGATTTCAATGCTAAAATGGGATTGAAGCAGGACACCGCTGAAACCCCTTTGGGCAACTTTGGACTACTAGGCAGAAACGAGAGAGGTGAAGTAATGCTGAGCTATCTGCTACAGAATAACCTATTTCAGATGAATAGCTTCTATGAGAAAAAGTTAAACAGAAGATGGTCATACAAGAAACGAAATAGGCTATATCATAACGGACAAAAAACGCATCGTCAAAGATGTGTTAGTACTGAATAGGTTCTCCACTGGAAGCGACCATAGACTCATACGGGCTAAAGTAATTATTGATATCGATAAAGAACGCCACAGAATAGTCAAGAAGAAAACAAATAAACCTTGGACGAGACCAGCAGATATAGAGGGATTCCAGCGCGCTATAGATAATGGGTTGGCAAGCTACGACGCAAAATCAAACGAAGATGTCAACATTCTCAATGACATATTAACCAGTGCCATGATAGAAAGCCAAAATAAATACTTCCCAAAAACACAGAAGGAAGAAAAACTGAGCCAAAACACAAAACAAATGATCCAAGAAAGAAGAGACCTCAGAAGTAACGGAATAATCGCTAACAACGAGCAAAAAGAAGCAAATAAAAAGTGGCGAAAGCCATAAGACGCGACATTAGAGCATTCAATACAAACCACATCCAACAAACGATCGAAGATAATAAAAGTTTGAAGGTTATCAGAAGGAAACTTGGAATCGGGAAAAAACATATAATCAAACTAAAGACCAAATAAGGTATAACAACAACAAATAGAGAAGAAATCCTAAAAATAGTAGAAGATTTCTACCAGATGCTGTACACAAGCCAAAACGAAGATAATAACACATTAAACTCTAGCACAGAACCGGATATATAGTGACAGTCAAAAAAGGTTTTGTAAATCAAGGTTCAGAAAAATTACCATGCATCACAATAGATAAAATAAAGCACGCGTTAAGGAAAACAAAGAACAACAAAGCACCCGGAGAAGACAATGTAGTTGCAGATACAATAAAAATCGGTGGCCCGCGTCTACTAGAAAAGATCACAGTGCTATTTAACTTGTGCATATACAATAGTACAATACCAGACAAATGGCACAATGCTATTGTAATACTACTCCATAAGAAAGGTGATATAGCGGAACTTGAAAACTACAGACCGATAAGCCTTCTGAGCCATCTCTATAAACTTTTCACAAAAATAATAACAACGAGACTTGAGAAAAAATTGGATTTCTATCAACCTTCAGAGCAGGCGGGATTCCGTGCTAAATTTGGAACAAATGACCATCTGCAAAGCATAAAAACGATGATTGAAAAAAGCATCGAATACAATAGACCAGTAGTCCTTGCTTTCGTAGATTTTCAAAAGGCCTTTGATACGGTAGAGCTGAAGGCGGTCCTCAGTGCATTACAGGAATGTCGGGTTGACTACAGATACTCAAAGCTGATTTACAATATCTACCAAAATGCTACAATAATGGTAAAGCTCTATAAAAATACTAAATGCATTCAAATCGGTAGAGGTGTCAGACAGGAAGACACGATATCGCCCAAACTCTTTATAACAATCTTGGAGTATGCTTTTAAAAAACTCAATTGGGACAACAAGGGCCTAAATGTAAACGGTCGAAACTTAACAAATCTACGTTTTGCGGATGATATAGTTTTGCTCTCAGATAACCTTAAAGATATTAAAGACATGTTACAAGAACTACAAAAGGTATGTGCTGACGTAGGTCTAAAAATAAATATCTTAAAAACAAAATATATGACAAATTTAGTTCCCAGTGAACAAATTTTCATTGGTGATGAGGAGGTGGCTCTGGTGAGCAAGTATGATTATCTTGGCCACGAAATTCAAATCTCAAGAGATAACCAAACGTGCGAAATGAAAAGAATCTTGGGCAGCCTATGGAAAGCTTGCAGAAGTCTTTAGAAGCGACATGCCACAATGTTTGAAGAGGAAGGTGTTCGATCAATGTGTGCTGCCGGTCATGACCTATGGAGCCGAAATCTTAACACTAACCACAGCAAGTGCTAAGAAGCTTATGGTAACACAGCGCAAGATGGAAAGGTCCATGCTCGGAATGTCACTGCGGGATCATATAAGAAATGAAGACTTACGAAGGACCGGCGTCACAGATGTAGTTACCCAGATTCGCAATTTCAAGTGGAAGTGGGCTGGACACGTGGCACGAATGGCGAACGAGAGATGGACGAAAAGGCTGCTCGAGTGGAGACCGCGCTCGGACGATCTAAGGAGATGTGCAGGCAATTGGATACAGAGAGCTCAAGACAGGAGAGAATGGGCAGAAATGGAGGAGGCTTTTGTCCAGCAGTGGACGCAGAGAGCTGAATGATGATAATGATGACATAATCTGGACCAAGCGGGCTTTTTTTAAAAGCTCTATTGAAGTAGCCGATACTTGATGGAAATTCATTATTATAAAATAAATAAATAACACTCAGGTTATAATTTCCACTATATATATTATTAACACTTTTAATTTGCCATAACAATTGTTTCGACACACAGTGTCTTCTTCAAGATGGACTTTACTGACTAAGATTAGTAATTTACAAGTGTGTTTTCCAAATACATTAAGGCGTTCAATAAACTAATAAATAATAATCCAATTAGGTAAATTATAAACCATTAAGAGGTTGGGTTAATAGTAGGTGATACCTAAACTTAACAACTAACAAATACCGGGTGTAATCTAAAAGTTTAATAGTGGGAAACCGTTTAGGTCTAGTTGGTCATTTAATAGTATGTTTGATTTTTTATATTTGTTAATTTCCATTGATTCCAATAAATTTAATTCGACGGATTTGTTTTCTTGGTGTAAAATAATAAAATTATCATCAAATTCATGTTTTTCATTATTTAAGTGTAATGCATAATGAGAGTCTGAATGATTTTTATTGTAACTATTTTTGTGTTCCTTTATCCGTTTTTAAAACATCTACCTGTTTGTCCTATGTAAATTTTTGGACAACTTCCATATTTTAGTTGGTACACCCCACATTTAGCTTCTTTAATATTTTTAGTTTTATTGTTTTTTATAAATTTCCCTAATTCATTATTTTTGTTTTATATGAAATTTTTATATTACGTTTCTGTAACTGTTTTGGGATCTGTTGAGAAATCTTACCATTATAGGTTAAAGTTCTATAAGTAGTGTTATTCTTAAGGTAGAAACAATAAAACTAAAAATATTAAAGAAGCTAAATGTGGGTGTACAAACTAAAATGTGGAAGTTGTCCAAAAATTTACATATGACAAACAGGTGGATGTTTTAAAAAACGGATAAAGGAACACAAAAATAGTTACAATAAAAATCATTCAGACTCTCATTATGCATTACACTTAAATAATGAAAAACATGAATTTGATGATAATTTTATTATTTTACACCAAGAAAACAAATCCGTTAAATTAAATTTATTACAATCAATGGAAATTAACAAATATAAAAAATCAAACATACTATTAAATGACCAACTAGACCTAAACGGTTCCCCACTATTAAACTTTTAGATTACACCCTGTATTTGTTAGTTGTTAAGTTTAGGTATCACCTACTATTAACCCAACCTCTTAATGGTTTATAATTTACCTAATTGGATTATTAATTATTAGTTTATTGAACACCTTAATGTATTTGGAAAACACACTTGTAAATTACTAATCTTAGTCAGTAAAGGCCATCTTGAAGAAGACACTGTGTGTCGAAACAATTGTTATGGCAAATTCAAAGTGTTAATAATATATATAGTGGAAATTATAACCTGAGTGTTATTTATTTATTTTTTTTTAAAGGCTTAATTCATGATTATTTAAAGTTAAAGTAGTGTTAGTAAAATTTGAACTTGGCTTTAAAATCAATTTTGCCGTATTAGCTTGAGTAGCGACAGAACTATCTATATGTATCCCTCAGCTTCAGCAGTCTCTAAACCGCTTAATTGCATGAGGTTGTCACCGTTATTTGCGAGCAAGGTAGCCGCTGATCCTCTGAAACAGTGACCAGTAAAACTTTCCATAGTCAACTTCAGAAAAGCTGCAATTTTTTTTTGGAAACTGACTTAAAGTGTTGTACCCAATATATTGTTTGGTAATTTTTCCATATCTGATTTGAATAAAAAGCTTTCCATCCTGTATATTTTTCCGAAAAGTTATGTACTCCTTAAGTGGTGCAATCCATTTCTTATTAGTAATCATAAATCATCGAGGCTGGAACGTTTTGCTATTCTGTATTTCAATAGCGACCTTCTCTTCTAAAAAGTGAACGTCTGTTATTTTTATTTTGTTAAATTCATCTAATCGGCAGGCGCCTGAGACACCAATAACCAATGTTACCTACAAAGGTATAAAATAACAAGTTAATATAGAAATTGTCAACCTTTTGGGACCTAAAATACCTTTTGAACAAGAAATTTCATGGGTGCTTGTTCCAAAAAAGTTTTAATATGGTGCTTGTTCTAAAAGAGTTTCAATATTTCCCATAGACAGTGTTGTCTTGCTTTTTTAAAAATGACAATAGCTTTGCGTGTTTAGATATGTCTACTTTTTTCCTAATTGATAAAGTGGTATTAAGCATTGAATATACTGACCAAAGCGTTGATATCTTCTTTGTCTTGGCACTTTCGGTAAAATAAGCTTGTAGCGCCGATTCAGAACCATGATTTTGAACTTTGGTTTTTGTGCACCATTCTTTAAAACTGTTATAATATGCTTTATCATATCTCGGGCGGTTTTTCGTTGGCAGAAGGTATTTTTCTACTATTTTTGCTGCGTCCGGAATTTCTGGTCGAGTAGCAGCAAACTCAAATTCCTCATCTGATAGCATTTTTTCCGATGTCTTTTTAATTTTTAACACTACATACGTTTTCAAAAAGTAATATATTGTTTAGTGGCATGGAAACTATATTCAAAAAGTAATATTTGCCATCTTGATATGTATTATTATTTTACCACCTTCGGTTATTTAAAATTCTAATTCTAGTTCTGTCTAATTTTTAAATGAAAAAGTCAAAATTACATTTAACTTTTAATAATAATTTTAATGATTTTAATTCAAAATAATAAGAAGCAGATGAAGTGGTTGTAAATAAAATAGTATACCAACCTGGGTGTAAAGTTTGATTACCGTCTCGAGATTTAGTTAACCGAGGCGCGAAGCGATTATACCGACTCTCTCGACAGTAATGAAGAACTTTCCACCTCGGTACGTAATATACTATTAACATTTATTATAACTGAAGTAAAATATAGATTGCGGCCATAATTCTTTTGCAAAGTTAACATTGAGCCTAGCTTCTTAATAAACATGCTCTAGGGTTTTATTAAAAAATGTAAAAGTCCAGGTCCGTATTTAAAAAGTGTGACACTGATGATGGTTTCAAAAAAATAAAACGTTACACGGAAAATTATTTACAGATTCTAAAAGAGAAAAAACCATTTTCCTGCTAATATCTTATTAGAATTCTTTAATCTATTACATTAAATGCGCAAAGTAAAATAATATATTTTACAAGGTGTTTTCTTTCTGAGCTAAGCATCAAATTATTCAAATTTGTTCATATTTAACCATCTTCGTATCTCTTACGGTTTACGAGATCTTAGTAGTAATAAACGAGTTTGTAACACCCAGTATAGCACTTCTTCTTATTAACAATTTAGTGTTAATCAGATAGAATCACAATAATGTTATCAACTTATTTAATACTTTGTTATCTGTGTCAATGATTTTAATAAATAAAACAATTTAAAACAGATAAAGTTTCCTTCTCGTTAACTTTTAAAATCGTTTACCCAGTTATTCAAAAGTATTTATTGGCTATAAATTTTAAAAATAATTTAAAAGGGCATTTTAAAAATTTCGTTTATTTTTACTTTTCCAATTCTCGTTAAGAATAATTTCTATCATAAAGAGTTATTTATTTGTTTCAAAAAGTTTTCAAGCCGATTTACGAGATTCTTTAAAACAAGCAACGAAATTATGTAATTATAAATGTACAGAACTATAAAAACAAGCAGAAACTTTAAAATTTCCATTTTAAAATTACACAAAGTCTAAAAGTCAGTCGCGACCCTTTTGAAACGCAACGCTTAGCAAATTAAAGTATAAATTGTTTTCGTTTACCTTTTCAGTAGCGGAGCAAGCAATTTTTTTAAATAAAATAAACAAAACAATTTATTTTTAAAGATTTGACTTGTTAGCAGCGCATGACCGAGATTGGTACAGTCATGCATTACTGTGTTGTCCTAAACTAAGCTTACATATACTTAACAAGGGTTTCCAAATATTTCTTATGTCTAAAGAGGGCTTACTAAAGCAGTCTGGATTTTGGGTTATGACGGCCGCTTCCTTGAATTTCCTCTTTCGCCAGTGTTCTTCTTTGAGTATTATTTTTGCCTCTGACCATTGCAAGTGGTGGCCGTGTGTCCAAGCATGTTCGGCCGCACCGAATTTGTTTAAGGACGACTGGAGATACTCACCAGTTGAAACGTTGTGATATAAATAAATAATGACAATGGAAGTCCAAAACACGTCTTTCATTCACGATACATCATTGTCTCCAGAAAACAGATACGAGGTTAGAAATGCGAACTACGTAGAAAACCAGAGAAACAAAGATTCAAGTTGGCCACCAGTCCACCCCGAGCACTACGGTAGGAAATTTATTGCGGATGGCGAGTAGTTTAAATAACTCGTTTTCAAATTACTGGTTTACTGTTTAAACAATATTTGAGATTTTTAAAGACGTTTTATAGCTTTTAGAGTTAATTCACTCTAAAATACCATATGTTCACTAAATTTCAGAATTTAATGAATGTATGTATTTTATACCAAATTATACCAAATGTCATTAAAAAGCAAATTTTGTTGTTATTTATGAATGCCGATGTAAATAACAAACAAAGCTTATGAAGAAAAATTCAAAATTTATTTAAACGTTACCATAAAACAGAATGTGAACAAATTCTGACAAAAATTGGTATCGAAACAATAGAAATACTTTATAGGTACAAATAAAAAATGTTCTCTAAAAAATAAACCAAAAATGTAACTAATAACAGCGACGTGACTAAAATGGTTCCAAGTGTTTAATGAACCAGGGTTTGTTCGAGGGAAATAGGTGAATTCTTGACATTTGGGCGTTGTCATAAATTGATATAAAAAAAAACATAACGGTCCAGGTACCCACTTGAAAGTGTCCATCCAGGTGAAAAATGTCTTGGTCAGGTGTAAAATCTCGTAGCCAGATGCATTATGTCTTAGCCAGGTGTAGGTCAAATGTTGCAGCCAGAGTTAAATTGTCACAGTATTTGGGCTTGATAAGGTGTCCATGCAACAGAAAAAAATGTTAATGATTATGGTACCAAAATGACTAACAGACTGCACAAAACATTATTTTTAAATTAAATACTGAGAAACTGAAAGCCGTGAAAAAAAATTCGATAAAATATAAAGTGGATGTGTACATGCGGCAAAAGTAGAATGAATACATTTAGAGGACCAAACAGAATGTTTTAGACGGCCAGTAAAAAAAAATTGAACTACCATAGTTCTACAGAGAATGTGGAAGTGATCCTAAAATATCAGGTGGTAAAAGCTCAGGGACAGTTTGAGAACAGCATTCCAATTAAGCCTTTTTCAAACTGAGTTCTTAAATTGGCAATCATTGAAATGATTTTCACAAATCCTGAAGTTTTTGCACTCGATGTCAGGATTAATATTACATTTATTCTTCCACACTCTTAGTCTTTCAACATCAGTAAGGGTAAATGTATAGAAAAATGGTTATTGGCACAATTAGGGTCAGATGAAGATCTAAATGCACTCTTGCAACCGGGATATTTACAGTAAAACTTGATTTTGGTTATTGAATGGGCGACACAGGCCATCATAGATACTGATAGAGGCAAATAAGGAGCATACACTTAAATATAACAGTTAAAGTATTAAATGGCAAAGAGCAAAATGAAAAACTTACACGAGGCTGAACAACTCCTTCGGCGTGACTTATCATACAGTTCTATTTGCATTCGCTTGGGCTGTGGATATGTACCTCTTCTATAAACTATGGTTGGTAGACCTCTTTGAAGAGTATGCTAAAAATATTAGAAAAGATCCAATTTGAATTTGAAAATTCAGCAAACCTAACCTTTAAGGCGTAAATTTTACATTTAGGTTACGTACCTGTGATATAAGGTCGCGTAACAATCCTAAAATTCTTTAAAACTCGTAAAACGGTCTTTAAAGGATTATAACGGTAATTATTATAAAAAATTAAAAAAAAAATCAAGTTCTTACCAACAATTCGTTCGGGGGTTCACATTTTACAAAATTGACAGAACTTATCTTCTTCTTCTTCTTTTATCCAAAAAACGGATAAAAAAGCCCTAGAGTTAGTTGGCGTAATATATATTGCGTTTTTAATAAGGTCTGTCTCTTTTTATAGGTTAATATTATGAGAGAGAGAGATAGTCGACAGTATAATATGCAAGTCTGATTTGGCAAGGAACACATGGTAGTGACCGATCGAAGAGCCCTCTGGTGGACTGGTGGCCCACTAGGTTTTGTAACGGTTTTCTTGTTGCAAAGTTCCCCATATTAGTTTCACCCATGTGATTGTCTTAAACCTTCAAACAAATACTTAACTTTTGTCACACAGTAGCGGATAAGGTAGGGGAAGGTGAAGGTCCAAAACTATATAATTTGCGTGACGTACTCGGAAAATATGTAGGGTAAGTAAGAAGGAAGGGGGAACAATCCAAACTCCAGGACTTTGTCAACGAAATTAGTCCGTTCCGAGAGAACCCATTTTCATAACCATAGACAAGAGAGATGCGCTTATGGTAGGGATAGATAGGCAACTTAACATACTAAATTATTGGTTTATGACTGGTTGAAAAACTAAATGTAGCAGTGGCGCCACGTATGAAAATTTAAATTTTATAACGTTGAAATTTTCGCGCTTCTAACTCTGGCGAAAAAGTTAAAAGCGCGAAAGTTCTGAATTGGAGTTAACATATTTTGGGAGAATAAAAAGTTAAAACAACGTTCTAAATATGGCGTTAAGCTTTATTAATATCAGATATTTACATAAATAGGTTTTAAACAAAGAACAGCAAAGAGATTAATAATTATTCCTTCAAAACCTTACAAAAATGTGCTCATAAATAGTGATGCCGCCGAGACGAAAAATTCTCGTGTCTCGTCTCGTCTCGTCTCGTCTCGACGAGACGAGAGTGAAATTTTTTTCTCGAGAGAAGTCACGAGACGAGACGAGAGAAGACCGTTTCTCGTCGAGAAATTTCTTGTTTTTTCTCGAATTTTCTCGTTTGTTAGAACACTGAATTTTAGGTATCTCCTAATATATAGACAGAAAAATAATGTGTTTAACGTTCTCACTCTATCGTATTGTGAAGGCATTTACCTTAAAGGAGATATTCAAGAGAACAGAATCAAATTGTCTAGCCTCTTTCTTCTGTCTATGGTTAGTAGTTGACATTTTTAAATAATTAACCAAATCTGAAAGAAAGCATTTTCGATTGAAAACGTTGTAGCGGCGGTGATCTTAAACCAATTATAGTTTACATTGTATAACTCATATGTAAAAGAAGGACACAATAATTATCTAATGTTACCGCGATTTAGTCCGAATATTTCATAAACTATGAGAGATTGATATGTCAAATAGAGCATTTTCGGAAATACTTCTTTAAGTTCTTTCTCTTGCACTATCTATTAATGTAATAAAAAAATTAAGGTTTTTCCCCGGATGACATTCTGGGCTGATCCCTTTATTTAGTCGAATATTTTCCAAACTATTGCAGTTAATTATGCCCCGAGTTATGGCAAAAAATAAATAATAAAAGAAGGGTAGTTCCATTATGAATCAATTATTATTATTATAAATCGTTCTCCATTCTGTATCTTTTACCACCCCGTATATTTTGGACTGAAAA
The DNA here is from genome assembly GCA_963920685.1 of Polydrusus tereticollis. Lineage (NCBI taxonomy): Eukaryota > Metazoa > Arthropoda > Insecta > Coleoptera > Curculionidae > Polydrusus > Polydrusus tereticollis. Next base: position 92,676,492 of record OY987331.1, read on the forward strand.
TACCTCGGTGCCAAGCCTATTACATTACGTGAATTATGTCTTATGGCCGCTTGCAATATTTTGTTGATCTAAGAAAAATAGTTTCTAAGTCACATGCCTAACAAACCGACTTATATTAAACCCTTCTGCGAGACGACCAGATACTTTTAAACGTTTACCCCCTTTAAGATTCGTATAAAAAAATATTTTTTATGATTCCCTACTTACGAGAAAAAACGAGACGAGACGAGACGAGACAATGGCACTCTCGAGCGAGAAAAACGCGTTTCTCGTCGAGACGAGATAAAAAAAAATTCTCGCCTCACGAGACGAGACGAGAATAGGCCAATTCTCGTCTCGTCTCGTCTCGCGGCATCACTACTCATAAAGTAAACAAAAAGGGGCTTAAGAACTGAAATTTATATTTTATTAAATAGTATTATTTATTTTAACTTTGTTTAGGTACTTACTTTAACCCTTTGGAGCAGGTGTATGTAGTTTTATAACAGGTAAAATTAAGGCTGACAAAGTCTAATGTTCTTTTTTACTCAGACATACCTTTAAAAAGACCCACGTTTACCACATCCATTATAAATGTAATCTTATGCAGGTCATAAACTACGTAAATCCTTTTTATTCTTACCACAGAAGTAACATTAATAAGCAGAATTAACAATTTTATCTTTTTCTTGTTTTTGCGCTTTCAGACGTCACAAAATTTACAAAACTTGAGAGTAACATTGAATATAAGCTTCTAAGTACAGCTTCTAACGATTAGACTTGGTTCGTGGCGTCTTAGAGTTGCAAAATACTAGTTTCTAGTAAACGGTGTCGAATACGATTTGAACTCAATTCACTGTTAAAAGAATCTCTTGCACCCCGTCCATGGAGTGGAATTAATGGATGTGTCTTCGAGGATTAAGAATAGGTATTCTTCTGGGTACGATGGAATTAAAGTATTCAAAAATCTTTCGGAATCTGCTCGGCATTCACTCGCAAATGTAATTAACGTCTCGTTAAGAAGGCCGGAGAATTTCCTTCCTGCTTGAAACGAGCAACTGTGATCCCTTTGAACAAGGGGGGTAGTTGCGAGGATCCTTCTAATTTCCGTTCAATATCGCTTCTTGTCACCCTGTCATAGGTGGTTAAAAAACGTTAGTTTCCTTTCTGCATTTAACGTTATATCCGCCTCTCAATTTGGTTTTCAGGAATCTAAAAACACTGGTGATGCAATTTTTTCCCTCCTAGAGACTCTTTACACTCGTCCAAATAGTGGGGATGTAGCTGAGGTGGTGTTTTGCGACTTTTCGAAAGCTTTCGACTGCGTGGATCGGGGGGTACTGCTGCGAAAACTTCACCAGCAAGGTGTACGAGGAACGGCTAATAGATGGTTCCCAACATATCTTTCGGAAAGGGTACAGGTGGTGAGAGTTCCGAAACCCTTAGTATGTCACTATGGTGTGCCGCATGGATCTGTGTTAGCACCAGTCCTTTTTTTACTATAAACAGGGTGAGTCGGGAGGAATGAGGCTAATTCTAAGGGTGTAATCTATGCATTTATATAATAAGAAAAAACTCAAGTGTTTTTATCCAATATTTATTTGTTTCAAGTTATAAGGCAGAAACAAAATATTGCATTAATTCAGCTTTCCTGTAATAAATGTTATTATTGTTTGCTTTTGATTGTTGTGCTGTTACTATCCTATTAGTGTCAGTATAAAATGTTACATTGATTTACCGTTAACTTTCGGATTTGTATCATTTTAATTTTATAAAATGCCACACATTTATTCACATCTCGAATACGCCAATATGGTTTATGGTTTGTGTAAAGGGAATGCTACAGCGGCTGCTGAAGAATATCGTGAACGACTTCCACATGAAAGAACACCGAACAGAAAGGCCTTTATCAGAGTTTTCAACAAACTCTGCGAGATCGGAACGCTTTCAAGTGCTAATGTAACATCCGAACGAGCCATTTAACATGATTTAGAAAAAATAGAAAATGTTTCAGCTTTAGTAGAAGAAGCTGCGACGACAAGCTCACGAAGAATGGATGAGATGGAATTCCGTTGGGGATTTTTCAAAAAAGAGTGATCAATACGCTTCACGAGCAAGGCTTATACCCGTACCATGTACAGCGTGTACAGAATCTTCAACCTGAAGACTACGCCAAGCGTATGCAATTTTGTGAGTGGATAATTAATAATCGTCATCTTTTACCGCACATACTTTTAACTGACGAAGCTATATTCATGTGTGGTCGGACGAAAATCCTCACGCAATTATTGAAAGTAATTTTCAAAACAGGTTTTCAGTAAACGTGTGGTGCGGCATGATCGATAATAATTTAATTGGTTCTTTTCCTTTGGAAAATTGCCTTTAAGGAGATCACTATTTAAGTTGTTTACAAAATGAATTGCAAGGACTACTGGAGGAGATTCCTTTAAACATCAGAATCGAAATGTATTATCAACACGACGGAGCGCCTGCCCATTTCGATCGTCGGGTCAAGCAATATTAAGACCAAAGGTTTCCAGGGGTTTGTATTGGTCAATGGCGGTATTTTTGAAAATTTACTAAGCCAATGCTTTATTTAAAACAATGTTAATGTTGGATATTTTGGTTTAACAATATTATTATTTTATTTAACGCTGTAACTTGAAAACAAATGAATATTGGATAACAATATTTAAGTTTTTTCTTATTATTTTGATGCATAGATTACACCCTTAGAATTAGGCCTATTCCTCCCGACTCACCCTGTATAAATGACCTTACCATGCTAAATATTCGAGAAAAGTTCACTCTCTTCACTGGTGACACCACTCTCTTATGGCACGCGCAAGCAGATGACGTTCTTAAGAAGATAATAACCTCAGATTTGCCAAAGATTAAGGGTTGGTGTGATGCTAATTCTCTCAGGTTAAACATCACTAAAACCAATATACTTACTTTTGGTTTCAATTTGAATAATTTAAATGACTTATATATAAACAATCAACATGTCGAAAATAAATCACTTACTAAGTTCTTGGGCTTTTCGATAGACAACAAACTTAAATTTGGAGAACACATTTCATTACTAAGTTCGAGGCTGGCCTCTGGTTGGTTTGCCATTAGGGTTGTGTCGAACGACTTAGGAACGGCGACGGCAAGGATGGTGTATTTCTCAGTATTTGAATAGCACCTTAGGTATGGTATAGCTTTTTTTGGTTTTTGCAACCAGCAAAGATTTAACTCAATTTTTATTTTGCAAAAAAGAACCATACGGTTTATGTGCCGGGTGGGAGTTAGGGAGCACTGCAGACCACTTTTTATTACACAGGGAATATTGGCAGTAGTATCATTATTTATCCTAGAAACAGTATGTCTTATACACAAAAAATTTTATATTCGATCTCATAATACGAGATTATATAAGGACCAGAATATGCGCCTCCCTATACCCAGACTAACCCTTACTAAAAAATCTTTAATATATGAAAGCCTCAAGATCTATAACCATTTGAGCACGAAAAACAGACAGAATGTATAGAATTAATTTTTGTTCTAGTTGCGTATTTATAGGATGATACATGGTTTTATGTAAGATATTTGTAAACATTACTTACCTAGGGTAAACGATACAGTTATTGGCCCCTTAAGCACTTTAGATATGCATTTTATTTAATTTAAACCCAATATTTGAAATACTCTTAATGAATCATATATAGTTCAATAGTAAAGGAACTGTTAAACCCATTCCAATTACAAAAATAATGAACAATTTACTTATATATATTAAAAAACATCTATTTTTCATAAGTTACATGGAAATATAGTCATTGGCCCCTTCAACACAGTGATTGGCATATTAAAGTTTAATTATTGGCACTTGAAAATCCTGCTAATTATTTAATAAAATGCAAATATTTTGTAAAAAAAACTTATATTTTGCATTAATATTAGCAAATATTAGAAAATAAAAACAAATTAGGAAAACATTCATCACGCAAAACGAAGAAAAAGTATTATTTGTTAAACGATTATTGTTGTTTTAAGATGAGAAGAAAATGAAAAAGCTTTGTTGGTAAAGATTATTTATAACAAATAAACAAAACTATAATATAATATAATATAATTCTTTAGCATTTTTTTTTCAGGCAAGTTAAACAGATATACGTATTTGAATTTGATTTATGCAATGCATGTTTTTCAATACAGTTAAAATGATGTGTTCTAATGCATTGCATACACCGTATGTCACAATTGGATTTCGTTAGATTCTTTGTACACAAATAACAAATTCCTTCAAGAGGAGGTGTATTTGTAAAATTTTGTTTTACCGATTCTAAAGGAACTGATTTATCAGCAACCTCATACATTTCGATTGTTAAATTTCTTTTTACATGTATTGTCTGGTTTAATGATGAGTTTTCTGAATTATTAACTATGTTGGAATCAGTTTTAATTAGTTCTAATAGGAAATCGTCTTTATCATTACTCTGTTGAGTACTAGGTATCTTTTCACCATTTGCACAACTGAGGATCTGTGTTTCAATTTGAGTCGTATTTAAGCCATTATTTGCACATTCTTGACCATTCACTTTTTGGTTGTTCTTCTTCTTGTGATGTTATTCTCTCCGTTACTTAGCTTTCTTTTCTTAGCTTTCAATTTTTTATCTTCTGTCGCTTTTATTTTTTTAGCTTCTCGTTCTATCTTCTTTTTCTCTTTTTCCATTGACATATTTAACCTTTCTATCTCTTTCTTTTCCTGGATTTCTTTGTATGTCGACGAACTAAGTACAAATGGTAGCTTTTCAACTTCCCTTTTGCCTTTTCTAAGAGGGGGTTCAGGAAAATATAAATGATCGAGAAGGCTAAGGTTTGCATATGACAAGGAAATAATTGGCATACATTGTGCAGTATCCACATTTAATAAGGTTTCAACATATTGAGATTTAGTTTGATTCTGAATATCATTACTTCTGATTTCGGTACTTCTCTCGTTCACAGAGAAATCAAGAGGAATAACTTCTAAAACACCGTTGTTATCAATGACAGCTGGAGTTTCCATGATATTAATATCCTGTATATTAACGATATCTCCAACCCTTACAATTTTTCCTTTTGCTTTACACCGGTCGGCTTTTATTTTGTCTGCCTCGTCATTTGAAAATGTTCGATCCAAACTATTCTTGCAATGTTCTAATTCGCTTATATCATTGCTCTGAGACGCCTGCGCTGCTTCCTCGACATGATTAGCTCTAGACATTGATTTTTACGTTCAAATCTCTGAATAACTGGTCTGTTTTATACCGGCCCTTAGAGGTTCATATAAACTACAGGTAACTTGGGTTTCTCTGGCCCTCAAATGCATAAAATGGGATTAAAGTCGATTTTTTGTAAATATCCCACATGAATTTAATAAAGACTTTTATCCGTAGATTCCCACCTATATTTTACCAAAATAATACTTAGCCTAAAGGTAGATACTAAGAACCAAATGATTTAATTTCTAAAAAAAATAATACCTAGTAAAATGGAAATTGTATAATTGGCACCCAGAATATCCAGTAATTGGCCCCGTGCCAATAACTGTTTTTCGTAAATATTTTTCAAAGATACATGCATTTTTACGTATTTTATTAATAAAATGTACAAAAAAATACCAAAAAACTATTAGTAAATATTTTCTTAGGCTTACAGTTATTGGCATGGGTGCCAATTATTATTTTTTAAGTAAAATCATATAGACAGTTATTGGCCCCTAATTATTTTGGCGGTTTTAAATATTCTTAAGGTTATGCTTGTTGAATAACGTTCTTTTATCATAGCAAACAGTTCCTAAAGTAATAGTGGCAACAAATAATAGCTTTTTACATTAATATCTAAGAAAAAGCTAAAAGTGATACCTACCAATTTGTGAAGATTTAAGCCAAAGTGTACACAACACAAACACGTGTGCAGACCGCTGCCCTTAGAAGCAGGAACAGTTAACTGACGGTTTGAAATTTGTCGCGTACTCATTGAAACATATGGTCAGTTGCAACGTTGTCATTTGTAGAACCTCAGTAATAACGACTTTCTTAATAATACGAGTTTGAATGAAAGGGGCCAATTATTGGGGGGGGGTGCCAATAATAGTCCTGCTTACCCTATCTGTGGATTTTAAGTTTAGTGCTTTACTGCAAATGTTCATATTTCTTGTGTCCTATCATACATATTAATTTTTACTATACTCCTCACTCATTTATTTTTCTTTATTAATTTATTTCAACGGAATAGATATCTGATTATTTAAATGTTTTTGTTATCAAAATTTGGAGTTATGTTCATATATGATAACAGTTCAGTAGTTCATTTGGCTCATAGCGTACTCCCTTTGAGTTGCTCCATTTGAACCCTGGTTAGTTCACTTTAAAACATTGATAATGTTTTACTTTTCACGGTTTAATTAATTGCCATGCCATTAAAATTATCTATTATGCAGGGGAAACTGTTAGTAGTTTTCCACATATCACGTTCGTTTTACTTTTGTTATTTTATCAAACCAAGATCACATTCATCATTTGTCTTGCGTGAACATACCTGCTTCTAACATGACAATTAAGGGACAGCTGTATTTTGTCTTAACCTTTGAACATTCTTCGAAAGAATTTTAATTGTCACTTCACTTAAGATCACTCATGAATCTGGAAGGGAAAGAGGAGAATTATTTCCAAGGTCTTACACCAGATATTGTCCATGTGGGAGCCGACAAAGTTGGTCCAAGAACTTTTGAAATTCCTGAGTTTCATTGGGACGACGAAGCTAACTTGCCTTTGTCCTTGTTTGTTAATAGTTATTTTTGTATTAAGTGCGTGAAGTGAGTGTTTTTTTAATGGCATATGAGAGTGTCAATTTTTTGCCGAGATCGCAGGTCGAGGCGAGAAATTCTCTCGAATGTGCCATTAAAACACGAATTTCACAAACGAAATACAAACAACATTTTTTGTACAACTGAAAGTTTGAATTAATCGGTAAAATTGTATATTATAATAAAAATTTTACCATATAATTTCACATAATCAAGTTAACAGCCCTGTCGTTACCATAGAAATGGTTTGTTGGCACGTTGCTTGTTTTGTTGTCATACGTTGATAGCTGTTCATATTTATTGCAATTTTTTAAATAAATAGTATAAGTACTTAAAATGGATGTAGATTACGATAGTGATAGCGAGATTCCTTCAGATATAGCCGATATAGCAAATTCGGCTATAGCTAACATGTTACCGGCGAAATCAAAATTTATATACGAGAAAAATTATAACCAATTCCGTGAATGGTGCGGCAAGAAAAATATACAAAAAGTGTCTGAAAAGGTACTTATATGCTATTTTGAGGAGAAATCAAAAACTGTAAAACCTTCTACTTTATGGAGTGTCTACTCAATGTTGAAGAGTACATTGAATGTTAAAGAAAATATTGATATAAAGAAGTTTTCAAAATTGGTGCCTTTTATTAAGAACAAAAACGTCGGATACCGAGGGAAGAAATCTAAAGTTTTATCGAGAGACGATATTAATAAATTCATTCAAGAAGCTGATGATGAAACAAATTTACTTTATAAGGTACAGATGATCAAAATTTTGTATTATTTCAGTAATTTCAATATTTTTTTAATTGTAGGTTGCGTTAATTTTGGGAATCAGCGGTGCTTGTCGCCGTGAAGAATTATTGAAGGTAACTATTGATGACATTGAAGATACCGGGTCTATATTGATTGTTAAAATACCGGATACAAAGACCTATTGCCCAAGAATGTTTACCGTTTCAAATTCTGATTATATTGAGATATATCGCAAGTATAGAGTACTAAGGCCGTCCCATACACATAAAAAGAGATTATTTTTAAAATATTCAAGAGGAAAATGTGTTGACCAACATGTGGGAATAAATAAAATAGGGGAAATTCCTAGCTTGATTGCAAAATGGCTGGGAAAAGAATTGCATAAGAGCTACACAGGTCACTGTTTTAGGAGGAGTTCTGCAACTCTCTTAGCCAATGCAGGGGGTAACATGACATCTATAAAACGCCACGGTGGTTGGAAATCTGCCGCCATAGCAGAAGGATATATAGAAGATAGTTTGAGTAATAAAATTGATATTTCTAATAAATTAAATTGTTCCTCTACTTCCAAACAAATCAATATAACTGATACAATTGTGGACTCAACTTTTCAAGGAATATCTAGCGTTTCTGATCAGCAGCAAGGTGGACTAGCTTCGGGAATTAATATTGGAAGCAATTGTTCGAACTTCACCATCAATTATTATTGTAACAAATGAGATTTTTTGGTAGTTGGTAATTAATTAGTAAATTTGTACAAAAAAATTCAATACATTTTTTAAAAAGTAATGTTTTATCGTTTTTTTTTGTAATCATTTTTCCAGTTAAAAAAAGTCTTTTTTTCACCGTGAAAAAAAGTCTTTTTTTCACTGTTAAAAAAACAAAAGGTTTACGTATCGATAGCGATGAAAAAATGTCAACTTTTTTTTGACAGTTGTACAAAAAATAGTAAATGAGCCAAAGTTCAATGATATTACAACTCAAAAAGATTCTATAAATTTGTGTAATCGTAATGTTCATAATGCTAAAATAGTTTGGAATGAGTAAGAACAAAGCAATAATTAATCTGAAATATTGGGACCTTTACAATATTTTTAAAAATGTATAAAAGGGGAAGGCAAAGGTTAAAAATTCAAGAAGGTAATGAAAACAAAAAATCAGGCCTTGTTGGATCTTTCCTAATTAAAAATTTTAATTAAATATTTTTTTTTCTCTTTTAAAACATTTTGTACCGGGTGTCCCACTAAGAATGGCTGTCGGCCGTATCTCAGAAAGTGTTAGTCGTATGGCTTGCGGAAAAAAAATATATTAGGTAAAGTGATCATGAAAAATTGTTGGAAATTATTTTCATGTTTCTCAGACCGGCGCTAGAGGGCGCAACAGTAACGGTAAATATGAATCATGAAGTTTCCTTAAAAGTCGCCTAGTTAAGGTATCCCAAAAATAACATTTTTGTATATTTCGAAGATTTAAGAAGTGGGGGAAGGTTGAACATTATTTGTAATAAATGCTGATAACTCCGGTCTGGCTTAAAATAATTTAGTAAACTTAGTTTTGTTAAAAAGGGCTTTTCTCACTCTATATATCATCTTATGAACTACGGCAATATGTGTTTTATACTAGGCGCTAGGGGGCGCTGTCTTACAACTTCACAAACATTGCCCGTTTTTTCCATAATTGTAAATATAATAGTATATTCAATTTTACCTGATTACAAGGATGATTAAAAGTCTAAGAAGTCAGCGAAAACCGCAAGTTAATATCTATTTCCAATCCGGAGATATCAACAACAATAATCATAATTACGGAACATTATGACTTTATTTTCAAGTTGCCATTGTAAAGGTTTTTTTAAGAGTCAAATAGGCCTTGGAAAAACAAAATATGAAGGTACGTATGTTTCAAGCAAATATATCGTTACCACTATAATTCTCAGTGGCGCCCTAAATATTCAAATTATCGCCCATCGTTCTGTATACACTCCAATCTCTCCCTGGTTGATGATACTGCAGTTTCCACCTCTGCCGTAGGGATTCGGCGGCTGCTGTCCATTATCCTTTCGATCATGTTTTCCCTTGTGGTGGGTATGGTAACGAAAACAAGATCCTTCAATCTCCCCCATAGATAAAAATCTAGGCATGTTAAGTCAGGTAATCTAAAATAGAAATTAAAACTTTTATTAACAGTATCACAATATATCCTATAATATTACCTGGCAGGCCATGGAAATATTCCTGTCCACCTTGTAGGAAAAGTGTCGTCAAGAAATTAACGAACGTTTGCCGCAAAATGTGCAGGACATCCATCGTGTTGGAAAACCATAGTTCTGCGAATATCCAAAGGCACATCTCCGAAAAGAATTGGGAGTTCGTAATTTAAAAAATGTAAATATCTTTGCCCAGTAAACGACTCATTAAATACAAACGGTTCTATTTTTCTGCCACCCAAAATGCCGCACCAGACATTGACACTCCATCTTCCCTGATGCTGCACCTCCCGCATCCAATGGGGATTATCCCGCGACCAAAAATGCATATTATGGCGGTTTACTACTCCATTACTATGGAAAGTAGCTTCATCAGTCCACAAAATTCTGGAGAGAAGATTTCTATCTTCCAATATCATATTGAGCAACCAATAGCAATGATCCAATCTTCTATCATAATCTTGCGGGGTCAAAGCCTGGCGGAGCACAATATGGTAGGGATGTAGCCTAAAGAAAAACAAAATACTTATTATATTGACTTGAAAAGTATTAAGAGAAATATTGGCATTATTCTAAACTATTTAAGAGTTATAACATATAGATATAATTACTTACCTTTCTTCTAATATAATCCTATGCACAGTAGAGCGAGTAACGCCCAAGTCTCTAACAATTAATCTAATACTAATTTGTGGATTAAATTCCACATATGCCAATACATTTACAATGTTTTCCTCGGTTCGACCTCGGCGGCGTCTGCGATATACAGGGCGACGAATACTTCCAGTAGTACGAAAACGGCTAGCTAAACGATTAAACATTCTACTGTCGTATCGGCGCCTTTGAGGGTATTGTTACTGCGTAAACCCGTTCAGCAATTGTTGCATTTCCCAAACATTCAAAATACACCGCAATGATGTCAACCGCTTCTTCAAGTAACAGAGGCATTTTGAAAATCAAGTACGGCACAACACTGTTGGCACCATAGACAAGGGAGATGCGCTTATGGTAGGGATAGATAGGCAACTTAACGTACTAAATTGGTTCCCTTATAGCGCCATTCGTGTCTGGTTGAAAAACTAAGTGTAACACTGTTGGCGAGGGGCGGGGGTCGGCGCCACGCACAAAAATTTAAATTTTACAACTTTGAATTCAAGTTTTCGCGCTTGTAACTCTGATTGAAAAGTTAGAAGCGGTAACCGTTTGAATTCAAGTCAGTATATTTTGGGAGATAAAAATGAAGTTGTAACAACGTTTCTGATATGGCGACAAGCTTTATTAATATTAGATATTTACATAAATTAATATAATAACAAGGCAGGTTTTACCTAGGATTGTGCTGTAAAGAATTAACATAGTAACAGCGTTCAGCTTTAAATAGGATCCTCTTTTGCCATGCTCAATTATTTCGTCATGTCCAAAATGTGTGTGTGACAAACTCTATAAGTTTTTTGAATGCGAAACTTGTCTTTGCCACAGAGTAATGGATTTTGAATAGCAGTTACCCAAAGTTTATGCGTCTAAAAATACACGGAAGATATCGTAAACTGTCATAACTTAAAGAAAATCAGTATATAAGTAATGTTTATTATTATTCAGGATCAAAAGGTGTCCTGCATACATTTTTTTTTTAGATAGCAACAATATTTTGTATACAGTATGGGCGCAAGGTGCCTTTATGGCTCTTCATGATGCACCCTTTTTATTACTTCGCTAAAACAACAAAAAACTTACCGGGTCGCTTTTTGGAAACCTGTGCATTTTCATACGTTCCCCACTTTGTACTTTACATCCGGGAACCCAACAATAAATCACCATTTTAGCAGAATAAACTTAATAAACTTATTCGCGCCGCTTCGTTTAAAATTTTAATTTTAAAATGTCAGTGTCACTTGGGTCCGACTTCGGAAGATATTTTTATTATGGATCAGCACATAAGTCATATTTTTATCTTTATCGCACCTTAGCTGGTACGGTTGAATTCAGAGAGAGAAAGATAGAGAGCGTTCCCCGCGCTCATTCTAAATACATGTTTTGCCGCTACCAACGTTAGGATATGAACAACCTTATAAAACAAAATCCCTGCAATAGCGCCATCATCGTCTGGTTGAAGAACTAAACGAACGGGGAACGATCTTCACCATTTAAGTTATCCTAGCCTGGGTGGCACGACAAAAATTTTGACGTAATAATGAAAGGTGACACGCGTGCACAGTTTCAATTTATATTTGGTTTTTCCAAGGCCTATTTGACTCTTATAAAAACCTTTGCGATGGCAACTTGAAAATAAAGTCATAATGTTCCGTAATTATAATTATTGTTGTTGATATCTCCGGATTGAAAATAGATATTAACTTGCGGTTGTCGCTGACTTCTTAGACTTTTAATCATCCTTGTAATCAGGTGAAATTGAATATACTCTTATATTTACAATTATGGAAAAAACGCGCAATGTTTGTGAAGTTGTAAGACAGCGCCCCCTAGCGCCTAGAGTGAAACACATATTGCCGTAGTTCATAAGACGATATATAGAGTGTGAAAAGCCCTTTTTAACAAAACTAAGTTTACTAAATTATGTTAAGCCAGACCGGAGTTATCAGCATTTATTACAAATAATGTTTAACCTTCCCCCCCCCCCCACACTTTATTTAAAAAGTGACGAACACGTTCTACCTATAGGTGAATTTTATTAATAAATCTTCGAAATATACAAAAATGTTATTTTCGGGATCCCTTAACTAGGCGACTTTTGAGGAAACTTCGTGATTCATATTTACCGTTACTGTTGCGCCCTCTAGTGCCAGTCTGAGAAACTTGAAAATAATTTTTAGCAATTTCTCATGACCACTTTACATAATATATTTTTTTCCGCAAGCCATACGACTAAAAGTCTGTGCGTTTTAAGAAGTCCGCTAAGCCATAAAACCTCTTGAGCATTACGTCGGTGGCTCTCAAACAATAAATTATATTAAAGGTAATTTTGGATGTTGATGAAATACATTTTCTAAATAAAATAATAAATATATAAATAATAATAAAGTTAATAAAAAATTAGTTTAGGTAAAGAAAAATAATAATTTTTTAGCTTTTGTAGTATTCAGACAAATTAGTTTTACGAATTCTTTTTTATAAAGTTTTGGTTCTAAAAATAACCGATTTTGTAGTCTTGCGACAGAACGTACCTACTTGTAGATAGGTACTACTAAAAGTAGTCTTCCTCTGCATTTGAAATTTCACCCATGCTTTCAGACTCATCAGAATCAACATCATCGTCATCATTATCATCATTCGTAATAATTAACGGTCTTACTTCGTCTATAACCTGTTCTGTCTCATAAGATTCAAAAATAATTTTTTCTGTGTGTTCAATGCATTTTCGCCATTCTTCTTTGCCCGCTTGGGTAAGCGCCTCCTCCCATAACTTTATAACGCTAGGCTTACCGATATGTTTACAGGCATGTTTGTCATAATAGTTCTTGCTAATACCCCATACCAATTCAATTGCGTTGTAATGACAATGGTAGGGCGGCAATCTCAAAACTTGATGTCCGTTCGTTTTTGCACTGCCAAAACAGACTCTAACGGGCCCGAGTTATCTTTTTCTAAAGTAAAATAACGTTTCACTTGTAATACCAAACGGCGTTCACCTGGAGATAAATGCCTTCTAGGCGATGTGCCACCTTGCTGAACATTTTCCATAACTTTGCTTAATAACTGATTTTAATTCACACACAATGAGAAACAAACAAAAAAGTAAAAAGCACAACTACTTATTTAAAATAAAGTAGAACATACCATCCCGCACTTCGGCAAATTTTAATTATTTCTTGGAAAATAGTAATTATTATGAAGATTTAATTATAATAATCCCAAAATAATGTCATTATCGGAAAAGTATATACCTGACAAAATCTTTAACATATTTAACCATCCCGCACTTGAGCAAATTTTAATTGGTTCTTGGAAAATAGCGATTATTATATAGATTTAACTATAATAATAGCAAAATAATTTAATTATCTATTTAATTATTATTTATGCTCAACGCGTAATTCTAAGATAATTTTGTTTTGCAACCCCTGATTTCGCTCAGTAATAGAATACAGTAAACCAGTGGGATGTTCGGTGTGATCAAGTATAGCGAAGGTGCGACGATATTGTAACTTAACCGACTTACTGTTTTAAAAGCGATAACATCCCTTGGTGATTTAATCCGATATCGGACTTCTTAAAACGCACAGACTTTAACACTTTCTGAGATACGGCCGACAGCCATTCTTAGTGGGACACCCGGTACACAATGAATGCATGATTTTTTTCAAAAAGATGTACAAAAAATTATTAAGTATATTAACAGGAGGCTTTATAGGCACACATTAATTAATTATTTATACAGAAAGATTTTTTATCGCGATATAAAAAAAATGAGGTGTTAAAGATGTTTGATTTAGCTTAATGGTTTATGAAACATTTACTATACTTTAATGCCTAGAAAACTCAACTTATAAGATTTCGCCACGCCAAAATAAAGTGTTCTAATTTAAACGTAAAAATTGATAATATTCCTGTTAATCGGGTGAGGAATAGTATAAAGTTTTTAAGACTATATCTCGATAGTTCTCTTGATTGTCATCGGCTCATTAATTGTGGAAGTCTCTAATAGATAAAGTTGTAAAATATTATTTAAAAACGTTCAATTATTAACCTTAGCAGGACTTTATATTTATGTAACGTGTCTGTATAATTTTAAAAACAAGAATACCCTTTTAAGAAGTTGTGATATTCATCAGATCAATGCCAGAAATAAATGTAATTTGTATGTTCCGTTTGCTAAAAGAAAAATAATCATCTAGAGCTCCAAATATGGTAGGTCCTAAAATGATTAATAAACTTCTTGAAGCCATTAGTTCATCGCGTACTGTTCAGGAATTTATGCAGAGCCTGAAATTATTCCTAATGGAAAAGTGTTTTAACTGTTTGTCTTAATATGTGTGAAATAAGGCATTTGTTTCTCTTTTTAAACTCTAATGTATATGAATGTCTACCGGGTGATGCATGGCTTAGTTGAACATAGCAAATCCCATGTAAATTTTGAGGTGGCTAAATATTGACTTCACTATACATTTTAGAGAAAAATTGTATTATAATTTTTTGGAGAGCCCGATAATACAGCGAACACCAGCAAATTATTATTATTAGGCATTGACAAAACAAAAAGTGGCGTCAGTTACAACATTTTCATTAAAAAAGCTTTAATTGTAGCTACATATGAGCTATTTCATTATGGAAAAAGTAACTATGATTAAGTGGTATTATAGTGAAAACAGCTTAAGAGCAGTGTCTGAAATGTTTTTAGTTCAAATCTATCCATTTCATTAATTTAACTTATCATTAGTAAATTTGAGTCAAAAGCACTGTAATAAATAACTGTAAATGCTTAACACGGAATGTCAATAGAGCTGAAGAAAGGAATAATAGAGATCTTGATATTTTACTGCACGTGGAGGAAAATAATATGATTAGCATGAGGATTCCTGGGCAAGCCGTAGGAAAACATCAAACCACAATGTTTAACACTTTAAGAAAACGTACATATTTTCCTTACAAGTATGAAAAACATCAAGAGCTACGGCAAAGTGATGAAGAACGGAGAATGGTATTCTGTTTTGAGATAATGGAAAGACCAAATAATAATAGGAATTTTTTGAGAAATTTTTGTTTTACCAATGAACGTACATACATTCACCCTCAATAACGAAAATTGCCGGTATTGATGCCAAGAAAATGAACATCGTCTTGTTCATTACATATTCGGACGCAATATTTACAAAAAATAAATGTTTGGGCGAGAATTGTAAGACATCACATTATTGACCCATTTTTTATGGAGAGCAGCTTTACAGCAGTAACAACTTACTACAAAATCGAATTGAACCTGCACTAGAAGAAGTTATACGCAACAATCAGGAGAGCTGGTATTAAATGGATGGTTGTCCTGCCTATAACTCTCTCATGGTTAGGGAATACTTGCCAAATATTTTTAACGGAAATATTATCAGCCCACAGCATCTAATCCTTTGGCTAGCCAGGTCTCCTGAACTTTCGCCAAACGACTTCTTTCTGTGGGGTCACTTAAAAAATTTTATTTTTAAAGTTATAAAATTTGAAAATCTAGACCAGCTGAAAAACTCTATTTATTTAGAATGTGACAAAATTGTATGATCGGTTAGGATATTGTTTAGCTGTTAATTGAAGGTTGTTTAAACATTTAATTAATTAATGTTTTTGTGAAAATCTGTAGTTTTAAGTACGTAATGTTAAATTAAAGGCTTAGTAAGAACAACATAATGATGTCTTTTATTTTGGATGTGTGATGGCCGGATTGGTAAAACGAAAATGTGTTTTTAATGTAAAATAATCTTTATTCGGTATGTCCAGCTTTACATTAATTTTTGACTATAGCGTCATAGAAGTTATTTGCTGGTGTTTGCTGTATTACCTTAACTATGAAGATTTCGTAATTTTGCCGCATTTAATTGAATAAGTTAGGATTGGCCAATTAAAACTCATTCAAACTTGGCAGATAGGTTTATTATATCGCTTTCTTCAAAAAATTATGACACAATTTTTCTCTAAAATGTACAGGGGAATCAATATTCAGCCACCTCAAAATTTACATGAGATTTCCTATGTTCCTTAACCATGCATCACTCGGTATAGTCCGCCTTACGAGTCTATGGCTACGACGGCTGAGAATACAGGGGGGCAGAAGGCAAAAATACAGTTTACTGTAGCGGTGCTTCGTTTCATATTAATATTTTGTAAGTTATTAAATACGTAAACACAAAAAATTTACTCTAGATTTATATAATACGATTAAAGTAGTGGGATTTCATGTTGGCAAGCACAACCACATACGTTTAAATATAATTATTAATTATAAATTAAATAATACAATAATTCTACTCCGTCAATGCCTGTAAGATTTCTGAAGTTGGCATGATGACAAGAACCTTACCACATATTCAATATTATTTATGATAGAAAGAAACAAAACCAATATCAAGTCACAGGTGTTAATTTCTAGCACAGGAATCTGCGCTCTATTAGGCGTGGGTTGCTAAATTTACCGAAAATAATAAATTAATTAATATTTCTTACATATTATCTTCACGGCTTTAGCGATTATAATTTGCAATGTAAGGGGAACAATAAACGGGATATATATTACAGGGTGTATATACTTTACAGGGATAATTGTTTTATGTAATATATTTGAATTCCATACAAATTGACATTTTATGGAAATTCAGTGTATAACGACAACAATCTTGTGTTTTGGATCACATTCCTTAAATTCCTTTCGTAACTGTAGACTCGTGCGTCGGACCATATGTTAGGTTAGGTTAGGTTGGCATCATATTTTTTTACTTAGTATGACAGTAGAGTTTTCCAGTAAAATGTAAATATTGTCATTCTGGAAGATTTAGAATAAATTAAATAAATAAAACTGAGGCGCTGAGTGTTTTTCGATGCAACTGATAGGATGATTGACGTCAGATCCCAATAAAGCTTTAGATACGTTGAGAATTTTCTTAATTTTCTGTCGTCATTAAAAACACCGCATAATTTCCGAGAGTTTAAGAGAGAGCCGATATTTATCGACCGGCTGTAATCTTATTAATTACATGTAAATACTTGTCAAGTATTGACGGGACCTACAGAGTTTGAGGCTTGTCTACAGGATGGTCTACAAAGGTTGTATATTATCTTTATATATACCTATATAGCCAAACAAAAGAAAACAAAGAAAGTCCCACTCAGTACCTGTATATTATGCATTTAATTGATATAATAAATTACTTATTGACAAATATTTATTAGAATTAAAATGAATTGTACCATTTTCTTAAAAGACAAAATACAAAGAAATCCCCAGTCTCAGTCACTACCTGTACATTAAGCATTTAATTAATATAATAGATAACTTATTGAGGGTTACTGGAATTTACAGGCGCCAGGTAATATTTAATTTATGCATCCTTAATCCGATATGAGAAATCACTCAATGAACGGACTATAGTTGTAAATGTGTGAAGATTCTCATGTAGCTTTCAAACGACTGGTATTTTTGAAAGAATATAATAAAGAAAAAGGAGCATTCTTGTACCAATTCGTTAAGTATTAGACTTATTTCAAGGCAAAAATGTTAACCGATCATCGAATTTTTATAATTTTTTATTAGCTCATTGTCTGAATTGGCGTTAACCAGCTTCTAGTCCACCTTTTTGTTTAAAATTCGCCTATAGTATTACACAAAAGAATGCCAATAGGCGAATTGCGAGAAAACTGTGTAATGCCGAATCAGCAGCGCCCAATTGTCGGTGCCGAACTGTCCCTATACCCTGTAGGAAGCGTCATCCTAGCATGAATTTTGTACATTCTTGAAAGTTTTTGTATTCTGTAACGGTAGCGGCCTGATTACGTGGCAGCATAATCGCTTCCCATGCTACAGGTACCCGGTTCATGACCGGTCTGATCCAGCAAACTTTTTCAGTTTGCATCGCTCAGGTCACCATACTGCGTCGTGGTACGCATTGAATACATACCGGCAAATTCTCAAAGACAAACAGCAGTTTATGTAGTAGCGGAAAGGCAATAACACCGAGAATGCAAGGACTCGGTGCTCTGACGTCGGAGCAGCATGACGTAGAAAAAGAAGGTTTACATATCGCCTGACGCGTGATCACCTCTGTCACCCGCCATTATTCTCTTGTGTGCGAAAGTAAATGAAGCGGTTAACTTCTTTCATTTTTTCTCGAGTTTTAATTAAGAAGTAATAAATTGTGTAATATTCTTGGGTTGTGGTGTATTTTACGGTGGTACCGGTATATTTTAAATAATATATTCGTGTTGTCTACTGGGATGTCTATGAACTGATAGTAATGAACCGAAGGTACACGAAATTCGTCTTCCTACGGATGTAACATGCAACCATGTCTGATAAATAGGTAAGGGAAAATTTTACTCCCTCCAAGTTCAGTAGGGTATGTGAGTTATATTTGGCTAACGAGAACATGTTAAAGTATTTTACAGGAACGGACTCAAAAGCCGGCGAAATTATAATAATGTAACTTTAAAAACTAAACTAAGGCGCGACACAGTATTTGTCCAATTCCCCAACTGCTCTAATTTATCTGGAACGGTAAAATTGCGCCCAAGTCGTCAAGATAAACTCCAGAAACTGAAGAATCAGAATATTGCAAAAAAAAATAGTATAACTGAGTTCAAAACTCATCAAAAAGCATTTTCGTATATTAATCTTAAAGATTTTCTTGTTGTTTTTAACTCGTTTGAGCTTCCCGAATGAAAGGTTTAAAATTAACGATATGCGAAAAGCTACATTGTTTAATTTAAAATGGTCTCCTGGACCTGCAATAATAAATTCTGATTTAAAGGTAGAAACATTTTTGTGTTGCAGTGAGATACAAATACTTCAAAATGACACTAAATTTGATTTAATGACATCGTTTATCTCTAATAATATTAAAGAGGTGAAGGATTTTTTATTTAATATAGACAAAAACTCGGAAAAAAATGAACCAACGAAACGCGATGAAATAGTATATTACGTTACAAGACCGGAAAGTACTATTTTACAGGACGAAGCAGGCAATTTCCAGGGCGAGCCGCCAGGCGAGTCCTGGAAGCCTGCGAGTCCTGTAAACGTACTTTCCGGTTGTGTAACGTACAATATTTTTTTTTTAATCGACGCAAGACCAGTGGCGTACAAGAAAATTTGGGTATGTATCCAACCGACTTCCTTTTGATAAATGCTATAAGTTTATAATATCTGCTTATATCCAAATTTTCTTTTAAATTTAACATCAATTTAATCATCGAGTACACACTCCACAATGTAGATGATTTTAATTTTTCGGATTTTTCAGCAAAATAGGCTAACAAAACATCCTCAGAAATATTTCTGACATTTTTTTCTTTACACCAACATTTGAAAACGGCAAACGTTTTTTCATACTTGTCCCTGGACTTATGCGGCAACAAATCGTGAGTAGCTCTAGCAGCCGCTTCAGTTATTTCAAGAGGAATTTCACCTTCATCCACATTCATTTCCATAATATAATCTAACTTTTAACTTTTAAACACAATTTTTAATAAGCAGTATCAAATTTGACAGTTCGTTGCCATGAAACGCCATGAAAGAAACAATCAAGTCAAAGCCTACTTATTATGGGTTTGGTTCGTTTTCTCAAATATTGATCGGAATGTAAAAAAAGGGCCCGGTAAAGTAAAAAGAGGGACCGGTAAAGTACTTTACCGGTCCCTCTTTTATGACTTTCTGGTCTAGACCGATAAAATGACATTTTCCGGTTAAAAAATTGAGTAGAAAGTGGTTGCTTTCCGGTCGATTTAAAAAAAATAAAAGTTTTTTAAACCATGTTTCGAATTTAATAGATTCTTTAGTGCCAAATATGCCAGTTGAGGGGGGAAATGGTTTTTAAAATAATTCTGCTTTAGCTTTTATATCCAAGCAACTAAAATAACATACATAAAGCAAGGCATACTATGATATTAGCCTCTATCCTTCAAACAATAAGTCCGCATGCTTGAAAATGCTTAAGACGTTTTGGTATACGTATCTGTCAATCGTTCATAAATGTACTACATATTCATATAGCAACGATTGTAATACTAGGCACAGTAAATACTCTTCTAAAGAATGACTGCGATAAATCTAACGACCGAGTGGCTAAGTCATCTAAAAGCCGTAAATTAAAGACTGTTACTAAATAGACAGTTTTGTGAAAGATTTGTTTTCGTTTTTGCTTTGGAATTTCGTTTTTCCATAATAAAATCAAATAAGGTGTGAAGAAGGGCTTAGTTGACAACTGGCACCCTCTTTCAATGTCACGCGAGAGCACCGAGTTCTTGTATTGTCGGTGTTATTGGGAGGCCTTCAATATACCTAGCCGGTGACCATGGCCACTAGCCGGTGATCAAAGGCACAGTACCTCTAGAAACAGCATATTGTCGAGGAAGATACCATTGAGCCAAATGAAAGGTTGATTAGATGCAAGTGGTGGATCTCAGATGCTGTCTAATATTCGTATGGTTGAGGTAAAAACCTTTACCAGAGAATTGGTGACGGAGTCTCGCGTACACGGGTCTGATGCTGTACCGGGTGGTTTAAGGGTCCCCGCGATATACATAACTCTCTTAGCTGCATACAAGGACGTTTAAGGGCTGGCTCGTCGAGGTCTGTGATAAGCAAGGAGACGTTAATAGTATTGTTAACGTTGTGTATACAAGACCGTAAAAATATTGTGCCGAGAATAACATCTGTCGGCTATATTGTGGTTCGGAACCCACGTTAAACTGTAGGTCCCGTCTGGCTGATACTACCCAGGCGGGCACGGTAAAAAGGGTCTAAGCTGGCCTACTTGCTTGTCGTCAAGTCTCTTCGTCCGCTACTACTACCACTAGTTTATTAAAACAAAGTACGGCAAATATTGCATTGTAATATAGGACTATGCGTGGGTCACAGTCAAGAGAATAGAGGGATTAGCATTATTTATTAAACCTTTATTGTGTATGGCGTAATTGAGGGATTATAGAGACAATAGTTCTGATGCTATATGACTGTTTCATTGCCTATTATACATCATAATATCCTAGTTTATATGTTTATAATGGCTTTATAATATATTAAGGAGGCTACTCAAATCGAAATTATCAAAAGAGACCATGCTGCAGAGAAATTTGAATAAGTAAATTATCCTTATATTAAATATTTTTATCAATCGGCAGAGAAATAGATGGATATTTGGATATGCTGCACAGATTTTGATAAAATATATATTTTTCAAGAGAGTTAATAAATATGAAAGGCAGATAAAATAAGAATATTTCGCCACCTTCAATGGAAATATTATGATGAAAATAAAATTTTATTTTGAAGGGCCCATTCGGAAAATCATCTAGAGGACGAAATATGTGAAATATTATACAGGGTATTCGGAAATGACCATAACACATTTTAAGGTATGATTGATTCTAAATATAAAATATGAAAAAGTTCCTATGGGGTTTTCTTTTAAATTTATTATGAACTTTGTTACCCTTTTCACCAATAACCCGACGCCCTGGAGGATGTACTTCAGACAGCAGTCCCTAAAAATGATCTATGTTGTGCTGCCTGAAAACTCACCCCTTAGCTAGCTTAACTCAGGGTAGGTTCGCTATTTTGCTTCTAGATTGAGTGGTCTAGCCCTCTTATATAGGTAAGTTAAAGTCAAATCCTAAAGGCGCCACCTTAGTATTATTTTACTTAAAAGCCTTTAAATGTTCTAGTGTTTGGCCTCAAAAAAACCAACCAGGAAAAAAAAACAAATATGTCACAATGGGTTTAAAATAGCTTCTTATAAGCTCTCATTCACTTAAGTCCCTTAAAGTCGCTGTCTTTCAATTGAAAGCCAAATTTTAGCAGAGGCCAATACAAATATTTATTTCTTATGTCGTGTTAGGCCCTTGGCTACTTGAATTTATAAATGCAAGCTCCTCTTACTTTTGTGGATAATAAGTACTTAAAGTTAAAGGTAGATAAGTGAAATGTAATAATAAAGTTATTTATGTTTTGATTAGGTATTTGTTTTGTTTCCATGGCCTACTTCTATTAATTGTCTTTTTTGTGCATAGAACGTGATGGTCAGCATTTCGAGCATTTGCGGGGGCATTAAAAATTTTTCTTTTATAAATCGGTCCTTTTTAGGGCCACAACTTACATAATAGAAATAATTCCAGAAAATATAGTTACAATAAAATAAAAATTTAAGGGATTTTCGTATAAAATTTTCTATTGCCGATATTTTGGGTTAGGAACAAGATATCGAGATGCGGTTTTCAAGAGCTAGTTTATGCATCATTTAGCTACTTTTTTATAAAAAAAAAATCACACCAATGCAATTTATTTTGTTGAGAAAATTAACCATTTCTGTTGGAATGTCGAAGAAAACCCTCTAGCGGCGATATGTGAAACTTACAAAACTTCAAATATAATGACGTTTGTAGCCCAAGAATAGCTCCTTTTAACGAGCCCAAGTTTGTTCAAATCGGCTTAGCCGTTTTGAAGATACAGGATGTTATTTACGGAAACGTTTCAATACCCCCCCCCCCCCACTTTATTTTTAGACATATTGCAAAAAGTGTCAAACAAAAAAGGCTAAGAATATCCTTGACTTTAAAGACCAGGATTTTTTTTATTAGGTTAATATAGCGGAATTTACAGAAACATCACTTTTTTAGATTCAAGATTGCAGTTACGCCCCCTAGCGGCCATTTCAGAACCTTAAAAATATTCTCCAGGTTTTTCTCTTGGCCGTTTTAGTAATAATTTTTTTT
This sequence comes from Polydrusus tereticollis, assembly GCA_963920685.1. Taxonomy (NCBI): domain Eukaryota; kingdom Metazoa; phylum Arthropoda; class Insecta; order Coleoptera; family Curculionidae; genus Polydrusus; species Polydrusus tereticollis. Next base: position 92,699,692 of record OY987331.1, read on the forward strand.
GCCACAAGCCTCTACGATTCCCCAGATACAGTACCTCGCGTTCTTAGTTGGCCACCCTGTACAAGAAAATACCTATGTATTTCAAAGTTAATTAAAACATTCAAATTAAAAATAAAATAATTTTTTTAAATAATGATACAAAAAAAACTGCAAGTTAATCAAAGCAAATGTTCAAAATGGCCACCTTCTGATAAAACGCACGATTGCAACCGTTTTTTTTTTAAGTTTATCAAAACGGGGCAACTCCGGACACATGTTCATATGAACTTTTTCTCTTAGAACATCATAAGGAATCACCCCTTCAAGTTACGTAACGTACTTCTGAAACATCCTGTATTTCTCTAACGTTTACAGTATCAAATGTTTTGCCTATGTTTTAATAAAAATTTTAGTATTTAATCTACGACAGTGCCATTATAACGTATTTAGCATTATCATTTGGATTATTATGACCTTCATAATAGTACTCAGTGCCATTATGAATTCATAATAATCTTCATATTTTGCGTAGGTCTGTTCGTACACCTGCCTTGACTTTTCGGGAAGTAGGGAATCTATTACGCTTTGCGCGATATTTTCGACATCCGAAAGGACACTTTCGGATTCAGAATCTCCCATATTCAAATTATTTTTGGCCAACACTTTGCATACAATAGAAAATTAGACGGCAATAATGACGTTGTCAAAATCGAAATTGAAACAATCAAAAATGCGGTTACCATGATAACGACTATTATGAACACCTCAAAATTTTAAAAATTACGAAAACGTTATCTGATATCAATGAAATTTAGACGAATAAAATCTATTTGCACTGTCGTAGATTAAATTTTGAATGATACACGTTCGATATGAAATTTGTTAATGAAACGTGTGCAACGTTAACGTTGCACAAGTTTCATTATAGTGTTCATATCGAACTAGTATCATTAATAACTATAAGTAACCATTGTGTTAAATCAACTTTCATAATAGGCTTGATATTTTATAGCAGATCATTTAAAAAATTTTATCGAGTAAAAAGTAGAATAAATGATGCTAAAATTATTTTATGACTCGTGGTACATTACTTACTCCTTACTACTTAGTATAGGTTAATAAAATAAAACTTCGATACTATATGTCCTTTGCCATACAAAAGATGCGAAACAATAAATATTTTTAGAATGCCCTTTTTTGTATTTAATTAGTCTTTAATTTGAAATTCAATAACAATATTTTGTTCAGTTCGAATTACTTTTTCAAATTTAACAATACTTTATTTTCTTTATCAAAAGATTATATGACATCTTTTATGTAAAAACTTAATAAAATCCTACCTACTTAAAATTTTCCTTACAATAAAAAAAAGTATAAAAAACAAAATTAATACCCTTCATGCCTGTATCCGAAAAAATAAAACATATCTGCCAAAGATAAGTACATTTTATTATTTAATGAAAAAATAATTACATTTATGTCAGCTGCACCAATTAGCGCTGTCTTAAAAATATATTTTGTTTACCGAACAGAGCCAATTACGCCATAACTTTTATTTATGCAATAATTATTTGGAAGCCCGTAATTTATTTTAATCAAAGGGGGAATGAGAAACTATAAGGAACCATTGTTTTGAATTTTTTTAATACGCTCCCTTCCAATTTTATGGAATATTTAAAAACATAGGTCAAATTCAATCTGCAATATTTTCTGAACTTTAAATTGGTATATACAGGGTTGTTGGTATGTATGGAAACGGTCGATTATTTCTTAAAGTAAAAGAGCTAACAAGAAATTATCAAGACAAAAGTTTTATGGTTTTGTAAAGTCTATTAGAATTAAAAATAGACGAATATACAGGATGAGCCAGAAAGACGTAGGGAAATAAAGTTCCTTTTTTTTTAATGGAACACCCTATATATTAGAATGCTTTTGGATTTTGCATAAAATTACAATCATTTTTTAATAAGTGCATTATAAGTATAAACCTAATAGCTTCCGAGATATCGACTATTAAAAAAACACATTTTTAAATTTTGACAGCTTCTAGCTTTCTAACGGTACGCCATAGAGCAAAACTGCTTACATGTCCCTATCTTACTTTTTTATTATCTTCCCAAAAATACCAACTTCCGGTTAAACCGGAAGTATTATATTTCCGGCATTTGAGCTACATCCGGTTTAACCGGAAATTGGCACTTTTAGAAAGATAGTTAAAAACTAAGATAGGGACATGTAAGCCGTTTTACTCTAAGACGTACCGTTATAAAGCTAGAATCTATCAAAATTTAAAAATGTAATTTTTTAAAAGCCGATATCTTGGAAACTATTAGGTTAAGACTTATAAGGTACTTAATAAAAAATAATTGTAATTTTATGTAAAATCCAAAAAAATTCTGAGATATAGGGTGTTGCATTAAAAAAAAAGTAACTTTATTTCCCTACGTCTTTCTGACTCATCCTGTATACTTAGTTTTTTTAAATTCTAATAGACTATAAAAAACCCTCAAACTTTTATCTGGAATATTTTTTGCTAGCTGTTGTGCTTTAAGAAATAATCGACCGTTTCCATACATACCAACGACCCTGTATAAGTTTTATTTTAAGGTTTAAAAGATCCTTGTTTAATGCAAAGTTTTAAAAGGTTCACTATTATACTTGAAAAGCCGGAAGTACGAGGCGTTGTTAAATTAACTACTTTTTAAAATAATCTGTGGCAAAGAAGAGGAGCTGAACACTGACTTATCTATCTGTTTTAGTTGCCTTAAGACCATCATATTGTTACAACTTTACGTGCTGTCAAATTTTTTTTTTCACACCGTGATTTTCTTATTAATCCAGTAAGCTTTTTTAGACTTTTATTGGAAGAAGATATCTATGCGGGTGGACTAGATTTATTATTCCTGAGGAATGGCCTTACACTAGGAACTTACATGAACAAGGAAGAACTCAAGCCGATATTTTTTTAACTTTGGAGAAAAGTCAAAATATAATTTGAAAAGTTCTGGCTAGTTATAGGGGAATCAGGAACGAATAGAAGAATTAAAGGGAAAGAAGAAAAAGAATTACTACCCCACAACAGGGCAACATTTCCAGACGGCAGGCTGCTAGAAGCAGTTTCAGAATTTTCTGTTGTCTACGTCAGGCGTCTTAGTAAACAAACCGGAGGAGGTTAACAGAAGACCAAATAATACCATATGAAGCATCTGTCGGTCCCAAACTTCTACACCTCAATACAGACGCCAGAGGCTGAAGTTTGCCAGAGTGGTGTGAAGAAAGGGAACACGACCTCATGGAGATCGTTCTAGGGACGACTATGCTGAACTACGTACGGGCTACCTTGGTTCTTTTAAAAGAATCCAGCAATCTTAAAATATATTTATGAGCAGAGCCCTTAATAAGTGAGCTTCAAAAGCTGTTGGGGCGTATAGACATTATCAGTTGAAAAATATCCCTAGCTTCTGCGAGGCTGCCTTAGCAATGCTCGCAATGTTACTATGCTAAGACTGTGACTATGTCTATCCAAATTGATGCCCAATAAATGAATTGATAAAGTCAAGAGAATCAAGTGTCCCGCCATGACTATATCCGGTTCTTCAACATTGACGTTTTAAAAAAAGAATTCCCTTGCAAGTTTTTTTAGCGTTAAATTCGTCTAGATTACTGTCACCTCAAGACAGAATTTCTTCCAGGTCACTGTTGAGATGTAAGACCTCTTTCTGTCTATAAAGATGTTCATTGGCAGTCAATGTTCAAGCACTCAAAGTAAATGATGAAACAAGTGTGCTGTCTTCAGTAAAGCTACATACATATAGGATATTTAGTTTTTTTTTAAAGATCGTTAATGTATAGTAAAAAAAAGGTTGGGTGGGTGACAATATAGAACATTGAGGAAACCCGGCATTGATGTTAAATGTTTCTAAAAGAAATCCGTCCATCGCCACTCGCAGAGAACAGTCTTTAAAAAAGCTTGACAGCCATGAAATTGAATCGACATTCCGTATGCTCTCACTTTAGTTAGAAGCCTCTCATGCTATACTTGGTCAAATGCCTTGGAAATGTCCAGTGCTATCACCCGAGACTCCCCATGATATTCTATTGCATTTTTCCAAAAGTGAATAACATAAGCCAGAAGGTATCCTGTTGATCCAGTCTACGAAATCCATGCTGGCGGCCACTGATAATGTTGACACCTTTCAGGTACTTTAATAATTTCTCGTTGATAGCCTTCTTCATAACTTTTGACATAACTGAAAGCAAGGTGACTGAACGATAGTTGTTACTTGGCACGGTCTTCTTGTGCATGTCTTAATTACGATAACTGAAATTTCGTTAGGACCAGAAGCTGTTTTGGTGTCAAGACTCTCAAAGGCCCATTTAACAGGGCCTGCCGGAAAGCAATCTCGGGAATTCCCGATTTTACAGGGGGAATGTTCGGTGGAGTTTTTCCCTGAAAATTGAATTAAATGTGAAGAGAATAGTTCCGCCAGTAAGCTTGCTTCTTTCTGTACTTTGGTCGCAATGGTGCCACCAGAACGTGTTAGAGGTGGAATCGTTGACTTGGTAAAGTTCTGACTCACGGCCTTAGCTACAGACCGTGGTGAGAATATAGGATGGTGTGCTCACGCGCATCCTCTTGACCGGCTGGCAGCTGTCTATGACGTCACCCACGAGTATTCCCCGCATCATTAAATGATCAAGTATAGACGGTGATTAATTAATTTGAATTTATAAGCGATTGATTGGATTGAATTTTTGTAAACCGTTTGATGGTCAAAGCTTGGGATATTCTTAATCGACAATTATTATTCCTAATTGGGAAAAAAAGAAAAGAAAATTTGAATGTTTAAACAATTTATTATAGTTGGTAAAATTTAACATAATATTCTAGTAAAGATTGCTAATACTAACAAATAGAGGTACACCACATATTACAAATATTTATATATAATACTATTTTGAATGTTTTATAATAATTATACAGTGTAAAAAAAAATTGCATCGCAATATTGCAGAAAAATAATTATTTTGTATTTGTGAATTTGGACATCTTTCGTTGCAGCTTCCGTCTAGAATTTTCAAAGCTGACTTTTTTATTAATGTGTCTTAATCTGATGTAAGTTCTGGTTCTAATTAAACATAATGTGATTTCATCTGGAAACTTAGCATAGGTATCAACAGAGGAAGCCTTTACTAGGTCTAGCACTTTATTAAAAATGTGATTTTCATTGGAAAATAACCGTTCATGAAATTTTTGGAATTCAACTTCAATTAAACGTGCCAAGTCGATCAGACTTTCACTTGGATGAATAAGATCTCCTCTTGATAAAAATTCAATCCAATCTGGAGCTCTATTTTTTGTATATAACTTAGTCTTTATTCCTAAATTTAAATTTGGATACTTATCCTTAAACCTGTATGCTGCATATCCAGCTATAAACTTTAGTCCCTCATTAGTAATAGTGTCGGCCATATTTCTCTTTTGTAATTTTTTTAACAGGCGGTTTTGATCCTCGGACACAAATTCTGAAATATCGAAGTCTGGTTCTTGAAACATATCATTAGGAAAATCAATGTCCACTTCAAAATTCAAAGTTTTTTCTAAATCATCGTGTGAAAGAACATTGTTGAAAACATTTTGCGACAAACATGGTTCAAAATTCGTGTCGGTTTCTTTTAATGGCTCAAGCAGACAACCTTTAGTACTCTCTTCAGTATTTTTATTCATGGAGAAAATTGCCATTGAGTGTTTTCCAAGAATATACCATCGCAATCTATATTTTACGTCCAGAGGCGTTGAATGGTCATTTGTGGCACCCATGCCACGAATGTATGAAAAAAAGTTCTCCAAAACATCTTGATTTAATCTGTATGTCAAAATATACTCCAAATTATAGTTGCTTTGTAAGTAGTAGTATATTTCAGTCAAAGAAATATTGTCGAGTAAGATACCTTTCTGAAACGGTATAAGAGTTGTGTGCTTTCCAGCAGTCATCTTAGAAATCATGTCAGATGTTTCCTTGAGAATTTCTAACTGTTTCTCCAAGTCAACTCCAAATGCGTTCGTTTCTGGATGACTGCCATACTTGTTTGGCGCGTTGAAAGTGTCTAACCAGCTATTTATCAATTTCAAAAATAAACTCGTTTTTTTCCACGGCATGTTTTCCAAAAAGGGTTCCATGCCACACCATTCTACTGCTTTCGCAACACTGTTTGAGAAAAGTTGTGCAGCTGATCGAATTTTCTGTCGTTCGGTTCCTCTTAAGGTCAAATGATAGTTACTTACTTTATGGGCCACTTTCAAATTGTCGCTAGAAGAAGATACAATCTTTTCAATATAGCTTTTGTCTATTAATGTATTATTTACGTAATATCCTTTGTCAATAAAAATGATTTCTTAATAATTTCAGTAGATGAGGTATATCCGCAAAGACAAATACCTTCTGGGTTGATATTACAGGGTGTGAAAAATAACAATTTTTGTCATGTCCAACATTTAAATCTTTCCACAGTGAAACATTTGTAGTACCCATATTACTTGTTGTTGAAACTACGGTGTATCCCGCATAATGTAGCTGGGATATTATATCAGTCAAAATATTTATTGTCATAGGTGTGTCAAAATTGTAGAATATCGGTTGCTTCCAACTTGCACACAACCTTTTTACAATGACCACTTGACATGTTTTATGTGGACCAAGCACACGCTGCTCTTTTTGATCCAGGCATAATTTATTATATATATATTTCGTCAAATGACATACAGCATAAACGCTCTCTGTCATTTAGTGTTTTGGATTTTTGTTTCATACGTTTTATAACATCAGTAAGAATGCCAGGATTTAGTTGAAGATTTAAAGCCCACCTTCTTAAAGTACTCAAAGCTGGCAATGGAAGCCCATGATTTCTTAAATACCTGTAAGCTTTTGGGCTTACACTTCGCAAGGAGATTGCAGATGCGATATCTTGTGAATCCCAAGAGTAAAACTTTTTCTGTGGATTGAGTATTCGTTTTACCTGTCCTGAAGTAAAATGCCTATCCAAAGCACCGCGAAATTGTAATAATGTAGAATTAAGGTCTTCTTTTTCACTTTCCAAATCTTTATTTTTTGATCTTAGCGAGTCAATTTCTTTTTCCATAGAAATCATTTTGATTTTCATGGTTTCCAACTCATTTCGTAGTTCATTCCTAAAAAAGAATAAAGAAAACGGCATTTAATAAAATGACGTTTACGCCCTACCAATGCCACCCTGAATTTTGCAAGTAATGGTAATTAAAAATGAATAAACAGTTGAAACTGGCTTAATAATAACATAAATTATAAATATTATATAAATACAATACATTACACATACATCTCTATGGAAGAAGCCTGAACTTTTTCCGTCTTATGCTCCGCTTGTGCAAGTGATGATTGAGATCCGGATGCCTTCTCCATTATGGTATCGCCACTATTATCAGTGCTGGGATTTGACAAGATATCAGCAATAATGCCTTGTCGTCTCTCAAAATCATTCTTCGTTTGCATTCTTTGCGATCTCTTAGTACCGATATTGCTGATTGATACTGCTCTGCCTACTGCATTATCTTCTGGTAAAAAACAAAGTTGGAATTGCGTCATCGTGTAAATTTCTAAATAATTTTGGCGGCATTTCGTTCAGAAGTTTATACTTCATACGTACAAAAAAATATTTACTCTCGAAATGTTTGGAACAAATAGCAGCTAAAACAAATAATAATTTTTAAATAAATTAAACTTTATTTTTTATGTTTAAAATAAAATACACCTTACCATTTTTAAAGTTAATCTTATCGGCACGTTTACAAGCGTAGGCCCACTGCATTGCTAGATCTTTATTCTTTGGAAAACTATAAAATGTTATGTCAGCTGCTACTTTCATTTTGTTGTGGCTTTTGCAGCCCACAACAGCACAGTTTGGCATTGCCTATTATTTTTTATTATGTACCATTATATTCTAAGCTAGTCCAGAAAAAAAAACAAATAAAATGTTTTTTAAAACAGACCAAAAAAATACGTTTTACACCAATCAAACCGATAAGCACACACGGAACGAATGCAAGAATACACAACCGTAAGTAGAAGTTGTTGTTAAATGTAAAACCGTTCAACAATATTACTTTTAACTAGTGGTAACACTGCACTGTTTAGCAGTTGTTATTTTGTAAGGTTGGCAGGTTGTAGTAGTGTAAGAAGGGTTCTGTCAGTTGACGGTGTTAGTAAAAATGTGTAGTCCGTTTGTGAATAATAACTGTTTTCTAATGTTAAATAAATAGTTAAAACAGTATTTGGCGTATAATTAATATCTCGAAGATTCATAACAACAACAGAAATACCTCGTAGGTGACGTCACTGCGCGGCCGAGACGTAAACTCGTGTGCCTCGTGAGCACACCATCCTATATTCCCACCACGCTACAGACCAAAATGATTTTGATCCGTTGGAACATTTAAGAAGTTTGTCTTTGATCCTCTGATTGAATGCTTCCTTGATTTGGTTTGTCGTTTGCTTGCATTGGTTTACAGCGTTGACAAAGACAGTATGTTTTTCGGCGATTAGGTTTTGACGACGTTATCGGTAGAAATAACTTTTGATTTAACAGCTCGCTGTTAATTTTTGGCAAACTAAGGCTTGCCGTTAGAAGATCACTTTTTTTGATAAAGGGAGTAAGAATGACATCCGATACTTCTCTAGCACAGATGGATGGATCGTCAGAGATAAAACAAACGTTCCGCCAAGGAAAGGTTTTAAAATGGTCCCACTTAGCTGATTTATAGTGCCAGATCTTCCGTGATTTAAGGCACTAGTTGGAATTTTGTTCAGTGCCGAACGTTTAGATGTCGGTGTTTGAAGTTATGAAAAAATCAAACAAATTAGAAAAATCACCATCACGGCCTGGAATTTCAGTTGGTTGAAAAGCATTTCAGGGTTAGGAAGAAACTTGGTATCAGAGGGGTCTTATTATTCATACAAGTCCTGATTCAACGACCACGTGAGATCACTACAATGGCCCTTGCATGATTTAAACTATAACAAATAATAAACTAATTTCAATATTACGTGAATCAGGCATCAATCATAAAGACACAGTGATATCAACTCCCTACCTCTAGTCGAAAATAAAACATCAGAAGAGTTTAACGTTAGAATAGAAGCGCGTTAGGGTTGTATCTTATAGCTACTCTTTTTTAATGTATACTCAGAACATCTATTGAACAGTTTACTGCTTGTAGTGTAGTTCTCACACAATGAGTCAGATTGCACTATAAATAAGGACTCCACTCACGAGAAATAGGGTGCATTTAACATCTTGCCAAACAACAACCTGTCCCTTAGCATCCGTAATAGTAGCAGGGCTTTAAGATGCTATGAACTATCGACCTTGTAATGGGCGTGGACCCTCATTGATGCCCCATGGAAACGCACAGATGCATTTTGTTGTTGAATGAAACAGTCCTCTGACGCATCAATGCGTCGATGAAGAACTAGATAACCTGCCAATTCTCAAAAATTCGAATATTTCCTACAGGGGAGAATAAAGAACTAATGCAGCAGAATGCAAGCGAATATTGTCAACAATATGGCGGGCTCCACATTATAATAGTATTTTTTACACCTCTAGACCACTGTGCGTTGAGGTCGCGTACCACTGTGCCACCCAATGTCAAGTTCAATTAAACAATAGTATATTTTCTACAGGGAGAATAAAGAACTAATGCAGCAGAATGCAAGCGAATATTGTCAACAATATGGCGGGCTCCACATTATAATAGTATTTTTTACATCTCTAGACCACTGTGCGTTGAGGTCGCGTACCACTGTGCCACCCAATGTCAAGTTCAATTAAACAATAGTCAGCGCTTTCGGTTCATAAATACCAAAACATTGGGTGGACACGGTACCTTCGTCTTTCCGACTGGTCACCTCCCCTACGATCAGGAGCGCCTATGTGTCTTATAAACTTTAGGCCTCTCGCCTGGTCTTCCTTTAACCGTCCACCTCCCCCGAAGACGTAGTCAGGGTAAAGCCCGTCAGGCGCATCCCCTTAAGTGCCCCCAAGACGATAGTGTCGGGCAGGTCGACACCCCCACGGAGACATGCTGGGTTTCCTCCAGGCTACCTGGTAAACAAGTTATAAGTATAAATAAAATTAGTGGAGAAAGACTTTTTGACTTTTTTTCCCCTTTCCCTATAAATAAAAGGGTCGTGTTTTTTCTAGCCAGTGTTTTCATTCACGCCCCGTTAAGGAAACTAGCCCCCACGTTGTGATAATATCATGGCTGTAAAATTTATGAACATGGACCGAAAGGTAATAACTAGCTTTATTCAGAAAATTAACAAAAGGAGCTCAGAAATGTGATCCTCATAACAATCTAGAAAATGGATTTTTAGATATACGTATTAGATTTACCAAAGATAGATCGCAATCTTTTTATAAAATCATATGAGCCGCTACTGTGTAGTTTAAATAAAAGCTTCCAAGTTTCTTTACCGAGAGCAGGCACGGTTTTCCTGGGAGAGAGTCGAATAAAACCAAAACTAATTGGTTTGCAAATCAGCTTTTCTGATCAAAGATAACTTGAAATTGTAATTACTTTCCTGATTACAACTCAAATAGATAATTAGTTTTCGCTGTGATTTTGTTGCGAAACACCAAACAATGCGAAAACAGGGAAAAAAGTCCCGGTTCCCGCGTGCCGTTGGTAATTAAACGTTCTTTATACTTTTTGTTTTAACGTACTTTGGTAATTTTAAGCGTGATTTGTAAAATTAACGGGCTTTTTTAGTTGGATTAGCGCTTAGGATCAACGCTGCAAAAACTTGCTGTAAGCTTATTGGCAATGAAGAATGCTTTGGAAGCATTTTCTTAAAAACACAAAAAGGAGAGACGACTTATGAAAGTTGTGTACATAAACTTTAATTGAGATTATGGTATTTTACCTCGAATGGGAATAGTTTGTTCAGATATCAATATGTACTGAAATAATACAGGACTCATACATATTTATTGGAAAAAAAGTATTTGTTGTGACTGACTGTACTGTTTTCAAAACTAATTAAAACGAAGCGGCAGAAAGGAGGATGATAACTCTATATACTGTCGAAACGCAGTCTCTGTTACACACACATTATTTGAGTGCCCGAGATGGTTGTAAAAAAGGCGGCAATTATTTCTGCGAATCGGGTCGAATTTGGACGAAAATAACCTGATTACCAATATGACAGAATCCCGAGAGAAATGGACTTCGATACACCTTTTTATTAAAGAAATAATCGAATGTAAAGAAAGGGAGGAAAATTTACAGCAGATATAGGGAGAGGGACGCAAATCTGACAAGAGTTTCCCTGACGCAAAGTTGAAAGATAGTTCCAAGGTCTCTCTGGCGGAAGAGAGTGGTTTTTATTCGGTAAGAGTCCGGCATGTTGGAAAGACCGGTATTCACTAGGATTTTCCATTCTCTGATAAAAAAAAATGCGGCCGAGCCCGGAGGAATAATTGTTGTTTCTTCGCTTAGCTCGATTCTTTATCTATTTTATATACAATATTTCCTTTTTGCTGGAAAACTGCCCATAGCCAAAAAGGCAAGAAGACCTTGCCAGACAACTATCGTCCAGTCGCATTGCTTTCAGTTATATCAAAAGTTACGGAGAAGGCTATCAACGAAAAATTATTAAAATACCTGGAAGGCTTCAACATTATTAGTGACCGCCAGTCTGGATCAACGGGAAACCTTCTCGCTAACTCACGTTTGGAACAACGTAATAGAACATCATGGGGAGTCCCGGGCGGTAGCACTGGACATTTCCAAGGCTTTTGACCGAATTTAGCATGAGCGGCTCCTAACTAAAGTGAGAGCATACGGAAGGACGGTTCAATTTTATTCATGGCTGTCGATGTAGGTGGCGATGGACGGATTTCTTTCAGACACATTTAACATTAACGCCCTTAAGGTTCTATATTGTCGCCCACCCTCATCTTATTATACATTAACGATCTTTTGGAATAAACTAAAAATCCTATATATAGCTTCGCTCATGACAGCACACTTGTTTAATCTTTTCCTTTGGATGCTCGGACATCGGCTGCCAATGCACATCTCTAGAGGCAGCTAGAGGTCTCACATCTCAACAAAGACCTGGAAGAAATTTTGTCTTGGGGTACCAACCAAGTAGAATTGAATGCTAAAGGACCCAGGCGGCAGTTCTTTCTAAAAAAGTTAATGTTGAAGAACCGAATATAGTTATGGCGGGACACTCGATTCCCTCGATTCATTTATTGGGCGTTAATTTGGATAGTAATATATCTTGGCATAGTCACGTTGCGGCCATTGCTAAGGCAGCCTCGCAGAAGCTTGGAGTCTTTTCCGAACTAAGAACGTCTATTACACCCCAACAACTTTTGATGCTTTATAAAGCCCAAATTCGACCATCGCTGGAGTACTGTTCGCATATTTGAGGCTCTGCTCCTAAACATACCCTGAGATTGCTAGATTCCATTTAAAGAAGAGCCATTTGCTTAATCGATGGCCATAGTCTGAAAAACAACCTGGAAAGCCTTGAACATCGAAGGCGGGTTGGCTCTATTTTACAAATATTTTCATGGCAAGTGCTCAACTGAGGCTCGCTTAATACCAACCAGAGCGGTGCATGGTAGAAATACACGATGAGCCACTGCAGCCCACCAGTACGTGGTTCAACTTAGTGTCTCTCGAACGACACTGTTTCAAAATTCTTTCATTTGGAGAATGTCATCACTCTGGAACAACTTCCCTGAGATCGTGTTCCCCAACGAGTATAAACTCCAATGATTCAAGACCAACGTAAATCGCTTGCTGCGCACACGCATCGCTCCCAGACCGCCATAAAGCATTTATCCTGTAGTGATGTGCCTTATCATAAAATTAAAAAAAAATAAAAAAATTGGGGAAAATCTTCGTTTAAAAATCCACTTTTTCAAGGATTATTATTTCTTGATCTAAAAAAATTAATTAGATCAGAAACTGGTAGGTGGGCCATTAACCAAATGACCCATAGACCAGCCGCGTCTGTTGATTATATAAAATGTCGAATGTCCCCCATTACAAGATTCTGTGATGTCCTGTAATAATTACTGTGTTGAAATTGTATGTCAAGAACGAATTAATGAGTTCGAAAATCTAAATCAAGAATTTCCCGGTATTTACATGTTTACAAAGCAGATTTCATGAGTACTTTTAAAAATTTGTAAAAACATTATAAGGACAACACGCAGACGAGTAGTAATTTAAGCACCGAAATAACATCAAAGACCACACCAATATTACAAACTTTAAATAAAGTAACAGTTGAAGCTTTAGTTCGTGCTCTTGTCCAAAATTTCCAGAATAGTCAGAACCTAGAAAAACCAAAGCAAAGTGTTACCAAGCGTGGGGTGCAATTACAATTATTATTTTGGATCGTATCTAACCACCCCGGAAAATCCAAAAACAAAGGGTACGCGTAATATAGAAAGAGATATATAGATATATAAAAGAAGACAGTTACATAGAGTGGCAAAAAGTCGCGCATAATGGCTGTAACTTTTGAATTATCTCGTATACGAAAAAGTGACCTGTATGGAAGTCGTTCAGTAAATTATTCCCCACATTTCTACCTACATAAATTTTTTCTGTCATATCTGGTTTGGTTCCATAGAGACCAACTTACTTTTTTTAAATGGAACACCCTGCATATGATTGCATATTTGGATTCTACTGGGAAAACTCTGAATTTTTTGTATTTCAAATTTTTATTTGTTTAAAATTGAAACAAACATTATAATAACAAAATAAACAGCCTAGAAAACAGAACAACTTAACATCAGAATATTAAACAAGTGAAACCTTTTCAGTGGATCAAGTGGTTAAAATAACCACCATTTTCTGCTAATCAGAGCGCCAGTCGATCCCCGAACCCATATACAACGTTTAAAAGGAAATCCTCTGGAATGGCCCGAATTTTAGCACTAATTCTGACTTTTAAACATTCTAAGTCATTTGGACGGTTAACGTAGACTTTGTTCTTTAAGTGTCCCCACAAAATGAAGTCGAGCGGGGTTATGTCCGGGGATCACGCTGGCCAGTCAATAGCACCTCTTCTGCCTATCCAACGTTCTGGAAATTGTTCGCTGATGTATTGTCTAACACCTGCCGCATAATGCCCAGGTGTTCCATCTTGCTAGAACCATACCTGTTCGTTTATGCCACTATTTACACCCGGTAAAATCATTCTGCAAGAAGGAATTATATGATTTCTGAGGAGGTCCAGATATTTTTCGCCATTCAAATTACCATCTATGAAAAAAGGTCCCACAATATGTCTACCAACTATGCCTGGCCAAATATTAACTTTTTCGGGCCTCTGAGTATGAGCTTCCTGGATCCAGTGAGTATTCTCAGCAAACCAATAACGATAACTGTGTCTATTAACAATGCCATTTAAGTGTAAAGTAGCTTCATCCGAGAAAATGATATTTGTTATTAAGTTATTATCGTTATTGCATCTTTCCATCATCAGCTCACAAAATTCAGCTCTTCTATCAAAATCGTTCTCGCTTAACTCATGCACCAACTTTATATTTTAGGGATGCACCATATCCTGCTTTTTTTCAATGACTGATGAGACACATTAAAATCCATTGCCATGGGCTTGGATGATTGTGTTTGATTTTCATGTATTGAGAGCATGATATCCAAAATCCAAAGCTTTATCTCCACCGGTTGCTGTTTTAGGTCGACCTGATCTAGCGGCTTCTCTAACACTCCCTGTTTCTCGAAATTTCTTTACCACTCGACATACCGTTGACTGATTAATTGGAAGCCTATTTGGATATAATTCATTGAAAGTTGACAAACGTGATCTTGCGATCTCGTTATATTTCCGTAACCGCTCATTATTACAATTTCAACTTGTTATTTCTCATTCAGATGAACCGTAGTGTATACAAATTAGAAATCAGATCACAAAACTCAAAATTGACACCTCTTAGGTCGCTGTCATAAAAGCACGTTAAGTTAACTGGTGGGTATTAGGTAGGAATAATTATAATTAGTAAGTTTTTCATTTTCGAGCTGTCAATATCTCAAAAACGCTTGCAGATAGGTAAAAATCTGAAATACAAAAAATTCAGAGTTTTCCCCGTAGAATCTAAATACGCAATCATGTGCAGGGTGTTCCATTTAAAAGGACTAAAATAGTCTCTAAGGCAACCGCACCAGAAATAACAGAAAAAATTCATGTTGGTAGAAATGTGGGGAATAATTTACTAAACAACTTTCATTAAGGTCACTTTTTTATATACGAGGTAATTCAAAAGTTACAGGAATTATGCGCCACTTTTTTGCCAATCTGTATATTCAAGACACGAAATAAATAAATAAAAAAACAAGTGACAGTAACAAGTGTTTTGTATTCAACCAAAAGAACCAACACAAAGTCCGGGTCTCAAATAATTGTCACAGACAGATAAACAGTAGAGATGAGATAGAGTGTGATGACTATAAAAATTCATTTCATAAGCTATGCATTCCAAGAAAACCGCAGCCTTTAATTCCGATGAATTATTTATTTGTCATATTTGCTAGAAAGAAGCCGAAAGTGATGATTAATCAGGTTCAGAAATTGATGAACCATTTAATATGTATAATGGTTTTTGTTACATTTGGACAATTAGAGTTATATATTTTAACGTTTCTTTCTGTTCTATATTTATGTTATATATATTACAAGGTCCGTCCAATTACTATCTTGTACTTATCCAATAATTATCAAAATTGTCCAATCACTATACATTTTGATGCATTTTTCTG
Source organism: Polydrusus tereticollis (assembly GCA_963920685.1). Taxonomy (NCBI): domain Eukaryota; kingdom Metazoa; phylum Arthropoda; class Insecta; order Coleoptera; family Curculionidae; genus Polydrusus; species Polydrusus tereticollis. The sequence continues at coordinate 92,715,518 of OY987331.1, forward strand.
TTTCATAAAAATTATTCTCGGAGATAAGAATATAACAATAATAATTACTAATAAAGAAAAAATAATCTTAGCTGTTCAATAACTACACGGTTTATCTATGGGTTGAAGAGGTATTTTTTTATTTTCAAATTTTTGTTAGTGACTATAACATCTATCAGGCAGGAGCTATTTGTTGAAGTGTTAGTTCTTGTTCGTTCAGAGACTAGCTGTACCACATTAAATGAATAGTAAATTCTTAGTGCTATGGTTAAAGGTATATTTTGTAAAAAATCTATGTTAATATCCTCAAGCAAAATTGCATTAAACTTGTCCATAAATTTCATAGCTGACGTCATTTAACTAAATAACAAATAAGCTATCATAAACTGCTCAGTGGTGAATCGTTTTCAAGGAATTACAAACGAAACATCATAGAATATACAATTATGCAAACCTGTAATCTTTTTTAATCGATACACTTGATTAATATGCGTTGCTATGTGACATACCAGATTTCAGTATTCTAAATAATCATTTAAGAATATTTTTTTTACTTTTTAGCCTTTAATTATTGACTCGACGTTTGGTGTTTCGTTTCTTTCGAATTTCTTGCTTTCACAGATTTACATTCGATAAAAATAGCAATAAAGCATTAAGTAAACCGTAATGAAAGCGTTTCGAACGAAGAACGAGCGTATAATTTGCTAAATATACAATGCAAATAATAATAACAGATTTTGAAATTAGCTTTTATGGGAATTTAATGGTTGTCGAGACACGCAAAAGCAAATTGCCACGTGGAAGTAGAGAAAAATATAACTCAAAGAAAGTTCAAAAGATTACATTAAAGATTTAGATAGAAACCATTTGAATTTTAATCGTATACAGTACAGGCAATTATAAAATCGCTTGTCATATAGGGTGTACCCATAATTTTACAAAATTTTGACTATTCGTAATAAATTCCTAAGCTATACAGTATCCAACTGTCTATTTAAATAGGACGGCATATTGGATGCTGAGGACAAAATCCACCGTTACAACTACTTTCAACCCAACATTATGTATCTTATCACGTAAACAAGTAGTAGTACTAGTACCAGCGGACGGGAGGCTTTGACGTCAAGCAAGTAGGCTAGTTTCGACCCGTTTGTCGATCCCGTTATTAACGTCTGGGTAATGTCAGCCAGACGGGACCTACAGTTTAACGTGGGTTCCGAACCACAATATAACCGACAGATGTTATTCTCAGTACAGTATTTTTATGGTCTTGTTATTATTAACGTCTCTTTGCTTACCACAAATCTTGACGAGCCAAGCCTTAAACGTGCTTGTGTGCAGCTAAGAGAGTTATGTATGTCGCGGGTACCCTCAAACCATCCGGAATAGCATCAGACCCGTGCACTCGAGACTTCGCCGCCAATTCTCTAGTGAAGGTTTTTAGCTCAACCATACGAATATTAGACAGTGTCCGAGATACACCGTCCGCACCACTGTCATCCGTTATTTGGCTCAAGGGCCCCGTATTTGATACCTTAGCAATAAGGTAAAAATGGGTTATTATAGCTTTCATGTAGAATTCAGTGGCACAGTTAGTTTTTTTCTAAAAAGTTTTGTTTTTGAGTTATGACCCAAACTTATGTTTTGTTAAGTAGGACACCCTATATATTATTTCTTTGTCGCATCCCTCTTTTTAAGACTTTGTCAAAAACATATAATACTCCATACTTATTTCTTTTAATTTTAACATTTCTTAAACGTGTGCCTTTGATACGTAAAATTAATCATTTTTGGTATCAAATGCTATGCCCGCAAATAAAAAACAAAATTAACAACATTATTTTTATTATACAACTTTATATTTTTACATAAGTTTAAGCCAACAATAAAATAAATACATTAATTAACTAAATTACAAATATTGCTCGAATTGGGCTCCGTTGTGTTCTAAACACTCTCGACACACCGTATTGATTCTTCGCAATGCATTTAATAAAATAATTGGCCTTCCCTGCCGAAGCCTAAAGCGTTGATGGGTAACTTCTCAAAGTTGATCAGTATTGTGGTATTATCTCTTATATATAACTGATTTTCTATATACCCCATAACAAAAAAACCAACACAGAAAGATCAGGTGACCATGGAGGTCAGCAATTCTTACATGAGAATGACTTTTATAGCTTTAATGAATTCTTAAGCCTGATTCCAGACTGACTTTTGTCAAATTATTATTCCCCATTTTGAATCTATTAATTATTTATTTTTGTGACGTCTCCTATCTATTTATCATAACAGCCTAAAGGAAAAAAAAAGGGTAAATAATAGTTCAAAAATTTGAGACAAAAGACTTGTATTCTGTACTAAAAATTAATAGACTGACGAATATCTTTTTATGCGTGTTTAACGGATTAACAGGGGTGAAATAATTCCCAAGCGTGTTGTTTATTAAGGTATATTACTTGGAACTAATCATTTCCTTCCACTAAACTTTGAAAAATTCATTAGCAGCACAAAGTGCAAGAAGAAGCTAAAATCAACTCATTAGCTTAATGACGCAAACCAGGCAAGCAGACGTCTTTCAAATGTTTCACCAAGTTGTCATTTACATCATCGACTATTGAATCCGATAGAGTAAATAACTGATCAGTATGTTAAAAGTATATGTACCCAAAAATAAATGTTAGTAAAGTTGAGATTGAGATATTTATGTTTAACATTTTTGTGTTTTTTTGGTTGGGATAGGAATTATTATTTTAAAGTATTAATTTATATGTATAAACTGCTGTCCAGACAAAACGGATACTATACATTTTTAGATACATTTCAAAGTCAAATATTTTTTATGCAATAAAATCTCTCAATAACGACCATTCTCGGGGATTCAAATGTTGGTCGGTTAACAGGGGTGGTCCGTTAATAGAGAAAAATTAAAACAACTGGTCTGCATTTTACAGTGTTTGTTTTATTAATAAGTATCTACATATAGGGTGTTTCAATAAAAACTCTCAAGCCAATTATTTCGAAAACTATAAGTGACCCGTAAATTCTGTAAACGCCAGTTTTTAGCCCCTACGATTGGCTTCACAACTGTGTAAAAAATGTGTTTAAATAATACAAGATGTAGGTGGCACCATGATGCAAAGAATTTTTTCGATGACATAATGTTATGGTTCTTAAAGATAATTAATTTCTGATCAAATTATGTCTCATAAAAATTTTTGATAAATCCAACATGAACGGAGATATTTGGGATTAAGTTTTGTATTAAAATAATTTTAACGAGTATTTTAATTATAAATATTTTTAATATCCTTTAGAAGATTTTAATTTAATTTTGGTAATGTTAATTTTAGTGATAAAACTCTCGTGTAGCGCTAAATTATTACGTCCAGTGACGTCTCAGGGGACGCCTTAACAAATAATATTGGCAAAAAATAAGACGCCACTGAGTTTTTGGTAATTTTTATATTTTTTTCGGATTAAGCAACTGAAAATATATTTTTATTGTCTGTTAAATTGTTTTCATATCTTGTTTCTTTTTTGAGAAATAAAAATAAAAACAATTTTATTGCATATGCATTAAGAAACAAAACCATAAATTATCAATACGTTATATTTTTTGTTGTTTAAAAGCAAAGTAAAAACATTAATTAATAGCGGCTATAGTAGCATAAATTTTGTTGCACAGGTCAGCCATGTCTTCTATTGGTTCCTTGTAGATTTTATTTTCATAGTAGCCCCATAAATAAAAGTCCATCGAGGTGAGATCAGGGGACCTTGCTGGCCATCTAAGATCCCCATTTGTGCTCATTACTTTTCCTGAAAACGTCACATTTAGATGATTCATAACGATAATGCTATTGTGTGCTGGAGCACCGTCTTGATGAAACCACATAGTATTTACGTCAATTCCTACATTTTGTAACAGCAAAGGGAGATCGTTTTGCAGAAATTGTAAATAACGAACTGAAGTTAAATGTTCATGGTACAATTAGGGCCCGATTATGTAACCATTTACAATACCACACTAAACATTTACCCCAAATCGTGTTTTAAATTTAGTCTGTCGCATCCAGTTAGGATTTTCCCGGGACCAGTAGCGACAATTATGTCTGTTAGTTACTCCATTATTGTGAAAGCGGGATTCGTCACTCCACATAATTTGGTTTAATAAATTTGGATTTTCTTCAAAAAGAATATGAAAATGTGCCAAAAAGTTTAATCTGCGCTGGTAATCTTCTGGTTGTAGATGATGCACTAAATGAATCTTGTATGAAAAAAACCCATTTTCTTTTAGGATTCTGCGACACGTACTTACTGTAATATTAGTTTCATCTTTTAATTTTTGTAATGACGTTTGTGGGCTATTTTCTACTGTTTGCAGGACTACAGCTACATTTTCGTCATTCGTAACCCTCTTCCTTCTTGGAACCTTTCCCTTTTTAAAGGTACCATATGTAGCTAAGTTGGTACACAAAGCTACAAAAGATTTGCGATCAGGCGTTCGTCTATCTGGAAAACGAGCTCGATAGCAGTGCACAGATTCTGAAGCATTTTGATGGCATTCTCCATAAACTAAAACCATGTTCAATTTGTCTTGATTTGTATGGTGAACCATTTTTATTTTAAAAATGTAGAAATTGCAAATTCTGACACTGACACTGAGTTATTAATAATGTTACTTACTTATGATTTTTGTTTTCCAGAGATATGCATTTTTATTTCTCAAAAACGAAGCAAGATATGAAAACAATTTAACAGACAATAAAAGGATATTTTTAGTTGCTTAATCCGAAAAAAATATATAAAATACCAAAAACTCAGTGGCGTCTTATTTTTTCCAATATTATTTGTTAAGGCGTCGCCTGAGACATCACTGGACGTAATAATTCAGCTCTACACGAGCGTTTTATCACTAAAATTATCATTACCAAAATTAAATTAAAATCTGCTAAAGGATATTAAAAATATTTATAATTAAAATACTCGTTAAAATTATTTTGATCAAAAACTTAACCCCAAATATCGCCGTTCATGTTGGATTTATCAAAAACTTTTATGAGACAAAATTTGATCAAAAATTAATTATCTTTAAGAAGCACAACATTTAAAAGTTCCTGTCATCGAAAAAATTCTTTGAACCATGGCGCCACCTACATCTTGTATTATTTATACACATTTTTTACACAGTTGTAAAGCCAATCATAGAGGCTAAAAACTGGCGTTTACAGAATTTACATGTCACTTATAGTTTTCGAAATAATTGGCGTGGGAGATTTTATTGAAACACCCTGTATGTAAATAATTTTAAATATTTTTGTTTAAATTTTTTACAACTTAAATTAAATGAGACGAAACCAATTTAGAATTTAAATATACTGCACGTGCATACTAACATATTCAGAGCAACAGCACACTCCTTAAGGCAAAATAATGCGATTTATTTAAACCTGCCTTATTCTAAAATTGATAGCAACCAAGATACAGGGTGTCAAAGTTTTAATTTTGTTCTCGCATTTTTGCGATAATTTCTTAACGAAACGACATAGCAGCACAAAATTAAGGGTTTTGGGGTTTCCTGAGGTGGGAATTGAAAATTATCCATAGTTTTTGTGTAACCAGTAGAGGGCGCTATCTACGGCAACTGTTCATTTAAATAATTTCGCACTTGTCTGGAGAAGTGTGCCGGCGCCCCGTCTTGCATGAAATACATTTTTCGCCGGACATTTAATGGTACATCTTCTAAAAGCCCTCCAAGTTTATTTTGTAAAAAATTCAAATATGAATCTCCGTTTAGAGTCGGCGGTAATTCAAAGGGGCCTATAAGATGATTTCCGATAATTCCACACCAAATGTTAACCTTAAACTCGTGTTGGAAGTGACGTTCAACAACTAAATGCGGGTTTTCATTTTCCCACGCATGTCTGTTTCGGTAATTGAATACACCCCGTCGAGTAAATGTCACCTCGTCCGTGAACAGCATACGATTTAAGAACATTGGATCTGTATTTTGCAGATTTTGAAAGAAATGAGAAAACTGCAGTCTGGCTAGAAGATCAGGCGGCAGTAAACACTGTACGGGTGTAAAGTGGTATGGTTACTTACACCTGTAGCTGCCTTCAATCTCCTGGAACTCACTTCTGGATTTTCCGTTACACGAACTAAAATCTCTTCTTCCTGTTCTGGTGTTATATTTTTTGGACGGCTCGGAACCTCTTTTTTTTGTCGAGACGAGCCAGTCTCTCCTAGTCGGTCATAAATATTTTGAAATAATTTGCGGTTTGGTTGCCTTCTATTCGGGAACATTTCTTGGTACCTGCGCCCGACCGTTAAAATTTTCTTGTGCGTAAATACAAAGCATATCACGCATTTCCGCATTGGAAAATAAATTATGTCGAGGCATTACCAAAAAATTGAATAATATCTGCGTATTGTACTTAGAAAATTAATAACTTTGACAGATGATACTTTGTGTAACATGTTATTACCTTAGAAACGTTGTTGTTTTTAATCAAGGCCAGCTGTGATAAATAACACTAATACGAATACAAAATTATTTTAAATATTTTAGCATTCTTACATTAAAAATATGAAATGCCATTATTTCGAATATGGTTGCTCCTAGCGTAAGCATAAGTTATACGTTTTTGATGTAAAAGAAGTAAAGTAACCTATTTCTTTATTAGTCGGATCAATATAAGAAGCATAAACAAAGTTATTTATTTATTTATTTTAGCCTCAAACATAACACCAAAAGGTAGGTAATTACAATGTAAGAGTTCCTACTGATAAGTTCAGGTACATACTAAAACTAAAACTAAATACACCTAAAAAAGCGAAACAAAAAGAGTAACATTTAATACTCTTAAAATTACATTACAAGTGATTTAAAACAATTTTGTATGGCCTTGAGCGAGGTATTAAATATATCTTTATTGTATCTGTGGATGATGTTGCAATCACACAGCATCCGATTCAAAGGTGAACAGAGCAGATGATTAATATAGAACAGTTTAGGTTGTATAAGCCTAAGCATAATTTTAGGAACATTAAAAGCAATCTTATTAATCAAACCGCAGTCTGAGTATTTAACATTATTTACAATACAAAAAACAAACAAGATACAGTGCATACATCTTCTATCACTTGGCTTTTCTATTTTAAACATACTGAGCATGGTATTATACGATATCATATAAGAGTATATATTAAACTGCTTTACGTATAGATATCTAAGGAACCTTTTTTGCACCTTTTCAATGTCATTACTGACGCACTGAGCAGCATATTCCAAGTGAAGTCTGACTAATGCATTATATAATTTAATAATGGTATCTATTCTGAACATTTTTGAATTCCTAATTACAAAGCCCAGGGCTTTGTATGCTTTACCTATTACAGTCTGACAATGACTGTTAAATTTCAATATTGATTGTAAACACACTCCAAGATCCTTACACTCTTTTTTCCTTACCACTATAGAGTCAGTTATGTATATATATATATATATATACAATATAATTCATTTTCCGCGTAAAAGATATCACACGACACTTATTAACATTTAATGACATTCTACTCTCGCTAAACCATTGCGTAACACAATCTATGTCCCTCTGTAATTTCTGACAGTCCTCAGGTGTAGAGATTATTTTAAACATTTTGCATCCATCCGCAAACAATAAGCATTGCGAGTGTATTACCGATGACGGTAAGCTATTAACAAAAATCGCAAACAACAGGGGTCCCATGTTACTCCCCTGCGGTACTCCAGATGTTGCAATAAAACTATTTGAAATACTTTTTCCTATTTTAACATTTTGTTCTCTGGAGCGTAGATAAGTTGCCATGAAGGAACAGGCTCCCTCAAAGAAACCAAACTCGCTCAACCTATCTATTAATATACCATGGTCAACCTGATCAATAGCCTTTGCGCAGTCTGTCATGATGACATCAAGTTGAAGCTTATTTTTATTGCCTCTGAAGCTATATTTGTTAAAGTACAAAGGTTTGTGATAGTGGACCTGCCTTCTAAAAAGCGATGCTGTTCCATGGTAAAACTATTCTTGAATGTTTGCAGTATATCACTACAAAGTATGAACTCAAATATTTTGGCAATAGAATTTAGAACTTTTATGGGCCTGTACTGATCTACTGAATTTTCGTTGCCTGCTTGTTTATAAACAGAGGTAATTATTGCATTTTTTAGTTTTTCAGGAAACTCATTGGTTTTATTTGAAAGATTAAAAATGATTGCCAAAGGCTTGTAAAAAATATCGACACAACCCTTATAGACATAAGCCGGAATATTGTCAGACCCAGTGGCCTTTTTTGGTTTTAAATTTTTTATACTATTTTTAATTTGTTCTTCAGTAATATGAAAGAAAGAAAAATTGCCTTGATATTCCCTTATAGTTGGTAAGTCAGACTTCAAAAAGACGGTACTAAAGTAACGCGCAAAGGCTTCAGAGATATCTTGGGGGTCACTAAATGATTCTCCCCCATAGCTTTCTTCTCACGGAATGCCATTTCTCTTTGTTTTTGATTTTATAAATGATCAAAAGCTATTTGAATCAATACAAATGTTGTTTTCTATATTTTCATTATACATTTTAAATTATTCCTTGGATTGCGCTTTTACAATACACCTCAAACTCTTATAAGCAGTAATTGTAAGGTGGCTAGCCTTACCTTTTCTAACCTGTTTATGCAACCGATTATTTTGCTTTATTTTCATAACCAAATCCAATGAAAAGAAAACTGTATATATCCTTGCCTTAGGGACTTCACAGATTTTTTTCGGTATTGCTTGGTAAATACAAGAAAATACTTTATTGTAGAATATTTCTACGCAACTATGCACATCATTACATAATTCTAGATTTACCCAATCAGTATCATTTAGTAGTTGATTCAAAAGGTAGAAGTCTCCTTTTGAATAGTCATAAGTATACGATGGTTTGCTATTTTGAGGTATAAAAGAATCATTTGATATAGAAACAATAAAAGTTAGTGATGGATGGTAAGGATCTTCCTGCACTAGCGAATCATTACACCTCTCCAAATCAGAAATGGTCATGTTAGTGAGAATTAAATCCAGCCTTTTCTTCATATGATTAGTAATAGTATTACACTGCTTGAGATCATTTATGGTCATAAAATTTTTAACAAGTATACATTTATCACAGTCATCCAAATCAAAAGATGGTAAATTAAAATCACCCACCATTAAAATATCTACGTTCTTATCGAGAACAGTTTCAAACACACCCAATAATTCCTCATATAATTAAATTTTTGTATTGGGAGAAATATACACGCAACATATATAAAAAACTTGTCTCCGTAACTTACATTTAATCAGTAGGCACTCTAAATCATAGTTAAAATCTGCTCCTTCCGCAGAATATTCTTTCTTCACAGCCATCAGTACACCTCCGCCTCGAGTCAGGTGGTTGTTTCTGTCTCTTCTAAAACCATGATATCGTTCATTAAATAGTTCTGGATCATTGAAACCATCCGTTTACCATGATTCTGTTATAACTACCACATCATACTAATGTAAAATTATACTCCCATAAAATTCAGTAAGTTTTGTCCGCAGACCACGTACATTCTGATATTAAATATTAATGTTAATGTTTTTCCCTATTCCATTTATCTTACTTGTGTTAGAGGATCCACCAGCTGCGGCAGCATCCTCTTCTTGCGGAAAAACTTTGAAACCAAAGCGCCATTGGGCCAGGTTCCCGCATCCAAGCTTTTTTAAAGTCTTCCTGCCTAATAGTTACTTTCATTAAAGTGTAGCATTCAGGGAGTTTCGACTCATGTTGTTCGGAGGCTTCCTCTGGGAAGTTAGGTTCCAAAAAGGATTTCAACTGCTCAGGCACAAGCCTAGTTACATGCAATTATAGAGATTTAGGGACTGATTGAATCTGGTTACAATTCTCGTTTCGACCCACCACAAATCTTCGAGTTGCATATGTTTTGGCTGATTCTGATCAGTGCTACCAACACCCCTTTCGGAATGTTGATTACATTTTTTCAGGTGTAACAGCATAAAATATTCCATTAGATATTTTAATATTTTAAAATCAGTTGCTAAACAAAGAAGCTTTTAAGAAACAGCTGTATCCACATATTGCATCATTTAAGAGAATAAGAACATTGCAAAAATAAACAGAGAATCTATGAAACCAAAACTTTTCAAACATCCGTATTGTCTTTATCAATGTTCAAGTCGATAGTTTGTTGTCTAAGAACCTAAACAAGAATTGCATCTTATCTTTATATTACACAAAACATCAAAAAGTTAAGAAAGCCTATTTTGATTACGATTAACCACCTAGAAAAATATACTCTTCAAATAACTAAATTATAAATAATCCTTAACTACCCTCCACCCATCTGGTGCGAAATGGGGGAGTCTCGCTTTACATAAAGCATCTGGAATAGTCATGGGAAACAAAGAAATTGTTCAACCGTTTGAATCATATATTTTAATATAAAAATAGATAATACTCTAATTTCTAAGACTGCAATTTGTGACCTAAGCTTTTCTAACATTGTACAAAAGATTTTAGATCTGTTTTTTTTTACCTAAATAACAACTAAAGCCCGAAAACGAAGAAACACGTATTAACTACGTTGCAGGTTTTTTTTTTAAACATTTCTGACTTTCTTTTTAGATATTTAGTACTATGTATTAATCCTTTTATGTAAACCTAATTTTTAAGTAATTTTTTTTAAGAGAATACAGAAGAAATAAAATATATTCTTCCCGTGGATTAGGTGAGCCATCTTACGGCTAAACAGCTAATCACATGAGGGCGGGATCTTAGTCGTTAAGACAGAGGGGCGCATAAAGCTCTAATTGGCGACACAATGTGATTTTGGGGATGTGAAACCCACCCTTATTTAAGCTTGAGAAATGTAATTGGCTTTTAAGAAATAATATGTATATTATACTATTTCGGGGGTGTATCCCTAAGGTTAGCAGTTAAATTCACAGAGTCACTAAGTTCAGTTCCGAAGTTTTTCTTAAGCTGTCCAGTTGGCTCAGTTAGTGCTCTCTAGTGAAGTGACTCTTCTTAAAAGCAAACTAAATTTCTCTATTTATTTTTGTTAAAGTTTTGGTAAGAATTAAATAATATTTTACAATTTGTTAAAGAGCCGATCACCCTGAACAGACTTGTTCATATATTCTATTAGAATTTTATGTGGTTAAAGATTAATTTCTTTGTAAATAATTTCTATTGTCAAAGGACCAAATACCCTGGGCAAAGTTTGATTAATTTATTTTAATCAGGAACTTTGATTGAAAAATTAATTTCATTAATTTTTCCTAGTTGCGGGGTTTATTCATAAAAACGTGAACTCATGTCAGTTAATCAGTTTAACACTGAGTAACTTATAGTGGGGATAAAAATCTCTAGAAATTCTCTTTTTCTTTTAGATATAAGATTTACCATAGATAACTTAAGTTTTACCTTTGTAAAGTTCTCTTATCTAATTTTCTTTTGTAAATAAATTTTAGGTGTTTTGAGAAGAGAAGTTATCTTATTGAAAACAAATCTTGTTTCTCCCAACCATACTAAACGAAGGGTTACTTGACAAAAGAGTTTACAATTTGCGCAAACATCGCGTACGCGAATCGTGAATCGTTGTGTCAGCTGCCCTTCGACATCAGAGGTTGCCACAACAAAAACTAGCTGTTGCTGAGTAAGGTCCAGTTTGGTAAGTGTATAAGATATAATTACTAAAATTACTAATTCGTTGCTGAGATATCTTCAAAAATCTTTCTACAAGAGTGTTTTTGCCAGGTATAAATGCGATCTTTTTATAGTTTAGATATTAATTAGGCGATGCCGAATTTAAGACTTGAAGACTTCGGTCACACCGCTACCAAAATTTTGTCGATTTAAATCTTTAGAATAATTCCGTCCCGCCACACAGGTCAGAAATTTTTTCATCCAATAATTTTACATTGTTATATAAAATGATTTCCTTAGCTTTTAACTGGGATATTATTTCATCTTTACACTGTTGAACTTCATTTTTGGCTTTAATCAGCTTCCTAACACTCTCGGACACCAATTTTCCTTGTATAAATTCATCCTCTCTTAGACAACACTTTACTAAATTATTCTTTCATACCGCAATTAAGCCGGCAACTCTTGGGGCACACGATGTATGATACACGGCGTCACAATTGGTACACTATACTACAGTATTAATAACCGATTTTGTACAGTATTTACACGAATTTGGAGAGCTATCTTTCACCTCCTCTCCATTCGCCGCCATCTTGCCTGTGTAACTACTAACTACTAACTGCCTTATGCCAGCTAAAATGAGTGGGGCATACCGTGGATAGCGTGTTCTACTGGTTACACAAAAACTACGGAGAATTTTGAATTCCTCACCTCAAGAAACCTTAAAACCCTTAATTTTGTGCTGCTTTGTCGTTTCGTTAAGATATAATCGCAAAGAAACGAAAACAAAATTAAAACGTTGACACCCTGTATCTTGGTTGTTATCAATTTTGGGATTAGGCAAGTTTGAATAAATCGCATTATTTCGCCTTAAGGAGTCTGCTGTTGCTCTGTTTCCCATTACTTTTGGGACACCCTGTATATTATACAGTGTACTGTGTAAATTCTTATTTCTTAAAATAATCAGAAATTAATGATTGCTTCATATTTTTTATTTCATTTTTGTAAAATCAGATTAAAATTTTAATAGGAATTAAGAAATATTCGTGGACTTGTCAAAATTGTTATTAATTATTATTAATAAGGGTTTCTTCTGAAACTTGCGCATGCTTCAGATAGGCTTGATATTTTCGACATTGGAGCAAGTTCAGGTTCCTCTTCCTCTGTTTCAGAGTTGGGAGTAGTTTTGTCCGTTTCTTGAATCTCTTTAATACACTCAATGATAATCAATTCTGCACTTTCTATTGGCAAATCGTTAGATTAGATAGATGCAAATTATTTGAATTTCACAAATGTGTCCTTAATGTTAGGAAACAGTTGTGCTAGCGGAACATTATTTATTTTTCCACTACTAACCTATAACATCGCCATTATTGACCGATTATTAACGTTAGAAATCGTTTTTCTCTACCTTATAAGTTATTATTGACCATGGTCAATAATAAGGCATTGAAATCCATTATTGACCGATCTTTAAGAATCTATTTGAACACAGGTAACTTGATTTTTTGATTCTACAACATGAATTCATAAACATGAATAACCTGAATGGTACCGCCTCGGTGGCCGAAGTGGGTAAAGCATCGGAAACGGCGTGAGCCTGCTTTCGCGCTGCTCGAGTCGAGCGGGTTCGAATCCCGCTACAGTACGCTCAAATAAAAAAAGTACTGGGTTTGGTTGTTGTATGTGTGAGTGCAGGCACTTCTGACTAACGATTTATCGGAATCGAAACCGCAGGGTCATGCTCCTATAGCAGCGGGTCTTTAACCCGAGACTTGCCTCGGTTGCGGGCTGTGTGGACGTGCTGTTGTAGGAGTGGGATTCTGTGGGGGGATCAGGATGGTGGTTGGTTGGAAAGCGACTGCGCGTGGTTCGGATCCCATGATAAACAGTAGGTCCCGTCTGGCTGACATTACCCAGACGCAAAATTAACGTGGGCGGGCTAGTAATGAATAACTAGGGGATACAATAAGTCTGTAAAAGGCTGCGGTGTCAGGACGTAAGTGCCGACCTAGTTATTTAAGAGTACCTAATCAATCAAAAAAAAAAAAACTGAAAGGTGATTTCTTGTGATTAGGCAACCAGATAATTATCAATACATATTAGATTATTAGAGATGCCTGATATTGTAAAATATCGATACAATCAACATTTTTTCTGCTTCCATCCTTAATTCTGGAGGTGTACACATAATAATATCACTAACATTTTCTTCGCTCATTTTTTAAAAAAACGGAAAACTCGTGAATTCTAATGACATAAAGGAACAAAAATTGACATTAACAAAGCCACCTGACAAAACAACAAAATATTTTGCCAATTTCAAAGCGCAGGTAACTTGATTAAAAAATATACTTATACCTACCTATAATTTTTTATAATTATTAATACTATAAAGATAAATGTCTTATAAAAGTTTGTAGTAGTGAAAAAAATAATATCTTAACCACGGTTTAGACAGCTTATAGCCCTCGCGTCTTGCCGCTCGGGCAATAATGATGGCTGTCCAAACCTTGGTTAATAATATACTATTCCTTCGAAGTCTTTAATATTATCTGTATTACACATATATCCGGCTTTCATAAAGCATTTTTTTATTGTCACTGGGATCAAATTGCGCCAGGCCACCGAAACGAAACCCATATCAAAGCGTTCGTTATGGTAAAGTTATTTTCGATTTCTTGAAGAGGACAACAAGTGTCCATACATGTCTCTTAATAAGGTAGCTTCTCTACAGCATTTTAAAATTCTGAATAATGCATGGCCAAAGGTTTGCAATGTGAAGTAGAATTGAGGTGGAGAAAAAATTAGTTTGACATTATCCTCTATAACTTTGGGATGAGACGTTGTATTATCCAGAAACAATACCACTCTTCTATTCTGCTTCTTCACCTTGGTATTAAATCTGTAAAGCCATGTTATCATGATGTCTGCTATCATCCACGATTTATTTGTTTGAGACCCATTGGAGAGGTAACTTATCGATATGGGCGCCCTTAAAACATCGAGGGTTTTTGCTTTTGCCTATTATAAGTGGTTCTTCCTTCTCACCTTGTATATTTGCACCGTACGGAAGTGTAAATCGATGTTTTGCTGTTTTCTTTTCAGTACACTTTTCATCTTTCATTGTATATGTTTTTGTTGGCTATGCACGATGGTGGAGACCTGTCTCATCTGCATTAAATACGTCCCATGGGGCATAATCCTTTAAAATGGTCAATGGCCTTTCCTTTCAAGCAGTTACGTCTTCGAAATTGATATCGGCTAATTCGCCACATATTTACTTGAAGGTAATATTGTGGACGATGGAATTTTTCAAACAATCCATTTAATGCCTTGAAGTTAGCTAGTTCTAGACATTGAAAAGATTCGAGGGCTTTTGCTTAAATTATGGGCCCGGATATTAGTAAGTGCTTGTTTCGCGCCTTACAAAACCAGTTCAAAACAACTTGATCCACCGCCAGTTCTACAGATTTCGGAAATTATCTTTTTTGTTCACCAATACATAATAAAATGTGTCAAAATTTTATATAAGTTCTATTCGTGACAATAAATATGGAATATACGAAACTAGTTAGTCTGTTGTTCAAAGACTATAATATTTTACATTAGTTATGCTTACGCTTCAGCTTTTTTAGAACAACATTAAGTAAGAAATTAAAAAACAAACAACTGTGTGATGGTTGTCTTAATTCTTTAAGAAGTATGTTAAAGGAAATAGACTTCGGATGGACAAAAGATGAACCGAGGCGAGGGCTCATGAAACTTTTCTATTTAGCTTTCGAACGGCCGGTATTCTTGAAAGAATATATTATTAAAGAAAAAGATGCATCCTTGTACCGATTCGTTTTCTTGGATGAAATATGGATTTTTCAGTATGGCACCATTGGTCGATCTTAGCAAGATGAAAATGGAATATAAGTGTTAGGTTTACTGAAGTTAACGATAAAAGGTACTATGATGACTATGAATACGTGGAAAGAATCCTTGCCTACTGCTTCTTCTGATGTTTGGAAAAATATAATTCGGCACACAGAAACCGAGATATTAAAATTGTATGAAAGAAAACATGTATTAGACAGGCTAAATATTCAGCCTATTATTATTGAAGTAAATGGAATGAGTAATTCAAGTGATTTGGAGGATGATTGATGATCTATCTTTATATTATTATTCTAATTATTCTTAATATTGAAACCCAAGAACTATAAAAATTAGAGTATTCTTAAATAAGAACTACCTACGAGTAATTGTAAGTATAACCAATAAAGCATGTACAAAACAAGTAACAATAAAAGTACATGAATATTTCAATCCAATTTAGGTATAGATTGTCATCCTGTAAGATTTTTAAAACAAAATAAATACATTTTTGTTTATTTTTGTAAATTTATTTTGTTTCTATGACAAAAAAAACAGTGTAATTCCCTCACTTGGTTACTTTGGTTACAAGCTGGTCATATTTTTCAAAATCTTCAACTAAAAAGGTTTGTCTTCCATCAGTAAAAATATGATTATAAAAAGCTTCTTTTAACATCTACTGGTGTAATCGGACAATACTGCAAATTAGGTAGTACAGTATAAGGCCAAAATACAACTTCGTTGGATGGTTTACCTTCATGAATGCTTTTTACTGCAGTTACGTATTTAAATCCTTAATTTTTTTTCACAGTTACATTTAATTTTTCCTTTCTTGACCTCCTACTTTACCGAGAATGTTGTTACATTTAGCGGAAAAAGTTTCAACAATACTAATTGAGTCTCTAAAACTTAAATTTCTACTCCCTAACGAGAATATTATGTCCGATATAAAACTGAAATTATCCTTAATAGAAACAAAATCTTTAACTACACTTGCACTTTTTAACAACTCTTTACTTTGCACAACACACTGCGAATCGTCATCTAAATCCAAAATTAGTTTTCTAATAGCTCCGAAATGTCCTGTGTAGAATATTGCGGCCTTAATCCATGTTCCCCACCGGGCAATTACAGATTCTGGAGGTAAACTAACTTCTGGTAATCTCTCCTTATACATCTGCACTCTTGGAGGTGCTTTTAGAAACACTTTTTTTACATTTGAAACTAATTTATTTACTAAAGGATAGTCAGTCCTGATGATTTCTGCGACTCGGATTATTTGATGTAAAAGACAAGTCACATGTACCATATTGGGGTAAAAGATTCTTAACTTTTGGCCTACTTTTACCATATACGGCGCTGCATCAGACAAAAGCACTAAAAACTTCTCATCTGGGACTGGACTTTTATTTCATATTCTATTTTATATCTTTGCAACCGCTTGAGGTACCGGTGAGCACACGAACTAATATTAATAAATGCTAATTTTTGATTGTGAGTTTTCGCATGAAATTTAGTCTGGGACGTTCCTACGGGGGGGTCTCTTAGTATATTTATGTGTAATTTCTTTACACGGCATTTTAAAAATTTAACCCAAAAATTATGATTTCGACTGTTTTTTACACAGAAAAGAATACCTTTTGGGCCAATAGTGTAGGAAAAGAGATCGATTTATTTAAATCATTACATAAACTATTATCGAATTATGTTTAAACTAAAACATCAAAGTAGTCTTATGATGAATTATCCTTTAGACAATTTTGTTGAAATTTGGCAGTGTTATTTAGGGCCGTAAGGGGCTAATTTGGCCCTAACCAGATTTGAACTTTTAAGTCCAGTGGCGTCCCGGAAGACACCTTAACTGAGATTTTTGACAAAAGAAATGTGCGCCACTGATTTTTTTGCAACTTTTGTATTTTTCTCGCATTAAGCAGCTAGAGCGATAACTTTTTTATTTTTAGCATATTTTTCGTATCTCGCTTTGTTTTTTAGAAAGAACATAAAAATCACTTTATTGCAATCAATAAAGAAAATTTTGTGTTTTATTAATAATTAAAAACTGTTTCTATTGTTGTCCATGGACAAGGAATAAAGTGATTTTTATTTATGATTAAGCAATTAAAATTAAACAAAATTCATCTTTTGAATTTTTTCGCTCAGATTAACTGTTTTCGATAAAACAAATAACGTTATTTATTACTGCAGTATTTTGAAAGTAACAAAAAAGTTAAAGTGCCATGGACGGAAAAACAATTATTTAAACAAATTTGACTCGGGCATAACTGACATAACGTTAAACAGTGCATATGTAATTATTTGATCGTAATTATTTGAAGTGTTTGTAAGAGTTTTAAGCTAGAAAATTCGTTACTGATCTTACAAAATGGTCCAGTTTACAAACTCAGAAATGGCCGATATGCATTCTGTCTATGGAATGACCCATGGCAATTTCAGAGCGGCTAGACGCATTTATCAAAAGAGATATCCTCATCGCATTGTACCAAATAGACAAACATTTATTAGAATACACGAAAGGATGTGCGAATCAGGCACCTTTTAAAGATGGGCTACTCACTCTTATAGGGAGACTTGCAAGAGTAAGAACAGTGGAGACGGAGGAAGCAGTTTTACATGAAGTTGAGCGTAGCCCTGATACAAGCACCCGAAAAATTAAACAACAATTAAACATTACTCACTTTACTGTGTGGCAGATTTTAAGGGAATATCAACTGTATCCTTACCACATAGAGCGTGTTCAAGCGTTATTAGCTGCCGATTTTGCCCAGCGGGTTGTTTATTGTACTTGGCTTTTGCAGCAATAAGTAGCATATCCGATATTTGTATCCCATATTACATTTATTATACATTATAACATTGCTCGATTTATCACTGAGTTTGATAAGCTTTTAGAGTAAGAAAATAAGTCTTGTTTACTGGTGGGGGATTTTAATCTAAATTTATTGAATGAAAATAAGAATATAAAAACATTATTGAAATGAATAACTTTAAAATAGAAAACAAAATATCAGTGAATCATACCACTAGAGTCAGTGCAGCTACACAAACTTCATCTGTATTAAATCACATTATAACAAATAAAAATCTAGTCTGCAAACTAAATTTAGTTGATCATTTTATTTCTGATCACAAAATCATCTATACATGTATAAATAAAACAACACACAAAAAACAGAAAGAAAAAAATAGAGAAAAATATATTAAACCAGGAGCAATAGATAAGACAGGTAAATGAAATATTGAGTTTTCAAAGATTGGCAGATATAATAAATCAAGAAAAAGAAGCTTGCACTAGATATTGCACCATAAAAATTAAGGATAGGAATTATTGGATTACACATATATATCTTAGCAAAATAAAGGAACGAGATAAGCTATACGTTAGATGGAAAGAGCAAAAAGTGAATATGCAGAAAATTAATTTAAGAAAGTTAGAAAAGAAGTGAACAATTTAAGAAAAAGACTACAAAAAGAATATGCAGAAAAACAGTTCCAAGAGGCAAAAGGAAACTCTAAGAATACATGAAAAAATACCAATCAGCAAGGTCAAACATCTGAGAGTTATAGAGAAATGGCAAACCTGCTTAATGACCATTCTACGAGGATTGGAGAAACTTTAGCAGCACGTATAAACACAAATATTTCACAAGCTTTTACCGAAGAGAACAACACAAACAATTATTCTGCAACCAACCAACATAGAAGAAGTGAGACAAATAATTGACAATCTAAAAAATGACTATGCGCCAGGGGGCGATAAGATTACAAAAAAAGACTTAAGGGCCATAATTGAAAACGTTGGACAAATTATTGTGAATATAATAAATGGAGTGTTACAAGAGGGACACTATCCAGATGAGTTAAAAGTGGGAAAAGTAATACCTGTACATAAAAAAGGAAGCCAAACTGATGTAAATAACTACAGAGCCATAACTCTACTTAGTGTATTTTCAAAAATTTTGGAAAAAGATATAAAAGCAAGACCAAGTGAGTTTATTGAAACCACCTTCAATTTTGACACAGGACAGTATGGATTCCAAAAGCAGAGCAATACTTTGGGAACCGCAGTTGATCTTCTGGAATACATAAACAGCGAAATGGATCAAAATAAATACGTTGTTGCGGTTTTTGTAGATCTTCAAAAGGCATTCGACACTGTCGATATACCGCTGCTGTTAGAAAAATTAAATAAAAGGGATTTCGTGGAACATGCCAATATCTTTTACAGTCGCACTGATCCAACCGAAAACAGTGCACAATTATAAATAAAACCTCAAGTGATGAAAAAGAAATGAAAGTAGGTATAGCCCAAGGCTCCGTACTGGGCCCACTGCAATATCTGCTATATGTACATAGTCTCAAGTATGCTGGTTTGACTGGTAAATATTTCATGTTCGCGGATGACACTGTACTGGTTTATACGTCGAATAACCAAAACTCTCGTGAGAGCGCTATAAATAGTGACCTGGAAACTTATTACAAATGGCTATGCTATAATAAACTCACTGTAAATAGCGAAAAGACAGTGTATATGATTTTAAAACAAAAAAACAAACAACAAATCGAGCCAAACATCAAACTAAATAACACAGTTCTAACAAAATTTACACAGTATAAGTATCTTGGATTAATCATTACAAATGACCTAACTTTCAATGCACACAAAGATCACGTAATTAAAAAGCTATCTCCCATTATTCGAAATATTAGAAGATGTGCTCATCAGTTGAACCAAAATTCACGATATCTTTTATACATTGCATTGTTGAGCCGCATTTAAGGTATTTAATGCCGTGTTGGGGGAACACAAGTGAATATATGTAAGTTGCAGAGGTGTCAAAATAAGGCTATAAAAAGTATTTTTTCTTTGGACTACTATACGCCAACTAGCTTTATTTATAAACATTATCCTTTCTTAACCATTAGACAACTCAAAGAACTGGAACAATCAAAACTAATATACTGTTTACAAAACAGATTACTAAAATCAAGTGTGGTGTTGGACAAAAATTTAGACTTACACAAATATAATGTGAGAACCAACATGAACCTTAGAAACAAATACTCTAGAACAAAAAAATGTCAGGACTCTCCAATTTTCCGAAGCATCAAGGTGAAATACCAAAAGACATTATTAGTAAAACAGATAAAAAGACTTACATTAATTTTAAAAATTATATTAAAACTAAAGACCTTCCAAATAATTAGCATAATTTTGTTTCTTATATAAGTACCTAGTGTATTTTATCTATATTTTTAGCGACTGTTACCTATACATTTTATAGTAAATATATATTTTTATTAGGCGTGTAGGCCTCGGTGCCAGTACCTGTACTGATTTGAGGTCATAAATAAATAAATAAATAAAAAAATAAAAAAAATTATGTTTACCGATGAAGCGTGTTTTTCCCTAAATTAAATTATCAATTTTTATAACAATCATATCTGGACTGAAGAAAATCCCCATGTGGTTACAGAAAATAATTATCAACAACAGTTTTTCGTGAATGTTTGGGTTGGTATTGTGGGTGATTATCTCATTGGACCTCATTTTTTGCCACCGAGATTAAATGATGGGAGATTAAATGGTCAAGAGTATCATGATTTTTTGAAATTTGTGTTACCTGAACTATTAGAAAATAGCTCATGCACCATGGGGCTCCACCTCACTTTAGCATAGTAGCACATCAATTTCTGGATGCAACTTATGGAGAAAAGTGGATCGGTCGCGCAGGTCCACAGTCATGGCCGCCCAGACCACCGAATTTAAATCCCTCAGATTTTCTTTGGGAGTAGCGTCATACTAGTTTGCGTCTTCTTGTTACTTAGTATATTTTTTAAATATTTCAGGACCCTTTAAAATACAATTTTTTATTATGTTGTCCCAGGCAATAAAGTGATTTTTATGTTTTTCTCAAAAACGCAACAAGATACAAAAGAAATGCTTAAAATAAAAAGGTTGTAGTGTTAGTTGCTTAATACGAAAAAAATACAAAAATTGCAAAAAAAATCAGTGACACACAGTCTTTTTGTCAAAAATCTTAGTTATGGTGCCTTCCAGGACGCCACTGAACTTAAAAATTTTAATCTAGTCCGAGCTAAACTAGCTCCTTACTACCCTAAATGACACTGCCAAATTTCAACAAAATCGGCTAAAGGATTTATTAAGGTATTCACGAAGAAACGATTTTTTTAAAAACTTTGACACCCTGTACCTTGATAACGAAGCATTACCGGATCTATGTCTATATAAACTTTTCGTCTTAAAACTACTCAAAGAATCGCTCCTTGAAGTTTGGCCGCGTACACCCTGCATGGTCAAGGTAAGAAACAAAATTCAAGAATACATTGCAGAGTGCATTGCAACATACTTATTTTCAAATAGTAATCACTAAAGGGCGGAATATATGCAAAGTGCGTATATACTACTTTTTTGTCAATTTTATAATAAAATGCATATTTTTCCCAAATTATTATTTTATGAGCATATTTTTATGTTTTCGGTGTTATCAAAAAATTAAAAATGCCCGGTCATGAAAACGCGTAGACTCATAGGTTAAATATCCAGTTAGACACTTGTTTCAGGGATTTTTATATTTATAATATTTACATTTTGATTATACACAAGGTGTTTATTGGGGGTTTCTGGGGTTTACAGGCGTATTGTTAGGAGTTATCTATTGTCATTTAATAATGCCTTAACAAGCGGTATTTATATCGGGTTATAACACGTACTTCTGTTTTACTTTGTCGAAAGATTTCAGTATTTTTAGTGTAAAACTAGTGATTTCAAACTTGTGTTCAAAATGTCTAAAGTGGCGAAAACGTCTTCGTGGATTAAAAACTTCCCAGGGTTAGAGTTTAGTGGAGAAATAGTCTTCTGTAAAGCTTGTGCAAAAAACACCGCTGCATGAATCAAAGTTACAAAAAGTGAAATCTGAGCCAGTTCAGCTGAGTGTAAAAAACGCATTTCGAAATGTTGAAGAAAAATCAAAATCTGAAAAGGAAATTTTTCAAGAAGACTTATTCAAGATTTTGGTCGCAGCAAACATACCCTTAGAAACATTGTAAAGTCCGCAGTTTAGAGGATATTTGCAAAAATATTATCAACAAACCATTCCTGACAAATCCACGCTTAGAAAGAAGAATGTCCATTTAGTATACGAAACCGTTTTAGAAGAAATTAGAGTTTCACTGGGTGACAAAAATGTTTACATTATTGTTGATGAAATCACAGATGATTGTGGCAGATATATCGCACATTTTAGGATTGGAGCACTTCAAGGAGATAAAGCAACAAACCCTTATTTAATGGCTTCTAAGCAGCTAGACAAAACTAATAATGTGACCGTAACCCGATTTATTCAGCAGCCCCGATCGAGCTTTTTCTTACCAAATCCAGTCCCAGATGAGAAGTTTTTAGTGCTTTTGTCTGATACAGCACCGTATATGGTAAAAGTAGGCCAAAGCTTAAGAATCTTTTACCCCAATATAGTACATGTGACTTGTCTTTTACATGGAATAAACCGAGTCGCAGAAACCGTCAGAACTGAATATCCTTTAGTAAATAAAGTAATTTCAAATGTAAAAAAGAGTTTCTAAAAGCACCTCTAAGAGTGCATATGTAAAAGGAGGGATTACCAGGAGTTAGTTTACCTCCAGAACCTGTAATTACCCTGTGGGGAACATGGATTAAGGCCGCAATATTCTACGCAGAACATTACAGATTTCGAAGCAATTAAAGAGCTAATTTTGGCTTTAAATGACGATTCGCAGTGCATTGCAAAGTAAAGAGTTGTTAAAAAGTATTACTATAAAATGTATAGGTAACAGTCGTCGCTAAAAATATAGATAAAATACACTAGGTACTTATACCGGGTGTTGCATCGTCGAGCGGGACATAGGAAATCCCATGTAATTTTAAATGGGGTCAATTATTGGCTTCCCTAATTATTTTAGAGAAAAATTCTATTTAGGTTTATTAAAGAGCACTAAAACCCACATTCAAAAGAATAACTTTAGATACTTTTGATGAGCCCGTTTACGGGTTATCGCCGATTTCTTTTTAACTATTTCTCCTTTTTATGGCCCCGTATTTGCGGGCACCAGTCAAGGTAAAAGATGACTATCAATTAAAGTTGTCATTTTGAAATGTGTGCTTTATTGTTATAAAGACTCGTACATCGAAAATATTAAAGGTGTATTTATGAGTACAAATTAATCTGAATAAAACTAAAATAAAGTATCCAATTACAAGGTTAATTATGACATTTTACATGTTTCAATATTTTACTAATTAATAGGTAGGTACTATTAAATTGTTAGAACTTTAGGATTTAAGAAGATGTTCAAATATTCCTCAAAATGACAACTTTATTTGACAGTCATCTTTTACCTTGACTGGTGCCCGCAAATACGGGGCCATAAAAAGGAGAAATAGTTAAAAAGAAATCGGCGATAACCCGTAAACGCGCTCATCAAAAATATCTAAAGTTATTCTTTTGAATGTGGGTTTTAGTGGTCTTTAATAAACCTAAATAGAATTTTTCTCTAAAATAATTAGGGAAGCCAATAATTGACCCCATTTAAAATTACATGGGATTTCCTTTGTCCCGCTCGACGATGCAACACCCGGCATAAGAAACAAAATTATGCTAATTATTTGGAAGGTCTTTAGTTTTAATATAATTTTTAAAATTAATGCAAGTCTTTTTATCTGTTTTACTAATAATGTCTTTTGGTATTTCACCTTGATGCTTCGGAAAATTGGAGTCCTGACATTTTTTTGTTCTAGAGTATTTGTTTCTAAGGTTCATGTTGGTTCTCACATTATATTTGTGTAAGTCTAAATTTTTGTCCAACACCACACTTGATTTTAGTAATCTGTTTTGTAAACAGTATATTAGTTTTGATTGTTCCAGTTCTTTGAGTTGTCTAATGGTTAAGAAAGGATAATGTTTATAAATAAAGCTAGTTGGCGTATAGTAGTCCAAAGAAAAAATACTTTTTATAGCCTTATTTTGACACCTCTGCAACTTACATACCGGGTGTTGCATCGTCGAGCGGG
This sequence comes from Polydrusus tereticollis, assembly GCA_963920685.1. Classification (NCBI taxonomy): domain Eukaryota; kingdom Metazoa; phylum Arthropoda; class Insecta; order Coleoptera; family Curculionidae; genus Polydrusus; species Polydrusus tereticollis. The sequence continues at coordinate 92,740,157 of OY987331.1, forward strand.
ACATAGGAAATCCCATGTAATTTTAAATGGGGCAATTATTGGCTTCCCTAATTATTTTAGAGAAAAATTCTGTTTAGGTTTATTAAAGAGCACTAAAACCCACATTCAAAAGAATAACTTTAGATATTTTTGATGAGCCCGTTTACGGGTTATCGCCGATTTCTTTTTAACTATTTCTCCTTTTTATGGCCCCGTATTTGCGGGCACCAGTCAAGGTAAAAGATGACTGTTAAATAAAGTTGTCATTTTGAAATGTGTGCTTTATTGTTATAAAAACTCGTACATCGAAAATATTAAAGGTGTATTTATGAGTACAAATTAATCTGAATAAAACTAAAATAAAGTATCCAATTACAAGGTTAATTATGACATTTTACATGTTTCAATATTTTACTAATTAATAGGTAGGTACTATTAAATTGTTAGAACTTTAGGATTTAAGAAGATGTTCAAATATTCCTCCATTGACTGCTAGACAATAACCGAGGCGATCATAAAATTCTCTTCTTACATTCGCTAGTTGGTAAACCAAAATTCTATTGCATTCGGCAGAAATAGCATTTTTTAACTCGTCTAGATTTGGGTATTTTTTATCTTTGTATATCCTGTTTTTTAAATGGCCACAGAGAAAGAAATCATTTGGCGATAAATCAGGAGACCTGGCTGGCCAATTTACTGTATGATTTAAGCCAATAACATTTCCATTAAAAGCACGGTTTAAATATTCCCGGACAGCCAGGGTACTATGTGCCGGGCAACCATCCATTTGGTACCAAACTTCCTGATTTTCCCTGGCGGCATCATGTAAAGTAGGTAAAATATGATCTTCAAGTAGTTCCAAAAAATATTCTGCATTTAAATTTCGTGTACGAAATAATGGCCCGATAAAATTTTCTCCGAAAATCCCAGCCCATACATTAACTTTTTGTGGATATTGCGTCCTTGCTGTGTTGGTTTTCTTTGCTCCAATATCGATAATTTTGAACATTGGGTTCATTGTTTAAGGTAAATGTGCATTCGTCAGTGAAACAAATGTTTTTTAAAAATTCCCTATCCATGTTTGCTCTTTTCATCATACCAAAACAAAACTCCTGTCGTCGTATTTCGTCCCTATCTCTTAGCTCTTGGTGCTTTTCGTATTTGTATGAATAATATTTATGTCGTTTCAAAGCTCGTAACGCTGTGGTGTGATCTAATCCTATGTCATCCTCAAGTTTCCTTGTGCTGATCTTCCCATTATTTTCTTCCACGCACAATAAAACTTGCAAGTCCCTATCATTTCTTGCATCTCTTCTTTGTTCCTGCCTTTCTTCACATCTGCAGTTATTTATTATAGTGCCTTTTGTCTCAAATTTCTTGATAGTCCTTTCGACTGTAGATTTTGCAGGTATCGGTCTATTCGGATACAGAGCAGCAAACATGTCTGACACATTTTGATAACTATTTCCTTGATAATACCATTTAATCATCAATATTTTTTCTTCAGAAGTGTAATTCATGGCTAATATTTTCGATGTACGAGTTTTTATAATAATAAAGCACACATTTCAAAATGACAACTTTATTTGACAGTCATCTTTTACCTTGACTGGTGCCCGCAAATACGGAACCATAAAAAGGAGAAATAGTTAAAAAGAAATCGGCGATAACCCGTAAACGGGCTCATCAAAATTATCTAAAGTTATTCTTTTGAATGTGGGTTTTAGTGCTCTTTAATAAACCTAAATAGAATTTTTCTCTAAAATAATTAGGGAAGCCAATAATTGACCCCATTTAAAATTACATGGGATTACCTATGTCCCGCTCGACGATGCAACACCCGGTATATTCACTTGTGTTCCCCCAACACGGCATTAAATACCTTAAATGCGGCTCAACAATGCAATTGTATAAAAGATATCGTGAATTTTGGTTCAACTGATGAGCACATCTTCTAATATTTCGAATAATGGGAGATAGCTTTTTAATTACGTGATCTATGTGTGCATTGAAAGTTAGGTCATTTGTAATGATTAATCCAAGATACTTATACTGTGTAAATTTTGTTAGAACTGTGTTATTTAGTTTGATGTTTGGCTCGATTTGTTGTTTGTTTTTTTGTTTTAAAATCATATACACTGTCTTTTCGCTATTTATAGTGGGTTTATTATAGCATAGCCATTTGTAATAAGTTTCCAGGTCACTATTTATAGCGCTCTCAAGAGAGTTTTGGTTATTCGACGTATAAACCAGTACAGTGTCATCCGCGAACATGAAATATTTACCAGTCAAACCAGCATACTTGTATTGTATTGTACAAGTGTAGTTGAAGATTTTAGAAGTTAAGGTTAATTAGGGTTTTATACCGGACATAATATCCTCGTTAAAGAGTAGAAACTTAAGTCTAAGAGACTCAATTAGTATTGTTGAAACTTTTCCGCTAAATGTAACAACATTCCTGGTAAAGTAGGAGGTCAAGTAAGGAACAAATTGGATTTACTGTAATAAAGAATGGTGGATTTAAATACTTAACTGCAGAAAAAAGCATTTATGAAGGTTAACCATCCAACGAAGTTGTATCTTGGCCTTATAATTTACTACCAAGTTGCAGTATTGTCCGATTACATCAGTAGATGTTGGAAGAAGCTTCTCTTTGTATAAACATATTTTTACTGATAGAAGACAAACCTTTTTAGTTGAAGATTTTGAAAAATATTTAGTAATAAATGCCTTTTATACAATTTCAGGTTCAAAAATTGTTTTCTTTTATTTCTCTTTGTATTTTTTTGCAATTTCTTCTAAATAAACATCTTTTTTAGAACCCAGTGTGTTTCTTTACCCTATTTTACTATAATAAATTAAGAAATATTGCATACCAGTATGCAAATTTGGTCAAAAAAATGCATAAAAAACTGCATATTTTAAAGGCATGTATATGCGCATATTTTGGCTGAATTTAAGTGCATATATATTCCTCCCTTTAGTAATCACTGCGATTTCATTCCTCTGTTAGAATTTTAGGATAATTATGAAGCTGACATAATTTAAGAACCCTGATCATTATAAAAAAATTACGGTACTTATACTCGTAGTACCTTATTTTTAACCACAATACATAACATACTAGCAACATTGTGCCAACTCAAAGTTTTACATTGTACTTATTTTAATCTATCCACTTCAATATTCAAATTCATCGCCTCTAAATGATTTCACTTTGTACCTAAAAACATCCCTATCACTCCAAAGGATCTGCATGTGAGTCAGCCCTTGACTTTAAAGGCCTTCAATCGTATCTGATCTTGAAGGCGCCCTGTTATATTTTATCTAATTTGGAGAGAACTCTGTAACTTTATATGTATACTGGTATTTCTTAAATAAAAGATGAAAACACTTTTGGATCCTTAGATTTGCTTAAAGTGATAACGTTACGAAAAGAAATAATTTTGTCAAAAAGTTTTTGCTTTCAAATTAGCTTTTAATAATAAGGTACGAGTATAAGTAGCATAGGAGTGTAAAAATCAATTATTTTATAGGAAAAGCTTTATTAAACCGTACTTATTATAATCTTATAATTAGACTTTGTAACAAGTAATGGCTCAATAAAATACTCGGTAACTTTAACTACACAAGCAACCTGGTTTTACTTTTCCGAAATATACGGATTGTAAATAGCTTAATTGAAAATTAAGATAATAAGCTTAAATTTTCCCTGTTAGATATACAGGGTGTTCCTAAATATCATGTACTTATGGAAGGGGGTAATTCTTTGGCATATTTCATGACTAGAAGTTAATATAAACATAGGTTCGCAAACGCTTCGTTACCGATCTACAGAGTATTGAAATTTTAAATTTTTTTTTAATTTTTTCTTTTTAGTTCCTGCAGTTTTTAAGATATTTAGCTCAAATTTGGAATATACTTACTTACTTACTCAATTTCTTTATTTTAAGTTATGCGGCAATTACAATTTTTACTAATTACTAACTAAAGACACAAAATGAAATAACGTCATAAAGCACAAAACTAGACCTATTTAATTCCTTACATATTATTAACTTATAATACTTAATAATATTCCGGGTGTCCCACTAAGAATTGCTGTCGGCCGTATCTCAGAAAGTGTTAGTCGTATGGCTTGCGGAAAAAGAATATATTAGGTAAAGTGGTTATGAGAAATTGTTAGAAATTATGTTCAAGCTTCTCAGACTGGCGCTAGAGGGCGCAACAGTAACGGTAAATATGAATCACGAAGTTTCCTCAAAAGTCGCCTAGTTAAGGTATCCCGAAAATAACATTTTTGTATATTTCAAAGATTTATTAATAAAATTCACCTATAGAACGTGTTTGTCACTTTTCAAATAAAGTGGTAGGGGAAGGTTGAACATTATTTGTAATGAATGCTGATAACTCCGGTCTGGCTTAGCATAATTTAGTAAGCTTAGTTTTCTGAAAAAGGGCTTTTCTCACTCTATATATCACCTTATGAACTGCAGCAATATGTGTTTTACACTAGGCGCTAGGGGGCGCTGTCTTACAACTTCACAAACATTGCGCGTTTTTTCCATAATTGTAAATATAGGTAATAGTATATTCAATTTTACCTGATTAAAACTCTAAGAAGTCAGCGAAAACCGCTGTTAATAAAAAGTTAATATCTATTTCAATCCGGAGATATTGTCACAACTGGGGGTTGTTTCCCTAACGGGGCGTGAATGAAAACCACTTGGGACTAAAAAACAATACAGGTCTTTATTAATACTTTGGTATAAACTTTACCAGGCAGCTCGGAGAAAGCCCAGCATGTCTCCGGGGGGTGCAGACCAGTTCGGCACTATCGATGGGGGCTCTCGGGAAGTACTTATGGTTCGATCAGGAGAGGGGCCTCGAGTCAATGTTGACACTTTGGGCACTCCTGTCGCAGGGTAGCTGACCAGGGAGACTTTTGGGGGATGCTTGTAAATCGAGCAGGAGAGGGGCCTCGAATCTATATAGACACTTTGGGCACTCCTGTCGCAGGGTGGTTGACCAGTCGTTGAGACGAAGGTACCGTGTCCATCCGATGTTTGGGTATTTATACACCGAAAGTGCTGAGTCTTGTTTAATTGAACTTGACATTGAATGGCACAGTGGTCCGCGACCTCAACGCACAGTGGTCGAGAAGTGTGAAAACTGTAATTAAAAATGTAGAGCCCGCCATTTTGTTGACATGCCCCCCCTCCGAGAAGCGTTGGCCCCCAACGCTTTGGAACATGCTAGGCCTTCTGTATGTTACAATATTTTCTTAAATTATGTCATATCTATTTCCATTTTTTCTTGTTTCGATTCCTCCCCTGTCCACCAGCTTGACTTTTTCCTGGGCCGGCCTTGTTCTTTCTGCTCCTATCTTGATTTATTGCGTTGCCGTGACAATCGGCTGAGTCGGTAGTAGTTCTGCAGGAAATTGGGTCCGGGGTTGCCAGTTGTCGCGGTGGCTGGTGGGCTTCGAGGTAGTGCATGAAACAAGAGGAAAAATTATGCAGTATCACATCTCTATCTTAATAATCTTAATTAGTGTATATCCATATGTCCATATTACAGCTTACTACTATATTATTAAAAAATGTAAAATTTAATATAAAAAGTTATGAATGGCCATACTGTAACAAACGGTATAAAAGTAAAAAACCAAAAATTCCCGAAATATTATTTACATTAGGCAATTATACCCTAAAAATATCAAATTTAAACGAAAAAAGACACAATCATCATACGCATTCTCAACTTTCTACACTTCAAAAAAAAATTCTTTCCTTGACGCCCGCTTGCATCAGTACCTCTAATACTTCGACTCTGCTGAAGATCACTTCCTCAGCTAACAGCATGGCTCCTTTACAATGGGATTGTCCTTACGCTGTTTTCAACTTCTACGCCTTGACTCTCATTGGTTCTGGGCGTAGGTAGATTTCCGCCTCTACGGGGCTGCTCCTAAAAACTCTTTAAAAAAAAACCCATATATCCAAATGTACCGTATGATTGGGAACATCTTCTACGCCTTGACTCACATTGGTTCTGCGGGTAGGTAAACTTTGCCTCAACAGGGCTGCTCCAAAAAATTCTTAAAGAAAAATCATATACCTATCCAAATGCACCATATAGTTGAGAATTGCTTCATCGTCTTTATCATTTAAACCCAACAACATATATAAACTTTTATCGTACTTAAAAAAAAAAAATAGCCAAACTGGGGAAACTATCCTGCTGGAACGACAGACTGCGGTGGCCAACCACAAAATCACCGAAAAGTCTGCCGTGCTGAGCGTCGCAAACCAGGACACCAAATTTGACGCTCTGAGCAGTTATGTTCCGAACAGGTATTGTTTTACCCTCTCTGCCACTGTTTTTCCATTCATACATATTTCATCCTTTACGCACAGCTAAAAATGTAAAATATAAGTTAATTGCAGTATGGCCAAACCTATAAATAAAAACTTTAAGAATATTTACAGTTCTAAAAAAGGCTTTAACCACTTAAAAAAAAACAAATCACAAAAATATCGACCATTACTCTCCAGTTAAATAATTTCCGTACCTATAAACTAAACCTTTTAATAAATATTATCAATTGTCGCCATAAAAAAAGCAAAACGTAATCAAAACATGCGACATCTAAGAAAAATTATTGAAAGCTTATCCAAAATATTTTTTTCTCTTTTTTTTTTTTAATCGTTTTCGATTTATTATCCAAGGAAATAGATACGACTAATATTTGTCAATGGAATTGCCGATCGGCAATTGCTAATAAGTATAATTTGGAATGCCTTCTAGCCCAAAATAACATACATATAGCTCTACTATCAGAGACTTGGTTTAAGCCAGGCCAGTACGTCTCTTTCTCTGGTTATAATACAGTTCGAAATGATCGTCAGGACGGCAAAGGAGGAGTAGCAATCCTAGTAAAGTCAAATATAAAATTTACTGAGATAATAGGACCAATATTTAATAGTATTTTATACGTAGGAATAAAAATAAAAATGGGGAATAATACTGAACTCTCGCTCGTTTCTGTATACATTAAACCTCAAACAAAAATCTCTGTACAAATGTGGTCATCTTTCTTTTCATATTTTAAAAAACCTTTACTTATTGGAGGTGACTTCAATGCACATCATATAACATGGGGATGTTCAGATAATGATACTTATGGTAATAATTTACTAGACGCGATAGATACAAATAATCTTATATTATTAAACGACGGTTCATACACTCGAGTTAACCCATCAGGAGGCAATAATTTAGCAATAGATATCACACTAACTTCCCCATGTTTTCATGCATTAACAGAATGGAATATTCTGAATGATACATATGGCTCCGACCATTTACCAATAAAAATAATATGTAATATTAAACCAAAATTTTCACCAATTAAATCACAGAAAAAATGGAACATAAAAAATGCAAATTGGGATTTATTTTACATTGAAAGCATTAAAAAATTTGCATCACAAAAAAATATGTTATATGATGATTTTAATAAAACATTGAATATTGTTATAGAAAATTCAGTTCCAAAAGCACAAGACATCAAAAAAAATGGCGGCAAATTTTGGTGGAATAAAAAATGTAACGACGTAGTCTTAAGTAGGAAACAAACATTTAGTATTTACAAACTTAACCCTAATCTCACAAATTTAATAAATTATAAAAAAGCAGACGCTATAGCAAAAAAAGTAATCAAAGAAGAAAAAAGGAAAAACTGGAGAAATTATTGTACGTCTCTTAATAGTAACACCCCAATCAAAGAAGTATGGCAAAAAGTAAACAATTTCAAACACCGAAAACAGGAAAACCATATTTTATCAAGTCTAGAGGATACCTGGATAGAAGAATATCACATGCAACTTACCCCATACTATGTAACAAATGAAGACCCACTATTAACAGAAGAAACAGACAGTAACGACATTTTTTTGACTAGTCCGTTTAGTATGGAGGAACTGAACAAGGCAATTAAATCAGGAAACAACACTGCCCCTGGAAAAGACAACATACACTATAGTATGTTGGCAAACCTGCCAATTTCGGCTAAAGCTTTATTGCTGGATATCTTTAATAGAATATTTAATGGAGATCATCCTATACCTGCAGACTGGAGAGAATACGTTATAGTTCCAATCTTAAAACCAGGAAAGCCACAAAATGTATCAACTTCTTACCGACCAATAGCTTTGGCGTCATGCATATTAAAAACGTATGAAAGAATACAAAAAAATAGAATTGAGTTTTGGCTGGAAACAAACCAAAAATATCCAAAAACTCAAAAAGGATTTCGAAGATATAATTCTACACAAGAAGCCATAGCTCATCTAGTAACAGATATTCAACTAGGATTTACGAACAATCAAAATACATCAGCATTGTTTTTGGACATCCAGGGGGCATATGACAATGTCAATTATGAGATTCTTATAAAAAAGATGACCCAAATAGGGATGCCTAGGAAACTAATCAAAAATATTTATTCTCTTTATTGCAATCGGTCATTATATATACGAACAAATGAAGGACTTACAGATTCGAGATTAGCACGAGTTGGCCTACCTCAGGGAGGTATCCTTAGCCCCATTTTATATATAATATACACCCATGACTTAGAATCCATGTTTAACAATGACTTCAGAATCCTGCAATTTGCAGATGACGTATGCATATATACCACGGACAAATTAATAGACACCTGTAACAATAAAATTGAAAGAAAATTTAGTCAAACCTTAGAATGGCTAAAAAATAATGGACTTAATTTATCAGTGGAAAAATCGTCTATCTGCACTTTTACCAGAAAGAGAATAAATATGCCCAATACAATATCACTCGCAGGGCTACAAATTCCATACAAAAATACTGTCAAATATCTAGGAATATTCCTTGACAAAAAACTATTGTGGAAAGACCATATCCAACACCTTATTAAACGAGCAGAAAATGGCATAAACATATTAAGAGTATTCAGCCATAAAAAGTGGGGGGCAGACCCAAACATTGCTTTAATGTTTTACAAAGCATATGTGAGATCAATCTTAGATTATGGGTGCCAATTTTATGGATCAGCTGCAGAAACGCATCTTAATAAAATCGAACAAGTTAAGAATAAATGCTTGAGACATTGCATCGGTTTTTTAAAAAGCACACCAATAGCTGTAATGGAAGCAGAGATAGCAGAACCACCCTTGGCCCTGAGAAGAGGTCATCTTAGCGATAAACTATTGCTAAAATGTATTTCCAAAAATAGCGAAATAGTAAATAAGATTCACACTCTTACAATATCGAATTATACCCACCCATATTGGAATTTGAAGAAATGTCCCTTGCTCGTGACAAGTTATTCGTGGATAACTCAATTTAAAGAAGACATCTATTCGTCAACTATAGCTCCATATTTTCAGCTTCACGATAATTTTATCAATGACATCCCGAACGTCATAATTAATCGATATGATGATTGCGATAAATCAATAATCAAAAATAAATTTTTAAAAGATATATCCACTATCTTTTCAAATTCAGAACACATTTTTACGGATGGATCAGTACTAGATAACAGAACAGGCGGAGCTTTTTACCATAAAAGTAAAAAAAAATCTAAACAGTTTAGATTACTAGATAATTCTTCTATTTTTTCTGCAGAACTATGGTCTATCTGGGAGTCTCTCTTGTATTGTATAGAGTTTGAGGACAATAATAATTTTGTTATATTTTCCGATAGTAGAAGTTCATTACAGGCAATAGAAAATTGTAGAAAAAAGGACCCTGCCAATTATATAGTTAAAAAAATAATAAATACTTTTAAAATGTTAAAAAATCTTAATAAAAATGTCACTTTTGTCTGGATTAAGGCTCATATCGGAATATTGGAAAATGAAATTGTCGATGGTTTAGCTAAAAACGCAACAAAAATCACAAGTTTTACTAAAAACTTCTATATACCTTATACAGATATTTTCGCACTATCAAAAAAAAAATGTATTGTAATTGGCAGGACCAGTTTAACCAATCAAACAAGGGTTATTTATATAGAATGATGTTTCCCCAAATCAATAAAAAACCTTGGTTTGTTGAAGAATCAAACCGTAGTTTTATTAGAACTATTTCACGCATTCGTAATGGACATGCACTGTACCCAAAATATAGGAAAAAAATAGGACTACAAGTGGGCGAGAATTGCGAATGCGGAGAATTAGGAACTTTAGAACACAGCATATTGGGGTGCCAAGCGCACGCATTAACTATTAATATATTATTCAATAAATTAAGGAATATTGTGAACTTTCCATTTAATTTGGAAAGTCTAATTATTACTGGCAATAATAATGTATATAGAATACTATATGAATCTATTGTGAAAAGAGATATAAAATTATGATAATAAAAAAAAAAAAAAAAAAAAAAAGGAAAAAAGGAACAAGAAAATAAAGGGCAAAAAAAAAAAAAAAAAAAGAAAAGTAATAAAAAAAAATAAACTAATGCTAGAATTTACAACTTAACTAGACAATAACTGTTAAAGATAAAGATATTTAGATATTTTATGTTATAGTAATAATAGTAATAGTATATTTTAGATTGTAAAAAGCCTAAATCCCAGTAAATTTTGGAAGTGACAAAAAGAAATTTGAAAATTGAATAAAGAGAGATGCTGGCCAGTTGGTTTGACCAGAGCCATAAAAAAAAAAAAAAAAAAAAGAAAATCCTTTAAATAAAATTATGACCTACTAATTAAATATTACCTTTAAATTGTTTACTAATAGTATATTATATAAGTATTACCTAAAATAAAAGTGATAAACAATCATCAGCATTTTTTCTTACTTGAATAAATCAAACACTCTGCTGCAATTTAAAACAATGATTAAAACCTGTTGTAAAGAAATAGAGAACTTAAATTTATAATGAAAAAACATTCTTCAAGGGCTTAAAATCAGATACGCGCTTAAAGTAAAGAAATTATGAATTAATATTTCCGTACCCTTCTAAATCATCTATGGCTCTCTGCGACCGGCGAATGGATGGCTTTCTGGCTTCAATGCCCATCGGTCCAATGCTGATCGCTGACTTGGCGGGGATAGATAGCTGACCCCTACTCAGTTCAGAGCCACTTCTATTTCGCCGTCCAACCATATCTGGTAGTGCCCATTTAGCACAACCCTGCTGGCTGCTTCTGAAAAATCCATTATTGCCCTTTCTTCTTGAGTGATGTTTCTGGCTGATGGTGATGATTGTTGACCTTCGTCCTCCTGGTCCTCCCTCCGCTGGTTCTAGCAGGTCCTGCCTCTATGACGGTAAATAGCTTCTACGTGTGATGTTCATTGTTCGTGATGTTTGGTCCTATGGGTTCGCTACTAGCTGACCGTGTGTCACAGACTGAAATGGCGGCTTCCGGGATGGGGTGGCTCCATCCTGTTCAAATTCGTCCTTGACTTTTCTTTTCTTCGTAACTAACTCGTGCTTGGACAATAACCAATGCATTTTAACCATGCATCCACCAAATTGTTAGCTTCTACTTCTGTTAGGGGTAACTGAACTGTCACGACTGCGGGTGGATGGGGGGAACTGGCCTCGTCATCGTGGATGCTTCTCTGTCGTTGTGTTAGCTTAATAGGGGGATTAAGCTGCTCGGGAATCGGTAGGCGCCTCCACCATGTCACAACTGAGGGTTGTTTCCCTAACGGGGCGTGAATGAAAACCACTTGGGACTAAAAAACAATACAGGTCTTTATTAATACTTTGGTATAAACTTTACCAGGCAGCTCGGAGAAAGCCCAGCATGTCTCCGGGGGGTGCAGACCAGTTCGGCACTATCGATGGGGGCTCTCGGGAAGTACTTATGGTTCGATCAGGAGAGGGGCCTCGAGTCAATGTTGACAATTTGGGCACTCCTGTCGCAGGGTAGTTGACCGGGGGGACTTTTGGGGGATGCTTGTAAATCGAGCAGGACAGGGGCCTTGAATATATATAGACACTTTGGGCACTCCTGTCGCAGGGTGGTTGACCAGTCGTTGAGACGAAGGTACCGTGTTCATCCAATGTTCGGGTATTTATACACCGAAAGTGCTGAGTCTTGTTTAATTGAACTTGGCATTGAATGGCACAGTGGTCCGCGACCTCAACGCACAGTGGTCTAGAAGTGTGAAAACTCTAATTGAAAATGTAGAGCCCGCCATTTTGTTGACAATATTAACAACAAAAATCATAATTACGGAACATTATGATTTTATTTTCAACTTGCCATTGTAAAGGTTTTTTTAAGAGTCAAATAGGCCTTGGAAAAACAAAATATGAATTGAAACTGTGCACGCGTGCCACCTTTCATTATTACGTCAAAATTTTTGTCGTGCCAACAGTGTTGTGTCGTATTTGATTTTCAAAATGCCTCTGTTTTTTGAAGAAGCGGTTGACATCCTTGCGGTGTATTTTGAATGTTTGGGAATTGCAACAATTGCTGAACGGGTTTATGCAGTACGATACCCTCAAAGGCGCCGATCCGACAGTGTAATGTTTAATCGTTTAGCTAGCGGTTTTCATACTACTGGAAGTATTCATTGCCATGTATATCGCAGACGCCGCCGAGGTCGAACCGAGACATTGTAAATGTTTTGGCATATGTGGAATTTAATCCACAAATTAGTATTAGACTAATTGTTAGAGACTTGGGCGTTACTCGCTCTACTGCGCATAGGATTTTATTAGAAGAAAGGTAAGTAATTATATCTATATGTTATAACTTTTAAATAGTTTAGAATAATGCCAATATTTCTCTTAATAGTTTTCAAGTCAATGTAATAAGTACTTTGTTTTTCTTTAGGCTACATCCCTACCATATTGTGCTCCACCAGGCTTTGACCCCGCAAGATTATGATAGAAGATTGGATCATTGCTATTGGTTGCTCAATATGATATTGGAAGAGAGAAATCTCCTCTCCAGAATTTTGTGGACTGAATGAATGAAGCTACTTTCCATAGTAATGGAGGAGTAAACCGCCATAATATAACTGATAATGAAAGTGGTAATTTCTATTTTAGATCACATGACTTAACATGCATAGATTTTTATCTATGGGGGAGATTGAAGGATCTTGTTATTCTTACCAGACCCACCACAAGGGAAAACATGATAGAAAGGAGAGTGGACAGCAGCCGGCGTATCCCTATGGCAGAGGTGGAAACTGCAGCATTATCAACCAGGGAGAGATTGGAGGCCTGTATACGGAACGATGGGCGACAATTTGAACATTTAAGGCGCCACTGACAATTATTGTCGTAACGATATATTTGCTTAAAACATACGTACCTTCATATTTTGTTTTCCCAAGGCCTATTTGACTCTTAAAAAAATCTTTACAATATGAACTTGAAGATAAAATCATAATGTTTCGTAATTATGATTATTGTAGTTCAAAGCTTCGGATTGAAAATAGATATTACATTGCGGTTTTCGCTGACTTCTTAGAATTTTAATCATCCTTGTAATCAAGTAAAATTGAATATACTATTATATTTACAATTATGGAAAAAGGCGCTATGTTTGTGAAGTTGTAAGACAGCGCCCCCTAGCGCCTAGTGTAAAACACATATTGCCGTAATTCATAAGATGATATATAGCGTCACAAAAGCCCTTTTTAACAAAACTAAGTTTACTAAATTATGTTAAGCCAGACCGGAGTTATCAGCATTTATTACAAATAATGTTCAACCTTCCCCCGCCACTTTATTTGAAAAGCGACGAAAACGTTCTATAGGTGAATTTTATTAATAAATCTTTGAAATATACAAAAATGTTATTTTCGGGATACCTTAACTAGGCGAATTTTGAGGAAACTTCGTGATTCGTATTTACCGTTACTGTTGCGCCCTCTAGCGCCAGTCTGAGAAACTTGAAAATAATTTCCAGCAATTTTTCATGACCACTTTACCTAATATATTTTTTTTCCGCAAGCCATACGACTAACACATTCTGAGATACGGCCGACAGCCATTCTTAGTGGGACACCCGGTACATGATATTTAGAAACACTCTGTATAAATTTTTCTGGCTAAATACACGCACTAATGAGATATCTATCCGTTGCATACACTCTATAGTTCTTAAGTACGTATATGCACAAAACTATTGCATATACATATAAAAGCTTATAACCGTCTGGTAATTCATTGTAACTAATAAAAGTTCATTGCCACTCATACATACTTTTAATCTCATAAAGCAGGATTATTCGTCTGCAAAAAAGCGCCATAAAAGAGGTCCAAAACGTTGCAAGGAGTGCCGTTGCAAATTTAATATAATGCAACGTGGCCCACGCGCTCTTCGAAATTACCTACTCAAAAAAACATCAAAAATTCATCAGGTCTAAAAACGGCCTGTGTCGCAGCAGAAACGCTGCTATATTCCTGGAAGAAATATTATTTGCGGAGAAAGGACGTGAGTTACTATAGTCCATTCATATTCAGCGGCATTCGAGATAAACAAATGCATATGGTTATTATCATGGAAATATCCAATAGAACCGAACTGAAATCAAAATAAATGCCCGTCATACCGAGATATCAAAAAGTCTCTATCCTTTTGAGGACCATTAGTTTAGAGAATATTTTAAAATGTTGTCGTCAATCTTTTAACATGTATTGACTAAGATATCTTAATAGGGTCCACATGCACATACACTATTGGACAAAAATAGAGCAACAAGGTGCTTTTATTTGTTTGAGTTTAAAAAATTAATTATATGATTGTGATCCCAGCTAATTTTAATGAAATATTATCCCCACAATATTAGTAATTTTTCGCAATATTTTGGTACACTTTAAACAAAATGAAGGTAGAGAAATATTTATAGTTATAAAAATCGACAAAATGAAGTGCTACAAAAGTAAAGCAACAAATTGTGTCAACAGTATTTTATTTTACATATTACGATAAAAAACCATTAAACACATTTAATAATTACAATAGCTAGAAGTATTATGTTAATAGTTAATAGAATATCCATTATTTTTTATTACTTGCCGACAACGTCGCGGCATTGAGGCAATCAATTTTTAAACAGTATTTTCGGGAAGGTTTGTCCAAACTTCATTGATTTTATTTACCACTGATTGTTTATTTGGAAATAATTGTGTACGAATTCCACGTTCAACTTCTTCCCATAGATTCTCAATGGGGTTAAGGTCTGGGTATTGTGCCGGCCACTGCAAAACCCGAACGTTATTTTCTTGAAACCACTCTTCAACAATTCGTAAAGAGTGTTTTGGATCATTATCCTGTTGGAAAATAAAACGCAACGGCATTTCCCACTCTGCATAAGGCAACATTACATTTTGCATTATATCTCTATAGACAAATCGATTAATGGTGGCATTAATGAAGTTTAAAGGACCCACCCCATTCCATGAGAGACAACCCCATAGAAAAACACTGCCTTTGCCATGTTTAACTGTGGGTGTAACGTATTTGGGATTAAACCTTGTGTTGATTTGCCGTCTTACACGCTTCATTCCATCAGAA
The DNA here is from genome assembly GCA_963920685.1 of Polydrusus tereticollis. Lineage (NCBI taxonomy): Eukaryota > Metazoa > Arthropoda > Insecta > Coleoptera > Curculionidae > Polydrusus > Polydrusus tereticollis. The sequence continues at coordinate 92,755,677 of OY987331.1, forward strand.
TTGAAATTTTTATAACGCGTTTCATCGCTAAACAAAACTTTTTTCCACTCGTCTACTGTCCAATTTAAATGTCGACGAGCAAATTCAAGCCTAGCTACTCTATTTCTTGCCGAAATAAGGGGCTTTTTAGCCGGGCGTCTACTAAATAACTTTGCGTCTATCAACCTTCTTTGAACTGTCCGTGGACTAAACATAATTTCGGGAATTTCAGCAAAAGTCTAGGTGCAGACATCCAAGGATCGTTTTGAGAAATCATTTTAATGCGCCTGTCTGTCCAAATTGTTGTTTTTTTCGGCCTTCCCGATTTCGGTAGATTCTCTAAATGTCCCCTTTGTATGTAACTTGAAATTATTTTGGATACGCTGTATCATGGTAAAACAAACCGTCTTGAAATTGTGGCTTGTATTGTACCTTCCAAGTGTGCATTCACTACTCTCTGCTTTAATTTTTTCGAAATTGGAATACCTCTTGGCATGATTGATACAGTACAGAAATATTAATTAAACATAAAATAATCTCTGAAAAAATACTTAACCTTTACTTTTACTAAAACCTTTCTTTTTTAGGAAAATATTAAAATGTTGCTTTATTTTTGACGCATTACAATACTGTATTTGAAAGTTTACGTTAATATCAGTTCATTTGTTTTGATTGTTGGAAAAAGCTGTTGTCGCCGATAACAGAAGCCTACTTTGATATTTAAGACACGATTTATTCAAATACGATATCATGCATTTAATATTATAAAATCGAGATTTCTTTCATTTTTCGAAAGTATATGTTCTGGCCATCCAGAATTGTGAAGATTAATTGTTGATTAATTAATTAATTTTTAATAAATTATAATGGAAGGAGAGAGACGGATGAGAATATCAGGTGGCTCCTAAATGAGCACTGGCTGTTGTCTACAGGGGCCTTATTCTCCAGTCAGGAGAACGATCATTTCATGCGAACTGTCAGCGTTGTTCTCCACAAACTGGCTTATGACGTATTCTTGGTTTTAAGCGATTGATCACTTCGCATGAAAACCAAGAGAACTCGCTTCTCTTGCTCGCAACCAGTAGAAGAGGGTTCATATCGTGAGAATCATGCGTAATACACTGTTTAAAAGAGGAAATCCAAAGCAACTGTTAAGTTAACCTCAAACTTGTTTCATTTTACGTTTGGCAGTCGATTTTTGTGTTATATTTAGTTTTATTTTTTAAATGTTTTATTATGGATTTAGAGGAAGTTTTGGTAATTAACCAAGTACTCAATGATTTGGTTGAGGCAGAGGAAAATATGGTTCGGCCACAAAGACAATTTTTTGACAAACAAGATGCTTTTATGTTATCAGATAAATCATTTATCAAAACGTTTCGCCTTAGTAAGGACTTGACCAGGCAATTAATAATCATATTAACCCCATATATGACTCCTGCAACAAGAGCTTCTGCGCTTAGTATAGACACAAAGGTAAAACGAAAACATCACTACCTTCCTTTATAACTATATCTTATACTTAAGTGTATTCCTACTATGGACAGAAAATATTTTTTTATATAAAGGAAACATAAAATTATTTTTAATGAATAGTGTTCTGTCAGGTGCTCTGGTTTTGTAACTACAATTTTGATTCAATATAATTTAAAACAATGACAAAGGTAGGTACCTAGGTACCTATTTATGGTTTTATTTGGAATCAATGAGCAACTAATGAAAATCGGGATGAAAATAAACTTAATTATAAGTTCAAATTCAAATTCAAATTCAAATATATTACGAGAATTGATTACATAAAAAATTCTAAAACTATTGTTTTAAGAAATGCAATTGATTAACAATAAAATATAGAATACTAGGTAAGAGAGAGGAGCACCTAAATTTTGAAAAATTTGTACTGTGCTCCACCTACAAAGTTTTTATTGGACAGTTCTTAAATCTTGCAATTCATCTATGGCAACGGAGAAATAATCCAAGATGCATTGTTAGTTTATACTAGGCGTGGCTGAGACGGCTGAGACCTACAGAGAGTGGTATATTATATTTATAGGGTGTAGGTCGATGAGCGGGTTACAAACAAAAGATGAGAAGAAAATTCATGTAAACTTTTCTTGATTACAGGTAATATACTTTTTGGCCATCATTTTGAATTTGTTAGGTTTATCTATCATACGAACTTCAACAGGAAGCTTATTGAAATATTTGGGTCCATTAAAAGACAAAAATTTTTGTGCAAATGTTGTAGTGAAGAAGTTTTGTGACATTTCTTTATTACTTTTCTTTCTAGTATTATAAGCATGAGCTACCAGGTTTTGGACAGGGTTAAAGTGTAGGTAAACAAACACAACACCACACAAAACATATAGTAGCCTAAGATTCAACAATCCGGAGTCCCTGTACAGCGTTTCTGTTGCAAACCGTCTTTCCTTTTTAAGCATAACCTTAATTATAGAGTTTTGGCAAACTCTGAGTGGACTTATCGTACTGTCTGTTGAACCTCCCCATATAACCAAAGCATACCTCAGGATCGATTCCACAAGTGATGTATATACTGATGTTAGTAAGGTGTGGTGTGTTAGGATATCTCTTAATTGATAGAAGATGGGTAGTAGGGTTTTTAGTTTTTTTGTTAGCATTTCAACATGTTTATTCCATCTGAGATGTTGGTCCACAATCACTCCCAAATACCTCAAACACTCCACCGAGCCAATACTTTCCCTGCATGTACAATTTACACAGTTTTGAGACAAACAAAATGGAGAATGTATAATAATATTTTTATATTTATTTAAGTTAACACTTGTAATAGAGAATGAAATAAATTTAGTTTTCATGACGTTAAGAGAGAGAAGGTTGCTATCCAACCAACTACGAATTATACTTAATCCTCTGGAGGCATTATTTGAAACTTGTTCCCAGTGTTGTCCTGTAAAAACTATTGCTGTATCATCAGCATATGAAATAATTTTCGCATCAATATTCAATAAAAAAATGCTGTTTATATAAGCAAGGAATAAAATTGGTCCTAGAACCGTGCCCTGTGGTACTCCAATCGAGCTAACTAGTGGAGTGCTTAAAGTACCATTAACTTTTGTAATGTGAGTTCGTCCTGTAAGATAATTCCGGATCAATCCCAAACAGACACCCCTCACTCCCATTCTCTCCAGTCTTGTAAAAAGTATGTTATGATCGACAGTATCAAAAGCCTTGGCGAGGTCCAAAAATACCGCCAAGCATCTCCTACCCTTATTTAAATTGTCGTTTAGGTGATTCACCAAACTGAAAATAGCCATCTCAGTGCTCTTGCCTGTCCGAAAACCATATTGATTTTCACTCAAAATATTAAATCCTTCCAAAAATTTGACCAATCTCACCTTGAAACATTTTTCAAAGATTTTTCCCAATGAATTTATAAGCGATATTGGTCTGTAATTACCCACTAGATCCCTATCCCCACCCTTAAAAACTGGTGTTATTACCGACTCCTTAAAGGTGTCGGGCACAACACCCGTACTAAAAATTTGATTAATGACATGCTTAAGAGGTTTTAAAATTACATGATGAATATTTTTGATTAAGATTGAAGAAATTTCATCTGGTCCCGTGCTATTTTTATTTTTTAAACTATTAATAACCTCTATCAATTCAGCGTCATTCACTGGTGTGAGAAACATGGACTGCGGCATGAACGGATCATCAGCTTTTACTTTATTATGTGTATTGTCAATTTTAGCAGCCATTTCAGTTCCAATATGACAAAAATAGCTGTTAAAGTATTCAGCCATATCAAAGTTGTCCCTAATGTAGTCATCATCATCACCTTCTGTAACTTATTCCTTATTTTTTAGGTACTTGTAGCTTTACATTTTTATGGTCAAGGTGGCTACCAAGAAGAGGTTGGTAAAAATTTATTTATTGGTGTTACGCAAGCTAGTGTCAGTCGCTGCATTAATGAAGTTACCAATGCCCTAAATAATGGGGAAATTATGGAACAATTCATCAGATTTCCTCAAAATATCAATGAACTGCAGCAATTGAGAACCAGGTAATAGGTTGTTTTAATTATTATTAATATTCCCAAAATTAATTGTAATTATTTAGGTTCAGATGATACATATTTTTTTAAAAATTTAGAGAGTTTTTCAATATATTACAGAGTGTTCAAGTAAATGCAAAAAATTTCAAGCTAATTTTAAGCATAAAAGTTCGTATAAAGATATAATATAATTATATTTAAATTTTGTCCTATAATGTTTATTTTGTAAGGTACAGGGTTATTTTTTATTTTCATCATAAAGATTTCTTTTTAGCGATTTATTTATTTTATTTTTTCGTTCATTCATTTTATCTATTTTAGGTTTTATGCAAAATATCAGTTTCCGGTGTTGTAGGGTGTATAGACTGCACACATGTGGCCATAGTAGCACCAAAAGAAGATGAACATATATATGTGAACAGGAAAAAATATCACTCCATTAATGTACAGTTGGTAAGTAATCAATATTTTTCATGATATTACAAAGTATATAATATGCTGTTTATATATCAGTAAAATTTAATTTGGTAATTTGTAGAATCTTATGTGAATATTATTATCTTAAAAAACTATTACTATTAACCCAAATATATTGTAGGTATGCGATGAAAATTTAAAGATAATGAATGTAAATCCAAAATTTCCCGGTAGCAGTCATGATGCTTTCATATAGCGAAATTCGAACGTTTCTACAGTTATGGAGCAAATTTATAGAACTTATCCAGAGCCCTTCTTTCTTTTAGGAGATTCGGGTAAGTAACCAGAATATACAGGACATTTCTTTATGACGAGTATATTATATTTTAATGGGTGATTTCTCAGGTCATTTTATGAAGAAAAGGTAGTCACAACGAAAGTCTTTCCTTAATATTAAAAAGTACCGAATGTTTAAAAAAAAATTCAACAAACTTGAACACAAAATTATAGCAGTTGCGGACATAATATGTTTATATGAACTTTTCTTCATAAAATTACTCGAAGATCACAACCTTAAATATTGGCAAGTCATGAAGCAACATTGTGTATAGATGGTTATAAATTTGGTACTTATCCGATAAATAAATATTAAAAAGTGAATAAATTATTACAACAGAACAATGCCTACTACTCTTAGTAATACTAATAAGTTAGAATTTTGTTATCTGACTGTAAAGAAACGTCCATAATTAATTGTTTTTAGATGTGTAGCTCCAGGACAAATATGGATAAAAAAAATGTCTTATATATATATCAACACAATACTAGTATGTTGAATGGGATTATGGTTAGGTTTTTATGACCTGAAATGGTTTAATTTATTAAAAATCATTTTATTTTTAGGATACCCTTTAAGACCCTGGTTGCAAACGGTAATGACTGATCCTGAACCAGGTCCAGAAGAACAAATAAATAACCGTTTAAAAACTGTAAGAAGTATTATAGAGAGGTGTAACGGAGTTTTAAAAACAAGATTTAGATGTCTTCTACGCCACAGGGTATTGCATTATATGCCAGAAAAAGCAGCGAAAATAATAATTGCATGCACCATACTACACAATATCTGCATTGAAAATAATATTCCGGAGCCAGAGGATGATGAAGACATCGATTTGGATTTTGGTATATATATTATCAATCCCAATGATCCAGAAAATCAAAACGATGAGGCAGTGAGAAGAGTTAATGCAGATTTATTAGCTGGAAGGCAACTACAAAGACAAATTATTAGAAATCATTTTATGAATTAATTTTTTTATTATTATTACTTAGGTAATAATGGTTATTCTTTTTATATTTTTAAATAAATAATAAACTAATGGTTATGTATGTATAGCTGTTTTACTTCTTTAAAAGGAAAAAAAAAACAATAAAAAATGGATAATATATTATTATTTATTGGACGGACATTTATTTTATACAAAAAGTATAGGTATTACATAGCTTTTTTGAAATACTTTTATGTGGAAATCAGAAATAAAGATCTGAAAATTGGCTTCCATCAATCTATGGGCAATCAGTTTTAAAAATTATTTCAAAATTTTCTTTTCGAAACGACAGAATAGTTTTAAAAAATCCCAAAATTGATTTTTAAAAGAAAATTTTAAAATAACTTTTGAAACTTCACAAAATAATTGCTCAAAGATTGATTTGGGCCCATTTATAAATTTGTATTTCCTTCGAAAGAAAAAAGCATCTTTATGCGCGTGTTCAAATCAGAAAAACTGATTTAAACCATACATTTTATGATTTCAAATTCAACATGGAATAATTAGGTACATAAGGGATATTTAATATTCCTTTTATAATTATTAATAGTAGAGCTACACCCTTCTAACATATAACACATTTTGGTATAGGAACTTGCTATTGAAAGTACTTATCATATATAACATGAAAAACTTATAAATAAAAGATACTGTTTTCGTTTTTGACTTGGGCTTTCAAGGTAATCAACTTTAAACAACTAACTATAATTTTTCCCCTTTTTCAACTAACTATATGCCTACATTGAAAAATAAACTTTGTAGTAGGTATATACCTAGGTACTTTCTGTTTAAAGTAGGTAATATGCATAACATCAAATACTTAAACTATGAAATAAATAAAAGCAACTGTATTTTTTTAATTTGGGCCTTCAAGGTAACTAACTTAGAATAACTAACGTATAAGTATTCAAAAATATATAACTTTGTTTTATGTCTTCTAGAAGGAACTTATACTGAAGAAGCCTAAAAATACTAATTTTGTAGCCTTAAATAAGTGCGCTTGCTTGGCTACTTGCTAAGAACAAAAATATTTGCAACTAAGTAATAATGAAAAACTTATTTAAAATTTGGTTGAGGTGAATTTTGCTCATATATGAAAGTGAGAGTCTCTAAAATCTTTTTATTTATATTATTTTGATTTTCCAACAGCACTAAATGCTGTAAGTCATATTTTTTTTTTATGCTCTAAGTAATTCATTTTCGTGGCATAATAATTTTCTAAAATTTCATCCCTCCTACTAACACTTTTTAAGAATCCTTGAGAAATTTTCAAAGACTTTTCTAACCTGCGTGTTTTGTTTAATTTAAGGGGAGTTTTAACCATCTTGCTTGATGAAGGAGTCGGATGACTCAAGTTATATGTATGGTCTTCTAAATTCTTTTCCTCACTTTCATTTCCTGTTAACTCGACCACATGTACATCTACTTCGGTGTTAATAGTTTGAAATGTAAACTGGAATAATAATTTTAAATCATCAAGTTTTGGTAAATACATAAAAGTAGGACTTTAACCGGCAACAAATATACTCATGGACAAACAAATGCACCACTGTAAAAAGTTCCAAAGCTAAAATAAACTTACCTTGCACTTTGTTTTTTAAATAAATAAATGGCTGCACCATGGTCACAGCATATTTTCGGTTACCATGGTCCAGTAGGGGTCTACCCAAATACATAAACTTTAGGACTCCTGCTTTCAGACACAGATACTGTATGCTCTCAGACATAGAAATAGCATGCAGTATATAGACGCGATACAGTATGCGTCGTGTGAACACCTCCATTTAAACGTTTGTTAGAGTTGTATCTGAGATACCTGTATCTCGCATACAGTACCTGAAAGGGGTCTAAGCGTATGGCAAATTTTATAGTTGGCATTTATTTTGTGTCTAGATTAGGTATATGGAAAAAATGCATTAATAATTAATACTTACATTTTCTTGGTGGCTGCTAGGCATTGAAGATTTACTTTCGTCATCTGTAAATCCAAAATCTATGGTCGACTCTGGTACAGACATCCCATTAATTTCGGTGTCCGATAATAAATCTAGAACTTGACTGTCCTCAGATTTTAGTATATCTGGAGCTGGTGGCCCACCTCCCGTTTGGTTAGCGTAAAAATTTAATTGAGTGCGTCTTGATTTTGCATTCTTTTTAAAATCTTGCCATGTCTGCAAGTAATAAAGGATAATTAATTGTTCTTTATAAAATGAAGATTTAAACTTACCTTGCGCCATTGATGCCAATCTTTCGTAGAGCCACTGGGTATAGCGTTTAGGGTTTCTGTTATTTCCATCCACAATTGTTTGGCCTTTTTAAGGTAAAATCCGTGGTGAATCTACCACTTCTTAAGTTTGGATGTTTTGCCATAAATTCTACTAATAAGTCCTTTTGGACCTTTGTTACGGGCCTGGCTCGTTTTTTTTTCAATATTTGGTCCATTTTGTAAAATGTTTAAGTAATTTTAACCAAGTTTTAACTTAAAACTTAAAAAATAATAAAAAAACGTCAAAAATCAGACACACACAAAGGGAAGGGGTGATTATTATTTACGACCTTGGAATCTAGAGGAAAATAACTCATAATTAACTACCAAATAGTTATAATAAACCAGTTAAATGCGGCAACGCTGCTGCAAAATTTGATGGATGTTCATATTTTGAAGAATACGGAATTATGCAACCGAGAGAAATGGATCGGTGATGGGATTGGTCACATCACTCGTAGGACCATTCACTTCGCTTAACTTGGAGTATAAGGCCCCAGGGCTGCAGCCGACTCGTGTCTAGCTCAGATTGCCGGCGAGTGGTGTGGGTAAACTAAACGGGGTGCGCGCGCCACTTGTTTCGGAGCACTTAAGTCGAGACGACAACACCTTTTTTTGTTTTTAATAACAACAGTTTTATATATAACAAAAATGCTACTAACATCGTAATGGTTATAAGAAGAAAAATGATTCGTATTATTACTATTTAGGCTTCAAATTCGGATATAAAGAAAGATTCCTTTGTAGTTCAATTGAAAAATACGAGTTTCAACTGTTTCGATTTAATGTATGCAAAATTATATTGATACTTATTTGTACATTATTAATTATTGTGGCAAATAAAATCTGTACAAAAATATTTTCAATTTTTCATTTTTTTCCTATGACGATCACAATTAAAATCTAAATTAAGAAAGAACTCTGTAATTTTATGTACAAATATACCATTCGGAAGGTACTTTAAGTTAAAGTGTATAACAAAATATCAGTTAGATAAAATTATTTTGTCTCCTAAAAAAAGAAAATACGGTGTGCAGCAGAAATATTTAATATGTTTAGTTTTTATCTCAAAAGACCATAATATTGTTAAAACAAACTAACTAATCTAACATACTATTCGCGGTTATGTCTAACAAAGTATACAGAAAATACAATTTGCGTACTGTATGATTGCGATGTACTTTTTATGCAGCGTAATTCAGAATAAAGGATTAAATCCTATTTTTTGTCCAAAATAAGCGAAATATACGGCTTTTTTTGATAGTTCTATTTTTATTTTTTAAATAGATCTGTTCAATTAATACTTAAAGTAAAAATATATGTATCCTTGTGAAGTATAAACAATAAATAAGCGACTGAGAAAATATAAATACGCGAGAAAGTACGTAAATATTTTATTTTTAGGTTTTACTGAAAAATATAAGTTCTTTCAAAAGTCGGCCACTTATTGTTTAGTAGTCGAGCATACCTATACCAGAAGTCGGCCGTCATATATAAATGGTTATTTAGCACAGGCCCGTCAATCAAAACGGGAAAACATATTATAAAAGAACCCAAAAATTATGTTTCTAAAAATATAAAAAAAAAACACTACTAAGAATACATAAAATATGCAAAGACATTTTTTAAAAGTATTGGTAAAGTTAAAAAAGTATTTGCAAAAATCGCTGTTATAATCTAGACACACAATCTAGAAACCTGGGATACCAGCCACATCCCACATTCTTATCAGATCACCTTCTGCTTCTGCATCACTATCTAGTTCATCTTCACATTTAGCACAATATTTGTTTCAAAGCATTTTTCTAAAATCTCGCATCTTTCGTTGGGTCTTTCTTTTTTTTTATTAGTTTTATTAACCATTTCGCTTTTCTTTTTTCGTTCTAATTTATCCCTTTTCCTTTTCCTAGCTTCTCCTTTCTCATTTTGTACTCTATCCTTCTCCATGTAATATGTTCTCCAAACATTGGACGAAATGACACTTGTGAAAGGGTCCAATTTTCAGACGTTTGGTTTTTGGAATTGACTTAGGGTATTTAAGATACTTTTTAAAAGCATCGGTTGGGGAGGTGGACGTCGGCATCGGCTCTATTTCATGTAAGATTATTGATGACTACTTATGTGCTTATGTATGGATTCATCGAGGCTTATTGCTTGCGACACGACCTGCAAGCCGGTCCTGCAAAGTTGCTTGTAGTATACCATAATTTCGGCAAGTTTCTCGAATTTTAGCTTCATTTCTCATAGAATCTAAGGCTTTTTCTACATGGCCTGACTTTATCATTCATTTTAGACCCGGCCGACTACTGATACGTACGTTTTTGATACATCATAGTACATGATGGCAAAGGAAGAATCTGTTTATATGTATTTGTAAGCCTGATATAGACAAAATAATTTTTTTTTATTTTGCCAGTAGTCGGCCACGGTGGCCGACCACTAGCAACTTTATAATAATTTAATGCCAGAATCCGGTTATATTATTTTTGTACCTAAAAATAAAAATAAATATATTTGGGATTTGTTACTAGTTATTTAAACATATTATATTCAACCAAAAAATATTACTGTGGTAAACATATTTAGTATAGGATTAGTTTAACTTGCCTTTGAAATTGCCCTGTTTGATCTTCACTGGCTTTTGTAAACTGTTGGAGACACAATGACAAACACCTAATTTTTCTCACCAATTTAAAGAACTAAGGTTCGACGTATAGTACAGAAATATTGATATATGTGTTCTTAAAAATTAAAAAAAGATAGAAAATGTAAGAAATAGAGCTAGACTCTTGCCAAATTCAAATTATAAGTGATTAAAGTCATTTTTGGCCGACTACTAGATGTGGTCAGATTACTAGCACATCCACTATATTTGAGTATATCTTTCAAGTTGTTACAATATTTAATAATAAAAATTTCTTCTAAAATGAAAAATTGAGGTACTTTATTCTAGCGTAATTTCCAATTTTTGACTCTCGCTCGTATACCATAAGACTTTTACCAGATTTGATGGGTGTTGTTTTGATTTGAGAAGTGTTACTTGTAATTTTTCTTCCTTGGTCTCGACCGGTTTAAAAAATGTTTGTTGTTATAAATGCTTCTTGGTTCTTTGCACTTGTTGATATGATTTTGATGTTCGTTTTTCTGCTATATTTTGGTTCGTGGTTTATGGTGGTTGCCAATTTCGTGGGAATTTGTATCTGGTGTTTTGCTGGTGCTCGTATGAGTGTAACAAGATTGTTTTTTCATGCGTCTGCCCTTCTATTATAGTCTACTTTTAGTTTTTCTATGTGTTCTATTATTGTCAGTATTTGTGGAGTTCGCGTTAGTGAGTATTTTTAGTTCATTCTTGAAGCGAGTCTTGTTTATTGTACACCATGTTTGTGTTTCGAATATCAGTACTAGCCTCATGATTGTTTTTTCTGAAATAAAATAAATTTACTAACTTCATAGATAAAAGATTTTTCTATATGCCGCGCACTTTCTGCCTATAGAAGTACTATTAACATGGCTAAATGTTCCCCTGAGAAGGATTAAATATTAGTAGATTTTAACTGATTTTCCAAGTCCACCTGTCAACAGTTCTAGAATGTAGAACTAAGTTCTTAACAAACCACTCCCTCGTAAATTGATTGATGTCAAGCAGAACAGATTCTGCTGAACGTATTTTAATTTCTATGATTTTCAATTAAACGTCTAGATATATATCGCGAACATAATATTAATTTAATTATAGATATTATTATTCATTATTAGAAATATTATGAAGGTAAACAAAAGCTTCAATAAAGGTAAATTAGAATTAAAATAAAATTAATGCACTAAAACGTTCGATGGTTCGATAGTATGTATAATCAGTTACGTCATTTATTAATACACTAAATCTGTTACGCAAGAGCCACCAGAAATTTTACAACATTGGATTAAAATGAGCGAACAGTTTTCAAACATTAATAATTTTATTTGGGCGTTTATTTGATACAGCTCAAATAATTGCAAGAGTTAACAATCATAAAAGGTTTTATTTGTAAGGCTTCGCAATTGTATTGTATTTTATTTAGACGAAAAAAAATCCGGCTATATTGCACACAAAATAGGGGCTATTTTGCTTATCACAATTTTTACCGATATTATTTAGAGAAAAAGAAAATATGCAGTGAGAACAAAAAGGTTTGAACAAATTTATTTAAAACTCATTTTTTTTTCGAAAACCATCAGTTTTTTATTTTTGTTGTGCATATTGACAGTTTATTTCATGTATTCAGGTTGTCCCAAAACAAGTTATCACGGTTTTCTTTATTTTTTTTTAATAGATACCCCTATTTTATAATATTTTTTTGAATTCTGCATAAAATTCCAAACATAATTCATGAAATATGTCATATATTTAAATTCAGCCGTTTGCGAGAAAATCGATATTCGGATTTTAACAGATGATTTTTTTATTATTACTTAAATCATAAACACTGTCGTAAATAAAGCCTTTGGTTGTTAGGTTGTCACATTGACAGTGACGGTTGTCCCCTGATTTGACCAGTTTTTCCTGAAGTCAAAGTGTCTGGCAAAAGTTATTTTAACAATCTTGTAATTTTAAAAAATGGTACGTTTCTTAAGTGAAAGAGATCTAATAGAAATATTAATGCTGATTGGTTATGGAGAAAGAATGCGCACATAAATGGAAGTTTGCGAACTCTTCAATTGATCTCGATCTACTGTCAGTAAAATAGAAAAAAAATATAGAGATTTAGGTCACCTTAGGGAGAGCGCCCACCAAGGATGTGCACTTCAAGTGAAAAGGTATGAGGTGCGCATGAGGTTGGTATGAAGTGCGGCGTACCATGTTTTTATATGCAACGACGCACACAGAAGCCGTACGCAAGAAGTAAGTCGCCTTACTCAGGGTTGAGATGATTAAAATCACGATTAAAATCATGATTTTATGATTAATTTAAAAAAGAGTTTTAAAATTTTAACACTTAAAATGTATTTGTTCATACAAAAAATAAAACCCAGACGCATTTTTATGTGGTGTTATTTATTATTTTATTATAATAATCAAAGAGAACAGCTGGATAAAACAAAAATGAATCTTTAAAAAAATTAAAAAATTAAAACTAAAGAAACCTTTTTAATACAAAAAAATACTTTATTTAAACAAAAAAAAATATAAAAAAACCTAAGTGTTATAATGCCTAAATAGAAATACTAGTTTAGCTGCTTTGTCACTGTCAAGTCTGTTTCTTATATCTGAATGTACGAATCCATAAGTAGAAAACATCCTTTCGATATTAGCAGACGATGCAGAGGCACACAAAACAGAAATTACTATAAGGAGCACTAGCCTAATTTCTGAAACATCTTCTTGACATCTCCACCACTGCTGTTACATTTTTGATTATTTCCCCTGAAAACAGAGTTTTGTGAAAACGGTTCGACTTACCTTCCAACTTAATTAGTAATGATAATAATCCTGTGTCTGCAAAATATTTGGAAACAGTGTGTAGAGCATCTCTCTTTTCTTCAGCTGGTAATAGATATTCTTCTTTGTTTATTGTAGGATCCAAAATATACGCCAAAAAGTGAAAGGGGGTTAGAGCTTGAACATATCTGTTCTTAAATAATTGATATTGATGCAAGCTTCTTTCTTCTTCAAATTCAAAACTGTCAGTAGCTTTTTCCATATGTGAACTGCTAAAAATGCACCTTTTTGTTACATTGCATCCAGTGCTATAGAAATTGGTTTTAGCAACTGTAGAAAATCTTCAGCCATCCTTTTAATACAGATCTTTGAAATTTTTTTAAAAATTACTGGATCAATTTGATCTTTATGCTCTTCACATATTAATAACAATTTTGGCCACTCATTTACATAGATCGCAAGACAATCTGAAAGTGTATTCCATCGAACATCCTGAGGTAAGACCAATTTCTTGCCCCCTTTTTCTTTATACCAAGCATTTGGCAAATGGGTATTTCTGAAATATTTCACAATATGTACTATATGTTCTTTTATCTGCGATGCTTCTAAATCTTTGGAGAGCAAACTAAGTAAGTGTGCCGAACAACCATATGCCATTATAGGGTAATTGGACGACTCGGTAATCTTTTTCTTCATACTGATCATGTTGCTCGCATTATCTGTAACAATACTGGTGACTTTACAGTTATATTCATTTTTGCACTTATTTATTGAGTTAATAGCCAATTCGGCAAGATAGTCAGCTGTATGGGGATGACCAGATGTATCTATGCTTTCTAAAAGAACACTGTTTCTATCCTCTGCAGTCAAAACGAAACAGATTATCGACTCATTATGTATATTGGACCATCCATCTAAGGACATGCAAACAGATTGTCCAGATAACTTGTTAAAACAATTAGATTTTTCTTCTTCAAATATTTCATTTAAGAGCGTTGATGATAACTAAAATCCAGATGGTGGAAGGAAACCAGGTCTTAGCATTTCTATGGCCTTTCGAACCTCTTTATTTTCTATAGCTCTAAAACTGCAATTTGTTGCGTAAACGGCTTTGACTATTTGTCTGTCCAATTATTTTTTCTTATCTTGTCCAGTTCGCCCAACAAAAGAATCCAAATGACCGCTACTTTCACTATTTTCACGTCCACCTATACTTCCCTTTTCACAGTTATCGCTTTTCTGTTTCTTTGCCAACTGGATAATTTTACTCTGGCTAGTTCCAGGCTGTGACTGACAATCACCATGCAGAGTTTCAAGACCACTGCTGATATCACTAGTTTCACTTTTGCAGGTTTCCCAATGACTTTTTAGTCTGTCCACTAGACCTTGCAATTCTTTACCCACACTTTTTACATACTGCTCTACAACCTAGTTTGCCCACCACTTTCTTTTTTATAAAATGCTGCCAAATACTAAATTCCTTTCTGCCCCGGCTTGTCATGAGTTCAAATGTTTTGATAGATTAACCCCCAAAGCAAAAATATTACTGATAACTAAAATAAGTGCGTATCGTTAATATAGCCGGGCGTTTTCTGCCAGTTATTGCAAGCTTCGACAAAGCGGCAAACTTGCAATACTGCGCGGACGAAATTTTCACGTTGATACAAGTTTCGACAAAGGCGCAAATTTGCAAAAACTATGCGAACGAAATTTGCATGTTAAAACTTCTCAAGTTTTGCTTCGTATCTGTACTATTCCTGCCTAAAAATATTTGTTTACTTAACAAAACTTGGTAGTTTTAAGCAATCAATTTAGTATTGTAGCGCTAACTGTGTTAGCCAAATACGGCCTTATAGTATAAGGTTTTAAATCAGATGGCTAGGAAATATTTTCCTAATTAGTATGTTTTATTTATCTACTCCATCTGACAAGTAAAGGATTTTTTAAAGATTTTTAGTTTTTAATGTACCTAATGGTATAGTCCTCTCTTATGATTGCTTAAAACTTCTAAGAGATGGCGCCACTTATCGTTCACTGCCTGAGCAGGACGATAAAACTGGTTATAAAGACTTGAGGCCTTTCTGTTGTTAGGCATGTCTGCGCTTACCCTATGCTGACGAGAACCAATAAGTTCGAAACCGGTCCATAGGTAGCAGCATCCTACCAACAGAAAGGTCTTCCTTTCTTGGTAGTTTTAAGCAATCAATTTAGTATTGTAGCGCTAACTGTGTTAGCCAAATACGGCCTTATAGTATAAGGTTTTAAATCAGATGGCTAGGAAATATTTTCCTAATTAGTATGTTTTATTTATCTACTCCATCTGACAAGTAAAGGATTTTTTAAAGATTTTTAGTTTTTAATGTACCTAATGGTATAGTCCTCTCTTATGATTGCTTAAAACTTCTAAGAGATGGCGCCACTTATCGTTCACTGCCTGAGCAGGACGATAAAACTGATTATAAAGACTTGAGGCCTTTCTGTTGTTAGGCATGTCTGCGCTTACCCTATGCTGACGAGAACCAATAAGTTCGAAACCGGTCCATAGGTAGCAGCATCCTACCAACAGAAAGGTCTTCCTTTCTTGGTAGTTTTAAGCAATAAATTTAGTATTGTAGCGCTAACTGTGTTAGCCAAATACGGCCTTATAGTATAAGGTTTTAAATCAGATGGCTAGGAAATATTTTCCTAATTAGTATGTTTTGTTTAAAATATAAGCAGTTAGAAATATTTAAAAATAATAATATTTGTAAAAGCTAGTAAATTTTTTTAAAAAATCAAAAAAATCATGATTACTATGCAGTGCCGCACGGCATGCGTGCTGAAAAATTGGACCTGTTCTATTTTCACTTGATGCGCGCCAAATTATAGCTTTTCAGGTTATATCTTGGCATTGACATTTCCAGGACGGTTTACCCCTGGACAATTATTTTAGTGTGTACAATTTTTATAAAAATGCGTGATGATCAACACTTTAATATTGAATTCGGGCAGCATGTAGAATGCTAAAACATCTTCATCATCGGACGATGACATTTTGACAATGACATTAACCTTTGCTCCTCTACGCACTGCGTGCAATTCGTACACTGCTTGGATATGCGTGTACCTCAAGCACACATGAAGTGCGTATCAGGTGTGCTTTACGCACACTTCACCTTGAGCAATTCACTGCTTTGGTGGGCACTCTTCCTTAGGGACAATTACACGAAAGGTCGACCTGCGGTATTAGAATATACACGATTAGATGTGTTGTTGTCAGTTCAAGTTCAAGAAGACCACCATAAGGCGAGTAGTACTGTTGGGTTTCGTTACACTATCCGTACACAAGAATCACTTACATTTTTGAATTGGTTTTTGTTTAATATTGTAATATTAATATTTTTAAATACAATTGTTTTGAAGCTGGTTAGCGTTAACGCTAAGTATTTACATTTTTGCGTTTGTTTTTGTTTAATATTAATATACACTTACCTGCGGAAAACACATATTAATCCATAAAAATTGTGTTTAAATGTAAAAAATGATTTGATTCGTAAAATTTACGCCTGGACATGTTTGTTTGCACAATGACAGTGTTGCCGGTTGTGACATAGAAAGGTGTGCTGTAATATTACATTCTTAAGGTTGTTTTTATTTTCTTATGTTGATATAATATTTATATTTTCGAATTTGATTGCCAATTTGTAATATCTGGGCTAAGTGATGACTACTTTTTAACCCGCGTCTGGACGTTGATTGGTCACGAGTTCGGATATGGATTTTTGGCATGACCAATCCCGTTACAGAAACTACAGAGGCGCGTAGGCGTTTTGAAAATATTAAATACTTAGGCGGTGTTCACGTTAGTATTATTTTTCCTTACTTTTGTACTCTCTTTGGAAGACTATTTTCTAAAAATACAGGCAAATTGTAGACAAAAAGGTGGATTGGAAGCTGGTTAGTGCTAATTTAGCCAATGTAAGGCTAATAATTAAAAGGTATTGTTAAAAGAATACTTTTTTCTTCAAATATAGGCAAATTGCAAAGAAAAAGGTGGATTGGAAGCAGGTTAGCGCTAATTCAGCCAATATATGGCTAGTATTCTTACTACATATTATTTTTCAGCATATTATACCGATCTTTTTAAACCAAAAAGTGACTTTTATAACAATAATTTTAAAAAAAGGTTAACCATTAAGCCTTATATTTGTAAAGAATAAATGACAAGTGGCAACTCTGTTGCAGATGTCAAATTTCAAGCGAAGGACAGGTTTGCCGTTACATGGCAGAGTTGCCAAGATCAGTTTTGTCTTTTAACTTTTAAGTAAGAAAAATGGAAATAAATAGTCTTGACGATGTCTACGAAATAACGAACAAGCCCGATTTAGTTTAGAGACATTTTTATGTTTACCAATTGTTAAATAATAATTTTAGTTGTTCTTGTTACTTCAGTTCATGTTACTTTTATATATTATTAAAAACCCTAGCTGTTGTTTTACTTTTTTTCTGTTATAAGGTCGAAAATCTGGCAACATCGCAAACATTTTTCTTGTCGACATCATAAAATGGCTACTTTTATTAATTAATTTCTTAAAAACTACTGTGTATCCCGCAAATTTTTTGGTTGAAAACGACTACTAAAAATGTGTGCTTTTAGAAAAAAAAAAACTAAACGTTTCAAATTCTTGTGCATGTATAGTGTAAGTCCAATTGGTTCATGAATTCACTGAAGATGATCCGGACAGAAGAGTCCAATTTTGCGAGATGACGATGAATATGTGCAATAATCATTCACAGTTCTGGAAACGAATTGTATTTTCGGATGAGGCAACGTTTTGCTTGAATGGAAGTGTAAACATACAAGACTGTCGGTATTGGACTACAGAAAGTCCACGCTGGATTATGGAATGTCACACCCAATATCCTTAGAAAGCTAATGTTGGGCCGGCGTTGTTGAAAATATAATTTTGGGACCCTTTTTTATTGACGGAACTTTGACAGGCTAGACATATTAAGAATTTTGTGCCTTGTCACATTATACACTAATCCAGATGATCCTGATGCGCCGAATAATTTTTGGTGGTATCAGCAAGACGGAGCTCCGGCCAATTACACTCGCCGTGTGCGTGAGTACCTTAATACAGTTTTTCCCGAACGATGGGTTGGCCGAGGAGGTCCAACTGAATGGCCGGCCATACCTTCAGATTTAATCCCTTTAGATTTTTTTTTTGGAGTTATAGAGTCTAAGGTACATATTAACCGAACAAATAATATTAGAGATTTATAGAATAGAATAAAAGGCGAAATAAGATTGATTTTACCAGGGTTGTTATGTTTAAAACATTTGTTTTAAACATGTTTAGAACACTTTCTAGTGTTTTAAACAGATTTGTTTAAAACAATGTTTTTTTTAAGTTGTTTTTTTTGTCAAGCTTTACTGAAAATCACATAAAATCTGTTAAAACAAAAAATATTAAATAAAAAACAAAAATAGCGATATTTGCGTCTAACGTTTAATAATAAAAGTACGTTTGTAGCACCCCTTAGTTCCGCCGCGCTCCGCACTACCGCTCTCGATGGCGCCACCCGTATTCGTCACCGAGTGCCGCGCCGTACTACCCTTAGCAGCTTCACCCCCACCTGTGACGTCAGCCGCCAGCGCCTTTATAAGCAGCCACCAGCCCTTAGGACGGCAGTTCTTCTCGAGCTCGCTCTCTCTCCTCTACCTTGGCATCCTGGTTGGGATCCTTGACGTGCAGAAGCTACGC
Organism: Polydrusus tereticollis; assembly: GCA_963920685.1. Lineage (NCBI taxonomy): Eukaryota > Metazoa > Arthropoda > Insecta > Coleoptera > Curculionidae > Polydrusus > Polydrusus tereticollis. Next base: position 92,774,872 of record OY987331.1, read on the forward strand.
TTGAAAGACAACGCGACGCTGCTACTCGAGCGCTCTAGGTGTGAGCCTTGATAGTGGTACTCTGACGGATTATAGACATTCGTGCGGAAATTCTCAACAGTGCTATTTACTTGTTATCATACCTTTGTACATATATTCTTGTTTTAATAAACTATTAAAACCAATCCGTGTCTTAAATAAAATACATAACACTCCCATCGGTGTTAAAGTGGCCTCCCAACGTGGGGCACGAGAAAGTGAATACCTATGTACGTGTATATGATATTAAGCTCGCTCGTGATAATCATTCTGATAGTGTTTACGTGCAAATATATCTGCAGTTCCACACACCAGGAGAGAGGAAATCACCCACAGATCCAAGAAGTATTCGATCCCGTCATCATTTACAGTCCATATTAGCATCATTTCCGTTACACGACGTCAAGCAGCTATGGCAATTACCGCTGAAAATTTGCAACAACTCATCCAGCAATTACAACCACCGCCGTTGCCAGCAAAACATTTTACGCACTGCCCCGCTCGATTCAATGGGACCCGCAGCAAAAATGCAGTAGATGACTTTCTTGACAGCATCGAGTTCTACAAACAAAGTGAAGGAATATCGGACGAAAACGCGCTTCGAGGCCTAGCACTTTTACTAGAAGGTTTCGCACACCTTTGGTGGACCGGAATAAAAAATTCAGCAACGACATGGGAGAATGCCAAGCTACTGCTCCGCAACGAATTTGCTCCAAGACCTCCGGCCTATAAAATATATCAGGATGTTTTTGCTTCTAGACAGGACGAAAATACACCAACAGGCCAATTCATCGCTGAAAAACGATCATTATTAGCACAGCTCGAAACTCCGCTTGAAGAAATCATGCAGCTTGACATGCTCTACGGCTTACTCACCCTCGCAGTTCGTGACAGAGTTCCACGAGAATCAGTTTACAGTTTTGCAGATCTGTTGACCAAAGCCAGACTAGTCAACACAGCCCGTACTAGTCCAGTTATTCAAGAAATCACTCCGCATCAGACTAAACGCACCAAGAACCGTTGTCAGTTTTGTAAAAATATAGGTCATGATGTCTCAGTATGTCGGAAAAAAGCCGCAAGCCTGCGCAGTACCGCAAATAAGGAAAATACCCCGCTCACCAGTGTACCCAGAAACGACACAATCAAGTGCTATGGATGTCAACGCCCTGGATTTATTAGAAGAAACTGCCCCAGCTGCAATCCAACTCCCGACCGTCAACCAGCCTTAGCTTTTTCCTTCGTGTCTCTATCAAAACAGACACGCCCCGCGGTCCACATTCACGTAGATGGCATCCCAGGATCAGCCTTCTTAGATACAGGAGCCCGCGCTTCGCTTGCTGGAACGTCTCTCTACCATCTACTACGACAAAGAGGTTACAAGTTCAACACCCGAACCATGGACGTCACCTTAGCCGACGGCAAACCCCGAAAACAGCTCGTACAAATAGTCACCGTACCAGTCACCCTCCAAGGTCGCATAGTGCCAACTACCTTCTGTGCTTTTCCTGATGCTCATTTTGCACAAACTCTGCTAGGGATTGATTTTATATTCGCCGCAGGACTTGTCCTCAACTTTAGCAGCAACCAATGGCATTTTGACAATGACGCCAGCACTCAGCACCCCTTCTCTCCAAAGGACGAAGATTCGTCACCACCTGTTCTCCAAAGCATGGATACCGATGACTGCATAACCCTAGACAGTATCGCCAACGAATATAGGCTTCCTGCCATGCTGTCGCCCCTACCCGCTACACCAGCTCGTCCAGTTACGCCAGTTCCCATAATGCTGTCACCTATGCCAGTTACACCAACTCGTCCGATCACGCCAGGTCTAGCAAGCGCGCCGCCTCCGCCGCCCACTTACCTAGCAGAGCTAGATACTATGTTTATCAGCGACCATCAGTCCAGTCTAGCCGACCACTATGGCCCCTGCATACAACCAACCGCCGCCAGTCAGCCCTTAGCTACTACCGTTTCCGCCCTTCAGCAGAATCCCTTCTCGCGCCATGGTTATATGCTTCAAGATGCTTACGATACCATCAACGCCATGTGGGACGACTCAATTGCAGATACCTCACTTATCTTCGCATCCTTGGACCTTCGCGAAGATGAAGCCAGCGAATTCACCTCCAAACAACGTCAGACAATGACGCAACTCCTTCATGACTACAGCTCCGTGTTCGCCCTCCATGGACCAGCCACGCCGTTTGCTGAGCACCGGATCGCCACTGGAGACCACGCTCCACTCAGTGCTCCGCCTTACCGAGTAACGCCCCAGAAGAGTGAACGCTTGAGACAAGCCATTCAAGAATTACTGGACCACGACATCATCGAAGAATGCGAGAGCGCTTGGGCAGCTCCGACCGTCCTGGTGCCCAAACCTGGAGGAGGGATCCGTCTATGCATTGATTTCCGCCGGTTGAACGCCGTCACCATTGCTGACCAGTATCCCCTACCCAACCTAGACGACCTGCTCCATTCAACTGTCAACATCGGATGCATTAGCACCATGGACCTTCGCGCCGGCTACCACCAAATCCGAATAAAGGAAGAAGACAAGGACAAGACCTGTTTCGTCACCCCTTTTTGCACTTACCGGTTCAACCGCATGCCATTTGGACTCCGCAACGCCCCCGCTACGTTCCAGAGACTAATGGATCGTTTCCGACGACGACTCCCAGACCTACGCCTCTTAGCCTACCTAGATGACCTAATCCTTCTCTCCGATCACATCGACGACCACCTTTACGCTTTACGCCGTGTTTTCGACATGCTTCAGGAATTCCAGCTCCGCCTCCATCGCCCGAAGTGCCGCTTTGGCTGCCGCGAGACACGTTACCTGGGCCATGTCATCAGCACACAAGGAATACACACCGATCCTGCAAAGATCAGCGCCATTCAAAACTTTCAGGCACCACGCAACGCAAAACAAGTGATAACCTTTCTACAAACGTGCAGTTGGTACCGAAAATTCATTCCCCAGTTCGCAAAACTATCACAACCACTCAGTAAATTAACCCGTCAAAAGGAACCCTGGGAATGGGGCTCTGAACAGGACCAGTCTTTTAACAAGCTAAAGTCTGCCCTAACTTCTGCTCCAATCCTACGGCCCGCTGACCATGGACAACCGTTCACACTCCGCACAGATGCCAGCGCTTACGCAATTGGTGCAGCATTACTCCAGGGGGAGGGAGTGGATGAACGACCCGTTGAATACGCCAGTCGCCTGTTGACCGCCCCGGAACGGAATTACTCAACAACCGAGCGAGAAGCCTTAGCTATCGTTTGGGCTGTCAATCGTTTCCGAGGATACCTAGAGGAAACTTCTGTCATCATCATTACTGATCACCAGCCGTTGAAGTGGCTGATGTCCCTACGATCTCCCAGTGGACGACTCGCCCGATAGGCCTTGCAGCTCCAGCCTTACAACCTACAGATACACTACACGCCCGGAAAAGCTAACGTCGTAGCGGATACGCTATCCAGACCTCCCCAGGCAAACAGTGAAAACCCCGCAACAGACTTTAAGTTCATCAGTCTAGACTTGCCCACAATCGACGCCTCCTCCCTAAGGGAAGCTCAACAAGCCGACCACGAACTAAAGAAAATACTAGACGCTTTCGACGCAGGAGACCAGGAGATTACCGCTCCCTGGACCTCCCGAGGCTACCTTTGCTCCCAAGGAATCCTGTATCGGTACTCCCCCGATGACGACGTCGAAGAAGCCCAGCTCGTCATTCCTAACGACCTGAAAACTAAGATACTCCACGATCATCACGATGCCTCTACCGCAGGACATTATGGTGCCGAACGAACTCTTCACAAGATACTACAAAAATTTTATTGGCCCGGAATCAGACGCGATGTTACCAAGTATGTAAAAACTTGCCCTGAATGCCAGAAATATAAACCCTCCAACCAAGTGCCCGCTGGCCTGTTACAAACCCCAGTGATGAACCAGCGATTCGAAGTTCTCGCCATAGATCTGTTCGGACCCCTACCAGAAAGCATCAACCAGAAGAAATGGATACTGACCCTAGAAGATACCGCCTCCCGGTGGATAGAGCTTTTTCCCCTGTCCAAAGCCACTTCCGAAGAATGCGCTTGGACCCTGGTTAACGAGGTATGCTTACGATATGGTTTACCACGCCGTGTAATCAGTGACAATGGACCCCAATTTATCAGCTCGGTCATGCAATGTCTTACTTACTGCCTAGGAATTGACCAGTGCCTAACCCCCGTATATCACCCTGCTGCCAACCCTATAGAGCGCAGACACCGAGACCTAAAAACTCAACTAGCCATCCAAGTAGGAACCGATCAGACTTCATGGGATGAGAAGCTACCAGCCATCCGTTTCGCCATGAACACCGCTCGCTGCCAGTCAACCGGTTACTCTCCCGCCTACTTAACCTTTGGTCGTGAACTACGGACCCCAACCGGTGTCAATCACGACCTACGCACCATCGTAACTCAGGAGAACTTCGTACCAGAAGTTACCCCCCGCTTGTTACGTCTGGCCGACACTCTAGACCAAGCCCGAGAAACACACGAAAAAGAGCAGAACCGACGTAAGGCCCAAGCCGACTCTCGTCGCCGCCCTTCACCAGGACTCAGCCCCGGAGATTACGTATACGTCACCTCTCATACGTTGAGCAGCTCTGCACACCATCGTTCCGCAAAACTGACCCCCAAGCGCGATGGACCGTACCTGATCCTCCGTCAGCAAGGACCCTGTAGCTACCAGATTGCCCACTCCAACCAACCAACCGAGCCTATTGGTGTATACCATGTGTCAGCCCTCACTCCATACCGACCTCCCGAGGATTCCAGCGACGTACCAGCTCCACTTCCCGCGCCGCTGTTACCTATTAGACGTCGAGGACGCCCCAGGAAGGTGACCACTCCTACGACTACAGAGCCTAGTACGAGGACGACTCCCAGGCTCTGAGGGGGAGAATTGTAGCACCCCTTAGTTCCGCCGCGCTCCGCACTACCGCTCTCGATGGCGCCACCCGTATTCATCGCCAAGTGCCGCGCCGTACTACCCTTAGCAGCTTCACCCCCACCTGTGACGTCAGCCGCCAGCGCCTTGATAAGCAGCCACCAGCCCTTAGGACGGCAGTTCTTCTCGAGCTCGCTCTCTCGCCTCTACCTTGGCATCCTGGTTGGGATCCTTGACGTGCAGAAGCTACGCTTGAAAGACAACGCGACGCTGCTACTCGAGCGCTCTAGGTGTGAGCCTTGATAGTGGTACTCTGACGGATTATAGACATTCGTGCGGAAATTCTCAACAGTGCTATTTACTTGTTATCATACCTTTGTACATATATTCTTGTTTTAATAAACTATTAAAACCAATCCGTGTCTTAAATAAAATACATAACACTCCCATCGGTGTTAAACGTTATTATAAAAACACGTTTAAGACTAGCTCTATATAGGTCTTAGTTTATCTACCTACCTACAGTCTGTGTACAGTGTTCCAATAACATAACCAAATAAGAAGTGTAACCATACAAAAGCGTCTTATAAAAGTAACAAAAGACAAACAAACTAAAAACTAAACAAAAATTCTCCTAGTCATTCTACTGAACTCTACTCTTGATTTAAATTAAGCTATTTAAATATGGTTACAAGTTTCGCGGCATCTTCTGTTCCTAATCAATTTCGAAGCTTACTATGAATTATGCCAAATGTCGAGAAAATGCGTCCGCGTCCTGCAGATGAAGCTGAAGCTGAGTGAAGCTGGTAAATAAGATTTATAGTAACGTCGTTGAGGTTGTCTTTTAAAGAATTCCACCAGAAAAAAGGTTTAATCGATTTCAGAGATTCCGTCTTAAGTAAATATGATTTAAAGGGTGACGCTTCTGCCTGGTATTTTATAACAGAAGGCATCATTTCTGGGAATGAGGATGAAACATATTCTAGTGCCTCTTCGCGTTGCTCTTCAGTTAGCTTTTGACCTCTAAAGCGATGGTCTAGCAAATTTGCCAAATAATGTGCTGGACTCATACTCATAGCCATATGAAACCGTTTAATGCAGTAACTTATATCAGACTCGGTTAGGTTTTCCCTAAAAAATTCTAATAGATCCAACCAAACTAATGAACCGTCATTCCTCTGGACTTTATCTAAAGCAATAGCAATTTGCTTTAATTTTTTTAAATAGCCCTCCGCATTAATTTTTAAATTTATATCATAAACTTTTGTTATTGTGGAGGTAGACTGCCGTTGTTTTATTTGATCATATCAACTCCACTGTAATGGACTACTTCTTCAAATTTTAAAGATATATCATTATCAATCGCTGCCCGATTTTCCGAACAAATTTTAGATAAAATATGCGAGTTGTCCAAATATGATTCTAGACAATCAGCTAACGTATTCCACCTTTAGCATCATTTATCTATATTATTTAATTTTAGCAAGCAGTGCGGGGTTCAGTAGAGTAGCCGCTTAGGCTAGACTGTGCCTTGTTTCTGTTCGTATTGCCTTGTATTCTTTGTAGTTATATATGTTCTCATAATAAAAAGACCTTTATTATTATTATTATTATTATTTAAAGTTTAAACTCATTATTTTACCTTCATATCAACTAAAATGAATCTCGGTATTATTGTACCTGAATCACTAGCCTGCTGGAAAACCTAAAACCTGACTTGAATTATATTTTTCTATCCTTTAAGGCAGGATGTTTTTAATTTGATTTTAATGATGCTATAATCAGTTTTAAATAAGATCCGTTGCCAATTTGTAAAGTATTTTTAAATGTTCATAAATGAAAACTGCTTATGCTGTGTGGGTTTAAATCTACATCCATTTATAAATTTCACCGGTGTTTTATAAACCATGTTAATCCCGTAACCAAAAAGAAAATGAAAAAAAAGTACGTTAAACCAAACTAAAATGAAAATCCGTTCCGAGCGGCATATTTTCATAATACGTAGCTTTATCAAAAATGTAGTAGGCCGGCTGAACGATGAATGAGAATCGTATCAAGTGTAAATACGCGAATATAGGCCTTTTCTCATGCTAAGGAAGAAGTTTTGCACGGTAATGTTTTAAGTACATTATCTACTAACTTAATAAGTAACACTAAAACTGTAAAACATTTAACTTGCTTTTCTTCTTGAAATATTTAGACCGCCCTTAAAGCCATCCTAAGCTAACAAACCTTAATTTTTAGAATACTTCTTCTTTTACTGCAGAGTTTCCCACAGTGTGGGTCACGGCCCTCTGGGGGGTCGCGGTGCGGTATTAGGGGGGTCGCAAATTTCCCCCAAAACAAGACAAAATCACTTTGTTAAATAATGTTTTTTTTTTAAATTTATTTATCAAATGAAACATAAAACTAAATATTGATCCGTAAAAATAAAAGAGAAAAATAAAGTAAAATATTTTTTCCACTACTAACCTATAACATCGCCATTATTGACCGATTATTAACGTTAGAAATCGTTTTTCTCTACCTTATAAGTTATTATTGACCATGGTCAATAATAAGGCATTGAAATCCATTATTGACCGATCTTCAAGAATCTATTTGAACGCAGGTAACTTGATTTTTTGATTCTACAACATGAATTCATAAACATGAATAACCTGAAAGGTGATTTCTTGCGGTTAGGCAACTAGATAATTATTAATACATATTAGATTATTAGAGATGCTTGATATTGTAAAATATCGATACAATCAATAACAAGTATAGGGTATAAGAGACAATAATTCGCCATATTCATTAGGAGGACAGATTCGGGTCGTAATAAAGCTTAAAGTCAGTAATGTCAAAATAAATTAATTAAAAACGGACTTTGTCACTTTAATAAATATTTTAGAAAAACATCGACACTTTGATATATCGACGAATACCTTACCATTCCTAACAGAACCTAACCTAATCTCAGGATCAAAGGAAAATAAAATGAAAACATTAGTAAAGAACACTATAACAACAAACTCGTGAAATCTGATGACATAAATTAACAAAAATTGACAAAGTCACCTAACAAAACAACAAAATATTTTGCCAATTCCAAAGCGCGCGTAACTTGATTAAAATATATACTTATATCTAATTATAATTTTTTATAATTATTAATACTATAAAGATAAATGTCGTATAAAAGTTTGTAGTAGTGGAAAAAATATTATATTAACCACGGTTTAGACAGTTTATAGCCCTCGCGTCTTAAATCCCTCGTCGCTCTGCTCCTCGTGATTTAAACTTGCCGCTCGGGCAATAATGATGGCTGTCTAAACCTTGGTTAATAATATACTATTAATGTTAATAAGACCAATGCGCCTATTTCTTTAAAACCAATCTTTCAAATGTAGGCTTTGTATTTGAGAGACACACAATTATTTTTAAGTACGAGACGATTTCTCACTTTTGTTTTGATGGTAGTCATAGATGAGAAACTTAACTAACATAAATATGATCTTACAAATGGAACCAAAAATTAGACCGCTTCATTAGCCAGCTGAGGGTATTTCTCACTGAACTACCATCAGTAGAAAAACAAAGCTAATTGCCAACCGATCTAAAAATGTCCCCGGCATGCGTGATTTTTCGGAACTGCAGTACCTCGGATTTCTACGATTCTTTGATATTTAACGTTTATATTGTCCAGAGCGAGTTGTCACTTAATTCTTTATTCACACAATATTTGGCGTGTTTATTGTGAGATTTCTTAGCGTTATTTTAAATGATTTTTAGTTATTTATTTTACTTTGGGGAACTTTCGTTAAAAATTTCTTACTAGATTAGACTTTTATACATAGTTTAGGTTCATTTAGATTATAGTGCAGTACCTTATAGTGTAAGTTTGTGATGAAAACAAGTGTATGGTGTTGCTTTGCAAACCGACGACCCCAATTCAGTTCTTTAGGTTAGTTTAGGTTAGTTTCCCCGCATAGCATTTACCTTGCTTTCAACACAATAATGTATTTATTTAGGTAAGTGTTTTTTTTTTTGGAATATTTAAGCTATTCGTAAGTATACCTACCATATCGTTCAAGAACTTTACAAAAATATATTCACTTTGAAACTGCCCACAGGGGATAATAATATGTTATTTGTGTCCAACTTTTTTATCGATTTTTGGCAAATTGAAAGAAGCAAATCTGTTGCATTGCTTTTAGTGGTAAACTAACTTGGACTAGCAGTTCAGATTATGTTGTAAGAAATTTGATTTACTCAGAGGATCAAAGGATCTAAAGTCTTGCGTGGGATATCCTTTTATAGTAAAAAAACGCTTTCCTAAACATTGTTGCTTGTGAAGGCTAGATAATTTTAATTTCTCGCCTAAAATGCAATGTAGAGACTTAAGTAATATGTACCTATGTACATATATAAATATATGTGTGCAGATTGACCGCAGCACGACATGATGCATGGTTAAGGGCTCTAGTAAGAAATCCCAATATAGAACATCTTAGTGATGGGAATCGTGTTTGCGGATTGCATTGAAAACCCTGTTATAGTACCTGTTAAGCAAGCCAGGTGTTGTTATTTAACTTGCGTCAACAGTTCATCAGGCTTTTATGTTCCTCGATTGTAGGTTAATTTCACTGATTCTTTTATTTACTAAGTAAAGGAATTAAACGAGCTTTTCACTGTGGTAATTTGGCGTTTATTCCTCCAAATCACACAAAACTTCATAAGAACATGATTTTACAATAACATACTTACCTTGATTACATGATTTTACAACCACATTACCAGTCACTACATTTGTTTAGTACATTTACTGGGTGCCTTTTTTTAGACAATGCTATTTATTTCAATCCGACGGAAGGAAACCACGTGAGTTTGTTGACATACAACCTTGCTTTATCGAAGCCAAAAGTGTAGTAGTATACAAAATGGAAAACTTTACCATCTGACAGCAAGGTTACGCCCCCGCTGTCACGACGATTAACTAACAATGCATTCTGATTGGCTTCACAGCCGCCATGTTTTCTTTTAACCAATTGGACGGTAATCAACAAAATGTACCACACTGTGTCACCTTCCTTGAGCGCCAAAACACCGTTAAAGGGGTTTCGGATGTACCGGGTGTCCCACTAAGAATGGCTGTCGGCCGTATCTCAGAAAGTGTTAGTCGTATGGCTTGCGAAAAAAAATATATTAGGTAAAGTGGTCATGAGAAATTGCTGGAAATTATTTTCAAGTTTCTCAGACTGGCGCTAGAGGGCGCAACGGCAACGGTAAATATGAATCACGAAGTTTCCTCAAAAGTCGCCTAGTTAAGGTATCTCGAAAATAACATCTTTGTATATTTCGTAGATTTATTAATAAAACTTACCTATAGAACGTGTTCGTCACTTTTCAAATAAAGTGGTGGGGGAAGGTTGAACATTATTTGTAATAAATGCTGATAACTCCGGTCTGGCTTAACATAATTTAGTAAACTTAGTTTTGTTAAAAAGGGCTTTTCTCACTCTATATATCATCTTATGAACTACGGCAATATGTGTTTTACACTAGGCGCTAGGGGGCGCTGTCTTACAACTTCACAAATATTGCGCGTTTTTTCCATAATTGTAAATATAATAGTATATTCAATTTTACCTGATTACAAGGATGATTAAAAGTCTAAGAAGTCAGCGAAAACCGCAAGTTAATATCTATTTTCAATCCGGAGATATCAACAACAATAATCATAATTACGGAACATTATGATTTTATTTTCAAGTTGCCATTGTAAAGGTTTTTTTAAGAGTCAATAGGCCTTGGAAAAACAAAATATGAAGAAACTGTGCACGCCTGTCACCTTTCATTATTACGTCAAAATTTTTGTCGTGCCAACAGTGTTGTGTCGTATTTGATTTTCAAAATGCCTCTGTTACTTGAAGAATCGGTTGACATCATTGCGGTGTATTTTGAATGTTTGGGAAATGCAACAATTGGTGAACGGATTTACGCAGTACGATAACCTTAAAGGCGCCGATACGACAGTAGAATGTTTAATCGTTTAGCTAGCCGTTTTCGTACTACTGGAAGTATTCGTCGCCCTGTATATTGCAGACGCCGCCGAGGTCGAACCGAGGAAAACATTGTAAATGTTTCGGCATATGTGGAATTTAATCCACAAATTAGTATTAAATTAATTGTTAGAGACTTGGGCGTTACTCTATATATATGTTACAACTCTTAAATAGTTTAGAATAATGCCAATACTTCTCTTAATAGTTTTCAAGTCAATGCAATAAGTAGTTTGTTTTTCTTTAGGCTACATCCCTACCATATTGTGCTCCACCAGGCTTTGGCCCCGCAAGATTATGATAGAAGATTGGATCATTGCTCTTGGATGCTCAATATGATATTGGAAGATAGAAATCTCCTCTCCAGAATTTTGTGGACTGACGAAGCTACTTTCCATAGTAATGGAGGAGTAAACCGCCATAATATGCAATATTAGTCGCGGGTTAATCCCCATTGGATGCGGGAGGTGCAGCATCAAGGAAGATGGAGTGACAATGTCTGGTACGGCATTTTGGTTGGCAGAATGATTGGACCGTTTGTATTTAATGAGTCGCTTACTGGGCAAAGATATTTACATTTTTTAAATTACGAACTCCCAATTCTTCTCGAAGATGTGCCCTTGGATGTTCGCAGAACTATGGTTTTCCAACACGATGGATGTCTTGCACATTTTGCGGCAAACGTTCGTCAATTTCTTGACGACACATTTCCTGCAAGGTGGATGGGCAGGATTTTGTTTTCGTTACCAGACCCACCACAAGGGAAAACATGATAGAAAGGATAATAGACAGCAGCCGCCGTATCCCTATGGCAGAGGTGGAAATTGCAGTATTATCAACCAGGCAGAGATTAGAGTCGTGTATACAGAACGATGGGCGATAATTTGAACATTTAGGGCGCCACTGAGAATTATTGTCGTAACGATATATTTGCTTAAAACATACGTACCTTAATATTTTGTTTTTCCAATGCCTTTTCCAAGAACATTATTTGTAATACATGCTGATAAATCCGGTCTGGCTTAACATAATTTAGTAAACTTAGCTTTGTTCAAAAGGGCTTTTCTCACTCTATATATCATCTTATGAACTACGGCAATATGTGTTTTACACTAGGCGCTAGAGGACGCTGTCTTACAACTTCACAAACATTGCGCGTTTTTTTCCATAATTGTAAATATAATAGTATATTATTCAATTTAAGCTGATTACAAGGATGATTAAAAGTCTAAGAAGTCAGCGAAAAGTTAATATCTATTTTCAATCCGGAGATATCAACAACAATAATCATAATTACGGAACATTATGATTTTATTTTCAAGTTGCCATTGTAAAGGTTTTTTAAGAGTCAAATACGCCTTGGAAAAACAAAAACAAAATGCTCACTCTTTTGCCCTGCTGTAAACAAATAAAAGTACATTTGACAATACCCTTACGGCGCATGCACGCAAGTCGAAATAGTCGAAATGACCATGGATCTTCTATCTCTGTTGTTGCTTTAAGATATTCAGGGTAATAGCCATATAGTACTAATACATAATATATGCTATTCGTATGCTTTGAGCAATAGAAAGAGATGACGCAAATCCACTTAAATTAGCGAAAATTATTCAGCATTCCTTAATATTTTTACAGGTGCAGGTTTATCTTGAAATACTAAATTAAATCTATATGCGTGACAGTGGGTAAATAATGCCTGAGGGGCAATGATTAAAATTTTTGCTTGTAAGTCATTTAATTCGCCCGCCATAACTGCAACACCGGCGTACGTTTGATCAATTAATTTATTCCCTAGTTCGAATTGATTTAATTATTCTTGTACAATATATATACTCGGCTTTGTGACTTTACTCACATCAATAAACCCTAAAGAATATCTCAAAAACCTCTCCACTTAAATTGTACCATACCAGACATATTTCATGTACGATATCCTATGCCTATCTTCAACTGGTTCGGAGATATTAAGTGTTTTCTGATTTATTGCAAAAATCAAGGATACACTAAAAAACTAATAAGTAATTCTGTTTATTTCTTAATAATGTAAAAAACAAAAAAAAATTAATGTAGGAGATGTTGAAAATTGATGTTAAAATGTTTTTACTGATGTAAAATAAAAAAAAAGGTATAAATAGTTTTGTTTACTTTTGTTTAAAACGCCTGACCTTAGCAAATTGTTGTCTGTCTGCATGACAGTAGTTGTCAGTGTTATAGTCGTTTGAGTTTCGTTAACTGCATATCAAAAAAATGGTATACTTAACAGAAATGCACAAAATAACAATTCTACAGATGATTGGTTATGGAGATAAAACACGGACACAAATGGAAGTTGCTCGCTTATTTCCAGAAAAGTTTCCAAATTTGCCGCCTATAACTCAAGAGACAATTAGTAAAATAAAAAAGCAGTTTCGCCAGCTTGGACATGTAAAGCAGATAAAAAAAGTAGCTGCCAATGCAATAAGTGATGTTACCAAATTAGATATTATGCTTGAGTTTCAGGAAAACCCACATACTTCTAGTCGAAAAACAGCCCCAATGTTCGATGTTAGCCATTCATCGATTATTCGAACATTACAAGCAAATAAAATGTATCCCTATAAAATGATACCTACTTATGAGCTCATGGAAGACGATTTTGATAGGAGGACGTATTTTTGTGAACAAATGATGGCGATGTTAGATAGCACCTTTACACTTCACGGTCATGCTAATCGTCAGAATTGCCGCTATTGGTCTAAGAAAAATTCTCACTGGATGAGAGAAAAACATACGCAATATCCTGAAAAGGTTAATGTTTGGGCAGGAATTGTTGAAGATCATATCATAGGTTCATTTTTCATTAATGGCAATTTAAATAGCGATAATTATTTAGCCCTGCTCCAAAATAATGTCTTGCCAACTTTAACCAACTTATATCCTGATCCAGCAAACCCACAACTTCCAGCGAATATGATATTGTTTCAGCAAGATGGAGCACTGCCCCATTACCAAATCAATGTCCGGCAGTACCTCAACCGAGTATTTCCAAATCGGTGGATAGGGAGGCGTGGATCGATGGAATGACCAGCACGATCCCCTGATCTGACGCCATTAGACTTCTTCTTATGGGGTTATGTCAAAAATATTTTATACAAAACTAAATCCCTCAACTTACCTGACCTAAGAAGAATAACGCTTGCGATTAGATCGGTCACGCCTGAGATGTTCAGTAACGTTAAAAGAAATTTCTATTTAAGATTAGGATGTTGGCAAGACGTTCGCGGCGAGCATTTTCAACATCTCCTACATTAATGTTTTTTTTTTTGTTTTTTACATTATCAAGAAATAAACAGTATTACTTATTAGCTTTTTAGTGTGTTCTTGATTTTTGCAATAAATCTGAAAACACTTAATAATTCCGAAACAGTTGAAGATAGGTATATGATATTGTACATAAAATATGTCTAAAATTTTCTAAAGAATCCAAAAATTGAATAATATACAGGGTATTGTATTTAAAATAAGAACGTTAGTATTGGCCACTGTTACATGACACACCCTGTATAAAAGTTTTTATTGAAAAAAATGCGTAACTAGAAATACCAATCGACGTGTCCAAGCGTTTTTTCGAACACGCCCCCATGTATTTATTATCGAATTTATTCCATTTGGCTGATACACACTGTATGATACGAGATACGAAATATCTGTGGCAAATCACGCTCCTAATTTCCTTTTCTATGATTGTGCCTAAGATGTAACTAATACTTTCAATCAATTCGTTTTAAACAGTTGTCGACAATTCGCTAAAGGGGTTTGAATCTAATAATAATTCACTATATTCACGGTTATATTTTTTGAATAGCTTAATTAATTCCCTATAGTTGCCTTGGTTTAACCATTCTTCAGATTTATCGTGACCACTATACATCAATTATTGACATCCCAAAAAAATTATGATGTCAATTAATCGGCGCAAAATAGAGTGATTCTTTTAACACTTTCTAATTGAGCTGCATTGTTAAGAGTCATATAAATGTTTTGTTTACCAAATAAATCAAGTTATAGCTGGCAGAAAAAGAATGAAAAATTTTTAAATTACAGAAACAACAGTACAATAATAAAAGATACAGTACGACATCATCTCCCTCCAGGACAGAACTAGAGGTACAAAAAGTTGTTGCACTGTGGCTGTTGCAGTGCAAACTTCGGTCCATTGAATTGTAAGATCTTTGAATACCTATATAAGTTGATAACAAATTTTGGCAAAACTTTCCTGCCTTTACAATAGAATATATAGTTTTAATAGTGTTTATGTATCAAACATTGATATACGCAGTCCTTGATATATTAGAGTTTGGTATTTTTCTACCAAGGACCTATAATATAAAGGTCAATTTAATTGTAATTTCACTCTCTGTAAGCCATCAATATTTTTTATATCAATTCTCTGAAAATGACCTATAAGTCCCCTGCCTCCTTTGTTAATTAAATTTAACATTTTAGGGGCCGAACGACCATCCTTTCTTATCTTAGTTTGTTCATTTGGGAGGAGAGACGAAAATTCACAATATAAACTTAAAATATCTTAAACAAGAACAGTTTTTATCTGAGTTTTAACTTGGTTTTCCATGTCGTGGCATGCATTACCCTCATTTTTCGAAATGTCCAAGCAGAATATTTTAATTACATTTTAACACACTTACCTGAGGTCCTAATCTTAAAAAAACGCAACCGAAAGTTTTGTCTTTCAACAGATAACACTTACTCTCACTTATTTTTCACTAACATAGTTCTTTTCTTTCAAGAATAATCATCAAAATTTCAAAAACAACAGATCGATACCAAATCTTTCCTGTCGATAGTGACTATTAGACATAACCACAATATCACTTTAAATTTTGCGGCAGGTACGTGGTTGCCTAACCTGAACGTAACCTGAACTAACCCTGGATTTTAACTTCGATCGTTGTTCGATAGAGAGTGTATGCTTGGTTGTATATCTTCAACTTCTTACGAAAAGGTAGGCATGCTGGTCCCAACCTAGGTTACTTGAAAAGTAAAACAGTTTATTTTATGACTGTTGTAGTTTGCGAATATGACGTCCGGGATTACAATGGCGATTTAAAAATGGGAGCGGTTATTCGCTGGCAGTTTGAGAGTAAAAAATACAAATTGATGTAGAGATATAATTTAACATACTGTCTGTTGTCTGTTTAACACTGGGTCGGCACTGTTGACCCTGCCGCCACTGACCTTTCCCTATCGTCGGACTCTAGCGTCTGGAGATGAGCCTGACAAAAAGAAAAGAAACAACCTTAGGAAGTATATATTTTTGACTATTCTGCTGTGGCTAAATGAGCAATGCTCAAGGCCAAAACAAGAAGAAAAAAAAATATATTTTTGACGTTCCTAAACTGTTTGTTAATAATTATTGTTTTTGTTATGGAGTTTTAGGACTGTTTATTTATTTTATTAGCATTTGCACAAATTATGTTAATTAATTTGAAATTGAAGAAATAGTCCATATCTTGAGTGAAGTCCAGAATATAAATAAAACAATGCAGTCTTTCTATAAAATTGAATAAGTGTAAACAAATAATTAGTTCTCTACATATTTCAAGCGCTTACGCGTTTATCCTCAGGGGATACTAAAAAGCATAGTACAAAGTTAGGAACGACCCGTTAATTTAAAGTAAAAGTTTAAGTGGGACTTACCTAACATCGAGTTGAGTGAAACTATTAATGTAAGTTGTCTCAAATTAATGAGTACAACTCAACAGGATGGCGAATTTAAAATTGAAGACCTAGTGTACTAACTAATCATACTAACATATTAATTGTATTGCGATTCAAGCATAAGTGAAGTTTTAATTATAAATGTGACATTTTAATTAACGAAGAAGCATTATGGATGAAAGATAGTAAATTGAGTTACAACATTATTGGGGGAGAAAAGGTTTTTTTATTTATAAAAGTTTCTTAGATTTTTTATATGAAGTTTAAGAAATATTAATTTTTAATTGTTTAAAAAATGAAAAAGACATTGTTGTTAACTAACATGTAAATATGGGGCTATGCCCCATATTATTAAAAAATGATGAAGTTTTTTTATTTTAGAAAAAGTTTTTTTAAAAAAGGATAAGTGGTTATAAAAGAATTGAACATAACCTGTGCTAACCACAACCGTGTAAACTACTACAACGTAATTGTTGAAGTGAGGTTAATTGTTGAAATTAAATGGGAATATTTTAGGAATTAGATATTAGGTTTATGAAATCCGTACAGGATCAACTGATTTTTAATTGTCGGCACTGAACGTTTAAAGTAATTGAGAATCGACAAAACACAGACATCTGTCAACGAATGACCAAATTACATGGTTTTGTTAAAAGGGGGGTTATAAATATCTATCGGAGAGAGATAAGAAGCTGCACTTGAAAGGGATGGTAACGATACTGGCACTAGATGGCGCAATAAATGTAATAAATTTTAAATTTAAGAAAATTTTTAAAAAATTATTGGAAATAAGACGGTAAGTTAGCACTAACTAGATGAGAATTATGAGTTCCGGTTAGCTTAATTTTATTTTATCAATTCTTCGACATGCAATGAATTGGCTTCTTTTTTTTTCTCGAAAACGAAGCAAGATACAAAGGAATATCAAGAGACAAAAAAGTTGTATTTTTAGCTGCTTAACCTGAGAATAAAATAAATTTTTTAAGCAACTAATTGTCGTACATTTTTTTTGTCAATATTATTAGTGAGACTGCCCCCCGGGACTACACTGAGAATAATTAAATCATTAGAAAGTTTGTAAATCCCTAGTTTGCACAGACAGCAAAATTTTCGCTTAGCACTATTAGAGTAATCATAACAATTATAAGAATATTCTCTATCGGTAATAATCTCGCTTATTTAAACATTTCTCATTGTCTGTATAAGAAAGGCGCAGCGATTTGTCGACTGCCTGTTATTAGAAATATTATATTCCCAAATAACCCGATTGATATTCGTCACCCCAGCGCCACTTGGTCCCAGGTCATTTATGTTTTATTATGTTCTAGAATACCGCCCTCGTCTTATCGTTGCACGTGCTTTTTGTGTTAAACAAACTAACAAATGCCTAAGAGTAAGTGATAAAGTGATAACTGGTAAGACTGTGCACAATAATTAGTAGGTATGTGTTCTATATAGTACTATAATATATAATATGATTTATTATTTTAAAGCATTTTAGTCGAGAGGCCACCACTCTCCGAAACACGTGTACAAGTTGTCGGGGAATCGCTCGAAATCCCGAAATTAGTATTAGAAATCATCGAGAGCACCACCGTAGTCCCAGAAATCTTTCGAAATCATTCCGAAATCCGGAATCCCGAAATTCCGAAAAATATAATAAAGCTAGTAAGTTTTTTTTGAGAAATATATTTTATTTCTATAAAAACTATAGTTTTTCCTTTAAGCTATAGTTTTTTGTTTAAACGCTTTTATAGGCGAGTTATATTTTTGAGTATTTAATATATTCTATTTGTTGATATGTATAGCTTAAAATTCTATATACCTGTTATAACTTTTTTTTCCAAACCTTATTATAACTAATAATAACGTGTTTCTTTTTATTTTCGTTTGCAACAAATTGAAAACAAATTTAAATTTTAATTAATAAAAAATTTTCATATTTCTTTAAACTTTAGTGTCGTTTTCTTAATAGTTGAGACTGCGATAATGAAACAAAAACTTCTTTAAAGTAGGATTTAATACCACATATGCAGTAAATAATTTTCAGAGTAATTTATTAAGAAATAGTAGCGACAAAAGTATTGCAATATTTTTTATTATTAAGGTTAACTAATTAAATAAACAAAGAACGAACAATTTAAACACGCTAAAATAACAAGAATAACATTTAAAAATATACACAAGTTTAATAACCAATAGCATATCCATTGTTAGCTATAACCTTGGCACATCTTCTCGGCCTGGAGTTGATTAAGTTTTCTAAGACAGAAAGTTTCTCCAAACCTCTGAAATTTTATTCATCAGTGCTTGTTTATTGGGAAATAATTCGTATTCGTATTCGTCGTTCTACTTCTTCCCATAGGTTTTCTATCGGGTTCAAGTCGGGAGATTGCGCAGGCCAGTCTAAAATTCTAATATTGTTCTGTCTGAACCACTCTTACACATGATTTGACCTGTGTTTCGGATCATTATCATGCTGAAAAATGAACCGTAAGGGCATTTCCCATTCTGCGAAAGGAAGCATAATGTTTTCCATAATGTTTCTGTACATGAACCTGTCCATTATCCCATCGATAAAGTGTAGAGGACCAATTCCCCCAGACGAAAAGCAAGCCCAGAAAACAACACTACCTTTGCCATGTTTTATTGTAGGCGCTACATGTGTTTCATCACTAAAAAGAACCTTTTTCCAGTCAGCGGCAGTCCAGTCGATATGCCTTCGTGCAAATGCAAGCCTAGCAGCTTTATTTCTGGCAGAAATTAATGGTTTTTTTGATAGTCTCCTACTATATAACTTTGCCTGCACTTACCTTCTTTGAATCGTTCTGCAGGAAATGTTTATATCAGGTACTTCGGCTTTGATTCGAGGACCAGACTTCCAAGGATCGTTTTCAGAAATGCGAAATTTTATTAACCTATCTGTGCGCACATGTGTTTTTCTTGGCCTACCTAACTTGGCAATAGTATCTAAATGATGTCTTACATTAAAAGATGAGATTATCCGTGAAACTGTACTGGGAATTAACAAAAACCTTCTAGCAATAGCAGCTTGTTTTTCTCCATCTTGAAAAGCTCTTAGAATTCGTGATCTTAAATCCTTGGACACAGCAATTCCTTTTCCCGTTTCCGAAAATACTTCTTTGAACTGGCGTTAACAAATTTTAAGTTGCAAGCTAGGATTTACTCCCAAAACCACTACACAAATGCAATAAAATATGTTTGTTGCAATACTTTTGTCGTTTAAAAAACAGCAAATTACTGAACGCCAAATTATAAAATCGTAATTGTTGATGGAATAATGTTTTGTTATGTCAGATATGATCACGGCCAACTCGAAAAACAATGTTGTTGTGATTTTTACAACAGGCCCTCGTTGGTCCGCTAAATATTATGCAAATTTTTGATTTTTTAATTTGTTGCAATACCTATGTCCGATAGAGTTTATTTTTGTCATACATAGAATTGTATATAGAATATTATAAAATACCTTCTAGTGTCGAACAAATTCTAGTAAATACAATCATAAGTTAATTCCATTAACGCCATATAATATATTATTTATTATATTTAGGATAGTTTTCATCTGAATAAGGTTATTTCTGCTAAAAAAGAATCAACTATGATAGAGCCATATCAAAATCACGAACATCTGGCGAATCATATATCATGGAAAATATGCTTTCGTAAGTGGACCACCCAGTATATCAGATATTCTAATACACAGTATCAGAACCTTCTTACAATAGGTATTAGAACCTTTCTTATATTGGGTATAAACTATCTTTTAAGTGGAAAAAACAGTATGATGTTCGATATTATCTAGATTATCACTGATAGGGGAGACTTGGGCAAAATGGTTCCTTTAACAGGAAAGTGGGCCAAAAATGATCAAAAACCAAAATAATTGAGTACAGTTTATTTCAACAACATAAAGGCTATATTGAGACATATTCCATAACAGAAATTTTCTGCAAGAAAATAATAACAAAAAAGAAAATATTATTTTTAAAAGGTAAATCCTCCCCATTATCCGAAAAGAGACTGACTTCATCTGAAGATCGTGTGCTTGCCTCCCATTCCCCTTCTTCATCAGATGAAACTTCCCTACTAACTTTTCTTTTTCTTCCTTCTGCACGGGATGTGCTTGGCAATGGAGAAGGCGTTTTTTGTTCACGCTGAACGACAACATCGATATTATCGGCCAATAGAGGTCGATCTGTTGTTGCTAGATGGTTTGTATTTCCAATCTGGGAATATATTCGGAAATAAAGGGAAAATTCCCGTATTTTCAAATCCACTTAATCCATTATTGAGAGGGGCTGCTCTTTTATAAGCTTTTCCAAATAAGCTAGAAATGTTATAGAGGGTAACCACTTTTCCAGGATTCGATTTCAATCACAGAATAACTTCTTTATAGGCCATCAAAGGAGAAAACACTGCAACATCTAATGGCTGCAACTCATGTGTGCAATGCGGGGGGAAAGCCAGCATTATAATTCCATTTTCTCTACAACATTCTATGGCTTGAACGAACTTATGGCTAGAATGCCCGTCTAGTAACAAAAGGACCTTATTCTCAACTGAACACTGTGTGTGTTGTTTAAAGTGTTGCAGGAACTGGACAAAGGTCTCAGATCTCATATAGCCAGATTCATTATAAAGACAAAGTGTTCCATAAGGAACACCTTGATATAATAATTCGTTCCTTCTTTTCCTAGGAAATATTATTGCTGGGGAATAAATTGCCCAGCAGCGTTTACACAAAGAACAACACTGACATTCTGACCCCTTTCAGCACTCGTTAGAAAACCAGCCTGTTTGCGCCCTTTATGTGCCAAAATTTTGGGTAGTTTACTAGGAACCGTCTGGATACCGGACTCATCCATATTGTACATTCTTGGTGGATTAATATTATTTCTGGTTATTACTTCTTCGAAAATTGCAAAAAACTTTCTTACTGCTTCTTTATTAGAACCTCTGGCTCTGGCAGCTGATGTGGCCTCAGGAGTTCTGAATGAGATTTCAGAATTTATCCGCAAGAAATCTCTAAACCAAGCCGTTCCTGCGCAAGCTCGTAAGCCATCGCACAAATATTTTTCTTTGTTAAGCCAAAGAGTCGGTCTTCCATCTTTAAAACATACTTCTTCAGATAAGTCTCCAATTCTTGAGGCAATGTTGTGGTGAATCTGCCTAGACATTTTTTATGTCCCGTTGCCTAAAAAAACAAAAAGATTTAGTTGCTTGTCATTTCCAAGTTAGGATTTGCTTAAGATACGCAGAAAAAATCCTTTAAATTGTTTTCTTACCAATTTATTTTTATTTTTTTCAAAGTACTTAGTGGCAAATTATAAATCCTAGCAGCTCTTTTGAAAGCCATGCCATTAGAAATTTCTTGGAGGGCGAGCCGCATTGAATCTGCATCCCACTGCTGCCTTGTGGTTTTCCGTACGTAATTCCTAACCATTCTGTAAAAAGGAAACTATAAAATTAGATCATCATGATAAATGGGTGTACTACCACAAAAAATTGAGGTATAATGGACCCGGGGACAATTTTACCTTAACTAAGAGGGACCATTTTACCCCAAACAACAACAAAATTTCGAATTAATTTTTGTTTAAAAATCCCCATTATTATAAGCAATAGCAACACAATAAAATATGCAGAAAATGATCAGCTTTGAGTACTATACAAACATTCTATTCTTACCTTAATTTAAACAGCCTATTCGCACAATTTTGTAAGACGCAAAAGTTACAATAAACCACGCTATTTTATAGGTTATGATGCAGTAACTGTTTTGCCCGCCGCACACCTTCACAACTTATTTAATAGATGGCGGTAGTCGTACTGAATGTAGTTTTATATGCAGAATTGAGGATTTGTATCAGGCACGTGAAAAATATACGGGGTCCATTTGACCCGGGGGGGGGGCCGTTTTAACCAACTCTCCCCTATTAGCAATTCTTATAAACGGTATACAAAGTAAATTATTACAACTATAACCACATTTTAGCAAAGCGAAATTAGGTAGACTAGCGAATTGTCGCGCTGTCCAAATACGTATGCGGAATTCTAATAACTGATATAATATTTTCTATATCAGGTATTGGATAATTTTCTCAGTGTAGTGCTGGAAAGTTTAGTTCACCTTGCCGATTTTAATATTTTGATCTCGTTCAATAGAATTCAAGTGAATAGAACAAAAGACTAGTTCGTTTAGTTCACTGATTTATACTCGCACACGCATAGTGAAGCAAACGAAATATACCGGGTGTTGCATCGTCGAGCGGGACATAGGAAATCCCATGTAATTTTAAATGGGGTCAATTATTGGCTTCCCTAATTATTTTAGAGAAAAATTCTATTTAGGTTTATTAAAGAGCACTAAAACCTACATTCAAGAGAATAACTTTAGATATTTTTGTTGAGCCCGTTTACGGGTTATCGCCGATTTCTTTGACTGTCGAAATAAAGTTGTCATTTTGAAATGTGTGCTTTATTGTTATAAAAACTCGTACATCGAAAATATTAAAGGTGTATTTATGAGTACAAATTAATCTGAATAAAACTAAAATAAAGTATCCAATTACAAGGTTAATTATGACATTTTACATGTTTCAATATTTTACTAATTAATAGGTAGGTACTATTAAATTGTTAGAACTTTAGGATTTAAGAAGATGTTCAAATATTCCTCCATTGACTGCTAGACAATAACCGAGGCGATCATAAAATTCTCTTCTTACATTCGCTAGTTGGTAAACTGAAATTCTATTGCATTCGGCAGAAATAGCATTTTTTAACTCGTCTAGATTTGGGTATTTTTTATCTTTGTATATCCTGTTTTTTAAATGGCCCCAGAGAAAGAAATCATTTGGCGATAAATCAGGAGACCTGGCTGGCCAATTTACTGTATGATTTAAGCCAATAACATTTCCATTAAAAGCACGGTTTAAATATTCCCGGACAGCCAGGGTACTATGTGCCGGGCAACCATCCATTTGGTACCAAACTTCCTGATTTTCCCTGGCGGCATCATGTAAAGTAGGTAAAATATGATCTTCAAGTAGTTCCAAAAAATATTCTGTATTTAAATTTCGTGTAAGAAATAATGGCCCGATAATATTTTCTCCGAAAATCCCAGCCCATACATTAACTTTTTGTGGATATTGCGTCCTTGTTCCCACAAACCTGTGTTGGTTTTCTTTGCTCCAATATCGATAATTTTGAACATTGGGTTCATTGTTTAAGGTAAATGTGCATTCGTCAGTGAAACAAATGTTTTTTAAAAATTCCCTATCCATGTTTGCTCTTTCCATCATACCAAAACAAAACTCCTGTCGTCGTATTTCGTCCCTATCTCTTAGCTCTTGGTGCTTTTCATATTTGTATAAATAATATTTATGTCATTTCAAAGCTCGTAACGCTGTGGTGTGATCTAATCCTATGTCATCCTCAAGTTTCCTTGTGCTGATCTTCCCATCATTTTCTTCCACGCACAATAAAACTTGCAAGTCCCTATCATTTCTTGCATCTCTTCTTTGTTCCTGCCTTTCTTCACATCTGCAGTTATTTATTACAGTGCCTTTTGTCTCAAATTTCTTGATAGTCCTTTCGACTGTAGATTTTGCAGGTATCGGTCTATTCGGATACAGAGCAGCAAACATGTCTGACACATTTTGATAACTATTTCCTTGATAATACCATTTAATCATCAATATTTTTTCTTCAGAAGTGTAATTCATGGCTAATATTTTCGATGTACGAGTTTTTATAACAATAAAGCACACATTTCAAAATGACAACTTTATTTGACAGTCATCTTTTACCTTGACTGGTGCCCGCAAATACGGGGCCATAAAAAGGAGAAATAGTTAAAAAGAAATCGGCGATAACCCGTAAACGGGCTCATCAAAAATATCTAAAGTTATTCTTTTGGATGTGGGTTTTAGTGCTCTTTAATAAACCTAAATAGAATTTTTCTCTAAAATAATTAGGGAAGCCAATAATTGACCCCATTTAAAATTACATGGGATTTCCTATGTCCCGCTCGACGATGCAACACCCGGTATAAGGGAAATATTTCAAAGTGATTTTACAAATAACAATGAAACCTAGTAAATAAATAAAAGAGAAGCGCGGTGCTTCGTGGATAGTACAGTGCAACTATACCGTTCTTTATTCTATGAGAGTCTCGAAAAATATGACAAATCTTGTCTCTAGCTACGGCGCATCGAATGTTACGACCTATCATTAAATAACACCCTGTATAATTGCTAATAATCCTGTAAATTAGTTCTACATTTTAATAAAATTAATTAATGTAATGCAATGAGCTTTTAGTTCAGGTTAGTTAGAGAGACCTTAATATTACTAGTATTATTTAAATTGTTTTACTCATCTCATTTTGAAATTTACTCTTTAATTGTAACAAGTTTTCTATTTCTTAAAGCTTTTGAGAGTTAGTGGCTTTAATTAATTAGAATAATATCGTACCGAAAATGATACGTTTCAAAATAAAACATTGATTGCAAAAACTCCTCAAAATATTATCCGGTAAGGCCTAAGAAAAGTAGCGAATAGTCGGTCGCACCGACGTCTGTGGTTCGATCCATCAATAAGGATTAGGCAGCTCTGACGATTCTTTGAGCCTGGATTTTAACTGGATTTTGCGAAAAATTCGGCCAAAAAGAAGGATTTTTGATCAATTCAACGGACCCAAACACTAAATCTTGTATAAAAGCACGAAGAAAAGCTTATTGGACAACTTTTATTTAAGGCAAATCCAATAAAACCACATTACTTGTCATATGCCAAAACCAAGAAAATATCGAAATTTACAAATTTCAATTGATAATATCAAAGACGCACCTAATTATTAATTTACTAGATTTACTAAGAAATAATCATGTATGTAATTTTGGCCACCCCAAGATACCTTTCATATTATGCAGGGTGTTATTTAAGTACGTGGCTAAACTTCAGGGTGTAAATGTTTGAGTGACTCTAAGACAGAAAGTTTATATAAATATAGATCCGGTTATACTTCATTTTCAAGTTACAGGGTGTCAAGCTTTAAAAAAAAATCGTTTTTTTGTAAATATCTTAATAATCCTTTAACCGCTTTTGTTAAAATTTGGCAGTGCCATTTAGGGTAGTAAGGGGCTAATTTAAGTCCAGTGGCGTCAAGAAAGGCACTTCAACTAAGATTTTTGACATTAAAATTGCGCGCCACTAATTTTTTTGCAATTTTTCTATTTTTATCGTATTGGGCAACTAAAGCTTTTTAGTTTTCAGATTTTTTCGTATTTGTTTTTCGTATTCGTATTCATGGGTTATAACCATAACTCACTAATGGGTTATGATTATAACTCACTGATGAGTTGTGGTAAAATATGTATTCATATAAGGCTTTGTCATAAGTGTCTCTTGTCTTGTGGGGAATAATAAATGAACACGCAAAGTTCACTTCTTTTTGAATTTCGACTGAAGTTTTTCCATATTTTAAAAAACTACCCTCGAAAATAGCAAAAATAATAATTTTATTTATTGCCTTCAAATTTCTGTTGTTAATCAATTCCATAACAACAAAAATCACCTTAGCCTCCTTTTTCGTGTCAAATTTGTCATTCAAAAATATGTCAATTAAAATATAATACAGGGATTTCCAGTTTACATTGATACAATATAATTTTCTATTTTTTAATAATATCTATGTAGTGTTGGATAAAATTTTGTATGGCACTTGTGTGTTAAGTCATATAAGTCACTTGGGAATTAGCCCTCTCGGCCTACGGCCTCAAGGGCTAACCATTTCCCAGCGTGACTTATATACAGTGATGGGCTAAAATATGGAACAAATTCATTTAAAAATTAGGTATTAACTTTTTAAAAAAACGCTCTGACATGTCGATTATAATTTTTTCTTCCGGATTTTTTGTCTCGAAAAGAAATTATATAGGGTGTGTCAAAAAGTAGATGTAGCAAAAAATTTTTGTTTTTAAATAGAACCCTATTTTTTTCAGTCGAATTTTAAATTCTACGTCAAATTCTGCACATAATTCATGTAGCATACCCTATCCTTATTTCTAACGGTTTTAGAGAAAAATTACATCATAAAACGAAAATTATTTTATTTAGTTGTTGAAAATGCCAACCATTAACTTCTTGACAATATGCCAATCTACTTAAAAACTCTTCTAAAACATTATTTACAGTATTTTCATTAATTTGCCTAATTTCATATATAATTTTAAATTTTAAGTCTTCCAAATTTTGTGGTTTATCCTTATACATTTTTGATTTCAAATAACCCCAAAGAAAGAAATCCACTGGAGAGAGATTTTGCAGGCCATTCTATGGATCCTCTTCTACCTATCCATCGTTCGGGAAATACAGTATTAAAATACTCTCGTACTTGTCGAGCAAAATGAGGCGGAGCACCACCCTGCTGAAACCAAATAGATGCTTCTGGTAGATTAGGCTGATTCGGATTTGAAAAATCTGCTGCTAGTGTGGGAATTAATTAATTTTGAAGAAATTGTAAATACCGGTCTCCTGTAAGATTTCCATAAAAGAAAATAGGTCCAATAATTCTATCATTTAATATCCCTGCCCAAACATTTACTTTTTGTGGGTTTTGCGTGTGATGTTCTCTTATCCAGCGGGGATAATTTAATACCGAAAATTTTGTCTGTTTACCGAACCATTCAAACAAAACGTGGCTTCATCGCTAAAAAGTATGTTGCGATGGAAAAATAGATTTAAGTTGCAAATTTCCATCATAGTTTCACAAAACTGTAGTCGGCGGTCGGGATCATCTTCGTTTAGCTCGTGCAGCAACCTAATTTTGTACGGATGGTACTTTTCTTGTTTCAATACCCGCAAAACAGATCGTCGGCTAGCAAAAATAATAATTTTATTTATTGCCTTCAAGTTTTTGTTGTTAATCAATTCCATAACAACAAAAATCACCTTAGCCTTCTTTTTCGTGTCAAATTTGTCATTCAAAAATATGTCAATTAAAATATAATACAGGGTTTTCCAGTTTATATTGATACAATATAATTTTCTATTTTTTAATAATATCTATCAAGTGTTGGATAATATCTTGTATAGCACTCGTGTGTGGGAATTAGCCCTCTCGGCCTAGGGCCTCGAGGGCCTAACCATTTCCCAGCGTGGCTTATACAGGGTCGTTGGTATGTATGGAAACGGTCGATTATTTCTTAAAGTAAAACAGTCAGCAAAAATATTTTAGATAAAAGTTTTAGGGTTTTTTAATTAATAGCAATTATTTTTCAATACGTGCATTATAAGTCTAAACTTAATAGTTTCCGAGATATCGACTTTTGAAATATGACATTTTTGAACTTTGACAGCTTCTAGCTTTCTAACGGTACCTTTTAGAATAAAACGGCTTACATGTCCCTATCTTACTTTTTTATTATCTTTCCAAAAACATCAACTTTTGGTTAAACCGGATGTAACTCAATAGCCGTAAATACAGTACTTCCGGTTTAACCGGAAGTTGATGTTTTTCGAAAGATCATAAAAAAGTAAGATAGGGACATGTAAGCCGTTTTACTCTAAAGGGTACCGTTAGAAAGTTAAAAGCTGTCAAAGTTGAAAAATGTAATTTTTCAAAAGTCGATATCCCGGAAACTATTAGGTTTAGACTTATTAAAAAATAATTGCTATTTCATGTTTAATGCAAAAATATTCGAAGATATAGGGTGTTCCATTTAAAAAAAGGTAACTTCCCTACGGTTTTCTGACTCATCCTGTATACTTAATTTTTTAAAGTTCTAATACACCTCCTTAAAAAACCCTAAAACTTTTATCTAAAATATTTTTTGCTAACTGTTATACTTTAAGAAATAATCGAGCGTTTCCATACATACCAACGACCCTGTATATAACATAACACACTTGTACCATAAATAACTATTTTCTACGGGCATTTTATAATAAAAATAGATATTTATGTGTCTAGGGAATTATAATGGTCTTAATTACCGAGGGCAAAGTTTACGTCCCGAGGGCCTTTGGCCCGAGGGACAGCAATTGCCCGAACAAATTGAGACCCTTATAATTCCAGTGATACATAGATAATTTTATTTCTGACCGATTTTAGTAACATTTTCTTCATTTTTAAAGTGGAATAAATGTTTCAATAGATGACAATCAAATTGACATTAGATGTCAATCGTTTGATTTTATGTCAAATTTTTCTTAATATCCCAAGGGAGTTACGACCCTTACAATTCCCGCGTAACTAAGACGTTATAAGCTAATAATATACCGGTCAGAAATAAACTTAATTTATTTTATCTACTTTCATTTAGTAATATGAATTTTACAGTTCTGTAAATCGTTTTGTAAGGGCATCTATTACAGCACTAGTGCTGTAATAGATGCCATTACAGCACTAGTGCTGTAATAGATGCCCTTACAAAACGATTTTTAATCGCAGGTGCATTTTTATTTTTAAAAATGCCTTTTGCCAAATATTTTTATTCATAGATGAAAGTAGATAAAGTTTTGTACAATATTCTTGTTGTAAATTCATATAACTACACTCGATGTTTGATTAAACTCGGCTGACGCCTCGTTTAACAACTTTAACATCTCGTGTTGTAATATGAATCTTTACAACACTCATATCGTAAATATCTATTACCAAACATTTTATTACCTGTGTTTCATTTACACCTTTCATGTCAAAAAATTTGACACTTGTCAAAAAAAAATTCGAAAAAATTTTTTTGTTAAAAACTGCGGCAAATATTAAATAAAAAATTAGTGATTTAGAAGACTCAGACATTGAAAATGCCGCAAATGAGGCAATGGTGAACCTTGTTCCCCAAAAATCAAGGAATGTGTATGAGGGCACATACGAAAAATTCAAAAACTGGTGTGAAGAA
This sequence comes from Polydrusus tereticollis, assembly GCA_963920685.1. Lineage (NCBI taxonomy): Eukaryota > Metazoa > Arthropoda > Insecta > Coleoptera > Curculionidae > Polydrusus > Polydrusus tereticollis. The sequence continues at coordinate 92,804,532 of OY987331.1, forward strand.
AAAAAGGTAAAAAACTTATCAGAAAAAGTCGTTTTGGCATGTTTTTCAGGATTATCCGATGCCTATAAGCCATCAACTTTGTGGAGTACTTACTTAATGCTTTGAACGATGGTTTGTTTAAATAAAAATGTTGATAGAAAGATATTTACAAACCTAATCCCATTTTTGAAAAGGAAATCTACAGGGTATAAGCCCAAAAAGTCGAAACTTTTTTCCAAAGAACAAATAGAAAGATTTGTCAAAGAAGCAGACGATAAGAACTATTTATTGGACAAAGGCATTCTTATTGTGGGAATCTCTGGAGCATGTCGCAGAGAAGAACTCACATATTTAAAGATGAATAATATCGAAATTTCGGAGTCTATAATTAAAATAACCATTCCAAAAAACAAATGTTGCAAGAAGCTTTGTAATTAGCAAAGGCTCTATTGACGGCATCAACTTCTTGAATATTGTCCGAAAGTACGCCCAATTGCGTCCAGCACACATAACCCATGAAAGATTTTTATAACGTACAGAAACTCCAGACGTTCCAGACTTCCAGTGGGCATTAATACCATTGAAGCAACACCAAAGAAAATTGCTGAGTTCTTGGGGCTTCCAAAGGCAAATGAATATAGAGGCCACTGCTTTCGAAGGTCTTCAGCAACTTTTTTAGCGAACTCTGGAGCGGATATATTGATGCTAAAGCGACATGGAGGTTGGCAATCAAATGCCGTGGCTCAGGGGTATATAGACGATTCTTTAGAAAACAAAAGATAAATTTCCGAAGAAATTCTTGGTGAAAAATCTTTGCACGCTAAGAACAAACGTGTTTAATCTAATGAATTAGAATGTTGTACCAGCTCTACTGGTGGCATTGGTTTAATTGATATTGCTGTTGCAGATTCATTTTCTATTTCTAGTTCAAATTCCTCATCTATTTTACCAAGAGAAATATCTCGACGTACTGTTTTAGGTTACCCAAGCATTAGTTTTAATGATATAACTAACCGTACTTTTAATATTAATAATAAATAGGTAAAATTATAGTCTGTGTTTAGTTTTTAATTATAAATAATTACTTTTAGACACAGCGTGCTTAAAACACTTTTAAGCAAGCTGCGCCTAAAAGGAGGTTATTTAAAAATCAAAACGACAATCAACAAGGGGTTATAATAAAACGTCAGTAGAAAAAATAATCTTAAGTAACAGGAAGATGCAAACTGATATTACGCTGAAACTTGGTCACAGTTTCAAATGAATATAAATGCATCTTTTAAGCTGAAAATTGTTTGTCTTATTTTGCTAGGAAATTAAAAAAACCAACAAACAAGAAAAACGCTTTATTAAAACCACACTCAAACAAATGGTACGCTATTTCATTCAGTAGGAAAACATTTAACAAGTAAAACGAAACTTACAGTAGTTGCTGAAAGTATCCTCCTTCAACTTCAATTCAAGCATTACCTCGTCTTAACATCGATTGCCGAACACGTTGAAATATTCCCGGCGTATGTATTTTACGTCCATCTGATCGCATTAAACCCGTATCCCTTGGATTAATTTTTCCTCTGTGTTGACTGAAGTTTAATAAGCGAGTCCCTTCAATTACCCCCAAAGGAAAAAATTTGAATCCGGTGACCTGGGTGGCCACGATTGTGGACCTGCGCGACCGCATCCAGAAATTGACTTGCTACTATGCTAAAGTGCAGTGAGGCCCCATCGTGCATGAGCCACATTGCTCCTCTTACTGACAGTGGGACATTTTCTAATACTTCAGGTAACACAAATTCCAAAATATGACGATACTCTTGACCATTTAATCTCGGTGGTAAAAAATTAGGTCCAATAAGATAATCATCCACAATACCAACCCAAACATTCACGGAAAACTGTTGTTGACAATTATTTTCTATAACCGCATAGAGATTTTCTTCAGCCCAGATATGATTGTTATGAAAGTTCTTTATTGTAGTGTAAATCAAAATTCAAAGTCACGGTCTTAAGTTCTATTTTTATATTGGTTACGCGATTCACCCTAATCGGGCATCATCAGGCCTACAAACATATTTATTACCTAATATACACCTGTATACAAAAATGTGCAAAAGAAATGTAATCTTACCTTATTACTGTGATCCAGTTAAAGTATTACAATTGAAATATATAAAACCATAGACTCGACATCTTCACAACACATTAAAAACAATACTAAAACAATTAAAAAAGAAAATAGCAAAAAAAAAACTTTTCATATAAAAACTTTTCATACAATCCAGATTTGAACTCAGTGCCTCGAGGGTCACAGTTATGTGTTTGATCGTTACACCACGGAGCAATTCATAAACATAAATTAAAACCTTAAAATCTAGGTCGTTTCTCAAGTTGTTAAAAATTAAACCGGGCTCAAAATTGAAGACATCATTCACACAGTTTAGAACAGGGCTCTTTTTGGCCTTTGTTATTTCCAACTTTCCCACAAATCGAGTTCTTTACCCTTCGAGCACTCGTGTAGAACGCTAATGCCCTATTGGGAGAAAGAGTGTTTTGTGCTTCGCCAGTGGGTAGCGAAGGCGGAGTTGGTTTCTACAATATCAGTGTTCTCGAATTTCTTGACAATGTTCAAGTATTCCCACACCCGGGTAGAGATTTTCCTCCCCGATTGTCCAACAATTACTGCATCAAAGTCCTCGCACTTTAAAGAACAAACCCCCGAATTTGATAAGGTATTAATTCTATCTTTGACATTAATTAGATGTTTGTATAATGTGCTTACTGTCTTATAAGCAATTGATAAACCAGATGTTTTAAAAAACTTTCTCAGCTAAACTAAAATTTCTCCGAAGGAAGCATTTATAGTTGTTCTCTTTAGTTTTCTTTTCGGAGAGTTTAGTATGATAAAAAGTTTATATTTATTGACAAATTTATAATATATTTTGTTTATTGAGTAGACAGAGAAGCCAGCGTTCTTCGCCAATTGTTTAATTAAATCTAGCCCCGTCAGGAATGCTTCTCTAGATAGGGGCAGTTTAAGTAATCTGTACAAAAGGGAGTTCAAGGCTGCAAATCTATGTTCGAGGGGGTGAGTTGGAAGAAACTGTATGGCATTATCGGTGAAAGAGGGTTTTCTGTATACTTGAAACTCGATGTAGTCTTGTTTCCTGATTAGTAATAAGTCTAAAAAAGGGAGTTTACCATACACTTCCTTCTCCATTGTAAAGGTTATTTTCTATGTAGGGTATTTGAAAAATCTAAAAACTCTACCAACCCTCCGTCACCACCAGACCAGACTGTGCAGATGTCATCAAAATATTGTTTATAGACTACTAAGGACTTAGCAAATCTACTTTCCATCAATTGTACTTCCAGATGTTACATGAAGACCTCGCTCAGAAATGGTGACGAACAAGAATTCATTACGAGACCATCATTCTATCTAAAGAAAATCCCCTTAAACTTAAAATTTTTTTGATTTAGTACCAGTGCTAAGAGGGATAGAAGGTTCTCGATGAGGGAGGAAACTTTTAATCAGCAGACGTCTGACTAGGTCAATGCAATCAGTGGGTGGGATACTAAAGTATTCCAACGTTATAAGAGATTGATTCAAAGTGCTTTTCACGTTAGTAAAGAAAGTAGTGGTGGGTCCTTGTTAATTCTAGTGAAGTTCTCGAGGTCAAGGAAATCTATAACTTTGTCAATATAGTCTGATCTTTTTAATATTACTAGACAAGATCCCTTGTCTGCATTGCTAACAATCAAGTCATTGTCTTTGATTTTATTCTTAATGGATTTTAAGTGAAAACTATTCGTATGGTGTTTTCTGTTATGAAATATTAGTGTTTAGGAAATTGATAATTTTGGGTCTTAAAATATTTTTATTGCAAATGTCTATAGATTGCCAAAGTTTCTCGTTCCGCTAGCCAATATTTTGCTTAAAATTGTATTTTAGGTTATAATTTAAAAGTTGCTCCTTTTTTCTGTAAAACTTATCCCTGACAAATTTAAGAAACGTTTATGAAAAACATAACTATTAGACTAGTTATGAAAGTTCGTAATTGGATTTTGGGAAGAACACGCTTCATCGGTAAACATAATATGGGATAGAAATGTCGGAGATGCTACCTGTTGTTGCAAAAGCCAAGAATAATAAAAACTCGCTGGGGAAAATCCGCAGGTAACACGCTGATGTGTTAAGGATACATTTGATATTCCCTTAATATCTGCCATACAGTAAAGTGAGAAATATTTAATTGTTATGCCATTTTGCGGGTAATTGTATCGGGGCTACACTTAACTTTATGTAAAACTGCTTCCTCCATCTCCACTGTTCTTACTGATGCAGGTATCCCAATAAGAGAAGCCGACCTTTAAAAGGTGCCTGATTCGCACAGCCTTTCATGTAGTCTTACAAATGTTTGTCTATTCGGTACAATACCATGAGGATATCTCTCTTGATAAATGCCGCTCCGGAATTGCCTTGGGCCATTCCATAGACAAAATGTATATCGGCCATTTCTGAGTTTGTAAATTGTACCATTTTGTAATATCAGTAACGAATCTTATAGCTTAAAACACTTGAGATAATTACGATCAAATAATTACGTATGCACTGCTTAAAGTTATGTCAGTTATGCCGAAGTCAAATTTGTTTAAACAATTGTTTTCCTTCCATGGCACACTTACTTTTTGTTACTCTCGAAATACTGCAATAATAAATAACGTTATTTGTTTTATCAAAAACTGTTAATCTGAACGAAAAAACTCAAAAAATTAATTTTGTTTAATTTAAGTGGCTTAATCATAAATAAAAATCACTTTATTCCATGTCCATGGACAACAATAAAAACAGTTTTTAATTATTTATAAAACACGAAATTTTTTTATTGGCTGCAATAAAGTGATCTTTATGTTTTTTCTCAAAAACGAAGCAAGATACGAAAAAAATGCTAAAAGTAAAATAGTTGTAGTTTTAGTTGCCTAATGCGAAAATAATTCAAAAGTTTCAAAAAAATTAGTGGCGCACATTTTTCTGTCAAAAATCTTAGTTAAGGTGCCCCCCGGGACGTCATTGGATTAAAATTTTTTAATCTAGTTAGAGCCAAATTAGCCCCTTACTACCTTAAATAATACTGCCAAATTTCAACAAAATCGGCTTAAAGATTATTAAGATATTTACGAAAAAATTATGTTTTTTAAAAAGTTTGACACTCTGTATCTTGAAAACGAAGCATTACCGGACCTATGTTTATATACACTTTCCGTCTTAGAATCACTCAAAGAATCACCACCTCAAATTTGCTATACAGGTTGTCCATTTTTGTTTTTAATAATTTACATATTATTACTATAACACAACTAGATCTATTTACTGCTAATTAGATTAACGAGTTCAAAATATATTTCTTCTGCGGTAATTATCACACCAGTAATAGTTCTTTTAAATACCGGTGATAGAATACTAAAAATAAAATGTATATTTTTTTAAAAAACGTAAATTTAGCTCTTAATGTTGTCAACTAAGCCACTGCAGTCCAAAATTATTATCACACGGCTGAGAATTTGTCTCACTAGGCGCCAATTGTAGGCCAAGTACAAGCAATCCTCAGCTCGTTTTTACTACAAGTCTCTTCTTGCAAGGGTGCTGCGTGCCGCGTGTCTCCCCAAACCTCCTTTAATCCAAGTACTCGCATTTAGCCCTTATTGCACCTGCAGGCAGCATCATAAGACGTCGGTCAGAGCCTCACCGTGATGCCCCGTAGCAGGCTGGTCTACCTCCTCTGGTAAGGTGTTATCTTGAAGAAAAAATAAAAATGCAATTGAAGAAGTAAAAACAAAGAGGACTAGAAAAATACTGATTGCGGCATCTTTTGTTTCACTGAAAAGTAGCACAGTGTTGCGAAAACCGCATCCTTCTATCTTAACTAATAACGGAGATACCCCGTAAAACCATCGAAAATGCAAGAACCAACGAAGTTATACTACCAGTTAAAGTAATTTCTAGACTTGATTGTTTGCAGCCAACATTAGAAAAATACGAAGTAATAAAGTACCGAGACTATCTACTACGGGAAGCCCAAGTGACTGGATAAGGGCGATGTTGGGTAAACCTGACAAGGACTATATTTCAATTTAAAAAATAATTATATAGGGTTCAAGTAAAATATGTAGCAAATAAGTCACGCTGCAAAAAAAACATACCACAAGGCCTTTGACCAACTGCTATAACTTTTAAGTATCTAATATACAAAGAACACTCGTGTGTCATACAAAACTTTATCCAGCACGTGATTAAAATCAATAAAAACCAGAGAAATTAATAGTACATTTCATACAGTCGAAACGGTGGATCTTTGTCATGGATGAACGATCACGAGACAACGTGATTTGCAACTCCCCATCTTTATTTATTATAGCCTTAAAAGTGAATAGAAACATAACAGAACGTCTCCGGGGTTGCGCAATACGTCCCGAATTCAAAACGTCGTGCTAGACAGAGACAGAGATATTTGGAGAGTTGTCCGTTGATGACAGAGTCATCGTTTCGATCTGTCAACGTTAATTTCTTTTCAAACGTTTCAGTGCCTTGGAATTCCATTTAATCCTATAAACTGTTGTATTCAGAGCCATGTGTTATCATTATTAAGTCCGAACACTAGCCACGAAAATTTTGACGTTTATGATGTTAGTCTCTGTTTTGACTTTTTGAACCTCGCAATTTTGATCAGAACATATGGCTTTAGTCACGTGGAAGTAATGACGCACCGGCAAAGAACCATCGTTTCGACTGTACCTAGGTAGAGAAGTGAGCTATTATATAGCGAACACTTTTATGCGAGGTATAACAGCTTCTTCAACTGAGGTATAATACGAATGAGAGTTGCAGCACGTGGCTACATCTCGTGACAACCACACGTATCAACCCAACCAGGACAGCGATAATTCATATAGGTTCAAACGCTGGCAAGGCAGCCCATTGCGGGCAAACTGCGTTGGGTGGCGCTGGAAGCCAATGTATCGGTTCAGCCTACCGAAAGCATGTATATTGAAAAAACACAAACTTAAAATAAGTTTGTGTACAGAGTTGTCCCTTATCCCTTACCTTTCCGTAAGACCCAAAGCCTTGCTGAGGAGCCGTAAATGGCTAAACGCGTCCAAGGATTGGATCTGACGGAAAGGATAAGGGACAACTCTGTAAACGAACTTATTTTAAGTTTGTGTTTTTTCAATTGAGGTATAATAGTTATAAAAGACTAGGTACTAACATTAAAATACTACATATTTAATTCATTTAGATCTTTTTATTAGACATTCCGTGTAATTTTCACAATATTTTAAAAATCAAGATTTCTCTTGTTTAAAAAATAAAACTAAAGAAATGCGATTTTAAATGTCAATTTGTAGACAATTTGTGGTAGTATTGACATTTGTTAATGTTGTACAGTTTCCATTTGAAATATCATCCAATTTATGATGAAAATTACTGTTTTATTGGAAATTTGATACTATTTCCGGAATTTCTTCATTTTAAATGGTTAGTCAAGTCTTAAAATCAATAACATGTTGACGAAGCGATAAGTAAGAATGCTAAAATCGTGTGTAACTTAACCTCATTGCACAGGTGATTATTTATTGTCGTTATTTCTCTAGGTACAGAAATTTCACTTCTTATTAGAGGAATGCAGTTAATAATGGCGGTTTCTCAAGTTAGTAGTAGATGAAGTACTTTAATGTTAATAAGATAACCATGTAGTACATTTGAATTGACGAGTTTTTAATGAGAAATATTGACAAGTGTCTTCTTTCTTCTTTGTATGCCTATCCGGGTCGGATGCTGGCGACCATCTGAATGATCATAATTTTGTTGACTGCTTCCCTGAACAGTCCCGTGGTTGACTTTCCGAACCAGACTCTTAGGTTTTTCAACCATGAGATTCTCCTTCTTCCTGGTCCTCTGCTCCCGTAAACTTTACCTTGTAGGATGCATTGGAGGAGATGGTATCGATTTTCATTGCGCATTATGTGCCCAAGATATTCTAATTTCCTGCATTTAACGGTGTAAAGGACCTCACGTTCTTTCCCCAGGCGTCGTAGGATTTCTTCATTGGTCACCCTCTGCGTCCACGACACTCTCAGCATCCTTCGATACAGCCACATTTCGAAGGCTTCCAGCTTCCTCTCAGTAGCAGCAGTCAGTGTCCAAGCCTCTACTCCGTAGTACAAAACAGAAAAGACGTAGCATCTTAACAACCTGATCTTGAGGTTTATGTTCAAGTCATGGCTCTTGAAGCACTTTGTCATTTGATTGAACACTGCTCTGGCCTTCTCTATCCTGCATCTGATTTCCTGTGATTGGTCCCACTCTTCATTAACACAGGTACCCAGGTATGTGTATTTTTGTACTCTTTCCACACGTTTTCCATTTATAATTAGGTGGTCATCCGGGATATTTCTTTTACTGATGATCATTAATTTGGTTTTGTCAACATTTATATCAAGACCATATTGCTGACTGATCAGTGTGATTTGTGTCATCAGGTTTTGCAGATCGTCTAGGTTATCTGTGAACACGACGGTGTCATCTGCATATCTTATGTTGTTCAGCCTCTGTCCATTCAGGTTCACCCCCGCCTCGCTATTCTCCAGCGCCTCACGAAAGATGTACTCGGAGTATATGTTGAACAACAGTGGAGACAATATGCAACCCTGTCGAACTCCTCTAGCAATTCTGACTGGCTCTGTGTGGCTGTCCTGTACTCGGACGGTGGCCTTCTGATTCCAATATAGGTTCGCGATGATCCTAAGGTCTTTGTCATCCAGTCCGATTTTCTTCAGTATCTCCATTAGCTTTGTGTGCCGGACTCTATCGAATGCCTTTTGATAGTCTATAAAGCAGGCATACACGTCACAGTTCTTGTCTCTGCACCTCTGGAACAACACCTGCACACTAAACACTGCCTCACGAGTGCCGAGCGCGCTTCTAAAGCCAAACTGGGTGGGGCTTAATTCGTCTTCACATAGCCGATAGATTCTCCTGTGAATGACTTTCAGAAACAATTTTAACAAATGACTCATTAAGCTTATTGTTCTGTATTCATGGCATTTTTTGGCCCCAGGCTTCTTGGGCAAGGTGATAAATTCCGATTCGAGCCATGCCCGTGGTATATCTCCCGTATCATAAATGTGGTTGAAGATCGTCGTCAACCATTCAATGTGATTGTCGTCCAGCAGTTTGATGAACTCCGCCTGCATCCCGTCAGGCCCTTGCGCTTTACCCTCTTTGAGTCCATCAACCGCAGCTTGTACTTCCTTTCTCAATATCGCCGGTCCCGTATTACCATCAATTTGTGGTGATGGTGGTCTTTCGTCATGGAAAAGTTCCTTGATGTAGGCTTCCCACGTGTCCTTGATCTTTCCTTTCTAATAATAAGCTCGCCGTTTCGGTCCATCAAACTGTTCCCTGATTTTGATTTTGTCTTTCCTGTTAGTTCCTTGATTTTGCGGTGTAGATTGAAACTGTCGTATTTTGCGCTGAGGGCTTCTATTTCATTACATTTAAGTTCCAGTTCTCTCTGTTTTGCTTCTCTGATCTTTCTTCTAATGGATTTGTCGAGTTCTTTGTATAGTACAGGTTTATTCTTGTTTTTTCGCCTTTGTTCCATCATTTCAAGGATTTCACTGGTCATCCAGGGTGACAAGTGTAGTGACAGTAAATTTCTCTTTTGCGATTTTTAAAGGCTGTTCTTAAAATATGGAATAAATTCCAATGAAAATTCGAGAAGAAGCGAACATAGCTTGTTCATTTATTATGCCACAAGAGATATTCATGACATTTGATATTTATTCTTATATTTAGTATTAGAATAATAAAGCTTTGCTTTATTCCCGTCAGTTTTATTTGTGTCATTAATGTAGAATGATTCTCTAGTGAGTCATATCCATAACTCAATAAAAATTATGGTTATAACCCATTTGTGAGTTAAATGTAACTTTATTAGTCTAAGATTGTACTGATAATGTTTACTTTATATACAAGTGTTGGATAAAGATATAAAAATAAAAAAATAACTAAAAATGTTATAGAAATTCATAAAAATGTATTAAAATAGTTATTAAATCAATAATACTTCCAGTCCAAAATTTCCGTCAGTGACTCATCACAAGCATAGAGAGAGCCCCGGGACATGCGACGTCAGAGGAATGAATTCCAGTGGCGTGTGCATTTCAAAAAATAATAAATGATGAAATTTCGTCGGAATATCATATAATTATTTATTAATTAACTTTATTCATTGCACAGTCAGGCAGACAACACGTCTAGCTTCAAACATTTTAAAGGGCTTCAACAGACGAGCCCATACGGGAGCGATTTTCTTTCACGTTAATAAAGCCTTTAATAAGGTCTGGCATAACGGTCTCATACTGAAGATGATAAGACTCGGAGCGCCGAACTACCTCATCAAGGTAGTAGCTTCTTTTCTTGAGAATAGAAGTTTTGCAGTCTCGTCAGAGAACGCACTCTCCTTGACGAAAAATATCAGGGCGGGAGTGCCGCAAGGCTCACCTCTCTCCCCGATGTTGTATAATAACGAGTGATTTTTAATTATTTTGCTCAAGGGAGGCCATGCATTTTAAAAGCATCATGGCCGTACTGCGTAGATAAGATGACATGATTGTTTTATGACATTTACGTCTTATTTGAATTTGTGTATTTGTAAAGTTTAAAAATTGGAGAAATTTTGTAATTTTTGCAGTTATTTGAAGGTAGGTTACTATTGCTTTAACTAATATTTCTCCGGGGAGTCGTCTTTTGACTATTATAAAGTGCTATTTGCAGGATATGATTTAATTTTTTATTTTTTTTTTATTTTTCAGCGTATCAAGTTTTGGTGAAGCTTTGTTGCCGGATTGAAAGTTCTACAGTAAAAATGTTTAGTGAAGCACAAAAAATTTTTATAGTTGAAAGTTTTTTTAGAAATGGAAACAAAATAGGCGGTGTGTGGAATTACTCTATGCATGACTGCTTTGATGAATTTCGAACCGAGTTTCCTGATGTTGCGGTGACCTTTCATAATTTTCGTACTGGGTCACAATACCTAATTGATTAATTTCGTCAGACTGGTTCTGTTCAACATAAAAAAGGGGCTGGAAGACCATCGAAACGATCGAATGAGGTTATTGAAGAAGCGCGACAAATTATGGAAAATAATCCTTCAACTTCTATTAGGCATTTATCTCAACAAATTCAGCAACGGATTTATGCTACAGTACATGCCAAACACTTTTGAAAAAGGATCTGCATCTATACCCTTATCGTGTTACGGCTATTCATGAACTCCTTTCCAATGACGTTCCCCAAAGACTTAATTTTTGTGAATGGTTTGTGGCGTTTTAAATTCTAACGCCATTAATTTTATTAATTTGTCTATTTTTGAAGTACTTTGCTTCTCTAGCCACCTCGTACTACGAAGGTATAGATGGGATGATGAGTACCATGTTGCCAGGCGGTAGCGAATTAGCTAGTGTTTTTTTGATAACTCTCGACCGTGAGAAGTGGAGTTGAGAGGTGGCATTCAGCGGCCTGAATTCCTTGTCATTCCGGTGCTATTCTAAGTACCCCAAATTTTCTACAGTACTACAGAATGTAATTTTTTAAGTATTCCGAGTGCCTTTCTAGTACCTCCTGTTTTATTATCTAGGGGATAAGTCCCAAAATGTGTAAATTCGTTGGTTGGTGAATTCCCTCAAATTAGAGGTAAGCAAAAGAAATTGTCTTTTTGGGTTTTCAGAACGTTTTGGTTATTTAATTGTTATTTACAGGGAGTGGCCATGGGGCTTAACCCTTGATTTTATACCTAATAATAAGTTCATACATTCTTCCATACCGGGAAGACCGTGTCGTTTTCTGCGATTTTCTTGGGCCACGCCGTCCAACTGTTCCTAAGAGAAATGGGTGACGGTCCGAGGATCCAGTGACTCTACCTACCACCTAGATTCAGCAGTTTGGTGCTAAGTCAGTACCACCAAGAGTCCTGTGAATTCCACTGGATGTTCCGGTTTAACCATGGATCTAAGGCCAGTTTGTTCTTTTTTATTAATTCTCCTTATTGCATAATTTTAAACAATAACATTTAGAAATTCAAGTTGCGTAACAGTTAATAATTCAAGTATAAATCTTTCTCTTTACTTTTCTTTGTAAGCAAGTATTCTGAGTAATTTTACAGTTTTACATTTTCCATATTCGGCACGGGTAACCTATATGCAATTTTCTGTATATATAAGTGTACATAGCAGAGGGGTGAATCTTTGGCCAAAGACAAGGTTTATGTATATATTACGGTACATCGAAATTTTTAAGCTTTAATGCGTTAAATGATTATTTTCAGAATATTACCAGAATCCGAGCATTCTCAACATAATTTTATCATTGTAATACTTCCAACTCAAATTTTACTTTAAGTACCATTTCCAGTACACAGTACAAACCAAAAATTTGGTGCTTTAAACTATATTTGTTTAGTGGTAACTATGCCAGGTTATACTTTGTTTATTAAATTGATTGAAGCTTACCTCAGTATTTTATTCTATTTTTTTGAGTACTTTTAACTTATAAATCAGAGCTTTACTTCTCAGTTCCGAAGCTCTAAGATCATGAAATCTAATTGAAACTGAGTGGCGCCCTTAAAAGGATAAGCATCCCTTGCCTGCGACCATCTGTTAAACCGACGTAGAGCTGCCGTTTGCACTTGAGCACTTTTTGAGGAAAATCTTATTTTCCACAAAAAGATAGCTACAAAAAATAGCGCCCATTGGCGTGGGGCAGGATTGCTTATGCTTTTACTTTTCTTTCTATGTACTGAGATAAGTTTCAAAAGAAAAAACAGTCACTCACCATTTTTGCCTACCTACTGTCATAAATTCAATTAAATACCTGGTCAGCGCGTCGCGACGCCTAAATCAATCCTCGGCTCGCGTAGACCATTTTTTTACTGCATACCTTTACCAAAAAAAAAAAAGGCTATTGTTAAGATTTCGATGTTTAGTGCGATATCAAAACGAGTTTAAATATACCTTTATAGAAGAAATATTTTATGATTTACGAGACACATTTTCGAATACTATTAATGCAATGCTAAGCAAATTAATTTTTTTGTTGGTTAACTTAACATTATTTTACCTAAGCCATTTTTGGGTTCATACCGTCTGTATTATCTTATACCTTGCATAGAGGATATTTTTTAAGAATATTATACCGGGTGTCCGAATAATATTAATCAATTTTTATGAAAGGTTTTATAAGGACTTAATTATTTAATTATAAATTTTTGCAAAACTTTTTAATTTTCTTCATAAGAAAAATAATAAAAAAAAAAAAGATGGCGGTTTTTGATAGGTTTCAAATCAATCATTTATTGGATTATGAACTCGTTTATGAATTAAATATTAGGGCTGTTTACACAGATCGTAGTGTAGCCGAGAAAAGGAAAATTTTATCTAGACTTTTAAAAAAAGAAATTAGTACACCTGGGAGTCAAATTTGTATGGAATCGTATTTGCCAGATTTTGGACGCCAACAAGTTGAAATAAATCGAAGTATTGCCTCTATAGAAAATATTATTTCTGAGTTTGAAGGAAATTCTTCTGATAGTACTTACCTTCGCGTAAAATCGCGACTAGCTCATTTAGGCGGCCGTACTAAAAGAATAATTATTCCCGAGGATGCAAGTGATGACGTCATTAAATTTAGAAATGAATCGTTTGCAACTTGTCTTAAATTGGAATCGGATTTAGATGACAAAGTTTCGGAAGAAACATCTGCTGCAAATTCAAATTTAATTAATCTTAACCAAAATTCTCCGCCAATAGTTAACGTTAATCCTGTGATTACGTGTACAGCAAATAAACAGCCAATATCTTCGTGGGGAATTAAATTTAATGGTGACGCAAAAAGTGTTTTTTATTTTTTAGAAAGAGTTTCCGATTTTGCTCAGGCCCGTGATATTTCAGAAAGTGAATTATTTAATTCTGCTGTTGAATTGTTTGTCGGCGATGCGTTTATTTGGTATCGTAGCATTAAATCAGTTGTTAGCGATTGGTCTTCACTAGTTTTTCGTTTAAAAAAAGATTTTTTACCTCCTTGTGCAGATGATGATGTCTGGGAGCAGATTAGACAGAGAAAGCAGAAAAGAAATGAATCAGTAACTATCTTTATCGCTTATTTAGAAAATTTATTTTGTCGTTTATCTACGCCTCCTGCGGAGATAACTAAGGTTAAGTATATTCGTAAAAATTTATTTCCGGAATATATATCTCAACTTGCCTTACATTCCATTGACACTGTCAATGAGTTATCTATTTTGTGCAAAAGATTGGAGGAAGCTTCTAGGGCTACTTCTAAAAAATTACCTCAATTATTTTATTTATCTGATCGTGATCAACCGAGTGGTTCACGACCGCGTGACACTCGGGATTTCAATAAAAATCGTAAAAATAATTATTTTCGAGATACTTCCAATAATGACAAGACTTTGAAAAAGTCTGAAAGTATTGAAAATTCTGTGGTTGATTCAGTCAACAAAGATTTTCAAACAGTACCTAAGAGTAAGATAATTTGCTTCAATTGTCGTTTACCTAATCATACTTATAATTCCTGTAAAGAAAAAAGAAACATTTTTTGTTACCGCTGTGGTGAACAAAATGTTAAAATAAATTCTTGTAAAAATTGTTCAAAATACTAAAAGAATCGTCAGGCACTGCCCGTGGTCCGTACCCTGATGAAAAACAAACCACGCACCCTTATTTTAATAACGAGGAGTGGAATAAATGGCTTATTTATATTTCTAATTTTTATAAATCACCGATCTTGAATAATGAGATTTTACCTCTGTTTACTGAAAAAGTTAATGACAACAGACCATATATCTCGGTTCGTCTGTATGACCAAACCATCACAGTTTTATTAGACTCTGGAGCTAACTCTTCTATTGTTGGATCAAACGGAATAAAAATTTTAAAGAAATTAAAAATAAAAATTCATTCGGTTAAAAGTAGTAATGTTTGTACTGCAGACGGTACTCAGCAGAAAGTAGTTGGCATTGCCGATTTACCTATTTTTATTGACGACTGTTGTCAAATTATTAAAGTTTTAATTGTTCCTTCCGTCACACATTCGTTTATTTTTGGTATTGATTTTGCAAAGCAGTTTAAGTTAGTAATGGACTTTAAAAATAATAGCTGGTTCATTCATAATTCTGAAACTAAAATTAGTACTACTACTCCAGAGTTAAATAAAAAATTTCATATTCCTAAACTTTACACTTTAGATGATTTATCATCTATTCAAAAAGTAGAAGCTCAAAAAATTTTAGATTCCTTTAAGGAAATTGATAGTAAAGACAAGCTGGGAAGAACAACAAAAATTAAGCTCACTATAGACACTGGTGATAACCCACCCTTTAAAAAGAAACCTTATTTATCTTCTCCATATATGCAAGAAATTTTAAACAAAGAGTTAGACTCAATGATTGAGTTAGGTGTCGTAGAAGAATCTAAAAGTCCTTGGTGCTCTCCCACATTATTGGTAAAAAAATCTAACGGTGAGTATAGATTTTGTTTTGATGGACGTTTTTTGAATAGTTTAACTAAGCATGATAGTTTCCCTTTACCTCACGTGGATCGTATTTTGAATAACTTGCGTAATGCTAAATTTATATCGTCCATCGACTTGCGCAAAGCATTTTGGCAAATTCCTTTGGATGACGCCTCGAAGGAAAAAACAGCTTTCTCTATAATTGGTCGAGGACATTTTCAGTTTACAGTGGTTCCTTTTGGTTTGTGTAATTCTGCGCAGACGCAGCAGCGTTTGGTCGATTCAATTTTTGGCGCTAAATTTGAGCCGTACATATTTTCTTATCTAGATGACATCTTACTTTGTTCTCCTACTTGGGAACACCATGTCAATTTACTTGCTACTGCAAAAAATTTACTAAAGGAAGCAGGCCTTACTGTTAACCTTGAAAAATGTCAATTTTTTAAAACCACCTTAAAATATTTAGGTTTCATTGTCGGAAATAATTCCTTAGCTACTGACCCTTGCAAGGTCGATTGTATGTTAAATTATCCTCGCCCTCGTACTTCAACAGAAGTAAAACGTTTTATAGGAATGTGTTCATGGTACCGCAGATTTATTAAGGATTTCTCTTCACTTGTACGCCCTTTAAATGCTCTTCTAAAAGGCAAAAAGAAAAAAGAAGTTATTATTTGGAACGACGAGGCCGAAGCCGCGTTTGTATCTATTAAACAAAAATTGGTAAGTGCCCCTATATTGGCCCAACCAGATTTTACTCAAAAATTTTATGTTCAATCAGACGCTTCCGACGTTGGTATCGGTGGTATGCTAACACAGTTTATAGACGGAGAAGAAAAAGTCATAGCTTATGCAAGCCGCTCTCTGTCTAGAGCAGAAAGAAATTATTCGGTAACCGAACGGGAATGTTTGGCAGTTATATTCTGCATTGACAAATTTAGACCTTGGGTGGAAGGTACGCCTTTTACCGTAATTACCGATCACTTTAGTTTGCTCTGGCTTAATAATCTGAAAACTCCTTCTGGTAAACTAAGTCGTTGGCTGCTCAGATTACGGCAGCACACCTTTGATTTACAACATAGGAAAGGTTCTATGCATATAGTTCCAGATGCATTAAGTCGCATACCTTATTCTCTTCAAAATGGCTTGGATGGTCCATCTACCTCTAAGACATTACCTACACAAGTATCTTCCCTATCCATTGATTTGGTTAATCTTGATCATTGGTACATCTCTCTTCGCGATAACATTCGTAAAAGTCCTGAAAAGTATCCTCAGTGGCGTATTGCAGGCGACTCTGTACAAAAATTTATTCCTTGCCGTACCTCCTATGCTTTTAATAAGCATGAGTGGAAACTCCTGGTTCCCAAATCTCAACGGGCTAAAGTCATTGAAGATAGTCATAATCTTCCTACCAGTGGACATTTTGGTTTTCGTAAAACTTTGTTCCGAGTACAAGAAATGTATTATTGGCCACAGATGAGAACAGACATCTTGAAGTTTATCCGTAAATGTTTGATGTGCGGAGCACAGAAGCATTCAAACCTGCCTAAGATTGGTACTATGGGAAGAGAAAAAATAGTTAAATTACCTGGTCAGATTATTTCTTTGGATTTTGTTGGTCCTTTCCCGCGCTCGAAAAGAGGCAATAAATGGTTGTTAGTTGCCGCTGACTGGTTTTCGAAATATACCTTTGTTTTTCCTCTTAAAGACTCTAGGTCTAATCTTATCGTAGATCTTCTGGAAAACCAGATTTTTCTCCTATTTGGAGTTCCTCAAATTCTTATCTGCGATAATGCACCAAATTTTTCTGGTCATAACCTTAAAAAACTTTGTGATAGATATCAGGTCAAACAGTGGTTCACTCCTTTTTACTCACCACAATGTAACTTTGTAGAGAGAAACAATAAAACGGTCACTACTGCAATCCGGTGCTATATTGAAAATCATGACGATTGGGATCTACATATTGCGGAAATTAGACAAGCTATTAATACAGCGGTTCACGAAGTTACTGGTTTCCCCCCTTCTTATTTAATGTTTGGGCGACATATCCCTTTATCTGGTGATTATTATAATAACCCCCCTGAAGATCAATCGTCTGAAATTTTACCTGGTGATAGGAATACCTACGCCGAAAGTTTAGTTGAGTTTCAAAAATTGTTTGTAGAAATACGTCAAAAATTGCATTCTGCGTATGAGAGGAATTCCAAATCCTATAATCTCCGGAAACGGGATGTAAGTTTTACTGTGAATGAAAAAGTTTGGCGTCCGAACAAAGTGTTGTCGAATGCTGCGGACAAATTCTGTGCGAAACTCAGTCCTAAACACATCTTGTCGATTGTCTCTAAAAAGTTGTCGGCATTAGTCTATGAATTAAAGAATCTCGATGGTTCTAAGGCAGGCAAATGGCATGTTAAGGACTTGTTACCTTATCGGGGATCTTCCGCTGATTCAGACGAGGAGGACCGATCTTAAAATACCTACCTACCTACTAAATACTCGAGTAGTATTTTGTGTGATAAAGGACCTACCTTGTCATACTTATTTACCTTACCTCTCAATTACTTATTTTACCTTTGATTTACTTACCTTACCTTATATTATATTTAACTACCTTAACTATAGATTGCCTACCTTACTTAGGGGCAAATTATCCTATTTACCTTTTTGTTAAATACCTTTAGCTAGATATACTTGTCTTAACTTCTCTCATAGACATGTATCTAAGGCAACGCTTTGCCAAGAGGATCTTCATTTATCTCACTGTTCCTTAGGTGATACAACGTCAAGTTTGGGTCAGTTAGACTGATGCACGAGGGCCTTGCCGCAACTTCAGATCTAATGAACCTTACCTTATACCTTGTCTTTATTTTCCAATTATCAGTCCTACTTTTCGCTATTCTAGTAAAGTAGTTTGGTTTTGTTACCGTGAGAAGGCTTGAAACTAGATAGTTACGTATATGGAATTATTTGGCTTCTCATAACTGATAATAATTGTAAAACAATAAGTAAATGTCTCCACAGTTTTATTGGTTGTATATAATTAGGTGTATATAGTTTTAAACTTGTAGGATTATCTCTTTCCAAATACCTCTTTCTTGTAAATTAATTTCTACCATCCATCAGTTGTCAGATTTGAGTGGACCTACCGATTTAGTGACCTTACCCAATTTGTGACCTACCAATAGTGACCTCCCTTGGGGACGACTGATACGCGATAGTTATCACGACTGAAATTTTGACAACACTATCTTTATATGCCTACTTTATAGGTTTAATGGTTATAGCGATGAGATGGATAGTCTTGGTTCAGAAAAATTAAGCCTACGTCGTAGCCTATAATTTTTTTTTGGAGAGAGGCAATGTGGCGTTTTAAATTCTAACGCCATTAATTTTATTAATTTGTCTATTTTTGAAGTACTTTGCTTCTCTAGCCACCTCGTACTACGAAGGTATAGATGGGATGATGAGTACCATGTTGCCAGGCGGTAGCGAATTAGCTAGTGTTTTTTTGATAACTCTCGACCGTGAGAAGTGGAGTTGAGAGGTGGCATTCAGCGGCCTGAATTCCTTGTCATTCCGGTGCTATTCTAAGTACCCCAAATTTTCTACAGTACTACAGAATGTAATTTTTTAAGTATTCCGAGTGCCTTTCTAGTACCTCCTGTTTTATTATCTAGGGGATAAGTCCCAAAATGTGTAAATTCGTTGGTTGGTGAATTCCCTCAAATTAGAGGTAAGCAAAAGAAATTGTCTTTTTGGGTTTTCAGAACGTTTTGGTTATTTAATTGTTATTTACAGGGAGTGGCCATGAGACTTAACCCTTGATTTTATACCTAAGTTCATACATTCTTCCATACCGGGAAGACCGTGTCGTTTTCTGCGATTTTCTTGGGCCACGCCGTCCAACTGTTCCTAAGAGAAATGGGTGACGGTCCGAGGATCCAGTGACTCTACCTACCACCTAGATTCAGCAGTTTGGTGCTAAGTCAGTACCACCAAGAGTCCTGTGAATTCCACTGGATGTTCCGGTTTAACCATGGATCTAAGGCCAGTTTGTTCTTTTTTATTAATTCTCCTTATTGCATAATTTTAAACAATAACATTTAGAAATTCAAGTTGCGTAACAGTTAATAATTCAAGTATAAATCTTTCTCTTTACTTTTCTTTGTAAGCAAGTATTCTGAGTAATTTTACAGTTTTACATTTTCCATATTCGGCACGGGTAACCTATATGCAATTTTCTGTATATATAAGTGTACATAGCAGAGGGGTGAATCTTTGGCCAAAGACAAGGTTTATGTATATATTACGGTACATCGAAATTTTTAAGCTTTAATGCGTTAAATGATTATTTTCAGAATATTACCAGAATCCGAGCATTCTCAACATAATTTTATCATTGTAATACTTCCAACTCAAATTTTACTTTAAGTACCATTTCCAGTACACAGTACAAACCAAAAATTTGGTGCTTTAAACTATATTTGTTTAGTGGTAACTATACCAGGTTATACTTTGTTTATTAAATTGATTGAAGCTTACCTCAGTATTTTATTCTATTTTTTTGAGTACTTTTAACTTATAAATCAGAGCTTTACTTCTCAGTTCCGAAGCTCTAAGATCATGAAATCTAATTGAAACTGAGTGGCGCCCTTAAAAGGATAAGCATCCCTTGCCTGCGACCATCTGTTAAACCGACGTAGAGCTGCCGTTTGCACTTGAGCACTTTTTGAGGAAAATCTTATTTTCCACAAAAAGATAGCTACAGGTTTTTAAACAATTTTCAAGAAGAAAATAGTGGTGCTTTTGAAAAAACATTTTTTACCGATGAGGCTTATTTTTATTTATCAGGCTATGTTAATTCACAAAATATGCGAATGTGGAATACGCAAAATCCGCATGTTTTTGTAGAAAGACCTCTTCATCCTCAAAAAGTTGGTGTGTGGGCAGCAATTAGTTCTAGAAGAATAGTAGGCCCAATTTACTTTGATGGCACAATTACAGCTGAGAGATATCGGATCGAAATTCTGACAACATTTATTAATGAGCTTCACGATGATGAATTGCGGGAAGGTTACTTCCAACAAGATGGCGCTACACCTCATGTAACCAGAGAAAATTTAAATTTTTTAAGTGAATTTTTTGAAAACAGAGTTATAAGCCGAAATACGCAACAAATATGGCCACCTCGTTCCTGCGATTTAACACCCTGCGATTTCTTCTTGTGGCCTTTTATATAAAACTCCATTTATCGAACACCAATTGAGGATATGAATGATCTTAAACGAAGGATTTCAGAAAAAATTGCCGAAATTAATAATTCTCCAAACGTATTGGTTAATGTGGCTCTGACGGTAAGAAGAAACATCAGAAGGTGTCTAGAAGTAGGAGGCGGCCATATAAAGTAGGCTTTCAAAGTAAGATAGCTCAGGATTTTATATTACATACCGTCAAAAAACATTATTTTAGGTTTTCAACGTGACAACGCTGCTTTCTTGCAAATTCGCCCTATGATTTAATCTACGCGCTACTGCTACACTATGTATACTGGGTCACAGCCGCCCTTGAGCAAAATAATTAATAATCACTCGTTATATATACACATGACATTCCGCGCGATAGGCAAAATCAGCTCTATCTGTTCGCTAACGATACTGCAATTACGACTACCTCTAAGCAACGTGGCTGATCGTTACCCGGATGCAGCGCCATATTAATCAGTTGGAAAAATGGCTTTCGAATTGGAAGATTCGTCTGAATCCCGCCAAAACGAAGGTCATTTTCTTTTCAAAAAGTCGAGTACGAAGGCCTGAAACAAGGCTCAGGGTCAATCGAATCGAGTTGAACTGGTGCCAGGAGGTCAAATACCTGGGACTTATCTTTGACCAGAAACTGAACTGGAGGTTAAACTCAGTCAATAGAGTCAAGCTTTGCGCCAATTGGGCTCCATTTACCCCCTGCTTCACAGGCGGAGTAGACTCAGCAATCGCACCAAAGTTAATCTCTACAAGGTACTGGTCAGGCCGGTTCTGACTTATGGTGCGCCCTCGTGGTGCAACATAAGCAGGACTCAGCTGAATAAGTTCCAGGTTATTCAATATAGGGCTCTGAAACTGATCGCAGATGTCCCCCGTTACACGATGAATCGGATACTGCATCAAGATTTCGAATTCCAACTCTAGACGAATTTTTTCTCAAAATTATTACAGACTATTGCAGACGCACAGATTTATCGACAAACCTTAAAATCACCAACTCACATACAAGAGTAAGACCAGACTCGACTTACAAACTCCCAAAAGACTATTTACCTTTACCTATTATCGGTCAAATTCAATAGCAGAGATGCACTAAAATACAGTTGAGAGGCACTAGAATAGTAGAGAGGCACTGTACCTACGTTATGATTTAACGTATTTGAGGCGCCATACTACTGCATAACTAATACTTCCAGCCAGATAACAAGACACACTCATCAAGGCAAGAAATGCTAATTTTACAATTTTTGTAAATGATAAGGTGTAAAAGCTAAACGAAGAATCAATTGATGTTAAAGGTTTTAGACCTGACGTAAAAAACATTCAAGAACCAAAGTATAAATTTATTCTATCACCGCTTCAAACCTGATCCTATAAGATGACCACCATTTTTACTAGGATTTCTTAGTCCTTGCAAAAATCCATCCATAAATGCCTGCTTTGAACTTTTAATATTTAGATCTTGCCCTACCTTCTCAAATGTGTGTCCTTAATTGATCCCAGATTCATCAGTGTAATAATTTATTTTTTTTATTAGTAGGCGTTTTCGATTTCATTTAATATATATACTTCATGTTAATTTCTTTTAAATTTCGTTTGGAAACTGTTAATGATATTATAGGTAAAGATGTGTCATTCTTAATTTCAGCCATCATTTTGTTAAATGTGCACAGAAAAAAGAAAATTCTTACAAACAGACAATAAGTTTTCTTGAAAAAAATGTCTCAAATGAAAGCTGGTTGTTTAGCATAAAAAATATATTCTTAGCGAAAGAAATAATACTGACTTTCTCTAAAACTTTAGTATTATGTTTGTCAGATTATTTTTTCAATGAAGCACGACACATTGAAACGAACAAACCATTTCATTAGTATTGGCATAACTGGAAAATAATCAAAGTTTATTACATTAATTTAATAACTAGAATTATATAATAATTATTTCAAGATTATTATTACTCAACATGACCACATCCATCTTCGATACATTTACGAAACACTTTTACGATATTACTATTTAGGTTTAATAAAATTTCTAGAATTTTGAATCTAAAGCATGACGTTGTCAATTCTAATATACAGTTCATTCAACGAATAACACGGAGTATTATTAATAATATTTTAATATGACCCCAAAAGAAAAAAATCACATGGTCTGAAGTCTGGGCTGTTGGGAGGCCATTTTATAGTACCTGATTTTCCTATCCATTCGACATATTTTGCATTTAAATATCCAGTTACTGTAGCGACACTGTGTTGCGTCGCTCCATCTTGCTGCCATATTACTTCTTAGCCTAAGAATGGGCCAATTATCTAAGCTATCATCAATTTCCTTCTGCAACATATTCAAATACCGTGGGCCAGTTAAGGAATCTTTGAAAATTATTGGGTCCGAAACCCGATCCCTAATTAATCCGTCAAAACGCTAACACTTTGTCGCCCTTGAAACTGGATTTCCTAAATATTAAATGGATTTTCGTCTGATCAATGATGCGTATTTCGGCGGTGGCAGCCCCTACTGGTAAAAAAACTTGACTCATCCGTCCATAATATGGAATTTAAAAAAGTTAGGGTTTCTTCCTAATTCGTCCATTATATATCTTCAAAAACGCAACCTATTTTCCTTTTGCCCAGGCGTTATTTTTTGCACTCTTGTAGGCTTGTAAGAACAAAAATGATGTTTTTTCAAAATCGTTTCTAACCGTAACTAACCTGAACCAAATGGTATAGGCTATTCTCGTAGTATATTCGGTATAGATTTGTGTGGAAATGCCCGAAAATAAGCTAACACATTAATATTCATTTATTCCGTACTTTTTGTTTTTCGCCTAACCACTGATATTTTGTTTACACTTCCAGTCTCGAAAAATATCTTTAGCCGATAAAACATTTTTTTTTAAAAAAACCCGAATGTTGGAAAACTGGAGCCTATACCTCCTAAGTGCTACGATTACACTGCCACAAACATAAAACACTTTTCCTCCAATGAATAAGAATATCTCGTATTAGCTGGTTTTTACAAAAAAAAACTTTGCTACAAAATTCGAAACAAGTACTAACAATGAGAATGACAGACTGAGATTTAAGTGAAGACGAAATACCATACCAACCAAACTGTCGCATAGCTATCTTAATGCTTTTCACAATATTATTTTTACATATTTTTGTCAATGTTTAATGGATTTAAGAGAATAATGCATGTTTGTTTTATATTTTTGATATTGCAAGAAAAGGAACCATCTAATGCGCTTCTAATATACAGAGTGTCCCAATTAAAAGAATAAAATATATGCTTTTAAATGTGACATGAGATACCCACTGTCATTTTTGACAGAACCCATAAGAAATTGGCTAACAATTCTACATATCGTTTTCTGAATGAACTCAAAAAACAATAAAGTTGCAGGCTCTTAAAAGTGGGACAAACTAAAATGATAGGTAACACTGTACAGGGTCTTTGATTATATTTACGTGAACTCTAGATCCTTTATTATTAGAGATAGAAAAAAATCTTACATACAAAAGTTCTAGGGTTTTTCTTTTATTATCTTTTGAAGTTATCAGAAAAAACAAAGTCGCATCGGGAAATGAAAAAATATAGGCAACTTCAAGTTGTTTAAATGGAACACCCTGTATATTATGCGCTAAACTGAAAGATCTTTTTTCCGTGATTCTAAATATATATATGTTAATGACATTTGGGTGAGCTATTTTTGACATATCTTAGCTTTAAATATAAATAAATTGAAAAGAAGGTTGATAAACTTGTCAAGCAAACCATGGAAACAATTGTTAAGTTATTTATTACGCTTTATGCATTGTTTCCATGGTTTGCTTGACAAGTTTATCAACCTTCTTTTCAATTTATTTATATTTTAAGCTAAGATATGTCAAAAATAGCTCACCCAAATGTCATCAACATATATATATTTAGAATCACGGAAAAAAGATCTTTCATTTTAGCGCATAATATACAGGGTGTTCCATTTAAAAAACTTGAAGTTGTCTATATTTTTTTATTTCCCGATCCGACTTTGTTTTTTTCTGATAACTTCAAAAGATAATAAAAGAAAAACCCTAGAACTTTTGTATATAAGATTTTTTTCCATCTCTAATAATAAAGGCTCTAGAGCTCACGTAAATATAATCAAAGACCCTGTACAAAAAAAATTAAATTTTAATATTTTCCGAGCCTGTCAAAGTTCAAATTTTTATCTAATCTGAAACTAGGAAAACATTAAGATTTTTACTTTACGATGTAGAATCATCCCTTCAAATTTCGTAACGCATTTTTCAATTCCCCTACTTTAAAATCAAGTAAAATACACGTCTTGTAGTGTATATTCAGTCTTAACTGGAATATTTCCCTCATATATAAAAAATCTCATAAGAAGTGTGGTCTTTCGCAAGAATTACAGCAGCGATTATTAACCTCATCCATTATAAAAGCGGGTTGATTTTCACCTGATTACTCAGCGATAATCTCCCGCTCTCCGGTGAAAATCACCCTTGTCAAAAGTGAAAATCTCACCCGTCAGAAATCGTTAGTTTTTTATTTGGTAAATAATCTTCAAAATACATTTCGGGATTGGGAAATAATCAGAAAATCATTCTCAGATTTTTTGCCATTAGGAAGCGATTTCCACGGCAAAAAATCTTCGGGATGATTTTCGATAATTTCCCTATCCCTTAATATATTACTACAGATAATTCCACAGTTGAAGCGATAATCACGGTTACCGCAAAAACTTTTATTATTGAACTTACTTATGTCAATCTGCGACATTTAAAAAGTGAATTGATTACAAATCAAGATTTAATTTAATTTTAAGTATATTTTTAATAAATTTGTTACTTATTACGTAATTTATTGTACAATAATGTTTCTTTTTTAATATGAAATACAATTTTTCGGGAAATATTCCACCGAATACCACTCGTGCATCAAAAATAACCAGATAATTCTGCTTTCAAGCGTGTTGTAGTATTGTAACTGCATTCGGTTATTTTCATTTTTGATTAAATCTCGAAAAAGCCCTCCTTCTTCGAAGTCGGGCTCTTTCGGATTTAATCAAAAATGAAAATAAACTCATTCAGTTACAATACAACACGCTTTCAATCAGAATTATCGGTAATTTTGATGCACTAGTGGTATTATACCCGATAATTCTAACACTTACTTAAGTTTCCTTCCAAGGCAATAGTTTCTTAAATGAAACAACCACGGCTCTCTTAATCTTAACAGGACTGAGGTTCTTCTTAATAGAGAAATTCTTCATTTATGAATACGAAAATGTCTTGGATAAAACATGTGGATTTATTCCGGTGAATCAAAATATACAAAAATATAATATGCTATGTTATATTAGAGAACATATTTTCATGGTTATATACAAATCACTAAATATCTTGCATGACTGCAAATTGGTTAGACTGAAGCCCAATTTTTTTTCCGTGTGGATATTTCATTTAGGGAAGAAAATCCATAGAATTTGCGGCGAATGATATTTTGTGGCAACATCAAGAATTATCATTTTCCGTTCTTTTGTTTGGGCTCCTTGACTATTGTCTTTGTCTAAGACCTTTCGAAGCTCTGAACACAAATGCCATATATTTCTGCAGCATCCAATGTTAGTTCAGAATATCTTCCCCGAATTCCATCGTATACGTTTTTAACTATTATTCGTCGTTTTAACCTTAATTGAGATATTTTATTGTACAGGTTCCAAAAACTCATAAGTGTACCAAATTGGAAATAATTATCTCTGAAAATATGGGAGAAAATTGAAAAACCCAAAAAAAAATTGAATATCGAAAATGAAGCCTTTTGACCGTATTTTTATGAGTATTTTTTTTTTCTATTTTGACGAATACTATTATCACGAATCTGTGAGAAGGAGATAGCAGGTATAAATGAATAAATGAAAGACTGGAGTTCTTCAATATGACTTCATTTATTTATCTCCCAGAATTACACTTTACCATAGCAAGTAGACCAGCATACTATGGGGCGTCGCGTCAGGACTCTGACCAGCGTCAATTAATTAACCTTAAGGGCGTAAGTGGCACCTATAGATGTTAAGGAGATGGTTATGAGCACCAGTACCTGACTTGGTTCCGACCCGCGTATTTATAGTAAAAACTCGCTGAGGATTACTTGCACTTAGCCTAGACTTTTTTTTATGATAAGGCAGAGCACTACAGGATTAATCCTTTATGGCGCTCTGCGACCGGTGCGTGTAAGCAGGAAACGATTCACGTTGGTCTTGAATCTTTGGAGATTAAACTCGTTGGGGAACACGGCCTCAGGGAGGTCGTTCCAGAGTGATGACGTTCTCCAAATTAAAGAATTTTTAAAGAGTGTCGTTCAAGGGACAAAAAGTTAAACCATGCACCGCTCTGGGTGGAATCGATCGGCCAACCTCAGTTGAGCACTTGCCATGAAAATATTTGTAAAATAGACTTAAGCCTCCAACCTGCCTTAGATGTTCAAGGATTTTCAGGTTGTTTGTCAGATCATGGTTATCGATTGAGCGAATGGCTCTTCTTTAAATGGAATCTAGCAATCTCAGGGTATGTTTAGGAGCAGAGCCCCAAATATGCTAACAGCACTCCAGCAACTTTGCAATAACCTGGTACTGGAGTCGTTCTGTACTGTTTTTCAATATTTAGGTTGCCATCTATGAGAAGTGATCCTGTACAGGGTGTTTCATAATTGAATGAATCCTGCTCCTTGGGGGTCTTAATTCTTGGATAATTTTAAGAACAAAAGCTTATATAAACGCAGGTCCGCCACCGCTTTATTTTTGAGATAAAGGTTGTTACAATTTTTAAGCAGAACAACAAATGCATACATCACTGCCTTTTCTTTTTGATGGCACAATTATTCAGACAGTTGAATATCTGATGCAAAATGCCTTTTAACAATTTTTTGATTTCGTCCTCGTTTAGGAGAAAAATGCAATTTTATCAAACTCTGATTTTGGCATAGCGATATGCAAATAAAAGTAATTTATTTTTTTAATCGAAAATCGTTGGTCACACGAAGAAAAGTATAGGAATCGTTTTTGTTAAGTAATAATCGTATAATTATAAACTATAAATATTAGTCGAATTTGGGCTTTATAGCACATCAAAAGTTGTTGGGGTGCATAGAGGTTCTTAGTTCGGAAAAGTATTCCTAGGTTCTGCGAGGCTGCCCTAGTAACATTAACATTGTTAGAGAAAACTGCCGCCATGGTTTTTTTAGCATGGTTACTATCACTCCAAGACAGATTTGGTGCACAGTGGTACGAATTCTCAGCGCGTGGTAATAAATTTTGTAATCCAGTGGTTTAATTGACACTATCACCCTCTTCAATAGCTACATGACACTCATTAACACCCTATATTACCCGAATGTATTTTGAAGGTCGGCACAAGCACAAAATTTTAGTCAGTATGTATCTCAAAAAATTTCCAATTACAAATTCCATCGAGTGCCTCTCAACAATCAAATAAAAATTGTTAGTGCTTGACGCTCTACCATTAAATGCTTTTGCGTAGAAGAACTGTACCCACTTAGCCCAAGTGCCAATACGACATGTATTTGAAAGGGTTGATATATGCGCCGCTTAACAAAGTGCGAGTTTTTTAAACTTTAAAATTCTGAATACATTGCACGATACGATATAAAGATTTATCGATTGGATGAAAATTTTTCTATGATTTATTATGTAAGTAACAGGAAGCATAATAGAGGATCAATACTGTTTCGGGTTGTGGCTCGTTGTATTATACAGGGTTATCCACCATCGTTAGAAGTATATGGAAAACGGGTAATAGGATCGTTTTGAAAATTTTATTTCCTTCTTAAGCGCATAATTGCTCTATCCATTTAAAGTATTTTCAGTGTTTCAGTTTTGCCGCTTTTACCGACAAGTAGTTGCAACATTGTTATTTTAAAAGTAACGCCCTGTGTACCGGGTGGCCAAACAAGAATGGACGCCGACCATATCTTAGGAATCATTTATCACAGAGTTTTCAAACAAAAAAAATTGTTATCGACCAAAAGAAATGGCTGGAAATTGTTGTCAAGTTTCTAAATTGACCGCTAGAGTGCGCTCAACCAATGACAAGGAAGATTATCGGATTTTTATCGATAATATGACCAATAAAGTTATGTCAAAAATTAAGTGCTTTATTCTTTGGAGTATTTGGAATACCTTTGCTTTCATACATTTTGCTCCGACTCGCAAAATAGGCTAAGGGAAGGAGGGAGTATCTATTTTGACAGAAATACCCATAACTCCGGTTTGCCTTAACCAAATTTAACAAACTTTGTTTCATAAATTAAAACAACACTTCTGTCTTCCTCCACAAATAATATATATTTTGAAAATTTAACGATTGTCCCTACATGTTTCGACTATATATACCTACAGTCATCTTCAGGGGGGGGATGGGACTATTCGCCGTCGCCGTTTCGCCGTCGCGACAATTCGCCGGCAGCCGATTCGCCGTGGGCCGTTTCGCCGTCAAATAGAATATAAGTCTATAATTATTACAATTTTTTTATATCTAGCATATACCGAATTGGACCCAAAAAGGTGGATTAGATGCCGTGTTAGCGCTGTTTAACCAATATAAGTCTATAATTATTACAATTTTTTTATATCTAGCATATACCGAATTGGACCCAAAAAGGTGGATTAGATTAGAAACGGCGACGGCTGAACGTCCTAGACCCGAATTCCAATAACCCTAATTACTTAATTACTTAATTACTTAGTGCCTGATGATCTTTTCTCTCATTATATAAATACTCACAATATATATTATAACCTTTTTTACGTATTTTATTAATTTCTATTTGACGGCGAAACGGCCCACGGCGAATCGGCTGCCGGCGAATTGTCGCGACGGCGAAACGGCGACGGCGAAACGGCGACGGCGAAACGGCGACGGCGAAACGGCGACGGCTAAATGTCCTAGACCCCTTCAGGGGAACTATATCGAGTGTAAAATGGGATCTAATAGTTGTCTCAAATTAATGAGTACAACATTTAATATAATCGTAGCAAGTGAAATTTGTTTAGTTGAAGACTAACTTGAGGTAACTCAGAGTTGTAGATACTAGTTTGTAATTTCTTAAGCCAGAGGACTTTCCACAAAGAGTTTTGTTTTGCGAAAGCTTAATAGTTCATATTCAGGAAGACCCACAATTCTTTCAGAAAATTATTTGGAGTGATGAATCCAAATTATGTGGAGAAAACCAAAAAAGAAAGGAAAGAAAACAAGCCCCCATTCTACTTTGTTTGTTTAATTATTTTACTAAACAGGAACATGAAATTTCATGTTTTTTTTAAATAACTTAAAAAAATTTTTTCTTTCTTTTCTTTTTTGGTTTTCTCCACATAAACCATGTTATATCAAAAATATAAATACATTAATCATTATATTAAATTTTCTCACTTTTATTAACAAAAAAATTTTTTAAATAACTAAAATGTGCTGATTTACATATCTACAACTCTGAGTTACCTCAAGTTAGTCTTCAACTAAACAAATTTCACTTGCTACGATTATATTAAATGTTGTACTCATTAATTTGAGACAACTATTAGATCCTATTTTACACTCAATATAGTTCCCCTGAAGATGACTGTATATATAGTCGAAACATGTAGGGACAATCGTTAAATTTTCAAAATATATATTATTTGTGGAGGAAGACAGAAGTGTTGTTTTAATTTATTACCTACAGTTTACTGCAAGTATTTATGGACTACTTCTTCAAATTTAAACTTTGTTTCGTTTGAAAGAGCTTATCCCATAGTACCATTTAAAATTTTATATTACTATTTTCTATTATATCAGTCGCAACTAGAGGGCGCTATTTGCACAATCGACACATTATCCACTTTTTCTCAAAAATTTTAAATGGAACCTTATATAAATAATAATTTATATAAAAAATAGATTAAAAACTCATAAATTTGGTGAAAACCGAATGTCAATACCTTAGTTTAAACCAGAGATACAAGATAAAGTATTGTGAAATCGACCGCAGATAACTGATACTTTACAAAATGCGTATCGTAAACTTTAGAAACATAAAAATATGATTTAAAACGATTATTATAATTATTATCCATAAAAAGATTTACAGCTAGGAAGAATATTGCCACAAAAATTACTTACATCAGGCAACATATCACCCATGTAATCCCTGATCAGCACCAAAATAATTAGGGATGCAGCCTAGTAATAAAATTAAACAGGTTCTTATATTTTACAAAGTAGGCTTTAAAATAAAACATCAAAAGCTGTCACTGAGAAAAATACTTGAAACCATTTGCTAATCAAATTAGTTCTGTAAAAAGTTTATAACTATTTGACACATTCATCGAGTTTTTAAGCTTTTTTGGGCCCAAAAACGTTAATTTCAAATGCTGAAGCATTTGATATGCTAGCAGCATATTTTGAATGCTTTCAAAATGCAATAATTGCTGTCAGAGCCTATAGAATAAAGTATCCTGAAAGAAGAAATTTTACTTAATATGCTTTCGTTAGATGGGCCACCAGATTGCGAGGAATGGGAAGTATCCAGAATATATAGCTTATATATATATAGAAGGCTTAGCAGAGGTCGAACAGAACAAGATGTTGTTAATGTGTTAGCATATATTGGCATCAATCCCCATCTAGGAATACACCAAATTTTATTGGACTTGGGGGTTAGAAGAACCACAGTTCAAAATATTATTAGAGATTTCAGGTTAGTACTAATTTTATGATTCATTCGTGTCCCATTTTTACGGTAATATGACTTTTATTCTCGTATTTTATGATAGGATACACATCTACGATTTGGTACTCCATCATGAACTAAATAATGAAGATTTCGACAGAAGGCTAGATTTTTGTTACTGGATGTTAAATATGATTGAAGATGACGCAGACCTTTTAAATAAAATTTTTTTTACAGACGAAGCAACATTTAGTAGTGCGTATTACCTGGTTTGCTTAAAGATGTTATGTTAGGAATAAGGCAAGTAATGTCTTTTCAGCATAATGCGCTGGGCATTATGCTGTAAATGTGCGAGAGTTTTTGGATCAACAGTTTCCAAACAGGTGGATCGGTATGGGAAGCCTATTCCCATGGCCAGCTAGGTCACCAGACCTAACTTGCTTGGATTTTTATTTGTGGGAAACATTAAAAGATTTAGTTTTTCGAGCAAGACCTACCACCTAGGAAGATATGATAAATATAATTAGAAATGCCATCAACAGCATTTCTCGAGCTGAAATCGAATCTGCCTTGTTTGCAACTAGGGAAAAATTAATAAGCTGTATAGAAAATGATGGAAAGCATTTGGAGCATTTAGGTAGACATTAACTAGTAGGCGGATATTATTTCTTGAAATTAGTTTATATACTTTATAAAACTTGCCTTCTTTAAAATTTTTAATTGTTCTTTTTTGTCTGTATCTCTTAAATAGTTATTATCTCATAATATTTTGTGGGAAAATTCTTCCTAGCTGTAAATTTTGTTATGGATAGTAATTATAATAATCGTTTTTAATCATATCTTTGTGTTTCTAAAGTATACGATACGTATTTTGTAAAGTATCAGTTACTTGCGGTTGATTTCACAACACTTTAGCTTGTATCTCTGGTTTAAACTAAGGTATTGACATGCGGTTTCCACGTTTTTAATCTTTTTTTATATAAATTATTATTTATATAAGATTACATTTAAAATTTTTAAGAAAAACTGGAAAATGTGTCAATTGTAAAAAAGCGCCCTCTAGTTGCCACTGATATAACAGAAAATAGTAATATAAAATTTTAAATGGTACTATGGGATAAACTATTTCAAACGAAAGAAAGTTTATTAAATTTGGTCAAGGCAAACCGGAGTTATAGGTATTTCTGTCAAAAGAGATTCCCCCTCCTCCCCTTAGTCTATTTTGCGAGTCGGAGTATAATGTATAAGAGCAAAGTTATTCCAAATACTCCAAAGAATAAAACACTTAATTTTTGACATAACTTTATTTGGCATATTATCGATAAAAATCCGATTATCTTCCTTGTCATTTGCTGGGCGCCCTCTAGCGGCCAATTTAGAAACTTGAAAATAATTTCTAGCAATTTATTTTGGTCGATTTTATAACCAATTTTTTAATTTAAAAACTCTGTGATAAACGATTCATGAGATATGGCCGGCGTCCATTCTTATTTGACCACCCGGTACTATTATGTTTTTAAAATCACCTTTTCCTTCAATAATATGCTGTTTTAGTATTTTTGATAAGTTACTCGATAAGGATTTTCCTTTCCCGCTTCGTTGGCGGACCCAGTATAAGTAAAATAAAAAAAGCTCTAAACATTAGGATACGTTCTAGTACAATAAATATATCTTTAAAATCAATTATGCTTAAAAACTTACCAGTTTAAACCTCACAATATGAGGCACACACGCTGTAAATGTATAAACAAACTTGGGGTTACGCGTTTTTCTAATAAACGGTTGGAGTTAAGTTGTTTTCATTATAAGCTTTTGAGCGAGAACCTGTATTTACATAATATGTGCGCAGTTTTCTGAATTGATGGGTTTAATAATTTGTTACAAAATCTCATTTTGACCCAAAATTGGAGTTACGCGGTTTTCTTGCTAAGCTGATGAATTATATGCCTTTGCATTCCACATTATTTTTGCTGCGTAAAGCTTTCCGCTATATTTACCTATTTACAGATTTTTTATTGAAATATTCACTAATGCATTGTGTCTCGTGTTTTAGTATAGTTTCTTGGTAGGGGAAAGGTCCCTATATTGGACCACCTAAGAAACTATCTCAATAAAACGAAAATGCGTTTTCGAATTAAGGCAAAAGAAGTTACGAACATCCTGTGGGTTATCAGAGAGGAATAAATCTTATAAAATAGACCAAAACACTATTTGGTTGATTAACAAAAAATAAATTTAAAATATGGTCAATAGCCCAATTTAGGATACTGGTCTCTTAATTGGAACCACAAGTCCCATAAATTGAACCACCTCTATTATTTATTCTTTAAGGAAAGAAAATGTATTAAAATAATAATTACATTATACCGGGTCCGCCAACAAAGCGGGGACCGAAGTCCGGAATTAAAAGTGGCATATTTTAAAAATAGTTTACATTATGCAGGGTGACTCAAGAAAGTAAGACAACTTCTATTTTTTTAAATGAAACACCCTGTATATTATTGGCCCAGAAGATGGGCATAGAGCTGCTGATCATTTTAATATAGGGTTATGTAGATTTATTTTTAGTAGTTTAAAAAATAGTTACGACTAATTTTGCCAACTTTATCAAAATTTAAAAAACGCTTTCATCTTCTTTATCTTATAAAAATTATTAGGAAACTATACCGGGTGATGCATGGCTTAGTTGAACATAGGAAATCCCATGTAAATTTTGAGGTGGCTAATTATTGGCTCCCCTGTACATTTTAGAGAAAAATTGTATTATAATTTTTTGAAGAGGCCGATACATTAAACCCATGTGCCAAGTTTAAATAAGTTTTAATAAGCTGATCCTAACTTATTCAATTAAATGTGATGGCAATATTACGAAATTTTCATAGTTTAGGTAATACAGCAAACACCAGCAAATAATTTCTATGACGCTATTGTCAAAAATTGACGTAAAGCTAGATATAACCACAAATCACCAAAATAAATTTAGATACCCACTTGGCAAGAAAACGTGAATTTCATATATAATTTTACGTCAGACTGGAAAACGTTAGAATACGAATAAACGTGTTTTCAATGTGTAAAACACGCTTAATGTTACGATATTCTGACGTTGGTAAAAATAACGTTACTAATTTTAAAGTTTTTATAACGTATTATATTATGGTACAATTCTGCGTTTTTGTAACATATTTTTAACTTATAAAACTAAATTTTTCCTCAGGAAAATAGCGTATTATTTCATACAATATTATTTGGATACTTATAAATAAACAACAAAACATTCAAGTTATGAACTTTTATTTTTTCAGGTTGCCTTAGGTTACCGTACTCGTTACCGTATACAATTTACAAATTTTAACTTATTTTAATTTAAAATCTGGTAGCTATATAGTATAAGGGGCAAAGGGGCATTCCACACAAAATTTGCAACTCAAAATTTTTTTCCCACGAACAATTTTTTTTACGGTTCAGCAGTCAAAAATATTTGACACGTATTTTTTTATTTTAATGTGATGCACAGATTTTTCGAAAAAAAAATTCTTGAAATTTGAAGTTTGTAAAAAAGCACCTTTTTCCGATCGCTTATACAGCCATATCGAATAAGTATATAAAAATTTATCACATACATGAAATGTTCGCCTTTTTCTCAGCTTTCGAATGAAGTATAATAAAACCTAATTTTGTCATTAATTGTTAAATGATAAAAATTGAAAACTTATAAACAAATGCAATTTTTTCAAATTTGGACATGACTTTTTTCCTTTTTTTTTGTTGAAAAATATCAACTCAAACCTTTTTTAAATTACTGTTAAAGTTTTAGAGTGGAGAGTTGAATACTTACGAAACAATACATTTTTTAAACACGGCTTGCACGCGCGAAGCGCGCCGCAGTGCGACTCGCTCGGACTCAGACTGGATTATAAAAGTTCTCCATGTTTTAGCACTCAAATTTACCATAAATAGCCGACAATCGTGCTATTGATTCAGTCATTCACGGGGGTTCAAACTGATAAGATCGAATTAGCTGCAGTCATCATATGACGTCATAACTCGAGATGATGAGTTATTTTTATAGTAATTAAAAGTAATTTACGCATTTAAATAAAAGTTTCCTAAAGCATAATCTGGGACTTTTCTGGTAGTTTTAAAGCATCGTAAATCGGATGAATAAAAGTTTTGGAAAAATTACAAAGTTGTTTATTTTGTGTTTATAAGTTAGAAAAAATACTTAGACATAAAAAGTGTTAATAAATAAAATATTATACAGAGTTAGAATAAAACTCAAATATTTTAATTACGTTTTAACTAAGCTGTTGGAAGTCAGACACATGGCCTTAAATTTCGCAACAGTCTTAGACCGAATGCAAGACGTGCTGCTACCGTCTTCGCCGAGCGGCTTCCTGGAGGCCTGGATCATCGATGCCATGGGCTTTCCGTC
Source organism: Polydrusus tereticollis (assembly GCA_963920685.1). Taxonomy (NCBI): domain Eukaryota; kingdom Metazoa; phylum Arthropoda; class Insecta; order Coleoptera; family Curculionidae; genus Polydrusus; species Polydrusus tereticollis. The sequence goes on from OY987331.1 coordinate 92,840,527, forward strand.
TCCCAATGGACAATCAGAACTCCAGGGAGTTAGCTACGACTCTTCCGTCAACGATGCGGAGGTGGCAAAGGGCCTAGACCGAGATGCCAACTCCTTCATTGGTGTCCAGGACCTGTTAGGGTTCCCTAAACCTCCGTCCGACTGCCGGCCGAGTGGCATAGAAGTGGCAAGCGACCCACACCCCGTGGGTGGCTCACAAAGGGCATTAACAACGAAGCCTGAAGAAGAGGATCTCTGGTCGTGGTGTGAAGATGTACAGCCGTGGGGAATGCTGGGTGAAAACGAAGAAAAAGAAGTTTATGTCGAACTAGCTGATCGTCAGCGTATTAAAAATTGGAGTGCGCATGCGTCGGAGCTACCTGGGAAGGTTGACGTAAGCGTTCGCTTCATGGCGCCCGAGCAAAAGACCGTTAAAGGCAAGGAAGACTTAAAGCCCTTCGATGCGCCTAGGTCGAAGACCCAATTAACATCAAAAGATGAAATTTTGAAGAAATGCGACGTGCCTGAAGTGGTGTCTCATCAGGAAGAGATAGATGGAGAAACAGTTTTGTGGCTACATGGTAGATTGGAAAAGGAGGACCCAGGAGATGGGCGGTGGATAACCGCACTCCTAGGGATCGTTGGGACGCAAGCAATGGACCCGGCTGCCAGGGACCTGCGTGAAAGTATCCGGAGAGGTGCTGAGGTGCCGCTGGTAGACCGCTTTGGTGTTGTGGGGCGTCAGGAGGAAGATGGAGTGGCGGTGTGGTGTCCGAGGATCCACCGGAAGAAAATTCTCAATCTGGCACATGGAATACGCCACAATACTCGTGAAGGGATGAAAGATATTATCAAGAAGTGGTTATGGTGGCCGATGATAGACAAGGATGTGGACACGCACTTCAGCCAGTGTTTGTTATGTCAGCATTTCAAAGAAGATGCCCTGTGCCACGGAATGTTAAAACCGTGGGGCACAGTTTTAATCACAATCATAGAAGAATTATCAAGGACCAGACACAGTAGATTTACAACACTATACTGTGCTGTAGACGTATATAGTGGATTTATCGAAGCAAAACCACACAGAAGTATTCACCCAGCTTCGTTAATAGAATTTGTACAAGCCGAGGTGATTAGCCGATGGGGAACACCCAGTTTGTTGATGCTAATGCCAGAAGTGGCGAAGTACAGGGAGAAGATAGCCCATGCAACCAACATTACAACAGTTGGCACGGCAGAGAAGTTAGTGACCTCCACGATGATACCATTTGAGCAGATGAAGACCAGAATTTTAGCGATGCCAAGAGATGAGTGGCCTCTACAGTTGCAGTCCTTGCTGAACCAAGCCAGGAGCCGCAGAGATGACCACAACGGAGCTACGGCCAGAGAGATGGTGACGAACACCAGGACGATCCTCCAGGACAAGACGTTCCAAAGCGTAGCATAGAGTAGAAATGGAGCTACGGCCAGAGAGATGGTGACGAACACCAGGACGATCCTCCAGAACAAGACGTTCTAAAGCGTAGCATAGAGTAGAAATGGAGCTACGGCCAGAGGGATGGTGATCAACACCAGGACAATCCTCCAGAAACAGAAGTAAAGTGTATATAGTTAAGTAAGATTTGTCAATGTAAATATTTTGTTGTTGTTGTTCATTCGACAACAGCTAATTCAATCTCTTAAGTGGGGGGGTGTTTTAGCACTCAAATTTACTATAAATAGCCGACAATCGTGCTATTGATTCAGTCATTCACGGGGGTTCAAACTGATAAGATCGAATTAGCTGCAGTCATCATATGACGTCATAACTCGAGATGATGAGTTATTTTTATAGTAATTAAAAGTAATTTACGCATTTAAATAAAAGTTTCCTAAAGCATAATCTGGGACTTTTCTGGTAGTTTTAAAGCATCGTAAATCGGATGAATAAAAGTTTTGGAAAAATTACAAAGTTGTTTATTTTGTGTTTATAAGTTAGAAAAAATACTTAGACATAAAAAGTGTTAATAAATAAAATATTATACAGAGTTAGAATAAAACTCAAATATTTTAATTACGTTTTAACTAAGCTGTTGGAAGTCAGACACATGGCCTTAAATTTCGCAACAGTCTTAGACCGAATGCAAGACGTGCTGCTACCGTCTTCGCCGAGCGGCTTCCTGGAGGCCTGGATCATCGATGCCATGGGCTTTCCGTCTCCCAATGGACAATCAGAACTCCAGGGAGTTAGCTACGACTCTTCCGTCAACGATTCGAAGGTGGCAAAGGGCCTAGACCGAGATGCCAACTCCTTCATTGGTGTCCAGGACCTGTTAGGGTTCCCTAAACCTCCGTCCGACTGCCGGCCGAGTGGCATAGAAGTGGCAAGCGACCCAAACCCCGTGGGTGGCTCACAAAGGGCATTAACAACGAAGCCTGAAGAAGAGGATCTCTGGTCGTGGTGTGAAGATGTACAGCCGTGGGGAATGCTGGGTGAAAACGAAGAAAAAGAAGTTTATGTCGAACTAGCTGATCGTCAGCGTATTAAAAATTGGAGTGCGCATGCGTCGGAGCTACCTGGGAAGGTTGACGTAAGCGTTCGCTTCATCCACTCGTACGCGCTAAGTAAAACATATTCTTGTACTTGTACTTTAACTTGAAGTTTCAAAGTCATTTTATTTTGACCACCTCAAATTCACAATAATAGAAAATCTCTTCTTTATTTTTAAAGTATACAATAGTAACATAACTATGTTTCAAGTACAAGATTATGTTTTACTTAGCGCGTAGGGTTGGCGAACTTTTATAATCCAGTCTGAGTCTGAGCGAGTCGCGCTGCGGCGCGCTTCGTGTGAGCAAGCCGTACTTGAAAAATTTCTTGTCTCGTAAGTATTCAACTCTCCACTCTATAAAATTTTAACAGTATTTTAAAAAAGGTGTGAGTTGATTTTTTCTATAAAAAAAAAGGAAAAAAGTCATGTCCAAATTTGAAAAAATTGCATTTGTTTATAAGTTTTCAATTTTTGTCGTTTAACAAATTACAAAATTAAGTTTTATTATACTCCATTCGAAAGCTTTAAAAAAGGCGAACATTTTATATATCGAAAAATCTGTGCATCACATTAAAGTAAAAAAATACGTGTCAAATATTTTTGATTGCTGAACCGCAAAAAAAATTGTTCGTGGGAAAAAAATTTTGAGTTGCAAATTTTGTGTGGAATGCCCCATAAGTTTTCATTTTTTTCGTTTCTTCAAACGGTTCGCGGCATACCTGAAGTGGTCCATTATTATTTTTTTCATCGGGTAGGTACTCAGTAGTTCCTCCAAACTGAACTTGTGCTATTTCTAAATTAAAAACGAAACATTTTTTAAATATTGTTCCAACAGCCTAATTACACGAGATATTACATTGCATAAGAAACATTTTCAAGGGCCCACAATAGTAAAGAACGAGATAAAGAACTACAATAATTTTTTTGTAGAGGTTAAAGTGTAGAATCTAGAGAACTATTCAATTAAAGGAAAAAATAGAGTGGCGTATCTTGTTTTATATTTGGAATTAACTTCAAAAGGCTGGTATTTTTCTTACATTAAAGGGATCATTTTAGCATTTTTTTTGTAATGACAATAAAATTCACGAGACGCCATTTTGCCCTTCAAACGTTTAACAACAAAAGAACTCGTGAAATATATAAAGAATAAAAAACAGTTATTTTATAAAGATTAAGCCATAAAATTAAGAACAACTTACGCTTACAATAAACGAAAACTAACAAAACTTAAAAGAGATTCGGTGCTATCCAAAATTTTCAAAAACTGTTCCTTCCACTATAAACACAACGACACAACGTCAAACGTCTATGAGAGGCGTGACAATCGCCGATCGCTGGGATTTAGGCGCGAAATTTAAAAATGTTAAGATAAAGTGAAAAATAGGTTACTTATTTCGACGTTATAAAACATAACGCAAATTGAATGTTTTATAAGTAACGTTACTTTTATTTACATAAAATAATGTAAAAATGTAACACAAATTACAACGTGAACAAAAATTACATTAAAATAACAGTATTAAAAAAAATCACGTTTTCAAAACGAAGATTTTGGTAAAGGGAAATAACATAACCATTTTCACGTTAAAATAACGTTTTTTCTCAAAATATGTCAAGTGGGTACTTAAGTCGGGCGTTCCCGCCAAACATTATTATTTTGTTTGGATCGCATTTCGTAGATGGCGCCGGTAGTGGCATCCCCCAATTTGGTTTGGTTAAGTTCGTATAGAGGGCACCACGTTCATTTGCGATTTGCGGTCGAGAAGAGGCCCCGCCCAGATTTCGTTGTTGTCAAAAAAAAATTGAAGTGTATTGCCAATTTTCTATTCTCGATTTTCTTTTAAGTAGTGTTGAATTTTCATGCCGTTTGTGATCGTTCGGTCTCTGTGTGTACTATTAGCGTGTTTTTTGATAGTTCTTTTGACTTTTTGTTAAGTTTTAGTGTGTTTTCGGTTTGTTTAGTTAAAGTTCGCGTATTTATTTCCGTTATGGAAGTATGGAAGACTACGCACCTCCGTTAAAACCTAAAAAATGTTGTGTTCCAAACTGTTTAAATAAACATGTAAAATAAAAGAGATCCGTTAGTTTTTGATCATAAAAATAATGTTTTATTACCTATTTCGCTTTATTTTAGTCAGCTGTATTTTTTTAAATAGGTAGGTATTGCTTGGTTTAAATACTTCCTTTTTTGCTGCTTTCTACTTGAGCTCTTAGATAAACGTCATTTGTTACTTTACCATCAAGGTATTTACTCCAAACTGAAAAACAAGAGTTACAAATAACGTGTATTTCTGAACTAAAAATAAAAGCAAAAAAAAATGAATATTTAAACCAAGGAATATTTTAAACTTTAAAGCGGCACCAATATCTACCGATATAACAGATTTCATCAAAAGTTGGTAAAACAGTTTTCTTTATTTTTACCCATAGTTGCCAAACAGATTTCTTTTTGTCTCGCGTGTTTCGGATCGCAAATACAAGGACATCAGCGCCAATTAGTTTTTGACAGTTCTAAGAGTCCAGTTGCGTATCTAAATTTATCTCGGTGATTTGTGGATATAACGAATAAAGATTGTTTTACATTAAAAACACATTTTCGTTTCACCAATCCGGCAATCACACATTCAAAATAAAAGACACCATTATGTTTTTCTTACTAAGCCTTTAATTAAACATAACATACCTAAGACTACAGATTTTCACAAAAACATTAATCAATTAAATTTTGAAACAACCCTCCATTAAAAGCTAAACAATATCCTAACCGATTATAAAATTCATTTCTAACATTACTGAGTTGACGTTGAGAAATTCTGTCACAGTCTAAGGAAATACAGTTTTTTAGCTGGTCTAGATTTTCAAATTTTACACCCTTATAAATAAAATTTTTTAAGTGACCCCACAGAAATAAGTCGTTTGGCAAAAGGTCAGGAGATCTGGCTGGCCAAAGCATTAGATGCCGTGGGCCAATAACATATCCGTTAAAAATATTTTACAAGTATTCCCTAACCATGAGAGAATTATGAGTAGGACAACCATCCATTTGATACCAGATTTCTTGATTTTCGCGTACAACTTCTTCTAGTGCGGGTTCAATTCGATTTTGTAGTAAGTTTCAACAGGTTACTGCTGTAAGTTTGCCTTCCATAAAAATGGTACAATAATGTGATGTCCTACAGTTCCCGCCCAAGCATTTATTTTTTGTGGATATTGCCTCCAAGTATGATCAAGACAATGTTCATTTCCTTGGCTTCAATACTGGCAATTTTGAACATTTGATTCGTTGTTGAGGGTGAATGTACATTCATTGGTAAAACAAATATTTCTCAAAAAATCCCTATTATTATTTGCTCTTTCCATTACCTCAAAGCAGAATACCATTCTCCGTTCTTCATCACCTTGCCGTAGCTCTTGATGTTTTCTATACTTGTAAGGAAAATATATGGGTGGACGTAAAGTAAGGAATAAATTCATTATCTCGGAAACTACAATTTTTTAAAAAAATCGCTTGGACCCGTCGATTTTGTTTTTCGATCGCGCATATTCTGACATAAAATGTAGATATACAGAGTGTTCCAAATAAGAGTGCCAGAAAAAATATTTTTTTCTTAAATGGAACCCCCTGTATATTATTGCATGTTCGGATTCTTCGGAAAATTCTAAACATTTTTCATGTAGCATGTGCTATACCTTAGCCCAAGCGTTTTGGAATTATCCATTTCTCTCGAGAAGCATGTCAACCTTCTCAGCGATAGAATAATGTTCCGTTTTAAATCAATTTACAATAAACTCGAGTCCGCTCAATGCCAACAACAAGTTAACACTATCAGTATGTCAGATTAATTTTACTGTTGCCTAGTAAACAGACAAAAAACAATTTTTGTATCATTGTTCAGAAAGGTAGCAATGATGAGGTATCGTAAATAATTTTTTGGCAGAGAAACTGTGTCTGCCGAAAATTTTACAAGAGACAAAATGAAGTCAGCTAGTGTCAGAAAGACAATTGAAGTCATTTTGTACAGGGGGTAACAAAAATACAAACTTTTATTTACGAATCACCCGCCATTTTTAAATTTCCAGGCATTAAGAAAAGATCGCGTTTGCGTCAAAACACGCCATCAATAGTAGTAATTATCTGTCCCAAAAGTAGTGAGAATCGATAGAGGCGTTTAGATAATATTCCGAGAAAACGATATTAATTTGAGAACTTTAGCGCCCTGTAGCGGCAAAACGAAGCAACATTGCATATAGGTAAGTTTACCTAGATAAAAATGACAATCTTAACTTGACTAAAAAGCCGATTATTTTAAAATCATATTTCGCCGGAGTGTGACCAAAAAAACATTACACATATTTTATTAATTTTCTGTTTTATTATTAAATTAAAAATCTTTATTTTATAATTGATATGTGATGGCTACATGCTTGGTGAAATGGATATTCCATAGTAGAGGAAATTAAAGTAGTACTTGTTATATTTCACAATTTATATCAGTTTTCTGATGGCACGTGTTTCAACCCTTGCGGGTCATTATCAAAGGCATTATGAGACAATATTAAATTCTACATGTCATTAAAATAAAAATTGACAGATGATAGGTTATTTTGGTCCTTAAATTACAGGTATTGGCCAAAGGTACAACTAAATTACAGGTGTGATTATAGAGGTATATACATCTAAGTAATAAAATTAAGGAAATGATATTGTGTATAATAATTATGGGTTTTTTTCGTTGGTAATTATTGACAGTGTTTATTGCATATTTATCTTAGGGTATTAGACTATTAAGTATTAGATTGGCACCTGAAGGTATTTTAATTTGATTGTTAACAACATTACATCGATTTTTTAAGGCTTTCCTGATTGCTAATGTTTCTAATAGGTTGAGTTTTCTACCCTTGTGTTGAATATATATCGGTTTTATTTTGTTGGATATTGAGTGGCTATTTATTATACAGTGGTCCGCTATTCCTGTTTTATTTTGTTTTTTGAAAATGGATGTTTAATGTTCTTTAAGCCTGGTTTTAAAGTTTCTACCTGTTTGACCTATATATGTAGAAACTTTAAAACTAGGCTTAAAGAACATAAAACATCCATTAAAAAAAAAAACAAAATAAAGCAGGAATAGCGGACCACTGTATATTAAATAACCACCCAATATTGAACAAAATAAAACCGATATATATATTCAACACAAGGGTAGAAAACTGAACCTATTAGAAACATTAGCAATCAAAAAAGCCTTAAAAAATCGATATAATGTTGTTAACAATCAAATTGAAATACCTTCAGGTGCCAATCTAATACTTAATAGCCTAATAAATTAAGATAAATATGAAATAAACACTGTCAATAATTACCAACGAAAAAACCAATAATTATTATACACAATATAATTTTCTTAATTTTATTACTTAGATGTAAATACCTCTATAATCACACCTGTAATTTGGTTGTACCTTTGGCCAATACCTGTAAATTAAGGACCAAAATAACCTATCATCTGTCAATTTTTATTTTAATGACATGTAGAATTTATTATTGTCTCATAATGCCTTTGATAATGACCCGCAAGGGTTGAAACACGTGTCAGGAAACTGAAATAAATTGTGAAATATAACAAGTACTACTTTAATTTCCTCTACTATATCTTTATTTTATATCAATTTTTGAATACAGAGGAAATCCGATTATTTCCACTAGTTATTTACCCAATCCAAAAAAAAGTTTAAATATTAATTGACTAAAGTAACGACACGGGACATTCTGTATTCTGCACACCAAGCCCTTGCCATAATTTGTGTTAAATAATGATCGTTTTATCCCCGTGAGCTATCTATATCCTGCGGCGCTGTTTGTTTGCCAAGACTCACTTCTCTAGCTAGAGCTTTCCTTGCTCTAGCGGACCGTGAAACAAGCTGCGCGGTTGCCAGGCTTCGCCACTAGGTGCAACTCTGTCCATCTGTTGGTTTCTCATGTTCTGATGTTAATAGGAGTTGAATTTAAGATGGAAATGAAATACTTCCCCCTCGGTTTGTAATAAACTATTATTTATTTTATAAATAAGGTAATATTTGTTTAAAAGAAACAATGACTCAGTAATATATTTTTATATGTTATTATTAAGTTCGGTCCAATAAGGCGGATTCAAGTAAGATTTCTTATACAGCGTATCCAGAATTTATATTTACATATGGAATTATTTACACTTTTGTATTTAGATCATTTTATGTAACTTGGATCCTTGCATGTCAAAATATGCATTTAGTTACAGGGTCCTCCTTTTAAAATATTTAAATGTTGCATTGTTTCAAGTTTTTAACTTTGACACTACGCCACCCTAATATTACGAGGTTGCATGTAACACTTTTTACTTTCTTGGTTTTGCAATATTGCAAAGCCCTATGAGAAAGATACTATAGGGTGACTGCGCCAGTAGTCGGCCTTTTTTTATCATTATATTTTTGTTTTTTAAATAAATCTGTTCATTTAATACCTAAAATAATAATATATGTGTCCCTGTCAAGTATAAACATTAAGTAAGCGATTGAAAAAAGTATAAATACTCGAGAAAGGACGTAAATATTTCATTTTTAAGTTTTTCTGAAAAATATCAGCTTCTTCAGAAGTCGGCCACTTATTGTTCAGTAGTCGGCCGTCATATATTAATGGTTATTTAGCACAGACCCGTGCTTGCATTTTTCATTTTGCCAATAAAAAGGGGAAAACATATTATAAAAAGACACAAAAATTATAAAGTATGTAAAAAAAAAAACACTTAACCCTCTACTGCATGATTTTTTGGAAAATTTAGTTTTTTTGGGAAAAAAATATTTTAAAGTAAATTGTGTGGTCCTGATAAAACAGGAAACAGTAAAAACTCAAAAACGAGGTAATTTTTTCCTAAATAGCAATTTCTTTTTCTGTTCTCTAACGGAAACATTATGTGCAGGACTTATTTTCGTAATTTGCAACTAAAACAATTTTTGTGTTATATTAAATTTATTTTCATAATATATGCTAGGTAACAACAATACAATTTCCTATCTAAGTGGTATGAAAAGTTAAAAAACAGTTTTTATTCGAATTACAACACAAGTGCACCTTACATTTTGAACACTTTACCCTGGATTTACCCGTGCATTGCGGAAACTTGCACCTCTCGCTTTCAGTCGTCCAGACTGGCCACTGTTCTGATCCATCAAGTTGTATATTTTTGCTTGGTGTAGGTTCTTGGCATTTTCTTTTTGGTGCAGAAAAATAATCGTTACTTGGGCGACCCCTTTTATTCCTATTGCAAATACCCCTATTGCAGAGCTGCATAGCGAGTTCGGTCTTGAATGTTAGAAGAGGAATAATCTTTTCATCTTGAGCAGTCTGTTTTTTTATTTTTTAACTAGAACCCATGCATTCACTACAGCCACATCAATCATGTGATAAAAAATTCTATGGTACCATTTCTTGCTCTTTACCTTTATCGGATATAGGCCCAGTAACGAATCTTGCAAATCCACTCCACCCATATGTCTATTGTAAAGTTTTACAATATCAGGACAATTTATTTCCTTTCTACAATTTTTCGATTTGAAAAATCTCTCTACTTTGGTAATTAGTTCAGTCCCACAATAGGTAGATAGCAAGCATTACTATTCTGTTATCAAACCACTGAACTGCGTGTAGATCGATGTCTGCAAGAAGGGTAGATTTTTCTATAATGGCTCCTAGGGTTTTCATTTCTTTTTCCGTTTTTGGTTGAGAATTTTTGAGCCGATTGTGTCTTATGGTGGCTATCGAAAGAATTTTTTTCTCACGTAAATATGCCGCGAGTGGCAAAGAAGAAAAATAATTGTCGTAATAAACTTTCTGGTATACATTTGAAGGAACGTCACGGCATAATCGAATAATAACATTGCTGGAAGCACCCAAATTAGGCTTATCGGCTGTCATAACAGTGTCCTCTGCTCCAAAAAGTTCAAAGTTATAAGACATTCCCGAAACTCCAGAGAGAACCCATATTTTATTACCCCACTTGTGAGGTTTCTTAGGGTTGTAAGTCTTCATGTTTGCGATGCGTCATTTGAAAGGAATAATTTGTTCATTACAAGATAGCTTTTCTTCCATGGGTATCTTTTTGCAAGCTTTTCGAAACTCATTTATAAGCGGTACAATTTTTTCGGCTTTCTTATTTGTTCCAGAATTGTCTATAAAGTGAATGTTACTTTTCAATCGTTCAAATCTATTTACGCTCATCACATCGGCGATTTGAGCAAAGCGGGTGTGAGGTGACCAGTGCCTTCTAATTGTGGGTTGCTTTACCAAAGATGTCCATATCAAAATGCCAACAAATATCTGCAGTTCGTCAACGCTAGTAGTTAAAGGCTTATTGGGATTGTTTTGAACACTGTAGATGCAGCTTTGACGGGCGACATAATCAAAAAAATCTTCAGAAATAAAAAACGTAAACAGTTTGTAAGGCGTATTCAGAGCTAGAACATCCTGAGGTAAAATATTACTTCCAAAAAACTTTGAGTCTTCGTCATCCCTCTTGGTTTTTGTTTCTTTCCACTGTAGAGTTTCCAGTGATTTTAATTTTTCGTTTATTTGAATTACGCTCAAGGGTATATAATCTTCTGGGTCATATTCTTCTTCCGAGCTACTAGTTTCTGAATCGTGTTCTATAGGTTGTAAATTCTCATGCAACTCATCATCAGACAGTACCGAGTCTTCACTGTCGCTGGGTATTGGCCTTATTTTATCAACAAGGGGATTTTTTGGACGACCTTAGAAGTTTTTAACGCCTATTTTTTGAAAAAGATCAGGGTCCATTCTGAAAAACAAAGAGTTGAAAGTTAAAACTATGCAGTATGCACCCAAATCTTCATTATGTATCTTACCTCTTTTCATAATGTTCCCATAGGGGAACAATATAAAAATAAGGGGTTTCTAGGGTATGTTTACCATACTCATAATGTTTCCAAACTGGAACAGGAACAAAAACCAACTTTTTTTTATTTTGTTTCATTATAAAAAGTTACACTTTATATCAAAAAGCATTCTATATACATCATTCCTATTAAAAATAATAAGATTAAGCAATTAAACACTTACCCGAACGTAAAATCTTGTAATCAAAACGGCACAACAGGTGCGCTTTCGCAAACTATGGCAACATCTGATTGTCAAATGAAAATAGACATAACTGGCACCATCTAGGTACTGTTTGATACATCACTGCCTACATACGGCATTACTACACATTTATGTTAACAGAAATCTATTGATTTACAATTTTTGTAGATTGTATTGACACTTTTTCGTGTACGAGGTAATTCAAAAGTTACAGGCATTATGCGCGACTTTTTTCCATTCTGTATTGTTTTGATCTCAACTATCTTACCATCATAGTATTTTCTCTAATTGAGTTTGATATATTTTGTATTTTCTTCGTCATCCTACATATTTTTATGTTGCGTCGACTTTTACAATGCCAGTATTTTCTGCAAAGTATAAAAGTATAAGTTTTTTTCAAAAGGTTAGTAAAGAGAGTTGTTATAATATGTGTGTAAAACATAATTAAATATTTTTTTAGTATTTTCACAAAGTGTCTACTAATGCCAACTTTTCTTTATTTATTTTTTATGAAACAACCCGCAATTTCCAAATATCCATGATTCCCTGTAGGTTTTTAACTCCGGCCACCTAATAAGTTTAACTAATCACCACTCAGTAATTTACTTAGGCAGTCATCTTGTGAAACTTTTTATTATCCAGCTCTCAAGAAAACTTCAACTAGTAACTTTTTTGTACCATTTAAAACTAAATTAGAAAAATCGTAAAAAAAACACCTCTTAAATTTGCGAAAACGTAAAAATTTTTCACTTGTGCCGATAATTATGGAAACCTGTTTCCCGTTTCCACTTCTATATTAATTTTCAGGCAAATTTCAATTTCTTACACGCTTTTCAATTATTGAGAGAGCAGTTTTCCACCTTTTTTCGATTTTTAATGGCGTAAAAATTCATTTGGATACTTACCACGCAACAAAAAATTTTATACGTACCTATATAATTACACAATTAGTTAAAAGAAAAAATTACGTTTTCTGCTGTATACCACCCACACGTTTTTAAAATGTGCGTCGAGAAAGTTTTAAGTCAATGAAATAGAAAGTGCGGGCAGTTGGAGCAAGATTTCGCAGTTTTCTGATGATCAGATGACTATTGCAAATGACAAAGACTATCTTGATTATATGACGCGTAAACTGCAGGAAGAATACAGAAAGCGGGAACCAGAACTCAACCCACAAACAAACAGAATATCTCCCCATTGGTTATTTTCAACAGGACGGTGCAACCGCCAACCGCCCGTAGATCCGTCGAAACTATTAACTACTTGGGGCGATTTTTGCGACGACAGAAATTTTAAATTACTTAATCGACTTATAAAGAATATTCCCCGCTGCCGCCAATTCAGGCGGACGCGGACATAGACTCCGCAGTGATTCATGTCACTGATGCCATCAACACCTCCATGGTCAGTGCCTCCATCACAAAGGTGTCCAGATTTTCCAAGTACGGAGTCTTAACTTAACAAACGAAATCGAAAAGCAAATTAGAGTCAAAAATAGGCTAATGAGCCGGGCGTATCGCACTGGTCACCCGCGTATAAAGGCAGAGGCGAATAGAGCCGTTCAACTTGTTCAAGATCTCCTTAAAGCTCAAGAGTCCTCTCTGTGGGAGAATAGAGTGGCTGGTCTTAGTATTGAAGATAAGAGCATATTTCAAATGACCAATTCACTAACGGGGGGGCGGCAAAAACCAATGTCTTTTCTCAGAAACCCTACTAACAATGCTCTAATCTCCGATTCTAGGGAAAAAGTTAAACTGTTCGCGGACAGCCTCTGCGAACAGTTTAATGATAACCCGACCACGGATCCTAAGAAGGATGCACGTGTCTCCAGAACGATGCGAATTTATAAGTCTATCGAGCACCCCATACAGAATATCCGCAATATTCATATGGATGAAGTAAAAAATCGTTATTAAATTCGCTGAACCTAAAAAGGATCCGGGCTTCAACGGTATAAAGATTAAAGCGGTAAAGAGCTTGCCCGAGAACGTGACATTGGATGTAGTAAACATTGCAAAGGCCATTTTTCATAGGTTTGGAAAAAAGCCAAAGTGGTTCTAATTCCAAAACCTAAACAAAATTAAACATTGGTAGTCCGTTACAGACCAATAAGTAATTATTTGGGATGTATAAAGAGAAAAGAATGAGATACTCCTTGATAAGAAGTTGTGAATCATCGTCAAAGCCGAGATAGTTAAGTAGGCTCAGTAGCAGATCATAATTTAGACTGTCAAAGGCCTTTGAGCAGTTCAAGAGAACCAGCGCTGTCAAATCGCCACGGTCCGAAGCCTCAAGACTGGATGGCCAGCAATATTTCTTGACGGGCGATGTGCTCTCTCCCTTAGCTCTACATGATCCTCTCAATGACCTTAGAGAGGGTAGGTAATATGCTGATCGGTCTTAAATCTTTCAGCTCATTTGGGGACTTATTTTTTGGAAGAGGCAAAACATATGAAGTCTTCCAACATTCAGGAAAGCTGTGACTCTCAATACAGAAATTTATTAATTAAACAACAACCGGTATTATATGGGGACAGCAATAAGTTAGCATCTTGATGTAAATTCGATTGAGCTGCGCCCAGAAAAAAGTCATTATTAGCATCAGCACTACCTAAGTGCTCAGGGACACGTTTTTTTTCTTTGAGTAGATATCAAGCTTCCTCAGCAGCTTCCAATTTTCTCTTGGTTCATTATTTCGAATACCATTCTCAAGATGTGATCTTTTCCCCCTGTCGATAGCATTACCTACGAAATTTCTACGTTGCCTATAAGATTCCCAGTTGGTAGCCGTTCTTTATTTTCTATACTTTGACAAGGTTTTGTTTGGAAGAGATGTACAAAATTTAATATTTTGCGTTAACCACGGAGTCTTTCTTTTAGTAATTCTGGATGTTCTTACAGGTGCATGCAAGTTAAATAGCTCTATAAGGGAGAAATAAATGAATTTACTTTTTAATCAATATTATGCATATAATAAATATCATCAAAAGGCACATCCTGGAGGTTCCCATAAAATGCTATACGATCAAACTATCTAAAGTCCCTATAAGTCCCAAGAAAAGGATGTGGCTTAAAGCACTCGAATTTTAGCTGACGTTTTTTTAAGAAATAATCAGAAGCGTCGAAAGAGTGATCAACCTCCGAGTTTTGCACTAGACCCATATTTGAACAAATGATTAAATCGATGAGCGTTGCGGTATTCGTACCCTGTTTAGTAGGCTCATTGATAACCTGCATTAGACTATATGCTGCAAAAATCATTAAAAGCTTTTGTGTGGGTGTGCAATGTAAATTTAAGGTATTTATATTAAAATTGCCAGTGCATATAAGATTATTACAGTATAGAAGACTTTTACATACATTTTCGTTAAACTCGCTCAAGAATGCCTAAGATTGTCTTTATCTTTTTTATTGTAAACTCTATCCAGATTTACTCAGCATAATTACATTTATTACCTAATATTTCTGTAACATTAATAGTATTTCGTACGAATAACAGAACTCCACCACCATGCTCATCGGCTCGATCTCTCCTCACGAGTTTGAAACCGCCAACATTCACCAGCTCATCAGAAATTGCATGCGTTAACCACGACTCAGACACAGCTAAATTGTCCAAATTGTTGCTTAGAATATAGTCCCTAATTTTTTTAAATTTTGCAGTAAATATTGATCTTATATTAACACCTAGTACGCCCCTGTCCACTTAAATGTTTAAATGTTTAACCAAGTTTGTACGATAACCTTTTATACAAGAAACGCGATGATCCCACAAATTTATTTGCAATAACAGCACTATTGTACACTGAACAGCAATATTAACGCACCACTAAAAATTTCCAACAATTTTGATGTTATAGATCTTCTAAACCTATTGTCCGATTTAAATGATTTTTTTTGCACATGATAGGATTATCCTTTAGAAATATTACTAATATTAAAATTTGAAACACCCTGTGGAATATTCTAGGATTCGTACAATATTGCATAGTAATTCTAACGTGAGCCACATGTTTTCTCAACGTTTTGATTTTTAGTTGAATTAGTTGTGTTCAATAAAAATGAAGATAGACAATTTTATAGTCAAGTCACAAGAAGTAACTTAAAAAAAATGGCACTAACAAAAAATAACAAATAAACAGATTAATAATAATGTTATAAAAATAAAGATTAATTAGTAGCGTGTGTCTCCGCCTCTACTTCTAATAACGACTGCACATCGGCGTAGCATACTCATAATTAGGTTTTCAATTTGATTTTGTTCAATTTTATTCCAAATTTCAACAACTATCATTTCTATGTCTTGCAAGGTTGCTGGGGGAGGCTGACGACGTCTTAATTTTCTTCCAATAACGTCCCACATATGCTCGATTGGGTTAAGATCTGGACTACGCGATGGCCAATGGAGAATCTGAATATTTACCTCTTGCAAATATTCAGTTACAATACGCGCTACGTGTGGTCTCGCATTGTCGTGCATTAACAAAAAGTTATTGCCGATATAAGGAACAAAAGGTAGAATGTGCTCAGATAAACTATCAGAAATATACCTTTCGCTGTTTAACGAACCTCCACGTAGAGGAACAAAATCTGTCCGCGCTGTTAAGGAAATTCCTCCCCAAACCATCACAGAGCGAGCCTCCAATAAATAAAGTTGTTTTACGTATGTTCCATTGGGCGTACCGCTCGTTTGGTCGTCGAATCACTCTAAGACGTCGATCGGAACTATACAGGCAAAACCTTAATTCGTCCGTAAACAAAACATGCCCCCAGTCCTCAATAGTCCAGTTAACATGCTGCGTAGCGAATTGTAGTCTAGCTCTACGGTGATCTGCGTTTATGTGGGGCCTGTCGCTGGTACTCTAATATGCAAGTTGCTCGGAAAGACGTCTCCTTACAGTATCAATGCTCGGTTGGATGTTATGAACGGCACTCAGTTCGATTAAAATTAAAATATTTCTGGACGTTGTAAATCGTTCTCTTAAAGCACGTAATCTAATAAAACGATCTTGAGCAACTTTCGTGAGTCGAGGACTGCCTTGCCCAGAACGTCTATGGTATTAATTGGTTTCTCTGAAGCATTGAATAACACGGGATATTGTAGTATGGCTGACTCTCAACCTCAAGCCAATGGCATGGTAGCTCATTCCTTCGCTATGTAAAGTTACTGCTTGAACACACTCGTCCCGGGTCAAATTTCTTGTAACGCGCTCC
Organism: Polydrusus tereticollis; assembly: GCA_963920685.1. Lineage (NCBI taxonomy): Eukaryota > Metazoa > Arthropoda > Insecta > Coleoptera > Curculionidae > Polydrusus > Polydrusus tereticollis. The sequence continues at coordinate 92,857,381 of OY987331.1, forward strand.
ATTTTCACCCAACAACTCGATTTCAAACAATACTTAAATCAAATTGAAATAATTTTCAAAATACAAACCCTGCTGACAATTACTTTGACATTTCCTCACATAGCCTACTTATGTTTGTTAATCAAGGTATCCCTAAAATTGTGATTTATGGTTAAAAAAACAAGCTGATTTAAAAAAGTGTCTATCTTCATTAATATTGAACAGAACTAATTGAACCAATAAACAAGACGTTGAGAAAACACGTGGCTCACGTTAGAAATACTATGCAATATTGTACGAATCCTAGAATATTCCACAAGGTGTTTCTTATATTTCTAAAGGATAAACCTATCATGTGCAAAAAAAATCATTTAAATCGGACAATAGGTTTAGATGATATATAACATCAAAGTTGTTGAAAATTTTTAGTGGTGCGTTAATATTGCTGTTCAGTGTATTTATTAATAGTGATAAAACTGCAAAACACTTTTTAGGTGTAAATGCTGAAATGCGAGGGACAGGTTTTTACTATTTTTAGCAAGGTTAAGATGTGTATCGCCAAAAAGGCATGCTCATTTTAGAAATTGATTTTCTTATGTATTTAACAATTCAATATCTACGCTTATAGGACACTTTTGACTATGCGAAAATCGCGTTTGTTTGGGAGCCACACTTTGCGGTAACGTTCACCGTTCCAAAAGATAACTGTTTATTTTAATAATTATTGTTTTGTAAAATATTTATTGTTTTATTTATATATTGTGGTCTATTTATCGAATCAGTTAATTTAACTGCCCTCTCAGCAAATGCGTTTACAACACTTTTTTTTATATTTTTCAGAGGTATATGAGTTAAAGTTTAGATATCTGACAGACCAAACGGGTTAAGTGTAATACCAATTAGTCATGATATTACCATCCTTATCGCAAGACATGATGTCTAGAAAGTTTATTGATATTACAAGATTTGCGATTGTTGCGGAAATAGGTGATCTCTTTGTCACGCCAATAATTTGCGAAAAAAACTTCTAAAGCTAAATTGTAAAGTGTAAAAAATTTACATTAAGCATAATTTAGTGGTGTTAATAAATTCTTCTTCTGGAATTATATAGTAGTGTCTTGCTATATGGAATTCCAGTTTTCTTTTATACTTGGATTAGCAAGTTCGATTAACATATTAGTGTAAAGTGAGATGAAATCAAAGGAGACAAGAATATGATTTTTGATTTTTTTTTTGTTTTTTATAAAATTAAAGTTCCCATGAATCTTTGATATATGATATTTAATTTGACCTAGAACGTTTGTTAAAAGGTTTGGAAAGTATTTAGTGATATTATATGCACAAGAACCTATTCTACTAACTATGGAATGTAGAGGAATATTATTTTTGTGAAGTTTTGGTAGACAATACACAGGGTGAGTTTTTTTAAAGTGTAACAAGGCAATATCTCGAAAACAGTTTGAAATATTTTCATGAAATTATGTTAAGGTGATAGGGATATCGAACATGCTAGAACAACTAAACGAAGCTGCAAATAACGTCGGATTAGAAATGAATTTATCAAAAACAAAAATAATGAGCAGGACTGAGGAAAACATAAGAATAGCAGACAAAACTTTGGATAATGTTGATGAATATATATATATCTGGGCCACGTCATTAAAATGGGAAAGGAAAACCAAACGGCAGAGATAAAGCGAAGAATCAAACTGACATGGATAGCATTTGGTAAACTGAGTCATATAGTTAAAAACCATGATATCCCTATAAACCTTAAACGAAAAGTCTTCAACACATGCACTAACCTGAACTAACCTGAACTAACCTGCCTGTCGCAACATATGGTCTTGAGACAAAGGCTTTAACCAAGAAATACACCAATAACCTTAGGACAATGCAACGGGCCATGGAACTGGCAATGCTTGGTGTTAGTTTACGAGATGAAATCCGCAACGAAGAAAAAAGAAGAATAACGAAGGTGGCAGACATAATGCAGCGAGTCGCGGAGCTTAAGTGGCAATGGGTTGGGCATGTTGCCAGACTAAGTGTAGACAGATGGGTGTCAAAGCTTGTACACTGGAGACCACGGCAAACACAGAGGAGTGTCGGCAGGCCACAGAGGAGATGGTTGGATGACATTAAAAGAATAGCGGGAGGAAGATGGTACCATGCAGCGAAAGACAGAACAACATGGAAACGAATGAAAGAGGCCTTTGTTCAGGAGTGGACAGATAATGGCTGAGAGAGAAGAAGAAGAAGAAGATAGGGATATGGGGGGGCATATTTAACCATGTTTTATACATTTTACCCCTTTCTCAATTTTAAGAGGTGGGGGTTGGGATTATATATGATGATGTATTTTTATTGCTAAAATTTGAATGTACGTAATATTATTATGTTCGACTTGCCTCAGCTTACGGAATTCTGACTTATGATGGTATTGAAATAAAGAAAAACTTACAACCTAATTTCAAACTATTTTTAACGTCACGTTACCTAATAGAGGCATAGAGATAACATGTTTACAATCGAATTGATGATTACTAAAATGAATTAACTCCATAAAACCAAAATATTCGCTCTCGTCGGGAAAGGAACTAACTCCGTAACTTAGTTCCTTTCATCGCTTAACCTTATTTATAAATTACAATTTTAAGGGCGCTGGTTAATGAGAGTAACTTTATTTCTTCACCGATCGATCGGCAATGCTAAAAATATCACTTCGCGTTTAAGAGTCAATGGCGTAAATTTTTTGCGTTAGTTCCTTTTAGTACTCACTATGACTATGGCAACCTTATGTTACGAACAATAGGTTTTCACTCGGTGCGTTCGATAGTACGGTAGCTCTTATTATGGCACTAGGTCACGGTGCTTTCCTTTTATTGATCAGGCATAGCACTGCAGGATTAATCTTTTATGGCGCTCTGCGAAAGAATTTTTAAACAGTGTCGATCAAGGGACACTAAACTCAAGCGGGCAACATCAGTTGAGCACTTACAATGAAAATATTTGTAAAATAGACTTAAGTCGCTAACCTGCCTTCGATGTTCAAGACTTTCCAGCTTGTTTGTCAGATCATGGTCACCGATCAAGCGAATGGCTCTTCTTTGAATGGAATCTAATAATCTCAGGGTATGTTTAGGAGCTGAGCCTCAAGTGTGTGAACAGTACTCCAGTGATGGTCGAATTTGGGCTTTATAGAGCATCGAAAGTTGTTGGGGTGTATAGAGGTTCTTACTTCGGAAGAGCATTCCAAGCTTCTGTGAAGCTGCCTTAGCAATGGCCGCAACGTGAGTATGCCAGGATATATGACTATCCAAATTGACGCCCAATAAATAAATTGATGAAGCCAAGGGAATCAAGTGTCCCGCCATGACTATATCCGGTTCTTCAGCATTAACTTTTGTATTTACAAAAAACTGCCGCCTTGGTTTTTTTAGCGGTAAATTCTACTTGGTTACTGTCACCCCAAGACAGAATTTACATTTACATACTTACACCTTCCCTTCGTCGTTGGCTTGGCTTGGGTGCCACTTGGTTTAATAGGAATCCAAACCGGGAAAGCATACCGAATACTAGTACTTATTGGAACTCTATACAATAAATAAAACCAAAATTTTTCTACACAAACAATAAAGTTTTTATTAGAAAAGAAACACTTGATAAAGAAAAGGAGGGGTTATGTTAGTTCTAGGTTCAAATAAAAATGTTTGAAATAAAATTAGGTATTTAAGTTTAGGATTAAAGTATCTGAGAAAGAACTAAACTTTTTTTGACTCAAGGATTTATGTAAGATCTATGTATAGGGCATGCTAACAAGGGCGCCGCGGTCAATAGTGGCTAAACCGTTGAACTTATGGAATTTCTTTTTAATAAAACTTTTAACATTTTATCTATACTACATCCCAAAATTATTTGTAAGTTTACAAAGTGTCTCAAAAAAGAGTAATACCAAAAATTATATTTTTGTTAAATATAATATCTCACATTTTTATATGACGAATGAAACCTCTATTTGTTCTGAATTCAACTTTTAATTTGTATGTGGATCGAATACAGTGTTGCCACCAACTAACACATAGAACAGTAAAAATTTAGTAAAAATATACTTTTTTAAACTGTTATATCTACGCCACTGTCTGTTAATTTTCCTGACAAATTCACATATAATCTAACCCGGGCCCAATTTATCCTAAACTATCTTTACTTTTTGATTTTATTATACAGGGTGTCGAAAATATTTGTTTAAACACCTCTATTTTCAAATCTATTTTAATTGAACTTCTTTAATACAACACCCTGTATATTATTTTGCCATTAAAAAGGTTAAAGTGTACTCTTTGAGAAAATATTAGGTTTGCCGTATGTATCGTGCTATAATTTTGAGATATTAAGGTGTTTCCGTAACTTTACACAGAAAGTGGAAAAATCGTAGGCGGCATGGCTTAAGAAATCGAGACAATTGCTACTTGTTGGTATGTCAGTGTTAGTAATTTATTTGTGTAATCTTATGACATTTGGTGACATCTTGTGCATATTATATACAGGGTGTTAATTAATGTCATGCAGATATTTCAGGGGGTGATAGTACTCGTCAAGATAAGAAAAAATGCAAATATATGCATGGTCTATAACGCGTTATTTTCGTTATACAGGGTGGCAAAGTATCAATTTTTTTTTCTCGTATTTTGCGTTTTTTCTCTTATATTCTGTGATAATTGTTTCAAATTTAGAACATCAACCATTTTTTAGAATCTCTACAATAAAGTCTCAAAATTGTCGGTCGCAGTATACAGGGTGTTACATTTTCTTGAATCGACTACAATTTTATCTTTCAGAACTTTTTTTTGGAGCTCCCTGTATGAATTCCGGTATGAAATCTGAACTCTTTGTTCCTTTGTTTAGCGTTCTGGTCTCTTGCACTATTTTCGTATCTGTGACCGTTTTCGATTTACTTGCAAAAATAGCCATCGATGGAAATTAAGTGTAAGCGAAATAGCGCAATAATAAATATGAGAAAAGAAATGGTAGGCTGGGATAGGCAATTGTTAATTCTATTTATTGTCCTTCTGACATTTTATAACAAATATTTTTTTTGTTTGACGTTCCTGGAGTTGTTTTGAACTGGTTAATCATGGTTGAATTTACAAATCAAGAATTTGCAGAAATGCATTTAATCTATGGACTTGCCGATGTTATGAAGCCAGACGACTGTATGCACAAAAGCATCCAAATCGAATACGGCCTGACCCAGGGGCATTCGCAAATCTACATAATCGACTATGTGAAAATGGATCGTTCAAGAAATCCACTCATTTAGCAGGAGCAAACAGAATGGTTAGGACTCCACAAGTCGAGGAAGCAGTCCTGAATACAGTAGAAAATTATCCTGCTACTAGTACGAGAAAAATTGCCGCAACACTTAACATTTCATTTGTGCTTGTCCGAAAAATTTTAAAAGACAACTTAATGTATTCTTAACACATCCAAAGAATTCAAGCTCTTCTCCCACGTGACTTTCCAATACGTTTTAATTAACTAATTAATTGTTTTGTTTTAATTTATTTTTAATTTGTAATGTTTTTATCTCATTGTTGATGACCCTGTCGATTGATCTAAAATAAATATGAAAATAATTACTTACAATACATACAAATAAAAACAGCTTTTTACTCTGCTTTATTTCGCCTCCACTTAATTTCCATCGATGGCTATTTTTGCAAATAAATCGAAAACGGTCACAGATACGAGAATAGTGCAAGAGATCAGAACGCGAAACAAAGGAACAGAGAGTTCAAATCTCATACTGGAATTCATACAGGGAGCTCCAAAAAAAAGTTCTGAAAGATAAAATTGTAGCCAATTCAAGAAAATGTAACACCTGTATACTGCGACCAACAATTTTGATACTTTTATATCATTGTACAATGCTTAAAGAATTGCCTTCTGGCATCTCGAGTGTACGGTGAGAGGTTTTCTGATAGAATGCATCTAAATGCAAGATCACTTCAAAGATTAATGGATAGATTTGATAGGACTGGGACAGTTAAGTACGGAAAACATGAAAGAATGAAGCCAGTGATAAACGAAGAAAATGAATTTAACTGTTGTTTATCTGTTTATGAAGATCCACATAGAAGTACAGTTGACATAAGTGATTTGTTGATCTTAGGTCAAACTTCTGTGAAGAGAATGTTGCGTAAGAATAAGTTCCATCCATATCATATGCAACTGCATCAAGCACTTGACGGAAAAAACGAATTTATTTCAGAAATTAAAACTGGATTTTATTTTTAGGGGAAGAAATAAAAAAAAAGTATTATAAATGTTCAAACACATCATCGTCTTGTTCAATACATTTACAGGCATTCTTTATTACACGTTTGACGTTTTCATCGAGACTGCCATGAAAACAATAACGAATTAACTAAAGTGTCCTCGTTTTGGGTAGCCATTATTGTTAACGAAGCCAAAATTTTCGTAGTTTTGCGTTAAGTTATCTAGTTTTTGCTTTTAAACATTACAAAATGCCGTTCACGCATTTAGAACATTGCGTTATGTTAGAAGCGTACCTTGGTTGCAGAAAAAATAATGTACTAGAACTCGAGCAATACGGTCAAATGTATCCTGAACGTGAGCAACCAGACAGAAGGTATTTTCTCAGGCCGTATAGAAAATTTAGAAGTAATGAAAGAGTTTTTATAAAGACAAGGACTAAAAAACAGTTTATAATAGGTGAACAAGTAGAAGGACATGTATTGGCATATTTTGAAGCGCACAAGAACAATTCAACTAGAGATTAGGTAAGAGACAGTGGTTTCAGTTTATTTACAATTTGGAGGATTTTAGAAAAATATAAGTTTGTAGGTACCTTATAAGTACCGACTAGTGCAAACATTATTACCTGGTGACAATGAAAGAAGACTCATTTTTTGCCAATGGATACAAGATATGTGTAGGTAAAATACTAACTTTTTGAAGAAAGTTTTATGGAGCGATGAAGCGAACTTTTCAAATAGGGGTATGTTTAATCGTAAAAACATGCACTATTGGTCTAGAACAAATTTGTTTATTGCTGTTCCCAGAAATCCGCAAGTAAGATTTTTATTTAATGTTTGGTGTGGTCTCATAGGCAGCCAAATTATTGGGCCAATTTCTTATGAAGGTACTGTGACCGGCAGGGGATACGTTAATATGTTGTCAGAATGACTAGAAGAATATTTAGATGGTGTGAACTTGGAGGACAGTAAACAAATTTATTTTCAACAAGATGGAGCTCCTCCTCATCAGTTTCACGAAGTGAGAATATTGTTAGAAAGGCTTTTCAGAGATAGGTGGATGGCAACTAATGGTCCGATACGTTGGCCTCCAAGGTCTCCTGACGTAACTCCATTAGACTTTTACTTCTGGGGGTATGTCAAGGACGAAGTATTTAAAACAAGATATGCGAATCTGGTCGAACTTTAAGACAACATTGGACGCATTATAGCATCCATCGATGGCAGAACAGTCTTAAAAGCTACAAAACGTGTATTAAAGAATGCCCGCAAATGTATTGAACGAAACGGTGATGTGTTTGAACATTTATTATAGTTTTTTTTATTTCTTCCGCTAAAAATCAAATCGAGCTTTAATTTTTGAAATAAATAAATAAATTCGTTTTTATTTTCATGGCTGCCTCGATGAAAACGTCAAAGGCAAACCATTTTTTATTTCCATGGATGTGTTGATGTTTTTTCAATTTTAGGCCAATATTGCTTATGAACTTTTCTATTCTGTATACGATTTGCAAACGTTTCGTTAAAAAATGTACAGGGTGTGCTATTTAAAAAAAATACATTTTCCTCATTTATTCAGAAACGTTATGTCCAATTGTTTTTCTGCTTTCACCATTTTAATTAACAGGAAAAATGCTACTACTTTGCTAATTTAACCGACTTTGTATCTCCAATAATAAAAAAGTTAGCAATGGTGCGCACTTAATTTGGTACAACTTGTATAGAATTGCCAAGAGTGAAAGGTGGACATTCTGCGACTTGACAGAAATACGTGATCAATCCTCTTTGCTGCGCATTGTGCAAAATAAGCAACAAAAAGGTGAATGCAGTACTAATAACCGAACTTATTTCGACTGATTTTCTGTAAACAAGAATGCCAGAACTTTGGTAAACAAATTTTGAACAAAATAACTATACAGGGTGTCCCGAAATTAAGGGGCAATACTTTACCACCATATTTTCCAGCTGAAAATAATAGAATTTTTTCATGTGGACATAAGTGCAGAAATGCTTGTTAAGGGAGCTACCCCCCCCCCCCAAGAATGGTGAACCCTGAAATCGTTTTTTTTTTAATATTTTGGAACCCGTTCATAATTAAATTTTGAAATTAGGTATGGTTATGAACTTTTAACGATAAATCAGTTTCTGAATTCAGAATTTCAAAAATTTAGTCATAGGCATCACATACCGGAGTGGTTAAGGGTTAAAATAATCCCATTTTTTCAACCAGCCGTTTTTTTTACTGTTTTCTTAATAATTATGAAATTTCAAAGTATTCTGCGTAAAAAAGGTACCCTTAGTTTACCTTGATAGGACTTACAGTTTTTGAGTAAAATCGTTTTAAAGAGAATCACGTCCATCAAGGAGATAATTAATAAGAATAATAATAAATAAGTGAAATTTGTGAATAGAAGGCCATGGATTAAAATTGATATTTGTTTCCTTTGACATTTCTGTGTCAGATATTGAGCGTTTTCAGACCTAACGACACGATACCGACACGACACCGGCAACGATATCGGGCGTTTTCACACTTGCCGACACGGCACCCGCACGACACCGACAACGATGCCTCTGGACGCACAATCTCATGTAAATAAATGGGAATGCTTTCACATTTACCGACATGTAGGTGCCGTGTCGTCGCCGGCGCTAACTTCGTCGTAGTCGTAGTAACCACACGAGTGCTGTAATGAGTCCTACCGTACGTGTGATATACAACATTTTATATAAGACCCAGAATTTTGTTTTTTTTTATGTATTCAAAATGGTTTTCATATTTATGCAGTGACACTACACAAAAAATGACAGTGACTGACGGAACAAAAAAAAATCATAGTTTGATTAAAAATGAGCAATGTAATAAGTTCATTACATTACTGAGTGATGTAATGAGTTCATTACATCACTCAGTACGATAATTTAGTATATTACATAACGCAAACAGGCTAAAATGGGTTATTACGACCTCGTCGTAGTAATATTCCCCACTCATTACTGTAATGAGTCTTACCGTACGTGTGATATACAACATTTTGTATAAGACCCAGAATTTTGGTTTTTTTATGTATTCGAAATGGTTTTCATATTTATGCAGTGACAGTGAGTTAATTACATCACTCAGTATGATAATATAGTATATTACATAACGCAAACAGGCTAAGATGGGTTATGTAATAAAGTTATAAAAATAATTATAAAACTTGTTTTGGTCATTGGCCAACTTTTTAAAGGGAGTGTGATATACGCCCTCTAAATATATCTCGCTTTTAATAATTTGTTAACTGCTGTCTTGTGACAGCTCACACTTGCACCACTTAAAAAAAGTATTCTAGTTTAGCCGACAGCCGATTCCCGACCAGCATGCCGGCCAAATGTGAAGAGCTAATGCCGTGGTCGTGTCGGTGTCGGTGCCGCGCTCTGATCGTGCCGGTGTCGGTAGATGTGAAACCGCCCTAAGGAGCGTGCAAAAATATATTAATGAAATGAAACGCTTTCGCACTTACCGGCATATCAGCGCCATGTCGTTGCAGGTGCCGACATGTCGGTGGGTAACAGCCTTCCCTATCGTGTGGTCGTGCTGACAGTGGTTTTTTAAAGCTACGAGGGACAGAATTTTATATTAAAAAACAACAAACAAATAATATTTAACACATTATTATTATAACTTTAAATACGATGTGGTGACGCTTATAGAATTAGTCGAATCAAAACCTTGTATTTGGGACAAGACTAATGACAACAGCAAGAATAAAATATTAAGAGAAAAAAGCTAGATGAAAATATTTAAGTTTAAATTAAAAGTGCTTCTCAAAGTCACAGCCAAACGTACCTTGAAACGGATCTTGAGCCACTTTCGCCTGCATCTGTTGACACTACAGCCACAGACAGTGCCCAAAACACACACGCCACTTTTCACACTTTGAGAAGTTGAGAACTTAGCAACTTACAGAGAAAGAAACACTTCAACAGAAAGGTCAAGATGGCGGAGAAGCAGGCCACGTAAATTCATTTCAACAATTACTTAATATGCCTATTTAAAACTTTGCTCTTAAAGCGTACTTTACTTTTTCTAGTTTTGTTTGTATGTTCTTTGTGTTTTTCGTATGTTATTAATTCTACTACAATAAAAATATGATAGCTCTTACCTTATTGTCACTGCTGGCATTTCTTCGGGTGGTATGCTCATCCGAAATCGGGTGTCTTGCTTTCTGATTTCAGCGTATAGATTCGTCAATATATAATCAAATGTATCCTTACTCATTCGAAAATAAATAAAGAACTTGTTCGGGGCATCAACTAACTTTTCAAACAATGTATAGAAGGTGCCCTCCAGAAACCTAGTTTTGATAATAGGATGCACCGAGAACCGTCTTCGATTAGTTCTTTTTGTTTTTCGCCTTAAGTACAATAAACATAGCAAATATAAATTGTTGCCTGCTGGCATTAATATTTTATTTGTAAAATATTATTTAGGTATATTTATTATTTTTATCAACCACGCGATATCTCGGGACTATACAGGGACATTTTTTTAAGCGTCTCACCCGATTGGCGATTTTCCTGCTGACTATCATAAAAAACAAATTACATATTTCTCAATGATTTTCGATAAGGAAGCCGAATTTAATGACAAAAAATACATAGATTTACAAATTTGACAGATGAGACGCCATTTTGAATTGTCTTAAATGGCAACCCCCATAAATAACCACACGATTGGATTGCATTTGGCGATCCGATTTTAGAACTATATAGTTGTTGACACTTATTTTCAGCCGTTTCGGAAATACGGGCGTTCCTAATTTGCCTCCATCGATTTTGTCTTTTAAGTGTCTCACCCCTTTACTAAATAGACCTTCTAAGCTGAACACCCTAATTTTTTTCACAATGACACAATTTCACGTGAGCAAGCGATCTACACTATAGTCAAATCCGACAGATGTCAAAAAGTGACAGACACGACGCCATCTTGAATTTTTTTAAATGGCAACCCTCATAAATAACTAGACGATTGAGTTGCATTTGGCGATCCGATTCTAAAACTATATAGTTGATGACACTTATTTTCAGCCGTTTCGGAAATACGGGGGTTCCTAATTTGCCTCCATCGATTTTGTCTTTTAAGTGTCTAACCCCTTTAATAAATAGTCAAAGTCAAAGTTATTTTTTTGCCATTTTAAGTGGCGGTAGGGGTAAAAATAAAACCTTTTGTTTAAAGCCACTCACTATAATAATCAATAATAATTCACTTTACTTATTAGAGCTTGATAATAGAAATTTAATAATTTTTTTTTAAAAAACATGTACTGTTTCTTGTTGTTTAAATTAAATTATATGTGGGATAACATTTTCATTAGGATACAACTTACCAGCAAAAAGATTGGGGTTTTCAGCTTAGAAAGTCTATTTATTAAAGGGGTGAGACACTTAAAAGACAAAATCGATGGAGGCAAATTAGGAACCCCCGTATTTCCGAAACGGCTGAAAATAAGTATCAACAACTAAGTATATAGTTTTAGAATTGGATCGCCAAATGCAATTGAATCGTGTAGTTATTTATGAGGGTTGCCATTAAAAAAAATTCAAAATGGCGTCGTATCTGTCACTTTTTGACGTCTGTCGGATTTGACTATAGAGGAGATCGCTTGCTCACGGGAAATTATGTCACTGTGAAAAAAATTAGGGTGTTCAGCTTAGAAGGTCTATTTATTAAAGGGGTGAGACACTTAAAAGACAAAATCGATGGAGGCAAATTAGGAACCCCCGTATTTCCGAAACGGCTGAAAATAAATATCAACAACTATATAGTTTTAGAATCGGATCGCCAAATGCAATTGAATCGTGTGGTTATTTATGGGGGTTGCCATTTAAGAAAATTCAAGATGGCGTCGTATCTGTCACTTTTTGACATCTGCCGGATTTGACTATAGCGTAAATCGCTTGCTCACGGAAAATTGTGTCACTGAGAAAAAAATTAGGGTGTTCACCTTAGAAGGTCTATTTATTAAAGGGGTGAGACACTTAAAAGACAAAATCGATGGAGGCAAATTAGGAATGCCCGTATTTCCGAAACGGCTGAAAATAAGTGTCAACAACTATATAGTTTTAGAATCGGATCGCCAAATGCAATCCAATCGTGTGGTTATTTATGGGGGTTGCCATTTAAGAAAATTCAAAATGGCGTCTCATCTGTCAAATTTGTAAATCTATGTGTTTTTTTACATTAAATTCGGCTTCCTTATCGAAAATCATTCCGAAATATGGAATTTGTTTTTTATGATAGTCAGCAGGAAAATCGCCAATCGGGTGAGACACTTAAAAAAATGTCCCTGTACTGTCGAATAAATTTTTGGTGTGAAAGATCAATAGCCGATATCGTGTCGGTGTCGTGTCGGTATCGTGTCGTTAGGTCTGAGAACGCCCAATTGTCTGCTGTTATTACTGTTCTAAAATTAGACATAACAAATAAAATAATGCAAAACTTTTAAAACCACGAGCTTACCGATATCCATTTTGTATACGGATATTGTAATGGACGTTCCTTTGCTACGGTACAGGAATATCGCAGACGTTTTCCGCAACGAATACTTCCTGGACGCAAAGTATTTGAGAGGGTTCGTAGAAATTTGATGAAGAATGGTTCGTTTGAACGCCTTCGTGGGCAAGGACGACCTAGGGGGATTGGAAAATGCATTTCAAAAAATAGTAGATAATCCTTAAGTTGGACTCAGACCATTGGCTACAGAAGTGAACATTCCGAAATCAATTGTAATGCGTTTTACTTTACCATATTACTCTTCATAATTATGACGAATATTTATTTCAGATAGGAAGAATGACTCAGATGCAAGGTCTTCACCCATATCATTACCAGAGGGTTCAAGAGCTGTTGCCTAGAGATTTCCAACCCAGAATCGAGTTATGTCGGTGAATGACATAAAAATTTGCTAATCAAAATATTGTGGTCTGATGAGGCAACATTTAGTAGAACTAAAGTGTTTAATACTCGTAACACTCACTTTTGGCACGATGAAATCCAAGAGCAGTCCGAAGAAATTTTTAACTAATTTTCAATATAGGTTTCCCGTCAATTTGTGGGCGGGAATAATTGGAAATCAGTTAATTGGTCCAATTGAAATGCCCAATAATTTAACCAGCAAATCAGTTAGCAGTACTGTTGGACGAAGTACCCTTAAGGTCCAGGTTGGAGATGTATTTCCAACACGACGGTGCCCATGCCCATTTTGGACGTCCTGTTCGTAACTGATTAGATGAGAATTATCCTGAAAAGTGGATAGGCAGAGGTGGACCAGTATCCTGGCCAGCGAGATCGCTGGATTTAAATCCACTAGATTATTATTTTTGGGGTCATATGTGCAACATAGTTTATGCAATGGAGCTGGATACCCGTGAAGATCTACTTCAGCGAATTTTTCAAGCTGAAAATGAAATAAGAAGAAATCCTTTTCAAATTCTTCAGGCATCTCACAACATTCGCCGTGGAGCTGGACTTTGTATCAGAGAAAATGGGAGTCTATTTGAACACCTTCTCAAGGAGTAGTTCTTAGTTTAAATTTAACTTTTATTCTTTAAAAAATTTTTGTTAAACAGCCCTATTTCATGTCGCATTATTACTCTCTAAATAAGTTGTCATATTTATTTCGTTTTTAATTTATTTAGTTTCGTTAGAGGCCTAAGAGCCTACTGCGTATATTTTAAAAGCATTTACTTTCATTAATTTTGTAGTTTTTATTACATTCTTGATATAAAAGCTTTAAGACTAATTTTATTAATTAACTCATTAATGGACGTGATTTTCTTTAAAACGATTTTACTTAAAAACTGAAAGTCCTATCAACTTGAACTAAGGGTACCTTCTTTACGCAGAATACTTCGAAATTTCATAAGTATTAAGAAAATGATAAAAAAAAAACGACTGGTTCAAAAAATGGAATTATTTTAACCCTTAACCACTCCGGTATGTGACGCCCATGACTAAATTTTTGAAATTCTGAATTCAGAAACGTTCGTTAAAAGTTTATAACCATACCTAATTTCAAAATTTAATTATGAACAGGTTCGAGAATATTAAAAAAAAAACGATTTTAGGGTTCCCCATTCGAGAGGGGGTAGCTCCCTTAACAAGCATTTTTGCACTTATGTCCATATGAAAAAATTCTATTTTAGCCGGAGAATATGGTGGTAAAATATTGCCCCCTTAATTTAGGGATACCTTGTATAAGATGCACTTTGTGGAAATATGACTCTAAAAATCAAAGGTAAGCAATGCAATGCAATGCAATGGTGAAATGTAAATAATGTAGGCTTTTGCTAATTAATAACAGATTTTTTGGAAAATCTTATTTAGGTTGGTTTTACCGTAACGAATTAAGCATTGGTATCATGAGATTTAGTCTTTAAATGCATAGAGCCCCCATGTGTTGAAGAGAGCTGAAAATATTACAGAAAGATGAAAAACAATTTAATTTCCGTGTTTTACCGTTTTTATTAAAAATTAACTATACAGAGTATGTATAAAGTCTGGAAACGGCCTAATAACATCACAATTTATTGACCGATTTAAACCAAATTTGGTACAGTTGAGTTAGAGTATCTGACGCACCCCATGACGATATTGGCATTGTTGCCAGCTTTTTAGTTTGGAATTCGAATAAATTTTATGTTTTTAAATGTAACACCCTGTATATCTTTTCATTTATAGTTTTTACTTTAAATTTGTTACACTTTTGGTATAACATACTTTGTTGAGAAGAAGAATTATTAAAGAATGTAAATCTATTAACCACAGTTTTAACGCAAAACATTCTGGTACCAGCTTATAAAAATGCAAAATGTAGGTAATATCTTCCCTGTTGTATCTATGTCCTTTAACTCAAATTATTTCTTAAACTAATGCGTTTAGCCATATGACATGTTTCATAATTGTTGTTTAGAATGTTTGGGGAATCGGAAAACGTGATTAAAAAGGGGTCATTCCATTTAAATAAACCAACGTTTTGTTTACCATGACTGTTTGAGGCACCCTGTATAAGTACAGGTGTTCTAGTTTTATAGATTTTTTTAAGGCCTACAACTTTTATACCGGAAGTTTTTTATATTGTGTGCCATTTTCTAAATTATTGACCGGTCCGGGACTTTTTACACAGTGTGTACAGTGAATAAGTGCGACAAACTTCAGGGGGTGATTACACATGAAAAAATAATGATAGTTTGCTATATAACTTTTGTCCGCAAATGCTTTAATTTTCGAGATACAGGGTGTTAAAGTTTTTATTAAAAAGTGACGATTTATTTATTGCTCTGAAACCCATGGAGATATGCAAATGAAATTTGGTAGGTTTTAAGAGGTAGTTATTGCGCATTTTCTGACATGCAACTAAGAATTTTATGTTTATCATTGGCGCCCATAAGGGTAATATACTCAATTTTTTTAAAGAAAAAAATGATACGCCACTGAGATATATCAAACTAAAAACAATTTTTGAATTTCTCATTCAATTTATGACAAAGAATCTCTCTTGCCTTTTTTTCGTATTGGGCGCCGTTTTTATGCAAAAAAATAAAACATCTTAACGCTTATTCTCATTTCTTTAATACATTATTAAAAACTATCTAATACAATAACATTAAACCAGAACAATAACAGAAAATAACACTAATAAATAAATAGGCGCAAAGCTACAACAAATGTTGAAAATGACCTCCCTCAGACGTGATACAAGATTCAACTTTTCGCCTCATTGATTGTCGTATTCGCGCAAATATTCCTGGTGTATTTCTTATTGTCTCACCGCCGGCTATAATTCGATTCCTCAGGTCTTCAACATTTTCGACGGGAGTGGAATAAACTAACGACTTAAGAAAACCCCAAATGCAAAAATCTAGAGAATTTAAATCCGGCGATCGAGCAGGCCAATTTTCCGTACCTCCCCTACCTATCCAACGATTTGGATATACTGTATCTAAGTGATTACGTACACTAATGCTAAAATGAGCTGGTGCGCCATCATGCATGAACCAGAAGTGTTGTCTCAGCTGTAGAGGGATTTCTTCTAAAAGAGCAGGTAGCTCTTCCTGTACGAAATTAGGGTAAGAGTCGCCTGTCAGTCGTTGTGGGAGGAAATATGGACCGACTAAATGATCATCAATTACCCCAAGCCATACATTTACTGAAAACTGATACTGAAAATGAGCTTCACAGATTCCATGTGGATTTTCCTCAGCCCATAAGTGATTGTTATGGAAATTTCGTATACACTGTCGTCCAAAATTAGCCTCGTCAGTAAACAAAACGCCATTTAAAAAATTAGGATTTTGAGCAATTTGATGAAGAATCCAATGGCAAAAAACTAGGCGCGGACAAAAGTCTCTAGGTAGTAGAGCTTGCACACGTTGAATGTGAAACGGATACAATTGCTGTTCTTTAAGAATTTTAAATACAGTGAAGTTGCTTACATTGGTAATTTTTCGAGTACTTGTTTCAGGTGACTCCGCAATTAACTGAAGAACTGCTTCCTCTAGTTGCACAGTTCCTACTTCTCGAGGGCGTCCGCAGTCAGCCGTTTGTTTCTTAAATGTACCATTTTCGCGCAAACGTTGGTGCAGACGAGCAAATATTGTGTGATGGGGTACTCTACGTCCTGGATACAATTCAGCATACAATCGTTGAGCTTGCCGACCATTTCCATTACTTCGACCATAGACAAAATGCATGTCTGACAATTCCGCATTTGTATAATTTCCCATTCTTTTCGATAAAAGAAAAATTAATTACTTATTAACATTAATGCTATACCAAACTAAAAGCTTAAAAATGAAGAAACTCTAATAATTTGACATTTCGTTGAAATATTCGTATTTAACAGAATGTTGACGGTAGCCTACTAGGTGATGTATTAAAGAAATGAAAAATACGCGTTAAGATGTTTTATTTTTTTGCATAAAAACGGCGCCCAATACGAAAAAAAGACAAGAGAGATTTTTTGTCACAAGTTGAATGAGAAATTCAAAAATTGTTTTTAGTTTGATATATCTTAGTGTCGTATCATTTTTTTTTTTTTTTAAATTGAGATTATTACCCTTATGCGCGCCAATGATAAACATAAAATTCTTAATTGCATGTCAGAAAATGCGCAATAACTACCTCTTAAAACCTACCAAATTTCATTTGCATATCTCGATGGGCTTCAGAGCAATAAATAAATCGTCACTTTTTAATAAAAACTTTAACACCCTGTATCTCGGAAATCAAAGCATTTGCGGACAAAAGGTATATAGTAAACTATCATTATTTTTTTATGTAGAATCACCCCCTGAAGCTTGTTGCACTTATTCACTAACACCCTTGTATATTAAAAATAGAAAAAGTATGAATTTTATGAAAGACTTTTGAACAACCCTTTATATAAAAAGAACTGTATGTTTCACGTCTACAAAAAATACCTTCCCAAAACTGGCAAGCTTCTAGCACTCACCTATGGCTCGCCCTGGAACCTGCCTACTTCATCTAGTAATTACTTTCTGACCTTTTAACGTAACTTTTTTAATAATTCTATCGGACTGTCGGATGAGACTAAATTTAAAATATATTCGTTTTTTGCGGCAAAGGAAGAAATTTTATTTATATGGTACTTACCAGAAATTGTGTCACAAAAGAAAAAGTAATATCGACTAAGTTAAGTGTAAATCGTGTAATTCGTTGAACAGGTGGTACAAACTTTTAAAATTACTTACTGCGTGTAAAGTAAAAATAGTTACAAAGGAATTTTATACTAAAATTTTATTAAAATCATATAAAGAAAGTAGGACCTGGATACATTTTAGGAAAAGTTTCATTACATAATTTCACTTAACTTTTCATTTATTAACTTTAGTAGAAAAACTTCCATGGGCATAAAAATATCAATTTTGTTATAAGTAAACTTTTTAACTCTAGGTATGATACAAAATAGAGCAACAGGCAAACTTTTAGTTTCTACAATAAATCTTGGCATTTGTAAGTTTAGAAGTAATTTGGCGAGTTGTACCATTGAAAATGTTTATTTACACCGAGATAACAAAAATTGCCTTGGTCAGAGGAGGTCCAAAAGTAAAAAAGGTCTTAGCAAAGAATGTATTTGTAATTTATTTATTTCGTTTAAATTAGTACCGGGTGTCCCACTAAGAATGGGTGTCGGCCGTACCTCAGAAAGTGTTAGTCGTATGGCTTGCGGAAAAAAAAAATATTAGGTAAAGTGGTCATGAGAAATTACTGGAAATTATTTTCAAGTTTCTCAGACTGGTGCTAGAGGGCGCAACAGTAACGGTAAATATGAATCACGAAGTTTCCTCAAAAGTCGCATAGTTAAGGTACCTATCCCGAAAATAATATTTTTGTATATTTCGACGATTTATTAATAAAATTCACCTATAGAACGTGTTCGTCACTTTTCAAATAAAGTGGTGGGGGAAGGTTAAATATTATTTGTAATAAATGCTGTAACTCCGGTCTGGCTTAACATAATTTAGTAAAAGTTTTGTTAAAAAGGGCTTTTCTTATCTTATGAACTACGGCAATATGTGTTATACACCAGGCGCTAGGGGCGCTGTCTTACAACTTCACAAACATTGCGCGTTTTTCCATAATTGTAAATATAATAGTATATTCAATTTTACCTGATTACAAGGATGATTAAAAGTCTAAGAAGTCAGCGAAAACCGCAAGTTAATATCTATTTTCAATCCGGAGATATCAACAACAATAATCATAATTACGGAACTTTATGATTTTATTTTCAAGTTGCCATTGTAAAGGTTTTTTTAAGAGTCAAATAGGCCTTGGGAAAACAAAATATGAAGGTACGTATGTTTCAAGCAAATATATCGTTACGACAATAATTCTCAGTGGCGCCCTAAATGTTCAAATTGTCGCCCATCGTTCTGTATACACGACTCCAATCTCTCCCTGGTTGATAATACTGCAAATTCCACCTCTGCCATAGGGATACGACGGCTGCTGTCCATTATCATTTCTATCATGTTTTCCCTTGTGGTGAGTCTGGTAACGGAAACAAGATCCTTTAATCTCCCCCATAGATAAAAATCTAGGCATGTTAAGTCAGGTGATCTAAAATAGAAAGGACCACTTTCATTAACAGTATCACAATATATCCTATAGTATTACCTGGCAGGCCACGGAAATATACTCCCTTTTCCTATCCACCTTGCAGGAAATGTGTCGTCAAGAAATTGACGAACGTTTGCCGCAAAATGTGCAGGATATCCATCGTGTTGGAAAACCATAGTTCTGCGAATATCCAAGGGCACATCTTTGAGAAGAATTGGGAGTTCGTAATTTAAAAAATGTAAATATCTTTGCTCAGTAAGCGACTCATTAAATACAAACGGTCCAATTATTCTGCCACCCAAAATGCCGCACCAGACATTGACACTCCATCTTCCTTGATGCTGCACCTCCCGCATCCAATAGGGATTATCCCGCGACCAATAATGCATATCATGGCGGTTTACTCCTCTATTACTATGGAAAGTAGCTTCATCAGTCCACAAAATTCTGGAGAGGAGATTTCTATCTTCCAATATCATATTGAGCAACCAATAGCAATGATCCAATCTTCTATCATAATCTTGCGGGGTCAAAGCCTGGTGGAGCACAATATGGTAGGGATGTAGCCATTTTGAAAATCAAATACGACACAACACTGTTGGCACGATAATTTTGACGTAATAATGGAAGGTGACACGCGTGCACGGTTTTAATTCATATTTTGTTTTTCCAAGGCCTATTTGACTCTTAAAAAAAACCTTTACAATGGCAACTTGAAAATAAAATCATAATGTTTCGTAATTATGATTATTGTTGTTGATATCTCCGGATTAAAAATAGATATTAACTTGCGGTTTTCGATGACTTCTTAGACTTTTAATCGTCCTTGTAATTAGGTAAAATCGAATATACTATTATATTTACAATTATGGAAAAAACGCGCAATGTTTGTGAAGTTGTAAGACAGCTGCTCCTAGCGCCTAGTGTAAAACACATATTGCCGTAATCATAAGATGATATATAGAGTAAGAAAAGCCCTTTTAACCAAAACTAAGTTTACTGAATTATGTTAAGCTAGACCGGAGTTATCAGCATTTATTACAAATAATGTTCAACCTTCCCCACCACTTTATCTGAAAAGTGACGAACACGTTCTATAGGTGAATTTTATTAATAAATCTTCGAGATATACAAAAACGTTATTTTCGGGATACCTTAACTAGGCGACTTTTGAGGAAACTTCGTGATTCATATTTACCGTTACTGTTGCGCCCTCTAGCACCAGTCTGAGAAACTTGACAATAATTTCCAGCAATTTCTCATGACCACTTTACCTAATATATTTTTTTTTCCGCAAGCCATACGACTAATACTTTCTGAGATACGGCCGACAGTCATTCTTAGTGGGACACCCGGTACAATTAATGCTTTTCCCTGAATACTGCACAACACATTAAAACTAACAAAAAGTGAAACGTTAGGTAACTTTTGGCACTATCATAATTATTACTGGTAGTTTCACTGAGGTATGTATCAGAGTCGTATTTAGTTTTTTAATAACGTTACGGAGAGTTTTTTAAATAACTTTTAATTGACTTATTACAAAATAATAAAATATGGTGTGTCCATCATAAGAACCTTCAAAAAGGTCTAATACAATTTTAAAGTAAAATGAATAGGGTAGTCAATATTTGAGGGTAGCAAAATTTACATTGGATTTCCTACGGCCAGTCTGGCGGTGCACCACCCGGTATATGCAAGTTTCACGCAATAAGTTTCATGCAATGCAAATTGATCATTCTCTTGCATGATACGCTGTATTACATCAAGGGAAGCACTCGGAAGCAGGTTAGGATAACTTAAATGGTGAAGGTCGTTCGTTTTATGTTTCAATCAGTCGCTGATGGCGCTATTGTAGAATTTTGTTTTATTATGTTGTTCATAACGTTGGTAGCGACTGCGCTATATTTAATCCACCTGTTTGTTTGTGGTACCAGTTGGTTAAATTGTTATGTATAGCTGTCAACTTTTATTACTTAATGTCGTGTTGGGTTCTAATTAAATAATAGTCATTTATATTACTAGTAGGTACGGTATGAGCCTTACCGTACGTGTGATATACAACATTTTATATAAGACCCAGAATTTTGGTTTTTTTATGTATTCAAAATGATTTTCATATTATGAAAGTGACC
Organism: Polydrusus tereticollis; assembly: GCA_963920685.1. Lineage (NCBI taxonomy): Eukaryota > Metazoa > Arthropoda > Insecta > Coleoptera > Curculionidae > Polydrusus > Polydrusus tereticollis. The sequence goes on from OY987331.1 coordinate 92,878,902, forward strand.
TTACACAAAAAATACTGCCGAAACAGAAAAAATCAAAGTAGTAAGTATATTGTCAAATGTTTCAACAAGCCATTCCACGACGCAAAATGTCATTTTTAAAGAAGCAGAATTAGAAAAAAGACTACTAAAAATGAGTGAAACTGATCTTCCATCAGACATAGAAGAAATTGCCCAATCCGCTATATCCTCGCTGTTGCCAAAAAAGACCAAGGACAAATACAATAAATAATAGGACCGTTTCATTAGCGGGTGTAACGAAAAAAACATTTAAAACTTCTTCCGAGAAATGGTATTTCTCGCATATTTTGAGACATTATCACAGATGTACAGCTCGTCCAGTCTGTGGGCATTTTATTCCATGTTACGCGTTACAATTTCCATGAAGAATAACGTGGTTATAAGCAAGTTTGCCAAACTACCAGCGCTTTTAAAAAGAAAGTCTGAAGGATATAAAGCCAAGAAGAGTAGAACGTTTACCAAAGAAGAAATTGCTAAATTTCTAATAGAAGTAGACAAGAAGTTTTCGCTCGTTAAGGTAAGTTATTCATACATGTTTAATATAGATTTAAAATATCCTACAAATTAAAAAAAACTTTAAAGCTGGATTTATAAACTCGAAAAGTTAGTGGGTTGAAGTTATGATCAAGTTGGTGAGGTTAGATATTCCGAACTCCGAACATAAAAATTGGTTATCTCGAACTACCCGCGAACTTTTCGAACCTCTCGAGCTTTACATGAACAACATGAACGAGTTTATAAATGGAACTGAGTGTTTCTTTTGGTTTAAATTGAAGTCTTATTTCCAACACCAACTGAACCTCAACCTCGCCAACTTTTCGAGTTTTTAAATCCAGCTTTAAGGCTTCCACACACCGACGCGGCCACGGCCACGATAGCGGTGGCGGCCAATCTAAACACATAGAAATAAATGAATGAAGTCATACCAGCGCGGGCAGGTCTAGATCAAGCGGCCTAGGGCAGCGTTCTGATATGCGGTGATGGTCAAATACAACGTGTCAACTTTGACTGACGGGAAGTGACAGTAGTAATGGGAAATAATATAATAGAATTACTTAATAGAAAATGTTAAATTATATACCATACTTTTTGATTTAAGCCATCTAAATTATAAAAATATAAGGGCTAAAAACAAAGTGTGGGACAAAGAGCTAATAGTAACAAAGTCTCTACTTCCACATCGTCTATCATAATAACAAATAATAGAAATAAAAATGAAACCTGAACGTTTAAAAATATATTTTCGTATACATAAAATCTGTAAACGGCAACTACCTTACAGCTCCACTCACCCCTTAGGTGTGAATACACCCGACCGCTAATATGATCGCCACCGCAGCCGCCACCGCAACCGCGGCCGTGGCCGCGTCGGTGTGTGTAAGCCTTTAATAAAGTGGGCAATTTTTAACGTTTTATTTTAATTGTTGCAGGTGGGACTTATCATTTTAATCGCTAGTGCTTGCCGCAAACAAGAGTTGGCAGATCTGCGGTGTGACAATGTCAAAGATGAAGGCAGCGTATTTCATATTGTAATTCCCGATACCAAGACAAAAATCTGCAGAGACTTTTCTGTAACTTCTGGCGGTATCGAAGGTGTAAACCTGGTTGACATCGTGCGACGATACAAAACACTTCGCCCAACAAATACGGGTCACTGTTGCTTTTTTGTTGGATTCAGGCAAGGTGTGTGCAGAAGACAACCCGTGGGAATTTATACTTTTGGAGGTATGCCAAAAGCCATTGCTACTTTTTTAGATTTAAGTGAGGAATGAAACACAAAGTCTGCTCCACTAATTTAATAAATAAGTTCAGATTAACATCCCATACATGTTTCGAAGGTATAAACCTTCATCTTCAGTGGGTAATTATTAAGATGTTGTTATTTATGAAGAGACCAATGACATTGTTACATTTTTTTTAAACTAATGTTGCAGAAAAATTTTTTAAGAAAACATATGTAACTTTAATTAGGTAAATAATACATATTAAAAATAAAAGTAAAATTAACTGAATAAAATGACTTTAAAATAAATTTAGTTTTATTTTAAACTTATTGAAAAACCCAAATTTTACTGGGAAATTGTAATAGGGTACGACCATCATGGTGGAGTCGTACCAAAATGTACTTGAAGAACTGAACTGAAGATGAAGGTTTATACCTTCGAAACATGTATGGGATGTTAATCTGAACTTATTTATTAAATTAGTGGAGCAGACTTTGTGTTTTATTCCTCACTTAAAATATTACTCCACTGTGAGATGGACTACTTCCATAAAAATCATTTTAGATTTGCCGCATCCAGAAGCTTACACTGGTCACTGCTTTCGTCGGTCCTCAACATCCATGCTGGCTGATTCGGGAGCGGACCTTCTGTCTATCAAACGTCATGGAGGATGGAAAAGCAACACTGTAGCTGAAGGTTATATAGATACCTCCAAGGAAAACAGAAAAAAAGTGGCGAAGAATATACTTGGGGTTGGGGAAAAAATATTTGAAAATGTTTCCTTAACAAGTAGTTCAAGCAACGTTGCAAGCACTTCTTCTAATGTACATAACATTCAAAATACAGACCAGGTGCTGTCATCAGCTTCAGGTATTAATTTTACTTTTAATATTTATAATAAAAAGGCATTTTTTGAATAAATAAATTGTAAAAAACTGCTTTATGATTTTTAAAGGTATTCAAAATGGTTTTCATATTTATGCAGTGACATTACACAATAAATGATAGTGACTGGCGGAACAAAAAAAATCATAGTTTGATTAAAAATGAGTAATGTAATAAGTTCGTTATATCACTGAGTGATGTAATGAGTTCATTACATCACTCAGTACGATAATATAGTATATTACATAACGCAAACAGGCTAAAATGGGTTATGTAATAAGCTCTTTTCGTGTGGGTCTTATATAAAGCATATTATCGAAAGTAAAATCATTCCTTACAATTTATTTAACTAGTATGGATAAACTTCTACGACCTGAAAGATTTGACACTGATCAGATCTCCCAAAGCTGCTCAAGAATGGCCCTATTGGAAATTAACATATTATGACAATTTCATATCATCAAACAAAAATATAGACGATGATGGTAAACTTAAACTCTTAATTAATTTTATTATGAAGTCATACAAACTACGATTTTATTATCGAGTTCCAGTTTTATCAAGCCTAAAACGAGGTATTTCCCAGGCACTTTTTGACTGTTAGAAAACAACAGCCTGATGAGACAATAAGTAAATATTTGCAAGAATTAAAACAACTTAGTAAGGATTGCAATTTTAGGGCTGCTGAGAAAAGCTGCAATGATTACATAAGATAAAAACGAATAAAAAACGATAAATCAAAGCAGAGAAGTACATAACCAAAGGATCAATGACAAACTTCTTGAATGTCCTAACGGATCAAGATTATTTTGGGCGGTAGCTGAGGCCGTCAGTCAGAACTTTACTAAGTCAACCTTTCCACCTTTAACACGTTCTGATGGCACCATTTCGACCAAAGCGCAAGAAAAAGCAAACTTACTGGCGAAATTATTCTCTTCACATTCAACGGTTAAATTTCAGGGAAAAACTCTACCGTCATCGTTATGAAGACATACACTGATGAATTGACACCGATATTTTGTAGGCTTTTTAATTTATCTTGCAAAAAATATTTCCTCCTTGGTAAAAAACTGCGCGAATCCAGCCTATACCCAAAAAAGGCAAGAGGATCTTGTCAAGCAACTATCGACCAGTCGCATTACTTTCGGTTATATTAAAAGTTATGGAGAGGGCAATCAACAAAAAATTTTTAAAGTACCTGGTAGGCTTCAATATTGTCAATGAGCGCCAGTATGGATTTCGTAAGTCTGGATAAACAGGAGACCTTCTCGCGTATATTACTTACGTTTGGAATAACGCACTAGAACACCATGAGGAGTCCCGGGCGGTAGTCCTTGATATTAAAATAAATCAAATGGGTCCTGACTACTCGGTTGCAGGTAATTTAAACTAAGTGAAATAAAACAGATGTACCTAAATTTAGTCATTGTTCAATAATCAATGTAACATCAATATATTTGTTTTCAAATAAACAACAGTCCCCATATCCTCGACATTCGACGCACACGATTCGTTTGATGTTCCGTCCACTAATATTTTTGGAAAAAAGTAGAGAGCTAACCTCTAAAGTTTTGAACTAGAACTGACAGTTGTCATTGAAAAAAACAAAACAAAGAAATCTCCAAGAAAAACACTGTTATATATGGAGCAAATGATATGGTAGTTGGTACAAGGAAAATAGGGTGATTAAGTGATTATGTGAGATGGGCAAAATGTAATCCCGCTTAGCAAGAGACACCGAAAGGAAGGTCATTAACCTTAAGTGGGAAGCCACGATAAAGTTGCTAAAGGTTGGTGTGTTGTTTCATACAGAAAACAAAACATTGAACTTTCCGCAAGTTTTAAAGCTAAAATTTAAATCAAATATGCGATATAAGTTGTTATTAATAGGCAAGTTCTTTTGACTTAATAGTGACAAAATTAATTTGTCACAGCAGTTTGGTAAGTAAATATCGTGGCGGGGTTCTTAATAATTTCATTAGTCTTAAAATAATATTTTTATGATAATTACTAATAGCTATCTTGTATCAAATTTAAAATTACTTTAATTCAAAACATTATCTTATATAAATACATTTCAATTTGACTTATTCTCGGAAATGAACGTCTGGTTAGCCGAAAATCAATTTGTGATAATAGAGATCGTGAGCGGTATATCCCGGTCAGTATTTAACCAAATAATCATTAATTTCACTTTAGGAGAAATATTGGAAGTAATAGATTCTGGCAGCTGAGTTCTTCTTTCGACAGGGTTTGATCATTATTCCTTGGAAAATATTCCCAAGGACTTTTATTTGTAGTATGTTAAGTGTCTTATGAACTATTGTTACATTTGCGTGTATGATATTTATATTTTTTTTATAATTGTGTTCTAGTAAAAATTTTGTTTAAATGCTTGCACCGGGTGTCCCACTAAGAAGGGCTGTCGGCCGTATCTCAGAAAGTGTTAGTCGTATGGCTTACGGAAAAAAAATATATTAGGTAAAGTGGTAATGAGAAATTGCTTGAAATTATTTTCAAGGTTCTGAGACTGGCGCTAGAGGGCGCAACAGTAACGGTAAATATGAATCACGAAGTTTACTCAAAAATCGCCTAGTTAAGGTATCCCGAAAATAACATTTTTGTATATTTCGAAGATTTATTAATAAAATTCACTTATAGAACGTGTTTGTCACTTCACAAATAAAGTGGTAGGGGAAGGTTGAACATTTTTGTAATAAATTCTGATAACTCCGGTCTGGCTTAACATAATTTAGTAAACTTAGTTTTGTTAAAAAGGGCTTTTCTCATTCTATATATCATCTTATGAACTACGGCAATATGTGTTTTACACTAGGCGCTAGGAAGCGCTGTCTTACAACTTCACAAACATTGCGCGTTTTTTCCATAATTGTAACTATAATAGTATATTCAATTTTACCTGATTACAAGGATGATTAAAAGTCTAAGAAGTCAGCGAAAACCGCAAGTTAATATCTATTTTCAATCCGGAGATATCAACAACAATAATCATAATTACGGAACATTATGATTTTATTTTCAAGTTGCCATTGTAAAGGTTTTTTAAAGAGTCAAATGGGCCTTGTAAAAACAAAATTTGAATTGAAACTGTGCACGCGTGTCACCTTTCATTATTACGTCAAAATTTTTGTCGTGCCAACAGTGTTGTGTCGTATTAGATTTTCAAAATGCCTCTGTTACTTGAAGAAGCGGTTGACATAATTGCGGTGTATTTTGAATGTTTGGGAAATGCAACAATTGCTGAACGGGTTTACGCAGTACGATACCCTCAAAGGCGCCGATACGACAGTAGAATGTTTAATCGTTTAGCTAGCCGTTTTCGTACTACTGCAAGTATTCGTCGCCCTGTATATCGCAGACGCCGCCGAGGTCGAACCGAGGAAAACATTGTAAATGTTTTGGCATGTGGAATTTAGTTCACAAATTAGTATTAGATTAATTGTTAGAGACTTGTGCGTTACTCGCTCTACTGTGCATAGGATTTTATTAGAAGAAAGGTAAGTAATTATATCTATATGTTATAACTCTTAAATAGTTTAGAATAATGCCAATATTTCTCTTAATAGTTTTCAAGTCAATGTAATAAGTATTTTGTTTTTCTTTAGGCTACATCCCTATCATATTGTGCTCCACCATGCAGGCTTTGACCCCGCAAGATTATGATAGAAGATTGGATCATTGCTATTGGTTGCTCAATATGATATTGGAAGATAGATATCTCCTCTCCAGAATTTTGTGGACTGACGAAGCTACTTTCCATAGTAATGGAAGAGTAAACCGCCATAATATGCATTATTGGTCGCGGGATAATCCCCATTGGATGCGAGAGGTGCAGCATCAAGGAAGATGGAGTGTCCATGTCTGATGCGGCATTTCGGATGGCAGAATAATTGGACCGTTTGTATTTAATGAGTCGCTTACTGGGCAAAAATATTTACATTTTTTAAATTACGAACTCCCAATTCTTCACGAAGATGTGCCCTTGGCTATTCGCAGAACTATGGTTTTCCAACACAATGGATGTTCTGCACATTTTGCGGCAAACGTTCGTCAATTTCTTGACGACACATTTCCTGCAAGGTGGATAGGAAGAGGGATTATATTTCCGTGGCCTGCCAGGTAATATTATAGGATATATTGTGATACTGTTAATGAAAGTGGTAATTTCTATTTTAGATCACCTGACTTAACATGCCTAGATTTTTATCTATGGGGAAGATTGAAGGATCTTGGTCTCGTTACCAGACCCACCACAAGGGAAATCATGATAAAAAGGGTAATGGACAGCAGCCGCCGTATCCCTATGGCAGAGGTGGAAACTGCAGTATTATCAACCAGGGAGAGATTGGAGTCGTGTACACTGAGAATTATTGTCGTAGCGATATATTTGCTTGAAACATACGTACCCTCATATTTTGTTTTCCCAAGGCCTATTTGACTCTTAAAAAAACCTTTACAATGGCAACTTGAAAATAAAATCATAATGTTCCGTAATTATGATTATTGTTGTTGATATCTCGGGATTGAAAATAGATATTAACTTGCGGTTTAGACTTTTAATCATCCTTGTAATCGGGTAAAATTGAATATACTATTATTTTTACAATTATGGAAAAAACGCGCAATGTTTGTGAAGTTTTAAGACAGCGCCCTCTAGCGCCTAGTGTAAAACATATATTGCCGTAGTTTATAAGATGATATATAGAGTGAGAAAAACCCTTTTTAACAAAACTAAGTTTACTAAATTATATTAAGCCAGACCGGAGTTATCAGCATTTATTACAAATAATGTTCAACCTTCCCCTACCACTTTATTTGAAAAGTGACGAACACGTTCTATAGGTGAATTTTATTAATAAATCTTTGAAATATACAAAAATGTTATTTTCGGGATACCTTAACTAGGCGACTTTTGAGGAAACTTCGTGATTCATATTTACCGTTATTGTTGCGCCCTCTAGCGCCACTCTGAGAAACTTGAAAATAATTTCCAGCGATTTCTCATGACCACTTTACCTAACATATTTTTTTTCCGCAAGCCATACGACTAACACTTTCTGAGATACGGCCGACAGCCATTCTTAGTGGGACACCCGGTACAAAAATGTCACCACCTTTTTATCTTAAAACAATTTATGCTGTTTTTACATTTTTAATGAAACACCTAATATGCAAGGTTGCCCACTTTAAACGCAGGATTCCATAATATCTAAATATTAAATATCTTTAAATATAATTATTCAAATGCTACTAGCGTAGGGTAGAGCGGGGTTAACTGTACAATCAGGTTAAGTAGTCTAGTCACAAATATTCAAATCTTCGCGGGCAAATTTGCATCCACATAGCAAGACTCGAGTATCACCGATAGGTACCAAATCTACTGAAGGACATTTAATGTTCTAACGCGGTAGTTTTGTATGTTAGTTATTTTAATGAAAGTTTCCCGAAGTGAGAGCTTATTTCCGCTGTGATTTTAAAAACGTATTTTTGGCGCGTGTTTGGTGTCAATAATATTTTTACTGAACAAGTAAGTATATATTTTAGTGTAGTTTTTAGTAGGGTACATGTCTATTTTTTAAAATGTAAAGTAAACAGTATAGATACAAATTAAAAAATATAAGAACAGTGGGGTTAGTTGGCCCAGCTAATAGTCAGGTTACCTCTACCTGGACGACATAACCCCATTTATAAGGCGTGTTTTTTTTTAAAGCTAGAATGCCCCGTATTCGCGAAAGGACCACGACAAATCGATCATTTTCCAAAGAGACCTTGAAACTGACAGTACGAGAAGTGGTAGAAAATGAGATGGCAGTTCAAAAATCAGCAAAAATATTTAGCATACCAACGACAACACTACTAAGATCCAAAGCTAAAGTAGAAAATTTAGGAGTTTAGCAACTGAATGTTAATCCAAGAAATGAACAATTAAGGGTTTTTTCAATCGCTTAAGAGAATGCGCTTGCTCAATACTTGAAACAAACTGTTATGATGAATTATGGGCTAACCCTTAAGGAAGCACGCAAACTTGATTGCGATTTTGCAATAGCTAATAAAACTTTTAGAAAAGGTGTATGGTAAATGGTTACTATCTTTTTTGAAAAGACATAAACTTTCCCTTAGAACACCAGAGCAGACTAGCTTAAGTAGAGCCACCAGCTTTAGCCGTGTTATTATGTAGCAAAAAGCTTGAGCCCCAAGATAGTTATAATTTTGATGAAAGAGGTTGGTTATCACCGCTAATATTGTTCCGCCTATTTTACAAAATGTAAAATTGTTTTAGGTTGCCTTACTGTTCACAAACCACCAGAAGTCATTGCAGCAAAAGGTGCCAGACAAGTAGGACAAGCTACTTCCGCAGAAAGGGGAACCCTAGTTACCTTATGCGCTATAGTTAAATGTACAGGTGGAGCTCTTTCTTCTTACTTAATTTTCCCGAGAAAAGATATAAAGAACACATGCTTAAAAATGCACCAATTGGAAGTAAAGAAAATGCAACATCATCAGGCTGGACGCAAGGTACAGGGTTATCCAACCAAGACTGGACAAGGCGATTTTTTGACTTTTCCTGTACTTTTATAAAAAAACTGAAATAGCCATCTTAAGTCATTTTCTCCCGCGAATTCGAATATCTTCAGCAAAAAACAATTGAACATCAAACAAAAGTACTATAGGGGTCACTTTGATATTTTTTTAAATGGGATGCCGTATTTTTAATGAGCTTATCCGATTTCTCATATAAATTTTGATCTAAAATGTTGGATTTTTAATTCAAAAACGCCTTTTTTCTTCAGTTTAAAATTTTTTTTTTTTTTTTAATTTTTTTTTTTTTAAATTTTTAAATCAAAATTTATATGAGAAATCGGATAAGCTCATTAAAAATACGGCATCCCATTTAAAAAAATATTAAAGTGACCCCTAGTACTTTTGTTTGATGTTCAATTGTTTTTTGCTGAAGATATTCGAATTCGCGGGAGAAAATGACTTAAGATGGCTATTTCAGTTTTTTTATAAAAGTACAGGAAAAGTCAAAAAATCGCCTTGTCTAGTCTTGGTTGGATAACCCTGTACATTATTTGAAGATGTTTTGAAGCATTTCGTTAGAAGCAAACTTCAAAGTCAAGAAAAACCTAAATTAATTTGACTCGGCAATCATGAAAGTCACCTAAATATAAAAGCTTTAGACTATGCAAAACTAAATGGCATAATTTTACTAACATTTCCTCCGTAGTGTAGTCATAGGCTGCAGCCATTACACATATCAATATTTTTAAAAATAGTAGAGGAAATTAAATCGTACTTGTTATATTTCACAATTTAATATTTAATTCAGTTTCCTGACACGTGTTTCAACCCTTGCGGATTATTATCAAAGGACAAAACAATACTAAACTTTACATGTCATTAAAATAAAAATTGACAATACAAATACATCTGTCAATTTTTATTTTAATGACATGTAAAATTTGGTATTGTCTTGTCCTTTGATAATAATTCGCAAGGGTTGAAACACGTGTCAGGAAACTGAATTAAATTGTGAAATATAACAAATACGACTTTAATTTTCTCTACTATGGAATATCCATTTCAGGGGCCACTCGGGAAAAATATAAGCCAAGGACAGGCCACTACAAACAATACTTTTAACACAAAAATTTTTATTTTTAAATAGTATGAAACACAATGATAAAAATAAAAGAACCTTCAAAAATGTTTGTTGTAATTATGTAATCGTAAGGTAATCTAATCGTTACAATGTAATATTTCATGTTTTATTATTTTGATGCATGACATTGCATTGAACTAACAAGTTTTCTTATATTTGGCTCCACATTACTTGTCGCCACACGTAAAATTGCTTCCAAATTTTCATTTGCCCGGCGGTTTCGGTTTTTCGTTTTGTTTAGTTTCATCACTGAAAATGTTTGTTCACAAATATACGTCGATCCAAATAAGCTTGCGCATTTCAATGCATTTATTCGCAACTCCTTATAAGCGTTTTTATCAACGCAACGGTAGAAGTTGAGTAAATTACCTTCATTAAATTTGTTTCGTAAACTATCATCCATTTTGCATGTCTATTAATTCCAGCTGCATTGATTCCGGCGCATATTCAGGTGAAATGTTGAGAGGATTGCTGAAAATGTCCAATAGAGGTTTAACTTTCTTGAAGTCTACAAAACGATTTTGAAAAGCTTGTATCAAAATATCAATTTTTTCAACGTGAGCGAAATTGACGTCAGTTTTATTGACTTTCTCCATAATTTTTTTGTAGTTCGGAAAATGGCTGTAATTGGCTGAATTGATTTGTGTCCTGAAAAGACTCAATTTGCATTGAAAGAACGAAACATGAGAGTATAACTGCGAAATCAATTGATCTTTGCCTTGGAGTCGCGTATTTAAGTCACTCAAGTGATTTGTGATGTCTACAAGAAACGATAAGTCACACAGGGTTGTCGAGTTCGGGGACGCCTTTTTTTTTTCGCCAGAAATAATTGGATTTGTTCAATCAAATTAAGAAACCATAATTTTTTTGTAGTTCGGAAAATGGCTTTAATTGGCTGAATTGATTTGTGTCCTGAAAAGACTTAATTTGCATTGAAAGAACGAAACATGAGAGTATAACTGCGAAATCAATTGATCTTTGCCTTGGAGTCGCGTATTTAAGACATTCAAGTGATTTGTGATGTCTACAAGAAACGCTAAGTCACATAGGGTTGTCGAGTTCGGGAACGCCTTTTTTTTTCGCCAGAAATAATTGGATTTGTTCAATCAAGTTAAGAAACCGCTGTAGTGTCAACCCACGACTTAGCCACCTTACTTCAGTGTAAAACAGGAGATCACCATATTCGCTTTCAATATCCTCGAGAAATTGTTTGAATTGTCGGTGATTGAGACCTCGTTATTTTATAAAGTTTACAGTAGGTACTACAACTTTCATCACATTTTCAAATCCCAATATTTTGAACAGAGGGCCTCTTGATGTATAATGCAATGAAACTGCATTAATTCCTTGGTATTTAAGTTTTTAGTTTGTAAATATTTTTTTAACATATTAACTATCCCAGATGTACTTCCAACCATTGAAGGTGCTCCGTCAGTCGTAATTCCAGATATTTTCGTTAAATGAAAATCTATTATAGAACATTTTTCCAGAAGAGCTTTGAGCATGTCACTCCCCTTGGTTTGACTTGTCAAAGAACTAAAATACCAATCAGTTCTTCACTCACTTCAAAATTTTGCGTTACGCCTCGTAAATATATAGAGTTGAGCAGTGGAACTTATATCTGTAGATTCGTCGAGTGCTATAGAAAAATACTCAAAACTTCTCCATTTCGTAGCTAATTGCTCTTCTATATTAGCTGCTAATAAGGTAATTCTTCTTTGAACAGTCATCCGATTTAACTGAATTTTTTCAAACTTCTTTACATTTTCCGGACAAATTTTTTTTGCGGCGATATCTAAACATTGCTTAACAAACTCACCATCTTTAAAAGGCCGACAAGTTTTCGCTATGATTCGAGATATTTCAAAGCTAACTTCAGTAGCTGTTTCAGCATCTTGAAATGGGTTTGTTAACATAGCTTGCTGGCCTATCAGTTCCCGTTGTAAAGTGGAAATTCTTTGCGTTCGATTTTCGCCAGTTAATTTGGTAAAAGTAGGATACTGGGTTTCATAGTGCATCTTCACATTATATTCCTTCGGAATAGAAACACTACTCTTGCATACTAAACAGACAATTTTGTGATGCGAGGAAATAAAAAAGTATTTTTCGGTTTAAATATCTTGAAACGGTCGATTTTCATCTTCAACCTTACGACTACGTTTCTTACTGGGGCCTGGTTTATCCATATCAAAATTAATATTATATTGTAACGTAGGTAGAAGCCAAGTTCGAACGACGAAATATTTACTCTTCACAGATTACAGTTCTCAATCAGTATAACGTTCGCTTGTCCGTAGTTAAAACTTAACTGCCCCGGTAGCTGGCGATGCGTCGTATTTATACGAGTTACCAAACATCGAGAACCTTCCACTTTGTTCGGGGATACTACCGACGTGTTTCGCGAATCTTAAAGTAATCTAGTTGATGCGACAGATTTCTAGCCTCGTAACAATATGCTTAGACCGGAGCGCGGCGAGTAGAATACTTTTAAAATTCGTAGGCAGGCCGCATAAATATCGCTTTTAAAATTCGTTGGCGGGCCGCATAAATATCGACAGCGGGCCGCGGTATGTGCATCCCTGATGTAGCCCATCACATATCAATTATATTTTTTAAAATATTATAATGATTGAATTAGTTGAATTGATTAAATTAATAGATGGCTGACCGACCATCCTGGGAGTGTAATAACAATTTACGACATTTCTGAACTGGTAGGTGACGCATCTATCTCCATAAGCATGTACAGGGTTTTTCCGTATATTTTGGAGCACCCCTGGAGCTCTTATTTTAAGGCCTAGAAAAAACATTAAATTACCAAAGTTGCATTATTTTTCATGACCTGTTAGAATTTGTCATCGAACAAAACAAATAAACATCGTAAATTTGTTTAATAATGCCAATGTGGATTTCTTTAAATGGGACACCCTGTATATTACATAATTTTTTAATTCCCCACTTATTTCTGATTCCAAATATGTATAAATGTTATATGTTTACTTTAGTCGTTTAGACAATATTTTATGTCAAAATATTGCGTATTACAAAATCAAGATTAGTATGAGGAAAACATGCTAGAAACTAAAAGCTTTATTAAGTTACAATTCATATAAATAATGATAATAATTTATAAAACAATATTATGGTTCTATATATCCACCACCACTGTCATAGCATTTTTGAATATTATCTCTCCATTTTCTTAAAGCGTTTGTAACAAAAACCAAATTTTCCCTTTTAAGTAGTAAAACTTCTTGTTCAATTTTATGACGAAGAATATTTATAGTTTCTGGTCTATCATAATAGATTTTATTTTTTAAATAGCCCCATAAAAATAGATCTAGAGGTGTTAGGTCTGGGCTATTTGCGGGCCACCTAATCGGGCCATTTCTACCAATCCACAGGTAATAATGATTGTTTAAATATGTAACCACAGATCGAATGTTGTGTGGGGGTGCCCCGTCTTGTTGCCAAATTAGTTCTTGCCGATTTGGAATGTTTCGCAATTCATGCTCAATTTCATTTTCTAGAAAGTTCCTATATCGATCCCCATTAAGTGTTCCTTCAAATATAATAGGCCCCAAGATTCTGCCTCCCAATATTCCGCACCAAACATTTAATGACTGTCTGCCTTGAACCTTAACAACTTGATATTGGTGAGTATTTTCTGTTGACCAATACCGTTTGTTTTTCCTATTGAACATGCCAGATGTTGTGAATGAAGCCTCATCTGTGAATACGATTTTATTTGTCAAACCTGCATCCTCTCTCATAAGACGTAAAATTTCGGCGCAAAATTGATATCTTTGACGAATGTGGTCTTCCGTGAGACCTTGGACTGGCATAATTCTATATGGAAAGTAGTTATGCCTTATTAACACACTGTGAATTTTTTTCCAGGATTTTTGAAAATACGTTGCTGCTTTTGGTATAGAACTAAATGGATTTTCTAAAAATAAAATGGGGACTTTTAAAACTTTTGCAAACAATTAAAATCTCTTGAGATCACTTACCAACAAAAAATAACAATATATATAAATCATCTTCGCTTTCTGGTACAGTTCGTTTTTTTCGTTCAAGAGACTTGCGTTCCCGAAATTGTTTAACTATATTTCTTATTGTATTAATAGATGGCGTTTGTCTATTTGGAAATGAACGTCTATACTCTTGCCTAGTCATTTTAACGTTGTTGCGATTCGCATAATATAGTCGTATAACATCGAATTTTTCGTCTTTAGAGTAACCCATTATGACAAGACTATTCAACGTATGATAAATTATTTGTGACATAAGTAAGTTGCCATAAGCGATTAATAATAACCAAATTGTTTCTCAGGGCAATCTTGATTTTCTCATATGCGATATTTTGAAATGAAATATTGCCTAAACGACTAAAGTAAACATATAACATTTATACATATTTGGAATCAGAAATAAGTGGGGAATTAAAAAATTATGTAATATACAGGGTGTCCCATTTAAAGAAATCCACATTGGCATTATTAAACAAATTTACGATGTTTATTTGTTTTGTTCGATGACAAATTCTAACAGGTCATGAAAAATAATGCAACTTTGGTAATTTAATGTTTTTTCTAGGCCTTAAAATAAGAGCTCCAGGGGTGCTCCAAAATATACGGAAAAACCCTGTACAGTTCAGAATATAAATAGTGGATTTTCGAAAGCTGGTATATCCCCTTTTAATGATGATATATTTACAGACGATGATTTTTTACCGTCCTATGTCACAGACCGCTCCTTAAATTATGACACGCTTATTTCACCTATTAATGAGAATCTAGAGCCAAAGCCTGGATGCTCAAATGATTTGGATAAAATTATTAAAGAAACGTAAATGACTGCAGATACTCTATTCAACCAAAGTACTGAAGTTCAACCTGGATCTTCTAAAAATCTAGAAACAAACTATACTGTAGAGAGAAACAGTATTTTAGAAGACCAAATTGTTCTTCTTGAGTCTGTAAGACCGTTTTTGAAAGGACCGCCCAGAAACTGAAGGTTTCAAATAAAGGAAAAGGGCAAATCAATAGTTTTAACTAGTACTCCTGTAAGAGCAAGACTTGAAGAAAGAGCAAAAGAAAGAAAATATAAAGCAGAAAACTGTTGTGCGTATGGTTTTACAATCATCCTCATCTGAATCCGGCATAGAATCTGAATACGAAGATTTTTCTGAATGGGAGGGAGAAGACAAAATCAAAGATGTAACCGTTTTGACAAAAGCTATTGACTACAAACAAGGTCATTTGCTTATAGTTGAACTGCATGAAAAAAGATCATTTAAAAATTACTTTGCAGAAGTAATAGAAATGTTTTAAAATGGGTACAATGTTGCATTTTTAATAAGACCACTTTCATCTAATCGGTTTGAATACTCAAAGGATTAACCTAGTTTTATTTTATATGAAGACATATTATGTGGCTTACCATTGCCTACTCAATACTCCAGAGGTCGATATGAAAACTTATTGTTTTTACCTTGATTTGTCTGAATTAAGTTTAGAGTAAATACTAAATAAAAAACAATAATAATTCAATTGCTAGTTCGTAAACAATTATCAAAGTTACCTGATTTATTGATTGTATAATATTTAAGTTTATAAATATTTCCTATAAGGATTTGGATAGTTTTGGTACCTTATTTCTCAAGTAAATTATCTTTATTAATGTGTTGTTCTTTAATAATTACCGTCAGCTTAACACAACCGAAAGTCTATCTCACTAGATAGACGAGATATTATTTTTTTGGAGACAACAGTATCTAAGAGAGATTGGCAGATATAAAAGTGAAAAAAAACAACATTTTTTATTTAGACGAAACCTGACTCAACGAAGGACAACAATTGTCACGAAAGAAAATTGGCAAGAAGCTATAAAACATAAAATTAAACAGGAAAAAAAATGTGGGACTAAGACAACATGATGGAAGAATCGTTAGAACCACTTATTATTTCTGTTGACTCCTCAGATGAAATTCCTGAATTTAGTGATGGTGAAGACGCCTTTTTAAACCTTTACTTTATAAGTTCTTGTATGTGATCTGTACAGTTTTTGTAGTAAGACAATGAAGTTAATACAGTTAAATATACAGTTTTTTATTGGACACCCTAAAAATTACATACGTATTAATAGAAACCCAGACGCCCACCACTGTCTTAAGATTTATCTTAAAAAGAAATAAAATTAATGGTAATGCAACAGCGAAGAAACATGAATTGACCCAATTAAATTTATAAGTATTCTTATTTCATCTCCTTTTTGCTGTTCGAAATGTCCGTTTGCCTTATGCGTTATGTTTTTGGGTCCTTCGTCCTTTAATCCCTGCTCTGCTGTCTGCAGGTATTTAAAACTCTTGTATAATCCCTGTGTTGGTCCAATTATCTAATTAACTTTATAATATGCAGACTGCGATAAATAATGATCTAGGGGTGTATTATGGATGGCTGTTATATAATAGACTAAAAAACAACATAGAGAAGACTAAATTTATGCCCTTTAAACAGAAGAACAAAGTGATAGCAATGCCAAAGATACAAATCAAAGATATAGAGTCATAATTCGTGGATAGTTTTAAAATTTAAGTTTAAATATTGATGTGAATTTAAATTGGAGCGAACACATTAAACATGTAATTAATAAAATTACTTCAATGGTTGGTGCCCTTTATAGATGTAGAGACTATCTTACAAATAAAAGTATGGTGCATACAATGATTTACCAGATGTACTGAAAAAATGTTATAGCTTACCAAAATTGATATGGCTGCTAAAGGTACACATAGAAAATAAGTAATATACACTGACAAAAATGGATTTACCGATGTCGTGGGTTGCAGAATTAGAACTACTTTAACGCACGTTTCTTTGTTGTTCAAACTGAGCCTACGAATTATCACAAATTATTTAAAAACGCTACAATAACTCAGCTTCTTTTGGTCCGCCTTAACACAGAAAGAGATGTTTTATCAACGTTTTAAACGCATTTGGGATGACCACAATCCTTCATTTTGTAACCATTTTATGAGCTACCTGAACTCAGTTTTTGGATTAGGAAAACTTACTAATTGATTTTAAAGTGTCGTTTTGATCCGGACGTGCAATATTTTAACTCATTACCATGTGTAAATTGTTTTGAGTTAGAATAAGTCATAAAGAGTGCCCTAAAAACCCATGTCGAGGGTAAATCACCGATCGAAAGGTCACGGAAAGTTCCGAATTCGCGCTAGTGCCGATTTGAAGCGGTACCTTCATCCCATTGTTTATAGTACCTAATGCACGTCGCGTCGACATGGACCACATAACTGGACTTGCTATTCGCGCAATCGTTGATCGGCAGGATCTTATATCTTTGTTCAGAGTTTGTTCTCCTCATACAGGTGCGTGAAAATGAGGATATTCCAACTTTAGGACAGATTAAATCTATGTTCGTTAAGTTATTCATCGTAAGCTAGAACAACTGAAAGGTCAAGTTTTGATAGCTCGAATCATAAATTAATCTAGCCCGAGTAGTAACACATCACAATTCCCATATTGGTATCTGGCAGCTTAAACAATGAATTACTGCAGCACACGTCGCATGTGTTCGTCAAACCCAGTTACGATTAGTTGCAGTGCATAAAATAACCCATCTTGTTATAACTCATGAACAGCGATTTGATGCAATTTCTTTGATTTAGTTGCCATAATTCACAAGTCTGAGCTGTCCCCTATTAGCAACACGCGTGGATCTAGGAAAACTCATATTTGAGTTATATCAACTCAATATTTCGCTCAAGGTAGTTTTATACGCACAATTAAAGCGTTGTTAAGATTATGAAACTGTTATCGCTACCAGTGTTAAAAGCACTACCAGGGACGCGCCGTCCATATGTGCAAGGTCGAGCGCCGCACAACGGCGCCAAGGCCTTATAGGCGCCAGGCCTTCAACACAAATTACCATAAAACTAAAAGAATTATCTATGAATACCGGTGGTGAAAATGCATCATCCACCAATACCGACCGCCGCGCCGGTCGGCGACCAGTACCAGTGGTGAAATTTTACTACTCTTTCTGTGGGGGCGCGAAAATCCGCGTGCGTTCGACGCGCTGGTTTAAACTTGCAAAATTTTGCGTGTTCGTAATCGATGTAGCAGGTTAATTTTTCATTCTGGTTTTGATGAGCACATAAGACGTATAGAGTGCATTATTATTTGATATTACGTATCTACCGGAATTGCGAAAAATAATTTGAAATAAGGTAAGTGATTAAAAAAATTAATTAACAGGGATGCAAATAATTGTTTTTCTTTTTAATAACTTTCGTTTATGAAACAAATAGGGCTTAGTGTTTAATATTTTTTATTTATTTTATTTATAGAGATGGTCAGAGAAGAGAAAAAGAAATTGTCTGGTTGCCAAAACTTGCTTATCAAGCGAAAACGGGAGGAAGACTGGGAGAAAACCAATTTCGAAATTAGTAACTTTTTTCGAAAGACCACACAAGACACTACTTCTGATAACAGTGATTTTCTACATTCAACAAAATCAATCGAATTATCCGAAGAAGCGTCCCTTTCTAACGATCCAGGTCTTTGACCGAGTGTATTGTCTCCAATCCAGGTGCAAGAATTTGTCGAAAAAGGTTCAATACATTATCAAAATAAAACTATGTATCCTAAAGACAAAAGTGGACGTAAGTTTTCCGATATATATTTTACTCGAATTTTGTTAAATGGTGAAAAGGTTTAGCGTCATTGGTTGCTATATTCTATTGAAAAAAAATGCAGTTTTCTGCTTCTGCTGTAAAATATTCAATGACCCCAACCACAACAATCCATTGACTTTTAAAAACAACAAAATTAAGTAACCAAGACGGTTTCAATGATTGGCATCATTTAAGCGAACATTTGAAAATCCACGAAAAGAGTAAATCTCATTTTCAAAATTTAAGTGTCTGGTCAGATTCACTAGAAAGATTAAAAACTAATCGAACCGTTGATTGGGAAATACAAGATTTATTAAAAAATTAAACTAAACATTGGCGCAGTGTCATTGAAAGAATAATTTATACTATTCAATTTGTGGCTGAACAAAATTTGGCTTTTCGTGGTCTTAGTAACAAACTATTTTAGAGAAATAGTGGAAATCTTTTAAAATGTATAGAAATGATAGCAAAATTTGATCCAGTCATGTCTGCACATATTAATAGATCTCAAAAAAATATTCCACTTTACCTTGGAGATAAAATTTAAAACGAAACCATTAAATTAATAGGTGACAATATAAGAAATAATATTTTAAACGAAGTTAAAGAAGCAAAGTATTTTTCTATATTACTTGATTTCACAGTTTTCTACTGTATTCTACCAAGGTAAACTACCTAAAGTATTGTACTGATCCAACCCTGGTCTTGAGACCACTACCGCGAGTACCGCGACCGCGAACATATCTATTATAATTATGTTGCCGCAGCGCGGTCACGTCGTCACAGCTTTTTTAGTCGAAGCGGAACAGGTCGTGACTGTGACAAGTCCGGAACTGTGACAGAATCACAGGTCGTGAAAGCACACCACAGCTCTAGACTAATTATTAAAGAACAACACATTAATAAAGATGATTTACTTGAGACATAAGGTACCGAAACTATCCAAACTCCTGATGTGAGCCGCCAGGAGCAGATTTCTGTTTGCTTAAGATACGTTAATTTAAAAAACAATAAATTTAGTTTCGAGAACGTTTTTTAAGATTTCGTACTATAAGTGATACTGATGGTACAGGTGAAGGTTTAACCAACTTTTTACTCAAATTTAAAAAATTTACTGCAATCAAAAACATTCAATATTTCCCGGGCTTGCAAAAGTTTAAATAACCTCAATGAATTTGTAAAACAATATCGATCTGACAAAGGCTTCAGTGACTTAGTAGTAGTTGCCAAATAACTAGCTTCTTGCTTAGAAGTTGATGCAAAATGTATATCCGCAGAAATTTTAAGACCACGAAAGATTAAAACACAATTTTCTAACGAAGGTGACGACCAGCCGATTGAAAATCAAGAAATAAAATTTAAAGTAAATTGCTTTTTCGGAATGCTAGACATTACTCTTTTATCCGTACATGAAAGATTTAAACTATTATCGTGTCATTCTGATGTTTTTAATTTTTTGTGGAATGTTGAGGATTTCGGCAAATATTCTGACCAAGATCAATTTAATTTTTGTAAAAAACTGGAAGAAACCTTCACTGACACTAACTAAACGAGAAAGATGTAGACGGAACAGAGCTTTTACACGAATTACAATTTCTGCAAAATGGCGACAAAGGCGCGACGTCTGTAGTAGAAACACTCAATTACATTGCAATAAATAACCTAACCTACTCATTTCCAAACACTACGATTGCATTGAGCATATTAACCATTCCAGTTTTTGTAGCTACAGCCGAGCTAAGTTAAAGTTGATTAAAAATTATTTATGATATAGACTAGGCCAAGAGCGGTTAGAAAATCTTGCTATCATTTCTATGGAGTCTGGCTTTTTAAAGCAACTTGAAATGGAAAATCTTGTTATTGAATTTGCAAAAAGTAAAGTTAGAAAAGTCTAATTTTTGTAAGGCCTCTCCATCATGTATCATGATCATGTATTATCTGTTTCAAGACAATCGCTATTTTATTTCTTTATTTTTTGTTAATACTTTGAGTTAATGTTTTGTAACTTGTTTTTGTTTTGTTACTGTTATTTCGTATTCTATTATTATTTTTTGTGTAGTTTCTGTTTGTTCCAAATAAATGTAGACATTAGTACTAAAAATTATAGAGTTTTCTTCAAAAATTTCAACGATCAACTATGAGAGAAAGGTGGTAATTTTTGGCTCAATATTATAATATTGGTTAAAAGCGCCTATCATTATTTCGCACGACGGCGCCGAAAATACACTGCTTAGGTACGATTGTTAAATTGAAATTGATATATTGAATTTTCGTAATATACAATTATTTTTAAATAATATATATATATTATATATTTACAATTATATAAATATTGGAGTAGTCACATTTATCGCATTAACTTTGTATTTTTAATATAGTTATTAAATGTTTTTTAATTTAAATTTCAATTTCTTATCGCACCACTACTAATTTACATGTCCTACCCGGGAAAGTTTTAACGTATTTAATTCAAGGAGGCCCTACCTAATAAAAAAACTTTAATTTTCTCATTCAGCCCAACCTCTCCAATACGTGTGTAAATCCTTCAATCTCAAAACCCATTATTTTAAACGCGAATCCATCCCCATCCGTCGTTGAAAAATATGAAAAGTTGTCGAAAGCGGTCTGGATATATGAACCCATTTCGACGATGTACCGTTTTCTGGAAAATGATGGACTGTGGGAGAAGAACTTTCCTCTGCACCTGTTTCCTAGATGGTCGACAGAATCGACATTTACTAAACTCGCGTTAAGGTCGTTTCTTTCGATACGAATTATATATTATGTGCTTTTTTGTAGTACAATTATGATGGTGTAGCGTCATGCATAGTAGTTCGATAGTATCGGATACTTTAGAGAAAATACAAGTTGTTAAGAAGTCACATTTATTGAATACATTTTCCGTGTAAATAATATTAAGCGCACCGTATAAAATAACTAGTCGTGCGAAGGAGACGGCATAGCACACCCATTTTATCTTGTAGGGATGCAACTTCTCCCGTTTAAACAAATTTTTCACTGACTGATGAGCAGAATAAACTTAATAAACCTATACGTCATTTTCATTTTCAACTGCAGCCCGGGCACGATCAAGAATCATTTTTACAGCCACCCTGTGTAGGTCTTCTGCCGCCATTTTTCTTTTTTGTTGATTGTTTTTTCTATATTACCTATTATTAACTTTATTGACATGTATATTGTGTAATGTAAGAATTCAGGTTAAATACATTAGTTATTAAGTTTATAATATTAAATTGTTTTGTACCTGTTTTGTAACTGGGAAACTGTAAAACAGTGTATTGAAATAAATAAATAAATAAATAAATACGTCGCGCCGCTTCGTTTAAATATTTAATTTTAAAATGTCAGTGTCGCTTGGGTCCGACTCCGGAAAATATTTTTATTATGGATCAGCGCATAAGTCATATTTTTATCTTTATCGCACCTTAGCTGGTACGGTTGAATGCAGAGAGAGAAAGATACAGAACGTTCACTACGCTCATTCTAAATACATACTATAGCGCCATCATCTTCACCATTTAAGTTATCCTAGCCTGGTCGCTGTCATGAAAACACCTTGACTCAACTGGTGGGTATTAGGTAGAAATAATTATAATTAGGAAGTTTTTCACTTTTGAGCTGTCATTTTCTCGGAAACGCTTGCAGATGGGTAAAAATTCAGAGTTTCCCAGTATAATCCAAATATGCAATTATATGCAGGATGCTCCATTTAAAAAAAGTGAGTTAGTCTCTATGGCATCCAAACCAGAAATGACAGAAAAAATTCATTCAGGTAGAGATGTAAGGAATAATTTACTGAACAACTTTCATAAAGGCCACTTTTTCGTATACGTGGTAATTCAAAAGTAACAGGCATTATGCGCGACTTTTTTGCCACTCTGAATAAAACCCCACAGAGTTTTTCCATTGACGAAGTTCACCCAGTAACGGCACATAAGTATGTGTATTTCATTATTATAAATGTGTAGGAAGTAGTAACTAGTAGTACCTACTTATTAACATTGGTTTGAAGGAGTTCATCTCAGTACTCACCTACCAAATAGTAAGAAGTAAGAAACAAAAAACAATCCATGCAAAAGTGCAACAAGCATCCGCAGCAGCCCTTGGAAGGGTTGTTTCAATCTCCGTGGGTTGGTTGGACTTACCCAACTCAAGGTTAAAGCAATTTATGCATATTATTCGCTCCGATCCAGCCATGAAAGCCGTCGCAAGCGTTAAGCACAACAAAAGTCAATTCAAATATTTAATAAAATATATTACACTTAGTTTACAAGATGTTGAAAATTTAGTTTATGAAATGCGCAATAAAAAATAAAAATCACGTGTCCCAGTAATTTGTAGAAAATCTACCAAAATGACAATACGGAATTTATTCCATGTTAAATGTTCTCACTGTATATTTTACAATTTTTCGAAAATAAAACAAATATGTCAGATTTTCAAAATTACAATTTCGAATTATTTCAAAAACCCAAAGAACCAGAACCGCTCCAAAAGCGCCAATGAACTACTAACATAATTGACTTTTTAACCGCCTCTCTATACCGGGTGCTGCATCGTCGAGCGGGACATAGGAAATCCCATGTAATTTTAAATGGGGTCAATTATTGGCTTCCCTAATTATTTTAGAGAAAAATTCTATTTAGGTTTATTAAAGAGCACTAACACCCACATTCAAAAGAATAACTTTAGATATTTTTGATGAGCCCGTTTACGGGTTATCGCCGATTTCTTTTTAACTATTTCTCCTTTTTATGGCCCCGTATTTGCGGGCACCAGTCAAGGTAAAAGATGACTGTCAAATAAAGTTGTCATTTTGAGGAATTTTTGAACATCTTCTTAAATCCTAAAGTTCTAACAATTTAATAGTACCTACCTATTAATTAGTAAAATATTGAAACATGTAAAATGTCATAATTAACCTTGTAATTGGATACTTTATTTTAGTTTTATTCAGATTAATTTGTACTCATAAATACACCTTTAATATTTTCGATGTACGAGTTTTTATAACAATAAAGCACACATTTCAAAATGACAACTTTATTTGACAGTCATCTTTTACCTTGACTGGTGCCCGCAAATACGGGGCCATAAAAAGGAGAAATAGTTAAAAAGAAATCGGCGATAACTCGTAAACGGGCTTATCAAAAATATCTAAAGTTATTCTTTTGAATGTGGGTTTTAGTGCTCTTTAATAAACCTAAATATAATTTTTCTCTAAAATAATTAGGGAAGCCAATAATTGACCCCTTTTAAAATTACATGGGATTTCCTATGTCCCGCTCGACGATGCAGCACCCGGTATAATAAGCAAGATTTCCAGAATATAAAGGCTCGAATTCCGGACACACCGTATAATACTAATACTGGTATATTATTGTCACATAGCTTGAGTGGGTGAAACCTTACTTACCGCAAGCAATAGGAGATTCCATTCATTTCATTGAAGTTATACGATTGCAATTCTGACACACCCCAATAATATAAACGACCCCAATACATCACATAAAAGATAAGATTTTTTTTCTAAAACAACAAGCTAAAATTGCCCGTATAATAAAGAAAATCCATAGGTGTTTTCCATTTTCCCGTGTATCCTTCAAGACCCGAACATTTTATAAACATTCGCTCAATTTTGAATTTCATTTATTCAAGAAGAGCGATCACATAAACGTCAGACCTTCGTCAACTTTAGAAAAATCATATTCATAATATTTGGATTTTAGGTTCGATATTAGAAGGTGAAAGTGAAAACAATACTTTATCGACTGTTATATCACATGTAGCTTGAGGGGTGTGTAGCAACAATATACAAGGTGTTTTTTAATAGGTGTCCGATATTTCACTGGATAATTCCTCAATAATTAAGATAAAAGTTCATAAAAGGTGTGATCAAAAACGCTTTGTTTCGAAAGTACTATAAAATTTTATATTTTCATTTTTTAAGAAAAGCGAACGAAGTGTAGTATACTAATAGGTGGTGATGATAATTTTTTGGAGGTTCTTCAGTCTCGGCCGGTGGTCTATTAGCCCTTTATCAGGGTCTAAGCAAGGGTTACGCTGTTTTTACTTAACATCCAATCTTTAAGAGGTAAAACTAGTGAGTTACATTTGCTTCAAGAAGAATACAATAAGCCTGACGTGATCCTTATTACTGAGCATTGGCTGAGACAGGGAGAGGTAATATGCTTGCCGAGCTATGCTATACTGAGTTCTTATTGTAGGTCTAAGTCTCTTAATGGAGGAACAATGATTCTACTAAATGAATCTTTTTTAGAAAATAACAATTTTCAATGTGTAACAAAATTTAATAATCAACTGTCTGAAAAATCCTTTGAGTTTTCCTTGATATTCTGAAGGATTCTCCTCGATAATCACCGCGCATGAGGTATTCCAGTGTTCTTAACTCGATCGACAAATCTCATCAACAAACTATCGATATATTCACATTCTCAAGACTTCGGTGTTTGTACGTCTCTCCATCCACAAGATGCATAGTACTCCTTGGTATAGTTACATCTCGAAGGCTTTTATGCGGTTTTCTATCTCTGTGTTGAGAGTTCAGCTTTCGCATACATAAAGTAGAACTGGAAATACATAGCAGCGCAGCAATCGGAACTGAAGACTTATGTCACGTTTGATGAAGAGATTCCTCATGCTAGTAAGTAAGAGTTCTGTCTACCTGCTCGATCCGTGCCTTAATCTCGAACTTTGGATAACTTTGTTTACACAACAAACTTTTTATTTGTTTTTTTGTTGTAAAAACGTCTTGTCTGGCAGTGTTGCATTGGAGTTTCCAAAGCATTATTTGCTAATTAGTGATGAAACCTAAGCCCTTAATTAGCGCTAACGTCATCACATAGTTTTGTGAGCCTAAGAAGCTGATTTTCTGCTAATTAGTGTGAATCCTAGGTTCCAGTTTTTTTTCATCACATCTAAAAGGCCACATACCACCTTCGGTAAGTTTATTAGTCCTTTTGTCCTAAATCTAAAATGTTCCTACCTTACTTTAGCCCATAATTTAATTGAAACTAACACTAAGTTTTGTTAGAGGCCTTTCTCTTCTTCTATTATTAGTTCCATTATTTCCGTCTTGTTCGATTCTTCGATCCATACCCTGTGTGGATATCGTTTCCGCCCTTGTATTGGAGTATTCTCAAAGTAGTCATTCTCTCTCCGAAGAAAAACGTCCGGTTAGACTTTCAGGAGCTTCAACAAGTGACAAGTTCGAGCTTTGATGCAGGCCCCGATACATAAAATGAGCCTACACAACTGTAACAGTAGAACGAGGTTTGATCTGTCTGATATTAACATGCATGTACTTTCTAAGTATAACATATTATACTTACTGCGCCTTATTTAAATTGTTTTACCGGCTTTTTACATTCTAGAATACAAAATTATAACTTGTACGACAACATTGTAAACTGAAAATATACAGGCCCGTTTACGCTCGGTATTTAGTCTATTTAGAACACAAACCTTAAGTAATGCTAGACAACTTGATTAAATAACCGACACAAAAACAACACATATTTAATCATCATTATATCAACTATAAATATACCATAACCTAACCTAACTTCAAAGTCAGCTGTGTAGGGAGGTGCTTTAAAAGGCGGACGATATTAAATATCGATCGATGCCAGGGGTTTGCTTGCTTTTTTTGTGTTTATGCCTATACCGGATGTCTACGGAAGGTAACTCGCCCCTATAACTCTTTTGTTTTTAAAGATAATGGAATGAAATTTTGTGGATTCGTATGCGACATAAAATTGCATTTTTGACGGGTGATTCAACTTTGTAGAACTTCCGGTTTTACCGGAAGTGACATAAACTTTCGATTTTTTAATGAAGCACCTGGTATATTTTTACTTTTTTTTAATCCATATGATATTCCAACTACAATCATGATCGCTGTGCTAGAACAATACTAGGACAACTTAAAAAGATCGATTTTCAGTTATCCGGACCATTATAATATACAAAAAATGCTCTTTCTGGAGCTATAGTAAGATAGTTAAGATTAATTTACCTTAGCACAATACAACCTATATCTTACTATTGCAATATTTAAATTTTAATTGGTTTTTAGGCAAATAGTAAGATATGTTAGAAAGTCTTTGTTTTTCGTTTGAGTTAAGATTCATTATTTTAGCATTTTGCTGGTGAAATAGTAGGACATTTTAAGATGTCCTTTTTTTCCCAGGTTTACAGATTTTTTTTAAGATATCTCTGTTTTTTAATTTGTCCTATTTTTACACTGTTAAACATATCTTAGTATTTCACTACAAAGGGGATTGATTATTTTAATAATACCTGTTTTTTTAAGTTATCTTTGTATTGCACCAAGGTATTACTTAATAACGAGTAAGAAATGGAAGTTCGTCAAAGATGTCTCCGTATTGAACCAGATATTGATTCAAACTTGTCGATCCGTTAGTCTGCGTAAGTCATTCTTCGCGAAATTATTTAATCGACGTTCAATAGAACGAAAAAAATTGTTTAAGAAGCAGCAAGATGTGGTGTTTCACCACATAGTGAAAATGTTGAAAATATGGTGAGTAATTATACTGGTGTGTAAATAATTCTTCACCAACGCAGAAGGATATTAAATGAAAAACTAGCCACTATGAATACATCGAATTGGTAAGTTTTCTGGTATCTATCTTTAAACACTTTTTATAAATAATTTGACTATTTATTTTGGAGCGGAGATGTTTGGCATCAAGGAGAAAATGAGACTCAAGCATATTTGTTTTGTCATTTGGAAAAAAAGGATTTGATTTATTATAAAGACACCTTTAATACTGATACATTAAAAAAATTAAGGTTACTCAAAAAAATATCGAAGACAACAAACCTACAACAGCGTATACTGAAAGACCCAAAATTACGTTAAAAAAAAGCAGGATCTTTTAAGCTTGTTGAAACATATACCAACAGATCATCATAATTTTTTAAAAATTTCAAGAGCTTTTGGAAAGGGACAAAAAATAGAAAACGAAGATAGTGAGTAACTTTTTCCATTGATGCATCTTATAGCTTGTATTATTCATGTTTGTTTTTATTTGATCATTTACCTTCTGTACTTCAGACTTATTTATCCCTTGACAAATTACTGTTTTTTAAATGATGTTACTGAAATTAAAATTTAAAATACAAATTTGAAGACCAATTTTGGTTCGCAACTTTTAAAGTTAAAATAAAGATAAAAATTTTAAACCTGTACAAAATTCCTTGACTTGTAGGGATAAGTTTAAACGTCACTATTTTTACCACGACCTAAAAAAACCGTTATGTTTGGCTGAAACAATTTCTGTACAAATTTGTGTTCTCCAAATTTTAATTGTTATATAAGTGATACATAAACCTTAGCGTGTTGTGTTTATTTGTTGTTAGTTTGGTATTATTAGTTTTGAAAAATAATAGTAGTTTAGTTTATTCTCGCATATTTCGTTTATTTTTAATCATTTATTGTGTAACTACTTTTGTGAAAATAACTATTATTATATATTACTATGACTATTTTTTGAACAGGACATTTTAAAGACAACTTTCAAATTAATTAAAAAAAGACAATAAATAGAATTTACATCAAAAATCGCGCAATACTAGGTTATCTTAAAAACTGAAAAATTGAGTTAAATTTGTGAATTTCATAAAAAATATAAAACATAGGTATCATTAGGTAGTTCAATACCAAGATATCTTATAGCAAAAAAGAAGACAACCTCTAAAAATATTTTTTTTTATAGAATACTACAATCTTACAAAACAATCATTAAAAAAAAAGTTTATACTTAAAAATAAAATTAATATATACGCTTCTATGTTCACATAACAACTAATTACGTAAAATAGCATTATTCATTAAAGTAATAACAAAAAAAGAGCATTTCATTACGATTAATTTGATACCACACACTATGAGGTTTTAAAGAAACTTCCTTTAAAAAAAGTGTAAAAATATTACGTTACGTAAGACTTTCCTGAAATAAAGCGCCTTTTGAGAATAAAATGAGATTTAATCGAGTAGCCTGTGACCAATACAACTGATGAAAACAAAAACGTTAAGATGTCTTGTAAAAGATTGACAAGTCAACATCTTATGGAGCTTCGCTTCTGCAAAAGTAAATTATTTAATTATTGTATTGTTTCAAAATCATGGAAAATAATAATATTTATAAAGGGAGCGAAAAAGTTGATATGTTATTAGTTTTTAGAGAGTGTGGGCAAAACTCAACCGATGCTGCACGTGTTTACGCACAGAGATGTCCTGAACGCCGTCACCTAACCCGGCATTATTATCCAAAACTGGTTCAGAAAATGCGAGATGAGCCTAATAATACTGAAAACGATCCAATTATTGTGAGTAAAGAAATAGAAATAAATGTTCTGGCATACGTGCAAGTGAATACCAATGCGTCCTCTGCCGACAATATTTTAAGTAAATATAAATACCATTCATATAAATACCAACTACATCAGCACCTGTACCCAAACGATAATGAAAGGAGACTTGAGTGTTGCAATCAGTTCTTAGGAAAATATTTGGAGGATAATACATTTCCATATAAAATTCTTTATACTGATAAAAACCGTTTCACTAATTTGGGACATTTCAACAGAAATAATAAGCGATATTGGTCCCACGAAAATTTACAATCGATGCAGGAGGGAAATTTTCAAGAACGGTTTGGTTTTAACTGTTGGGTTAGAATTTTAGGGGAGAGAATTTTAGGCCCTATATTCTTTGACGGTTCGCTAACAGGGGCGAGATATTTAGGTTTCCTCACGCAAGAAATTGAGCAGTTCTTGGATGAGATATCATTAGTAAATCTAGTGGGACTATTTTACCAACAAGATGGTGCCCCACCACACAACATGAGGGCAGTTACAGAATATTTGAGCGAATCATACAACGAAAACTGGATTGGAAATAGAGGTCCAGTTAGTTGACCGGCTAGTTAACACAGAATTGTCTTTAATTTATACCTTCACTAAGACTACTTTTTACTTGTTCCATCTTTTCAGGTAACCTGACCTTACGCCTCTACATTTCTTTTTAAGGGGTTTTATTAAAAACGAGGTTTATGATGTACCTCCTGCCACACGGAATGAATAATAGGAGAAAGTAAGGGCAGCTATTCATAGAATTACACCACGGCAGTTAAGAAGCGTATCAAGAAAAACAGTAGAAAAAGTACGACTATGTCAGCAACAAGATGGAGGTCACTTTAAACATCTGCAACCCTAAAAATTAATAGATATGTGGATGAAGATTTTTAGTTCTTTTCTCTTTTATTTATTTATCTTTTTTATGACAAAAAGTGACAAATGGTTGTATTTAGAATGTCATATGGATTCAAAGAAAGTAAAAATATACCAGGTGTCTCATTGAAAAATCGAAAGTTTATGTCACTTTCGGTAAAACAGGAAGTTCTATAAAGTTGAGTCACCCGTCTAATAATGCAGTTTTATATCGCATACGAATCCTTCAAATTTCATTCCATTATCTTTAAAAACAAAAGAGTTATAGGAGCGAGCCACTTTCCGTGGACACCCGGTATACCTTATTCAAGGAAAATCGAAGATTAAAAAAAAGTTATGTTTCCTATGGATCAACAAATACCTACAGTTAAAATTGATCACATTTATAAAATTTTAAAAGTTTAACAGAAAAAGGAAATCGGTAATTCGAAAAATCCCAGTAAACCTTTTAAGAGACGATTAAACAAAGGGACAGTGTTTAAGATATTTATTTCCTAATAACTAATTTTAGATTTTTTTAATTATTTTAATTAGGTTAATATATATAACGGTTACTTAGAAAGAAAATGCCTTAATACCTGGGACTTATATTTGACCAAAGGCTTAACTGGAGGCTCAATTCAATTAATAAAGTAAAGCTTGCATAGCGTCAATTAGGCTCTATCTACCCCCTGCTTCACAGGCGGAGTAGACTTTCAAATTGGACTAAGGTCAACCTCTACAAGGTATTGGTCAGGCCGGTTCTCACTTATGGTGCACCTTCGTGGTGTAACATAAGCAAGACGGAGCTCAATAAGTTCCAGGTAATTCAAAACAAGGTGTTAAAAACTATCGTGGACGTACCTAGATATACATCCAACAGAGTACTTCACCGTGACTTTCAGATGCAGCAGACGATAAACGAGTTTTTCTTGAAAATTATTAAAGACTATTACCGACGCACAGACGTATCGACAAACCCACTAATCACAGACTCACATACGAGATCTACACAAGACATGACATATAAACTACCAAAAGACTGGCTCCCTGTTGGTCCAAATCCAAATCCATAGTAGAGAGGCACTATATGATATATAATAGAAAAAGGCGCCAAAACTTTGCCGACGCAAAATTTTAAAAGAAAACGCACGAACCAAAATTAATTAAGGCAAAAGCCGATATCAAAATTTCTATAAACGACAATACCTAAACCGTACGCAATAAGTAACAGATGTCAAAGGATAAAATCCTGACGTAAAAATACCTTCAAGAACCCGAATAAAAAAGGACCCGCCTTAAAATAATATTAACTACCGGAAAGTGAGTTTTAACTCACCCTGTAATGACTATAAAAAAGTTTCTATTCGTCTAGACAACAGTCTGAAACACCAATTTGGCAAAAATACATCTGCTTTAAAAGTGATGGCCTTGCATGCCTGCTCAATATTACAAAGCTGAAAAGGAAACCAATTTCAATTTGTCTTTATAAGCTTTCCCAACTAACTTTCTCCATAATATAGAAACCCAAAATAAACACGTGAAACTATTTTTTTCCTAGAAAATAAATTTCCACAGCCATTCTAATGCCGACTTGCGGTCGCCATTATTTAATTTAAGGGACCAGCATGCTACATGGTACCTGGGGAACTATTATGTCAGTGTCACGGCTAGTTTCAAAGTTTCACGAATACAGACCGTTGCACCGTGAAAAGTCGCCTGAGAATATAAGGAATTACTTTTTACTTCGGTCGTGTGGTGTCGCGATCTAGCTTTATGTCGTGATAAATTTTAAAAAATACCTCTGGCATTGCTGGATGAAATCGCACGTGTGTGAACGACCTGTAACGGTGACATCCTAAACATTTCTTTTATTTGAGACAAAAGCAACGAAGGCAAGCAATAATGCGACTCACTAATTTCAATTGCCCTTCCTAATTGTAAAACTGTATAATCTTCGCAAGTACCATAAATTAACCTAAAGTAAAAAGTTAAACAATAATCATACGTGAACACGCTGTTAGTATTTACTTGTCACAGCTAAGCCCGAGAAAAGGCTAAACTCCATCAAACTAACTTAACTTTGCATAATAGTTAGAAGCAAGAGCCTAAGAAACTCTGTATTGATAGTATTAATAAAGACGACGTCATAAAAGCAAAGATGTCGTCAAGGTATGCCGTTGAATCAACAACACATAGCGGGTGATGAATGGCTTAGTTGAAAATACGAAATCTCATCTAAATTTTGAGGTGGCTGAATATTGGCTCCCCTGTACATTTTAGAGAAACATTGTGTTATGATCTTTTGAAGAGGCCGATATAATAAACCCATATGCCATATAATTTTTAATTAACCAATTCTAACTTATTCAATTAAATGTCATGGCAACATTACGAAATTTTCATAGTTTAGGTAATACAGCAAACAAAAACAAATTATTATTTGGCATTGACAAAACGAAAAGTAGCGACAGTGACAACACTTTAATTGAAGGTGCTTTAATTATAGCTAAATATGAGCTATTCCATTAAGGAAAAAGTAACTATGATTAAGTGGTATTATACAGGAAACAGTTTAAGAGCAGTTTCTGAACAATTTTCAGTTCAATTACCTGATAAGCCAATCCCTTCCATTTCATTAATTAAACTTGTCATCAGTAAACTTGAGTCTAAAGGCACTGTAATAAATAAATGTAAATGCTCAACTCAGAATGTCAATACAGCTGAAGAAACGGATAGTAGAGATCTTGATATTTTACTGCAAGTGGAGGAAAATAAAATGATTAACACGAGGATTCTTGGGCAAGCCGTAGGAAAACATCAATTCACAGTGTTGCGCACTTTAAAAAATATAAATATTTTCCTTACAAGTATGAAAAATTAATCAAGAGTTACGAGAAGGTGATGAAGAACGGAGAACGGTATTCTCTTTTGAGGTAATGGAAAAAGCAAATTATCATAGGTGTTAAGCAAGCCAAGTGTTGTTATTTAACTTGCGTCAACAGTTCATGAGACTTTTATGTTCCTCGATTGTAGGTTAATTTCACTGATTCTTTTATTTACTGAGTGAAGGAATTAAACGAGCTTTTCACTGTGGTAATTTGGCGTTTATTTCTCCAAATCACACAAAACTTCTTTAGTACACGATTTTACAATAACATACTATAACATAACTATTCACTACTGATTTTACACATAAATAGTCACTACATTTGTTTAGTACATTTACTGGGTGCCTTTTTTTAGGCAATGCTATCTGTTTCAATCCGACTAAAAGAAACCACGTGGGCTTGTTGACATACAACCTTGTTTTATCGAAACCAAAATTGTATTGGTACAAAATGGAAAACTATATCATCTGACAGCAAGGTTACGCCCCCACTGTCACGACGACCAACCAACAATGCACTCTGATAGGCTACACAGCCGCCATGTTTCCTTTTGACCAATTGGACGGTAATCAACCAAATGTACCACGCTGTGACACCTTCCTTGAGCGCTTAAACACCGTCAAAGGGTTTTCGGATGTACAAGATTCTAAAAAATATACTCTTAACGTCTAAATGTAGAACATTGCTTTTTCCTGAAATAACGGTCGACTAGCCGCTTATTAATATGTATTTTAAAAGATAATATTTGCAAGTTTTATGTTTATCCCGGCGATAACACTATTCGTTCCGCAAACATTGATACATTTTGCTCCTTTATTAAAATAATATTGAAATCAGATATGTAACAGTAGTATTGATTCTAAAAACATTTGTTGCATTTAATTATATTATTTTTAATGCATTTGGATGATCGTTTCCAAAACAATAGGGATTTTTTGAGAAATATTTGTTTTATCGATGAATGCACATTCACCCTCAACAACGAACCAAATGTTCAAAATTGCCGGTAGAAAATGAACATCGTCTTGTTCATGCTTGGACGCAGTATCCACAAAAAATAAATGTTTGGGCGGGAATTGTAGGACCTCACATTATTGGGCCATTTTTATGGAAGGCAAACTTACAGCAGTAACCTGTTGAAACTTACTACAAAATCGAATTGAACTCGCATTAGAAGAAATTGTACGCGAAAATCAGGAGATCTGGTATCAAATGGATGGTTGTCCTGCCCATAATTCTCTCATGGTTAGGGAATACTTGCAAAATATTTTTAACGGAAATGTTATTGACCCACGGCATCTAATCCTTTGGCCAGCCAGGTCTCCTGACCTTTGACCAAACGACTTCTTTCCGGTGGGTCACTTAAAAATTTTTATTTATAAAGATGTAAAATTTGAAAATCTAGGCCAGCTAAAAAACTGTATTTCATCAGAATGTGTTAGAATTTCTCAATATCAACTCAGTAATGTTGGAAATGAATTTTATGATCGGTTAGGATATTGTTTAGCTGTTAATGGGGGGTTGTCTGAACAGTTAATTAATTAATGTTTTTGTGAAAATCTATTGTCTTAGGTATGTTATGTTAAATTAAAGGCTTAGTAAGGAAAGCATAGTGGTTTCTTTTATTTTGGATGTGTGATTGACGGATTGGTGAAACGAAAATGTGTTTTAATGTAAAATAATCTTTATTCGTTATATCTAGCTTCACGTCAATTTTTGACAATAGCGTCATAGAAATTATTTGCTGGTGTTTGCTGTATTACCTAAATTATGAAAATTTCGTAATGTTGCCATCACATTTAATTGAATAAGTTAGGATTAGCTTATTAACACGTTCGCTACCGACCAAAAAATGGCAGGATCCCGCTGTGAACCAGAGCCGTATTTCGGGATATACTTGGGATATTTTGATGATTTCTCTACATACACTATTGTTATGACTTAGAAAGTTAAGGTCACTTTATTTGACCTTGAGCCACTCTAGTGGCCCTCGGTTGATTCATAGCTCTCGGATTAGTATGAACCAACGGCCACTTTAGTGCCATTTGAAAATTTGCCTTCAAATAAAAATACATATCAAGATTTCCACACTTATTATATTTTAAAATTAAAAAAAGTCATAACTTTGAATAATAAACAAGTAAATAGACCATTCGATCCACCGAAGTCGTTGATTTGATTTAATATAAAAACATAACTTTCAAAAATTATGTTTTCAAGCCTAGATGCCAGTTCTTGAAGCACGGATCAATACATAACCCAGGTAAAGATGGGCAGTGATACCGTGAACGTCTCCGTACATTACTTTTGGAGCAAAAACGGCACCTCTTTTTTTTCTCCAGGTATGGCTTCCGGAAAATGGTGTCCTTGGAAATCTACTGGTATTGCTTCTGACGGTTTAGCTTTTATAAGATCTTTTATTATCTCGTCACGGAAGTCCAAAAGACTTTTCTTTGTTTGTTCTTCTTTTGTAAACGAAATAAGCGTTCCATATACATGTATCTACAAGGTGGAAGAATATCTTAGGGTACCACCGAATAGTTTGTAATAATTAATAAAAAATAAAAAAAAATAAAAAAATTATGTCTTTTACTTTATTTTATTCAATTTATCTTAAGATGTTCTTGTTGGTATTTTTATTAACTAATTACTTGGGTCACCACGGCCACTCAGTTTTTTAATTCGCTTGAGAGCTAAGGTCGTAGATTTAATTCAGATAAGATTTTTGGGCGCCATCAACCAAAGGGGTTGAAAAAGATTATAAAGAAAAGAGTAAATAGAATATTTAGTTCCCTAGCCCTGAAAGAGAAAGCAGTATGAATAAAACAATTATTTTAATCAATTCCTATTTTATTAATTAAAAGAATAATATTTTCCAACTAACACCCATTTTATTCATATAGGAAGAAATAAACATAACATAGAAAAAGAATTTGAATAAAAGGCTAAGCAACTAAATCAGAGAAAGAAGAAATAAAAAATAACATAGAAAAAGATATGACATGAGCTAGACAGCTCCACTAAAAGATATATTAGATCGTAGGAAATCAAACAGAATAAGAAGTGAGGATTCTTTCTAAACACCCAATAATAAAAGTCAAATACTAACTAAAAGCTTTGAACATAATTAAAGGGTAATTACTTTAAAGGTAGTGACCAAAATAAAACAGAATTTAAATTTAAGGTAAACTAAATCAAATTATAGCATTCATTATGCCAAAATTGAAAATAAAATATTCTTTATAGTAAAGTCAATGAAAGGTCAATTGAAGCACTTACGATGCCCCAAAATTTGGTTAAGATCCCTTGAGAAATTTATGATAACTTCAAGGTTATGTAATTAAGGACATTTACCCTTTTGCCCAAAATTCAAAGTAAAGCAGCATTTAGGGTAAAGTTAATATAAAGTCATATACATATATATATATAGCATTCCCTACGCCAGAATTTAAAGTGAGTTAGAATTTAGAATCAAATTCATAAATAGTAATATCACTTCCAGGTTATATTAATAAAGACATTTACCATGCCCTATTCCAAAATAGAATTGGGAAACTTAAAACTTTAGTTATGTTCCCAGCAAAAAAACTTAGGGGTGAAGATAAAGATTATCTAGCTAAGTCTAACTAATAGATATAGCCAAAACCTAGAATGACAAAAAATACATACTGATGGTAACTAAAATTTCTGGGTCAGTAAGTAATGTATTCAAGACCGGGATTATCAGTCTCTTATTAACCTGCTCACAACAGATATAGGTATATCCATTACGAGAGTAAGTCCAATGAAGAAGTTACCGATATAGGAATATCCCAACAACTTCATAGGGGTATCTTAATAAAATTAAGTCAAAATAGAGAAAATTACAGCTATAGAAATAACTCAATACTCTATAGGGATATCTTAATCACATTAAGCAAAAATAAAGAAATTACAGATATAATATCTCAATAACTTTAGTGCGAAAATGCATACTTCCTGAGGAAGTAATAGATTTATACTTAAAAATTAAACATTTAACCGCTACTTCTGTTAGAAAGTAAGACTTACGTTTTTTGTTTAATGTAAATCTCAATTTAAGATAATTAAAATAACCATCTTAGACTCCTTAACGAGTGAAAGTTAGTTTCATAAATCAAAACTAGCCTGTTCCAGCTAGATAATCATAAAACCTACTAGGGATTAATATACAAATGAATTTACAATAAATAGACCAACCACTCAAGCATTCCTTGACGAGGAAGGTTTCGGTTTTAAATTGAAAACTAAGTTTTCGTATGATACAAGATAAGCAGTTTAGGTAATATGTACATTACTGGATTGACCCATCCACTTTAAGCGAAATCTACAAGAATTTACAACAGTCTTAAGCGAAGCTAGAGTAATTATACACTATACATAAAAATATACAGAGGGAAGAATATACAAATATGATACAGTCTACCAAATCACCACATAAAAGGTTTATAACATAGGAGATTAAGTTAAAGGTTAACAAATTGTCTTTTAGTGATCAATTTAAAAAAGTTAAGTCCGGTGTGGCATTGTGCCAGTGAAACGTTCCAAGTGATTAAAAAAGAGGTATTTTAGCAATATTATCTAAAAAGGTGGCTCTAGGCCCATTAATTAGTACATTACGAGTGGTTCAACTGAAGTATGGAGGTGAAATTATCCTGAATTATTAGACACATGAAATTTACTTATTCAAACTCAAAAGAAGGGTTTTTTGGTACTATATTTATGAATTTTAATAAAAATTAGTCGGAGGTGATGTTAGTACAGTAATCAAGGAGTAAAAATATGCTACTTAGCTCATGTAAGGCAGGACTCTAGCAGACAGGCACGACGGATTATGCGTCAATCTCCAGCATCAGATCAATGTGGACGGTTAACCATACAGCACGTCGGGGTGACCGGCACATGCACCGAAACAGGAACTTCATCCAAAATGACACCCCCACTCGTCTTGGCCTCTCTAATAACATACCTCCTCATACATATACATATCCTCCATTCCAGACATGGGATCCATAGCAGGGTAAAGGATTTAGAGGAAGACTCCAGGTTACGAATACTGACTAAAGCATTTCCAACACATGGCTAAATCCATGTAGAAAGTAGAAAATAGAAGTTGAAGGTAATAAAGGTAGAAGATAAAAGATGTAGGAGATAAAAGAACCAGAAGATAAAAGAAAAATAGACGGTAATCGAAGTAGATAAAGGAAGTAGAAAAAGAAGTTGATAAACGAAAAATGAAGAATAATGAATAACGACAAATGAAGAATAATGAATAACGACAAATGAAGAATAATGAAGATAGTCGAATGAAGAATCATGAATAACGACTAATGAAGAATCATGAAAGTAGTCGAAGAATAATGAAGGTAGTCGAATAACGAAAAATGAAAGTAGACGAAGCCTAAAACAAAACGTGAACATTAGGACGCCATTTTGTGAAACCCAAAAGGTATTACTTACCAGGTGGTCGGGCTTCCTTCGGTCTAGGTGACGAAACAATCCCATTTAAGGCTCAAAAGACAGCTTCTATGTTAAATTCCGATCCGGCCATTGCCGCCACATATAAAATGTGAATATTTAACACAAAACCATAATTTTTATATCTTCGTCCCCTGCTGTTCAAGTCTTCTGGACCGGTATATAGAACGAACAGACCGAGGTACTACGCCGTAAAGTCCTTAAATAGACTTTCCTATCAAAAAAACAACTTCCCACTCGTGACTCGTACTGCTTCGAAAACCCATGTGACTTCCGGTAATGACAAGTAAAGCTGGAGGGTACTTTGAACTTGAAAACGGGAATCTACTCATTTTAACCAAAAAAGCCATGAAAATAGATGCAAGTTTGACCCGAAACTAAATGCATCCAAAATACCAGGTTAGGCAACGTCAAAAAAATGGCAGTCATCCCAAAAATGTAAAAGATCGCATAATACCATCTGGGTGTGCAAGTGATATTCCGACAACTGGTCCTACACATCGTCATATTACGGGTCGCCTATACGTAGGTTATTATATTAAGAAGACCAGCCTGGGTCTAGAACCTTTTAGACAGGGGCGTATTCAAAAATTTTTAAAAAATTTAATTATTTAAATTGGTCAAAATTTGATAAAAACTCGGGCCATCCCCTAACGTTGTAACAAGCACAAAAAGATTGTTACAAATACCCCCTTTCAACAAAAAATTAAAAAAATAAGAAATAATTCAGGACAATTGATTACCTCTTAACGTCTAATTTCCAAAAAAAATTTAGGCTACATGTTGCCTTTACATTTGAGATACAATATACATTTCGGTTTATATTTTAGTCTTAATTACTAACTTACTAGCTATGGAATACGGTTGGGTTTAGGGCTGGTCAGCGTCTTCAAGATCAAGACTGCTATCCAGAGGGGATTTAAGATCTTTAATGTGATACCGACCGATGCTTTTATCGTGCTCATCCTTAAGTTCATAAATGATTGGAGAAGAAATTTTCTTAATGATTTTACATTTAATGAATTTCTTTGCCAGTTTTTTAGAAAAATAATTCTCAGCGTCAGACAAGATGAAATTTCTTTTATAGACTACGTCACCCACATCAAACTCAATATTTCTCTTTCTCAAATCATAATATTTCTTATTTCGCTCATAAGCTTTATTGATGTTTTTAATAACTTGTTCATAAATGTCTGGTAATTTAGAAAGTTCTTGAGCTAAGTTTTGTCTGTCGTCAAATTTATATGGACAAAGATTTTTACTTTCTATGATACCAAAATAATCTCCAGAGGTAGGTAAGTTACGTCCAAAAGTTAAGAAAGCTGGTGAAAATGCAGTTGATATGTGTGTAGTGGTGTTTATAGCGTTACATATGTGGTGTACGTGTTTGTCCCAGTCACGGTGGTTATTTTCTTTAATATAGGACCTAATCGCGGTGCCTATCACTCTATTTGCACGCTCTACGTTATTTGTTTGGGGATGGTATCTGGCATTGTACCAGATGTGACCTACTTTATAACTATTCATCAGGCTGGTGAATTCTTTTGATTTTAACTGCGTACCATTGTCTACTACTAGAACTTGGGGAACGCCAAAATATATAAAAACTATTTCCTCCAGAAAGCTACAAATTTCTTTAGTCAAAGCTCGTTTCATTTTATGAATAAAAGTAAATTTGGTGAACCAGTCTATTACGACGAGCAAATAACAAAAGCCGGACCTGGATTTTGGAAAAGGTCCCTGAATGTCTATAGAAAGTAATTTAAATGGTGTGGAAATATTCTTAGGTGCCCCCATGAGACCAGCCCTAGCAAATTGAGAAACTTTCTGTTCATTACAAACCTGACAACGAGAAATATACGTATTTATATCTCGTCTAATCCCTGGCCACCAGCATTGTTCTAAAATTTTATCGAGACACTTTTTAAAACCAAAATGTGCACCTAATGGATTATCATGAAATTTTTCTAAGACTTCCGATCTTTTAATTCGTGGTATGATTAGTTTCCAATCTTTTTGGTTAATTTGAACATTGTGACTACTGGGGAAATGTTTATATAAGTTATTACCCTCTATTCGAAAAGCTGGATATTTTTGAGGATGTTTTTGTATTTTATCCCTCAACTGTGAATACCATTTATCTAGTGGAACGTTATCTATTGAGGAAATTTCTGGAAAACTACGACTAAGTGCGTCTGCGACGACGTTTGAGGTGCCAGACCTATGCTTAATAACAAAATTAAATTGTGACAGCAAGATGGACATCCTAGCTAATCTACCCATGGGGTTTTCTAAACGGAAAAGCCACTGCAAGGAATAATGGTCAGTTAAAATTGTGAAAGTTGGGCCACCCTCTATATAAGACCTAAACTTTAGTACAGCGTGTACTATGGCCAAAAGCTCTTTTTCTGTAACTGTCATGTTAATTTCTGATTTTGTTAAGGTTCTAGAAGCATAAGCTATTACATATTCGTCGTCCCCATCTGATTGAGTAAGGACCGAGCCTACTGCTGCGTTTGATGCATCAGTTTGTATGGTAAAGGGTTTATTAAAATCTGGATTTCGCAACACCGGTGTTGTAACTAGTCTTGTTTTAATATTTTCAAAAGCTTGCTCCGCTTCAGGGTTCCACTCTACAACTTGTTTTTTCTTTTTACTTTTTGTTATATTATTTAAGGGTACTATAAGTTCAGAAAAATTTTTGATAAATTTTCGATACCAAGAAGCCATTCCCACAAAACGTTTAATGCCTGTGACATCTTTAGGTTTTTGATAATTACAGATGGCTGAAACTTTGTCAGGATTCGCGTGTAATCCATTCTTGTCTACTACATAACCAAGAAAAGCAAGGCTAGGTTGACAAAATTTACACTTTTTTGCATTTATGGTGAGGCCTGCATTTTTAAGAGTATCAAAGACTTTATTTAGAGTTTCCAAGTGAGAGTCAAAATCGCTATTTACTACTACCAAATCATCAAGATAAACAAAGATGTTCTTTTCTAAAGTGGGGTCAAAAAGGCGGTCCATTAATTTTTGGAGGGTTTGAGCAGCATTACATAGCCCGAAAGGCATACGAACGAATTCAAAATGTCCCCTGTTAATGACAGTAAACGCGGTCTTGGCACATGAGTCTTCACTTAGTTTTATTTGCCAGAAAGCGTGCTTTAAATCTATAGAGCTTAAAAATCTAGCATCTTTTACTTTGTCTAGTGTTCTTGATAGGTATGGTAAAGCATAAGGGTCTTTAACTGTATAAGAATTTATGGCTCTTCCATCATAGCATAACCGGTATTCACCTGAATCTTTCTTTACAAGCAAGACATTGGCGGAATATGGGCTTGTGGAAGCTCTTAGCACACCGAGAGTTAATAATCTATTGATCTCGTCGTTCATGTATTTTTGCATATAGGGAGAAAGAAGAAAAGGTCTCTTACGAAAAGGTTCCTTACATGTAAGTTCTATTTTATGTTCTATTAAGTTGGTCACCCCTAATGTATCTGATACTAACTCATCAAACTTCCTAATCATATTCTCTAATCTACCCTTTTGTACCACTGTTAGATCGTTTTCAGACTGGATAGATATCTTTTCGAATTTTTCTTTAACAATAATTTCATTTAAACCCAGAGTGCTGTTTAAATCATAGGAATTGTCCTTAAAATCTAGTCTTAAGTTCATTTTTTGACAGAAATCTATGCCCAAAATAAAAGATTGATGAATGCTTGGAACTACTAATACTTCTAGGTCTACCTTTTTATTACTTAAGTAAAGTGGAAGGGTAACAGATCCTAA
Organism: Polydrusus tereticollis; assembly: GCA_963920685.1. NCBI lineage: Eukaryota > Metazoa > Arthropoda > Insecta > Coleoptera > Curculionidae > Polydrusus > Polydrusus tereticollis. The sequence goes on from OY987331.1 coordinate 92,921,370, forward strand.
AATTGATTGTCGTTTGCCATCAGCAGTGGTAATGGATTCTCTACTGAATTCTTTAATTGTGAAACCTAAGTTTGATATGATTTGATATCCTCTCTTCCCTACTACGCTTTGCATAGCCCCTGTATCCAATAAAGCAGTCACAAGTTTATCTTTAATAAAAACGTCTAGATAAGGTCTTTGGTCGTTATTTGATTGTTTTGAGAATAAAGGTGAAATTTCATTATATTTAAAGAAATGTTTTACTGTATTTAGCCACTTAGACCAGTTGTTCGATAAATGAAAAATATCGGACTTTAAATTTGCTTTTAAACACTCCCTGCCGACTGATGAGAGTAGGTTACTACGTTTTTTGGACCACAAGCTTTACAATTAGGTCTGGTGACATTTTTGTGTCCACACTTATAACAGAAAATTTTCTTTTTCATTTTACAGGCGGAGAAGATATGCCCCTCTTCATCGCAGTTAAAACATTTAACTCTCTTTTTTAAAATAGGCTGAGTTATACCAGTAGTTTTATTTGTTTGCTCTAAAGCGCTTAAATTTGGGTCTTGAAAATTTATTAAATTATCAGTACTATTGACATTGTGACTTGAATTTAGTTTTTCTTGTTCTAGATTGACATTGCTAGGAGATTGATTAATTTCACTAACGTTTCTATTATTATTATTAAATTTTTGGAAAGGCTTTCTATAAGCTAGCTCGGGTTCCAGAGTGGAAGAATTGCAAAACGGTGGAGCTTGAAACTTATCAGTTCTTACTTTTGTGTCTTCTAAAATTCGACAAAGATTTTTTAACTCAAATAAAGATACTGGTTGCCTCAGAGCTAATTGTCCCTGGTAATAGGGTAACAGATTTCTAGTTATTATTTTTAATTGTACGCTCTCGTCAACTGGGTTTAAAAATCTTTTAAATAAATTTTCCATAACCGCTATATAGATAAGCGCCCTTTCAGTAATACCTTGAGTACGAGATCTCATTTCATCCCACAATGCTAATTCATAGTCTATAGGCAAGAAATTTAAACGCAACTGATAAACTAACTCATCCCAAGTGTTAACTAGACTTCTTATTGACCTGTACCAAATTAAAACATCCCCTTCAAAAAGTTCGTGTGAAAAATTTAAGAGCCCTTCTCTAGGTATTCTATATGCTAGACAAAATTCCTCTACCCTCTCTAAAAAGCTGTGTAGACTTTGGTTTCTACCATTGAATTTAAGACCAATACGATTTAAGGGAGGTAGTCTGTAATTATCCTGACTACTTAACGAATTTGAAGGCACTTGTCTATTTAAGAAGGAGGTTCGATAAGGATCGTTATTTAATTGTTGATTAAATGGCCGGGGTTCGTTTAAATTTAAATTGGAGGCTATGCTATCGAAAATTCCTGAGTTTGGAAAACAGTTATAACTCGGATTAGGTAAGCTTGCGGTGATATTAGGTGGAGGACCTTGTGTAAATAAACTATTCCTATTTATATCTGGTCTTGAGTTATCTATGTTATAGGTATCTGCCTGTGGCAAGTTAGGGCCCTGCAAAAATGAGCGATTTATAGTGACATTTCCTTCAGATTGATATCTGCTATGCAAGTTTGCCTGTGGCAAAATAGGACCCTGCTCTAAACTTTGTTGTCTCTGAAAAATATGACCTGCGGCCTGATTTACTTGGTTTCCTGACATAAACCCACTTTCCTCCCTAATAAGGCTATTATCCATGTCGTGTGGAGAGTCTCCCAAGGTGGCCATATGTGAAAATCTATCCAAGGAATCTAATCTGCCCTGTTCATTATAAAAGTCTGGCATTATTCGCGAACTTTGAGGTCTTGAGTTTAAATTGATATGTCGTGTGTTTAAGTTGGTATTTTGTTGGGTGTCTCTACTAGATAAGGTTGCAAGATTTGGTGTGCGGGAACAATTTGGTTGAACCCAGCTTTCAAAGTCATTATCAATTAAATTTTCGCCATTATCAACTTTATTTTGAGATATTGAGTTTAAACTAAATTGTCGTCTATACAAGTTGACGTTTTCTTGTGTGTCCCTACTAAACAAGGTTTTAGGCTGTAATGTATGAGAACAGGTTGGTTGAATAAAGCTTTCAAAATCATTATTGTTACTCATATGTTGAGATACGGAATTTAATTGCGAAGCCTCCTGTGCTGGCCCACGAACAACAACGTCAGAATGAATAATTATTTTAGGATTTTCTCCTGGATTTGCTTTTTGTTCGTCGGTCGCAAAAGATACTCTACGAGAATTTACAATTTCAGGAGTTTCAGAATCGCTTTCATACGAGGTCTCTGAAGAACTTTCATCTGTGTCCTTGAAATGCAAAAGATTGACGTCATTATTTTGAGCTTTTGCCTTTAAATTGGCAATAAGAGAGGTTGTTTCCGTTATAAGTTCGGATTTGAAATTATCTTCTTCTGGGTTACCAGAAGAGATATACTCTAATCTACGTTTAACATGTAGTAAACGTGACATAGCTCTTTTATAATCAACATGCTCTTTATTGGAATTAAAAATGGTTATTAATCCTTGTAATATCACGAGTTTTCTTTGGCATATTTGTGTTTCCTGTTGAAAATCCATCGATATCGCCGGATGAGGCACGATAGAATCATCTTTCTCAGCTTTCTGTAGCTGTCGCAATAAGGATTTGAGGATGTTGACTTTTGATCCTGGATCAGCCTGGATTCCTCTGACGCAGAGTTCCCAAACCAACTCATCTTTCCACAGGTAGGTAGGGTTCATTTTAGACATTTTTCTCTATACCAAAATGTACCTAAAAATTCCAAATACAATCAAAAAATGGTCAAAATAATATCTCTGGCCAAGCCAAAAATATAGAAATTTATGTATTTAGAAAGATATCACTGCAAGGAAAAATGAAGATTTTTATCTGAAATGTTGTTAAAATTTTTACTAGTTATATACGACTGAGCTACCCACAAAATGTTATTCCTGGCCCCACGTTAGAGCGTCATTTGTAATAATTAATAAAAAATAAAAAAAAATAAAAAAATTATGTCTTTTACTTTATTTTATTCAATTTATCTTAAGATGTTCTTGTTGGTATTTTTATTAACTAATTACTTGGGTCACCACGGCCACTCAGTTTTTTAATTCGCTTGAGAGCTAAGGTCGTAGATTTAATTCAGATAAGATTTTTGGGCGCCATCAACCAAAGGGGTTGAAAAAGATTATAAAGAAAAGAGTAAATAGAATATTTAGTTCCCTAGCCCTGAAAGAGAAAGCAGTATGAATAAAACAATTAATTTAATCAATTCCTATTTTATTAATTAAAAGAATAATATTTTCCAACTAACACCCATTTTATTCATATAGGAAGAAATAAACATAACATAGAAAAAGAATTTGAATAAAAGGCTAAGCAACTAAATCAGAGAAAGAAGAAATAAAAAATAACATAGAAAAAGATATGACATGAGCTAGACAGCTCCACTAAAAGATATATTAGATCGTAGGAAATCAAACAGAATAAGAAGTGAGGATTCTTTCTAAACACCCAATAATAAAAGTCAAATACTAACTAAAAGCTTTGAACATAATTAAAGGGTAATTACTTTAAAGGTAGTGACCAAAATAAAACAGAATTTAAATTTAAGGTAAACTAAATCAAATTATAGCATTCATTATGCCAAAATTGAAAATAAAATATTCTTTATAGTAAAGTCAATGAAAGGTCAATTGAAGCACTTACGATGCCCCAAAATTTGGTTAAGATCCCTTGAGAAATTTATGATAACTTCAAGGTTATGTAATTAAGGACATTTACCCTTTTGCCCAAAATTCAAAGTAAAGCAGCATTTAGGGTAAAGTTAATATAAAGTCATATACATATATATATATAGCATTCCCTACGCCAGAATTTAAAGTGAGTTAGAATTTAGAATCAAATTCATAAATAGTAATATCACTTCCAGGTTATATTAATAAAGACATTTACCATGCCCTATTCCAAAATAGAATTGGGAAACTTAAAACTTTAGTTATGTTCCCAGCGAAAAAGCTTAGGGGTGAAGATAAAGATTATCTAGCTAAGTCTAACTAATAGATATAGCCAAAACCTAGAATGACAAAAAATACATACTGATGGTAACTAAAATTTCTGGGTCAGTAAGTAATGTATTCAAGACCGGGATTATCAGTCTCTTATTAACCTGCTCACAACAGATATAGGTATATCCATTACGAGAGTAAGTCCAATGAAGAAGTTACCGATATAGGAATATCCCAACAACTTCATAGGGGTATCTTAATAAAATTAAGTCAAAATAGAGAAAATTACAGCTATAGAAATAACTCAATACTCTATAGGGATATCTTAATCACATTAAGCAAAAATAAAGAAATTACAGATATAATATCTCAATAACTTTAGTGCGAAAATGCATACTTCCTGAGGAAGTAATAGATTTATACTTAAAAATTAAACATTTAACCGCTACTTCTGTTAGAAAGTAAGACTTACGTTTTTTGTTTAATGTAAATCTCAATTTAAGATAATTAAAATAACCATCTTAGACTCCTTAACGAGTGAAAGTTAGTTTCATAAATCAAAACTAGCCTGTTCCAGCTAGATAATCATAAAACCTACTAGGGATTAATATACAAATGAATTTACAATAAATAGACCAACCACTCAAGCATTCCTTGACGAGGGAGGTTTCGGTTTTAAATTGAAAACTAAGTTTTCGTATGATACGAGATAAGCAGTTTAGGTAATATGTACATTACTGGATTGACCCATCCACTTTAAGCGAAATCTACAAGAATTTACAACAGTCTTAAGCGAAGCTAGAGTAATTATACACTATACATAAAAATATACAGAGGGAAGAATATACAAATATGATACAGTCTACCAAATCACCACATAAAAGGTTTATAACATAGGAGATTAAGTTAAAGGTTAACAAATTGTCTTTTAGTGATCAATTTAAAAAAGTTAAGTCCGGTGTGGCATTGTGCCAGTGAAACGTTCCAAGTGATTAAAAAAGAGGTATTTTAGCAATATTATCTAAAAAGGTGGCTCTAGGCCCATTAATTAGTACATTACGAGTGGTTCAACTGAAGTATGGAGGTGAAATTATCCTGAATTATTAGACACATGAAATTTACTTATTCAAACTCAAAAGAAGGGTTTTTTGGTACTATATTTATGAATTTTAATAAAAATTAGTCGGAGGTGATGTTAGTACAGTAATCAAGGAGTAAAAATATGCTACTTAGCTCATGTAAGGCAGGACTCTAGCAGACAGGCACGACGGATTATGCGTCAATCTCCAGCATCAGATAAATGTGGACGGTTGACCATACAGCACGTCGGGGTGACCGGCACATGCACCGAAACAGGAACTTCATCCAAAATGACACCCCCACTCGTCTTGGCCTCTCTAATAACATACATCCTCCATTCCAGACATGGGATCCATAGCAGGGTAAAGGATTTAGAGGAAGACTCCAGGTTACGAATACTGACTAAAGCATTTCCAACACATGGCTAAATCCATGTATAAAGTAGAAAATAGAAGTTGAAGGTCATAAAGGTAGAAGATAAAAGATGTAGGAGATACAAGAACCAGAAGATAAAAGAAAAATAGACGGTAATCGAAGTAGATAAAGGAAGTAGAAAAAGAAGTTGATAAAAGAAAAATGAAGAATAATGAATAACGACAAATGAAGAATAATGAATAACGACAAATGAAGAATAATGAAGATAGTCGAATGAAGAATCATGAATAACGACTAATGAAGAATCATGAAAGTAGTCGAAGAATAATGAAGGTAGTCGAATAACGAAAAATGAAAGTAGACGAAGCCTAAAACAAAACGTGAACATTAGGACGCCATTTTGTGAAACCCAAAAGGTATTACTTACCAGGTGGTCGGGCTTCCTTCGGTCTAGGTGACGAAACAATCCCATTTAAGGCTCAAAAGACAGCTTCTATGTTAAATTCCGATCCGGCCATTGCCGCCACATATAAAATGTGAATAATTAACACAAAACCATAATTTTTATATCTTCGTCACCTGCTGTTCAAGTCTTCTGGACCGGTATATAGAACGAACAGACCGAGGTACTACGCCGTAAAGTCCTTAAATAGACTTTCCTATCAAAAAAACAACTTCCCACTCGTGACTCGTACTGCTTCGAAAACCCATGTGACTTCCGGTAATGACAAGTAAAGCTGGAGGGTACTTTGAACTTGAAAACGGGAATCTACTCATTTTAACCAAAAAAGCCATGAAAATAGATGCAAGTTTGACCCGAAACTAAATGCATCCAAAATACCAGGTTAGGCAACGTCAAAAAAACGGCAGTCATCCCAAAAATGTAAAAGATCGCATAATACCATCTGGGTGTGCAAGTGATATTCCGACAACTGGTCCTACACATCGTCATATTACGGGTTGCCTATACGTAGGTTATTATATTAAGAAGACCAGCCTGGGTCTAGAACCTTTTAGACAGGGGCGTATTCAAAAATTTTTAAAAAATTTAATTATTTAAATTGGTCAAAATTTGATAAAAACTCGGGCCATCCCCTAACGTTGTAACAAGCACAAAAAGATTGTTACAAGTTTTTCTGGGACTCGAATGGTAAGACATCACTTGGTCGGCTTTATCAATGCCAGACATATGTTGTTTATGGTCAAGAACGCACTGCAGCTTCAGTTTTACGTCACCTCTTCTGAGACTTGTTTCAACCATCTGATGTTTGTGACGGGTACTCATCATGGGGACATCGCGTTTGTCTTTCTATTTGATTACGACAACTGAACCTTTCCGCTTCCAAACTGCTTCTCCCTTCTTCAGCTTGGTTTTCAACAACTTTTTTGGGTTGCCTTTCCGATTTTCACGTAGTGTTCCAACTACAGCAGTTTTTTCGGACAACAATTCCGCAAGTGCAACGCTTGAATAAAAATTATCAACATACAACACGTGGCCCTTGCCAAATATTAATTGTTTTACTACAGAAAATGAATAAGATTCTCCGTCGACTTTCAGGGTTCCTTTAGCTACATATATAGTTTAATCAAATTAAAAAATAGCGTTTCACAATTTACCAACAGTCAATATTTGTATAAAACTAGATATAATTGTGACTATAAGCAATGCACATTGGTTTTATCTACAAGCGCTTGATGACTAACCTGAATAGAGTACCAATGGCCATTATAGTGGCAACGGACTGACCACAGACCGCAAAAAGGTACACAACAACCGCGCGTAGACCAGATCCAATGTAGATGCATAAAAATGAATGTGAATTCTGGGCCACTATAGTGGCCGCGGTTCACCACGGAGGATCGGTGAGGCCACTATAGTGGCCGTCGGTAGCGAACGTGTTAAAACTTATTCAAACGTGGCACATGGGTTTATTATATCGGCCTCTTTAAAAAATTATATTACAATATTTCTCTAAAGTGTACAATATTTAACCACGTCAAAATTTACGTGGGATTTTCTGTGTTCAACTAAGCCATGCATCAGCCGGTATACAGGGTGTCCCACCGGAAACTGCATCGATCGATTATGGAAAAACTGTAATTAGGAAAAATCTGAAATTTTGGTGGCTTACTAATGCCTATAGGGGACATTCGTCTAAAATATTTTTAAGAATCTGACACTTTCGGTTATACCGGAAGTAGATGTCAACGTGCTTATTTAAATACGACACCCTATATATTATTTCATTTTAAGATTCCTCGTAAAATTCCAATTACTTTTCATGTATAATGTTCTATACCTAGGTCTAACCGTTTTTGACATATTTCAAATTTACGTTTGCAGACTAAAAAATAGTTATTAATTTTTCCTGTACGGAAGCCTTTATTATTTAATTTGGGTTGTTTTCTTTTGTAGAAAGAGGTCTACTTTAGCACACATCGTATGATATTATGATAAGTATTAATACAGGGTATTCAAAAAAGGATAGTAAAAATGAAATCGAAGAACATGTCAAAAATTGATTTTTTCAAATGGAAACTACCCATTTTTATAATTTTATCATATTCAGCATTAAAAATAAGAGTAACTTTGTACAAGGTTGCCTATTTAGAAAGTTAATAGTTCCCGAAATATTGCCAATTTAATATTTTTCTATTGTAAAAATGCCACGACTTTTCAGTTTAGTAACTATCAGTTGGCCATGATGGCAGTAGAAAACAATCAAATGGTAACTAAATGTCACTGACACTTAAAAAGTATCAAGAATCATGCCGGGACGCTTAAATAATTAAAACGAACATAACTTAAATGTGTTTATTATTTATGGATAATGTGATAAAGTAATATCAAGAACGTGTGATACATTTGCTACTCGATATCCACAAAAACAGAAACTAACACAAAACACCCTTAAACAACTTATAGAGAACTTCAATAACTTTGAAAAGCACTAGCAGTTAATAGTTCATTAAAAAAAAATTGGTAGGAGGAAAAAAACGCAATAACAATTATTATTAGTGAACACAACATTTTAAAGAAATTATTATTTGAGTAAATGTTCAAATTGACGTCCTTGAACTTCCAGACCGTTTTCACATCTTAATAATAATTCTTCATGGGTCGCTTTCCTTACTGATTCAGGATCTAAACTATCAAACTCATTCCTTACTCGCTGTATTCAGTCTTCCATGGTTGTTACTGGAGTGGCGTAAACTCGATTTTTAATTGTACCCCAAATAAAAAAAATCAAGCACTGTCAGATCTGGGGAGCGGGGTGGCCAAAAAAAAGGACCATTATTGGCTATCCATTGGTCATAAAAAACTTTTAGTAGAAAATTGTTAACTAAGTGGCCACCATGTGGGGGTACGCCATCATGTTGGTAGAACAGGTTCCTGTGATCAGCCAGTGGCAAATTGTCCAAATAATCCTCTTGAAAATTGTGCAGGATGTTCAGATAACCTTCGCCTATAAGTTAATAAACGTGATTTATACATACCCAAATGTTTTTAAAAATATCCAACTCACCATTCAAATTTTCTTGGTAAAAGTGTAGTGCCACGACGCCATCATTTCTAATTGCACAATAGACATTAAACTGCCAGGATTGTTGAAAATGTTGTTCTCTGAACACATGCAAATTTGAATCACTCCAATAATGGGAATTGTGCCGATTAAAAATGCAATTTTTTGTAAATTTACCTTCATCCGTCCAAGTTCAAGTTAATATAAATTCACAGAATGACATTCTTCTGGGAAAATCAGTCTCTTTTACGTGCTGAACTATGGTGAATACGTATGGATGAAATTTATGTTTATATAATATTCTATGTATTGATGATTTGGATAATCCTGATTCCAATTCAGTTTGTCTTACAGATAATGTTGGATTTGCGAAAAAATATCCCAAAATAGCTATTTCTATATTTTCATTATTTACAACAGGTTTATTTCTCTGCACTCTTGCCTTGACCGATCCAAAGTTTTTGAAGTTCTCTATAATTCGTTTAAGGGTGTTTTGTGTTGGTTTCTGTTTTTGTGGATCTCAAACAGCAAATGTATCACATGTTCTTGATATTACTTTTTCACATTCTCCATAAATAACAAACAAATTTAAGTAATCTTCGTTTGAATAATTTAAGCGTCCCAGCATGATTCTTGATACTTTTTAAGTGTCAGTGACATTTAGTTACCATTTGATTGTTTTCTACTGCCATCATGGCCAAGTGATAGTTACTGAACTGAAAAGCCGTGGCATTTTTACAATAGAAAAATATTAAATTGCCAATATTTCGGGAACTATTAATTTTCTAAATAAGCAACCTTATACAAAGTTACTCTTATTTTTAATGCTGAATAAGATAAAATGATAAAAATGGGTAGTATCCATTTGAAAAAATGAACTTTTGACAGGTTTTTCGATTTCATTTTTACTATTCTCTTTTGAACACCCTGTATTAATAATTATCAAAATATCATACGAAGTGTGCTAAAATAGACTTCTTTCTACAAAAAAAAACAACCCAAATTAAATAATAAAGGATTCCGTACAGGAAAAATTAATAATTATTTTTTAGTCTGCAAACGTCATTTTTGGCGAAAAATTTGAAATATGTCAAAAACGGTTAGACCTAGGTATAGAACATTATACATGAAAAGTAATTGGAAGTTTACGAGGAATCTAAAAATGATATAATATATAGGGTGCCCATTTAGAATAAGCACGTTGACATCTACTTCCGGTATAACCGGAAGTGTCAGATTCTTAAAAATAGTTTAGACTAATGTCCCCCATCGGCATTAGTAAGGCACCAAATTTTCAGATTTTTCCTAATTATAGTTTTTCACAGTGTGGTCCACTAATTGTGCAACAAATGGGAGACTTCTTTATTATTGGTTTCTCAGAAAATATTATTCTTGATGAAAGTTGTTGCATGTCCGATAACCATTTCAGGCGTACTTGAAATGGCTTTAAGTCAAATGGGATACAGGGTAGGGCAAAAAATATGAAAATCGTTCCAGAGTAAAGTACCCTTGTTTTAAAAAATAGGGCAAAAGGGCATGAAGAAAAGTTGTTTAAAATAAAAAGTTATACTAAGATTTAAAATCATAGTCTCTTATCTCAAATATAAAATTTTTTAAGATAATTCGATGTAACCCCCGTATTATTGGTATTTCTATTATTCAACTTAGGTCCATATTTAACTTAAGCAAAATAAATCAGATATGCCTAATTTTTTAAATATTTTTCAAATCAATATTAATTTAATTGAATTTCTTTGTTTTTTAAGCAACCCCAGACTTTACCACTGTTGCAAGGATATTTAATCTTACTTTCTATTTTAAAATATGATATTTACTCGAACATAATAACTTCAATAATAAAACGCCTATATCAAATATTTTTTATCTAACGCCCAAAAAAACTAAATTTTATTTATTTATTGAAATATCAAAGAATAAGCCAGGTAACACAATATTGTACTGTGCTAAACACCCTTTGGCGCAGCAGGCCATGAAAAGTCTAACTAAAACAAAAAGTTATTTGACAAGTTGAATTAAACTTTTTATTGTATTAAAATGCCCCCAGCGTTTCATCTTACATTAGTTGAGAAGGCAGAGTTAGTTTTAATATGTGAAGAAAATTACAAAGCTATGCGTGAGGCTGCAGATATTTTTAATGAACGCCATCCAGACAAAATTATTCACTACTCAACCGTAAGTACGATTTTAAGTTTATTCAAACAGACGGGATCATTGGCTTATAATTACAAAAAAGAACATATAAAAACCATGTGCACCGAAGATAGGCACCTTGATATACTTCAGGCAGTAGTCGAAGATCCTACAAGATCCACCCAAGAAGTTTTTAAATACACAGGAGTGAAACAAAAATCTGTAAAGCCATAGCCCCCTACATTTTCAAGCCGTGAAGTAAGAAAGGCAACGTCGCAATTCCTGTCAGAGGTAGACCGATTTTTAATAAGTAACTAACGCAATAACTTCCGTGCAGATTCGCCCGTTTAGGCGATAAAAATTGTTTATTTGAAATTATTTATTGAACTTTTTGCATTTTACTTTAGTATAGATATGTCTAATAAGTAACAAGAATATATTAATATAATATATATATAATATAATTAAATAATAGGAAATTTAAATTAACTTAAAAAAATTAGTGATTTTAAAACCTATTCTAAAGTGGAAAGCTTTCTTTTTTTTGATGATGTATTTTGGTGTTGAAGGTCATTTCTGTTTTTTGTGTAATTGTTTAGTAATATATTGCTAAGAGTAAGTGCTACTTTATAAAACATTTTTCGATCGCTTTCTTCAAAGGGACATGTCTCATTAAGCGGTATCAGGAAGCTACCACCTTCTAAACTAGCCAAACCTAGTTTAGCTAAAAGAACTTGGTGATTTTGCCGATTCAAAAATTTAAGCTTAAGTTCTTTAGTAGCTATAATAAACTGAAAAGCTGCAAATATATAAATAATATATAAAATACTTCATTGGTAGCAAGACATAAACCCCCCCTTTGCAAAGAATCAAAATATTCATCCCTCACATTTAAACCTATGACTCGAACAATAAGGTTTCCAAACTTGAAAAAATAGTCCATACTTTCAGCGGAGTCAATGTAATATAAATAAAACAATGCAATCTTCCTCCACAGTTTAATTATTAAACTGTAGAGGAAGACTGCATTATTTTATTTATAATAAGGTTTTTGCAATCCATGCATTTTAATTTCCTATTTTTGTAGATAGAATGGGCTATATAATACATATACCTATACATTTAAACAGACTCATCCAACTGGTAATTCTTAAGATAATCCGATTGAAATATGTAAAGAAACTCTAATATTTCTGTACTTTCAATATCATGCTTAACAGAGTATTTGATTTTAACACTGTAAAATTTTTTAACCCTGACTTTACAAAACTTTGAAGTCTAATTTTTTTTTTCTGGATCTGATTAAATGATACATGACAGTTACAACCAGAAAGGTTCCTATATCGGCCAAATCTTTTTTCAAGGGTATCTCAGGTATCTGTTTAAAATTTACCAGCTAAAATGTATTTTATTTCAAAATGGATAAATGAGTATTCTATAATTTCTATTAGAACTGTGGTACTGGAACCCACTACGTTTAATAGCATCATAAGTGTCCCTAGTTAAACTCACCCCCTCTGGATCGTTATGCCATATATCAAGCCAAGTCACAAATTTATTTAGCTAGTTTACCTTCAAATCATTTTTCAAATATATTAGGGTAGTTCAATCGTCCCTTTTTTAAACCTTGCCGTACGCAAATAAAAACATTTTGCCAGTTAAACAAACATTGAAACTAACCTTAAGATTTTCCTATAATGATAACATTGATAACTAAAACTCGGGAAAATAACAAACAACGTATGCGTCAAGACTTGTCGATGCACTTCACAATCACAAGCACAAGAGCACAAACAAAAATAGCGAATCATCGGTCTACCTGCAACGTTGCCAGACTTTGTCCTTCATAGCTTGGAAGTAAAGGAAGCTGTGGTAAAGCGCATACTTAAAAAGAACAAGTAGGTATCGTGCCTACAGTTCTAAATTCGTATGTATATTTCAAGAAAGAGACTATAATTTGCGTTTTGATTTTTGCATGTGGATTCAAGGAGAAATAGAAGAGAGGAGAGATTTTCATCGGCACATACTTTTTTCGGACGAATCCACTTTTACTACAAATGGTGTTGTCTCGTCGCAAAATTGTAGGTGGTGGTCAGAAGAAAATCCTAATTTTGTAATTGACAATAGAAATCAATATTACAAAAAAAAACAAATGTTTGGTGTGGGGTACTAAATGACAAGTTAATTGGCCCATTCTTCTTTAGAGATAATTTGACTGGCAATAGATATTTAAATTTTCTTCAGAATGTATTGGGAAACTTTATAGATAACTTACCGTTAGAAGAACGACACAAGCTATGGTTTTAACATGATGGGTGCCCTGCACATTGTGCTAGGGCAGTTACGCATTGGTTAAATCAGGTATTTGGAAACAAATGGCTAGGACGAAATACCGATCCACGGTGGCCGCCTCGTTCACCTCATCTTACACCCCTAGATTTCTTCTTATGGGGATACTTGAAACAAAAAGTGTATAAAGACCGGCCTTTCAACAGCGTTGAAGAATTGGAAAATTCTATAAGGCACCATTGCCGTAATATCCCTGCCACGGTATTGCGATCTACTCTTAGGGAATTTTATGAGCGGACGAACAGATGTATTGAGCGAGAAGGCGGACATACAGAGACACTTCGTTAGTTAATTATTTATATTGTATTTTATCATTGTAACTGTTAGTTACAATTATTATAGTTTCATACATTTCTATGGCTGTATTTCATTTTTTAACTGCCGATATTGATATTAATAAACATAAATTATCTTTGATATTTCAGTAAAAAAATAAAATATAGTTTTTTGGGCGTTAGATAAAAAATATTTGATATAGGCGTTTTATTAATGAAGTAATTATGTTCGAGTAAATATCATATATTAAAATATAAAGTAAGAATAAATATCCTTGCAACAGAGAAATTCAATTAAATTAATATTGATTTGAAAAATATTTAAAAAATTAGGCACATCTGATTTATTTTGCTTAATATAGAAATACCAATAATATGGGGGATACATCGAATTATCTTAAAAAAATTTATGTTTGAGATAGGAGACTATGATTTCAAATCTGAGTATACCTTTTTATTATAAACAACTTTCCTTCATGCCCTTTTGCCCTATTTTTTAAAATCAGGGTACTTTACTCTGGAACGATTTTCATATTTTTTGCCCTACCCTGCATCCTGTTTGACTTGAAGCCATTTTAAGTATTTAAATTATTTATGATTAATAAAAGGCATTTATTATTATACAGAATAGAATTTTGCTCAGATATAAAGGAAATGTTTCATCAAGTGTTAGTACGATCTGAAAATCAAAATTGGACCGATTGGAATAGAGATTTTGATTGTCATTGTCAATAGTTTTTGAACAGTAAATATAATTTGAACTATCGAAATATATAGAAATAATAGTTAATAGTAACAACAGGTTCATTTATATTCTCAACTTTTATTTCACAGATATAAGACATAAATGTCTAATCTAAAGAGTCAGGAGCTCAAGCAAGGAATAACAAGCGAGGTTTGATAATGCCTACATGGTTGTGTTCTATTTCAAGTTGACATTTAAAGGCTGACTTAGGAAAATAATCGAATTTTAATGAGGAAGGGGCATTCAATATGTTACACAGAAATGATCATTGCAAACATAAAAGTTGGTACAATTTTTGCTCGGACTTATCTTGCATGCAGATTTCCAAGCAGACAACGTTACAGGATATTTTGGGAAAATATGAAACTTTATATTTCTCGCTTCTAGATAAGAATACTTAATGCTAATTTTTTTCTTTTCTTATGAGAGAGATGCAGCAGCAGCAAGGCCAGACATTTTTAGAAAACTGTTGTTAATATGAAACCTCTGAAGCAGATATTGTCACGAGGGGCACCGGGGGCTTGATTAAATGATGGTCATCATAATTATTGCAGCTTTTATTTAAATTAAAATTAATCTTAAACAAATAAATTATTAGGCTACCCCAGTCCTACCTTGTACTCAGCTTACTTGACTTCGCGGGGGGAGCGTCTCGAAGAGTCGGTCTTAATTTGGGGCGCTTCGCGCTGGTCTCTGCCTTGCCGTCGTCCACAGAGTTCAATCTCTAAGTAGTTCCCGCAACGCCGAACTCGGCAGGCCGGTTGACACGCACGACTGCTGCACCCCACTTCCGCCCTGCCATGGACGCTCTCTGAACGTGCAGATGCAGTGTCGTGCATGTGGGAATGATAAAAGTATCTCGTGACAATATAAACGAAATACTAGCCGCTAAGTAGAAGTACTTACCAAAAACTTATTTTAAAAACAGGATGCACTTATAAGTGGAGTGTCTTACTTCCAGGCATCACCCAGTAGTACAGAATACAGGTCAAAGAACTTTAAAAAATTAATACAGGTCTTACGGAAATTGCTGCTCTTATTATCTAAGTGTTAAGGAGTAGAATAGAAAAAATCACAGGACTACAGGACTCCTAAAAATTGCAACAATTTTAATAAAAATAAAATATTAAAAATTCAGGAAAGTTTGTCCGGAACAATGGTGGCAGCTGACAAGTGACAAAAATGCATGGCCAAAACCGTAACGGACAATTCATTAAATCCGTTCAGGTGCTAGTTTGAAATCAAGTTCTCGGAGTGGTTAGGACCAACACTACTTACCGATATTACGTATCAGGAAGAGACAGCTCAACAAAATGACATGCTTATATGGTCAGACTACTAACTGAATGTACCAAATGATTGAATCAGCCCTGTACTACTCTGATCTTATATCATGGAGTAGTAAAGAAAGGCACCATTGAGCCACGCTTATCAATAGATAAAGATTGCAGCATTCAAGTTGGATTTTATCTGGTACGATAACGTCAACTATCACTTTACCTCGAATTACTCTTACTTGGCCCCTTCTTAGTTTGGGACTCGCCCATTATCAGGTAAAATAATTCTTAGCTGGCACTCTTGGGATATATTTGTACTTGGCCCCTTCTTAGTTGTGGACTTTCCTTTTGTCAGGTAAAAAAAATGATAAGCTTACTTAACATTTGAAATGAAAATAGAAAAAAATAATTTAAAATTGTATTTATTTACAAGGTGATATCATTTACAAATAGTGACACAAGAATTATTGCATTTTTACAATATACTATTAATTTCTTAAACATCTACCGATACTAATTCTATTATTAATAAAATCATTAACTGTGTTTTTTATTTTTCATCTAATAAAACATATTTTGTCTTCCTCTTTTTAGGTGTCATATGTAATTCGACCTGCAGTTGACAATTACTGTAAAATAAACTTTCTTCTTTCAAAGCACTTATTAGTTGAATGGGATTGGGATTTCTTCTAGAAATTCTGCGGTTGAGGCAAATGTGCCAACCCTCCAAACAATTTGTTGTTCTGTGTCTTTCATCGTAGCACACCCACATATATTTTATAACGTCATTTTTCATGCACTGGTCAATAAAGTAATCATTAAAAATTCGAATTTTGTCGCAGCTCGGTGCATTTTCCATGATATGTAACCGACCATCATTTAATTTTTCGTGCGGCATATGTGACAAAACAGCACACATTCTTATATGTAAGCAAATTTCTTTATTTTTCCCTATACTCATTGGTAAGCTCTATTTCTTGCACTTTTCGCCATAAACACTGGTTGAAGTGAAAGTTACAGCCTGTAATCTTCGTGTGAGAATCAAGTTCTATTTTTAACTCCGAACATTAAACGGTGAGGCTTTGTATATTCCTCGAGTTAGGTTATTTCACTGGTTCGTTTTATATATTGGTTAGGTGAACTAAGCAGTTGGATCCCTTTTAATTTGGCGTTTATTTATTTAAATCGGCACTTGTTTACACAATAACTTTTTTATACATGATCAATTACTGACTTATAACATTACTAACTTTTAATAACCTTACTACACTTATCACTTGATGCTTTTTTAGCTAATGCAATTTTATCATTGTCCGTCGGACAATGACCCACTTTAAATTTTGACGTACGTATTAACCTTTTAAGGGTTTAATGCGTAGTGATTCTCGAGAGGAACCGTCAGTGTGCTCGTGTCACTGAAACATCATGCCGGCCAATCACAAGGCAACATATTTCGCGCGTTGTGTTGTAATTGGCTATTTACTGTTCCGCTATGTTTTCTCTGGACCAATGGTTAATTGCTCCGTCTTTGTCTACCGCGCTGGATTTAATCTCCCAGCGACAAAGCACATATACTTTTTACAATCTTTAAAAAAAGACTTTTTACCACTGAATTGTGTTGAAACAATTTCTTGCTAAATTAAGCGTAGCGACAGGCCGCTGTTTTAGAATAATATTTGCAAATTAGGTAGCTTGTCTGGGCGACAATATTATTTGTTCTGAAAACATTAAATGCGTTTTATTTCGTTGTTTCTCTGACCGTTGAGGAATTATGTTGCTAATGGAATATTTGAAAAGCATTAATTTTATCTAGACAAAGAGTACTATTGATTCTGAAAACATTGATTGCATTTAATGTCATTATTTTTATTGAATTTGAGCAATCGTTTCCCCAACACTTCGCATCGGGAAAGCATGATCGTAGTGCCGGAATTGTTGCTAATTCAAAGTTGATTTTGAAATTTTTCGGCAGCCACTTTGGAATCTTTTGTTGGATTAATTGAAACAACCGTTGGTAGGTTTTCTGACTTTTATCTGGAAGCAATGCAAAACCAACAGGAATGATATTGCTTCCCAGGGATGTGCTGCCGATATCTGCATGAATTGTGTAGAGTTGGTGGAATTGTGGGCTGCAGGTTTTAAAAGTACCATCTCCAAAGAAATCTGAACGGACCATCATAGTTTGTTGAATATTGAGGGAGGCGAATACCAAAATTTTGTCCATGCGGCCGTCGTTTATAAGCAAAAATGCTTTCGATAGCTGTTCAGGGATAGATTTAACACTGGAAAATGCAGGAAGGCTACTAACACACTCCAATCCAGCATCCCTAAGGGGGGCCATTTCTTGCTCGAAAATTTGTGTAACAGGCGCTTCTTCTCTTCTTGATCTCTTTTAAGCTTTATCTAAACAAACACTTATATCATAGTCGGCAACATTAGGGACACTGATAAATAGTTCGTCGCACAATTTCGTTTTTTGATGAAGTGATTACACTACCAGAACAGGAGTTTTTATTCTTGCAGATCCAAAAAAACGTCGAATTTTCGATCTCCCTTTTAAAGTAGTATTGGCAGCCAGATTCCAATAAAGTATTACTACCTTTTGTACTTTCAATGATTTGATACTCCCTGGCAAAAGCGAAAATAGTAAAACCAATTACAAGTAAAATAAACTGGAACTAATGTTACCAAAAGATTTCGGTCTGTATTTTATACTATAAGTTTTTTTCCTTAATTTAATAATTTTGTTGCAGGTCTATACGCACCTAGGATTTAAAATGTGACATACTGGTAGGAATATATTAACACAAAATCATTATTTTTATTTTTGGATCGTTCGCACCTGCATAGATACATATAAACATTGTAAAATAATGCGCAATTCCCCAGAGCTAAATATATACGAAGCGGTTTGCAATCGAAAAAGCAACGTTCAAGTACCGAAAGA
This sequence comes from Polydrusus tereticollis, assembly GCA_963920685.1. NCBI lineage: Eukaryota > Metazoa > Arthropoda > Insecta > Coleoptera > Curculionidae > Polydrusus > Polydrusus tereticollis. The sequence continues at coordinate 92,940,109 of OY987331.1, forward strand.
AAATGGAAAACAGATTAAACGGTGCGACGTGACCATTTTAAAAATGAAGGAATATTAAGATAAGGGGCGAGAAGAATTCAGATTAGTTCGGAAAAGAAGTTATCTTATTTTGGAAACACATTATTATAAAATATAAAGTGGCCCAGTGGATGCCGGGCACGTTTCTTTAACCGCTTATTCTTCCAGGATCACATTTTGCACGCCGTACATGCATGACGTTTTATCGCGCCTTATCCTTAGTTTTACAGAGCTTTTTTTATCGCGTATGGGAATTTCGAGATAACGGGTTTTAAATAGTTATTATTGGAATAACGTGTTCCATCATTTACCGCATGAAGATACGTGATACTTTTCCAATTCCCAGTAGGCGGATTGATGAATATCCAAGGTAAAATTAAAAATTGATAGATAAATAAACAGAAATAGACAGATAAATAATCAGACCCGGAGCCTTGCTGAACAGCCGTAAACTGTGAAACGCGTCCAAGGATTGGCTCTAACGGAAAGGATAAGGGACAACTTTGTACACGAACTCATATTAAGTTTGTGTTCTTCAGAAATGGACAGTGTTACGGAATAGGTATATGGTTCATGCAAAACAATTTCCAATGCACGTCATCAATCAGCTGGTAATTGTAAATCCGTAAGAAAACATGAGAAAATTTAATTTGGGCACAAAAAATATAAAAACTTTGTGTCATATTGAATGTACTACAAACCTAAAGCATTCGTCTTTGAGACGAACCCACTTATAGCAAATATTTTGTTTATTTGGGTTTGTAAAAATTAATACAATTTGAATTTTATTGGCCGACAGTTGGCAACACAACTGTGAACGGTGCGGTGGCGCCAGCCTAGAAGAGCCAAACAACGAGAAGCGACAAAATCCCGAGTTTAGCATTGATTAAATGGGGACCAAATTATATGTCCTGCACCTTGAAATTTTGACAGTTGGCCGGGTTATAACACTAAAAGAAGAACTAAAACGATGAAGAAAATGCTTTATACTGAAATAAAAAATGTGTGTACCTAGTAAGAAGTAATCTTTTCATGAATATCTTCTGTGCTTCATGTAATTGGCTTTCCAGCAAATTTCGTAAAATCAAAAAAAAATTAAATAGAATAAAAATATTTTTCAGATGTTTTATTGATTGGGCGTTACTTACTGATAGTACATTTTAGCAAGAAAATGAAATAGTATATTACATACCGAGAGTGGTAAGAAGCCTATTACACACGATATCGAAAATTACGGTACGAGCGTTAGCGAAAATTGTCCTTGTTAATGCAGACATTATATTATTACGTAACTGGTCTTACGCACAGCTTGGCTTCTAACAATATAGTATATGTAATTACAGTTTTACGGATAAAGTAGACAGTGCGTAAGTAGGTTCTTACTAATATAGAAGTAGAAAAACAGTAACATGTATGTTTACCACTTGTAAAAACCTTAATTACTCTTGAGGGTGAACCTACCTAGAAAAAGGGTCAGTATACTTACATTCTGAATCATTATGCGGCTTTAATTTGATATGTATGCACGTAGAAATTGTTTCTTAGCCCACTCCTATAATGCTACAAACCATTTTTTTTTTGTAAAGAGTATGTTGGGTATTTTCCTACAGGTAAATCTGCTACTTTTCAATTCTTCGATAGGTGCATGGACAATAATTATAGGTACTTAGAATTTAAACGGTAGGTAGATAACAGAATATTTTATTTTGTTCAAACAAAGTAAGTTGTAAATTTCGGAAAACCCTATGATTTTTTTATGATGTTTCTATTACTACTTACTCTTTACTTACTTTACCTAATCTACGCGTAGAAATATGATATTATTCGATAAAAACTACTAAATGAGAATAAGTACTTGTACTTACAGGAATATTTTTCAAAAAAACACAAGATCTGTTAGCAAAATAAAAACATGTTGTTTTAGATTAGTTTCATATTTTTTTCCTTCCCGGCGCCTTTTCTTAAAAAGGTACTTGTTTTTATACATTTAATATCAGCTTCACTTGAATAACATAAAAATAATGGTAGGTCTTTTTCATATACCTTTCACGTAATAAAATACAGCAGATAAATACAACAAAACAAATAAAAACAAATGTATCATAGCGGTGCAACTGTTCAGGATCCTTTGGAAATGAAAACATGCTTATTCCTTCACCTTCTTTTGAGGGACATTCTCAAAATGCACAGGTATTACCACGCATAGTTTTATAATAGCACAGCACTCACAAAAATAAACAGTTGAATGACCTATTGTTAAAAGGGATCCCAGTCAGTTTAAAGAGATTTTGAGAAAAAGGCATAAAACTGTCTACGATTATAATGGTTCTAACAAATGAATAAAAAAATATTTGGTATTGTTGAACATGCTTACGCTAATGAACGGGATGTACTGTTTTAGTGCTTCAGTAAGTATTTCTTCAGAAAAAAAAAATAATTTAATGACTTAGGTCCCTTTTAACAAATTTCAGCCTTTATTGTGCAAAAATATTTAATAATTTAGTAGAAATTGCCAGTTTTTTAAACGTTACCTTTATTAGAGACGAAAATGACAAAATGATATTAGTATTACTTAAAAAACTAAAATAACAAAAACGTATTTCATGGTTATTGGTCATCTTCCTCATTACCATCATTGGTTGTAGGCCACTGAATAATTTCGTTATAGAATTCCTTATGTTCGTCTAAAATATAAGAAATAACTTTTCGGATATCGGATTTTATTCTCCTTTATAGGGATTTTTCCTCCGTGATAAGCTTTTTGATCAGGCAGCACCACATTATCATCCTTTTTTAGTAAAAACGTCTGCAGGTTCAGAAAATCTCCTGTTCTGATATATTCACTTACTCGGATAGTTGCCTTTTTGTTATGTGAATATTCAAAATAATGGTACTTAGAAATACTAAACCGAACCTTTTCATTTCTGGGAAGAAGCATAATTTCAACAGAAACTGATATCTTTTTGTAAATTGCAGGCCACCACTTAGAATAGCCAACAATCATATCTGTCTCCACAGGAGTCACAGTTCCAGGATATTCTTTTTCAGCGTTAGCAATCAGTTCACAAACTTCTTTCGGCGTGTAAAGTCTGTCACATTTTCTAATGGGTCGTTTGATGATTCCGAACTTTCGGTCACAGGGAATATAGGAATGCCCGCGAAGTGTGAAGAACTGCTTGACAGTTTTGAATTTACCACTGTCCGTTAAACCCAGGCAAAACCTAGACAATGTATGATTCTTGTTCTGTCCAGGACAGTTATCCGAAAAAAGATGAATCTCACTCACAGAATCTGGAACAAACTTATTAATATAATACATCAAGAATGAGGCCACTTCATTTGGTCCTTTACGAGCTTGGCCTTCATGGTAAATAAAGTAGTAAGCTCGATCTGTTTTGGTATTGAAAATACACAAGACATTTACTGTGAGTTGCCGCAAATAAAACACTTCTTGAACTGGAATTTTTGGAAGACTAATGTTCTGCATGTAATCAAAAACAAGACCCAAAATGAAAATGTTGTCATTTTCTTTTGATAATTGAGTTGTTTTCTGAAGCGCAGATGTGAATTGCTTAGCTCGCCGTTTATGGATCATCAGTTCGGCTGCAGCAACTCGTTTGGCAGTTTCATTGAGGTGGGGACTTCTTATACGTATTGTTCTTTCTTCACAAAAACAACAAGTATCTATTAGTGGCCTACCAAATTTAAGATTGAAATTTTCGTTGAAGTATTTGAGATAAAAGTCATACTTAGTACTGGTATCTGGATATTTTCCTTTATATAAATCATGCATTTTTCTAACACTTAATTCGGATGATAAGTATGAAATGTCGCTAGAGGCATAATGAGTCTTTTTCACAGGAAATGAACTAATGTGGTTGTGTATGTTCAAAAGTTCGTCGGCTCTTATCTTCTTTGCACATGGTTGCTTTCCACGCTTATCTCGGGGTGATTTCCCTACCAGAAGAAGTTTACGAATACGCTTAATTCGTTTATCCGTCACATCATAGAGTCGACAAACTTCGACCTGCGTTCCTCGAAGAAGCACGTGATATTTTAATGATTTTTGCTTTAAAATAGCAGTACCGTCAACTTTTCTAGGCCGGTGATTTTTAACATCACTCGATTTAATCATTCTTTGTAGGTGAAGATCTTGCTCATCTTTGGAGTGTAAATCCCCATACAATGAATCGTGGATGAGAGCTTTGTCTAGGCCATCAAAGCATTTTCTTGCACATCTGCAAAAAATACCATATTTTAATCGATCGCAAATTTTGCAGGTAGTAAACTCACAAGATATGGTTAGCTAAAAGAGTAGTATCTACCCAGTAAATGGATCATCTATAATATCTTTTAAAATACTATACTGCTTTCTATTGATAACGTATGAATTAAAAATCTAGAGGCAAAATTAATTTGCAATTTTAGGGCAGGACTATATTACTACAAATTAGTACAAACTAACTAACCTGCATGGTGAACGAGTTGAACTAGCTCTGTGCCATTTTCTACCATGTCCAATATATTCTTTGCCTTCTAACTTCATTTTTTTTATCACATTTCTCTTGTAACTTTCTACATGTCTCTGCCTTTTTCTTGATTTTCTTGGTGTAATAATATCCCTATTTTCACCCGAATCACTCATTTTAGCTATGATTATACTTTTTAACAAAATCACACCAGTAACTTAATCTCTTAACCTGTAATACTGAAAAATATCACAAACAGAAACAAAGATAAACTAACCTGAACAGACAGAATGAAAATTACTAAATAATTTACGGCGCCGCGCCGGCGTCGAACAGCGACGCCAGGCATTGAGTGTTATAAGGTACCTCAGTCAATGACTCGGGTCCCTTTCAACACCAACTACAATAATTATGCGGCTCGAGTACACGTTTATAATGCTAGCAGTGGGTCCCTTTTGACACCAAAATATCCGTAGACCCCTAGAGACATCGAATCCGCATATAACTAAAAATGGCTTAAAAAGTGACTTGGATCCCTTTTAACAATAGGCTATTCAGTTAAACAATACACTTCCTTCAACAAAAAAAACAACTAAACTCGATAACGATAACTCATCGACTACCGGATAGTGATGGGAGTACTCGAGTACAGGAATCGAGTAATACTCGATTCTTAAAGGAATCGGTAGTATTCGAATACTGACCACAAGCGCCGGGATCGATTCCGATTCTTAATATTAGGCTGAGACGGAATCGTGCCGGGTTTGAGCGAGGTTCGAAGTTCGAGACCGAGACGCTGGAAATATTGGATCGGTGTTCGGTGTCGGTACTCGTCGTTTTACTCGGGTGATGCGATTGAAGGAATACGTGTTTTGTTAGGTTAGGCTTTGTTTGTTTGTTTCTAAACGTTTCGAGGCGGCAAATTCTATGCTTATTTTAAAAGTTATTTCCCTTTTAGTTAGGAATTTAAAGTAAGTGTTATGTTGCGTGCTATTATTCTTTATTATTGATGTATGTTTTCTGAAGCATTAAATAAAAATAAGGTGGGTTTAAGACATTTAACCGGAGTTCTCTTCAGAACGAGTATTTTCTAAAGGAGGACCGTTAATAAATATACGTCGAAATCGCTTATAGCAAAAGAACCTTAACCAAATAATTTTTTAAAATAGTTTTTATAGTTTATATTAACAATTTGTTTAAAATGTTTTAGTTTATAAGGGTTTTATTTTATTTTTCCAAAATAATAATATGTTAAAAGAGGAAAACTTTTATTTATTTTTGTTATTTATTTATTTTCGAATGTTTTATTCTATTTAAAAAAATATAGTTAAACCTGAGGTTTCACCGTTTAAAAGCACGTAATTTAAACATGCAATTCTTATAAAAAAATTCAATAAATAATCTTTTGCTGTCTTTTTTTATTTACAGCGATTTTTTTGCGGGAAAAATCCATGTAATTCTAAAATATCCTCGTAAAAATCTCACTCGCTTAAACTATGAAAACAAATCGCTAAGTACTCGGTACTCGGTATTCAATAAAATATCCGATTCCGCGAAGTACTCGATCCGTTAGTACTCGATTCTTGAAAATACCCGATTCTTCCCATCACTACTACCGGACTAACAGGCCGGCTTAAACTTATTACAGTTGTCCGGGTTACCTCCCACTACATTGATTTCGCCAAATGTCATATTCTCGCTTATCATTTGTTGGCTCTTCTCGGGCGCCAGCTAGTTCGTTGGCCTGTTTCACGTTTCGTGCAACTAACCTTAATTGTTCTGTGGTTTCGTTATTATAATTTCTATTTGTAACAAAAATTCCAGACCTTTTCATAAATAGCATTAAAAACTATTCTTTTAAGAACAGCAAAAGTGCACATACATATCTCTGTCGATTACGTTGTTACTATTTGTGAAAAATGCCGAAGCATTTAAATAGCCGGCGCAAAGAGCTATTAGCTTCTCTAATAAGCTATTTTCAGGAAGAACTTAACAATAATGGCCCATTGTTATCCTTGACAGTAGTTAGAGAAGTAAATTTAAAGAGTATGTTAAGGTCTATATATTTTATTTCTACTTTACTATTTTTTAGCGTGTAGCAGCTGCCCTAAATTTGAATATCTCCACTGTACGCGCAGTCTCAACAACAGTTAGGGAATATAAACTATTAGAGTCACCTAAAAAGAAACTTTCTTATTCAAAGAGAGTTGTAAATGTGTCAAGATTGGATATAAATTCTATTCGTGACACTATTTGTGGAATGTATGAAACAAGTAAATTGTATTATTCAAAAATCAATATTTTACATTGGTTATGCTTAAGCTGTAACTTTTTTAAAACGATATGTAACTCTGATAACTTTAAGTAAGAATTTAAAAAACAGACAATTGTTTGATGGTTGTTTTAACTCTTTAAGAAGCCTCTTAAAGGAAATAGGCTTTGGATGGAAAAAGGATGAACCTAGGCGAGGGCTTATGGAACTTTCCTATAGAAAATTTACCTAGATGAAACATATTTTTCTAGGTACATAATACTTCAACGAAATGAAGATGTAATAACGATAATAACTTCGCAACAAATATGTTTTTCTCGGATGCAGCTACATTCCATTTAAATGGCATTGTTAATGGACAAAATTATCGTTATTGGTCTGTTGAGAATACTCACTGGTTCCAGGAAGGTCATACTCAGAGGTTCGAAAAAGTTAATGTTTTGGGCGGGCATAGTTGGTAGATAATATATTGTGGGACCTTTTTTCATAGATGGTAATTTGAATGGCGAAAAATATCTGGACCTCCGCAGGAATCACATAATTCCTTCTTGCAGAATGGTTTTGCCGAGTGTAAATAATGGCATAAACCAACAGGTATGGTTTCAGCAAGATGGAGCACCTGCGCATTATTCGGCAAGACAATAAATAGGCGAACAAATTCCAGGACGTTGGATAGGCAGAAGAGGTGCTATTGACTGGCCATCGCGATCCTCGGACTTAACCTCGCTCGACTTCTTTTTGTGGGGACACTTAAAGAACAAAGTCTACGTTAACCGTCCAAATGACTTAGTATCTTTAAAAGTCAGAATTAGTGCTGAATTTCGGGCCATTCCATAGGGCTTCCTTTTAAACGTTGTAGACGGGTTCAGGGATCGACTGGCGCTCTCCTTAGCAGAAAATGGTGGTTCCTTTGAACACTTGATCCACTGAAAAGGTTTCACTTGTTTATTATTCCGATGCTAAGTTGTTCAATTTTCTAGGCTATTTATTTTGTTATTATTGTTTTCCCAGTAGAATCCAAATATGCAATCATAAGCAGGGTGCATTTAAAAAAAGTTTGTTTCTATGGCAGCCAAACCAGAAATGACATAAAAAAGTCATGCAGGTAGAAATTATGCGCTACATTTTTGTATGTCGGTTAAAAAGTTAGAGCCTAAAAAGTTAGTCGCTAGGTACCCTTGTGGGACTCTGTATCTCCGTTAAGGGGCACTTTAGGCAATTATTTTTTATGATAAACTAGGGTTATTTTGACCTCCTCTATAGGCTCCCGAAAGTATGCCATATACTTAGTATAGAATAAAAGGCCTATTTATTTATTATATTTGTGTTTGTTTTTTGGGAGTAAAAACAGTTTTTTTTTTAAATATAATACTGATGATCAATAAATTTGTCGATAATCGCTGCAACCTGTACGATGTATTTTGTATTTTTAAATATTAAAAAATAAAGTGTTTTATAGACTTGCCTATAATACACCCTTTTTAACTAACTGTTTATTTAAAATCTCGTTCCTTTACAACGTGCGATGGTCATTTAGTATACCCTCGCTAAACCATAAATCGCCAATAAATAATTAACAAAACCCACTAAAATACAAAAGAAATGAAGAAAAACAGGAAAAAGAATCGCTCCTTGGGCCCATTATCTGCTCGGTGCCATTATTTATAGATGGGAGGTGATTTTTCAATGGGCCAAATAAACACATTTCCGAAGAGAATGCGTTCATCCATCAGCGGATCTAAGTAATAATAGGGAATGTTCGCATTGTCGTTTATAAGAGAACGATAAGATTTTAACGTACTGAGTGCATTATGCTTCTTGATCCGGTTCTTATTAATTTTGTTTATTTGTGCAAGGAGTACGATCAGGTTTGACACAAAGGTTTCATATACAAACTAAATAAAATACTCTATCTACAAGCGTGCGGTAAGTAACTACTTACCGCACTGATTTGAGTGCGGTAAGTATCACTTTACGGCACTAGTGCTGTAAGTAATTACATACTATAAAAACAAGTTTTTATATTATTCAAGTGTATTTTTTATTTTTAAAAGAAACTCTATTAAACATTATATGTATAGCAAATACTTACATATTTAAATTTCTAAACTAATCCAAACTTATAAATTAAAAAATATTAATATTAATTGTAGAATTTGTAACATTTCCAAACGATATCGATGAAGGAAGTGTTTTACTATCCAATGAGACACAAGAATTGAAATTTACAGATTTACTAAAACATGAGATTCTCTCTGCATATTCTTGTACACCATTTATTTGCTTTGCAATTCCTATTTTATTTTGCACCGAGTTTTCAATATAGCCCTCCGCAACACTGGAGGACTTCCATCCACCATGTCTTTTTAAACTCATGATATCCCCGCCAGCATCTACTAATAATGTAGCTGACGTCCTTCGATAACAATGTCCCGTATATTCTTTGGGACTAGACAACTTTAAATATGATGCAATTTGAGAAGGTATTTTTCCAAAAGTACTTATACCCAGTGGTTGGATAGTGTATCTTCCTTTTTTATATGCAATAAATAACCGTGTATGGGCAGTATGATCGGGTCTAAGGGCTCTATACTTGTTGAAAATTGAATTAATATTAATTTCTGATGAAAATCCTTCCACGTAAACCACGAACTGTCGATCTACATGTGTCTTTGTATCCGGGACATGTACAACAAGATGGGTTTCAAATTTCTTAATATCTTCAATTTTCATTTTACATAACTATACTCGGCGACATGCCCCAGCGATGCCCACAATGAGTACCACCTGAAACAAGCAAATAAGTTGTTATTTAAAAGTAGATTTTAAAAAAATCGCAATTAAATATCTTCATTAATAAAAACTCCTCATCTGGTGCCGTAACAAGGAATTTTACAACCTCATTCTTGGAGAATGCCTTTGATTTCTTAGCTTTGTATCCCACAGACTTCCTTTTTAAATATGCCATCAGTTTTGCATACCTGTTATGTCGACATTATTTTTGATACTTATAGTAGATCTGAGCATTGAGTAATAACTCCATAAAGAGGATGATTTACTGTCCTTAAATTTATCCACAAAATAGGCAAGCATCACATCTTCACTAATTGCTTTAACTTTCTTTAATGAACACCAGTCCATGAAAAGCCCATATTCCTTCTCATATCTATGCCGTGATTTATCCGGCAATAAATTAAGGGTAGCTGCTTTAGCAATGTCTAGAACTTCCTTCGGAATTTCATCATCACTGCTGCTACTGACTTCCATTTAAAAGACGTAAAACACACTCACAAATCACTTCGGTGATTTGTGAACACACTTTCACGAAATTGTTACAAAAATAATTATCGTTTATTCCGTTGTCAAGTTTTACATCTGTCATATAAAAGCCAACTACTAAATTTCTATAATTTATTTCCCTAGCAACCTGATGTTAATGCATTGTTGATAACGACTTAGGAGGCACCTACGGGGTAAATTAAAACAGTGCTCTTTTAGAGTTTTTAGTATTGCTGCCCTAAAACATGTTTGTAGATAAAATATCGTACAATACACTTACGGTAGGTGTCTTTACCGCATTTGCGTGATTTACCAAACTCGCCTTCGGCTTGTTTTGTTAAACATCACGCACATGCGGTAAAGACGTACCTACCGTACTTGTATTGTAATATACTATTCTAAGCAATATGTAGAATGTTAACATCCCATATCTCTGCTAGACTTTTTAGAATCAAGCAGAAAGATGAATATTTGGACTAATATATAATGGAGGAGTGAAAGTTGGTGTGTCTCAGGAAAGCATTCTAGGCCCCATTCTTCATCTGTTATTTACCAGTGACTTACCAGTATCGGGAGAAACTACTATAGCCACAGGACAAGACAATGGAAAACTAAGCTTAACGAACTTAATTAAATCCATTTATATTTTATTAACAAAAAGCTAGCACAGCCATTTCTTCTAGATATTAACCGTACAATTGTGCGCTACACTGACAAAAATGGATTTACCGATATCGTGGGATGCAGAATTAGAGCTACTTTAACGCACGGTTCTATGTTGCTCAAACTGAGCCTACGAATTATCACAAATTATTTAAAAACGCTACAATAACTCAGCTTTTTTTGGTTCGTCTCAACACAGAAAGAGATTTCTTATCAGCATTTAAACACATTTGGGATTACCACAATCCTTCATTTTGTAACCATTTTATGAGTTACCTGAACTCAGTTTTTGGATTGGGAAAACTTGCTAATTAATTTTAAAGTACCGTTTTAACCCGGACGTGCATTTTTTTAACTCATTACCATGTATAAATTATTTTGAGTTGAAATAAGTCATAAAGAGTGCTCTAAAAACCCACGTCGAGGGTAAATCACCGATCGAATAGTCACGGAAAGTTCCGAATTCGCGCTCGTGCCGATTTGGCGCGATAACTAAACTTCATCCCATTGATAGTAGTACCTCATGGACGTCGCGTCGTCATAGACCACATAACTGGACTTGCTATCCGCGCAATCGTTGATCGGCGGGATCTTTTATGTTTGTTCAGAGTTTGTTCTCATATACAGGTGCGTGAAAATGAGGATACTCCAACTTTAGGACAGATTAAATCTATAGTCGTTAAGTAATCATCGTAAGCTAGAGCAACTGAAAGGTCAAGGTTTGGTGGCTCGAATTATGAACTAATCTAGCCCGAGTAGTAACGCATCACAATTCCCATATTGGTCTCTGGCAGCTTAAACAATGAATTGATGCAGCCCACGTCGCATGTGTTCGTCAAACCCAGTTACAACTAGCTAGGTAGCCTTAGCTTACAAGAATTTAAGTCGGGCCCGGTGCATAAAATAACCCATCTTCAGGGCTATTATAACTTATGAACAGTGATTTCATGCAATTTCTTCGATTCAGTTGCTGTAATTAACAGGTCTAAGCTGTCCCCTATTAGCAACGCGTCGATCTAAGACAACTCATTATTAAGTTGTATCAACGACGGGAAGAGCCTATGAAGAAGAAAAGGACTGAGCTAGATTTAAAATATGAACAACATTATTCTGAGAAGAAATTCAAATTACCAATCCTACAATTGTTTATTTAAACCAACATAGCAATACGGCATTCAGCTCTGGGGCTGTGCTTCTGTGCCTGTGATAGCAATATCAAATCGAAAAGAAAGTTCCAGAACAAAGTGCTGCGTAACATAATGAATGCTTCTTGGTGTGTTAGCAACTGATCTTCATCGAGACCTTGGAATTGCAACAATGAAGGAAGACATTAACAGGTGTGCCGGCAAGCATTAAGCCACACTTCACCTACATATTAACCCAGAAACTCTACAGCTGCTAGACAATCCACACCAAGTCCTCAGACTAAAGAAAGCCAAACCGTTCGATCTTGTGTAGCGTGTAAAGTGTTAAACGCATAGCAAAAGGCACAAGTGAATCATCTAACTTGAACAATCTAAAGAACATCAATGAATAGACTTTAGTTGATCAGTATGTTAAGTTCTCAAGATTTATTAGAGAAAAATTAATGGTTAGTCTTGTAGACTGGTTTTAATAAGTAGAACACCAGCAGATGTTTTATTAAAATAAAAAATAATAGAATTGTGCACTAAGAGACAAATTTATATAATTGTATTTCGTTTCATTTTTCATTTCATAAACCCAAAATCATCTGTTTTCGGGCAAACTCCGCTTTAGCTTTAAACATCAAGAATTATCAAGACATATTATTTAGTAGCGAAAACACAATAAAATACGGAAATAAGAATTATTCTAGCAAATGTTGGAAATTGCACCCACCGGCAGTACCTAGAGACGATTTTTAAATTCCCGCAGATAACGTTATTAACTACATAAGGTTCCATTGTATCAATTTTAAAATTGCCACTATTGACTTTGTGGGGAATGTTAGACTTACCTTTGATTCTTACGGTCATGTTTCCACAAAGTGCATCTTATATAATTATTTGGTTCCAACATTGTTTATTAAATTGTGTCATCTTTGTCTACAGAAAATTAGTCAAAATATGTGGGGTTAGAGGTAGTGCGTTATCTTTTCTGTTGGTTAATTGCACAAGGCGCTGTAAGTAGGTTGACCACGTATTTCCGTTTCAGTCTCCGTCAAGTCACAGAACGCCCATTTTTCACTCTTAGCAATTTTATGTAAATACAAAGTTGTTTGGAATTATTTTCTTTATAAGTCAATAAGTCAAGAATGATTAGCTTTATTAACTCCACATTTCAATTTGATAGTAATCAGTATGGGTTTCAAGAAAGAAGCAATACACTAAGAGCCACGGCGGATCTTGTGAGCTATATAGCTAACGAAATTGACAAGAACAGATATGTTCTAACTGTCTTCATTGACCTGCAAAAAGCTTTTGATACGGTCATTGATCTTCTTATAAAAAAATTAAATAACTTAGGCTTTCGAGGAAAATGTAGAGATTTGTTGAAATCAAAATCGTCAGGAAGAAAACAATTCACAGTTGTAAATAGTAATACTAGCAGTTTAAATGATATTTTAGTGGGCGTAGCTCAGGGATCAGTTCTTGGACCATTGCAGTACCTTTTACATGTGCATAACCTTAAATTCGTAGGACTCCAATGCAAATATTATATGTTCGCGGATGATACAGTGTTAGTATTTTCTGCAAGTAGCGAAGAAGAACTGGAACGGATTGTGAACCCTGACATAAACCTATATTATGAATGGCTGTGCTACAACAAGTTGACTATTAATGTAAATAAAAGTGTATATATGATAATTAAACAAAAAGGAAAAAAGACGTGTAATCCAAAAATAAAATTAAACAATCAACTGCTAAAACAAGTATCAGAATATAAATATCTTGGTCTCATAATTCCAACAATTTAACATGGAATTATCAAATCAATAACATTATCAATAAAGTGGCACCTATTGTTGGAGCACTTAGAAGATGCTCCCACCAACTTAATGATAATTCAAGATACTTTCTATATAACAGTTTTATTGAACCACATTTAAGATATCTAATACCTTGTTGGGTAATGCTAGTGAATATTTAATAAAGAAACTACAAAGACTACAAAATAAATCAATAAAAGCTTTATTTGCAATAAATTATTATACACCCAGTGAAGACTTGTACAGAACATACCCATTTCTTACTATAACTCAACTTAGAAAATTTTAGCAAACCAAATTAATACATAGTGTACCAAATAAATTAATTAATTAAAGCAAACACAGTCCTAAAACAAAACAAAGATTATTACAACTATAATATAAGATCAAAAGATGCCTTAAGAAATACATTTGCTCACTCAAAGAAAAAACAAGACTCTCCATATGAGGGAAGCATTCAAACCTATAATAATATTCCTGATGAACTTCTTAATGAACACCGAAAAAAAATATTGCATACCAACCTGAAAAAATATATTAAAGAGACAGTACCAAACTAATATAATATCGAAAATTTAACATGTTATTTAGACATTTTTTTACTTTCTCTGTAAAATGTAAACATTAGAATTTTAACTATTACTTTTACCATTTAAGGAATTTGTTAAAAATGTATTGTTATTATATATATAGGCCTCATTACCAGATTTATCTGTTTCGAGGTCAGTAATACATAAATGAATAATAATAATTTCATTATTTAAGTTACTTTCTGGTAAAAGCCCAGACTCTCGTGTCGTTTTGATCTTTTGTAGTATATCTCTGTTTTCTTCTTTTTTTTTTGGTTAGGTTAAGTTGGCAACACTTCAGTCAGCTAGTTGTTGAGGAGAAGGGGGTTTCTTCGGAGTTCTCGGGGCCTTTAATTTTACTTTATTAAAATCCTTCAGACAAGAAGGTCAAGCCAGTCGCCGTTGGGCCATTTTTTTTGTCAAAAGATCACGAGGTCTCACCCCCCTTTTAGAGGTAAGCTTATTTTACTCCTTTTTTTCGATTTGTTATTTTGTTGGGATTCAGTGGGTAATTTTCTACTTTATTATTTTTAGGGGTTTGCCGGTTTCGGCAGATTTTGCGTTTTTCTTGCCGCTCGACACTTATGTAGGTTAAACCACATAACTGATATACCACATGGAATTTTAAGGCCCACGTAACAACCTGAAGTCGTCCAGATAATCCTGAAAAAGTCTAATTCCACCTGGTCTTCCATAAGAAACCACATAGGGCTATACTGGTTTTGGAAGTAGCCGCATAACAGGATCCATCTTCAGAGGTTATATAGATACATACATACATACATGTTTTTATAAATCCTTGGGTCGAGAAAAGCTCAGTTTAATTTTTTTTTTATACTTTAATCCTAAACATAAATAATTTTTAAATAATATCACTATGATCATATAACTAGTTTAAACCCTTCCTTTCTTGGTCAAGTATTTCTTATTTAATATGAACCTTATTGTTGTGTGGGAAAATTCTAGTTTTATTTATTGTAGCTTTCTAACAAGTACTGACATTCGGTATATTTTTCCTGGTTTGGACTTCTGTCAAACCAGGTGGAGCCCAAAGCAAGCCAACGACGAAGGAAAGGTGTAAGTGTAACGTACCACGACCTAGTGCCTACACATCAAGAGCTACTGTCAGCAGAGAACGACAACCTATTGTACATGATAAAAGGTTGCCACTGTCACGCTATCAACCCTATTCCATCCATGATCCGTTCCTTTAAGTCTACAATATTTTTTGGTCGGGAAATATAGACGTTAGGCTTCAGATATCCCCACAAAAAATAATCTAGAAAGGTAAAATCCGAAAATCTGACAGGCCAATCAACTGGTTTCCGTCGTTCGGGAAAAACTCTTTAGATATTCTCGGACGGAACGAGGGTAGTGGGCTATAGATTCTGCTGATACCACATAAAAATATATGGCACATCAAGAACTTCTGGGTAGGTGATTATCTAAATATTCTTAATATCTTTCTTCTGTCAAATTTCCCTCAATAATAAATGGTTCCAAATTTGGTTTACAGCAATGCTGAGCCAAACTTTAACTTTTTAAGGATTATGACGAGCATGGATACTATCTGTAGCCCAATACAGGCAGTTTTGCTTATTTACAATTCCATTAAAACAAAACGTTCTCTCACCTAGTAGATCATTATTACACATATTGAGGATAATTCTTGCAAAATTAAACTTTACTCTCTGGATCATCTCAAGCTTGTAAACGGATTGTGCTTTGTAGGGATGTAATTTTTTTTTTAATACGTTAATACAGATATTTTGCAGATACGATTTTTCACAATATTATGGAAAGTAAGGGAATAGTGCGCACTTAAACGACCAGCTTATAAATGTTACAAAATATTTTTTTAAAAATCACATTAGAACTAACTTCATGTGATTCCACCGTCAACGAATACCACTAGAATTAATGTAGCCATTACCACAACCACAAAGAAAATATATAATTAAAAGGTTTTACTTGTGCGCAATTCTCCATGCTATGAGGTAATGGTGTGCATTTTGTGGGGAATAGTGCACAGTAGATTTAAATAGAAAATAATGCAAATATGTTTATTGAGATAAGAGAAACTTTAAATTTAATGATTTGCAAAAGGCGCAAATGTATTGCTTAGATAAGTCTTCACCGGTACATGCTGCATTAATTTCACTCGTCAATCTGCATATGACAGAGCAATACCATACATGTCCGTACAGAACATTTTCTGTGGGTTTTTCATCGGAGGAAACATAGCTTAAGTTGATGTCATCCAACTCATTATCGTCGTAGATGTCATAATCATCAACGTCATCAAATACTTCAGATGGTTCAGAAGATTATTGTTTTTCTTCTCTTCGTCCTTTTTTATTTTCGGTTAGTTCAGGTTGGTTTGCTTTTTGTAGCGTTGACTTCTAGGTTTTTGGAATTAATTTTATATATCCAGCAAGCTCTTTTGCAAGTAAATGTAAATCTTATTCAGTCAAATTATAAAAGAAAAATGGAATAAATTTTGGATTTTTATATATTAAGCTACAATCTGCATGGGATGCACCTCTGAATTTTCCCGTTTAATGATCGTGATCGATTACTTTGCTTTTATGTTTATATAAATTATCTACCAACTCTTTAACTCAGATCTTTTAACTTTATTTATTTTTAAATGTTTAATTGTATTTTCTAAAATTCTTATTTTTTATTCAATTATTGAATGTCTAAGTTAGATCTCGTCCACAAATATTAAATTATTTTGAATATTTATATATTTTCTTCTACGCTCGTTATAAAAACTCGACTTTTTTTCAGCATTATAAATGCATAAATCACATATTTTTTTAACATGTGAGAAAAATTAGATCAGAGTGAAAAAAACGGTTCCATAACGGTTCACATCGCATTAGGTGAGAGTGAAAGAACGAACCGTTATAGAACTTTTTTTCACTCTGACCTACTTTTTTTAACAAGGTCGGGTTTCTATGACAAATCTGTCATTATTACAAATTTATAGTACGTATTTTTGGACACCGCGGCTCTCGTTATACATAGTTTCTGATACTTAAAATGGGCCCATAAATTAACTTGAACCATTCTATGTAGTCATTCGTTTTTGCTCGTAGAAAAAATATTGTATGAAAACTCGTGCATAAAGCGTCTTTTTTCACTCCTGGGCGTTACGGCATTCGCCTTCCGCACATGCGCGCAAACCTCCCAATTGTGGAAAATGTACTACTTTATGCTCTTGTTGCATAAAATACTATTTCTTCATCCACACCTGTTTTTGACAAAATTTGTCTATTTAAACTGCTTCTTGTGTTAATTTTTCGTCGCAAAATATTTTCACAGCATCTTCACTTTTATACTCGACTAGATTTTTATAATTTTCATTTTGATATTTAATATAGTATAATATAGGTTAGGGTTTTGACATTTATCTTGTCTATACAGGGTGTAATTTAATTGAGTGCCGATACTTAAGGGTGATAATCTATGAATGATTCTAAGATAAAAAGTTCATATGGACATATGTCCTAAACCTCTTCATTTTTGAGCTACAGGGTGTTAACATTTTAAGAAAAATATAACCTTTTTATATAAATCACTCTTAGATATTTTTATGAAATTTTGTACATACCTTTTAATCAATAAGGAGCATTTTTTTACCTAACAGATTTATAAAAATTTTTACCAGTGACGTCCGTACGGGGTTTGAACTGAATATTTTTAAAGAAAAAATGGATACGCCACTGCTTTTTCTAAAAACGAAACTTACTTTTGAAATTCCCATTTATTTTAAAGCAAATTTCGTTTATGGACTTACTTTTGTACGACGCACCGTTTTCGCGTAAAAAAATAAAAACAAAAAAAACATTTTTTTCTTCGGTTCATTGAGACTGCTTTTATTTATTTTGTTGAATTTGGTTGGCACCCACCATGAGTGGAAACACTTTTTTTGGGACAACAATTTATTTTCTACTCACCAGTGACATTCAACTGAACGTTTGAAAAGAAAAAAACGGTAACCATATTAAATGCCCTCTTAAAGCAAATCAAATAAAAATCAGTAGGCTGGGTTAAGCTACATCAATTTTGACGTTTCTTTTCATAAAGACAAAAGGCCTGGCATTGATTTTGCATTATTAAATAATTATTATTACAGTAAGACGTTAAATTATAATAAAAGAATGGTAAATTTTACAAACAGTGAATTAACTGACATGCATTTTATTTATGGGCTTGCAGACGGTAATGCATACGAAGCCAGGCGGATATACCAAGAGCGGTATCCAAATCGCGTAGTACCCGATCCGAGAACATTTTCTAGGATTCATAGACGTCTCCACGAGACCGGAACTTTAAGAGTAGACCACAGTGCTAAAGGAGTCCATCAAACAGTAAGAACACCGGAACTTGAAGAAGGAATTTTACACGAAATTGAGGAGAACCCCGAAAGTAGCACGAGGAAAATCGCGGCAACATTTAATGTTTCACATTTTCTTGTTTGGAAAATTCTCATCGAAAATTTATTATACCCATATCACATTCAAAGAGTCCAGGCATTACTCCCTAGAGATTTCCCGATGCGCATTAATTTCTGTGTGTGGTTTCTTCAAAACCTGATGGAAAATCCGTTATTTGACAGGCACATTCTTTTTACCGACGAAGCTAATTTTTCTCGAAACTCAATAAGAAATTTCCATAATAACCATTTATGGGCGGATGAAAACCCTTATGCAATTGTAGAATCAAATCATCAAGAACAGTTCTCAATAAATGTTTGGGCTGGCATTATTGATGATTATTTGATAGGCCCATTTTTTCTCCCAAGAAGACTTGATGGACAATCATATTTACACTTTCTTGAAGAAGATCTGCCGCCAATGCTTGAAGACCTTCCATTATTATTAAGAAACCAGATGTGGCTAATGCACGATGGTGCGCCTCCACATTTTAGCTTACGAGTGCGTGAATTTTTAAATCACACCTATCGCAATCGGTGGATAGGTCGCGGAGGAACGCAGCCATGGCCACCTAGATCTCCGGACCTTAACAGTTTAGACTATTTTTTCTGGGGGCATCTGAAAAGCTTAGTGTACCAAGTGCCGATTCATACCGAAGAAGAGTTACAAAATCGTATATTAGTATGCTGCCAAACCATAAGAAACACCCCGGAAATCTTCGAAAATGTGCGTCAGTCTATGGGAAGAAGAGTCCATGCTTGCATACGTGTGGGTGGACGACACTTCGAACAACTACTGTAAATAATGTGGGTTCTTTATTCTGTTTATCTTCTCTTGTCATTTCGCTTTCGATTTAAGGTTTGCAATTTTTCCTTTTAAATTAATCGCGATTTTTGAAATAAAATTTTTTATTTTTTTTTGTTTTTATTTTTTACGCGAAAACGGTGCGTCGTACAAAAGTAAGTCTATAAACGAAATTTGCTTTAAAATAAATGAGAATTTCAAAAGTAAGTTTCGTTTTTAGAAAAAGCAGTGGCGTATCCATTTTTTCTTTAAAAATATTCAGTTCAAACCCCGTACGAACGTCACTGGTAAAAATTTTTATAAATCTGTTGGGTCAAAAAATGCTCCTTATTGATTAAAAGGTATGTACAAAATTTCATAAAAATATCTAAGAGTGATTTATATAAAAAGGTTATATTTTTCTTAAAATGTTAACACCCTGTAGCTCAAAAATGAAGAGGTTTAGGACATATGTCCATATGAACTTTTTATCTTAGAATCATTCATAGATTATCACCCTTAAGTATCGGCACTCAATTAAATTACACCCTGTATAATCTGAACGATGGGATAGTGAAATCAGGTTTCTCCAATTTATTAATATTGCAATCATTTTGTGTTTTCAACTCCGATAGTGTGTCATTATTGACTTGCAATATTTGTCTTATTTTTTCCTTTCCACCATTTAATTTATATATTTTTTTTTCGTTGTTTTTCGCTCATCCTCCATAAGCAGTACACCAAATCAACAATGGTGTTAGTCATTATTTTGTCCAGGAAATTAACTGTCGATCATAGATTAATAGATAGTGTAAAACAAATAAGTGCCTATCAGGTACAGGGTGATTGTTTAAATTTTACTCAATGGATTTCTCGGATAACAAAAAAGTTCCAGTTAGCAATTTTGAAAACAAATAGAACCATAATGAACCATATTATATATTTGAAATCAGAGGAACCAACTCTAGTGATTAAAGATACAGGGCTATTTAAATTTTTTAGTTTTTGATGTTTATTTGGTTTTCTGATAACGGATTCTGAGTGTCCATAAAAATACTACAAAATTACTAATTGAAACTTTTATGTAAGACCAATATTAACCGAGATTTCCATTGAGTAAACTTTAAACAATCACCGTGTACCTGATAGACACTTATTCGCTTTACACAATATATTATATTATGATTCACAGTTGATTTCCTCTACAAAATAATCACTTAACATCGTTGTTGATTGAGGGATGTGCCTAGATCTGTGAATCTGTGGTACCCTAGAATGTTTCCTCTACATTTCAAATGGTTAATAATAAATAACAAAAAAATTAATTGAGAGATTTTACTTTTATTTTCTAGTTCTACTTTCGTATAACAACGTGGTCTACCCTAACCCAACCGAAACTGATCCTCAAACTTCTTTTCTTGGTTTAGCGTAACTTCCAAGGTGGCCAGATATTCCCTGTCGCATTCAAGATACCTGGCCGGTAACCGTTACCACTGGCCGGTGATGAAAGGCTGTAAAGTGTGTTTACAAATATAAGAATCCTACGTAAATAACTGCTATTATTAGGGTATTCAAAATATGATAAACAACAATAAACCAGTTCTGTGAAATGACATGAGTGTAATAAATTTTAAGTACCGTACTCAGGTAAATAAAAATGCGGATAAACCAGGGCCGTTCTTGATTTTAGTCTGTCAACGTATACTGTTGAGTTTAGTTTGTTTTTTAAAAATGTTTCGTCCTTGGTGTTCTAGTGACATTTGTGAAAGCAATGAAACTAAAGTAAAACAGAGTGCATTTATCAACAGATTCCAAACAGATTATAAAGAATGTGTTTTTGACATTAATATCGGGCGGAAATTTGTGCCCTAAAGAAGTTGCAAAAGAAACGGTTTTACTTACAAAAAATCCTTTGCCACAGTTTGGAAAATTACCCAAGGGCCAATTTTGGAACGCAGAAAAAGAAGTGATATTGGAAAATCAAGAACGTTGGACCAAGGGGACGAGGAACTTATACGATAAAACATTTATAAAATGTATGAAGAGCAAAGTGTACCAACGTTGGACAATTTAATGAAAAGGCTGACAACAGATGAAACAGAAATAAATGTTTGAGAACGACATTGTGGAAGCGCCTTCAACACATAGGCTTTAAATTCAAAAGGATTAATAAAAAGCAGGTTTTGATGAAGTCCAAGCGTCTTCCAGAATGGCGGTGGGAATATCTGACAAAAGTAAATGAATACAGAACTGAAGGTAGGCCGATCATTTATTTAGATGAAACGTGATACCCACGACACCCCGTCAAGTGGTTGGGTCGATTCTAGCGGCAAGTGTGTAACACGTGCCCCGTCAAACCGTGGAAAAAGAATAACAATCTTACATGCTGGTTCTGAAGATGGGTGGGTGCCGAATGGTCTATCTCTCTCGGCAAAAAATATTAGTGAATCACGTGTTGACTATCATGAAGACACAATAGCTGAGTTATTTGAAAATTGGTTTGAAACTAAATTATTGCAGAACATTCCACCAAATAGTGTCATTGTTATGGATAACGCTAGTTATTATAGTAGACATTAAACAAAGCTCCTTCTTCAAAAGGCACTAAAGCCAAGATTCAAGAATATAATATGTTTGATAATGATGATATATTTTCATGGAAGCTATGGAAAGAAAGACTTATTAGAAGTGCTTAGAAGTATGTCTATTAAAAAGAATATTACTGCGATGAACTTGCGAAAAGCATGGGGCACATAGTATTACGGCTACGGCCGTAGCATTGTATATTTAACCCTCTTGAACAAATATGGCACCAATTTAAAGCTGGAATTCGTCGAAATGATATTTCACCCACACTTAATTCTAGTGTATTAACTCTAATTCATGATGAAACTAATAAAATTTCTAAGGTGAACTGGAAAAACTGCGTACAACATGTAAAGAAAGTAGAAGAAAGTTACATTTGTACTAGGAATGCAACAGAAAGGTTTATTAGGTATTACTTTAGACGATGATAGCGATAGTGAAGTAGATTTAGTTGGGTAATTTATTAATTAATATAATAATTTAGCATTATAAGTTTAAGTAGTGTAAGGCCATAATTCTATTTTTATATTTTGAATTTAATAAACTTAAATAAACATCAGTTTCATTTTTATTTGCTGCTAAATTAAATATTTCAATACTATGTATTTTCTAAGACGATCCTAGCTCAGTCGGCATTGTGTCAATACCCCTATTTATGTAGAAATAAATAAAAGTCATTTGGTTAGTTTCTTATATTTGTGAATACACTTTACCTATAGAAACGACATGTTGTCCAGAGAGGGACTCATGAGCCAAATTAAGGATTGATCAGTGGTGCGGATGGTGGATCTAAGACACTGTCTGATAATGGAGGTCAAAACCTTGACCAGAGAATTGGCGACGGAGTCTGGCGTACACCGGTCTGATGCTGTTCGGGATGGTTCGAGGGTCCCCGCGATATACATCTCTCTTAGCTGCATACAAGGACGTTTAAGAGCTGGCTCGTCGAGGTTTGTGCCAAGCAAAGAGACGTTATTAATAAGACCGTTAAAAATACTATGCCGAAAATAGCATCTGTCGTTATATTGTGGTTCGGAACCCACGTTAAACTGTAGGTCCCGTCTGGCTGATATTACCCAGACGTTAAAACGAAGTTAGCAAAAAGGGTCTAAGCTGGCCTACTTCCTTGGCGTCAAGCCACCCCATTCACTACTGCTACTAGATATTTGTATGGGTTTCTGATATGAATCAAAGAAAGCAGTCATATTTCTCAAATTACAATTTAAGCATAAAGTGTGTTGTGTTGTTGGCATATGATTGATGATGCCTTTTCATGATTACAAATCTGTGCTTTCATCGATTTATCGTTAAAAGTAAATATTTTTAAGACAACAAGACCCCAACTTCATATCTAATCAACACAGTCACGTCTCATTATTTTTATAAAACCCCTCCATGTGAACTCCGTACAAGATTGGCACATCAATATCCATCTGACTATGATGATGAGACTGATGAACTTTTTCATAAATAGACGTTTAGAATAACTTTTCTATGTTTATTGCTATGTACGATGGATTTATCACACTGACAGATCTGACATTTTTGTGAACGAAGACGTACCGAGTCCAGATTTTCTTATTAATTTATTTATACATTATTTTTAGCAACAATCAGTCATGCATTATAGCTAAAGTTTTGTAATTGAGTTTAATAACTAATAGCTTTTACAAATTGTAGTTGTAATTGATTATGAAATAATCAGTTGAGACAAATTTTCCCAAAGTTCAAGTCCAGATCAAATAATGAACTTGGCCTTTTTTTGCGCCTACAATTTAAATAGACTTAACATATACGATTGACAATGCCATGTATAATAATGTGTGTAACCATTATTAACCCTATACAATTGACTCCTTATTTTACTAAAAAAAAAAATTTCTCAAATAACTGTTTTTATCATTTTTGGATTTATTTTAAAACTCATTCTCCAATGCGAAAATTCACTAATTCATTTTGAAGTTTCCGTATTGTTGGGCTGTATCGGCAGAAAACGAACTCAATTAATTTCACTATCGGCGGATAAAGAAAGAAAAAAAGAATTATTTAGGAAATTAAGTAACAAACGGAAGATATTTATGAGTTTATCTAGAAAAGAAATGAATTAATATATTTTCGATGGGGGAAATTCGATATTAAGTATTAGAAAAATGTATTGAATTCAGTTAAGTATGGGTCACATTTGGTTAGATAAATTTTTGTTATTATTATTGGTATTTGATTTTGATTAAGGGAACTTATTTCAATTTAAATATATAACTTTAAAGGGCAAATGTGAAATTTGACACAACATATCCAACTTGATTCTATATAACCGCTTTTAAATGACGAGTTTGAACTATCAAAGTTATTATTACAGTATTATTTTAATGTTATTATTATAATATAATTCAAGGATAATGTAATGGAACGTCAATGAACTCCTGCAACTGCAGGCAGTCCTGAACATAGAGAAATGGATATTTGCCTAATTTCTTGAGCTCATTTAATTCAAATATCGTAAATAAGTATTTAATGCTTCAGAGGCGTCAGAAGATTTAAAATGTTTGCAATTCGCACTGTGATAAGAAAATATGCTTAATGATTCTATTATTAATGAATGTTTCAATATCTCACCTACTGATATCTTTTATTTTAAATGTAGTATTAATTCTTGCTACATAGCCTTTCATTTGTGCCCACATCAACTCAATTGGACTTAATTCACAATGGTAAGGCGGCAATCGAAGTAAGAGAGTTGTCCATTGATGTCAAAGTCATCGTTTCGATTTGTCAACTTTTATTTGTTTTTTAAACGTTTTTGTGCCTTTAAATTAAATTTAATCCTACTAAGTGTTCTCTTCAGAGCCATTTTAATCGTACTTTCGTCTTGGCGGTATGTAATTATGGATATTTGTAATTATTATTAAGTCCAAACGATAGCCACGAAAATTGTGATATTTATAAACTTGAACTCTGTTTTGACTTCTTGAATCTCATAATTTTGATTAGATTCATGAAAAAGTTGAATTGGTCGCGAACGGCCTTTGGAAACAGTTTAATGACAACCCGACTACGGATTCTGAGACGGCTGCAGGGGTCTCCAGAACTATGCGAATTTATAAGTTTATCAAGCACCCCATGCAGAATATCCGCAATATTCATATGGATAAAGTAAAAAACGTTATTGAATTAGCTAAACCTAAAAAGGCTCCGGGCTTCGACGGTATAAAGATTAAAGCGTTTTTTTTTTTTATGATAATTCACAGCACTACAGGATAAATCCTTTATGGCGCTCTAGGAGCGGTGCGTGTGCGCAGGAAACGATTCACGTTGGTCTTGAATCTTTGGAGACTATACTCGTTGGGGAAGACGATCTCAGGGAGGTCGTTCCAGAGTGATGACGTTCTCCAGATAAAAGAATTTTGAAACAGTGTCGTTCGAGGGACACTAAGCTGAACCACGTACTGGTGGGCAGCGTTAAAGAACTTGCCCGATAACGTGATATCGGATGAAGTAAACATTGCACAGGCAATAATCAAAAAAGATCATTTTTCACAGGTTTGGAAGAAAGCCAAAATAGTTCTAATTCCAAAGCCTAAACAAGATCAAACATTGGTAGTCAGTTACAGGTCGTGTCTTGGCAAGGTTGTTGAGAAACTAATAATTCATCGTATTATCGATTTCGTACTAGACAACAACATTTTACCGCCAGAGCAGTTCAGTTTTCGATCTGCTCATTGCACGGTGCGATAAACGACTAGACTGGTTTCTAATATACGAAGTGGCTTTAACAGACGATTCAGCACGACAGTGGTCTTTTGACGTCAGCAAGGCGTTTGATAGGGTCTTGCACGACGGTCTTATTTTAAAGTTAATAAAGTCAGGAATGCCAAATAAAGGTTATTCATTCTTTTGTAACGGACAGGATTTTAGCGGTTTCATCAGAGAATGCGATATCGACTGTGCGACACGTCAGAGCCGGAGTACCGCAAGGATCCCCCCTTACGCCGGCTCTGTACAATATCTATACCAGCGATGAATTAGCCCAAACCAGATTGCAGTCTTTGAAGTCAGAAACACCAGACTAAACTGATGTAATAATGATAAATATCTGGATTTGTCGTTTGATCAGCGGCTGACCTGGACAGATAACGTAGACCAATGCTTAAAAAAAACGAAGACTTCGTTGTACAAGACAATTAGTCGGCCCTTACTTACGGTGTTGCCACTTGACGTACTGTAAATGAGTCAACGTATAAAAAAATTCAGACATTTCAAAATAAAGTGCTCCGAGTTATGAAAAATGCTCGACGCTTCACGATAAATAACTGTAAATACTCAACTCAGAATGTCAATAGGGTTGAAGAAAGGGATAATAGAGATATCGATATTTTACTGCACTTGAAGAGAAATAAAATGATTAACACGAGGATTCTTGGGCAAGCCGTAGGAAAACATCAAACCACAGTGTTGCACACTTTAAAAAACATAAATATTCTCCTTACAAGTATGAAAAATATCAAGAGCTACGGCAAGGTAATGAGGAACGGAGAATGGTATTCTGTTTTGAGGTAATGGAAAGAGCAAATAATAATAGGGAATTGAAGATTTATTTATGAAGATGCAAAATAAGCTATTTTCAGGACGAACTTAACAACAATGGCCCATTGTTACCCTTGACAGCAGTTAGAGAAGTAACGTGAAAGAGTATGTTAAGGTCTATCTCCACTGTAAGCGCAGTTTCGATAACAGTTAAGGAAAATAAATTATTATTTATGGAACGTACGAAACAAGTAAGTTGTATTATTCAAATGCTAATATTTTACATTGGTAATGTAACTTTGTCAAATTTAAGTAAGAAATTAAAAGACAGGCAACTGTTTGATGGTTGTCTCAACTCTTTACTTAGGAAATAGGTTTTCGGGTGGAAAAAAGATGAACTGAGGCGAGGGCTTATGGAACTTTCCCATGTATTGGGATTTTTAAAAGAATATATGACAGAAAAAGAAGCATCCTTGTACCAATTCGTTTTCTTGGATTAAACATGGATTTTTTCAGAATGGCACTATTGGCCGAACTTGGCAAGATGAAAATAAAACAAGTGTTGGACCTACTAAAGTTAATGGTAAAAGATATTGTGCAGTAAACAAATATATAAACTATAGGTAAAATATATTTTTCTAGGCAAATAATACTTCATGCTGGTAGTGAGGATGGTTTTGTTAAGGGCGCAGAGGCAAGTCTTTCTTCTAAAACTAAGCTGATTGACTACCATGGAGAAATGATTCAGCACGCTTTTTACAAAAGTTCGAGAAGCAATTGAAAAATTTAGCAAAGCCATCTGTGATTGTAATAGACAACGCCCCACACCAAAGCATGTGGTTAGCAAAAATATCTAACAGATCATGGAGTAAAGCTTCAATTCAAGAATGGTTAATTACTAACAGAATTGAATTTGATTATACAATGTTTTAAGCCGAACTTTTAAAAATCGTTAATAGGTTGGTACGAGACATATTGTATGCCTTTTTTAACATATTCTTAAATATTAAACTTAAATCCTTTTCAGACATAAGCCACCAAGAAAATATTTAGTTGATCACCTGGCTAAGCAATATGGATATAAAGTTTTACGGCTTCCTCCATACCACTGTATATTCAATCCGATTGAACATATTTGGGGAAATACCAAAAATTATTATAACAGTAAATGAAACAAGTAATTCAAGTGATTTGGAGGATGATTGATGATCCATCATTGTATTATTATTTTTATGATTCTTAATATTGAAACCCAAAAACTAAAAAAATTAGAGCCTTTAAATAAGGACTACCTACGTGTAATTTTAGGTATATTTTTGCCTCGCCTACTTTTTAAAAAATACGCACATTGGCACATGCTGATACTAGGTTTGGTGTACAAGTACGTCATGTACAGTGCTTCCATTTTAATTTGTACCACTTTTAAATGGCTGTAAAATACGTATTTTTTTAACTAGAACGTTGAATCAAAAAAGGAATTGTAGGGATTTGAGTAAAGTTTTATGTCGTTGAGTCAAAAATAATTTAAACTATCAAATGTCAAAATTATTGACAAAACTTACTCTTTCTTTAATGGAACGCCCGGTATATCATCACATTTAAAAAGACATTTTTTTTTTTTATTACAAAAATATACCATACATGCCCTTTCTTTTTATGTATTTAGCCTAAATCGATATACTTAAATATGATTAAAATTGGATATTTTTTTCAAAACATCAAGATACCCGCGTGTATTATTTTCAATAATTATTGTCATAGTTTTTATAGTTATTACAAATGCCTTATTTGTGAATGTTGTTCTCTGGTATAGTTTGTTAGTAAGGACACGGAATGAGATATTCCACAGAAGAAAAATGTTTTAAGTTCGATATCTATCGACAAACTGGTAGTGTTACAAAGGCGCTTAGAAGATATAGACTGCAATTTCCAGGTAGAAGAGCTCCATCCAAGAAAATGTTTTATAGACTCAAGAAGTTTTTCGAAACTGGTAGCCTGAATCGAAAAAAAACTATTAGGCCAAAAACCGTTTTGACGGAGGAAACGGAAATTGATGTTTTAGCATATTTTAGAGCTTATCCTCAAAATGCATTAAGTGACTTAGTTAAAGAATTGCCAGTATGTAGAGGATCAGCCCACGCAGTGCTAAAAAAAT
The DNA here is from genome assembly GCA_963920685.1 of Polydrusus tereticollis. NCBI lineage: Eukaryota > Metazoa > Arthropoda > Insecta > Coleoptera > Curculionidae > Polydrusus > Polydrusus tereticollis. The sequence continues at coordinate 92,968,822 of OY987331.1, forward strand.
ACAAATTTCGCCCTTATAAACTAAGAAGATTGCAAAAGTTAACGCCAGCGCAAAAGGGAAACAGACTGCAGTTTTGCAGACAAATCTTGGAGATAATTCAAAGGGATGTCACATTTTTGGATAAAATATTGTGGACCGATGAGTTATCTTTCTCTACTAGCAGAGGTTGTCATCGCCAAAATAAGCACCATTGGTCAGATTCAAATTCTTATCAAATACAGGAAATTCAGTTTCAAGGTCGGCAGTCTGTTAATGTTTGGTGCGGGTTAATTGGTGAACACCTGTTGGATCCTATAATTTTTAATGGTTCGTTGACTGGTCAGGTTTATTTGAATATGCTAGAAGCAGAAATTGAAGACCAAATTGACGGTTTACCTATAGCCCTCTCAAGACATTTAATTTGGCACCATGATGGTGCACCGCCACATAATGTTATCCCAGTAAAAATGTTTTTGGATAGAAAATATTTACAGTGGATTGGAAAATCGGGTACAATAAAGTGGCCTCCTAATAGTCCCGATTTAACACCATGCGACTTTTTCTTATGGGGTCACGTAAAAAATATTGTCTATTCTACGCCGTGCTATTCTTTGGATGATCTAGAAATTAGAATTAGAGGTGCCATCCGAGAGGTGCAAAACAATGGAGTCACTCTATTAAAAATTATAGGACATACAAAGAAACGCTATATTAAGTGCATTGAAAATGAAGGAGGTCACGTAGAGCAGCACTTATAAATACAGATAATTATTTTTCTTAATGGTTTATTATTTGTTAATTCGATTTATATCAGTTTTACATGTATTTCATTAATTTACTAAAATGGTAAGCTTAAACATTCCTGGTTTTTTTAGTCCAATAATTTATAGTTTAGTTTAAAAACCACAAAATTTTCTATCATAGAATAACTATAAAAATTATGACAATAATTATTGAAAATAATATACGCGGGTATCTTGATGTTTTGAAAAAAATATCCAATTTTAATCATATTTATATCGATTTAGGCTAAACAAATAAATAGAAAGGGCATGTATGGTATATTTTTGTAATCAGAAAAAAAATGTATTTTTAAATATGTGATGATATACCGGGCGTTCCATTAAAAAAATAGTAAGTTATGTCAATAATTTTTACATTTGACAGTTTAAATTATTTTTGACTCAACGACATAAAGCTTTACTCAAATCCCTACAATTTCTTTTTTTATTCAACGTTCTAGTTCAAAAAATACGTATTTTACAGCCATTTAAAAGTGGGACAAATTAAAATGGAAGCACTGTACATTGAAAATTATTGTCTTTGCTTTAACGTCAAGCAGACCCTTACAAAACACAGGGGAATAATTATTAACCTTTTTTATAATAGACCCCCAAGATTTCGATTACTCGTTAAAAACTAAAAAATTGGAAATACTCTACTAAGAAGTAAGGTAAAGCCTGTCCAGAGATATAAGAAAGTTACACTTTTCTTTTAAATGAGATTATCCCAGGGTGGCCATAAACAAACAATCAATGAATGAATAAATGCAGGTAGATTATGGTCCGTACTTAAAAATGTCTTAAAGTAAACTGCAAATCCGGAAGACGTAATTTCATTATTAAAGTAATAGTTTGGTGATTTTAATCCGATTTTTACCTGATTCAAAATGAGAGGGTTAATCCCATAAAAAAATTATGTTCTAAAGACTGTATATATAGCCACTCTAGTTAGTTTTAAGCTTAATAATTATTCTTACTTCGTATGCAATACAGCGTTTGTTTAGTCATGTGTGAGTCACACTTTTCTGTGGAAACTAAAGAAGTTATAAACAATGTTTATTCAACTCTCATTGAACGTGCGGTCAGCAAACAGGCAACGTTAGAAGAAACGGCCACATTAACAAAAACTCCAAAATCAACTGTATGGAAAATTGTGAATATTCCCATTTTAGCGAGGAAAAAGAGAACCGATACTGGCATTTTCTCGAAGGCTGATGGAAGTGATCAAGATATAATACGGCGTAAAATTTACAAGTTATACGAGGAACAAAGTGTGCCTATATTAGATAATTTAATTAGTAGGCTTGAAAAAGATAAAACCGGCGTTAAATGTGGCAGAAAAACGTTATTGAAGTGTATGCAACACATGGGTTTTAGATTTAAAAAAATTAACAAAAGACAAGTATTAATGGAATCCAGTAGAATTCGGGAATGGCGATCCGAATATCTACAAAAAATTAGGATTTACAGAGATCAGCAAAGGCCGATTATTTACTTGGATGAAACCTGGTTCGACACATAACGAGTGATTTTTAATTATTTTGCTCAAGGGAGGCCATGCATTTTAGAAGCATCATGGCCGTACTGCGTAGATAAGATGACATGATTGTTTTATGACATTTACGTCTTATTTGAATTTGTGTATTTGTAAAGTTTAAAAATTGGAGAAATTTTGTAATTTTTGCAGTTATTTGACGGTAGGTTACTATTGCTTTAACTAATATTTTTCCGGGGAGTCGTCTTTTGACTATTATAAAGTGCTATTTGCAGGATATGATTTAATTTTTTATTTTTTTTTTATTTTTCAGCGTATCAAGTTTTGGTGAAGCTTTGTTGCCGGATTGAAAGTTCTACAGTAAAAATGTTTAGTGAAGCACAAAAAATTTTTATTGTTGAAAGTTTTTTTAGAAATGGAAACAAAATAGGCGGTGTGTAGAATTACTCTATGCATGACTGCTTTGATGAATTTCGAACCAAGTTTCCTGATGTTGCGGTGACCTTTCATAATTTTCGTACTGGGTCACAATACCTAATTGATAAATTTCGTCAGACTGGTTCTGTTCAACATAAAAAAAGGGGCTGGAAGACCAACGAAACGATCGAATGAGGTTATTGAAGAAGCGCGACAAATTATGGAAAATAATCCTTCAACTTCTATTAGGCATTTATCTCAACAAATTCAGCAAACGGATTTATGCTACAGTACATGTCAAACACTTTTGAAAAAGGATCTGCATCTATACCCTTATCGTGTTACGGCTATTCATGAACCCCTTCCCAATGACGTTCCCCAAAGACTTAATTTTTGTGAATGGTTTTTAAACAATTTTCAAGAAGAAAATAGTGGTGCTTTTGAAAAAACATTTTTTACCGATGAGGCTTATTTTTATTTATCAGGCTATGTTAATTCACAAAATATGCGAATGTGGAATACGCAAAATCCGCATGTTTTTGTAGAAAGACCTCTTCATCCTCAAAAAGTTGGTGTGTGGGCAGCAATTAGTTCTAGAAGAATAGTAGGCCCAATTTACTTTGATGGCACAATTACAGCTGAGAGATATCGGATCGAAATTCTGACAACATTTATTAATGAGCTTCACGATGATGAATTGCGGGAAGGTTACTTCCAACAAGATGGCGCTACACCTCATGTAACCAGAGAAAATTTAAATTTTTTAAGTGAATTTTTTGAAAACAGAGTTATAAGCCGAAATACGCAACAAATATGGCCACCTCGTTCCTGCGATTTAACACCCTGCGATTTCTTCTTGTGGCCTTTTATAAAAAACTCCATTTATCGAACACCAATTGAGGATATAAATGATCTTAAACGAAGGATTTCAGAAAAAATTGCCGAAATTAATAATTCTCCAAACCTATTGGTTAATGTGTCTCTGAGGGTAAGAAGAAACATCAGAAGGTGTCTAGAAGTAGGAGGCGGCCATATAAAGTAGGCTTTCAAAATAAGATAGCTCAGGATTGTATATTACATACCGTCAAAAAACATTATTTTAGGATTTCAACGTGACAACGCTGCTTTCTTGCAAATTCGCCCTATGATTTAATCTACGCGCTACTGCTACACTATGTATACTGGGTCACCGCCGCCCTTGAGCAAAATAATTAATAATCACTCGTTATGATACCTCGGAAAGGGGTTGGGTTGACTCAAGCGGCAAGTGTAAAACAAGCGCGCCATTGAAAAGAGGTAAACGAATTACGATTTTGCATGCTGGATCTAAAGACGGATGGATTCCAAATGGACTTTCTCTGTCTGCAAAAAACATTAAAGATTCCTCTCTGGATTACCATGAGGACACCACTGCTGATTTATTTGAAGATTGGTTTAAAAACAAGCTAATTCCAAATATACCTCCGAATAGCGTAATTGTAATGGACAATGCAAGCTACCATAGTAGGCAGTTGACCAAGACCTCCTCAAATGACACAAAAGCAACAATCCAAAACTACATGTATGATAATGACATTTATTTTTAGGAAGATTACACCAAAAGGCAATTAATTAAGGTTTTACAGTTTTACAAGTTTGAAACTACAAAAGGAATACTTCTGTGATAATTATGCAAAAAATCTAGGGCATACAGTTTTAAGGCTTCCACCATACCATTGTATATTTAATCCCATCGAACATGTTTGGCACCAACTAAAATCTGCCATTCATCGTAACAATATTTGCCCCACTATTAACTCCAGTGTACTTGAGCTTATAGAAACTGAAGTTTTTAACACCCCTTCACAAAGTTGGGCAAATTCTGTTACACATGTTGAAAAAGTGGAAAAATCCTATATATCCATATATAGCAGAAATAGTAATTAGAACAGATGATGATAGCGATAGTAATATTGATATATTAAGTAAATAAATTGTTATAAGTACCGAATAATTTGTATATTTTTGTGATCATAAATATAATTTTTAATAATAAAATAACTTGTAGTTTCACTTTTAACCATAAATAAAATATTATTTAATGTCTTACTTATTTTTATTACAAACCATGATTAAATTCTAAGCAAAATACGGACCTAATTGGCCATATTTCAATTTTACAGCTGGCCCGAGCCTTTCCTAATAGGGATCAGTTAGTCACTTTCTTATATCTCTGAACAAACTTTACCTGAGTAATCTAAGACCAGGTACCTGTTATTGTCACGCCTATTGTTGCGGTTTTACGACTAATGGCCATTCTGTCAACCATTATGAAATACTGTGTAAAGGAATACTTACATTTGTTAAGGCTAATGTGTTTTAATATCATATTTATCTATGCAAAAATTAAGCGTAATATGTCTTAAATTGTTTTCGATATATTGGTAATAAATCGGGAAGGAATAACAGCTTTAGTCCCAAGCTCAAGAACCAAGCGTTTAGGATATAACTAGTCGTATGTTTATATGAACTTTTCGACTTGGTATAGGACTCACCTCGGGAATCACCCATTAAAATTTGCTTCAGCGTATTTCAGGTTATTCCAATGTTAGCAGGGAGTGACATTACTTTGTGTAATGAGTATATTAGCATTGTAAGTATATTAAGGTGAATTAAAAAAAAAAATGCTTTAATAAGGTTCATATACGAGCGCATTTAAAAGCCTCTAGAAGATATAAAACCACCCTAGACAATATTTTTAGCACTAAAAATGGCTCCAAGCAGTATTTATCCGGTGGATTCCCCACAAATTTTAAACGCTTTCTAGTTAAAAGCATCCGAAAGCACGCAATAATTCTGGGCGTTCATTAAAAAAGAAGGAGCGCCAGAATTTTTAACAGCTTTATGTCTGAGTGTATGCCATATATCTCTTTTTGGAAAAGCGATTCTTAACAAGAAATATAGGCACTGTGTACCCACTCTATATAGAGCTAATATATCATTAGTTGACTTACCTAACAGGGCAAACATAAAAACAGATTGGGAAGCTAAACAGAGACACAACTTTTTATTGGTTTAATTCAATTAATGAGAAACATGATAGTTTTTTACAAGTTTTCTAAAATATGGGGCATATGACCCTGTTAGTTAATAACAAAATTAATATAAAAATTAGTTTTTATTTTTTAACAACTAAAATAATATTGCTAAACTTTACATTAAATTTAAGATTTAAAATATTTATAAAGTGACCGACAGAAAGTGCGCAGCATATGGGAAAATTTTTTATCTATAAATTTAGTAAATTTATTTTACTTCAGAAAAGTTCTGCATATCCTCAAACCAATATAACACCCATCAAATCCGGTAAAAGTCTCATATACGAGGGAGAGTCAAAAATTGGAAATTCCGCATTTTTTATTTTAGACAAATTTTTTATTAAGAAATATTGTATTTTTTGTACACTTTGATGAGAGATAGCGATAACCGTAAAAAGTACGTCAGGGTAGTTAGTTATGAATAGAATCACCATCTTGTTAAAAATAATTGCTCTCTCGCGATAATTGTAATAATTGTCACCATGAATTAAAACTATTTCTAATTTTCTAAACTTTTCAATTTCCATTTTGACAACAACAAACATTAATTTAATTTCAATGCTTGACTCATTTCTATGGCTACACAGTGGTATTGGTTATGAGACTTGTATTATTATTATTATTTAGGCTGCAACTTCGTTTAAATGAAATATATTATAGTAGAGGAAATTAAAGTAGTACTTGTTATATTTCACAATATATTTCAGTTTCCTGACACGTGTTTCAACCCTTGCGGGTCATTATCAAAGGCATTATGAGACAATAATAAATTCTACATGTCATTCAAATAAAAATTGACAGATGATAGCTTATTTTGGTTCTTAATTTACAGGTATTGGCAAAAGGTACAAATAAATTACAGGTGTGATTATAGAGGTATTTATTTACATCTAAGTAATAAAATTAAGAAAATGATATTGTGTATATAATTATGGGTTTTTTCGTTGGTAATTATTGACAGTGTTTATTGCATATTTATCTTAAGTTATTAGACTAATTAGTATTAGATTGGCACCTGAAGGTATTTCAATTTGATTGTTAACAACATTACATCGAGTTTTTAAGGCTTTTTTGATTGCTAATGTTTCTAATAGGTTCAGTTTTCTACCCTTGTGTTGAATATAATATATCGGCTTTATTTTGTTGGACATTGAGTGGTTATTTATTATACAGTATATCCTCGGAGTTGAAATAATATTTCTTAATATTTTTTTCTTTATTTAGATTTTAATTGTGATCGTCATAAGAAAAACATTAAAAAATTAAATATATTGTGAAATATAACAAGTACTACTTTAATTTCCTCTGCTATGGAATATACATTTCACCAAGCATGTAGCCCATCACATATCAATTATGAAATATATGAGTTTGAAATATTTTGATTTAAAGTATACAAAATTATGTTGATCATTATTATTATTAAAAATATCGTGGCAAGCAAAATCCGTACAAAAAAATATTTTCAATTTTTAATTTTTTAATGTTTTTTTTATGACAATCACAAATAAAATCTAAATAAAGAAAAAAAATTGTACTTTTATGTATCAATCTACAATTCAGATGGTGTTTTAAATTAAAGTGTTTAACAAAATATCAGTTAAATTTAATTATTTTGTTTCCTCAAAAAATAAAACACGGTGTTAATTTCCAAAGGCCATAGTATTGCTAAAATTAACTAATCTGACATACTATTTGCGGTAATCTCTAACAAAGTGTACAGAAAATACAATTTGCATACTGTATGGTTGCAATGTACTTTTTATACAGGGTTATTCAGAGAAAACCATTAGATCCTATTTTTTGTCCAAAATAAGCAAAATTTGGTATCTGGCTATATCCTCGGAGTTGAAATAATATTTCTTACTAAATTTTTTTTCTGAATTTAAAAATGGAGCTACTTTACTCTTTTCCAGTTTTTGACTTTCCCTCGTATAAGTACCATAAGACTTTTACCGGATTTGATGGGTGTTGTTTTGGTTTGAGGATATGCAGAACTTTTCTGAAGTAAAATAAATTTACTAAATTTATAGATAAAAAAATTCTCCCATATGCTGCGCACTTTCTGCCGGTCACTGTATAATCTTAAAACTCTCATAATTAAAATAAAAAAGAAAACCTTTCTCGTTCAGATATTGTAAATCAATTTATTATCTTATGCACAATGTTTCTCACTTATCTAAATTTCACAATTATAATCAAAACTTCATGTATATCTCAATTTCAATGCAATTAACCAGTTCGTGCACCAAGTCTTCAGCCTTTACATTTATCACCCTGTGAGTTGCAGTAGTTATTGATTTGAGACAACTTACATTTCTGCTAAACTCAATGTTAGTATCCCCTGGTGATGAGTGCTTAAGAACTTGAAACATGTAGGGAGCTTTTTATTTACTCTGATAATCATTAAGCTGTGGATGAAGACTGCATTGTTTCATTTACAAAACAACATTGGTTTTAAAAACGCTACTCCACGTCGCAACCAGTTAAGAAATGCATTGTTCATTTTTGTTTTTACACGTTTTAAGCCATCAAATCGCGTTGCATCGCCGGCATCGCGTCGATTCGGGCGATTTCTAGGTTGTAGGAAAATACTCGTTTATGTCCTGACCCTATAAAAAGACGCACCGGGATAATTTGCACTATATTAATTTTGAACGTGTCAATCTCAACAACTGAAAAACAAAGCTTTTGGTCTCTAATTTTTGTGCTCGATTTTGTGATTGCTGCACAGGTAACTAAACTTGATGATATTTTTTTCTTTTGCGCAGTTAAAAATTGAAATATACATTTACGATGTTTTGATATTTGTTTTGCATAAAAGGCGAGGCTCCATTACTTAATTCTATATCAAATGTTTTGATTTTGCAAATGTAAAACATAATACATATACTACAGGAACAAGTTGCAGCGCCCACCTTCTATCCTCAAATGGGTACTTACTCTTTTAGGGCCTCATTCCTTGAAGGCGGCTACAAAAATCCTCAACAGGGTTCCCAGTACCAGTGTGTTATACCAAATACATCCAAATTGTAGTTGAATCGAAGTAGTTCCTTTTAAAAGGAGCAATATATTGTTAAAAGGGAGCAATATTTTATCGTAAAGTAAACGAGTAAAGGTTTCTGAAACCGCGACGATACCTTACTATCTCCGTGTGTCTTCGGGTCAACGCACTTTCAACTTCCGAACTAAACTTTTCGCGACAACACTTGACTATAACGGCAAGGCAACTTTCAACGGACTACGGTACTAACTTTGTAGGTATTTGAACATTACGACGGTTAAAAATTAAATAACTTTCCTCTAGCAATCTATTTATAGGGGAAAACTGATCAAAACAACACCTGCAAGTGCTAGGAGATGTTCATACAAGTGTTCCAGTTTCTGGAATCCCTCTGTCGGTATCAGAAAAACAAAATATTTCGGCTTTTTAAAAAGGCAATTATCTTAATTTATTTTACAGTTATTAGAGAACAGTTGTAGCTGGCCGGCAAATGTTCTGCAGGTGTTATTTGTTGACACCAACGCGATCCGTCCCCATTCCACGATCTAACCAGATAAAACTAGTTTGAGTTAGAGTTTTAACCAATCAGGAATCGTCCTAGCGCGTCTTTTTCGAGGTGGGAGAGAGATTATTTAAACTTTAGCAGCGCCTAGTTTCATCAGTTTCTCTCGTACGGCACCTTTTGCTCGGTCAAATAAACAGTCGGAAAAGAAAAGTGAAGTGAAAAATAGATTAAAATTTTATTTAATTTTAATTTATTATGTTTGAAATATTTTTGTTAATTTGTGATATGTTCTGTTAATAAACCCCTTATTGGATTATTTTATTTTAAAAACGTGAGTTTTCCAATAATAGTTTCCGAGATCGCAATGGTCACCCTAGAATTTTGGACACCCTGTACAGGGTGTCTCAGAAGTACGGTACGTAACTTGAGGATGCGATTCCTTATGATATTCTAAGAGACAAAATTTATATGGACATGTGTCCGGAGTTTTTTTATAATTTTTTTTAAATATCCGTTTTCCGATTTTATTTAAATTTGGTACCGGTATCCATAATGATAAGGCGCTTAATTAGCCCTAACTAGACTAAATTTATTAAGTTCAGTGGCGTCACGGGGAGCACCTTAACGAATACTTATTATTGACAATAAAATATACGCCACTGACTTTTTCTAATTTTGATATTTTGTCGGATATACCAACTAATAATACAAGTTTTTTGTTCCTTGAATTGTTTTCGTATCTTACTTCATTTTCAAAAGAAGAAATAAAAACAGCTTTATTGCATGTACCACAAAAAAAAATAACTGTGTATTTCAAAGTTTATTAAAACATTTTATTTAAAAAAATATAAATTAGGAAAGGGCTGAGTGCACCATCAAAGATTAAGAAAGAATTTCTTTAATTTTGTACTTAGTGCAAGTTTATTGAATAAATCCGTAGAGCGCTTTCGGCAGTTACGCCATCATCAGTACTACCTACAAAGCAAGAAAGGAAAAAGGAATCAACAATTGTGAAATTTTACGAATCTTTGATAGTTAAAGTTAATTGAAAATCTTAGATAAAAGTCAATGTAAAATTCTCACCAATTTTTCGTTACTTACTTTGTCAAAATATAACAAACCACAAAACACAACATACAAGTATATGTATAAAACTTAACACATTAAAAAATTTTGGGGCCTAAAGGCTGTTGGTATTATTTCCTGGCGGTAAAATTTGAATTTTAAATTTGAACATTTTGTATGATATATTGAAGAAAAGAATATAGGCATCATCGTTACAAGTGATGTAAAGATGGTGGTATAACTTACAGGCGTTAAATTTTAATTTTATTAATGAAATGAAAATTTTCATACATATTATTAAAATTAAAATTTAACGCCTGTAAGTTATACCACCATCTTTACATCACTTGTAACGATGATGCCTATATTCTTTTCTTCAATATATCATACAAAATGTTCAAATTTAAAATTCAAATTTTACCGCCAGGAAATAATACCAACAATAAGTCAATGGTACTCCCTGCACACAATAGCATGCGTGGTACATGTTTTTTGCATCATCAAGGTTAGTTTCCTTTAGTAAAATGGACGTTTTTAAAAAGTGTTAAAATCATCATGTAATTTACATCGGCCTTTAGGCCCCAAAAATTTTTAATGTGTTAAGTTTTATACATATACTTGTATGTTGTGTTTTGTGGTTTGTTATATTTTGACAAAGTAAGTAACGAAAAATTGGTGAGAATTTTACATTGACCTTTATCTAAGATTTTCAATTAACTTTAACTATCAAAGATTCGTAAAATTTCACAATTGTTGATTTCTTTTTTCCTTTCTTGCTTTGTAGGTAGTACTGATGATGGCGTAACTGCCGAAAGCGCTCTACGGATTTATTCAATAAACTTGCACTAAGTACAAAATTAAAGAAATTCTTTCTTAATTTTATTTAAAGACAAAATAATTTTTTTTAAATAATGATACAAAAGGAAATGAAACAGTTAATCAAGGTACATGTTTAAAATGGCCACCTTCTGATAAAACGCACGATTGTAACCGATTTTTTTTTAAAACTTTAAATCAAAAACGGGGCAACTCCGGAGACATATTCATATTAACTTTTTCTCTTAGAATATCATAAGGACTCACCCCTTTAAGTTACGTACCGTAATTCTGAAACTCTGTATATAAAATATCCAATAGGTAAATATAAGCATTTTTGTAGTATGTCTATCAAATCTGCCACAAAAGAACCTCCTAATATGAAATAAATGTGTTAGCTTCAATTGAAATAAATCCTAGTAAATCTTGTAGAAAAATTGAAGGTTCTGTTGGAGTACTACGCTTTAGGAACAGAAAAGAATAAGGAAGTTCTCACGCTTATCTCGCAAAATATGTGTCTTTTGAAAGAACGGCTGTTTGTGGATTTTCCTGTTAACACCTTGTGCTTGTTAACATAATGCTTGGAATTTACTTTAGCTTGAAAAAATACCGTGGTAGATCGTGCAGGCGCGGATACAGGGGGGGGGCAATGGGGGCAATTGCCCCCCCCCCTGAGACCGACCAAAGCACATAGGTAACACGATGTATACAAGCAATAACCAATAACAAGCTCTAACCTGTTACAGAATAGATCTACCTTTTAACCTTTTTGCAATAAATCCACCTTTTGACTTTTTCCTTTTTTTGCATAAACTTTAAGAAACAAACAAAAAATTCCCTTCACCAGCTTTGCACCTGGGTTCACGACTTGAAAGTCTACTTTTACTATTACTCTGTACTTTAAACTCTTGAAAGTCTACGCGCTAACCACTAGAATATTGGTATCCTTCCGCAGTTCCGCAAGTTAATTTTAATTACTTATTGATGCGGTCCCAGACCAGAGCTATGCAAACTGTCGCAAACGCAAATTCCCAAGAGGGTATAGGGTATCTGATCTGGCAGCGTGCAGAAAATCTAGCCGATCAACTGGGTGTCGAGCTGAATATTCCTCGGATCCCTCGCCATGTGGACGCCAAATTTATCGTGCCAACCATCAAATGAATTCAGCGGAGGAATACTACAGAGTATCAATCTATGCACCATTGCTAAACTTTGTTCTCACAGATCTGCGAGAAAGATTCTCAGCCGAAACCTTGGACATCTTTCAGCTATCAGTTTTCATTCCAGAAAATATTGTCAAAAATTCTGCTGGTGAAAATGACATAAGTATAAAGTCCCTCCTCGACCGCTTTGGATTGCTTCTTGAAGTTGACAAGGGCGCTGCTTCTTTTCTGCTAAAAGATGAATTGTTGTTGTGGAGAGAGAAATGGATTCAAGAACAGAGCTTCAGAAAAGAGCTTCCCATAAGAGCTCTGGATATATTGGCTTGTTGCGATAAGGATGTATTTCCTATAATACATGAATTTGTACTAATCCTTGCAACCCTTCCGGTGACAAATGCATCTGCTGAGAGGTCATTCTCGTCGTTGCGGCGCCTTAAAACATATTTAAGAGCAACCATCACTGAAAACCGCCTCCTCGGTCTTGCCCTAATGCACATCCATAGGCATGTTCCCATTGATGTTGAGAAAGTAATTTCAAGATTTGCAAAAGCTGGCCCTAGGACAAGATTGGAATTTAGTATTTAAGTGCATACTTAATTACTTCAAATTAAATTGTTTGTATTTCTTTTTTTTTTTAGACAGCATTATTCAAATCAAATGCATTATTACATAAATAACAAATTAAAATTTTATGAGTTTGTTTACAACGAATTCTCTGGAAGATAGGTAAAATCGCAAAAATTAACTCCCTCACTCCTAAACGCACGGGGTTGCTTTTGTGATTTTCTTGAGGATTTTGTGTTGTATTTTTTTATTTTCCCACTTGAGAACCAAGCACCATGATTCAAAAAAGGGCGTGGCACCCAAAAAATTTTCGCCTGCGGCGCTATTTTTTTAGCACCTTCGGCGCTTTTCCATTTTGCCCCCCCCCCCCTGGACAAAATCCTAGATCCGCGCCTGAGATCGTGGGATCTAAGTCGATATTGTTGTTTTTTTGAAGTTCGTGACATCGCTAAGGGAGACTTTATAAATATATGTGGACGACCAAAAACGGGGAAGTTGGGTCAAATACAAGCCCGGGTTAGTTAATCCTGAGTTTTTGGTTTATCGTGGAGTAGTCGGTCGTCGGTTAGACTACAGCTTAGTAGTCCGGTAGACATTATTAAAAAGTGAGTATCTTCACTTAAATTTGAATTTATTGAGTGGCTCCAGAAAGATTTGGTTTCCTATTTTATTTGTTTGCATTAACTTTCATTAATTAAAGTTGAATGAATATTATATCCAGAAATTAGTGGTTCTTGCCCCTGTAGTAAAAGGGCAGGGCACTACACAAACAAGAACGATATTTCCCTACAGGAGGTGTTCGAAATATCAACTATTAGCAACTAGCATTAAATTATTATAAAGTTGCTAATGATGGGCCACCATGGCCGACTACTGGCAAAATTTTAAAATTATATAAATATATATAATATATAAACAGATTATTCCTTTGCCATCATGTACTATGATGTATCAAAAACGTACGTATATCAGTAGTCGGCCGGGTCTAAAATTAACGATAGAGTCCCTAGGGGATATTGAAGTTAGTGGCCGACTACTGGCAAAGTTATAAATAATTGATGGTTGTGCTAGTACTCCCCTGGAAGATTTTTTTGGCTATAAAAGCACTTTAATCTAACGGAGAATGTTTTCTTTAGGTACATTATAGACGATGCAATGCAGACCAAAAAGAAAGTTCCATAGAAGTTCTCAAGAGGCCTTAGAAAATGCTTTAGATTCTATGAGAAATTTATCTAAAATTCGAAAAACTTGCCGAAACTATGGTATACCACGTGCAACTCTGCAGGACCGGCTCGCAGCTCGTGTCGCAAGAAATAAACGTCGACGAATGGGCACCAGATCCATATGTAAGCACAAGAGTAGTCCTCAATAATCTTACATACAGTCGTAGAGCCGATGCCGACATCCACCTCCCCAGCAGATGCTTTTAAAAAACATCTTAAATAGCCTTAGTCAATTCCTAAAACCAAACGTCCGAAAGCTGGACCCTTCCACAAGTGTAATTTCATCCAATGTTTGGAGAACATGCTACATTGGGAAGATAAAGTATAAAATGAGAAAGAAGAAGCAAAGAAAAGGAAAAGGGATGAGTTAGAACGAAAAAAAAGCGAAATGGTTAATAATACTAATAAGAAAAAAGAAAGACCCAACGAAATAAGCGAGACTTTAGAAGAATGCTTTAAAACAAATATTGTGCTAAATGTGAAGATGAACTAGATAGCGATGCAGAAGCAGAAGGTAATAAGAATGTGGGATGTAACTGGTGTCCCAGGTGTTTCACTTAAAAGCTTGCAGGAATGCCATATAGCATATAGGTGCAAGGTCTAGATTATAGGTAACTGCGATTTTTGCGAATACTTTTTACCTTTACCTATACTTTTAAAAAATGTGTTTGCACATTTTATGTATTTTTAGTAGGTGCATTTAAGTGTTTTTTTTAAATATGTAATTTTTGTGTTTTTTACAATATGTTTTTTCCTTCTTATTAATATAAAAAGTGGTCAACTTTTGAAAAAACTTATACTTTTCAGAACAACTTTCGTCGCCACCGATTAGGCTCCCGCTCAACTGCTACGTACCTGTTTGGATCGTTATTCCTCTCAGCCTGGTCGGCTAAGGCACCGCAAAGTCGATCGAAACGTCGCAACTTTTAAGAGGAAAGACTACAGGTAGGCTTAGAAACACACTAGTCCCTTGGATTTCTAAGGTCTGGAGTCCTCTCACCTAAGGGAGACTTTTCTCGTCGTGGATTAAATGTTACGCTTGAATAGCCCGAAGAATGAGAACTTGTCTCGTCGTTGTCGTCGCCGCGACTACTAGGCTACGTTCCAGCACTTGTAACATGTCGGGATTTTCTGGCAGTTGCCTTGATTCGCCCGGCTTCGACGATACCACAGTGGTTGTCGTTGTGGGGACCCAACTCTCACCCGGTCGTTAGGGAATTTCGACCGCCCCAACGCAAGTAGGAGAAGTGCAAACCCGAACGGGGAAAGAAGGAGTTACGGTCTGGGTATCTGGATTCTTTTTGGAATATTTAAAAGTTTATAGGGCTCGTTTCAGGGACCGAACTGATAGGGGAGGGCGAATTATATTTTGTCGTAAATTATTTTAAAAAGGGATGTCTGTCGTTATGTCCAGTCTATATCCTTACAATAATCCATATACAACGTCGTCAATTACTATAACTAGAAGGCACGACCTTTATACAATTACCCTCATAAACTAGATAAAACCTGGGAGAGGAATATCTCTTTTCTCCTTTTACCGAACCTATATACAGTCCTAAGCAGGTTCGAATAACCGTTCTTGGAGCGAAGATTTTCCACTATGATGGATAACTACTGTATTCGCGGCACCCGCGAAAATCTTAACGCACTACCACTTTGTTCAATAACCGGGTTGGTCAGATGTCCGTGCGTTGATTACACTTAATTGGCCTTGTTAATAATCGAAAGAAAATCCAACTTTCACTACGGGGTTCAGCGCTCACGTCCGTCGCTCCTATCTATCCCGATCGCGGTCTTGACAAATCCGAACTTGCCAAGGTTTACCGTACGTGTAATGAAACGTGAGCTGGTTGGATGTCCTCTCGATTCTAAGAAAGTTTTACACAGAAACCAGTTAATTTACACGGTTAGCTATTCGCAGATAGCTGCACATCAATCTGAGATACGGAGGAGCTCGTAAGGTCTCTTATTAAACGCTATTACGTATTGTTCACATAATTTCAGACTACTCGGATTCTCCATCTGTAAATAAAAATAATCACAAACTACGAAAGTTATACAGATATTAAACGTTACCAAACTCCACAAAACCGAACAAATATCGAACCACCTTTTATCACTGGGAATTTTCCCTACACCGCGACAATTCAAATTCAATCTTTCACGTATCGAACTAGAGAGTCCGCTTTAACACCGGCAATTTCTTACTCCGTCGCGGCGCGCCACCTCAACTTTGCTTCTCGACGTAGTGTTGAACTCGCTGCTTTTAACGCTGTCGTCTCCTTTTATGCCTTTGCCGTTCGGGGTTTCGAGCTTGACCGACCCAGCCGAGACCATGCCCGCGTCCTGCAGCGTTTTCACACTCTGGTTTAATTCGCGGAAATATTAAATTGGTTTAAATATACTGGGTGTTAGGATTTTTGCTGCAACTGCACGTTATTTTATTAGATGTTTTTAATATTTAATACAACACAACTTAACAATAAAATATTTGCGTCCTTTCTCGAGTACCTATATTTCTATATCTTTCAATCGCTTATTTAATGTTTATACTTGAGAACGACACATATATATAATTTTAAGTATTAAATAAACTGATTTATTTAAAAAAAAACAAAAACAGAATGATCAATAAAGGTCGACTACTGGCGCAATCACCCTATACATACAATATGGGTTCCCGGATGGGGTATTCCGACCCGCGTAAAACAGATCATCATTTTAAAAGAAAATTTTGCTTATCTTTGGAAGTTATTAACAGGGTGTTCAAACTTAAAGTGAAAAATGACCAGATTCTTAAAAGGCATGCAAATACAGAACAGAAGTTATATAGTCAAATCTGGTCTTATCTGGCGGGTTTACGATTTAACAAAGACATACTTTCAATTTTTCTTTTCTTTTATTGCGTTTAATCATACTAACCAAATAAAATCCGTCAGACAAATATGACAGATTTATGCAATTTTGGCATGAAAGAAAAGGATAGGTATTTAATTTTCAGCGATTCACAAAAGTTTGTACCTGCCACCTTCGTCTTGATTTAAAGATGTCAGTTTTGTGACTTTGACAGTTTGTGACAAAATGAAAAAATTTTCTGGGTTTTTGCATCCCAAAGCAAAAAAAATGGTACTTAATCTGATAAGCTATTTCGAAAATGCAAGAAAAAGTGGGGTACTACTCCAGTTTATCGGCTTATGCGAAAAATGGCGTAAAATGAAAAGCGTTTCTTGCAATATGTAGCACGTACTTTCTAAACGACAAATCCGCGAGCGGAAAACCATTTATTTAATTGCAAATATAAAAAAAACGTGAAAATAGGGTACCCGCTTGTGACAAAAATAAAAAAAAATGAAAAACTCTTGTTGATTTATGTAGCATATACTGAATTGGAACCAAAAAGGTGGATTAGATGCCGTGTTAGCGCCTGTTTAACCAATATAAGTCTATAATTATTACAATTTTTGTCGAGTGACTAACAGCTAGAGAAACATAACCTCACTTGTCACTCTCACTGTGCTTTTCGGTCGACTACTTTCACATTTTTTTTATATTTCCAATTAAAAAAATGGTTTTCCGCTCGCGGATTTGTCGTTTAGAAAGTACGTGCTACATATTGCAAAAAACGTTTTTCATTTTACGCCATTTTTCGCATAAGCCGATAAACTGGAATATTACCAAAAGTGGAAATTCGCCAACCAATATTCAGGAAACAGCAGCCAAAGCACTGGGAATTAGTTTAAGGGCTGTGCAGAGAATTGCGCATGAAAAAAAACATAACATAATACCCAAGAATACTAAAAAATGTAAACGAAGAAAGCCAAAGACTGAGGATTTAAGCGAAAATATTAAAATGTTAGTTCGAAATGTGATTTACGATTTATACAGATCAAAAACCAATGTAACTCTTCCAGTTTTACAAGAAACATTAAAAATTCGGGGTGTTTTGGAAATTGGACTTGAAGCGCTATCAAAATTAATAAAAAGGTTAGGTTTTCGCTATAAAAAAGACTGTAACCGAAGATTTTTATGTGAGCAGCCACAGATAGTGAGTCAGCGTGTTCAGTTTTTAAAAAATTATACGGAGAATTACAAATCGAAATTTAGAAAAGTGGTATTTTTAGACGAAACGTGGATATTTTCAAATGGAAGTGGTTCAAAATCTTGGCAAGATGATTCTGTGAAAAACGTGAAAAGGAAAAAGGGATGTGGCACGGGAAAGCGGTTCATTATTTTACATGCTGGTTCTGTAACAGGATATGTTCCAGGTGCAAGCTTAATTTTTTTCTTCAACATCAAAAAGTGCTGACTATCATGATAATATGAATTGCGAAATGTTTGAAAAATGCTTAAAAGTTCAATTGATACTTCTTATAATCAATTTTCTTGAGCCAGACATCAGTCTTTTGCTCTTGTTTTTTGTTGTAGATATCTGGTCGATAACAATTTTAAAAGGTCGTGATTTTGATTTTTTTCTCATCTTCTTCTGTTTTGGTCTTACGTGCTTTTCTTATTCTCTTTAATACATATCTGTATTATTTATTAGGGGGGGAGCCAATTTTTAGGAAATTTGTGTTTCGAGTTTAATAATGAGTGTATGTGTGTGTCTAAAATGAGTCGATTCGTGGATGTACTTGCTCGCGTATGGTATTTTTTAATAATTTTATCATAAAAAGTTTTTAATTTGTCCATTCGTAAGTCCCTGTGCAGTACGTCTGTCGGTACATGTCTTTGAGCGTCCGTTATTATGCGTAAAACTCTATTTTGTAATATTTGTAATTTTTTCAGTCTCGTCTTGTTTACGGTGCACCACGTAGGTACACCGTATGTAAGTACAGGTCTTATTATTGTCTTGTAGATCAATGTTTTCGTCTTGATGCTTATTTTGCTTCTTTTGTTTAATAATGAATAGACTGCACTTAATTGGCCTTGTGCCTTTACAAGTCTCTCTGTCACGTTGTCGTTCCACAATAATTTTCTGTCAAACGTGAGGCCAAGATATTTAATCTTGTTCCTCCAATTAATTTGTGCATCGCCCACTCTTACTCTTGTTTGGGGTAGTTTTGTTATAGCTTTTGAAAAGTAAATTGCTTGGATCTTACCATCATTTAGACAAAGTTTCCAAGAGTCCAACCATCTCTGAAGGAGATTGATATGGCGTTGCAGACAAAGGACTACAACCCAGGGCAACTTCGAGGTTGCGGTAATCGCAGTATCATCAGCGAACAAATACAATTGGGTTCGCGGGTCTCGCGGAATATCACTAGTAAAAATATTGTATAGTAAAGAGGCCAGTGGCGACCCCTGTGGCACTCCCGCCTTAATGTTTCTGACGCTTGAAATTGTATTTTCTGATGATACCGCGAATGTCCTGTCCTCGAGGTATGAAATCAAAACTTTTACCAAATAATTGAGCAAACCCAACCTTATCAACTTTAATATGAGACCATTATGCCAAACTTTATCGAATGCTTTAGAAACATCAAAGAAGACTGCTCCCGTTGATTTGCGGTCGTTAAATCCTCTCAGTATGTTAGTCGCTAGTCGCGTTGTTTGGAGCACCGTGCAATGAGCAGCTCGAAATCCAAACTGCTCCGGTGGTAAAATATTGTTGTACAATACAAAATCGGTTAACCGATTTAGTATTAGTTTTTCAACAATCTTGTCAAGACACGATAATAAACTTATCGGTCTGTAGCTGACTGCTAACGTTAAATCTTTACCAGCCTTTGGAATTAGTACCACTTTGGCTTTTTTCCAAGTATCGGGGAAGCAACCTTCTTTGAGTATAGCCTGGGCTATGTTTACTACATCCAAAACTGTATTTTCTGGCAAAATCTTCAAAGCTGCGTTCCTAATTACCGTCAAAACCGGGCGCTTTTTTTGCTTTAATATAATGTAAAGCAGACCGTACTTCCTCAGATGTCACTTGCGGAATGTTACCTTCGCGATGATGCATGGTTTTGTACACTTGAATGGTCCTGGCGATTCGTGCATCTCTTTCCAAATCGTTACTG
Source organism: Polydrusus tereticollis (assembly GCA_963920685.1). Lineage (NCBI taxonomy): Eukaryota > Metazoa > Arthropoda > Insecta > Coleoptera > Curculionidae > Polydrusus > Polydrusus tereticollis. The sequence goes on from OY987331.1 coordinate 92,988,929, forward strand.
GGAAATTCACTGAATTGTTCGCAGAGACTGTCTGCAAACAATTCGGTCTTTTCCTCTGGATTTGTAAGTATCTGGCCTGTATTTGAATCTTTGATGAAAGACATAGGTTTCTTCCCTCCTTTAATTAAGGAGCGAGTGAATTTGTAAATTGTGTTATCCTCGGTTTTTAATCCTTCAATTTTATCAGACCAAATTCTAGATTCTCTTGCATTTATTGCTGTTCTAATGGCTAGAGTCATTTGATTCGCCTGCGTTTTTATGCGCGGATCGCCAGTCCTATATGCTTGCTTTAGCATTCTGTTTTTATTTTTGATCATCTGAGTAATTTCGGGTCCTATGGCGCCCCGTTTCGAAAATCTAGACGTTTTCGTTGTAGACGACTCGATTGTGGCTGAAATTATTTTACTAGTTAATTTTGCAACTGCTTCGTTTATTTCCACATTCGTGTGTATTGGTGGTAGATTACCAGACTCTTGAAGCTTTCTCGTAACAAGAGGCCAATTTGTCCTTGTTTTTGTAACGTAGCCATGACCTTTCTCTGCGGGATTGCCCCACTCGATGAAAACAGGTCTATGGTCAGAAGTCAGTTCAGTTATAACAATCGGTTGAGACAATCTATCAGTATCTTTGATGAGGAAAATGTCTAGAATCTCCCCCAGTAAGCCGGTTTGGAAATTGGTATGCTGGATCGGCGGTAATATGTGATAATTTAAATCAAGCGACTTGTTGAATAGGGTGAGACCTCGCAAATTCTGCGTCCGGCAGCCCCAAATTCGGTGTTTTGCATTGAGGTCTCCTCCTATTATTGTTGAACTATCAGAGTTAAAGAGTTTTGCCAGACAGCCCTCAACAAAATGGACGTTAGGGCTGCAGTAAACCGAACCCAGTTTGACCCAACAATTTTTTGTTTTAATTTTAACGAAAGTACCTTCAAAATGGGTACAGTTCAATAGACCTGGCATGGCTTGCGCAATGATATTCTTTTTGGCAAGAATCATAGTTCCTCCCTTCGGTCGGCCTTCCCGATCATTTCGGAAAACATTGTAGTTAGGGCATGTGAAGCATTCTCCCTTGAGCCACGTTTCTTGCACAAGAAGAATATCAATGCTGTATCTGTCAAGAAAGTCGATAATTTCGAGCTTTTTGCCCTTGATACTATTAATATTAATTGTAGCCAAGCTCAAGAATGCGACCTCTGTCTGCAAGGCCATTAGTGACTCAGATTAGCTAGTGTCGACATCATATCTTGGACATGTTTCTGCATTTTTTCTTGAAACTCTAACAAAAGTGACTGCATAGACTTTTGCAAAATTACCTGCCACGTCGACTGATCGTCGATACCTTGTAAAATGTTATTTTTGTTAATATTCTGATTTTTGAGGCTCGCGTTGTTTCGCTGGCCCCATTTAAAATTTGGATTTGAATTCGGTCTATCAATAGGTTCATTATTCTGCTGAATCGAAGTCGAGGTGCGTTTATATTCTGGATGTTTTATACAGTCGCGCGAATTTGCCGCGTGATCACCGTCACAGTTACAACATTTCAATATTTGTGGGTTTGGACATTCTACGGACATATGTTCGCCTGCACATTTTTCATGCATTTTAATTGCGCCGTACATTTATGTTGGGAATGTCCAAAAATTTGACACCTATGACATTGAGTCACTTGTGGCCACAAATCACGGAAATAAATTTAGATACGCAACTGGACTCTTAGAACTGTCAAAAACTAATTGGCGCTGATGTCCTAGTATTTGCGATCCGAAACACGCGAGAAAGAAAGAAATCTGTTTGGCAACTATGGGTAAAAATAAAGAGAACTGTTTTACCAACTTTTGATGAAATCTGTTTTATCGGTAGATATTGGTGCCGCTTTAAAATTTAAAATATTCCTTGGTTTAAATATTCATTTTTTTCTGCTTTTATTTTTAGTTCAGGGATACACGTTATTTGTAACTCTTGTTTTTGGTTTGGAGTAAATACCTTTTGGTAAAGTAACAAATAACGTATATCTAAGAGCTGAAATAGAAAGCAGCAAAAAAGGAATTATTTAAACCAAGCAATACCTATTTAAAAAAATACAGCCGAGTAAAATAAAGCGAAATAGGTAATAAAACATTATTTTTATGATATAATAATAATATCTATAATAATAACAATAATAATAAGTTTATTTAAATAATTACAACATAATAAACATGTTAATATGATATTTTTGAATAAACTTAGAAGACGTGCTTGATTAGGGGCAATATAAATATAACATTTATTATAAAAAATGTAAACAAATTGACACTGCATAAAACAACGTTTTTATGTTTATTACCCCACTCTCTATTTATATGAAAACACAAGTTGTAGTGTACAGTAAATAAATAAAAATAGTACTTTTATGTGTGAGAAAGTTTGTTTGAAGAGACCTTTTACACAATAAGTATCAAACAAATATTGCTAACAGTTACTCTTTAAGGTGTCTTTCAGATGGCTAGCGAACAAAGTTTTGCAATCATATTTATGCATATATACAGTAAATGCTCACTGAAATAAATTATAATCAAATTAGGTATTAGGTATATTTCTTTTTCGGTTGAAGCTTTTTCCTAGATTTTTCATATTTTTCATAGGCTTGCAACTTAATAGGATCGATAAGATGTTTTTTTGGATTAGTTGACAAAAATTTAGAAAATTTGGTATCAGTACCATTAACTATTTTATTGGTTTGTTTACACCCCCAAAAAAGGGCACATCGGGTAATAACCTGACATAAGATAATGCCTAATTTATGAAGGGGGCAGTTAATAACTTCAAAATTAAGATCCTTTTGAAGAACACTATGTAGTAGTTTTGAAATATTTTTACTGATGCAAATTCGCGGTATTAAATAAAAAAGCGAGTTAAGGGAGTGCGTTATAAAAAATAAAGTCAAAAGAACTATAAAAAACACGCTAATAGTACACACAAAGATCGAACGATCACAAATGGCATGAAAATTTACCACAACTTAAAAGAAAATCGAAAATAGAAAATTGACAATACACTTCAAATTTTCGAAATCTGGGAAGGCGCTTCTTCTCGATCGCAAATGAACGTGGTGCCCTCTATACGAACTTAAGTAAACCAAATTCGGCGATGCCACTACCGGCGCCATCTACGAAATGCGATCCAAACAAAATAATAATGTTTGGCGGGAACGCCCAGCTTACCTATCTAAATTTATTTCCGTGATTTGTGCTTGTGGCCTAGTCCGTTGCGCCTCGACTTTAATTCGGATGAAATCAATGGCATTTAAATCATAAATTGATGTATCGCTTTTTGGCAACAATAATAGCATTAAAGGCATCGGCGAGCCGTCGGCACGCTTCCACCGAATAACTCTTGAGGGTGTGAAACCCAGTTCGACAAGGTCTTCTTTCACCTTGTCCTCCGTCCACGTCTCTAGAACGCCACGGAGAACAACGTGCAGTTCCTTCTCGTCCGCGAATTTAAAGGAGTGGTAGGGTATGTTTGTGCATCTAAAAACGACATAATTTTACGATAATCAATTGGCGTGGGTGGGTGTAGTTTCACACCCTCAGTAATAGTGACAGCATTACCGAAATTAATTTTGTTATTCGTCAAATATTTCGAGACTTTTGAATAACTCGATTTGTCTCGTAAAACTATTGGAGGTACTCGAATCTGACTCGGCTTGATTGATACCAAATTTGGATTCTCCGTCTTTAGTTGTATTAGATAATGCATCATATCATTCAAGAATTTTAAATAAACAGCCTACTTCATCTTAGAGGAAAAATGATATTTATGAATGGCTTGAAAAACACAACCAAAATCCTTCACCAAATATGTTTAAATCGGAACTCCTATCAATGGCAAAGTCTCTTAAAAAACCAAGAATATACGCGGTAGATGAAATATTGCGTGAATATGGCCATGAGGTTCTACGACTGCCGCCATATCATTGCCAGTTTAACGCAATAGAATTAATATGGGCCGGGGCAAAGTCATATTATGAAAAACATGTAGGTGATGGTCTTAAATCCGACCAAGTACAAATAGTTTGGCAAGATTCTTTGGATCATATTACACAAGAGTACTAGAAGAAATCAGTGGAACATACAGAAATATTAATAAGGGATTGGTGGGATCGAGAACAAGTACTAGATGTCGAAGTATATAGCGCCAATGATAATTGCTCCATTCGAAGACCACTCAGACGACGAGGACTTTTCAGATTTTATAAGTGACGATGACAGTTTTTAGTCTATAATTAGTTTATAAACGGTTTTCTTTGTTTACATTTTTTAGTATTCTTCGGTATTATATTATGCTTTCTTTCATGCACATTATTCTGCACAGTCCTTAAACTAATTCCCAGTGCTTTCGCTACGGTTTCCTGCATATTGGTTGGCCAATTTCCATTTTTCTTTCATTTTCGAAATAGTTTATCAGACTAAATGCCATTGAATTTTTAGGTTTTAGTAGTAAAATTGTTAAAATAAATTACACTGTTTATTATTGTCGTTTTTAATAAATACATTTAGGTATACTATTTACAGGGATGGCGAACCAATGGCACGCGACATAAAATTTTGGCTCGCCACCGATCACAAAGTTTACTATGAATTATTATATTACGAATTGCGACGGCACGTCTATGGCCTCATTAAACATTTCTTAAAAAAAAATGCACGTTAATACATAAAGATTCGCCACTCCTGTACTATTATGTACATAATTTTTGCAAAAATAATAATATTATATCTGGCTATCTTCACGACTTCACGACAGTTAAAATAATAAAACTATGTATCTTTTCTCCGGGTATATTGATACCTACATAGTCTCACAGCATTTTGATATAAGCTGTGGAATTTTCGAATTGATTTATATGATCCGTGACCTTTGGACCCGCATTTTGAGACCGGTTTAGACTTTATACGTTTCTCTCTCCCACTTATTTTTAGCGGGGCGCTTATTGGCTTAACAGGGGCAAAATACGTGTAAAATAAATTTGGGATTTGATACCTCACCGGCTCTAGTAGCTTTTTCTCGTTGACTTTTGAAGTAGGTAACCTATTAAATTGGAAATATGTTTTTAGCCTGATATTACACAACAAAAATTTAGCCAATGTGTAATTTGATTTTTTTTTATATTTAATTTATTATTATCTGCTGAAATAAACTATTATTAACAGCCGCTTGCAGCGACTTTTTTTTAAAGGACCTTTAGGGTAAAGGCCCTTTAAAGTGCCATTAGAGTATTTTGTATCTTGTACCGATTTTAATGGTCTTTTAAAGCGTTCTTTAAAGGACCATTAGTTAATTGGCCAAATTTGGTCACTTAAAGCTGTTTTAAGGTTAATTGTGCGTGCTAGTTTAATTTTTATTTTTGACACAAAACTCAAAAACAGACAGAAAAAAAGATGGATTATGTAAACGTTATTGAAGATGGGTTGGTAGAGGATGGGGTTGCAGATGATTTGGAAACATTGGATTTTGTTGTATTTGGCTTCCCTCGAAGACTCAATGAGCGCCGTAATTATTACGAAGAAATGGACCAATTTGGTTTTTTTTCAAGGTTCAACAACGAACCCGGATCGGAAGTAAGTGTTAAGGGCCATAGTTTTGTTCTGTATTTTGCTAAAACAAATTACGCATTGTATTTTAAGAGAATCGCTGTGTGGGTCAATAGTGTGTACGTGCCATATATCTTTTTTTGAATTTTTAAATAATAAAAAACTTTCGTGTTCCATTGCAATCTTTGTTCATTATTTACAACAAATAAGAGTTTCAACACCTAATATCTCACATAAATACTTAAGAAATTACGCAGCGTACGAGGATCTATCCTTTTCGAGACTATTATTCTAATATAAATAAATAACCAAACAAGCTCAACAAGGCACTACCATCCCGCCTGAAACAAAAACTAGCACACAGATTCTCTCCGAACCCCAAAATTGAAGTTTTGTAGCTGCCGCCACAGAAGCCGAGTCAACCGACGTGGGAAAGACCGAAATTAAGCAAGTCACAAGGGCCAAGACGTGGGCAGGCGCTATACTGCCGACATAGTAGCGAAAATGAATAGGTACCACAGATAGGTACTTTTTAAAAAACTCAACACTATAACACACAAACAAAAAGAAAATCAAAAATTATTTTTGTGCCAAAAAGATATTTGGATTTTAAGCACAAGTCAATTTGAAGTTTAAATCAAGGCCCTCCAACAGAAAAACGCAAAAATTACAGCGTCCTTGCGACGTTGCCATATTGTAACAAAAATTAAAGCATAGTTAGTTAAAATTTTGAGGAAATGTTTCCGTGCAAATCATTTGCAACTTAAGTAACAATTAAAATTAAAGGTCCATTTGTTAAATAACAATTAATAAAAAGTCGCTGCAAGTGGCTGTAAATTTGTTAAATGTAAAACTATTGTGTTAACCGTCTGCAATAATACGAACGCACCCCTGGGAAATTAATTTTGGAACGAGACCCGTCATTTTTATTATAACTGATAGTTTCAAGTTAACGGTTAACCTATTAACATTTAATTTTATGGAAAATCAGCTGTCCATATACGGCCATATTGGTTTTTATTTACAACATTTTGATGAGCTCTGGAATTTTCGAATTGATTCATATAATCGGTGACCTTTGGACCACTACCACCGAAAAACAAGGCCTTGAAACGAGAAAGTATGAGTCATCACGAGTAGACCAGTGGCGGCCGATCTCCTGATGAAATACATTGCAATAAAGATTTATTTTTTAATATTTGGATTTACTATGATAAATTTTACTTATGTAAAGTATTATTCCATACCAAAAAAGTATTTTAGTACTAACAAATGTGTAATCCAAATATTTCTATCTAAATAGGTATTATTTTTATATGGATATCAATTAAAGCGCTTGTATTGCGTTATTTTATTTTGCTTGGATAGGAGATTGAATTAATAATGAATTCAAAGGGGAGCATGGAAAGAAAGAATACTGTAACTGCATTATGGTTTTATTTTATATATTTTTATAAAAAAAACGAATTATTTCACAAAATACACAAGGGAAGAATATGAAAATAAATCAATCGCAATAATTATTTCAATCACATTTCACATTGTTTGAAAAAAAAATATTTACACATAGTAAATAAATAAATAAACTCTTTATTTCAATTATTTCAAATCATCATACAAAAATCACAATATTTCTATAAATCTGGACTAAAATCACGTAAGCAATAATATGACCCTAAATTTATTAATAATTTCCTAATCTGTATACCTACTTTCATTTTTTTTTCGGACACAATACATTTTATTTCTTTTGGTAGGTATATTGTTAAACAGCTGAACACACATATTATGTGGTGACTTTTCAGTCAGCCAGCCTATGGGGTAGGTATTTAAAGTTCGGAGTTCTAAGCCTACTATCACTTTTATAACTATTTTATGCAACTCGTTACCAGTCATTTTACTTACTGGAAGAACATGGACTACATCTTGATATGGCGACAATAAGCTGCTAATCATAAAGGTGTGAGCACTGGTGGCACGTTCAGCTGCACTATTGTAGGCACTACCCACAATGTTACCCCCCTTGTAATCTATGTTAGCTCTAAGGTGAATCTCGTCCATCATCAAAACAATTGTTTTGTCAGAATCCTCCGAGGAATCCTCCAACAACTTAAACTTATTGGAAGCATATTTCAAAAAGTTTTCATCTGTTTGCTCCAAACGGGGATCTGTGTTGAAGCTTGCACAGATTGTCTTAAAGGTATGTGGAGATGGAAGTATAAGTCTATTTGCACTTCTTAAAAATTTATACGCGTGAGGAGAGATGGAGTGTAATAAGCAAGCAAACAGTGACAACTCGCAAGAATATCTCAGGCAGGTATTATTACTCACTGTTACTAACTTAAGTTGTTCTTGAATAAACTGTAAAACTCCTTTTTTTTCTTCCAAAAACTCATCAGACATGGACTGCAAAAGTTCCAAAATGAAGTTAAATTTTTGTGTTTCTTTATCTGAACTTTTTTCCTGTAAATCATCTAATAAAGGCACTTTTAATTCCGATAACACAGTTTTTAAAGTATTATTGTCAGTCACTCTTAGGGGAAATTTAAAAACACTTTTTGTCACTACACAGAATTTTTTTGACCTCAGTATTAGCAAAAAACACTTGGACATTAAGTTCGTCGTTTAAAAACACTGACAATTTTGGGGCAAGGTCATTCTTTGATTCATTTAGCCTGGTTCTGTCAATTTGTCAAAAGCTTCCAGCAAGTTAGAGAAAGTTATTAACTCATCATAAATTGCTGATGCTTTTATACTTTCTGTAACAGCTTTTTCTACATCTCGACATTCCATTCGAAGGCGTTTAGACTCCGGAGAGATTCGCACAGGGATATCATCTTTCGACAAATATGATGGACATCGAGGCATCTGGGTTTGGACAGTTCCTAAAACAAATAAGAATCATTTAAAAAAAAATCAGTACCAATTATTTGACCAACAACAAGCATAAAATATTTTACCCACATCATATTTTCTAATATCCCTCTTACCTTTAACTAATCGTGGATATTTTAGTGCTGCCTCGATAACTTCACCAGTTGCCACAATCTGGAAGGTTGTTTTTCTTTCAATGAAGCTGGGTTGAAAGTGTAATTCACACACCTAAAAATAATTTTATTTTTGGTAATTACAAGCTATTAAAATATCCATTGACACAAACCTACCTTGCTTGCTTTTGTAGGAACAAAATCTTTCCTTTTAATTGCCCATATTATCCATTGTTTCCGCAGTTCGGGGTCTTGAGGAAATCCAAAAACTGCCACTTTTGGCCTATTGATATCATATATTCCCCTACAGTTTGGAACACAACAACAATACGGCATGATTTTTTATTAAAAGTTTTATCAAAATAACATAACCTAGACGTTTACTGCCTGTATGTTTTGCAAAATTCTACGTGTCCTGAGTAAGTAAACGATAGAAGCACCGTACCTAAATACAAGAACACGTATAAACACCAAAAAATATCTGTAGTTTACAAGATTATAGCCGAGAAATTATAGGTAGTAAATTCACAAACGAAAAGCGTGCACTGTACCGAGCCTAAAATCCGGTCTACAAGCGATGACTCATCGGTTCATAAAATCGAGCGTTTCACGGCCTTGTCTTTACGGTGGTAGTGTTTGGACCCGCCAAGATAAGACCAGATTTGACTATATTAAAATATTAAGCGCGTGCATGGCTGGCGCTAAATTTAAAACATTAGGGAGACATGAAAACCTGCAATGCAAAGATATAGGCCACCATTAGTTCATATTTGATATACTTACCTACATAAGATATGACTGAATTAAACCATTTCGGAAAATAATATAGAAAAGATTTCCTTTTTACTACAAGCACTTTGAGAAAAATCATTAGACAAAATATGGACAAACACTCTCTTTCACTCCCGCTCCCGCTACGGATTATATCTAATGATTCCTTCTAACAATACCTAAGTAATTCAGATGAGAATAGCGACAGCCAAACAGAACTAGATAAAGAATAACATTATTATACATAAATATAGGTAGGTAATAATTGAAAATTTATATTATTTGGGTTTTTTTCATTTGATTAAATCAGTATATTATTATAAAGTATATATAATACCGAGTCTACGAGTAGCATTACTTATATTCTTTAGTCCGAAAATTTACTGCACCTTTACAGTTTGCTTATCTATTGCCGGAGGATTGAGATCGACCCTTTACTTTTATTGCAGTCATTAAATCAAAATTCATGAAAGAACTTATACATTATTTATTTAAATTTTATTAACTTCTTGACATGATGGCGAGTGCGCTCATAAATTTGGTTATAGAAATAGTCATTCTGACTTTGTCCTAGCCACAAATGTTGTATGTTTAGTTGCCTATCTAACGACACCTACTAACCATCACATGTAAGAATGCAAAGGGGAAAATCTGATTTTTTTTGTTTATATTTCAAGGTAACTCAAAACTACCAAATTATCTTTTAAGAACTAAGCTAAACTCGTGGGACCTATTACTTTGGTTCACGGTATTGTACTTATTAACATTAATTTTTTAAATTTTGTAATCGACTGTTATAAACCGCAACTGTTTTTAGTGGTTCTGTGGTGTAATCCCCGTTGTCAAAAACTAATCTATAACCTCAAATTCCTCCCGAATTGGTCAACAAGAAACATCAGGGCAGAGCCAGAAAAAAAGAAAGAAAGAATAAGAAACATCATGTTTTAGACTTAATAGTATTTGTGGTGTTTATTATTTACGGAAAGTGGTTCTTTAAGGCGTAACAATGCACGATGCTTATCAAGTACATTCGTTAATAAAGCTTAGCCATCAAGTTGAGTGCATAGCTGCATACAGTAAGTTTATTATATTTTTTTATTCTACTCTGCTTTGTTTTTAATAATAATGCATTATTTATAGATGATACATTACTGGTGGGGACGAGGCAAGGCCATCTTTTTATGTACAATTTGGAAAAGAAAGATCCGAAATGTGAACTTACGCTGATGAGATATAACAAGTCATTTAGCAAGAAACCAATACAGCAATTGGAAGTCATACCTGACCAAGACCTTCTACTTAGCTTAACAGGTTAGTATTTTACTATGTATACTGTTGGTAATAGAGACAGCGTAACTCATCAATTATTGCACTATTAGAGTGAGTAAGTCCAAAGTTTGCAGTTCTAAGCCGGTTAGTAGGTACTTAAACAGTTAATAAGATTTCTCAGGACAAACAGGGTTGCAGATACTTTTTTGTGAAATTTCCATTTTAGCTTTCTGAACTCTCAGAAATTGTTGTTCTAAATAATAAAAATAGAAGTCAAATGGTCCGAGCCTTTGATGCCAGATTCTACAACACTATTACTTTCAGAATTATTAATATCTCTTAAGGTAAATATCAGATTTTGTTGATTTAAAATGAACTGATAGCCCTGCAAAGCCTAGATTCAGCCTCTCCACATGTCTCATGGCAAGTCTGCCAAAAGGGTATATTAATTACATATAACACAATAAAATGTAAACCACTTCAACTATAATTTTTATTAGACTCTTATACATAGAGTTGTAAAATACTTATACTTACCTAGGGTCTATTATTTATTGCCTACATTTGAACAAATTAATATTTTATTTTATTTATTACCCAAAAGTGAACCTGAAATATCGATTTATATTGTTAACCAACACGTTAATAAGAAGACGAATACAGCGTTGCCAGTTCTAACTAGTGCTAAATCGTCAAAACGTTAAATCATGGAAGGCAACGAATTAAAGTGTTTCCAATGTTCGGTAGAGATTGCTGACAAGGATGAATGTTATGAATGTGACTGCTGTCAAGAAAAAATACATAGACATTGCATGACATTGTCTTCATCTGAAAACGCATGATGTTGTTTATGTGTGGAAAATGTAAAAAGTTGTTAACAAAAATGCCATGCATAATTGAAATGCTGGAAACGATAAAGAAAGAGGTTGGTGATCTGAAAAATAAAATGGAGATTTCCAAGAACAATGAAATAGGGACTTTACAACAAACAATTAAAGAAATTACCTCTAAAAATTTTGAACTAACCGATAAAATGGTTAACATAAAACCCAATCAATCAGGAATATCTCAAACAACTTCTCACACCTATGAGAATGTAACAAGTAAAGAACCAAATAAGCAAATTAATAATGTCCCTAGCCTTATCATAAAGCCAAAACGACAACAAAATTTAGAAATAACGAAAGAAGACTTGTATAAGAATGTAAAACCATCAGATCTAAAAATCGGTGTAAAGAATACAAGGACCACAAAGGGAGGTAGTATCGTCATTAAGTGCCAGACTAGGGATGAAATGGAAAGGTTGCAGAGGGAAGCTGAAAGAAAACTAAACCAAAAATACGAGATTCATGTAACTAAGCTAAGAAAACCCAGAATTAAAATTATAGGCTGTAATGGGGATATAACTGAGAAACAGATTGAGAAGGATCTCAGGGAACAAAATCAGTTTATTAAAGAAACTGACGAGCTAAAAGTCACATACATAAAAAAATATAGAAATAGTGAATCTAGAATAATCTATGCTGAATGCTCTCCAGAACTGTTTCACAAATTTTTGTCACTGAAGAGGGTTTTTCTTCAATGAAAATGAAAAATGAAAATGAAAATATATATTTCATGTTATTACATCAGCACAATGTTTACATACGTCAAAAGAAAAGGTTTGGAATATAATTTTAGGAATTTACCTGTTATAATATGACAATGTCTGAGAAATTGTTTGTATGGAATTCATCCAAGGAATAAAAGCATTTACTTATCAAATATTTTTTTATTACACTTTTAAATTTAACAGCAGGTAGCATTTTGACCGAGAGCGGCAAAAGGTTATACAATTTAGGTGCATAGAAAGATATGCCAGTTTTAATTTTATGAATTCTATGATAATTTGTGTAAATTAATTGTCTATTTCGAGTGAAGTAGTCATGCACGTTTTCGTGTGTTGCATAGTTAGGTACATTTTCTTTTATATATACAAGACAGTGATAAATGTAAAGGCAAGGAACTGTTAAAATCTTAAAATCGGTAAAACACTGTTTACAGTCGGCTTGATAATGTATTTTCGCCATGATTCTTATAGCTTTTCTCTGAAGCCCGAAAATTCTTTTGGTATTTGGGGCATGGCCCCATGCTAGTATGGCATAAGTAATCTTGGACTCAATACATGCATAGTAAGTTGATCGCAAAACCCTTTCATTCACCACATTCACCAAATTTCTCAGTGCAAAGACTCCAGAAGCCACTTTATTGCATAAGTTATTTATATGGATATTCCATGTCATTTTTGGATCGATCTGAACACCCAAAAAACGAACTGATTCTGAAGACTCTAAGCCCTGAAGTGGTCTTAATGAAAAATAGATGATTTCTGTCTTTGACTGATTTAAATTTAATTTATTAGCTGTAAACCATTTGGTGACCCTTGATTGTGTCTCCCTCACATCTGCTTTGATTGCAGCTGGTTCTTTACCCGTCTTCAGAACATTTGTATCGTCGGCGAACAACACGAAATCAGCACCGGGGTCGCAACTCTCGAGATCGTTCATATAAATCAAAAAGAGCAGCGGCCCCAACACTGATCCCTGCGGCACGCCAAAGACCACATCCGCTAAATCTGAGGTTTTACCGTTTAAGTCGATTATTTGTTTTCTGTTACTGAGATATGACGAGATTAAATTTCTACTATTTAAATCAAATTTGTAGTATTCTAATTTGTTTACCAGCAGCCTGAAGGAGACACAATCAAAGGCCTTACTAAGGTCGCAAAACAAGGCACCCACATACTCCCCCAGATCATATCCTGCATTCACCAGTTCGACCAATTTATTTATGGCCATTGTTGTCGAGTGTGCGTTTCTAAATCCATGGGAAAGATATCCAGTGTATGAAGACATTAGTGTTCCAAGATGTTTCAGATGTCAGGAATTTTACCACAAAACTGGTGAGTGTAAAAATACTGAAATATGTGAATATTGTATGGGTGCACACTCGGGGCACATAACATCCGCGAATGCGAAAAAAGGTATAAAAAGTGCTCAAATTGTGTGGCTGCAAACAAAAAATTTAAAACAGACCATAACGTATGTCATGAGGCTAATAGTGTTGAATGTCCGTCTTACAAATATTTGCTTGACATATTAAGAGGGAAAATAGACTACGGCCAAGGATAATGGCTGTACAACCAGAAGCAGATGTACTTAGTGAATTAGAGGATCTAGAAGAAAACATTCAACTTCCACGCGAGGGCATAAGTGCTGATATTCTTAAATCTCAAATAAAACTAAAAGAGAAAATTCTAAATTTGTTACATATTAATATAAGAAGCGTTAAAAAAAATTTTGATAACTTATTGGTTTATTTACAGACATATGATTTGTTTTTCTGTGATATTATTATTTTGAGTGAGTGCTTCCAGCTTTTAAATGAACAATTTCATATACCTGGATATAATATCCATTACAATAATGCTGATTATAACAAGAATGACGGAGTACTAATTTATACCAAACATGATTTAAATGTTCTTATATCTGACTGTAAACTCACTGGATCTTTGGTTACTTTGAGTAGAATTATATTTACCATACAAAATGTAAGATTTGGTGTAACTTGTTTGTACAGACCTCCCTCTACTAATGAACGACTTTTCATTACCGATATTGAAAACTATTTTAATGACAATTTAACAGAACAAATAGAAATTTTTGTTGGGGACATTAATTTAAACATTTGTGATGCAGACAATGATTGTGTCAATTTGTATATGTCAACTCATTTAAATAAAACTAATTACATTGCCTTTTCTGCAACATTGGCTAACAGACCTCATTTTGCCAGTATCTCTATAGAAAGTTTTGAGGATAGTATTAAGGAAGTGGCTAGCATGAAGTATTTGGGAATAACAATTGATAAACACTTGAAATGGGATGATCACGTTCTTAGATTGAAAAATAATATTAGGAAGTTAATCCATAAATTTTACCTCTTACGAGAAATATTAAACAAGCATATGTTAACAATAATATACAGATCACTAGTAGAATCTTTGATTCGATATGGTATTGTAGTGTGGGGTGGTCTGTACAATAATGCATTAAAACAGTTAAATGTCATACAAAATTTTATTTTGAAAGTTATTAATAAAAAGAAAAAGCGTTATCCTACACATTTATTGTACAATATGGAAATATTTAATGTAAGGTCTTTGTATGTTCTCACGGCATGTTCGTATGTACATAGGGAAAATAAGTTGAAGGTCTATATTAATCACAACCATGATACTAGAATCAAACAAGTACATAGCTATTAATTTTGTTTTGTTTTTTTCTTTGGACGCCATTTCATTTTGTGTTTCGTATGTTTTGTATACGTTGTATTTAAATGTATCTGTGACATAATTTGAAATAAAGATTATTATTATTATTATATTATTATTATTATTAAACTTAATAAAAATCTTCAAGTTCCAGTGAGTTATAGGGGTGTAAATCAGAGATTTTTAAATTATCTCGGTCCTAAGTTGTATAATTTATTGCCGACCAATATTAGGAAAACAGAAAATCATAAGACATTTAACAAAAAATGTAGAGCTTTTATTTTTGAAGGATATAGAGACTTTATGGACATTTTTTAGAAATAACATGACCTATCTTTCTGGGATTGTTGGAGAGCTATATCTCTTCTCTGTTTCTTTCTTTTTTAATCTTTAATTTATCATTTGTTTGCTTTGATCGTACTTTACTGTAAATTGTTATTTTTGTTTTTGTTACTTTATGGGCACATACAGCTGTTAAATCAGCTAGGTGCTAAATAGGAAAGCTATTAACTTATAACTAGTTTGGTATGTTATATTATATGCAATTGTAAATTGTAAATATTATTATTAATAAAAGTATAATAATAATAAAAAAGTATAAGTTTTATTCATAAGTTTTATTCATAAAGTTTTATTCATAAAGTTTACATTTTCTCAAGTAAGTATAATTTTATTTATTTTATTTGTAAAATATACGGGCACAACCCATTATAATATCAATACAACTGAAATTAAATTAAAAGGCTATTGAAATATCTAAATACTAACTTGACAGAAGTAAGTTTACGATGGTATCGACGAAATTATAGAACTATAAACAATTGACAATTACCTTTTTTTTTAAGAGAAGTGAGGGAATTAGAAAATATATCCAACTCATTGTGGTGGTTGAGAAAACGCATGGCCCGTATCAGGGGCGCATGTGAACCCTAGTTGGTACTGTGATAACCAATATGAAATAGTTCAAAATTTCTAAGGGACCTTATGGGAACATTCAGAGCTATAGAATTTAACAAAGCCGGACATATAGTATAACCCCTAACTATCTTTGTAACAAAGCTAACATCAAACATTATTCTTCTATGAGCTAACAAGTCAAGGCCAACCATACCTCTAATCTCACTATAATCATGATCAACAATCAGTATATTCAATTTATACGCACACAGTCTAAGAAATCTATTTTGAACCTTCTCCAAGCTATATTTATGAACTTCGTAAAACGGAGACCACACCACCGTAGAGTATTCCATTATGGACCGCACTAGGACACAGTAAAGTAAAACTAAAGACGTAATTGAGAAATCACTACAATTCCTCTGAATAAAGCCCAACATTTTTGAAGCTTTGGTGACAACAGCACTGATTTGATCAGTAAATGATAGTCGGCAGTCTAAAATTACTCCGAGATCCTTAATATTGTCAACCCTATCCAGTACTAAACCACCAATGCTATAATCACCGTTAACCCCTCTTAATCCTCTATAGAAACTAATAACATGACATTTTTCTCCATTTAATTGCAAACCATTTGTCTCAGCCCACAACACAAATCTGTTAATGTCGTGCTGTAAGGAATCCAGATCGTAAATACTAGTAATAATCTTATATATCTTGACATCGTCAGCAAACATTAAAAACATGCTTTCAATTATGTATTCTTTAATATCGTTTACAAATAGGTTAAAGAGAAGAGGCGAGCAGTGGGCACCCTGTGATACCCCCGATACAGCCACAAATCCCTTAGAGAAAAAGTTTCCAATTTTTACTTTAAATATACGATTTTTTAAATAACTTCCCAGCCATTTAACTAGAGCTGGGCTAAACCCCACAGCTGACAGCTTTGCAAGCAATAGTCTATGATCGACTCTGTCAAAGGCCTTAGAGAAGTCAGTATAGACAGAATCTATTTGAGCACCCGCCTCCAAAGCATCCAACAGTTCCGATTTATAGACTACTAGGTTTGTGGTTGTTGATTTACCCTTAGAGAAACCATGTTGTTGATCTATGATTATCTCCTTACAGCACCACGAAAGTTGATCGCACACCAAAGAATCAAATAGCTTAGGTATGCAAGACTGATTACAGACACTACGATAATTGTCTATGCTATTTTTATCGCCCGATTTATGAATGGGGACAAGAAAGCTTTCCTTCCAGAGTGTCGGGAATTCCCCCACTTCAAGTGATTTATTAAATACAAGAGCAAGAACGTCAGTTAGGGTGCAGACGCAGCGTTTCAACAAATAGTTAGGTATTTCATCAGGGCCTGCCGAAAGTTTGTCCGGCAAGCGACTGATTTTATCAAATACTTCAGCCACTAGTATTGGGCGGTAGGTAGCATTACATTCAAAGTTTAAGCTATAGTTGGGCGTAGGAACATTGCTTTTAACAAATACACTCGAAAAATATTTTTCAAATAGATTATGCCCATTACTAGCTGATGTATCGCCCAAGGTCATGGCCGATGGTAATCCAAAGGAAACCCGTTTACTATTAATGAAGGACCAAAAGCTACGAGGGTTATTATTTATATTCTGTTCGGCCCTTTGAAGGTACTGGGAATAGCATCTTGCTGTCAATGTTTTACATTCGGACCTTAAGGTCACAAAGGAAGTATAGTAATGGTGTTGTCCAGTTTCTTTAAATTTCTGATGAATGGTTTTCTTTTTAATAATTAATTTTTTTAAAGCAGGACTAAACCATCTTGGGAAATTTGGCGAAACGCTGCGCCTGCGCGGGACATACATCCATGGTACATAATATCATACATTAATTCCGTAGCTTGATCAATATCAGATAACGGGCCCAGAATGCCCCTCCAGTCGACCGATGCAAAATAATCATTTATAGCTCTAAAGTTAGTATTTTTAAAGTCCCAGTAGCATTCATCACACCTCAAGCTATTAATATTTACACTTGGGAGATAAAACACACAGGGGACATGATGAATACTTGTTGGGAGCAAAATATCATCTGCTGTACATACATCTAAAAAAGCAAAGTGGCTAAAAACTAGATCTAAGAAAACATTGCGATTATTTGCAATACTATTATTTTGAAATACTATTATTTTGAAATAAATTAAGAATTAAGAATATTAAAAGTAAGTAAGACAAAATGTATGGTATTTGGCAGTAAACGAAACTGTAAATTATTTCTAGAAGGTAACAATGTTCTTAATATTGACAACATGCCAGTATACAAGTGAAATCAAATATTTTCGAGTAGTTCTAGATTCACAACTGAATTTTTCTCTGCATAGTGTACCTACCTGCAAAATATTAGCAACTCGCTACTCATATGTTGCAAAAATATTGATGTACAAACATACAACAAAACCATGAGAACTCTTCTGTCTTGTAATCAATATATTCGGATGGCAATTGGATATTTGGTTGGCTATGTTGTGTAACCTTACCTAAAAGTATAGATATTCAGGGTCGAAAGACAATTTCTTCGTTTTTTTAAAATACTTTATTTTTTATTAAAATATTTGACTTCTTATCTTTTTTTTTTTATCAACAAAATCAATGGCAACTTAAAACGAATCTTCTGTCATCTCCTGGCACCATCCATATTAGCTACCTTCTCCATAACCTGTAATTGTTCCGTCTAAATGAACAATTACTCTTCATTTTTCTTAACATCTAATTTGCAAATTCTGGTGACTGGTCGACGAAGAATAGTACCATTGGCTAACATCTACCATTCTTATGCGTTTATCTTTCCCAGGATAAACTTGAATAATTTTACCTTTGGGCCATAGGTTTCTTGGTCCATCTGGATTTACAACAATAACTACGTCATTTTCTTTTATTGGTATAGCTTCTTTAAACCATTTGTTTCTTTTTATCAAAGTTGGCATATATTCTTGTAGCCATCTTTTCCAAAAAAAATCGCTTAGCTTTTGAGCCGCTTTCCATTTTGTCAATAGGTTAATATTCGTTTCTTCTGTTTGTGCACAAGGCAGAGCACAATAAGAAGGTCCTATTAAGAAATGATTTGGTGTGAGTGGTTCTGAGTCTTCTGAGTCGATAGATAAATGAGTCAATGGTCTTGAATTTATAATATTTTCTGCTTCAATGAATGTGGTTCTCAGGACATATTCTTGCGGACATCGTGACGTTAATATCTCTTTTAAAACCTTTTTTACGCATTGTATCATTCTTTCCCATACTCCTCCCATATGAGGAGCTAGAGGCGGATTAAATGTCCATTTGATGTCCTTTAGAGTGCAAAACTTAACTATTTCCGTTTGCTTTAGATTTCTGAGTGCATTAGTTAATTCTTTTTCCGCAGATTTAAAGTTTGATCCATTGTCGCTGAATAGTTCTTCTGGAAATCCTCTTCGGCATCCAAACTGTCGAAGAACATGGATAAAACTGTCTGTGGTCAAGTCATGGGAAATTTCCAAATGTATGGCTCGTGTTGTCATACATGTAAAAATTACTCCGTATCGTTTTTCTCTGCTTCTCTTTACCGCAACATAAAAGGGTCCAAAGTAGTCTACGCCAGTTTTTATGAAACATCTGATCGTTGGTTCCAAACGACAGCTTGGTAGTTGACCCATAATTGGAATATCTGGTAAAGCTTTTCTAATTTTACATTTTTGACAATGTCTGCCGACGGATTTCACTGCCTGGCGAATATGAAGTATCCAAAATTTTTGTCGCAAATTATTTATTATTATTTCTGTTCCTTGGTGAAATACTTGCTCATGAAAATTTTGTATAATTAATTGGGTTATTTTATGTTTTGGGTCCAGTATTAGTGGGTTTTTAACATCATCTGTAACGTTGACTGCATTATTCAGTCTTCCACCCAGTCGAATTAAATTTTCCTTGTCTAATTCACAAGATAATGTATAAAGTCTGTTGGATTTACTTAAAGTTTTCTTTTGTTTCAGTAGTCGAACTTCTTCACCAAAGGTATCCATCTGAGATTTTCTATATAAAATGTTTTCGGCTTTCTTAATTTCACCATTGTCTAATTCTCCAGCTTTCTTATTCCCTCGGTAATTATTTATAAATCGAAGCATCCATGCTGGTGCTCTTCTAAGTCGATTCCATTTCGAAAATCTCTTTGGGTCCGGTATACTAACTTCGTCAGGAATGAAATTTAGAAGAACATGGTCATTTTTAACCTCTAAGTCGTATTCTGTATTCTTCAGTACCTGCTCTTTTTCTACTTTTTCTGTAGGCCAATCTTTCATATCTTCTTGCAAAAATTTGGGTCCAAATAACCAAGTACTTTCGTTTGAAAAGTCCAGAGGTTTTATCTTCTTTGTTGCTTCATCTGCCACATTTTGTTTTGAAGGGACATATCGCCACTCGGTTGAATTGGTTAAATCTTGAATTTCTCCCAACCTTAACGCTACAAATATTTTAAATCTCTGAGCTTCGGAACGAATCCAGTAAAGCACAGTTTTAAGGTCGGTCCAATAAAACGTGTTGACAATATTAAGATTTAAACTGGATTTTAATGTATTTCCTAATCTTGCTCCCATGACAGCTGCCTGTAACTCCATCCTTGGTATAGATAGAGGCTTTAATGGCGCAACTCTAGCCTTTGATGTCACAAAGGCTGTCTGAACCTCTTCTCCCCTCTGAAGTCTTAGATAAGCAACTGTCGCATAGCATTTGTCCGATGCGTCTGTAAAAATATGCAATTGAATAGTACTGTTGTTTCTACATAAAGAAAAATATTGTCTAGGAATCTTAAATTTAAAAATTATTTTTAAATCTTCCAGCCATATGTTCCATTTGTCCAGTAAATTGTCAGGAATTTCGTCGTCCCAATCGATTTTCTGCCTCCAGATGTCCTGTAATAAAACTTTACCCAGTATAATGAAATTTGATAAAAATCCTAGAGGGTCAAAAATGGACATAATAACTTTTAATACTTCTCTCTTAGTTGGAATTTTTTTCTTTTCTAAAATGTCTTTATTTATTTTGTGAAATTTGGTTTCGAAACCAAATGTGTCCTCTTCTGGATTCCACCATACACCTAAAATTCTTTCAATATTTGGTTCCAATTTGTCATTCAAATTTTTCTCTCCCTGTGCAGTCAATTTTGGATCGATACCTGCGAGTAAATTATTTGAATTTGATATCCAATTACATATTTCGAAACCTCCTTGTTTGTGGACATATATAACATCTAGAATTAACTTTTTTGCCTCAGCCTCTGTGTCTGCGTTGCCTAAATAATCATCCATATAATGAGACGAAATTATTTCTTTTGATGCCTCTGTATGAGAATGTATAAAGTCCATAGCATTCCGGTTTTTAGCTTCTTGTGCTAAGCAGGGTCCGCTGGTTGAGCCGAAGAAAACAACTTGTAATTCATAGACATCAGGAGGTCTTTCGCGATCGATTCCCCGCCACAAGAACCTCTGAGCACAGCGATCTTCTTCTCTCACCTGAACTTGTAAAAACATCTCTTTAATATCTGCTGTAAACGCATACTTTTTTATCCTGAAATTTAATAGAATGGAGTGAGGAGAGTTATATAAATCTGGTCCTGTAAGCAAACAATCATTTATACTTATCCCATTACATTTTGAAGCAGCGTCGAAAACAATTCTTAATTTAATTTAAAGAATTTTTAAATTTAAATTAGTGGAGAAAGACTTTTAGCCTTTTTTTTCCCCTTTCCCTAATTCTTAATTTGTTTGGTTTATTTGGTTTTATTATGCCAAAATGAGGTAAATACCATGTCTTTGTATTTTCTTTTGTTGCTTCAGTAGTGTCAAGCTTTTTTATATAACCTTTATTTTCCAAATCCAACATTTTTGTACAGTATGCTTGTCCAAATTGCAAAATTTTGTCCATTTTCTTTTCAGTACACAAAAGTCGTTTCATGGCATTTGAATAACTTTCGGGAAAAACGATTTGTTCATTTTTCCACAAAAGTCCTGTTTCGAATTTTTCACCAATCCTCTTCATGGTTTTGTTTAAAATTTCTTGAGCTTTGATATCGTCTTTTGACAAACTTTTGTTGACTTTATCCAGTCCATAATTGTCAATTTGCCACTGTTGCTTCACTAAGTCATGGAGAATGTCCAAGTCATCTTTTTCTCCATGACTTACATGGCATACAAACCGGTTACCCAAATTAACGGTTGATCCCGTACTAACATTCCCATGAATAACCCAACCTAAAAGTGTCTTGCTCAGTGCTGGTCCATTCCATGGTCCTGTTACGACTTTCCTATTAATAAGAAGAGGCCAGTTGTCTTGTCCTATCAATAATAAGGGTTTAGCTTTAATCATTGTCGAAACTCTATCACCTATATATGGATATTTACTTACTATTTCTTCCATATTTACGGTCTGTGTAGGCAATGACAAACCTTTTATTGTCCGGGCATGTCTTATCTGAAAATTGTTACCATTTACTTGGGATTGAATATTGCATGATACAACTCTGGAATCTTCCTGTTGATTGACTTGATTATTTGTCCATTGAATGCATAAGGAATGTTTCGGTCCGTCAAGGGCTAATTGGGCAGCTAAATCTTCATCTATGAGGGTTACAGTCGAAGCATCATCTAATAACGCAAATGTTTGCACATAACTTTCACCTTTACTAATGACTACAGGTAAAATTTTTAATAAAACATTTTTATTTCCCGTTATATGACAATTTATTTCAGTTAAATCCTTATTTATAGGCTTTCCCGAAGAAATATTTTTATTATCCTCAAAAAATTTTACTTCATCCTTATGTAAAAATGCGTGATGAGGTTTAGTACACCTATTTATCCCACTTTTCTTAATTTTTCTACACTTCTTTGTAATATGGTTAGGCATTAAACATGAAAAGCATATTTTATTTGTTGTAGCAAAACGCCAACGTTCATCATTATTCATTGATTTAAATTTAAAACAGGTACTTAGGTGATGTACATCTCCGTTACAACAAATACACCTTTTTTCAGATGGTATAAGACCTGTTGCCAAAGTTATGCCTTTCTGTTGACAACCTTTGCTACCTTTATAACCCTTATTACTGAAGTCTGTTGTCATTTTTGGCAATTGTATTTGACAAGCAATTGAAGCCTTATTGTTTAACCATGAATTAAATTCCAATATTTTGTAATTTTGAAGAGGTTTGCTAGAAATGTGTTCTATCCAGTTTAATTTGTGATTTGTCGGAAGTTTATTTAGTAGTTCTTGCAATAGAATTGGATTTTGTAGATGATCATGTTGATTTAGGGCTTCAATGGTCCCCACAAAATTATTTATTTGGTCAGAAAAATCAATCAACATATCTAACCTATCCTCTCTAACCACAGGAAAGTTTTTAATTTTCTCTAATAGCATCAATATAATATGTTCTGGCCGTCCAAATCTACTTTGTAAAGTATCAATAACTTTTTCTACGTTTTGTGGCATTATAAGTAAGCTTTCAACAATTTTTCTAGCATATCCCTTCAAGCAATTTTGAAGTCTACATAAATTTTCTTCTTTCGTAAAGCCGCAAATAGCTGTCGTGTTCTGGTACTGATAAATGAAATTTGGCCTCTCAGTAGGATCTCCAGTAAAGTATGGCAGATCCTTAGGCATTGATTGTCTAGTAAGCATTTTAGCGCAATATGACGAAGCTATTTGTTGCTCAACACTAAAACTAGGTACTACCTTAAGAGATTCCTGTTGTGAAAGTTGCGACTGTCGTTCAGACCTATCCCATGGACACGCACCGTCCACCCAATTCTTGATATTTGGCCTTTCTTTTATTGACTTACTACCCACCGACTCAGAATCGTCTTCTTCTAATGTTGTTAGCTTCATTTTCAACTCTAAATCAAGCATCTCTTGTTGATGCTTGTGCTCTAGCTCTTTCTTTTTCATTTCCGTTTCAATTCTTACTTGTTCTCGTCTGGATACTTGACTTAATTTCGTTGAGGAAGTACGAATTTTCGGAACATCAGATATTTTCGTAGAATTCTTGCTCACAATACTTGGAGTTTTGTCATGTCCTAGTCTAGCTTGAATGCGCTGACTTCTCCTTGGTAATTGCGGAACCGACTTCGACATCTTTGTTGGACTGTAATTTCTTAGTGTTGATTCTTGCTAGGCGAAAAGGGCCACTTATGTTGTGTAACCTTACCTAAAAGTATAGATATTCAGGGTCGAAAGACAATTTCTTCGTTTTTTAAAATACTTTATTTTTTATTAAAATATTTGACTTCTTATCTTTTTTTTTTATCAACAAAATCAATGGCAACTTAAAACTAATCTTCTGTCATCTCCTGGCACCATCCATATTAGCTACCTTCTCCATAACCTGTCAGTTACCAGTTACCTTCTCCATAACAGGCTAGAACAACGCACATGCAAAAAAACCTCTTCAGTGATGAACTAAGTTTTAATGCTTTGTCGAAAAACAGAAAGATAATGTGGAAACGTTTATGGGCAGTGTAAAGAGCCATTTTATGATAGCAACACGTACCCATTGAATCAAGCGTTTAATTTTCTTCTTTTTTTTAATTTTCGATTTCTTATTTTAGATTAAAAGCATTATATTGAAGTGTTATAAATTCTATAATTTTGCCATACTTATACAGAATTATTTTTTTAAAACCTGGTATATACTAACTTTTCTATTTAAGGGTGATTGTATGAATACTGAGTAATATTGAGTGACTTTTATGTCCTTAAGAAGGAGTTCACCTTATTTTTGTAAACTCGCATTTTTTTTTTCTAATGATGGTAGTAAACCATTTGCAACTAGTTAACACTTTAAAAATTTTCTATTTTCGGTAAAATAACGTTTTTCTAAAAATATTCATCCACGGGAATTACCAAATGGTCATGGAAATGATTAAAACATGCATTAAGTTAAAAAAAAAAATATTATAATAAGTATATATTTTTAACAAAAGTTGACATTTAAAAATATAATTAAAAGATACACGTTTTTTATTTTAAACATTATTCGAAAATGTTTGTCACATCTTTGCACTAACACCAACAAAAATTGGCTTAACTAAAGCAATAACATCTTAAACTAAAGTTCAAATTTAAAGAGGAACATATTTTATTTTTTTTTAAGTGGATTCAAAAATATTAATTTGTTTTTTAAATTTGTAATATATTCGGTTACCTTTTACTACTAAACTTGGTTCTGAAAGAACTTTTAAAATTTGTTCCTCTTTTATGTAACTTAATTCTTCCTCTGACTCAAGCTTAAATAGACTACTATTTTCACCATCACATACTCTTAAAAATGCAACTTTTATTTCTCCATCATCCTCAAAGTTTGATCTACATACTGCAACATATCTGTAATTAATATTTTCAAGAGAAGACAGTGATACTAGTAAATATGTGCCGGTGTGAACTTTTGAGGTGGGCTTTGAACTAGTTGGTTGTTCATCTTCACTGTAAATGTCATCCACTGATAATTTTTGGTTTTGTAATAAACATGCCAATGGATTTCTTTTTAAAAGTCGGGAAAGAGGTAAATCATCTTCAGACTCTGAAGAAGATGAAGAATGATTAAATTGAAAAGGCTCATATGCGAGAGTTCCCAAATGAAAATGTTTACAGTATGACTAATAATACTACTAATAGAAGTTACCTGATGAACAGTCATTGTCCCTTTAAAGGCTAAAATGGGAATATTTGACAAAATGTTTGTAAAATGCTCAATTTCTTGGAGCGAAATGATAAAAAAATGTACACCTGGACAAGCCTTCATGAGAATATTAAAAAGGGTGATCAGATCTGGAATATCTTTGCCTTGTGCCACTACCTTATCAGCTGTTCTTTTGCAAACTCCCCCTATGCCATCAGGGGCCCCTTTGCCATGCCCGGCCTCATGGTAATTCCAAAACACAGATTTTAACTGGGGGTAACATATCATAAACTTGTTAGTCAAATAGGCAAACATAGATTTGTTACGGTACTGAGTTGCCGGACTGTCACTTAAAAAACTAATTTTTGTGATACCCTTTTTAACATATTCATCAATTATGGGGTTGAAATGAGCCCATATAGCCCCTGCTCCATGTTGTAAAAATTCAGACAAAGTACAGTAACTTTTGGGCTTAACTTCCCCCTCTATCTTTTCATAGACCACCACAGTATGCAAAGAGATTTGCTGTCTAGAACCTCCGAAATGAAAAGCCTGTGTTTCCTCGGCATATTTCAAGGCATAGTTTTCACTAAAGTCGCAATGAATAAGAATTTCAGAATCAGTAAGACCTTTTTTGAAATTTGTCATAGCGGTGTGCTGATGTAGAATTTTAGCTTCATGGTCCATAAATTTTTTTAACTTTTCATTAAAAATTTTTAAAAGGGCAACGGTTTTAATTTGTTGAGGTTGTTTTGATATTTTGTGGGCTTCTTTGAAAGAGTTCGACTTTTTATCAAAAAATGTTTGCTTTACAGTAATCCATTGGAAGTACTGAATAGAATCATATTTATAAAATTCGTTTACATGAGGCCTAGACAAAGTACAAATTTTGCATTGCCTTAACAAACACTTTTCATTTTTGTTGCTGCAGCAAATATCTTTAACAACATCTGAGGGAGTTTTCCCTAAAAGTATATTGTTAGTGTAAAGGCTGTGAACCATAAGCTCCATGTTGGCATGAGTTAAACATTTGCACGTGTCTCTGTCAGTTACTTTCATTGCTTGAATCCAAAAAGGCCGAGAAGTACAAAAAAATTTATAACTTACTTTAATGACTGGATTTTCTTTTAAAAATTGTCGATACAAACTTAGTAATGTGTCAGAAAGATATCGCTTTTGCATAGTTACTTTTTGATTTGTTACAAATTATTTTTTTCCGGGACAGACTCTACTATTATTTTCTAATTCAAGAAAGTCTTGAATTTTCTTTCTTAAAGTCAAAGCAAGTTTCTGTCTAGAGCTAGTTTCTCTTTCAAAAACTGTTACATCTCTTTTAAACATAGGAGATTTTCTATACTTAATGGCAGAAGAGAGTTTGGTTTCCATTTTGTATTTTTTAATAACCTTTCCATGCAACAGTTTTTTAAAAACCTGCTTTGAGTGCTTTGACTTGTCAGTTTTTAATGTTTTATAGCTTTCTAAAACTTGTTTCTGAACAACTTCTCCAAAAAGAAGGTCGCGTTTAACCTCCTCACCCTTTTTAGGATTAGACTTACTTTGTTCCAACAAATTGTTGATTTTGATTGTAGGACTGTCATTTACATCTGTGACTCTGCAGTTATATTTTTGTAATTTTTGCTGTAACCGCCTACACCTCTTTTTATAACGATGTAGCCTTTTTTCCATAGTTCGGTGTTTTTGTTCTTCACTTCGTTTTTTTCTAAATCTCCTGACCCTGTTTCGCTGCGCCACACGTCTACCAGCCTCTAGCCTTATTGATATTCTTCTTAACGGAATTTCTGCATCAGACTGTGGAGGAGTGTTATCATTTAAAACCCGTTCAAGTTCTCTTCTGGCTTCCTTTTCCTTTGCACGATGCACCCTAGAGTTTTCCTTCCACCTTTTTCGTTGATTTCGTTGTTCACGAGGGGTCATTTCATTGATACTTTTTTTTATTTTCACCTCTTTCTGCCGCAAGTACTTCTGCCTTTCCTTTTCTTTTTGTTGTTCCCTTTTAACAGGATCTTCTCGAGTTTCTTTTCTTCTTTTCCTTTCACGTTCCCTCTTTTCTCTTAAAACTTCCTGGATTTTTTGGAACCCATTCTTTCGGCTTGAAACAAAAATATAAAAATAATTAAAGAAATTCGTCATTCCCGTTGCCATGTGTCATTCCCGTGTCATGAAATTCACACGGGAACGATGATTTTAGCGTATTTTTAACTTTTCGTAAATATAAACTTTTAAAATTTATACAATCTAACTCTAGTTGAAAATAGTTCATGCCAAATTACAATAAAAATATAGAAAATTAAAATTAGCTAAAGAACAAAGTTACTTTTTACTTACCATGGGAATGCCTCTCAAACCTGTTACAGCTTGCAAAATCAAATATTCTTGGCTTAATACGTATAACATACCCTTGCGAAAGCTCAGGTGATACTGACTAGGAGGTGCGGCCAAATCAATACCAGTTAAACAGAGTCGAATTATTATCCCCACCAATTTAATGGTGCAATAAGTGACGACATGGGAATGATGCACAAAAGGGGAGGACAATTTTTATTGAAAATATATTCAAAATGTGTATGAAATTTTAATTTAAAATAATAATTGATTTATGTACAAATCTAAACAAATTATTTTAGAAGGTTCATTATAAAATAAAATTGATTTTAGGTCGATTATTGTGACCTAGAGTACAATCACAAGTAGTGGGGGACCTACACGGGAATGATGTTTATGACAATTTTTATTTGGTTTTTTATTATTATCATTTTTAAAAATGGTGTTGTTTAAAAAAACCGCCTGGAGCGTATCTTAATAATAAAAACATCTATCTAAAAATAATAATGTAGGATCATATTTAAATTTATTTTTCTTTTTCTGACCTGGGGACATCAAATTACTCAGTATTCGTACAATGACCCTTAAAGAGATAGACCTCTAGTGTTCTAGAAGCGAAATTTTAGAGAATAGGCCAGCTAAGACAAATAAAAATAAATTTTTGCCAGTTTGGAAGTTTTTTCGGAAAAACATATTTTCTTAAATGGCAACAAGGTATTTTTTGACAAATTGTGATTAATTTCACGGTTCTAAACAAGACACAGAAAGTATTAGGACAGCAGTTATAAGCTCTTGGCGTTTAAATTAATTTAACCTAAACCCAATATTACATGCCTAAACAATTTTCTTTCAGTAAAAGCCCCACTGCTAGCCAATTCTATATTTACTTTATAATCATAATCATAATTAATTCATGTTACTGACAACAGTCATTTGCATAGCCACAATTTAAATTTTAAAAAATTCCGTAATTCTAAAATATTAAACAGTAAAAATGTTAAAAGTACACCATATTACATAATACATAAATACTAAATGTATTTGTTTATCTACGACTATTTAATAATAGAAGCATAATGTGTTTGTTAGTACATATATAATGTGGTTCATATTACCATAGTTACTCATATTCCACAGCCGTGGAATATGAGATTTCATATTCCACGGTCCCAACAAAACAAAGTTACCTGAATTACGATAAAAACGCACCAGGTCTAGTTTAAGCAGGCGTGAATGGTATTAATACCATAGCAACCGATTGACAAGTAAACGAATCATTTTTTTCCTCAGTCATTTAAGTTTCGCTGTGACATTTTGTTGTTGATTTCAAAGTAAAATATCATGATTTCGGATGACGAAAACGAAATCCAAAGTACCCCTCCAGAAATTCGGGCTGCAATTGTATTTTGTTTAATTATGGTTAACATCGTTGAATTGTATTTTTTAGTTAAGAAATACCATTAATAATAATCCTATTGTAATAAAATGTGTTGCTCTGAATCCATTTTCTAACTTCTTGAATACTGAATAGTCGTAGATAAAGTATAGTATTTGACTCGCGTATAATGGCTATATTACACTCGAATCCTTAAAACACTCGCCTTCGGCTCGTGTTTTAAAATCTCGTGTAATATAGCCTTCATTATACGCTCGTTAAATAATGTACTATTATTCACGCATACACTGCCGAACAATTGTTATGTATAAAGATCTATAATATGAAACAACACAAATAAGCACATTACCTACATAATAAAATTAAAGTTTAACTGTTTCTGTAAAAAGCATTAGGTATGTATCGTCAGTTTAAAATGAAGGGGCAGATACCTCCCCTTATTAAAAAGCTTGATAAAGTCTGTGCGTTTTAAGAAGTCCGCTAAGCCATAAAACCTCTTGAGCATTATGTCGGTGGCTCTAAAACAATAAATTATATTGAAGGTAATTTTGGATGTTGATGAATTACATTTTCTAAATAAAATAATTTAAAGTAAATAAAAAATTAGTTTAGGTAAAGAAAAATAATAATTTTTTAGCTTTTGTAGTATTCAGACAAATTAGTTTTACGAATTCTTTTTTATAAAGTTTTGGTTCTAAAAAGAACCGATTTTGTAGTCTTGCGACAGAACGTACCTACTTGTAGATAGGTACTACTAAAAGTAGTCTTCCTCTGCATTTGAAATTTCACCCATGCTTTCAGACTCATCAGAATCAACATCATCGTCATCATCATCATCATTCGTAATAATTAACGGTCTTACTTCGTCTATAACCTGTTCTGTCTCATAAGATTCAAAAATAATTTTTTCTGTGTGTTCAATGCATTTCCGCCATTCTTCTTTGCCCGCTTGGCTAAGCGCCTCCTCCCATAACTTTATAACGCTAGGCTTACCGATATTTTTACAGGCATGTTTGTCATAATAGTTCTTGCTAATACCCCATACCAATTCAATTGCGTTGTAATGACAATGGTAGGGCGGCAATCTCAAAACTTGATGTCCATATTTGAGGGCTAATTCGTCAACAACATACTTTTTTTTAAATGACTGCTCTTTACACTTGCTTAAAAGTTCACTTTTTAAATATAAATTTTCATGGTTTATGTTTTTCTTTGACAACCACTCTTTTATTTCTTCCTTTTTCCAGCTGCTTGTAGGGAATTTCTCTTCGAGTCTCGTATGGTAAGAGGCATTGTCTAAAACAATTAAGGAAGGTTTTTCTAAACTTTTTAAAAGTTTTTCCTCGAACCAATGCTCAAAAATTTCAGCATCCATATTGCCGTGATAATAATTATTATGAAGATTTAATTATAATAATCCCAAAATAATGTCATTATCGGAAAAGTATATACCTGACAAAATCTTTAACATATTTAACCATCCCGCACTTGAGCAAATTTTAATTGGTTCTTGGAAAATAGCGATTATTATATAGATTTAACTATAATAATAGCAAAATAATTTAATTATCTATTTAATTATTATTTATGCTCGACGCGTAATTCTAAGATAATTTTGTTTTGAAACCTCTGATTTCGCCCAGTAATAGAATACAGTAAGCCAGTGGGATGTTCGGTGTGATCAAGTATAGCGAAGGTGCGAAGATATTGTAACTTAACCGACTTACTGTTTTAAAAGCGATAACATCCCTTGGTGATTTAATCCGATATCGGACTTCTTAAAACGCACAGAAGCCCAATATCCAGGCCCGCCCTGAGACCTCCTCAAACGACAGAAGTCTGGGACAAAAAGAGAATTCATTTCCTCTTAATATAACGAATTTTAAACGAATTTTACTGTGATAGTTTTTAATTGTTTTGTTTGTATCCTTTTTTCACCTACTGTATCTGATGATAATTTAAGATTGTGTTATTACTATTATTTTATTTTTATAGTTGTAAGAACTTAGACTAATACTGGCTTTGTCAACAAATACGCGGTATTTAGACAATAAAGCATATTTTGAATTTGAATTTGAATTTGAAGTCCAAACATAAGAAGCCATGGTTTTCAAGGGGTTTAAGTTGTCATCGAGAAATGTACGGTCTTTACATTATATCAGAAAATTTGCGGCATTTATTCAATATTTTAACAACTATCGTAAAATTTTCAAAAAAACTGTTAGAGCTGCCAAGCAATTGCTTTATAGAAATAGAATAAACAGTTCTAAAAATTATCAAAAAGAAACCTGGAAAATTGTGAACGATTTGAAAGGAAGAAACGGTGCCACTTCTTTACAAGCTTAAGCTTGTACATTTTATTATATTTTTGAATGGATTGTCTTTTTTGCGGACATTTGAGGAGTGGGAGTGTGCGCTCAAAGGAGCCAATGTGGTAGTCCTGTTGATAATAGATATTGACTATTTCCTGATGACCAGCCATTTTTTTTTCGGATCAATGAAGCACCAATTCATAGAGTTAAACTGATTAATGACTTGGGTATTGTATTTGATAGCAGTCTACGATTTAACACCCACATTGATAACATAATTGCAAAGGCCTTCAAAATGGCTGGTTTTGTCATGAGACAATGCTGGCAGTTTAAAAATGTCGAGACATTGATGAAAATGTACTATGCATTGGTGCGAAGTCATCTAGAATATTGTTGTGTGGTCTGGGCTCCTCTATTTAGGGTCCACATTAAACGGATTGAGCGGGTGCAATCGAGGTTCATGAACTTTCTGTTGCATAGACTGGGGATTGATCGTTCTACGCTTTCTTATAGGGATCGCTTAAGCCTTGTAGGGTTTGATAGCCTGGAGATACGCAGTATAAGGCTTACCCTGCTCGGAACTTTTGTTTTTGCTTAACTTTAAAGTACCATGATGTTGTTTGACGAGACAGGCCAATTTGTTTTCTGTGAATCATAGCCGTACTGACATCGGAAGGAATAGCCCTGCAAATCGTATAATGAACAATTTAAACCTATTTGTGCCACGGGATTTTAATATCAATTGTACCACGCTTTCTTTTGAAAACGAAATTAGACATTTTATTGACGATAGGGCTGTTTGAGAGATTTAGAATACTTAGTGGGGGTTTTACTTACTGCTAGGCCCATGAGGCAAAAAAAGGGAAGACTGTATATTTATGACTCTCTGAATTATTGTTAATTGTGTGAATTGATTTTTTTTTACTGATTTTCTAAGTACTGTTAGTTCTTGTTTACTGTTTTTTTCTAGAATATACCATTTGGAACTGTGTTCTGTAGTGTATTGTAATGTTGAATAAATAAATAACCGTCAAAATTTTAAACAGGTAAAGATATGAGCCAGATTCAATTCAATTCAATTCAAAAAGTACTTTAATGGTCAAAAAAAATATAATTTTTGTTGACAAAGCATTCCTTACTTACTATAAGGTGAAAAATGGTAATAGTGCAATATTAATCATTAGAACCAGAACGATACCCACACAAAACAAGTTAAAACTAAAACAATAAAAACATAAAATATAAATATAAAAACAAAATAACTAAATATTACAAAAATTACAACAAAAAAAAATTATTGATCTAAAATTAAATTTAAATTTAAATCACGGATCCCAAATACCAAAAGCACGCCAACGTCAGAGTCAGAGCCTGTCCTGATAGAATTCATCCATAGTGTAATAGGCCTTACTTATAAGTAGACTTTTCAGTGAGCGACGAAAAGCCCTTAGGGAATTAAGCGTTCTCAGGCTAGATGGCAAATGGTTAATGGTGTTCCGACCCTCAAAAATCGAATGATTTTTTTACCAAGGTAGATTTCGGAATAGGCAAAGGCAGAAGGAGGGCCTGACGAGTGGCGCGCAGGGGAGCAGGACCCCTAAGCTCAGCGCGGTATTTAAAAATCAGCGAGGATGTCTCCAATATGAAGAGTGAAATCAGAGTTAAGATTCTCTGCGCCACAAAGTGTACCCTACAGGATTCTCTCTGTTTGATACCCACAATAAAGCGTATAGCCTTTTTCTGTAAGACGAACAGCATATTAAGAAGACCCTGGTTGGAAACACCCCAAAATTGTATGCCGTATCTAAGGTGTGATTCAAACACCGAGAAGTAAACCGTGCGAGCCAGTTGCTGGTCCAGCTCCTCCCTCACAATCCTAACAGCAAAACATCCCGATG
This sequence comes from Polydrusus tereticollis, assembly GCA_963920685.1. Taxonomy (NCBI): domain Eukaryota; kingdom Metazoa; phylum Arthropoda; class Insecta; order Coleoptera; family Curculionidae; genus Polydrusus; species Polydrusus tereticollis. The sequence goes on from OY987331.1 coordinate 93,022,385, forward strand.
AGAGTTTTTGCTCAGTGTCAATATGTGATCCTCAAAACGCAGTTCATTGTCAATAAGGACTCCAAGGAACTTAGTGACTGGTGTGTCAGGTAGGGGGTGTCTATTCAAAAGTATACCTGTCATGTTACACTTAAATCCAACAACATGGGTTTTACTGGGATTCAAGCAAAGGCGGTTAGCGTTAAACCACTCTTGAATAATTTTAAGGTCGTTCACCATGGTGTTCCTAAGTTCAACAGAGTCATTTTTTTTCCAGAATATTGACATGTCATTCGCAAAAAGGGTGAACTTCCCCAAGACATCAAGGTATGTAAGATCATTAATATACAATAAGAACAGGATAGTCCCCAAAACAGAGCCCTGCGGTACACCCGAGTCTATCCTCAAAACAGAGGACCTTCTTCCCCCGTGCATTACAGTTTGACTTCGACCCTCCAGATAAGATTTGAACCAGGAGTGAGCTAGACCCCGAAAGCCATACCTCTCCAGCTTCGCCAGCAATATTCCGTGATCCACACAATCAAATGCCTTGGATGGATCACAGAATACCGCCGCCGAGGTGAAACCCTGATTTAGCCCTAAATAAACCTTCTCGAGGAAGTTGTAGATGGCGTCGTGGGTACATTTAGAAGTCTGGAACCCATATTGTATTGTATATAAAAATTCATTGAAATTATTTGCCACAGTTTTGTCATCACCTTTAATGGTAACTGTCATACCCTCAGGTTTCCCCTTTTTTTCATTTACTATGGCCCATGCTGAATTACTTTTATTTTCTGAATTCTCTAATCTGCCATAAAGCTTCGTTTTTCTTTCTTTTAATAAATTATCATAAACTTTCTTTTTTTCTATATATAAAAGTTTACATCTAGTATTTACATTTTTTATTGCAAATAGAATATCTAATTGAGTCTTACACTTTCTTATTACAGGATCATTTTGTAAATATTTTGATTTATTGAGATTTCAAAGGGGTTATTTTCGAACCGGAAAATTGTCATTGAATAAATGCATAAATATTCTCATAAAAAATGTAGTCCACTGATTATTACTTAGATGTTTATCAATTAAGTAAACTGATTGCCAATTAGCCGCTTGTGCAGTATGATCGGAAATAAAAGAGTGTAGTACCTGAGAAGTCATTTCTCCATCAACATTAGTAAGTATATTATTAGTATATAGCAGTTTTACCAGTAATTCTACTGCTTTCCGAGATAACATGAAAATCAATAAAATAATTAATAACCGAAATTAGTTCCACACTCTTTTTGGTATTTGACAAGAAATCTATGTTAAAGTGTTCTGCAATAATAATTATGTCACTAGGATTTCTTATGCAAATTAGCAATAATTCTTCTTGAATAATCCTTAAGTTTATATTAGATATTTAGTTGAGGAGTTCTTATATGTAATGAGTATATTATATTTGGGCCCAATTTAACTTTGAAGATTAGAATATTTATATAGTAACAATAATTCAATACTTTGTGTTTCAGATAATGTGGTTGAACTGCATGACATCAATGCTATTAACTTTACTACTTTACACACTGTTCAAAAGAGTAGGGGAGCTACATTTTTTGCTGTTAACACTCAAGTATGTACTTTTCAAATCAATTGGATATGTACACTATCGGACAAAAGTAGAGCAACACTTTCAAAAAATGAAAGAAATCTTGATTTTATAATATTAAATGCATGATAGCGTATTTAAATACATTGTGTCTTAAATATCAAAGTAGGCTGCTGTTATCGGCGGCAACAGCTTTTTCCAACAATCAAAACAAATGAACTGATATTGGCGTAAACTTTCAAATACAGTATTGTAATGCGTCAAAAGTAAAGCAACATTTTAATATTTTTCTAAAAAAGAAAGGTTTTAGTGAAAGTAAAGGTTAAAATATTTTTGCAGGGTTTATTTTATGTTTAATTAATATTTCTGTGCTGGATTAATCATGCCAAAAGGTATTCCAATTTCGAAAGAATTAAAGCAGAGTGTAGTGAATGCACACTTGGAACGTACAATACAAGCCACAATTTAAAGACGGTTTGTTTTACCAAGATACAGCGTATCCAATATAACTTCAAGTTACATTCAAAGGGGACATTTAGAGAATCTACCGAAATCGGCAAGGCCGAGAAAAACAACAATTTCGACAGGCAGACGCATTAAAAGAATTTCTCAAAACGATCCTTGGATGTCTGCACCTACAATTATTGCTGAAATTCCCGAAATTATGGTTAGTCCACGGACACTTCAACGAAGGTTGGTAGACGCGAAGTTATTTAGTAGACGGCCGGCTAAAAAGCCCCTTATTTCGGCAAGTAATAGAGTGGCTAGGCTTGAACTTGCACGTCGAGATTTAAATTGGACAGTAGACGAGTGGAGAAAAGTTTTATTTAGCGATGAAACGCGTTATAAATTTTCAATTCTGATGGAATGAAGCGTGTCAACATCAACACAAGGTTTAATCCCAAATACGTTACACTCACAGTTAAACATGGCAAAGGCAGTGTTTTTCTATGGGGTTGTTTCTCATGGAATAGGGTGGGTCCTTTAAACTTCATTAATGTCACCATGGTTCGATGTGTCTATAGTCTATAGAGATATAATGCAAAATGTAATGTTGTCTTATGCAGAGTGGGAAATGCCGTTGCGTTTTATTTTCAGGATAACGATCCAAAACACTCTTCACGAATTGTTCAAGAGTGGTTTCAGGAAAATAACGTTCGGGTTTTGCAGTGGCCGGCACAATCCCCAGACCTTAACCCCAGTGAAAATCTATGGAAAGAAGTTGAACGTGGAATTCGTACACAATTATTTCTAAATAAACAATCACTGCTAAATAAAATCAATAAAGTTTGGACAAACGTTCCCGAAAATACTGTTCAAAGATTGGTTGCCTCAGTGCCGCGACGTTGTCGGCAAGTAATAAAAAATAATGGATATTCTATTAACTATTAACATAATACTTCTAGCTATTGTAATTATAAATGTGTTTAATGTTTTTTTTTATCGTAATATGTAAAATAAAATATTGTTGACACAATTTGTTGCTTTACTTTTGTCGCACTTCATTTCGTCGATTTTTATAATTATAAATATTTCTCTACCTTCATTTTGTTTAAAGTGTACCAAAATATTGTGAAATATTACTAATATTGTGGGGATAATATTTCATTACAATTAGCTGGGGATCACAATCATATAATTAATTTTTTAAATTCAAAGAAATAAAACCACTTTGTTGCTCTATTTTTGTCCAATACTGTAAATACATATGAATTGAGTTGGTGTAAGCAAGATCCTCTGTTTTTAGAAAATCGTTTCCACTACAGGAGAAACTCATTATTTAATACGTCTAGCCATAGTAGTGAAAAGAAAAATTCAACTGTACTTTTTGAAAAAGCATGAATTTTTCCCATTGTGTGACGATGTTACACTAACTGATATTCCAAAATCCATGGTTTGGTGTCAAAATGTATTATGTTTGGGATACAGGGATGAGTATGCTTTACTCCAGGTAAAATCCTTAGATTTAGTATTGGTTTTAAATATCAAATCAAAAATAGCTTTATTGTCATGAAAATTAGGTAATTTCGTTGATAAAGCACCTACATACTAAACTGGTAATTAAAGACACAAAATAAAAAAAATAGAGAGGCAAGAAATGCAAATAAGATAAATGGTGGTAATTTACAGGAATCCCTAGCAGCTGCTCCGCACATATATCTCACTGCTCGTTTTTGTACGATAAAAACTGAGCGTATCATGTATTGACTGGAGTTACCCCAGAAGCAGACCCCATATCTCAAATGGAATTCTATAAGGGCTGAGTATACAGATCGAGCGATGTTCATGCCTAGTTCCCTCGAAACAACCCTTAAAGCAAAACACCCCGATGCCAATTTATTGCATATATTTGCAATGTGGGCCCTAAACGTCAATTTGCTGTCTATTATTATCCCTAAAAACTTAGCATCTATACTGTTGGAAATGTAACCATTGCCAAGGGAGACATTATCCACCGCGCCATTAAAGTTCATTATGTTAGTCTTAGACACATTTAGAGTAAGGTAATTCGAATCACACCATGCCTTGACTTTTTTGATATCCTCAGAAACAATTTCAGTTAATTGTGCAGAGTCTTTGGCGTGCAAAAGGATGGTGGTATCGTCAGCAAATACCGTAAATTTACCCCTTATCTCCAAGGAGGCCATGTGGTTATTGTAAATTAAAAATAATGTGGGGCCCAGCACCGAACCCTGTGGCACGCCTGCCTCTATCCTACCCTTGTCCGAGGTCGTTCCGTTAAGACTAACGCTCTGCCTTCTACCTGAGAGGTACGATTGAAACCACCCCAATGCGTTTCCCCTAAAGCCATAATGTTCAAGCTTCCGCAACGGTATTCCGTGATCCACACAGTCGAATGCTTTAGGAAGATCACAGAACACTGCCGCGGCCACCTCTCCATCATTAAGGTGAAGATATAAATTATCCAAATGGAAACACAGCATCGACAGTGCTCTTACCACTCTGAAATGCAAACTGACTAAGACTCAATAAGTTGTACTTCTGCAAGAAGGACGCAACCCTTTTTTTGACTAGTTTTTCAATAATTTTGGCAATTGTACTAATTAGAGAGATGGGCCTAAAATTAAAGTCCCCACCTTTATGAATCGGGATGATGACCGCCTCCTTAAGCGAATGAGTTATTTATAACATTTCCAAACTCAACCAGTGCAGGTTCTGGTAAACCCTGCAAAATTTTGATGGAAATTCCATCCCATCTTGCCGCGCTTTTATTTTTTATGTCACGAAGTGTTTGATTAATTTTCTTAAGGTAAGTAGGAGGAAAAGAAAAAAGAACGCGAAAAAGATATTGGCTTTAAGTAATCTAGTGGATTAGGCCCCGAGACAATATTGTTTGCTAGGTTTTCTGCAATTGAACAATAAAATTTGTTGAAATCGTTCGGCTGAAGGCCCGTTTGAACAGTCATTTTACCATTTTTCCCCCTAAGCTGGTTGACAATTTTCCAACTATCTTTCTGCTTGTTGTGGGATTTTGCTATTTGTTTTTCAAAGTAGGATCTCTTTGCTATTTTGATCGTGCTTCTATAAATTGATCTATACATATTAAAGTAGGTAATAAAGAATAGATTATCAATAAAATGCTTGCGTATGCAATGAAGGGAACGGAGGTTTTTACCAGAAATTTTAATTCCTTGGGATACCCATGGTTTTTTTCCTTCTGTTTTATATTAGCTACTGGAAATGATTGCTCAAAAACCTTTGTAATTAAGATATGGAATCTCCCCAGGGGATCTCCGGTCAAACTCGCGCTCATCCAGTCAACAGTCAAACAGTTATGATAAAACCTCTGAAAATTTTTTCGCGAGAACCCTCTGCCACATCTTGTCCTTGTCCTTGTCCTTGTCCTTGTGTATCCAGAATTATACTAATATATTATTTCCTGCATAGGGTTTCGCGTTACTAATAGGTCATAGACCATCTGGTAATACACTCACTGACCAAAATATGGTATGACAAAATTATGTGGCATATTAGGGAACTTGCACATTTTTTTAGTGCATATACAGGGTGTTCTTTAATAAGTGTCCGATATTTTACAGGACGATTCCTCAGTTATTTATAAGGTGAAAAGTTCATATAAGCATTCCGCAAGCTCTTCATTTTTGAGATACAGGGTGTTACAGCAAGGAGGTGAACATTTCCAACATTTATTTTGATTTTTATTTAGTTTTATATCTAGTGTTTCGTTGTTTATTGTTGTTTAAAAATTTCCGTTAGAAATGTTTCTATGCTAATTAAAAAAAGTTTTTAAAATTGTTTCACTTTTTGACACACACATTGATCGATTAATTTAAATCAAAATGTCTCAAAAACGGCTGCTTGTAGCGACTTTTGACAAGTATGCTATTTTCACGTAAAAATGATAGGGGAATCGATTTTTCTTCTAGAAAATGTGATTCATACATGCACGAAAAAGGAGTGATTCCCCAAAAGAGAAAAAGACCTGTAGGTGGCGCCCCGTACAATTAAGGGCCAAACTAAGATCGAATTTGAATTTCTTATACTAAAAAATCCTCAAATACCAATTTTCGTCCAAATACAGACATTATTTCAAGAATTATTTACGAAAAACAAAAAACAAAAAAAAAATGTAACACCCTGTATCTCAAGAATGAAGGGCTTGCGGACCTACGCTTATAAGAACTTTTGAGCTTATAAATAACTGAGGAATCGTCTTGTAAAATATTGGGCACTTATTAAATAACACCCTCTATATATTCAATTGCATAAAAGAATATGACGCCTGTATATCATTAATTATTAAAGTCACACACGCAAGTTTAAAAGCGCGGGAAGCAGCGTGACATCACTTGTCAGGTCATCAGGCGGCGCACAGGGTTATTTACATTGACGATAAAACGAATAACGTTAATTTGGTAGTTTTAAAAACCTTATAAGCAGGTATTATGGTTGGGGTGCATTGGATAGTAGAATAAGCTTTTATTTCTGACCGGTATATTATTAGCTTATAACGTCTTAGTTACGCGGGAATTATAAGGGTCATAACTCCCTCGGGATATTAAGAAAAATTTGACATAAAATCAAACGATTGACATCTAATGTCAATTTGATTGTCATCTATTGAAACATTTATTCCACTTTAAAAATGAACAAAATGTTACTAAAATCGGTCAGAAATAAAATTATCTATGTATCACTGGAATTATAAGGGTCTCAATTACCTCGGGCAATTGCTGTCCCTCGGGCCAAAGGCCCTCGGGACGTAAACTTTGCCCTCAGTAATTAAGACCATTATAATTCCCTAGATACATAAATAACTATTATATTTTATGGTACTTTTCTGAGATAGAGGCTGGTAAAGTTAAAAAATAAAAATAGAATTTTTTAAAATTAATGAATTTTTTTTAACGTATTACTTTAAAACTTGGTACCCGGGGGTTTTTTGGGATGCGAAACCCGAATACGGACACCTTTTCACTGTGGCCATTAGAGGGCGCTTCACAATGCACTTCTCGTAAAGTGGCCGCCACGCTACCGGATATGACTTCGTTGGATTATTTTTTATGGGAGTCTTTAAAAACAATGGTATACTCCAGACCGATTAATAATGAATAGGAATTGTGGGGAAGAATTCAAAATGCAGTCAACATATTAAAGAACGACGCGGAATTGATGCCAAAAGTAAATTTAAACTTTTTACGTCATATTAATCTTTGTACTTATGTTAACGGGGGTCATTTTGAACAATTACTAAAAGTTTATGCTAACTAAATTTATTTTTAAAATAAAATTCTTCCGCATTTAATTTAAAAAAAAATCCATACTCAAATTCTTCCTGCAAAACTTGCTGTAAATAACTCAAGTGAAACATTTTTTCCTGCCGAAAATTTACTGATAGGGGAATTTTGATTCAAAATAATTTAAATATTTCCGGTGCGGCATCGAACACTAAAAACCGAAATATCTCAAAAACGGCTTACTTTAGCGGATTTTCACAAGAGTACCTTTTTTGTTTCAAAATGTTCAATAAATTAGTTCCTTAACAAAAAAAAGGAAAAAACTACACTGATAAAAAAGTTATGGCAATCCTAAACCGTAAGAAGTGCATTGTGAAGCGCCCTCTAATGGCCACAGTGGAAAGGTGTCCGTATTCGGGTTTCACATCCCAAAAAAAACCCCGAGTACCTAGTTTTAAAGTAATACGTTAAAAATGTTCATTAATTTTAAAGAATTCGATTTTTATATTTTAACTATACCACTCTGTATCTCGGAAACGGAGCAATTTCGGACTAAGGTAAGTTGCTTTAAATCGCCTTATTTTGGCCTCAGGAATTTGTGCTCAGATTTTGTACAGACCTTTTAGAGACACCCTGTATAACTCCTTGGCATTTTTAATCGTTTTCCTGTAAATCCGTCTATATAAATTCAGATAAGACACGAAGAAGTTGTTATCAATATTAAATTTAGGAATATAGTGAAGACATCGTATATTTCTAGAGGATGTGTTTATTCCAGATGTTATCCACGGTTTACTCTTTTTGGATTTTATTTTTTTTATCGGGATGTTTTTGTTAAAAAGGTTAGTTAGCTCCAGGTGAAATGAACCTAGTGGTATGGAAGACCCTGCGATCTGTGATGCGATCCCACTGTACTGTTGTACATTGTTCTCTAAAGGCTCTAAAATTTTGACAGCTAAATATTTTTTATTATTTTATTTGTTCGGAGACGAATTTCAGCCCTTGTGCTAAAATACCATTGTCTACGTTTAAGTTTTTTAACAAATTTACAGAAACGCTTTCACTCGTTTTCATGCTGTTGGGAAATCTGCTAGATAAAATCCTCCTCTGTAAAATGAGACTGGCATACTCTGCTATTCTTCCCAGGGATAAAAGTGTCTGAAGCATTTTCCCATTTTCGGCGACATGCGTCACTGGAAAACGAAACACGCGTACTCTTCGGTTATTTAGGTAGTTACCTTTACAACCGACAACACAACATTTTAGTGGCATTTTAAAACAAAATTTATAACCGCTTATGCACCGTATTTTTACACTAAAACACAAAGAAGTCTATCGAGGAAGATTATGTTGACACGATTCGCACGAAGAAAATTATTTATACTATTTAAAGCCGATAATGCACCGTATTTTCACGCTGTCGATATGTCTAATATTAAAATTGTGCATGCCTAAAGTATTAATTGGATAAATTACCATGTTTACTTAATTTCTTCTTCCAGAACACAGTAATCGTAATCCATCATTTTCTAATTTTCACATTAACTATAATATCACACAAAGACACATTAAAAACAATTTTAAATAAATGCCTTAAGAATCTGCGGAATGCTACCACATGAAAACAATCAATATGACAGTTTGGTGACAATCAACAAACGAAAAAAATAAAATAAGTCCGAATGCGATTCTGTTTTTAATAGATTCTTTTGATTTTTGGGTTGCCTTTTTTAGTAACTGGAAAGTGATACATATCATAAAATTCTAGCCTCAACTAAGTTCTTTCTATGCTGAAAAATACTATATCAACTGCATCATTCTATATTATTGATGGGTTTTTTGATGATGTTATTTTACACTTAAGAGTATTATTTTTCAAATTTGCATGCAAGTTCCCTGTTGTCTATATCGTAGAGACGGAATTAAATACCCGTTCTTTTTGTGAAATGTATGTTTGGTTACATTGTTTCCTTATTTTTTTGGTGACATTTTCCTATTTTTATTTTTATGCAAGTTCCCTATGTTTTTATAAATTTCCCCTGAAAACACAATGCTCTGCATAGCACAAGGTGTTTTAGCACAGGGTGTTTCAAATTTTTGACACAAAAATCAGAAATTTTTCACTTGGTTTTAGCTTAAACCTGATTTTTCACTTTAGTTGATCAAAATTCCCGAATAATCTCACCAACATATTAACTTTAAAATTGGTAAAATCATGTTTTTAAAGATAAGAAATAAGAATCTGTGAATAAATAATTATTAATATTCGTTCTAGAGGGCATACCCAACCGATTTGATATATCCTTTAAAATTTTTGTACTTTTACCAATTAATATGTAATATTACTGTATTACTATATTTTATTTTACATAATTTTTATACTGATATGCATATGTATTTAATTTTAGCTTGGAGAGGGTAAACAAATAGACTTGTTCCCTCCGAGCAGCTCTAAGTCTGCAGATCCCTGTATATTACTTATTGGAGACACTCATTTTGCTCTCGGACGAGAGAACCAAACAGTTTTGGTCAATACTTCCGGCGAAACGGAAAAGAACAAGGCTTTGAAATGGTCGGAGGTACCGATTTATTTGGCCCATGATGAACCTTACACATTGGGTGTATTGACAGACACTATTGAGGTTAGTTCAGGTTTAAAGTTAAGTAGATTTGTATGGAATGCAAAAGAAATATAAAATATTTGAATCTCGGGACTCAAATTTTCCGGACGGTGCAAAAACACTTTTTGAACTACGTGTTACGATACGCTGCTTTAATAAACGAACTCGCACACTTAAATTATACTGCTTTTCGAATCGGTGTTTCACTGGTTGGTTTTTGTACTTTAAGACTCAATAAAACAGTTTACTTTTTTACTAATGTGAATATACGGTCACCACAGAAGTAAAACTTTACATTAATGAAACTAGTGAAATATTACTTTTCGGCTACATATTCGCCTCAATCATCTTACAGTTCACAAGACTGCAAGATGACATGAAAACCTTACTCTACATGGTGGTGTCAATCGACTTGTCGCTCACACGGCTGCCTTGCAAGTCTCATGGCGTCGTGCTTCCCGCAAGATTGCACGGCTCCCTTCTATGTCACACATGGACCAATAGAAAACGACATAGGGGGCGCGAAAAGCGACAGCTCGATTGATCCCCAATCAAAATATAATACACAAACATGTGACACCTTGTCGATACTCATCGATAACCCTGACCATCCCCGCTATCAGCCAATCACAGCCTGCTAATAGAAAATTTGGTCGCAACGGACAAACTGACCGGTAAAATAGAGGTGGGTTTTTTATGCTGTTTTAGGCAGCCATCATAGGATTAAAGTTCTAAAAATAGATTATTCGTCTTAATATTAGGGTTTTTTATACACTAGTTTACCGATATATTTTGTTTGTCGGCATCTTGTTACTGGAGACCAACAGTTTGAAGTCTGCATAGCAACAACGTTTTAACTTGTATTTGAATTTTAATAGAATTGGAAGATAATATTATTATGAAGTGAATAAAATATAAATTTGCAAAATGGTTTTAGATTATAAATGCATGTTTCCCCAACACTACGTAAACCGCTTGCAGAATTACTTAACCCTAATAACGATTCTCTGATAGTTAAAGAACTCTCAGAAAGAGATTGTAAAATCCCAAACTCTTGGATTTACACGACATCCTAACCTCACTTTACGATAACTATTATCTTAAATTGTAATTTAATCAATAACAATTATTTTTATTTAATATATGCATACAATATAATAGAATTACAGCTTTATTTCAGATTTACTTTTATTCACAATAACAATATTATAGAAACATGGTTAAATGTTTACTAAATACTAATCTATTGATAGGATAATACTTTATGTCTGTGGTTCTGACGTTGTGGTATTGGTATTATTTATAGAAAGTCACTTTTGTTTTTGTGTAGCTATCCTGGGTGTCCAAGATAAGGGTGAAAAACATGGGGATGTCGAGAACCGTAAAACTTACAAAGGCAGTTGGATTACAAGAAGGTTGCGCAATTTAGTGGTCAATAATATTCTGTGGAGAAATTTAGAAAATTCCGCTTACTTCCGAAGATATGTGAAAAAATCCGAAATTGGGTGATTTCGTTTTTATTTTTTTCTGAAGTTATTTTAAAAGGTATAAAAAATACAAAGGTACTTTCTTATTGCCACTTTTTCGCTCTATAAGGCAGCATTTACAAATCTTTAGTGCAACGTTTCGTTTCGAAGAAGCCATCGTCAACTTTGTTTTTTATATGGTTACAAAAAAAAATTACACCCCAATCTATTTCCTATTACGAATCACAGTGTGACATCATGGTTTCATTCAGAAAAAGGCTTGTTAGTAAATTTCGAACATTTTGGTGTAATAGGCGTTGAAATGACTTAAACCAAAATTATTACCTAAGTTTTAACCCAGAATAGTAACTAAAAGTAATTTGGCAAGAATAGTTGTTAAACGACTATTACAGAAATTTTCCAAGACAGCTGAACACATTTCTGGGGATATCTCGCGAATTATGCGGTGTTTGGGGATTGTTTACACATGCTTTACTTTTAAAAACACGCCAAAATTATTTTAATTCAGAAGAAGGGGGAAACCCCCACGGCGCCGGTAAGTTACAGACCTATCAGCTTGCTATCAAGTCTAGGCAAGATAGCAGAAAAAACGATTTTGTCTCGAATAAATGAATTTGTTTTTACGCAGAATGTTTTATCTAACAAACAGTTCGGGTTCCGGCCCGAACATTGCACAGTTAGGCGAGCAACGAGACTAATATCGCAAATCATCCAGGGCTTCAATAGAAGGGTGCACACGGGAGCGGTCTTCTTTGACGTTAGCAAAGCTTTCGACAAGTTCTGGCATGACGGCCTTCTATTAAAATTAATAAGAATCGGTGCTCCAAATTACCTCGTCAAGGTAGTGGAATCCTTTTTAGAGAATAGAAGTTTCCCAGTATCATCAGAGAACTCGCTTTCCGTGGCAAAATACATCGAGACAGTAGTGCCGCAAGGCTCACCTCTGTCTCCGATGCTGTTTAATATTTACACACAGGATATACCGCGAGATAGACAGACGCATCTCTATCTGTTTGCTGATGATACTGCAATAACTGCTATTTCCAAACAGTCATGGCTAGTCGTCACTCGTTTTAAACGCCACATAAATGAGCTTGAAAAGTGGCTTTCAGCTTGAAGGATTCGTTTGAATCCCGCCAAGACGAATGCCATCTTTTTCTCGGAAAGTGACGTAAAACGACCTGAGACTAGGCTCAAAGTCAGCGGGGTTTAGGTGAATTGGTGCCAGGAAGTGAAATACCTGGGACTAATCTTTGATAAAAGACTGAACTGGAGGCTGAATTCAATCAACAGAGTTAAGCTCGCTCTAGGTCAATTAAGTCCTATTTATGAGATAGCCTGGTCTTATTTCAATTCACTTTTTGTGATGTACTGTACGGCCCGTGTCTCTTGCAGAGGGATGCCCGACGTATTCAGATGATTCAGAACTGCTGTATACGTATGATAGGTGGAATAAGAAAGTATGATAGAGGGGTGAGTGCTACAATAAGAGAAATAGGATGGCTTAACAAATCAAATCAAATAAAATCAAAAAATACTTTATTGTCATGAAACTGGAATTTCGGTGACAAAGCATGCTATTCTAATATAAGACATAGATCACAATATGATGTAAATTACACTACAGACTAAAACAACAATAAACTGAAGTACAATAATTAAGTAAAAACAGTAGGTATGTTGTCAGTATATAAAAAATTAAGTGCCAATAGCCCACAAAAGTGAGACAATACAAAAGTTACAGTGGCGGGTCGTCATAAAATTCACGCATATCATAGTAAGCCTTATCCAAGAGGATTTTTTTTTAAGGTTTTCTTGAACAACTTTAAAGATCCTAACAGTTTTATCCTGTCGGGCAAAATATTAAAAAAATTTTTGCCCTCATAAAAGATTGATCTTCTTATTAACTCAGATTTTGGTATAGGCAGGGGTACATGCAAGGTCTGACGGATCGTGCGCTCCGATTCACCACGAGCGTTATGGTAATTTTTAAAAATTAATGTTGTAATTTCAAGGATGAACAAGGATGTCATAGTTAAAATTTGAAGAGCCCGAAAGTGCGGTCTGCAAGATTCCCTTTGATGAACATTTGCGATGAAGCGAACCGCCTTCTTTTGCAACACAATTATCAGACTCGGCAAGCACTTGGTAGACGCGCCCCAGAATGCAATACCATACCTAAGACGAGATTCAAATAATGCAAAATAGACTGTACAAGCGATTGTTGTTCCAAGTTCTGCTCTCACGGTACGAATGGCAAAACACGCAGATGACAATCTTTTACTCAGGCTCAATATATGATTTTCGAACTTAAGCTCGCCATCGATGACAATTCCCAGAAATTTTGTTGAGTCATTTTCCTGTGGAGGCTCAGTGGCCAAATTCAACCCCTGCATATCACATTTAAAGCCTATAATATTTGTTTTTGCAATATTGAAAGTAAGCAGATTGGCATCACACCATTTTTTAATTTCCATAAGGTCCTGAGATATTTGTTGCCTCAAACTTTGGACCTCCCTGCTGTGCCATAGGACAGAGGTATCATCAGCAAACAAGGTGAACGTTCCAGGAATATTCAAGCGCACTATGTCATTTACGTAAATCAAAAATAACAAGGGTCCCAGGACCGACCCCTGAGGAACTCCACACCCAACCTGCAACAACGATGACCTTGCGCCACCACTACGAACAACCTTCCGCAACAGTATTCCGTGATCCACGCAGTCAAATGCCTTCGACAAATCACAGAATACCGCCGCAGTGGCCCCACCATCATTCAATCCAAGATACACTCTCTCCAAGAAACTGAAGATGGCGTCATGAGTACCCTTAGACTTCTAAAAACCAAACTGATCACCCGTTATTATATCATGTGCCAATAAGTAATTCCACACTATTTTCTTAACAATTTTTTCGATAACCTTAGAGAGACTAGGTAACAAGGAGATAGGTCTGAAGCTAGACGGCTCATTCAGATCACCTCCTTTATGAAGAGGAATCACAACTGATGACTTTAAACAAGAGGGGAAAATCCCCTTAGACCAACTATCATTAATGGCCTCAGACAGAGCATGCAGTGCATTAAAGGGTAACTTACTTAATACCTCGGATGAAATGTCGTCATTTCCAGAGGATTTTTTATTTTTTATTTCAAGGATGGCTTCTTTTATTTCCTGAGGATTTGTAGGAAAAAAGTAGAAGGAACCAGGCACATTTACATCCCTCAAGTAATCAAGTGGGTCAGTAGAAGGCACAATCTTACTAGTCAGCCTGCCTGCAATGCTACAAAAGTACTCATTAAAAGTATCCGGATCCACATCGATATCATCATCAGCATCCCCGGATTTATTACGAAATTCATTAACCATTGCCCAGCTATCCCTCTGGATGTTTGCAGAATGTGCAAGTTTCCTTTCATAATACAAATTTTTTGCAGCATTTAGAAGCCTGCGATAAATATTACGGTACATATTGCAATATGTAATGAACCCTGGATCCTTACAAAACTTTCTGATATAGTTCAAGGACCGTAAATTCGCTCCTGAGACTCTTAGACCCTCAGTGAGCCATGCGCCATGCATTGCGTTTTTTAGACCTAATTTTAATCCACTTCAGAGGAAATGTTCTATTAAACTGTGTTAGCAAAAGCGAATGAAACAAAACAATAGGTTCATCCAACATGTGTACAGAACCCCAGTTTACTTTCTGACACAAGCATTGAAAGTTGAGAAAAGCAGCTTTATTAAATATACGTCCATGCTTGCGCTTCCTGCTTGACTTGGGACGATCAAAACTTAAACTACAACTAACGGCTTCATGATCAGATATTCCCGAGTTCAACACCGAACAACAGGGAACATCACAGTTTGAACATATATAGTCAATAGTTGTAGCGGCTGAAACACAAAAACGGGTGGGAGACTGCACATGCATCTGCAAGCCATAAGCTGTCAATAGATTTCCAAGATGAACAGTGCTTGCTGAATCCTTATCACCATAGTCAATATTCATGTCCCCCGCCAACACCAATTTAGAATTTGTGGGAATATTGCTCAACAGAGAATCAAGTTTATTTAAAAATTCATACACATTACTTGCAGGTGAACGATATACACATAGAATATAAATATTATATTGTTTACAAAAGCACACTGAAAATTCAAAAGTTTTTTCTGTGAGAAGACTATTATATTTATCAATTTTTTGAAATCTACAGCTTTCCCTAGGCAAAATAAGAGTACCACCATGAATGGAGTCTTCTCTACAAAATAAGGAAAAGGGTTTATAATCCGGTAACAGAAAACATTCATCTGGCTTAAGCCAGTGCTCGGTTATTAAAACTAAGTCAGGAAAATTATTCGCCTCTAACAGGATATATAATTCATCACACTTATTTCGCAGCGATTGAATATTCTGTAGAAATATGGTTAAGCGTGCACACTCCTTTGCCAAATTTAACTCAGGGGATGAAATTATAAAAAAGAAGAATCACTACATATACCTGAACCCACATCACTCTCCGGACCCGCCATGTTGCTATCCTGAACATCCTGCGAAGTAGGCGCCACAACATGAGAGAAAGAAGAATGTTCCATAGCCTAATAATGTTGAATAAAATAATCGTTAAAAAATTTCCGGACTATTTATATCAAAAAATAAAATTTAGCTAAGGCTCTCATGCCTTGGATCTTCGGCATCAATCTACTATCCGTTGCACAAAACCACTCTGTTCGAAAGATCATTTAGTTATCAAGTCTTCTTAATCTACAACAAAGTTCCCGTTCGTTTAAAATCTGCTTCAACTAATCTATTTAAAAATGCAATCCGTCCTCTTATCAGACAAATATGTTCCGGTACACAATAAAAATTCTACATGTATGTTGCTGTCCCTCAGTGCCCTCCACCTTGCCAGCTATAGTTAACTTAAATTTATTTATAACATTTCAATTAGGTAAATTACGTGTTATTGCACATTAATTGTAAATTTATTGTTAGTTTATGTCTTATAAATTCAATCAATTTATTGTTCTCTTAGTGATTACTACTTACGTCATAGTTTAGAATATTAGGTTAACTTCGCCTTTTGTAATTTTCTTTTTCTTAAATTACAATAAAGACATGATGATTAGTATTATTATTATTATTATAGTACTTAGGGACGATAGGTATGCCAAAATATTCACGAATTCTGCGATATGTATTAATAGCAGAAGACCCATTTTCAAAATAAGTTTGAACAATGTAGACACGTTCTACCGCGTACTCTCCATATTTAAAATTGCACTGGTCTGCAGAATACAGCAAACAAAGGATATCACCACAAAAACTTGACGAAACGTAACTGCAAAAAAATATCCCGTAACTCTTATCGGAATACCTTTTAGAATAGGATGCTTCGTTACCTATCTTAATTATTTCTTTAATTTAAACAAAATCTAGCAGATACGAACAATTTAGTAAATGTCTGTCTTATTATAATTTTAACACCCAGTATTTTTTCTTTTAGTTCTTTTGAATAACTGAACAATTCAATTATTTTTAATAGTTAAATAATACCTGTATTGTTTTTAATAAAATTTAAATCTATTAAATTTACTCTCTTATGAATACGCATCATTACATTTTTCTTCAAGCAGATTCTCGTTCGCAACCAGCAGATTGGTATCATCCACAAAATGTCTTATTGAGCTAGCCACTGAACCAACGTAATGTATTGGTATCTGTGCTAACCCATAATATATTATATTTTCACGGATCTGATTATAGATAATAATTAAAAAAAAATAACACAACCGTACGAGGATCGCAGAATCCGGATAGTAATTGCAGTAACCCGAACATTGCTGTAGAGGCGGATTCAGATAAAATGCAGGGGTTAATTCATTCTCGTAGATCCCCCTGACCGTTGAAGTGTTTTTTTTTTTGGTTTATAAGAAAATGTTTCTCTTTTAGGTTTGTACTCTAGAACCAAGTATGTCCGTTCAAATCCTTACAGATATGCCGAAAGTGAGGTTTTTGGTTCAAGCAAGTCCGGGTACTCTGTTTGCTGCCTCTCTGTCTCAGATATGGTGTGTCAAATCTGTGGACATTGCGAAACAACGAGAGGTGTTAGTTAATGCGAAGGAATTTCAATTGGCCTTAAAGTTGACTGTAAGTATGATGATTGTCGTATCAATGTGTTCGTCTAATAACTCGCAAAAATACGACGTCATTATAAAATGCCGAGTAAAATGCTTTATTTACAACCATGTATACCGGGTGTAACAGGATCATGGTACACCCCCCGTATCTCCGTTAGTTTTAAAGGTAATTGATTGAAATTTGGGATATCCCATATACATAGTAAGCGGCACTTTTTGACCTACAAATGATTTTTTTTTCACTTCCGGTTTGGCCAGAAGTGACACCAACTTTCGATTTTTAAATAGAACACCCTGTATATTATTACATTTTTGAATTCTGCATAATTTTCTGAAACCAATAATACCACCAAAGTGACATTTCAAACGTAAAAATTTTCTATTATTTAATTTTTAATTTACAGCTAAAAGAAAATAAGAAAATACAATTATTTTGTTCTAATTTAATGCTAAGAAGTTACTAAGGTGGCTTTGGAATACAAAAAATGAACACAAAACATTACAACAATAATGGTTCGAAATGCTAGCCATTAACGTCAATGCACTTCTGAACTCGCATAGCTGTTTCTTGAAGAACGTTCGCTAATTGCTGGGCCGTTATACTATTAATTGCACGTCTTACTCGCAACTTCAGGTCTTTGCGGGTTGTAACGGCGGTTGCATAGACAATGTTTTTTAAATGGCCCCAAACAAAGAAATGAAGAGGCGTTAAGTCGGGTGACCTTGGAGGCCATCTCACAGGACCATTCGTCGAAATTACCTTTTCTTCGAATGCCTGTTGAAGGTAATCAATTACTATTCTTGAATTATGGGAGGGAGCTCCATCTTGTTGGAAATATATTCCCTGTCGTAAATGGACAGGTAATTAGTTGGACTGTCCTCAATTTCATTTTGCAGAAATTCTAAGTATCTAGCTCCAGTCAAGGGTCCTTCAAATATTATTGGACCAATGACTCTACGACCGAGTATTCCAAGCCAAACATTGAAACCGAACCGCACTTGAAAGTTGCCCTCCCGCAATAAATTTTGATTGCCTTGTGACCAATACCTTGTATTTTGTCGGTTAAATAATCCCATATTTGTAAACCTAGACTCGTCCGAAAATAAAATCCTCCCCAAAAAAGCATTGTTTGGCTGCACATTATTCTGCAAGATCCAATTGCAATATTCCATCCTTTCATAATCAGTTTCGTACAGGTGCTGGTGCAATTGATATTTGAAAGATTTATAATTATGTTTGTGCAAGATTCGGCTCACCGTTTGGTGACTAATTTCCAACTCAAACCCAATTTGCCTTAAAGAAACATCAACTTCTATTCGAGCTAAAACATTAATTTCCGTTCCTTCGTTAATGATGAAGATTTCTTCGGGATCATAGTTAGGCTCTCTTCGGAATTGATTTTCAAGACGATTAAAGTA
Source organism: Polydrusus tereticollis (assembly GCA_963920685.1). NCBI lineage: Eukaryota > Metazoa > Arthropoda > Insecta > Coleoptera > Curculionidae > Polydrusus > Polydrusus tereticollis. The sequence continues at coordinate 93,041,345 of OY987331.1, forward strand.
ATTTCTCGCTGGACATTGCCAATCAGGATATCGGTCGGCATAAAGGTTTCTAGCCGCAACGGCATTTTTTCTACATTCCCCATAAATAATTAACATGTCCACTTTTTCATCTCTTGTATAAATGTGCGGCATTTTGAACAAAAATAACAACAAATGTAAAGACTTTTCCAATACACAATAAAAACACCGATAAACCACCAAATACTTATTTGACAATCTGAAGGAATAATTTCATTGTTTTCAAAGCCACCTTAGTAACTTCTTGGCGTTAAATTAGAACAAAATAATTGTATTTTCTTATTTTCTTTTAGCTGTAATTTTGACTGTATTTATCGCACATGTTATTACTAGGTATGAATAAATTCCTTATTAATAGTACTAAGAAATGGTACCACGGTACCAATATAGTTCCATTTGAAAAAATTGAGTTTTTCCCCAAAAACGATTACGATGAACTTTATTTGCTTATAAAAAACGCAATTTAGTATTTTTGACGGGACTTCGATTTTTCTAGCATTAGACGGGTCTATTGGAATAAATCGGAATCGTCAAGGCACACTTAAATGGAAAATTAAAAATTAAATAATAAAATTTTTTTACGTTTGAAATCTCACTTTTGTGGTATTATTGGATTCAGAAAATTATGCAGAATTCAAAAATGTAATAATATACAGGGTGCTCCATTTAAAAATCGAAAGTTGGTGTCACTTCCGGCAAAACCGGAAGTGAAAAAAAAATCATTTGTAGGTCAAAAAGTGCCGCTTATTATGTATGGGATATCCCAAATTTTAATCAATTACCTTTAAAACTAACGGAGATACGGGGGGTGTGCCATGATCCTGTTACACCCGATAATGTTGACATTTCAGACTTTATAAAGGGTTTGAAAGAAACCTGGGGGGAAAGTTCTCACTTTCATTCAGTGAATTACCAAAATGTTTATTTCAATATTATTGCAGCTTCTCTCAATTGAGGAGCAGTACAAATGATTTCTTCTGGATCGCTCATTGTCTTCATAAACACTTTTTTGATGATAATAAATGACAAAAAATGCAACTAATTTAATTGTATGCTTGACGTTTTTTTTTTTTTAATTTGTGGATGGTGGCGAAGCTTGTGGTTATACATACAGGTGTCTTACTTTGTTAATTTCTCACATAGTTATTTATATTTGTCACAAAAAATACCATTTGCATTTAGGTATGCTTGTAAATAAGATAGTATACAAACCTCAGTGAAAAGTTTCATTCTTATCTCTACGCGCCTCGGTAAACCATCCTTTTCATAGACATCGTAACTATTAGACCGAACAATAACAAATAAACGTGATGTCATCATTGTATTCCAGTGTAAAGTAAATCAACATACATAGTGCTCCCCTCCACTAGGTTTGCCAGACTCTGTTAAAAGTATTACTTAACTTCTATGATTAACTAGATTAACATGATGTGGGAAATATATAACATTGCCTAAAACCTTCTAAAAAATCTGTAGTATGGCAACGCAGCAATAACGGATCCGCCCAGATTTCATCATTTTCGTGGCCAGCCGCATCGACTCGACAATACTCGGCATAGCGGATGTTGTTTTCCTGGAGTCTTGTCGCATGCATATGTAAAGTCAGCGTAATCCCCACTCTCAGCCCCACCTAGCTCCTCACAGCGTCTCGCCACCAAACACGATTTTGGCATCACAATTTTATAGCATTTATGAATGGCGTGTCGAATCTATAGTTACGATGCCTATGATCCTTTTCTATCGACGAGAATGAAACACTTTCCACCTCGGTATGTAATATACTATTAAATATGTTTCTACAATTATTGTCAAGAATGTGCCGAACACTAAAAAGAAATAGCATTGTATAGTAAGTTGTAGGCGAATATATTTGTAACTTGAAGCCGCTTAATACTTAGTACTTTTAAAAAACTAAAAATATGCTGTAGCTTTTTTATTTTTCACTATTTTGGCAATCTGTAAAAACATTTTAATGCACCTTTTTAAGTAGATTTTAGTTCTGCAATTGGATTTTTACCACGTTTCAGTTGTTTTATACCATCATCAAGTTAATTTTTTCGTATGGACACTATATTGTATTTTGTACTTATAAGATAGCTACTGATGTCAACTTTACAACGATGTATCACTTATTGGTAAATAAATAAAATTGACTTAAAAAAAACAAGAGAATTAATTTTCGCAACACATCAAATTTGACAACAGCACTAGAACTCCCCAAACTTTATTCCAATTAAAAATTTTACAATTTGTAATACTCACACAACACTGTCTGCATTATTTAGATCAATAATCTATGAATCAAAAATGAAATCTAGTAGAGATGGGGCGAGTATTCGGCTTGCCGAATATTCGGCCACTTTTAAGCAAAGGCCGAATATTCGTTATTCGGCAAGTACAACTGATATATTCGGCGAATATTCGCCAAAAATATCCGGCCAAACATCAGTCGCTTTGTCGACAAATAAAGTAAAGTAAGAGAAAGAAATGATATCTAAATAAAAAATACGCTTAAAAATATACATTTATTTTAAATAAGTATGTAATCTTTATACAAAACAAGTTGTAATATGAAACAGTTAGTATTTAGAATTTATCTTAGGTAAATCATGGTAAAGAAAAGGCAAACGTTCTGCGTTTTTCGGTAAGAGTCTGCTTCTTTTTGCTTCATATATGTTACCCGCCTCTGAAAATGATTGTTCGCTATAAAAACTACTCTGGACTGCATAGAAATCTGGATGCCACCAGTGACAATTTTGGATAGAATGCTTTATAGTCCTGCCACCATTGGATTGGGTTTATACTTTAATGAGGTAATGGCAAACTTAAGTAATTTTGAATTTCGGTATCTAAATCCGATGGAATATGCGATGGTTTTCCATTTTTTATATTCTTGGAGACTATGTGTTCATAATATTGGTTTAGTTGGTTTTTTGTGTAGGTTCACTATCTAAAAAACAATTTAATTAAAAAGCTGTATAGATCAAACTTAAAATTCACATATTTTAAACTCAAACCTGCCAACTTTATTCGTAATTCCCCAAGAGATATATCTTCTTCTTTATCGTTACTCAAATTTCCCTTTTACTCAACATTATTTGAGCTCGTGGATGATTTATTTTCAAACATATTTATTATTTTTTTTAGCAGCAATTCAATACTCTCTAAAAAATAAAAATAATAATTTATTTGTAATTAACTTGCGTTGGGCTACATTCTTGGTGAAACCGTATATTATCCATTATGGGTAAAATTAAAATTGTTTGTTATGTTTCACTATTTATTCAGTTACCTGACACGCGTGTTTCGAAAAGGGTCGAAACACGCGTGTCAGGTAACTGAATAAATAGTGAAACATAACAAGCAATTTTAATTTTACCCATAATGGATAATAATTTATTAACTGGTACACTTAAGAATTAAAAAAAACAAATTCTTTACTTTTTAAAATTAAAAATCAAATGTATCTTTTACAGGGACAGACTTATTTGTAATTTAGTAATTATGTGTTGTGAAAAATCTTTCTTAAATCTTGGATCCATTAAAGTAGCAACATGATAGTATATATCTGACTCACTTTTTTCTTTTCAGTCTTATTAATAAGCTGTTTAACATTTTCTCTTTCATGGTTTCTATTCCACTAAACTCTTGAGTATGTAAAAATCGCTTCAAAAGTGTAGCAGCCGGTCCAATTTCAGATACTATAGATTTTGATGAACTTATTTTCCTCGTAATTTCCTCAAATGGCCGAAGTATCTTCATATTGCAGTCACTTAAGCAAAAATAAGGGGTCAACCTCGGAATGAGAGATAATAAGCTGGAAACTCGTATACACCTTCATTTTGGTGTTCTAAAAGTTGTCTCAAAAGTCTCATAAAATCTCGTGTCTGCGTCGTAAGTTATTCAAGGTCAAAGGTCACAAAAATCAATTTTTCGCGATTATCTCGGTTTCTATAGCTCCAATGATGTTAACATTTATTATAAAAACTGTAGAGCATAAAATTTGCGACAAGTTTTGTTTAAAAAAATTTTTCATACGCCCAACCGTTTTTAAGATAGAGGGCAGAGAGCCCGCAACGCTCAGCCATACTCACTGTAATGCAAGGTCAACCGTGAATCTCAGTGAATAATACCTCGTGTAAAGTAATTAAATCATTAAAATATCATTAACAATAAATAATTTGTATTATTTATTGGTTAATAGATTATATTTAATGATATTTTGCATATCGATAGCTTAGGGCAAAAGGGCGTAAGAATCCAAACATGAGAGGACTCCCATCATCATTGGAGAAGACATAGATTTGATTGTTATTTTAATTGGACGCACTCAACTACTTCAAGAAGAAGTTTTCTTTAAAAAAGTTGGAAAAGGCAATGTCAAAGCACAAATCTATTCGTCAAAAAGTTTTGACAAATATCCCCTTTCTAAAAAACTTTCATCAAATCTCTACAAAAACTTGCCAATTTCGACCAACTCGCTCAACATTTTGTACAGGAAAACTGCCCTGTACAGCAATTATACGAAAATGGATTATGCATCTTACTAGCGATATATAATGCTCCTAAATCTGAGGGAAATATCGATCATCTTCGATATACTCAGTTCATAAAGTCTACAAAGCCTCATAAACCTGTCCAGTTGTCCAATCTTCCACCGACAAGTGCAGCAGCCCATCAGCATATAAATCGTGTTTATTACCAGGTTCAAAAATGGTTAGGGCATGATTTAGAACCCCAGGAATGGGGTTGGGTGCTGCAAAATGAACTCCTGGAGCCAACAACAACACCATTACCAATTACTCAATACACTTTATTGTAATTGTAAGAATGGATGTGTTGTACGCTGTGGGTGCAGAAAATCGGGGTTGCAATGCACTTTAGCTTGTGGCCAGTGCAATGGACAAGCTTGCCTGAATGCTGTTCCATCACAAAGCGACTCTGAGGAAGAGAGTGCATTTGACCCGGAAATTCTGGGAGGCTTGGACACAACGATTCAGGATAACGAAGATGATGACAATGAAATAGACATTTTCACATGACCGGAAGATGACGACGATGAAGAAGAAGGAAATTAATACTTTTGTTCTTTATTTAAATAATTATAGCTTTATATATTTTCACTTCATTTCCATTCAAATTGTAAAAAATATATAGCTACTAAATAAATATAAAATTACAATATATTCACTCGTTTTATTTCTACATAAAATCTGCTATAAATAAATTAAAATAAAATTAGGATATTCAATAAGTATTTCATCTGATTAGTTTTTAATTACACAAAGTAGATAAGTGTTATTAAATGAATATATTAAATATATGCAAAATGTTATTAAATATAATGTATTAACTAATAAATAGTACAAATTATTTATTGTTAATGATATTTCAATGATTTAATAACTTTATACAAGGTATTATTCACTGCGATTCACGGTTGACCTTGCATTACAGTGAGTATGGCTGAGCGCCGCGGGCTCTCTACCCTCTATCTCAAAAACGGTTGTGCGTATGAAAAATTTTTTAAAACAAAATCTGTCGCAAATTTTATGCTCTACAAATTTTATAATAAATGTTAACATCATTGAAGCTATATAAACCGAGATAATCGCAAAAAACTGATTTTTGTGACCTTTGACCTTGAATAACTTACGACGCAGACACGAGATTTTATGAGACTTTTGAGACAACTTTTAGAACATCAAAATGAAGGTGTATACGAGTTTCCAGCTTATTATCTCTCATTCCGAGGTGAACCCCCTAATATAAGTGGAGTTTTTAGGCGAGTTTCAGCAATACTCCACTGATGTGATGTAAGATTATTTACGGTGACATTAGTAGTATTTTCACTACAGTATAAGCTTATAGATCGCTTTTCTTCGATTAGACGTTCCAGTAGGTAAATTGTTGAATTCCAACGAATTAAAGCATCTTGTACCATTTTTTTTTCTGACATATTTAAGTCTCTTTGCAATTGCTTAAGTTTTGTAGTAGCAGTATTCGAATGATTAAAGTGGCCAACCATTTTTTGAGACATTGTTAATAAATCATTCGCTGTGACTTCAAAAGCATCATTTATAATCAGCTGTAGGGTATGCAGAAAATACGGTGTGTGCACTAGTTGTATGTCCTTAATGGCCTTTACAATATTGGCCGCGTTATCACTAACAACATTGTGGATATTCTTTTTCTCAAGTTTCCAACCGTTAAACAAGCGCTCGAATTATCCGCCTATAGCAGAGGCAGTGTGGCTTCCCGGGAAGCGCTTACAGTTTAAAACGACATGCTTATACTCGTAATTTAGAGTCATAAAATGTCCCTGTAAGACTTATAAAGCTTTCATTATTATGACTGCAGATCCAAATATCAGATGTTACAGAAATACTGTCAGTCTTCTTAACTATGTCCCATATTACTTGCCTACATCATTCATAAGTGGCAGGAACTATATTGCCAGAAAAAAACATCTGCTAGGCATTTTATACCTTGGTTGTAGTTTGGGTATAAGTCTATTTAAGCCTGTATCAGTCACTAGGCCAAACAGCTGATTATCTAAGGCAATTATTTCGCCGATGGCATAATGTATTTTTGTTGCCCTTTAATCGGCAATGGAGTACTTATTTTTAACAACAAAACTATGTTCGAAGGTTTTTTGTTTAGCTACGTTAGTTTCTCTAACATGTGTCTCCTGTGAACTGCCTGCAACTAATACTGAATTGATATGAATTTTATATTCACCGGGATGTTTGTGTTTTAAATGGTTAACCATAGAACTATTAGTCGCCGCTTTTCCTACACCACCACGCGATATTTTTACCGAACAAATAGCGCACACCGCTTTTGTTTCATTTTGATTGTCCACACCAAAATGTTCCCAGATCCAGCTTTTCTTTTTACCCTTCTTACATGTCCTCACGGTAGATAATTCACAACAACTTTATAAGTTCAAACAGCGCTGTGAAAATCCGTAATACCAACTTTTAATATTCGGCCGTGAAAATAGGGCGAATATTCGTTATTCGGCCATTGGCCTAAACCACTATGTGGCGCATCTCTAAAATCTAGTAGCCTATTACCACTACCTACCGTTTGAAAATGAAACTAAAAGATTACTTGTCAAGACTAGTAAAAGTAATACTTTTTATTATTATTAATAATAACGATTTATTTCTGTATTTTGAATTTTGCAAAAAATGGCATTGCGTTTTTCTCACGAAGAAAAATTTGATTTGTTGGAATGTTACATTCTTTGTAACAGAAATGCAAATCTTGCTTTAGAAAGAAGACAAATAAAATAAGTTCAAACGCGGACCAGTTAATTCCCTGCTAGATCCCCTGATTTAAACCCATTAGATTTTTATTTATATGTAAGAAATGAAGTCTATGAGTTTGAACCCCCTGAAGCTGTGCAAGAATAAAGAATAAATTATTACTCATATTGCGTTTTTAGTTTTCTTTAATGTTTTATTTTAATATTTGAAATAATTCTTAACCGTAAGAAAAATAAAATAATGTATTATACTGACATTTTAAACAAATTTGAAATATAATTAAGCCTGCCTAAGGCGTTGTTGTCATGTTTGACGTGAATGATAGATGTGTTTTGGACTTCCATTGTCGTTATTTATTTATATCACAACGTTTCAACTGGTGAGTATCTCCAGTCGTCTACAAGGGTATTTATACTACCTCCTGGTTAGAAGCGCATGACCGAGATTGGTGCAGTCATGCGTTACTGTGTGGTCCTAAACTAAGGTTACATCTGCTTAACAAGGGTTTCCAAATATCTCTTATGTCTAAAGCGGGCTTACTAAAGCAGTCTGGATTTTGGGTTATGACGGAATCTTGATGGTCGTGTCTTTGCGTAGTTTGAAGAGGGCAACTGTTTCTTCTCTTTGAATATTTGGCTTCGGAGGTTTGGATTTCTGTAAAATTTCTCTGACTTTCCATCGGAATTCTTCTGCTTGGGTCGCTTCAATGGCTACCGAAGTCTGTTGCACATATAATGTCCAACAGTGGAGTTTCTTTTGGGGCAATCAAGGCAACTGTCCCAGTGAAGGATACACTTCAGGTCATCAGAAGGAAACTTGGAGAAGACCAAACCCTCGAGGAGCAAGCATCGATACCCATTAGCGCCATAATAGACCTATTAGAACGCTGTCTACATTATTCTTATTTCCAAAAAAAGGATAGTTTCTACAGGCAACTAGACGGACTACCGATGGGATCATCCCTTTCTCCAGTAATCGCCAACAGATACATGAAATGGTTTGAAAACCAGGCAATTGAAAAGGCAAAAATAAAACCGAAACTATGGCTTCGTTACGTGGACGACACATTCATCATTTGGAATAGAAGCGATGACGAACTCCAAGCTTTCTGCAACACATGAATAACTTGGCACCAACAATCAAGTTTACCATGGAGAAGAAGGAAAACAATAAACTACCGTTTCTAGACGTCATAGTACAGAAGAACAGGGACACCATCCAAACATCGGTATACAGAAAGAAAACTCACACTTATCAATAGCTTAATTACGCCTCAAACCACTGAAATACCACAAAACATGGAATAGTCAAAACACTTGTTGACAGAGCATTTACTCTCTGTAACTCCAAGGAAGCTCTTTCCGAAGAACTCAACACCATCAAAAAGGACCTTAACACAAATGGCTACCCCACGAGTCTAGTAGACTAGACTATCAAGAAGCGTCAGAATCACATGAATAGACAGAAAGATGACGTCGAAACTGGACCCACCATAAAGGTACCATATGTCAAAGGAATCTCCCGAGAAAATTTGAAGATTAGGACAGCAATACAAAGTTCGAACAGTATTCAGCTCCAAACATTCCTTAAGAAGCCACCTGACAAAGACAAGGCCAACCAGCCAAAGAGACACGAAGAGCTGCGTATATGGAATACCTTGCGAGTGCGGACAATCCTATGTTGCTGAAACCCTACGCCCCCTTGAAACAAGGAATACCGGAACCACACAAAGTAGGGAGAAACAAACAGCCGGTGCGGCAGAACATGCTTGGACACACGGCCACCACTTGCAATGGTCAAAGGCAAAAATAATGCTCAAAGAAGGACACTGGCGAAAGAGGAAATTCAAAGAAGTGGCCGTCATAACCCAAAATCCAGACTGCTTTAGTAAGCCCTTTTTAGACATTAGAAATATTTGCACGTAGATATAACCTTAGTTTAGGACCACACAGTTACGCATGACTGCACCAATCTCGGCCATGCGCTGCTAACCAGGAGATAGTATAAATACCCTTGTAGTTTCGTAGCTTGTTCATTATTTGCCTGAAGAGGACTGGAGATACTCACCAGTTGAAACGTTGCAATATAAATAAATAACGACAATGGAAGTCCAAAACACATCTATCATTCACGATACATCATTGTCTCAAACCTTCAAACAAACATGTTTGATGTGTTGCGAAATATAATTTTCTTGTTTTTTCAAGCCATTACAATAAGTGAAACATCGTTGTAAAGCTAACATCAATAACTACCTTTTAGGTACAAAAAACAATATGGCGTCCATACGAAAAAATTAACCTGATGATAGTATAAAATAACTAAACGTCGTGTTTAAAATACAATTGCAGAGCTGAAATCTGCTTAAAAAGTTGCTTTAAAAATGTTTTTACAGATTGCCAAAATAGTGAAAAATAAAAAGCTACAGAATATTTTCAAAAATGCAACTTTTTGTTTTTTTTTTAATATATCAAAAACAAAAAAAGATAGAATCGCGCACTAAGTAGCTTTAAGTTGCAAATATATTCGTCTAGAACTTTTCCCATTTAACCTTTTCTCTATCTTCTATAGTTTTCAAGATCCCCATACATGTAGGTTCAGTTTAGGCCACAATGTATACCTCTATATGTTGTCGTAATAAAATGTATACACATGGTGTTCTCAAACAAGTAATAAGAAATTTTAAAAGATAATGAGCTGTTATTTCACTTGGTCCACTCTTTTATTTTTTACGGTATTTTATTTACCTCCACGATTCTTTAGGTCAATGAGATATCCGCTTATGCTGAAAGAAGAACCAGCCTTTAAAAATCTAAAGAATTCATTCCAATCTTCAAACAACAGAAACTTAAAAATTTATTTGTGAAATAGATTATTTCTGTTTTTTTGTATTTTGTTACATTTATTTAAAAAATACTATATAGTATATATATACTACCTTAGTTTAGGACCACACAGTAACGCATTACTGCACCAATCTCGGCCATGCGCTGCTAACCAGGAGATAGTATAAATACCCTTGTAGTTTCGTAGCTTGTTCATTATTCGCCTGAAGATGACTGGAGATACTCACCAGTTGAAACGTTGTAATATAAATAAATAACGACAATGGAAGTCCAAAACACATCTATCATTCACGATACATCATTGTCATCTTCAAACGACAGAAACTTAAAAATTTCAGTTTTGAAATAGATTATTTCTGTTTTTTTGTATCTTATTACATTTAAGAATTACTTTTTAGCAAATTTCCACCGAATCTGAAGACGAGAAGCAAGCCAAAATACACCATATTCAAACGTTATTGGCTTATGATCTATTTCACAAAAAGCAATTTGCCGAAAGCATGAGGGAATTTCTAAAACTGGAAACCGACCCCTATGACGTTATCAGGTATTAAAAAAAATGTATATTTGGATTTCATAATAATTTACTACTTTTTGAAACGCAATAAAAAAGTTTAAAATTGCTCCATTTTATGAAACTAAAATTTTATTTAAAAGAGAGAACCAGTAGATTTTGTGTATTAAGTGTATAGTATTCTAAATTTAATGCAGAGCGCTTTTTTGCAATGTAGCGTACGATGTTTTTATATGCAATGACTCACACAGAAGCTGCACGGCGGCCGTGCGATTGAAGTGAGTCGCCGCACGGCATGCGTGCTGAAAAATAGGACCTGTTCCATTTTCACTTAATGCGCCCCGAATTATTAGAGCTTTTTAGGTTAAATCTTGCGGTGTTCCGTATTGATTGAAATTGGCATTTCCAGCGCGGTTTACCCCTGGATAATTATTTTAGTGTTTACGATTTTAATTTTAATATAGAATTCGTGCAGCATGTAGAATGCTAAAGCATCTTCATCATCGGACGATGACATTTTGACAATGGTATAAACCTTTGCTCCTCTACGCACTGCATGCAATTCGTACACTGTTTTGATATGCATGTACTTCAAGCACACATGAAGTGCGTTTCAGGTGTGCTTCACGGACACTTCACCTCGATCAATTCACTGCTCTGGTGGGCGCTCTCCCTTATTTTTCAGCACGCATGCCGTGCGGCACTGCATAGTGAGGCGACTCACTTCTTTCACGCGGCCGCCGTACGGCTTCTGTGCGCTTCATACCAACCTCATGCGCACCTCATATCTCTTCACTTGAAGTGTCCATCTTTGCTGGGCGCTCTCCCTTAGGGGGAAAGTAAACGGGATATATGTTACAGCGTCTCAATACAATTTTCCCTTAACCTTTTAGATTATTTCCCGATATGTTACCTCAAGGTTCAGATGAAATTCCTGATAAGAATAGAGATTTGACCGATAAAGAAATGCAAGATAGTATATTGGCTCTTAGCGATTATTTGACGGAAATGAGGCATAGCCTACAGGATACCAAGGTAAGTTGATGATGATACTAACCTGAACTAACCTGAAACCCTTCAACGCATAGTTTTTCATTTTTGCTGCTAATTATTTTAAGTACTATGGACAAGAAACAAATATATTGTCTAATTTCTACTATATTACAATAGGTACGCTGCGGAAGCGCCGTTGTGGTGCTGGTATGTTACCGTTCACCTGGGGTTTCGGACTACATTAAATGGTCTCGGAAAAGGTTTATAAACCCAAAAATACATTAATTCTGGGTGATGATTTTAATATTGACCCTACCAGAGATCCTATAAATTATTTCAGGTGGACTAGTTTACTTACAAGTTGTTTCGGATCACAGAACTATACTATTTGATAGCAACCTTATTTTCAAAAAGAACAACTTACTAATTTCATCGGCAAAAGGTTCATACAATACATGATGAAAATATTGCACTATTCTTGAACGATCTGTTAACAGAAACTTGGTTGTGTGTATGTGCTGAATCAACTCTGGATGTAGCCTATAATGCTTTTGCTATCACAATACAAATATACTTTAATCTATGTTTTCCCATAAAACGGTAATCCAATCATAACACTCAAGAAAATTAGGTTAATGCAGACGTTAGGCAATCAAGCGACGAACTAAAAAGTTTATTTCACTTACAAAAAAGTTTTCCCGTACTGTAGTAAAAAGAGGAAAAAAAAACAACACACTTTACTTGTGTCTGTGGTGAAAAAAAATTATTATCAAAGCCGTATTGATGTCTCTAATAACCTAGTCAAAGCCGCCTAGAAATTTTCTATAATTTGTTTAACAGCACATTGTGATGGCTTCTGTTTTTGCGAATATCGAATGGCAAATGTGCATGTTCTTGATATAACTTTATCATATTCTCTGTAAATAATAAATAGCCAACTGGGAATAATTAAACTTAGTATCCGCAGCAAAATTGCCATATAAAAATGACAATATTTCGAAAACTACAAATTTTCCGAACGGACAACCTTATAAAAACTTACCCTTATTTTTAATGTTAAATAGGAAACAATTATAAAATTTAGGGGTTTCCATTTGAAAATGTAAATTTTTTGCAGTTTTCTTAATTTCATTTTTAATATTATTGTTTGAACACCCTGTATTAATAGCCATCAAAATATTATAAAAAATCTATTAAAACATGCCCTTTTTATCAAGGAATCGAACTCAAATTAGATAATCAAGACTTCCTTATAGGAAAAATTGATAATTATTTTATGGCCCGCGATTTTAGCAAGCGTATGCTCGCTCAGGGCGCGTACTCGGCGTCTTGTCTAGAAATTATAGATAATGGCAGGAAAATTAAAACGTTTGCCCTTGGAACTTACTGGAGTTTTCAGTATGGCCCTAAGGCTGGAAAGTTTGAAGACCCCTAATATACACTATGCCATAGGCATCGTAACTATAGATCCGACACGCCATTCATAAATGCTATAAAATTGTGGTGCCGAAATCGCTTGGTGGCGAGACGCTGTGAGGAGCTAGGTGGGGCCGGGAGTGGAGATTACGCTGCCTTTACATATGCATGCGACAAAACTCCATTAAAACCCACAGAAAAACGCTGTCACAAATGAATGGAACATCCGCTATGCCGAGTATTGCCGAGTCGATGTGGCTGGCCACGAAAATGATGGAATCTGGGCGGATCCTTTATTGCTGCGTTGCCATACTACAGATTTTTTACAAGGTTTTGGGCAATGATAATTAATAGTAAAACAATGTATTGCTTTAAAAGAAAATCAGTAGCGTAACATTTATTTGGTAAAAATTGCATCGGGATATAGCCATACCTACCCTACTGGTTAAAGAAATAAGAAAAATACTTCAAAATCTGTGTGATTTATAGTGTTTTAATATTGTAATAATATATGCAAAAAATGCAGGGTTGGCAGGATATACATCCGTGATAAATATCCTGATATATATCTTGATAAATATCATGATATTTATGCGACGATATTTATCCTGATATATATCAATATTTTTTTTCTTCTAAAATTCTATTCATCAGTATAAAAATATGGCACCGCTGGCGTTACGCCGGCAACAGCGTATTATGCTGCTTACGATGAGGTGATTCCCCGTCTTTCCGAGGCGTTGAAGCCGAACCACCTGTTACTTTATTCTTTGCAGCGTGGCATTTTTATTTAGTTCCGATTTCTGATTGAAGATTGAACGGAGCAATATTTTGCTTTATTGTTTTTTATTTTATATTAAAAATATTATTTTCTTATTTTAGTTGTTGTTTTCTTTTGGCTGTTGTGCTGATCTCAATTTTTGTTCTTAGTTGGACCACAGTTAAAAGCAAAAATATATGTGTTCATATTCATAAACTTGTATTTTTTACTTACATTTTACATTCCTATGCCTACATAGGAGTTTCCTATACATAGGAGTACTTAAAAACTATCATTGAATAGAATATAGAATTTAAATACAAATTTACATATTTATAACATTATATTAAATTAAGTAATTTTGAATTTTAAAAATAGAAAACAGATGAAATACAAAATAATTAAAAATATAAATAAAAATCCAAATTTTGATATATATCGATATATATCGGATATTTCGATATTTATATAAATATCATGATATTTGCCAACCCTGAAAAAACGCTGATATCCGGTGCAAGCCGAGATTTAGTGTCGCTAGAGTATAACTCTTTTATTTCTTACTAAATTTCTACATTGTTGTCCTTTTACGAATCAGTATACAAGCGTGCCCATTAAAGCAAAATCATATTTTAGTCCACATCTAATGCACGAGGTAATCTGAACGAAACGAAAATGCCCAAATCAACCAATCAACTGCTTCAAATTATAGATACAACTCTGGTGAAATGTTACTTGCAAACCAAAGATGCCCTTGTAGCTCCTCTTTTACGTCTGAATCACTGTCACTTAGGGGAGACTGAAAAAATCCTACAGAAAATGGGAAAACACAATGAACTTATTATTTTGTATCAAACCAAGGGTAAGTTATAACAACCTATTGTTCGGTTTTCGGTTTAAACGGAGTACAAACGAAATGTTAATAGAGTATGTAGCTTCATTTTTTAAATTTCATGCTTATTTTTGCATTTCCCTTAATTTTTTCCTATTTACACACTACACTCATATGAAAAAAGCAATAAACTAGATGACTAAATAATTACTTGTTTCTAGAGGATTTTTACACGGGGACACGATTAATTAGGGCTATATTTGATTTTATAAAGAGTTTTATTTTTGCGATGGATGCACATGTTAAAATTGTTTCCAGTACGACAAGGTGTTCTAAAAACAAGCGTGTCAAAGTTTTATTTATTTTTTAACAGATGAGTAGGTATATTATTTCGTTTTCATTCTCTAGGATCAAAAATCATTAAGGTTTAACACCCTTAAACCTGACGAATATGGGTATTTTGTGAAAATATGCCTAACAATCTTGATGATAAATCTCAACATCTGTACAAATTGATTAAGTTTTGTGTCGCACTTGTGAAAAATGTACTAACTTATACAAGGACAGCGAAACCAGTAAAACATTTGTTTTGTGCAGAGTTATGACCTCTTGAAAATATTTTGCTCAAGGATCATATTAAAGAAGTGTCGGAAATGAAACTGCTATGGCTCTGCAAGGTGGTCTCCGAGGTTTGCATAGCCATTGAGGCTATTGCTCATTGATGGGTTAAATTTCCTACAACCGGATTTGAAAAGTACAAAAAAAAAAAATTTATGGTATAGTTCAGTTTTCCTGGGTGCATTGATATTGATGGCATTCATATTGCAATTGCAGAACCTGTCGAAGATGAGCATCTTTATTTTAATCTTATGTGCATGTGAGGCGTGATTTCCTCTATAAGATTCCATACCAATCCAACGTTTTCTAAATTCATTATCGGGCAATTCAAAAACATTACTTTCGTCGCGCAAACTTCTTCTTTCCAATCCTAGAAGATCTGTTCATATTCTGCTTCAAGCATAAAGTGTATTACTAAGGAATCCATAATATTTTATTGACACAGTACAGGGTGTCCAGTTTTCGTATGTTTTACGGGTTATCTGCGTTATTAGTAAAGATAGAAGGTTGCGGTTTTCGCGGCACTGTGTTACTTTTTTGAGAAACAAACGATGCCATCAACAGAATTTTCATAGCCCCCTTAGTTTTTTAGATACGGGGTGATTTTGCATTTTGGGACCAACCCCCCCCCCCCCCCGTATCGCGGTTACGCTGCAATTTATCAAAAAGGTAAAAAATGAACTTATTAGTTTTTTTCACGTAGAATCCAGTGGCTTAGTCAGATTTTTTCTATGTTTAATTGTTTTCGAGAAAAAGAGCAAACTTGAATTTTTTTAAATGGGACGCCCTATATATTTTTAGCTATTATGATTCAGTTTATCACAAGCTTTTCAAAAATATATAATACTTTATAGCTGTTTTCAATGTGAAGCTCAAAATTTACATTTTTCAACAAATTTAAATTTTTTTTTAGTAGGCCATGACGGGTATTTAGGAAAACAAAAGATGACAGGCTTGTTGTCTGAAAAAATCTTTATTTACTGTCATAATAGGTTATCCATTTTCTGTTCTTTATTTCTATTCAGTTTCGATAAATAGCAGTTTTTTTTCTTAATTATGGCTGCGAATGCAAAATTCGAGAATTATGATATGTTCGTTTGTTATATTCAGTGTAACGAAAATTCGGATGAAGCATTAGAAGTTTATTTTAACAGGTATGGGCATCTTTTTATATTTTTCATCATATTTTAAAATTTATAAAAACGTAATATTCGCAGATTCTGAGAAAGAAGACAGCCGGATAAAAGAATATTTTTAAAAATAAAATCAAACTTAATTGAAGGTGGTTCATTTTCCAAACCCCGGCCTAGTATTTACAATAAGGAAAACCAGGTCATTGATGAAGTAAACGTTTTGGCTTCAATTGAAACAAATCAAAGTAGTTCTTGTAGAACAGTGGAAGGTTCTGTCGGTGTTACAAAATCAAGGGTTCAAACTATTCTAAAAAAACACAAGTTTAAGCCATACAAATTTCACGTCGTACAAAACTTACATCTCGGTGACGCAAAGCGCCGCGTAGAGTTTTGTAATTGGTATTTACAAAATGTAAATAGAGAAAATCATTTTGAAGGAACGATATGGTCTGATGAGAGTCATTTTACCAGTGCCAGTATATTTAATCGGCAAAATACTAGGTTTTGGTGCCAGGAAAATCAACATGTTATATTTCCACGGGAACGGCAAGGCAGATTTGGGTTTAGCGTTTCATGCTTCATACTGGGAAGTAAAATTTTATATAATATATTTGAAGGCGGTCTTACTGCAAATAAATATTCAGAAATTTTGGAAAACATTGTGCCCGAAATAGTAGAGAATGTGCCCCTAGCTCATCTTAATAGCTTATATTTGCAACAGGACGGAGCTCCCGCTCACAATGCTTAAATTGTGAGAGCTTATCTTAACAATAATTTTCCTGGCCGCTGGATTGGAACACATGGACCTGTAAGATGGCCACCCAGGTCA
The DNA here is from genome assembly GCA_963920685.1 of Polydrusus tereticollis. Lineage (NCBI taxonomy): Eukaryota > Metazoa > Arthropoda > Insecta > Coleoptera > Curculionidae > Polydrusus > Polydrusus tereticollis. The sequence goes on from OY987331.1 coordinate 93,058,578, forward strand.
CCCGATTTAACGGTTTTGGATTTTTTTTTGTGGGGCTACCTACCTAAAAAATAAAATTTATACCGCCCAGTACCAAACGATGGCAGATTTAAGAGAAGCCACTGAAAGAGGGTTTAGGGAGTTACAGGCACGGCCTTTTATTATTTTAATCTACGACAGTGCCATTATGACGTATTTAGCAATGTCATTTGGATGTCATTATGACCTTCATAATAGCACTCAGTGCCATTATGAATTCATAATAACATCCAAATGTTAAGATACAAAAACAAAAAGAAAGTCGGTGCAAACTATTTATTTGTTATTATTACTTAGAAAAACGGATTGCATTTATTTATTGTAAACATTAATTACAAAATTAATTCCCGCTTGTGATGAAAAAATCTCGTTGTATCTTCGTCTTCGTAATTGGGATAGTAATATAAATGCATTGTCCTTCATCTTTGACATTTTGTAGCTACAGATTCGTCAATTCAGTGCGCCTGCACGCACCCGCAAGCCCCACAATCAATGCAACTTTCATCATAAAATAAGTTCTATCATCAGCTTCCAACAAAAAACGGGTTATATCTTCTTTTGTTAAAATCTTAGATTTTTTTGTTCGAAATCCTTCTGATTTTCGTTTAAGAAACGCAATTAAATGGACGCACTTACTGATATCCGTATTTTTCTTCACTGACATAACTGAACGTAGCATATAATAATAAACCCAAAGCGACGAAGCCTTGCTATGTTTTGCGAGATGGTTAAAATATGCAAGGAGCACCTTCTCGCTACTGATGTTTTTGATTCCTTTTCCATTACACCAATCTTCATCTTGCGTAGGTCTGTTCGTACACCTGCCTTGACTTTTCGGGAAGTAGGGCATCTATTACGCTTTGCGCGATATTTTCGACATCCGAAGGGACACTTTCGGATTCAGAATCTCCCATATTTAAATTATTTTTGGCCAACACTTTGCATACAATAGAAAATTAGACGGCAATAATGACGTTGTCAAAATCGAAATTGAAACAATCAAACATGCGGTTACCATGATAACGACTATTATGAATACCTGAAAATTTTAAAAATTACGAAAACGTTATCTGATATCAATGAAATTTAGACAAATAAAATCTATTTGCACTGTCGTAGATTAAATTTTGAATGATACACGTTCGATATGAACTTTGTTAATGGAACTTGTGCAATTAAACCACTCGACTAACTCCTCGTGGTTTAACGTTGCACACGTTTCGTTATATTGTTCATATCGAACTAGTATCATTAATAACTATAAATGCACTGAGGCGAATCAGAACAATGCGTGAAACATGTCTTAGGCATAATGGAGAACAGTTTGAGCAATATTTATGAGACAGTTTTCTAAATCATCAAATAATTGTAGCTTTTAATTTTTGAACGTATAAGACAACTGAGTTAATTGTTATTTATATTTATAAAAGTTATTGTTATAGGTATATATTCTTAAAATTAGTGTTGAAAAATGTAAATTTTGAACTTCACATTGAAAACAGCTTTAAAGTAATGTATATTTTTAAAAAGCTTGTGATAAACTGAATCATAATAGCTAAAAATATATAGGGTGTCCCATTTTAAAAAATGCAAGTTTGCTCTTTTTCTCGAAAACAATTAAACATAGAAAAAATGTGACTAAGCCACTGGATTCTACGGGAAAAAAACTAATAAGTTCATTTTTTACCTTTTTGATAGGTTGCAGCGTAACCGATAACCAACTGTGTCCCAAAATGCAAAATTTTCAAAACACCCCTATCTAAAAAACTAAGGGAGCTATGAAAATTCTGTTTGTGACATCGTTTGTTTCTCAAAAAAGTAACACAGTGCCGCGAAAACCGCAACTTTCTATCTTTACTAATAACGCAGATAACCCGTAAAACATACGAAAACTGGACACCCTGCACATATAGATATTTCCAAATAAAAAAAAGCAACAGTAAACAATTCATTATTTAATTAAAAAGCTTTAACCATGTTTCGATTTGCACCAGGTGAGTTCATCTGAAAGGTGAATTGGAACATGGTTAGAGCTTTCTAGTTTTCGCCTCGGAATTCTCAATTCGCATCACATTACGAGCATATTTCATTTACATAAGCTGTTTTTAAAATTCACGGAATTGACAGAAAACGGTATACTGCATAATCGCCACATAAACCTCATGAAACATGACATTGACATAAGGTCACTAAACCTAAAGAGGCTCCGGGCTTCAAAGGTATTTATTTATTTATTTAAAGGAATTGGTCCTCCAACAGACAGTCGCAGCTGCCCTATAACAGGAGGACACAAAATAATACAATCAATTACAATTTTCGGAGAAAATAAGTGTATAAAATTAATGTAAGAAAATTAGGTTAGAAACGATTGAAACAATGTAAGTTATTAAGCACTGCGATTCCTGACAAACCTTTTGAAACGTCCAATATTGACAAAGAAAAGGTCGAAATTAGCATCCCCTTGAGGTAAATTGTTGTATGAGCGCGCACATCTAATGAGAGGTGAATTTGAGAAATAGTTTGAAGAAAAACTTTTTATATTAAATGTATGTCTATTGCGAAGTGTGTAAGGATTTGCATTGAATAAAAGGTAGTTAGTACAAAATTCAGAATCAATTAGGTTGTTAACCGTTTTATAAACGAAAATCACATCGAAAAGTTTCCGCCTAGATTCAAGAGTCTGTAAACCATAAAAAGCCAAATTCAAATGATAGGGAAAAAAATGTATGTGTCTGTTAAAACGAAAATTAAGGGAATTAACAAATTTCTTCTGCACGCTCTCAATCCTATCTACATACTTGTGGTACATTGGATTCCAAACCACGGTCGAAAACTCTAAGATTGGTCTTACAGTAGAATTATATAAGTTTATTAACGAATTAAAATCGGTGAAGCCATGCGTCATTCGAAGAATGAAGCCCAAGTTACGATTGGCCCGTTGTACAATTTTTTCAATATGGCCCTCAAAAAGTAATTTGGAATCCAACTCCACTTCCAGATCCTTAATAGTATTAACATATTTTAACTTAACGTTATTCAACAAAAGATCTATGTTAAAATCAGGTAAGCTATTTTTTTTTTGAGAAAAGTATAGCATGACATTTATCTAGATTCTAGAGGATTAATATCAGGACTGCGAGCTGGCCAATTTTGAGGTCCTGCACGTCCAATCCAGCGATTAGGGCAGGTGATGTCGAGATGCTGACGAGCAAGAACACTAAAATGTGCTGGAACCCCGTCGTGCATAAACCACATGTTGACTCTTACATGTAGGGGTACTTCTTCTAACAAAATGGGTAAATGATGTCGCAAAAAGTCCGTGTAGGATTCACCTGTTAATCTTGGCGGTAAAAAAAAATGGGCCAATGAGGTAGTCACCAATAATTCCTACCCAAACGTTGAGCGAAAATTGTTGCTGAAGATGACTTTCTTTAATAATGTGGGGATTTTCGTCGGCCCAAAAATGATCATTGTGAAAGTTCATAATAGCATCTCGTGAAAAAGTTGCCTCGTCCGTAACTAAAATATTTGCTAAAAAATTATTATTGTGTGCCATCCTATGAATCAACCACCTGCAAAACATTAATCTTGGTGAAAATCCCGAGGCATTAGAGCTGTAGAGCTGTATGAGATATGGGTACGGGAGGTTTCTTTTTAGAACTTTCCAAATTCAGCGTTAGTAAAATTGTTCATGATGGAATCACTGCGTATTGACAACTCTGAATTTTACTGATAATATGACAATACTATCACTGTCGGCTGCTCTCCAAAGCAGGTAGGTAATAATAATTTGTTATAAATAGCAGATGTGGTAAGCCAAAAATGTGATAATAGAAATAAACCTATTAAAACCAGTCGTGCATTTTATCAGAAGGTGGAAATTTTGCTCATTTACTGTAAGGTCGAAATTGTCTATTTTTTATTTTTGGTTGTTATTTTATGTTGTCCATTGTTGTCTTCTTTGCTCTGAATGTTACTGCTAAACTCTTTTTGTTTTGTTCCACTAAGATTCCTTTCTTTTTCCAGTTTCCCATACTCTTCGCAGATATCACATAAATCTTTTTTCGGTTTCAAGGAATCGATGTTATATTCATAATTGAAGATATGGCGATAGAAATAAATTTGACATTTTCTTGCTAAAATTCTACTTAAATTGCACAAAAATACAGCAGTATGCGTCGAACGAATACAAACCGTTAAAATTTGTACTTAGAACCTTCTGAAATTTAATATAATGTGACACTAGTGTTACATAAAACCATGTGGAGCCATTGATCACAGCGCTTTACCAATTTTAGTGTTTTCAACGTTAAAGTTTTTAGAATGAGTTAAAGTGATTTTTATTTTTTTTGTCGCAAACGAAGCCAGATATAAAAAAAATACAACAGACAAAAAAGTTGTATTTGTAGTTGCTTAATCTGAACAAACAAAAAAACTGAAAAAAGGCAGTGGCGTACGTTTTCTTCTCAATAAGAATTGGCTGTGGTGCCCACTGAGACGCCACTGGACCTAATAATTTCAATCTAGTTAGGGCTAAATAAGCGCCTTATTACTTCAAATAACTGAACCAAATCGGTTTAAGGATATTTATGACCGTTTTTTTTTTAAACTTCAACGCCTTGTATCTCAGAAACGAAGCCACTCCGGACATATGTTCATAGGAACTTTTTTTCTTAAAACAACCTTACGTATCACCCTCTGAAGTTTCGTACCGTAGTTGGGAAATACCCTGTATTGCGGATTTCCACTTCATTTGGGGTCAGACCCCCTAGTTTCCTAGGAAGCATAAAGAAGGTGAATTTCTACGAAACTTGGGCGTGGTCTCAAAAACTTTTTGCCTGCGGCGCTTTAGCTCCGCCCCAATATGCTGGCTACGCCACTGTGAAGAAGCCCTACTCAAGCGCTACTCACTGATAAACGCCATTTGTTTTTCTTTATAATTATTATTTTAGTTACTGCTGTATTTAATTAGTGATAAATATTATGTATCAAGAATCGCCCAATATTAAATTCTCGTGTATCGTATCGTAAAAAATTTATTATTTATTTTTAATCTTTAGGTCAACATAGAAAGGCTCTAGAGCTGTTACAGTCCGAAAAATGCGTCGACAAGACAGTTAGATATCTGCAAAACTTAGGATCGGAAAATATGGGACTTATTCTAGAATTCTCAGAGTGGGTCTTAAACGAGAATCCTGAAGATGGCATAAAGGTAAGGAACTAAAACACCCAAGTAAAGTGGCGTAGAAACAAGAATACTAAAAATTGCACTGTTTAAAACTAAACTTTATTTAGCTCAAATCACATATTATACAGGGTGTCCAGTTTTCGATGGTTTTACGGGGTATCTCCGTTATTAGTAAAGATAGAAGGATACGGTTTTCGCAGCACTATACTACTTTTTTGTGAAACAAAAGATGCCGCAATCAGAATTTTTCTAGTCCTCCTTGTTTTTGATATACGGGATGTTTTTGAAAATTTTACATTTTGGGAAACCCTCATATTTACGTTACCCTGTAGCTTAGCAAAGAGAAAACGTTCTTTTTGTAGTTTTTTACTTAGAATCCAGTGACATACTCAGATTTTGTTCTACGCTCAATAGCTTCTGAGAAAAAAAACAAACTTGCTTTTTTTTTTAATGAGTCACCCTATATATTTTTTAATAATATAATTTAGTTTATAATACGCTTCTCAGAAATATATAATACCTTATTTTTATTTTTAATATTAAGCACGAAATTTACGTTTTATAAAAAAATATACATTTTTTGTTAGTAGGCCATGACGGGGATTTAAAAAACGAAAAGAACACAGCCATTTATGTCATATTAAAAGTTTCTTTAGTTTCTGTCAGAGTATTCAGGTTCTCTAAGTTGTTTTAAAACATCTAATGAATAGTAAAAAATCAGTTTGTCCTAATTAAGGCCTAATTAAGGCAGGAAATGTAAACTTTTTGAAAATAATGAAAAATATGACATGCTCGTTTGTTATGTCCATTGTAATGAAAATGCAGATGAAGCATTAGAAGTTTATTTCAATAGGTAAAAATACGCCTCTTTATAGTATCTCTATGAAGATTTATTAAATTTCTTAAATTACTTGTACATGTCCCGAAAGACGACAGCCGGATAATAGTACAGGGTGTCCGGATAAGGATACGGAGCGGCCATATCTCGGAAACGATACGTCCCACAGATCTGAAAAAAAAGCTCTTATCATAAAAACTGCCAAGAGAAATTCATTCAAAATAATTTTAAGTTTCGGAAGTTGCCGCAAGAGGGCGTAACGGCTTATTTATTTTTTAAAGTTCATTTTACGGCAAAAAATGCCACTTAACCGTAGAAAAGCAAATAAATAATTAAAATCAGTAGATTGTTTACTACAACTTTTGTTATTGTTATTTTTTTGAATCTCGCCTAATAAAGGAGTGGGAGAAGCCTTTAGGACATTTTTCAAAAACTGTCATTATGTCGTTATCCTTCAACGGATTTTCTATAACTTGGACTTGTTTGAAAGGGAATTCCTTGGAGTTTAAATAAATGGTTCAGGAATTGTCACAAGTTTCCTGATACAATTTTAAGATGGCGCTGTTATTCAATCTAACTTATTTTTTTATTTTTCTCGGTATTTGCAAATTGGATGGTATAATTTTTTTCGGTAGTAATAGGAGACAATTTGCATAGGGAACGATTAGTCCAAACCGCAAATCGATATCACCAGGGGTTTAAAAGTTATTTTGATTTTTCTTTAAAAAATGATACAGTTTCCATTTACCGGTACCCGGTTTACCCCTAATAAGCAAGATAACAACTAATTTCATGGCCTACTGTTTAATAAACTATAAAATTTATAATAAAAGTTTAACGAGTCAAAGAAACATCAATAACACTGAATAAAATATGAATATTATGATAATATCATATTATGAGACTTAGACTATGAAAAAGTGCACAAATCTTAGAACTAGAAACAATTTTATTAGCAATTTAGCGAGACAACAATAATAATTACAAATGTTCAAAATGTTTTCCGTCATTTTGTAAGCACTTAATTATTCTTCTGTTAGTTGATAATACGGCTGCCTCAATTTCAGCCGTGGATAAGTTTCTAACGGCATTTGTTATCCTTACCATCATGTTTTCCCTTGTTGGTCTCTCTTGGAAAACCAGATCTTTTAACCTACCCCATAGGTAAAAATCAAGACAAGTAAGATCCGGTGAACGAGCCGGCCAGGGAAACAAGCTTCCTCTTCCAATTACACGATGCGCAAATTGCTCTTCTAGGTATTGGCGTACGTTACGATAGTAATGCGCCGGACAACCATCAAGTTGGATCCACATGTTTGTTCTCGTTTGTAAGGAGACTTCTTCCAAAAGAGGTGGAAGGAAAGTGGCCAAGAAATCTAAAAATCTTGCTCCATTAAGGGTTTGGTCAAAAAAATGGGGACCGATAATTTTTCCTTCCAAGATCCCGCACCAAACATTTAAACTCCAGCGGTTTTGAAAATCTACTTGCCTCATCCAATGAGGGTTTTGCTCAGACCAATAGTGCATATTATGCAAATTCACACCCCCAGCGTTAGTGAAAGTGGCCTCGTCTGTCCATAATATCCGTGAAAGAAAATTTGGATTTTCCCTAATCATATTTAATAGCCAGTGACAGAAATCCAATCGACGATCATAATCAGTATCGTTCAATGCCTGGTGTAAAACGATGTGGTAAGGGTGCATACTATTAGTTTGTAAAATCTCGTGGACATTTGTTTTTGGAACCCCCAAGTCAAGGGAAATTTTTCTGGTGCTTAAAGTGGGATCGTATTAAACGTAAGCCAAAACGTTGATAATATTTACCTCATTACGTGTCCTACGAATGCGTAAGGGTCGTTGAATGGGCTGCACATTACCAGTTTCTCTTAATCGTCGAGCTAATCTTAAGAATACTTCTCGAGAATAGTGTCCTCTTTGTGGAAATCGCATTGCATACTCTCGCGACGCTATTACAGCATTTTCAAGAGATTGAAAATACATATTCAACATATCATACGCTTCTGCGTTAGTAAACGGCATACTGTTTGTAGAAAAATGCAATATAAATGTAAAAAACAATGCTTAATATTATAAGATGCTTGACGTTTAAAACTCATCAACAGCTTGTCACAATAAATTATTAATTTGTTTTTTTCCATGGCCAACTTGGAACTTGTAATTTAGGCGAAAACATGATGGAAAGGATATGAAATGTCGTTCGAAGCTTATCCACGGCTGAAATTGAGGCAAGAAGCAAGTGTGTTTTTCACTGAAAGAAGAATAACTAAGAGCTTAGGAAGTGACGGAAAATATTTTAAACATTTGTAATTATTGTTGTCTTGCTAAATTGCTAATTGTTTCTAGATTTAAGATTTGTGCACTTTTTCATAATCTCATATCATAATATTCATATTTTATTCAGTGTTCTTTGACTCGTTAAACTTTTATTATAAATTTTATAGTTTATTAAACAGTAGGCCATGAAATTAGTTGTTATCTTGCTTATTAGGGGTATACCGGGTACCGGTAAATGGAAACTGTATCATTTTTTAAAGAAAAAGCAAAATAACTTTTAAACCCCTGGTGATATCGATTTGCGGTTTGGACTAATCGTTCCCTATGCAAATTGTCTCCTATTACTACCGAAAAAAATTATACTATCCAATTTGCAAATACCGAGAAAAATAAAAAAATAAGTTAGATTGAATAACAGCGCCATCTTAAAATAGTATCAGGAAACTTGTGACAATTCCTGAACCATTTATTTCAACTCCAAGGAATTCCCTTTCAAACAAGTCCAAGTTATAGAAAACCCGTTGAAGGATAACGACATAATGACAGTTTTTGGAAAATGTCCTAAAGGCTTCCCCCACTCCTTTATTAGGCGAGATTCAAAAAAATAACAATAACAAAAGTTGTAGTAAACAATCTACTGATTTTAATTATTTATTTGCTTTTCCACGGTTAAGTGGCATTTTTTGCCGTAAAATGAACTTTAAAAAATAAATAAGCCGTTACGCCCTCTTGCGGCAATTTCCGAAACTTAAAATTATTTTGAATGAATTTCTCTTGGCAGTTTTTATGATGAGAGCTTTTTTTTCAGATCTGTGGGACGTATCGTTTCCGAGATATGGCCGCTCCGTATCCTTATCCGGACACCCTGTATATTACGTAATAAGTGTTGTAAAAAGCATTTTACGCACGAATGGAAAAGTTACGCACGACGCCGCGTAGCGGCGCGAGTGCGTAATTGCATTACTACACGTATTACGTACCATACTTTACCTACGACCTACTTATTCACACAACATCATTTAGTTTTAGTTTTCCATCTGAACTGGTAACAATATTAATAATTTAAGAACGTGCTAACATCAACGAGAAGGTATATTATATTGTAATAATTCTACAGTATGATTATTTAAATTTACAAATGTTATTTTTTATTATATTATTTATTCTCATTATAATAATTATTTATAGTTACAGAACAATTATTGAACACGAAAGGTATATCGTTTGTTTTGCTTGTTGAAGCATAAGTAAGATTTACATTATTAGTTGCCTCAATGAAATTTTCATTAATACTATTAGTACTATTACTAGTACTTGCTATTGCAGATGATATTTTAGACGAATTGTTAGTTTGATTATTTAGGGAATTATCCACATACCCTTCAGCTACGGCTGATGACTGCCATCCGCCGTGTCTTTTTAAATCTAATAAGTCACCACCCGCGTCAATAAGAATAGTCGCGGACGAGCGTCGAAAACAGTGTCCTGTATAAGTCGCTGCTTCTGGTAGTCCCAGATATATGGCTATTTGTTTTGGAATCTTTCCTAACTTGTTAATACCAACAGACTGTTTGGTACATTTTCCGTTTATATAGTTTAGAAAAAAAGGTAAATTTGGAGCTGTATTTACTGCAGAGCGAAAGTTTATATATTTTTTAACCTTGGGGTAAAAATATTCTGACACCACAAAAGAACGTTGCCGTTTAGTTTTTGAATCGGGAATATTAATAATTAGATTATTCCCTGTGTCTTGAATATCTGACGGTTTTATATTACGCAACTCTTGTTTCCTGCATGCACCGCTTATACCAATTATAAGAGCAACCTAAAAGACGATTTGAAATAAATTTACACATCTAACATTATATTGAGCTCAATATATTACCTTCATAAACAAATATTTATCATCTGGTGCGTTTTCTAGAAAATCGTTTATATTCTTGCTTGTCAAAATCTTGGATGTTTTGGATTTAAAGCCGTCCGATTTTCTCTTCAGGAGAGCTTGTAATTTGGAGTAGTTTGCAATATCGACATTGTTATTTATATTAGTTGTGGCCTTTAACATTGAGTAAAATGACCAAAGTGAGGAAGGCTTCATCGTTTTTGATAGTTCTTGGAAATATGCCATCATTACATTCTCGGAAAATGATTTAACGTCGTTTTTTAATCTCCATTCCATAAATCTTTGGTAAGTAAATTTGTATCGATATTCAGATTTCGCCGGTAACAAGTTGTTTTTAGCAGCTTCTGCAATTTCGCTAATATTGGGTGGAGTTAAATTTTCTATTTCACTGTCACTCGACATTTTTTATGTAATCAAACTAATTTCACTTTATAATATTACTCACATACAAATTTGATTTAAGATTATGTCAGTTTTTGAATAAGTTTGTTTGTATTGACCGTTGCTAAGCGGTTGCTAGGAAAACTACGATTTTTTTACCAAGCTGTGCGATTTTTTTACCGTGCGTAATAGGAATCTTACATTGATCGGAGACGGTGTGTTTTTAAGTATTTACAGTAGTGGTCGTAGGTAAAAGAATTATTCTAATAATAATGAAATCAAATTTAATTGAACACGGCTCATTTTCTAAACCTCGGTCTAAACTACAGCAAGGAAAACCGCGAGACTGATGAAATAAATGTTTTAGCTTTAATTTAAACAAATCCAACTAGTTCTTGCAGAACGGTTGAAGGTTCAGTACATAACTTACATCCTGGTGATGCACAGCGCCGTATAGAGTTCTGTAATTGGTATTTACAAAATATCAACAGGGAAAATAATTTTGAAAGAACCGTTATATGGTCCGATGAGGCTCATTTTACCAGTACTGGTATATTTAATCGGCACAATACGAGGTTTTGGTCTCAGGAATGTAATATTTCCACTCGAACGGCAAGGCAGATTTGGCTTTAACGTTTCATGTTTTATATTAGGAATCAAAATAATTTATAATATATTTGAAGGCAGCCTTAATGCAAATAAATATTTGGAAATTCTGGAAAACGTTGTTCCGGAAATAATAGAAGACGTGCCCTTAGCGGGTCTCAATAACTTGCATCTGCAACAAGATGGAGCACCCGCTCACCATGCGCTAAATGTCAGGGCATACTTAAACAATAATTTCGCAGGCCACTGGATTGGAACTAATGGACCTGTAAGATGGCCACCAAGGTCACCCGACTTGTCGGTTTTGGATTTCTTCTTGTGGGTATACCTTGAAAATAAAATTTATTCTATTCAATACCAAACAATTGCAGATTTAAGAAATGCCACTAAAAGAGCATTTAGGGAGTTACAAACGCGACCTTTTATTATTTTAAATTCATTAAGGCAAATAAGAAGTATGTGTGAAACATGTCCAAGGCATAATGGAGAACCATTTGAGCAATATTTCTGAGAAAGTTCTAGAAATTTTCAGCTTTTGTTTTTAATGTTTTACGTAGTAAAACACAACTCGATTTATTCACTGTCCATTCAGGCGTCCAAAATATATTTCTTCTGCAGTAATTATGATACCAGTAATAGTTTTTTTTTTTAAATACCCGTCATGGCCTACTAACAAAAAATGTATATTTTTTAATAAAACGTAAATTTCGTGCTTAATATTAAAAATAAAAATAAAGTATTATACATGGATGAGAGTGGAAAAACTCAAGCCATGTTATTTTCTTAATTTTTGACTCACCCTGTGCGCTAATCAAGTAAATGTATAGAAAGCGCTTACACTCTATATGAAAGTCGCTTCTTTTGCGAGTATTTTGATTTTTTGTTCATTAATTTATCTCTAAAATTGTCCGAATTACAGTTTTTTTGCTGAAACCTTGCATATTACCAACTTTATGAATTTATCGAGAAACAGTTTTTAACAGATACGAATTTTAAAAACATTTTTATTAAACACAAAATTATAAACTAGGATAACGGCTTAATACCGTGTATTGCCTCCCCTAGCAACTCTAAGAGCTTCTAATCTACGCTGCATACTACAAATTAGGTTTCTTATCGTTTCCATTGGTATACGATTCCATTCTTCCACTAATGCATATGCTAATTCTGCGAGATTTTCAGCAGGCCTCTGGCGTGAACGTACCTTTCTCCCTAGTTCGTCCCACAAATGTTCTATAGGGTGCATATCGGGGCTTCTGGCAGGCCACTGTAATGTGGTGATATCCGTAGCTTCTAAGAAGTTTCGAACAAACAAAGACTAGAGCGAATAATGTGGTCATTGTCGGAATTACAAGCACTGAAGAAGAGTTAAAATCAAACATTGGTGAAGTTAAAAAAAGAGTAGATAAAGTTATTAATTATATAGACCCTCAGTTACAAACTACAGACTATCAAGTTCGCATATTAAACAGAAAAAAGGCGAACTCTCCAGTGCTCCTATCATTTCAAACATACCAACAAAAACAGTCTCTGATTGAACAAAGAAAAAATAAAGGCAAAATAACTAATGAAAAATGTGGACTACAAGAGTCAAATTCATTATTTTTAAATGAAGATTTGACGGTGGATCAACGAAATTTATTTAGGCAGGCACGTACTCTCAAAAACTTTAATCATAAATTCATATGGATAAAGTCTGGATGTGTCTATGTGAGGAAGGATGAACAGTCTAATGCTATCAGAATACGCAGTGAAGGGGATATTGAAAGTTTAAAGAACCAGTAAGCTGTGAGAAATTGTTTGTAGTTTTTGGGGATAAGGTAGGACAATTATTTATTTACGTTCGTTGATCCAACATCATTCCTCAGTGAAGGAGGATATAAGACAAATGTGTGTGATGATATTCAACAGACCAGGTATTTTGTAAATAGTGCACATTTTAATATGATTCATGTCAATATCTGCGGAATTACAAAAAATTTTGATGATTTTCTAGTGTTTATGCAATCATTTCATGTTGACTTTGATGTAATGGTGTTGTCAGAGACCCACATTTTTAATAGCCTTAATCAATTTAAAATAAAAAATTATGATATCTTGCATAACGACAGTCAAATAAATAAGTGTGACGGTACTATTATCTATTTTAAAAGTGAACTGGTAAAAAGCTTAAACGTTATAAGTATAGGAGGTACAAAGTTTCTGAGAAGCCTAGTATCTAAAAATAAGGTAGAAATAGGGATAACTGCTCACTACAGGTTACCGTCTACTCAAAAAGAGGCTTACATAAATGATTTAGGAAACCTATTTGACCAGCTTCCAACAGTGGGAGGGATTGAAATATTCGTGGGAGATACTAACTTAAATATTATGGATAGCAAGTCGGAGGTTGCGAATCAGTATGTTGCCTTACTGGGATCACACGGATACCAGAGTACAATAAATAACTATACAAGAGTTGACAGAGAAGCAAAAACCTGTATTGATCACATATTCCTAAAAAATACAAACCAAAAAAATATTATCAAAAAAGTTAATCCAGTAATTTTGATTAGCGGTGTTTCTGATCACTATCCTTTATTACTCAATCTAGAATTTTGTGAAAATAATAATGGAACAGGGTGTGATGATAAAAATAGTGTATTAAAAAAAATGGATATCGCTCGTCTAGCAAGTAAACTGGAGGGAGAACAGTGGACGGATTGTCTACAGTTAACTGACCCAAACTTGATTGCAGAGAGCTTAATTAACACTCTTCAAGTGCATATTCAAAACTCTACAGTGATTTGGCATATAAGGTCGAAATTTCGTTTTATTAAACCGTGGATGACTAGAGGGCTGTTAACTTCAATAAGAGAAAGAGACAAACTCAAAAAAATTTCTTCTTGCAGCCCAAATAACATTGATGCTTTAAACAAATATAGGGATTATAGAAAAGCAGTGTCCAAATTAATAAGTAAAACAAAAAGAAACTATTATAAAAATAAAATCAACAAAAATATTAAAAATCCTAAAAAGCTATGGAGTACTATAAATCAGGTAACTAATCAATTTGTAGAAAAAAAATCCATTAAAAGCATCATAAACGACCAAAGTAGTGAAATTACAGAGCCTCGCTTAATAGCTGAAAATCTAAATGAATTTTTTAGTAAAGTAGGAACAAATTTGGCTAAACATATACAAATCCCTAATAGCAAAATAGCAGATACTAGACAAAGCAAAAATTCCATTTTTTTTCATCCTATATCTAAGAATGAAATAATAAAACAAATAAACTCTTTAAAAAATGGAGCAGCAGGGGGTGAAGATGGAATATCGGTGGATGTTATAAAAAATAATCACATATATTTAATCAAGCCTCTCATACATCTGGTAAATAGTATCTTCAGTACTGGCATCTTTCCTTCTGGTTTTAAAAATGCAGTTATAGTTCCTGTGTATAAGTCGGGTAATCGAAAAGAAAAAACAAATTATAGACCCATTGCTCTTATGAGCACATTAAGTAAAGTTGTGGAAAAATGTGTTAAGTCTAGACTTTGGGAATTTTTTAAACAGGAGAAACTTCTATCGGAATGTCAATTTGGATTCCAGGAGGAGGTCAGTACTGAGGATGCTATAATTGAAGTTTCAAATTTCATAGTAAAAAATTTTAATGAAGGTTTGAAGACACTTGCAGTCTTCTTGGATCTGTCAAAGGCATTTGATACTGTGGAGCACGGCATTTTACTGACAAAGCTCGAAAACTGTGGCATTAGAGGAACAGCCTTGAACCTGTTTGAATCGTATCTGAGTGGAAGGAGTCAGGTGGTAAAGCTTGATAAATACAAAAGTAACTCAAAACCTGTGGAGTGCGGTGTTCCGCAAGGGACAGTCCTGGGTCCGGTCCTTTTTCTGATTTATGTCAATTCACTTACTGAGGCATGCAATGATGCTAAGGTTGTGTGCTTTGCTGACGACACTGTGGTGCTGGTGAGGGATCATACATGGGCGGGTGCCTTTGACAGAGCTGAGAGGAATATGTCGAAAATTAAACACTGGCTAGATTCAAATTTACTAACACTTAATATCGATAAAACGCACTTTCTGTGTTTTTCAAAGACTCGTAGAGATTTGCCTGTTGCTCAGACCATAACGTTACACCAACTAGATTGCCATATAAATAACCTTCCTTGTACATGTAGTCAAGTAATAAATAGAAAAGATAATATCAAATATTTAGGCATATATTTTGATCAGTGCATGACATGGCATAATCATATAGAATTCGCTAATAAAAAACTAAGGAATTTGCTTTACAAATTTTATGACCTACGCCATGTGGTTCCTTTGGGAATACTCAAGATTATATATCAAGCTCTAGTTGAATCTGTCCTGTCTTACGGCATCATCGTTTGGGGTGCACTGTGTAACAACACTCTCTACCCGCTAACTATAACGCAAAGGTATATTTTGAAGATTATGCTCTTTAAGACCAGAATGTATCCCACAGAAAAACTGTTTAAAGAAGTAAACGTATTAAGCATCAGGCAACTTTATATTAAGAATGTTATACGTTTTGGTTGTAAGAATAGGACCTTAAAAAACTATGTCAACCACCCTATACATACAAGGTCTATTACACACAATGATTTATACTTACCACCCACTTTATCTTCCTCTACCCAGAGACACATCTCGTATGTTATGCCTAAAATAATAAACCTTATGCCGCCACACTTGAAAAAGGACAGGTATCCAAAAATAAAGCACAACATAAATGATTGGATTATTTCTAACTTTCATAAGATCTGTGAAAAAATACCATGGTTTATGTAAAATCTCTGTATAATACTATACTATACAGTTTTATTATAAATCCAGTTTAGCGTTAAAATTGGTACATCTCAAGAATAAATATATTCTATGATACTGTAAAATGAATTCATGTAAAAATGTTACAAGTATTGTCTGAGGTATAAATACACTACAAAGCTGTTGCTAAATAAAGATTAAGATATATACTTATTTAAGGTATTTAGTGCACACACAAATCCTATGGATATATTGTGCTCTAGAACACTGTAAAAAAGTTTTGTAACCATTATTGTAAAGTATCTTGGCAAATAAATTTGATTTGATTTGATTTAGGTCACATTTTCAAAATGTATTTAAACTTGATTATAACGATTTGACATATTACACTAATAACATTAATTTGCGTTTGAATTTCGTTTCAGTCACTTTGGGAGAGATTTTTGACAGTATTCTAAATCTCAATCAAAATAAAGGGCCCGGCCCTGATGGCATAACTCCAGGATGTTTGGTCAACTGTGTTTATTCTCTGTCTAAACCTTTATATATGCTTTTTAAGCTTTCACTTCAGAGTGGTGTTTTTCCTGAGCAGTGGAAATACGCTTTTGTTACTCCTACATTTAGGTCTGGTAACCAATCAGTTGCAAAAAAATACAGACCGATTTCTGTTTTGAGTACAATTCCTAAACTTTTTGAGAAGATAGTGTGTAGTCATATTGGGAGTTTGGTCATGTCTTCTATTGCTCGGGAACAGCACGGCTTCTGCAGGAGTAGATCAACAGCTACAAATATGATGATTTTTGCTCAAACGGTGTTGGATGCCTTAGAGGGTGGATACCAGGTTGACGCTGTCTATACGGATTTTAGCAAGGCATTTGACACTGTAAATCATCATATTCTGGCACATAAACTGGAGTGCTTTGGTTTTCATGAAGCCTTTCTTAAGTGGCTAATATCTTATATAATAGAAAACAGTTTGTTAAGGTAAAGGGATTTGTTTCACAGGAGATATCCGTTACATCTGGTGTGCTACAGGGCAGCCATTTGGGTATCTACTTATTTATAATCTCCATTATATCCATATATATCCATTAACGATTTAAAGTTGGGAATCCTGGTCTAACAGCCTTGGTTTTTTGCTGATGAATTAAAACTGTTTGCAATTGTTGAGTCAGTTTATGATGCTTTGAAAATCCAGGGGGACTTAAGCAGGGTGTATGAGTGGTGTGTCAGAAATAAAATTAACCTAAACATAAAAGAAATGCAAAATAATTACTTTTCATCGCAAGATGCATCCACTTAACTATGACTATAAATTGAATGATTGCATCTTGGAAAGAGTTACCACTGTGTGTGACTTAGGCGTTTCCTTGGATGTTAAATTAGATTTCCATATTAACTATGAGCACATTATCAACAAATCATTTAAAGTTATTGGGTTTTATGTGCAGAAATACTGGAGATTTTCAGAATATGAACAGCTTGAATACGATATATAAAGCCCTTGTTAGGTCATGTTTGGAATACCTTTCTTGTGTGTGATCACCGCCATATTTAAAACATATTCAAAATATCGAACAGGTACAAAAAAAAAATTGTTAGGTATATTTCATACAAATTTAGGTTGCCTGTTGACTCAAATGATGGTCTGAGGCGGAGGCTGAATTTGAACTCGCTCCCTAAACGTAGAATCAAATTTAATATATATTTCCTATTTAAAATAGTTAATGGAATAATTGAATGCCCAGATCTTTTACATCGGGTTAACTTGCGCGTCGAGAAATAATTATATAAATGAATACAATCTTGCAACTTATTCTATTTCATTTTCGATCGCAGAAAAATAGTATGTGCATGTCGTAGAAAAATGATTATCTCGTCCTCGGACGCTTGCTAAACTCGATTGCGCCTCGTCCACAAATTTGCATACTCGTCCAAGAATATGTTATTTGTCTAACTAAATACACAACATACTATTAGGTTACGTTATTCCAAAACAAAGTTATTTTATATTTTTTTATAATCTCTTGCAGGTTTTCATGGAAGACATAGCAGAAGTCGAAAATTTACCACGACCACGAGTTTTGGATACACTGCTCAAAAGTCACCCAGAATTGGCAATTGCATATTTGGAACATGTCATTCACAATTGGAAAGATGAAAATCCGTTTTTCCATAACGCTCTGGTTCACCAATACAGAGAGAAGATTTTGAAAGACGGGTCTTCCCAGGCTGAGCACACCCGTAAAAAGCTATTGACGTTTTTAGAAAAGGTAAAGTATGTATCGGGTGTCTAAATAAGAAAGGACACCGGCTATATCTCAGGAACTATTAGTCCCAGAGCTTTCAGGTAAAATTTTTTTGTACAAAATAGGCCATAAAAAATTGCTGGAAATAACTTTTGAGTTTGGTAGTCGTCCGCTAGGGGGCGCAACGAACACTCGAAAACATAATTCTGTGCTTATCTCCAAAAAGACATAGGTACTAAAGGTATCCCAAAAATACAATATTTGAAATCTTGATGAGATTATGAAAAAATTTAGTTTGGGACTTTTTGCCATTTCTCTTCAAATAAGGGGTGGGGGAAGGTTCAAACATGCTATTAACAAATGTCATACAACTTTTTTGTTTTTCAACCGATTTCAATGATTTTGGCATAATTTAAAAGAGCTTTTCCTGTTTAATAAAATTCATAGTAAAAATAACAAAATTAAATGATTTTGTCGCCGCTAGGGTGCGCTTTTTCAAGAAGTCGATAATTTTCCCATTTTCCTAGGAAATTTCAAATGTAATGAGGTATTTTTTTACATTTAGATGGAAAGAGGATAAAAAATAAAGAATTTAGTAAAAACCGCAAGTCGATATCTTAATCCTATCCCAAGATATACAGGAATATTTTGGGAAAAAACTTTTGGCTTGCGTTTTGGGTAAATAGGCCTGGAAATGCAAAAATTAAACAAGACATCTGTAGTTGTCACTAAGGCTTATTTATCCGACGCCATTCTTTGTCGTTATTGTGGTATTGCAATTAAGCTTAAAACAATGAGAATTCCCAATAATATAATATTTGATATGCTAGCCGTTTATTTTGAATGCTACCAGAACTCAACAATAGCATCAAGAATATACGCGATGAGGTATCCTGGACAGAGACGATATAATAACAGAACCTTTACAAGATTGGCCAAACGGCTACGTGAAAATAACAGTACCAAATTTAACATAAAAACAAAATTAAACACACAAGATTTGGGACTAAAATAAAATATGTAAAAAAAATAAATCAGCTAATGTCTTTCAAGATGTTCAAAATGTCCACCATCACATTTAATACAATCTCGCACTTTTCGTTCCTTTACATTAACAGGGGCTTCCACTTCGGCAATAGATATGCTTGTAATGGCATTTTTGATCCTTACGATCATATCTTCCCTTGTAGTGGGCCTTGTTTGATATACGATGTCCTTTAGTCTGCCCCATAAATAAAAATTTAAACAAGTTAAGTCGGGGGATCGTGGTGGCCAAGGAAATAAGCTACCCCGAACAATCCACCTATCCGGGAAGATCATATCCAAATAGTTTCGCACGTTTAGGGAAAATGCGCAGGACATCCGTCGTTCTGGAAAAACATCGTAGCACGAGTAAGAAGGGGAATGTTTTGGAGCAACACAGGTAAGTTGTTTTGCGAAAAATGTAAATAAGTATTTCCATTGAGGGGCTCGTCAAATATAAATGGTCCAATAATTCTTCCCCCTATTATCCCGCACGAGACATTAACAGACCATCGACCTTGGTATTGAACCTCTCGCATCCAGTAAGGATTTGTTGGTGCCCAATAATGCATGTTGTGTAGGTTAACATTACCAACACTGATCAACGTTGCCTCGTCCGTCCACAAAATGTTTGAGGGAAATTGGGGATCTTCTTCCATCATGTTAATAAACCAGTGACAGTAGTTCAGACGGTTATCAAAGTCTGTGTCCTTTAATTATTGATGGAGAACAATGTGATATGGATGCATCCTAAAATAATAATAAAATTTTATTACACAAAAAAACTTGATCGAAACTCATGTGTAAAGCACCTTTTTACATTCATGGGATTGCCTCATGCGATAATAATTATAAAAAAGGGTTACTTTACGCACTTGTTGCATAAATACCTAATAATATTTAGTGTTTATATTTATTTTTCACAACAAAAAATTCAGTTTTTGCACAAACCTGTGGTCTCTTAAGATGTTATGCACGGTTGATCTAGTAATGTCCAAATCCAGTGAAATTTGACGAATTCCCGTATGAGGATATATCCCAACATATGCCAAAACATTCACTATGTTTTCGTTCAATGCGTCCATTTCCTCGCCTTCGGTTGATAGGTAAATTAACATTGCCATTTTCTCGTAGCCATCTGGCCAATCTTGTAAAGGTTCTGTTATTATATCGTCTCTGTCCAGGATACCTCATCCTGTATATTCTTGATGCTATTGTTGAGTTCTGGTAGCATTCAAAATAAACGGCTAGCATATTAAATATTATTTCATTGGGAATTCTCATTGTTTTAAGCTTAACTGCAATACCACAACAACGACAAAGAATGGCGTCGGATAAATAAGCCTTAGTGACAACTACAGGTGTTTTGTTTAATTTTTGCATTTCCAGGCCTACTTACCCAAAACGCAAAGCAAAAAGTTTTTTCCAAAAATATTCTTGTATATCTTGGGATATGATTAAGATATCGACTTGCGGTTTTTACTAAATTCCTTATTTTTTTATCCTCTTTCCATCTAAATGTAAAAAATACCTCATTACATTTGAAATTTTCTAGGAAAATGGGAAAATTATCGACTTCTTGAAGTAGCGGCGACAAAATTATTTAATTTCGTTATTTTTACTATGAATTTTATTAAACAGGAAAAAGGGATGCGAAAATCATTGAAATCGGTTAAAAAACAAAAAAGTTGTATGACATTTGTTAATAGCATGTTTGAACCTTCCCCCACCCCTTATTTGAAGAGAAATGGCAAAAAGTCCCAAACTAAATTTTTTCATAATCTCATCAAGATTTCAAATATTGTGTTTTTAGGATACCTTTAGTATGTCTTTTTGGAGATAAGCACAGAATTATGTTTTCGAGTGTTCGTTGCGCCCCCTAGCGGACGACTATCAAACTTAAAAATTATTTCCAGCAATTTTTTATGGCCTATTTTGTACAAAAAAAATGTACCTGAAAGCTCTGGGACTAATAGTTCCAGAGATATAGCCGGCGTCCTTTCTTATTTGGACACCCAGTACTTACGTAAAAAAAATATTGTACCAAGCGGATAATTTAAATACAGTGGTGGAGTGAACTATATTGCTTTTCAGAGTACTCAGTATACTGCAGAAAATATTTTAAGAGATTTTCCAACCGATTCACTGATAGAAGAAAGAGCCCTGATAGTAGGGAGACTGGGCAAGC
Organism: Polydrusus tereticollis; assembly: GCA_963920685.1. Classification (NCBI taxonomy): domain Eukaryota; kingdom Metazoa; phylum Arthropoda; class Insecta; order Coleoptera; family Curculionidae; genus Polydrusus; species Polydrusus tereticollis. The sequence continues at coordinate 93,080,058 of OY987331.1, forward strand.
ACGATCAGGCGATCGCTCTTTATGTAAGAGCGTTGGGTGACGTGGAAAAAGCGGAAGAATATTGTGAAAAAATCTATACCAAAGGAGGAAGCGGTAGTCAAAACGTAAGTTTGCTTAAAAAATTTACCTGATGATCTGTGAAACGGTCAAAGCTGCGAATTTAACTTTAACTTCGTAAGCACTAATTTTATTGGTTTTTTGTGTCATTTTCTTTTTGCTCTTGGATTTCTTTAGTCATTAAGGTCCCAATGTAATTTCGCTAAACAATCTTTATTTCAAAAAACATTGATCAGCGGTCGGGGGCAGATTCGTTTTTTTATATCAGCGTGAGTCCCCTTCATGTCGCAGTTACAAAAACAACAATCTTTCCAAAATCTAAAGAAAAACACTAGCAAGATTTTTAATCAAGTTTTGGCAATCCGAAGCTTACAACCGAAGACACTATTTTTAATTGTATGAATGTGATGTGCAGGCCCGGACTTAATTATATTTTGTAAAGCACTTACTATCTTAATTATCTATGGTACTATAATGTCCTACCCCCTTAACGTTTTTATTTTTCATGGTAGGTAAAAATAAAAAATATTAGCATGTTTGAAATACTTTTTGCAGGGGTATCTCGCATAAAATTATATTTTCCGAAATGGGGCACCGTATACAGGGTTTTTTACTTAAAACTCCTAGGTAATTGGACAAAAATTAACCTCTACAAGGTCTTGGTCAGGCCGGTTCTGATTTATGGTGCATCTTCGTGGGGTAACATGAGCAGAGCGGAGCTAAATAAGTTTTAGGTAATTTAGAACAGAGCGCTCAAATTGATCGCAAATGTCTCGAGGTGCACAATAAATCGTGTACTGTACGACGACTTTCATATACCAACAATTTTATTAACGAACTCTTTTTGAAAATTATATTCGACTATTATGGACGTATAGACATTTCGACCAACGAACTTATAACGCAGTCACATACCAGAGCAAGACCTGACTTGACATACAAACTACCGAAATACTGGCGAGCTCAATCAACGTAGAGAGGTCCTGAAAATAGTAGAGAAGCACTATCACCACAACAAAAACTGACAAGCAATATACCAGACGAACAATTTGTCTTTAGACCGGGACACTCGACTGTCATGGCAGCGGCAAGGGTGCTCCTGGATGTCAAGACGAAATTTAATCAAGAAATGAACACAGTCTTGCTTTCCCTTGACACCCAGCGCGCCTTTGACACTGTCTGGCACAAAGGACTCATACACAAGTTATTTTATAGTTACAATTTTCATTACATTACGTAACGTTATTACATACTTACCTAACAGACAGGACCTTCTGCGTAAGAGTAGAGGGTGCGCTGTCCGCCCCAGTGACAGTTACTGCGGGGGTGCCCCAGGGCACAGTCCTGCCCCCAGTCCTGTATAATCTATATACTGCGGACATACCGAGGTACCCCCTCACAAAGCTGGCACTGTACGCGGACGACGCACTTATATATGCTCAGTCCTACTACGCAGAAGCGGCCAAAAGACAGATACAAACTCACATAAACTTACTTACACCGTACTTAGACAAATGGAAAATTGTGATAAATACAGACAAAACAGCATATACGATACTTACTAAAAAATTTACAAACAATGGAATTTTCGTACCGATTAAAATCAAAGACACCTACATAACACCGCAAAAAAGACTTAAATACTTAGGACTGACCATAGATGAGCGTTTATCTTTTCATGCCCATATCGCTTCCACCCTTAAAAACGCTTTGCAGCAATGCACAGCCTATATTCCATTACATCTGCAAAATCCCCTCTTTCCCCGTTGAATAAACGCCTCATCTATCAACAAATTATAAGACCCGTAATAACATATGCCGCGCCAGTGTGGTATTCAGCCTCAAACAGCCAGAGGCTTCTCAGGGTGGAGAATAAAATTCTGCGATGTGTTACGTCATCCGACAGGTACGTACGCATCGCAGAACTGCACCGCATAGCCGACATACCAAACAGGTAGGTACTACACTGTCACAAGAGCATGAAGTGTACAGCGGGGTACCACAGGGGTCTGTCCTTGGACTTCTGCTTTTCATAACATACCTGAGCGATCTTTTCCAAGGACTTAAAACAAAAAACGCATCTTATCCTGACGATGGAAATATCTACTGCAATCCAGTACTTCAACATGTGGACCTACAGGAGGATCTCCTTAAAATTAAGTCTTGGACGAAGAAAATGCCACTTAATGATTCCAAATGTACCATATTGCATATTGGTCAAAATAATCCCAAACATGACTATTTCCTCCAGCAAACACCAATTAAGTCAGTTACGAAGCAAAAAGATCTAGAAATCACCATCACCTCAGACTTAAAATGGGAGACCCATATATCTCAAATAATAAAAAAAGCCAACTCAATGACATATCTCATTCAAAAAGCATTTAAGGATATTTCCAAAGAAATGGTATCAAAACTATACAAGACCTATGTAAGACCAAAACTTGAGTATGTCCAATCTGTCTGGAACCCCCACTATGTGAGGGATATAGAACAACTTGAAAGGGTGCAAAGACGTATCACCAGACTACCACAAGAACTGAAAGACATGCCTTACGGAGCAAGACTAGACCAACTCAACCTTACTACACTAAAGGAAAGAAGAACCAGGGGTGATATTATCGAAACTTACAAAATTCTCAATGGTCACTACGGCTGTACCTTGGAAGAAATCTACACCTAAATCACAACACAAATCTTAGAGGACACAATCAAGAACTTACCAAAGAGAAATGGAACAAACTACTAAGAAAAAATTTTCTCACGAACATGGTAGTGTATCACTGGAATAGTCTAGCCAGCAACACCATTAATACAGAAACCAAAAACCAGATTAAGAATCGTCTGGACCACGAAATGAAAACCTGGAATAACACTTTCATCCACTATTCAGTGTGAAACCGACGTACCTGCCTATCTGTGATTGATATGTGATGAACATTACATATCATTAATTAATGGTAATTATAATATGGGTTATATAATATTATGGTTGTTCACGATGAACTGAGTATGTGTTGACGTAATACAATTTAATTGTTGTGGGATAAAAGAATTCTGCAGGATTTCGAAAATTCGGATTATTAATACCATTATATTTTGGCCACAACATAACGGCGAAGTAGAGGGACAAAATAGGGATAATAAAACGTTTAAAAATAAGCCAGGCTATAAAATTCGATTGGATGCAGGACCTTCTCGATTCTATAATGATGTACAATGCAACGCCTCATTCAACAACTGAATAACCTTCCGCAGAGCTTTTTTTTATGGCAATTTCGGGATCAAATTCCAACAATAAATAATTCAGAAAACAACGCGCACGATGGCGAAGTCATAGATCGGGACACATTACAAAACGAAGTGGGAAGAGTATGTTGATAGAAAAAGATAGCCTGTAATAATTTAACTTATCTACGCCCGAGTGGCTAGTATTCTTACCAAGTAACCACAGGTACTCGTAAGATTTTGTATTGTACTTTAAGAATACTCCTATGGTAGATTTAGTTTTAGCTGTGAGAGGTTCTTGCACAGACCTTGCGGAAATTCCAAGTCTGAGGCAAAGTCCTGGATGTAGGTCTATGTGGCTGCCAGACTAGACTAAACAGTCGTTTTTTATGGTTTAGGTCTGACAGTTGCCGTCTTGTGCAAGACCCTGTCAAACAGGGTTTGACTTTTTGCTTTCTTTTGATGATAACTTTGTAATTTAAACCTTCAGAACTTTTATGTCAAACCAAATATTACCATTTTGTTATTACATTTCACTTATCTATCTTTTAACTTTAAGTACCTATTGTTCACCAAAGTAAGATGGGCTTGCATTTACAAATCTAAGTAGCCAAGGGCTCAACACAACTTTAAGAATAAATATCTGTATTGGCCTCTGATAAAATTTGGCTTTTATTTTAAATAGAGTGACTTTGAGGGACTTGAGTAAATGAAAGCTTATAAGAAACTATTGAAAATCGATTGTGACATTGAACACTTAAGTGTTTTTTTCCTAGTTTGTTTTTTTCTAAGGCCAAACACTAAAACATTTAAAGGCTTTTAAGTAAAGTAAAACTAAGGTGGCGCCTTCAGGATTTGACTTTAACTTACTTATATAAGAGTGCTAGACTTCCCCATCTAGAAACAAAATAGAGAACCTACCCTAATTTGAGGTAGCTAAGGGGTGAGTTTTCAGGCAGCGCACTGCACAACATAGGTCATTTTTAGGGGCTGTTGTCTGAAGTACATCCTCCAGGGCGTAGGGTTGCCAGAGTAAGGGTGGATAGGTTGCTTTGTCGCAGTTTATTTTAGGTGATCCTAAGGTGAATACTGGCACCCAATAATACTTTAGGGAAAACGTTAATAGGCGCCGTATTATATATGAAAAAGTATAACACTAGCGCCTTATTTTGAAAAAGTATTACAGCATTTTGAAACACGTTGGGTTTGATAATATTATATAGGGCACTACCACTGAAAAACAAGGCCTGGAAGCGAGAAAGTATGAGTTATCACAGTTGGACAGATGGCGATCGACCTCCTGATGAAATAAATTGCAATAAAAGATTTATTTTTTAATATTGAGATTTACTATGATAAATTTTACTTACGTAAAGTATAAATCCATACCAAGACAGTATTTTAGTACTTGCAAAATGTATAACCCAAATATTTTTATTTGAATACGTATTATTTTTATATGAATATCAAAGCACTTCTACTTGTATTATTTTATTTTGCCTGGATAGGAGATTAAATTGGAAAGGGAACGTGGAAAGAAAGAATAGTTTAGCTAGTTTAATTTATATTATATATTTTAATAAAAAAAATGAAAATAAATCATATTGCAGTAATTACTGCTGCAAAAATTTCAATCACATTTTATATTGTTTAAAATAAATTTGACACAGGGTATGATTACAAAATTCATGCAAATATTTTGTTTTCCTTTTCCCGTCACCCGTCCACAGCCTGGTTCTGTCAACTTGTTAGAAGCTTCCACCAAGTTAAGGAAAGTAATCGACTTATTTTAAATTGCTGATGCTTTTATAGTTTCTGTAACAAGTTTTCTCGACATTCCATTTGAAGGCGTTTAGACTCTGAAGAGATTCGCATAGGCATATCATCTTTCGACACATACGATGGACACCCAAGCATCTGGGTTGGGACAGCTCCTAAAATAAATCAGACTTGTTTTAAAAAATACATTACCATTTATTTGAACAACAACAAGCATAAAATATTTTACCTACATCATATTTTCTAATATCTCTTACCTTTAACTAATCTTGGAATTTTTAGTGCTGCCTCCATAACTTCAACAGTTGCCTCAATCTAGAAAGCCGTTTTTCTTTTAATGAAGTTGGGTTGAAACTAACTCACACACCTAAAAATAATTTAATTTTCTATAATTACAGGCTATTAAAATATCCATAGACACAAACCTACCTTGCTTGCTTTAGTAGGAACAAAATATTTTCTTTTCGTTGCCCATGACCATTGTTTCTGCAGTTCGGGGTCTCGAGGAAATCCAAAAACTGCCACTTTTCCCATTGGTATCATAATTTTCCCTACAGTTTGGAACACAACAACGATCCGGCATGATTTGTTCTTAAAAGTTCTATTAAAGATCAAAATAACATAACCTAGACGTTCACTGACTCAATGTTTTTCGAATCTTTAGACTAATTTTACGTGTCTAAGTAAAAGTAAACGATAGAAGCACAGTACCTAAATATAACCACACATAAACACCAAAAAATATCTGTAGTTTACAAGATTATAGGTAGTAAATACCATAAATTACACAAATGAAAAACATGCACGGTGCAGCACGTAAACTTATATTTTAGGATTTTTAGGTCGACCTGTGATGACTCGTCGGTCCATAAAATCGAACGTTACACGGCCTTGTATTTTCGGTGGTGTCTCATTTACTGTATTTTAAATACCCTAGATGCTAATATTTTTTTATTTTCACCAGGCATAAATTGTAAAAAGCTTAAGGGGGGGGGTGAGACTTATGGTGAAACACCCTGTACAAAAACATCGAAATCTGGACACCCTATACATGGTGTCCATTTTTCGATGTCATTTCCAGGTATCTCCGTAGCTAGTAAAGATATAGAGACTTGCGGTTTTTACATTACTTCTCTACTTTCTCGCGAAACAAAAGATGCCGCAAACAGAATGTCATAGCTTTCTTAGTTTTTAAGCTACAGAGTGTTTTCGAAAATGTTTGCTGGTTATCCTTTAACTTAATAAAAAATTGAAAACTGTTTCTGGGAGTTTTTTACGCAGAATTGAGTCAACAAATCAAATAATCTATATTAAGAAGCGCATTTTTTAACTTTAATGTTTTGATTATAGGTCTACGTTTCTTTAATAAACCTAGCTCTAAAGCCAGACAGCTTTCCGCTCTCTCTACCCGGCCTATCTCTTTCGCCAAAAACGGCCCAGCCAGATTTAGAGTTGGCTTTACAACTTTTACAGAAAAATGCCGCAAAAATAAATCCTATTGAAATTTTGGCAACGTTACCAGACGACATTCCTGTTTCTAGAATACACCAATTCTTGTTGGTTGCCCTGCAGAAAGTTCTTCAAGAGAGACGACGTGTAAGTATAATATTACAGATAAATACTCATCTATAATCACGTTCTGCCGTATGTACCTACCATAAAAATATCATCAATATACCACAGGTCAGGCAGTTATGGCGGCTTTTATAATGTGTAGTTAATTTCTGGATTATTTTGTGGTTTAAACCAGATTTTAATCTTAAGTTTTTATCAACTGCTGCAAACAATTTGTGTCTGACCCGATCGGCGATTTTCCTGCTGACTATAATAAAAAACAAATTACATATTTCTCAATGATTTTCCGCATAGAAGCCAAATTTAATGTTAAAAAATAATATATACATAACACATACAATAGGGTCCTGCAACAGTGCGTCAGATATCCATAGCTTCTATACAAATTAAGTTAGGAGTTTCATTTAAACGCAGATCTACCACTGTATATATGAGTGTATTTCGGAAAAATATTTTCGCATACACAGAATGGTCCAAAAAAGTATGACGACAAAAAAAAAATTTTATCAGAAAGACTCGAGACAATTTAAATCGGGGGACCTAAGGGGCCACCGGCTGAGGTCCACCTCAAACTATCCAAGGATTGTAGTGTTGATTTAAAAACTCCCTTACCACCAAACTGAAATGTGGCGGTGCACCATGCATGAACCACAATTGGTTTCTTAGTGCAAGTGCTAATAATGCCAGCCCAGACATTTACTGTAAACTGATAATCGAAATGATTTTGAAGAAAAAAAAATGAAGAGCTTGAACTGTCTGGATATGATCGAATTATCCATCAGAATTTTCCAGCACAGATTAAATATTTAAAGTTGCTGCAATTTTTCTTGTACTTGTACCTGATTCGTTTTCTACAGCATTCAGGACTGCTTCCTCAATTTCGACAGTTCTTACAGTGCGATGTGCCCCTCCCAAATGAGTGGATTTTTTGAAAGTTCCATTTTCGCACAGTCGAATGTGTACATGTGCAAGAGTTCGTGAATCAGGCTGTCTTCGATTTGGATAATGCTGCCGATAGTCGTTTAGCTACAGAGAAATCACCATTGGCAAGACCATAAATAAAACGCATATCGACATATTCTTGGTTTGTGTTATGAGCTCAACCTTCATTAAATACCTTTAACTAACTTTGGAAACATCAACTAACAAAATTATTTGATACTAAACTTCAAAAGTTAACAAACGGAAGATAAAATATGAACTGTCCCAGCAAACTACTTTTAATTTTTTGATTTTGTTAATTGGATAATACTTGACATCGACGGTTATTTCCGCCAATAAATAGAAAACAGTGACAGATACGATAAAAATGTAGGGAATCAAAAAGAATTTTTTTTTTATATATGATAAGGCACAGCACTGCAGAATCAATTATTTATGGCGCTCTGCGAGCGGTGCGTGTGCACAGGAAATGATCACGTTGGTCTTAAATCTTTGGAGATTAAACTCGTTGTGGAACACGGCCTCAGGGAGGTCGTTCCAGAGTGATGACGTTCTCCAGATGAAAGAATTTTTAAACAGTGTCGAGGGACACTAAGCTGGACCACATACGGGTGCGCTGCAGTGGCCCGTCGTGTATTTCTACCATGCACCGCTCTGGGTGAATCAAGCGGGCAATCTCAGTTGAGCACTTGCCATGAAAATATTTGTAAAATAGACCCAAGTCGCCAACCTGCCTTCGATGTTCAAGGTTTTCCAGGTTGTTTTAGTTTTTTCCATAACATCGTTAATGTATAGTAAAAAGAGGTAGGGCGACAATATAGAACCTTAAGGGACTCCGGCCTTGATGTTAAATGTGTCTGAAAGGAATCCGTCCATCGCTACTCGCAGAGAACGACCTTTAAGAAACCTTAACAGCCATGAGCAAAAGTGGACCGGCATTCCGTATGCTCTCACTTTAGTTAGGAGCCCCTCATGCCATACTCGGTCAAAGGCCTTGGAAATGTCCACTGCTACCGTCCGGGACTCCCCATGATGTTCTATTGCGTTGTTCCAAACGTGAGTAACATAAGCGAGAAGGTCTCCTGTTGACCTAGACTTACGGAATTCATTCTGGCGGTCACTAATAATGTTGAAGCCTTCCAGGTACTTTAATAATTTTTCGTTGATAGCCTTCTCCATAACTGCGACTGGACGATAGTTTTTTGGCAAGGCCTTCTTGCCTTTGGAAGCCATTGTATCGGTTCAGCCTACCAAAAGCTGAATATTGAAGAACACAAACTTAAAATAAGTTCGTGTACAGAGCTCCAGCAAGAAGGAAATATTCTTTTTTTTGTGAGATAAGTTATAAAGCCTACAAAATACCGGTGTCAATTCGTCAACGCATTTTTTTGGTGTCAATACTCCTCAAGATTCGTTTAACATGGCGATATCGGAAAACAATCTCGGGCATTCTCGATTCTACAGGGGAAACGTTCGGTGGAGTTTTTCCCTGAAAATTAACCGTTGAATTTGAAGAGAATAGTTTCGCCCGTAAGTTTGCTTTGGTCGCAATGGTGCCATCAGAACGTGTTAGAGCTGTAGGGTTTTGACGCCATTTTCAGTAGAAATTTTTATTTAACAGCTCTTCGCAATTTCTGGTAAATCAAGGCTTGCCGTTAGAAGTGCACTTTTTTGAGAAAGTGATGAAGGCTTCCATGCCAGTAAGGATAACCTCCGATACCTCTCTAGCACAGATGGATGGATCATCAAAGGTAAAACAAACGTTCCGCCAAGGAAAGGTTCGAAAATGGTTCTTTAGGTCAACCCACTTAGCTGATGTATAATGCCAGATCTTGCGTGGTTTAGGAGACTATTCGGCGCTAATTTGCAGTTTGTTCAGTGCCGAAATAAGGTTGTTGTCGGACGTTCCTAACGGAGGCTTCACGGTGACAGTGTACAAGTCGGGGTTTGAAGTTAAGAAAGGATCCACCAAACTAGCAAAATCACCATCTCGGTCTAGAATCCGAGTTGGTTCACCCACGAGTTGAGTGAGGCCAGAGCTGATGGCAAAAGATTTGGCTTCGCGACCTTGCTCGTCGGTTGTATTTGAGTATTTGAGCCAATTGACGTTATGAACGTTAAAGTCGCCAAGGATGACAATTTCGGTATTGGGATGGTGGGTTTGCGAGAAGTCGATAGTATTAGCAGTGAGTAGAATAAGTCTATAATAGGTATCGTTTGGCGGCCGGTAAAGTCAGCAGATGAATTTATTAATTCTCTGCGTTGACAATTTAAACCACATTACGTCAAAGTCGTTAGGCTCGAGAGTCTCCTCTCGTTGACAAGAAATATCACTGCAGACAAAGAGACAAAGGCCAAAACTGCGCATAACTCGTACCCAGGATATAAATAGCTGACCGTACTAGTCGATGATCTGACCTTTGTTTCGGTTAATGCGAATACATGAGGTTTGGTAGATTGTAGATGTTGATGGACTGCATTGATGTTTGAGTTCAATCCTCTTATATCGCAGAAGTCAATTTGAAAGCTGCTAATTTTGGGTCTTTTAACAACTTCTGTTGTCACACCATTTCCATTTTGAATGTTGTTCGAAGGACCCGCCTGGCTATTGAAAATGGTGGATGTTGAGATAACTTCGCTTGATGAGGAGCATTTTGTTCTTGGAACCATCATCATAGCATTTTTCATATATTTTCCCACCCAGAAAACCGGAGACATCGGCACAGCGACGAAACGTTAGCTGAAAAAACAACGTCACGCCACCTAAGCCGATGCGATGGTATTTCACCGGGCGATGTCGGGTGAGCCAACATACACTATCTACATATTCCCTTAAATATCTAGGTGACATTAATTAACATCCTATATATTTATGTGTCATATTAACTTTATTTCTGGCCTATCCTGGGGGTCGCAAGACTAAAAAGACTGTAAAACGGTGCTCTTAATAGTCTTAATAAACCATAGTGTTAACTACACATTGTAAATGCGGCTCTTAGTGGAGATAACATTTTGTAACCGTTGGGCATTTTAGGTTCAATTATTAAAAGGTCTGTTATATGCGGAGCATTTACAATGCCAAGAAATGAAGTTAAATTTACAGAGTCGACACGTATTAGTGACAGAATTAAACGTGTGCCCTGTATGTAAGAAAAGGTTTGGAAATCAAAGGTAAGTAGCAAGTTTAAACATTTCACATTTTTTATTGATAATATCTCGGGTAGCTGAGTTAACCTGATTTATTATTTATCGTATGGCATACATCACATAATATGTCGCGTAAATCAAAGGTGCAACATATACATTGTAAAAACACAAAAATATAACATAATTCACAGTTGAATGTCTAAATTATTAATATAATCAATTGAGTCTGGCGTCGCTGTCAGGAAATCATCCTTATATAAAACTAGAACAAATTATAAATATTAATAAATATCACATCCCTATTCAGTGTTGATATACCTTTACTATAAGGATTTCTGAGAAAATCCTGCTTTTTGATTGGTCACTTTAGTTACGCCCCCTAGTGGCCAACATAGAAACTTAAAAATTATTTCCAGCAATTTCTCTTAGTCACTAAATATTTTTTTTCGCAAGCCGTTCGGTTAACGGTTTCCCAGATAAAGCAGGCGTCCCTTTTTAGTTGTACACCCGGTACATGGAACACATACTGAACATTTGCCAAAATAACATTTAAACGTTGATATTATTTATTCAACTTTTGAACCAACGAGTTTGGTGACAAGTCCGTTCCTGACTTCCTTGACGATGGAAAACATCTACTGTAGTATGGTTTAATGACTCTTAATATATGGTCTCTATAAAATATTAAAATTTCATTAAATTATACAAGTCGGTTTAAAAGTTAGAGCCAAGAAAGTAAATCGCTGGGTACCCCTTTGTATGTGTTTCCGTTAAGGGGCACTTTGGGAGTTTTTTTTCTATGACAAATTAGGTATATTTTGATCTCTGTATACTCCCAAGAAATTATGAGGTATTTACCGGACACCCTGTATATCAATTGCCTTTTCAGAGCTCCTCGTAATAATTTTATTATATTTTTTAGCGCCCTTGTGAGATATCCAAATGGCGATGTGGTACACTACTCCTGCCACGAGAAGAAATAATTCTAATTGCTTAATTATTATTTTATACACAAAAATATGTATATTATGCTGTGATAACTTATATTATTGATTGCTTGGAAGTTACATCGGACAAGCAAATATTAACGAAGTGTCCGTGTAATCGAATGTAGCCAAAATATATTATATTATTAATTTTATTAGGTTAAACAGTAAACTATTTTACTTATCTAATTTTGTAAATTAATAAATTTGATTATGTTTAATAAAAAGCATTTTCTTTTCAAATTCCAGTCTTGTGATTGAGGATTTTGCACTAGTATCTCCTTCAAGTAAAGAACAATTCTCATGATAGTAGCAATAGTAAGCTTTCTCCAGCAACATCCGTGTCACAGATCTTTTAAACAATTGAAGTGACTGTAGGTCCTTCAAGTTTTTAGGTATATGATCATATATTTTTATACTTTCATCTATAAGATATAGATTTTTTTGTAAGGGTTGAGGATAGTATTGGCAAAGGCAGATTACGATATTGTCGTGTCGTGTAGGAAGAGTTACTATTCAAAAACCTATATCTTATCTTAAATATTAAAGTGACAGTCTCCAAAATAAACAAGTCAATATCATGTTTTGCAAGAACAATGATCTGCATAAGTCTCTGGGTTTGGCCCGACAAATATATCTCACTGCGCGTTTCTGCAGAACAAACAGAGCACCGAGCAGTTGCTGACTAGAAAACCCCCAAAATGGCACTCCATATTTAAGATGAGCTTCTATAAGCGCGTAGTGAATTGATTTTGCCATATTTGAACCAAGTTCATTGACTATCACTTTGGCCGCAAAATATTCCGAAGCCAATTTCCTGCTCAGTGCCCTGATATGATTCTAATGGTTAAGGCTACTATCAATGACAAGGCCCAGAAACTTAGTACTAGGGCAATTCATAAGGGATGAGTCGCCAATGACCAAACGCTCCATAGTACACTTAAAACTAATTCCATTGATTTTTTCGACGCGTAGAGACAGCAAGTCTGTATCACACCATTCTTTGACCTTAACCAAATCTGAGTTAACAATATCTTTTAACATAAAAGCATCGTTAGAGTGCCATAATAAGTGTAAACTCTCCCCCAATGTCGATAGACGTCCGATTGTTAGTATATAAAAGAAAGATAACTGGTCCTAGCACTGAACCCTGAGGGACTCCCCAGTCAATCGCTCGGCTCTCAGAACCCCTCTCCGACTTCTGCCCCCAAGGTAGGATTCAAACCAGTTAAATGTTTTTCCCCTGAAACTATAGCACCTAAGCCTCCGCAGCAGTATCCCATGACTCACGCAGCCAAAGTCACAAAACACTGCCGCGGTAACCCCCCTCTATTTATTTAGCCGTACACACCCTCCAAAAGACGAAATATAGCATCATTGGTTTTTATTCTGTTGAAATCCGAACTGATTAATATTAAGAATATCGTTATTCTCAATAAATGATATTACGCGTTTTTTAACTATCTTTTAAATTATCTTTAAAAGGGTCGATAACCTTGGCACACTTTAAACGCAAGGAGAAAATTTCCGTTTTTCAAGACATATTGATAAGTTTAAGAATATATTAATGGATATTTCATCTTCCCCAGCTGAATTTTTGTTTATTATTTCCGTCAACGTGTTGTTAACGTTTATATACATCTGCAGGAAAAAATAAAACTATTTTTTACTGATTTAAATATATCATTGGGTCAGTAGCAGAATTTAAGTTGCTTGTCAATTTACCGACAATTGTGCAATAATAGTTGTTAATATCATTGAGTGATAGCTGAGGTCCCTCAGACAGTTGAGTGTGCTTCCCCTTGTGGTGGATGTCGTTGACAATAAAGATAGGTTAAGGTGAAGGGATTTGTTGCACTGGAGATATCTATTACATCTGATGTGCCATTTGGCTCCCTACTTATCTACAATCTTCATTAACGATTTAAAGTCTCATAGCCTTTGTTTTTTGATAATGACTTAAAATTGTTTGCAATACTTGAGTCAGTTTATGATGCTTTGGCAATCCAGGGGGATTTGAATAGAGTGTATGAGTGATGTGTTGAAATTGAACTAAACATTAAAAAATGCAAAATAATTACTTTTCATTGCAAAATGCATTCACTTAACTATGACTATAAATTGAATGATTATATTATGGAAAGGGTTACCACTGTGTGTGACTTAGGTGTTCACTTGGATTTTAAAGAGTAGGTGTGTTTATAATTTAAACATAAAATTGAACGATGTAAAACCGGAAGTCAAGTCAACTTGTAAGAACCTTGAGATTGTACTGTACAGTCGTTTGAGATTTAATGATCATATTTCCAATATAGCCCCCACCCTTGCCACCTTTAATTCACTGCTGAGAAATCACATTCTCGAGAAGAGGGTTTAAGTTTATTTAATATACTGATTGAATCACGACTTATTTATTCTTGTACATTTAATATTTATTAAATTATTCTTATTTATTAATTTTTTTTTCTTTTTCAAGTAATTGTAAGACAGGTTAGTTCTACATTCTACATTCTTAAACATAATATTTTTTTTCCTTTTACTTATTGTTTGTATGTAATTCTTTTTTCAGTGGTTGTATGAGCAGCTCTGCTGAACACCGCCACGTTTACGATTTTTTTTTATTGTAATTTATATTTTATTCCTAATAAAAGACATATTTATTTATTTTGACATTTTGACATTTTCTTATTTGCAATTACTTATTACTTTGAAATACAATTGATACTTAATGAAATACATTCTATGAAAATGGTGTAGAAATATATGCTCTCATACACCCTTGCATTTATCTTTTATTTTGTATACTTTTGATCAATTAATCTTATCTTTTGACGTTCAAACCCAGAGGTGCGGGGCACAGGGGCGGCAATAGCCACCCGTTAAAAAAAAATTTATTTAATTTATTAGTTCAATAATCAGTATTTTACAAGTATAGTATAACTGGAAGTAATCAAAACAACATTGGTTTTGAAAACGCTACTCCACGTCGCAACCAGTTGGGACATACATTGTTCGTTTTTGTTTTAACACGTTTTAACCCATCATCCCATTAAATCGCGTCGCATCGCCGGCATTGCGTCGGTGCCGGCGGTTTTTGTCAGGCTGCAGAAAAATACTCGCTCATGCCCTGAGCCTATAAATATAGGCACCATGATAATTTGCACTATGTTAATCTTGAACGTGTCAATCTCAATAACTGAAAACTACGAATATAAAGACGATGCTCTAAAAAATCCAGGAGACCAATTCAAAAAAAAAAAATTTCTTCAAACGTCAATAAACTTGACATTTTTCTACTAATTTTTTGACGTTAAAGTTTTGCTTTTTTACAGTAGACGGTTGCTATAGGCAGCGGAAGTAAAAGTACTTTTAGTGTGTGTGTCATAAATAAATATTGTTGAAAAATACTAATAATAAGAAATTTTGGATATTTGTATACCTACTTTATTTATTTTTGAAAAATACAACAATGAACTATTTAATAAACATCAGATTAAAAGTACAGTAATTTATTGTGGCCCCAGAAAAAGTAACACAAGGTGTTGCGATGTTGCGATCCTGACTTGTTTTCGTATTTTCTAGCGTTAAACCCTCGGTGGAACCACTTGCTGTTGAATTTATGTCAATGTTAATAGGGATTGGTTCAGTAAAATGAGGTTGTAAATTTTTTTTTGCAATATCTTTCTTGTTGGTCATCGATTCCTCAATGTACCCTTCAGCTACACTACTGGATTTTCATCCTCCGTGGCGCTTTAAACACGTAATGTCTGCACCTGCATCTACAAGCAGTGTAGCTGAAGTTCTCCTTAAACAGTGACCGGTATATTCTGTGGCATCAGGTAATTTTAAGAAAACTGCAGCTTCCTTAGGAACAGTACTTATCTTATGAATTCCCATTACCATGCGACAACAGCGATCATTTACAAATTTTAAAAATAATCTTTTTCATTCATGCCTTCTGGGCGTAATGATGCATATTTTTTATATATGCTTAAATACTGTTCCCCAACAATAGTAAACAATCGCGGTTGTCTAATTTTACTATCAGGAATTCTTATGTGGATGGCAGATCCTAAGCCTTGTATGTCACCAACGGTCATTTTTACAATTTCTTCACATCGGCATGTACCAGAAATACCAATAACAAGTATAATCTAAAAATACCATAATATATTTCATAAAAAAACTTGTATTCTTTAACGTAATATCTAAATTTACCTTAATTCCCAAATAGTTCTGATTAGGAGCCTCAGATAGAAAATTTTCAAATTGTTCCGTGGTAAATACTTTAGCTTTTTTGGGAGTGTAGCCTTCATTTTGCTTCTTTAAATAAGCACGTATAGCTTCAAAAGCTTGCTTATGTCTATCCCTTGCCTGATATTTAGCATAGACCTTATCATAGAATAATGTTATCACATTGTTGAACTTTTCATTTTTTGTTTGTTCGCCAGTTCAGAGAAATACGCCAAAAGTACTTTTCAGAATTATTATTTTTAATGTCTTTCTCATTACACCATCTCTGGAATCTTTTGAACGCAGCTTCGTAAATACTACTGGATTTAGCTGGCAACAAATTGTTCACGACATCTGCTGCAGTTTTGGCAACCTCGGGGGGCGTACAGGTAAATTCTGATTCTAACATTTTTATTTAAAGTAAAGTGTTCGATTAAAAAAAATTGTATTTTTAAAACAGGAAATTTAAGCTTGGAAATTGCTTGTAATAAGATTTACTGACACTTGTTAAATCGAATTATGCGTCGGTATCAAACAATACAATAATAAAATAAATCCAAAGCAACGCTAGCGGTAAAATTCGAAACTTCACATTTTTAAATGAGAAAAAATTTTAAATTTGTATTTTTATATTTCTATATTTTAACGACGCGACGTTTGAAGAAAAAACAATATGTTTTATTCGTAGTAAAAGCAACTTGTTATGACTCGTCTTTAATTGCCATAATAACTTTCAGAATCGTCATAAAAAGTATTGCTTTTACTCCTAATAAAACAATATACTCTTACTTTGTAATATTGGACACTGCATTATCAAAAATAGTAAACAGGTTCGAAATAAAACATCACACAGTATTTAATTTTATTATCTACCTACTACTACTATCTATAATAATGAAAAAGATATTATAGCTGCAGATTTATGCGATGAAATTGACAACGTTGCACCCTTTTTTTTCCCTAAAATGAACGCGTTAAATGTCATTCAATACCCATTTACAAATAACCTTATCTATGTGTTTCCAAATTTAGTGATTGCCTTACGAATTTTTTTAATAATACCTGTGACTGTGGCTAGCGAGGAAAAAAGCTTATTAAAACTTCAAATAATAAAAAGAAATATAAGATGAATAATGGGACAAGAAAGGCTTTCAGACTTGTCTATTATTAGTATCGAGAAGGACGTTTCGAAAGATATAGATGTAACGTTTTTGATAATCATTCAAATGATGTTGAGTTGCCTCGGCCAAGACTTTTTTTGTTAGGTGTGGGTTGTCTTATTATCTGACAAATTTTTTTAGAGCGCCATCCTACCAGAAATAATACAAAATTTTACAAACACTTAGTAGTTTATTAAACTAAATTTGTATAATAATGGTTATTGAGATTGGTTTCTGAAGAAACAGTTTACAGTATAAAAAGGTGAAAATTAAAGTGAAAATAAAGAAATGGTCTGCTGGTCTTTACAAAGTTATCCTTCTGACTGACAAATACTTAGCTCTGCTTGTCATCCATGAGGTGTGTCCAAGATTCAGTCCTCTTCACCTGGAAGTTGTCTCGATGAGGTGTTCCATGTGTAGACTTCAGCAATGGAGAAGGTGAGGGAGACGTCAGGACTTGATTAGACTTGTGAATTCTTGTGACAGCGATTGATAGGAATAATGACATCAGATGAGCTTGTCAGTTTGTCAGCCTCAGGTTTGCTCGTTTACATGTAATATTAGAAAGGTGGCGTTAGACCAGCGAATAATATAGCAATAAAAGGTTTGAAAATGAATACTTAAGTTAAACAGTACCAGTTGTAACTTAAATTTCTATAATATAGTTACAGGATGTTTTAACTCCCTGTTACTCAAGTGAATATGAATAAAGTTTTAAATTAAGAAATGAAATAACCATGTTTAATTACATAAGGTCAAAAACAAATTTTCTTTCGTGTTTAAGTAGTAAGAAAAATAAATGATTTGATTGACTTAAAAGATATTTAAGTTTTAGGTTAATCCAAGAAAAGCATATATTGTGCCAACAAAATAAAAATTAAGTAATTAATATACAAAATATAAATGTACAAATATATAATTTATAATTTAAAACTAGTAGAAAATGCTGCATTCAAAAGCATCTAGAACTTTTGTGCAGATTCAATATGCACAACGAGCAAAAAAGGCAATCGTTTGCTAGATAAATGTGGTTTAACGAGCTACAGGCATTCGTTACCACATGATATTGGTGTACCAGACTAATGTCTTAATTATGGCACCCAAGGTAAGATACGAACAAGATGAGTTCAAGATACGGTACAAGAGAAATTGTATATACAGTGTGTCTTTAGTGACTTAAGATACTATCCATCCAGTACAAGTATGTCGCGCCAATTGAGTGAGAAGTTTAAGAAAAAGTAAATAATGTTAAATCAGAATTGATTTCTGACAGATATCAATGAGAGAAACGAGGTGAGTTTTTCAACAAATTCAATTTAGGTTTCAGCTTAGAAACAAAAGAAAAACTCACCTGCTTTCCTCGATATCAGCTTCCTGGGATATTCTGTCAGTCACCAGTTCTGTAGAGCCTGGATCTGTCGGTTTCCTTGTGAATGGTCCAGTCAGGTTTACCCTATATCTGGTTCTTACCAATGTTCGTCAAGAACTTAAATAAACTACCAACTGACCAACGATATTTGCTAAAACGTAAAAGAAACGACAGAGACCCGAAAAACAAGTTATTTTGAGAATTTAAACATTAATTGATGAAGAAAAACAAACAAAACCATGACCTGTTGATTGACTTAAAAGATATTTAAATTGAATGCAAAATTATTAAAATATTGATTGAAATCCACACTTACTGAAGAAATATTATCATGACTGCGTTCTGTCTGTTAAGATGATGCTTTTAGATCTTTAAAAACATTATACTTTACAAGGATAAATGAGATGAATGAAGATTATTAATTTATGACGCCATTAGGGTCGGCACGTCTTTATTTTGTTAAAACATAAAAATGTGGAATTTAGTTCGTGTAAAAACAGATTAAAAGGTCATGGCTTACTAGAAAGTAATATTTATGGTTCAATTACATACTTATTATTAGACAAAATATAAATTTAGTGAAACAGAAACTTAGCGTGACATACCTGTATCAGGACAAAACCAAAAGTCAAGTCAAAAAATTAACCTGAACCTTTTTCTATTCACGGAGCCAATATAAACTAAATTAAATGTAAGAAATCGATAATCTATATTAAAGAATACCCTAGAAATCTATGTTATAGAACGGAAAATTTACAGTTGCTCCTTTCATATACTTATACAAACTTAAAGAATCGATATTAACTGCAGTATGCAGAGTTATCCATAGATGGCAGCGCCAATACCTAAAGATACTTTAAAATCCAGTGTAACGAAATAACTTTTATTTACGTTACATAGATGTTATAACAGAATTTGCATTAAAAAAGACAAGAAAAGCAAATATTATTTAAGCTTTTTGACTGACTTATTAAGTTACAAGGTCTTCTTTGGAACCTTTGACATTTTTTGGTCATTGTTTGCTTATTCAGCATTTTTGTTTAATTTTTTAATGTTCAATCGGCCGCAGCTTTGAATTGTCGTGTCTCGTGCTTGCGTGTTTTCTCTAATATTTTAAGCTGCTTGCGTTGGCGCCTGTTTTCCATCTTCGGGATGCTGTCGGATAGTGCTTCTCTACTGTCTCCAGTGCTTCTCTACTGTATATTGGTACTGTATAACGTGCGTGTAAATTTTGTACAACATCGGAGACAGAGGTGAGCCTTGCGGCACTCCGGCCCCGATGCGTTTTATCGAAGAAATCGCTTCCTCCGACGAGACTGCAAAACTTCGGTTCTCTAAGAATGAGTCTACGATCTTTACTAACTAGATAGTTTGGAGCACCGAGCCTTATCAACTTTAATAGTAGACCGTTGTGCCAGATTTTATCAGAAGCGTCAAAGAAAACCGCCCCCGTGTGCGCCCTTCTGTTAAATCCTTTCACTATGTTTGAAGTGAGTCTCGTCGTTTGCCTAACTGTGCAATGTTCGGCACGAAAGCCGAACTGTTCCTTAGGCAAAACATTGTTATTAAAAACGAAATCGTTTATACGAGACAGGATTATTTTTTCGACTACCTTACCCAGGCCAGATAACAGGCTTATAGGGCGGTAGCTAACCGGTGCCGTAGGATCCTTCCCTTTCTTATGAATGAGGATAACTTTCGCGTGTTTCCAGGCGCACGGGAATTGACCTTCTTTGATAATAGCCTGGGATATGTCTACAATGTTCCTCAAAGCTGCGTCTGGCAGGTTTCGCAACGCTGCGCCGTATTCTTAATGCCGTCGAAACCCGGGGCTTTTCTAGCATTTAAAACACTCACTAGTGATCTGACTTCCTCAAGAGTAACCGCCGGGAAATTTGGCAGAGGATAATCTGTCGTTCTGTAAATGTTAATTGTTCTAGAGATCCTCTCATCTCTGGCCGGATCCGTGGTGGGATTTTCGCTGAATTGCTCGCAGAGTTTGTCTGCGAGCAATTCAGCTTTATCCTTAGCATCCGTCACCATCAGGCCTGTTTGTTGGTTTTTGAGGAACGACATCGGTTTCTTCGAACCTCTAATTAAAGTTCGAGTCATCTTGAACAAAGAGTTGTCTTCGATTGACAAACTCTGGACTCTGTCGTCCCACAACTCCGATTGTCGATCAATTAGTAACAGCCTGATAGCCTCGGCTGCACGATTTGCCTCGGCTTTGATGTTAAGATCCCCAGTTCGATACGCTCTGTTTTTAAGTCGGTTTTTAGCTCTGATGCGCTGCTTGATATCGTCAGTTAAATCCCCGAAGTTCGAATATTCAGACATCTTCGTGATAGAGGATTGGGTAAAAGCCGTATTGATGTCATTTGTGATCTTATTCGCAGCATTTTTGATGTCATCTGGGTTGGGAAGCGGACCTAGCGGCTCGATGTTCCTCATGGCGGTGTTTTACTTCAGCCAGTTTGTGTTAACCCGAGATGATCCGAGCTAAGATCACAAATGACAAGTGGCTGTGAAATCTGAACAGAGTTTTTTATCACAAAAATGTCTAGAATAGTTGGAAGAGCTCTCCCGAACATGTGAGTGGGCTCTTCCGGCGGCAATATATGAAAATTCAGCACCTCGGAGAACTCATATAAAGTGCGACCTCGTGGATTTGAGTCTCTGCAACCCCAAACTGTGTTCTTGGCGTTAAGATCGCCCCCTATAATTGTTCTGTTGTTATTGTCATAAATTTTCCTCAGACAATTCCCCGTGAAACTAACTGACGGACTACAGTAGACCGATCCCAGGTGAACGCGCTGATTGTTCTTGAATTTAATTGAAATGAATGTCCCTTCAATGTGGGCGCAATTGTCAGGACCCGGCACAACTTGAGCTGAGATGTGCTTCTTGACCAGTATCATGGTGTCTTCCCCTCGTCTACCTAGGCGATAATTTCTAAATATGATGTAATTTGGGAATGAAAACCTCTCTCCCTTCAGCCATGTTTCCTGCAAAAGAAGCACATCTATCTCGTTTCTTTCTACAAAGTGGATAAGTTCGTTCCTCCGGTTCTTGATGCTGTTGACGTTAAATGTCGCCAATTTGAAATAAGCCGTCTCCGTCTGCACTATTAAACCGCGGTTTTTTCGAAAGTATTAACGATGTTCTTTATCTGAGCCTCCATAATTTTAGAAAACTGGGCGAGAAAGCTCTGCATTGTTGATTGCAGCGCCACCTCTAGTGCATTTGGCACTGGTTGCGTACCCTGCGCAGCGTCTTTCTTCGCATTGCTATCATCTGCCAACTTACTGTTGTTTTGTTGGCCCCAACGGAAGTTGGGACTCGATTTTGGTGCATTTGAATTTCTGTCTGGATTTACGTTTTTACGCAAGTTATTGGGGTGGCGCGGACATCCCTGGTAATTTGCCGGGTGCTCACCCCCGCAATTTGAACATTTTGCAGCCTCTTCACGAGGTTTTGGACATTCATAAGAAAAGTGATCAGAAGCGCACTTCAAGCACTTTACGGAAGCATTGCATCGAAATTAAGAATGCCCGTAAAGCTGGCAGCGGTGGCATTGCGAGAAAGACGCGCGCGCTTTTTGCGCCTCTACTTTAATTGACATAGAGTCTAACGCTCGGAGTTCGTAAATCATTTTTTCGGCACGTGGCAGAAAAACCAGCACCATGGCAGTGGGGCGCCGCTGCGATTATTCCAGCGAATCACTCTGGACGGATGGTAACCTAATTCGATGAGATCATCTTTTATTTTTGCTTCCGACCCCGTTTCCAAAACGCCTCGGAGCACCAAATGGAGCTCCATTTCGTCCTGGAAACGGAACGAGTGATGGTGGAGGTTATTGGAAATCAAGAATTTGATTATCTTGTTGTAATGAGCAGGAGTCAGGGGGGGGGGGGTGAATTTTGACGCCATCCGCCACAGTGACTGCGCGGCCATAATCTATTTTTTTCAGATTTTAAATGCCTAGTAATATCGGTATATTTAAGTTTTTCGCGAATAATGATCGGGGGAACGCGGATTCTTGGCGTGCCGAGTAACGTTTTTGCTTCCAGCAGCCCTTGTTCGTAGAAGCAACTGTTGTCAAAATGGGGTGAGTTAAAATTACTCGATCACTTGAATAAGACTTTATTACAAGATCACGCTGGCAACATAACTGAATACATATTAAAAATCTTCTTAATTTATAATAAGTATAAAAAGATAAAATGCGGTATTAAAGATAAAATACGACAATAATTAATTGTAAGTATAAAAAATGTGATAATGTACGGCATAAATCCTAATAAGCAATTTACCGGGATTTATCTATTAAGATAATCTACGGTATAGAAAACAATAGATGAAATATAATATGATAAAGTGCGGTAAAAACATTAATAAGCAAAATATCGAGATTTATCTATACACTTGTATTTAGTGTCTCTATTCTGGTTATATAGGGTGGCACACACGTAACTCCTCCCACCTAAATTGGAAGCCTAGGGTTGGTTAGGTAGGCTAGGCTGACTGTCATTTTGGTCAACCCTTATGTTTCTTCTCAATACGGACATCATAGGGTAAGGATAACAGGAACGGTAGTAACATGTGACACCTACATAGCATGTGACACAGATCAAGATGCAGATCAAGATTAGGAGCCATAATGGAAAGACATTTTCCTCAGGTTGGTCTGCTGGTAACATTAATTCGTGTTGTGAATTAATTTTACTGGTGAGAGACTGTATAGATTCCAAGTCTATGTTTTTCAACTTAATTTTGGTTGAATATTCTGGTAGCATGGACAAATTCAGCGACGGAAGCTGAATTAGTGTTGCTGATGGGAGAATTGTTTCTTCATGGAAAAACCTTTCTCCATTTATCTGGAAACTACATTTATCAAGTATTGTATAAAGATAGCTGCCAGCTTGTAGTTCATGATGCTTTTCCACGGCACAGTTTTCTGTGATTATTATAGGCCCTGGACTGGTAAACAGAACATTATCGGGTGTGACTTGATTGGCAATGACTTCTTCACGATGAACGTTTAGAGCAGTGCAATTATTGGCTTCATTACGGATAATAATATTGACTATACAATCTTCTTGAGTTTGAAGGTGGCTGGTACAGTAGTAAGTTTTCTCGACTTCCTCGCAGAGTTCCAATCCATACTGATACTGACCATTTTTCTCATTTAGGTAGAGGTATGGTTTTGTGGAGAGTATGATTTTATTTTGAATAAGGACTGGATAAAGGAAAAAAGTTGTGAAGGTTTCAGGCTTCAGGATAGGAAAATGTATAAGAAAAATTATTTTCTCATTTTGATAGAGTAATTGAATACCTAAAATTTTGTAATAATTCTGTTGATTATAAAAATTTATTAGTTGATCCTTAGAATAAAGAGAACTTATTTTCTCAAGAATAGAATTCAGGTTTTCAATAGAAAGGAAAATTGGATGTACTTTATGCAAATTAGCAAAAGTTATTGCATTTACAATTTGTGTTAATTTAAGTGTTAAAGCGTTCAGGGAATTTATAATTAGCCCTAAAGCATTGACTTCATTAATACTGTCTTGTAATGTGTTTATAAGTTGCATACTTGACATAATATTTGTTTTAATTTGCGAAAGACTGTTATTTGAACTTATTATTATTTCTTCAGCTAAATGAATTTGATCATTAATTTTATCTTGAAGAAGATTATCATTTTTTCGTAAAAATTTTAGTATATTTTCAATTCTTTCACCGTCTTCAGCATCAAGAGTGCCAAAAAGCCATTTAGAAACTTTACCACCCAAATTAATTAATCCGCGTTTAGGTCTTGTAGACGGAATGATTGTTTTTAGTAATTCATCATTGTTATTTAATAAAGAAAATGATTGTTGAATCAAATTATGAGATTGATCACTGCAATTTTTTCGTTCGGAAAGAAAATTTATTTGCTGCTTTAGATAAAGTTGCATTGCTTGTAATTCCGCGTAATTTAAATAAGTTACAAACGTATGTTTACTGGATACAATTCTGGCATTATTTAGTTTCACAGGCAAAATAGGATTAGAGAGCTTTTGTATTGAAGCAGAACATAGGGTGTATGAAAGGATAAATGAGAAAAAAGATATTATATGCATCTGAAAAGAAAGAAAAAATGACAATTAGCATTTTTTGCGTCTTTTAATATTATGTTTAGAATATTTTGAAATATCAGTTTTAACTTTGTTGCTCGTTTGTGCTACTGGATTTATTTTTATAAATCTAGGGGACAGTTTGTCTCTGGGTTGTTCTTTATGATAAACTGCATCATTTTCAGACAGAATAATTGGTTCCTTTCGATTTGTATTTATTTTGTCTAGTTGCTGTCGTTTTCTTTCTTTTACTTTTCTTGAAATTTCTTTGTATTTTTCTTTAATTTTGTCTTTATGTGCTTGTACGTAATTAGATACAATATGCTTTTCTTCAATGTCAAATGGATCTTTGGAGTTAAAGTGACCGGACACTATTTCGAAGGGTGTATGATCCGTAGAAGAGTGAATTGAATTATTATAGTGTAACAATGAATACTTTATAAGGTTATTAAGAGATTCGTCGGGGTTTTGTTGGGTTTTTATTCTTATCTGCTCCAATAGTGTGGAGTGAAATCTTTCAATATAACTATTCGAGTTTGGGTTTCTTGGAGTCGTGTAGTGGATCTCTATTTTATGTAACTTACAAAAATCGGTAAGAATATTATTATTGAGCTCGCTTCCATTGTCACAAATTATCATTTCTGGTAGACCATAGTGTGATACAAAGGTCAATAATCCATCGAGAACATTAATAGCATTAACGCCAGCAATGTTATATACTTGGGCAAATTTGGAAAATGTATCGATGATAGTTAGAAACTTTTCTTTGGATATTGACAGCGTATCAAGATGAATTCTTTCAAACGGTTTTGAACCTACTGGAATAGATTGAAATTTAAACTCATTAGGACGTCTCTCGTACTTGGATTTTTGACATATAACACAGTTATTGATAAAATTTGTGACATCTTTAACCATAGTTGGCCAGCAATAATTCCTTTTCAGGGAGTCAATGGTAGTGTTTATTCCTCGATGTCCAGTTTTATACACATGGTGATAATTCATCTTATCTTGTTGATCGGTATTGTGTATTAGGTCAGTTAGTTTATTGGAACAAATCATTAATTTTGAGCTTATCCTAATAATTTTTTCTTGAATATTCTTAAGAAAATATTTTTCATCTTCTTTATCCGAAAAATATAAGTGGTACGTATTGTTGTTATTTAAATTAGCTATAAATTCTTCCAAATCTTGTTCAATCTGTCTTCTGCGAAGGTTTATAAAATAACGTTGGTTGTCAAATACTTTTTCTTTTATAAACATTGGTACTGGGAATGATTCAGATATCTTGATAACCATTTGGTGTTTGTGGTGATTTAATGGTTTCTCGCAGTAAGGGTATGTAAGTAACGGCGGTTCATCAGCTGAATGAATAGTGGTTACATGGTTTTCATTGTTTTCAAAAAATTCGTTTATTGTTTTATCGCTATCTCCGGGTTCATTGACCATTGAACTCATTGACGTATTTCTGGAGAGACTGTCAGCTACACTATTCTCTTTTCCTTTGATATAATCTATCTCGTAATCGTATTCTGATAATAAGAGTTTCCATCTAATCAATTTTGAGTTGGGTTCCTTTAAACTGTCTAACCATTTTAAAGGTTTATGATCTGTTTTTATTTTAAAGTGTCTTCCAAATAAGTACGGTCGAAAATACTTGACCGACCAAATAATTGCTAATAATTCCTTTTCGGTTACTGAATAATTTATTTCATTGGGGTTTAAAGTACGACTCGCATAGCATACAGGTTTTCCATTTTGGCTAAGAACGCTTCCTATGGCATATTGGCTTGCATCTGTTGTTAACGTAAAAACTTTTGAAAAGTCAGGGTAACTTAATATAGGCTCATTGCATAGAAGTAGTTTGGAGGTTTCGAATGCCTGAATAAATTGTTCAGTATGTTCAACCTTTTTGCCCTTTTTTAGACATAAAGTCATGGGTTTGGTGATTTTAGCTAGGTTATTTATGAACTTTCTATAAAATCCGACCATACCCAGAAAGCTTTTTATTTCTTTATGAGTTCTCGGTAGTGGCATTTTTAGGATTGCATCTATCTTTTTTGGATTAGGTTTAATTCCTTCTGTGGTGACAACATGGCCTAAAAATTCTGTTTCATGTTTCAAAAATTCACATTTATCTAATTGAACCTTAAGATTGTATTCCTAATATTTCTTAAATATTTCTTTTAGATTTAGAATGTGTTCATCCAAGGTTGTTGAAAAGACTATTACGTCGTCCATGTAAACAAGGCAAATTTTGTTAATAAAATCCTTGAGAACTTCATTAATCATTCTCTGGAAAGTAGCCGGAGCATTTTTTAAACCAAACGGCATCCTTAAAAATTCATAATGGCCATAGTCTGTAGAGAAGGCTGTCTTCTCAACGCTATCTTTGTGCATTTTAATTTGATGAAACCCACTTGCCAGATCTAAAGTGGTGAAGTATTGACATTTTCCCAGCTTATCTAATAAGTCGTCCATATTAGGGATAGGAAATCTATCCTGGGTAGTTTTGTTGTTGAGTCTTCTGTAATCAATAACTAAGCGCCATTTCTGCATTCCACTTGCGTCTATTTTCTTTGGCACTATCCATATTGGACTTGACCATGGGCTACAGCTATTTCTTATTATGCCATCTTCTAACATCTTTTGAATTTGTTGTTTTACTTCTTGTTTATGAATCTCTGGATATCTATAAGATTTTGTGTAAATTGGTTTTTCATCAGAGGTATTGATTTTATGGGTTGTTTGTGTTGTTGATGACAGAGGTTCATTCGGGTCTTGGAATATGGAAGGGAATTGTTTACATAATTTCGAAAGCTTACATTTTTCTTGTTCATCCAAGTGATCTAGTCTTAAAAGATGTTCAATTTTATCTTTATCAGGGTAGACATAAAGATTATCCATATTTGTATGATATATATCATATTCGTCGATAGGAAACACTTCTAATGGTCTTTGAAGATCAAAATAGGTATCCTCTATACTGACGTTATGTATCTCGACAATAGCTTGTCCCTTTTCCACAGTAGTTATACCTTCCGGTATGAAGCAATGGGCGTTGATTTGCTTATGAGGTATATAATATATACCGTCATCTAAAGCGTTGGTGGGAATTGTTGTCCTTAATATTTCATTTTCATTTATTGTTATATTGTAACAATTATATTCCGTAGGTGCACACTGAAAGACTGGTAAGCGAACATTTTTCTTTTGCAGAAATGCTTCTGGTAAGTTCCAGTTAAATCCCATATTTCTAAGATCTCTGAAGCTAATGAGTCCATCAAAAAATGGATGAAAGTCAAACAATACGAATATAAGTTTTTCTGTAGTTGCAAATTCTTTGAAGGCTGGTATATGCGCTTCATATTTGACATTTTGTTGTACGCAGGATGTTTTTATAATGGTAGGTTTAGTTATTATACAGTTTGGAAAGTATTTTTTTGCTATAAACGGATTAATAAGTGAAATATGGCTACCAGAGTCGATTAGGAAATTTAGAGGTTTATGAAATCCAGAAATCGTTACATATGGCAATCTTCGTTGATCCATACTGTTTAATTCTAGGTGATCTCTTTTCCACAGGCTGCTTGAGAAAAATTTTCTTGGTCGCTTGGATTAGGTTCTTCAATTTGATATTCCAATAGCTCTTCTATATTTAGATCTTCTTGGAGCATGTTATTGTCGTTGCCTTGTTCTGGTTCAAAGTTGCTATTTTCTAAGGCATTTTCATAAGCCTCGTAGCTTGTTGGCTCTTCTGTTAGGTGCAATTCTTCAGAATAAAACGTTGGCCTTGACTGTGGTTGGAAAAAGTTGGGAGATCTGTACTGGAATGTATTGGTCGGGCGATTTTGCGAATACGACGCATTTCTTGTATTTGTTGATGGTAGTTGACCTTTTGTAGTTTGTCTAGTAACTACGGACATTGGAGTTGGTGGTTCCCTTGGAATTTGTCCAGTTGGTTTGAATACATTAACGGGTTTCCCAAACACCTGTTGATTAGTAAAGTATTTTCTTTCAGGAAGGTTTCTAGGACTAAGTTTGGCTTAAATGTTGAATTTGAAGGGCCAAAATATTGTGGAGTCTGTCTGGCATTATATGTTTGTTGATAACCTTGTAAGGTGGGTGCTTTAATTGTTGGAGAAGGTATTTGATTGCTTGTGTTTCTTTTTGTTTCAGTACATAAAGACATAAAATTTTCCTCTTCAATAACAAGCGTCATAGCTTCTTTTATACATGCAGGGCCTTTAAGCCTTACATATGTTTGAATTTGGTGAGGAAGATATTTCAAAAATGTCACCAAAAGTAATTTTTCAATGTTACCTATTTGCGCCAGTTTTTGGGTTGCTAGTATAGTGGTATCATTATTGATAGAATTAAAAACCAAACTTCTAAAATATTGACAACGTACGCCGAAATTATAGGGTGTTTCTTTGTGATTTGGTTTTAAACTATGAAGCTCATGGAGCAAACAATTGAAGGATCTCTGATCAGTGAAGCTGATTTTTAAAATATCTTTCACTTTCGCCCATGTATCTAATTCTATTCTGCTCGAAATTAATATTAATGCTTTGCCATGAAGTTTTGCCAAAATTCCTCTAAAAATTATTTTTTTAACAATTTCAGAACCGTTGGTATATTGCGTATTTAATTCATCACAAGCAGAAATAAAATTATTCAACTCGCAAGGTTCACCGCTAAATTTTGGAATAATATCTAAAAATAATCTAAGTTCTTGATAGTTTGTTTCAGCCATATTTTGATTATTTTCGGAAGAGTTAAAATCGAAAGTAACGTTATCAAAATTAATATTTTGCTCGTTAATTGATAAAGTTTCTAAAGTTTCATTTAAATTGCTAACTGATAAATCTTCTTCAGGTAAATCAGTTAAATAAGGATTAAATCGATGTCGTTCTCTGTATTTTTTGTTTCTTTTAGAATTTTCTTTAAAATTAAACATTAGAATTTCATGTTATTAATGAGAAAATAATTATGGGACAGTAAACAGGAAAAATCATAAAAGGAAACAAGAAAAAAAAGGTCTTACTCTGGCTTCTGATGGTTGGTATCAGTTAAATCTCGATGGCACACCAGTAGCTTGTAGGAAACTTTCACTGTGATTGATTGGTGGTCACAGAACTCCCGTAGGCACAGTACTGTCAGATAGATGAAAAATGTCACTTTGTTGTTGTTTGATAATAAAAACAAAAATTGAAGTCTGCGAAATCACGAAAACTGTTTTTTTTTTTTTTTTCGTTTGGATATACGGTCCAAACGACACTGCGATTCGTTCAGGATATACGTTCCTGCGAAACACGTTTGTTGAAAAAGTTGCTTGGATATGCGATCCAAACGGCACTGCGATTCGTTCAGGATATACGTTCCTGCGAAACACGTTTGTTGAAAAATGAGACCGCCAAAAAACACTATCCAAAAAGGCACTATGCTTGTTTGACGATCCTACCGACTGCGCCAGTAACGTTTTTGCTTCCAGCAGCCCTTGTTCGTAGAAGCAACTGTTGTCAAAATGGGGTGAGTTAAAATTACTCGATCACTTGAATAAGACTTTATTACAAGATCACGCTGGCAACATAACTGAATACATATTAAAAATCTTCTTAATTTATAATAAGTATAAAAAGATAAAATGCGGTATTAAAGATAAAATACGACAATAATTAATTGTAAGTATAAAAAATGTGATAATGTACGGCATAAATCCTAATAAGCAATTTACCGGGATTTATCTATTAAGATAATCTACGGTATAGAAAACAATAGATGAAATATAATATGATAAAGTGCGGTAAAAACATTAATAAGCAAAATATCGAGATTTATCTATACACGTGTATTTAGTGTCTCTATTCTGGTTATATAGGGTGGCACACACGTAACTGCCGGTCCCCTGATTATTATTTGAATCGGTTTTAGTTTCAGTGACATTTTTAGTGGCTGTCGATTCCGTCTGGCTAGGTTTGGGCGCGCTGCTTTGCTTATCCTGAGCTACTTTTTGTACTAAACACGTATTTGGCGCCTTATTGTTCGTTTTCGGCAAGTTTGGCCACGCGGAATCGCTAGCCACCTTTTTAACATTCGTTTCTGTAATTTCAGGGTTCAGATTTTGTCTTTTTCTATTGCGTTTTTGCTTTTGCGTCGACCATTGCTGCTCATTGCCTGAATCGGACATGGATTCGTGATCCATTCCCGATCCAGAGTTATCTATTTCTATAGTATTGTCATTAACTTGTAAACTATTTGAACGTCGAGCAATAGCGTTTACAGCGGTGTCGATGATCGACACTGTTTTAGGTTTGTCAGAAAGAATAATATCTATATTTGAATTTAAATTTGACTTTGTTTTAATGTCAGTGTCATTGTTATTACGATATCTACCTAACTCGGCCTGTAAATCCCTGTGTGCTTCCTGCAATTCTTGCAGGGCCTTTGCCTTGGCAAAATCAGCCTCCTTCACCTGCCGGAGCTTGTCCTTCCATTCATGCTCATGTTCGTCTAGTAGTTTTTTCTACCTCGCCTCCATGCGGATTTCGACTGCTTCAATCCTTTGTTCCATTGTTAATTGAACTTCGGACTGCATTGGTTCATCGTCGAATGGCGGCATTTCAACGTCCTCTGGCCGGGGGGGACTCCCCCCCCCCCACCGTCCTGTGCTTCCATGTAGAAGATAAGTTAATAACTTATTAAATATGTATTAATAGATATATCTAATATTACGTAGGTATTCATTTGTAATTAATAATTATATTATGTCAGGCTTTGACATTAAAAAATAAACTGAATTTATTATATCTTCTGTCTCATGAGTTTAGGGCGCCTCAATTGTATGGATAATCTCTTACATTGACGCCGAAGGTCAAATACTTAGGAGTCACCTTGGACCAGAAACTGACGTGGAGGGCACACATCGACAACGTGGTGACCAAGTCGACGGCGACCTTCTGGCAGCTCCGACGTGCAGTGGGTGCCAGCTGGGGTTTAAACCCCCGTATCATGCGCTGGTTCTACACGGCGGTCATTAGACCGAGAGTCGCCTATGGCTCTGTGGTCTGGTGGCCTGGAGTGGAGAAGGTTACCGTGCGCGCCAGACTGGCAAAAGTGCAGAGGCTTGCTGGCTTGGGCATAACCGGAGCCATGAGAACTACGCCCACGGCCGCGCTGGATGTCGTGCTGGGGCTGCCGAGCCTTCCCATCTGGATTCAGAGGGAGGCAATGGCGGCATACCTACGAATACGGGCCACCGGATGCTGGAGGGGAGTGGGCGACTTAGGCCATACTAGGATTGCTCCGAGAGTGGAGGGGAAATCCCAATACTCTCCTCCAGAGCAATGCCAGTTGAGGGAGTGTTGAGGCTGAACAGGAAGTTCACTCTTACGATCCCTAGTAGGAAGCAGTGGGAGGAAGAGCAGTTGAAGTTCCCTGACGATGTTCTGGTATGCTACACCGATGGGTCGCGCATGGCTACAACTGAATTATCAGGGGCGGGAGTATACTTGGAAAACATCAACATAAGAAGAAGCTACCCACTGGGAAGGTTCGCGACGGTTTTCCAAGCACAGGTGTATGCCATCCTCTCGATGGCAAGTATGAGGGAGGTCATAGATCGTCAAGAGCGGACTGTATACATCTGCTCTGATAGCCAGGCCGCCCTTAAGGCAGTCTGTCAACCCAGAAGCAGTTCGATCCTCGTGAAGGAGTGTGCGGACGCACTTGGGATGCTCGCAGAACATAAACAGGTTTTCTTGGTCTGGGTCCCGGGACACTGTGGAGTACATGGCAACGAGACGGCCGAGAAGCTCGCCAGACTTGGAGCCGAAACTCCCTATCTAGGACCCGAACCAGCAATAGGTATATCAAAGCAGCAGGTGGGGACGGCCCTGGGGGAATGGGCCGCCAACCTCTCCAAGGAGGAATGGCGGCAGACGCCAGGGTGTAGACAGGCTAAAGATTTCATAACTTGGCCCAATAGGGCCAAGTTAGAATGGATTCTTAACAGGAGTAGGCGTGCCCTGAATCCTCTGGTAGGACTCTTAACAGGACACTGCAAATTGAGGAAGCACCTGCATACAATGGGGGTGGAGGAGGACCCGATATGTTCGGGATGCTTGGAGGATGAGGAGACACCACTGCACTTCCTGTGCAATTGCGGAGCACTGGGAAGACTCAGACGACAAGTCTTTGGGACAGTGGTGATCCCACAGGAGGAAGTCAGGACTCTTGCTTGGAGTGACATCCTGACCCTTATGAGAAGGTGTATAGTAATCCATACGGTATGAGGGGGGGGGGGCAAAATTATTCTCGCACACGAGCGGCAGCTACCCTAGGAACGGCCCGATCTATTAATTTCTCCTTTCAATAGTGGCAAAAATTGAACTTTAAATAAACAAGCATACTATAAAGTAAATTTATTGTTATTACAAAATCTATACACAAATATGTGTACCAAAACCCTTAACAGATCTTTGTAAGTTCTACAGGGTGTCTCTAAAAGGTCTGTACAAAATCTGAGCACATATTCCTGAGGCCAAAATAAGGCGATTTAAAGCAACTTACCTTAGTCCGAAATTGCTCCGTTTCCGAGATTCAGGGTGGTAAAGTTAAAAAATAAAAATCGAATTTTTTAAAATTAATGCACATTTTTTAACATATTAATTTAAAACTTGGTATCCGGGGGTTTTTTGGGATGCGAAACCCGAATACGGACACCTTTTCACTGTGGCCATTAGAGGGCGCTTCACAATGCACTTCTTATGGTTTAGAATGGCCATAACTTTTTTATCAGTGTAGTTTTTTCCTTTTTTTGTTAAGGAACTAATTTTTTGAACATTTTGAAACAAAAAAGGTACTCTTGTGAAAATCCGCTACAGTAAGCCGTTTCTGAGATATTTCGGTTTTTAGTGTTCGATCCCGCACCAGAATATTTAAATTATTCTGAATAAAAAATGTTTGCTGTTATCTTTGAGGATGAAATGTGGTCAGTGAATTAGCAGTGGAAAATGTATTTTTTTTTAATTCTTTTTTGGAGTGTCACATCCAAAAATCCTCGGATCTTTTACCTGTTTGATGAACACCTTTAATTTTTTTTTTTGCAACAGACTTTCATGTAAACATTTTTCGTATTTTAAGAATTTTCGCTATCAGTCTATGTTGTTAACAGTAAGTGTTTCAGTAAGAATTTGCCAATGCGAGAATAAATAAGGTGTTTGAAACGTGTTAGTTAAATTTTAAATTGACTGTAAAGATGGCTGAAGAATACAGTTCTGCAGAAATGGCGGATATGCTTTCGGGTATTTTGAGGGAAATGGCCGCGAAAGTGGTTGGGTATCCAGGAAAAGATATCCGAGTTGGCGCATACCAAACCATCAAACACTTGCTGCTATTGAGAGACGCCTTCGCGAAACCGGTAGCTTCACTCCTTTAACTGCCAATTATGGACGGCAACGTGCAATAAGGACTTCTGTGGTTGAGGAACAAATTTTGGAAAGAATTGCTGAAGATCCAAAATTAGGCACCAGACGCTTAGGTTTAGAGGTAGGAGTATCCAAAGATGTACTTCATAGAACATTAAAAGAACAGCAGCTTCATTCATACCATATCCAAAAGGTACAAGACCTTTTGGCTCCGGATCTCGATCAACGATTGGACTTCTGTCGATTCATTACCGAACAAAGACAACAGGATGTGAATTTTGCTAAGCACATTTTATTTACTGACGAAGCATGTTTTACAAGAAGTGGTGTAACCAACTTACATACCGAACATGTTTATGCTGCTGAAAACCCGCATGCCACGAAAGTCACTCATTGTCAACATCAGTTTGGAATTAATGTGTGGGCAGGAATCACTGGCAATTTCATTATTGGTCCTGTCATTTTACCGCCACGACTAAATGGTGCGGATTATTTAGAACATTTACAAAATACGCTGCCAGATTTATTAGAAGATTTGCCATTACGACTTCGACGAGATATGTGGTTTATGCATGAGGGTGCTCCACCACATTTTAGTTTAAATGTCCGCAATTATTTGCATCGACAGTATCCAAACAGATGGATCGGTAGAGGAAATAACGCTCCTGTAAAGTGGCCGCCACGCTCACCGGATGACTCCGTTGGATTATTTTTTATGGGGTCTTTAAAAACAATGGTATACTCCAGACCGATTAATAATGAAGAGGAATTGTGGGGAATAATTCAAAATGCAGTCAACATATTAAAGAACAATGCGGAATTGATGACAATAGTAAATTTAAACTTTTTACGTCGTATTAATCTTTGTACTTATGTTAACGGAGGTCATTTTGAACAATTACTAAAAGTTTATGCTAACTAAATTTACTTTTAAAATAAAAGTGTTCCCGATTTAATTAAATAAAAATCCATACTCAAATTCTTCCTGCAAAACTTGCTGTAACTAACCCATGAAAAGTGAAACATTTTTTCCTGCCGAAAATTTACTAATAGCGAAATTTTTTATTAAAAATAATATAAGTATTCCGGTGCGGCATCGAATACTAAAAACCAAAATATCCCAAAAACGGCTTACTTTAGCGGATTTTTACAAGAGTACCTTTTTTGTTTCAAAATGTTCAAAAAATTAGTTCCTTAACAAAAAAAAAGCAGAAACTACACTGATAAAAAAGTTATGGCCATTCTAAAGCATAAAAGTGCATTGTGAAGCGCCCTCTAATGGCCATAGTGAAAAGGTGTCCGTATTCGGGTTTCGCATCCAAAGAAACCCCCGGATATCCAGTTTTAAAGTAATACGTTAAAAAACGTTCATTAATTTTAAAAAAATCGATTTTTAATTTTTAACTTTACTACCCTGTATCTCGGAAACGGAGCAATTTCGGACTAAAGTAAGTTGCTTTAAATCGCCTTATTTTGGCCTCAGGAATATGTGCTTAGATTTTGTACAGACCTTTTAGAGACACCCTATATATTTTTAAATTAGTCTCATACAGAGCATCCCAAAATTTTAAGTCTTTCACCGTCTAAGCTTTCGATCATTTTTAGTTCATTTCCAATATCCAGAAACTTCATATTATCCAAAACGACTGAGTGCCATTTAACGTTACTGAGAGAGTCATCTGCTTGTGGAGTAGGCTCTTCAAATTTAGCAAAATTGGTCCATAATTTAACGAATCGTTGTATATAAGGTTAATGGTCGGCGTAAGGAAGGTTTGAAATAGATAAAGCAGATCGTCCGCGTGCACAATTCCTTGCTGCTCTTTCTGAGGCAGCTTTCTGAATTGAGGCCACCCTGTACATTTTATGTCACGTTTGAACATTTATTGAAATTTGCTGTTTTTTTTCTATACAATAGCAAAAATATTTTAGTCCAGGAACTAAGGTAAAAAATGTATAGGGATTATTTCATCACAAGCATTTGCCAAATAATTACAAAAACTGCAGCTATCTCAAAAACTAATAGACTTGGGCAGAAAATATGATCTCTAAAATTTACTGGGAATTTTATGAGAAATCCAAAAAAAATTATAAAAAGGAAACACAAAGCCTGGGTTTTAAAATCCCAGTCTCAGCAACAAAAAGTACTATTTTTCCATAGGGTGATTCACTGATTCTTTTTTATAATTTCACTCTCAAGAAAACACTTTTCTTCACAAAAGCATTTCTTTATTCTACCAAACTATGCCATTTGAACAGATAATGTCAGGTGTTTACATAAATTGTGAAATCATACAACTACTTCACACAACTTATTATCGATTAACTAATTAATGGTCACATTGACTAATCACACTTAAGGAGGTTCGTGTAACCCGCGACAAACTATTAAACGTTTACTTCAACAATTTTTGCAAAAGGTTGTTTCGTGGGAAGAAGACGTTTCACCACGAAAATAATCTGTAACTGTTTTGAAACACTTGGCGCCCATCGCCCGAAATACGTGGTGATTTAAATCACGGCAGACGTACACCACGGAGTCAAGTCTGAAACCTACTGCCTGTTTGAAAGCACTTGGCGATGCTGGCCTCGAAGTCCATGGGGAGGAAACCTTCCGCCACAGACCGACTTCTAAGACCTACTGCTTCGCTCAAAAATGAAAACATCCGCTGTGTTGATCACTCTTTCCACGCGAAAACCACTTGCAACACCGCCTCCCTCTAAGCATCTTCCTACTGTCTCCCATAACAACTGAACTGTATAGCACGTAGGCATTGTCTTCAACGCCTGCCGGCCGCCTTTTGTCATAATTGGAAATGCCTTGCCGCAAACTGATCTTCAATCGAACCGAATAGACATATATTTACTGTTTACCAGCTAGACGCAAGTTGAAGGTGTATAAAAACGTAACCAAGCTGTGTTATTATGGGTTTTCTATTGTATTATTTTACCGAAAGGATTATTAAATGCGACGTAAATTCGCAGCAAAGTCTTTATAATGTGTTAAAAGATTAGTTTTATTTATTTCTTTAAAACAGTAGACATGACTCAAATGCGGCGTTGCCGATCATTATTAACTTTTCACTGAAATGCGATTATGGTTTTGGTCTAATTATTAAGTAATATTAGGAGTTTGAATTATGTTAATTAGATTTGAAATGCACATGCATGTTTCCCCAACAAAGACCATGACAGTTACTTCCGGTATAACAGAAACTTGTCAATATTTTAGTCGAAGAGAGCATATCGGCAAACCTAAATCTACAAAGTTTTAGCAGTTCTCCCCAAAAGTTTTAAATGCACTCTTGTGAATCGCCCTGTATAATCAGCAAAATTTGAAGATAAAACATGCTCCTGATTAATGGATTTCCCAATAACAGTGGTAAGTTCTCGAGTATAACACTAACTATAGCAATACATTCAGGATGGGCCTACCTAAAAAATGGGCATTACTGTGGTTTCTTAAACAAAGTAGATTATAAGTAGGTAAAGGTATTCAAATTGTTGTTGATTCACCGGTATCGGTTTTGCATATTTAATGAGAATTCTTTATTACTTCGCGTCTTTTAGGAATAAACTACCAAAATAAAATTTCAGGAATGATTGCACATCTGATTCCAATTCCAATACCGGCTTTAAGAAAAATCCAAATAATCATAAACATTAATAAGATCCGGTTAAAATATCTGTTTAAGTCAATTTCGTTAATATGTATAACGCTTACAAATATTGTTTATATCATCCCTTCCTTCTTTTTTTACTGGTAGCAGTTTGTCAATAAAATGCGGATCCTGTCAGTAGCGATCGTGTTTAGTGATCTACTATCCGTAGCGATAAGACTGCTGCAACATATTAACATAAAGTAAAATAAGAGCTTAGTCTAAGTTATTGTTAAAAAGAAATTATGAATTATTTATTTGTAACCTTACTTTATTGTATGCAGTATGTTTGCACATCTAACGGTAAGTGATTTGAATATTTATTATAGTTGGAACTGGTTAAGTTAATTTTTCTTAAAAACAGGCGGTGATAATGGTTAAGAAAGAAATCTATAGTCTATCTTTAAATGGCGCGAAGTAATAAATGCTCATTAAATATACGAAACCCATACCTGGATATCAAGAACAATTTAAACACCATCCCTTAAAATCTATTGTGTTTACATTAAAGGATCCAAATAATAAGCATTCTTTAGGTAGGTCCAACCTGAATTTATTGCAAGCTATTGTTATATTTGAGGAATTACCATTGTTATTGGTAAATCCCTTAGCCAGGAGCGTGTATATATTGAGGAAGTTTCTAAATCAAAAATCTTAAACATGCATATTTCCCTAAAGTTGTATTATATAATATTCGTAGGTATTTATATAACACATGAAAACATTTAAAAAATCGTATTAACTAATAAATAACAATGGGTGGTACTATTTTACATAATATAATTACAAAAACAAGATACAATATAGAATCTTACAAACAAAGCTTTTTCAAAAATCGAATAATACCTTGTCGTTATGGCTTAATCATAGTCCGATTCGGAAAATGAACTTTTATTAACATCGTTTATAATAAGCGGTTCACCATTTCTTTGACAATTATATCTATATACAGTGTCTGTATAAAGTCTGGAAACGGCTTAATAACATCACAATTTATTGGCCGATTTAAACCAAATTTAGTACAGTTGTGTAAGAGGATCTGACGCACCGAATGACGATATTGGCGTTGTTGCCAGCTTTTTAGTTTGTCTGGAATTCGAACGAATTTTATATTTTTTAATGTAACACCCTGTATATTTTTTCATTTATAGTTTTTACTTTAAATTTGTTACACTTTTGGTATAACATACTTTGTTCCTTATATCAGTAATTTTCTAAATAACAACCTGTTTTGAAAATATCAACAAATTTTGTTTTATTTACCGGTATTAATAAATAAAACACCAGTTCAGTTTTGATGTAAAGTCATAGAGTGCAATATATATAGAGTCCCACTGGCTAAATTTGGATGAGCGGTTTCAAGTACACATGGCATGTCTGATTTATAAAATTAACAAAACCCAAAAGCCCTTATATTTATCGGAAAAGTTGATACGGAGGGTTGATGTACATAATCGTTTAACAAGATCATCCTTGCTCTAGAGTGTTCCCAGACATTTTTCTGCTATATCTCAGCGATCATTTTCTTACAATTCTGTAAAAATCTTCAATAGTATCCCAGAGGACATAAAGAGATCCCCTAGCGTTCAGTCCTTCAACAGTAACCTAGTTGGGCATGTTCTGCGAGGGCGTGTGTGACTTTGTGCCCATAGTACTTGATTAAATTTGTATCTACAACATAGTATGTAGAGTGTCATTTATTCATTTTATTAAAATAGTTTTTGCCTTTTGTATAATATACCATTAATAGTTTTCGTAATTTTATAGTACTAAATTTATTTTATTAAGAATTT
This sequence comes from Polydrusus tereticollis, assembly GCA_963920685.1. NCBI lineage: Eukaryota > Metazoa > Arthropoda > Insecta > Coleoptera > Curculionidae > Polydrusus > Polydrusus tereticollis. Next base: position 93,119,527 of record OY987331.1, read on the forward strand.
TTTTCTTTTTTCTGATGGTTGCGTGGAAGAGCATTCATTTCAACGTCGCCATCGCTCTATAACTTTTTGTATTATTTATTTAATTTATCAATAAAGACATTTTGTATTGTATTGTATTGTATTGTATTTATAGTTTTTACTTTAAATTTGTTACACTTTTGGTATAACATACTTTGTTCCTTATATCAGTAATTTTCTAAAACCTGTTTTGAAAATATCAACAACTTTTGTTTTATTTATTAATAAATAAAACACCAGTTCAGTTTTGATCTAAAGTCATAAAAGCTGTCATTTTTACAAGCAAAAAGTCTTAAACTGAAAGTGAAAGAATTACAATTCTTATGATGAGAGGATATGGCGATAGGGTCAGGTCTTACGAAGAGGTTAAAAATCTATTTAATGACGCATTTCCAAACCGAAATCCAATTTCAAAAGCAACTATTCTAAAAACTGTCCGACGGTTCGAAGCAACTGGAAATTGTAGAGATAGGCGACGATCACGACGACCAGCAGTAGTAGATGAAGAGAAAAGTTTAAAAATTTTACAACATGTTGTTGAAACCCCTGTTTCTCCATTAAGAAAAATTTCTCAAGTAAGTGACGTCTGCTTCAAATCCGTCCATAATGTTTTAATAAAACATAAATATCACCCTTTCAAAATACATGTAGTTCAAGAGTTATCAGAAGATGATTATGAGCGAAGAATTGAATTTTGTGAGCTTCTCCCCATTTTGGCCCAAACGTGCGCGAATCCTTGAACGACACTTTTCAGAATAGGTGGATCGGTAGAGGGGGTACAATCGAGTGGCCACCTAGATCCCCTGATTTGTCGCCTAACGACTACTTTTTATGGGGACCCTTAAAGAACAGAGTTTATACCACAAAACCTCAAGATTTGGCCGATTTGCAACGTCGAATTTTGGACGAATTTGAATTAATAACGCCAGAAATGATTTACAACACAATTGAAAAATTTTATTTTCAATTAGCACACTGCCAAGCTGTACAGGGAAAACAGCTTGAACATTTAATATAAAAAAATATATTTTTTCTAAATTGTACTCGTTACATCGAAAACTACTGATATTAGGAACAAAGTATGTTATACCAAAAGTGTAACAAATTTAAAGTAAAAAGTATAAATGAAAAAATATACAGGGTGTTACATTTAAAAATACAAAATTCGTTCGAATTCCAGACAATCTAAAAAGCTGGCCACAACGCCAATATCGTCATTCGGTGCGTCAGATCCTCTTACACAACTGTACCAAATTTGGTTTAAATCGGCCAAGAAATTGTGATGTTATTAAGCCGTTTCCAGACTTAATTCACACACTGTATATGTATAACAGTACCTTGTTTTCATAAAACACTTAAAAAAAAAATAGAATTTTTGGGTCCAAATTAATTTAAAAAAAAACGCATTAATATAAGTATAAAACAGCAATCAATTTATTATTAAACATAATAAAAATTTACAGGGTGTCCAAGTTAAAATAGAAAAGTGTTTAATGATTAAATTGTTTCGCAATAAATCTTAATTTGAGGCCACCCTGTACATTCTATTTCACGTTTGAACACTTTTTGAGATTCGCTGTTTTTTTTTTTGTACAATAGCAAAAAAATTTAATCCAGGAACTAAGTTCAAAAATGTATAGGGATTATTTCATCACCACGCATTTGCCAAATAATTACAAAAACTGCAGCTTTTTCAAAAACGAATAGACTTGGGCAGAAAATATGATCTCTAAAATTTACTGCGAATTTAATGGGAAATCCAAAAAAGTTATAAAAAAGACCATGACAGTTACTTTCGGTATAACAGAAACTTGTCAATATTTTAGTCGACAAACCTAAATCTACAAAGTTTTAGCAGTTCTCCCAAAAGTTCTAAATGTACTCTTGTGAATCGCCCTGTATAATCAATAAAATTTTAAGATAAGATATTTAGGACTCATTTTTAACAATAACTAGCAATACATTCAGGGTGGGCCTACCTAAAAAATGAACATTACCGTGGTTTCTTAAACAAAATAGATTATAATAAGTAATGGTGTAAATTGTTGTTGATTCCCCGGTATCGGTTTTGCATATTTAATGAGAATTCTTTATTACTTCGCGTCCTTTATAAATAGAAAACCAGAATAAAATTTCAGGAGTTATTGCACATCTGATTGATATTCCAAATTTATTATCATTATCGGCTTTAAGGAAAATCCAAATAATTATAAACACAGTACAATAATTAACTTAACTAATTAATAACAGGGTGTTAAAAATTATCGATTCATTAGCATTGCTATCTCGGTAGCTATGTGAGATAGAGAGTTGGTTAAATTGAGGCAAAGTTGAGCATTCTAAAGCTGAATAGTTTGATAAAAAAATTTTTCAAAATTCCAATGACTTCTGGAGATATCCGATAAAAACCGAAAAGATCCATTTTGGTTTTTATTTTTTTACGTCTCTATTACTAACTATTTTCAGAAACTAAGAACACTTTCTTAAGTCACATTGTTATGATCTTCAAGAAAGTAATTCAATTTTTCAAATACGACGTTTCGTTTTTAAGACACCCGCATCAACTTTATTTTTTTAAATACGGACCTGCACTTTTTATTGCATTTTTGAGTAATTTTCGACCACCCAATACTAATGGTATATCACACACGTCACTAAGTTGCATGCTGTAGGAGTTATTTGAAGTTCTTTAAAAATTGAAGAGTGGGCCTCGACTTTAAAACATATGAAAGTGTACCTTACTTTTGACAACATACAACACTTTACTACTTTACTTTACTTCGACATCTTTTGCTCTTATAAAAATGTACTTTTCTAACGAAGAAAAACGTGATATGCTGAATGTTTACTACTTATGTCACTTGAACACAAAAACTGCAGCGGAAATTTATCTTCACCAATATCCCGAACGCCGGCAACCTTACCCATCAGTGTTTTCAAGATTGGATAGGAGGTTAAGAGAAGATGGTACATTTCAAAAAAAGCGAAATCAATATGGAAGTAAAGTTAGTGAAGAAGACAGGAATTGGTTTTGAATCAGGTAGGTTATTTTAGAACTGTTTAAAAGAATACGACATCTATTCTAATTATTATTGTAAAAATTGTTTTAGGTAAATAATAATAACTGCGTGTCTACGCGGCAAATTGAGGTAAATCTCAATAAACCCAACATACACCATGTAAAAGCATGGAGAATATTAAGAAGTAATGGATACAAACCTTTTAAACTTCACGTATCACAACAATTGCTTCCAGGTGATGCGGAAAGAAGATTAAATTACTGCACGTGGTTAAGAGGACAAATCAATACAAACGGCGATTTTTTTAAAGATATTTTATGGTCCGATGAATGTAAATTCACAAATTGTGGCATTTTCAATGGAAAGAATGAGCATGTTTGGAGCATTGAAAATCCCAGGGAGAATAGAGAAATAAGAAGACACTAAATATGTTTGGTCTTTTGTACATAACAGGAAAAATAATAAGTCACTTCCAACCAAAATGATCTTGAATGATTGTAGTGCTTCTAATAATACAAAGATCTGCGAACTTTTTTCCATGTACTTTACCAGTGTTTTTGAACCTGGGGATACCCTATCTCTAGTAGATTCTAATGACTCTCAAAATATTTTCACCATAGTTCATATCTCAAAAGAAAGTATACAAAAATGTCTAAATAATCTTGATGTAAATAAGGGACCTGGTCCTGATGGACTTCCTACTCTTTTTTTAAAGTCCTGTCCAACATTAACTGAACCTCTTTATATTCTATATAACCAATGCCTTTTGTCTGGAGTATTTCCTAAATTATGGAAAATAGCTCAAATTGTGCCAATTCACAAATCTGGAGATAAGGCTAATATCTCAAACTATCGCCCCATCTCTCTATTAAATCACTTTGGAAAGGTTTTTGAGTCAGTCATTTTGGAACAACTCTTCTTCAAGGTCAAATGTATCATAGATCGTAATCAGCATGGTTTTTACAAGAATCGCTCAGTTCTCACAAATCTGGTACCATTTATTCAGCAAATTTCGGTGTGCATGGGGGTCTCCTTGAACTCCTTCGTAATTATCTAATAGACAGAAGTCAATTTGTGGCTGTCAATGGAATAAGATCGGAATGTACGAACGTGACCTCGGGTGTCCCACAGGGGTCCCACCTGGGACCAATTCTTTTCAGTATTTTTTAAACGATATCGGCAATTGTTTTACTTATTCTAATTACTGCTAATATGCTGACGATCTTAAAATATTTAAGTCTATTGGGACTCACAATGATATTATTGAATTACAGATGGATATAGATACATTATCGAATTACTGTGTTCTAAATAGGCTTTTCGTTAATCTAGATAAATGTCATGCTATACTTTTCTAAAAAAAAATAGCTTACCTGATTTTAACATAGATCTTTAGTTGAATAACGCTAAGTTTAAATATGTTAATACTATTAAGGATCTGGGAGTGGAGTTGGATTCCAAATTACTTTTTGAGGGCCATATTGAAAAAATTGTACAACGGGCCAATCGTAACTTGGGCTTCATTCTTCGAATGACGCATGGCTTCACCGATTTTAATTCGTTAATAAACTTATATAATTCTACTGTAAGACCAATCTTAGAGTTTTCGACCGTGGTTTGGAATCCAATGTACCACAAGTATGTAGATAGAATTGAGAGCGTGCAGAAGAAATTTGTTAATTCCCTTAATTTTCGTTTTAACAGACAGACATTTTTTTCCCTATCATTTGAATTTGGCTTTTTATGGTTTACAGACTCTTGAATCTAGGCGGAAACTTTTCGATGTGATTTTCGTTTATAAAACGGTTAACAACCTAATTGATTCTGAATTTTGTACTAACTACCTTTTATTCAATGCAAATCCTTACACACTTCGCAATAGACATACATTTAATATAAAAAGTTTTTTCTTCAAACTATTTCTCAAATTCACCTCTCATTAGATGTGCGCGCTCATACAACAATTTACCTCAAGGGGATGCTAATTTCGACCTTTTCTTTGTCAATATTGGACGTTTCAAAAGGTTTGTAAGGAATCGCAGTGCTTAATAACTTACATTGTTTCAATCGTTTCTAACCTAATTTCCTTACATTAATTTTATACACTTATTTTCTCCGAAAATTGTAATTGATTGTATTATTTTGTGTCCTCCTGTTATAGGGCAGCTGCGACTGTCTGTTGGAGGACCAATTCCTTTAAATAAATAAATAAATAAGAAAGCAAGTCCGATTTAGTATTAATGTGTGGGCTGGGATTTATGATGATAAAATTATTGGTCCATTCATGTTTGAAGAAAATTTGAATGGTGATAGATATTTAGAATTCCTAAATACTCAGTTCCAGGAATATTTAAGTGATATTCCACTAAACAGGCTACGCCGAATCTGGTTCCAGCAGGACGGCGCCCCCCCCCCCCCCCCACAATACAAGGGCTGTAAGGAATTTCTTAAATCAAGAATTTTTCCAAAGATGGATTGGACATGGTGGTTTCATTGCGTGGCCAGCGAGATCGCTAGATATCTATTTGTGGGGCGCGCTAAAAAACGTAATTTACAAAACGGAAATAAATAGCATAGAAGAACTAAAAGTTCGAGTTAGAAACACTTTTCGCATCATACCAAGGCCTTCTGTTCAAAGGGCAATAAATAAAATACCAAAAAAAATCGACAAGTGTATTCACGTCAACGGTAATCTTTTTGAGCATCTAGAAAACTAGATAGTTAATTTGTTAAAATTTAATATGTATACTTAGGTACAAAAGGTTTATCTTAGTTTTTATAATTTTATTTGATACCTATATAAAGGTTAAGTTGTTAAGGATGTACTTTTTTATTAATATCCGTTGTCAAAGTTAAGGTACACGTTCTTATGTTTTAAAATCAAGGCCCACACTTCAATTTTTAAAGAACTTGAAATAACTCCTTCAGCATGCAACTCAGTGACGTGTGTAATATATCATTAGTTAGTCATAGGAAGCTACTCAAAAATGCAATAAAAGGTTCAGGTCCGTATTTAAAAAAATAAAGTTGATGTGGGTACCTTAAAAACGAAACGTCGTATCTGAAAAATTAAATTACTTTTTTGAAGATGATAAGTATGTGCCTTGAGAAAGTGTTCTTAGTTTCTCAAAATAATCAGTAATAGGGACGCAAAAAAATAAAATCCAATATCGATTTTTTCGGTTTTTCTCGGATATCTCCGGAAGTAATTGGAATTTTGAATTTTTCTTTTTATCAAATTATTCAGCTTTAGAATGCCCAACTTTGCCTCAATTTAACCAACTCTCTATCTCACATAGCTAACACCCTGTATATATAGAAGTCATTACCGCCATCATTGTTCTCCTTTTAAAAAACATGTGCTATCGCTAGTGTGGTGATTCCTTACCCAAAGCACCGAATACGAACAAAGTCTTTGTTCGTATACGGTGACCAAAGATAGGAGAAACATTTCCTCTCAACATAGGTCCGCAACCACTTTAATTTTGAGATTCAGGCTGTTGAAAATTAAGAAAAAACAGGTATTTCTTAATATTTTTCAGACGCGCTTTAGATGTTATTTTGAATTTTAGTACGTGCTGACTAGTCAAAGCCATAAGCGTCCATGCTAACATGTATTTTGATATACCTATTTTACGAAAAAAAAATGATACGCCACTGTTGTCCTTTAAAATAAATCACTTGAGAAAAATGGTTTCTCGAGTTCTCTTCGAGTGACCAACAGTTTCCGATTAAAAAAATCTCCTAAACAAGGCCGAAAGCAAAAAAATATCAAAAGGTACCTACTTTGCATAAGACATTAAACTGCTTACACAACAGGGCTACGTTCATAAACGAGCGAGCAAAGTAACACTTTACCTTGTAATGGAATTGGTTGACATTTGAAATGGAGCCCATTGTAACCCGTGATTTGTGAACGCGTATGGTATGGTCGTGACGTGACACGTCACTTTGGTGTATAACATAAGCTGAAATTCGACTATGATGAACCAAAACCAAAGTATACTTATAATAATTATTGGCAACTTCATTGGCTGCAAAATGTCATTTATTGGATGATATTGATATACAGGGTGACTCGGATCTAAATGTACATACATCACCAGGAGATAGTGGACATCTTGGGGGTTCTAAATAATCTATCTTTAGTGGGTCCATCTTTCCTCGTTACTTAGATACAGAGTGTTTTATAAGGTTTGGCTCATTTTTGTTTTTGCCATAATTCTTTTAGCACCCGGTATAAAATGTTCATATTCGGTGGAAATATTTTGAGTAGCTATCGCTTCAAAATGCCGTATGAAAATTTTTTGAAATTCAACACCCTGTATATCATATTTTTGTCAATTTTATTTTTTATTTGAAAAACACATAAAAAACTGATTCTAATGACATACTTATCAAAATCCCCGCACTGGCCGCTCAGCCATAATAAATTGCTCTTCTTTAGATGTTGAAACACATACAAAATAATAACTGTTTTTATAACGACAATAATACCAATAATAACAAAAATAACAAAAACATAATTATTTGAGAATATTTTCAAAATGCCCACCATTAACTTCTTCACATTTTCTTCCTCTGATATTTAAATTTGAAACTGCACTTCTGATTACACCTGGTCTATTTTTTATTTCCTGAAATGAAGTGATAATGCGTTGCAAGAGCTGGTCCCGTGCATTAATTTCTTCCTCGTAAACTAAATTTTTCATATACCCCCAAAAAAAGAAGTCCAGCGGGTTAAAGTCGGGAGAACTTGCTGGCCAAGAATGGGGCCCCCCACGACCTGTCCATCTGTTGGGATATCTATTGTTTAATTAAAAGTTCGGAAACAATTATTGCATAACGTGGAGGGGCTCCATCGTGTTGGAAATACATTCCTCTTAAATTAACATTCTCATTTTGGAGAAGATTTGGCAAAATGTTTTCCAAAAAGTGTAAATATTGGTTTCCATCTAATCTTTCTTCAAAGATGTGTGGGCCAATCAATTTACCATTGATTATACTATACCTGCCCAAACATTTATGGAAAATCTATGTTGCGAGTGCGACTGCCTAACAGCATATGGATTTTCTAGAGACCATAGATGACAATTTCTGGAATTGTTGACTCCATCTCTGGTAAACTGAGCTTCATCGGTCCACAAAGTCCGGTGAATATCTCTTTGGTGCCTCCTTATCCACTGACAAAAAACCAAACGGTTAGCATAATCACCTGGTTCCAACCTTTGTACCTCTTGGATATGATAAGGATATAAGCCTTCATTTTTTATTGTTGAATGGGTTAATTTTTGCGTTATATGCAGACGTCTAGCAATTTTCCTTGTGGATGTTTTTGGATTTTCTTCAATCAAATTTAAAATGTCTTCTTCCTGTTGAATTGGGTTGTCTTACAGGCTGATCAATATTATTTTGTGTCGGAAAATGTCCTTGTTTACGAACAAAAGAAAATACATTTGAAAATGTTTGATGGTTTGGACATCTTCTTCCAGGAAACCTTAATTCATACTCTCGAGAAGCGGCTCGCCCGTTACCATCGCAAAATCCATATACAAATATTATATCAGCGTATTCTTGGTTTGAAAATTGATGGGGCATTTTAAACGAGAAGTAAATGTTTAACAAAAATATCGTCGTAATGCCCAAAAATCTGACAGGTTACAACTGACAATGACTTATTACGTTTTGTTGCCCCCCAATATTTCGTTGTTCTGAGGTGCCGAGCCATGGAGTCAAATTGAATTGAAAATTTTCAAATTTTAACACGCCGCTATTTTATTACTTTGGTTTATTTCTTATTATTGTCGTTATAAAAACAGTTATTATTTTGTATGTGTTTCAACATCTAAAGAAGGGCAATTTATTATGGCTGAGCGGCGAGTGCGGGGATTTTGATAAGTATGTCATTAGAATTGGTTTTTTATGTGTTTTTCAAATAAAATTGACAAAAATATGATATACAGGGTGTTGAATTTAAAAAAATGAAATCAGTCTTGTTTTTAAAGTCCGGACCTGAATTTCAAAAAATTTTCATACGGCATTTTGAAGCGATAGCTACTCAAAATATTTCCAGTGAATATGAACATTTTATACCGGGTGCTAAAAGAATTATGGCAAAAACAAAAATGAGCCAAACCTTATAAAACACTCTGTATCTAAGTAACGAGGAAAGATGGACCCACTAAAGATAGATTATTTGGAACCCCCAAGATGTCCACTATCTCCTGGTGATGTATGTACATTTAGATCCGAGTCACCTTGTATAGTAGGTTATAGGTTATAAAAACTCAGTTTTACGCCACCCACTTGTCGGTAATCTTTCCGTCAGCCTCGAGTGATAACTTGCAATATCCAATACAATTATTGCATCTTTTGGTATAAAATCCAACATTTGCTCTAACTATTCTTCAAAGACATCGGCGTTCAAAGCTTGGTGATAGTCTCCTGTATTTTTAGATTGGAACATCAGTAGACCACCTTCTAACGAAGCCTTCAGAACTTCCAATATGGGTTATGATAAGTCGATGTACTTTTCCAGATGGCGGTCTTATTCCTGTGGACAATCCTTCCAAAAAAGCTTGCCTTAAACTTTTAATATTTTTATCCTGCCAAAATTAAGTCACAGTGTGGCTTTCGTTTAGCCATGTTTCGTCTGGGTTAAATATTTTTTTTTGTTTTCTTATGGCTTTTCGGATGTTTCTTAAGTAATTTCTTCTCCAACAGACGATATCACTTCTGTCTATTAAAATCGGTTGTCTATTATGTTTTTTCCACCGAAAACCCATTTTTCTTTAACAATTTCCAAAGCGTATTTCTACACATAAATGGATAGTCCTGGTCTTCTCGGATTGAGAACAAAATTTTGTCCAGCGTGGGAATTTCTTTAAAAAAAGAATATGAACTTTTCGCCTTATTCTCTGCATTAGAACGTCATCCAGCTCAAGTTTTGGTCGTCCTGGAGAAGTTTTTGGAGGTTTGACGCCAACACTTTTTTCTTCTTTTAAAAGTTTATATATTGTTGTTTTCTCAGCGTTAAGCATATCTGCTGTAAATTGCACTGCATTGCCAACACTCAAATCCGCATTCTTCCTTTTAATAGAATCGTAGCAGTTAAGAATTTTTTTTTCATTTACTGTACATGGACAGACTCTAGGGTGTTTGGGCAATTGTTGGGAATTCTCCGTATTAAATTAAAAAAACACCTACGGTAGGTATGTATAGATATAAATAGGTGTACTATTCCAATAGAGGCACCCATAAAGGCATAATAACCACATAATTAGCAAAGAGATAACCAGGATTAGGTAAAAAAAAAGGAATAAAATGATTAAAGCAGAAACGGATGTATTATCTTACTCTACTATAAGACCTTAGGTAACTTACTTCCGTACGACCTCCTCCTCAAGGCAGCAATCGTTTCTTCCTCAGGGTCCTCAATACCAGTGTATTACACCTATCTCATTTATTTTAACCCCAATAATTTAAAAGGGAACACTTATTGGTTCCATTATATAGCTTTAGTTAATTAATTTTTCGGTTACTAAACCTACTATCAAAGTTTAAACATCTAGTCACTTAAAAACACTATTTATTAAAAGAAACTGTACGGGAGCCATCAATTTGTACATTAAATTCCTAATTATTAAAACTTCACTACTACTAAGACAAGGAATCTTTCACAGACACTTACTTGAATTGCGCTAACTCATTCTTTTCGCTTTTTGTTTGGTCCATCCTAAAGTTTACCGGGTCACGTCAAAAGAAAATGCTTTATTATGAATTATAAAATCCGAACTGAATCTACGCGAAATCTTGAACTACCCGCAAGTATAACTACTGTATTCGTGAATTTTTCCTTCTTACCCGAAACTATTACTGATGACCGATCCGACTCAGCAATTTCTCCAGTTCTCCGTTTAGACCGAACTTCTTGACTCACTTCACTCGACTGTCTGCTTTTGACTGACTCTTTTAAGTAAAAGCCCTACGTTTAAATATACTGTGGTACTATAGTGTGGAGCGCAAATTTTTTACACGTGCCCCAGAATTTAGTGTTGTCGTGTGATTATTGTGCAGCCGACACGAAACCTGAATTAAATCAGTTCTTTTTACACTAAAATAAAATTTAAATTATTTGTCGGAAGTTAAAAAAAAGATATTTCTATTTCATTCTGAGACCTGTCTAAAAGATGCCAGAAAAACTGTGTGGAAGAAATTATTTTGTTATTAAAATTGATAGTTTTTTTTTCGTGTAGAACTGAAATAAAACTTGGTTTCCAATTTCATGTAGGATCGTGTGCAAATCCTTGAGTTGTACACTCAAATTTTTGGGGGAGGGGGCATTTTTGTTTTCCTGATGGGCAACCGAAGTTTAATCTCTCATTTATCCAGTGGTAAGCGGTAGCAACCAGTCGACTAAGAAGTGAACTTGGCAAGTGAATAAAATAATTTATAATTATTATTTATCTTCAATTAAAAAAAATTATTTTGTTTTGTGGATTTGAAAAAGAAAATGTGTTGTTCTGTTTTAAGATTTACATTTTATTGAACTTAAATAATTTTCAGAATTATTTTAGTTCGGATACTAAATCATTTAAAAATGTTTTAACAGTAAAGTCTCATTTTATTTAAACTTATAGACTTCGTCTTTTTGTCTTATTATTTTAATAATTTAAGATACTCACAAAAAGTACTTTATTTTTAAAAAAGATTATTTACTTTCAAAAATTCTTTACTTTTCAGCCCCTTAAAATAAATTTTTTTCCGAAGGCTTCAATAAAAATTATTTTAGAAAAATTTTATTTTATTTTTTTTTTAATTTATTTATTTTAATAAATGTTAATTTTCGTTTCAAACTTCTAAATAATATTTTCTTCCCAAAAGTTTTCATTTAGTTTAAAAAAAAAATATTTTATTTTTTTTTGTGAAAAATATCCTTATTTACGTCCCAAGCTTTTAAATACTTAATATTTTCCACCATCACAAAAATTTTTATTAAAAAAAAAATATTTAAGCAACCTTGCCTGTCAAAAATTATTCTATTTTTATTTATTTCCGTTCCTTTTTACTTTGCCTGCCTAAAAAACATATGTATTTATTTATTTATTTTGAAACGATTATTATTTAAATATACAGTATGTCCACGGATGGGGTTTACAAGAGGACAAATGGACTAAAAATTGAAAGATACGAAAAAAAGTCACTCTTAATAAACGTTTTTGCTTGCCTAGAAAATACGATTAACCATAAGAAACTTCAATTTTTTTATACAAGGGGGGTAAAAACTGCAAAAATGTTATTTTGCTTAACAGTAAACATACTTTATTTTGAAATATGCGAAAAAAATCCACTCTCAATGAATGTGTTTTCTAGACAACAAACCGAAGTAGAACAATTCATTAAAAGGTTTACCTATGTATAAATTCTTTCCCAAAAAGTATTCGCTGGCACACCTCTGACTGGTGAACCTAGTTAAAATAATGACACTTAAGGTGATAGGTACTTGTTGTCAATGTCTTTATTTAATGAAGTTATTATTTAAGTAGAAATGCTATCTACTGAACAAAGAGTTTTTTATAATAAAATGTTATGGGGATGGTCAAGTTTCATACCGCTACGTCATGGAACAATTTACCGAGAAATTTGTAGGAATCCCAATAACTAGGATGACAATCTGCAAGTTAATAAAAAAGTTCCAGACAACTGGTTCGGTTTTGGATCTAAAAAAAAAAAGAAGAAATACGACCATGATGATGCTGCTACAGTCTTAGTTCTTCAATCTGTTGAAGAAAATCCTATGACGTCCCTTAGAAATCGTGTTACTCAGTTGGAAGTTGTAAAAAAAAGTCGAATTCAGAAGATCCTTAAAGCAAATAAATTGTATCCGTATAAACCGCACTTTAATCAAAGATTGGAAGAGGAAGATGACGCGAAACGACTTGATTTTTGCTTGTGGATAGGAGACAAAATTTTAAGTGGAAATGTTGATTTTTATAAATGTATCGTGTTTTCTAATGAAAGTACATTTTCTACCAGCACGTTAGGTACTGGTCTTTAGAAAATCCCGAATTCAGAATTATGGCGAGAAGACAATATTTCACAAAAGTGAACGTGTGGTGCGCGATATCCATCTATGGCATCATAGGGCCATATTTTTTTGATAACACGTGCAATAGATTATCATATTTAGAAATGCTGGATACATTTTTCAATGATGGACTCGAAAATCTACCATTAAATGTTCGACAAAATATGTATTTTCAGCAAGATGTTTGTCCAGCCCATTTCGCTCGTGAGGTTAGAGAATGGCTTGACCGCAGATTCGGTCCAAGGTGGATTAAGAGGAATGGCCCAGTTTTGTGGCCCCCAAGAAGCCCCGACCTAACCTTGGCGGATATGTTTTTATGGGGCCGTTTAAAACAAATTGTTTTTGCTACCGCAGTACCAAATGATATTGAAGTGCTGAAGGGCAGAATTATCCAGGCTGTCCAATCGATATCTCAGGAAGAAATCAGAAATTCTTTCACTTATTTGAGAAGGCAATTAGAAAAATGTGTCGAGTATGGGGGTGGAGCTTTTGAATTATGAAATCGTTATCGTATTCTTTTCATGTTAATAAAAATGTTCGTATTATTATTATTATTATAATTACTTCATTAAATAAAGATATTGACAACAAATATCACCTATTCATTATTCAAGTAAAAACGTTTATTAAGAGTGACTTTTTTTCGTATCTTCCAAAATAAAGTATGTTTACTCTTAAGCAAAATAACATTTTTGCGGTTTTTACCCACCCTGTAAAAAAAAATTGGAGTTTCTTATGATGAATCGTATTTTCTAGACAAGCAAAAACGTTTATTAGGAGTGACTTTTTTTCGTATCTTTCAATTTTTAGTCCATTTATTGTCCTCTTGTAAACCCTATCCGTGGACATACTGTATATATTTTGTTTGAATTCATCACACGGAATAAGTACCTAGACTCTAATTAGTTTTGATAAAATTGCTTTCTGAAATTCCAGGTAAATGGTACGGCAGTACAAGATTTAAGCTTAAAAAATTTAACATTAAAATATATATTTGAAGATAAAACTTGAAAAACTCGATACTTGTACTAATTCTGTACAAATTTAAAAATTCAGGTCTATTTAAATCTATACATATATACTAGATTTATTACTTCACATCATTTAAAGATAGAGTATAGTTAAACAAAGCAAGTTTAAACAAATAAAAGTTAGCATTACTCTTTTAAAAACAAAAAGCAGAAGCACCCGAGAGAGCGTAGCTCGAGTCGTTAAACTACCCGTTTACAAGAATTGTTAACTCATCACTACCTAAGATAGGTAAAATCACACAATCCCCCCCCCCCCCCCCCCCAAAAAAAAAAAGAACCTGATTATTTGTAATTTTCTTCAGAATGAAGCTATTTTTTTCTTACGCCCCTCTGAATTTATTTTCTGGTTGAGCCACTGATCAGTGTTTTATGCGATAGTGTATTTAAAGAGTGCTATGCTATAAAATTATTCAGATTTGTAATGCCAAGAACATCGATTAATTAGCGAGAACAAAAAAAGTCGTATCCTACCGTAATATTGTCCAGCCCCTTTTATTTAAAAGGGAATTATGATTTAGTATTGGGTTTAGTGACCTCAGTAATTTTAGTAGTTGTTTGGTTGGATTTAGGTCAAATGAAAAACAAACGTAGGAATGAATTGATTGTATTTGCCGACGTTTCGGCCTAAAATTAGGCCATCCTCAGGGCACTAAAACATAGGATTTGTATACATTAGAGGGGAACCAATATACAGGGTGCCCAAGATAAGGAGGGCCTCTATGGGGATCTCGGTTATGGTAAGAGCTACAACTTTGATTAAATGGGGAAAAAGTTGCGCAATCAGAGGACTAATAATATGGCATAAAAAAAGTTTTAGTAATATTTGTAAGTTTTGAGATATTAAATAAAAACTGATATTTTGGATTTTTGATTTTATTTTTCTTTGGCGTTATTATTAAAGTTAGAGCAAAACTGACAAAACTCTCTCACAGCAACTTGTTATGAACTTAAAGATTACATCGCATTTTTTTTATACGACGTTTCGTTTCCAAGCAAACACCATCAACTTCATTTTTTCTAATACGGCCCTGATTTCTTATTGTCAAATTTTGAGAGCATTTTTTATTCTTAATTCAATGATGTACCAGACAATGTTGTTTAATTACGTTTCGAGCCTTTTTAACCATCTTTATGAAATTTTCAGGGTCCGGACCTGGATCCTAGAGTGTTGCATATGCTTTTTCAGCTTTTTTAATTAAACCTTACGATACTGTTTAAAAAAAAATAAAAACTTCCTGGGTTTATTTTCTTTTTGAAACAACACAAATCTACGCTGTTGCAAACTAAGTATTGTTCTTTTCCCAAATTAGCGAAGTAGGCATTGGAAAAAAAAATGAGTAGGTATGGTGTCAGACAATTTGGCATTACTTCAGTTGAACTAAATATGGCAGGTTATTATTCAAATGAAGAAAAATTTGATATGTTATCATGTTTTATTTTAATCGGAGAAAATTGTAATGTAGCGGAGCGGATGTATTTGGACAAATATCCGGAAAGGAGACAACCAGCTAAACGGACTTACAGTGAGTTAGTAACTAACCTTAAAGAACACGGTGCATTTAAAAAACCCATGCTCTCCCGAAAAAAAAATAGTAACCAGGAAAAGGTTTTCAGCGTATTATTAGCTGTTACTGAAAACCCTGGAGTATCAACTAGAGAAATTGATGAAAATGTAGGCGTAGCGAAATCAACTGCTCAATTTATTTTAAACAAACAAAAATTTCACCCATATAAATACAGAATTTGTCAAGGACTGAGGCCAGGTGATGCAGAAAGACTGCGAATGGTACACCAGAAAATGCCACGAAAACATAAATTTTCCTTACCAGATAATTTGGTCTGATGAAAGCATGGTAAATCGAAACGGGATCTTTAACAGAAAAAATGTACATTACTGGTCTAAGGAAAATCCACGTGTATTCAAAGAATCAAGACACCAATACCGTTTCGGATTTAATATGTGGGCTGGAATTTTGGGAACAAGAATAATAGGACCTTTTTTCTATCAACATAATTTAACATCTGAGCATTACCTGAATTTACTCCAAAATGACTTAGAGGAGGCTCTGGATAATTTACCTCTGGCAGAACAACGCGACACTTGGTTCCAGCAGGATGGTGCACCTGCACATAATTCAAGGGTAGTTAGAGAGTACATTTCAGCAAGATTTCCAGAAAAAAGTATCAGCACTTATTCTGTAACACCCTGGCCGGCGCGTTCCCCAGATTTAACCCCGCTTGATTTTTTCCTTTGGGGATATATCGAGAATTGTGTTTATAGGCAGAATTTTGAAACAGAAGAAGAGCTTAGACAACTAGTGCTTGCAGCCTTTCACAGCGTAACGCCACAAATGTTAACTAATGTCCTAAATAATACAGTTTTAAGATCCTATTTATGTTTGGAGAACGACGGAAATCACTTTGAACACCTTTTGGAAAATTAATTTTTAATGAGTTAATGTTAGTTTTATTTCAATTAATTAAAGTTTAATTATTATGGGTTCGGAATCAGTATTTTACAATGTTAAATAAATAATTAAAAATCTATTATGTAATTTTATTATTTTTTTTTAAATTCATAATGAAACTAAAAAGATTACGTTGTTACCTTCTACATCCATCATTTTCATTTTTTTAATTAAAAAAGCTGAAAAAGCATAATATGCAACACTCTAGGATCCAGGTCCGGACCCTAAAATTTCATAAAGATGGTTAAAAAGGCTCGAAACGTAATTAAACAACATTGTCTGGTACATCATTGAATTAAGAATAAAAAATGCTCTCAAAATTTGACAATAAGAAATCAGGGCCGTATTAGAAAAAATGAAGTTGATGGTGTTTGCTTGGAAACGAAACGTCGTATAAAAAAAATTGCGATGTAATCTTTAAGTTCATAACAAGTTGCTGTGAGAGAGTTTTGTCAGTTTTGCTTTAACTTTAATAATAACGCCAAAGAAAAATAAAATCAAAAATCCAAAATATCAGTTTTTATTTAATATCTCAAAACTTACAAATATTACTAAAACTTTTTTTATGCCATATTATTAGTCCTCTGATTTTTTCTCTGAACTTTTTCCCCATTTAATCAAAGTTGTAGCTCTTACCATAACCGAGATCCCCATAGAGGCCCTCCTTATCTTGGGCACCCTGTATAGTAAAGGTGTAATAATTTTTTTTTTCTTGTAACATAGAAATTTAAAATTTCACAACAAAAATTATTGATAAAAACAATACAATAAACTTAGTTTACAATATTGATAGGGAAACATACAATTACAAAACAAAACTGATCAACAAAACAAGGAGTACAGGCATAGGTATCATGTGTAATGAGAAAAACATTTTCTAATCAACTCTAGTTTCGTTAATAGTTTCTATTACAAAGCAATACTCACATCCAAATAATCACTCCAGTGTAATTTTTTAAAAAAAAATAGGATACATGCTATAATAGTCTTCTTTTGTTCAACATAGAAAATGTTTTTCTCATCACACATGATACCTATGCCTGTACTCCTTGTTTTGTTGATCAGTTTTGTTTTGTAATTGTATGTTTCCCTATCAATATTGTAAACTAAGTTTATTGTATTGTTTTTATCAATAATTTTTGTTGTGAAATTTTAAATTTCCGTTACAAGAAAAACAAATTATTACACCTTTACTATATATTGGTTCCCCTCTAATGTATACAAATCCTATGTTTTAGTGCCCTTAGGATGGCCGAAACGTTGGCAAATACAATCAATTCATTCCTACGTTTGTTTTTCATTTGACCTAAATCCAACCAAACAACTACGAGAATTATGATTTTTTTACGAAAGTGTTGAGAGACATGAGTCAGACATTATGTATATTCGAAAAGATATACATCTTATAACTATTATAGACATGTTTTTGTAAACTTTATTATCGCATGCGATCATTTTTAAATGTTCTGCAAGTAGACAGTAGCTATTCTCTTGATTGACCTCTTAGTCCAATGCAATATTTTAGCGTCTTACTACTGGAGAGACTACCGCGGGCAAATTCCCCCAGACGCATACGAAGCCGGAACAGATATAAACAAAAACATTGTTTATATAGGTCAGGCATTTATAAAAACTGACCCTCATCAAGGAATATATCCGACGAGAATTCAACCCGGAAAACAACCTTACGTTATTATATGTGGAGTCAAGAAACCTAATTATTTCATTCAGGTAAAGCAAAGAATTCAGTTAATTTATAGTAAACTAAAAAAATCTACTATCTCAATGCCAGCTGTAATATGACGCCTATAAAAAAAATTCTGCGATCGTCCACAAACTGACATTTTTCTGGTGTGTTTTACCGCCAGAAAAGTCATTGTTAGCAAGCAATGAGACGTATAACAGTACTATACGACTTAGTTATATCCAAAATTGTCTCGTTTAGCCGGTAAAGGGCGTCAAAAATTTGTAAAAATATTGGTTTTTCCTAAATTACGTGAAAACCTGCTAATCGATTTTAATGATTTTTAGTATGTAGACTAATACTATAAAATGACGTTTTCTAGTAGTATAGTCACCGGCTGTAAATAAGTGGAAGTGTTATAAAAGTGATATAATACGAATACGTCAACATTTCTCCTGATTTTTATATCAACGGCGTTATGACAACCCAGATATTTTTGTCGAGTGACTGGATGTATTTGGAAACTATTTTACCTCTTTAATATGTTTCGTTGGATGAGCTGTTTGCCAGAAAAAAAATATTTACAACTACCTGCATACATCAATTATTAACATTAGTAATAAAATTAAAATCAAATTACCTGTAACAATATTTTTTTTAGTGATTGACAAGTATACGATCAGCATTCTTAAATTAAAAGTTCATTTTACCATTAAACATGGAAAATTATACAAACTCTGAGAAGGTTGACATGCTCCTGGTATACGGGTTTTGTCAAGGAAATGAGCGTCAGAGTGTTAGGGTTTACATGGAGAGATTTCCTAACCGTCGAATACCAAAACCACCAAACATTTGCCAATATCGAGCGTCACCTTCGTGAAACGGGCAGCTTTGAGAAAAAATTTGAAGGCACCGTATGCGAACAACTTGAACTGTGGAAACAGAAGAGAACATTCTGGAAAGAGTTAAAGAAGAACCAAGTACCAGTACCCGTTGGTTAGAACGTGAGTTACATGTTCCTAAAACGATTGTCAATGAGGTTTTAAAAGAACAGTTGCTACATCCATAGCACGTGCAAAAAGTCCAGGAACTTTTACCGACTGATCCCCCATGCGGCTTACATTTTGTCAATTTATTAGAAACAAAAGAATCCGTGATACAAATTTTTGTAGAAAAATATTGTTTACTGACGAGGCGTGCTTTACAAGATCTGGAGTAACCAATCTGCACAACGAACATATTTATTCCGATGAAAATCCACATGCCATTAAAGTTGCACATCATCAGCATCAATTTAAATTAAATATTTGGGTAGGTATTATTGATCGCTACCTTATTGGTCCCATTATTATTCTAGACAGGTTAGATGGAAATATTTGTTTAAATATTTTGCAAGACACATTACCAATTCTTCTGGAAAATTTGCCCCTTTTACTTCGGAGAGAAATGTGGCATATGCATGATGGTGCCCCGCCCCATCTTTCGTTGCCGTTCGGCAATACTTACACCATCAATATCCCAACCGATGGATTGGAAGGGGCAATGATGCACCAGTAAAATGGCCACCACGTTCTCCGGAGTTAAATATGTGTGACTTCTTTTTGTGGGGCGCTATTAAAACAGAAGTTTACTAGACTCCGGATTTTAAATGCAGGCAACCATTTTAATAACCTCGAGACATTAAATATGGTCCAATATCATTTTTTAAGGAGTGTTAATAAGTGTATTCAGCAAGATGGCAGTCATTTTACAGATTTGCTTAAGTAATGTTTTCGTTTTACTTAGTTTCTTACAATATTTTTAATACATACTTCTAACTTTGTTGTACTTTGTTTAATTATTACTGTTAATAAATTGATGTATGCAGGTAATTGTAAATATTTTTTTTCTGGCAAAACAGCTCATCCAACGAAAAATATTGAAGAGGTAAAAAAGCTTCCAAATACATCCAGTTACTCGACAAAAATATCTGGGTTGTCATAACGCCGTTGATATAAAAAATCAGGAGAAATGTTGACTTATTATATCACTTTTATAACACTTCCACTTATTTACAGCCGGTGACTATACTACTAGAAACGTCATTTTATAGTATTAGTCTACATACTAAAAATCATTAAAATCGATTAGCAGGTTTTCACGTAATTTAGGAAAAAAACAATATTTTACAAATTTTTGACGCCCTTTACCGGCTAAACGAGACAATTTTGGATATAACTAAGTCGGCTTAGATCGACCTATTTTGACGTCAGGAGCCTGTCGTCAAACGTTGTACACGTATTTTTCGGACACCCTGTATAGGAATTACACAGCTTGTAATTTATTTTTATCAAAATGACATAACAAACATTACCCAATATTATGTTATCGCGCTATTGCCACTAAGTCCAACAGGGGCTCTACCTAGCACTGATTTCTTTTAATGTAATTGACATTATTTTTATTAGTTATATTACTTTCCTATTAAATAAAGATCTATTTTATTTTATTTGATTTTTTCGCGTTAGATAATTTACGTAAGTACAAGTCCTGCACGACCAAGACTCAATTTACCAAGTCCAAAACTCTACTATGCAAGACTGCAAGACCAATACCCAATGTAAAGACCAAGTCTTGTTCTTATGGCCTTGGTCTTGCGTCATAACTAATACATTAGATTTGTCAGTAGATCGCCATATCAATTAAATTAAGTTTTGATCACACTTTTTTTTGCAGATTTTATGTAGCAGTGATCCAGACAATTTTGAATGGACAATAACAAACTCGACTCACCTTCATTTCATAAATGGTGATAATGAGATGGTACGCGGGGGTATACAGGGAAATACTTTGCTTAGCATTGGTCGACTGAAATATCAAGGAGAAACCGTAATAGGAAAAGTTCTGTCAGGAAATGTCGGACGTGCACATATGTGGTTTGCGCATCACAAAAAGAGAGTTTTGGCAAAAAGTTTTGAAGTATTAATGTATAATGATATAGCTAGTAAGATTGATGTTAGGATCTCAAACGAATAAACATATTTGTTCGTCTGAGGTTAGGATCGTAAAGTCCTGATTCATTTTAATTTTTGATATTTGTAAGTTTAAGATATTCATGTATACCAACCAAGTGTAATGGTGTTATACACAATATATCTATGTCTATAGCTCAATATATTAAAGTTTAATGCTTGAAATAATGGTATTTATATTTATTTTATAGTACCGTGCCTATTTTTTTGGTTTCGTCACATTACTTTCTAGTTTCAGCTGTTTTTTTATAAATAAGCCTTTGAAATATATAATAACGTACAACATACGTTTATACAGGGTGTTAGTGAATAAGTGCGACAATGCGACAAACTTCAGGGGGTGATTGTACATGAAAAAATAATGATAGTTTGCTATATAACTTTTGTCCGCAAATGCTTTGATTTCCGAGATACAGGGTGTTAAAGTTTTTATTAAAAAGTGACGATTTATTTATTGCTCTGAAACCCATCGAGATATGCAAATGTAATTTGGTAGGTTTTAAGAGGTAGTTATTGCGCATTTTCTGATATGCAATTAAGAATTTTATGTTTATCATTGGCGCGCATATAAGGGTAATAATCTCAATTTTTTTAAAGAAAAAAATGATACGCCACTGAGATATATCAAACTAAAAACAATTTTTGAATTTCTCATTCAATTTGTGACAAAAAATCTCTCTTGCCTTTTTTTCGTATTGGGCGCCGTTTTTATGCAAAAAAATAAAACATCTTAACGCGTATTTTTCATTTCTTTAATACATTATTAAAAACTATCTAATACAATAACATTAAACCAGAACAATAACACTAATAAACAAATAGGCGCAAAGCTACAACAAATGTTGAAAATGACCTCCCTCGGACGTGATACAAGATTCAACTCTTCGCCTCATTGATTGTCGTATTCGCGCAAATATTCCCGGTGTATTTCTTATTGTCTCACAGCCAGCTATAATTCGATTCCTCAGGTCTTCAACATTTTCGACGGGGGTGGAATAAACTAACGACTTAAGAAAACCCCAAATGCAAAAATCTAGAGAATTTAAATCCGGCGATCGAGCAGGCCAATTTTCCGTACCTCCCCTACCTATCCAACGATTTGGATATACTGTATCTAAGTGATTACGTACATTAATGCTAAAATGAGCTGGTGCGCCATTATGCATGAACCAGAAGTGTTGTCTCAGCTGTAGAGGGATTTCTTCTAAAAGAGCAGGTAGCTCTTCCTGTGGGAAATTAAGGTAAGAGTCGCCTGTTAGTCGTTGTGGGTGGAAATATGGACCGAGTAAATGATCATCAATTACCCCAAGCCATACATTTACTGAAAACTGATACTGAAAATGAGCTTCACAGATTCCATTTGGATTTTCCTCAGCCCATAAGTGATTGTTATGGGAATTTCGTATACACTGTCGTCCAAAATTAGCCTAGTCAGTAAACAAAACGTCATTTAAAAAATTAGGAATTTGAGCGATTTGATGAAGAATCCAATGGCAAAAAACTAGGCGTGGAAAAAAGTCTCTAGGTAGTAGAGCTTGCACACGTTGAATGTGAAACGGATACAATTGCTGTTCTTTAAGAATTTTAAATACAGTGAAGTTGCTTTCATTCAATATGTTGGCAATTTTTCGAGTACTTGTTTCAGGTGACTCCGCAATTAACTCGAGAACTGCTTCCTCTAGTTGCACAGTTCGTACTTCTCGAGGGCGTCCGCAGTCAGCCGTTTGTTTCTTAAATGTACCATTTTCGCGCAAACGTTGGTGCAGACGAGCAAATATTGTGTGATGGGGTACTCTACGTCCTGGATACAACTCAGCATACAATCGTCGAGCTTGCCGACCATTTCCATTACTTCGACCATAGACAAAATGCATGTCTGACAATTCCGCATTTGTATAATTTTCCATTATTTTCGATAAAAGAAAAAATTAATTACTTATTAACATTAATGCTATACCAAACTAAAAGCTTAAAAATTAAGAAACTCTAATAATTTGACATTTCGTTGAAATATTTGTATTTAACACAATGTTGACAGTAGCCTACTAGATGATGTATTAAAGAAATGAAAAATACGCGTTAAGATGTTTTATTTTTTTGCATAAAAACGGCGCCCAATACGAAAAAAAGGCAAGAGAGATTTTTTGTCACAAATTGAATGAGAAATTCAAAAATTGTTTTAAGTTTGATATATCTCAGTGGCGTATCATTTTTTTCTTTAAAAAAATTGAGATTATTACCCTTATGCGCGCCAATGATAAACATAAAATTCTTAATTGCATGTCAGAAAATGCGCAATAACTACCTCTTAAAACCTACTAAATTTCATTTGCATATCTCGATGGGTTTCAGAGCAATAAATAAATCGTCACTTTTTAATAAAAACTTTAACACCCTGTATCTCGGAAATCAAAGCATTTGCGGACAAAAGTTATATAGCAAACTATCATTATTTTTTTCATGTAGAATCACCCCCTGAAGTTTGTCGCACTTATTCACTAACACCCTGTATAATATATTATACAATGTACTGTGTGTTTGGTTTGAAATTCTTATTTTTTAAAATATTCATACGTAAAACCACAAGAGCTTTTTTTTTATCGGATAAACTTTTATTTTTTACGAAAACTAGATTGCTTAGAAATTTAACAAGAACAAACGAAATGATAAAAACGCGACAGCGAAGCTTTATTTTAGCTATTACCGTTTGTTCGAGTTTCGATTGCTAAAAAGTGATCTAGTTCGAGTTTAAAAAATAAAAGTTTATCCGATCTTAAAAAGAAGATCGAGTGATTTTTAGCTAGAGAAATTCAGGAATTTTGACATGAATAGTACTAAAAAAAAATAATACTTCACTAAAAAAATGTTTTGACAGCATCAAATTAATTTTTAACAATATGTCAGGTTGCCGAGAAATGAAAAAGAAAAGTTACTCGATTTTGAGCTGGAGAGATTTTTACCATTTAATTTTTAGCTGGACAGGGTTTTATCGCGATAAAAAAGGATGCACCTTTTTTATCGATGTCAAAGTGATAAAAATGCAAATGTCAAATGGACATTTTATTGTAGGAGTGAATTTATCACAAATTAATAATAGCTTCATATTTTTTATTTTATTTTTATAAAATTCAGGTTCACATTTTAATAGCAATTGAGAAATATTTGTAGACTTGTTAACATTATTAAAAAAGTCTCTCAAACTTGCGCAGGCTTCAGATAGGCTTGATCACAAAACAGGGCGGCTTGATATTTTCGAAACTGGAGCAAGTTCAAGTTCCTCTTCCTCTGTCTCAGAGTTGGGAGTAGTTTCATCAGTTTCTTGGATCTCTTCAATACACTCGATGATGGTCAATTTTGCACTTTCTGTTGGCAAATCGTTATCAATAAAGGCAAATTGTTTCAAGTCCACAAATGTGTCCTTACTGTTAGGAAACAGTTGTGCGAGCGGAATATTATCTTCTTCGAAGTCGTCGATACTATCTGTATTACATATACTATATTAAAGACATATCAACCGACTTCTATACAAACAAAATAAACAACTCACCATTGACAACATGCCTAACTAACAATAGACATGACATAAACAATCCAATAAAACCCAAGCCAATATACGCAAAACTGTATCACCCCCCCCCCCCCCCTGCCTTAGGTATGGGTATTGACTAATGAACACGAACACAATTCAATAAAATACACATAATTAAATTCCAAAAACATCACCACACAAACACGTCAAAGAATAAAGACATTTTTTACACATCAACACCCACACGGTCGATACACATGCCGTTGGCCAGTGGGGGGGGGGGGGGACTACTGGCGACGCCTCCGACAAAGAGTCACCCACAAAACGGAAAATCTACGCCCTTATTGTAATGGCCTCCTTCCGGCGGCACTCCGTGCTGGTTGATTGGAGATATCGCCCAATTGAAGTTGTCTGCTATGGCGGACATGTTTGACTGAAGAAAGTAAATGGGGGTTTTTTGGAAGTTTTTTCCCCAAATGCCAAGCCGTATTCCAGTTGATTATCGTAAACGCGGGAAATATCTTTGTTCCAGGGCAATATATACTTCCTTAATACACTGTAAGGTCACCACCGGAAAGTTGTTCACTACCTATATTAATTGTAAATATGCGCCACTACCTAGGCCAAACCGTAGTTTAAGCGCATATTATGTAGATAAACTAGATTATGAAAATAAATTAATTTAAAAAGAAGAAAAGTACATATTACATATAAATCCGGCTTTCATAAAGCATTTTATTATTGTCACTGGGGACAAATTGCACCAGGCCACCGCAACCCATATCAAGGCGTTGGATATCGTAATATACTATAAATGTTAAAGGCATCTTAATAAGGTAGCTTCTGTAGAGCATTTTAAAATTCTGAATATTGCCTTTGCTTGAATTATGGGTTCGGATATTCGTAAGCGTTTATTTCCCGCCTTACAAAACCAGTTAAAAACAACTTGGTCCACTGCCAGTCCATTGGTTTTGAGAAATTTTTTTTGTTCACTGGTGCCACCTTCTTGAAACAAATTTCTAACTTCTGCTTTATTTTAAAGCAACATAGTCCCTTAGATCTTACCCACTTTAAAATTTTCACCCAATTTCCTGGTACTTCAACCAGTTTTTTTACGTTCCTCAATTATTTCAATTTTTTCGCTCAAAAAGACATTTCCTTTTTCCCACCACCTTCAAATATTCACGTTAGCCCCAAAACACACAAAAACTGTTCAAAACAAAACTAATGTTAACAACCGATTTATCAGCCTTTAAAGCAATTTGAATAAGAATTGTCGGGTCGGGTTTTACTGCCCCTAATGGAGGGTGTTCTTAGCATTAATGTTTACTAAAAATTTCGATGACGAGTGCCCGCGGTCGTTTAACAGATGGGTCGGTAGGAGTCAAAGTTGACAAGTTATATTTGACCGTCACCGCATATCAGAACGCTGCCCTAGGCCGCTTGATCTAGACCTGCCCGCGCTGGTATGATTTCATTCATTTATTTTCATGTTTAGATTGGCCGCCACCGCTACCGTGGCCGTGGCCGCGTCGGTGTGTGAAGGCCTTACCCCTTGATAATTATTTTAGTGTTTAAAATTTTACTAAAAATGCGTGATAATCAAGAATTCAATATTGAATTCGTGCAGCATATAGAATCTTATTCGTGTGTCTTTACAATATTACCATCAAGTGAATATCCAGGAGAAAGCATGGCAAATGATAGCGCAGCGAGTTAATGCAAGAGGTAAGTAAAATTGACTTCAATATAGCGTATTTTATTACAAAATTTGTATTTCTACGTTCAAGTAGGTATAGCGGCAATCTTTCATAACCCCATAAGAAGTAATATCAATTATGACTTTTACAAGTTATCTTACTAATGATCTATTATTTACACAACATATTATGAATATTGTCACGAAATAGATCCTGCTGGTGTCATAAAAAAAGTCAACGAGTTAATCCCTGAACGCTAGAGCGGCATTTGCCGCTCTGTTTTGGTTTCTTGGCTGAGGTTCTTCGTTATTATCGAGAGTTGGAATTTGCTGGTCTACTGTTGGTACTGAAAGAACTCCATCGCGTTTTTTGATAAAATTATGTAAAACACATACCTACGGCCTTGATTATGTCATCTACCTGGTTAACGTTGCAGTTGATTGGTGCTTCAAGAATTCTAAATTTAGATGTTAACATGCCAAAAGCGCATTCCACTGATTTACGACCTCTTGAAAGCCTTGCGTTGTATATGCGATTCTTGTTTGTTAGATTTCTTTTGGGGTATGGTTTAAGAATGTTTTTATGTCAGAGGAAATGCTTCATCTGCTGCAAAAAAATAAGGGAAGTTTGTCAGCTCACCCGGAAGAGGTTTGTGGTCTGGTATGCCTAGTTGTCCTCTTGATAAGAATTTTCCAAATGCACTTTCTTTTAATGCTCTTCCATCACTATTTCTACAAAGTTCTCCAACGCCAATAGTTAAAAATGTACCATCAGTATCACAAACTGCTAAAAGTACAAAAAAATATCCTTTGTAATTAAAATGCGCCGATCCAGAATTTCGAGGACATTTTACTCTGACGTGCTTGCCGTCGAGGCTTCCAATGCAGTTTGGAAGATTCCATAACTCCCAGTATCGATTCGCGGTATCAATCCACATTTCAGTTATTGGACTGGGCATGTACTATGGGTGTAAAGCTTTCCATATTCCAACCGACATTAATACATGATTAAATACTAACTTATAGCATTACTAACTTTTTATAACATTACTACACTTATAACTTGATGCTTTTATTTCAGCGAATGCAATATTTACAATAACTTTGACGTACGTGTTGACCTTTCAGTAGTTTAACCCGCAGAATTATGTACAGAGTATTAGCTACACTTATTTTTTATTAAACATTTTTAAAAAAATGCATTATACAGAAATTGAATTATACTCGTAAAAACTATAATAAATTAAATTATACTCGTAAAAAGGAAAGAATTTTATTTTAACAGAATAAAATTTAGGCATTATGTACATAGTATTAGGTACGCTTATTTTTTATTAAACATTACAAAAAAATACAAAATACAAAAAATACATTATACAGAAATTAAGTTATAAAAAATCATAATAGCGTTCGTCATCTGAGGAACTGTCATCTCCCCTTGACGTTATAATTAACGGGTCGACGGTCCGATCGATCAGGTGGTCAAGATCCCACATTTTCTCCTCTTCTTTAATGACATGATGGACTGTTTTTTGTCAGTTCTCTGGTGTCACTTCCTTAATGGTTTGATCAAACAGTAGCTTAACGTCTTTTATTTTGAATGTCGTGTTGTGTCTTGCTACAAATCCTTTCACTTGCGCCCATATAAGTTCTATAGGATTCAGTTCGCAATGATATGGCGATGTGCGCAGCATAGTTACACAATGTTTTCTGCTATATCTTCCACGGCATATTTCATAAAACGATGTTTGTGTAAATTTGCTATAGCTAATAGTTCCTTCTTTATCAAATTATCTTCAAATTCAATACTATTGGTGGTTAACCAGTCGATTATATCTTGTTTTCTCCAAGATGAAGTTGGAGTCTTTTCTGTGCGTCGTAAATGATAGCTTGCGTTATCCATAACTACTACTGAATCAGCTGGAAGATATTTTATCATTTCACCAAAATAGTCCTCAAAAACATTCGAATTCATGTTCTCGTGGTAATCTCCCTTATTGAACGACTGAAAGGTTAGCAAACCTTCTCAATTCTCTAAAATTTTTGGTTAGTTATCATAAATAATTTAATGCACAAAGTTTACTAGCGCCTATGGCCGACACCGAAATTAAGCCGAACTGGACAGAATTTCCCATTTTATTACTCTACACCTTTTTGAAATAGGGTATAGTATATTATTTGGGGTTTTTACACGAACTTATATTAATTTAATAAATTTTTATATCAACAAGCATTATTAAGTTACCCTGTACATTAGTACATGTATTTATAGAATTATTATTTGTTCCAGCGTCCGAGTGCAAGCTACGATGGAGAAATTTGCGTGGCCGCTATGTTAGGCAAAGCAAGAAATATGTGCCATCAGGATTTGGATGCGTAAGGAAAAAACCCTATTATTTACCAGAATACATGAATTTCTTGAACCCCTTTCCTACCTCTCGGAAAAGTAAAAGTAACTTGGAGAGAGCAGGGGAATCTGAAGAGGATGCCGATGTTCCGAAGCCTGACTTTACAGATGATTCTCAGTTATCGAGTGCCGACATAATAGAAGGTAAACAAACGAACAGAGGATACAATCATGAAGAGCCTCCTTGAACAAAGTGATGTCACACGAGTTAACAAACCACTGCAAAATCGGGCAGAACAGGAAGAATTTCAATTGCAGCAGCAAAATAGAGGTACACGCAACAGTGAACAAATTAAACAAAAAAGCCCAGAAAGTTTGGATCAGCCGCTGCGGGAATCAAGTCATTCTCAACAAAAAACAGAAAAAGTCAGGAAACTTTTACAATTGAAGATGTCAACCGTTCGGCGCTAAAATATTTTCGGACTAGACGTCAGACCTCAGGATCTCAACAAAAAGCAAGAGAAGATCCTGATATATCATTATTGTTAAGTATGGCTCCAGATATGCATTTTATGAATCCACAGCAAAAAAGAAAATTTAAGATTGGTATTCTCTCTTTATCCTCGGATATTTTATCAGAAAAATCTTTAAATGAGATATTCTCTCCTTCACCTTCATTTACTGCTTAATCGCAGTGCAGTGAATGCACGCAGTTTTCAACATCCGAACCATTATCAATTGGGCCGTGTTATGCAGAAAGCTCCCAACCCACAAATTAATCATTTTGAATTATTACGTGTTTAATTTTTTTTTAGAAAATAACTTCCATATCGATTACATTAAACATTTAATACAAAGTAGTTAAAGCAGTGTTCCAAACATATATCTACCTAAATGAAAGACCTGTTTTTTAAATTTTTTTGCAAAAGTTGATCATTTTTTTGTGGGTTGGTAGGTTTTTGCAAATCAAAAAAATAACAAAAAAGGATATCCAAAAGCTTGTATATTAAAGAATAATAATAAGAACATCAAAAAATATTCATTATAACTTAGCATCTACTCTGCATCCACATCAAAGTCGAGCACCGCTACGTCAAATCCGTCTACATCCTCAACTATATTACTATCGCTTCTTAGGCTAGCGTAAAACGGCAGGGCATCCGATGGTATGAGATGTAGCATTTCCTTCAGGTTGTTGAGTTTTGGTTCGGCTATGGCCTTTCCTTCTGGCCACAAAGGCACTAGGGAGGCAAATGCATCATTAGTAGCAGCTAGTCTTCTTCTTATATTATTTTTTTTAATGTTTACAGCTTGGTATGCATTAGAGAAGTTATGTTGTCGGAAAAAGATGATAAATGGTTGGTTTTTCTCTAATTTTATTGATCTTATATGTAACCAATTAATTTTTTCTCCCGTTTCTGTTTGTCTTCTGTTTACTATGCTTTTTTCAATATTGGATACTCCAAAAAAATCAGCAGAGTTCATTTTTATTACAATGAACGGCTTCTTCTTTCGGCAGGTTTTCATTATTTCTATATAGTCGTTGGGCGTGTAAAGGCGCTGATATGTTTTTAATTTACATTCTATGTCACTGAAATCTGAATCGTTCGGTAAGAAACTGTGTCCTGATATTAAAAAATTTAGGGTTATGGTTTCCAGATTTAAAGTATTCTGTAAAATGTAACTTAAATACAGAGTCATCTTAATATTTCGATTTTGCCCGCCACACGAGTCGCTCCAGAGACTTAGGTGTTTAACTGCTGGTGATAAGTATTTTTGAATATGCTTCAACAAACATGACCCTACTTCTTGGGATCCTCTTCCGGCTTTCCCTTCCGCCCAAACATAACAATATCCTCGGTCTTCTTTGCCACTATGAATACCAGCATTGTATACCCACAGCTGTCTTTTATAAAACACAATGCTGGTTGGAATCCGAGGTAATGGAAGAGTCTTTTGCATGTCAAAAGTCAAGCATTCATATTCCTCATTGTTTTTAGCAGTTTCAAAGTCTTGCCTACGTCGTCTCTGGGCATCTTCAGCTATCTCAAAATGGCTGCTTTGCTTCACTTTCAAATTTTCTTTCTTGGTTAAATCTGTCTCATTATCGATTTGAGTTTTTAAAGTATCACAAAAATTGCAGGTGTCCTTTTTAACAGCTTTCATTTTTAAATTAAACCTGGTATAAAATATTCGCTTGTAAGAGGCTAAGCTAACAGGGCTGTTTTCTTCTAAACAGTACATTTCGTACATCTTTTGCAGTGTCGTCCCCGGTGGCAGAAAATTGGCTTCGGTTTTTGAACGAAAATAATGTGAAATGTATCGCGGAATTCTGTTGATTTGGTCTACTACCTTTTGAATACTAGAATCTGGAAGCTTGTTTCTCCCTCCTGCTATTTTTCCTCTTTGATCAGTCAGAGGCATTCTCCCATGAAATTTGTTTAGGGCCGTTTGTATTCGACATGTAGTTAGAGATAAAGTTCGAATAAAAGTTACTCTACATACGACTACACTGTCCAGTGTGTATTTCCTGGAAAAGTTTCGTTTTGTCTGGTCTCTACCATAAATTCTCTTTTTAGGAAACTCTTTTACACAGGCAGCTATAAAGTTTGTCTGCGAATTGTAAGATTGTAAGGACCAAAAGCGGTCAAATTGTTGTTTTCGCCTCTCAGATGAAATTTTTTCGTTACATTTTTTTGGACAGTTACAAACAAAGTCAATGTATCCCTTCGGATTTACTTTGACGCCTTTATAGTTGATATAACTTTGGTTGCTATTTTTATTTTCTTTTTTCTGTGCTCTATTTTGCTCTATAAACTTTCTTTTACGTCCTTTCTTTGCCCTTCCAGTAGTTGTATTTAAATTTTCGATGATTTCGTCATTTTCACCTTCAGAATCTGCAACTACATGGTGTACATGGTGCAGTGGTGTTGTCACAACCAGTTGGTCATCAATGTCATCATGTGGGTCATAGAATGGATCCTTAATGGAATCGTCATCATCTTCTGACGAGTCAGAGGAAAAAGGTAAAACAGCAACTTTTTTTCTATCTCGTAAAACTCTAGTTGGGAAAACACTGCAGCTTGGCCCTGGTTGTGCTGGTATTAATTCAGATGTAATTGAATCTATAAAGAAACAATAATAAAATTATTATTATTAAAATTTAAGAATATACTCGAGAATATACTAGGCTAAGCTATTATTTAAGCAAAAAATAATAACTTACCCACTTCAAAATCTCCTATTTTTATATTTTCCTGTAAAACATCATATAATATGCCATTTTCTTTGGTTGCTCCTACACCTGCAAAAAAATCGATTTCTAAGGTTAAATTAAATAATTAGTTAATAAATATTACAATAATAAAAATATGTTCTGCTTGCCTAATAAATCGTTTTGAGCATTTTCACTGTGGCCAATTTCTTGATTGAATAGTTGGGGAAGTTCATCTTCTATTTCCTGTCGGGCTAAAATAATTCTTTGATCTGAGCTTTCTTGGATCTGAGAGTGTTGCTCCTTCGCCTGGGCAGTCCCTAGTGGTTCTATTATCTCACTATTAGCCTGTGATGGCTCTGCCTCTATTCGTATAGAAAAAATTATCCATTTTTTGTGGAAATATTAAAGAAATTTAGGACAGCAGTCACCTTTCAAAGTGTTTTAAAAAAATCCGATATACTGTCAATGATATTTTCTATGTATCTTATTTTAACTTTATATTATACCAATAATATGACAGACTTAATTTAATAAAATAATTTTTGTGTATTGGAATTAGAAATTAAATAAACTTTTTTTGCCCCTGCCCTGTTCTGCAAAAAGCTACCAAGCCACAATTATAACAAAATTATCCTTTTAAAGTACCTAATATCGAGAATAGTATATTATGTCCTTTAATATTATCAAGTCAAATTAAAATTCCGTACTTAAGGTCTCTAGAAATGTAGGTATGCATGTA
Organism: Polydrusus tereticollis; assembly: GCA_963920685.1. Taxonomy (NCBI): domain Eukaryota; kingdom Metazoa; phylum Arthropoda; class Insecta; order Coleoptera; family Curculionidae; genus Polydrusus; species Polydrusus tereticollis. Next base: position 93,152,377 of record OY987331.1, read on the forward strand.
TAAAATAATTTAATAAACTTCCTAAATCTAACCTAAAAAAGCATTTTACTTACCACTTTCATTAACATTAGCTCCACATTTGGCCATTATCCTCATTGTTCGTTTGTGAAACATTTTGTCAATTTTCACTAATGCACTAATGGTTAGTAACGCTTTTTAGATAATATTTTGATACCAAACATTGATTCTTATATCCAGACTTTTCACGAACTACTAACTGGTTCTTAAATAACCGGTGTTTAGGAAGAAGCACGTTTCGCATAATGCTACCAACCCACTTGGGTGCCAAGCGCTGACCGCGGAATTCAATTTTCAAAATCTAGTCTATCAGCCAAGTGGGTTGGAAGTTTTATGCTAAAATTTAGATTGTATATTATAATTCAGTAAATTCTATGAATGAAAATATCAAAGGTCTTGCGTCGGTATAGGGTTGGGAGGTTTTTACAGAATAAAGAACTCTAAATTATTAGTCAGTATACAAAATATCTCTGTTTTTTTAATTTTGTGGGTTGGGTGCTTTCTGCATAACACGGCCCAATTGAATAGTCATTAGGAAGTGATCCTTGTAATAACCCAAATAATAATAATGGAGATAATACTTCAATTATTTCTTTCCTTTAAACGAACTAGGCCGCGCGGACCCTGCGAATACGTCCGCGAATAGTTCAGCATGGATAGTTTATTTTTTGTTTGACGTACGGTTATAGTGTTTCGCAGTTTACAAAATAAAATATTGAACTTTAAAATGAAGTATTAATTGACCTAAACTCAACATCAAACTTTATTTCATTTATACTTTTCATTTTACTTTAAAGTAGAATAAAACATATACTGACCTCAAAGTTATAAGAAGACGTTCTTCCGTAGGCACACTTTGCCTGCAGTTCCTGTCCTTTCTCTGAATGAAGGGACGGACTTTCAAATTAAAGAGTGTGAAAGTCTCCAGAGTCATTCTGTAGAATAACTTGAATTTATCTGGATACAAGGTCACCTCCTTAAAAACATTAAATGCACTGTGTCTTCTTTGCTCTTGCCAAAAGGGATGAACCCAAAACCGCCTGTGCCTTGGTGGAAAATTAGCCCTGTTTATAATATTTAAATTCACTAATGCTAAAACATCTTCATCATCAAACGATGACAATTAACCTTTGATCCTCTAATCTCTGCGTGCAATTCGTACAGTTTTGATATGGGCGCTCTCCCTAATATCAAAAATGTAGAAATGGGCCACGAGCCACGTTATCGGAATACTAAGAGTTATAACTCCCTATTTACTTACTAGTTGGACAAAAGTAGTATTAAGTTTTTATGACGATTGGACTGGATATAATTACGACTGTCAAAAAAGTACACTGTTATTTCCTTCAAATTTTTTTTATTGAAAAAAAAACCTACAATTTGTGAAGGTAATTCCTCGTTAGGATCATAATTTTAATCCTCACTCTCCACTTTAAGAATGGATTTTATGCGTGGATTGCTATGACAACGCTAGAAAAACTAGTATAACATTTTCACACAAATTTTTTGTTAATTTTTTTATTTCAGATCATGCTACAGGATTCTGTAGGGGAGTAACAAGCCACAATCATCGCAGTATTGTTTACGCTTTCGAACGACACCGGCGCACAGTGGGTTATTTCATATTAATTTCTGATCGAAATTGTTTTTTAATTAGATATGTTTTAAAAACGATTGAAATTAAAAGCGGAGAATACATTCAGTCAAAATTTAATGTTTTGAAGGATGAGCATATACAGGGTTAGTCAAAAATCCCGCAACAGCCAAATATTTCAGAGAGTATTGCGTGTAATTTTTTTAAATTTGGTACACCAAAGTTTTTAAGTATGCCTAATCTAATATTATATGGACAATAATCCAAGTTTATAGTCTTCCTCCCAGAGGTCCAAACTTCCTTATTTGAAATAAAAATAGTACGTTTTTATTTAAGTTCTAAATTGCCTGGATTTCTAAAACTAAATAAAAACATATTCTTTTCATTTAAAATAGAAGGTTCGGACCTCTAAGAAAACAACTATAGACTTGGCAACATCGCCCATATTAAATTTCAAATTTTTTCACGCAATAGTTTCTGAGATATAAGGCTGCTACGGGACTTTTAACGTGCAAACAAAGCTTTTATTTCAAATGTAACAAAATATTTATAAACTATGTTATAACGTGAATAATAAAACTATATGGTAAATGCTACAGTAAACTATGAAAGAAAAACATTAATAAACTAAACATCAGCAATAATAACATACAAATTACAGTTTTAGTTAAATGAAAATTTTTTTTGTGAATTATAATTTAGTCAGAGTCTGTGGTAGATGCGTCTGATTCTGAATTGCTAAGATTGTTTAAATTACATAAATTTGCTGGTTCCTTCGGAGCTTTTAGTAAATTTTGAACTTCTATAGAAAGTTTCTTGAATTTTTTTGAAGACAGCTGTCTAAGACTCGTAATTAGAGGGTCTGACGAGATTAATAAATGATTTAAAATGTCTTTGTTTGTATCTACTCGAGAACACTTTCTAGAATAGCCCTGTCTATATTGCTTAATATCTTTATTACGAGCCTCTTGATCTTCTTCGCTTAGTTGGCCAATTGGTAGTAAGGCATTCGCAACAATTTGAGGGCCAAGTATAGGAATTTTATGCACGGTTGGCGGCATCATATACCAAGAGTATTTTTTCACATATAATTTTGCAGTTTCAAGGCAGAATTCCTCAAATTTTTCTGCATCAATATCAAAACCAGACGAAAGTGTTTGTAAAATCACGTGAAACTTCTGTATTAAGGTTTTATCAATACCGGTAATACGGGCAGACTCGTCTTCATTCTCAAAGAAACGTCTGGCCGTATTACCGTCATTAGTGTTCCCAAATCCTTGTTTGGGCTTATCTACCCAAAGACTCAGCGCATGTCTGAATTCGGTTTGAATTTCTTGCTTGCGTCTTGCAACAAGCTCTTTTTCTTGTTGCTCACGAGCTTGATACTTTTGTAAATCAATTTTATACGCTAGATGTAGTAAGCATTCCATGAACCTGATCCACGCGTGCAAGATACTTAAACCGAACTCAAACGTTTCTTTTTTAACATTAACTTGCAAGCACTTTTCAATGTTATTGAAATCCGTACAAGTTAAGTCACATATATAGCAACGCTGTGTCGATTTATTGTCCGTAATGACATTACAAATTTTGCCATCTATCATTGAAAAAAGTAAATTATGACGGATGATAAATTGTTGGCCATTGCAAGAAAATGTTGAAGGGATCAGGGATTGAATTTCTCTATCAACTCTTACTTTTTCAGCTTTAGTACTGTCAACCGTTTCGCGTTGAAAACAAAATCGAATAGGTCGACAGTACCTAGTAGAGCTTGGTCTAGGATTTTGCCACAGAATGCAATCTTTATTTTTATCACAATACAATTGTATAGGCACGAGAGATGTAAAAAGTATGCTTTTATCACTGCTATCGGGAGTTTCAAAACATTGCTTATATTCACTGGCATTTAGGCCATCTAGACCCCACTTCGAAACTAAATGAAGATTAAAACTATTAGTATCAGGCTTACTGTTCAAAACATCTTTAATTGATTCCAATAATCTTAAGGTGGTATGGTTTAAAAGACCCTGTAGTGTAATTTTGGCATAAATGTCAGTTACTGAAATACATTGTTTCTCTGGGTAGCAGTCTCTTTTAGCTTTCTGGACATGTGAGTAGCATGGGAACCTACTTTTCGCATTCCGTTGAACTAAATTATACTGATGCCTGGTGAGCTTTGCTTCGGTCATTAAAGAGAGAGCCTCCTCTTTAGTCATTTTTGATGTATTCTTGTTTTCATATTCTTTAATTGCTTCACTATATAATTTTGCTTTGTCGGTGTTATTGGAGACGGCTTTAAGGATGTTGGATGCTTTACTATTACCTGCTAGGCGAAGCTTCATTCCAGTCGAGTAGGCCAACATATCAACAGGGTGTTCCCTCAATGAAATAGTTTTTCTTCTTTTGACGCAATCTGAACTTTCTTGAAAACTCACAGTAGGACGACCACGTTTACAAGCAATATTTTCATTAATTTCACGAGGATATATTTTAAATTCCATATAGCTTTCCAGCCACTCTCTATTCTTTCTCAAAAATCTTGATTTTATCCTGCAAGATTCGGCCCATTTCTTCCGCAGTTTAAATTTAAACATGTTCAATTTTGAACTAAGAAATGGTAAAGCCTCTGCTGGGTGATCGGTTTCCTTTTGAATGTATGCCTGAAGGTCTTTAAATTCCTGATCCCGGCTAATTTGAGTTATGCGATAAAATAAATCCTCCACTTTGATTTTCAAAACATCTTGATGCGTTTCTGTGAAAGAACAGCCCACATGTAGAAAAAGAAAGAAAGAAAGAGAGAATTTTTTTTTTATTTTGACATCTGTAATATTTTCAGACTCTGGACCAGTTTTCTCCTATTTTTCCAAAAAGGAGCAAAAAGTAGCAGCCAGTTTTTTCACCATAAAAAAACTGGATGTTTACTGAGTAATAAGTATATAGACAGTTAGCTGAATTCAGGAAAATAGTTACCTAAACCTATCTGTTAAAGTTAGACTTTATGTTTTCTACATGATTTTTGAACCCTCCAATATTAAATTTAAAAAGTATTACGTAATAAGATCGCTTGTTGAAAAATAATATAATATTTTAAAATACATACCTGCAGGTTCCTCATCCATCTTAAACCGGGACCCAGTTTTTATGTAAAAAGGACACCGTATCGAATATTAAATGATGTATTTACACATACAAATTTAGAATTGATTTGAGATTTGCCCTAAGTCGTATCTTTGACCAAACAAAACAGCCAAATAGTTAAGATAACCAAATACTTGACAGCGCAGAATAAATAAATGTTGTATTGACTTGTCATTTATGAGTATTGTTAAAATCCAGCGCACACTTGATAGTTTCATTTTCGATCAGCTTTATATTGTTAATACCCCAGTGTGCGGCGGTGCCACAATCCGAATTTTTTTAGCCCTTCTTGTTTTTGTGATATACGGGGATGTTTTTGAAAATTTTACATTTTGAGACACCCCCCCCATATTTAGGTTACTCTTGTAGCTTATCAAAGAGAAAACAAATGTTCCTTTTGTAGTTTTTTACGTAGAATCCTGTGACGTACTTTTTTAATAATATAATTTAGTTTATAACAAGCTTCTCAGCAATATATAATACCTAATTTTTATTTTTAATATTAAGCACGAAATTTACGTTTTATTAAAAATATACATTTTTTTGTTAGTGTACGGGTATTTAAAAAAGAAAAGAACATGCTCATTTATGTCACATTAAAAACTTCTTTAGTTTCTGTCAGAGTATTCAGGTTCTCTAAGTTGTTTTAAAATATCTAATTAATAGTAAAAATCAGTTTGTCCTAATTATAGCAGAAAATGTAAACTTTGAACATAATGAAAAATACGATATGCTCGTTTGTTATGTCCATTTTAATGAAAATGCAGATGAAGCATTAAAAGTGTATTTCAATAGGTAAATATACGCCTTTTTGTAGTATCTCTATGAAGATTTATTAAATTTCTTAAATTACTTGTAGATATCCCGAAAGACGACAGCCGGATAAAATAATTTTTCTAAGGATGAAATCAAACTTAATTGAACACAGTTCATTTTCTAAAACTCGGCCTAAAATCTACAAGGGAAACTGCGAGACTGATGAAATAAATGTTTTCGCTTCAATTGAAACAAATATAGATAGATAGAAGCAGTTAAATCAAGAGTTCCAGCAATCCTGAAAAACACAATTTTAAACCATATAAATTCCACCTAGTACAAAACTTACATCCTGGTGATGCACAGCGCCGTATAGAGTTCTGTAATTGGTATTTACAAAATATCAACAGGGAAAATAATTTTGAGAGAACCGTTATATGGTCCGATGAGGCTCATTTTACCAGTGGTGGTATATTGAATCGGCACAATACGAGGTTTTAGTCTCAGGAAAATTAGCATGTAATATTTCCACTCGAACGGCAAGGCAGGTTTGGCTTTAACGTTTTATGTTTTATACGAGGAAGCAAAATAATTTATAATATACTTAAAGGCAGCCTTAATGCAAATAAATGTTTAGAAATTCTGGAAAACGTTGTGCCGGAAATAACAGAAGACGTGCCCCTAGCGGGTCTCAATAACTTGCATCTGCAACAAGATGGAGCACTCACTCACAATGCACTAATTGTCAGGGCCTGCTTAAACAATAATTTTCCAGGACTCTGAATTGGAACTAATGGGCCTGTAAGATGGCCACCAAGGTCACCCGACTTGTCGGTTTTGGATTTCTTCTTGTGGGGATACCTTGAAAATAAAATTTATTCTATTCAATACCAAACAATTGCAGATTTAAGAAATGCCACTGATAGAGCATTTAGGGAGTTACAAACACGGCATTTTATTATTTTAAATTCATTAAGGCGAATAAGAACTATGTGTGAAACGTCTAAGGCATAATGGAGAACAATTTGAGCAATATTTATGAGAAAGTTCTATAACTTTTCAGCTTTTGTTTTACGTAGTAAAACACAAATCAATTTATGCATTGATATTATTTTTACTGAAGTATAACTGCTAATTAGATTAAGGAGTCCAAAATATATTTCTTCTGCAGTAATTATCATACCAGTAACAGTTTTTTTTTTAAATACCCGCCATGGCCTACTAACAAAAGATGTATATTTCTTAGTAAAACGTAAATTTCGTGCTTATTATTAAAAATAAAAATAAGGTATATATTTCTGAGAAGCTTGTTATAAACCGAATTATATTATAAAAAAATATATAGGGTGAGCAAGTTTGTTTTTTTTTCTCGGAAACTATTGAACGCAGAAAAAATCTGAGTACGTCACTGGATTCTACGTAAGAAACTACAACAAGAACATTTGTTTTCTCTTTGATAAGCTACAGGGTAACCTAAATATAGGAAGTGTCCCAAAATATAAATTTTCAAAAACATCCCGTATATCCAAAACAAGGACTAGAAAAATTCTGATTGCAGCATCTTTTGTTTCACAAAACATAGCACAGTGCTGCGAAAACCGTATTCTTCTATCTTTACTAATAACGAAGATACTCCGTAAAACCATCAAAAACTGGACACCCTGTACATTAGTACATTTAATATTTTCCATATTAAACGCAAATGAATGTTCATCATGCAGTTTCCTCAAGCATGGATAATCGCAATTTCTTAATTAAAAGACCACATCTTTGGGATACAATCAACAACTAGGTTTAAAAAGCTCTCCCCCATTTTGATGACGTTTATAGTAACAGAGTTGGAAAAGTGCTCAAGTCTAGAATCAAATTTACGTTCATTATATTACTCCAGCCTCTAATATTGAATCCTAAATCCGCCACAATTATTGATGACGTTCTAGTTAGTTCAACGAATCACTTAGCGTTCATTGTAATAAATTTAGTAAAAAAACTCTAAAATAAAAACTCCCGTTTTGTGATATGTTATATTTGACTTTCTACTCTAGAGCATTTATTTGTAATCACAAAATTACCTCCATAACAATAATCGTTAAAATAAATTCCATTACTTTATTCAGTTAAAATAATATTTACAATAATAATAGAAACAAGCTTTCGATAAAATAATATACAGGGCCTTCAAAATATAACTGTCAAGAGCCACATTAAAAAATACTACCAGCATAGAAGTCCAGCGAAAAACTAATTATAATAAAAATTCTTTTATAAATTAATAATTTAATAATTATTAATAACACACTTTACACAGGTTTTGTTTTTTTACAGGTTTGCGTTAAAAACTGACTGTAGTGGTGCACAGAGATATATTTTCCTAAGTTAATTAGAACTTTTAAGACTTTGTTTTGCTAAAATTTGTTTTTATGTTCATGTTCATCACCCACTGGTGAAGCTGAAAAAGATTATTTATAAAAATAAAGACTTTAGTAAAACAATTAATTTTTTACATACATTTTTAATTTGTAAGAGATTAGGTGTTACTACAATCAATCTGTCGTAAAAGGGGGTAGATCGAACAAATAGCCGGCATCTTGAAAAAAATTTGGAAACGATTTATCTCGTTTCCTGTTGGTCGGTGGAACAAAGTGTAAGGACAAAAATGGTAGAGCTCGAAATTTGCCGGACTCTCTGTAAATAGTGCCCAAGATGACAGAATGCACCAACTCTTTCAAGAATCAGTTTATGCGTATTTTGTCCTGCAAAAATGGATTTAAACCGAAATAATGTGAAAGTAAAAATGTTTATGAGGAAGCGACATTTCTTTGAAGTACAATGTAAAAAAAATATATCAGGAAAATGTTAAGATGAATTAAATTTATACAAGGAAGTGGAAATTTTTGCTTATTAACAATATCCATTTAACGAGATGTCTTATAAACAATAGAACATATTGTATTATTCTTAGAAGATTTTTTTTCTACTCCTATATTAGTAAACATTGTTTTACGTATATTATAAGTAAATCCATTCTTACGCAGAACTGTGCGTACAAAATAAAAACGCACAACCATAGTTTAGTTTTTTCTTTAAGCTATGGCACAACTGTGCGTTATGATTCCTAGTATAACAATAAAGTTAGCCTTGAACCACTCAAATCGTGACATTTATCTATCTTGCGTTTTGAATATTTGACAGTGGCATTGTCATTATTTGAGATTTCAAATCGATACTTTAAACCGATTTTTAATTTATTAGTATTCTTTGTATATCTAACAATATGAAAAACTCTGATATTGAAATCGCCACCGGAAATTGTTCTTCAGGCTACTTCTGCTGTAGAAAATATTCTGCCGCAAAAATCAAAGGATACATATGAAAAGGCTTATCAAAAATTTATGTATGTAAGAGTCGTAGAAAAAGTATAGTACGTATTGCGTGTTGTATAGCAATTACGTACTCATGTAATTAATTTGTTTTTCACTTGTGCGTAATATGCTTTTTACAACACTTAATACGTAATATACTATTTCGAGTCTAAGTTAAATAAAATATTTTTCGGTTTAAACCCATTTTAGCCGATCAAAATCAGGGACCCGGACAGAAACCGTTAACTGCAAAGGACCGGAACATATATATTAGGTGCATAATTCAAACCCTTAAAAATTAAAACGGTTTTTGGGGCTAGTTCATAATTGTTCCGGAACCGGAACCTAAATTCTTTATTTCATCTAAAACCGGAACGGAACTGTTATTTCATTTCGGTCCGGGTCCCTTATCAAAATACGCAAAAGCGGATTTTTGAAAACTGGCGCCCTTTTTTTTTCGCACTAAATACAGAGAGTTCGAGATACTGCAAAGAACCGAACCGGAATCGAAACACATACTCCTAAAAATTAAAACGGATTTTGGGGTAAGTTCATAGTTGTTTCGAAACCGGAACTTCCGGTATGCCCCTGAAATTCTTTATTTTATCTGAAACCGGAACGGAACCGTTATAAAGTACGCAAAAACTGATTTTTGGAAACTGGCGCCTTTGTCTGGCAATAATTACGGAGAGGTTCGAGCTCTACAATTTTCCTCCGACTAACAGAACACAGCATAAATCGATTCCAACATTTTTTAAAGTGGCATCAATTGTGAAACAGGTAGGAAACTTGAGATTTTACCTTTCTGATCACCAGTAGCACATCAAAAATTCAGCCCGACTCCTACCCGAAATTTTTTCAAATTCCAGATTAACCAGTACATCAATGAACAAACTAACCTTTAAAATTTGTTGTAACGTCGTCGGGCATATACTGCAATTTAAACAGTTTTAACTGGAGAATCATTTTTAAAATATACAAGCATACTAACTCCGTTAATTGTCACGTTATTTTACATTTAACCCAACGTACAGGGTTTTCGCTTATATTTAGACCCCTACCTAGAGCGAAAACAATAAGAGATAGAAAAAAACTTTAAATACGAAAGTTTTAGGATTTTTACTGAATTATCAGAATCTTAGCAACAAATTTTCAAAAGATCACAATGCCGAAAAAAATAAGCAACTTATGTTTCTTTTAAATGGAACACCCTGTATCTATTTTATTAAAATTATAAATATTTATTTCCTGATTCCAAAAATATATTGTTTGTCTATAATAGCTCAAACCGTTTTTAAGATATTAGCGATCAAAATTTTAAAAACTTGTATTTATTTTCGTTTATAAGTCTAGAATGCTTTGAAAATCAAATGATAAAGTCTGCCGGCCTTTTCTTATTGCAATTATTACGTCTAGAAAGCCATGGAAAACAAATGTTATTATGACTTGTTTGCTTGTAATAAACTAACATTTTTCTTCGTATTTATAATAATAAAATGGGATATTCTGCAGCAGAAAAATTCGATGTTATCCGTCTATATTATTCAAATAATAGAAATTTATCTACAACTCGTAATGAATACCACAGGTTATTTCTCAATAGATTTTTACCTTCCAAAAGCACTACATATTAAGCATGTTGTAAAAAAATTTGAAGAAACCAAAAGCGTAGAAAGGAAAAAGAGGACAGCAATGAGAGATGAGGAATTAGACTTCTTTCTTTCTTTCTTTTTGTTATTGGCCCTGCCCTGAGGGGCAATTCTGCCAGCACATTAGTAGTGACCGTGACCTTGTCGGGCTCTCGACCCCGTCACGACCACTGATTTCTTCTTCTTTTTTTTTCTTCTGATGGTTTCAGGTTATGGGATATAATAGGTTATGGGAATGGAACAGCTGATCATGGATCTATTTTGAGTGCTGTGGAGTGTGGAGAACCTATTATATTAATAATTTGATAAAAGCTTGGGTAAAAAATAAAATTGGGGATAGTTACTACATGCACAACAATGGGAAAAAATTAAGTCATACTCCCAAATGGTTGGAGATGTGACTTAGGAAACTGGAACAGAATATAGGACTAGGAAAATGGATTTGCTTCCTGAAATAAGGAAATTTATAAATTAATTTTATTTACATTTAAAAACTGAATAATAATTTTAATGTTATTGTTTAAATTAGATAGAATTGTTTTAATATTTAGGGGGGAGATATTATATTATATAGAATTAGACTTAAATGTCTTTCTGTTCTATTAAGGTGATTATTTCCATTATTTATACTTATTATTAAATACTACTATAATTACTTTTGTATTACAGAAAATCCTGAGTATTCTGTACCAGATGCGGCGCGCGGCGGGCCAATTCAACAAATCTTTATCAAAAATTCACGAAATTTAAAAAAAAATACTGTTATTATCCCTATAAATTTTTACCAGTCCAAAAATTAACAGAAGATCAGAAAAGACAGCGGTTAGAGTTTTGTTTGAATATTTTAAGAAGGCGTGAAATTGATGGAAATATTTTAAACAAAATTTTATTCACCGACGAGGCAAGTTTCAGCATAATGTTTAATCGAAAAAATAAACTTCTAATCCCCACAAAATTCAGCCTGTTTCCGGGCCGTAGGTCTATAAATGTTTGGTGCGGCATTATAGGAAACAAAGTCATTGGTCCAATAATTTATAATAGGACTTTAACTGGCCTAATATATTTGGAATTTCTTGAGAATGAGATTGAAAACTTTTTAGAAGAGCTTCCTCTCAACTAACACGCTACGCTTATCTGGCAGCAGGACGGTGCGCCAGCGCATAATGTTGCCCCTGTTAGAAGGTATTTAAATGAAAAATATAATTTGTGAATTGGAAGAAACGGGCCTATAATGTGGCCGGCAAACAGCCCCGATTTGACGGTGCTGGATATTTTTCTTTGGGGCTATTTAAAAAACAAAGTTTATTACAATAGGCTAGAGAAGATTCGAGTTTTGGAACCAATAATTCGAGAAGAAATTTTGGTGCTAAATAGAAACTATCGAGGGTCCATTATGAACTCAATAAATATTCAAAAATGTATAATAAATCAAGGGAGTTGAAAATCAGTAATTTTTTGTTTATGTTTAATTATTATTTTTTTTAACATTGTATTAATTTTATTTTAAAATTTAAATAACAATCATGAAAGTAAATTTTTTATTTTAATTAATTATTGTTACTAAAATATTAATAATTAATGATTAAATAAAATTTTTGATAGCAAACTACAAATTAATAGATATCAAATAGAATTAAACTTTATTATTTTATTTTTCAACGCCTCCCTAAATGCTATTTAAATAGTAAGAAGCATCACCAATGTAGGCCATTTGATTTTTAAGGCATTCTAGACTTATAAACGAAAATAAATACAACTTTTTAAAATTTTGATTCCTAATATAGACAAACTATATATTCTTGGAATCAGGAAATAAATATCTATAATTTTAATAAAATAGATACAGGGTGTTCCATTTAAAAAAACATAAGTTGCTTATTTTTTTCGGTATTGTAATTATCTTTTGAAAATTTTGATGATTCAGTAAAAATCCTAAAACTTTTTATTGATAGTTTTTTTTTCTATCTCTAATTGTCTTTGCTCTAGATAGGTGTCTTAATATAAACAAAAACCCTGTACAAGAACGTGATAATTAACGGCATTTTAGACGTTACCATGGTCCATTACCATAATACATAAATCTGGCAAATACACACAACAATTAAATAAGTTATTGTCCTTAAAAAATGCAAGAGAAAACGTTTACATATTTTTAACCCGTGATGATTTTTGTACTCCCAGAGAACCAACACTGAATAACTTCGTTAAGTGCTTTTAAAGTGAAGCAAACGCATAGAAATGTTATTTAAAGCTGCTATACTACCCAATAGTTTTAATTGAATTAATAAAAAAAAACAGCATTTTAGCAAAACCACGGTCTTAAATTTCATTTAATTGTGGTGTATCTGTGTACCAATTTGTTAAAACATTATTTTCTTAATGCATTGCACTTCACTATAGCTAAATATAGAGATTTGTCACTCGATTTTTCATTTATTTTTCTAAAGCAAGAAGCTATAAAAGTTAGGTAGTAATATAGTACCTAGGAGTAGTCATCTGGTTTGTGTTTAATTGTGGCAAATATCCTAAAGATTTTTGTGATTAATTTTAAAATATCTCTCTTAAATTATCACAAAATAAACAAACTTGCCTGCAAAAATGTTTTTAGGGACGACTATCTGTACGTCAGACAGACGAGCCTTAAATCTTATATAACTAACCTAACTAATAAGCCCTCTGGCGGGTATTTAAACGTTTAATAAAATTACCAATTTACTTCAAATCTGTTAAAATAGTTGATATTAGTGAATTCACGCCAGATTTCCAAGCACGAAAAGTAAAATTTGCAAACTGAGCCACATGTGAGATTTCCATTCATTGTGTAATAAACATTTGTCAAGAAATGTCAATTGGCGTGAAAGAACTGTCACTTTACTGCAAAAGTACGGTTAAGTGACAGTTATCCAGTAAAAATAGTGCATGTACCCATAGCTACCGCATGGTTGTAAATAAATAAATTTGGTTACGGCTTACAAAGTCCGTCTGTCGTACAGATATTCACATCCACAAGCTGTTTTTAAATCTCAGATCACACCGTACTTTTCCTTCCCTCTCCCTCTCTCTCTCTCTCTCTACGGAATTTACTGTCACACTATATTCACTGCTTAAATATTAGTTTTGACGCGCCATCTTTTATTATTCTAACGAGATGGGCCCACAGAAGCTAGATGTACATTTTCAATTGGCTTGATATTGATATATAAAAGAAAGTCCTGAGTATTACTGGTATTAACACCTATGCCTCTTGTGGTTTTTAAAATAACAATCCGTCGTACTTTTTAAAGACATAATCTGCAAATTTTAAAATAGACCAGATTATTCTTCACCATTTCTATTCTCGAAGTCGTCGAATGAAGTGTCGAATACTTCGTTTGGCAACTAGTATTTATCAATAGCAGTCTCCAGCGACGAACCGTGCAGTAGCTGATCTGACAGACAACGTCGCACGAGTGTTGATGGTTTGTAAATGTTGTATATAAAATCAATTTTACCGCATGTACTTGTGTATAGTGTTAAAATATAATCCTGAAGGAGTTCGTGTATTTTTGTGGTTTATTCTATGTAAATAAAATAAATCGGCCCTATAGCGACGTTGCCCTTCTTAGTTGAAGATGGCTTAAATCTCAAGTATTTATTAACAAATTGCGTGTTTCATCTTACTCGTTAATTAATAACAATAAATTACTGTTCGTCCTTATAAAATGTACAGCGAATTCTTCATTACAAAGTATGAAAATGTTTTCATATGGACGACTGTCTTGATAAGAACATTGGACTTAACTTAACTGTGATAATCTGGTCTATTATTATAGTAGGCCTATATACTCCGAATAAAATCTTTATTGTCTATTCTACACGTTTGACAAACGCCAACGTAGTCATTTAAATGAAAATTTTGTGCGATATATTTGGTGTTCTTTCGTTAACATTTAAAAAATGGTGCACTAATCGTTTAGTTGCGTGGTCTACCATTACCATGATGTGACATCGAATATCCTAATAAAACGTTGCGATATTAAATTACCTATTTTTTTCAACACCCTGTGTATATTCCGATTCAATAGACAGGGTGGTCAAAAAAGGTCGCAAATGGAATTTTTTCATTATATATTTCTAGCACCTCTTTATTGGCGCCTGAGGTGGTGACAGAGAAGTTCTGGTTACTGGGGCATACATTGTATAAATGTCGTTTCCGTGAGCATAAAGGAATTGTCATAAAATAAATTTTTATTAGGGAAACACTTTTTAAAAACGATTTTATTCGTATAGTGAACTTTTACATTCAAACTTCAACGTTTTTTGACTTATTTTTAAATGCTGATAGTGTTGTAAAGGTGTAAATTTTGATAATATTTCCATTATTGGTTATACACTCCCCGACAATAAATTCCGGACAAAGATAATTTTAGTCACGTTCATAGTCCTGTAATTGTTCTAATTGTTTTCCGATTCTGGTGAAATTTTAGTGTGTGTAGACTTGTGTTTTGGAATGTTAGCCTCAATTTTAATTGTATTACTGGTATTAACACCTATGCCTCTTGTGGTTTTTAAAATAACAATCCGTCGTACTTTTTAAAGACATAATCTGCAAATTTTAAAATAGACCAGATTATTCTTCACCATTTCTATTCTCGAAGTCGTCGAATGAAGTGTCGAATACTTCGTTTGGCAACTAGTATTTATCAATAGCAGTCTCCAGCGACGAACCGTGCAGTAGCTGATCTGACAGACAACGTCGCACGAGTGTTGATGGTTTGTAAATGTTGTATATAAAATCAATTTTACCGCATGTACTTGTGTATAGTGTTAAAATATAATCCTGAAGGAGTTCGTGTATTTTTGTGGTTTATTCTATGTAAATAAAATAAATCGGCCCTATAGCGACGTTGCCCTTCTTAGTTGAAGATGGCTTAAATCTCAAGTATTTATTAACAAATTGCGTGTTTCATCTTACTCGTTAATTAATAACAATAAATTACTGTTCGTCCTTATAAAATGTACAGCGAATTCTTCATTACAAAGTATGAAAATGTTTTCATATGGACGACTGTCTTGATAAGAACATTGGACTTAACTTAACTGTGATAATCTGGTCTATTATTATAGTAGGCCTATATACTCCGAATAAAATCTTTATTGTCTATTCTACACGTTTGACAAACGCCAACGTAGTCATTTAAATGAAAATTTTGTGCGATATATTTGGTGTTCTTTCGTTAACATTTAAAAAATGGTGCACTAATCGTTTAGTTGCGTGGTCTACCATTACCATGATGTGACATCGAATATCCTAATAAAACGTTGCGATATTAAATTACCTATTTTTTTCAACACCCTGTGTATATTCCGATTCAATAGACAGGGTGGTCAAAAAAGGTCGCAAATGGAATTTTTTCATTATATATTTCTAGCACCTCTTTATTGGCGCCTGAGGTGGTGACAGAGAAGTTCTGGTTACTGGGGCATACATTGTATAAATGTCGTTTCCGTGAGCATAAAGGAATTGTCATAAAATAAATTTTTATTAGGGAAACACTTTTTAAAAACGATTTTATTCGTATAGTGAACTTTTACATTCAAACTTCAACGTTTTTTGACTTATTTTTAAATGCTGATAATGTTGTAAAGGTGTAAATTTTGATAATATTTCCATTATTGGTTATACACTCCCCGACAATAAATTCCGGACAAAGATAATTTTAGTCACGTTCATAGTCCTGTAATTGTTCTAATTGTTTTCCGATTCTGGTGAAATTTTAGTGTGTGTAGACTTGTGTTTTGGAATGTTAGCCTCAATTTTAATTCCCAAAAAATACTGATGGCTTGATCATTATACAGGGAGAAACAAAATATACTTTTTTACTCTCAATTTCTAATCGCCCTGTGGACTAATTGAGCCGCAAAATTTGGCTTCATTATGTTTTCGTTTGAAGTGTAAACTTCTATTAACACAATGTTTTTTGGTTCACGTCATTATCTGCTTCTTAAGAAAATATACAAATTTTTAAAGATAGTGTTGCAGTTTTTCTTTTTTATTAACAATTCAGAACATTTCATTACCTTATCTAGTGAGCCTTTGGTTGCATAAGCATTGTTTACCAAAATGTCACTATACTGCCATTGCAGAATACACCCTTTAAAGTTTTTCGTTTAAAAAATTGAGACCAAAAGATGTTGCACGAGCTGTTGCATTAAATGACGATGGCCGCAATATACGGTACATTGCGGAATTCTTAGGCAAACCAAAAAGTACTGTACTGTCAGTGCGTAAGGATAAACAATTACATTTCCAAGCAGATTCAAGTATTTTCGGGTGTCCCGCAGGGATCTCATTGTGGACCCTTATTATTTAACTTGTTTATAAATGATATAGGAGATGTGATAAATCATTCAGATTATCTTTTGTTTGCTGATGACCTGAAGGTTTTTAGAGTTATTGAAAGTATGGTCGATAAACAACTTCTACAGGAAGACCTAAATAATATTCACCAGTGGTCTTGCACTAATGGTCTACAGCTGAATGTAAAAAAATGCTTCTGTGTGTCTTTTGGTCGAGTGCACAATTTACAGCGAAATAGATATTTATTAAATGACAAATTGCTCGATTCGGTTATGGAAATTCGGGATCTAGGTGTATTATTGGACAGTCAGCTTACCTTCCGAGGTCATATTACAAATATTGTGCAACTTGGTCTGAGAAATCTAGGATTTATTACGAGATATAGTAAACGCTTTTCACCATATACGTTTAAGTTGCTGTACTGTTCCTTAGTACGCTCGGGGTTGGAATACGCATCTGTCATCTGGGCTCCCCATTATAATAATCATGTTCTCGAAGTCGAGAGAGTGCAGCGGAAATTCTTGCGTACGCTTGCTTTTAAGTCAAATATCAATATTCATAATGATCAGGATTACCACTTAGACTATAATATAGTGTTACGTATTTTTGATATGAGGACATTGGAATGGCGCAGGAGTGTTGCCGATGCCCTCTTTCTGTATAAACTTGTGAATGGTATTATATACTGTCCGCTGCTCTTACAGAGCATTAGCCTTAATACTATACATAGGACTCGCTCCAGTGTGTTGTTTAATATTCCTTTTCATCATGCTAATTATGGCTACTACAGCCCACTTGTTAGAATGTTTCGCTTGTTTAACGGCCATAACTTGGACCCATTTAGATTTAGTCTGAATAAGTTTAAAACGCAAATAATAAGACTTAATCCTTTGTGATAATTACCTACAGTTACATTCTTAAATTACTTTATTTTTCTTTGTTAAACCTATCTACTTGTTATCTCGTCCCGCCTTTGGGAACTAATTAATATTAGTTTAGTTTAGTTAAAATCTTTGTAAAAATGGTTATAACCGTTGAAATAAATAAAAAAAAAAAAAAAAAGATGCGATCAGTCGGTTTCGCGAGTACATACGACGTGAGGGATCAGGGAGACCGCGTGTTACCAATCAACGTGATAACAATTTCATAAACCTAATTGCATTACGAGATCGTAGCGTACCATCTACCGTTATTAGCCGTAGACTTCAAAATGTACGTGGTACCATAGCCTTTGCACGAACAATCCAGCGTAGGTTACAAGAAGGGGGTTTAATGTCCAGAAGACCAGTTGCTTTGAGTTGACATGTCCCGCTTTACTTCCAGCGCACCGTACGACAAGATTACATTTTGCACATAAACACAGAAACTGGGGAGCAGAAATGTGGGCGCATATATTATTCACGGATGAATCGCGGTTTTGTCTGTGCTCACCTGACGGACGTGAAAGTGTCTGGAGGAGACCGGGTGAACGATTTGCATATCTCCTAGGACGCATTTTGAAGGCGGTAGTGTCATGGTGTGGGTTGGGGTATTACTATATGCCCGTACAGACCTAGTATTGATTGAAAATGGTTCTTTAACTGCTGACCGTTATAGTCATTAATGTTTAGCCGATCACGTGGTACCCTTCGCCCACTTTGTTGGACAAAACTTTATTTTAATGCAGGACAACGCCAGGCCCCACGTTGCACGGGTTGTAATTGAGTATTTGAACGAGATGAATATTCAGCGATTGGAGTGGCCCTCGCGTAGTCCAAAATGCTATTGAACACGTTTGGGATATGTTTGATAGACGTGTTCGGAATCGACACCCGGAAACATTGCCAGATCTACAAAGAGCTCTTCTTGAAGAATGGGAAAATATTCCTCAAGAAGCAATTTAAAACTGCATTGAAAGCATGCCACGCCGCATGGTAGAAGTAATAAGAGCAAGAGATGGCAATACGCGCTATTAATTTTTCGATAATTATTTAGGTTCACTAGATAAGATAATGAAATGTTCTGAATTGTTAATAAAATAGAAAAACTGCAACACTATCTTTAAATATTTGTATCTTTTCTTAATGAAGCCAAATTATGCGGCTCAATATTTACACAGGGCGATTAGAAATTGAGGGTAAAAAAGTATATTTTGTTTTCTTGGGAATTAAAATTGAGGCTAACATTCCAAGACACAAGTGTACACTTAGCTAAAATTTCATCAGAATCGGAAAACAATTAGAACAATTACAGTACTATGAACCTGACTAAAATTATCTTTGTCCGGAATTTATTGTCGGGGAGTGTATTTGTGTAACTATATTGAGTATTGAGCAAGTATTCGGAAATTTTTTGAGATTATGTTTGAGTATGTCTTTGTAGTGTATTCCATAGACTTTCAAATAAAAAATAGACCAGTTTACTTACATTTTACAACAAACCATCATTCATACCCTAGAAATTGGTTAACTGGATTGTCTGGCAAATTGTAGAAGTTTGCCAGAATTTTCTAATTCCATGCCATTCAAATTAAGATGATTTGCAATGCAATTATAAGATTTTGTATTCGCTAATTAGCGGAATAAGCGGTTTTTAACTTATTAAATAGTTGTTTACATTTCATTACGGCAGATATAAAAAAATATGGCAACCTTCCTTAAGTAAAGTTACAAGAACACATTCATTGTTTTATATGTAGGTATATTTAAATTAGTGTTGGGAAAATCGTATTATTTTAATAATCGGATTATCAGGTTATGAATGATTTCAATAATCGCATTATAATTCGAATTATATATCATTCATAATACGCATCGAATATGGGCAGTCACCACCAACGAGTGCTACCGATCGCCGATTATTGTCCCCAACAGTAGCGCGCTGTTGCCGTTAGATTATTATTTTCTTTAATACTCCAGTTTTCTTTAAAAGTTTAAAATATAATAACCTAAATAATGAGACCCGGCACTAAAAAAATATCAGCTGTTTGAAACTATTTGAATAAAGTCGGAGCGACAGAGCGATTCTGAAAAAAAGAGCCAGATTTCGCTCGATTGAGCGAGCTGTGGCAACGCCGGTTAAGGTCTGGCAGATCGCAGAACGATTTTGGGTGATTGAATTGCGCGAGCATTCAGATTCTCATCATTCGAATAAAATAATTCGAATTATATTTTCATAATCGGATGATAACGATTATTTGAAAAATCGGATTATCGATTATTTTTAATTCGAATTATCCCATCACTAATTTAAATCTAGCACTGGCAAATAAAAAAAATATAGAACATAATGCACCAGTTATTATTTCAATAAAGAGAATCGCGAACGTGTTCAGGTTAGTTAGCGAAACACGAATCAGTTTCTTCCTTCGACCTTCCAACTCTCCCTATAAAGAGCTTTTCAACTTTCCTTCGCGGTACTTCTTCGCTATCGATCTCGTGGTCATATTTAGCCTTGGATGGGAGGATCTATTTTCTTTATATAATCGAATAATTCCATTAATTCATATCAAAATGACATCCAGTTCAAGCAAAATTTAATTTAATTCAGGACATCCAAGTCTTCTTACAAATACAAGGACTTTTATTCTAGAGTATCATCAACAAAGGATAACATAACGCCTATACATTGGGCTCCTGATGAGATTTCGATATGTATGAAGCAGTAAAAACTAAATCATCTTGGACAAGAAGTAAATTGTATCTTTTATCTCATTTTTATGAGACTGCCATAGATCCTCCGGTTAGAGATAACATCACTCCACAAAAATTGGCTATAGCTCTTATTGGAATTAGGAATTCCTCCTACAAAACTTGCTCATGACAATGATTTAATTATGCAGCAGGAGCCAAAATGAATCTTGCACTTCATGCTATTAACGTCAATGAATCGGTAAAGTTCAGAAGTTATCATATAAAAAGAGAATTATTACTGGAAGTGGGCGAACACTGAATGAAGTGTGTACTCTATTATTATTATTTTAAAAGTCTATGGAATATTCTCTCTAAATTTTTACTACTATGAACTTTGTTTCTAATACTAAAAGAAATCGCGGAATTCGATTCAACGATTTTATGACCTACAATAAAATTTTCTGAGATCAATAATAAGAAAAGTTTAGCGTCCCATTCGTTGCAATCTTTTGACCAACCTGTATATTTCTATTGAAAATTAAATGTGTACGGTCAAACTTTACGGGCAAAGGAAGCGGTTTTGAAGACAGTGTTATTAATTATCCCCCGTATCCAGACTTAAGTCGGGAATTTCCAATTCTTATTTTTTTAAATTCTTAAACCCTCAACGGTAGAGGCTTTGGGACAGTTGTGAGCCCACCAGCCCTGCTGCGCATGACCATATCTCCGGAACCAATACGCAGCTTCTTCAAACCGGTCTTGTTATTGTTTTGTTGGCGTTGTGATGCAGTTGTATATGTATGTCTGTTTTAGACAGGGTCTGTTATTTCAGGTTAGTTCATAGTTAATAATAAATAAGGCTCGTTATTTAAGCATGTATAAAACATACATACATAGAGAACTGCATTACAAGGCCAACAAAACCTGTTTGAAGAAGCTGCGTAGGTCTATTAGCTCCGGAGATATGGTCATGTGCAGCAGGTGGGTACAAAACCGTCCAGAAGCCTTTACTTTCTGCAATGCTACAAACCCAAACCCTGTATAAATTAGATGTAAGATCATTCACCAAACTTCTACACATTGTACCCCTTCTTAAAAACGTTATCCTACACGCCCCCCTCCCCCAAATAAAAAAGAAAATGTACATCTAGTTGTTCCTTGGTTGTTAATCAACCTCCTAAAAATAAAATCTAGTAAAAAAAAACAAAGAGCCTTAAATGTAATAACACCAAAAATTAAATTACTTAAAAACTTTGTTTAATTAATAACGTACAACAGTGAGAATTGATAATAAAACTGGGGGCATATGGAGGGAATGGCCCGATCGGTCCCTTCGCTGCTTGTCTTTGTTTAATCGCAGCGATTGAGCAAAGAGAAAAGCGAGACGTAGCGAATCGGATCAGTCTCTTGGTTCACCCTTCATGTCTAAATTGATAGTGTTCTATATAAATTCATTTCTCAATTTTAAAATCTAGATTCTTTTTGCTAAATTGAGGTTTACTAACAATAATTTCTAAACGTTAATGAAGGTAAATGATTTTTTTGAGGTTGCGCAATATTTAAAGAAATAATATAAACTCAAATTAAAATTGTAAACCAGACGTTTTGCTAAAAGGAACTTCAAAGGGTTATTTTGCAGATGGCGTTGTGTTCTGTATTTGGGATTTTATAGCTTTGTAGAAAAAGTTTATGTATAATCCTTATAAAAGGAAGATTACAGTAGAACCTCGATTATCCAGACGATTTGTATTGATTCTTTGTGGTTGGCAAGAGCTGGTGCTTCAATCCATTAAAGTCATCAAGAAGCAAGGGATGCAGTAAATTAAATGTACTCATGTTGTTGAACCGAATGGAATTGATGGCATTGAAGTATCTCAATTTAGAAAAATTAAGGAATTTATAAAGGTTAATATTTAAGTTAGAGCAAAACTGAAGAAACTTCCTCACGGCAACTTTTAATGAACTTAAAGATTTATTTTAAAGCAATCCTTATCAACTTCATTTTTTATAATACGAGCCAGATTTTATGTCAAATTTGGAGAGCTTTTTTTATTCTGAATTCAAAGATTCATCAATCAAATACTATCATTCTAAAACTTTCAAGATACGAACCTGGATCCTAGTGCGTTTGATAATATTATGCTCTTTCTGCTTTTTTAATAAAAATAATGAATGTAGTAAAGAAGTAATGACTTAATCGCTTTCAATTTTAATTATGGCTCTTTTTTTAAAATTAAAATTAATAATTATTGAATTATTTATTTAATATTTTAAAATATTGGTATTCCAAAACCACGCGTGACTCATTCTAGTGTAATGAAACAATAAGTTGTAGTACATCATTGAATTTAGGTAAAAAAGCTTTTAAAATTTGACACTAAAATCGATTACTAAAAAACGATACATTGAATAAAAAAAATTGTGATGTAATATTTTCTTTTAAGTTCATTAAAAGTTGATGCGAGGAAGTTTTGTCAGTTTTGCTCTAGCTTTAATACTAACGCCGAAAAAAAATTTAATTAAAAATCCATTTTTTTTTTAATAACTCAAAACTTACCAAAACCCTATTGTTAGTCCTTTGATTACGCATATTTTTCCCCGTTAATCCAAAGTTATATCTCTTACCATCCAGGAGATGGACACCCTGTATAGTGAATGGGCCCCTTTAAGGTTTTGTTTCTTTGACATACCTACATAGTAAGCAACAGAAGTCCGTTTCCTAACTATGAAAAAAAACAGTTAAGAAAAAAATTAAATCTAATTCCAGCTCTCATTGTCCGTGGAAAAAACTACGTCCACGAACGTCTCCTTTTTTGATTTTCAAAAACGTCCAAGGGGGCTAAATCTGGCCTATACGGTGGATGATCAAGCAAGTTGACAGCAATAGCATAGAGGCTCGATCCCCCACCCAAGCAAAATAATAATATCTAAGAGAGATCATTTATCGAAATTCTCCATTCCTGTATTAGTTCTCCGCACATTTCTAGATTAAATCGAAAGACGCCAGCATTATTCGCTATTACATGGTGTGCGCAATCTCAATCTCGCGTCAATCCACGTAGAAATGAGCGATTCTAAGAAACATTAATTGTAATATCCATAATAAAACATTTATTGTGTGGCTTAACTTTCACTGGGTAATTTTTTTTACTCAGGTAAGTGCTTGTGTTGTTGTGACGGTTAAGTTGTTTGACGTTTCCAGTATCAGGCTTAAGTATTTTTTATTTGAAACTGAAATTTGAAATAATAATTCTCTACATGTAATCGAAAACGGTCCACAACAGTAAAAAACGACAAGAATCATGTTTTGTACAGATTAAAGTGTAGAGTCTAGAGAACCGTTCATTAAAGAAAAAAATGCACTGGCGTACCCATATGCGCGCCACTGATGCATCTTCAGATGTCCAACTAACACAAAAAGTCAGTCTTTTGTGTCATAATCGCCCACCAAATTTTGAAATAAATGCCTCCGTGCGTTTTTGAAATATTAGTAAGCCTATGGATTTATTATATCCCTGTATCTCGAAAGCGACGAACTTACGGACATGTTTATAGGAACTTTTCCTCTTGTTTTGACGTCATAAACACGCTCCTCAATTTTCTACACGTACTTAAGAAACACCCTGTATATTGATTATCCTTAATTTCCACGTCTGCTAGTAGGTACGTGTTATTTATTGTTGTCTTACAAATTTTTGATTTTTTTATTGAAGATAATAATAAGCTTTTTAGTAGTTAACAGGGCTAACAGATTCTGTAATTTTAGCTTTAAATAAAAAGTAAATGGCAGTTTTAAAATGCACCCTAATTATTTTAAGCCCCCTGAGCTGAGGTTTTCAAGAGATTAGCATCATACCCATCATTAATGCGACTGTAGTGCGTCCTTTGAAGTCTCAGAAGTCCTTTACACTCCCAAAAAAAAGGACGTTCTTCATCTATAAGCAACTCGACCCCCATGTATGTGAAATCTGCTCTCCATCCATACGTTCTGTACTTTGGACCGGAGTTTGTCCTTCTGTTAGAAATTTAATTTTTTTGGAAATACTGGCCATAGTGATACTTTTACTGCTATTGTAAATATCTAACTAAAGCTATTACCTCGCATATTCTCGTTTACAACTAATAATGCATCTTCTTACGCCTTACCACATATTATTCTACACTTGGTGTGGAACATTGTCAACCATGTAAGGACAAGAACTTCTGGTGCATTCTACGTAAATATTGTTATACATGTTAATAAGATTTGTATTGATCTTTACATACTTTCTATTAATGTGCAAATAAATTTGCAAAAAAGAACCAACCTGTCCCGGCTCGGTCGGATAATCGAGGTATTACCATATTTCTTTAAGTGTGAAACCCACTTTTGACTCACTCCACAACTTAATAAAATTTCCACAAAATTGTGGAAAAAAAATATTTCTTGTACATAATACAGCACATTTTTTCTGATGCCGCTATAACTGTATGGATACAAGGCGGCACCTTTTAAATCTAAACCAATTAGGGGCGTGACCAACTGAAGGCCCACCCTTTTCTTAATCAAATATTTAAAACCGCTTTATGCTTGCAAATTTCTTCACAACTGAACTTAATTTATCATTTAAAAATCAGAAAAAATCATGCAACCTTGTAAAAAAATCATACCCGCTTTAACTGACTAAATCATGATTTTCGTCGAAAACCGACCTGGTTTTCCACCGACTACAGACACAAAGAAAAAAAAAATATATAAATAAAATCATTTTTATGTTAGAATTGGATAATTAAAAGTACCTACTACGAGAGTTACATTTCACCATTTTTGTTTTTGTAAATGTCGCGTACAACACACCTAATATACATACAAATTAATTAATCAATAATGACCTAGTAGAGAAAAAATAGCGAGAATATTTACACGGAAATTTTTATATCGGGTGTCTTGGCTGCAACGAAAACTTACACGCGACTTATACATATTATATATTACCAAAATTCAGTTTATATTACTTCCTAAAAATTTCATTACAGCTGCTTAACGAGGGGCTATCATTATATTTACTTTGGTAGGATGCACTATGCGTAGTCGCCTGTAATACAGTTCCAACTCCTGCGGTGAATAGTGATAAAAAAAATTTGAGTGAGAAATTTAGAACTAAATCCCAAAAATTGCATTGAACATGTCTCGTTACGGCGAAAACACCCCATATAAAGCCTTTTCCTTATTTTGCCTCTAGAGTGGAGTCAATAAATATTTTTTTATCTAGACCTTTATAGTTTCTCAGCTAAAACCGCCGTTACAAAAATCGTTCATCTTAATCCACCCTGATTTTTCCACACAAACTTTTTAAAATTTTAACCGAGACATAATCCCTACTTTTCAAGCAGTCAAGCCAAAATTTTTAACGGACTAAAATTCTAGGATGGACACCACCTTAAGGCAAAATCAAGAACTGAGAGGCGTGTCCTCCAAACCCCGCCATCTCCGACCGTCCCAACCAATCATAAAACACCATGTCCTGTACACACGCGCGCAACAATAAACTATTCTCGCCCCGCCTACTACGGACTGCGATCATCCCTTTCTACTGCTAAGTTTCTCCCTCGCGCAACGGTCTCTAAGTAACAACCGTCGTATCCTAGGCAACGGCCGACCCAGAGGCGTTCTGCAGGGGCGCGTTAGCCGCGTCCTGGTCTGCTGTAGCTCCACCTCCCGAGGCGGAATTGTCTTGTGAGGCTGCTCCCTCAGGGGCTGATTGGCTGGTTTGCATTCCGCGTGGGATTAAAATGACGTTAAGGGATGGTTGTATACTTAATTCTGAAATTGAAAACATTGTCGTTCCTAGTTAAGCCATAAAGAAATTTTTTTGAAATGTTGAACTAAAATTTGAGGGCGCTATTAAACATATGACATTGACATGATATTATAAAAATGACATTTGACTGACATTTCATTAAAAATTTGGATTGTGAACCCAATCCTGGAATCCCGAAGAAAATCAATCTCTGAAAATCCCAGGACTAAATCCTCAAATCCCGGGGTAAATTATATAAATATCTTCCCAACCCCAGTTGCGCAAATACTGAATCAAATGGCAAAAACATTATATTGGCAGTACTTGGCGCATGCGTATTCACCTTCATTTTGTTAAAAGCATGAAATATAACCCAAAATAAAATAAACACATTCGCATTTATGTCAATACCCCATTGCTGCCGTGCAACATCTCGCGTATGTACAGGGTTATCTTTTATATTTGCGCATCCACCTACACGGGTTAATATAAGGGACAGAAAAAAACGTTTAATACAAAAGCTGAATAATATTTCCCGTGTTACCTTTTAGACTTGACAAAAAAATATCGCGCCTCGCAAAGTTGAAAAGAATTGCAAGTTTTCTTTTTTCAAACGGAACACCCTATATATTTTCCACCAGGACGACATATCTCTTTCCTCAGCAGCAACCTAAAGCAGCCTTTTTGGAATAATTTGAATTTAAAATTTTATAAAATATAAATTGAAATGTATATTTTTTAATTTATGATGTAAAGTGAAGTAATGACTATATTATGTTTTCTATATATCCACCGCATTTTCTCTTTCTCACGTTTTGTGATGGATCGCGTTCGAAATAAAATCTGGGTGATCTGTATTGAGGATGAATATTTATTGTTCAATCCTTTGTCTCAACCTTGTATTTTTTGAAGTCTACCATAATAAATTCGGATTCTTAGAAATCCCAACAGAAAAATATCTAACGGGAAGGGCTATTAGCCGGTCATTCCTTACTGAATGTGTCAATTTAAAGTAAATCGACCAATTTGTTACGTTGGAGTATGCGGAACGACTCGACAACTCGATTATCATCAATCCAATTTATAATAAGTTTGAATCTCATTTCCAAAACGGCTGAACTAAATGTTGACATGTGTTACGGTTCGAAAATTGCATTTTCAAAGTTTGGTTATCTATGTTATTTTTTAATTTTTAAAGTACCTAGTAAACTCTCACCTTAAACATTGATTACCTGTTAATAGTCAATAGTTTCACTTAAATCAGTTTGAAACCTTTGTTGATTATGTTTATATTCCAGTAATGTTTTGTATCTTGTAAGACATAGCCAAGTGGATTAATTTCTTCTGGTCTTTGTTTTATACTACCTGCAGACAGGTCTTATTTCAAATCCTTGTTTTAATTGATTAGTAATTGGTGAATTTTCAAGTTATCGATAGAAACCACTTTTTAACCTTGTATATAAGATGTAGGTCAAATGTTTTGACTGCTGTGAGCTGTGATTCAGTGTCAGACTGACAGTTCTTTGGATTTTCACGGCCACGTCTGGTTAATTTTTGTGGTTGCGCTGGTTGACGCGGGTTGTCAAGATTTTGTTATTAAAAGTGGTTATAATTCTCATGGATAGGTATGACTAATTTGTCGACGATTGTTTTGGTATCTATGTATGTTGAAGAGGGATTGTTATCGGCCCTTTGGCACAAATCACCGAAATAAATTTAGATACGCAACTGGACTCTTGGAACTGTCAAAAACTAATTGGCGCTGATGTCCTAGTATTTGCGATCCGAAACGCGCGAGAAAGAAAGAAATCTGTTTGGCAACTATGGGTAAAAATAAAGAAAACTGTTTTACCAACTTTTGATGAAATCTGTTTTATCGGTAGATATTGGTGCCGCTTTAATTTAAAATATTCCTTGGTTTAAATATTCATTTTTTTTTCTGATTTT
Organism: Polydrusus tereticollis; assembly: GCA_963920685.1. Classification (NCBI taxonomy): domain Eukaryota; kingdom Metazoa; phylum Arthropoda; class Insecta; order Coleoptera; family Curculionidae; genus Polydrusus; species Polydrusus tereticollis. The sequence continues at coordinate 93,180,572 of OY987331.1, forward strand.
ATTTTTAATTCAAGGATACACGTTATTTCTAACTCTTGTTTTTAAGTTTGGAGTAAATACCTTGTTGGTAAAGTAACAAATAATGTATATCTAAGAGCTCAAATAGAAAGCAGCAAAAAAGGAATTATTTAAACCAAGCAAAGCCTATTTAAAAAAATACAGCTGACTAAAATAAAGCGAAATATGTAATAAAACATTATTTTTATGATCAAAAATTATCGGATCTCTTCTTGGCAAGAGGTGTCGCATGCCATGTTTATTTAAACAGCTTGGAACAGAACATTTCTGAGGTTTTAACGGAGGTGTGTAGTCTTCCATAACGGAAATAAATACGAAAAAAACACACTAAAACTAAACAAAAAGTCAAAAGAACTATAGAAAAAACACGCTAATAGTACACACAGAGACCGAACGATCACAAACGGCATGAAAATTCAACACAACTTAAAAGAAAATCGAGAATAGAAAATTGACAATACACTTCAAATTTTTGACAACAACGAAATCTGGGAGGGCGCTTCTTCTCGATCGCAAATGAACGTGGTGCCCTCTATACGAACTTAACTAAACCAGATTGGGCGATGCCACTACCGGCGCCATCTACGAAATGCGATCCAAACAAAATAATAATGTTTGGCGGGAACGCCCAGCTTACGTATCTAAATTTATTTCGGTGATTTGTGCCCTTTGGACAATAAACGCTTGAAGTGAAAGCAGGTTTGTAAAAGTTAGCTTTCAATGTGCCAATAAGACTTTCACAAATACTTTGGGCGGAATGCCGATTTAAAATGCCTTGCCATCAACTTCAACAAGCGGTCCTAGACGTCATCTGGTAGATTGAAACCCTCATTAGTAATTTGAGGTAGGTTTAAACTTTAGTGTCTAATTACCCTCCATGGGTCGTATGAAAGTTTTCTCTTTCATGTTGTACATCTAAAATTCGATTTTAGGATTTCTTTGGTAGGGCCTGAACGCGGGACGCGCCAGTTGCCATGTATTAATAGAATTTTTGGACACTGACAGTGTAGCAGTATCCACGTTAGCTGTTTGAGGGACCATGTGTGTGTGTTTTACTGAAGATTGGGTCTTCATGAACTTTGGGTAGCACATAAAGTTTCAGCTAAGTACCATTTTTCTTAAGTACGTTGTAACATAGTGACAACTTAAAATCTTAATATTTTGCATTTGCATATTGTCCTATATACAGTGTTTTAATAAAGTTTTGCGCCCATGATATGTACAGAACTTGTGCATTGTAAACGTGCAACGTATGTCGACATAGCGTTAAGACGTCACAAGGGTCTTTAGCAGTTTAAAACCTTAGGTGGTCTGTTACAACTAATTTCGTGGTAAATATAGTTACAATTATTATTATAAAGTAAATATTTTTTGTTTCCCGGCTAAAGGCCATTTGTTTCTTCAAACTTTAACGCTTGTAACTTTAAAATTTTAACTTATCTACGCCCGAGTGGCTAGTATGCTTATCGAGTAACCACAGGTGGTACTTGTAAGATTTTGTATTGTACTTTAAGAATGCTCCGATGGTAAATTTAGTTAGTTGTGAGAGGTTCTTGCACAGACCTTGCGGAAATTCCAAGTCTGAGGCAATGTCCTGGATGTAGGTCTATGTAGCTGCCAGATTAGACTAAACAGTCGTTTTTTTACAGTGTAGGTCTGACAGTCGCCGTCTTGTGCAAGGCCCTGTCAAACAGTGTTTCACCTTTAATTATTCTTTTAATAATAACTTTGTAATTTAAACCTTCAGAACTTCTATGTCAAACCTAACTCCGATGGTAAATTTAGTTAGTTGTGAGAGGTTCTTGCACAGACCTTGCGGAAATTCCAAGTCTGAGGCAATGTCCTGGATGTAGGTCTATGTAGCTGCCAGATTAGACTAAACAGTCGTTTTTTTACAGTGTAGGTCTGACAGTCGCCGTCTTGTGCAAGGCCCTGTCAAACAGTGTTTCACCTTTAATTATTCTTTTAATGATAACTTTGTAATTTAAACCTTCAGAACTTTGATGTCAAACCTAATACTACCACTTTGATATTACATTTCATTTATCTACCTTTAACTTTAAGTACCTATTGTCCACCAAAGTAAGAGGAGCTTGCATTTATAAATCCAAGTAGCCAAGGGCCTAACACGACATAGGAAATAAATATTTGTATTGGCCTCTGCTAAAATTTGACTTTTATTTGAGAGACAGCGACTTTGAGGGACTTGAGTGAATGAGAGCTTATAAGAAGCTGTTGTAAACCGATTGTGACATATTTTTTTTTTCTAGTTTGTTTTCCTCTCAGGCCAAACACTAAAACATTTAAAGGCTTTTAAGTAAAGTAAGAAGGTGCCCTTCAGGATTTGACTTTAACTTAGTTATATAAGAGTGCTAAACCCCTCAATCTAGAAGCAAAATAGCGAACCTACCCTGAGTTGAGCTAGCTAAGGGGTGAGTTTTCAGGCAGCACAACATGGGTTATCTTTAGGGACTGTTGTCTGAAGCACATCCTCCAGAGCGTAGGGTTGTCAGAGTAAGGGTGGATAGGCTGCCTTGTTGCAGTATATTTTAGGTCACCCTAAGGTGAATACTAGCACCCGAGAATATTTGGGGGGAAAACGTTACACTGACGCCTATTTATTATGAAAAAGGATAACACGTGTTATATACTTTTGAAATCAGGGAAAAGAGATCTTTCATCCTGGTGTTCAGTTTAAAAAAAGAAGACTTGGGATTCTTTTTTAACTTTGCGATGCGCATATGTTTTTTTTTTGACAAGTCTAAAAGATAACAAGGGAAAAATTATGCAACTTTTGTATTAAAATTTTCTTTCTGTCCCTTATAGGTGGATGCGTAAATATAAAAAAATAACCCTGCATCTTCATATTATGTGTTGATATGCACTGTGAGGTCCTGTTCTTCTTCGTCAGACTCTATAGCCTTGCCGATATACGGCGAAACGCGCCCAAGGATACAGCTACAAAGCCAAAGCATCCCTATACATAAGAAAACCGATTTTCTGCCTAAGGTGCGGACATACACAAAAGGAGTGTCGAGGAAAACACGATACGGTGAAGAACATAAAGAACAAGAGTGTAAACGTACTCAAGAAGAAATCAAATGCATATATTGCGGCGACAACTATAAATTTGTCAATAAGAAAGTCATCACTCTATGCTTCAATTGTCTTATCAGGGTTCTAATTTTCGAGCGTAATAGAATAGGAACGATCGCATCACTAAGAGCGTCCCTTTCCCTTCCCCGGCAGCTCTCCTTTGATTTCAATCAGCATTCTCAGTGATATGTATTCAAGAATACCACTTCATACGTTGCTTGAAAACGTGTACCATGACAGTAGAACCAAAAAGCTTTCAATATTTCAGGATGATTCGAATTAATCAGGTGATTCCTTATCTTATTGAAGGTATGACATGGAAAACACAAAGTTGCCATGAGTAAACTTGAAATGAAATTCAATCATTGTAATCTCAAAATTTTTAAATCAACCGCTGTTACTGCATACCAAGAATGTTTAACATTGACCTTAAAGTCAATTTATAGGTATTGAAATTAACGTCAATGTTTTCACATCATAGTGCTGAATATGCCCATACTTTTTATTAATTTGCTAAAAACATGCAACAGGTACTTTGATCCATATTTCGGTGTGAAGTTGGCAGCCAAAAGTTATCCGCCAAAATTCCGAAAACTGCCGAACGACCACTGGCGGAGATTACTTAAAAAAATTTAATAAATATGAACCTTCATAAAATGTTTTCATATAAAAAGGGTGCTAAAAAATGTGTCGTGTTAAAATTGCAAATTGGATTAAAGAGGTGGGCATGGGGTTTAAGTGTTAAAATGTAAATGATTTTGTAAAAGTAATTTGAGAATAGTACGACCAGATTTTGGGTCAGGAACCTTAAGGGAAATGATTGCTACCCATTAAAACTAAAACAATTTCTTGTATTCCCGTGGGAGAATGGTCAGAGGGTTAACAGGGTAAGAATTTAAATAATTATGTATGTAAGTATGTTATTCTGCAGACCTTCAAGAGGTTATCATGCTCCCGAGAATTTAAGATTTGTCTTTTTACTTCAAGAATTATTGTGTTTAATTTTTAATTAAGTTTTGTACCACTAAGTCTGATAGAAAACCAATTAGAGCCCTTTGGCATGAAGGTATCGCCGGGAGGAAGAAAGATTTTATGAACAGGCACGCTAAAATTATTACTTTATGGTTAGATAATTGCTCAGCCCAAAATAAAAACTGGTGTTTGCTTTCATTTATAGTGTATCTGCAGGATATTCCACACTCGATGGTACGTTAGAAGTATCTGGAGAACGAAGAGAAAAATAATTTTGAAATTTTCACTACGGCCATCATAGGAGGCTGCGCTCTAGCTATTAAAAATAATTTCGCCGTTGCAGTGGTGCCAGATCTATTGATAACTGACATCAACTTTGGAATTTTAAACGGGACACCCTGTAGTTTATTTTATTTTTAGATTCTACGAAGCAATCTAGGTTTTTTTTGTATAGGATATATTTCCATTTCTCTTGCCGTTTCTTAAATATTAATTATTTTGTGTCTTTTTTTTACCGAAACTATGTGAATTAAAACTTCTATATTTTCGTCTCCAGATGTCAAATCAACGTAACATTTTAACATCATTTAGTCAACATGTGGTACTTTAATTTTGGCAACATAGGATCGCCGACTTCTATACAGAGTGTCCTAAAAATTAATTGCAATTCAGATTTTATAAATTTAATCAAAAGTCACTTTTTTAAAATGGAGCACCCTGTATATTATTAAAGTGTTAAATAGAGTGGATCAATTGAATTTTATATAGATTGTTCCTCTACCTATTTTGAACCGCATTCGATTTATAAGCCATTTTATGAATAATTACTATTCATATTAGAAAACTAGACATTACTAGTGAAAATGAGTGTTTACTTTGGTTTACTTCCATCAAGAGTCAGGAGAACACGATCTCTCGGAATTTTATATACAGTGAGAGCGTGAGGGTTGGAACAAATGCATTTAAAATTCATGTGTTTTTTTTTTTTCGAAAAAACGCTTGGGACCCGTCCATTTTTTATTTTTGTTGTGCATTTTTTAAGGCTTATTTCATGCATACAGGTTGTCCCAAAAACAAGTTATGACGGTTTACTTAATTTTTACCCCTATTTTATAATATTTTCTGGATCCTGTATAAAATTCTAAATGAGATATGTCACATACTTAAATTCAGCCGTTTGCGAGAAAACTGCGTTTTAGCCTAAAACAACAACACATTATTTATTAGCGAAAAGAAAGGGAAATTCAAAAGTAACTAAAAGTCACTTTATCAAGTGTTGGAAATGACCCTCACCAACAGTCTTGGCAGTACCCGAGACGACCTTCAAATTCTCGCACAACATTATTAACGACGTAAGGTCCTATCAATCTTGTTTCGCCTCTTATGCTGTTCTTTAAATCTTCAATATTGTTTGGTCGGCTAACATATACCTTAGACTTAAGATAACCCCACAGAAAAAATCTAAAGGGGTTAAATCTGGAGGTCCGGCCGACCATTCAATTGGACCTTGTCGGCCAATCCATCATTCGGGAAAAACTGTATTAAGGTATACTCACGCACATGGCGGGTGTAAAATTCGGTGCATCAGGATCTTCTGGATTAGGTTATAATGTAGCAAGGCACGGTACTAGATAATTTTCTAAAAATTGTAAATATGTTTCACCTGTCAAATTTCCGTCAATAAAAAAGGGTTCCAAAATTCTATTTTCAACAATGCCGGCTCAAACATTAACTTTTTAAGGATATTGGGTGTGACATTCCATAATCCAGCGTGGATTTTTTCTGTAGCCCAATACCGACAGTTTTGTTTGTTTACACTTCCATTCAAACAAAACCATGCCTCATCCAAAAATACAATTCGTTTCGAAAACTGTGGATGATTATTGCACATATTTATCATTATCTCGCAAAATTGGACTCTTTTGTCTGGATCATCTTCGTTGAGTTCATGAACCAATTGGATTTTGTAAGGATGGAATTTATGTTTATCCGAATATTTTAGGACGGATGTTTTGCAGATATGATTTTCCAAAGCAATAGTACTACTTGCCTTATGATGGTCTTCTTGAACCGACAATAACACATTTAATTGTGTATCTTCTAATACCGCAGGTCACCTTTCGTATAATTATTGTTCCTAACGCAAACTTCCATTTGTCTGCGCATACTATCTCCATAACCAATCATTATTAATATTTCTATTCACTCTCTTTTACTTAAGCGTATCATTTTTTAAAATTACAAGATTATCAAAATAACTTTTGCCAGACACTTTCACTTGAGGCAAAATTACTTGAATCACGGGACAACCGTCACTGTCAGTGTGACAACCTAATAACCAAAGGCTTTATTTACAACAGTGTTCATGTTTTAAGTATTAATAAAAAAATCATTTGTTAAAATCCGAATATCGATTTTCTCGCAAACGGCTGAATTTAAGTATATGACATATTTCATGAAATATGTTTAAAATTTTATGCAGAATCCAAAAAAATATTCAAAAATCCATTTAAAAAAATAAAATAAATCGTCATTGTTTTTGGGACAACCTGTATACATGAAATAAGCTTAAAAAAATGCACAACAAAAATAAAAAATTGAGCGTTTTTTCGAAAATCTTTTGGCATTTTTCTCGAAATTTTGGTTTCGTCACTAGCCGCCTTTTAACTTCGGACGGCAGCGTGGGAGGGTGGCCAGAGGGTGGCTTTGATAGAATGTACTTTAGGTACTTCCGTAGATCTTTTAAATTTTTATCCTTTTAACCCTCTGACCATTCTTCCACGGGAGTGCAAGAAATTGTTATGGTTTTAATGGGTAGCAATCATCTCCCTTAAGGTTCCTGACCCAAAATCTGGTCGTAATATTCTCAAATTACTTAAACTAACCATTTAAATTTTAACACTTTTAACCCCATACCCACCCCTTTAATCCAATTTGCAATATTAACACGACACATTTTTTAGCACCCTTTTTATATGAAAACATTTTATATTATGGTTCATATTTATTAAATTATTTTTAAGTAATCACCGCCAATGTTCGTTCGGCAGTTTTTAGAATTTTGGCTGCCAACTTCACACTAGTTGTGTTACAGAACTAAATAATACAGTGTCCTGCAATAGTGCATTCAGATTCATGACTTCTATACCCATTAAGTTAGAAATTTCGTTCGACCGCAGACCTACACTGTAATACGAGTGTATTTCGGGAAAATATTTTCGTGTATAGTCTGGTCTAAAAAAGTATGACGACAAAATTTTTTTTAAATGGTACACCCTGTATTTTTTTGAACACTTTGGTTCTTTTTAGTGTTCTTGCTTATTTCCCAAAATTTTATTTGGTTTGCTTTAGTCGTTTACGAGCAATAAATTTAAAAAAATAAAAAGTCGTTTCGCACGCCTTGTAAAAATTATTAAAAAAAGGCCTTAGTTTTGTCCGAGCTACATAGTGTGAACTTGAATACAAGAGGTCTAACGATACTCTGACATTAAATAGTTTCACCTTATTTTATACAGGGTGTCCAAAACTTGATTCCAAAAACTTTCAAACTAGTTTTCTTGAGATTTTCAAATGAAGCACCCTGTATATTATTTTACTAACTAATGCAGAATTTAAATACAAATATTTTTTTGTATTACAAATACCTATACCGGGTGTTGCATCGTCGAGCGGGACATAGGAAATCCCATGTAATTTTTAATGGGGTCAATTATTGGCTTCCCTAATTATTTTAGAGAAAAATTCTATTTAGGTTTATTAAAGAGCACTAAAACCCACATTCAAAAGAATAACTTTAGATATTTTTGATGAGCCCGTTTACGGGTTATCACCGATTTCTTTTTAACTACTTCCCCTTTTTATGGCCCCGTATTTGCGGGCACCAGTCAAGGTAAAAGTTGACTGTCAAATAAAGTTGTCATTTTGAAATGTGTGCTTTATTGTTATAAAAACTCGTACATCGAAAATATTAAAGGTGTATTTATGAGTACAAATTAATCTGAATAAAACTAAAATAAAGTATCCAATTACAAGGTTAATTATGACATTTTACATGTTTCAATATTTTACTAATTAATAGGTAGGTACTATTAAATTGTTAGAACTTTAGGATTTAAGAAGATGTTTAAATATTCCTCACCAAATATGCAGGCACAAAATATGTGGTTACAACAGAATGAAGCTCCGGCCCATTTTTCGCGACAGGTCAGAGCTTTGTTAGATAACACTGACGAAAATCTCTGGATTGGAAAGGGTGGACCAGTTAGATGGCCTGCAAGGTCGCCCGATTAAACCAAACTCGACTTATGTGTTATGGCTTTAGGGGGGTGGCGTTGGATTGGTTTTCATCCTACTTGTCTAACAGACTGCAGTTGGTGAGATCTCGGGGATGCATCTCCGGTGCACTGGCTATAAAAAACGGCGTTCCTCAGGGCTCCGTGTTAGGACCCTTGCTATTTCTATTGTATCTAAATGATTTGGTCACAATCAATATACAAGGCAAATTTACTCTCTTTGCCGATGATACTACGATCCTATGGATGGGTCGAGATGCAGAGGCTCTTATGAGCACAGTCTCACATGATCTGGGTGCAGTTCGGACCTGGTGCGATTCTAACTACCTTAGTTTTAACACAAATAAAACCAATATAATAACTTTTAAATTTAGCCCCTTGAGTGTGAGTTGTCCTGTTGCTAGTAAGCCCAGTGTGAGGTTCCTTGGTCTGTGGATGGACGAGAGGCTGAAATTTGATGCGCATATCCGGGCTCTCAATGCCAAGCTGGCCTCTGGTTGCTATACAGTTCGTGTGGTATCAAACGAGTTGGGTATTGGAATGGCAAAAAACGCCTATTACTGCCTGATAGAGTCTCATCTCAGGTATGGAATTCCTTTTTGGGGGTTTTGCAGCCAGTCTCTCTTTTGTTCTGTGTTTGTTTTGCAGAAGCGAGCAATTCGTTATGTCTGTAAGGCAAGGGCCCGGGATCACTGCAGGCCCTTATTCATCGAACAGGGGATTTTAACCTTGCCCTGCCTGTTCATACTGGAGACAGTGCTTCTTGTTCATAAGCGTTTTGGGGCCAGGCGATCTACTCATCATTATCTAACGCGAAATAGCAATGATCTGCCATTGCCTATTCCAAAGTCAACCCTAACCAAGAACTCTCTTATGTATGAGGGCTTGATGATGTATGATCATTTGCCATCTGCTATGAGGGAGGCAGCTACTCCGGTGATCTTCAGGGGTATGGTCAAGAGTAATCTACTGGAAAAAGCCTATTATAGTTTGAACAAGTTTTTTTAGGACAAATTGTAGTATTAGTGGTAGCTTACTTTAAATATGGTCAATTTACATCGTTATATTTTTGCATGCTGCCTTATTCATATACTGTATAATATTTGTAAATTCTATAATATTTTGACTATTATAACAAATTTTTAATTTTAATGGAAAACTGTGGGTTTGTAAATTTTTCACTGTGAATTGCAAGGGATATTGTGTATTTAAAGTGAACCTAATAAATTAGTATTATTATATTGTTCTGATAGGTACTATTAGATTTTGTTATTGTTTTCAATGTATTTATATTCTTGTAGTTAGTTTGATGTGTTTATATATTTTTGCTTATATTTTTATTTGCTTTGCATATGAGAATAATGTTCATTTTACAATAAAGCATATTTTGACTTGACTTTGACTTATTTCTAAGGGGGTATGTAAAAAAAACCTTGTTTATACGGAACGTCCAACAACTGAGCAGAACATGCAACATACGGGATCTTCAATGTGTTTTTAAGTTAGGTTAGACCTGTGGCTTCTTTTCTTTCCTCGTTTACTTTGTCGGTATTGTTCATTTTTTATTATTATTCGGCAGTAGCTTTATTCGTTTGTGAGTCGTGCGTGGTTATCTGGGATTTTGGTGCTGCTTGTTCTTGGCGCCTTTTTTTACCGTCCTTTTAGACGGTGCTGTGTTGATAGTGCTTCTCCACTATTTCTAGTGACTTCCTACTATGTTATGAGCTCGTTGGTCGAAATGTCAGTACGTCTGTAGTAGTCTGTCATGATTTTTAAAAATAACTCGTTTATGGTCTGTATTTTAAAGTCATTGTGTAGAACTCGGTTCATAGCATATCTAATTAATGCTATTAGTTTCAGTGCCTTGTTCTGCTTATGTTACACCACGAGGGCGCACCATAAGTTAAAACCGGCCTGACCAAGACCTTGTAGAGGTTGGCCCTTGTCCTGTTGCCAACTCTACTCCTCCTGTTAATTGTCGCAATGCAAGCTTTACTCTATTAATTGAATTTAGCCTCCAATTCAGCATTTAGTCAAAGATAAGTCCCAGGTATTTAACTTTCTAGCACCAATTCACTTGTACCCGCTGAGACTAGTCTCAGGTCGTTTAACGTGGCTTTTAAAGGAAAATATGGCCTTCGTCTTGGAAGAATTCAGACGAATCTTCCAAGCCGAAGACCATTTTTCTATAAGTTTAATGTGGCGCTGCAACCTCGAGATTATCAACCACGGTTGTTTTGATTTCGCAGTAATTGCAGTGTCGTCGGCGAATAGTACAGAATCGGAAATACGACGTGAGCCTTGCGGCACTCCAGCCCTAATGCGCTTTATCAAAGAAAGCGCGCTTCCCGGCGAGACTGCAAAACTTCTATTTTCAAGAAATGAAGCCACAATCTTGACGAGATAGTTTGGAGCTCCGAGCCTTATTAACTTTAATAAACCGTTGTGCCATACCATGTCGAAAGCCTTACTGACGTCAAAGAAAACCGCCTCCGTGTGCATCCTTTTGTTAAAACCCTTCATGCTATTTGATGTGAGTCTCGTTGTCTGCCTTACTGTACAATGTCCGGCTCGAAAACCGAACTGTTCCTTAGGCAGAACATTGCGCTTCAAACACAGTAATTTAGACGAGACAAAATCAGTTTTTCGCTGATTTTTCCCAAACTAGAAAGTAGGCTGATCGGTCCATAGCTCACTGCAGCAGTTGGGTCTTTCCCTTTCTTGTGTATCAAGATTACCTTTACGTGTTACCAGGCACATGGGAAATGGCTTTCTTTGATTATCGCCTGAAGAATAATCAACGCGTTTGCAACAATTACACCCGCGAACATCTTTTAAGATAAATACGTCACCGTAAAAATCTATTTCTTAAATAAACATGGCTGTGTTTCCATGGCTGCCTAGATCTTCTTTGTAATACTCTACTAATGAAATGGGCATATTGATGATCTTCGGTCAATATCTTCAAAACGGCCCGGAATTTTAATATACTTGTAATACGAAAAAATATTTGTATTTAAATTCTGCATTAGGTAGTAAAATAATATACAGGGTGCTTCATTTGAAAATCTTAAGAAAAGCTAGTTTGAAAATTGCCATATTTGAAACGAAACCACCTGTATAAAATAAAACTATTTATGTCAGAGTATCGTTAGACCTCTTGTATTTAAGTTCACACTATATAGCTCGGACAAAACAGCTCTAAGGCCGACCTTTTAATAATTTTTCCAAGGCTTGCAAAACGATTTTTTATGGTTTTTAATTTATTGCTCGTAAACGACTAAAGCAAATCTAATACAATTTTAGGACATAAGAAAGAACCCTATAAAGAACCACAATACGCAAAAAAATACCATTTAAAAAATTTTTTGGTGGTCATACTTTTTTGGACCATTCTTTATATGCGAAAATATTTTCCCGAAATACACTCATATGTGTGTAGGTCTGCGTTTGAACGAAATTCCTAACTTAATTGGTATAGAAGCTATTTAAAACAAAAAGTTGCCAACTAAACTTTTCATAGAAAAAAAAAACAAAAAGTATACTTAGTTATGTCGAAAGTTAGATGACCAACTTACCTTGATCTGTAAAATTGAACAAAGGCGGCAACTCGTTGCCGTTTGGCAGGCGAGTACCGGGTTCCCTTAGCTCGTTGAAAAAGGCGTGCGCACATGCCTGCAGGGGACTGATCCTGGCAGAAGGAGTATATTCCAGCAGCCTAGCCACCAATTCGATTGCTTCAGGGGGCGTTCGCGCGCGGAATACCTGCAAGGATTATGATATTTAGTTTGGCATTACGCACTATTACAGAACTAAAGGCCCGTAGACGCTCAATATATGGGTGGTTTTTTAAATATGATTAATAATCATTTATTATAATAGACAGATATGTAAAGTTACGTAATACGATACGTTTATATTAATGCACTGTTATTTGGGTCTCTCTGATACATAAATAGAAAAAAAAAATTGTATAAATTTAGTTTACCCTAAATTGAATGCATACATATTATGATTTGTAGTCGCTTAAAATTCCTTAAAAATCAGAAAAAAATTAATTACTTGACAACGCCGAAAGAAAAATATCGGTACAAAGATATTTCTCTGAATCAAAAAGCTCAAAAATGAATAGGGTGTTTTATTTAAAAAATTTAAAAACTTTAAATTTTTTTTCGTCTACCCAGAGCATACTGTTCAATATTTTTATTTCATACTGTATTGTAAAACACACCTTTGCATATTTGAATTTAGTTCAGAAAATAAGGTTTTACAGCAATAAGTCCGGTAAAATTTTTTTACCGTACTAGTCCAGTAAAATTTCTTTACCGGACTGAAATCTGTAAGTTTTAGTTTAATCAATGTCAAACACACAATGTTTCCACCAGTAAATATAAGCACTTTTCAAATATACGACGCAGAATAAAACTTCATTATAATTTCAAAACATAATTATAATTTTCAACAGAACAGTATGAAATAAAATATTGTACGTCATTCGTTCGGCAAATCCTTTACAGTATTCGTTTCAAAATTCCAGACTCGGCTCCTTCGTCGGCTCGTCTCAAAACATTTCACTCATACTGTAAAAGTTGATTTACCGGACTTATAACGTAAATATCTATTACGTTATGCCCTTTGCATATATAGGGTTATGATAAAGAAACGGATCAGCCTTTTATATGGAAAACCTAATCAAAAATCGCTCGGACCCGTCAAATTCATTTTTTTTTCTTCAATCAATTCTAGACATTTTTCATTAATCATGCCCTATACTTATCTTCAGCCGTTTACGAAATATTAACAATTTTAAATTTTTTAAAAATTTTAAAACAAAATAAACAAACAACAAGGAATGAAAAGAAACCATTTTATAAGATGTTGAAAATGTCCTCCACCAACTGTTCTGCAGTAGATCAATCGATCTAGAAATTCCTGTTGTACATTTAGTACTACTTGTGGAGATATTTCTCTTATTACTCGTCGAATAGACTCCTTCAGTGTATCTACCGAGATGGGTTTAGATTTATAAACTAAATTTTTGACGTAGCCCCATACACACTGACTGCTGCTACTGAGAGGAAGCTGGAAGCCTTCGAAATGTGGCTGTATCGAAGGATGCTGAGAGTGTCGTGGACGCAGAGGGTGACCAATGAAGAAATCCTACGACGCCTGGGGAAAGAACGTGAGGTCCTTTACACCGTTAAATGCAGGAAATTAGAATATCTTGGGCACATAATGCGCAATGAAAATCGATACCATCTCCTCCAATGCATCCTACAAGGTAAAGTTTACGGGAGCAGAGGACCAGGAAGAAGGAGAATCTCATGGTTGAAAAACCTAAGAGTCTGGTTCGGAAAGTCAACCACGGGACTGTTCAGGGAAGCAGTCAACAAAATTATGATCATTCAGATGGTCGCCAGCATCCGACCTGGATAGGCATACAAAGAAGAAGAAGCCCCATAAAAAAAAGTCCAGTGGATTAAGATCAGGCGATCTGGGTTGCCACTCTATTGACCCCCGTCTACCTATCCACCGCCCCGGAAAAATTGTATTTAAGTACTCCCTTACATGAACAGCATAATGCGGACAGGATGGTGCTGTTGAAACCATAAGGTTAAACTTGGTAAATCAGGATCATTATCATCTGGAAACAGAGTGGCAAGAGCTGGAACCAGATAATTTTGAAGGAAATTTAGATATCTTTCTCCAGTGAGACTCTCATCAAAGAAAAATGGTCGGATTATCCTATTTTCAACAGTGTCCGCCCAAACATTAACCTTTTCATTATACTGGGTGTGATTTTCTATGAACCAGTGAGGATTTTCCTGTGCCCAGTATCTGTAGTTTTGTCTATTAACCTGACCTTTAAACAAAACGTAGCTTCATCTGAAAAACAAATTCTTTGGACACATCTTGCGTTATTATCTGTTAGCTCAATCATTATTTCACAAAATTGGTCTCACCTATTAGGATCATCGTCCAATAACTCTTGTACAAATACTGGTTTGCATGGATGAAACTTCTCTTTTTGTAAAAATTTAGATACGGTGGTTTGGTGAATATCGTAGTCCCGTCCAAGTTGTGTGCTTGAGCTATGAGAATCTTCCTGTAGTGATAATAATATGTTTATTTTTTTCTCCTCGGATATACCAGGATGACCACTTTTAACACTATCTTTAATAGAACGGGAGGTTCTCCACTTACTTGCTACCCTAGACACTGTTGATTGGCCAATAGGCGAGAGATTTGGGTATTTTTCATTAAACATATCACGGACTTCCCTATGACTTCTACTTTTATCTCCACAACCCAACATAATCAAAATTTTAATGCGCTCATCTTCGGCGAGACGCATTTTGATGAACTATCAGCAGAGCAAAATTCAAATTTGATTAAGATTCACTGTCATTTTTTGACGTCTCAAACTAAAAAAAATAAGAAATTGTCATAGTCAAAAGATTGTGACTTAAGTTCAGAACGTTGCTATGTCGAGAAACATACCAATGGTGCATACCAGCATTAAAGTGTTAATATTTCGTAAACGGCTGAAGATAAGTATAGGCACGATTAATGAAAAATGTCTAGAATTGACTGTAGAATATAAAATTGTAAAAATATATAATGTTTCATTAAAAAAATTAAAGTTGACACATGTAGCACTTTTATAATCTACCATGTACATCTTTAAAAAAAAAACGCATTTCAAAAAAATAAATTTGCCGGACCTAGCGATTTTTGATTAAGTGGGCGGTTTTCCATATAAAAGGCTGATCCGTTTCTTTATCATAACCCTGTATACGTACTGTTTTAGTTTTCAATTTTTACTGTTTATATTCCTACAATATAATTTTTGTTTTGTTTTGGCGTTTATTTATCGTTCTAATGCATTTTTTACTTGCGTTCCTTTTTAAAATGAAATATGTAAATCAGAGATGACAAATCGATTTGGCATTCCTCAGGGAAATATACTAGGGCCAATGCCATTCGTAATTTATGTAAATTATTTCAATAACATAACTAATAACACTGCTGTAAATATCTCTATCACACCCGATGAATTTCGTTAAAGCAACCTTCCAAATCCGAATACCGTTAACCAAGAGCGTAGTTTCGGGTCTTCTAACTCTGCTCTTCGAAAAGAAAATGGCCTTCGTTTTGGCAGGATTAAGGCGAATCCTCCACCTCTAAAACTCGTATGTGCCTCTGCAATCTAGTCACTACCAGCCGCGGTTGATCTGAAACTGAAGTAATTGCAGTGTCATCAGCTGTCTCTCGAGATATCATGAACGTAAACATTGTACAGCATCGGAGCGAGAGGAGACCCTTGTGGGACTCCCGCCCTGATGCGTTTGGTCTCAGAAAGCACGCCTTCTAACGAGACTGCAAAACTCCTTCTCTCCAAAAAGGAAGCAACAATCTTAACAAGATAATTGGGAGCCCCCAGTTTTATCAATTTTAAGGCCAGGCCACAGTGCCAGACCTTATCAAAAGCTTTCGAGACGTCAAAGAAAACCGCTCCCGTGTGTGCTCTTCTATTGAATCCTTCCAAAATTCTGGTCGCCAGTCTCGTCGTCTGCCTCACTGTACAGTGTTCTCTTCTAAAGTCAAATTGCTCATTGGGGAGAACATTACGCTCGATGACAAAGTCAACCAGACGACTGAGTATTATTTTTTTAATAATTTTCGCTAGACTTGACAACAGACTTATTGGCCTATAACTTACCGCCTGTGTCGGGTCTTTGTTTTGTTTTAGGATCAATATAGCTTTTGCTTTTTTCCACACACACGGATAGTAGCCTTCTTCGATTATTACCTGTGAAAGGTTTACTATATCCCTGATAATTGGCAGATTGCGCAAAGCAGCATTTTTAATACCATCGAAACCCGGGGCCGTCTTGACATTTAAGTTTGCAATAATGCCTTTTACCTCATCTGTCGTAACATTTGAAACGTTTTGTGCAGGATGATTCATACCATGATATATCTGTACCGTCCTGGAGACCCTTTCATCTCTCTCTGGGTCGGCGGATGGGTTTTCACTGAACTGTTCGCAGAGCCTTTCCGCGAACAGTTCAACCTCTTGCTTGCAATCCGTTATTATCTCGTTGTCCTGGGTTCAGGAGGTTCTGGAGGGTTATATATAGGAGAATGTTGGAATTTAGCATCTATACTATCAATGCCAATCAATACACCCTGCATAGATTTACAAAAATCGCCATTATTCCGAAAATGGAAAACAAAAAGGTGCCGAGAAACATTTTTTAAGTTAAAATGCCATATTCGGAAAGAGAAAAACAGATTATTTTAATGTCATACATTAAGATTTCAATTACAATTCAAAAGCAACACAATGAGATAGATCTTAGAAAAGTGAATCCGCGTATGCACGTTCTTTGTAGAAAAACACTCAGAACAAGTTTCAAAAAACATGAAAAGAAAAGACAACGATGGCTTATTTGTAATATGTCGTAACCCACCATTTTCTTAAATATAAGATTTATCCGTCAACGCATAGAGCAAGCCAATCTGCATCAACTGGCAAGTCAGCTGGATCCGTATGGCCAATCAATTTCGTCGATTTGACCGTCTAATAACACAACGTATCGCACCACGGTAAAAATCTGAATGCAATAAACCGTAATCTACAGATTCTTGTTTTGATAATACCTCTTATTACCAGTGTAATTTCTGTGACGTCTGATACGCCTTAATATAACCAACATTTAGATAAGTTTATTGTCTGTCCTGAAAAATTTACCTATTTGGGGTTACGTCTTACTGCAAGTAAGCCTTCGAGTAAGTAGAGACGAGGACAGTAAGTAAAACATTTTTTTTCTTTTAAAGAAACAACTACAATAACCTATAAAAGTTACGGGAAAGCGGAGGCAACCAAACATATACGAAAATCCAGAGAATCCTAAAAAAGACGGGTAATATCCATTTTAATTTTAAATAAGACCTAGCCCAAAATTAAGTGATAGACAAAAAGGAGAACGATTGCAATTTAGCCAATTTTATGTTAGTACGGACACAAGAATAAAGTTGTTATTTATTCTTGTGGTACGGATAAATTACAATATCGATTCCTTGAAAAATCTTCTTTGGACAGATAAATCCGCATTTTCCACCAGTGGGATGTTTAACAAGACAATGGGCTGCTGTCAATCCGCATTACTAGAGGGAGTTTACATTTCTGAGCCGGCAGTCTCTTAACGTCTCTTGTGGAATATCTGACAATAATAATAAGTACTAGGTCCCGACTTTTTCGGGGATACATTAAACGTTGCAGTTTTAGCAAAAAATGACTCATATCAAATTAATCGAGATATTTTTCATTTTAAATGTAAATATTTTGAAAAACGTTGGGTAAGGTATAACGGACGATACAGATAATGCGTTTAGAATTTCAGGTACAATCCAAAAATTGGATAATATACTTTATGCGATATCTTGTATATGAAGTCACTAAGGTGAAGACCCCTGCAAAAAGTACTTTAAATACCCTACATACTAAATTTTTTATTTTTTTAACCGACAACCACCGTTAACATGTAAAAAGACCCTTTAAACTTGAAAACAAATTGTAATTCCGTGGGGCAGATGACATGATGAAAATTCATTTATACGGGGTTCTATAAGTTTAAAAATCGGCCACCTATTCGTTATGCCCTACCATATTTTTGTAATGTTGTGAAGTGGGCTCTTGTATAGTGAGAGCTTGGACTATATGAGTTAGCTTATTGGCGAATGGTTCAACATTAATATTTGTGAATAAGCAACATCCAGCAGTGGGACCAACAATTCGTTCATTAATGTTCCACCGAAGCGTATGCATTCGGCACGTATCTTCGTGCGAGATGTGAATTTCCGAGAGAAGCACCTTGCTCAACGTGTTTTCACATTATAAACCGACGGCAGTTTGAGGGGGGGGGGTATTCCGAGGGTTATTCTTTCATTTGCTATTATATACAGCGTGTAACAGAAGTATGGAACGCTTTAAATATCTTTAATACCGTTTGTCCGATTTAGCTAAAATTCGGTATCCGTATATAAGAGGTTATCGCGGAGCTGCTAGTGACATTTGCAATATTGCCAAATTTACAGTTTTTTAGCAATTTAAGATAATTTTTTTTTAAATGCAACACCCTATATATTATTCAAAAAAAATGATTCCGCAACAAATTCTAAATAACTTTGATATAAGTTACTTAATGTCTAAATCTAGCCATTTTTTTAATATTCGAACTCGAAAATTGAGAATTTATTGAAACATTATTGTAAGGTAATTATTGTTCAAGCTTACTTGTTACAGAATAAAGAAATTAAATTAGATGTTTAAAGTGCCTTCCATTTACTTCTTGACAATATGCTAAATATTGCGGAAAAGTATTTAAAACATTAGAAAGAATATCTGTTTCTTCGATTCGTCGGCACTCAACTTCAATTCTTTGTTTTAGGTCTTCTATATCATGTGGCTTTGTCTTGTATACCACATTCTTTAAATGTCCCCACAAGAAATAATCGAGTGGAGTCAGATCTGGTGACCAAGCTGACCACTCAATTGTACCCCGTCTCCCTATCCATCTTTCAAAAAATACTTCATTTAGATACTCCCGTACTTGTCTGCCGTAATGTGGTGGTGCACTGTCTTGTTGCAGCCATACTTCGTCATTTAATCCCGCAACGTTGTCTAAAATTTTGTTTATTGATAATCAGTTTTAATTTACTTTAATGAAACTAACTTACGAGGATTTGGAAATAGGATCGCAAGAGCAGGAACAATTAATTTCATTTCTTAAGAGTTGCAAATATCTATCGCCATTTAAATTATAAATCCATAAACAATGGACCAATTATCCTTTGTCCTATAATGCTTGCCGAACATTAATTTTCTGCGGAAATTGGGTGTGCTGTTCTCGAATCCAATGAGGATTTTCTTTGGACCAATAACGAATATTATGCCGGTTAACATTTCCATTAAGACAGAACGTCGACATCGGAAAACATTATTTTTTCCACTACTAACCTATAACATCGCCATTATTGACCGATTATTAACGTTAGAAATCGTTTTTCTCTACCTTATAAGTTATTATTGACCATGGTCAATAATAACTTATAAGACCATGGTCAATAATAAGGCATTGAAATCCATTATTGACCGATCTTCAAGAATCTATTTGAACGCAGGTAACTTGATTTTTTGATTCTACAGCATAAATTCATAAACATGAATAACCTGAAAGGTGATTTCTTGTGGTTAGGCAACCAGATAATTATCAATACATATTAGATTATTAGAGATGCTTGATATTGTAAAATATCGATACAATCAACATTTTTTCTGCTTCCATCCTTAATTCTGGTGGTTTACACATAATAATATCACTAACATTTTCTTCGCTCATTTTTTAAAAAAGCGGAAAACTCGTGAAATCTGATGACATAAATGAACAAAAATTGACATTAACAAAGCCACCTGACAAAACAACAAAATATTTTGCCAATTCCAAAGCGCAGGTAACTTGATTAAAAAATATACTTATACCTACCTATAATTTTTTATAATTATTAATACTATAAAGATAAATGTCTTATAAAAGTTTGTAGTAGTGGAAAAACTATTATATTAACCACGGTTTAGACAGCTTATAGCCGCTCGGGCAATAATGATGGCTGTCTAAACATTGGTGAATAATATACTATTATTAATAAAATTTGGATTAGCATTACACAAATCCATCATTTGCTCACTGAATTCTAAACGCCTGTCAAAGTCATCCTCAGAGAGTTCTTGAACCAGGTGAATTTTGTATGGGTGGAACTTCTCACACTAATACGCGATCTACCGACATGTGCGAAGTGTTGTAATCGAGGCCAATAATTCGAGTAGAGAGGTGTGGATTTTCCTCTATGCTAAGCAAAATATCTACAGCTTTATCGCCGCTTGTCGCAGTTTTTGGACGCCCAGATTTTGAAATGTCTTTTACATGGCCAGTTTCGTTATATTTCTTTAAAATTTTGCTTACTATGGACCGTGCTATTGGATTTCGGTTGGGATACTTATCATTAAAAATCTCAGCAACCTCCTGCTGTGTTCGCCTTCGATCCCCGTAACCCAATATCATTAATATTTCTATTCGCAGTGTTTCCGTTAGTAAATCCATTTTAGGAATAATTAAAACTGATAAATTATGAAGCATAAATACCTTCTGAAAAGTTTGTCAATGTCGCTGTCAGAATTTAATTGTGTCACAGATTTCCAAGACCTACTTATATCTCTATCAGTTTTCTTGAATAAGAAGTTCTTATGATATTTAAACCCCAATATCAAAAAAATGGCTAGATTTAGACATTAAGTAACTTATATAAAAGTTATTTAGAATTTGTTGCGGAATCATTTTTTTGAATATATAGGGTGTTCCATTTAAAAAAAAAATATTTTAAATTGCTAAAACTGTAAATTTGGCAACATTGCAAATATCACTAGCAGCTCCGCGATAACCTCTTATATACGAATACCGAATTTTAGCTAAATCGGCCAACCACTTCGGTTACACACTGTATGGGTATATATAGGTATAATTATCAATTATATTTTATTAACGTATGTTTTTAAAATTTAAATTCTGTGTAGGCATCATCGATCACTTACACTGCTTACAACATTTTCGATAAGTATTGTGAAATAATATTGAGCGTCCATGGGCAAGCTTAAACTAAATGTTATTACTAAGTTTAGATTGTCAAAACCAACAAAAAAGCTGTAAATATGCACCACGTCGACGACACAAGAGCAGTAGATTAGTAAAAGAAACAGGTCACATCTTTGTTTTAATTTTTAGAAAAAAATTAAAATTCAGTTTTTTGTGACTTTTCTTCTAGAAGCGTTATATTTTTGAGGATGTTTGTTATTCGGTTTTGATAAATACCCGCAGTAACAAAAAAATGCATTAGGCTCATAAATAATCTAGTTCCTGAACCACAGTTATTGTTATTTTCACAGGACAGTGTACGCTCGAAGTTGTAACCAGGTGGCCCGTATTGGCGGAATGGGGATAAGAGGCGATTCCCGCTTTTAGGATTTTTAAGGATTATTTTATATATTATTATTATATATATATTTAAACTAACTTAATTTTTTTCTATTTTTGGAACATAACCAACAATTCACATGTTTGTATATTTCTGTGAAGTACGTAATAAAAAAAGAAAATGCATAAATGCTTAATTAACGTGACGTACCTAACGTCCAATAAACGTACGCACCTTTAGCAACAGCTTTGTTTATTGTTAAACTTAAAATGCTGATGGCATTAATTTGCTCTAATCAAATGCAACAAGCGAACTATGACGTCCTTCCTAAGTAAAATAAGCATTTAACTCCATCTCGTTTTTCTTTAAAGAACTACGGAATGTGACGAACCTGACGTCTGAACCTAGAAACACTAGCCGCCGTAATTAAAAATGGAAAGTAAATGCAATTTTGTAATTTAAACGTGTATTAATCAATAAATTTGTGAAGAACTTTTGTAAACATTTTTTGATTCAATTCATTATTTCAGTTGTAGTTCACGACTGTAAAGATATAATAGGTATGGGCCCGTGACGCAACTTGACATTTTTATGCTTTTAAAAATTGCCATAAATCGGAAAAAAATTAAATTATATAATAATAATAATAATAATAATAATAAAGACTTTATTGTCATGGTAAGATTACAAACGGCGAAGTTGAAGCAAAGCTTCCTCACTTAACCACTATGATATAATATGTATATAGTAGGTAATTAATAGTCACAATACTACATAACTAATTAACCAAATAATAAAAAATTAAACTCTATAAATTCAAAGTAACGTTATAATATATACTATGGTAGATAATATATAAATAATAAGTACTAAGTACTTAACCTTATTAAAAACATATGTTAAGACTTAAACTAAGTTTCCTTGGCTTTATGCCGGGTGATGCATGGCTTGTATGTGGCAAGTTTGAATAAATTTTAAAAAGCCAATTCTAACTTATTCAATTAAGTGTGATGTCAAAATTACGAAATTTTCATAGTTTAGGTAATACAGTAAACACCAGCAAATGATTTCTATGACGCTATTGTCAAAAACTGACGTAAAGCTGTACATAACGAATATAGATTATTTCACATTAAAAACATATTTTCGTGTCACCAATCCGGCAATAACACATCCAAAATAAAAGACACCGTGTTTTTTTTTACTAAGCCATAAAATAACATACCTAAGATTACAGATTTTCATAAAAACATTAATTACTTAAATGTTGAAACAACCCTCCATTAACAGCTAAACAGTATCCTAACCGATCATAAAAATAATTTCTAACATTACTGAGTTGATATTGAGAAATTCTCTTAACATTCTAACAAAATACAGTTTTAAGCTGGTCTAGATTTTCAAATTTTACATCTTTATACATAAAATTTTTAAGTGACCCCACAGAAAGAAGTCGTTTGGCGAAAGGTCAGGAGACCTGGCTGGCCAAAGGATTAGATGCCGTGAGCCAACAATATATGGGCAGGAAAACCATCCATTTGATACCAGATCTCCTGATTTTCGCGTACAACTTCTTCTAGTGCGGGTTCAATTTGATTTTTTAGTAAGTCCAAATAGGTTACTGCTGTAAGGTTACCTTCCATAAAAAATGGTCCGATAATGTGATGTCCTACAATTCCCACACAAACATTTATTTCTTGTGGATATTGCGTCCGAGTATGAACAAGACAATGTTCATTTTCTTGGCTCCAATACCGGCAATTTTGAACATTTGGTTCGTTGTTGAGGGTGAATGTACAGGGTGGCCAACTAAGAATGCGAGGTACTGTATCTGGGAAACTATCCATCGTAGAGGCTTGCGGCAAAAAAAATTATTACTAAAACGGCCAAGAGAAAAACCTGGAAAATATCTTCCAAGTTTCTGAAATGGCCGCTAGGGGGCGTAACTGCAATCTTGAATCTAAAAAAGTGATGTTTCTGTAAATTCCGCTATATTAACCTAATAAAAAAAATCCTGATCTTTAAAGTCGAGGATAATCTGAACCTTTTTTGTTTGACACTTTTTGCAGTATCTCTAAAAATAAAGTGGTGGGGGGTATTCAAACGTTTCCGTAAATAACATCCTGTATCTTCGAAACGGCTAAGCCGATTTAAACAAACTTTAAAAGGAGCTATTCTTGGGCTACAAACATCATTATATTTGAAGTTTTGTAAGTTTCACATATCGCCGCTAGAGGGCTTTTTTCGACATTCCAACAGAAATGGTTAATTTTCTCAACAAAATAAAATTCATTGGTATAATTTTTTTTTCATGAAAAGTAGCTAAATGATGCCTAAACTAGCTCGCCAAAACCGCATCTCAATATCTTGTTCCTAACCCAAAATATCGGCGATAGAAAATTTTATACGAAAATCCCATAAATTTTCATTTTATTGTAACTATATTTTTCTGGAATTCTTTCTATTATGTAAGTTGTGGCCCTAAAAAGGACCGATTTATAAAACATAAGTAATCCAAATTGTCAATAGTTGTCAAAGTTTTGCGTTACTTTGAGTAATTTTTGTGTTTACAAAATGCATTAAACGAATGATGAAGCTGTTGATATGCTTGCGGTTTATTTTGAATGTCTTCAGAATGCCGCAGTAGCTAAAAGAGTTTACGCCGCTCGATATCCAAATCGGCGTCCTTGCGATGTGAAAGTTTTTCCCCGATTAGTGGCGAATTTACGAGCCAATGGTTGTTTTCGGCCTAACTTTCAACGGCTTCAGCAATGCATAGAACGTGATTGTCAGCATTTCGAGCATTTGCGGGAGCATTAAAAATCTTCCTTTTATAAATCGGTCCTTTTTAGGGCCACAACTTACATAATAGAAAGAATTCCAGAAAAATACAGTTACAATAAAATGAAAATTTAAGGGATTTTCGTATAAAATTTTCTATTGCCGATATTTTGGGTTAGGAACAAGATATCGAGATGCGGGTTTCGCGAGCTAGTTTACGCATCATTTAGCTACTTTTCATGAAAAAAAAATCATACCAATGCATTTTATTTTGTTGAGAAAATTAACCATTTCTGTTGGAATGTCGAAAAAAGCCCTCTAGCGGCGATATGTGAAACTTACAAAACTTCATAATGATATTTGTATAATGATGTTTGTAGCCCAAGAATAGCTCCTTTTAAAGTTTGTTCAAATCGGCTTAGCCGTTTCCACCACTTTATTTTTAGAGATACTGCAAAAAGTGTCAAACAAAAAAGGTTCAGATTATCCTCGACTTTAAAGATCAGGATTTTTTTTATTAGGTTAATATAGCGGAATTTACAGAAACATCACTTTTTTAGATTCAAGATTGCAGTTACGCCCCCTAGCGGCCATTTCAGAAACTTGAAAATATTTTCCAGGTTTTTCTCTTGGCCGTTTTAGTAATAATTTTTTTTGTCGCAAGCCTCTACGACGGATAGTTTCCCAGATACAGTACCCCGCATTCTTAGTTGGCCACCCTGTACATTCATCGGTAAAACATATATTTCTCAAAAAATCCCTATTATTATTTGCTCTTTTCATTACCTCAAACAGAATACCATTCTCCGTTCTTCATCACCTTGCCGTAGCTCTTGATGTTTTTCATACTTGCAAGGAAAATATTTATGTTTTTTTAAAGTGCACAACACTGTGGTTTGATGTTTTCCTACGGCTTACCCAAGAATCCTCGTGGTAGTCATTTTATTTTTCTCCACGTGCAGTAAAATATCAAGATCTCTATTATCCCTTTCTTCAGCTCTATTGACATTCTGAGTTGAGCATTTACAGTTATTTATTACAGTGCCTTTGGACTCAAGTTTACTGATGACAAGTTTAATCAATGAAATGGAAGGGATAGGCTTATCAGGGAATTGAACTGAAAACATTTCAGACACTGCTCTTAAACTGTTTTCTGTATAATACCACTTAATCATAGTTACTTTTTCCTTAATGGAGTAGCTCATATTTAGCTATAATTAAAGCGCCTTCAATGAAAATATTGTCACTGGCGCTACTTTTCGTTTTGTTAATGCCAAAAAATAATTTGCTGGTGTTTGCTGTATTAGCTAAACTGTGAAAATTTCGTAATTTTGCCATCACATTTAATTGAATAAGTAAGGATTGGATAATTAAAATTTATTCAAACTTGGCACATGGGTTTATTATATCAGCCTCTTAAAAAAATTATAATACAATTTTTCTCTAAAATGTACAGGGGGGCCAATATTTAGCCACCTTAAAATTTACATGGAATTTCCTATGTTTACCTAAGCCATGCATCACCCGGTACCTATAGTTCTAATTACTTATCATAAAAAAATTAAAGGAAACTGAACATTTTCTGAGGACAACCAATGGCGATCTTAAATGAGAGAGACCCATTTATATCGATCCCTTTCAGTCGATCTTTTTTCAACATCGATGAATTAAGGTCGTATGATTCTGCTAGAAATTTGATCGAAAATTGTGTACATCCCTACATGCACGCGAAATTCCACGAGGCGCGATACTCAAGGACGCACAGCATGCTTCACACACGATCAAATCCTTTTAAAATCACACAAAATCATGTTCAATACTGAAATGAAACATTGTTAAACATTCGGATTATTAGTTCATTAGTTTCCCTAATAAAAATTCGTTGGCCCTAAAAACCGAACTCCCCCTAGTCCGTACGCGTATTTGCAATATAAAGGTTCCTTTCGGGCGACCATACCCGATCATCGCCCGGCGATAATCGTGAACCACTGCTCAATGGCAAATCAATATAATCGTCTCTGCACGTATCTGTAGCGATCGTCGCGAGTCGACTGCTCTGTTTTATTAATTTGTGTAGATCCCAAGTTTGGGTTAAATTTAAGAGAAAAATTACTTTTGAAGACGAAAAAATAGAAATGCTGACCAAATAAACTGACCTATTAGAATAAATTCGAGAACTACATGAGTTTTTCTTTTGAAAATTTGACTGTGGCTATAACAGATGAGGCTTCACGATTTTAAAATATTTTGGATGATGCGGTGGTGCATGACGCAACCATGCTTTACTACCTGCGCGTACTGTCTTACCTTTAATCATAATTCCTTATTTAAATCAGATAACTAAATACTTTTAAAACTGTGTACACCTTTTTTGGGAGTTAGCAGCCCCTCGGTTTAAACGAAACCTATAATACAGGCTCCAAGAACCAAACAAACTTTGTTTCTTAACCCTAGAGTAAAACACCGGTGTCGCGGGTGACACAACTTATTTTTAACAGGGCCTCAAATACACAGTTTAATAGTGGGGATAGCGGGATTCTATGTACAGGGTGTCCCAAATTCGAGGGTGACCATTGGGACCTCGAAAACTATAAGAGATACGAAGAAATTGTGGCAAAGTTGCACAATTTGGTGTTCAATAAAATGCCTTTTTAAAATTGAGAAAATTCCCAGTACTTCTGGACATATCTGGAAAAAGCAAAATTTAGAAAATTTCTTTTCGTTTTTTTTTCAACTTTGTTTAGAGAGAAATTATGAAATAAACTGCACTTTATTATTGCCACTTTTTCACCTCTACAAAATAGCGCTTTCAGTTTTTGAATCCGACGTTTCGA
Source organism: Polydrusus tereticollis (assembly GCA_963920685.1). Classification (NCBI taxonomy): domain Eukaryota; kingdom Metazoa; phylum Arthropoda; class Insecta; order Coleoptera; family Curculionidae; genus Polydrusus; species Polydrusus tereticollis. The sequence goes on from OY987331.1 coordinate 93,207,600, forward strand.
TGCCATGGGCCCATCATCAACTTCATTTTTTTAAATACGGGCCTGGATGTTTTACTTCGGATTTCGAAAGAGCTCGTTATTCTAAAAACAGGAATGTATCACACTTGTTATGTTCTCTGAACATTTCATCTGCCTTGTCGCTGCCTTCATAAAAAAAAAATAAAAATTATGAAACAAAAATATTTATAATCAATCAATATAACTTAACAAAATTTTATTACCCTAGATCAACTGTAAAAACTACTGATACAAGTTTATTATTATTATGTTATAATAATCAACACATTAACAATCTCATAAAATATATTCAAATTGTAAGCCCTCAGCTTCAATGCATTTTGCACTAAGCCGTCGCAATTTTAATATCGAACGGTGAATGAACCTAGCAGGGATGGCTGTAATTTCTCGTATTAAATTTTGCTGCACTCCATTTATGTCATTTGGTATCTCACGATACAAACGATTGTTTAAATATCCCCATAAAAAATAGTCCAGCGGATTTAGATCTGGACTTCTAGCAGGCCATCGCACAGGTCCCTGGTTTCCAATCCATTTATTTGGAAACAGTATATTTAAATAGTTTGTTATTTCCCGTCCATTGTGAGGAGCAGCGCTGTCCTGTTGCCACCATAATTGCCTCAGAATATTTAGAGGCTCATCATCTCCGAGATGCTCGAAAATATTATTTAATATTAATTCCCTATACCGCTCGGATGTTAAGCTTCCCTCGTATATTATAGGGCAAAGAGTTTTATTTCTCCACATGCCGACCCACACACTAAAAGAAGTTCGCCACTGTGGTCTGACTTCTTGATGTTGCCGGGGATTTTCTGTTGACCAGTAATGTTCATTATGACGATTAAATAAACCGTTCGTTAAAAAATTACATTCGTCGGTCCAGATTACGTTCGACAAAAAAGTGTCGTCTTCTAAAAGTTTATTTTAAAGCCAATTGCAAAAATCCATCCTCCGAATTTCATCACCAGGTCTAAGTGTTTGGCTTAGAAGGATTTTGTAAGGTCGATTATTTTTTAATTTAGCCATATTCGCATTCTAGGTTTATAGCTCATTTTCAAGCCTAGTAGAGTTGCGAGGAGCATTATTAACCTTAAAATAGAAATATGTCACCAGCCAAATTTAGAAAACATTAATTACAGATAAAAGTCATACCGTATTTAAAATATTTTTCTTCTCTTCAACCGGATCAAATCGACGACCGTATTTATCTCTTGGCTTGCTAAAGTTTCCGAATTCCAACAAGTTTTTATCCAGTTTAGCAAAAATATTTTCATGCGGTTGCACTCGTTCGGGATATTGAATTAGATACCGTTCACAAGAAATTCTAGAGTTTCTATTTGAACTGTAATAAATGTGTAACATATCACGCTTTCCCATATTTGAAAACATATTTTTACTATAAAATTACAAAAGAGAAAATAGCTATAGCCTTAACAACTAACAAGCATGTCAACATAAAATATGCCATAATGGTTGAGCGTATAATGTTTTGTCTCATAGCCACCTTTAATGTGTTATTTCAATTTTGTCTGATTTTTCCATAATATAGAAAATGAAGGCAGATATAGTTAACAGTTAACGTAACATAAGTGTGATACATATCTGTTTTTAGAATGACTAGTTCTCTTCAAATCTGCAAACATGCAGGTTCGTATTTAAAAAAATGAAGTTGATGATGGGCCCAAGACATCGAAACGTCGGATTTAAAAACGCGCTATTTTGTAGAGGCGAAAAAGTGGCAATTGAGAAAGTGCACTTTATTTCATAATATGTCTTTAAATAAAGAAAAACATAAAAACAAATTTTTCAAATTTCGCTTTTTTCCGGATATACTAAGAATTTCCTCAATTTTTTAAAGGCATTTTACTGAAGACCAAATTGTGCAACTTTGCAACCATTCAAACTTTTTCTTATCTCTTATAGTTTCCAGATCCCAATGGTCACCCTCTAATTTGGGACACCCTGCACCTCTCTATGTATCAATGCAGATTTGAATGCCTGCATGTGTTATTGTGTCTACTTGCCAAACGAACAAATATAAAGAAGTCTACTTCCCGTTTAAAATTCGTGGTTGTGTCACATATGACGCCACCATACCGTTCTTCGAAAAAATGTAAATTCCACTAAACTGGCTTCCAAAAGAAAAGTTTTCCCTGAGTCAGTGTTAGAAGACATTGTGTACGTTCCTACGAGTAAGAGGAAACAGATTTGGATGAGCCGAATATTTTAGAAGTGGAGAGCGAAGGCTACGAAAGCGACGATCAGGAAATGCCAGAGAGCGACAGTTTCTCCGCCGAGTTTAGTAGATATTTGTCTCACTTACAAGAGCGATTTATGCTTTATCTATGATATTTATAAATCGGAATACAATTTAATGAAATGAATATAAGATATTCATCTATAAGTCGCGGATAACTGCTAACATAATTTGGTGTCACATACGACATCAGTATGCCAATCATGTCCTACAATGGGCAACAAGCAGAACGCAGTATGTTCAGTACAATGGGTTCAAATCGCAGCTGCTTGGAGCTACTTCAGGGGTTCCTCAGGAGTCAAACCTGGGACCACTCTTATTTCTAATTAACGATATTTAAAATGTAATTGATGTGTAGTACCAAATATTTGCTGATGATCTGAAATTGTATGTTTCGGTTAGGTCTTACTCTGACTGCGAAAATCTGCAGAATAATGTCAATGCAATTCATAAATGGTGTGTTGGTAATGGACTCTTATTCAATGCTAAAAAATACGCCATATTGACGATTAGTCGGAAAATATCACCACTGAATTTTGACTACAATATTAATAGGGAGCGATCGACGAGAGTGGAGAATGTCAAAGACTTGGGCGTCATTGTGGACTCAAAACTGAATTTCAATGATCATATCACTAAGGCAGTTTCAGAAGCTATGCAAATGCTTGGTTTTATTATACGAAATTGTAATTTTTTAGAGATATAATATAATAATAATAATAATATAATAATAGTCTTTATTAAGAATGTAAATTAAAAAAAAAATAATTACAATTCTTAGAGGGCGAAGTCTAGTTGATAAGCCTCATGGAAACACTATATCTAACGTTGGTAAGAAGCAGGCTTGAGTATGGGTCCCTTATATGGGCACCTATTTACAATAAATATGTAATAGCTGTTAAACAGGTTGAGAGAAAGTTCATGAAATATTTAGCCCTTAAAACGGATGGGGTATACCCACAAATCGGTATAAATAATGTCCTTTTGGCTAGGTTTAGTTTGGAAAAACGTAGATATTCAAAAGATATTGTTCTTGCGTAAATTTGTTAATGGTAGAGTCTTCTGTCCTTACTTGTTGGGTGAATTAAAATTTAATGTACAGGGTGTCCCAAATTCGAGGGTGACCATTGGGATCTCGGAAACTATAAGAGATACGAAGAAGTTTAAATTATGGCAAAGTTGCACAATTTGGTCCTCAATCTAATGGCATTTAGAAATTTAGGAAATTCCGAATACTTCCGGAGATATCCGGAAAAAAGCGAAATTCTGAAAATTGATTTTTATTTTTTCCTACGGTTATTTAAAGAGCAATTATGAAATAAATTTCACTTTCTCATTGACACTTTTTCTTCCCTACAAAATGGCATTATCAATTTTTGGGTCTGATGTTTCGATGATTGGGGCCCATCATTAACTTCATTTTTTTAAATACGGACCTGGATATTTTATTTCGGATTTCGAAAGCGCTCGTCATTCTAAAAACAAATATATATCATACTTGCTATCTCATTGAACGTTTCGATAAAAAATTACATCATCAAACCTGTATATTATCTGCTTTCATAATACGGGCAAATAAGCCAGAATTTAAATAATTTTAAAGGTGGCTATGAGACAAAACATTTTACGTTAAACCAAAATGGCCGATTTGTTTGGATATTTTTGTTAGTTGTGGCTATTTTCTTCGTGTTTAATATTTTATATTAAAAGTATGTTTTCAAATATGGAAAAACGTGATATGTTACGCATTTATTATAGTTCAGATAGAAACAGTAGAATTTCCAGTGAGCGATATCTAATCCAATATCCCGAACGAGTGCAACCGCATGAAAATATTTTTGCTAAACTGGATAAAAACTTGTTGGAATTCGGAAGCTTTAGCAGGCCTAGAGATAAATACGGTCGTCGAATTGATCCGGATGAAGAGGAAAATATTTTAAACACGGTACGATTTTATATTAATTAACGTTACTAATTTAGCTAATGACATTTTTTTATTCAAAGGTTAATAATGCTCCTCGCAGTTCGACTAGAGTTTATGAAAATTAATTAGAAACACCTAGAATGCGAATATGGCGAACATTGAATTCTAACAAATATCGACCCTACAAAATCCATCTTAACCAAACACTTAGACCTGGTGATGAAATTCGAAGGTTGGATTTTTGCAATTGGCTTCAATATAAACTTTTAGAAGACAACAATTTTTTGTCAAAAGTAATCTGGACCGACGAGTGCAATTTTTCAACAAACGGCTTATTTAATCGGCATAATGAACATTATTGGTCAATAGAAAATCCCCGGCAACATCAAGAAGTCAGACCACAGGGGCGAACTTCTTTTAGTGTGTGGGTCGGCATGTGAAGGAATAAAATTATTGGTCCTATAATATACGAGGGTAGCTTAACATCCGAGAGGTATAGAGAACTAATATTAAATAATATTTTCGAGCATCTCGGAGATGAGCCTCTAAATATTCTGCAGCAGTTATGGTGGCAACAGGATGGCGCTCCTCCTCACTATGGACGGGATATAACAAATTATTTAAATATACTGTTTCCAAATAAATGGATTGGAAACCAGGGACCTGTGCGATGGCCTGCTAGAAGTCCAGATTTAAATCCTCTGGACTATTTTTTGTGGGGATATTTACAAAATCGTTTATATCGAGATATACCAAATGACATACATGAACTGCAGCAAAATTTAATCCGAGAAATTAGAGCAATTCCTGCTAGGTCCATTCAACGTTCGATACTAAAATTACGACGGCTTAGTGCAAAATGCATTGAAGCCAAGGGCTTGCAATTTGAATATCTATTATGAGAATATTTTTAAGTTGTTTAATACTATTTGAGTTTTGTTATTTGCTCAATAACTAAAGAATGACAAACTTGTTGTATCAGTAGTTGTTTTTATTTTTGATTTACAGTTTGTTTTGTCAAGTTGTATTGTTTGATTATATTTTCTGCTTCATAATTTTTTTATAATATATAAGAAGTAATTTCGCTAAACGATCATTATTATACAATGGGATTATGATCTGTAATACCATACCAAATATAAAAGTATAAAAACATAAAAAATTAGTACTATTTAAAAAACAAACTAAATTGTATTTTTTAACAAAATAAATGATTAATTTTTTTTTTCTTCTGATGATTTATTTAAAAATTGAATAATATTTGACTCTTTTATTAATTTCGTTAAATATATATTTATGTATTTTTATAAAAAATTTTAATTTTTAAGTTTGCTATTGTTTATAATTTATATTCCCTGAATCGTTTTTTTTTGTCGAAACGTTCAATGAGATAGCAAGTATGATACATACTTGTTTTTAGAATCACGAGCGCTTTCGAAATCCGAAATAAAATATCCAGGTCCGTATTTAAAAAAATGAAGTTAATGATGGGCCCAAATCATCGAAACGTCAGACCCAAAAATTGATAATGCCATTTTGTAGAGAAGAAAAAGTGTCAATGAGAAAGTGCAATTTATTTCATAATTGCTCTTTAAATAACCGTAGGAAAAAATAAAAATCAATTTTCAGAATTTCGCTTTTTTCCGGATATCTCCGGAAGTATTCGGAATTTCCTAAATTTCTAAATGCCATTAGATTGAGGACCAAATTGTGCAACTTTGCCATAATTTAAACTTCTTCGTATCTCTTATAGTTTCCGAGATCCCAATGGTCACCCTCGAATTTGGGACACCCTGTACAGGGTCTTCCAACGAGGATTGAACAGGGGCTCATTTTTGAGCTTCCTTGTATTTAAAGAAAAATCCAAAATAGCCAATCGATGTACTTTTTCCTGCAGAATTCAAAAATGAAACCAAAAATTTATTTGAACCAGAAACAAAAGAGTTACTCTATGGATAAGGTGTTTTTTAAATGGAACATAGCTTTTTTTATACGATTTTTGGAACGAGTGATTTTTTTTGTCCGTTCTGATTAAAATATTTAATATTGTGACAGCTATTTTTATTAAATTTTAATGTTTTATCCAGTATAATTTAATTTTAACCTGTTTGAAACATACACTGGGTAATAAAGGTATAATCACCTTTGAATCCTTCAAAGTCAAAAAATTTGACAAATTTACTATAATATTGCCGAAATGAAATATTCATTAGATGAGAGATTGCAGATTGTTATCTTGTTCTACAAATGCCAAGAAAATGCAAGAGAAGCAGGGAGAAGATTTATTGCAAATTTGCACAGAAATATATCCGTCAATACTATTCAAATTTTTTGACTTTGAAGGATTCAAAGGTGATTATACCTTTATTACCCAGTGTATGTTTCAAACAGGTTAAAATTAAATTATACTGGATAAAACATTAAAATTTAATAAAAATAGCTGTCACAATATTAAATATTTTAATCAGAACGGACAAAAAAAAATCACTCGTTCCAAAAATCGTATAAAAAAAGCTATGTTCCATTTAAAAAACACCTTATCCATAGCGTAACTCTTTTGTTTCTGGTTCAAATAAATTTTTGGTTTCATTTTTGAATTCTGCAGGAAAAAGTACATCGATTGGCTATTTTGGATTTTTCTTTAAATACAAGGAAGCTCAAAAATGAGCCCCTGTTCAGTCCTCGTTGGAAGACCCTGTACCTAGACTTGCTAATAGGCATAGCAATTATTTCTATTTATCAGCAGCAAACACTAATGTGATGGTTCTGACCAGTTGGTTTAAACCAGTGCCAAAAAACTCAGTATCACCCGTGCATAAGATAATAAGATGTATTCGACCTATAATAAAATATCGCACACATACGACTTGAGCATGAATTCCAACCAGTTCCTTTGCTTGTCTTGAAATTCTTTGTGATGTGAGTGTACTTAAAAACTGTGATAGTCATATAATAATAATACCTATTCTAAAAGTATATTTGTAAAAGCTATGTTATATTGTAAATTATCGGTTCTGTAAATTACGTTGGGCTTCGTTGAAATAAATAAATAAATAAACAATGTCGGACTGGTTTACTTCTTGGAAAGAGGGTCCATTTCGAAACAGACCTTGTTCTATAGTTCTGCTTTTTAAACTGCATCCTTTTCGTAAAAACAGTTGCAGTTGTAGAAACAGACGTCTAGACATACTAGCAACCAGTTCCACACCGTCGGCGTCGGCCCAATGGCGTAAGAGATATTAAGATAATAAATTCCACCGGTGGTTTAATCAACTTCCTCTACTGTCAGTGCAAGCAGCAGTAGTACATGTGATAGAGACGTTTCTAAAATTTAAGGCTCGTCCATATATGTCCGACTAATCCCCCAATATCGGTATTTTATCAAAACCCAATAAATATGCCTCATGACAAAGAGTTACACAAATTTCGTGCACATTCTACCATCATACCTCAAAAATTTGCATGAATGAAAGAATGAAAAGCGCGCAAAAACTCATTTTTAAACTTACTCGTATGCGTTGATGTTCGGTAGAGCACCGCGGCATTGACATTTTCGTCAGCATACACTGCAATAAATAGGCGCAGTTACAGACCTTTTTGTTAGCTCTTAACAAAATAAAAACGTCCAATATTACACTATCTACTGGCGTGGTTTTCGTAGACTGCGGTCGCCAAAAATCTAAATGAACTCTGGTAAAACTAAGCCGTGAATTTACCGGCAATACATCTCATTAATAATTATGATACTCAACATTCGGCAACTTATCTTAAGTTATTATTGTAAGACCGAGAACCATTGCAAGCAGGTTCACAAGGGAGTTTACTTGTACTATAATTGTTAAGGGATTCTGATGTGACAATTGTACTGTTCGAAAATTCGACTGCCAGCCTTAATTCTTTTATTTTGTTATTCAAAATTATAAAGGGACTGTATTAACTACAAAGCTTGCTAAATGTCAATGTATCCCTACACTGTTTATTAAAAATTTAACAAATATTTTAACAATCTTCTGTTTGTATTTTGGAAACTTCAGCTAAGAAAAATGTTAGTTGAGGTAAGGTTTTTATGTCATGTGTCACTTTCTAGTTGTTAAAAACATCCGAGTCAGCTGATATGATATGACTTTATGTCTTTCTTTCTCTGCAGCATTAACCATGCCATATCTTGATCTTTATTGGCATGTCGGTGCGGTGAATCCTACTATACCGGTAATACAAGCGATACAGAATCGTATTTGGGCTTATTTTATTTATTTGGTTTGTTTGTTTGTTCTTGGTGGTTGTTTCCATGTGGTAGCACTCCACAGATTATCGAGGTTTTTTCTAAAGAGTGTCTTTATATATTATACATATTATATTATTATTATACTATACAGGGTGTTATGGAAATGACTTATTATTTTTTAACCCGTAAATATATAGGTCGAGACGAATTGGGGAAAAATTGCTATAAATGGCGCTCGAAGCTAGAAATTCGAGAAAAATGCCTTCAAAAATTTAGGTCCAAAACACCTACGCGCCAATGACCCAAACAGCTGATTTGGGTAATTGTTTACTTTAGTGCAAATGTTGAATTTTTCGCTAAAATTTCGTATATAGGCTAATTAAGGGTAGCTGATCACAATTTTCCTTTTGCGTTTAGGCGGCAAATGCACTGGTTTTGAGAAAAAAAATGTTAAAGTTTTTCTAACTCACCGGTATGTTATTTTGCATGTAATCCTAAAATGTTGCTATTTCCAATAAAATATTACTTGTCGGAGTCATAGTATACACTTCTGAGTTGAAATAAACGAAATATGCCACAAGGAAACTCTGAAAAACGGGATAACTTGTAAGCGAACAGAAAACTCTACGTTATCTGGAAAAAGACGGGAGACAGCTCACTGACAGCTGGCCAAAAAAGCAGAAGCAAACTGCACGGTACAAGGAGCCTGTTTGCAGGTTCACTGCACCCATGTTGTCAGATTGTTAGTGTATTATAAATTGCCTATACTTTTCAATTCATTTTTATTAATTGAATGAATCCTATTGGCTCGAGCTAGCATATCATTCTCCTGGATGGAAGCCATTAATAATTACAAGAAAAAGAAGAACAATCTGGCAACGTGAGTGCAATGAATCTGAAAAGAGACGCTTCTACTTTGTCGGCGTATTAACAACGAATTTAATTGCTGAAATGTTGTTCTTATTTTATGAACAGATAGTTTGGTGAAAGTTTTATCACATATTTTGAAGGGAAAACCATAAAATCTAGGAAATTGAAAGGAAAGTGAAACGCGACACCCAAAGATATCGAAATAAACAAACCTCGGATCGGCTCCAGACAAAATACGCTGACGGTTTGTTTTTGTTAGATTTGGTCGAGGTGCTGAAGAAAGCAAGTTGAAAAGAAAAGTAGTTGATTAAGAACTTTAGAGTTCATATGGTCGGTTATCGGTACACCTTTGATTTAATTTTATCGCTTTATGTTTTCCTTAAATTACCTAATTAATAAATTTGTTTTAATCGTTACAAATTTATTATTTCTTAAAGACATCCTTACAAAAGAATACCCTAACCTGTAAGTGAAAAACTTTAACATTTTTTTTTTCTCAAAACCAGTGCATTTGCCGTAAAAACGCAAAAGGAAAATTGTGATCAGCTACCCTCAATTAGTCTATATACGAAATTTTAGCACAAAATTCAACATTAATTGCACTAAACTAAACAATTACCATTCCAGCAGTTTGTCTTGTCAAAAACACATGTGTTCAGGGGCATTGAACTATCATGGAAGGCGCACATAGTCCGGTTTTAAGGTATTTTACAAAATTCAAAGTACTTCCGATTTTAGAAAAAAAAACTATCAAGTGTAACTCTAGACCACCTCAGGAGTGGCCCCTTAAAATATAATAAGTCATTTCCATAACACCCTGTATATTATAGATATTAGTGTGAAAATTAGAAAATTAATTATGATTCGCGATTACTATGTTTCCAGTACCTCTGCAAGAAGAAATGAAGTAAGCATGATAATTAACCAATTAATATTTCAGACAAACACAAAATATATCAAACCCTTCATCTACTCGCCCCTTCAATTTTACTCGTTTTGTAAATAAATATTTAATAATACCAAAAAGGTATCCCAATATTTATTTAAAGGACTGTATAGTAATAAATATTTAAAAAATTACATCAATAATAAAAAAGGACGTAAAAATGTGAAATATAAATTTTCGTCAATTTTATTTATTTGAAATTAACATATCTACAGTTGATGCAAAACAAAAACCGATCCACGTCATCAATTAGCTAATAATTTTAAATCCGTAAGAAAACACGAGGAAATTAAATTTGGGCAAAAAGTATTAAAGCTTTATGCGATATTGAATTTACTACAAACTTAAAGTATTCTTCTTTGATACGAACCCACTTATAGCAAATATGTTGTTTATTTCTTATTCCTAATAGGGTTTTAAAATATTGCTCGCACTCTTTCTACCTTCCATTGTATCATATCTTTTCAAAATCTCTTACTTCTGGAATCTTTCCCAGTGTCTGGAAATTGTCATATGTTTGTCCTATTCATAAATCAGGCAATAAAAATAACGTTAATAACTACCGACCACTCAGTATTCTTTCGGCTATACTTAAACTATTTGAGCATTGCATTGAAACTGTTCTAAACAATGCCTTCCAGCAAATAGTGGTGAGTAATCAGCATGGATTTACGTCTGGCCGCTCTGTTGATACAAATTTGTTTATTTTTATTAATCGTATCAATAATGCGTTTGATAAGGGTGCTGAGACCCACGCTATCTATACAGACTTTAGCAAGGCTTTCGACAAGGTGAATCATACCATCCTGCTTTCTAAGCTGTCAAATTACGGGATTACCGGCAAATTACTCTCTTGGTTGCAATCATACCTCTCTAACAGAGAGCAACAGGTTAAGACCGACGGTTATCTATCGGAGTCATTTAAAATTACCTTGGGAGTTCCCCAGGGATCTCATCTGGGGCCCCTCTTAGTTAATCTCCTCATTAATGACTTGAGTGGTATGTTAACCTCTTATCACTTACTATTTGCCGACGATTTGAAAATTTTCACACAAGTAACATCTCTTCAAGATGTCATCTCGTTGCAAAACGATATTAACACTGTGTTTTCCTGGTGTCAACTCAATGGCATGTCACTGAATATAGACAAATCTTCCTTTATGAGGTTCAGCAGATTGAAAAAATTGTTCTCTCATCAGTACGTCATCAATAATGTTGTTCTAAAAGAGTTGACTGTGGTTAAAGATCTTGGCGTGTACTTGGATACACAGTTAACATTTTCTGAACACTTTGATAAAATAACGTCTAAGGCAAACAGGATGCTGGGGTTTGTTAAGAGATCGTGTAGGGACTTCAAAAATGTAACAGATGTAAAAACACTGTATATTTCCTTTGTCAGATCCATCTTGGAGTGCTCAAGCATAGTTTGGTCGCCGTACTATGATATTCATATCAGTAGGCTGGAAAATATTCAGAAAAAGTTCATTAAGTTTTCCAGACATTTTCTTTTTAACGCTGAAATCAACCTAACCGACGACCAGGCTATGGCTTATCTACATTTGACAACGCTCTTCCGCCGAAGGGAGTACTACGACGTCTGCTTTGCCTTCAAATTGAAAATTCGAAGTATTAAATAATATTATCAAGAGCCCTGAATGTTTGGAAACTTTTTACATTCATGTTCCTAATTACCAGACTCGTAATCCTTCCCTACTACATGTTCCATTTAGCAGAACGAATTATCTGGCACATAGTCATATAAACAGGATGTCGACAAATGTCAATAAATTTTATAATTCCTTACATTTCTTTAATCAGTCTGATCATAAATTTAAAATTCTTGCCAAAAGGGCTATCCTAGGTTAGGTTAGTTTATTTAATTTTATAATTTGCAAGTGCTTTTTTATATCTTAAAAATGTTGTTACGTAAATAAATAAATAAATAAAATAAATAAATATTTAGGCTTGCAAAAATTAATATAATTTGAATTGGCATTGGGATAGTTGGCAACACAACTGTAAACGGTGCGGTGGTACCAGCTCGTTCGTTGGTTTGGTTTGAGGTTTCATGCAAAACTAACCTTAATCGTTCGTGGTTCCGTGTGGCTGTGCGTCTATTTTTTAACAAAAACTCCAGATTTTTTTATAAATAGCAATAAAAAACTGTTTTATTAAGGGAAACAAAAGTGCACATACATATCCCTGTCGATTACGTTGTTTACTATTTGTGAAAAATGCCAAAGCATTTAAATAGTCGGTGCAAAGAGCTAATAGCTTCTTTAAGAAGCTATTTTCAGGAAGATCTTAACAACAATGGCCTATTTTTACCCTTGACAGCAGCACAGAGAAGTAAATTTAAAGAGTATGTTAAGGTCTAGATATTTTATTTCTACTTTACTATATTTCACCGTGTAGCAGCTGCCCTAAATTTGAATATCGCCACTGTAAGCGCAATTTCAACAACAGTTAAGGAAAATAAATTATTCAGAAACACCTTAAAACAAACGTTTTAATTCAAAGAGAGTTGTAAATGTGTGAAGATTGGATATAAGTTCTATCCGTGACACTATTTATGGAATGTCCGAAACAAAGTTATATTATTTAAAAATTATAATATTTTACATTGGTTATTCATAAGCTGTAACTTTTTTTAGAACATCATGCAACTTTGACAACTTTAAGTTAGAAATTAAAAGACAGCACTGTTTGATTGTTGTCTTAACTCTTTAAGAAGCCTCCTCAAGAAAATAGGCTTCGGATGGTAAAAAGATGAACTGAGGCGAGGGCTTATGGAACTTTCCCATATAGCTTTCAAACGACTGGTATTTTTGAAAGAATATATTACAGAAAAGGAAGCATTCTTGTACCAATTCGTTCTCTTGGATGAAACATGGATTTTTCAGTAAACAAATATATAAACTATGGAAAATATTTGTATATTTATCTTGTTTTTATGAAAAAGAAACTGTGTAATTCCCTCACTCGGATATTTTGGTAACAAGCTGGCAACACTGTCGATAACTGATGTGACTTGAAGGGTATGAAGTGAATCGGTTTTTGTTTTGCATTAACTATATACTTAATGCAAAACAATTTCCGTTTGCACGTCATACCCTTCGAGTTATGTCAGTTATCAGCAGTGTTGCCAAATTTTATTTTATTTATTTATTTAATCTTTATTTCACAATTACATTGATAGGCACAAATGTGGAGTTAACAAAGCAAAATGAATCATCGTAAAAAAAAAAGTTAACCACAAAAAATAAAAATCCCTAATTTCCTAAACAGTCAACAATAGAATAAGGTTCCAAATATACACGACGTTTCTTTTCATAAAAACAAGATGAATGTAACCCTCTTTGCATGAGAACGTTTCGTTTTAGATGATTCTAATAATTTATTTTCCTTAACTAACGTTGAAATTGCGCTTACAGTGGAGATATTCAAATTTAGCGCAGCTGCTATTCGCTAAAAATTAGTAAAGTAGAAATAAAATATGTAGACCTTAAAATCCTCTTTAAATTAACTTCCCTAACTGCTGTCAACGGTAACTATGGGACATTGTCGTTAAATTCTTCCTAAAAACAGCTTATTAGAGAAGCTATTCAAATGCTTCGGCATTCTTCACAAATGGTACACAACGTAATCGACAGAAATATGTATGTTAATATAAATTTTTTGCCCAAATTCATTTGCCTCATGTTTTATTACGGATTTACAATTATCAGCTGATTGATGACGTGTAACGGAAATTGTTTTGCATTGAGTATACTAACATAGTGTAATTATTGTAAACTACCTTTATTATTATTACTTTACAAAAAGTAACACTTAAGTCAAAATTTAACTGTAAACGCAATTAATAATGTTCAAAAATTAATACAAAAAAAATTATTTTTTTAAACCCCTTAACCCATTTCCTAATATTTAAAGTTGATATTGTTGATTAACGGGGACCTTACCGCATTTTTATTAATATAAAAAGAAATATTAAATCCGGCCCTAAACCAACATAAACGTACACCAAAAATAAAAGTAACTAGAGAGTGATATATGTCACAGAAACCTATTTTTCTTAGCTGAAAATGGGTATATCTAATCTTGTATTTAAGTGCTTAATCACTACTTATTATAACCTACGACAAAATGACATAAAAGCTCAAATAAATTGTGATTATATGCTGAAACACGAATATGGCGTTACAATCTATGACATAAAGTCAAGCCCTTACTTTAGATAAATAAGTAAAGTATACAGGGGTCTCACTAAGGCTGCATCTTAAAAAGTACTGGTCATAAATTTTCAGGGAAAAATATTTTCTAGGTAAACCAGCAAGAGACAACGTTGGAAATTATTTTTAGAGTTATACGATTGCTGCCAAAAGGAGTAACTAAGACAAAGCTTATCCTAAAAATTACTTCTTGAACTTATTATTATTATCGGTAGCAGTAAAAAGCGGATTGAACCGATGAGTTTACTGCTTTACGGGTTATTTCAATGTATTGTTATAACTATTGCTCAATATCAAAGTTGTTGGGTTCTGGTAGCTCTATCACAGCTCACATGTAGTATATTAATTGGGTTATATTGCAGCCAAATTCTAATCAACGTTCACTGATGTCTCAATAACTGTTTCAACGTATAAATGTTGTACAGGGTTTTCTTTTATATTTAGACCCCTATTTAGAGGAAAAACTATAAGAGATAGAAAAAAACTTTAAATATGAAAGTTTTATGATTTTTACTGAATCATCAGAATATTAGCAAAAAATTATTAAAATACTATTACAATGCCGAAAAATATAAGCAACTTATGTTTTTTTAAATGGAACACCCTGTATTTATTTCAATAAAATTATAGATCTTTTTTTCCTGATTACAAAAATATAGGGTTTGTCTATATTAACTCCAACCAGTTTTAAGATATAAACGATCAAAATTTTAAGAAGTTGTATTTAGTTTCTAGTCTAGAATGCTTTGGAAATTAAAAATGATAAAGGTCTGTCGCCATTGAAAACACATGTTATTATGACATTTTTGTCTTTGTTTGCTTGTATTAAACGAACATTTTGCTACGTACTTAAAACAATAACATGGGATATTCTACAGCAGAAAAATTCGATATTATCCATCTATATTATTCTAATAATAGAAATCCATCTACAACTCTTAATGAGTACCACAGGATATTTCCCAATAGAATTTTACCTTCCAAAAGCACTATTAAATATGTTGTGAAAAAATTTGAAGAGACCAAAAGCTTAGAAAGGAAAAAGAGGACAGTAATGAGAGATGAGCAATTAGATTTAAATGTCTTGCTGTTCTTTGAAGGTAAACATTCTAGTTTATACTAATTCTTAAATCCTACAATAATTACTTAAATGTTGTATTACAGAAAATCCTGAAAATTCTATACCAGATGCGGCAGGCCATTTTAATAAATCCCTATCAAAAATACACGAAATTTTGAAAAAATACGGATATCATCCATATAAATTTTTACCAGTCCAAAACTTAACAGAAGATCACAAGAGACAGCGGCTAGAATTTTGTTTGGATGTTTTAAGAAGGCGTGAAATTGATGGGAATCTTTTAAACAAAATTTTATTTACCGACGAGGCAAATTTCAGCACAGCTGGTATGTTTAACCGAAAAAATAAACATTTTTGGGCAACTTCAAATCCCCACAAAATTCAGCCTGTTAGAATTCAGGGTCGTAGGTCTATAAATGTGTGGTGTGGCATTATAGAAAATAGGGTCATTGGTCCAATAATTTATAATGGGAGTTTAACTGGTCCAAGATATATGGAATTTCTTGAAAATGAGATTGAAAACATTTTGGAAGAGCTTCCTCTCAACCAATACGCTACGCTCATTTGGCAACAGGACGGTGCCCCACCCCATAATGTTGTCCCTGTTACAAGATACTTAAATGAAAAATATAATACGTGGATTGGAAGAAACGGACCAATAAGGTGGCCGGCAAACAGCCCTGACTTGACGGTTCTGGACATTTTTCTTTGGGGCTATTTAAAAAATAAAATTTATTACATTAGGCCAGAAAACGTTCAAGTTCTGGAACAAAGAATTCACGAAGAAATTTTGGTGCTAAATAGGGACTTTCCAGTGTTCATTATGAACGCAATAAATCATAAGTTATTAGGAAACATTCAAAAATGTATATTAAATGAAGGGGGTTATGTTGAAAATCAATAATTTTCTATGGTTCTGCATTTTTTCTTTATTTTGTATTAAATATATTTTAAAATTTCTAAAAGAAAGTATTTTTAATTTTTATTTTATATCGCTAATATCTTAAAACTGGTTGGAGTTAATATAGACAAACCCTATATTTTTGTAATCAGGAAAAAAAGATCTATAATTTTAATGAAATAAATACAGGGTGTTCCATTTAAAAAAACATAAGTTGCTTATATTTTTCGGCATTGTAATAGTATTTTAATAATTTTTTGCTAATATTCTGATGATTCAGTAAAAATCATAAAACTTTCATATTTAAAGTTTTTTTCTATCTCTTATAGTTTTTCCTCTAAATAGGGGTCTAAATATAAAAGAAAACCCTGTACTGCGTCATTGACAATTTTATTGTACTTTTTAAATATACTTTGTATTAAATGGAGTTAGCCGATACTTGATGGAGATCCAAATTAAATTTGTAGAATGAAACACCTGTTTCTAGATTTCCACTAACTTTTGTTTAAAATTTGTTGACAATTGTTTCGCCAACACTGTGGCTTCTTCAGATGTTTATAACCGAATGACCGATGAATATTTGGTTATAAACATCTGAAGAAGCCACAGTGTTGGCAAAACAATTGTCAACAAATTTTAAATAATTGTTAGTGAAAATCTAGAAACAAGTGTTTCATTCTATAAAATAAAATATACTTTGAATGGTGACACTTAATACATATATTCTAAAGGTTTCTGTTTTTTGTATAAGGTGTTTTTTATATTTTATATAAAATATTTATATTTTTATACAAATTTTAAATGTTTTTACCTACGTTTACCTGCTGCTATTTGCATTAGCAAGTAATATATAATTTGATTTGACTAACTATCGAAAATACAAAAAAAGACTAAGACCAAACTGCCACAAAAATGGATAAGCTTTTTATTTCCGATATCAAGACAGTGCCTTAATGAAGGCGTTTTTTAAATTTACCAATTAAAAAAAATTGACTGAAAGTTTTAGGACCAATACTTTTTGAGATATGGCCGAAAGCCGCCCTAATCCGAACACCCTGTATTAACGCGCAATGGGACCTTTTTGAACTTAGTAGGTTACTTTTTCACATAAGCTTATTCAATTTGACACAAGCCTTTCTAACTGTCTTCTCGGTAGAATACAGGTCACTGTATAGAATGTATTATAAATTTACGCGATAAAACCTTGCACGCTACGGTATGCGTTGAATTTTGACCAGCGTTACAAATTACATACCAAAAGCTTTAAAAGAAATCCGGAACAAAAACCAAAACTAAAAACAACAGGCCTTATATTCCGCGAAAACTATTTTGAATTGATTAGAAAGTGTGGAGATATCCTAAATTTGCTTAATTACTCATTACACAAGTATATGCATATAAATTTTACCTGTTGCCAGGGATGTGACTTGATCTGTGGGAATTTGAACTCTGTATAATTGGGGTTCATTTCTTTGATCTGTTCTTTGGTGGGCGTGCCCAGCACTTTGATGATTTCCACCAGCTGATCGACGCCAGAATCTCCAGGGAATATCGGCTGCCCCAGGAGGAGCTCCGCGAGGACGCACCCTGCGCTCCACACGTCTATTTTAGTGGTATAATCGATAGCACCGAAAATCAATTCGGGAGCCCTAAAATAAAAAAAATTTAAATAGAAAAACAAACAATTTTGGACAGGCAAATGTGTTATCAAGATTTTTGGCCGCCATATCATATTTGATGACCCTGGTAAAAATTTAAAAACTGATTTATTGTTAATTGTGCCCATCAGAAAATTAATTAGAAGTGAATAATTTTAAACATACCTATAATATCGACTACAAATATAAGAAACGTTGGGTTCTCCTTTAACTAGATGTTTGGCGCTGCCGAAATCGCACAGTTTTAAGACCCCCGTCTCGGGATCTAACAAAAGATTCTGTGGCTTGATGTCCCGGTGACAAATGCCCAAAGAGTGGATGTATGCTAGAGATCTAAACAGCTGGTACATGTATAACTGAAATAAATTTAAAAAATATATATTATTTACCACTAAAAAAGGGTTAGTTCAGGCTAGTTAGTTTAGACACAGAATAAATAGCTACGCAACAGAACTCTGGAGAGCATACGAAAAAAGCGAAGTGCTGAAGCTCTCTTTTTCATTATACAAAATCCTCGAGGAGTCGCCACCATAATTTGTCATATCATCCTTACCGCTCGAAATTAGATTGCTGTAGAAATGAATATTTTAGTTAATCGCATTAACAGGTATTTGAAGGGTTTTGACCGGCGTCGGCGGCCTGTGGCGCACTTCTTGTTCAGGTGATTGATCGGGTTAGGCGGCGTTGGATCAAAGACATTTAATGTCAACGTTTTTATTTTAATACATTTATTATTTTTTTTTAGGTTAGTTCAGGTTAGTCGTAGTCCATAAATTGGGAACAGAGGCTAGTTGTAGAACATAGTTTGAAAAAATAATTATTATTGGGATATAGTACGCATTTAATTACTTTCTTATTTTTTTTGTAATATGGCTACCCTGTATTCTATGATTTTAAATTATAGCGGCCATTGTCCTGATCATTTAAATATAAGAGTATGAGGGTTAAACGTTAATAGTTTTTACAGAAAGTTAACTTCTCTCAAGTCCTAAAAACAAATGAATAAAGTACTTGCTTATAAAATATTGCTTTGGATGTTTTAGTTTCTGAGGAAACTAGTTTTGTTTCCAAATCTTTTGCTTTTATACAGAGTGAAGACGATGCAATCCATAACTTTTTATAATTTTTTAAATGAATATTATTATTAAAAAAAAAACACCTTTAAATAAGCTTTCATTTGTTACACTGTAACGTTGTTACTTTCAGATATGTTCTTGCGGAAAAAATAGGGAAATCTTTTCCCATCTTTGGGTTTTCCACACCTAATCCTGTTTACAACGTATGTTTTCATAGATGATCGATATTTTTGCCACATAACCTAAAACTTCATACATTTCTTTAGACCAGTCTAATTGCAATTTTACTTAGAGACGCGTGGATGCAATTTACCCCAATTTTAGCATACTCATTTTTGACAGTACTTATTGAAACTTGCACGTGCTATTTTCCCCGCATTTACGAATACAACGGTAAGTTTAGCAACATGGTAACAGACCATGGACTCGATTTAACGGTCTCCAAATCCGCTGAAATTGTATTAAGAACTCCCCTGCCGGCAGCCGAGGTCTTTTTCGGAGGGCTATTTGTTGCCACGTATCCAGCGTTCTGTTGCGTAGCGCTATTTATTCTGTGGTTTAGGCTACTGTGAGAGGTCAAAGTGTTACAGCTTTTTCTGCACTATATGACCCCCCTCCCCCTATCAAAGCCGCAGCTGGAAATATTATAACCTAAAAAAATCTTGAAAGATAGTCCAATTTAACCATTTCAGAAATCAGCACGACGGCGCTGAACGTCAGTATCCAATCTCGATTAGCACATTATGTCTATTGGAGCAAAAATTTCTGATGGAGAAATACCGTATAACAAACTCTGATACTATAAAGAAGTGAGCTGAAAGCAAGCTTGGGTTTTCAATAAGAATAAAATATCTTAGTTTTGAAGTCTTAACCGGGTCTAAACATGTCGTGACTACTAGGGTAACCCACCGGGAAAACTTACACCTAAAATTTAAAACGGGATACAAGTAACCCATTTGAACAGCTTTACGCGATCAATATCGGCAGTTAAAAAGTTACATTAATGCACAACAATAATAATTTTCTAGTTGTCATATCTGACGTGATATTATTAAATTTTGTTTTCATTGTTTCATTTACTGAGCTCAAGAGAGAATAACAATTCTTATGATAAGAGGTTACTGAGAATAGGTATTGATCAGTTATTCAAATGCAGCTTTCACTACTACACTACTGGATGTGACAGAGAATTGGAAAATGTAAAAAATTTAGAACTCGCCATTTAACAAAAAAACAACTTTGGTCTGCTACGATTAAACAAATCGCAATTTAGAGGGTGATTCACCATGTTGTCCCAACCCCTTAACTTCTTTATTTTTCTTGCTAGGTAAAAATAAAAAATATTAACATGAAGGGTATTTGAAATACTTTTTGCAGGGATGTCCACAAATTCCCTTAAGTCACTTGATATACTGAATATCCCATGAAGTTATATATTCTTAAATGGAACAACCTATACAGGGTGTCCGGAAAAATGTGGGAAGTCTCTCGGATTCAGATAGAACATGAGAAAATAAGACGACAAGTTCCTATACATTTTTTTCTTATAGAAGTTCCCTACGGAGATATGGAAATCGGGTTTTCTTGAATAACTGTCAAAGTATTGAAGAGGAAAGAAAAATCCAAAATTTTTCACAAATATTTAATATTTTGCTCTACGCGTTTCGGTTTCTTAAACCATTTTTAAGAGCTGCCTAAAAAGTTCATTTATATAATAATCTCAATTCAAAATCAAAATTATTAGGTATTACTTACATAATATAATCACAAACTTTACATTAAAGATACTAACAAGTTCACCATGGCGAACACAGGTTAACTAACTATAGTCCGTTTCGTTGCAGTTGATAGCTCATATCGAGGGTTGAAGCCATAAAACAACCGTAAACCATAGGCGTTGGTAATTAGTATATTATTATTATAATAGTAATTACCTACTATGCCTTATTTAATAAGAAAATTGGCCTCTGTCCATTGTTAAATATACATTAGGAATATTAGGGTTAAAGTAGGTACAGCAGGAGTAATTAGCAATTAAATTTACCTATTTTTGCCTGCTTTAGGATATTATTACGCCATTTGATGTGCGTTTGTCAAACTATGTTTTTAGTGTATTTAGATACTGAATTATCCCAAAGTTGAATTATTTCCTATACTTGTGACAATGGCTTCAAGTTTTTCGCCAACGTGTCTTCGTCAAATTAGCACGAGTGCATATTCTCTCCGAGAAAAGGCATTAATATTAAACGTGCATGATGCTCTAGTGCACCAGAAACCTGCAAGTGATGTTCGTAGCATCATTGCAGAGTGTGCCAATATGGTAGGAGTTGGAGAGGCTACTATATATAGGTTCTTGCGTGAAAGAAAATCTAAGAACCTCAATGAGCCAAAACCACTTCCAGGAAAGAAACCGTTAGAAATTGACGATTTCATTAAAAATGGTATTAGAAGAAAAGTACATAGTTTTTATTTTGCCAAGGAAATACCAACTATAGACAAAATTTTACAAGCCATTAACTATGACGAGGACTTACCACAGCTATCACGAACGAAACTATGGAAAATACTTCATGATATGAACTTTCGTTGGGAGAAGCAAAACAGAAAATATTTTGCTGGAGACGTCAATACTTAAGGTCCATCCGAAAATACCGCAGCGAAGGCAAAAACATTTTCTATTTGGATGAAACTTGGCTGAACGGAGGGCACACCGTATCTAAAGTATGGCAAGATGAAAATGTCCTAAGTTATCGACAAGCTGTCATGGAAGGCTGGTCAACAGGAATTAGACCACCATCTGGAAAGGGACGCAGACTTATTATAACTCATATAGGAAGTTCAAATGGCTTTTTGGATCAAGGATTATTAGAATTTCAGTCGAATTCTACAAAAGACAACCATGAAGAAATTACTGCTGATGTTTTCGAGGAATATTTTAAGCAAATGATAGAATACATTCCCGCTAATTCTGTAATAGTGATGGATAATGCCAGCTATCACTTTAGGCTAAAAGAGAATCTTCCCACAACTTCATGGAAAGGGGCGGAAATCGTAAACTGGTTACAACGGAAGGAATTGAGTTACGATAATATCATGGTAAAAAAAGAACTTTTGGGTATTGTTAGGCTACATAAATCGCAGTATAAAAAGTATGTTATTGACGAGATGGCAAGAGATCGAGGTATTATAGTGCTCCGTTTACCACCTTATCATTGTGAGCTAAATCCTATAGAATTAATATGGGCTCAAGTAAAATGATATGTTGCTAGAAATAACAAAACTTTTAAAATGCAAGAAGTGCGACAACTCTTGCTTAATTCTTTAGCAAATGTGTCATCAGAAAATTGGCAAAACGCCATAAAACATGTTATAGAGGAACAAAAAATGTGGGAACTTGACAACGTAATTGACACAACTATGGAAATTGAGCCTTTAGTAATAAGGGTAGGACATGATGACTCTTCAGATTTTTCTGAGGACGATTTTATCGAGTTATAATTATTAAAATTGTCAATATTTTTTGATCTGTAAATAAATTGGTTTTCTTGTAAAACATTGTATTTATTCTAGAATAAATCCATCAATGGTTATAATTTACCAAAATTCATAAAATCATAAAATCTATTATATTTAAATAAAATAATAAGCGGTTAGATTATATTAAAACCCAACTCTCCGACCATGGTGGGCCGTTTTAATCATTATCCTTTCATTTCATTTTATGGCTCTATTGTTACTTTATCTGTTACCGGGTGGAATAGGTCAAAATATCTTCATCCTTATGCTAGATGTACGTAAAAATACCATTTTATAGGTAAAATATTTTAAGCCACCCGAGCCTTATTTTAAATCTTTAATGAGGGTATCGAGCTATCAACGGCAACGAAACGGACTTTATATAAAATTGATCAACGGGATAAACCCAAAAAAACATTTAAAATATAAAACAAAATATACCGAACCAGAGCGGCATCTAGGTTGCACAAAAACAGGTACGAGGCACAAGAACATCATCATAGCTTATTCTCGAGAGTAAAGGATTTAATTAACGTGCTTGACAAAAATGGGGTATATTTGTAACCCAGCTAAATATGCCGGATGAACATTTAAACTCTCAGAAATCGCCTAATGACAAGAGATCAGCTTTTTGTCTACATTTAAGAGAGAATTTACATAATTTTAATACTAAAGACAACTTTAAGATGCTACATAATGCGAATAAAGGCCATAAGCTGAATTTTTAAAAAAATATAGAAGTAGCCAAATTAGAGATTAATAATCAGATTGAGTGTTTGAACGATCCTGTCAACGCCCACTACAGAGAAGCAGCGAAAATTGTGAATGAGTTTTAGTAGTGAATGTTTGTTTAAATAATCGTACCTCTTTTTGTGCAACCTAGATGCCGCTCTGGTTCGGTATATTTTGTTTTATTTTTTAAATATTTTTTTGAGTTTATCCCGTTGATCAATTTTATATAGTTAGTTAACCTGTGTTCGCCATGGTGAACTTGTTTGTGTCCTTAATGTAAAGTTTGTGATTATATTATGTAAGTAATACCTAATAATTTTGATTTTGAATTGAGATTATTATATAAATGAACTTTTTAGACAGCTCTTGAAAATGGTTTAAGAAACCGAAACGCGTACAGTAAAATATTAAATATTTGTGAAGAATTTTGGATTTTTCTTTTCTCTTCAATATGAATAATCTTCACCCCGGAGATATCTATGATTCAATTAACTTTCAAAGTACTTAATATGGTTTAATAAAAATTTAATGTGATGGACACTAGTAAGGACCTCTTAAAATAGTGTCCTCGAAACATATTTAGCTTGTTAAGTTTATCAGGGGCAGACTAAGCGTTACAACTTTAAAATAAAAAGTGCCCCCACAGAGCTGAGACGGTAGAACTTCTATAGATGACACCAATTGATCACCCCCCCCCCCCCCCCCCCCCCTTCGACACGTACCCCCAACCCCTCCCTAATCTAACGTGATAGCTCTGGCCACCGATAATTCCCTCAAGGTGGGCTCACCACGACGACGCCACAGCCCGCTTTCTGTCTGACGAAGCCTTTAGGCCTGAACGGTCATAAGTCGTAAAACTGAGCGTAAAACTATTTTAAAATTTGTAGAATGGCATATTACATTTTAAAATTTTCTAATTATCTATTATATTATACATCCATTTTGCACAAACACGGCATGAAAAATAATTTAGGGCGCTCTGTGAGTGAGACGTGTCCGAAGAAAGCGATTCACGTTGGTTTTAAACCTTTAGATGCTATATTAATTAGGAACACGACATCAGGAAGGTCAAATTAGTGAAAACTTAATAATTAGCAAACTATAAAGAGTTAGGCATTTTGATTACAAAGGTATTTCGTGTTATGCAAGGGTTTAAAAACTAATAATTAATTTTCATAACATTGTAGTCCATTAAATTTCTTTTATAAAAATAAATATGCTTAGTAGAACATGCAAGCCGTGTGATTGTTATAAAACTAAAAATACCATAGCTTACTATGCTGTAAGCTTAAGAATTGTGGGGTTTTATACGTGAAATAAATATGTTATCATTACTTACCTTAATAAAGCTGATTGGTATAGTTTGTTTGGATTTGCTATAGTGCCGCGCCACCTTGTACACTGTTTCGGGTATATATTCCAAAACCAGGTTCAGGTACACCTCGTCCTTCTGCAAAAACGAACACATTTAACAATAAACTCATAATTTAGATAAGTTGGACCAAAACAAAAAAGAAAAAAAAATACTAAAATCAAAATATGAAAAATTTAACATCATCAAAATGTGTAAAACTAAAAACCAAACGAGTATTTTAAATTGTCAAATTGGTGCCAGATTTCCAAACTGTCTGTCAGTACTGTATGTGTAAGACCTTTCCTTATAATTTTATTAAACGGGTTCTGTTGGTTTGTTAGAGAAAAAAAAACATTTTAAATATAAGTTATATGAATGAACCTAAATCTGTTATTAATAAGAAAAAACAATTGCGTATTTTAAACCATTTCATATATTTTTTTAAATTAACCACGCTGTATATTAATGAATATTTTGATAGGGTTTCAGATAAAGCTACACCAGATGCAAAAGAATGTAAATTTGCTTACGCGCTTACTTTGTCCTTGACGCGGGAGTTCCGAACGGCTTTCACCAATAGATTTGGGCAACAGTGGAATTATTACTAAAAAAATTGAAAGAATATTGAACCGTCAAAAATGTCATGCACGAAAATGCCAGATAAAAATAAAAACAAGAGAAACATTTGCCAGACACTTTTTTCTTAAATAATATTCGACATATCACGAGAAAAACGAACAATAATGCTAAAACCTGATTTTGTTTAATGTTTACTTTGGCAGTAATTGATTACCTAACCCGACAAAATTTCGTCGCTGGACACCATCATGTGAATTTTGTTAAGGTGGGTCCAGGTACAGCTCGTCGTTATGGTATTTTATCAACTTTTAATTGTAGGTAAATCATTTATTTGCACACCTAACATTGTAAAATAATAACTAACAATAAATAAGTATACCGGGTATTGCATCGTCGAGCGGGACATAGGAAATCCCATGCAATTTTAAATGGGGTCAATTATTGGCTTCCCTAATTATTTTAGAGAAAAATTCTATTTAGGTTTATTAAAGAGCACTAAAACCCACATTCAAAAGAATAACTTTAGATATTTTTGATGAGCCCGTTTACGGGTTATCGCCGATTTCTTGTTAACTATTTCTCCTTTTTATGGCCCCGTATTTGCGGGCACCAGTCAAGGTAAAAGATGACTGTCAAATAAAGTTGTCATTTGGAGGAATATTTGAACATCTTCTTAAATCCTAAAGTTCTAACAATTTAATAGTACCTACCTATTAATTAGTAAAATATTGAAACATATAAAATGTCATAATTAACCTTGTAATTGGATACTTTATTTTAGTTTTATTCAGATTAATTTGTACTCATAAATACACCTTTAATATTTTCGATGTACGAGTTTTTATAAAAGTCTGTGCGTTTTAAGAAGTCCGATATCGGATTAACTCACCAAGGGATGTTATCGCTTTTAAAACAGTAAGTCGGTTAAGTTACAATATCTTCGCACCTTCGCTATACTTGATCACACCGAACATCCCACTGGTTTACTGTATTCTGTTACTGGGCGAAATCAGAGGTTTCAAAACAAAATTATCTTAGAATTACGCGTTGAGCATAAATAATAATTAAATAGATAATTAAATTATTTTGCTATTATTATAGTTAAATCTATATAATAATCGTTATTTTCCAAGAACCAATTAAAATTTGCTCAAGTGCGGGATGGTTAAATATGTTAAAGATTTTGTCAGGTATATACTTTTCCGATAATGACATTATTTTGGGATTATTATAATTAAATCTTCATAATAATTACTATTTTCCAAGAAATAATTAAAATTTGCTGCGGGATGGTATGTTCTACTTTATTTTAAATAAGTAGTTGTGCTTTTCACTTTTAGTTTGTTTCTCATCGTGTGTGAATTAAAATCAGTTATTAAGCAAAGTTATGGAAAATGTTCAGCAAGGTGGCACATCGCCTAGAAGGCATTTATCTCCAGGTGAACGCCGTTTGGTATTACAAGTGGAACGTTATTTTACTTTAGAAAAAGATAACTGGGGCCCGTTAGAGTCTGTTTTGGCAGTGCAAAAACGAACGTCTGATGCTTGCGGCATTTCAGAGAAGACCTTAAGAAGACTTCGAAAAAAGAGTGAAGAGGATTTGGACAGACCATATAAAAGGGTTCGACTCCATTCAAAAACCTTGGATTTATCCCAAGGGATCTATTAGGAATATTGTTTATGATATGTATAAAGCCAAGGAATATGTTACCCTCAAAGCTATTCTTGAAAAGATAAAGCAGAAAAAACTTTGCGATATTGGAACTAACAGTTTGTCCATCATCTTAAAACATATGGGTTTCAAATATAAAAAAACGAACAACCGAAAACTGCTTTGCGAGCTGTCCAATGTTGTTTCGAAAAGATGGCAATTTTTAAGGGATTATTTAAACAACAAAAAATCGGAATTGTCAAGACAAGTTGTTTTTCTTGACGAAACATGGGTATTTGCAAACGGAACTTCAACAAAAACGTCTTGGCAGGATGACTCAAAGCTTTGTTATTCAAGTACCCGTGCAAGTAATGGAAAAAGGTATATTATATTACATGCTGGTAATGAAGAAGGTTTTGTTTTAAATACCAGTTTGATATTTTCATCAACAAAAAAAACTGATGATTATCACGGCAAAATGGATGCTGAAATTTTTGAGCATTGGTTCGAGGAAAAACTTTTAAAAAGTTTAGAAAAACCTTCCATAATTGTTTTAGACAATGCCTCTTACAATACGAGACTCAAAGAGAAATTCCCTACAAGCAGCTGGAAAAAGGAAGAAATAAAAGAGTGGTTGTCAAAGAAAAACATAAACCATGAAAATTTATATTTAAAAAGTGAACTTTTAAGCAAGTGTAAAGAGCAGTCATTTAAAAAAAAGTATGTTGTTGACGAATTAGCCCTCAAATATGGACATCAAGTTTTGAGATTGCCGCCCTACCATTGTCATTACAACGCAATTGAATTGGTATGGGGTATTAGCAAGAACTATTATGACAAACATGCCTGTAAAAATATCGGTAAGCCTAGTGTTATAAAGTTATGGGAGGAGGCGCTTAGCCAAGCGGGCAAAGATGAATGGCGGAAATGCATTGAACACACAGAAAAAATTATTTTTGAATCTTATGAGACAGAACAGGTTATAGACGAAGTAAGACCGTTAATTATTACGAATGATGATGATGATGACGATGATGTTGATTCTGATGAGTCTGAAAGCATGGGTGAAATTTCAAATGCAGAGGAAGACTACTTTTAGTAGTACCTATCTACAAGTAGGTACGTTCTGTCGCAAGACTACAAAATCGGTTCTTTTTAGAACCAAAACTTTATAAAAAAGAATTCGTAAAACTAATTTGTCTGAATTCTACAAAAGCTAAAAAATTATTATTTTTCTTTACCTAAACTAATTTTTTATTTACTTTAAATTATTTTATTTAGAAAATGTAATTCATCAACATCCAAAATTACCTTCAATATAATTTATTGTTTGAGAGCCACCGACATAATGCTCAAGAGGTTTTATGGCTTAGCGGACTTCTTAAAACGCACAGACTACAATAAAGCACACATTTCAAAATGACAACTTTATTTGACAGTCATCTTTTACCTTGACTGGTGCCCGCAAATACGGGGCCATAAAAAGGAGAAATAGTTAAAAAGAAATCGGCGATAACGCGTAAACGGGCTCATCAAAAATATCTAAAGTTATTCTTTTGAATGTGGGTTTTAGTGCTCTTTAATAAACCTAAATAGAATTTTTCTCTAAAATAATTAGGGAAGCCAATAATTGACCCCATTTAAAATTCCATGGGATTTCCTATGTCCCCCTCGACGATGCAACACCCGGTAAAGAGGTAGTAAGTAAAAAAGCTATGATACGTCAAAGCTCAAAACGAAACAAATAAGTACGCTTAACAATAACATATTTTAAAAACCAGGTAAGCTGACATTTTCCTATGTTTAACGGCCTTAGTTCTTAAATAACAATTTTGTAACATCAAACAGAATCTTAACTATAGTTGATTCAAAACAAAAACCGATGCAAGTCATACCCTTCGAATGAAGTCAGTTATCGACAGTGTTGCCAGCTTGTAACCAAAATATCCGAGCGAGGGAATTACACAGTTTTTTTTTTCATAAAAACAAGATAAATATACAAAAACTTCCCATTTGCTTACTGCATAATACCTTTTACCGTCAACTTTAGCAGATCCAACACTTCTTTTATTTTCATCTTGCCAAGATCGACCAATGGTACAATTCTGAAAAATCCATGTTTCATCCAAGAAAACGAACTGGTACAAGAATCCTTCTTTTTCTTAAATATATTCTTTCAAAAATACCAGTCGTTTGAAAGCTGCTACATGAGAAAATTCCATAAGCCCTCGCCTCAGTTCATCTTTTTACCATCCGAAGCTTATTTTCTTGAAGAGGCTGTGAGTTAAGACAACCATCAAACAGTTCTCTGTCCTTTAATTTCTAACTTAAAGTTACATGATGTTCTAGAAAAAGTTACAGTTTATGAATAACCGATGTAAAATATTGGACTTGGAGGAACGCAGGAAGTACATGGATTTGTGCTTTATGTTTAAGGTAATTAATTCCTTTATTGATGCACCGCATATCTTGAGTACGGTAAAATTTCATGTTTCAAGTCGCAATTTGAGAAGGTGCCCTCTGCTGTCCTCGAATGTGTGCAATACGCGCCATGCACAAAATATGCCTATGAATAGGCTGGTAACATATGTCAATGATTGCCCAGACGTGGATTTCATGGGTGTGTCCATCGGTAGGTTTAAGTCTCAGGTAAAACAAATTGTTTTCTCTTAAAAAGTCATATATTACTGTAAGTTTTATTAAGATGTATGCAGTTCTCTGCAAATGTAATGTATTGCTATGTATATTTTCACATTTTTTTTTCTCTCTTCTGGGCAGGTTTAATATGTGTTATTCTGAATTGGCCAACAAACCTTATTAATGTTATTTTAAACTTTATCAATATTATTTTAAATTAGTGTTAATATATTACAAGTATTTGTTATGTAAAAATGGTGTAACCGTTGAATTAATAAATAAATAAATGAATAAATAATTTTTAAATAATACAACTTACTTGTTTGGTACATTCCATAAATAGTGTCACCGATAGAACTTATATCTAAACTTCACACATTTATAACCCTCTTTGAATTAGAACGTTTGCTTTAAGGTGATTCTAATAATTTATTTTTCTTAACTGTTTTTGAAATTGCGCTTACAGTGGAGATATTCAAATTTAGGACAGCTGCTACACACTAAAAATTAGTAAAGTAGAAATAAAATATCTAGACCTTAACGTACTCTTTAAATTTACTTCTCTAACTGCTGTCAAGGATAACAATAGGCCATTGTTGTTAAGTTCTTCCTGAAAATAGCTTCTAGCTGTTAGCTCTTTGCACCGACTATTTAAATGCTTCGGCATTTTTCACAAATAGTAGGGGGGGGGGGGTTGTTGTTATTGAACATTTGGTTCTTATTGAGCTGAGGAAGGATGCAGTAGGGAAGCATTTACTTTTGGGCCATTTGATTCTATTTATTCGGAAGCAAGTTAAGGTGCTGGCGGGGGGGAGGAGACAAGGAATGAGCCAGTCTCTCGGTAATCCGTATGGTTTTAAAGGGTTTGAATGTATATGTGAGTGTGTTATTAAGGGGTTCAGGGAAATGTCAGTCCGTTTGTAGTAGTTCACTATAATTTTGTCCATGTACTCAGTTATTCTCGGTATCTGTAAGTCATTATCATAATTACATTATGACATTATGTAAAGTATGAGTCATCCTATAGCGGGGAGCCCTCGTTATGATTCTTAAAGCTCCATTCTAAAACCTTTGAATTTTGAGTAAGTTTGACTTTTTTTATGGTACTCCAAACCACTTTTGCTGTTTATCAGGGCATAAATGGCACTCAGTTGACCGTTCGCTTTTTTTAAACGAGACACTGTGTGTTGTCCTTGCAGTTTAGCTGTTTGTCGAAGAGCAGCAGGTATTTTATATTTTGACACCAGTTTATCCCAGTGTTTTTGACAAGCGATCTGGATGTAGGTTGAAAACTTCTACCCGTCGAGAAATAGATAGCCTGTGTTTTGACATCATTCAGGCGAATATTCCATTTATCAAGCCACGCCTCGATAAGTTTTAAATGGCGTTGCAGTTTTGAGATTACCAACCTAGGTTTTTTGCGGTGGCGGTAATCGCAGTATCGTCAGCATACAGGTTTAATTGCCGACAGTTGGCAACAGAACTGTTAACGCTACGGTGGCGCCAGTTCGTTCGTTGGCCTGTTTTGACGTTTTGTTGTTTTCGTTTCATGCGTGCATTTACGTATTTTTTGACAAGAAGTCCAGATCAATTCATAAATATCATTAGGTGTACATCTGTCGATTACGCTGTCAAAACATTTGAATAGCCGGTGCAAAGGACTAACAGCTTCTTTAATAAGCTATATTCAGGAAGAACTTAGCAACAATGGCCGATTGTTACCCTTGACAGCAGTTAGAAAAGTAACTTTAAAGAGTATGTTAAGATCTACATATTTTATTTCTACTTTACTAATTTTTAGCAGCTGCCCTAAATTTAAATAGCTCCACTGTAAGCGCAGTTTCAACATCAGTTAAAGAAACTAAATTATTAGAATCACCTAAAAACATGAAAAGAGAGTTGTAAATGTGGCAAGATTGGATATTAGTTCTATTAGTGACACTATTTATGAAATAGAAACAAGTAAATTTTATTCATCAAAAACTATAATTTTTACATTGGTTATGCTTAAGCTCTAACTTCTTTAGAACATCATGTAACTTTGACAACTTTAAGTAAGAAATTAAAAAATAGACAACTGTTTGATGGTTGTCTTAACTCTTTAAAAAGTCTGTTAAAGGAAATAGGCTTCGGACAGAAAAAACATGAACCGAGGCGCGGGCTTATGGAACTTTCTCATTTTTCAGACAACTGGTATTTTTGAAAGAATATATCAAAGAAAAAGAAGAATCCTTATACCAATTCGTTTTCTTGGATGAAACATCGATTTTTGAGAATGGTACTATTGGTGGATCTTGGCAAGTTGAAAATAAAAGAAGTGTTAGATCTACTATAGTTGATGGTAACAAGTTTTATGCAGTAAGCAAATATATGAACTATGGGAATTTTACCTAGGTGAAACATATATTTCTAGGTACATAATACTTCATGCTGATGATGAAGATGGTCTTATTGACCGTTACTTCTAAAATTAAGCTTAGTGACTATCATGGAGAAATGAATCAGCAAAATCTTTTACAATGGTTCGAAAACTAACTATTGACAAATTTAACAAAGGCATTGGTGATTGTAATAGACAACGCCCCATACCATGGTATGTTTTGAACAAAAATACCTAACACATCATGGAATAAAGCTGCAATTCAAGAATGGTTAACTGCTAATAAAATTGAATTTCAATTAAGAGGTCGATACAAAATATTTTTTGTCCCCTTTTTAACATATTATTATTCTTAAATATTAAACTTAAATTCCCTTCAGACAAAAGCCACCAAATTTAGTTGATGACCGGGCTAAGCAATACGGACATAAAGTTTTACGGCTTCCTCCATACCACTATATGTTCATTGTTCAATCCGATCAAACATATTTGGGGGATTACCAAAAATTGTTATAGTAGACACATTAATCGAGATGGCAGAAACTGACGATATCAATATGTGGAAAGAATCATTGCGTACCGCTTCTCCTGATGTTTGGAAAAATTCAATTCAGCACACAAAAAGCGAGATATTAAAATGGCATGAAAGAGAACACGTATTAGATAGACTGAACATTTAACCCATTATTATTGAAGTAAATGAAACGAGTGATTAGAGTGATTTGGAGGATGATTGATAATTTATCTTTGTATTATTATTTTTATTATTCTTAACAATAAAATTACATTATTTCATTACAATTTAGGTATACAGCGTGTGCGTGGATTTGCTTGCCAAATGGAAAACTCGAGGGAAAACTTCTTTATTATCAATTTTTCGAAAAAAAGTTATTCTTTATAAAAAGTTTTGCTTTTAAAATTATTAAGATTGGCATAAGAATTTCTTTTTAATGTTGTACAGGGTCTCTCAAAAAACGAAAAACTGTAATTATAAATGTGAAAAAACTTTATACCAATATTTATTAACCGGCAAATTGGAAAGAGCGAAAAGCGCATTAAATCGTCAACTAATTTGTAGTATACAGGGCAATGATAAAAGTTTTTTTTTAAATAGTTACTTAACATTTTTGATAAACAATATGGATAAATAAGCCCCCCACGTTGTTCATCATACACCATACAGAACAACAATAAATTATTGTAATAAATAATTGTGTAATTGTAATAAAGCCTAATAATTATAAATTAAACTTTTACCTGTAAATAATTAAATGTTAAGGTAAAAACCTGTAAAGACACATTTCACGAATTGACATATGTCAATAAAACTTTTCTAGTTTGTATTTTATCCTCTAACAATAAGTTTAACTGATCAAGAAAAAGTTCAGATTGTTTTAATAGTTGGAAATAATTATCGCACAAATAGAGAAGCAGCCGAAGAATTTAACAATAATCACCCGGAAAGACCAACACCAATAACCCATCAAACAATAAAGCTGGATTTATAAACTCGAAAAGTTGGTGAGGTTGAAGTTATGATCAAGTTTGTGAGGTTAGATATTCCGAACTCCGAGCATAAAAATTGGTTATCTCGAACTACCCGGGAAGTTTTCGAACCTTACATGAGCTTTACATCAACAACATGAACGAGTGTATAAATGGAACTGAGTGTTCACTTTAGTTTAAATTGAACTCCTATTTCCAACACCAACTGAACCTCAACCTCGCCAACTTTCCGAGTTTATAAATCCAGCTTAAGTAATGTTATGAGTAAATTCAAACGGTGCTCTCCAAACTTTTTTCGAAGAAGAGAAAACCAAGGTCAAAATAATCTTCCTCGCTTATACGATGAAAATGATGAACTTAATGTTTTGCTCTACATCAACGAATTCCCTAAAACTAGTTTAAGGCAAATTTCTCGAGATTTGGACTTAAAAATCTACTTCATTAGAATGGTTCTAAAAAAACATGAAATAAAACCTTTTAAGCCAAAATTTACCCATACATTATTACCAGGGGACTTGGAATTGACACTAGATTTTTCTGCGTGGTTATTAGGCGTTATGGAGGACGATCGCCGTTTACCTTTTAAAATATTTTTTTCAGATGAAGCTGTTTTTACGACCAACAGTATTGTAAGCTCTCAAAACTCCCGTTCTTGGTCAGTGCATAACCCTCATTGGGTTATACAGTGCCGAAACAAATATTCTGAAAACGTAAATGTGTGGTGTGGTATAGTCGGGGACCGATTGTTGGGACCAATATTTTTTAATGATAATATAAACGGTGAGGTGTTTCTAAATTTTCTAGAAAATGATTTTAGTGATATGCTGGATGGCATACCTTTGGCCGGTATACGAAACTTATTGTTTCAGGTAGATGGGGTTCCCGGACATTTTGCATTGCAAGTTAGACATTGGCTGAACAGAAATTTTGCTAATAGGTGGATAGGAAGAGGTACAGATCAAGATTTGCGTTTTGTAATTGGCAAGCGAGGTCCCCGGATCTCACCCCACTGGATTATCTTTTGTGGGGTGTCCTCACAGAAACGGTATATAAAAGGCGGCCCCGAGACAGAGAACACCTCAAGAGACGAATAATTCAGGAATGTACCGGGCTACGGGGATATCAACTATCGAATGCCGTCAGAAGTTTTAGAAAAAAAATTATTAGGTGTATGATGAACAACGGGGGGCTTATTGAAATTTAATCTTCTATGTATATTTGTTCGTGTTTACTGTGTTATTACTAGTAATTGAATAACTTGTTATACGTAAATATGTTTATATGATTGTTTAATAAATTTTCAATAAGGTTGTAAATTATCTAAATATTTTAATCACTCTGTATACTAAATTAACCTGCAAATAGTACATTGATGGCTTAATAATAAATATTGCGATGGTATTTATCCATATTGTTTATCAAAAATGTTAAGTAACTATTCAAAAAAAAAACTTTATCATTGCCCTGTATACTACAAATTAGATGACGATTTAATGCGCTTTTCGCTCTTTCCAATTTGCCGGTTAATAAATATTGGTATAAAGTTTTTTCACATTTAGGATTAAAGTTTTTCGTTTTTTGAGACACCCTGTACAACATTAAAAAGAAATTCTTATGCCAATCTTAATAATTTTAAAAGCAAAACTTTTTATAAAGAATTACTTTTTTTCGAAAAATTGATAATAAAGAAGTTTTCCATTTGGAAAGCAAATCCACGCACACGCTGTAATTGTCATCC
This sequence comes from Polydrusus tereticollis, assembly GCA_963920685.1. Taxonomy (NCBI): domain Eukaryota; kingdom Metazoa; phylum Arthropoda; class Insecta; order Coleoptera; family Curculionidae; genus Polydrusus; species Polydrusus tereticollis. The sequence continues at coordinate 93,242,881 of OY987331.1, forward strand.
TAGAAGATTTTTAAAATAAAATAAATAAATGTGCGCTTATATAAATTTATCTTGTTTGTATAAATAAAAAAACCCTCGCTCGGTTATTTTGGTTACAATCTAGCAACACTGCCGATAACTGACGTCACTCGAAGAGTATGACTTGCAAAGGAAATTGTTTTGCATTAACTATAGAAGAATTTAAACTATTTTATATCTAAACATTTTATGTTGACGTTTTATTAGTGTCCTAGTTTTTTTCTAACCAACTGTATATAAGCTCTCGCACTATCGACACTACGTCAACCGAATCTAAAATACAATTGATCTGGTACACGGGTATGCAAACTATATCCTGTGATAGCTGGCCATCACAGGTGTGTGGAGCTTCAAATATACTCCGAATAAACGTGTTAAATATACACTTTCTCATCTGGCGCGGCTTTATCTGGGATACCGCTTACAATTCTCTTTTGAAAAGTATACCAATAAATTAAAATATTCAAAAATATATCCCAAATATGTCCCACTCATGAAGACAAGCTTATATTTTCGTTATTCCTAAATTGATTTTTTTTTTAAATTTTGGTGCGTTCATGTATGGTCGTTTAAGACCATTTTTAGGCTTTAACCCTATGGCGTACGGTTTCATGGGAATTTTTAAAGAATAAATTAAAAAGCAAAGTACCTTTAGCGATAATTTCAATTCAAAACTAATAATCGATTTGGCACCCCTCAAAACCCTTAAATACAAAATTTCATAAAATTGACACAACCAGTGGCGCGCGTATGACCATTTGTGATTTTATTTTTTTATTAAAAACACCTAATTACGCGCGATATGAAAAAAGTCAGTCAATACTATTTAACTGCTTAGTCTAATAAAAACTATCAAACAAATTAAAAAGCAGTGGCGTACCTACTGTGTTTTCTGCTATAAAATAAAATCTTGCATCACTGGCCATTCAATGAAGTAAATCGCAGATTTCAATTTTCTTTTTAATTATACAGGGTGTCCGGTAAGTTTATAGCATACTCTAGGGAGCGTATAGGGGAGGTAAAATAATTCTCATTTGTCATAGAAAAAACAAAATGTCTAAAGTGCCCTTTAACGGAGATACAGAGCGCCCCAAAGGGGTATCCAGCGACTTACCTTTTCGGCTATAACTTTTGAACCGACATGTATAATATTTTATGTAGGCCATAAAGACTCATAAAACCATACAACAGTAGATGTTTTACATCGTCAGGGAAGTCAGGAACGTACTAGCCACTACACACGTTAGGCCATAACGATGCCGTATTCAGGAACAAAAGTGGTCACGACGCATAACGTTCGATAAAACAAACACAAAATGTAGATACAAATTTCAAGGACAAAAAAATTTAAAAATTGCTTTTTCATAATAGGTATTAATAACGTACTAAGTTAGGTATATTGATATCAAACTTTTATGGAACGTTTGTCAAAAATGTAATCAATATTCTACAAAAACTTACCCGCCGCGACGTTTACTGTACAAATTTGGATCTATCACATTAGAAACAATAAAATAAACACGTTTACTGCCTTTTACGTACGCTGAAATGAATCAACCGATGTATTTGACCGTATACAACCTATTTATGTCAAAAATAATTGACAATTTGTTAAAAAATCTTCTTTATCGGCCTAAATTTAGATGTTCGATAAAACGATCGTCATGCACTCATGGAGAGGAATGACCAGAGTATTAAAAATAGTATATTATTAACCAAGGTTTAGACAGCCATCATTATTGCCCGAGCGGCAAGTTTAAATCACGAGGAGCGGAGCGACGAGGGATTTAAGACGCGAGGGCTATAAGCTGTCAAACCGTGGTTAATATAATATTTTTTCCACTACTACAAACTTTTATAAGATTTATCTTTATAGTATTAATAATTATAAAAAATTATAGGTAGGTATAAGTATATTTTTTAATCAAGTTACCAGCGCTTTGGAATTGGCAAAATATTTTGTTGTTTTGTCAGGTGGCTTTGTTAATGTCAATTTTTGTTCATTTATGTCATCAGATTTCACGAGTTTTCCGTTTCTTTAAAAAATGAGCGAAGAAAATGTTAGTGATATTATTATGTGTACACCTCCAGAATTAAGGATGGAAGCAGAACAAATGTTGATTGTATCGATATTTTACAATATCAAGTAATCTAATATGTATTGGTAATTATCTGGTTGCCTAACCACATTCATGTTGTAGAATCAAAAAATCAAGTTACCTGCCTTCAAATAGATTCTTGAAGATCGGTCAATAATGGATTTCAATGCCTTACTATTGACCATGATCAATAATAACTTATAAGGCAGAGAAAAACGATTTCTAACGTTAATAATCGGTCAATAATGGCGATGTTAAGGTTAGTAGTGGAAAAAATCAGTTTCAGCTCTGTAAAATGACACCTGTCAAAATGTTGGCCCAACGAGTGTGGTGACAGTCCGTTTCTGACTTCCCTGACGATGTAAATCATCTACTGTAGTATGATTTTATGAGCCTTTATAGCCTACAGCAAGTAATAAAATTTCATTAAATTATACATGTCAGTTTAAAAGTTAGATCCGAAATTAGGAATTTTTTTAATGATAAGATATTTTGTACGTTCCCGATAGTATGCCATATACTTATCGGTGGGTATGTGTTCGAATCTTTTCCAACAAAAAAGATATTTCTGGTTATTTGAATTTTTCAAATGATATTTGAAATGTGTTAGGATATCTCCAACTGAATTGGCTAGTTTAATAACCGTCATGCATGCAGAACCTAGGACCAAAAATTCTCATACGATGCAGACTTCCTCGCGAACACCGTATTGTATAACATTTAATTTGCAAAGAAATAATGACAGAAAGTGTAAATTTTTAACCTTGTAATAATTACTTAAAAACAGTTTAACACTTTGATCAAGATAAAAGATCACAAAGTTAATTTGGCTCTAGCTCAATTCACGACAAAGTTTTGGTCCAACTTTTTTATTCTAGTTCATCGCATCAAAACACAGTACAAGAGATCAAAACATACATATTTAGCTTGTTTGTTTTAGTGCATTGATATAGCATTAGACTAAGAGCAAGACAAACTGCAATATCATGACATGTGGGAAACAAAGACACTAGGTATACAGTGAAAGCTTTGTTTCTCGGTAAACATGAGTAAAGACGCTTTTCCCGCTCTCCAATACATGACTTACTAATGCACAATACAAAGAAGACTATAATATAGGGAAAATTTAGTAATAAAAAAGTGTCAAGCCCACTACAACTATTGAAAATGAAAATGTACCTAAATGTTACTGCGTTGGAATCTTTTGGGAATTCATTTTACACCTTTTATAATGTTTGCACAACACAATGATAAAACGAAAAAATACATTTTTGTTAAAATAAAATTAGAGGGGTCTTTAACAATTGCAACATAGTCAGTCAGTGGTCTTAAAGGAAATCAAAAGTAAACACATCCCAAACTATATAACGGTGCAAAATAAAAAAAAATTACAAGATATTCTTGGTCTAATTCTCAAATGCAGTTTAATAATGCGTGCTCAAAGGTAATCATATGAACCAAACAAAAAGAACTACGCCGATTTCAAGCAGAATTTTTTAACTTAGAGAAAGGTAAAAATTGATGGTGGAACAGACCTACCTGTCAGTATATTGTTCTTTGACGGACGATCGACGTTTTTGTTGCTTTCAAAAATATTAAAACTAAGAACCATTTAATAGAATTTAGAAACAAAATTGAAAACGATTTGAAAAATGAACAATCTTCTGCCAAATTAAATCACCGATTGTTATAAACTACATATTTTTATTTATACTCTGTTGCTTAATGTCAGAGAGTAATAAAATGTAAATTTGCAATGACAGGACCCATTAAGCAGGGTGGACAACTTAAAGGTTGCATTGTAAATTTCAGGAAAATTGCAATGAGTTTTTAAAAATTCCGTATTTCAGACCTACACACCCTTAATCGGTCCTAAATTAGGCTCACCCTAATTAGCATAGACGAGTTTGGTGAATGAAAGTACTGTAACAGCGGAGTTACTACAGGTAGTTTAAATATTAATATTTATAAAAAAAATCTACTATGTACAATACAACAACTTAATTTTTAAATTTTAGTCATCAGGTTCAGAGTAGTCCGATGAACTATCGTCGTCGGGGTCCACAGAAATAATACAGTGGTCTCTAGCATGTTGTCAGCTTCCCACATTCTTTCTTCTATTTCAATCACATGTTCGACGAACTTACTCCATTTTTCATAAACCACTGTCTTTATTCCCTCTTGCAAGAGGTTTCCAACGTCTCTCATTTTAAAAGTGGTGTTATGCCTTGCTACAAACCCTTTTACTTGCGCCCACACCAATTCTATGGGGTTCAATTTACAGTGATATGGCGGAAGGCGAAGTACCGTTATATTTCGTTTTGAAGCGATTTCGTCGACAACAAATTTGGTACAAAGAGGTTTATTTAACTTTACAATCTCCAGAAGCTCCTTTCAGCACATCTTTACAAAATGGCTTCTTATTTACAGTAAGCCAATGAATTATGTCATTTTTTTTTCCAAGAAGACGTTGGTATTTTTTCGGATTTTCTTAAGTGGTAGCTGGCATTATCCATGACTATAAGATCTAGCATTTGCTGGAAGTATTCTTCAAAGATATTAGCGTTCATGTATTCATGATAATCTCCAGTCTGTTTTAATTTAAATGCTAGTAAGCCGCCATCTACAAATCCATTTTTGCTACCAATGTGAGTAATCATTTATTTTTTACCTTTCCCGAGGGTGCTTTTATTCCAGTAGACCATCCTTCCATGAAAGATTGCCTCGCGCTTTTTATATGTTTATCCTGTCATATTTTACAAAGGTATATCCTTTATTTAACCAAGTTTCGTCTATGTAGTAGACATTCCTGTTTTCCCTTCGAAGCTGTCTTAACTGCCCTCAAATATCGTCGTCGCCAGCAGATGATTTGGCCTTTCTCTATTAAAAGTGATTTTCTGTTTTGATTTTTTTCATCACAAAAATTAAAGTTTTCCATAGTTTCTTCTTACCCATGGGTGGAATGAAATAATCCTTTTTCATTTCAGACATTAATTTGTCCAAGGTAGGTTATTATTTTTTTAAGTAAAACTAGGGTAAGATTCTTCTGATAGCATTCTTTTCATCCTCATTTATTACAGTTTCTTTTCTTCCTGTACTTATCTTTGGTGACCTGATGGGGCTGCGTTTATTCTCGTGCACAAGTCGGTATATTGTTGACTGTCCGACTCCAGTCATATTCCAACACATTTCAACTATTTTTGCAACTCCGAATGCGCAGTTTTACTAATCCGTTTCTCAGCAACAAATTGCAGCGCCATATCCTGCTTCTGCAGAATTGGCTGGATATATGGAAGATGCGACTTAATGAGGGGAAGACACAGGCCATATTTTTCTCAAAGGCGAGACTAAGACTGCCAGAAACAAGGGTCAAAGTAAATAAAAAAGCCATAGAGTGGAGCCCTAAAGCGAGCTATCTTGGTCTCGTCTTTGACAAAAAGTTGTCCTGGAACGACAATGTCGAGACTAGACTTAAAAAAGCACACAGACAAATGGGTGCAGTGTATCCCCTACTCTGCGCCAAAAGCAAACTTAATTTAAAGACAAAGACAACAGTTTACAAGACCATAATTAGACCTGTACTGACATACGGTGTACCAACATGGTGCACCGTAAACAAAACAAGATACCAAAAACTACAGATACTACAAAACAAAATAATGAGGATTATGACTAACGCACAAAGACACGTACCGACAGCTGTATTACACAGAGACCTAAAAATGGAAACAATTGCGGAACACAATACAAAATTAATAACTAAATACTTTGAAAGGACAGACTTATCGACAAATCCAATGATACAAAACTCACACATACGATCGACATTACACAACAACTTTAAATATCCGAAAGATTGGCTCCCACCCTAAAAACAAAAACAAGGATTAACAAAAACAATAGAGGAACAAAAAAAAAAAAGTCATGAAAAGTACCAAAATAAAAAACTGATACAACACCAAAAAAAAAAAAAAAAAAAAAAAACAACACGGAACAAAATAGCGAAAATAAGCAAGCAAATCAATGAAGAAAACAGAACAATGCAAGAAGATCATCGCAACAAAGAAATTCCAGTATAGTAGAAGAATAAGCACCAACAAATTTAAAAGAAGTAAAAGCTCAAGGGAGCTGACTTAAGAGAAATACCAATACCATAATATAAATTCAGAAACATTAGCCATGTTCAAGAACGAAGTTTTTCAAAAACTGCGGGAAAGTAACTAAACATTTCAAATTTTTGAAACAGTGAGGCACAGGTAGGTAAACTACCTGTGCCTCTACCTACCCGATCTCCGGACCCCTGACAATAAACAAAATTAAATAATAATAATTGGACTACACCTATGGAATACCGCGAAGACCACTGGGTTTTATAGTTCAGTAATGATTTATTACTCTCTCGCATTAGGCAACAGACTATAATGCCGGTAATTATCGATGTTTCTCCCTACTTTGTATATTAAATTGTATAAATATGTCCAAACGGCTGACAATAAAACTATACACTTCTGTTTGGGGGAGGACAAAAAATTAAGCGACAATCTGAGATTATGGTTTTTATAGTAATGAAAATATAGCGCTGAAAATAAAATAAGCTGGATCAAATAAATATAGTTGTTTACACTTTTGACACACATTTTCGGCTAATTCCAATTTATGAAAGAACCAAAATATGGAATAGTATTTCGAAAAATAATTACATATTCCTATTTCTCATCTGTAAAAACATTATTACGAATTGCTATTATTGAAATTAAAAATTTAATTTTTATATTCAACAGTTATTAATCGGCAATATTAGTATTTCGCTAAATCTTCCCCATTTTGATCTATTGTGTGGCCAATTACTCCATAATCCATTAGTAGTGAGGTAAGTATACAGGGTGTCAGTTTGAGAACGAAACACCATGTAATATTTCTTCGGCTGATGATATTCTGAAAATTTGATGAAGCACGTCAATTTAGATCTGAAGGAGGACAACGTTAGAAATATTTGTTGTTGTATTAAGTCAACCCCCGACTACCAGAGCACCTACCCCTAAAATCTTAAATGGCAACCCACACATATTTGGTCATTTTGAATTCCTTATGTAATTTTAGACAAGGATCACCTTTCTTTAATCAAACAATTCAGTACCTAACCGCACATTTTCGCGAAACGCTCAAAAGCGATTTAAAATTGAGATATCATAACTTCTAGGGGGTTTGCGTCTCCTAATCGGTCACAACTACTCATTTTAAAATATTGAGTAAAACAGTAGGTATGTTAAGTGATATGTTATTTCAAAATTATTTCGCTTGTTTACAGTTTGTTGCTTCTAAACACAAAATTTTTTGATATATTGGTTCGATTAGTGTAAATAAGTTCTAGCAGGTGTGTACGATTTCAATAGTTTTTGATTTGATAGTGCTGTTCCCCTTTCTTATAGTGGTTTACTTGCTGTACATGTAGAAATGATAGACATCCAAGAAAAAATGCTCGACACAAATACACCGAGATCTAGTAGCAAAATTTGAAGAAACCAGGTCTGTTTCCAATAGAAAAAGGAAGGAACCAAGACTGTTCAATGAAGCCACTCAGATTAAAGTTCCTGGTTGGCTAGTTTGCAATGCCCTCCCCCCCCCCCCCCACACTATGGCGCCTCGTGAAGCGAAAACGGTAACCGTGTGAATATTATATTTTACTTAGAAATCTTGTTTGACTGGAAGAAACTCTTCCAGGAAATGCGTCAACATGTGGGTCATGGCGACGCCCAAGAAAGTCAGGATTTGATTGTCTTTTAAGAAATTAAACACTAAATCAACTGTAGTACACCATTTATGTGATATAGATAAAACTCGTTTTAGAACTAATTCAATTCGTTATGGCACTTACTAACTAAAAGCAATAACCGTAAATATTTCTAATATTGACAAGCTTTAGATGCAAAGAATATTCTCTAGAAGTACTAAAAACATAAATCTCCCAAAGTATCGTTAACAGGATATAACCCTAGGGACCTTAGAAAGTTAAAGAACACATATTTTTTCTTTGCAAAGAACGGTTCTCAAACAAAGAATGCGCGATATTTTGAATCATATAGTTTAATATAAAAAAAATAAATAAAGCTGCGATTCTGAAGTTGGAAACCTGTACTGTTACAGTTCGAGAAATGCATTTCATAAGTTTGATTATCTTTGATTATCTGTGTTAAGTTTTCGGTTTTAAATTGTTACAATACATATGTAGACTCTCACCTTAAACATTAATTGTTAATTAAATTACCTGTAATAGCCAAAAATTTCATTATGTTTAGTTTCAAACCTTTGTTGATGTTTATATTTCAGGAATGTTTTGTATCTTGTAAGACATAGCTAAATGGATTGATTTATTCTGTTCATCGTTTGATACTACTTGCAGATAGGTTTGATTTCAAATCTTTCTTTTAGTTAATTGGTAATTGGTAATTTATAACTATTTAACCTAGTATAAAAGTTGTAGGTTAATCGTCTCGAATGTTGTAAATCAGCTGTGTTTTAAGAAAATCGATAATAGGTCAGTGTCAGACTGACAGTTTCTGTGCGTTTTCACAGCGACTTCTGGTTAATTTTTGCTTGGTCGCGTGGGTCGACTTCGGTCGCCATTAGTTTTCTATGATATTTAAGAGAGGTTAGTTTCCATAGCTAGGGTGACTATTTCTTGTCATTGTTTTGTTTTGTTTTGGTATCTATGTACGTTGGAAAAAAATAATAATCGCCCCTTTCGACCATGGACACTGGAAGTTAGAGCACGTTTGTGGAAGTAGCTCCCCAAATTTAGTTTTTTTGGGCAGTGCAGGCTAATGTAGTGCCGTTAAAGCATCCACAAATGCTTTAAAAAGGGTATGGCTTTGTAATTTGCCTATTCCTTTTGGCGGAATGCCGATTTAAAATGCTTTAATGAACTTCAACAGCGGTCATAGACGCCATCTGGTAAATTGGGAACCCTCGTTAGTTCTTTAAGGGTTTTTTTATTTGAGGGGCTAAAAGTCCGAGTACAAAGTGGAGTACTAGTTTATTTTTGTTGGAATTGCCTGGACGCGGGACGTGCCAGTTGCCGTGTATTATTGGAATCTTTGGAGACTAGCTGTGTAGCAGTATCCACGTTAGCTATTTCAGGGACCATGTGTGTGTGCGAAGATTGAGTCTTCATGAACCATGGGTAGCACGTAAAGTTGCAGCTAAGTATCATTGCCCTGTGTTCATTTTTCTCTAAAAAGTAGTCAACTTAAAATCTTAATATTCTGCATTTGCGTATTGTTTGATATACAGTGTTTTGATAAAGTTTTGCGCCCATGTTATGTACAGAGCTTGTGCAATGTAAACGTGTAGCGTATGTCGACATAGCGTTAAGACGTCACAAGAGTCTCTAGTATTTCAGAGCGTTAGGTAGTCTGTTACAGCTAATTTTGTTGTAAATATAGTTACAATGATTATGATTATAAAGTAAATATTTTTGTTTCCCGGCTAAAGGTCTTTTGATTCTTATAAATTTAACACTTGCAACTTCGACATTTTAATTTATATATGCCAAGTGGCTAGTATATTTTTCGAGTAACCACAGGTACTCGTAAGATTCCGTATTGTACTTTAAGAATGCTTTGATGGTAGATTTAGTTAGTTGTGAGAGGTTCTTGCACAGACCTTGCGGAAATTCCATGTCTCAGGCAATGTCTTGGATGTAGGTCTATGTGGCTGCCAGATCAGACTGAACAGTCATTTTTACAGTGTAGGTCTGACAGTTGCCGTCTTGTGCAAGATTCTGTCAAACAGGGTTTGACTTTTTGCTTTCTTTTATCGATAACTTTGTAAATTTAAACCTTCAGAACTTTTATTGTCAAACCTAGTACTATCAATTTAATATTTCATTTCACTTATTCATCTTTTAACTTTAAGTAGGTATCTATTGTCCACCAAAGTAAGAGGAGCTTGCATTTATAAAACCAAGTAACCAAGGGTTTAACACCACCTTATGAATAAATATTTGTATTGGCCTCTGCGAAAATTTGGCTTTTATTTTAAATAGAGTGACATTGAGGGCTTGAGTGAATGAGAGCTTATAATAAGCTAGGGTATACCGATTGTGACATAAGTGTTTTTTTTCCTAGTTTGTTTTTATTTGAGGCCAAACACTAGAACATTTAAAGGCTTTTAAGTAAAATAAAACTAAGGTGGCGCCTTCAGGATTTGACTATAACTTACTTATAAGAGTGCTAAACCTCTCGAACTAGAAACAAAATAGCGAACCTACCCCGAGTTGAGCTAGCTAAGGGGTGTCTGAAGAACATCCTCCAGGGCGTAATTTGGTTCTTTATAACTATATAACAGTACCCTATACAAAAGTCTTAGATTTGTTTTTTTTTTACTTACCTAAAACCTTAGAAATCCAAAAGATACGTAAGAACTACGTTGTAGGTTCTTTTCCAAATATTTCTTTTTAGGTATAATATTATTACTTTGTATAAATTATAGGAGTAAGTAGTTTTCTACAAGAGTAAATTAAAGTTTTAAATGATATCCTTTCCGTGAGCCATTTACCGTCGAGCAACCTAAAGACAATAAGGGAGGGGTCATTAAGGGTTGGAGTTAGAAGGGCAATAAAAATTGATATTGTACAAGTGCCACCACTTAAGGGATGCGGGAACAACCGTTATTTGCTTTTGAGAGTTTTAATTGGTTTTAAATTAGGAAGCTGGGATTTTAATATCAAAGAGGTGTGGTACTAAGGCCAGAAGGTACACTCAGTAACGTAGTGAAATCAGTCCCGAAGTTTTTACCAAACTGACAAGTCGACTTACTTACAATAGTTCAGGTTAGTTAATCTCGTATATCTTTTATAACACACTATTTTGGGGTAAAATTGGCACCATCTTATAGAAGATTATGTTCCAAGTTCTTTATTTTCTTGTCTTGGGGATTATCATTAGACGCATGTCAATTATTCAGTTTACATACTAAGTAATTATCTTTTTACTTATTTATTTTTCTTGTCTTTTTGAAAAAAGGTTGTTTTATTTGGCACATAATAGTTCATTATCCCAACTACCCAACAATAAGGTTCACTTCACGAAGGATTAATGGTTCGCGATAGATCCGCACACGCGAGTTATATTTCGCGTGTGCCTGCTTACGACCAGGAAGGCTGTATATATATTTAGCACGGCACCCTCCTCAGTTACGGCCGATTATTGGATTTAGGCGAGTTCCAGGTTGGTAAGTGTATACGAATATATACTAACCCTATTAACCATGGCTACACTCGACAAAATCAGAGCTTCAAGATACGTCCAGACACCGTTTGATTTTCTAGATTCTTCGAAAGTGCTTTTGCCGCGATTCAAATTATAGGATAGATAGAACCTTGCGAAATGATACAGACTTGGTCACCACGCTATCACGGTCTCTAGACCAAGTCTATAAACACCCTAATTCTGTCACAACTGGACTATCGCAGTAATCAGTTAAAAAAGTTTTGAATCTTCACCGATTTCATCCATACAAGCCACAAATTGCTCAAGAATTAGGTGATGATGATCCGGATAGGCGTATTGAATTTGGTGAAATTATGAGTAACAGGATTATTGCGCCCGTTAATAAAAAAAACATCTGTTTCAGTGATGAATGTACCTTCTACCTAAATGGCAAGGCCAAGGTGAAATTTATGCGCAAATACTAGATACGACTATAGAGCCTCTTATAATTTATGCGATAGAAAATCAAAGGAACGCTAATGAAGATCGGCCCCTTTCACTTCAAGCCACGAAGTAGAAACAACGGCAACGCTGGATGAAGATCGGATAGTCACGTGGCTTGGTACTTGCTGGTTAGCGTTTAGCGTGCAAATTATGCAAAACAGGGTGTTTACCTTTCGGTTATCCTAATTAATTTGCATTATTTATTTATTTATTTATCGGGTTTCCATTTATATCTAACAGAAAGTTTAAGTAAAGTGACTGCTAAGAACCCCTAAGAAATACTAGTGATTATTCTTGGTGCGGATTTTCTGTAATATCATTACATTATTACATTATAAATCAAGTGAACGGCCGGTGCCAGCCTGCCGTCTGTTTATCGTTCTCTTAAGAATTATAGATGATTTTTTCTATTTAAACTTTGTGTTTTTCGTATTTTCTAGCTCTTTGTGATGAACTTTATTATTTCGTGCCTACCGAATTTAAGATATTCTACGCATGTGTTGACTTGGTTGTTCATTTTGCCCAACGGTATAATTAATTACATTATAAATAAGGTAATGTTAGGTTAAAAATTCTCGGGTGCAATTTAATTTGTATTTCTTTAGTGGCTCAAACTAAGGGACATTTTGTCCAAAATGAGTATTTCGATTGAATGCAACGTGGCGGCTCAAGTGTCCCAAAAGACATTAATAAAGGGGCGCTATTTCATGTGTGCTTTAAAAAAATTATTAATGACATTTCCTATTTTAACTGATTTAACTGTAAAAAGCATAAAACAGGATTAATTCTTCAGTCATTATTTTTTAATATGTGTTTGTGGTGGGGAGTATAAAAAGCTTCTTGCAAGGCTTGTTCAATATTTACAAATATTTTGCTGAACGACTACGTTAAGAAAAAAAAGTAACCAACATGCTGCAGAAAAATCTCTATCTAAAAACAAGAATAGGAAACTGGACACTTAAAAGAACATATTAATTTGTAGTTTTAAATTATTATTATTTGGTTTGCATAAAATGACATATAGGTAGCTATTATGTTCTCGATTTACTATACTTTAATCTTCAACTGATTTTAATTTAATTTTTTCGTCAATAAGAAATATGTCAAGACTTCATAAATTAATCAAATTCTAATCTCGATGCAGGGCAAGACCCCGTGACAGGTCGAAAGATTTCCATTTTTTTTAAATTGGAAACCTGAGAAAATTTTTTCGCTCTCTTTTTCTAGCTGTAGGAAAAGGATTTTATGCACTTGCTAAATTATTTTGCCCCAATTACTTATATAAAAGTACCATTAATACTTTTCAAAAAACACCAACGCATTTTAAAATAATGTTTTTACTCTGTTTACATTAGCTTTCTATCCAGAATATTATTTAATAAATTATTTTTGTTATCCAAAACTAATTGTTACTGATTTGTACATTTTTCAATATAAATAGCGGCAACAAAACCAAAAACACTAACACTTTCTGAAAAAGAAATACAAAACACGCCCGCTACACATAATATTACCGCTTTTAGCTGGTAGATCTTCAACTGCAAGATAATGCGGCGTTGCCAGGTGTCTCCTCGCGGTTGTAGTAAAGGCGGCTGTCACATCTGCTACATTTCCAGCAAGACGAAGGTCCTCCCCATTGCATACGTCGAGTACAGGAGTGGTTGGATAATCATTATCCGGAGCAGTGTATTAGTAGAAGAGGACCTATTGAATGACCACCTGACACCACTCGATTTCTTTCTGTGGGGTCACTTGAAATCTATTGTATTCAAAACACAACCAGATTCAATTGAGAACTAACCTGAACTACCCCCCCCCCTAAAGTTACGGTATTTCAATTTTAAATTTACAACATTTCCACTTTTGAGCGCTCCGTGAAAATGTGCAGTTAGGTACTCAACTGTTTGACAAAAAAAAAGAAAAAATGATGATACTGGTCTAAAATTGACAAAAGGAATTCAAAAATGAGCAAATAAGTGGGGGGGGGGGGGGTACCATTTAAGATTCTAGTGGTAGGTGCCCTGGAGGTTGAATTTAATACAACAACAAATACCTCTAAAGTTGTCCATCTTCTCATCTAAATTGGCGTGTTTCACCAAATTTTTAGAGTGTCCTTAGCCAAAAAATATTATATGCTGTTCGTTTTCAAATTGACACCCTGTATAGACGTCATGGTCTTTAAAAAAGATGTAGTTTAGAAAATATTGCAAGGTAAAGTAATGTCGAGAAACTATGCAAGAGCTTACAATATTACTAAAAATCACTAATGGTAACTTTAAAACCATCCACAAGCGTACAAAGTAAGTGAGTATTTTTATAGTACGGATTGTACCAACATGCAATATTGATGTTTATAGTTTTACCAAAATTAGAAAAATTTTGCGTAAGAACCGAAAAAACTTAACATTATGAACGACGCGTTAAAATAGTAAAAGTCTTTGACGATTTCAACAAAGAAATTTAGAAAAAACTATCAAATGCTGCTACCATTCTTAAATGTGTTTTAATTTGAATCCCTTCAAGACATCCAATGAAAAAATGGGTGTTAATCATGTCCAAATGCAGGGAAACATCTAAGCTGCGGGGTATAAAATGAAAGCCAAAAAAATCTAAAAGCAGGTTCGTACCTGCTGGGTAGCCAAGAAAATCGACATGTTGCAGGGGACTTCTGCTTGCTGGTCACAACATAAAATTTCATAAACATTTTTAAAAGAAAATATAACAAAAAGAAAAATCAATGGTGGACAACACGTATACAATAAATTCTTAATTTAAAATAATTACATAAAGAACAATTTAATAATTTATTTCTTGTCGTATATCGAATATTTTGAGTAGATTAGATATGATATTAACCCCTTAAATCCTTAATTAAATTCTGAATAATTGTCTCTTACAATTAATTAACATCTAGCATTACCTTAAGACACTTACCTTATCTCCACTGGAGTAGAAAAAGTATTTAAGTTTAACTATATTACAATGTTCTAATTTCCTCATGATCTGAAGTTCACGATTCTAAAAACGAAAATAATGATCAGTATTACATAACAGTTTAGTTCTGGTTGTGGTGGGAGTGACTACAGCATATTATAATGGTGGAAAGTCAACAAAAACAACAACAACAACAACAACAACAACAAATGCTTCTTTCTCAGTAAGACAACTATAGCTGATGCAAAACAAAAACCGATGCTCGTCATCAATCAGCTGATAATTGTAAGTCCGTAAGAAAACACGAGAAAATTAAATTTGGGCACAAAGTATTAAAATTTTATGCGATATTAAATTTACTACAAACTTAAAGTATTCTTCTTTCATACGAACCCACTTATAGCAAATATTTTGTCTATTTAAGCTTGTAAAAATTAATATAATTTGAATTTTATTGGCCGATAGTTGGCAACACAACTGTAAACGGTGCGGTGGCGCCAGCTCGTTCGTTAGCTTCGTTTGACGTTTCATGCAAAACTAACCTTAATTGTTTGTGGTTCCGCGTAGCTGTGTGTCTATTTTTTAAACAAAAACTCCAGATCTTTTCATAAATAGCATTAAAAAACTGTTCTATAAGAGAAACAAAAGTGCACATACATATCTCTGTCGATTACGTTGTTTACTATAATATGTGAAAAATGTCGAAGCATTTAAATAGTCGGTGCAAAGAGCTAATAGCTTCTCTAAGAGGCTGTTTTCAGGAAGAACTTAACAACAATGGCCTATTGTTACCCTTGACAGCAGTACAGAGAAGTAGATTTAAAGAGTATGTTAAGGTCTAGATATTTTATTTCTACTTTACTAGTTTTTAGCGTGTAGCAACTGCCCTAAATTTGAATATCTCCACGGTAAGCGCAAATTCAACAACAGTTAAGGAAAAAAAATTATTCGAATCACCTTGAAACAAACGTTCTAATTCAAAGAGAGTTGGAAATGTGTGAATATTGGATATAAGTTCTATCCTTGACAGCATTTATGGAATGTACGAAACAAGCAAGTTGTATTATTTAAAAAAAAAACCTGTAATTTTTGTTAGAACATTATGTAACTTTGACAACTTTAAGTTAAAAATTGAAAGACAGAGAACTGCTTGATGGTTGTCTTAACTCTTTAAGAAGCCTCTCCAAGAAAATAGGCTTTGGATGGTAAAAAGATGAACTGAGGCGAGAGCTTTCAAACGACTGGTATTTTTGAAAGAATATATTAAAGAAAAAGAAGCATTCTTGTACCAATTCGTTTTCTTGGATGAAACATGGATTTTTCAGAACGACACCATTGGTCGATCTTGGCAAGATGAAAATAAAAGAAGTGTTAGATCTACTAAAGTTGATGGTAAAAGGTATTATGCAGTAAACAAATATATAAACTATGGGGAATTTTTGTATATTTTTCTGGTTTTTATAAAAAAAAAACTGTGTAATTCCCTAACTCGGATATGTTGGTTACAAGCTGGTAACACTGTCGATAACTGATGTCACTCGAAGGGTATGACGTACATCGGTTTTGTCTTGCAAAGAGTATAGATAAGGATAGGACTCTTTTTAGCGTTAGTAATTTCCAGCTTTTCTAGTAAATCTAACTTTTTCTCTTATAGCATTCGTGAATAAAGTTTATATATTCAGGTAATGAGAATTGATGCCTTGACTCCAATAAATGGTTTGCAAACGCTGATTTCGTGTTAGCAGTGTATTGGTAATTTGTCTACAAAACTAAGATGTTCCCGGACTCTTGTTGATATTTTCCGTCCTGATTGTCCTACATTTTATTTCATGATACTTTGGGTTGGTTGATTTTTGTTAGCTATATACAGAGTGTTATTGTGATCATGTTACGAACTTCTACGGTAGATGATAGAACACACGAAAAAAAGTTCATATGAACATGGGTTCGGAAACGCATTCTCAGGCAGCTAGAGCCCTTTGAAGATGGCCTTCATAAACTAGTTTTCGTTTTGTAGCTCCGGAACTACTTCAGCTACAACAACAAATTTTGGGAAATAAATTACTGTTAGTAAGGTCATCTATTTGAGCCTATTGGACAATGTTAACTTCAACCAGGGGCGTGCGAATCAGGGGGTATTAGAGTAAATTTGACCCCTACAGAAATCAATTATTACAGTCTTAAAGAAATTAGGTCAAAAGAACAATGAAGTTCAATACAGATATCATGAGATAAATTAATCAGCGTTATTATTATGGTAGGTAGTACAAAAAGAAACTTAAAATAATAGTTGCTAAAAATACCTGCTCACGCTCGATACATTTATTGCACCTACGCAGCTTAATAATAAATATTTCTATTTTATTAATGAGACTGTTGTCAAGAATTTGTCATTAAATTAGTGTCACGGTTAGGTCATGAAAGATTACACTTTCGCTGAAAACGCCAACATGCTATTAATTTGTGGGGAAGTTCGATGTAATGGCAGAGCCGCTTCTCGACTATATGAAGATCGGTTTCCTGAAACGCGAATCCCAGCTCACACACAGTTTCAAAGGGCCAATTAACGGCTAAGGGAAACTGGCTCCGTAAAAATAAAACGGTTGGATAATGGCGCGCAAAGGAAAATAATCCTTCTGTAAGTACCCGAGCAGTCGCAGGTGCCATGCATGTAAATCATGTCATTGTATGGGGAGGTTGTTCAGGTTAGAACAGCTTCTTCGCGCCTACCATCTTCAAAAAGTGCAAGCATTGATACCAAATAATTTTATGCCCTGCGTAAAATTTTGCCAGTGGTTTCTTGACCGGTGTACAGAAGAACTTCAATTTCCAAAATATGTATTTTTTACTGACGAGGCTGTATTTACAAAAGAAGGCATTTTTAATTCGCGATATAGTCATGTGTGGGCTGAGGAAAACCCTCATGGTGTTCACATAAGGGGGTATCAACATAGATTCTCGGTCACCATGTGGACCGGCATTGTTGCAGAACGATTCATTGGACCGATCATGTTGCCTCCTCGTTTAACTAGTACTATTTAACTTAATTTTTTAAGAATTGTTACAAGATCTGCCCCTAAATATACGACAGAACTTATGGTTTCAACATGATGGAGCGCCAGCTTATTTTTCACTTCCTGTCCGCGAGCACCTAAATGAAGATTTTAGAAGACATTGGATTGGCCGCGGAGGCTCTGTCACCTGGCCAGCGCGCTCCCCAGATCTAACACCTTTAGATTTTTTTCTTTGAGGGTTTATGAAAAGTCTCGTTTATGAAACTCCAGTCGAGTCAGAAGAAGATTTGGTGGCTAGTATTTCTGCTACGGCTGAAGTAATCCAAACTATGCTTGAAGTTTTTAATCGTGTCAACTTAAATATGCTGCGTAGGTGCAATAAATGTATTGAGCGTGGTGGCAGGCATTTTCAGCAACTACTATTTTAAGTTTCTTTTTGTACTACATACGATAATAATCCCGCTAATTAATTTATCTCTTGATATCTGTACTAAACCTCATTGTTCTTTTGACCTAATTTCTTTAAGACTTTAATAATTGATTTCTGTATCTTAACTTGTTTTCAGCCAATTTCCGAAGAAACGGTGACATTTAGCGACTTTTACAGAGAGTACCCTTATCATATAATTATGTAAAAGGCATAGGAAAATCATAATCTGATGTCAAAACGGCAAGAAATTGAAGCCTTAGAGGAATTTTGGAATTTGATTCGCACGACCCTGCTTAAAGTTAACATTGTAAATAGATGAACTTGCTAACAGTAATTTATGTCCCAAAATTAGTTGCGGTAGCAGAAGTAGTTCCGGAGCTACAAAACAAAAACTAGTTTATGAAGGCCATCTTCAAAGGGCTCTAGCTCCCTGAGGAAGCGACTCCGAACCTATGTGTTCTATCTACCCTAGAAGTTTGTAACATGATCACATTAACACACAGTATATGCCGACTAATAAATACATAAATATGTTAGAAACAATGACAGATTACCTTACCTTAAACCTTTTATCTTGTAGCACCTTCTTAATTGCCACCAGTTCGTTCGTTTCGCACAGCTTTGCCTGGTAGACGACTCCAAAGCTGCCATTTCCAATAACTTTGGTATCGGTATAGGATACTTCCTGGGGTCGGTCGGGCCCCTGACCGGGCGTGGCTACCACCGTGGTCACTTTGCTCCCGTCCTTGCCTGCATGGCCACCGGAAAAGAGAAATTTTGAGGTTAGAATATACTGTGCAGTTTTTAATGTATCCGGGCTCAGACGACTCGTGGACCCACGACCTGATAAGTATCTCTAAGTGACAAATAATTGCCAAGTACACGAGTCGTCCGAGTCCGGCTTTTCATTACAGTAAACAAGCAAAATTGACGTTCAGTCATATTTCAGGTTAAAAACAATTCGACTGTCAAATTTTACAGACACGACGCCATATTAAATTTATTTATTAAGTAAGTTCAAGTAAGTAAAATAAAAAAAACACAAAAATCACAGCCAGGCTCGTTTCAATTTTTGTGTAATTTTACCTATTTTAGGTAGTGATGAGTTAACAGTTCCAGGACTTAGTAGTAAAATGCATTGTATTATCAGAGGTGACCTCCGACCCTAGGATTAACCTGCGACTCGTGGATTGGGTATGAGCTAACTCGTGGTAGGTTTGTTTTTGAACCTATCTTACCATTTATGTCTACATTACATTACATTATTGTCTTTGCAACCCACAAATCAAAAAATATATTTGCTTTCATAACATAAACTATTACGGTCCTGAGTTTTATAACAAACTACCCCTACATCTAAAAAATTTACCACTGAACACATTTATCAAAAAAATAAAGAGACACTTGATTAAAAATTCATACTACAGCATGGGTGAGTTTCTAGCGGTCGATGTAATGATTACCTGATTTAGTGATATTCTGCTTTGAATGCGTTTTTAATTATTAAATACTTGTTTGTTAACTAAGGTCACTCCTAATATTACTTGTTTTACCTTTAAAATGAAAAGGCACATGCGGTGCTATAATTTTAATTTCCATTTATAAGTATTTTATATTTTCATTTATTTTTATAAGTATACATTTTTAATTCATTTAACTGTTGATTGACGTGAGTGAGGATTGTAAACAATTCGATAACTTGAAATAAGATTGAATTGAGAGCTGTGTCCATATCGTTTTCAGTATCGTAATGACCTTTTTGAAGCCGTTTTCTAATTTTTTAAAAGTTGGTAATGATATTATTTGTCAAATGTTTTGTTCTATTGACACATGGCATGGCAAGTAGTGACCAATTTTCGGTTGCATAAACACCAGACTTTTTGATAGTATTACCCAGGGCTGGGAGATTATGAATTTTCACAATCGATTGTCGATTGTTAATAGTCGATTATTTCGATTAATCGAAAAACAATCGATTAATCGAAAAACAATCGATTAATCGAAAAACAATCGATTAATCGAAAAATAGTCAAATAATCGAGAAATAATCGATTAAGCAATTTTTAAAATTTTCACAATTGTTTAATCGATTATTTTGCCCACCCCTACTCTATACCATTATCATTAATTTTTCGTTAAATTTATTATATTTGGCTCACTTAGTTAGCCTGGTTCTTTTATTACTTTGTTTTCTTTCAAAAATTCCAGCAAACAGTACACATAATACGGGGCACAAATTTTATTTTAACGTTACATTACTGCTTTTTCTTCAAGAAAAAAAGCATAGGATTATATTATGTTTATATGTCTGTAGGTATATTAGATAGTTTATTTCAACAGGAGAATTCGCATAGCAGGCTGTTCACTAGAATTATGAAAATTCATAATCGATTAATCGAGAAATAACCGATATTTAAAATTTTCACAATCGTTTAATCGATTAATAATCGATTCATCGATTATTTTGCCCACCCCTGATTGTCAACATAAAATATAGGTATAAAAATGTATAATAGAAAAAATAGTATAAACTACATGTTTTCTAAAACGCACCAGGCTGGTTTTCCAACATAGAAGCTCGCACTAAAATAATGCTTTATAAAACTTGCACTTTAATATAGTA
The DNA here is from genome assembly GCA_963920685.1 of Polydrusus tereticollis. Taxonomy (NCBI): domain Eukaryota; kingdom Metazoa; phylum Arthropoda; class Insecta; order Coleoptera; family Curculionidae; genus Polydrusus; species Polydrusus tereticollis. The sequence continues at coordinate 93,263,712 of OY987331.1, forward strand.
AGACTGTCTAAAAATGTCGCTTACCTAAAACCAAGTAATTCACCTTTTTATTAAAATTCTGAAGAGCTACCATTCCAATAAAACATATTTTGTAAAGTAGTTTTTTGCAATATTACATATTATATGTATCATGATTTGTATGCTTTTACATTATTTAAAACAGTTAACCTAGAACTGAATTAATAAAGTTGATATTTTTATTCTCGATTCCTGTTTTGCATATAATATGGGGGTATTAAACCTTGTGAATTAATTACTCGTACGTTGTAAAAAAATTGTTTTATAGAAAGAGAGACCAAGAAGATTTTTATGTTTTACATGGAACATAATTTTAAGAACACCCTATAGTCTATCTTTAAATGATGAGAAGTAATAAATCAATCAAAACCGTCTTCTCAATGGGCGTGCAAGATTTTTAGGCATGTATAGATTTAAATAGGCCTGAATTTTTAAATTTGTGCAGAATTAGTACAAGTATCGACATTAAATTCAAGTTTTGTCTTTAAATATATATTTTAATATTAAATTTTTTAGGCTTAAAATTTTTTACAGCCGTACCATTTATCTGGAATTTTAGTAAGCAATTTTATCAAAACTAGTTAGAGTATAGGTAGTTATTCCGTTTCTGCTATAATCATTTTATTATTTTTTTTTGTACATAATCCTGGTTACCTGTTTGCTAATTATGTGGTTATTATACCTTTATGGGTGACTCTATTGGAATAATACACCTATTTATATCTATACATACCTACCTTGGGTGTTTATTTCTCAGTGAAGCTAGTCAAAGTGTGAAATTTCAGTGTTTTTCAAATTAAATATGGAGAATTTTCAACAATTGCCTAAACGCCCTAGAGTCGGTCCATGTACAGGGTCTTTGATTATATTTACGTGAACTCTACAGCCTTTATTATTAGAGATGGAAAAAAATCTTATATACAAAAGTTCTAGGGTTTTTCTTCTATTATCTTTTGAAGTTATATCAGAAAAAACAAAGTCGCATCGGAAAATGAAAAAATATAGGCAACTTCAAGTTTTTTAAATGGAACACCCTGTATATTATATTATGCGCTAAAATAAAAGATCCTTTTTCCGTGATTCTAAATATATGTATATATATGTTGATGACATTTGGGTGAGCCATTTTTGACATATCTTAGCTTAAAATATAAATAAATTGAAAAGAAGGTTGATAAAACTTGTCGAGCAAACCATGGAAACAATTATTAAGTTATTTATTACGCTTTATGAATTTAACAATTTTTAAGCTCACACATACATAGAATCAAAGAAATTATATATTTTCTACATATCCTCCGCGGTTTTCAATACATTTAACATTTAAATAAGTTTTCCCGCATTTTGTTATTAATAGAAGCGGAAATAGAATGCTGATATTCATTGTTTAAATTGAATATTTCGTCTTCTATTCTTTGCCTTAGAACGTTTAAGTCTAGAGGTCTATTATAATATACCGTTTTTTAAGAATCCCCACAAAAAAATATCTAGGGGATTTAGGTCCGGGCTGTTGGCTGGCCATCTAATAGTACCATGCCTACCGATCCAAATATCATAACGGTTGTTAAGATAATTTGTGACAGCTATGGTATTATGGGGTGGAGCGCCGTCTTGTTGCCAGATGAGGCGGTTATAATGGCCAATGGGTAAATCCTCTAAGAGATTTTCGATGTTATTTTAAAGAAGATTGATATATTTTTCTCCATTTAAATTTCCGTCTAAAAATATCGGATCAATTATCTTGTTTCCCAGTATTCCACACCAAACATTCAGCGATCTACGCCCCTGAATCCTAACAGGCTGAATTTTGTGAGGGTTTTCTCTAGACCAATATTGTTTATTCTTACGATTAAACATTCCTGCTGTAGTGAAGGAAGACTCGTCGGTGAATAGAATTTTATTTAAAAACTCTAGATCCTGGTGCCTAAGCCTATCCATTTCCAAAGCATATTCAAGTCGGTCTCGCATATTTTGTTCAGAAAGATTTTGAACGGGCATAAATTTGTAAGGATGTAATTTATAAAATTTCAAGGTTGAATGAACTTTATAATCCGTTTTATTTAGTTCAGATGCCGCATCCGAGATTGATTTTTCAGGATATTCTAAAAATAGATTAAAAGTAGTGCTAGTTCAATAGAAAAAGTATAGTGATAACTCATATATAACTGCTACTTAGATATTTCTTCTGCAGTAATTATACTACTAACCAAAAATGTATACATATTTTTTTAATAAAACGTAAATTTCGTGCTTACTTATTAAAAATAGAAATAAGGTATTATATAATATATCTGAGAAGCTAGTTTTAAACTAAGTTATATTAAAAAATATATAGGGTGACCCATTTAAAAAAAAGCAAATTTGTCTTTTTCTTGGAAACTATTGAACGTAGAAAAAATCTAAGTACGTCACTGGAGTCTACGTAAAAAACTACAAAAAGAACATTTGTCTTATCGTTGATAAGCTGCAGGGTAACTTAAATATGGGGGAGGGGGTGTTCCAAAATGTAAAATTTTCAAAAATATCAAAAACAAGGAGTAGAAAAATTCTGATTGCGGCATCTTTTGTTTCACAAGAAAAAAGCACAGTGTTGGGAGAACCGTATCCTTCTATCTTTACTAATAACGGAGATACCCCGTAAAACCATCGAAAACTGGACACCATGTAGATACATCAAGGGTTACATATTTTCGAAACATAAAACTCACTGGTACGAGAACGAGAAACTCCCCAAAAGGAACTAAAATATCGGCCAATTTAAAATTTAAAAACACACGAAGAAGTCGCATGCTCACCAGTCAGGCTATTCAACCAGAATTAATAAACGATTACCTAACTAAGTTTATTGCGGACATATTTTATTACAGTGCAATGGTGTACTGCTCGGTTTACTGCACACTGCTGTCACAGTACCCACTAATTAACTGCACAAACCTGAACCAAAGTCAAATTTATCATAATAAATCCTAATTATTCATAAAGGTCACGACGAAAATGTACAAATGAAAGATATGATTAACCTCTGACGCTGTAAACGAAACCATTTAATATTTACAATGTAGTACAAAAGTAAAACAATCAACGCTATCAATGGTAAGTTAATGATAATGAGATTCTAATCCGAGGAAGAGAGAGTGTGCAGTCAGCTGATTCGAGACTTACGACGCAATTTGTATGATAATTTTATTGAATTACTTTGAACATTTACTATAATAATTATTTTAATTTAAATATATAGTGTTATATCTGTTTGAAGTCGGCTTAAATTGTTCTCCTAGTATGTTTATAGGTATACAGGGTGTTCCTTAATGACGTGCTAATATTTGAGGGCGTTATTCCTCAGATAATGTTATGAAGAAAAGTTTATATGAACATAATGTCCGCAACGGCCTAAATTTTTTGCTACTGGATGCTCTCTTGATAATTTTTCGAGCAGAATATATACACAAAGCCAAGGTCGCATATAACGTATAATAACAAAGGTAACATGAAACTAATGTACTTTCGGAGATATTACAAAATAACGATTTAACACATTGAAGGGCATCCATTTTCATGGTATGTTGATGCTTGGTCACTAGCGGCATATGCCGCAAGGCGTAATGTCTTTATATAGGCACTAACGTGATATGACGCATTTTCATATCGGTGCTTTTATGGAAGCTAGCGGTATATGGCGTCTATTTTACATGTATTACTAAAAGAGTGTCATATTAGGAACTTAAGTCCAAATTTTTAGGATGGTTAGTACAATTTTGCATTCGTAGCGACAGTTACAAAAGTGTGGTTGAATCAGTACGTGTTTAGTAGTCTAGCATTAAACGTGGTTTAAGACAATAATTCGTAAAATGGACGAAAAAGAAAAGCAGAAACTGCTACGGTGGTATGATAAGTGTGAAAGCGATATTACTTCAGAACATGACCCATACAGTACCGATGAAGACTCTGATTTTGAAATTAATAGCAGCGAATTAGAGGAAAGTTTCAGCGATAGTGAAAATGAAAACAGTAGTTTAGGAGGTGATAAAAATCAGCGTAAGTATACTTAAATTTTAATGTAGCGTATATTATATTCTCTTTTGATCTAAGAACAATTGTACAAACCTAACCTAGATTCTAAAATGGCAATAATGCTATATGTTTTCGAAAAAAAAAACGAATTATTTCTATTTATTTCAGCATCAACTTCAAGATTTAATTTAGTAGAGCGTCCACACAAAACTCAGGTTAAAACAGATGCCGACAGTGGTGGAGATGAGACAGAAGAGGGTAAACATTTTTTAAAACAGGCATTTTTTACATTTTATATCTATATTTTTTTCTTTTACAGATGCGGCAACTGCAGCTAGGAATTTAGCATGGGAATCTACAGTAAAAGAACCTGTTGATCTTATGTTTGACAGTTCTAGAGCAGGTGTTCGGCAAAATATTGATAACTTCACACCAATTCAAGTATTTGATTTACTATGGAGCCGGGATATTATGACTATGTTGCTCGAAAAGACAAATGAATATGGCCAATCTCTTTGTCTCAATCAAAGGCCAAAGAGAAAAAATGAGCGGTTTAGGACATTTCGTCCGATCAGCATGGAAGAATTAAAAAAGTTTTTGGGTTTGTGTTTGATAGGGGGGCAGTTAAAATGTCGGTCCACGCAAAAATTATTTTCCCTCGATCCCATTTACTACCATCCATTATTTTCAGCCACCATGTCTGGCCGCCGATTCGAACAGATATTAAGATGCCTGAATTGTTTCAACGAAGATGGAAATGATACACTAGGAAAAGTAAGCCTCCGGCTAAAAAAAGTAATTAAAAATAGTCAGGCCATATTTTACCCCAAAGAGGATTTATCTTTGCCTGAATCTCTTCTGTTGTTTAGAGGGAGATTTCGAGTGTATATCAAAAATAAAAAGACAAAATACGGGATTAAATTTTATGAACTTTGCTCTAGTGATGGTTATATCTTAAACGTGGAAATATACAAAGGAAAAACAAATCGTGATGATGTAGAGTCATCAAAGATAGATTTGCTAGTTTTTCGTTTAATGGAACCATATTTAAACAAAGGACATACAATTTATATGGATAATTTTTATAACAGCATTACCTTATCTAATAAACTTTTGGCCAGAAAACGCACTCAACTGGTACCCTAAGAAGTAATAGGTCTGGCAATCCCAAAGAGGTAACAGCCGCTAAATTGAAACGTGGTGAGCATGTCTGGCGTCGCTCAAATGATGTTTATGTTTCAAAATGGAGAGATAAGCGTGAGGTACTCTCCATTTCCACTGCACAAATTCCGACGATGATCGAAGTGAAAAACAAACATGGTAAAAAATCTATAAACTCCCTACAAATAGCAAAATATAATGAACATATGTCTGGCATAGACAGGTCAGATCAAATGACAAGTTATTATTCTTGCCCGAAAAAAACGGTTAGGTGGTACAAAAAAGTGATATTTCACTTATTGGACGTTGCTATGTGGAATGCGTTTTACATTTATAAATATAGCTTAGAAAAAAAACCAAGCTTTTCATCATTTCGAGAAAAGGTGATTAGAGAATTACGAGGAGAATTACTAGGAATAACAGAAAAAAAAAATGGCAGGGAATTTGTAGCGGCGGTGCCAGTCAAAATTAGGAAAAGAGCGTCAAGACGAGGAGATGGCGAAAATCATATTTTGACAGCTATCCCTATTCCAGAAAGTTCAAAAAGAAAGGGTAAATTTTATAAAAGATGCAGGCAATGTTCAGTCGAAAAGAAGCGAAAGGAAACACCTTGGCAGTGCAATGGCTGTGTTGGAAATCCCCCACTATGTGTTGGTACATGTTTTGCGAGGCATAAATGAAGTTCAAATTGTTATTATTCTTAGAATCGCATGTATCTACCTACTTTGCCATTTTGATATTTAGAATTGTTTTATTGTGTTCATTACAAAGTTTTTCTGTGAAATTAGTGTTATTTTAAAAAACAAAAATGTATGCGGCATTTAACGTTTAACGTCAGCGGAATTTAACGTCAATGGCATTCTGAAGACATTTTGGTTTTTGGTGTGACATGACGCCATATGACGCATTAATTTTTTTTAACTTGAGGATAAAATTGAGCATTTTAGAAGCTTTTTGCTACAAAATTGCAATTTCTATGTCAAAAACTAAGAAAGATATCAAGGTGCTTTTGTTAGGTGACACTGATATTCTTGCGCCCGTTTCTGCAATGCGCATGTGACGTCAAATGCCGCGGGTGTCCTCCAACGTGTTTTAAAAACAAATGCATCACCCTGCAGCAGGGTTGACACAATCCCGTTTTTTTTTTTTAAAAAAAACTTATTTTTTGGTTTCAACCGGTGTTTGGGAAACACGTTTTCTAATAATCAAAGTAATAAATATAAATTAATCTGTCTACGTCGAACCGACGCCTCCGAATCGGCAACGCTGCAGTAAAGGAAAAACGCCGCCAGTGTTCAAGAGTCCTTCAGTCTTCTAGCCTAGCGATAAGATATTTATATTCCATTTTACTGGCAAAACCGCCAAATGTCTAGACTATGGTTAAAAATCATTAGTGTTTTATTCCGCAGTATTCAAATTCTCAGAAAACATCAAGTCTTCTGTGAACAAAAAAACGTGCTATAATCTAAACTAAATAATATTAAATTCGCGTCTACGAAAACCGTTAAACGGTAGCTTTGAAATAGGTTTGCGGCTTTAAGAATGTCGTAAAGTATTTCCCAACATATTTCGTTTGGCTTAATGGCTGCAATAAAACCCCTCATAAACGCGGCTTTCGCTTTCGCAAAGACGTATTAACCCACATTTATTTTTAATGCCAGTTAATAATAACAATAGATAGGTACATTACTTGAATTATTATCAAAATTAATAAACTGTCTAATTAAGGTTTTCTAAAAACAACTTAATTATAAGGATATTTCTCAAAACATTTTAGTTACAGCTACTTGTTTATATAGCTTATATAAATAGTAAACATGATATTCGAAATAGATTAGTACCTATTTATTTTACTTTGAAACAGTGTGCAACAAGTTAATATTAAAAGTATGTGGAGACCTTGGGAATCTTCAGCTAATGCGATACCCTAGCTACCCTAAACATTCCAGGAAGCATTTATCTTCTGACGCCAAAGTGATCGTGAAAAATGTATGTGAATCGTTATTAAAAAGCGGCCACCCTAAAGTAATTGTCATTAAAAATACCATTGAAATGACGAAAGTTCCATTATCGACGGTACGAGATATTATGCTAAAAGGACATTTTAAAAAACGTTCGCAAAGATACCGGAAAAATGAAGTGCGTGATGATTGTTACAAAGATGTTATTCGCAGGAAAATGTATCGAGAAAATGTTGTGCCCACGTTAGATTCTTTAAAAACAACTGACGATGCAACGATATCATGAAACAGGACAAGTCGTCACCGCGCTTTGCAAGAGATGGGATTTAAGTATAAGACAATAATAGTCTTTCAAATAACCCTCGTGATATTCAGACGGCATGAGGCTGTAACTAATTCGATTTCTGATTCATTCTATACGGTAAAAATCAATGAAATCCTAATGGTATCACGGTGTAGTGCTTTAGGGTTAGTTCAGGTTAGGTTAGGTTCCTGAGGGAGCATGAGAAAAGTGAATTCCTACAAAATTTTGGCGTTTAGCTTCACACGGTCGGCAACCCTCCTCTCCATAGTTTGCCCCCCCCCCCCCCCCCGTCCCCAAATGCTGGCTACGCCACTGGTTATTACGATGATGTATTCGTGTTTATTAATGTAAATATTTTATTATTATAAGTGGAAGAATAAAAAGCATAGCAAAATATCCATAGATCCAGAAGAATGATATTGTAATTTTTTATTATTATAAAAACAAAAACAAAGGGGAGAAAATAGAAAAAGATTCAAATGTGAAATATTAAGTAACAAAACCTAAAAAAATAAAAACTAATTCAATTTATCAATTTTTATCCAATATGAAAATGTTGAGCATTTGTTTGTGAACCAATTCATTATTGAAAAAGTTTAAAAGTATAAATAATAAAGTTAATAGCTAATCAAACGTAACAATATAGAATGTAGCAATTCATCAACTTCAAGAAATAACATTTCTTTCATTTTATCCAGTCGTCTTCGTCATTAGAAGAAGCATTAAAACTTTTGAATAAAACACTAGCTTAATTGTTCCTAACTTGTTACGAAGTTTATATTGTACTAAACCAAATGAGGATAAAATTCTACGCCCGCTGAAAAAACTTACTGTATGTAATTTTGTGAGGATACTTATAATGTTATTATTAATTTTATTTTCCTGGAGTTTCCACTAATAGTCACTTTTATTGTTATGCTACTTTCAAAAAAAAGTTTTTGGAAATTTTCGCATAAAATTATGTAATTATAGGCACTTTCATGATACTTTTCTTTGGCAAAGTCTAATGCCTCTGTTATTGCAATTTCATAGCGACTATTGACTTTTTTTAATTCTCATTTGCATTAATTTTGAAGTTGATTTCATGCTCTTTCCATACATACATATAGTATTTTTGAGGTAAGAAAGTTGAGGTTAGATTTTTAAGACCTTCTTTCTTTACAGCATTAACCATGCCATATCTCGATCTTTAATCGCATGTCAGTGCGTTGAATCCTACTAACAACTTCAAACAAATTCGAAAATATAAATATTATATCAACATAAGAAAATAAAAACAACCTTACGAATGTATTATTACAGCACACCTTTCTATGTGACAACTGGCAACACTGTTGAAATCTGTCATTGTGCAAACAAACATGTCCAGACGTAAATTTTACGAACCAAATCATTTTTTACATTTAAACACAATTTGTATGGATTAATATGTGTTTTCCGCATGTAAGTATATTAATATTAAACAAAAACAAACGCAAAAATGTAAATACTAAGCTTTAACGCTAACCAGCTTCCAATCCACCTTTTTGTTTAAAATTCGCTGGCAACTATACCTTGTATAAATATTTTATTATATTAAAAATAATTTTAATGGATAAATATGTAACGAGTGATTTTTAATTATTTTGCTCAAGGGAGGCCATGCATTTTAAAAGCATCATGGCCGTACTGCGTAGATAAGATGACATGATTGTTTTACGACATTTACGTCTTATTTGAATTTGTGTATTTGTAAAGTTTAAAAATTGGAGAAATTTTGTAATTTTTGCAGTTATTTGAAGGTAGGTTACTATTGCTTTAACTAATATTTCTCCGGGGAGTCGTCTTTTGACTATTATAAAGTGCTATTTGCAGGATATGATTTAATTTTTTATTTTCTTTTTATTTTTGAGCGTATCAAGTTTTGGTGAAGCTTTGTTGCCGGATTGAAAGTTCTACAGTAAAAATGTTTAGTGAAGCACAAAAAATTTTTATTGTTGAAAGTTTTTTTGTCTAGAAGTAGGAGGCGGCCATATAAAGTAGGCTTTCAAAGTAAGATAGCTCAGGATTTTATATTACATACCGTCAAAAAACATTATTTTAGGTTTTCAACGTGACAACGCTGCTTTCTTGCAAATTCGCCCTATGATTTAATCTACGCGCTACTGCTACACTATGTATACCGGGTCACAGCCGCCCTTGAGCAAAATAATTAATAATCACTCGTTATTCTAATCCAATTGTATTTAAAAATATTAATATTACAATATCAAACAAAAACCAATCCAAAAATGTAAGTGATTCTTGTGTATGGATAGTGTAACAAAACCTGTCAATATAATAAAGATTTTCATTCTATAACTTTTTATAAAGAGTACTTACCTTTTTTTCGTGAGCCCAAAAATAAAGATAATTTCTATACACAAAGATTGTTTTTGGGCACACCGTATAAGAATTTAAGTTTCCATTTTTTAAAGCTATAAACAGCAAGAAATAAAAATATCTAACTAAATGGAAACATCTAAGAATTCCGTATCATTTTGCAAATTCGAAAATTCGGCTATTACCTGCCTTAACCTTAGCAGTGGAAAGATATTTATCAACAGAATCATCGTCCAAAGATTCCTTTGGACCCCTACGCCTCTCCCTGAGCGCCTGCCCGGCCATGTTTTGAAGTGTAACTCTCTCAAATGTTTGCAATATCACAACCACTGTAAAATTTATGTCGCTTCGTGATTTCTTTTTTTGGTACTTTTTAATTCGTATAAATCAATAAGTGACAACGTCAGTTTCCAACATGTCATAGAAAAGACCTACAAAGGTATTAGGGATGTAAACTATTTCTGTTGCTGGTATTTTTGCAAGGTGCCAAAGGATTCTGGTTGAATAGGGTATTTGACAAAATTTTAAAAAGTACCTTATTTTACTTATTATTCAATTATTACAAACACTGCAAAAGAAAATTCGTTCAAAAAATATACCTGGGGTAGAGGCACCAGCTATGACTAGGGCTGGGCGATTATGAATTTTCACAATCGATTGTCGATTGTTAAAAATAATCGATTAAATCGATAAATCGAAAAACAATCGATTAATCGATTAATACTGAATACTAATCACCTGAAGACGACTGGAGATTTTTAAAGGACAGAAAGTTTCTTCTCTGCAAATTTTGGAAAGAATATGAATGAAGAAATTGTAAAAACAAATTATCCATTTACTTGCACACTTTACGATTATGATTTAATTCTTTGTTAAATTTGTTATATTTGCCTCACTTGGTTAGCCTGGTGTTATGGAGAAGGTAACTGGTAACTAACAGGTTATGAAGAAGGTAGCTAATATGGATGGTGCCAGGTGACAGAAGATTAGTTTTAAGTTGCCATTGATTGTTGAAAAAAAAAAGAGATGAGCCAAATATTTTAATATAAAATAAATTATTTTAAAAAACGAAGAAATTGTCTTTCGACCCTGAATATCCATACTTTTAGGTAAGGTTACACAACACCTAGTTCTTTTATGACTTTGTTTTCTTTCAAAAATTCCAGCATACAGTAAACATAATACGGGGCACACATTTTATTTTAACGTTATATTACTGTTTTTCAAAAAAAACACATAATATTATATTATGTTTATATGTAGGTATATTAGATGTTTATTTCAACAGGAGAATTCGCTTAGCAGGCTGCTCACTACAATTATAAAAATTCATAATCGATTAATCGAAAAATAATCGATTAATCGATTTTTAAAATTTTCACAATTGTTTAATCGATTAATCGATTATTTTGCCCACCCCTACCTATGACCTTTACCGTATCCGTCGTTATTGGCCGATATACAGAGTGGCAAAAAATTCGCGCATAATGCCTGTAACTTTTGAATTACCTCGTATACAAAAAAGTGACCTTTATGAAAGTTGTTCAGTAAATTATTCCCCACATTTCTACATGCATGCATTTTTTCTGTCATTTCTGGTTTGGTTGCCATAGGGACTAACTTACTTTTTTTAAATGGAACACCTTTCCTATGATTGCATATTTGGATTATACTGGAAAAACTTTGAATTTTTTGTATTTCAAATTTTCACCTATCTGCAAGCGTTTCCGAGATAATGACAGCTCAAAAATGAAAAACTTCCTAATTATTATTATTCCTACCTAATACCCACCAGTTGAGTCGAGGTGTTTTCATGACAGCGACCTAAGAGGTGTCAATTTTAAGTTACTGTTTAATTTTCTGTTGTCTGATTTCTAGTTTGTTACAGGGTGTACCAAAAGTAATATGACACAGAGCAGCACCAGACTCCTTAAGGCGAAATAATGCGATTTATTCAAACTTGCCTTATCCCAAAATTGATAAGAACCAAGATACAGGGTGTCATTTAATTTTGTTTTCGTTTTTTTGTGATTATTTCTTAACGAAACGACATAGCAGCACAAAATTAAGGGTTTTGGGGTTTCTTGAGGTGAGGAATTCAAAATTATCCATAGTTTTTGTGTAACCAGTAAAAGGCGCTATCTACAGCATGCCCCACTCATTTTAGCTGGCATAACTTTGTTTAGGCTTCTTATATCGATCCGACTAATAAAAAAATTAGTTACTTTACTTCTTTTACATCAAAAACGTATAACTTATTGAAGTCGCCAGGAGCAACCATTTTCGAGATAATGGCATGCAATGCAAGAATGCTAAAATATTTAAAATAATTGTGTATTCGTATTAGTGTTATTTATCACAGCTGGCCTTGATTAAAAACAACGACGTTTCTAAGGCAACAACATGTTACACAAAATATCATCTGTCAAAGTTATTAATTTTCTAAGTACAATACGCAGATATTATTCAATTTTTTAGTAATGCCTCGACATAATTTATTTTCCAATGTGGAAATGCGTGATATGCTTTGTATTTACGCACAAAAAAATTTTAACGGTCGGAGTGCAGGGCGCAGGTACCAAGAAATGTTCCCGAATAGAAGGCAACCAAACCGCAAATTATTTCAAAATATTTATGACCGACTAGGAGAGACTGGTTCATTTCGACAAAAAAAAAGAGGTTTCGAGCCGTCCAAAAACACCAGAACAGGAAGAATAGATTTTAGTTCGTGTAGCAGAAAATCCAGAAGTGAGTTCCAAGAGATTGAAGGCAGCTACAGGTGTAAGTAAATCTTCAATTGTTAGTAGTGATCGACCGATATGACTTTTTTAGCCGATACCGATAATCGGCCGATACCGATAATGTCTTGGCCGATAACGATATATATCGGCATATCGGCCTTTTTTAATTGATAACATTATTAATGTCTAAAATCTGAATATTCTGTAATATAATTTATAATTCTTTAACGTTCAATTTAATTGCCACAGTGACTACTTAAATTTGCACCAAAAGAGTCTCTAAACCACCAGCTCCGTGGCTAACTGACACTATAAAGGATATGATTAAGATTCGGGACAGAGCGTATGACAGATTTAAAAAATCAAAGCAAATAATACACTTTGACTATTATAAAGAGCTGCGGAATTATACTGCGGGTGCAATTAAACGCGAAAAAAGGGCGCACATGGAATACGTTCTGCGCAACAAAGGTTCAAAGGAAACCTGGAATACCCTTAGATCATTACAAGTAGTCAAAAATAAAGCCAACACTGATCTACCATCAAACCTGGAGAATGTTGATGAAATTAATAAAAATTTTACAGCGGTGCCTGTGGTAAACAAATCAAATCACCAATTAAGCCTTCTGAATAAATATAATGGTGCCCCTTCACAACATAATGTACATTTTCAATTCTCTCAGATAACAAGCAATGAAACGAGAACACAGCTAAATTCCATAAAAAGCTTTGCCACAGGTTCGGATCATATATCCCTGACAATGTTACACCTAATATTTCCACATTTAAGTGAACATATAACACACATCATAAACACAGTCCTTTCCTCAAATATCTTCCCAGATGCTTGGAAAAATGCCAATGTCTTACCTTTGGCTAAGGTTTCGAACCCAGAAAATTATGGTCAACTTCGACCTATCAGTATTTTGCCAACGCTCTCGAAAATCTTAGAAAGAATTATGTACAAACAGATGTCAGAATACGTCCTTTCAAACCACATTATACCTACAGTGCAATCTGGCTTTCGACCTAAGCACAGTACAACAACGGCCCTAATTAATATCACCGATGATATTCTAAGAAACCATGATAAGGGTATGGCTACTTGCCTGGTACTCTTGGATTATAGCAAGGCATTTGATACCCTTGACCATCGCATACTATGTGATAAACTATCTTATTTTGGGTTTTCTAACTCTTCTGTGTCTCTGATTCAAAGTTTTTTAAGTAACAGATCGCAAAGAGTCGTTTACAATGCACTGTCCTCTAGTCCTCTTAATATTCAATCTGGTGTTCCACAGGGATCCATACTTTCTCCACTGTTATTCTCAATTTACACAGCAGATTTTTACAGTGTACTTAATAACTGTAAAATCCACCACTACGCTGACGACACCCAGATCTATCTAGAAGTTAAAAACTTACAGTGTGCCACTGCCAATGAACAAATTAATAGTGATTTAAAAGCTCTAGTCGATATATCCTGTGCGCACAATCTAAAACTGAATGCGCTAAAGTCTTCGGTTACGCTATTCGGACCAAAAAAATTACGAAACATTGTCGCCGAGCAACTTCAAATTAATGTTGATGGACAAAGTCTCGCTTTTGTTGCCGAGTGTAAAAATCTAGGAGTCTGGTTTGACACCAACCTGCGGTTTACCAAACATGTCAACTACCTCTGCCAAACCTCCTATACAACTTTAAAGTTTTTATACAATAGTCGCGAGATTTTAAACTCTGCCTTGAAACTGAAACTGTGCGAGGCGTTAATAATATCAAAATTATCATACTGCGATTCTGTTTATGGTCCCTGCTTAACTGTTCTTGATAAAAATCGACTTCAAAAGATCCAGAACAGCTGCTTTCGTTTCGCTTTTGGTATCCGAAAATACGATAGCACTAGAAATAAAATCTTAGAAAGTGGTCGGCTAAGACTGGACAAACTTCGACACCTCCATCTTCTGACCCTGGGCCACCGTATACTAAGCAACAAGCAACCAACATATCTTTTAAATAAGCTCACTAAGTTCAAGCATATAAATAACCTTAACACACGGAATAGAAACCTTATGGTCATACCTAAACACACTACCGCAGTTTTTAAGAACTCTTTCACTTTCCAGTTTAGTAGTAATTATAACGATATTCCGAATGACTTCTATGACTATAATATATTAAACTTTAAAAAGAAACTTAAGATGGAACTTCTCTCACAGGCCTGATCACTGGAAATAAAATATGCTGGCTGTGCAGTGTTGTTGCTTCTGAATGAACTCATAGGGAATGCTTTTAGGTTGAATGTCAATATTGTACTTTTTAGGTTAATCCGCGTCTCGATTGATGATGTTTCAATGATTAACTTCTTGATATAATACGTTGTATGGATGTCTTGCCTGGTAGTATATAATAATATGTGTATTATTTAATAGATTACACTAGTGTTGTTAAAGTAATTAACTTTTATATTTACTTTCTCGCGGTTAAGTAGAAAAACGCCCGCTACACGGACGACACTTCGCCCTTTCAGATGTATTCTATCTACTTTTGTTAATTATTTATTAATATACTTTTTTTCTTTTGTTATTAAGAATATCTGAATAAAGACGATTTATTATTATTATTATTATTATTATTATTATCACTTAGCAAATGTAGCTGATTTACAATAATTTTAAGTCAGAAATTTACCGTTGCTCGATTTTCCGTTGCTTTTGGACCACGTACTTAGTTTAATTGGGCATATGAAATGCCATTATCTCGAAAATGGTTGCTCCTAGCGACTTGAATAAGGTATACGTTTTTGATGTAAAAGAAGTAAAGTAACTTATTTTTTTATTAGTCGGATCGATATAAGAAGCCCAAACAAAGTTATGCCAGCTAAAATGAGTGGGGCATGCCGTAGATAGCGCCCCCTACTGGTTACACAAAAACTATGGATAATTTTGAATTCCTCACTTCAAGAAACCCTTAATTTTGTGCTGCTATGTCGTTTCGTTAAGAAATAATCGCAAAGAAACGAAAATACAATTAAAACTTCGACACCCTGTATCTTGGCTGTTATCAATTTTGGGATAAGGCACGTTTGAATAAATCGCATTATTTCGCCTTAAGGAGTCTGCTGTTGCTCGGTGTCCCATTACTTTTGGGACACCCTGTATATCTAAAATACTGAATTTTTAAAAACTATCATTGCCAATTTACCTGAAATTTACAATGCAACCTTTAGGTTGTCCACCCTGCTTATTAAGTCCTGTCATTTTAAATTTACATTTTATTACTCTCTCCCTTTAAGCAACAGAGTATAGTATTAGTAAGCAGTAATTTAAAAAGTTTTTAAAACAACTTAAACCACATAATAGAACAAAACCTACTTATTTTTTCACTCCGAACTCCGACAATATTCTTCAATCTCCTTAAGCACTCTAAAAGTCTAGCGTAAATACTTTTCCTGTATTTGTCCTCTTTGGGCCACTTATTTTCATGAAAGCACTGTTCAGTTTTAACATTATTTAAATCGAGGCCCGACTCGAGTGTAGTTCTTTTAAGTTTATCCGATTTTTTGTCGATATCGCTGGCACTTTTCGATTTTTTTACACTCAACTCTTGCATCGAATGCGACAATCCGTATTTAAAACTGTGTCTTTTCCGTACTTTTTTGCGACACTGGGTATCTTCTTCCAGTCGATCTTGCACATCGGGGTTATTCGCCACTTTGGACAGAAATTTTAAGTCTGTACTGGTTATGTTTCGACGGCTTTGTAGATCGGCAGGCATTTTTAAACCATACACTTAGTCAAATAGTTTTCCGCAATAAACGATAAAATTCACTGACATAAGTTTTTATCCACGAAAAAAGTGCAACTTATAAACATAACATGAGACTGACTTTGGAGAGGAATCAGTTGCAAAAGATTACATCTGTGAAATAATCCCTTTACTAATTTTTCAAGAATATACAAGGTAATCTTTTAATTAATTACGGGTAAACAGAAAAACAGGAGTTTTACTGGTAAATTTCCACTGTATTACATCAAATGAATCGACATATACATGTTTCGCTACACAGTAGCTTCTTCAGAATATAGTGACGGCTTTGTAGATCGGCAGGCATTTTTAAACCATACACTTAGTCAAATAGTTTTCCGCAATAAACGATAAAATTCACTGACATAAGTTTTTATCCACGAAAAAAGTGCAACTTATAAACATAACATGAGACTGACTTTGGAGAGGAATCAGTTGCAAAAGATTACATCTGTGAAATAATCCCTTTACTAATTTTTCAAGAATATACAAGGTAATCTTTTAATTAATTACGGGTAAACAGAAAAACAGGAGTTTTACTGGTAAATTTCCACTGTATTACATCAAATGAATCGACATATACATGTTTCGCTACACAGTAGCTTCTTCAGAATATAGTGTATGAATGATACAAAATTGAGGTTTGTAATAAAATCTTATTAAAGACAGGTAAATTGGTATATATAGTAGTAATAGATCTGAGTTTCTACCGTAAATAATTATTATTATAATTCTAAATAACATTATTGAATACAAAGATACACAAGATTTATTACAGAAATGGTTATAAAAAGGATAACAGTTGGTTAATTGTAAATACATTTAACAAAGGAGAGTGGTTAAGATCTAATTGGTCATTAAGCAATAGGTTGGAATTTTTAATTTTGTTTATTTCCACAGATTCTAAGAAGTTGAGTTTTGAGCCTTTATTGTCTATATGTATATGTGAGATTTTAAAATTTTTATCGAAATTGTGCTGGTTTTCTAGTAAATGATTGGCGTAATTGGAGTATTTTTTGTTTTTGGTACGGCTATTACAGTGTTCTTTTAATCTTGTGTTGAAATTTCTACCGGTTTGACCTATGTACCGGGTGACTTCGTATAAACTAGCACCCCCCGCAACTTTTTTATTTTTTATCCTTCGGAAAAAATAAAAAAAAGTGACATGCAGGGGAAATTGTTTCCTTTCCAAATCTGCATTGTAGTTTTCGGTAACTTTGCATATATACGGGGGACGACAAAAAGTTTTTTTTAATGGAATGCCCTGTATATTTTCGGCTAAAATAAAAGATCTTTTTTTTCTGATTTCAAATATACCATACAAGTTGACATTTGGTTCACCCATTTTTGCGTTATTTAAGTTTACATTTGCATTGAATTTACATTATCTTGATATACGAACCGAGTAAGTTGCACTGACAGTTATTATTTCAATGACAATGTCAATTCAGAAACATTTGTTACTATTGTTTTCATGGCCCACTGTTCAAAAAGTTGTTGTACTCAGTAGTAATCATGGTAGCGTATATCAAGATAATGTAAATTCAATGCAAATGTAAACTTAAATAACGCAAAAATGGCTGAACCAAATGTCAACTTATATGGTATATTTGAAATCAGAAAAAAAAGATCTTTAATTTTAGCCGAAAATATACAGGGCATTCCATTTAAAAATAATACTTTTTGTCGTCCCCCGTATATTTGCAAAGTTACTGAAAACTACAATGCAAATTTGGAAAGGAAAAAATTTTCCCTGTATGACAGTTTTTTTATTTTTCCCGTACGATAAAAAATAAAAAAGTTACGGGGGGTGCTAGTTTATACGAAGTCACCCGGTACAGGGTGTCCAGTTTTCGATGCTTTTACGGGGTATATCCGTTATTAGTAAAGATAGAAGGATACGGTTTTCGCAGCGGTGTGCTACTCTTTTGTGAACAAAAGATGCCGAAATCAGAATCTTTCTAGTCGTCCTTGTTTTTGATATACGAGATGTTTTTGAAAATTTTACATTTTGGGACACCCCCCATATTTAAGTTGACCTTTAGCTTATCAGAGAGAAAACAAATGTTCTTTTTGTAGTTTTTTTACGTAGAATCCAGTGACGTACTCGGATTTTTTCTACGTTCAATAGTTCCTGAGAAAAAAACTTGCTTTTTTTAAAATGGGTCACTCTATATATTTTTAATAATATAATTTAGTTTATAACAAGCTTTTCAGAAATATCTAATATCTTATTTTTATTTTTAATATTAAGCACGAAATTTACGTTTTATTAAAAAATATACACTTTTTGTTAGTAGGCCATGACGGGTATTTAAAAAAAGAAAAGAACACAATAATTTATGTTATATTAAAAACTTCTTTAGTTTCTGTCAAAGGATTCGGTTCTCCAAGTTGTTTTAAAATATCTAATTAGTAGTAAAAAATCCGTTTGTCCTAATTATGGCAGAAAATGTAAATTTTGAAAATAATGAAAAATACGACATGCTCGTTTGTTATGTTCATTGTAATGAAAATGCAGATGAAGCATTAGAAGTGTATTTAAATAGGTAAATATACGCTTTTTTGTAGTATCTCTATGAAGATTTATTAAATTACTTGTAGATATCCCGAAAGACGACAGCCGGATAAAAGAATTTTTCTAAGGATGAAATCAAACTTAATTGAACACGGTTCAGTTTCTAAACTGCGGCCTAAAATCTACAACAAGGAAAACCGCGAGACTGATGAAATAAATGTTTTAGCTTCAATTGAAACAAATCTAACTAGTTCTTGCAGAACGGTTGAAGGTTCGGTCGGAGTAATTAAATCAAGAGTTCAAACAATGCTAAAAAAACACAATTTTAAGCCATATAAATTCCACCTACTACAAAACTTACATCCTGGTTATGCACAGCGCCGTATAGAGTTCTGTAATTGGTATTTACAAAATATCAACAGGGGAAATAATTTTGAAAGAACCGTTATGTGATCCGATGAGGCTCATTTTCCCAGTGCTGGTTTAGTTAATCGGCACAATACGAGGTTTTGGTTTCAGGAAAATCAGCATGTAATATTTCCACTCGAACGACAAGGCAGGTTTGGCTTTAACGTTTCATGTTTTATACTAGGAAGCAAAATAATTTATAAATATTTGAAGGCAGCCTTAATGCAAATAAATATTTTGAAACTCTGGAAAACGTTGTGTCGGAAATAATAGAAGACGTGCCCTTAGCTGGTCTCAATAACTTGCATTTGCAACAAGATGGAGAACCCGCTCACGATGCGCTAATTATCAGAGCCTACTTAAACAATAATTTCCCAGGCCACTGGATTGAAACTAATGGACCTGTAAGATGGCCACCAAGGTCACCCGACTTGTCGGTTTTGGATTTCTTGTGGGGATACCTTGAAAATAAAATTTATTCTATTCAATACCAAACAATTGCAGATTTAAGAAATGCCACTGAAAGAGCATTTAGGGAGTTACAAACGCGGCCTTTTATTATTTTAAATTCATTAAGGCGAATAAGAACTATGTGTGACACATGTCTAAGGCATAATGGAGAACAATTTGACCAATATTTATGAGAAAGTTCTATAAATTTTCAGCTTTTGTTTGAATGTTTTACCTAGTAATACACAACTCGATGTATGCATTGTTATTACTGCTAATTATATTAAGGAGTCCAAAATATATTTCTTCTGCAGTAATTATTACTAATTATCATACCAGTAATAGTTTTTTTAAATACCCGTCATGTCCTACTAACAAAAAATGTATATTTTTTAATAAAACGTAAATTTCATGCTTAATATTAAAAACAAAAATAAGGTATTATATATTTCTGAGAAGCTTGCTATAAACTAAATTATATTATTAAAAAATATATAGGGTGACCCATTTAAAAAAAAAAGCGTTTGTTTTTTTTCTCGGAAACTATTGAACGTAGAATAAATCTGAGTGAGTCACTGGATTCAACGTAAAAAACTTCAAAAAGAACATTTGTTTTCTCTTTGATAAGCTACAGGGTAACCCTAAATATGGGACATGGGGGGTGTCCCAAAATGTAAAATTTTCAAAAACACCCCGTATATAAAAAACAAGAACTAGAAAAATTCTGATTGCGGCATCTTTTGTTTCACAAAAAAGTAGCACAGTGCTGCGAAAACCGTATCCTTCTATTTTTACTAATAACGGAGATACCCCGTAAAACCATCAAAAACTGGACATCCTGTACGTTTTAGGACAATCGTAACAAGTTAATTAATAGACACCTGAATTTCTATTCTTGTCAGTTTTGCTTTTGTTATTTTTAATGAACTTGCTGAATTGTTAGGTTTATATACGGGCGATAGTAAACTCGGCCTCTTAAGAGAACATGTACTAATCTCACAGGTAAACTTGGCCTGCTAAAATTGTTCTGCTTTAATCTTCATAGGTAAACTCGGCCGGTAGATATACACCTGCTATTTTGACCCTAATTAGAGACCCTGATTAGAGATTAATTAAATTAAAATTAAAATTACCTTACCTACGGTTTCTCAAGTAATGAGATTTTTCTCTTAAAATTTCCTAGAAAAATTATGAAGGCGTGGTGTATAACTTTCTTCCTTTTTTCTCTTCAAAAAAATTATTATTTACAAAACTGCCGCTATAGTTTCATTACGTAAGTACAATGCGGAGTGTTAAAGAAATAGTTAGTCAACGAGGCAAAGTTATGCTCTTGGTAGATAACTATAAGTATTCTTTTAAAGAAGAACTCAAAAGTGGCGAGAAAAAGTGGAGGTGTAAGATTGCCAAGTGTCTAGCAAATATTTATACAGTGGGCCCGGAGAACACAATATCGAAATCGAATTTAATTTATAACCATTCGGCATGTGACATTCGCAACATTCAAAGACAAGTGATTACAAGTGCAGCAAAACGTAAAGCTGTAGATCCCTTATTGCTAAAGAAGATTCAACAAGTATTACAGCAACGGATGTGTTGTATATAAGAAAGAATATATAACGCAAGAAGAAAATTACAACCCGTACTTCCCAAAACAAAACTAGAAGTTCACAGTATGCTTAAACCAGAGACGCAATTTTTGACCAGCCGTAAGGAAGAATTTCTTTTAGTAAACAGCGAAGATTCCAATGTATTAGTGTTTAGCTGTGTTACAAATTTGAAGCATCTTTGCTTAAGCGAGAAAATTTATGTGGATGGTACTTTTGACTATTGTACAAAATTTTTCTTGCAGTTCTTCACCATACATGGCTGCCTTAATGGTCATTATGTACCATTAGTGTTTTGTGTGCTACCAGACAAAGCAACAGAAACATACAAAAAGTGTTTTGAATTTGTGACTGAAAAGTGTAGTGAATATTCTCTGTCGTTTTGTCCCACCGAAATTGTGGCTGATTTTGAGATGGTTATCCATAATGCAGCTAAAATTGTTTGGCCACAAATAAAAATAATTGGATGCAGATTTCATGTAACGCAAGCTTGGTGGCGTACGATTTAAAAACTTGGACTTTCAGCAGATTATAAAGAAAGAAGCGAGGTTGGAAAATGGATTGGTTATTGTTTTGGATTGTTGTTTCTAGAACCACAAGATGTTGGTGATGCGTATGTTTTTACATTATCTGCTATTTAACCAGAAAATGATAAAGTTACTTTGTTTGCTGATTATTTGATCAACACTTACATATCCGAGGATGCCGTTTTTCCACCTCATTTGTGGGCATCAAAAACAGCAAGCGCCGCTCGCACCACCAACGCATGCGAATCATTCCATTCGCATATCAGCAAAACTTTAAAATTTCCTCATCCTTCTGTATTCATTTTTATTGATTTCCTAATTAATTTTCAAAATGAAATATATGTAAAGTTGCAAAGTATTCACAAACCATATGAACCTAATTCGGAAACTAAGAAAAGACAAGAATACCTTCAAAACAAAATTAATGATTTTAATAATGGGAAAGTGTCAACGTTAGAATTTCTTAAGTTAACTTCGCATTATTATAGTTCTACTATGTACTATGTAATATTAAAATATATTTTGAATTGGTGTGCATTTATATGTGTATTGTTTTTAGGGTTCGATTTAATAAATTTTTATGATGTAATATGCATTTGTAATTTTATTTAGCAAAATTAGTACAGTTATTGAAGTAATCTAGGCCGCTTTAGATACGTCTGCTAATCGCCTCAAATTATATGCTTGGACTACCAGGCCGAGTTTACCTATACAGCTTAAGACTTATTTTGACCGCGACGATTAAAATATCTTAAGCGGCCGAGTTTACCTGTGCCCTTATATACAATGTTAATGTTAAGATTATTTAAGAATTTGCCAATGGTTAAACTAGGTTGGCCGATGAAGGTAAGCAGTTTGTATTGGTTAGGGTTTTTTTTTTAATTAGGGAAAACTATATCAATGGCTTTTTTATATGATTTTTTTCTTTAAAATTTTTCTTATAAACTTTGTTGAGTATCTATTGTTAATAGCAATTTGTTTAATTAGGTTTAGTTCTTTTTGAAATTCGAATTTATTTAAAGGAAGGGACACTAGCCTATGGATCATACTATGGAAAGCAGCTAATTTATGTTGTACTGGGTGGCATGAAGAATTATGAATGGTAGTGTCTGTATGACATGGTTTGTGAAACACTGAGAAAACGTGTTTATTGGTTTCCCTCTATGTTTCTCTCTTAATGGTAAGATCCAAAAAATTAATGGAAGAATTGTTTTCTTGTTCTATTGTAAATTTAATATTAGGGTGTAATCAAGAAAAACTATAAGTTGTCTATCAGTACCGAGAAAACATGTTAAGACATCATCGACATACCTATGCCAGTATAGAGATTGTTTAAAAAGGGGGTGTTGGCTAATCTTACTTTCTAGAAAGTTCATGAATATTTCGGCTAATAAGGGGCTAAAAGGGTTACCCATTATTACAAACCTCAATTCATACACTATATTCTGAAGAAGCTACTGTGTAGCGAAACATGTCAATTTATTTGATGTAATACAGTGGAAATTTACCAGTAAAACTCCTGTTTTTCTGTTTACCCGTAATTAATTATGGATATCCACCAAGTATCGGCTGATTCGATCAAGTTAATCTTTTAATCTTTTTAATCCTTTGGAAAGCTCTAAGTGCGGTTCGTGTGGTCGTTCCACATGGTATACTAAACAGAATCAACAGAAATTGCATATGCTATCAGAAAAATATAAAATATACAGGGTGTGCTATTTAAATAAACAGAGATTTTTTAGATTAAAGTGAATGAAATTTGAAAATTTATTTTGAACACCCTGTAAAAATTGACAAGAATTTGTTATCATAATTTTTTTGTATTATCTGCAAATAACCTCCATATCAAGCACGAATCTTCAATTTGGAAACATAATGAAGATATTCACAATTAAGTCTACGGCGTGAAAACGGCATTCTCGAAAAAATGAAAATATTGGAAAAACTAAGATATAGAATATAACATTTTATATAAAAAAAAGTATCAGAATTTTATGCAGAATCCACCCTGAATGCGCTAGTAGAATTTTAGAATACCTATAGTTGATGCAAAACAAAAACCGATGCACGCCATCAATCAGCTGATAATTGTAAGTCCGTGAGAAAACCCAAGGAAATTAAATTTGGGCAAAAAGTGTTATATTATGCGATATTAAATTTACTACAAACAAGTATTCTTCTTTGATACGAACCCACTTATAGCAAATATTTTGTGTTTTTAAGCTTGTAAAAATTAATATAATTTTAATTTTATTGGCCGATAGTTGGCAACACAAAACTGTAAACGGTGGGGTGGCGCCAGCTCGTTCGTTGGATTTGTTTGACGTTTCATGGCAAACTAACCTCAATTGTTTTGTGCTTCTGTGTTGCTGTGCTGTCTATTTTTTAACAAAAACTCCAGAGCTTTTCATAAATAGTATTAAAAAACTGTTCTTTAAAGAAATGAAAGTACACATATATATCTCAGTCGATTACGTTGTTTACTATTTGTGAAAAATGCCGAAGCATTTAAATAACCGGTGCAAAGAGCTAATAGCTTCTCTAAGAAGCTATTTTCAGGAACCCTTGACAGCAGTACAGAGAAGTAAATTTAAAAAGTATGTTAGGGTCTAGATATTTGATTTCTACTTTACTAACTTTTAGCATGTATCAGCTGCCCTAAATTTGAATATATCCACTGTAAGCGCAATTTCAACAACAGTTAAGGAAAATAAATTATTAGAATCACCTTAAAACAAACGTTCTAATTTAAAGAGAGTTGTAAATGTGTGAAGATTGGATATAAGTTCTATCCGTTACACTATTTATGGAATGTACGAAACAAGTAAGTTGTATTATTTAAAAATTATAATATTTTACATCGGTTAACTGAACTGAGGCTTATGGAACTTTCCCATGTAGCTTTCAAACGACTGGTACTTTTAAAAGAATATATTAAAGAAAAAGAAGCATTCTTGTACCAATTCGTTTTCTTGGATGAAACATGGACTTTTTAGAAAGGTACCATTGGTTGATCTTGGCAAGATGAAAATAAAAGAAGTGTTAGACCTACTAAAATTGATGGTAAAAGGTATTGTGCAGTAAGAAATTTTTGTATATTTATCTTGTTTTTATAAAAAAAAAACTGTGTAATTCCCTCACTCGGATATTTTGGTTACAAGCTGGCAACAGTGTCGATATCTGACGTCACTCAAAGGTATGACGTGCATCGGTTCTTGTTTTGCAAAGAGTATATGAACCTTAATGATCTCTATAATGCAAAGGTCCAAAACAGCGCACTAGTCGTTTTTCGTAGATTAAAAGTAAGTCAGTATACAGGGTGTTCCTAAATAGCATGTACATACGGAAGGGCTAATTATTTGGCTGACAGTTACGGTATAGTAGGATTAAACAGGTAAATAATGAGGTGAAATTAATGTTGAGAAATGAAGGCAGAAAGAGGTAAAGCTGACATTGTAGAAAGATTATTGCATTAGTTATTGATGTAAAATAAAAGCATCTGATGATCGAGAAGTTAGGAAAAATATTTTATAGTTATAAGATAAAGTTTACAAGTTGTAGAACATTGAACAAAGAACAAAGAGGGATAGATCTGCAGGATTACTGGAGTAAATTGAGACAAAACTGGAATTTACATGGCAGAAGGTTATTAATAGGGACCTTAAAGGCTAAAAATTAGTTATTTGTGTCTCATGCTGTGAGGTAATTCAAAAATAACTCACATCATAAGACATAAACAACTAATTTTTAGCCTTAAAGGCCCCTTATTAAAAACCTTCCGCCATGTAAGTGTTCTCCAGTATTGTCCCAACTTACTCTAGCAACTCTGTAAATCTGTCCCTCTTTGTTATTTGTTCAATGTTCTACAACTTATAAACTTTATCTTATAACTAATAACTTTTACCCCATTCTACTTTCTTTTACTTCAGTTTAACTCTAAATCGTCAACTCTTTAACTCCATAACATACCAACATTATAACAAATTGTCCCTAAATTCTCGATCATCAGATGCTTTTATTTCACATCAATAATCTTACTAATACAATACTCTTTCTACGATGTCAACTTTACCTCTTTCTGCCTTCATTTCTCAACATTAATTTCACCCCAATTCCTCACCTCTTCAATTCTACTACTATACCGTAGCAAAATTAAAACGTCTCCCTAACTTATCCATTATAACCTTTGAACAATATTTATCTTTTCTTAAAACTGGTCTTTATTAAGTATGGCTTTACATTATTGACTATTTAAAAGTTCGAACCTCTGGTCCCAATTCAGCATAAACTTTTACTTACTAACATCAATCTTAATTAGCAAAACTACTCTGGTCGATCACTGTATCCCCTGATGATAAACATTTCTATGTTCGAAAGAAATTGGGAACAAATAAGTGTTGATAACTTTTAAATATATACTTGCTTCGTTTTAAAAAACCACTTTATTGCATGTACAAAAAAAATACCTATGTATTTCAAAGTTAATTATAGTTATTTATGTACAAAGAGCCTTTGGCCCGAGGGATAGTTTTCGCCTGATGGGCATTATAGTCTAGTAACGCCTGTGGTGTATACACTACTTTATTTTTCATTAATTTTAAAATATAAATAGTTGAACTCCTGCATTTTTTTAACTATTTTCGCCAATTTTTAGTATTTAGTGAGCTTTGATCGGTTGTCATAGAATAAGTTTGACGGTTGCTAAGGGTTGTTTATTTTAAGCGTCTTACGTTTTATAAACGAAAATATGAAAATTCCACAAAATATTTTAGAAAATGCTGAAAAAGCTAAGAAAAACTTATTACCGGCAAAGTACCTGTACGACAAGGAGTATGAAACATTTCTACAATGGAAAGTAAAAAACCAAATTACGGTGATTACTGAAACAGTAATGATGGCTTACTTTCAAGAATTGGTATGTAACCCTTTTGCTCATTGGTAATAACAATTTTTAATTATTTTTACTTTATTTTAGTCGGAAAAATATACCCCAAATAGCCTTTGGACAAAATATTCCTAGGTGAAATCTGAGTTTATAGTAAAGAAAACATTAATATTTCAAGATATTGTCAATTAACAGCATTTTTAAAAGTTAAATCAAAGGCATAATATCTTCCTAAAAAGTCAAAAGTCTTGGAAGGTAAACCAGTTGTAACTTTTATCAAAAATGCGCCGAATGATACCTTCCTGCTGCATAAAGTAGTACTTGTAATGGAAGTGTTTGGCGGCCTAGACGGGATGAGATGGTAAAAATTACCATTGATGATATTGAGAATAAGGGGCCTGTTATGCTCGTCAAGGTGCCAGAAACTAAAACTGCTACGCCAAAAAGTTTTACTATAATCGAAGGAGACCAACCAGATGCCTTAAAATTGGTTAGACAGTACCTTGCATTAAGGTCAAAAGAAATTAAGGAACGCAGATTTTTCCTTACATTCCGAAATGGTAAATGCATAGCTATGCCTGCGGGTAAAAATACACTAGGACGTGTTCCTTCAATTATAGCAAAATTTCTTAATTTAGAAAACGCCAAGGAATAGACAGGACATTGCCTACGTCGAACCTCGTCCACACTTCTTTCGAGGGTGGTGCTTCCCTTGCAACCCTTAAGCTATACGGAAAGTGGAAGAGTACTAGCGTAGCGGAGGGTTATATAGAGAAAAGCATCACGTCAAAAAACCGAATAGCAAAAGTGATGGCTAGCTCTGTTACCGAAAAAGAAAATATGTTAATTAATGTTGTAAATGGAGCAGGAATCCGCATGCACATCGAGAAACTCAGCAATTGAGTCCCAAAATTTCATAGTTGGTCCAGCTTCTTTCTCAGGAAAATTCAAAAATTGTACATTTAGCATAGGAAAAACAGAAAAATATTATGTAAAAAAATTGTTAAAAATAAATACAAATTTTGTTCATTACTTTATCGCCCGCTAATATTTCCTATGATATTATGATGATGTTTATAGCAACCGCTTCTAAGGTATTTATAAGTAAATAATTGATAGATGAAAAATAAAAACATTTAAGTTCATTCATTCACATTCACCGAAAATTGTTGCTGAAAACGACCTTCGCTAATTTTATGAAGATTATGTTCGTTATGGAAATCCATAATGGCTTCTCTAGAAAAAGAGGCCTAATCAGTAAATGGAATATTGTTATGTGCTACTGTATGCAGCAACCACCTACTAAAATCAAACCTTGGCTGAAAATCATGGGGAAGCAGAGCTTGCACACGTTGAATATGGTATGGGTATAGTTGATAAAGATGCAAAACCCTCCAAACAGTTAATGCACTTGTTTGAAGTTGCACTGCTACCTTCCTGGCACTAGTTGAAGGATCCTCTTCCTATCTCTCGAAGTATAGCCTCTTCTAACTCAGGCATCGAAATTTTTATATTTTGGGGGGAACCGGATCGGAACCGTTTAAAATTGGCAGGACCCGAATCGAAATACTTGCTTCGGAACCTGAACTG
This sequence comes from Polydrusus tereticollis, assembly GCA_963920685.1. NCBI lineage: Eukaryota > Metazoa > Arthropoda > Insecta > Coleoptera > Curculionidae > Polydrusus > Polydrusus tereticollis. The sequence continues at coordinate 93,292,055 of OY987331.1, forward strand.
TAACGGAACCGTGGTTACTGTTGCAGGTCTGCCAGGAAGTTCCGTACTACGTTTAAAACTCCCAGTCTCACACAATCTTGCATGTAGCTGTCTAAATGTTCTGGCACTTGGCAGTACACAGTTTGGATAACGTTCCTGATTAATTCGCCGAGCTTCTTTAGCATTTCTATTTGCTAGGCCATAATTGAAATGCATCTGTGCCATTTCAGCGTTAGTAAAGTTATTAATTTTTGACTTGTTATTGACAAAACTGGTAAATTAGACATTAAAACTTACCTTTACCTTATATTTTAATTAACTTGGAAATACATAGGTATTTTTTTTGTACATGCAATAAAGTGGTTTTTATTTTTTCTCTCGAAAACGAAGCAAGATACAAAAACAATTCAGGGAACAAAAAAGTTGTATTATTAGTTGGTAAATCCAAAAAAAAAAATATATCAAAATTAGAAAAGTCAGTGGCGTACATTTTTTGTCAATAATATTCGTTAAGGCGCTCCCCGGGACACCACTGGACTTAATATATTTAATCTAGTTAGGGCTAATTAAGCCCCTTATGATAATAAATAACGGTACCAAATTTAAAATCGGGAAAAGGACATTAAAAAAAATGATAAAAAAACTTTAACACCCTGTATATCAAAAACAGGGCCACTCCGGACACATATTTATATGAACTTTTTCTCTTAGCATATCATAAAGAATCGCTCCCGTAAGTTACGTACCGTACTTTTGAAACACCCTGTATATAAAATACTACAAATTAGTTCAACAGAATTGGAAGCTTCCGCTTGCAAAATCCCTGTAATAATCTACTTCTATTTCGAACGGTCAGTAGATCACTGCTGAAGGTCGGCAATTCTTTCGTTGGGTTCAATGAAAGAGGCCAATCTAGTACTTAGTAGTAATGGTATTACTACCACTACTCCATAATGTGTTTTAACTAAGTGGGTTTCGGCTTCTTTTGCACCCCGGTAAATTCCTTGCAAACTTGGTAAGCATTTAAAATCCCGAGCACGATATATTATTAGACCGCACTCGGCACTAGGATGTTCTTTTAATCATATACACACGTAGATATTTATTTACCAGAATTAATAAATACAAATAGAATATACCTGAAATGTCTATAGACTTTTGATAACTAAGTTGTTTTGAATGTACCGCAGTCGAGAACACAAATTCGACAAGGACGAAATAATTTTTCTTGCGCTTGACTCGAAAATACGAAAAAAAAAAAGTAGATAATGGTATTATTATAAACAAAATTAACCAATACCGACCGGTGCACCCACGAATGGTTGGAAAATCACTGAGAAAAAGATATATAGCCGTCTCTTACGGTAGGTAAAGATGCGGCCCGCGAGGTCGAAACATTGGAGGTCGCGCGAGATTATTTATGTTTCGAGATACTTTTAGTTCACCTTGTGGGTACTCGAGGTTTTTTAGTGCGATTAGACAGTTTTTCAGACTTTGAAAAAAATAAAAAGAAGCTCTTAATTTTACATTCATGTGTCGAATTACATTTAACTAATGAACTTATAGTAGTTTAGTTTATATTCAAATCGATTATTTATAAGTAAGTCAGGTATAGGGTAAAGGAAACAAAAGAGTCACCTTAACTGGCTACTGTTACGATTACTGACCCGACCAACATTTTTTTTTATTTTAGAAATCGAAAATAGACTACTTTTTAGGGTAATTTCCAAATTTTTAGGTTTTTATTCGGACATTTAAGCCCTTAAATAAATTACCAAAGTTAAACCGCGCAAAAACTGGGCGGAGCTTCGCGTGACGTCACTTTGCAGATGCTGATCGGATGACGGTCGAGATTTACTAAGCGTGTGGCGCGCGTTATTGTGTTTCTGTATGGAAACGGCGTTTCATAATCAAGATATATATTTTTTATCTTCTTGCTGGTTTAAAATAAGGGAGAAAAAAAAAGCTTCAAATAATAATTGTGTGGTTCCTGAGTGCCGCAACACTTCCAGAAATGCCCCAGAAAATCTGTTTGTTGCGTACTTTTTGATCCTGCAACTAGAGAAGTTTGGCAGAAAGCTATGCGTCGGGATGTTTTTGACAAATTCCGTTCATTGCTGTGAGGATCATTTTAACGTAAGTTTAAATGCCAATGTGAAAGCAGACTACAAAATATATGATATTTATAACCTATTTTAGATAAAAGACATAGAAAATTATATGTACATAAAGACAATGAAGAAAGGAAATATCCGACTTAAGCCAAAAGTAGTACAAGATCGAGTTACGGCCCACAGGTCGAAACCATCGATTAATAACTTCTTACTTCCTGAAACTGCAGAAATTTATATTTAGAATGAGGACCTCGAGCAGGAAGGATAATGGGATGAAAATCGAACACCAAAGTCTAAAGATATGGGTCCCTTACTTGTTTTGTGATATGGGTGTTCAAGTGTTGCAGCTTAAGTCCAGTGTACAAGTGAAGATTTACCACGTCAAATATGGGAAAAAAGAGAACATATCCTTTTAAGGAAAAGGTTTCGAAGGAATTAGTACCGATTCAGTATGTAGTAACGGCTCTACAACAACATTTATTTTATCAGAACTAAGCTTGTCAGATTAAGATTCCGATAGTAGAAAACATAAAGATATTTCAGAAGAAATACAAAAGAGAGCATTTTTCTTGATAAATAGAAATCCAAAACTATTCAGGTATGCCTAGCCATTCATTGTTTATTGTAAATATGCTAGCCCAAAAATGTATATTGAATAGATTGGATATTTTTTTAATTCTAAAAAAGTTGCCAAAGTATGTAATATTATTCAAAAAACAGTACCTTTACTATCAGCTTACCCTTATCCGTTTGTCGACTTTAAGTCATTATCTGAGGTTAAAAAAAAAAACTTTCTATTCCCTGTTTTGAAATCTCAATACAAAAACCAAGTGAACCGATAATATACAGTCCTTTTCATGGTCAAAATATAAAGGTATTTATTTATTGTTGACGTCTGTACGAAGAGTCTAGCCTTTCCAGATTAAACGGTAATCTTGTTGCCGGGGAACACTGTTTTAAATATGTGGGGTTGTTTTTTTTTTTTTTTGAAAATTTATTTATTAACACAGTATAACAATAATTACAATATACATATCCCTATTCCTCTAGACAGTGTTTTTAAACACTGGTATTGAGGAGAATTATTTTTATAATAACAGTACGATTTCTTATAAACTAAACATTTTTTATGTAAACGTTCTAAGACACATTGAGAAACTCCTTTAGGTGTTTGACAAACCTACCGTAATTTCTAATACTTTTTATATTCTCTGGTAAACTATCATATTCTCGCGATGCCTGATATATAGGATTATTTAATCCTTTATTACTTCTGACATTATTATATATTATGTTTGTTTGTTAAGTCTGTACTTTTATTTGTTGTTTTCTGTATATCTATTTGTTGTACCTTCGTATTGTGTTAAACTACGCTTATTTTATTTTTTTTTTATATATCGACATATTATTATATTCAAGATATTTTTGAAAAATGTATTTGACTTATATTTGGGATATTTTAACATTGAGAAGCTTTGTAAATAAGAAAACTGATTCTTTCTACAATAAAGCATTTTTTGACTTTGACTTTGACATGAAAGACGTAATAGCATGCACAATTGCACACCTATCAATCGCCAAACTTCTAGTCGTGAAATCCTATACAGAGTGGCAAAAAAGTCGGGCAAAATGCCTGTATCTTTTGAATTACCTCGTATACGAAAAATTGACCTTTATGAAAGTTGTTCAGTAAATTTATCCCCACATTTCTACCTGCATGAATTCATTCTGTCCTTTCTGGTTTGGTTACCATAGAGACCAACTTACTTTTTTTAAATGGAACACCCTGCATATGATTGCATATTTGGATTCTACTGCGAAAACTCTGAATTTCTTGTATTTACAATTTTTATTTATTTAATATTGTAACAAACTTTATAATAACAAAATAAATAGCCTAGAAAATTGAACAACTTAACATCGGAATAATAAGCAAGTGAAACCTTTTCAGTGAATCAGGTGTTCGAAATGACCGCCATTTTCTGCTAAGCAGAGCGCCAGTCGATCCCTGAACCCGTCTACAACGTTTAAAAGGAAGTCCTCTGGAATGGCCCGAACTTCAGCACTTTTTCTGACTTTTAAAGATTCTAGGTCTAGGTCATTTGGACAGTTAACGTAGACTTTGTGCAAGTGTCCCCACAAAAAGAAGTCGAGCAGGGTTAAGTCCGGGGATCGCGCTGGCCAGTCAATAGCACCTCTTCTGCCTATCCATCGTCCTGAAAATTGTTCGCTTATGTATTGTCTAACATTTGCTGCATAATGCGCAGGTGCTCCATCTTACTGGAACCATACCTGTTCGCTTATGGCATTATTTACACCCGGTAAAACCATTCTGCAAGAAGGAATTATGTGATTCCTGAGGAGGTCATGTATTGAGAGCATAATACCCAAAGCTTTGTCTCCCCCGATTGCTGTTTTAGGTCGACCTGATCTAGCGGCTTCCCTAACCCTGCATGTTTCTCGAAATTTCTTTACCACTCGACACACCGTTGACTGATTTATTGGAGGCCTGTTTGGATAAAAATCATTGAAAAGTTGACAAACCTGATCTTGCGATCTCTTCATATTTCCGTAACCGCTCATTATTAAAAGTTGATATTGATATTCTTAGGGCTGTTTCTCATTCAGATGAACCATAGTATAAATAAATTAGAAATCAGACAACAGAAAATTAAACAGGAACTCAAAATTGACACCTCTTAGGTCGCTATCATGAAAACACCTTGACTCAACTGTGGGTATTAGGTAGGAATAATCGTAAAGGAAGTTTTTCATTTTTGAGCTGTCATTATTTTAGAAACGCTTGCAGAAAAAAATGAAAATTTGAAAAACAAAAAATTCAGAGTTTTCCCAGTAGAATCCAAATATGCAGTCATATGCAGGGTGCTCCAATTAAAAAAAGTAAGTTAGTCTCTATGGCAACCAAACCAGAAAGGACAGAAAAAATTTATTCAGGTAGAAACGTGGGGAATAATTTACTGAACAGTTTTCATAAAGGTCACTTTTTCGTATACGAGGTAATTCAAAAGTTTCAGGCATTATGCGCGACTTTTTTGCCAATATGTATAGTTTAAGCAAACTACAATAAACAGTCTGTTTTCAAGCGATCAAACCACCGACAAGTCGGCATTTTAAAGTGAATTGTTATTTTGCAAAGCAGGTTTGCCAATTTTGTTTTGCCCCTAGAGATAGGAACTTATTTATACTTAATGCAGCCATATAAATAGTTTTTTAAAAATTTATTATCCTGGTTCCTGTCTACGAAAATTTGGTCAAATCTACGGTTTCAACCTCGTTGAACTATACTTTATTTGCTTAAAATGTTACTACAATCTTCTATATGAGTAAACTTATTTAACATTTTACAATTGACTTAAGAGCGTGTCATTAGACGTGGGATTAAATATTCTATTGTGTAGGGGATACGTTTTTATATATACAATATCGCAAAAAATAAAATAAACTTTACAATCAGTTGTTATTACTGAATTTGTACCACTTTTGGTATTATGTATGCAGTAGCGTAGTAGAAAGAGGGTGGGTAAACCTCAGGGCAAACCGATTAACAAATTAATCTGCACTTCCCGTTAAACCGGATGTTGACAGTTTTATGCTTATAGTTTGGTTGAAACTAAAAGTTTGTTAAGATTACGTTTCTTCTTCTTTTTCTGGATGTTGGCCTTGTTTAATACCTACCTGTGCCTCACTGTTTTAAGAATTTGAAATGTTTAGTTAAACTGCGCTTCTAAAAATGAAAAAATTATTATTCTCAATGACTGAATGTGTTCAACGCCTGTCGCCACCAAAATTCAACATTCGAGTTGTAAAAGTAGTTGAAATGTGTTCGAATATGACTGAAGTCGGACAGTCAACAATATACCGACTTGTGCACGAGAATAAACGCGGCCCCATCAGGTCACCAAAGAGAAGTACAGGAAGAAAAGAAACTGTAATAAATGAGGATGAAAAGACTGCCATCAGAAGAACCATACACTCGTTTTACTTAAAAAATACTTTTTTAGTAGAGAAAGACGAAATCACTTGCTGGCGACGACGATATTCGAGGGCAGTTAGACAGTTTCGAAGGGTGGTGTGGGCACAAGTAAAAGGGCTTGTAGCAAGGCATAAACACCACTATTAAAATGAGAGACGTTGGAAACCTCTTGCAAGAGGGAATAAAGACAGTGGATTGTGAAAAATGGAGTGCGTCGAACATGTGATTGAAATAGAAGAAAGAATGTGGGAAGCTGATAACATGCTAGAAAACACTGTAGAGCTCCTTATTATTTCTCTGGACCCCAACGACGAGAGTTCAACGGACTACTCGGAACATGATGACTAAACTTTAAAAATTAAGTTGTTGAGTTTCGTTACACTAACCATACACAAGAATCGCTTACATTTCTGAATTGATTTTGGTTTAATATTGTAATATTAATAGTTTGAAATAAAATTAGATGCGGAAAACACATATTTATCCATTAAAATTATTTTTTAATGTAAAAAATATTTATACAAGGTATAGTTGCCAGCGAATTTTAAACAAAAAGATGGGTTGGAAGCTGGTTAGTGTTAACGCTAAGTATTAACATTTTTGCGTTTGTTTTTGTTTAATATTAATATACACTTACATGCGGAAAACACATATTAATCCATAAGAATTGTTTATATGTAAAAAATGATTTGGTTCCTAAAATTTACGTCTGGACATGTTTGCACAAATCACAGAAATTCGGTGATTTGTGCATGTTTGTTTGCACAATGACAGATTTTAACAGTATTGCCAGTTGTCACATAGAAAGGTGTGCTGTAATAATACATTCTTGGGGTTGTTTTTATTTTCTTATGTTGATATAAAATTTATATTTTCGAATTTGATTGCCAATGTTGTTATAATATCTGGGCTAAGTGATGACTACTTTTTAACCCGCGTCTGGACGTTGATTGGTCACGAGTTCGGCTATGGATTTTTGGCATGACCAATCCCGTTACAGAAACTAAAGAGGCGCGTAGTAATTAAATTATTAATGTTTTTTTTTTAAATTAGTATAGAGTTGGATTTCTTTTTCTGTCATGTAATGCTTTATTTTCCCCAAATAGGTTCTTTATCCTTAGAATAGTATTGACGGATATGTTTCTGTAAAAATTTCAGGGTTGGCAGGATAGGTATATATCCGTGATAAATATCCTGATATATATCTTGATAAATATCATGATATTTATGTGACGATATTTATCCTGATATATATCAATATTTTTTTTCTTCTAAAATTCTATTCATCAGTATAAAAATATGGCACCGCTGGCGTTACGCCGGCAACAGCGTATTATGCTGCTTACGATGAGGTGATTCCCCGTCTTTCCGAGGCGTTGAAGCCGAACCACCTGTTACTTTATTCTTTGCAGCGTGGCATTTTTATTTAGTTCCGATTTCTGATTGAAGATTGAACGGAGCAATATTTTGCTTTATTGTTTTTTATTTTATATTAGAAATATTATTTTCTTATTTTAGTTGTTGTTTTCTTTTGGCTGTTGTGCTGATCTCAATTTTTGTTCTTAGTTGAACCACAGTTAAAAGCAAAAATATATGTGTTCATATTCATAAACTTGTATTTTTTACTTACATTTTACATTCCTATGCCTACATAGGAGTTTCCTATACATAGGAGTACTTAAAAACTATCATTGAATAGAATATAGAATTTAAATACAAATTTACATATTTATAACATTATATTAAATTAAGTAATTTTGAATTTTAAAAATAGAAAACAGATGAAATACAAAATAATTAAAAATATAAATAAATATCCAAATTTTGATATATATCCAATATATATCGATATATATCGGATATTTGGATATTTATATAAATATCATGATATTTGCCAACCCTGGAAAATTTGCAATAAATCTTCTCCTTGCTTCTCTTGCATTTTCTTGGCATTTGTAGAACAAGATAACAATCTGCAATCTCTGATCTAATGAATATTTCATTTCGGCAATATTATAGTAAATTTGTCAAATTTTTTGACTTTGAAGGATTCAAAGGTGATTATACCTTTATTACCTAGTGTATGTTTCAAACAGGTTAAAGTTAAATTATACTGGATAAAACATTCAAATTTAATAAAAATAGCTGTCACAATATTAAATATTTTAATCAGAACAGACAAAAAAAAATCACTCGTTCCAAAAATCGTATAAAAAAAGCTATGTTCCATTTAAAAAACACCTTATCCATAGCGTAACTCTTTTGTTTCTGGTTCAAATAAATTTTTGGTTTCATTTTTGAATTCTGCAGGAAAAAGTACATCGATTGGCTATTTTGGATTTTTCTTTAAATACAAGGAAGCTCAAAAATGAGCCCCTGTTCAGTCCTCGTTGGAAGACCCTGTACATAACAGATTTTTTTTATAAATATTAATGCTTATTCCAATTTATCTATTTTCATATTATTAACTTTTATATAAGTTTTTATCTACTTAATATTAGAATAACTAATATCTCAATTATCTGCCTATATCTCTATAATCATAATCAAGTATAATTATTATTATATTTATTAATCTAATAAACTACCTGTAGTAACGCCGCTGTCATAGTACTTTCATTCACAAACTCTTCTTTCTATTGTATGCAAATTAGGGTGACCCTAATTTAGGACCGATTCGGGGTGTGTAGGTCTTAATCTGAAATACGGAATTTTTAAAAACTATCATTGCAATTTGCCTGAAATTTACAATGCAAGTCGCTATCTTTACTAGTTACCGAGATACCCTGCAATTACATCGAAAAATGGACACCCTGTACATTGTTAAAAAATAATTGAGCTAATCTAATACAATTTTATTTCAGAATAACTTCTTCGGATACTCCAGTTAACTCCAGTAATCCATATCCTTTCGAGAATTCAATGAGCTTTAGTTACATATATGGGGAGAAATATGATTTCTTGAGGGAGGGATATCTTCCTCAGAAAAATGTCCAAAATTTCAAAAAAAAGAGTAAAAATGCTCTGATAAGTATTAGTAATCATAATATTAAGGCTACATGAAGTACTTAATAACAATTAAAAATAAACACAAATAAATGTAATAGCAGTAACAAAATAATTATTTCTACAAAGCAAAGGTCAGTATTGTGTCTGATAATCTGATATTTATTTTCACGCCACTTTTTAGCGATAGGGTGCTAAAAATGGAAAGCTACGCGTGCCAACTGCTCACTTGAAAAATCACTAAAAAAACTCGCTAAAAAGCTAAATATTTAATTATTGGGACGGCCTTAATTAAAAAATCAATATACCAATATGTTATTTTTATACTTACATTGTATCCCAAACATGTTTTTTTTTTCTGAGGCGACAATAATATAGTTACCGGGGTTGTTTGAAATATGATTTACGTTTTATAATAAAGCTGACAGCCGTTAGTCTTTAAGACATTTATAATGAGCAGCATTTTTTCTTTTCTCTTTGTTATAGAAATTAATGACTTCTCTTTTATATAATATTGTATAGAGTATAGTACAAACCTGTGAACTAATAGTTATGGATAATATTTGGCTTGTTCCAACCCGACCAAAAACCGTACTAGAACCGTCCCCGAACGGTAGCTCAACTAATTTACCATTGCAACAATCGATTGCCAAATTCAAGATTTGGTGTGTTAGAACAAACCTATTATAACTGTTGCTCAGTTGTTGTGGCGAGCGACTATATCTTTAAAAGTACTGCTTAAACATTTTCAGAAAAAAAAATTGCATAAGTAAATCGGCACAGAGAAAATGATGGAAAATAATTTTCAAGTTGTACGATTGCCGTTAGAAGGGCGTAAGTGTTGAGATAAAATCTTGATAATGTGCATGGTAAGCTTATCCATTTTTGCGGAAGTTTAGTCGTCCGATTTTTTTCGTATCTTCGATAATAAAGGTGAGGGAATCTGGTGAACACCTTAACTTTAAAAGTACTGTATCTTTTACACCTTCAGTGGCGGTCTTTCAGTGACGGCAGTGCCGACCCAGTGTAAAACAGTATATTATATTATTTATCTACATCAATTTGCATTTTAATAACTCTTAAACTGCCAGCGAATAACTGCTCCACTTTTTAAATCGCCCTTGTAAGGCCTTACCTCATATTATAGCCGAGCCGCCATAAAATAAATTGGAATATGAGTACTGAAGACGAAGTATTTCAGGCTTGAAGATTGGCAACCAAACATACACCATGGATCGAACAACGTTTGAAGTTAAAACCCAGGATCGCTAACCACGTACCTGCCGCTAAGTTTAAAGTGAGGTTATGGTTATGTCTAAGACTGATTATCAACAGGAAATATTTTTTTATACCGATGTGTAGTTGTTGAAGTTTTTGTGATTATTCTTGAAAGAATAGAACTAAATTAATGTAAAATAAGTGCGAGTAAGTGTTATCTGTAACATGTAAGTGTTTTAAAATTTAAATAAAACATCCTGTTTGAACATTCCGAAAATTTAGGGTAACAGGTATAAAGTGATCTAAGATCTAGGGTGTTGGTAAATTGGTTCCCGGCATGTATCAAATAAAAGGTTGGTACCTAATATCTGTTATCAATAGTTAAATTGGTTCCCAGCAAAACTTGGAACCAAAAAAGGTGGATTAGATGCCGTGTTAGCGCTGTTTACCCAATATAAGTCTATAATAATTATTACTTCGTCTTTCCGCCGTTGAAAAGGTGGATTAGATGCCGTGTTAGCGCTGTTTAACCAATATAAGTCTATAATTATTACTTCGTCTTTCCGCCGTTGAATTTTTATTTTACAGGTCAAACTAAGCCATTTTAGTATTACCGAACTTTATTACCGGGGAACCAATTTACACATAACGATCAGGTAAACGAAAAATTATAGGAACCAATTTACATATTACTTTTAACCCTCGCTAACTTGGGAACCAATTTACATGTACCCTAGATCTATATGTGGATTTTCGTCATTGGATGAACAGATTAAATTAAAAAACAATGGTCGGCCGACCCCTAAAATGTTGAATTTAATTAACACGGGAGAGAGGTATCAAAAATATGCATGACTTACGGGGAGTGAAACTACAGATCTATGTACCTATAATAAATCTGTGGTGCAACCAAAATAAAAACTGATTTTTTTGTTTTAAAACAGACGCCGATACTTTTTCCTTTTGCTAGAACCTATAGCCTCACTAACGAGCTGTTACAGCAAAACGCGTCCGAGGATGGTTCTGGCGGAAGGAAAAAAGCAAACCCTTGTCATTGTGCTAAGTTTTCGGTTACTAAACCGACAAGACGCCCAGTGAGGACTCCTGCAATTGTGACGTTCTGTCTTTGCAGGTTTTCCTCCGATACTTGTGGCTTTATAAGTCCATGTCTGAGGGCGCAGGTATGCTTAGAAATTGGTATTCTTTACCAGCACCACGAGATGGAGCCACCTGGTTTCATTCTCTGTTTCAAAATAAAAACCGTTTTATTAACCAAGCATTTTATTTTCAAATTAACAGGGAAAAAATCGAAATACGCGGTGCGAACCGTTTCGGGGCTCTCCAAAAGCATGATATTTCCAAGAAGCAAATACCTACAGTCAACTAAAACTCGATTTATTTTATTTGGTAAATAGAATATTTGTCACCTACATCTGTGTCAAATGAGCGAGGATTTTCTTGTCTAAAGCGCGTTAAAACTTATTCTCGTAATACAATTAATCAGAAATGACTCTCAAAATTGTCACAATAATTATTGGTGAGTAACAGAAAACAAAATTATAAAAAAATCTTAATTTTATGTTGAAATTCACCATTTTGTCGCCGTTTTCAAACATCTAAAATTCGCGGTATAGAATTAATTTAACAGGTTGAAAAACTCCAAAATTTGTTCATGGTAGTTAATTTCTAGTTAGCGGAAGGAAAAATATATTAAAAAAAAAATTCTGTGATGAATCACATAGGTAACTTTATTTTTATTTTACTAGTAGTTATGTTATTTAAAGAAATAAAAATAATATACCGAAACCGGTAATGATCCAAGGGGGATGGAGGGTCATGACCCCACCCAACAAAAAAAGTGATAATACCCTACTAGACTACAGGGTGCTTCAATATTATACCGACAAATTGAAACAGGTGTTTTCTTGATAAAAAAAATGAAAAAAGTTCCCATTAATGAAGGTCCAGAAACCCCTCGTTTGTAAGATACAGGGTGTTAAACTTTTAATCTTTTTTTCGGTTTGTCCTATTTATTTTATACGTGCTTAAAGATTATTTATTCAAATTCTGTACTTTTGTTATACATTAAAGTAGCTAAAGAATTAACTCAATTAACCTATTGTCATTTAAAACTATCTGCAGGGTGTTATTTTTTTGGGCGTCACGACCACTACGATCCCCCCCCCCAAGTTTTTTTTTTGATACGACACTGACTATCCTTTCATATAAAAACAACTTTTTTGGTTTATCAACAGACTTACTCTATTCAGAACTCGCCGAGCATAAATTATTGCCAATCATATTCTACAACCCAAATTTAATTTATTACTGTCGGTCTGTACTACCGACAGGTGCATTTGTATGTTAAGTACTACGACACATAACATTTTTGAAAAATTAAATTAAAACTCAAAAACTATTTAATTTAGACATATGTATGTAGTAGACGACATACAAAGTTTTCTAAGTTACTAAATCAATATGCTGGAATCAGGTGTTTTTCCTGATATATTAAAAATAGCCATAGTTAAGCCTTTATCTCGGCCTTTATATAAGAAAGGAGACTCTGGGGACATGTCAAATTATAGACCGATTAGTTTGTTATCATGTTTTGCAAAGATTTATGAGTATGTGATGAATATTAGGATCAGACGGTTCTTTGAGCACTGTGGTTTGTTTTCGTTGAATCAACATGCTTATTTACAATCTAGGTCAGTTAACACTGCTGTTTCCTATTTCACTAGCTTGGTTTTGGATGCCATGGATAGAGGGGATCTCTCCTGTGGGATTTTTGTTGACCTCTCCCGGGCTTTTGATTGCATTGATCACAATTTGCTTCTCTTAAAACTTGAGAGATATGGTATTAGGGGTAATGCCTTGCCACGGCAGAATCTGCCGTGGCCTTGCAGTGGTTTGCTTCGTACCTTAGAAATCGCAAGCAAGTTGTGCAACTGCATAATAAGGGAGCAACTGTGTCGTCTGAGGCTCTGGAGCTGGTTGCGGGAGTAGTATTCTGGGTCCCTTGCTTTTTATTATTTTCATTAATGACATTAAAAATATAATCTTGGATCGTGAAAATGAGTTTATAGTTAGTTTTGCTGACGATACAAACATTTTAGTATTGGGAAGGAATTTTGAGAATCTTATCGATAGGGGCAGTCTGGTCGTGTCCAGAACTAAAGATTATCTGAATAAAAACAGGCTCATGTTGAATAAAGGGAAGACTACAGCTATAGTATTCAATAATAATATAATAAATGTTCCAGATACGGTTGTTCTGGGTAATAAAGATGTAAATTGTGTTGAATCTTCGTGCTTCTTAGGCATTAATATTCATTATACCATGTGCTGGTCATCACATATGGATATTCTTTGTAGCAAATTGTCTTCCATCTCTTTCGGTTTAAGAGTTCTGTCAGGTAGTGTTGATCTGTCTGTTATGAGACTGGTATATTTTGGTAACTTCTACTCTAGAATTAATCTTGGGATTGAAATTTGGGGAGGGTCTCGGGACTTAAATAGACTCTCTATTTGTCAGAAGCGGGCCATTAGAATTATATTTAGGATGAAGTTTAGGGACTCATGTAGAGGGTTTTTTAGGTCGGGCGGTCTTCTTACTGTAATTGCCGTATTTTATGAGTGTATTAAGTTTCTGGTTAGGAATCGTGAGAGTTTTGAAGCATATGCTAGAACACATGCCAACAATACAAGATTTATGAATGATTATAATTATCCTTATCACAGAAGAGCACTGATTGGGATGGGACCCTTATATCCATCCATTAAATTGTTTAATACTCTGCCACAGAATATCAAGGTGTTGCGAGGCAATACCAATCTCTTTCTAGAATCTGTTAAGAGTTATCTAATTAATCTTGAACCATATACATAGGATGACTACTTGAATATTTGAACCAGTGTTTCCTGGAGGTATATAAAAAAAATATAGGTTACCTATTTTTAACTTCTTTTATTTTCTTGTTTTATTGGTCTCCTGTATTTTTGGTGTGTGTGGTGTAATATAGATGTTTTTTTCTTCTTTTGTAATATTGATTTGTATATTTTTTTATTATATTTTGTCGTTTGTCTCTTTAGTAGACGATTATAATATTTGTCAAGCTGTAATGACGTATTTCACAGATGCAAATCTCTTGAAATAAAAGAATATTTTATTTTTATTTTTTATTTATTTAAGAATTAATCAAGAAACCCAGACATGTGACAATATAAAAAAAAATGTTTGATAAACCAAAACTACATGGGGAACCCTGTATCATTCCAAATAAATTTAAACTGTAGACCCAATGCCTCCCTATAACGCTGTTCTTAAAAAATATTAAAAAGTTGAGTAACTTAGATGATATGGAATCCTCCGTTGAGAGTGCGTCACCCTGTATATTAAGGTTTAGTATTACAGGGTGTACCAAGTTGGACTACAAATATTTAGATATACAGGGTGTTACTTAATGACAGGCCGTAATTCCAAGGGCGCATTCCTGAACCAAATTCAAGTAGAAAAGTTCATACTAACTACAACTAACCTAAAGAGTCTGGTTTTCAAGATACAGGGTGTCAAAGTTTAAAAAAGAAATCGGTTTTTTATTAGTATCTCAAAAATCCTTCCGCCGATTTTGGTGAAATTTGGCAGTGTTGTTCGTTGTGATATAACGCTAAGTTAGCACTAACTAGATGATAATTATGAGTTCCAGTGGCGTCCCGGGGAGCAGTCTCAAGGATAATATTGACAACAAAAAATGTACCCCACTGACTTGTTTCAAAATCTTATAATATTGTTTTCGGGTTAAGCAGCTAAAAATACAACATTGTTGTCTCCTGATATTTTTCGGTATGCAACGAAGTGGCTCCTATTTATTTTTGTCGAAAACAAAGTTTTTACGGCACTGTACAGTAGGGCGGAGTGAATTTTTCAACTTTTGAAACTTAATAGCCCTGCATGCTTAACATGTGTCTATTACATGCTAGAATAAGTGAAAAAAATCTGAGTTCCCAAAGATAATATCTTCGGCTGCCGAAATCATTTTAAATTTAAGCAATTTAATTTATTTTTATTTATTTAAGTTTTTGTTACGATTTGTGAATAAATTGAATTTCAGTCATTTATAAATTTTTTTAAGCAGTTTTTAGCTTTTTGGCGTATTAACCCCCTTCAAAGAAAATGTTTTACCAACATATGCTGACGTTATTAAATATTATTCGTGGCTAAGGTTAGAAAAATTGAACGAGAATAAACAAGAACCCAGTGTAAGTGATGTTTGTATAAAGCTAGTTAAAGACCTAAAAGAAATATGGAAGAGAAGTTGGATTTCCGTAGTATCAGACCAGCAAATATTTAATCAAATAAAACAGTATAATGCTAAATATCGAGCAATTAAGAAGAGCCTTAAATCCAAGTATAAGGACAATTACAATAAAAAAGTACAGATATTTAAAGGGTCTGCATGAGACAAAACTGTTTGATATTGCCATCTGCAAAGTGCAAATGTAAAAATTTTTCAACTTGTAAGTGCAAAAACAAAATACCAATAGCCTAGCGACAATTCCTTTTAGATCAAAGAATAAACCGAAAAATGGCAATCGGTAATTTAGATATTGAGACCACAAAGGAAAATCAAAAAGCACTCGCACACTTTTCACGAGAAAAGTGAGCTTCAAACAGTGAAACATTCTACGTCTAAGCGTGAGCCAAACGAACTAGGAAGTATTTCATCTACTTCCAAGGCAAGAGATCCTTCAGAGAAATAATTAAAAGTCGCGCTAATCTAACAAAAACATTTGGGGACCATACTCCAGACGTGCAAGCAATCTGTTTTGATGGGCGTAGGGACAAAACCTTGATCAAAGAATAAAAAAGAAATAAGTAATATCAAAAAACTGTTACCGAGGAACATTATGCTTTAGTTTGTGAACCCGGATCAAGATATATCGGACACGTAAGTCCAACATCTGGAAGTGCAAAAGCAATTAAAACTTCAATACTTCAGTTTTTACAAAAAAATACTGATATAAATACAATTGTGGCTATAGGTTGTGACGGAACTGTGGTAAACACAGGTTCAAAAAATGGAGTAATTCGAGGTCTAGAATCAGATTTAAAGAAGCCGTTACAGTGGTTGGTTTGCTTGCTTCATATGAACGATTTACCATTACGTCACTTAATGAATTATTTAGACGGAAGAACTTCCGGACCAAGTGGGTTTTCGGGACAAATTGGCAAATCTCTAGAATCGTGCGAGAACTTACCTGTAGTAGAGTTTAAACAAATTGAGACTGTTACCTCCAATAGATGTGAAAACGTTAAGTACCGATCAATAATACATGTTTGAGATATGTCAAGGAATCTGTAACGGAATTTTGTGCAGAAGATTTAGCTTTAAAATCCCCTAGAAGAATGTCACACGCCAGATGGCTTACCACAGCCAATAGAGTTCTAAGGTTATATGTTGCTACCAAAGAACCATCTGAAAACCTTCGAATATTAACTGAATTTATAGTTAAAGTGTATGCCGTATGTTGGTTCGAAATTAAAAGCAGTTGGTCTTGTAAAGATGGTGCTAGACACCTTTTCAACATGATTAGAAGATCTCGATACCTCCCTGGCGACCTTAAAAAAGTTATAGATTCTGTAATAAAGAGGAACGGATAT
Organism: Polydrusus tereticollis; assembly: GCA_963920685.1. Classification (NCBI taxonomy): domain Eukaryota; kingdom Metazoa; phylum Arthropoda; class Insecta; order Coleoptera; family Curculionidae; genus Polydrusus; species Polydrusus tereticollis. The sequence continues at coordinate 93,309,030 of OY987331.1, forward strand.
TATGCTCACTCGGAGAATCTTTTAGTAGCAATGTTAGCAGATGACAGAAAATTCATTCGAGAGTTGGCTTTAAGGAGAATTTTAAAACGTAGAAAATCATCGGCCAAAACAGAGAACGTTAGAATATTTCAAGTGAATGAACTAAATTTTGATTGTGAAGATTATGTCGACTTAATTGATTGGCAGAATGTCAGTATAAGCGAACCCCCCTTGACAATTGGAATATCAAACGAAAACTTAACCAATATGATTTCTGTGATTCCGGATGAAATACCCGTATTAAAATTTCCTTGTCATTCGCAGGCAGTTGAAAGGTGTTGAAAGGTTTTATTTCTTTTTATTTTTTGGAAAATTCCTTTTTATTAAATTTTCAAGGTCATTTCGGCAGCCAAAGAAATTGTCGTAGGACACTCATATTTTTCTCTGTTCCTAAGTATCCTAAAAGGCACCTATTGCGTATGCAGGCAACTTCATTTTCCAAATATTTTTGTTTTGCGTCTATTTTCGCTCCGCCCTACTGTACAGGGTTATCCAACCAAGACTAGACAAGGCGATTTTTTGACTTTTCCTGTACTTTTATAACAAAACTGAAATAGCCATCTTAAGTCATTTTCTCCCGCGAATTCGAATATCTTCAGCAAAAAACAATTGAACATCAAACAAAAGTACTAGGGGTCACTTTGATATTTTTTTAATTGGGATGCCGTATTTTTAATGAGCTTATCCGATTTCTCATATAAATTTTGATCTAAAATGTTGGATTTTTAATTTTTTTTTTTTTTTTATTTTTACGGTAGACGAACATTTTCCGAATTTAAAACTGAAGAAATAAGGCGTTTTTGAATTAAAAATCCAACATTTTAGATCAAAATTTATATGAGAAATCGGATAAGCTCATTAAAAATACGGCATCCCATTTAAAAAAATATCAAAGTGACCCCTAGTACTTTTGTTTGATGTTCAATTGTTTTTTGCTGAAGATATTCGAATTCGCGGGAGAAAATGACTTAAGATGGCTATTTCAGTTTTTTTATAAAAGTACAGGAAAAGTCAAAAAATCGCCTTGTCTAGTCTTGGTTGGATAAACCTGTACAGAGAGGTACACGTTTTTTACCCAGCCAGCAAACCGTTTTGTCTTTGGTTCTTGCGTTTAGTTTTGTTAAGCTTATCTTTTTGATTGATTTTGATCTTTAGTTTTTTGCCCTCTGTTTTTCGTTGGTTCAATAGAGATAAGTTAAACCGTCCCAGAACCGTTACGAAACTGTTGAAATCGATTTTGTGCGCAGGCGTTAACTTTACATGGTTTCGTGACAAAAATAGACATGCGTTGGAACAGTTTTTGAACCGATATATGAATGCGGCATGGTAGTTTGGCAAAACTAACCTTACTTTTAAATGTAAACAAATTGCCAGGGTATTTTTTGAGATAAAAACTACTAACTAGTAATTTTAATATTTATAAAATTTATTTTGTTTACCTAAATATTCTTCATTTTTAACTCACAGTTCCACAGTTCGTTTAAAACCTTCAATCATTATCAGAAAATTCAGCATTTGATAGAAAATCACTGTCTCCTTCGTCATACTCACATTTTAAAAAAACAACGAGAGAAGAATGACATAATAGCGAAAATAAATAAACCACGAGCACTTGACAAATAGACAAACGGACTAATGCGCAAGTCAGTCCAAACAGTACATGTTCTCAACCAAGTATCGAAATGACCTTACAGAAACCGATTCGCGAACGGTCTTTGACAATGTTGGAACGCCAGCAAGGATCGTACGATAAACCGTCACGGGTTAGTTGAAACGCTTTTCTCCTTCTGCGCGTGAACCGGACGGTACAATGTACGGTTTTCGGGTGTGTTGGAACAAACCTAACATAAAAGCCGTATTACAGTCGGCAAGTCGCAATTCTCTTGCTTATAAGCATGCGCAGTTGAAAACAGCTGATCGGATTTGGCAATTCTATTGCTATTGCCAAAAGATCGGTCGGGATCGATTTTTGTTGCAAGTGCGTTTGCAATTCTGGTGGTTTTCTAGTGACAAGTGACCAATAAAACCACAAAGACAAAGCAAAACAATAAAAAATTTGAGGTTAGAAAGTTTATTTACCTTTCGCATAAAGTTCTAGAGGTTGATACTCATATTGCAATTTTAAAAACATGGACTTGCACTACGACTTGTACGATGTATTACAGTCCTGCAATTGAATTGCAGCAATAGAGTTGCAAGGTCAAAGTATTGCTGCAATTCGTTGCCGACTGTAATACGGCTTTAAAAGAACAGTTGTTTTTGGCAAGGCAACCATTTGTCGGAGGGTGGTACATCACTTTGACAATGAAAACCCTACCTCGCTGCATTTTCGGCGGCTAAAAACCTTTACCGAATTGCCAAAATACGTCATGTCCGTCCAAGCCACTTCAAAAACTCTACACTCTGCAAGAAAAACTGTTAGACTACTAATCACTTTGTCGTGTTACACACAATTCAATTAAAATAGATGGCGTGCAAATTAAAATGAAAACTAAAGTTTTTCTAGCGGCAAGCAGATGTAGTTTTATGCTTATGTGGACGCGGAAAATGTATAATAAAAACGACACAACCTTTATTTTAAATATTTATTGGCTTGCAATTATAAAATAAATAATTGGCATTAAAAAAGACTGCATTTTTAATGTCAGATACGGTAAAAATTACCAACAAGTCAATTATTACCTTCGACCTAATTGTGTTTTAAATGTTTTATTATCTGTTTCGAGAAAAATGCGATAAAGGAAAAGGGTATAAAAGTTGAAAAGGAATAACATTCGAAAAATGTAACAAAGATAGCTTGAAGCATTTCGATGTAAACATAAAGAGGAAATATAGACATGTGGATATTGTTGAAATATTTTCTCATATATTCATTAATATTGCAAAAAAATTTAGGAGTGTCCATGCTTAAAAAAAAGTTCCCATTAACCTATGTATGAAAATGCTTCGTTTCGGATATACAGGGTGTACAAGTTTTGTGTTTGTTTTTTTCAAAATAATTTTTGAAATTATGTCGATATTTCAACTAAAATTGGTATCTAGGGGGTTTTTGAAATGCGAAATACGAATTTGATGTTAGTATAGCTCCCACTTGTAAAGCGCGCCACCTACATGTCTTTTTACTGTTTTGAAGAGTCATAACTTCTTTTATACGCGTTTGTAGTATTACATTTAAGTAAAAGAATAGATTTCTCTATTATTTTTACGTGAAAACCGCATACTTGGTAGAAGTCGCTACGAGGAATCATTGCATATCGCTATGCCCATAGCAGAGTTTGATAAAATTGCATTTATTTCCTAAAAAAAGCCGAAATCAAAAAATTATCAAAAGGTACTTCGCATTAGCCATTAAATTGCCTACATAACAGTGTTATCAAAAGAGAAAACGGCAGTGGCGTACATATATTTTGTTCCGCTTAAAAATTGTAACACAATGTATCTCCGAAACGAACCATTTCCGGCATAGGTTTATAAGAACATTTTTTTCATACTTTTAAGCAGAGAAACACATCCTGAATTTTGTCGCAATATTAATGAAACACCCTGTATATGGTGTCTCCAGAAAATCTGCACAAACTGCTAGACCAAATTCCTAAAGCTAAAAAATGACGATCTAGACTTACCTTAGTCCAAATGTGGATAGTTTCCGAAATACAGGGCGTCAAAGTTATTATGTGCTTTAACTTGTTTTCGATACACCCTGTATAAAACTTCTTTCAACAAAAAAGTTGTGTCTCCTTGACCCCGACATTCCAAAGCTTTTCCTTGAATTCATGTCGAGGCTTGGACAAAGTATGAAGGAAGGTAACGACGAGTTTCAGTACGCAATAAATCATTTAAGATGATTTATGCAAAAAAATTATAAAGCATTAGATGTATGCGAAGTGACACCCTCTGCAAGGTACATCAAACTATATCTGGATTTCGCATGCCAAAACCCCCTTACTACCAAATTTAATATAAATTATGTTATTAGTAAGATAAATATTTGGAAACTATCAACTTTTGGACTAATGTAAATTGGGCTAGGCTACATCGTCATATTTTAGCCTTGGGAATTCGTGCTAGCATTCTGTACACACCTTTTAGAGCCCCTGTAAAACGGTTAGAAGGGTTAAGTACCTATATTTTTTGTACATTAAGAATTCATTGTAACTATTCTTGATCAGCACTCTGTAATTAATCTAATCAGCGGTTCCCAACCTTTTTTGACTAGCATACACCTTACTCACATTAGCAGCAAAAATGGATTTGTCGATGGCGGCTTACTACCATTTAAATCAAAACGAACTGGAGACTATCATGAAGACATGAACGCTGATGTCTTTGAAGAATACATCCAGCAAATGCAAGATCTTATTCCTGCCGTTTCTGTTGTAGTCATGGATAATACCACTGAAGAAAATCCGAAAAAATACCAACGTCTTCTTGGAAAAAGAATGACATCAATCATTGGCTTACTGTAAATAAGAAGCCATTTCATAAAGATATGCTGAAAAGGGAGCTACTGGAGATTGTAAAGTTGAATAAACCTCTTTGTACGAAATTTGTTGTCGACGAAATCGCTTCAAAACGAAATATAACGGTACTTCGCCTTTCGCCATATCACTGTGAATGAAACCCCATAGAATTGGTGTGGGCGCAAGTAAAAGGGTTTGTAGCAAGGCATAAACACCACTATTAAAATGAGACACGTTGGAAACCTCTTGCAAGCGGGAATAAAGACAGTGGTTTGTGAAAAATGGAGTAAGTGCGTCGAAAATGTGATTGAAATAGAAGAAAGAACGTGGGAAGCTGATAACATGCTTAAAGACACTGTAGAGCCCCTTAATATTTCTCTGGACCCCAACGACGATAGTTCATCGGACTACTCGGAACCTGATAGGTAGAGGCACAGGTCGTTTACCTACCTGTGCCTCACTGTTTCAAAACTTATTATTCTAATAAACTACCTGCAGTAACGCCGCTGCCCCCTTACTTTCATTCACCAAACTCGTCTTTCTATTGTATGCAATCCTAATTTAGGACCGATTCGGGGTGTGTAGGTTTTAAATATCTGAAATACGGAATTTTTAAAAACTATCATTGCAATTTACCTGAAATTTACAATGCAACTTTTAAGTTGTCCACCCTGCTTAATGGGTCCTGTCATTGCAAATTTACATTTTATTACTCTCTCGCATTAAACAACAGAGTATAGTGTCATAAAATGACATTTTAGACACTGACAACAAGCACTGACAAAAAGTCTATTTTTAATAGGGTTTTGTAGATAAAAAAAAATAACAATTTAAATAAACATTTTAAAACTCGCATGTCAATATCTGTCAGACCTTAGTTTTTGGCATCCTCGACTGTAAAAATATGTATAGTTTAACTAACCTCCACTGAATTAACAAAAAACATTCGGCAAAACAGTCCTTGCAAACGATCAAACAACACTGAAATGTCAGCACTTCTTTGACTCCATCGCAAAAGATGAAACGAGACATATTACTTAAAGGTGAGCCTTTCATATTTTACAAAGCGCATTTGCTGCTCATTTAGGTAAAATATACCTTAATATGAAAAAAAAAACGATTTTGGTTTTATTTCGCCCATGTATTTATTGCACACAATATTGGCATCGGTCCGGCTCTGATTGATCACGGTTACCAGTGTGTAAAGAAGCAGCAGATGATGACAGGTGCATTGTATCTATCCGCTTAGAAAAACTCTGCCCATATGTTAAAGTCCGTCTATCTATCTTACAAACTCATTATAAATGCTAATCCCTTACCGTCATTATAATCTATTGTGTGAGGTGTAAAATTCGGCCACCTGATCTGGGGACTCCAGGTACGGATCTATTTAAAGACTATTTTATTATTATATTTTCTCAGTAATCCTCTGAAAACAATTAGGGTAAAATAAATTAGGTTTATTTTAGTTATTTAAATATGCCGATTTTTGGTTTTAAAAGTCAGTTAGATGTTTGTATTGGTTTAGACAAGAAGTTATTTGTTGCCAATTAAACGTGATATCTAAGAATGTTTCGTCCGTGGGAAGAAACCAGTACGCCAAGTGGATCTACAGGTCGCGATAAAACCCAATAATTAAAGCGTGATATTCTATCAGTTGACACAAAAAAAGTAATCTTCGACGTTTACACCACCCTTCTTGAACGTGGTTTTTTCAAAATTTGGTGCAGTGGAGGAAGCGGCAGCTTTGACACGCAGGCCAATGAGCACAGTGTGGCTTGTTGTAAATGAACCTATAGTGGAAAAAAGAAAGAGGAAAGACTCTTTTACTTTTAAGAAACTGGACGCGACGGATGTCGATATAATTCGTAAATATATGCCATGTACAGGGAACAAATGATCCCCACTTTAATAACCCTATTATTGCAAAGATTAAAAAAATATGATACAGGAACAGATTGTTGTTGTGAGACTCTAAGGAAATGTATTTCAAGAAATGGTTTTAAAATGAAAAAAAATTAACAAACGACAAGTAATTATGGAATCGGCCCGGTTAAAAAAATGGAGGATGGAATACCTAATTGCAGTCCATGGATATAGACAGGATGGAAGGGATATTATTTATTTGGACGAGACGTGGTATGACAAACACGAAGTTCCAGATAAAGGTTGGGTAGATTTATTGGGTCAATGCAGAACCAAAGCTCCATCAAATAAAGGTAAGCGTATAACAATAATTCATTCTGGGACAAAAAACGGATTTATAGCAAACGCTACTACATTTTCCTGTGCACCCAATATGTTGTGGAGATGCACTCAAGGTCAGTGGAATGACCACCACGATAAAAAAAAATACTGTTTTATATGTTATATCATTGCCTACGTTAAATGTAACCACTCCTAAATAAAAAAAAAACAGTAATTGCAACTTGAGTTTAATTTCTATTTGAGTTACTACCTAGTTAATTAGGTACATGTCAGTTAAAAACTTTATGATGCAAAAAAAAAATAACGAAAACTAATTTTAGAAGGTGACAAGTCCCGAGCTATTCCCACTAACTTAGTTATGTTCTAATGAGGCAAGTGTAAAAAATGTACAAATCTGAGCAAATAGGTCAAAAACACTTCTTGCTAACTCGGCTGACATTTAGGAATTTGGGTCGATAGAAAAATGGTTTTAAACGAAACGAATGTGGTACAGGGTTGAATATTAGATGTACTAATTCTTTTACCTTAAAATATGCGCGCTCTTGGTAAAAAAATTAGGTGTACTTACGGATGTACTTAGGTATATACTAAGTAAGTAGAAAACCTTGGATCACTAAAGGCTAAATAATAATAATAATAATAATAATAATACCTAAAACGCAAGATCCAACAAAACCTGAAGAATTTGAGCCAATTAATCTGCTGCCAGTTGTCAACAAAATTCTGGAAATAGTTGTGTGTAGATAGTTGCGTACATACTTTGAGGGACAGAGCTTCATCTTCTCGGGCCAGTCCGAATTTTGGGAGAAAAAACTCGTGTGAGTCTTCACTGCAGTATGTTTGCACCAAATGGCGTAAAGACATTATTCAAGGGAATGTTATAGTAAGTGTTTTCATCGATCTCAAACGTGCGTTCGAAACGATCAACCGAGATGATCTAATTAGAAAGCTTTTGAGCTACGGAATGATGTCATACGCAATACAGTGACTTAAAGACTACCTTCGATAAGACGAAAGTGAACGTAATATCGTGTCCGGCTAGAAATAATATCGGTGTTCCCCAGGGAAGCGTGTTAGGACCGCTTTTATTTATCATTTATATTAATGACCTTCACAAAATTAAAAAAAAAAATCCTATTTAAACCTATTTGCGGATGATACGCTTCTCTCAACTACAGGAAAGGACTATGACCAGATTGTAAATGATATAAACAAATTAAAGTTGAATTCGAAAAAAACAAAATATATGGTTCTGGGTAGCAAGCTTCATTGTAAGTCTTTTATATATAAAAGTTATAATATTTGCATTAATGAAGATAGAATTGATATGGTAAATCAAATACAATATTTAGGGGTAATTCTTGATCCTCAGTTGTTTTTTGCAGCTCATATCTAGTTTACATGTAAAAAAATAGGCTTTTTTCATAGGATATCAGAAAATTAAGTCATTGGTCGAAAAAAACTTATAATACAATTATCTATCCGCACTTTGCTTATTGTAATTTTTTATTAATGGCCTGTAATAAAGAGGAAATAAATCGTTTTATCTTAGAATGTAACAAGTATACCCCCATTAAACTAATGTTAAATACTTTAAATTGGCTTAATATAGAGCAGAGCATTGAAGTGTCAAATATAATGATAAAAGTAAAAAATAATTTAATGCCAGCTTATCTCAAAAATTACTTAATCCCAAGATCTGAAAAACATTCTTATTATATGATATCCGCTCTAAAGATAATTTTGATATTCCATTTGAGCGAAATTCTTATATTATGCAAAAACATGTATGTATTTGGAAACGGCCTGCGACTATTTAATACTTTACCCACTGAGCTAAAGTCAATGAAAAACTTAAAGGTATTTCTTAGGAAAATTAAACTATACTATTTGAAGGATTCAATAAGGCATTTAATTAGTTTTTCAAAATCTACTTTTTGTATTTTCAGGTATTAATTAGGTACAGATAAAAAGTGATAGGTACAAATATAATGTATATTGCAAATAATATTTGTTTTCTTAATTGAAAATGTCTGCAGCAGTCAAGTGCTAAAATAAATATTTATTTATTTATTTTTTTTTTTATTTTTATCAAATAATAATTTAAGGTGCTTATACAGGGTGTTAGTGAATAAGTGCGACAAACTTCAAGGGGTGATTCTACATGAAAAAATAATGATAGTTTGCTATATAACTTTTGTCCGCAAATGCTTTGATTTCCGAGATACAAGGTGTTAAAGTTTTTATTAAAAAGTGACGATTTATTTATTGCTCTGAAACCCATCGAGATATGCAAATGAATATTGGTAGGTTTTAAGAGGTAGTTATTGCGCATTTTCTGACATGCAATTAAGAATTTTATGTTTATCATTGGCGCGCATAAGGGTAATAATCTCAATTTTTTTAAAGAAAAAAATGATACGCCACTGAGATATATCAAACTAAAAACAATTTTTGAATTTCTCATTCAATTTGTGACAAGAAATCTCTTTTGCCTTTTTTTCGTATTGGGCGCCGTTTGTATGCAAAAAAATAAAACATCTTAACGCGTATTTTTCATTTCTTTAATACATCATCTAGTAGGCTACTGTCAACATTCTGTTAAATACGAATATTTCAACAAAATGTCAAATTATTACAGTTTCTTCATTTTTAAGCTTTTAGTTTGGTATAGCATTAATGTTAATAAGTAATTAATTTTTCTTTTATCGAAAAGAATGGAAAATTATACAAATGCGGAATTGTCAGACATGCATTTTGTCTATGGTCGAAGTAATGGAAATGGTCGGCAAGCTCGACGATTGTATGCCGAGTTGTATCCAGGACGTAGAGTACCCCATCACACAATTTTTGCTCGTCTGCACCAACGTTTGCGCGAAAATGGTACATTTAAGAAACAAACGGCTGACTGCGGACGCCCTCGAGAAGTACGAACTGTGCAACTAGAGGAAGCAGTTCTCGAGTTAATTGCGGAGTCACCTGAAACAAGTACTCGAAAAATTGCCAACATATTGAATGTAAGCAACTTCACTGTATTTAAAATTGTTAAAGAACAGCAATTGTATCCGTTTCACATTCAACGTGTGCAAGCTCTACTACCTAGAGACTTTTTTCCGCGCCTAGTTTTTTGCCATTGGATTCTTCATCAAATCGCTCAAATTCCTAATTTTTTAAATGGCGTTTTGTTTACTGACGAGGCTAATTTTGGACGACAGTGTATACGAAATTTACATAACAATCACTTATGGGCTGAGGAAAATCCACATGGAAGCTGTGAAGCTCATTTTCAGTATCAGTTTTCAGTAAATGTATGGCTTGGGGTAATTGATGATCATTTAGTCGGTCCATATTTCCTCCCACAACGATTAACAGGAGACTCTTACCTTAATTTCCTACAGGAAGAGCGACCTGCTGTTTTAGAAGAAATCCCTCTACAGCTGAGACAACACTTCTGGTTCATGCATGATGACGCACCACCTCATTTTAGCATTAATGTACGTAATCACTTAGATACAGTATATCCAAATCGTTGGATAGGTAGGGGAGGTACGGAAAATTGGCCTGCTCGATCGCCGGATTTAAATTCTCTAGATTTTTGCATTTGGGGTTTTCTTAAGTCGTTAGTTTATTCCACTCCCGTCGAAAATGTTGAAGACCTGAGGAATCGAATTATAGCCGGCTGTGAGACAATAAAAAATACACCAGGAATATTTGCGCGAATACGACAATCAATGAGGCGAAGAGTTGAATCTTGTATCACGTCTGAGGGAGGTCATTTTCAACATTTGTTGTAGCTTTGCGCCTATTTATTTATTAGTGTTATTTTCTGTTATTGTTCTGGTTTAATGTTATTGTATTAGATAGTTTTTAATAATGTATTAAAGAAATGAAAAATACGCGTTAAGATGTTTTATTTTTTTGCATAAAAACGGCGCCCAATACGAAAAAAAGGCAAGAGAGATTTTTTGTCACAAATTGAATGAGAAATTCAAAAATTGTTTTTAGTTTGATATATCTCAGTGGCGTATCATTTTTTTCTTTAAAAAAATTGAGATTATTACCCTTATGCGCGCCAATGATAAACATAAAATTCTCAATTGCATGTCAGAAAATGCGCAATAACTACCTCTTAAAACCTACCAAATTTCATTTGCATATCTCGATGGGTTTCAGAGCAATAAGTAAATCGTCACTTTTTAATAAAAACTTTAACACCCTGTATCTCGGAAATCAAAGCATTTGCGGACAAAAGTTATATAGCAAACTATCATTATTTTTTCATGTAGAATCACCCCCTGAAGTTTGTCGCACTTATTCACTAACACCCTGTATACAATACGAAAATTTGCAGATGCTTTCTGGAGTATAGGTAATAGGTTCGTTTATGTATAGAAAGTTAATAAGACTTGCTAAAGAATTTTATTATTCTACCCGTATGACTACAGCTAGCAACTCGCAAGTGAGAGTTGGAGGGTTGTAGATGAGATGAGAGGTGCTAATGATGCGTTTCAATGTTCCAGAAATGTCTTAAATAACTACTATCAGGGGCGTGCGGTCCATGAAATAATACGCCACTGTTTAGAAGTTGGTTCACAAAAGCCCCAACAATATCTATAGAGTTTCGACACAGATGACAGACTGCAATAATTAATTACAAATAATCTTGTTTTAGTGTTGTTGGAGAAAGGTTCAGTTGTCTAGTTGCATAATTTAATAACAAAGCAAGTATAAATACAAAGTAGAGAAAGTACGGCAACGTTGCAGTTTACCACCTGTTAAATTGTCGTCGGTGCATGGAAACAACAAATAATATAAGTCCGTTAATTTCGGTTAAATTGTAAAACGTATTTTCAACTGCCAATAGTGGTTTCCTAGAATATCCGCCGAAAGCGGACAAGGAAGCGGAAAACCAAGATGGCCTCTCTAGGTTCGCGGCAAGCAACAAACGAGCATTCGCGGAAGACGGCATCTATACAAACGAGCGGCGTATCAAACAATACAAGCGAAGTAAATTCAGTGTAAGAAGGGTTTATTGGGAGGCAACTAGATATACTTGCATGATTGCTTGAAACGGTATGACAGGATGTTGCGGTGTGTACGAGAAAGAGAGATGATATATCACACATACGACTTGGCATGTTTTGACAATTCAGTTCCGAAGCAATCTTTGTGAGAAGTACACGGGCTCCCTGGCGCCATTTTAGGCGAGGTTGGTTGATTTTCACGGCACACAAGCCAAGTAATTAAGTCGGTATCGGTAAATTTGCGGTGTTATCCCGTAGATATACTAATGTGATTATTGTATCCAGATTTAAATCAGTTCCGTATCAAGCCTTCGTAGTGAGCATACGGGCTCCCTCGCGGGTTTTATACGAGGTTCGTGGGTTTTATGGTATTCAAGCCATGAAATAGGTTGGAAAATACGCGGTATTGTATCCCGAAGGTATACCTTATGTGAGTTCCGTTTATCTGTTGAAATAACTTGGTCAATTAGCGTGAATGCCCGAAGGTATACGAACGTAGTTCTTATACCACGACACGAGTCCTGTTTAACTGTTGTAAAAAGCAGTCTCAAGTTCGTAGATGCGATAAAGTATCGATAGTTTAATACTATAGTATTGTATTCCGATATTATTGTTTGATTAGTGATTTAATGTTAGTGATGTAAAAATATATAGCTGTTTTAATGCAGTAAGTAGTTACCATACTAAGTTGAAAAAGAAAAAAGCATTTGGTCCTACGCAGAACGGATGTGAAGATGAGTAAATGAAAAACCAGAAGTAAATAAATTTATATTTGAGAAAAAAAGCCTTTTATTTTAACTGACATATTTTGAACCAAGCAACCTATGGAAATACAGTAAACAATTTATGTTTGGCGCAAGCATATAAAGGCAGCGTCAGCAAGTGTGTATATAATTACCCATATGATTAAAGTTAGTTTTGTGTCTATTATTTATTTACTAAACCCTATTGTTCTTCGGCGCGATTGGAAAATGGTAAGTATTTTATTAGATCGATTGAAAAACAGACACCTTTTCGGTAATTAATAGCTTCGAAACAAAAAGTTAGATCCAAATGCGGTTTAGACCGTCGGATAGATCATCCCAAATACTTTATTTTTACTATACTTCTTCCTATACCTAAAAAATTGGAAATTTGGCTAACTCCTATGTGCTTATTTTATACAGGATGGAAAATAATAAATAATGGTAAAAATTTAAAACTCTTAACCAACCAACTCTGGCGATGTTATTTAATATTTAGCAATGTTTTTCACCGGCATTAGCGTACCGAATGTCCCAATAAACCCAAAACCCAGAACTGTATTTTTTGCATATTAGTAATAAAGGGATTACATATCCATGGAAATGTATTGGTAGAGAAAGGCCAATTCTGTTGAAATACTAAAATTCACATATACAAGATGTCCCAATAAGACGTCTTTTAATTTATGTAGCTCAAGGATTCCAGGTTTGTTCCAGTTCTGTGTGTTAATTTTATTAAAGGTTGAAAAAAAGTATTGTAAAAATTAAAAACCTTTAACCTAGCCAATTTTTCATAATAATGAAACACTATAACGATGTTTCTTTAATATTTTGTAGGGGTTTTCAGATTTGATTAGGCAGTGTTTTTCTTTAATGTAGCTATATGTATAGATACCTAGTAATACCTAGTATTCATGTTTTTCTGGTTACTATTAAATAGTTATTAAAATTCAAGATTGTTAAAATAAGGTTTGCTACATAAGAAATGATGTGAAGAAGATTTCTTGTTGTGTAGGTTTTCATAGATTTCCTTAATCTTTTTGACTCATTATTGTGTTGATTTCGTACAGGGTGTAAAAAGAAGGAATGTAAAAATAAAACACTATGTTTTATCGTCACTATAAAGCGATGTCACTTAAGTTGAGCTAAATTACTATTAAAAATGGAAAAATATAGCTGTATATTGTTAACTTTTTAAAACATAAAATTACAGAGTTTTGACAATAACTTCAAATAGTCTCCCTGGAAGTTTTTAACACTGGCACACCAACCTGCCTTGATGAGGATTTAAAAAATTGTCCTAAATAAAATTTTTCTTTCTAATAAAAATAATGGAATATTTTTATCTAAAATACTTCGAAACATTTTTGGCCGCTTCTACTGTACCCGGCGTACCAAACGGATAATTAAACTACATATTTAGAAAAAATATTTAATATTTGCCTTCATTAATATTGAATTATTTTTTTATAATAAACGGTTCGGAGGCATTTGTTTTTGGATACAATTATATTATACTACTCGATGATTAACTTCTATTGACTTTTTAGAATTTTTTTTTTATTTTATGATAATATTTTATTTATATAATTTGTTCAGGTAAAGTGATATATTTATGGAATTTATTGTTTATTCGATATTTTCCACAAAAACGATCTTATCTAAAAAAAATAACAATTCGGCAGAAACATAAAACAAAACTCGCTCTTATAGATGGAAAACAAGTTGTGAACGTAAGTAAAAATGTTTAGGGTAATTATTTAAATATTATATTTATTTAAAAAAATATATACAGGGTGTTTCAGAAGTACGGTACGGTAAGTTCATACGAACATGTGTCCGGAGATTTTCATATAGTTAGTTTAAAAAAAAAATCGGTTGCAATTTCCAATCGTGCGTTTTATCAGAAAGTGACCATTTTCAACACTTTTTTTTGTATCATTATTTAAAAAAATAATTTAAATTTTTAATTTAAATGTTTTAATTACCTTTTAAACCTTTTTCATTTTTTTTCTCGAAAACAAAGCAAGATATTCCAATAAAATTCCAATAAAAACGAAAAAAGGATACTTAAAAAAAATATAAAAAACCGATGTTTTTTAAAAAACTTTAACACCCTGTATATCAAAAACGGGGCAACTCCGGACACATGTTCATATGAACTTTCTCTCTTAGAATATCGCGAGGAATCACCCCCTTAAGTTACGTACCGTACTTCCTAAACGCCCTGAATGTTTAATTAATTATATTGGTTAAACTAATAATTAAAAAAATAATAGACGTATATACTTTCAGTAATTATATATTAAAATTGTGTGCGACCGTAGGACTCACACGATTAAGCAAATACTAATTTTAGGTATTTAATTTTAATTAATTAAAAATATTTTTTGAAATTTAAAAACTTTGACTAAATATATAAAATCTTTCGTTTTTCTTGCACTTTTTTGTTTAAATAAAATTGGAAATATCCACGTCCGTAGGCCTAGCACATTTACATCAAATAATTAACAGTATAGGCCACGCTTTCCTTACTTGACTAAAAACCTGATTGTTTCCTAATAATTGTCCGCAAACATATGGTAAAAAAATAACACTTATTTTAGTAATTTCTTATTAAATTAACAATCTATATTTTATTTCAATTTTTGATTGTACTCCATGTTTGGTCGCAGAGGGAATCCGATTGCATCTAGGTAGTTATCTTATGTAGTATCGCGTCTCCGTCTACCAGTTCGGCCCATTGATCAGTAGGTGTCGCTGGAGGTTACGTTAAGTATTGTTTATCAATGGGATTCCCCTGTCAGTGAAAATTGCAACTTTCAAGTCACTATAGTTCAAGAGGTAGTGATCTTCAGTTAATTTCAATTTAAAACGTGTAGTGAACTTATTTGGAAGATATACCTGAAATACCATTTTGTCGTAGTTCAATGATACGCGCGGAATCCATTTTAACCATTAGACTATCTAATTTTTTATGTTTAAAGCCACATTTTAACAAAACACCATGCAAGGTTTCTACAGATTGGTACTTATAATCAGGGTAACCTCGCAATTTATCAAGAACCAGTTCCAAAGTTGTCACTATATTATCCTTGTAAAAGTTGTAAATAGTTAACAGAATAAAATCCCTTGTAGTATCGTCAGCCGTTTGGAACTTTTGATTTATTGGTTTGCGCTTTATGGAATGACCGGTTACACTCCCCAAATTAATTACATTGGAAATTCTTATAAAACCCAAGTTGTGTTAATTCATTACAAGTACATTCATGTACAAAGCGCATTTTCAGTTTTTCACGGATTTTCTTTTTTTAAAAACGCGTACATATTTAAAATAATGCGTTAATATTAAACATGTAAATCTTTGCTTCTTAATTCCGGAGTTATTTCGCTTTCGAATCGATGGCCGACTCTGGCACCGACTCATTATATTCCTGCGATAATTCACCTTGACCTTCTGTTTCAAATTCTAGCCAAAAAGTCATACTGACATAATAAAATATAGGTACCAAGTAAAAACTTACTTGTCTAAAACCACACAGTCAGCAGAAAATGAAATATGTAAATTACAGTAAATCGTTTCATTCAGTCACGCCGCTGTCCGATTCCCAATAACGCATACCTCAAACATCAACTGATTTTAAAGCTGATAAGGGATCACCCAATAAGCAAAACTTTTAATTATTTGCTGTTCTTGTCTACAGCATATAAATTTGTATTAATATGCTGTTCTATTAATTTTCCCACTCGGAAAAAATAGTTCGCACTTTAAATTGCTGGTGGGCCTCGACGGTCTATCGCCAGGTTGTTGCCAGTTCTACAAAGTTTTCGTTAGTGTAGGAGGAACATAAGCGATGGGTAATTGTTAATTTTTTTTTGGTTTAACAACAGTGAAAGTTCTTTTTTAGTTTGATTTAAATTAGGGTTCAACCGATACAGTGATTTTTTGCCGATACCGATATATATCGGCAAAATTTGTATGTTCTCTTCAACGTATTTCTATAAATTGTGTTTTCAGTATTACCAAAATCAGAAAATATCGGCACTTAAAACATATTTTACGTTAAAAATCGCACATCTTCTGAAAGGGTTCAAAGGATTATTTTCCTTTGTTGCATGGTCAAGCTGTAAATTACTTGTCAGCGCCATCAGCTAGTGTCTTCAGTGAACAGATATTTTCAGAGGCAGGGAACATATGTCACCCAAGTAGAAATCGACTTGGGCCACAAGGGACTGAAACACTTATATTTCTGCATCACAATCTTAGAAAACTCAATTTCAATTACTAGACATTTATGGTCAAAATATTGTTTCTTAAAGTTTTAGACAAAGAATACCTTTTTTATTAGTTTTATTGTACATATGGACATACACATTGTATGATTTGAAAGTTCTGTTTTTTACTTTTGCCTCATTGTGCAGGAAATTTTTGTACTTTTGATAATGTTTTGAAGCCTTAATAACAAAAATAAAATAGTTTATCTTGTTTTTTTTAATTAAAAAACCATATCGGCATTTATATCGGCACTTTTTTGCCGATACGATATATCGGCAAAGATGCCGATATTGCCGATAACCGATATATATATCGGTATCGGTCGATCCCTAATTTAAATTATTTTTGTATAAATAATATTTCTGAAGTACTAAAAAAATTATTATATTATTCATGAATGGCTTGTTCCTCCTTCCTTTGACATTGAAAATTTCTTGGTTCCAAGTACATTTGCAAACTAGCTTTCAAAGAGAGTTCCTGACTATCAATTAAATACTAGTATAAAAGAACACTTTTAAGAATGAAAGCTTAAAAAAATCCGACAACCCCGATTTTTTTTTTTTTTTTTTTTTTTATGATAAGGCACAGCACTACAGGATAAATCCTTTATGGCGCTCTAGGAGCGGTGCGTGTGCGCAGGAAACGATTCACGTTGGTCTTGAATCTTTGGAGACTATACTCGTTGGGGAAGACGATCTCAGGGAGGTCGTTCCAGAGTGATGACGTTCTCCAGATGAAAGAATTTTGAAACAGTGTCGTTCGAGGGATACTAAGCTGAACCACGTACTGGTGGGCTGCAGTGGCTCGTCGTGTACTTCTACCATGCACCGCTCTGGGTGGTATTAAGCGGGCAACCTCAGTTGAACACTTGCCATGAAAATATTTGTAAAATAGACTCAAGTCGCCAACCTGCCTTCGATGTTCAAGGCTTTCCAGGTTGTTTGTCAGACTATGGTCACCGATCAAGCGAATGGCTCTTCTTTGAATGGAATCTAGCAATCTCAGGGTATGTTTAGGAGCAGAGCCCCAAATATGCGAACAGTACTCCAGTGATGGTCGAATTTGGGCTTATGATGCCCGTCCCGTTGAAGCCCGGTCGAAGCTTTTTTGTCATCAAACTGACTTTGGAAAAAGTATAATATCACTTTTGTGTTTGTGTACCACTGTTATATTCTCGATAATTAATTTTTAGACTGAATGGTTTAAATCAAAAAATCAATAAAAAAAAAGTTCCGCAATGAAGTTTAAGTTGAAACCACCTGTAGGCAAATCAGTCGGTCAAGACATAATCGGCGCAGAGTCTAGTATGTGATCGGCCTTAAATGTTTCATTCGTCGTGATCGCCCTGTATAATTCTATAAAACCAAAGAAAATCGATCCCTTGACTTTCCTTACATATTTTACATATTTACAATGTGTTTAAGAATATCGTTATGTATTTCGTTATAATATTTAACGAAATCAAGAAATAAATTTACCTAACACATATTTAAGCTTTTCATTTTTTTAGGAGCAAATAATCAGTTATTGACAATAGTTATAATTAAAAATATCGCGTGATTTGATCTATTTCGGGCAAAAAATCGAATTAATTAATATTACTTTCAATTTTTTTATAAGGGGAAATTTGGTTTATCGAGGAAATTAGATATAACAAGAGAGTATTGATTTTTGACGGCAATTTCAATTTAATTTGAGTGCCAGCTAATAAATTAAAAATAATATTACCATAACCACTACAGTTCTGTTTTCTGTTGATGCAAAACAATTTCAAATGCACGTCATCAATCAGCTGATAATTGTAAATCTGTAAGAAAACACGAGGAAATTAAATTTGGGCAAAAAGTATTAAAACTTTATGCGATATTGAATTTATTACAAACTTAAAGTAATCTTCTTTGATACGAACCCACTTATAGCAAATATTTTGTTTATTTAATCATGTAAACATTAATATATATTGAATTTTATTGGCCGACAGTTGGCAACAGAACTGTGAACGGTGCGGTGGGGCTAGCTCGTTCGTTGGCTTGGTTTGACGTTTCATGCAAAACTAACCTTAATTATTGTTTTGTGGTTCCGTGTTGCTGTGCGTCTATTTTTTAACAAAAACTCTAGATCTTTTCATAAATAGTATTAAAAAACGGTTGTATTAAGAGAAACAAAAGTGCACATACATATCTCTGTTGATTACGTTGTTTACTATTTGTAAAGAATGCCGCGAAGCATTTAAATAGCCCGTGCAAAGAGGTAATAGCTTCTCTAAGAAGCTATTTTCAGAAAGAACTTAACAAAAATGGCCTATTGTTACCCTTGACAGCAGTACAGAGAAATAAATTTAAAGAGTACCTATGTTAAGGTCTAGATATTTCATTTCTACTTCACTAATTTTTAGTGTGTAGCAGCTGCCCTAAATTTGAATATCTCCACTGTAAGCGCAATTTCAACAACAGTTAAAGTCTGTTAAAGAAAATAAATTATTAGAATCACCTTAAAAGAAATGTTCTAATTCAAAGAGTTATATAATAAGTTCTATCCGTTACACTAATTATGGAATGTACGAAACAAGTTGTATTATTTAAATATTATAATATTTTACATCGGTTATTCATAAGCTGCAACTTTGACAACTTTAAGTTAGAAATTAAAAGACAGAGAACTGTTTGATGGTTGTCTTAACTCTTTAAGAAGCCTTCTCAAGAAACTAGGCTTCGGATGGTAAAAAGATAAACTGAGGCGAGGCTTATAGAACTTTCCCATAAAGCTTTTAAACGACTGGTATTTTTGAAAGAATATATTAAAGAAAAATAAGCATTCTTGTACCAATTCGTTTTCTTGGATGAAACATGGATTTTTCAGAATGGTACCATTGGCCGATCTTGGCAAGATGAAAATAAAAAGTGTTAGATCTACTAAAGTTGATGGTAAAAGGTATTATGCAGTAAACAAATATATAAACTATGGGAAATTTTTGTATATTTATCTTTAATTTTATGAAAAACTGACAACACTGTCGATAACTGACGTCACTCGAAGGGTATGACGTGCATCAAAGAAAAATAAACTTAGGGATCAGTTTGGATATATGTATATCGATTATAGAGGTGACGTCATTTCTTTTTATGTTGATCTATATAATTAGAAAAAAAGAAGTTTATTATAATTAATATTATTATTATTATACAGTATTGTGATATGATATGCCTAATCAAACTAGCTGTAATATGGCAGGTGACTTATGCTTCTTTTATACTATTAATCTTCAGTTTAACCAAGAACCCTAAGGTTTATGGAGGTAGGTTTCGAGGAAGGTATACTTTAATGAAACTCGCATTTATTTTCGCCTTAGAAGCTGAAAATAATATGCCCAAAATAAATTTAAAAACTTTGAAAATGTACCTCCAATACACCTCTAACTATCCAGAAAAAATATTTTCTATTTGGGGTTTAAAAGACCACTTATGAAAGACAAAAAGTTTAACCAATGGTCATGACGCTAAAATTTTGTTTCTTTAAAATTTGGTAATGATTGTAATGATATTATCAAAATGTATTACTCTGTTGACGTATACGGCATATCAAGCGGTAACCTATAATAAATTATGTAGGTACCAGATGTAAAGGAAATCATTGTACTGAGTGCATCCCAGCGTTATGTTAAAAGGTAATTTATTCGAATTTGGGTTCCTTAAACAAGAAATCAGTGCTTAATTATTTAAACATTCACACTTTTCTTCGATTTAAGTTTGTTGAAGATATCGATGATTTTATTTTTTAAAAATTCCAACTTCCAACTCTATTTTAGAGAACTTTTTTAAATTGTATATATTTTTCATTATTTAATTTCAAAGTAAAATAAATCCTTATTCATCTAAACCTAAAAGTATCTTGGAAAGTATAATGCGTTTTGCTTCAATTTTGAACCTGTAATAATTTAAAATTTAATTAAATGATGTTAGACAACTTAAATGGTCTATTATATGTATTATATTATATTCTCGATTATATTATATTATTTTCAGGTGAGTTATAAATTTGTTTGCGCTGTGCTGTATTCTCGGCTGTATTTATTTATATTTCGGGTGCACATATCAACTATATTTGGTACATGGTCATGGTAGGCAAAATGATGTTAGACATTGTTAGATAACTTAAATGGTGTACAATAAATATGTTAAGTATAAAGGTGTAGTAAAGGGTCGGACTAAGGATATTAAGTAATTATACTCGTATGATGTGTTTATATCTCGGTTTACCTATATTAATTTAATGAAATAAAAAAAAACTAAATATTATTGGTTTTTAAATAGATAGCACGCATTTTCATTCTCCAAAAAGAATTCTTAGAAAAATTTACTAAATGAGTTCGACTCTTGTAGGCCAATTTTCCAAAGTAAAAAAATCTTAACCTTACCGGGAATACTGAGTTTGGAGGCAGCTTTGTTTGTCAAAAGATACAGCAGTTTATTTCCTACTATGTCTTCACTTCATAATTATCAAACAAGTACTAGTAATAATATTACTATTGCCAATTTTCGCCTTTCAGCATACAAAAAAAGTTCACATTGCTTTTGCAGCTATAGTTTTCTCTCAAATAATAAAACTGTGAGGAAATTTAGAAAAGCGTTGCTATGCTTTCTTTTTCAAAAGTGCTTTTACTTCATTAAAGAATATTTAGAGTAGTTTCATCTTTCTTTTCTCTGTGTGTGTACTGAAGCTAATGATTAGATAATACTATGGTCTGTTTCAGGGGCGGATGGGCTACCTAAGGCCGGCCCGGGCAATCACTTGCTAAAACCGGCCCACAAATTACAACAAAAAATAATACCATTCTTTATTTTGCGATGTTTATTACTAACCTAGTAAAATAGTAAACAAAACTAAAAATACTTCTAATAGAATTAACTCCTTCTATTATAATTTTTTTACAACAAAATCTAAATCTAAATTTAACAACTGAGATAAAATAGTATTTATTTATTTATTTATAACGAACTTTATTGACATAAGCATAAGTAATACATTATATTATATCAATAGGCTATCGACCGGAGTCCTTCTGCCCTTTTGTGTAATAGCAGTCGATATTTTATCAAAATAGACAATTAAAAATAAAAGATATTTTAAATTATAAGATTAACAATCTACCTAAGAAACTAGATGATCCTGCTAGCTCATTAATGACCTCCTCATTGTCGATTGTCCATAAGATTTCTTTACCAATATTCATTATCATAAATGATTCCAAATGTTCATCGCTTAAAGAATTGCGTAGTCGGTTCTTGATGTATTTTAAGATAGAGAAACTTCTCTCGCATGACACTTGGGTGACAGGCAAAGTTAAAATATATTGGTAGACTACAGATAAGCATGGATAGGCATTCTGATACATATTGTATTTCATTATTGCTGGATAGCAACAATGTACACAGTTTCTACAGAGACTACTAGGACTTTTTTCTTGACATTTATAGGTTGTTTGTGAATCTATAACATCTGGGTCATCTTCGTCAGTTATCTCCTCATAATCTGCCAAATTATCTTTTTGGAAGGATTCATTTAAAGTCATCTTATAAATATCCCAAGTCAATACAAAATGGCACAATTCTTCCTTAATATTTGACACTTGGGCATCTTCTTTAAATTGTAAAATTTTCTTTAAAATGCTCTGCAAGCTACTTTCAAAAATACCATTGGTTTTGATTTCGTTAAAATTTATAGGATTGAAAATGGACATATCAGCACATAAGTTTATATTTCTGTTATATCGGTTTTCCATTGACATAATGGCGGTATTTATTATAACATTGAACGTTTCTATTTTAAATTTGTCTTTCGAATTACTAACAGCTTCATCACTGTAATTTTTGTCGAAGAATTTCTTGACTTTTCGTATTTTCGTAACTGGAAACTCATCTTCGATGTCAAAACTAATATCTCTTTTCTTCATTTCACTATTAGCCCAAGTTAGAAAAATTGGTGTTGACTTTTCAAAAGCCTCAAAATCTCGTTGAATTCTTTTTAACTCGGCCGTTGACGTTTATTTAGTCATGGCATTTGCTTACAATAAATCCAAACCTCTAGTCTGTAGATATCTTGAAAGTGGGCCAGTGATAGAAAACAGTTTTAAAAACACCTGGGAAAGAAAGATATTTTCGTATTTAAGGAATTGCTTTTTTAAGTTTTCTGCAGTAGATCGGATATCAGGATTTAGGTCAAGGTTTTGTGAAATACTTGACAATGATTCAAGAACATCTAAGTATAATGGGCTATCTCCAACAATCTTCTCCAACTCTTTTTTTTTAGACCACCATCTAGTTTGTTCAATTACTCCTAATTTTCTCCTTTTTTTGTCACAAGAAATAGATGACCAAACATCAATCATCTTATACGATTCACGAAAGAAGGTGGCGACTGAATTAAGCAAAGAAAATAGTGATGAGGCTTTCACTGCACTAAACAACATGGTAACGACTATAAACTGAATTTATGCATTTCTCCATTTATATTTTCCAGAACTATCTTTGACTTCTTTTTGAGAAAAAAAATGTCAGTCTTAACATTTAGAGATCGACCGGCCCACCGGGCATTTGCCCGGTTGCCCGGCGGGCCCATCCGCCCCTGGTCTGTTTATTGTTACTCTATTCATCCAGTTGTTTCTTATATTTTTACTGATTTTTTTTAATGTGCTTTTGTTGACGATGTTAATACTTTGTTGATCTTCTGATGAAATTAATAGATCAATAAATATATTCAATATTCAATAATTCAGTCAAGGCCTAGACTGAATTATTGAACATAAGTAGTCCTAAAAAGTTGAAAATCGCCTTTTATTTCAATACCTATACTGAGTGGAGGAAACCTCAAAAAATAATAAAGGATAAAGTAATATTCATATAAAAAATGTTTTGTCCAGATTTAGTCGGCATAGGTTCTCATTTAACCTTGCATGAAAAACTAGAACAAGACTTTTTGATTTTTATTTCTTGGGTTTTCGGTCAATTTCGGGATAGAAAAACAATATTTGTTTATTTTAATTTAAACCATCAGACTGCAAGAAAGATATTAAAAATTAAAAATATCTTTTTTGTAGTCTGATGATGGTTAAACTAAAATAAACCGAAAACCCAAGAAATAAAAATCAAATTGTTGAACTAACAGTCAGGAAAAAAATATGGAAACTAGAACAAGACAATAGTCAAAAAAGTATAGGTAATTTACCATACGGTCTCGGACTAAACCTTTCTGTATTATCTTATTCTAACTAAAGAGTTCATTGGTCATCTAAGCCCATAATCCACACCTGATTGGTAAACCTGTTAACGTAACAAAATTTTGCCTAATCAAACACCTCGAAAAACATGTGAAATGTGAAGTGGAAGTCGTCGGAAACACATGTCGTAGAATCTCTCTATGCCTTTATGTCGTAGAATCCCTCTATGCCTTTATCTCTTTCATGTCGACGTCGCCAGGACGTCTATTCACCATATTAGGCTATAGGAACAGCATAGAAGCTACCACCCAGCTTTGTAAAGTCAAAAATCCGACTATTGAATCATTTTTATATCATTATTTTACTATTTATGATATCCGAATTTTTATGATTTTTTGGGGATTAAAATATTGATTGCTTTGTTATTAAATATTTTATTTTAAAACATACATATTTAGGAGGACTGAAATGTTTATTTTATATGTCCTGGCGGTATCTGTGTTTTCTTTATCCACATAGACAATATGGCGACAAGTATACCTACCTACCTATGAAATTAAAAATATAGCTTAAGTATTGTGTTTATTAATGGGGGATTTCCAAGGGTTTTTTCTATTTTAAAAAATGCAATATAGGGTTGAATCTTAGATTTGAAATATGGAAAATACCAGAGGGAAATGTTGGAACTTGTTTTTGAATGAGACACTATAAAAAAAATCACTGTACACACATGGATTTATGAACATAAAAAAAAGAACAGACTTGTTTCTTTTTTGGGGTGCATAAGTAGGTATGACTGAATTTAACGATTTTTGAAATGTTACTTAAAAGAGTATGTTCAATAGGACCGTTTAAAACCAAACGGGTTTAAAATTAAAAAAAAATGTTGAATGAACCACTATTTTCCTCGCTATTTTCGCAAAAAAATAACTAATAGGTACTATTTGGAAAATGAGGTTTTATTCGACGCAAAAACTCTCTGGCAACACTGTGATTCATTTTCATTTAGAAGGACAACCGAGGGGACAATATTACAAGTAGAACAAAGGAAAATTGGAAACTGTGAAAAGTGAAAACCTTTTCTTTAATGCAAGTCTAATTTAAGGATGATATTTTAATTATATGAAATAATACAGGCATTACTAATAATTTAATTTTGATCAAGTCATGTTATTCACTATCCAGTGTTAGTAACCATTGCTGTATATGAACCATTTTAAAATTAGCGTTATAGAAAGAAATTTGACTAAATACTGTTCTTACATCAAAGAAAAGGTGTTAAACAGTTTCCAATTCTGATGATAAGATGTAACTCAAAATGACATCTCATGGCATTCACACGCACCACCCAGCCCAATCTAACAGGAACTTATATAAGTTCAGAATTCAGAAAGAAACCTCCTGAAAAGACCACTGGTCACAATTATTGCACGAGGTGGACAGCATCAAACGTCTTTTTATCAATTTGATTACCTAGTTACATCTCACTATCAGTCTTGGACATTTCTGCACATAAGTGCTCTTCCTGATATACTTAACAAGATATTGCATTAATACATACTTAGGTATTACCTCGGGTATTACATAACATACTTAATCGAAAATACGATCTTAGTTTAGTGGAAAAATTGGTTCATTTAACGATTTTTTTTCTGTCTGTTCACAACTCTTTCAAAAAATACGACCAGTAGTAAGACCTCGAGTAAGACTGTTTTTTTTTCTTAAAGTGCTTGCAAAAATGTAGGTACCTATTTTCGTATCATCTTCCAAAAATTTTTAATTTTCCATGTTTATGAATCGATTAAATAAACATTATTGGGGTCTTGATTTGGACACAATGTTAAGGTGGATTTATGCAGACCAATTAAGAAAACTCAGAAAATTAACAATTAACAGATAAACCATCTGTAGGTAATGGTGACATTTAACAACTAACCTGAACGAACCAACTACCAATTAAACAAAATTAGGGAAAATTAAGGTCTTTAATTGGTCTGCATAAATCTATCTTGACATTTCTTGTCCTTTGATCAGCTTAATTAATTATTAATCAAATGATAATAATTATTGATCTAAGTATACCTATTTATTTAACCTCAACTTTAACCATTTAAATTTAAAAAAAGTAACTTATGACAGCTGTTTTAATTGCCACCCTGGTTATGACAGCTGTTTTCGGAGCTGTTTTTGTTGCCAATTTGCCAGAATTAAAAATATGAAATTGGATAGGATGTAAGTTTTTGGTAAAGAGAAAATGGGTCTTTGCACATAATATAAATCGAAATATAAGTAATTTTAAAAAAACTTGCAAGTAGTGATCCATCAAACTATTATTAACTCTGATTCTCCGATCAATTTATTCCAATTTAATTTTAAGTGGTAAGTAAATAGGTGATAGAAGTTAAAGTTGATAGGATGCATTAAAATCCACTACTTTTAAAAACCTTCCATTCTTTTGGGAGTGGCCTACTTAAAAATTAGAGCATGGAAGAATGACTTTCCATCAATTTTTTCGGAGTTAAGACCAAGGTAATAAAGTTAAAGCCTACGGAAAAATACGACCAGTAGTAAGACTGGATTGAGGGAATAATAGGGATTGGGGCATGCACCTGAAATAGGTTGAACAGGTAAAACTGAGGGTGAAATTGGTAACCAGACAGGTGATTCTGCAAAGACTTTTTTATTCTGACAGCAAGGCCGTTTGAAATGAATACAAATTGTCACTGCCAAGTTTATGGATAGTCAATTTTTTTTTAGTTTCAGGGGCAAAGACGGGGCTACCGTGTCCGTGGAAACAAATGAAGTTGGTCGAATTTTGACAGGAGCCGCCATGTTGGTGCGCACAGGCAGGAGAGATAACTTGAGACGTAACTTGTGCAGGTACTTACTGCTAATTTTCATGCCTCCCAGGGGAGGATTCAACGGCTGCTTGTTGCCCTCGGCGAAGGACGTCGTTCTTGGTCGCCCGCTCATTCTTCCCAAGCACTAAAGTCCCCGAAATCCCATACACCTATCACATTTCCCTTTACACCACGTTCGACCGGATTCTTGTCCTCCCCGGACAGTCTATTCGCGCAGAGAGAGTTTTCACAGAAAAACGGGAAACGAACACATCTTTTCACCACATTAATTATCTTGTTAAACCATTTTTTCTTTCTCAGATCGGGCTTCACCTTCCCATTAATTTTTCGATGCTCAGACATTGACCCGATCGGGTCTTTTCGTGGCCAATCACGTTGCGTACGTACGTCACGAACAAACCCGAATAGTAGATTCGATAATCTTCATTTTCTCGACTTTAGCGCCATCCTTCGTGTAATTAAAGAAGAAATCTATAAAATCATCACATGATTTGCGGACGTTTCGGCTGTTTTTTGGAAAAATCGAATAAAAGAAAGTTTCTTTAGATTGCGCAGTAAACATGCGGCAATTTGTGTAAGAAAACGGTCTGATGTCATCCATTTTATTTTTATAGTTATAAAATTAACAGCTTACATCTGAAATATGTAAATCCGTACCAGCAAAGTAACAGCTTTTTTAAAATACATGCTTATATTTCAAATTTATTTATTTAAATACGAATTTAAAACTGTAACTTTATCGATTAAGCCTTTTTTTATATGTAGGATTTTAATTTTTATAATAGCAGATCATACAAACTTTTCAGTAAATATAGGCAACTATTTATACGCGCTTGTGTCTAGTAGGTGTAAATTAAAGATTACCATTATACCAGGGGTGTTCTAAACTATCAAGCGATGGTAAAAAAAAAGGAAAGGCTTCGGGATCGGAAGAACCTTCTTCCTTCTTTGTTCTGTGTTCGGAATTTGTGGTTCGGAAGATGCATTGTACAGAAGCTATAGCCAGGCTATTAGGCTTTAGGCTATAGTAAATGAGAATTATTTTTATGTAATTAACGAGAGCATCCGGGCATCCTATTCTATGGCATCATGCAGGCTCCTAACACTCTGTCCTCAAAATTTGTCCTAACCTAAAGGGGAGACTCTGAAGATATATTTTCTTAATGTTTTGGAAACTAATAGAGATACACACTTGAAATTCAGGTATTCTAGTAAGCTTATTGATCATTTTCGTTTGACGTCAGATGGTTGGCGGCCATTTTGCATGGAGGGCAAACAAAATAAACACAAGCGTTTGAGTTAAAAATTCAAGTTTTCTTTACAATTTTCGTTGAATCTTGACCTTAATTTGAGATCTCTGTTCGTTGTGCTAATAATTAAAGTGCCCTAAATAAAAATGTCGTCCTTTTGTTCAGTGGTAAATTGTAGGATAAGGGGAAATAGGAACAATGTATGATCGTTTAGAATACTTTAGAATTCCTGCATTTCCTGCAGTTCTTCAGAACGCCGGAGAAAACCTTATTCGACTATCACAAGAACGGCGTGAAATGTAGATAAGAGTTTTAAAATGGGGCCCTTTAAGTGACGGCCCATTAATGTATGGAATAATTTGCTCCAGATAAGTGGTAAAATTGGAAATTTAAAGAAGCTTGAACATTCCACGCCAGTTCACATCGGGGAAGATCTGATAGAAAGAATAACACCATTTCAACGAAATTCGAGACAATCCTGGAATGTTATTGTTCTCAAGTATAACGAGAAAACATCCGTCGGCTAAGGAAATGTGTAGGAAATGTTCGAATATCTGCTGAAGTAAACAAAAAAAAGCAAATATTTCACATTTTTAACATTCTTGCCTTTTGCGTTTATTGAGGAATCTTGGTTCCAAAGTTTGAATTGAATGAAGTATTATAGTTCATGATTTAAATAATATCTTTAAAAGAAACATTCGATGTAGATAGGTAAAAATATGAAATTTTCGTGAGTCAAGTCTTAAGCTCTTAAAAACTTTAAGTATTTAGGTAAGTAGTAATTTCAGTTGTTAATCCAAGTTAGTTTTGCAGTGCAGGTATAACTAAACTGAACTAACCTGCACGCTGCAAGGCTGTTAATGTTTATTTTTATAAAGTGATTTAGATTCAAATTTAATAATACAAGGCGAGTTCGTTTATTTTTTTTATCTGCAAGCATTTAGATTACACAAATGACTTATAATATATTCAGTGACTAGTCACGTGCTCACCTGTCATTGTTGTGTTCTAGACGCTCGTATATGAAAAATGCTACCTGGGAATAAGGGATTTCCGCAATGTCAACCCTTTCAATGGTTTCTTTATGCGACACACTTCGATATGGAAATGTATCACAATAAATTCTTCCACACAATTGCTGAGTGCTTGTCCATAATTTATTAAATGCATGTGGGCATTAATGAGATGTAATAATGACACATTTTATTATTTTAATGCGAATTATTAGTTATGTTGTTATTCTACTAGTTACTGTATTTATGTTGATAAACTTGATTATCAAATAAATTTCGAAACGTGTTATACAAAAGATTGGTTTTCATGGAAAACGGCTAATTTTATGAAAACAATTGTAGAGTAGGTACCTTTTTCAAGGAGGATTGACCAGAGTATTTAAAAGCTCTGTTTTCAGCTCTGCAAAATGGTACCTGTCGAAATTTTGACCCAACGAGTGTAGTGTAAACTATACACCAATTAGTGCCGAACAGCCTCCTAAACCACCCAAGGTCTGGCATTATACATCAGCTAAGTGGGACGCCTTAAGGATCATTCTCGAACTTTTCCTTGGTGAGACGTTTGTTTTACCTCTGACGATACATCCATCTGTGCTAGAGAAGTATTGGAGGTTATCCTTACTGATGGCATGGAAGCCCCAATTTCTTTCTAAAAAAAGTGTCCTTCTAACGGAAAGTCTTGTTTTACCAAAAATTGCGAACGAGCTGTTAACAATGGCGTCAAAACCCTACCGCCGAAAATCGTACCATAACCAATGCAAGTAAACGATAAATCAAAGCAAGGAAGCACATAACCAGAGGATCAAGGACAAACTTCTTGAATGTCCTAACCGCTCAAGATCATTTTGGTCTGTAGCTAAGGCCGTCAGTCAGAACTTTACCATGGCAACCATTCCACCTCTAACACGTTCTGATGGCACCATTGGGACCAAAGCACAGGAAAAAGCAAACTTACTGGCGGAACTATTTTCTTCACATTCAACGGTTGATTTTCAGGGAAAAACTGAGGAATCTTGACACCAAAAAGCTTCTGGTTCTGACGATATTCCAGTTATAGTAATTTAGACATGCGCTGACGAATTGAAACCGGTATTTGGTAAGCTTTTCAACTTATCTTACGAAAAAGGAATATTTCCTTCTTGCTGAAAAACTGCGCGAGTCCAGCCCATACCCAAAAAAGGCAAGAAGACCTTGCCAAGAAACTATCGTCCAGTCGCATTACTTTCGATTACATCAAAATTCATGGAGAAGGCTATCAACGATCGAACAATGATAAAAGTAGGTACCTACCTGGAAGGCTTCGACATTATTAGTGACCGCCAATATGGATTCCGTAACTCTACTAGATCAACAGGAAACCTTCTCGCTTATGTTACTCACGTTTGGAACAACGCCATAAAACATCATGGGGAGTCCCGGGCGGTAGCACTGGACATTTCCAAGGCTTTTGACCAAGTATGGCATGAGGAGCTCCTAACTAAAGTGAGAGCATACGGAATGCCGGTTCAAGTTTGTTCATGACTGTCCAGCTTTCTTAAAGACCGTTCTCTGCGAGTGGCGATGTACGGATTTCTTTCAGACACATTCAACCTAAACGCCGGAGTCCCTCAAGGTTCTATATTGTCGCCCACCCTCTTTTTACTATACATTAACGATCTTTTGGAAAAAAACTAAAAATCCTTTATACAGGGTGAGGATTTTAAAGTGTTACAACGCAATATCTGAAAAACGGCTATAAATATTTTAGTCAAATTTTGGGACGTGGATAGGGAGGTTGGGGGACAAATTTTAAAATATTTTTGATATTTACCCCCCCTCCAGATTTGATGTGGCTAGTGACAAATTTGAAATGTCAAATGGAAAGGTATTTTTTTTTTTTGATAATTCGATTCCTCGTCAATAACTACGTAAGTGAGCAGAAAATTGTTACATTTGCTCTACTAGTTGCTTAGTTACGAATTTTTCAATAAATAAAATAGGAATACTTAAAACTACACATTTTAAATCATGACACCTATGATTATTGTTTATCCAAACCTTTAATTATGTTGTATCCTAGGAAACCACTTTTGACTTTGACAAGTAGTGATAATCTGATAAAGTTCATTATTCAGTGCAATTATGGAACAATCTTATGACATTGAAATAGACATGTTGTTAATTCTGGGAGAATGTAGAAAAAACTACCGGGAAGCGGCGCAATTGTGGACTGTTAGGTTTCCCGCCATTCAAAAATCTCATATGGCATTTAAGCGATTAGAAGATCGAGGCCGCAGCACGGGAATCCTAAAAAATAAGAACAGAGTTAGAAGACAAACAAAAACTAATGACGATATGGCCGTTGGAGTGTTGGGTGTAATAGCTGTAAATCCTCATGTTGGTTCAAGGGAACTTGCTCGTGATTCAGGAATGTGCCAAAAATCGGTACTGGCTATTTTACACAAGCACAATTTTCACCCTTACCACATAACTATTCATCAGGAATTGTATGGCCAAGACTTTCAAAATAGGATTACATTTTGTACGTGGTTACAAACTTTAATTCACGAAAACAATGCATTTTTAAGAAAGATAGTATTTTCTGACGAAGCTACATTTACCAATTGTGGTCAGGTAATTATTTAAATCAATATGGATTAATGTAACTTTTAATAATCAAAAATATGTAATCCACTACTTGATGGGTGTACATAAATAAATACATATCTAAACACCCGTTAACGGGTGTTTAGAGAATATTCACATACATTTAGATTTATTTTTAATTTTATACTGATTCAATCAATTTTGCTTTTCTTAATTTAAGGTCAACCGGCACAATTTACACTATTGGGCACCTCAAAATCCTCACTGGATGAGATTTCTGCCAAACCAACATCCTTGGTCGGTTAATACCTGGTGTGGCATAGTCGGAGATAGAGTCATTGGACCACATTTTTTTGACCGTCACCTAAATGGAGAAATGTATAATAATTTTTTACAAACCGATTTGCCACAACTTCTGAATAATAATGGAAATCAACAAGAACTATGGTTTCAGCAAGATGGTGCTCTGCCACATTTTGCCCGACAAGCTCGAGATACACTAAATGAAATGTTTGGAAACAGATGGATTGGTCGTGGTGGTCCTGTAAATTGGCCTGCAAGGTCACCAGATTTAACCCCATTAGATTTTTTCTTGTGGGGATTTATAAAAGAGAAAGTTATGGCTACACCACCGACCACACCAGAAAACATGAAAGATCGTATTCAACAAGCATGTAATTTAGTAACGCCTCAAATGTTAACTCGCGTGCGCAACTCATGTCAAAAAAGAATTGCAAAATGTTTAGAAATGGATGGGGGTCATTTCGAACACCTTTTGAAGCATGATCGTCGTTAGATTTTTTAAGGAATTATCATTTTTAAGTATTCCTATTTTATTTATTGAAAAATTCGTAACTAAGCAACTAGTAGAGCAAATGTAACAATTTTCTGCTCACTTACGTAGTTATTGACGAGGAATCGAATTATCAAAAAAAAAAATACCTTTCCATTTGACATTTCAAATTTGTCACTAGCCACATCAAATCTGGAGGGGGGGTAAATATCAAAAATATTTTAAAATTTGTCCCCCAACCTCCCTATCCACGTCCCAAAATTTGACTAAAATATTTATAGCCGTTTTTCAGATATTGCGTTGTAACACTTTAAAATCCTCACCCTGTATAGCTTCGCTGATGACAGCACACTTGTTCTATCTTTTACTTTGGATGCTCGGACATCGGCTGCAAATGCACATCTCTATAGGCAGCAAGAGGTCTAACATCTCAACAAAGACCTGGAAGAGTTGCTAGGGCAGTCTCGCAGAAGCTTGAAATACTTTTCCGAACTAAGTACCTCTATATACACCCCAACAACTTTTAATGCTCTATAAAGCCCATATTCAACCATCGCTGGAGTACTGTTCGCATATTTGGGGCTATGCTCCCAAACATACCCTGAGCAGGGACGCGCCGTCCATATGGGCAAGGTCGTGCGGCGCACGACGGCGCCAAGGCCTTAAAGGCGCCAGGCCTTTAACACAAATTAACATGAAACTAAAAAAATTATCTATGAATACCGGTAGTGAAAATGCATTATCCACCTACACCGACCGCCGGCGCCGGTCGGCGACCAGTACCAGTGATGAAATTTTACTACGCCTTTTCCTGTGGGGACGCGAAAATCCGTGTGCGTTCGGCGCGCTGGTTTAAACTTGCAAAATTTTGCGTGTTCGTAATTGATGTAGCAGGTTAATTTTTCATTATTGTCTTGATTGGCGCATAAGACGTATAGAGTGCCTTATTTGCTATTACGTATCTACCGCAATTGTGAAAAATAATTACAAATAAGGTAAGTAAGTGATTAAGAAAATTAATTAACACGGATGCAAATAATTGTTTTTCTTTTTAATAACTTTTGTTTATGGACCAAATAAGCCTTAGTGTTTAATATTTTTTATTTATTTTATTTAGATGGTCAGAGAAGAAAAAAAGAAATTGTCTGGTTACCAAAACTTACTTAACAAGCGAAAACGGGAGGAAGACTTGGAGAAAACCAATTTCAAAATTTGTAACTTTTTTTGAAAGACCACACAAGACGCTACTTCTGATAAGAGTGATTTTCTACATTCAACAAAATCAAACTTGCCATCGGAATTAGAAAAGCAAGCTAATGAGGATGAAGATCCAAAAGAATTAGATCCTGATACGTTTCAGTCAGTGTCGGTACCCGGGTCATCATGTTCGAGTAAGCAAGACGAATTATCCGAAAAGCGCCCCTTTCTAATGATACAGGTCTTTGGCCGAGTGTATGGTCTCCAATCCAGGTGCAAGAACATGTCGAAAAAGGTCGAATGCATTATCAAAATAAAACTATGTATCCTAAAGGAAATAATTTTGACAATACTACAAAATATCTAGCTCTACCTCCCTAGGTAAAAAGATTAAAAATTATGAGTTTGTATCTTTGTATGTATGATAGATGGTAGTCTTGTGGTACAATATTCTAAGTAAAGTGGATGTTGTTACTAAGATTCTGCAATCAAACACATTTAATATTTCCCAGGCTTGCAAAAGTTTAAATAACCTCAATGAATTTGTAAAACAATATCGATCTGACAATTCAGTGACTTATTAGTAGATGCCAAGGAACTAGCTTCTTGCTTAGAAGTTGATGCAAAATTTATATCCGCAGAAATTTTAAGCCCACGAAAGAATAAAAAACAATCGACCAGCCGATTGAAAATCAAGAAATGAATTTTAAAGTAAATTGCTTTTTCGGAATGCTAGACATTGCTCCTTCATCCGTACATGAACGAATTAAACCATTATATCGTGTCATTCTAATAATTTTAATTTTTTATGGAATGTTGAGGATTTCGGCAAATATTCTGACCAAGATCAATTTAATTTTTGTAAAAAACTGGAAGAAACCTTAACTGACAAAGATCGAAACGAGAAAAATATAGACGAAACAGAACTTTTGCGCGAATTACAATTTCTGCAAAATGGCGACAAAAACGCGACGTCTGTAGTAGAAACACTTAATTACATTGCAATAAATAACCTAACTCACTCATTTCCAAACATTACGAATTTACGATTGCAATGCGCATATTATTAAATATTCCAGTTTCTGTAGCTAAAGTCGAGAGGTCATTCTTTAAATTAAAGTTGATTAAAAATTATTTTTCTAATTGTGTTTCATAAGAAATCTGTTTCAACACCGTTTTCAGTATCGAAACAGATCTGTTTCGGCACCGTTTTTTTATTTTTTAAAGGTTGGCATTGGTAATATTTAAATGTTTTATTCTGTTGACGTCTGACGTTTCCTGTTATTGTGATCCATGAGAAAAGGAAGTTTTCGGGATTTCTCTGGTAAAAGTTGATTTATCGTTTTATTAGCAATATCCCTTAACTCAGAGGGAGTTGAACTTAGATTATCATGCTCCATATTTTTTTTAATTATAATTATGAACAACTCTATGAAATATTAAAACACAAATTTCGTGACAATGACACAAAGAAAATATTATTTATTGTCAAGGCTACTATGATAAAAGTAAATTTATAGTATTACCAACATAGAATTTAGACATACAAATTTACAAAATTTGAAGGGTTGATTTTCTTTTTAAATATGTATTTTCTTATTGAAAAAAATACAAAATAGAAAAAATAGTATAAAGTACGTGTTTTATAAAGCAGTTAGAGCACTTGTCCCGTTAAAAAACTCGCCGCAAGCGTCTCGTTTTTTAACATGGACGCGTGCTATAAGATGATGCTTTATAAAACATGTACTTTAATATACTATTTTCTAATTCTGTTTCATAAGAAATCTATTACGATACCGTTTTCAGTATCGAAACAGATCTATTACGATACCGTATTTTTATTTTTTAAAAGTTGGCATTGGTAATATTTAAATGTTTTATTCTGTTGACGTCTGACGTTTCCTGTTATTGTGATCCATGAGAAAAGAAAGTTTTCGGGATTTCACTGGTAAAAGTTGATTTATCGTTTTATTAGCAATATCCCTTAACTTCAACTAGTTGAACTTAGATTATCATGCTCCGTATTTTTTTAATTATAATTATGAACAACTCTATGAAATATTAAAACACAAATTTCGTGACAATGACACAAAGAAAATATTATTTATTGTCAAGGCTAGGGTTACCATCCGTCCGGATTTTTCCGGACATGTCCGGAATTTAGGGACGTAGTCCGGAGAAGCAAACTGGGTCCGGAATTTAACCGACCATTGCCGTGAAAGCATAATATTATTCCAAGCCAATGATCTAGGTCCAAGCACTCAATATCGATTCAACAAGTTAAGTAAGTCGACCGCGGTAGCATATTAGTATTATAGTATATGCCAATACGCAGGGAAGTAATGTAAATCCCCGAACGCACTTAGGCGGTCGCATGTTCGGATTGCTGCCGGTAAAATTCAAAAAACGAGTCGAAAATCTAGATTATGACCGTTTTCTTCCATTAGTCTTTAAAAAATGCCAAAGTCACATTTTCAAGTTACAGAAGACATGCTGAAGGAGCAATTCAGTTAAAAAAGGAAAGACCAAGTATACCTAGGTTACATATTAAACTTAATAATCGTATATTATGTCTTTATTTTTATAATAATATGCTAAAAAATTACAATAAAATTTATTTCGTTTTTCATTTGCTGCGCTTCCAAAGAAAAATGTTCGGACTTTGTCCGGAATTTCGAGTCTGTTTGTCCTGAAAAAGGTTCTAGGTAGTTGGTAACCCTAGTCAAGGCTACTATGATAAAAGTAAATTTATAGTATTACCAACATAGAATTTAGACATACAAATTTACAAAATTTGAAGGGTTGATTTTCTTTTTAAATATGTATTTTCTTATTGAAAAAAATACAAAATAGAAAAAATAGTATAAAGTACGTGTTTTATAAAGCAGTTAGAGCACTTGTCCCGTTAAAAAACTCGCCGCAAGCGTCTCGTTTTTTAACATGGACGCGTGCTATAAGATGATGCTTTATAAAACATGTACTTTAATATACTATTACGATCTAGAATGGACCAAGAGCGGTTAGAATATCTTGCTATCATTTCTATAGAGCCGACTTTTTAAAGCAACTTGAAATGGAAAATGTTGTTAATGAATTTGCAAAAAGTAAAGCTAGAAAAGTCCAGTTTTTGTAAGACCCCTCCATCATGTATTATGATCATTTATTATCTGTTTCAAAACAATCCATATTTTATTTCTTTATTTTTTTTTTAATGTTTTAAATTATAACTATAACTTCGAAACTGTTTTTGTTTTGTTGCTGTTGTTTCGGATTCCATTAATATTTTTTGTGTATGTACTTTCTGTTTGTCACAATTAAATATAGACATTATAGTACTAAAAAGTTTAGCTCAATATTATAATATTGGTTAAAGGCGCCTATCATTATTTCGCACGACGGCACCGAAAATACTTGGCGCGTCCCTGACCCTGAGATTGCTAGATTTCATTCAAAGAAGAGCCATTCGCTTGACCATCATCTGACAAACAACCTGGAAAGTCTTGAACATCGAAGGCACGTTGGCGATTTGAGTCTATTTTACAAATATTTTCATGGCAAGTGCTCAACTGAGGTTGCCCGCTTGATTCCACCTAGAGCGGTGTATGGTCGAAATAAACGACGAGCCACTGCAGCTCACCCTTACGTGGTTCAGCTTAGTGTCCCTCGAACGACACTGTTTAAAAAAATTTTCATCTGGAGAACGTCATCACTCTGAAATTACCTACCTGAGGCCGTGTTCCCCAAGAAGTATAATCTACAAAGATTCAAGACCAACGTAAATCGTTTCCTGCGCACACGCACCGCTCGCAGGGCGCCATAAAGAATTAATCCTGCAGTGCTGTGTCTTATATAAAAAAAGTGGCAAGTCCGTTCCTGACTTCCCTGAACATGTAGATTATCTGCTCTATTATGCTTTTATGAGTCTTTATGGCCTACATAAAATATTAAAATTTCATTACATTATACATGTCGGTTCAAAAGTTAGAGCAGAAAAGGTAAGTCGTTGGGTATAACTTTAGGATTTTTTTTCAATGACAAATTTGGGGTATTTTGACCTCTCCTATGCGCTTTCGAGAGTATGCCATATACTTAGCGGACATCCTGTATATCATACCTTTGGGCTTATTTTGGCTACCCAGACGGCACCCAATGTCTGTGGAATATGCCTATTATATCTTATTTGCCAAAATATATTGCAATATTTCTGGGATATCCCATAAATATGTCGAATATTTTATACAGGGTGTTTCCTAGCCTCTCTGAAAAGATGAAGGAGGTGAATCCTCGACCTTATTTTAAGACGAAAATGTGGTATAAAAGTTTTTCGCATGTCGCTTCTTTTTCGAAATACGACGAGGGGGTGTTAGGAAAAAATTAGTAAAGCAATAATAATCATTTTAATAATGGATCTAAAACTTTTAATAATGAACTTACATAAACAAAAGTGAAATAAATTGCTGAAAATGTCATCCATGAGCCAGTAAACACCCATGTACACGACGTGCTAAATTGTCTCTTACGTGTTGGAAAATTTCGGGACTGGCGCGAATCGTATTAAAACCATCCATAATACGCAGTCGAAGGTCTTCTTCAGTTTCAATAGGAGTAGTATAAACGAGTTGTTTAAGGTGACCCCAGAAATGAGAATCCAATGGATTCAGATTCGGCGAACGGGGTGGCCATGGGTGAGGTCCTCCTCTTGCCTATCCAACGAGCAGGATATTGTTGATCTAAATAGTTTCTAACACGTACTGCAAAGTGAGGGGGAGCGCCCTTATGTATGAGCCACCTTAAAGTTCTCGTTCTTAATGGCTCTGCTTCCATCAATTCTGGCAATTCATCTCTAAGGAAGTTGTAATAGACATCACCAGTAAGTCGATTTGGAAAAAAATACGATCCAACTAGCTATCGCCAATAATCCCTGCCCAAATATTAAAAGAAAATGTATACTGGTGAGGTGATGTCCTTCGATGATAGCATAAGGATTATCTTCCGCCCAAATATGGTTGTTGTGAAAATTTATGATGCCTTGTCTGGAAAAATTCGCTTCATCTGTAAATAGTATTTTTGCCGAAAAATGTGGGACCCTTAAAGAATTTTCTTGAAACCAGTTACAAAAATTAACTCGAGCTAAAAGTCTTTGTGCATGATAAGGATAAAGTAAATAGTTCTTTAAGATACACCATACTGTTTTGTAACTCACATTCGACTCGTTCCCGATTTTCCTCGTACTAGTGCCTGGAGATTCTTCCACCATGTTTAAGACCTCTTCCTCAAGTTGTACGGTTCTAACTATGTATGTGGTCGGCCGCCTATTTTGCTTTTTGCAAAGCTACCTGTTTCCTCTAACCTGAGGTGCAATCTTGTAAATGTTTCCGAACACGGTACTCGTCTATTAGGAAAACGGTCTGCATATAATAAACGTCTCGCCTCTAGCGCATTTCCATGTGCCAAACCGTACATAAAATAATTTTGAGCCATTTCTCGATTGGTAAACTCAGCCATTATGAAAAGTATGTAATGTAGTACAAATAAATTGGAAAACAATTCAAAAGGATATTATTTGAAAGATGTTAAACAGGAGACAAATGTTACGGAGAAATCAAATGAGGTTACCATGGAACGAAGCAACTATACTCGTATCATTTGACGCAACACATTGATAAAAATACGAAAAATAACTAAAAAATTAAGGTACTCTTTTACCCAGATCCCCGCCAATGAACTAATTGTAAAATTTAAAATTGATCCAAAGTAAAGTGCTCTAATCCCTTATGTTTAACAAATATCGTTTGGCATTAATTAATAAAAAGAAAAAAAATACAAATTTGTTTTTAACACCCTGTATTTCGAAAACGAAGCGACATGCAAAATACTTATATACCACATTTTCGTTTCATATTGGCAAGATATTCCACCAGCATATTAAAATTAAGATTTGTTTTTTTTTTAATTTAAAAAATGTATCTATTCAAACGTTTTTGTTGATTATATGATGAATTTTCTTGCATTATTTTTTTTTTTTCAAAACCCTCTCCACTCCAATTTATGCCCCTCTAAGCTTTGAGGGAAAAGTTTTTTTTAATTTAATTTCTCCCCTTTAGAAAAAGCTAGAAAAATAAAATATAAGCGTTTACTTATTTGCATCAGTAAAATGACAGTTTCAACAGTTATTTTAACCCCAAGGCGGTATTCTTCTATTCATTAATTTATTTGGCAACAGCCTACTTAGCTATTCACGGAACTAACCTATTTAAAAGATTTATTTGAGAATACGTGTTATTTTTTATTGTGGAAAAAGTATTAAATTAAATAAATGGTTTAGAATGAACCTTTCTTCGTGAATCGAATTTTTTACTTCAAAAATTGCAGTTTCAGTCTTCTGGCTTTCTCTATAAAGAAGAACATAAATAAATACCATTTTTCCTGAAATTTGGAAGGGCGTAACTTGAAGGGAAGTAGTGTAAAATAATATAAAAACCCCCCTTAATTTTAGCTAATAATTACTCCTTAAAATTTTTAGTAGCAATTTTTTAACGACCAATAAGCACACAAATGTCCAATTTTAGATATTCCAGGGGCATGCATTAGATATGCCCAGGATATATTCTAGAAGATAAAAAGATGTTGCTGGCATATGTTTCATGGTGACCTTGAATATCCCCCGAATAGCCATAAGATATGCCACTTGAGATATGGCATATTCCTGGCATATATGAATATGCCAATTGAATATCCTGGGAATATGCACGCAATGTGTTTGTGCCGTCTGGGTATTTGATGTATCAGTCAAATTATCATCAAAATATTCCAAATAGATCAAACCCTGTTCTTAGGTTATCCTCGTTTTCTAAGGTCATCATCACCTGATATAAAAGTAAAAGCTGTGTATTGTATGATATTTATAAGAAGCAGTATGAGCATCATCGATTACTTTAAAACGTTATTGTTGAAATTCTCTAAGACAGGTTAGTTATAGTTTTCTGCATTCAGCGCAATATTATACCGGGTGGTGCAATGGCCATCGGAAATCTCATGTAAATTCTGTTACCCTCAAATATTGACTCCCCTATTAATTTTACATCAAAATTGTATTAGACTTTCTTGAAGGTGCTGGTTTGATGAGCTCGCACACCAAATTTTACTTTAAAATACGTTAATTAAAAGTTATTTAGGAAAAGCTCTTCGAAAAATGCTTATAAATTAAATACGGCGTTGATATACAGAGTGGCAAAAAAGTCGCCTATTTATAACTTATGAATTACCTCATATACGAAAAACTGATCTGTATGAAAGTTGTTCAGTAAATTATTCCCCACATTTCTACCTGCATGAATTTCTTCTGTCATTTCTGGT
Source organism: Polydrusus tereticollis (assembly GCA_963920685.1). Lineage (NCBI taxonomy): Eukaryota > Metazoa > Arthropoda > Insecta > Coleoptera > Curculionidae > Polydrusus > Polydrusus tereticollis. The sequence goes on from OY987331.1 coordinate 93,350,049, forward strand.
TTGGTTGCAATAAAGACTAACTTACTTTTTTTAAATGGAACACCCTGCGTATGATTGCATATTTGGATTCCATATTGAGAAAACTCTGAAAATGCAAACGTTTCCGAGGTAATGACAGCTTAAAAATGAAGAATTTCCTAATTTTAATTATTCCTACCTAATACCCACCAGTAGGTACGTTGAGTCAAGGTGTTTTCATGACAGCGACCTAAAAGATGTCAATTTTTAGTTCCTGTTTAATTTTCTGTTGTCTGATTTCTAATTTGTTTACACTATGGTTGATTTGAATGGAAAACAATGAGTTGAAATTTTAATAATGAGCGGTTACGGAAATATGAGGAGATCGCAAGATCAGGCTTGTCAACTTTTTAATGAATTATATCCAAATAGGCCTCCAATAAATCCGTCAACGGTGTGTCGAGTGGTAAAGAAATTTCGAGAAACAGGCAGTGTTAGGGAAGCCGCTAGGTCAGGTCGACCTAAAACAGGAACAGGGGGAGACAAAGTTTTGGATATCATGTTCTCAATACATGAAAATCCAACACAATCATCCAGGCCAATCGCAATGGATTTTAATATGTTTCATCAGTCAGTGAAAAATTTGTTTAAGCAGGAGAAGTTGCATTCCTGCAAGATAAAGTTGGTGCACGAGTTAAACGAGGACGATTTCGATAGAAGAGCTGAATTTTGTGAGTTGATGATGAAAAGATGCAATAATGATAATATCTTCCCAACAAATATAATTTTCTCGGATGAAGTTACTTTCCATTTAAATGGCATTGTTAATAGACACAATTATCGTTATTGGTCTGCTGAGAATACTCACTGGTTCCAGGAAGGTCATACTAAGAGGCCCGAAAAAGTTAATGTTTGGGCGGGCATAGTTGATAGACATACTGTGGGACCTTATTTCATAGATGGTAATTTGAATGGCGAAAAATATCTGGACCTCCTCAGAAATCACATAATTTCTTCTTGCAGAATGGTTTTACCAAGTGTAATAGGTACCACCCTACCCAGTACGTATGCAAGATGTTTCTTTATTTGTTTTTTTATTACTGACAAAATACTTTTAAAGAACTGACGTCTCGCTAAATCCACGTATCATCAACTCACATATACACTCAAACATACTATATAAACGAACAGGTATGGTTCCAGCAAGATGGAGCCCTTGCGCATTATGCGGCAAATGTTAAACAATACCTACATAAGCGAACAATTTCCAGGACGTTGGATAGGCAGAAGAGGTGCTATTGACTGGCCAGCGCGATCCCCGGACTTAACCCCGCTCGACTTCTTTTTGTGGAGACACTTAAAGAACAAAGTCTACGTTAACCGTCCCAATGACTTAATGACTCTTTAAGTCAGAATTAGTGCGGAAATTCGGGCCATTCCAGAGGACTTCCTTTTAAACGTTGAGACGGGTTCAGGGATCGACTGGCGCCTGCTTAACAGAAAATGGTGGTCATTTTGAACACCTGATCTACTGAAAAGGTTTCACTTGTTTATTATTCCGATGTTAAGTTGTTCAATTTTTTAGGCTATTTATTTTGTTAATATAAAGTTTGTTACAATTTTAAACAAATAAAAATTTGAAATACAAAAAATTCAGAGTTTTCCCAGTGGAATCCAAATATGCAATCATATGCAGAGGGCGTTCAATTAAAAAAAAAAAAGTTGGTCTCCTTGGCAACCAAATAAAAATTGACAGAAAAAAATCATTCAGGTAGAAATGTGGGGAATAATTTACTGAACAACTTTCATAAAGGTCACTTTTTCGTATACGAGGTAATTCAAAAGTTACAGGCATTATGCGCGACTTTTTTGCCACTCTGTATATCAGAATGAATAATAAAACCACCAGTAATAATTATGATAATGTCAAATGTTACTAGACGTTTTATTTTTTATTAGTTTCAACATGTTTTGCAGTATTCAAGAAAAATTATTGATTGTTCTAATTAATAATTTAATAAACGCGAGTATTCCTACTTAAAACGAAATAAATTAATAACTTTTAATTGGCTCGTTAGAAAATAATTAAATTTGGTATGCGAGTCGATCATACAAAGACCTTCCAAAAAAGTCTAATATAATTTTGATGTACAATTAGTAGGGGAGCCAATATTTAAGGGTAGTAAAATTTACATGGAATTTCCTGTTTGAAGGTGCACCACCCGGGGCATACATGATTTTAATAGTTATTTATATTACTAGTACGGTATGAGCTTCATTACAGTAACGAGTGGGGAATATTGGTACGACGAGGTCGTAGACCGAGTCGTAGTAACCACACGAGTGCTGTAATGAGCCTTACCGTATACGTGTGATATACAACATTTTATATAAGACCCAGAATTTTGGTTTTTTATGATTTTTTTATGTATTCAAAATGGTTTTTATATTTATGCAGTGACATTACACAAAAAGTGACAGTGACTGACGGAACAAAAAAAAATCATAGTTTGATTTAAAATGAGTAATGTAATAAGTTCATTACATCACTGAGTGATGTAATGAGTTCATTACATCACTCAGTACGATAATATAGTATATTACATAACGCAAACAGGCTAAAATGGGTTATGTAATAAGCTCTTTTCGTGTAGGTCTTATATAAAATCAGTTATGTAACTGTTTTAGATCTCTTTTCTTTCACAAATATACTTAGTGTTGATTTTCTGGTTCATATAAAATCAGATGCCCTGACTGATCTTATGAACTAAATATCTGCGTATTTTGATAAAATTTACTATTTGATTGACGTATTCTTAAATTTATTACACTAATTTCGTTTTATCTTTATTAAATTATACACAATACGCATGACACAGCAAATAGATAAAGATTAGGTGTTTAACTTTGATCTTTAAACAAATTACGGACAAAATATATTGTATGTTTTGTTTTCATACAGTTTGTAGCCCTTAAAAAAATATATTTTTTAATTACAAATTACAAGACGTGAAGGACCTAATATACAGGGTGGCGCAATAGTGTGACAAAGTACCATATCTCCCTTACATTTGATAATTTTAACAAAAATTTTGCATGTACGTTGTATAAGGCAAAGAGGTCTATAATTTAAAAATAATTTCAATTATACAAGGTGTTTCACATAAGCGAGCCGCTAAAAAATAACCTTTATTTAAATAGGACACCCTATATATTTTTACATATTTGTATTCGCCTGAAAATTCTCCATATGATGACGCAATTAGTTTTGCATTTTATTGCGATGTTGCCAGCTTATTTAAATAATTCCTCAATTCGTTAAAAAAACATTGTCTTCTAAAACCTGCTATAATTTCCAATCTACATCAATTATAATAATGAAAATTGGCACAAAAGAAGATAAATGTTTGCTAAGGAGTCTAAACTAGCCCGTAATTAATTAATTTGTACAGGGTGTTTGCTACATACCTGCGAATTTGACAGATTTTAAACTAATTTTTCTTTGATTTTTTAAACGGAATATCCTATATCTGACTACTCTATCGTGTATAGTTATTAGTCCTCTATAACTTTCATTAAGGTTTTCCTATACCCATCTCTTCTAGTTTTCGCGGTATATTCATTCTTATGAATTAAATTCTCAAAATTGCAATAAAACCCATTTCTCTCCTTTCTTGTCTAGCTAGCCATGAGAAATAAACGTCAAAGTAATGCTCCTTCATCTGTCAGTAGTAAAAATTACTGTTGTAAACTGTTTTTTCCACTACTAAACTATAACATCGCCATTATTGACCGATTATTAACGTTAGAAATCGTTTTTCTCTACCTTATAAGTTATTATTGACCATGCATGGTCAATAATAAGGCATTGAAATCCATTATTGACCGATCTTCAAGAATCTCTTTGAACGCAGGTAACTTGATTTTTAGATTCTACAACATGGATTCATTGTGGTTAGGCAACCAGATAATTATCAATACATATTAGATTATTAGAAATGCTTGATATTGTAAAATATCGATACAATCAACATTTTTTCTGCTTCCATCCTTAATTCTGGAGGTGTCCACATATCACTAGCATTTTCTTCGCTCATTTTTTAAAAAAACGGACAACTCATGAAATCTGATGACATAAATGAACAAAAATTGACATTAACAAAGCCACCTGACAAAACAACAAAATATTTTGCCAATTCCAAAGCGCAGGTAACTTGATTAAAAAATATACTTATACCTACCTATAATTTTTTATAATTATTAATACTATAAAGATAAATGTCTTATAAAAGTTTGTAGTAGTGGAAAAAATATTATATTAACCACGGTTTAGACAGCTTATAGCCCTCGCGTCCTAAATCCCTCGTCGCTCCGCTCCTCGTGATTTAAACTTGCCGCTCGGGCAATAATGATGGCTGTCTAAACCTTGGTTAATAATATACTATTATAAAGTATATTTGAGTTTTAAAATTAAATAATGAATTTTACAAAAGCCAAGAGTTGATATGATTTTTGTTCTGGGAGCTAGTGACAAGAATACACTATTAGCCAAAAGATTGTATCAACAACGATTTCCTGAGCGAGAAATATTTTCTATTTAAAAAATCAAAGAAAAATTAGTTTAAAATTCGTCAACTTCGCAGGATTGTAGCAAATTTAGACTCTTTAGCAAACATTTATCTTCTTTTGTGTCCATTTTCATTATTATAGTTGATGTAGATTGGAAATTATAGCAGGTTTTCGAAGACCATGTTTTTTTAACAATTTGAGGAATTATTTAAATAAGCTGGCAACATCGCAATAAAACGCAAAACTGATTACAGCATCATATGAAGAATTTTCAGGAGAATACAAATATGTAAAAATATATGGGGTGTCCTATTTAAAAAAAAGGTAATTTTTAGCGGCTTGCTTTAGTGAAACACCTTGTACAATTGAAAATATTTTTAAATTATAAACCTCTTTGCCTTATTCAACCTGCATTTAAACTTTTTGTTTTAATTATCAAATGTAAGGGAGATATGGTACTTTGTCACACTATTGCGCCATGCACCCTGTTAATGGCAATATTTTCAAAATTTGTATTTTTTCCTAAATTTGTTCAGTGTTTTTTTGCCATTTACCAAAACATGTCAATAAAATTAATAGGTTCAATTTTTAGTACCTACCTATTTGCATAATAAATAAAACAAAAATCCAAGCCCCTAAATGAATTTATTTTTTATTTTTACAACTTTTAATATTACCTATTTGTAGCCATATTAAACATATTACTACCATGTTATATAAGTACAGTCATGGATACATAAAGTAACTTTATCACGTATATTAACCAAACATTAAAACATGTTCTAAACATTTACATTTTTATACGAGGGTGTTTCAGAAGTCCAGTACGTAACTTAAGGGGGTGATTCCTTATGATATTCGAAGAGAAAAAGTTCATATGGATATGTGTCCGGAGTTGTCCTGTTTTTGATATATAGGGTGTTAAAGTTTTATAAAAAAAAATAGTTTTTTTATAATTTTTTTAAATATCCTTCTCCCGATTTTATTGAAATTTGGCACCGTTATTCATAATAATAAGGGGCTTAATTAGCACTAACTAGATTAAATTTAGTTGAGTTTGACGTTCTGTTAGAAGACGTACCTCTACAAATAAAAACTAATATGTGGTTCATGCACGACGGCGCCCTAGCTCATTTTAGCCTAGTTGCTCGTCAATACCTCGACAACACTTTTCCTAATTGCTGGATTGGAAGCACAGGTCCCCAAGGTTGGCCAGCTCGCAGTTCCGACTTGAATCCTCTAGACTATTATTTATGGGGTTACCTAAAGTCTCTTGTATACCAGACGCCTGTACTAGATAAAAATAACTTATAAGAATTCGAATTATTGAAAGTTGCAATGCGATACGAAATAATGCAGGCATTTTTGAACGTGTAAGAGAATCAAAGGTGGCCATTTTCAACATTTGGTTTGATTAACTGTTGTATTTTTTTTGTATCATTATTTAAAAAAATAATTTTATTTTTAATTTATTTGTTTTAATTAACTTTAAAATACATAGGCATTTTTTTGTACATGCCATAAAGTGGTTTTTATTTTTTCTCTCGAAAACGAAGCAAGATCCGAAAATAATTCAGGGAACAAAAAAGTTGTACCCCCTTAAGTTACGTACCGTACTTCTGAAACACCCTGTACATTACCTCCAAAAAAAGCATGATCACTGACAATTTATAAGTTTGTTTGAGTCGTATATAATTTCTGATAAGGTTAAAGCCCTAAAAATTTGTTATACCTACTTTTAAATCAGGGGCTTATCTACGGGGAAAGAATTTAAGGAAACTCAATCCCCCTAAGAGCGAAAAACCGATTAACCGGAAAACATTGTCTTAAAAATGGCTTTTTACGTAAATGTATAATGTGTGATTTTCCGGATTGGTTTTTGTCTGTAGGTATTCGCCCTCCTTTTAAACAAAAGTATTTTAGATATGTTTACCCCACTCTATATAGTAATTAGTACCTTTAGTAAATTTATGAAAAATGTTCATATGTGTCAAGAAACTCTGACTAATGACAAATTCTATCGGGTGATTCTCCAATCAAAAGTAAGAAAAAGAGTTAAACATAGGTCCGCAGCCGCTTCAATTTTGAGGCACAGGGTCTTGAAAATTAAAAAAAAAAAAACGATTTTTCTTTAATATTTTTTAAACCGCTTTAAATATTATTTTGAATTTATTTGGCATAGAGGGGCACGAGTTACCGATGTCTGATCCAGCTCAAACCTTGCACAGTTTATCTGTGGAATAAAACTAGAGGGTCCTACCATTAAAATAATAATTTTTATAAGTAAGGACCACCCTAATATTTGTAGGGACTTTTTTCTTATTTTGTATTGAAGAATCACCCCTTAAAGTTTGTCAGGTGAGTTTCTAGACACCCTGTATAACATGAATATTGTGTTTACTATTACGCATTTTTTAATGTGTTTTCTACTGTAGTGTTAGATGTACCTATATACTATAGGAAGAGGAAGAGATTCAGTGAGAAACCTCTGGACAAGCGTTTTAGTTGAGGAACAGAAATATATTATGTAGGTACCTATCTAATTTATCCAAGTAACACTTTTTTCATCAAGTAAGTTCTATGTGGTCTTACGACGTCCTCTGTAGGCGTACTCGCACATTTAGAAGAGCACAAATATTGAAGTAGAGGTATCCTGTATTTCCCGCAGAAGTCCACAAACTTTATGTGCTCGACTCTATTGTCAAAATATACTCCTGAAAAGCAAATTACATTATTTTATAATTATTGCAATCCTAATAGTTGTAATATAAAATAAAACAATGCAGTCTTCCTCCACAGTTTAATTGTTAACATAAAAAAAGTTTTTTAAGCTCCCGACATGTTTCGAGTACTTAAGTACTCATCTACAGGGGATACTGAAAGGATTATATAAATTTGAGAATGAAAAAGAATAAGATAAAGAAGGACTTACCCAACATCAAGTTTAACAACATGGTTGCCATAGAGACCAACTTACTTTTATGATTGTATATTTGGATTCTACTGGAAAAACTCTGAATGTTTTGTATTTAAAATTTTTATTTATTTAAAATTGTAACAAACTTTATAATAATAAAATAAATATAGCCTAGAAAATTAAACAACTTAACACAGGAATAATAAACAAGTAAAACCTTTTAGGTGGATCAGGTGTTCAAAATGACCACCATTTTCTGCTAAGCAGAGCGCCAGTTGATCCCTCAACCCGTCTACAACGTTTAAAAGGAAGTCCTCTGGAATAATGTAGACTTTGTTCTTTAAGTGCCCCCACAAAAGGAAGTTGAGCGAGGTTAAAACCGGAGATCGCGCTGGCCAGTCAATAACACCTATTCTGCCTATCCAACGTCCTGGAAATTGTTCGCTTATTTATTGCCTAACATTTGCCGCATAATGCGCAGGTTCGCCATCTTGCTGGAATATACTATACCTGTTCGTTTATGCCATTATTTACACCCGGTAAAACCATTCTGCAAGAAGGAATTATGTGATTCCTGAGGAGGTCCAGATATTTTTCGCCATACAAATTACCATCTATGAAAAAAGGTTCCACAATATGTCTACCAACTATGCCCGCCCAAACATTAACTTTTTCGGGCCTCTGAGTATGACCTTCCTGGAACCAGTGAGTATTCTCAGCAGACCAACAACGATAACTGTGTTTATTAACAATGCCATTTAAACGGAAAGTAGCTTTATCCAAGAAAATGATATTTGTTGTGAAGTTATTATCATTATTGCATCATCAGTTAAGCTTAAACACATTTTTTACTAACTGATGAGACACATTAAAATCCATTGACATTGGCCTGGATGATTGTGTTGGATTTTCATGTATTGAGAGCATGCATGATATCCAAAGCATTGCCTCCTCCGGTTGCTGTTTTAGGTCGACCTGACCTAGCGGTTTCCCTAACACTATACCTGTTTCTCGAAATTTCTTTACCGCTCGACACACCGTTGACTGATTTATTGGAGGCCAATTTGGATATAATTCATTGAAAAGTTGACAAACCTGATCTTGCGATCTCTTCATATTTCCGTAACCGCTTATTATTAAAATTTCAACTCGTTGTTTCTCATTCAGATGAGCCATAGTGTAAACAAATTAGAAATCAGACAACAGAAAATTAAACAAGAACTCAAAATTGACACCTCTTAGGTCGCTGTCATGAAAACACCTTGACTCAACTGGTGGGTATTAGGTAGGAATAATTATAATTAGGAAGTTTTTCATTTTTGAGCTGTCATTATCTTGAAAACTCTTGCAGATAGGTAAAAATTTGAAATACATAAAATTCAGAATTTTCCCAATATAATCCAAATATGCAATCATATGCAGGCTGTTCCATTAAAAAAAGTAAGTTAGTCTCTATGGCAACCAAACCAGAAATGACAGAAAAAATTCATGCAGGTAGAAATGTGGGGAATAATTTACTAAACAACTTTCATAAAGGTCACTTTTTTGTATACGAGGTAATTCAAAAGTTACAGGCATTATGCGCGACTTTTTTGCCACTCTGTATATAATGTGATTTTGGAATATTATTAATTCAGATGAAACTGTCTCATAAATGTTATACTGAAACGAATTTACTAACAATTTTTCAACAATTTAATATGTTACAGCACTCAAAAATTGTACTAGTTGTGTCGTTATATACGTACAGACGGACATTTACAACTAAAATTTTTTCACCTTGTAGAATCAAATAAGAAGAGGCCACCGCGTTACCTGCTTACGCCACGGTTTATCGATCTCGAGTGGGTGACGCGGTGGCCTCTTCTTAGTCGATTATAACTTTAGTAATGCCAACAAAAGTAATTTCAAAATATTTAGTTTACATTTTATTGCATTAATATTGAAATATGTATATATTTACCTTTGCAGTGGGGATTAACACATGTGTGTGCCGTTTCCAAATAGTCCAATAAGGTTCGAGGGATATCCCCTGGTTTTATGTCTATATTATACACGTTTATTGCTCTTGCCGATAATTCCAGTAAACTGGCTGGTTGGTAGGTGATATCACTGACAAAACGAACGACTAGCGGGTTATCTCTTAAACTAAGCTAAAAAAAATAGCATAATAGTAACTTTTTTAACCAAAAGAAAATAAATAATAAGCGATAGATTCAAAAAATAAAATGGCAAATGCGTCAGTCTCTGGTTTTTAAATCCACTGTCTTTATACCGGGTGTAAACGAAATCATTGAGCACGAGGCGTTACCTATATGTTAAATGACATTTTATTCAAATTTGGGTTACTGCTATGTTTCAGTGGAATCTTAACTTTTACCTAAAAATCAAATAAACGCCACTTCCGAAAGTTATGCAAAGCTTTAATATCTAAATAATAACAACCTGTTTTTTTTTTAGAATAAACCAAATTCTTCTCAAAATTACCATTTTAATGACATACAACGAGTTGACAGTTACTTGCAAAATGGGGACGTAAGACTCGTAAGAGTTATTTTACTGAAAACAAAATGGTGTCTATAAAACAACGTATGCCAGCAAGTGACATTGGAAAAGTAGTATGCCCCTGTATTTATTTGAATTTAATTAATTCATTTAATCTCGTTTAGTTTCGTAAAAATGATTTGAAGAGGAGCAAAGGTGGCGGCGAAGATTTTAACAATCATGTGTTACGACAAAATACAATTTAAAAAATAATCCGTTATAATTTATAGTCTCTACATTGTACTGTATCTTTTCTTTACGAAATATATTCTAATACGGTTCATGTTAAAACACTTGGTAGTTAACTGTCAATGTTCAGAGCAATTAAAACTTACATAACAAATGGTAGACATAATATATTAGATTACGGCTGGCTTGCAAACCCTTAATTGGATTGATCTTTGGGAGGTTGATAACATTTTAGCACACTTATGATTACGTTGGCTTTATAAAAAAAAAAATATAAAATTATTTTACTTCTTTTAAACTATTTAATTTACTCATTAAACCGGGATCTTGACCATTTAAAAAATATGTTTCTTATAACGAAGAAAAAAAGTATTTTAATATATTTTAAAATAATTTAACGGTCCGACAGCAAATCTATGAACTTGTAAAAACAAAAGGCTGCGATTATCTCCCGTTTGACTATTGTAAAGCCGATTCCTCCACCACTTCTAGAGCGTGGAATTCGCACATAAAATCAATTAGGTCATGGAATTCCTTTTAGAGACTTTTATTACCAAAAGCTTTTAAGCGATATCTTTTCTAGGATGTAAGTTTGTCTTAAAATTATTTAAGCGTCACGAATATATCGAATCGCCTATACTTGCTTCTATAAATTTATTCTCTATAGATTTCTTGGTTTCTTGCAATAGAAATCAATAGATAGATAATACAAGAAAGAAAATTCGCTTCGCGACAATAATATAGGTGCTTTTCATTATTTAATATCAAAATCTAAGGTGTATAGTATAATTCCTAAATGTATGTGCCTACTGTATCCTAAAAACTAATTTAATTTCAGATTTATCCTTGAATAACAAAGTACAGTGTCCTTTTTTATTAGCAAATAAATTGATAATTTCATTTATATCTAGTTTTATGTTTCTATGAACATCCAACAAGATTTTTTTTTCTCGTTGGGGAACACTGCCTCAGGGAGGTCATTCCAGAGTGATAACGTTCTCCAGATGGAAGAGTTTTTAAACAGTGTCGTTCGAGGGACACTAAGCTGAGCCACGTAGGTACGGGTTGGCTGCAGTGGCTCGTCGTGTATTTCTACCATACACCGCTCTGGGTGGAATCAAGCGGGCAACCTCTGTTGAGCACTTGCCATAAAAATATTTGTAAAATAGACTCAAGTCGCCAACCTGCATTCGATGTTTAAGGCTTTTCAGATTGTTTGTCAGATGATGGTCACCAATCAAGCGAAGGGCTCTCCTTTGAATGGAAACCAGTAATCGCAGGGTATGTTTAGGAGCAGAGCCCAAGTATGCAAACAGCGATGGTCGAATTTGGGCTTTATAGAGCATCAAAAGTTGTTTTGGTGTATAGAGGTTCTTACTTCAGAATAATGTATCCCAAGCTTCTGCGAGGCTGCCCTAGCAATGGCCGTAGCGTGACTATGGCGAGACATATGACGTTCTAAATTGACGCCCAATAAGTGAATTGATGAAGCCAAGGGAATTGAGTGGCCCGCCATGACTATATCCGGTTCTTCAACATTAACTTTCTAAGAAACAACTGCCGCCTGTGTTTTTTAGCGTTAAATTCTACTCGGTTACTGTCACTCCAAGACAGAATTTCTTCCAGGTCTTTGTTGAGATATGAGACCTCTTGCTGCCTCAGAGATGTGCATTGGCAGTCGATGTCCGAGCATCCAAAGTTAAAGATGAAACAAGCGTGCTGTCATCAGTGAAGCTATATATAGGGTTTTTAGTTTTTTTCAAAAGACGTTAATGTATAGTGAAAAGACGGTGGGCGACAATATGGACAATATCAACCTTGGAACTCCGGCGTTGATGTTAAATATTATGTCTGAAAGAAATCCGTCCATCGCCACTCGAGAACGGTCTTTAAGAAAGCTTGACAGCCATGAACAAAATTATTTAACCGGCATTCCGTATGCTCTCACTTTAGTTAGGACCCCCTTATGCAATACTCGGTTAAAGGCCTTGGAAATGTCCAAGTCTGCCGCCGGGGCTCCCCGTGATGTTCTATTGCATTGTTCCAAACGTGAGTAACATAAGCGAGAAGGTCTCCTGCTGATCTAGACTTACTGAATGCATACTGGCGGTCACTAATAATGTTGAAGCCTTCCAGGTACTTTAATAAACCGTTAAGGCGATTCTCTAGCGCCCCCCTTAATCCGCCAGTGATCGAAGATATCCTTAACCATATAGAGATGTCTTCGAAATTATATTAAATAACGAAAAATATATCATACCATTTAAAAAAAAATGTTTAAATGTTTTTCAAAATAAAAAATCTATTTCTACAGTGTGTCTACTTAAGTTGGTTATTCTGAATAAAAAGTTCTGCATGGTCCAAAACCTAAGATGCAATCATCAGATATTAAATTTCTCCAAGTGTATACGAGGGGTGTTAAAAAATATGAATTTTGCTTAAGTGTAAATAAAGTAATTTTATTTTTGACGATATCGAAAACTGTAATTATGAAAAGTTGTTCGGAATGAAAACTTTATTTTAATATGAAATTACATCTTTCTACTTAAGATTTTTTTTTTTACAAAATTTCTCAAATTACCAATACAGAACATTTATCTCTTTTATTTATTAAAAACATGATAACCTTTCCGTTTCGTTCAGAAAGTAATAAGTAAATTTAATCAATTAATCAATACGATGCACTGACAAGAATTGTTTGACAGTAACTTCAAAAAATCAGTTGTATTTATAAAATTTAGTAGAAATGCCAGCAACGTTAAGTACTCAAGATAAAATTGAAATTGTGTTAATTGTGGGTGACAATTATAAAACAAATCGAGAAGCTGCAGACATTTTTAATACCCGACACCAAGGGCGGTTTTACGAGGGGGGGGGGGGGTAATAGGGTAATTACCCCCCCCCCCATGAATTTAGAATTTTAAGCATCATCATTGAAAAAAAAGGGCGTGGCACCCAAAAAGTTTCGTCTACGGCGCTATTTTCTTTCCCCCCCCCCCCCCTCCTACTTATTTTCTGGTTACTTCAGGTTAATAAGAGCTTTTCTATTTATTACTGCATGCTTGTTTTTAAAAAAATGTACCTATCTAAATGCATAGGTAATTGTTACCATTTTTTAAAAAAAATTGGGATTTGAAATTACCCCCCCCCCCCCATGTTGAAAAGCTAAAACCGCCCTTGCCCGACACCCAGAGAAAAATCTTCACTATACCACAGTAAGGAAATTATTAAACAAATTTAAGACTTTTGGAGATGTAAGAAATAAGTTTAGCAACAAACGCCAAAAACGGGTCGCCAGTGATGACATGGAATTTGATATAATGCTCTCAGCAATTGAACATCCTAAAAATTCCTTGCGAACACGGGCAGCTTCCAGTGGCGGCTCGTGGGCGAACATATAGAGGAAGAGGCAAATATCAAAATGATATAAAAATAAAAAAAAAACTTACCTATTTTTTGTATATTAAATCGATCCTTCTGTTCTTTAACCCTGCGTACTTGTCAATAATATCGTCATAGAAAGGCACTTTCATTTTAAGTTCTTCTAAAAGTTCTTTTTGAATAGATATACTTGCCAAAGAAGAGAGCCTGTCCTGGCCAATTTTATTTCTAGAATAAGTTTTTATTCTTTTCAAGCAAGAAAAACTTCTTTCTGCCGAAACACTTGTGGATGGAATTGTCAATATTAGGCTAAACAGTTTATAGGCTCCTAAGAAAATGTCCTTACTTTCATTTAATTTTTTTAATACTTCTTGTAAAGATACATTTCGTAAGCTTTCATCCGAGTACAAAAGACAAAGTTCATTTTTAAGTCGTGCGCTTTTAGTAAACAAGTTAGCGTAAAATGTTTTTAAATTTTCAAGAGCATCGGAAGGAAAATTATAACTATATTGTTCAAATTTTGCCGAGTCACCAAGACAAACGAACTTCAGTTTTTCACAATCCTGAAACCTTGTGTCCATTTCAATTAAAATATGATCCAATATTTCATAAAACAAAACTCTGTATCTTGCACAAATATCATTCTGATTTAAACCAGAATATTGACGTTTGAACAAATTAATCTGGGTTATATTATTGGCCTTCTCAAAAATCGGATTAAAAACATTTTCATTTCTTTTGTTTCTTAAAATCTCGGAAGTGCTGTTAATCTGGGATAAACAATAATTAATGTCTAGAGATTTTTTCTGCAAAACGTCAAATAAAATATTCGTGGCACTAAAAATGTCACTGAATACTAATGCCAAGAAAGTAAATTCGAAATCATTCATGTTACCCAAAAATCCAGTGGCAAGCTGTATTGATTTTTGATCGGATTCCTCAGAGTGAATGATAAATTCAAAGACTTCTTTTAATTTATCCCAGTCTTGTACAATTACATCAAGTAATTTAGAGTTTGATGACCATCGAGTTTCAGTTACTGTGGGGATTCGTCGGGCAGACTTTAGCGTAAGGACATAGGATCGCTTAGCCGAGTGATGAAAAAAAGAAGGTATACCACCAAGATTTGCAAAAAAAATTCGGCATTTAGAAATTTTCTTAAAACTTTGTTGTAAGACAAGATTAAGGCGGTGCGCCAAACAATGGACAAATACAGCTTGTGGGGCTTTTTCTTTGAATTTCATTTGAAGTCCGTTTAAGTGTCCAGACATGACACTAGCCCCGTCGTAACACTGACCTACTAATTTAGTTTTATAATCAAATGGATCCAAAATTTTATCTATCATGTTATATAAACTTTCAGATGTTCTGTCGGCACTCACATCATGAAATCCTAAGAACCGCTCCACCAATGTACCTTCTGTGTTTACAAATCTCACTATTACAGAGCACTGGGATGTTTGAATTAAGTCAGTAGTGTCATCAACTTGAAGTGAAAAAAATATGGCATCGATAATTTCATTTTTGACCGCTTCATTTAAATAATCAGAAATGCAATCTATCAGCTCATTCTGGATAGATTTCAAATCGCCTTTAAAAATATTTTTAATTTTTTTATATTGATTTTGAATTTCTGACGGACCTGTCGATATTAGCAAATGCAACAATTCTTTAAAATTTCCCCGATTTAATGAGTCCGTAGTTTCGTCATGCCCACGAAATGCTAATTCTTGCTTTCCGAGAAAAAAAACTGTGTTAATCACCCTTTCCATAACTAACCTATTTAATCGAACATTTTCATTAAATTGTTTCTTAAACAGTCTGGCGTTTTCTTTTAAGGCGTCTGCTATAGTGTTCGTATTTTTTTCAAAATTTCTTAACATCAATTCGGATTTTAAATGTTCGGCGGAATCCGCATGTCTGCGAAAAGCTCTTGTCACATTTAACAGATCTGCAAACCCATCTTTATTCCAAGCAGAATGTTTGTGGCAAAAAAGTAAACAGGGCCAGCAAAACATTTTCTGAAAATATCCACTGCTACACAGCCACTTATATTCCGAAAACCAAGAATGTTTGAAGTGAATATTGTAGGACTTACCAGACTTTTTAATATCCTTTTTACCACTGAGGGTTAGCACACTTGTTGGTCGACCCGTAATTAAAAGGTCCTTTTTGTCCTCATCTTTCCACCGGGAAAATGGAGTTTCTAATAAACTACAAACTATGTCACTCACTGGTCCAAATAAATTCATTTTGTCTATGAATTTTACACAATTAAATAATTGTCCACGAAATAAATTTAATAATCACGATAACAAACTAACACTAATAGTTAAATAATTAAATTAAACTCCCTAAAACTAAAATAGTCTTTAGAGACTGACGATCGTTACTGATCAATAATATATCTCCGAAGAGTTCCCGCCCACGGCAACTTAACGACTACACGCGTCACGCACGAAAGGAAGGTGCAAGTGCCGAATCTTCACGAAGGCTTGTCGTGGTCCATACTGACGCCTACGCAACGCGATCGTTGCCATAGCAACTTCCTTGTTTTTGGACGACGTCTGCTTACGTGTCGGAAGCGGATTCAGCTATAAGTCGACACAAATGAGAATGAGAATACTGTTACTGCTTTAACATTTTGTTCGATTTGTAAGCGACAACATTTTTGGTTGTGTTTGCCACTGTGTGTTTTAGATGCAGTTTGTAGTATTAGACCATTAAAACTACTAGAGGCACAACGAATAATTATTAATAATGCAATAATAAAATTAATAAAAGTATCTTATTGAAGTTTAAAATAAAATGTATTAATGAATAAGTTAATTGCTTTGTTGTTGTTTTTTTTTGAGGAAGGGGCACTTCCCCTACTTCCTCTGAAAAGCCGCCACTGGCAGCTTCGATACCGAATTATATAAGTAAAGATACGGTTTCAAACATTTTAAAAAAGGACAAGTTGCATCCATACAAGCCCCAATTTATTCATACGTTAAGACCAGGAGATCATGATAGACGCTTTGAATTCTGTTGTGATATCCAAGGAATGTTAGAAGATAATCCATTTATGGGAAGACATATTATTTTTTCGGATGAAGCAACATTTACATCAAATGGAACAATCTCTACCCAAAATTGCCGTTGGTGGAGTGATATTAATCCAAATTTTACCATCAAAACTCGGGACCAGTATGCATTCAAAACAAACGTGTGGTGTGGAATTTATGGAAATACAATAATTGGACCTTTTTTTTTTCATGAATCTTTGGATGCAGACCGTTATTTACATTTTTTAGAGAATAAATTAGACAATTTTCTTGACAACGTTCCCCTCCTTCAACGTCAACAGATATGGTTCCAACAAGATGGTGCCCCTTGCCACAGTAGGTTAGATGTAAGGCAATACCTTGAAAATCGTTTTAATGGAAGAGTTATACATCGGTTTTCGGAAATTTCTTGGCCACCTCGATCTCCAGATTTGACCCCACTCGATTTTTTCTTGTGGGGGTTACCTAAAACAAAAGGTGTAGGATGACTGTGTATCAGCCATTCGATATGTACCATCTTATCAATTATCAATACTTAACTTTATTTCATTGATTAACTTAATCTCGTGTTATTGTGCTGCTCTGTAATAGTATTTAGTTATGTAGTTATTATATCTTTCCTTTTTATACAAATAGTGCAAGAGATAAATTTTTGTATTTATATCTTGGGTTAAGTGAGGAAGCTTGCTTCAACTTCGCCCTTTGTAAGAAGCCTGCTGCTTTTAACAATAAAGTCATTATTATTATTATTATTATTATTATCTTCAAAGGCCATTTACAGATGTTGCCTATTTGGAAAGAGTCATTGCAGGATCGGTTCAGAGTATTACTCCGGCTATGGTTAGAAGAGTGTTGAAAAAATTTTGCGATAGAACAATTACCTGTATTGACAGAGAAGGCGGATATGTTGAGGCGTTTGTGAATTATTGAGGAAGTTAATAATGCTTGTTAAAATTATTACAACAAAATGAATTATTATGGTATTATTCATTTAAATGTATCGGTAACATGTTACAAGACAGGCATTAAGTAATTGAAAAGTTATCAAGTGTTCAAAAAAAAAATAAGAGATTACTGTTTATTATTAATTATTAATAGAATTTCGGAATATTTTTTAAAAATGTTTAATTTGTAGAAATTGTATGTAAACTTAGTCATCAATTAATTATAAGTTTGGAAAGAGTAAATAATAAGTTGAGGTAGATGGATCTGATTACATTGTACTTGAACGAATTTTTATTTTAATGGTGTATTAATTAAATTTTTAGAAATAAATTTTGTTTTGTTAGAATTTACTTATTATTTTCTGAACGACACGGAAAGGTTATCATGTTTTTAATAAATAAAAAAGATAGATGTTCTGTATCGGTAATTTGAGAAATTTTGTAAAAAAAATCTTAAGTAGAAAGATGTCATTTCATATTAAAATATAGTTTTTCATTCCGAATAACTTTTCATAATTACAGTTTTCGATATCGTCAAAAATAAAGGTAGGTACTTTACTCTTGAGCAAAATTCATATTTTTTTACACCCCTCGTATACACTTGGAAAAATTTAATATCTGATGATTGCATTTTAGGTTTTGGACCATGCAAAACTTTTTATGAAGAATAACTTTTTTTCGTAAAATTAATAATAAAAAAGTTTCCCATATGTAGGCAACTTAAATAGACACACTGTATAAAAACTAAAGCTAACCCAATTTAATAGATTTTATCACTCCGTTTCTCATGTCATTTGCAAACGTTGTTTATAGACGCCATTTTGTTTTTTTGTAAAATGGCCGCCATTTCGAAAGTAAATGTCTACTTGTTGTATGTCATTGAAAAGGTAAATTTGAAAATAATTCGATTACGTGTTCAAAAATATTTATTGTCATTAAAAATTAAATTAAATTAAATGTCAGATTGTTTTACGTCGTTGAAACATTTTGAAAAGAATTTGAGATTGCAATAAAAAAACACAGGTTGTCATTTAAAAATTAAAACTTTGCGTAACTGACGCTGAAATTGGATGTGACGTTAATGGTTTTTAGGTAAAAATTAAGATTCTGCTCAAACATTGCAGTGAGATGTCTATTTTTTGATGTAATTGCAAGGTATCTCGGTAACTAGTAAAGGATAGGGACTTGCGGTTTTTACATTATCGCTACTTTTTCATGAAACAAAAGATGCCACAAACAGAATTGTCATAGCTTTTTTAATTTTTAACCCACGGGGTGTTTTCGAAAATGTTTGCTTTACGAAAAATGATTAATTTTACAAAAAATGTTAGAATTATCTCTTTTTAATAGAAATAAATATGGACTATTATATATTTTTGAAAAGCTCTTAAAAAGAGGGATAAGACAGAAAACTAATATATACGGTGTCCCATTTAAAAAGTAAACAAGAATTTGGGTCATAACTTAAGAACAATACTTTTTAGAAAAAAACTAACTACGCCACTGAATTCTACATAAAAAAACTCTATAATAACCCATTTTTACCTTATTTTAATAATTTAAGTTATCAAATAATCGAGATACAGGGGAGCGTCAAAAATGACAAACTTTCAAAATCGTCCTGTACGACGGAAACCGAGAGGGCTATGAAAATTTCGTTTGCGGCAATGAAAGTTTCATAAAATAATAGAGCAGTAAGCCGCAAACCTCATATTTCTATATTTTATATTAAGGGAGCTGGTATATAAAAACACACGAAAACTGGACACCCTGTACACCTAGCCATTAGAGAGGCCAGAGCCTGAAAAACAGTGCGATTCAGAAAACGCGAGTGATATTATTACTAATAATAATATGTAGAACTTTTTAAACCCGCCAATTTGTCTATACTATACAAGGTGTTTTCTATAAGTACATTTCCTTTTCGAGAGCGTTAAAAAAATGTGGTATTAAGTTTTTCCTAAATATTTTAAAAATTATTTAAAATACTACATTTTGTTGCAAGGTAATGCGGCATAAAAAAGCAATTCTGTAGCTAAAAAGAATCTTTCCACTTCCACCAATGTGTTTAATGGATGAAATATTATTAAAAAAAAAGGGGTACGACACAAGCTTTTTCCGGAGTAGATATTTTCTTTCTTTATCATTCTAAGCAAAAAAGTTCACTTGACTTTTTTGGTTTATGCACATCGTTTTCAAGTAAAGAAATTTAATGTGGCTACTTTTTTTTGGCTACTATTAAAATATAGGGTTGTGGAAACAATAAAATTATTCAAGAAGTAGTCCATTTTCTGTGGCGAGATTATGAAAGAAAACAAGGTCTGTCTATACCACCAAAATAAAATATATAAAAATTATTCTTACCTCGGTTAAATTCTTTAGGGCAATAATTTGCGGCGGTAAAGTCCGTAAACGGTTTTTGTGCAACAATAATGACCTCAAGTGGTGTAAATTCGCTATATCCGCAGGCAAACTTTCAATATTGTTATCACACAGCACTAAAGCTTGCAAATGTTTTAATAGTCCTACTGATAACGGCACTTCACTTATACTATTTCCACCCAGAGAAAAAACTTGTAAGCTAGAAAAAAGAATAAATGTTAGGTTCTGTATTATTATGTTAAATATTTTCAGCTAGATATACCTGGTGTTAACGAAATCATTGTCCATAGCACCAAAGTATTATATTAAAACATATTTTACTCAAATGTTGTTTTTATTTTTTTAATTATTAGGTACAAAAAAAAGGAATAAAATGATTAGAGCAGACACGGAATAAGTACCTACACTGATAAAAATTGGGGTAATTTTACATAATTTTTTACATAAACCTTGCAGTTTTTATGCACAAAAATGATAAAAAATGTATTTGAAGATATCAGTGAGTGTATATTTGTACAGTGCATGGTAAAAATACATTTTTAGTCTATTTTATAATGTTTTATGTGATAACTCTCCAATTCCATGTAAATTTACGTTCTTTGTTTTGGGTGATGCAATTCCTGCAGTTTTTCAGTTTTGTGCTAGTTTAAATATTCTAAATTATTTATCTGGTTAAAAAAGTACGACAGGTAAGTTTTATAAATGTGCTTATTATTAGACTGTATTATTATTAAGTTATTTTGTTTTTTATACTAGTTGATAATACAAGCCTAAGAGCGTTATGTTTTATTTATACAACTTACCACTAGTAAAGTAACTAAGCTTAAAGAGTGTAATATTTTTATTTTAATTTCTTTAAAACCGCAAGCTAGTGACGTTGAAAAGTGATGCTAACTAAAGGTCTGATAAAATAGTAGAGCACATAAAATCGTCAACCAATCCCAATAAAATTATGTTGGCATACATTTTCTGTTTGAAACCATATTCTTTACGTTTAACTATGTCATATATTTCAATTGCTGTTAAATAATAACTTTTGTCTTATTTTTTATTGATCGCATATTATGTACCTACCATGCTCATGTTAGTGCTGTACTCTTGTTGCAAATTTATATTTTACATACAGTTCTCGAGAGTACTTAAAATATGAGTATGTCATTTTATTCACTAAAAGCAATACAGGTTTTACCAAATAATTTATTTGTTATATTTGCAATTTAGTTTGCAGTTTATGTTTATTAACAGGTTGAGTGCCACGCTTAAATAAGTAAGCCTTACCGGGAGCCCAAGAGCAAATATTATTATTTCAATTTTTTTTTTGATACACATGCATAGTTTAGACAGTCCATAAATGTTATCTGTCAATTTGACAGTTGTTAGTAGCTGTCCAGTTTACTGGCGGTCGGGATATTTTAATAATCGTAACTCGAGTATCCCATTCGTCCAGTTGACTGGACGTCCAGTTTACTGGACATATTTGTAAAATCAATATTAGTAATGAAAACAAAGCATATCAAAATATAAAAAATAAACATATATTTGAAATAAACACTGTACAAAACATGTAGTAGACCTTGAGTGTCTCTAGAAATATAAAAAAACAAAAACACATTTTCTAGGATAAAAAAAAAAGTTTCTAAACAACAAAAAACACATTTTTTATGAAAAATAAAAATAATGAAATATTAGTTAGCCTTTAAATCTTTTTGATTTATGGTGTGGTAGTCTTTAAAACATGGGTACACACAAAGACCTGGTTTATTTTCACAAACAGGACAAAAATATCTAGTTTTCCTCTTTTTACACTGCCTGCATCTTAGCATTGCACTTTTATCTTTTTCAGTTGGTGGATTGGGTTCCAAAGAGTGAAAATTGTCCAAATTAAGGTTTTTTTCTTCTATTTTGGATCTTTTTACCCCTAAGAGGGACATAATAACTTTTTCTCTAAATTCTAGCAATTTTTGTTTCTTTGAGCTATTCACTTTTTGATAAATATAAAACCCGTTCCAAATCGAAAGGTCAATCAGGTGGAAAAATATTTTTCGATACCAGCGTACCGTTTTTCTTGGGGTTGCATAATATGAGATCATTTGATCTGATCTGTCAATACCCGACATGTTTTTATTATAATCTTCTACACAGATAGGTTTTATTTTATTGCCCCTTTTGGCTCTTACTTCGATCATCCCGTGCTTATGTTTTGTACTAATCATTCGTACACTTCGCTTATCTCTCCAGTTTGTGACCAATACTCGACCTTTTCTTTTCCAAATTACTTGTCCTTTTTTTAGTTTCTTTTTCACTATTTCCTTTGGATTTCCTCTTCTATTTTCACGAAGTGTGCCAACACATAAAGTGCCTTTTGCAAGTAGTGCTTCGGCTAAACCGACGCTATTATAAAAATTATCTAAATACACTGTATGACCTTTGTCCAAATAGTCAGTAAGTAGTTCTTCTACAACCGCATGTGTATGAGGCTTGTTGTCTTCTTGCAGTGTACCTTTTCCTGTATATATCAAAACATTTAACACAAAGCCATCATGTGTGGTTAACTCATATAGTTTTATGCCATATTTATTTTTTTTATTGCTGATATACTGTTTGAACGATAATCGTCCTTGCCAACCAACCATAGCCTCATCAATAGATAAGTTTTTACTAGGGTAAAATGTTGTTTTTATATTCTCTAAAACCTTTTGTAAGATTGGCCGCACTTTAAAAAATTTATCTTCTTGATCAGCCACATTGTGATCTACACACCTCAACATTCGGAGTATCATTTGGAATCTATTTCTTGGCATTGTCTGGCTGAATATTGGGTGGTGGTATAAAGGGTGCGTACTCCATTGCTTGGCAAGCAATGGAAAAACTACAGTACCACCTAAACAACAAATCCCTATAAACTTCTTCATTTCGTCTACAGTAGCATCTTTCCATTTTTGTTCTCTTTTAGACCTCCTTGTTCGTGTTTGTAAAAACTCGTTTGCTCTCCTGTTTGTCTCACTAGTAATGATTTCAAAAAGACTTTCATAAAAAAATAAAGAGAAATAATATATAGGCTCGGCGTCAGGAGGAATATCTACTTTTATACCGGGATTTCCTAGAAAAGGAATATCTATGGGATGGGCTCTTCCTCAGTATCTGTCCACAAATTTTCATCGATTTCATTAGCAGCGGGTAATGGAATATTTGCAGGCGAAACAGACAAAGCTCTTTCTGCTTCGGATCCAGAATTTGATATATATTCCGCCTCTGCACCAAATAAGGAATTTCCGGAAGAAGAATTATCTGATGGGGAGTAGTTTTTATCTTCTACGTCGTCATCACTCGAAAAATCTAAATCACTTTCGCTCGTTTTCTCCCAGAGCTCTTCTAACTCCTTGGTTGTCAATTTCTGTTTCTTATATGCATCTCGTTTTCGTTTTCTCAATCCGCTTGGTCTGAAACGAATAAAAAAATTATTAGAAAGGAAAAAATAATCTATAACAACCCAACTCGGGCTATAATAAATGAATCCATTGACGCCTCATTTATAAAATTCGAATGTGTTATTTAGCGCTACGCTACAGCGCAAAATATGAGTCTGGTAAGAAAAAGAAAATATGCGCAAGCTGGCAACACCGCAAAAAAAAACATGCGTTATAACATTCTATTTAAAGGTTATGTTGAAATAAAATACACACAAGACAAAACTTTAATCCAATTTCATCTATCAACTAAAATGTAAGATACAATAAAATAACTTACCCCGGTACCGGGTCAGGAAATTTTCCGTCAGCCATTTCAAAACAACTCAAAATTGCTCAACGAACACACCGAAATCTCAAAACAAAGTAAATAACAGCGCGAGATTATGGCAACTACACACCACGTGCGACAAAATATTTTTTTAGTTTTCGCACAAACATTCATTTACAGGCCACGTTATAATAAGATTTTAAGTTGCTCAGGAATTGGAAGGTGGCCCACGTTATAAACAACAAGTTATTCCTAGAGACCGCATTTTTTAAACTGCATTTAAACACCATGATAGTAACGTCCAGTTTACTGGACGCGGGCTCTGATAAAGAACCTGTTTGTCCAGTATACTGGACAGTGGCACTCAACCTGTTAACATATTTGACTAACTTTTGTTTCTTTTTGTTGAGTTTACGTATGTCAGTTTAAAATAAAAGCCCAAAAAGAGCCATTTAATTTTCTTTTTGTTTAAGACCCTTATTTGTTACATTTGTTACTGTATTATACTTTTTTAAAAAAGGAAACCTATTTTCTTTTCTTTGTTATTAGTTTAAGATATAATAGAAACTTAATTAAACGGATGGGTTCCTTTTTTTTATAACCACACATTATCAACAAACCTTGCCAGTTCTTATTAATATATTTTATGGGTTCAACTTGGTAACCTTTTTTTGTTAAAAATATTTTTTGGCTGTTATAATGGGGTGTTTATTGGTAAACTTTTTTTGCTGAATAAACCCTATTTGTTCTGTCCAAAAATATTTTGCTGGAAAGAGAGTAAATTTCCAGCAAAATACTTTTAGATGAAACAAATAGATTATATATATCAAAAAAGGTTTGGCAATAAACAACCCATTAACAGCATACAATGTATTTTTACTAAATATTATTACAGTATATTAATACATCGTAAAAAAAAACATATATTAAATAAATTTAAAAAATTCAATTCAATTCCATTTATTGTATATAATTTCAAGGTATGAAACATTACAACGTCAATATTTTACAATAGATAATAGTCTTTAACTAGGTATTAAGCTAGTCGTAACACAGAGAGAAAAGTAAATTTGACTAGATAAACGTACAAGCAATAAATATATAAATAAATACAATAAGAATAAAATGCAATACATGAAGAAATAACAATAAAATATAATACATAAATAAATATTAGGTTTTAACTTGTTACACAAACTAAAAGTAGTCAAGAACAAACAAACAAACAAACGAGAGTTCAACCAGCAGTAAGAGACCCTTAAAAACGGCTACTTAGGCCTTAAATTTGAACCAGAACTTAACCATTTGAGAAGCCAAATCAACTCAAGCAGCCTCATAAAATTCGGTTAGACTATAAAATGTATTAGATATTAGGTGCTTTTTTAGCTTATTCCGAAAAATGCTCAGTTCGGGAGTTGTTTTTATTTCATTTGGCAGAGCATTAAAATTTTTTATACAGTTAAACTATGGACACTTTTCGTAAAAAGTTGTTTTATGGATTGGTACACTAAGATTGTCATTTCCTCGTGTTACCATATTATTATAATAGTCTCGATTCTTAGGAAACCTATTAAGATTTTTTTTTGTACACCGCTATGTTGAAGATGTACAGAGAAGGAACCGTTAAAATCTCTAACTTCCTGAAGTAATCTCTACATGATGTAGTACGAGGCAATTTCATTATCGCACGAATCACTCTTTTCTGTGCCAAGAAAATTTTTTGTGCGTCAGCGGCCCTAAACCAAACCATAATGCTATATGATATGATGGATTGAACATAAGCAAAATAAAAAAGTTTTATTGAGTTCTTACCAAGCTGATTATGCAAAAATCTAATAACGTAACAGGCGGTATTTATTCTTCCTTCGATGTTATTTATATGTTCCCTCCAAGATATATTATCCTCAATAATCAATCCTAAAAATTTTGTTTTACACATTTTTGGAATCGATCGTCCATTCTGAGGAACATACAGGGAACTTGTAGGGTTCTTAAAACAAAGGAGTACTGTTTTCTCATTATTTAGTTTTAGCCTATTAGGTTTACACCAGTCAATCATCTTTGCGACAACCAACGTAGCCTGTTCCAAGACCCGGTCGATACTAATGTCTGAGACAACACATGACGTGTCGTCGGCGTACTGAAATGTACTGCTCCTGCCAATGAATCTTGCCAAATCATTCGAAAAAATAAGAAACAATAAAGGGCCGAGAATAGATCCCTGAGGCACGCCTGATGTTATCAAGGCCCTATTTGAGAAAACGGAGGATCTTTTTCCTGATTTTAGTGATGCTATACAAACCCGTTGATACCTATTCATTAAATAGGATTTAAAAAAGGAAAGGCCCACACCTCGCACGCCGTAAATCTCCAACTTCCTCAGCAATAGCTCATGGTTTATCACATCAAACGCCTTCGACAGGTCAAAATAGATTCCAGCCACGACCCTGCCACTTTCTAGTTCGTCAATTAGAAAATTCAGTGAATCAATTATAGCGTCATTTGTTGATAAATCGGGCAAAAATCCGTATTGACTCGCAGAGAACACATGACCCCTGATAAAGTAATCAAGCAATCTGACGTATGCCACTCGCTCCACAACCTTTGAAAACACTGAGAGCAAAGATACTGGTCTATAGTTGTTTAGATCAGTTTTTTCTCCCTTCTTATGTATAGGCACTACTTTAGCCTCCTTAAGTTTCTCTGGAAAAATTCCATGACCAAAACAAGCATTTATTACCTCACACAAAGGATGACATATAATATCGGAGACTGACCTAACTACGTTTGTAGGTATTTCGTCCAGTTCGGTAGAATGTTTTGGTGGTAACTTCATTCTTATTTTTTGAATTTCAGTGAAATCAGTTGGAAAAAGAAAGAAGTTCATGTTTGTACCAGCCATATATGACCTAACCCTATTCAGATCCAAAGTACTTAAGTCAGACATATCATGACTTACCCTAAATTTAGAAATAAAGATTTCAGCAACATCAGCAGGGTCCTCAACCTCCCGCTGATAGCCATCAGACAACTCAATTCCACTATTCTCCCAACTATTGAAGTCCCGTAGATTCTTAAAGATATTCCATGTTGTTTTTGTTCTATTTTGGGAGTTAATTATTTTATTTTCATTATGACTAATTTTTACATCCTTAATAAATTTCCTATACATCTTTTTCTCATTCTTATACCTACTCAATACATCTGGACAACTAGTAACCTTATAAAGATTATACCAATCCCTAAGATTTTGCGCCCAATCTTTTAGTTACGGCGTAACCCAGTTTTTATTTTGATTTGATTTTATTGATACTTTGTTCAGTGGGAAATGAATGTCAAAGTAGTAAGAAAATGTAGCAAAGAATGCATTATACTTTTCATTCGCATCATCTGTCAAATAAACGCTTTCCCAGGTTTCAGTAAAAATTAAGAGGTATTTTACATATACCTCCGTATAATGTGAGTTCGACTAAGTTGTGTAATAACATATCTACAATTACAATACTATATTTACATTTTATTATTACACACTTACTGTAATAATCCATTCTTAGTGGTAGATTTACATTTTAAAATTTTACATGAACAATGTATAATTAAATGATAAATGTAGAATTTCGGGCAAGATGTAATTTAACACATATTTGTTTGGCATAAAAGTGACCAATGTTTCAGTGTGTATTTTTACATTTTTTTTATCAGTGCAGACTCTAGTTTTTGATAAAATTGCTTTCTAAAATTTCAGGTAAATGGTACGGCTGTACATGATTTTAAGCTTAAAAAATTTAATATTAAAATATATATTTGAAGACAAAACTTGAATTTAATATCGATACTTGTACTAATTCTGCACAAATTTAAAAATTCAGGCCTATTTAAATCTATACATGCCAAAAAATCTTCTAGTAATCTAATCTAGATTACTGTTATTAGTCAATCGAATTTCATATTATTCGCAATTATTTGTGCAAAAATTGCCTCCTTATTCATCTCGTCAAATGGTCGAAAATAATTTGGTTCTTAATTATGAATTTACCGTGGTCTCAGCGTCATGCCATAACGGCGGCGTCACATTGACGAGACACTAATCGACATTAAAATGTATTTAATCCCAATAGGAAAAGCTTTTAATAAACGCTTAGATCATACTTACTGTATTAGTTTTCTTCCGACGTCCTTAGAAATATTTTGCATTCCATTCCCTCCTAAATACAAAAATCTCAAATTTGGGAAACTGAAAATTTGTTCTGGAAACTGGCTTATATTGTTTCCACTAAGGTTTAGCTCCCGCAGTGTTAAGCATTCAGTAAATTCCTTGGGTAAAGTATCGTTTTGAAGGCGGTTGTTTTTTAGGATCAGATTTGTCAACTGACAATGTTGGAAAATGTTTGGCAGTACTGTTAGTCCGTTGTTGCTAATGTCCAGAACTTTCATATGTATAAATCTGAAAATAAAATACATACAAAGATATACTTCCTGCATTTTCAGTAACTTTTTCATTGTATGTATGTACCAATTTCAATTAAAAATCCGACAAATTGTAACCTTTTTAAATATATTTAGTGTATAACCACAAAAATTTAAATCAATTTCCATATCTCAGCGTTTTCCTCAAAAATAACTTAAGAGAAAAAAAATGAGTTTTATGCAGGACTTCTGAACAACCCTGTAGTTTTCTGCCGCCATATAAACCTATGTGGTGAATTTAAAATAAGGCCGATCCCCCGGAGTAAGAACAGGAATAATAACACTGAGTGACACATTTTTTTTTTTATAAAAACCACATGTAGAAAGGGTGCCATTTAATATTTCTTAAAAAGTGATTTTATAAGTTTCTAACCCTATACAATACCGGGTGTCCCAACTTTATTTATACACGAAATATCTTCTTCCCTGTTCATGATATAAAAAAAGTTTCAAGAGAAATAGTTCTTCGTTTAAAGAACTACTTCTACAGAGAGTACATTTAAGTATACAGGGTTCCTCAAAAGTACAATTTTTAATATCAACTTTACTTTTTTAAATAGGACACCCTATATTTTATGTCAAATATTGCTTCTTCAATCAATTCTTTATCAAAAATCTATGATATGTTCTATGCCTAATGTGGTCCGTTTCCTAGATAATGGTAAGATTAAATTAGTATCAAAACTTTGAAAATGCTTTGAAATATTAGGTAAACAATAATTACCTATTACTATAATAGTAACAAACTAGTGACATTTTAAAATAAATTTTGACATTTCTAACAGTGATATAAATTTTTAACTAGAAGATAAGAGGTCAAAGTAGTAAGTAATTTTTATAACTATGCCATAACTTTTTACTCCGAACGAATATGTTGATATGCTTTAAATCTACGGCGAGTGCAAGAAAAAATCGCGGGATGCACAACGGTTATACAGGGAGCGGTTTCCAGATCGTCCAACATCATCGCTTTGCACTTTTGCAAATGTGGAAAGAAAAATGCGAACGGGTTCTTTTCCTACCTCGAGGGGTTCACAACATGCTCGACCAGTAAGAAACGAAACTAACATAATAAATGTCCTTGCACTCATAGTACTAAACCCTTATGTGTCAGTAAGAGGCATATCAGAAGAAACGGGTATTAGCAAGACTTCAGTGCAGCGAATTCTAATTAACAACGGATACCACCCCTTTAAAGTTCATCTAGTACAAGCTCTACGGCCTAATAATGATTATGAAAGACGATTGCAATTCATCGCCTTTTTGACTACACAGTTAAATGAGGATCCACGGTTTCTGGAAAAAATATGTGGAGTGATAAATCGCGATTCCACAATAACGGAATCGTGAATCGTCATAACATTCATTATTGGTCGGTTGAAAATCCATATTGGGTTCGGGAAACTCATTTCCAAAATATCTGGGGAGTAAATGTGTGGTGTGGTCTTTTAATGGACGATTAATTGGGCCACACTTTTATGAAGGTACATTAAACGGTCAAAGGTATTTAAATTTTTTAATCGAGGTCTTACCTACGCTTTTGGAAGAAGTTCCCATAAACGAACGTTTTAATATCTGGCTTCAACAAGATGGTGCTCCGCCACATAACTCCCGGATTGTATCAGATTATTTAGACAATAATTATGGGAGAAACTGGATTGGGAAACGAGGACCTGTCAGGTGGCCAGCACGATCGCCGGATTTAACACCTTTAGATTTTTATTTGTGGGGATATTTAAAGCAGGTAGTTTATACTGAAAAACCAAACAATTTGGAGGATTTAAAAAATAATATTTCACGCGCCTGTAGAGAAATTCCAGCAGAAGTTATAAGGTCTGCCTGCACTACGGAACTCCTCAAAAGATACGAGATATGTCAGACCGAACATCACTTTGAGCATCTCTTATAATATCATTGTTATTTTTTTTTTATTTTACGTTCATTTTAAATGTATTTTAATTAATAAACACATCAGAAAATTGTATTTGTAATTATCTCGAAAACGGACAACATTATGCATAGAACATATTATACATTTTTGATAGAGAATTCATTGAAGAAGCAATATTTGACATAAAATATAGGGTGCCCTATTTAAAAAAGTAAAGTTGATATAAAAAATTGTACTTTTGAGGCACTCTGTATATTTAAATGTACTCCCAGTAAAAGTAGTTCTTTTAACCAAGAACTATTTCTCTTGAAACTATTTTTATATAATGAACAGTTGAGAAGTTAACATCTAGTAAAAAAGCAAACATCAAAAATATTGATTTCAAACACACTAATTATATTTTATCCTTTTATGGGGGGGGGTCACATCTTCTCTTTTCAAAGACCAACAGTAATCACCCATCATGGCTGGATCCCATCGTCCTTAATACCAAATTTTAATCGTCCTGATATCTACCCTTCTCGTCGCCGACAGCGCCTAAGTTCTCAGAAAAACATGATAAATGGGAATGGAGAAATTAAATTTTTAATGACATTGGGCAACCAAGCGATTTGTAGGAGTCTAAAAGTTCATTAACTAGTTGTTCGTAGTTTGCATCCATACTGTTGCCTAAAAATCCCTTTACTACACTTACAAATAAGTTCCAAGCTCTGAGCTCTTGCAGGGTGAGCTTTTTTTATAAGATTAACATCGTGCAGGAATTTTCAAATTTGTGGCCCAATAAAATGCATCATTTTAATTTGGAGTCACTTAACTTGGGAAAGACTTGTCTTAGGTATTTAAATCCTTCACCCTCTTTATTCATAGCCTTCACAAAGTTTTTTATTAGTCCAAGTTTAATGTGAAGAGGAGGCAAAAGGACATTTTTTGAGTCTACAAGGGGCACATACTTAACATTTTAAGATCCCGGTTGAAATTCACTTCTTTCCAGTCAAATTTTCGTTACATAACGTTTATTCACTGCACGACTGTCCCACAAACAAAGAAAACAGCAATATTTTGTAAATCCTCCCTGAAGTCCTTCTAAAATTGCTATAACTTTTAAATCCTAACATATCTGCCGTTTGTACCGATTGTAGTTTATTTTATCTGAAAGAATGCGCATATTTCCATGGTTTTGTGTCACTGTTAACTGTTACTTAATGGGCAATTGGTATACACGGTTTTAAATTTCCAATATGTAATAACACAGCTTTTAAACTATATTTCGAAGAGTCTATGAACAAGCGCCACTCACAAGGAGAAGGCTCGATATTGCATTTATATTCCTAAAAGTCGTAATTTTTGTCTCTTTGGCTAGAAAGTTCCACTCCAATCAAGAAGTTCTGACTGTTGCTTTGACAACCCCAGGCAGCATGTTTTCGATTGACATAAAATTATCTCGTACATTATCAATGTCCTAGGAATATTATAGCTGAAAATGCACTTTTTTTAGAATAAATATTTTTGAGTTTTAAATAAATCAGATTAGAAATTAGTAGGTGGGTCATTGACCAAATGATCTTATGGACCAGCCGCGCCTGATAAATATAGAACATCCCTAAAGTTGATAAGACACAAAAATTACCAAACATTAGAGAAAACATAGAATTAAAGCAGAAAACTTAAATTATTTAAGTTAAAAATTCTACTGCAAAAAAAAATGTATAAACTTATGATATGCCCACAAAAACTGCTTATCAAAAGGTCACCAGTTATGACATAAAGAATTGCAAATTAACACCGGTTTTCATAACAAGTGTTTAAATTATCGAAATTTTCATTGCTTTATAATATTGTTGAATCTATTCGTTTTGTGTTTCACAATTTTTTCATTTTTATAGCGAATCGTTATAAAAAACTACTTTTTAAAAATTTGCATGCGGTTTTTCCTCGGCTTATTTATATCCGCTTACATTAAAGAATTTTTGCTTATAATTTATCAACTGTAGTAAAACTACGTTCCAATTGCGTAGACAAGTGCGATTATTAACCCTATAAGGTTCACCACAAGTAGGAGTGCTTGAATAAATCTAATATTTTAACAAATACAAATTATAAAAATTTAACTTCAAAAACATCTCTTCATTGATGAAAATGATAAAAGCAATTCTTGCTTTCTGTGAGACATAGGCGCATACCGCATTTTTGACATTGAAGTCGTGACCAACCATTTGTACAAAATCTGCATCGTCCTTTAGATGTGTGAATAGGCCAGTGAGCCATTGTATCTAATCTTGTGGTATCGTCCGGCCGAGATACCACTGGTTGCTCTATGCGACTTTTAGCCTTACTCTCACGCGAAGGTCTACCTTTTTCTTTTGCTTTACCAGTATCCCGTAGAGATGCAGCAACTTCCATTTTAAAAAATTTAAGGGGTAGGGGTTTCTCGTTTAGGGCTGTGCACTCGATTCTATAAAGTATCCAGGCGTTGACCACAGACATGTCTAAAATGTAAGTAAAAAGCGGTATATACCACCTGCGAGCTCTTCCTGGGCTCCTATAAAGTCCCAAGAGTGCATTGGCTCTATCTACTCCCCCCATATGTTTATTATATTGCTGGACAATTGAGGGGCATCTTACATCGACTTTTTTTTCTCTGTTTTACAATAACGTTTTACTGTTCCCATTGGTTCAAGTCCACAAAATGTACTACCCAACATAAAACATTTGTTGTCTGCCCATTTCAAAATAGTTATACCTTTATCTTTGTCCATTTTGAAATCGTATGAACCCCGACCACGCTTCTGAAGCACTTTGTCGCTAATAAGGGGACAGCCAGCAATCCTATTCGATCTGATTGTACCCAGACTAAGAATACCAAACTGATTTTTTAGATATATAAATAATGATAGACTTGAAAAATAGTTGTCAAAAAATACGGCTGCTTTTGGTTTATCGTGAATACTTTTACATAGCGCAATAACCACTGATGCCCCTACGCCAAGTGATTGTTCTTCAGCGTTCAGTTCGTTTAAAGTATCAAGAAGTTCATCGAAAGTATGCGCTCCTTGATAAGGTATAAAGTCATAGATAAAGCCAGAAACTCCTGCCCTGACAAACAATTTGAATCCCCATTTATGGGGTTTGTTTTGAATATATTGCCGTAGATTACCTGCAAAAGTACCCTTATAGGGCACCATTGTTTCGTCGACAGAAAATTGTTTTCAAAGTCAAACTTCTGGCAATTTGCTTGTACTTTACTTATCAATGGGCGTATCTTATAGAATCTATCTTTAGTGTCTGTGATTTTAGAATTATCGGCGAAGTGAAGGAAGCGTCGTATTTTTTTGAAACGTATCATAGCCATTACATCTGCGACTTGTGAAATTCTAGAATGAAGGGAATAATAATCTAAGATTCCTGGAAGCTTTATAATCCCCATTGTAAGAATAATTGCTAGGAAGGACGTAAATTCACGATTATCCAGACGAAGTGAGTTTCCAGTCACTTGCGTACAATAAAGGTTAGTTTGATCCACTATTTCTTGCATAATGTCTAATGAAAAGAATTTAGAAAAGTATTCCAAGGGGAGTTGAATCTCGTTGACTTGTGGAATCACAGGGGGTAGTAATAAATTCACGGGTAGGTCATCTTCTGTCCAGTTAAGAGTAATATTATCCTTTTTTATTTTTTTCTTTAGTGGTTGTACTGGCTCCTCTCTGGCATCTGAATTTTCACTCTCTACGTCTGTCTCAGAAATTTCTTGATAGTCATCTATAACTCTTTCTTCTTCCGAGTCAGATTCCAAAACAAGAATATCGTTAGGAACTTCCACATCTTCTAATTCTTCCGAACTGCTGTAATCTGGCCTGTCTGAATCCTGTATGTTTTTAGGAACGTAAGAAGTCTTCAATTTTTTTTTCTTTGTATAAAATTTGGAACTACTGATTGTTAGAAAATCGCTTGGGTCCATATTATTTATTTAAATCTGAAAAAAAAACCATATATGTTCAAGGTTGCCATGTGGCTACATTCAGATTCAAGTTCATTTTTTTCCAAAATGCCTATGCCTATACTATACAGGAATCTAACTTGATATTTAGAAAAATAGATAATCCGAAATAAACATTATCACAAAATATTTGTTATAATAACCAATCTACTTACCAAAATATTTAGAAAAAGTAGCCAACAACACTCACTCTATTCACAGCTGTAAGCAGGCAGCCATCTTGATCGAAAAATAAATTCCAAATTTAACCGCTAGGTGGCGAAACTTCGGTAGTGCATTCCAATAGTTTGTAACCATATGGTTACATTGTCCAAAGTAGTATATTAATCGCGATACAGGATTTAAAACATATCTCGAACGATGTAGCCATATGGCTACTATGTACCTTAAAGGGTTAATACTGTAAGTATAGTTTGCCCAAAATTGTACCGTTGCCTTTTAGGGCCATAAATCAACTACCTGATAAAATACCATTGCAGAGTCGATCGTAATGGTCGGTAAAATGCAAAGGACGGCTACAGGGTCGGACTCAACTGCAAAGTAATACTATGTATTTCATTTATAAGAAACAAATTCATTAAATAATTTATATATCTTTATTTTATTTTTGCATATTTCAATAATTTTTTGAACTAAAGAAATAACAGTTTAATATCTGCACCGGTTCAGTAGAGAAACGTACACATTTTTCATTATTTGTTTAGCATCTAACGATAAATACCTCTTCGTAATCTTTACACTACCGGAGGCACCTGCGTATCATTATTATTAATTACTCTTTGGGAAACACGTTTTCTAATAATCAAAGTAATAAACATAAAATAATCTGTCAACGTCGCATCGTCTGCGAATCGGCAACGCTGCAATAAAGGAAAAAGGCCGCCTGTGTTCAAGAGTCCTTCAGTCTTCTAGCGTAGCGTAGCATAATTTCAGTATCTGCTGCATTCGACTTAATACTAGGGTACTTACCTAATTAATACAATAAGTCATTATAACATTACTAAGAAATGAAAGTATTTTCTAATTTACTGCATAATATGTATAATCTGCCTTCTCAAGATATTTTATAAAGAACTATATAATTTAGAGAACAACCGACCCTGTCTAGTACTATAAGTTTGCCTTATTTAACAATACCGGCCGATCATCACTGAGTCTCGAAATCATTAAGGCACAACGGTAGAATTTTGGCCATACTATACCCTGGAATTTTCAGTACTTGACGGGTTGAAGCTGAATATTTATTTTCTAATTGTTTGGTAGTACCGTTATACAGTGTGTATCAGCCAAATGGAATAAATTCGATAATAAATACATGGGGGCGTGCCCGAAAAAACGCTCGGACACGTCGATTGGTATTTCTAGTTGCGCATTTTTTTCAATAAAAACTTTTTATACAGGGTGTGTCATGTAACAGTGGCCAATACTAACTTTCTTATCTTAAATACAACACCCTGTATGTTATTTAATTTTTGGATTCTTCAGAAAATTTTAGACATATTTCATGTACAATATCCTATACATATCTTCAACTGTTTCGGAAGTATTACGTATTTTCAGATTTACTGCAAAAATCAACAACACACTAAAAAACTAAAAAGTAATACTGTAAACATTAAATTAGGAGATGTTGAAAATGCTCGCCGCGAACGTCTTGGCAACATCCTAATCTTAAATAGAAATTTCTTCTAACGTTACTCAACATCTCAGGCGTGACCGATCTAATCGCAAGCGGTATTCGTCTTCTTAAGTCAGCTAAGTCCACGAATTTAGTTTTGTATACAATATTTTTGACATAACCCCATAAGAAGAAGTCTAATGGCGTCAGATCAGGGGATCGTGCTGGCCATTCCATCGATCCACGTCTCCCTATCCACCGATTTGGAAATACTCGGTTGAGGTACTGCCGGACATTGATTTGGTAATGGGGCGGTGCTCCATCTTGCTGAAACCATATCATATTCGCTGGAAGTTGTGGGTTTGCTGGATCAGGATATAAGTTTGTCAAAGTTGGCAAGACATTATTTTGGAGCAGTGCTAAAAAATTATCGCCATTTAAATTGCCATTAATGAAAAAGGGACCTATGATATGATCTCCAACAATTCCTGCCCAAACATTAACATTTTCAGGATATTGCGTATGTTCTTCTCTCATGCAGTGAGGATTTTCCCTAGACCTATAGCGGCAATTCTGACGATTAGCATGACCGTAAAGTGTAAAGGTGCACTCATCAGAAAACAAAACATGTTCCAATTAGATCACATTGCTATCTCACATTGCCATCATTTGTTCACAAAAATACGTTCTCCTGTCAAAATCGTCTTCCATAAGCTCATGAGTAGGTATCATTTTTTAGGGATACATTTTATTTTCTTGTAATATTCCAATAATCGATGAATAGCAAACATCGAACTCTGGGGCTGTTTTTCGACAGGAAGTATGTGGGTTTTCCTGAAACTCAAGCATAATATCTAATTTGGTATCATCACTTATTGCATTGGCAGCTACTCTTTCTATCTGCTTTACATGTCCGAGCTGGCGAAACTGCTTTTCTATTTTACTAATTGTCCCTTGAGTTATAGGCGCAAATATGGAAATTTTTCATGAAATAAGCGAGCAACTTCCATTTGTGTCCGTGTTTTATCTCCGTAACCAATCATCTGTAAAATTGTTATTTTGTGCATTTCTGTTAAATAAACCATGTTTCTGATATGCAGTTAACGAAATTCAAACGACTATACTATAACACTGACAACTACTGTCATGCAGACATACAACAATTTGCTAAGCTAAGGCGTTTTAAACAAAAGTAAACAAAACTATTTATACCTTTTTTTATATTTAATATCAGTAAAAACATTTTAACGTCAATTTTCAACATCTCCTACATTAATGTTTTTTTTGTTTTTTACATTATCAAGAAATAAGCAGCATTACTTTTTAGTTTTTTAATGTGTTGTTGATTTTTGCAATAAATCTGAAAACACTTAATATTTCCGAAACAGTTGAAGATAGGTATAGGATATTGTACATGAAATATGTCTAAAATTTTCTGAAGAATCCAAAAATTAAATAATATACAGGGTGTTGTATTTAAAATAAGAAAGTTAGTATTGGCCACTGTTACATGACACACCCTGTAAAAAAAGTTTTTATTGAAAAAAATGCGCAACTAGAAATACCAATCGACGTGTCCGAGCGTTTTTTCGGACACGCCCCCATGTATTTATTATCGAATTTATTCCATTTGGCTGATACACACTGTATGTGTGTAGGTAAATATCATCCCGACGTTCGTGTTTTCGGACTGTTTTTTGCCCATCTTTAAAAAAACGGCTTACCTGACTTATTGGAAATGTGGATTTTATTTCGTAAATTGACGCCGTGCTAACTGAATTTAGGGTAATTTCCTCTGTGGCAGGTAGACATTAATACAATTAAGAATATAAGAATAATAGCATAATTACCTAACAAGTACGGAAAGTAATACTTTCCGCACGTGTTGGATACATTGATTTTCCTATGAACATGAGTAAAATTAAATTTTATCTGTCGACCGACTTTTTTACCTGTTATCCGTTAGTATTTATTTAATGTTTTCGAAAATTTAGGCACATAAGTCAGTGTGTAACTCGCACGTGAAAAGTTTAGTTGTATTATACGGGGTGTTTCAGAAGCACGGTACGTAACTTAAGAGGGTGATATGCTAAGAGGAAAAGTTCATATGAACATGTGTCCCGAGTGGCCCCATTTTTAATATACAGGGTGTTAAAGTTTAAAAAAAAAATACCCTGCGGGTACGGGTGAAGGAGATCTGTTTAAAAAAATTTTACTAATCCTTATATACATTTATCTCCCATATTGTGTAACTTTAAAGAAATTTTAACATCGATGTTTTAGTTTCGATTTTTTTTTATCACATCGATGTTTACTTTAAACATAACTTCCGAACGGTGTAGTATTAAGTCTGAAGGTAATTCTAGTCCACCTCGGTGGTCGGGTTGAAGCGATTGCGCCCGGCAATGTAGAGGTCCCGGGTTAGAATCCCGGCCTGGACATGGGACATTTTTCGATATTTTGTGTTTGTTAGATATTTTATTGCAATTATATTAAACTATTGAATAAAAGCGACTGGCTGAGTGGCTGAACAGCCAAACGCAACTTTAGAAACAAAAAGGCAATTTTAATAATGCCGCTACAAGTTTAATCAGTGTTAGTATTCTTATTCGTAATTGTACGGCCTTTCCGCTGTTCGTTTTTTTTTGGGGTTTCCCTTGTCGGCCTGTCATATTTTGAAAATTTACCAGTGACAGTGGTTGGAACGTCATAATATGATAATATACGAATTACAAAAACGAATTACGCAATATTATAATAAATAAAGCAAATTCAATGAAATTGTGGGGGTAGTGGCGGGTGGTGAGCTGGCAAGTGAAAGTATTTTGGTTTCTTTTTATTAATACCTTCTGTTTCTTTCAAATTGTGAAAAATTTTAAAGATGCCTTAACATTCCCTAAGAGTTTTTTTTTTTGCAAAAGTAAGAGAAAAGAACTTGAAGAAGTAGTCCATTACAGTGGAGTTGATATGATCAAATAAAACAACGGCAGTCTACCTCCACAATATGTATTTAAATGTTTATGTTTATATCGTACATGTTTCGGACATAGAAATGTCCATCATCAGGGATACAGTAGTCGATTATGATAGCTCTCTTGCATAAGCGACGATCAAAAGTTATGTTAAAATTGAAATTGTAGGTTCTAATGAATGTTCAAGACTGAATGAGATGTGATATTTGAAATTTTGGTCAAGGTATCTTTGAAGAAGGGGGTTCCCAGTCTGTAGCCACTGAGACAGGTGGTGAAGCAATTATGTCATTTGTAGCTATTTAGAGGAGATTAATTTAAGTGAAGTGCTCAAAGATGCTTCATCTCACCGTGTCTAGGGTGTGGACAACAAAATACTGGGTTAGACTTGAAAACACATTCTTAGGAGATAAACAATAAATGAAATGAGAATTATACTACTTTTAAGGTTGGAATTTATTAATTTGAAGCCAATGGGCAGGTGGTGAAGCAATTATGTAGGTTTGTAGCTAATTAGAGGAAAATAATGTAGATAGGTGCTCAAAGATGCTTCATCCAACCATGCCTGGAGTATTGGCTAACAAAATTTTTAGGTTAAAGGGGGGTAGAAAATGAACATAATTTTATGATTGAAAAAGAAGATTAAGAAAATTAAAACTGGATTCTCACCATCTCGACTAGAAGTGAAGTATTTATGTTGAAATTACATTGTATTAGCTAATTAGAGGATATTAAAGCTCAAAGATACTTCACTTCACCATGCTGGCGTGCATTTTGACAACCAACCATTTCCTGCACGCCAGCATGGTGAAGTGAAGTATCTTTGAGCTGTAATATCCTCTAATCAGCTAATACAATATAATTTCAACATAAATACTTCACTTCTAGTCGAGATGGTGAGAATCCAGTTTTAATTTTCTTAATCTTCTTTTTCAATCATAAAATTATGTTCATTTTCTACCCCCCTTTAACCTAAAAATTTTGTTAGCCAATACTCCAGGCATGGTTGGATGAAGCATCTTTAAGCACCTATCTACATTATTTTCCTCTAATTAGCTACAAACCTACATAATTGCTTCACCACCTGCCCATTGGCTTCAAATTAATAAATTCCAACCTTAAAAGTAGAATAATTCTCATTTCATTTATTGTTTATCTCCTAAGAATGTGTTTTCAAGTCTAACCCAGTATTTTGTTGTCCACACCCTAGACACGGTGAGATGAAGCATCTTTGAGCACTTCACTTAAATTAATCTCCTCTAAATAGCTACAAATGACATAATTGCTTCACCACCTGTCTCAGTGGCTACAGACTGGGAACCCCCTTCTTCAAAGATACCTTGACCAAAATTTCAAATATCACATCTCATTCAGTCTTGAACATTCATTAGAACCTACAATTTCAATTTTAACATAACTTTTGATCGTCGCTTATGGAAGATAGAGCTATCATATTCGACTACTGTATCCCTGATGATGGACATTTCTATGTCCGAAACATGTAGGATATAAACATAAACATTTAAATACATATTGTGGAGGTAGACTGCCGTTGTTTTATTTGATAAGAGAAAAGAGTTCAAATACGCACTAATATGAGAAGAAGAGCTGAAGCATGTATCTATGGAGGTGATGTGCATTTTTAACAACTTATATAATATTTTTTTTTTGTTTTAGAAAAATGTTATTAGTTTGGTAACAGTTAATTAAAATTATTAACTAATTTAATCAGAAATGGGTATTAGTTACCGAGTTATTGTTAAAAAATTATTTCAATAAAAACTATAAAAATGTGTAAAAATACTTTATTTTCACGTATAGATAATTGTTGCTCTTTATTATTTTACTGAAAGATAGGTTAAAAATTAATTGGTTTAAACTAAAAACTCGATTTTTACACACACGATGTGACTCTACATCTAGTTTGCACCCACCAAGTATTATAATTTTATATAAATATTTAATGTAGATCCCGAGTTAAGAAAGCAAGAACGGTTAAACGGATATATGGTTATACGTAGTTTTTTTTCTTAAAATCATACACAGGTTAACCCCCTTCAATATTGACATTCAATTATAAAACACCCTGTATATTACAGTAAATACACCAAAATAATACACTGTCAGAGTTTCTTGTTTGACTAAAGTCAAAGCAAAATTTAAAAACAATGCCACATATTATTAAATCAATAAATTAAACTCGCATTAATTTGTTTATTCATAAATATACTCTACTAAACAACAACCCTATTTATTTACAGAACCTCCTTCCTTTAAAGGACAAACGTTTTTTTCCATATCTATGATATTCCATATTGAAAGTCATGTATTTTCCCATATTACAGTAAGATGATTAATAAGCACTGATCGTAGAATGAATAGGTCGCGCCACGCAACGCATTAAAGCCCCAGCACAGAGCAAGCAAAATACAAACGGCGAGAAAATCGGCCCTAGAAGAATATGCTACCGCTTACTCCCCGACGAGTAGCTTTGGTCCTTGCCGCGACCGTCCAAGTAAACCTACCGTAGCCCTTAATGCCCTTTGCAACGATGTATCACTCGATAGGTTGACATTTGAAAGTTAGGTTGGCTGGTGGTATGGGGGGGGGGGGGGGCCTGAAGCGTAGCTCAAGGTCTAACTACGTATTTATAAGAAATGTTAACTCATTCCCCCCCCCCCCGAACTTATTTTCTGGTGACGCCACTGCCCTCGATATTAAAATCGAAGAATAATATAATAACCGACCAATAAAAATAATGAAACTTTATTTAAAAAGCTTACCTGGATAAATTTTTCGGTACCACATTTAACTCGTTGTGGTGCAAAATAATTTTTTCTACATCCTGAAATTTTTTCGAATCTTCCTCTAAATATTCTTCCAGAGATTTGTCCACAGAGTGGGGATCCCTGAGTAAATATGCTAGATCGATTATTCTGTTGCTAGATTCGCTATCACTGCTGTCCGATGTGTAGTTGTCCATTTTGAAGTCTAAAACTAATTTTGGTGTCAGTTAGTCGTTAAGTTTGCTTGTTCAGTTTCTGTATTTTTCAACAAACACAAAGGCATAAAACATTTGACATATTAAGTATAATATAAGATAGTAATCTTATTAAGACAGTAAATACGTGTAGAGGGCTATAGAGAGAAAAGAAGCGAAGAAAAATCCTTTTCTGGTCTAAACTCATTTACAAAATATTACCCTGATCGTAAGATTTTTACAAAATGTTGCCCAAAAAAATAATGCAGAATGCTGAACATGTAGGTCATAGATATCTATATTATCTACTCACCTATTTATAAGTACCTATTATATTTTTGCGAACTAGAAAATTACATATGAAACCGATCACGACATGTAAACGAATACGACCGCACAAAGTCACAGCTCTGGCAAAAGTAAATGAATTTAAATTAAAGCATTCCCGCAAAATCTGCTTCTGTGTCATTGATAACTCGGTGACCTTTCATTAGACCCAATGATTAGGCAGGCCATCACACCATTAATATACAATATACTTTACTTTGCGCTATATACAGGGTGATTCAGGAGGAAATGTCAATATTTTAGGTACGTATTCGGAGACCCAAAATAAACATAAAAGTTCCTTTAAAACATGGGTCCTATTCCCGGCCGTTACAAAAATACGAGAATTTACGTTTTTATTGACGTATTTTTAAATTAATTACACTTATTTCGTTTTATTTTTATTAGATTATACATTGGTATACCACTGATCGAATAATACAGCAATAGATAAAAATTATTTAACTTTGATTTCTAAACAAATTATGTATGTCTTGTTTTCATACAGTTTGAAGCCCTTAAAAAAATTGCATTTACAATTAATTACAAGACATGAAGGACCTATACAGCATCTCCAGAAAAGATCTAGACATATGGGAATTTTCTTTATTGTTGATTTTACGAAAAACAAGTTATGCTTTATAAAAAGTTCTGCTTGATGCGCAAATAATATTGATATATCAAAACTTCATATCATGTACAGGGCGGCGAAAAAATATAGAAACACAGAATTACGTGAAAAGGGAAGTACCCTCAATTTTTATTCTATAGCAAATTTTTATAAGAAGGACTAAGGACTACGAAACGTGATCAGATACAATTTTTCATTAAAATATTTCAATTTACAGGGTACCATCAAAAACACGTTGAGCATTCATTACCTCTTGTTGGAAACCAATTACGTAAAAAAATGATGCGAGATTATTTCATGTTCTAAAATCAACCTATCCACCTATCAGGAATATTAAAAACATTTAATTTCCTTAGAGCAAAAATAAATTGTGAATGTGAATAACAAACAATAGTTTAGCAATTACATGATAAAAGCGATCTAAAAACAGATAGGTAGTTTAAAGTGAAAAATTATGTCTCCACATGCCCCCCTTCTTTTTCCATGCAAACTATAGTACGCCTTGTAATTTCTCTTACTGTCGCCCGTATCATATTGGGAGTGATTTCTTGGACACAGTTTGTTATTACTGCTTCAAGATGGTCAATATCCTGAAAAAGTCTATGCCCATATACTATTTCTTTTAATCGGCCCCATAAAAAGAAGTCCAGGGGTGTGATGTCAGGCGACCTGGCTGGCCAAGGAATATTTGAACGTCTGCCTATCAAACGGTGCGGAAATACTTCATTCAAATACCCAGTAATATGGCATGGGGCTCCATCATGTTGATACCAAATTGTACGTCTTATATTTAGTGGCAGTTCGTCAAGAAATTGAGAAATCTGGTTCCTTAAGAAGTCGAGGTAAATGGCAGCATTTATATTTTGTCGGAAAAAGTATGGTCCAACGATCCGATCATTAAAAGTGC
Source organism: Polydrusus tereticollis (assembly GCA_963920685.1). NCBI lineage: Eukaryota > Metazoa > Arthropoda > Insecta > Coleoptera > Curculionidae > Polydrusus > Polydrusus tereticollis. Next base: position 93,393,502 of record OY987331.1, read on the forward strand.
CGCACCAAACATTGGTTTTAAATGAATATTGACTACGGCATTCGATTATAAAATTTGGATTGTTGTCACTCGACCACCGACAATTTTGGGAGCATACCACGCCGTTGGATGTAAACATGTCTTCATCTGTAAATAATATTTTTCTTGCAAAAGAAGGACCAACTTCACACTCGCCTTGGAACCACGCGCAAAATAGGAAACTGGATTCAAAATCTCTAGGAGGAAGCGCGTGAATGTATTTCGGTTTATATGAATGAAATTTATTTATTTTTAAAATATTACTAGCAGTAGACTTTTTGACGTCAACTGAAATAGTTTTCGAGTCTTCGATAACCGAAAAAATATCAAGAGACAAAAAAGTTGTATTTTTAGCTGCTTAACCCAAAAATAATATACAACTTTTAAACAAGTCAGTGGAGTACCTTTTTTCGTCAATATTATTCGTGAGACTGCCCCCCTGGACGTCACTGGAACTCATAATTATCATCTAGTTGGTATTAACTTAGCGTCTCATCACAACGAACAACACTGCCAAATTTCACCAAAATCGGCAGAAGGATCTTCGAGATATAAATAAAAAACCGACTTTTTTTTTAACTTTGACACCCTGTATCTTAAAAACTAGACTTTTTAGGGCACATGTTTATACGAACTTTTCTAAATGAATTTGGTTTGGGAATGCGCCCTTGGAATTACGGCCTACCATTAAGTAACACCCTGTATATAGGGTGTTCTATTAAAGAATAAAACAATTAATGTATTAGAACAAAGAGATTTTATAAAGAAATAAATATCATCAAAAGTACACTACATTTTATAACTCAAAACCTCTTTAAGATAAGTATATGATATTATACAGAAAGCCGCTTTAGATTCTTACCTACATTCTAAAAATAAATTAATATACAGGGAAATTAATTTAAACTTTTGCAGTTGCTACCATTTTCCGTATGATCCGGCAACACCACATCATCCAAAATATATTGTATCTAACGTAAGAAAGCATCTTTTATCGTCACAGCCAAATTTTCAAAATAGAATATCATTTTTCTATTCGGGTTTCATGATCATCAGTATATCTACTTTTTCCACTTTTTTTTTTAAGTTGGCAATGAAATTATTTGTCAAATGCTGACGTACCTATGGCATGACAAGTTGTGACTAATATTAAACTTTCCTTTCTCATGTATATTTGGTATAATATAATAAATTTATTGATCGATGGCCAAGACCAAATATTTGATAATACTACCAACATAAAATTTAGGTATAAAAATTCACAAAATTTATAGTGCAAATTTTCTTTTCACACATCGAGTAAAGTAAGTAAACTTGTACTTTAATAATATACTTCTCAGAGGCCACTTTTCTTGGTGCACCCTGTATAGTAAATAAGTTATATTTTCCTTAAATACGATAGACGAGTATTATAGTGGGTATAAATTGGAAAAATATATTAAAAGAGAAGATATTTAATTAATTTTAACGTATAAAAATTGTGTGTTAAAATGAATGAAATTCCAGGATGCATGGTACTACATAATGTAACAAAATTATTATGAAAATAAAATAAGTAATTGGCGATAACTAATCCTAAAAAAGCCTGTTTACATTAGAAAATTGCACGTGCAATGCAATAAAAAATTGCCTGTAGGCATGCGCATTTGCGACTTTGCTGTTGCAATTTTATTTGCATTGCATCAAATTAGAACACGCGCTATTTTTATGTCACATGGCATGCAATTTTTGTGTGAAATCACAGGTACCAACATAAAAAATTCAATTCATCCATTGATCCATGCGGAGCAAAGCCAAGCCAAGGTAAACTAATATATTTCGTTATTTGCAAACGTGCTCAGTAATTAGTACAACTGGTTATTAAAATGCTTGCATCCTTTACTTGCATGATGTGTAAACGGTTACGCAATGCAATTCTTTGCAGAAGCAATACTTTGCATGACATTTTTTGCACCTAATGTAAACAGGCTTTAAGAAAATTTAATAGATTGACTATTTCATTTCTCAAATGATTAAAAGTAAGTTTTTTATGGCTTTTAGGGCATATGTTTATAGGAAAAAAATGTTTATCTTCACCTCAAAAATAAGCCCTTAAAATCTTAGGAGTGAATTTTGAAACACCCTGTATAGAAAGATAAATTATTACTGTATATTAATTAAGACAGATGTCACTTCGTCTCTTTATATTATACTGTGTCGCTTTTGTGCCGAAAACGTTTGTACCCTCTGATTTTATTTATTTGTTTTTTGCTATTTGATTAATAATTTGTTATTTTTTAAATTTGTTAAATTTTTACATTGATAATGTCAAGTCAAGTCAAAGTCAAGTCAAAATATGCTTTATTATCTGAAGAACATTACATCATTCTTATTGACAAAGCAAGGGGAAAAAACTTAGTATATAAAAATTTAGCATTAAAATCATAGAAACACAGTCAAATTATCAAAACTAACAAAAGTTCTAAAAAATTATGAAAGATCCAAAACAAAGAGACAAAAAAAAATACAAATACATATATACATGCTCGCAAACTTAGTTACTAAGATCAGAAAAATACTCCTCGATACTATAATAGGCCTTTCCAACCAACATTTTCTTGACGCTCATCTTAAAAGATTTATAATTCGATAATTTCCTTACTAAAATTGGGAGATGGTTAAACAATTTTTTACTAACATAAAAAATAGAGTTGTAAGTCATCGCTGATGTAGGTATAGGTAGATTTATCTGAAATGAAGAGCGTGTATTATTATTGTTAATGGAGGCGATCACAGAGGAGTATTTCCTGTGCATCAAACACACAGTTTCAAGAATGAAAATTGATGGCAGAATTAAAATTTTTTCCGCAGTAAAATGAGGTCTACAAGATTCTCTAAACCCAATATTACACAGGTATCGTAATGCCCGCTTTTGCAGGGTGAAAACAGACTAAAACAGGTACCCAGAACAGCTTCCCCAAAAGCCAATACCATATCGCAGGTGGGAGTCAATTAAAGAGAAATAAGCACTTTTTGCTATTTGTTTATTTAGCTGATTTTTAATGGTTCTTATTGCAAAACATCCTGATGCAAGTCTTGACGACAACTGCTCAATGTGCCTATCAAACTTTAACCTGTCATCAATCACCTGTCCCAAAAATTTATTAGAATTTGCTGTCGAAATGGGTTCCTTATTTAAGAGTACATTGTCAAGCCTACATTTAAAATTCAATATATTTGTTTGAGACACGTTAAAAGACAAGCAGTTAGCATCACACCACATTTTTATGTTACCTAGGTCTTCGTTTAGCTGTGCTTTAAGAGCCTGCACGTCCGCATATTGCCACAGCAAAGTGGTGTCATCGACAAAAGAGGTACACTGTCCATTCCTGATTATTGATGGTAGACCATTAACGTAGAGAAGAAAAAGAAGCGGACCAAGAACAGAGCCCTGTGGTACTCCTGCCGACACACTCATCTCATCAGTGACATTGTTACCAAAGATCACCTTCTGACTTCTGTTTGAGAGATACGACTCAAACCATTGCAATATACACCCCTAAACCCATAGATTTCAAGCTTCCGCAGTAATACTTCGTGTGACACACAGTCAAAGGCCTTTGCCATATCGCAAAATACCACAGCAGCAGCGTCTCCATCATTAAGCTTAAGGTATAGTCTTTCCAAGATATAGAAAATCGCATCATTTGTATTTTTAGAAGACTGGAAACCAAATTGAGAGCCACTTAATACACTATTAGCCTCCAAGAAAGCAATAATTATTTTCTTTAGAACCTTCTCCACAATCTTAGTCAAAGAAGGCAGTAATGAGATTGGCCTATAATTTGAAGCAATGTCCTCACCCTGCTTGAATATGGGAATACCAATAGCCCTCTTCAAGAAGGATTAAAAGTATCTTGACAGAAATACCGTCCCTGCAGCCGGAAGAATTCTTATTTTTTATTTCCGTTAGAACATTTACAATTTCTTTAGCAGTTACAGGGGTAAACTAAAAAGTTTTACAGACTGACATATTTGGTAAGAATTTCAAAGGATCAACTCTAGAGGATGGAATACTACTGGCCATCCGAGAGGCAATTGAGCAATAAAAAGAATTAATTATGTTCGCGTCCAATTTAGAGTGATTTTTATTCGAAAGGTTTTTACCTCGTAATGAGTTTACAATCTTCCATACTTCCTTTTGCCTGTTGGGGGCAGATTGTAGCCTACGCTCAAAATACTTAAATTTGGCGAGTTTGATTAATTTTCTGTAAATATTACGGTAACTATTAAAATAATTTAAGAAACTAGAGCTATGCAGAGCAAACTTTCGCATGGAGTGCAAACATCTCATATTTTTGGCAGCTATCCTCAGACCTTTGGTCATCCAGGATTTTTTAGACTTAGATCTTAATGTTACAAGGGGGAATATTTTTTCAAATACCTCTACAATAGAAGTATGAAAATTAATCAATGCATCACCCCCATCACTCAAACAACTCCAATCAATATCCAAACATGCCTCAAAGAACCTGACAATGTATGTATCATTTAACATTTTTACCTATGCTATCTCAAAATTTGTATTTATTTATTTGCAATGTATGCAAAATGAATTTGTATTCATTATGGAGTCAAGATATTACTGTATTTAAGGCTAACAAATGGACCCAGAGATCAATCTAGTTTAGTTTTATGGAATTCATTTTAAAACACTTACATTACATTAGCTGCAGATAATTAAAACACATTTTCTGATAATCACGCTGTAGACGTTGGCGTCGTCGTTATTCCTCCTGACGTAGACTGTCTGACGGATAATGAGGACATTGATGACGTGATGACGACGATCTTCAACCGGGATAGCTTTCTAACAATTTCTCGGGTGAAATAGAATTACATTTTAGAAGTGAATAAGGTCAGGAACAGAAAATGTACAGTTATGAAAAAGACGCGCAATACTGATGGTCTAATGCAAAAGATATGACAAAAACCAACGACCCTGAATGGACAGGGGAAGTTATAGATATTAATATGTTTCAATAAGTCGACTAGCGCCCAGGTTATTTAATTTTCCATAGTTTTATTTAAAAAGAAGAGGTCACTTCCCAAAAAAAAATGGAAACGCAACTCATCAGGTGCCCAAAATGCCAAAATTGTATGTCTCTGTACACTAAAATATAAATTTTATGGATGTGGGATCTTTGGCCTATCAGTCGATTAATAATCTTTTAATTTCTCTAAACCTTAAAATGCATGTTCGTAATCCCACTCGGATTACACAGTTCTCTGCTACTATGATAGACTATTTTTGCTCTAACCTTGATTATCCCTTCTGGATTGTCTGACCTTGAAGCTGTCTTACTTACTTGTTCTACAGATTCGAATGTAAAATATCCAAAAACTAGGCAGGGTAGAATTTTTAGTAAGAATAACTATAATAGGGTTAAAGAAAATTGCAGCGGAATATTTTGGAATGGTGTTGTCAGGGCGGAAAATCCAATTGACCAGTTTCATGCCCTTTTGACAGGGCATTTCCTTTCCAAATCTTAAGGTTAAAAATAAAAAACCTTGGATTACTTGTGGTATAAAGACTCTACATACCATCAGAAAGTACCACAGTAATAATCAGTTTTTTGTTACATATTTTAATCAATATATAAACGAATCTATAGAAAGGTCATTAGAGCGGCAAAAGAATTGTATTATAGGGGTAAGATTGAAAATGCAAAAAACAACACAAAAAAGAACTGGGAAATTGTTAATCAATTAAGAGGTAAATTCAACTTATTGCAGAGTAATATAGAATTAGATCCTAACATCCTTAATAACTTTTACTGTACAATAGGTGATAAATGAAGTTCAAATTTAAATTCAAATAAGGATCCCATGGACTATCTAGCACAAACTAATTTTCTGAAGTTTTTGTTCTTGAGAGCACAAATGTGGTAGAAATAAAACAAATTTTTAAAGAAATTAAAAACAAGAATTCCTCCGGGTATGATGGAATTTCTGTAAGAATATTGGAATGCTTACCGGAGTCTGCATTGCATGCACTCGCATGTGCGATTAACCAATCTTTTGTAGTAGGACAATTTCCAATGTGTTTAAAATGCGCCGTTGTTGTTCCGTTATTTAAGGGAGGTGATATGAGTGATCCTTCCAATTTTCGTCCTATTTCCCTTTTATCCACGCTTTCAAAGGTCATTGAGAAGGTGGTCAAGAGGAGATTAATGATTTTTTTGGAAAATAACAAAATTTTGAATCCTTTTTAATTTGGTTTTCTTTCTGGTAAGAATACAGACGACGCCATTTTTTCTCTCCTCCATCAGGTTTACCTAAATATGAATGGCGGCGAGGCTGTTGCGGCAATATTCTGTGATTTTTCGAAAGCATTTGATTGTGTGGATCATGGAGTGTTGCTGCGGAAGTTAAGACGCTATGGGTTTAGTGAGATTACACTAAGATGGTTTTCTACCTATCTTAAGGGAAGAATGCAAATGGTAAGAGCGGATGGCGAATACTCTGATAAATCACTTATTGCTAGAGGCGTTCCACAAGGCTCTGTTTAGGGACCCATTTTATTTTTGCTATATTTAAATGACTTAGCAGCCTTAGATATTCAGGGTTCATTTACATTTTTTGCTGATGATACTAGTCTTCTTTGGCATGGTAAAAATAGGGACGATCTGAAATTGACTGTCGATAGAGACCTACATGAAGTTAAGCGTTGGTGTGATTCAAACTTACTTTGCTTTAATGTAAATAAAACCAGCATAGTCACCTTTGGATTTTTCTTCAATGACTTGTATTTGAATAACGAAATTGTAGAAAATAGATCCCTTACAAAGTTTCTAGGTCTTATCATTGATAATTAACTTAAATTTGAGGACCACATAAAAGCCCTAAGTAAAAAGTTATCCGCTGGTTGCTTTGCAATTAGAATAGTTTCTAAGGAGCTTAAAGGTTCCACCGCAAAGATGGTTTATTACTCACTATTGGAGTCCCATGTGAGATATGGAATTGGTTTTTGGGGATTCACTAACAAGCAACTCTTTAACTGTGTTAAAAATATTTTATTACAAAGGGCTTACTAAAGCTTGGAAGACTACTATAGTGATATTTTATGATGTACCAGTATTTATTTATATAGTCTAAGTAACATTAAGAATATTGGTGTTTATTGAAATTTTAGTTTTAGTGATTGCTTTGTCAATGAATATCATTTTCTTGGACAATAAAGTATGATTGACTATGACTATGACTATGACTAATAAGAAACAAATTTTTTTGTATAAAACTCTTTTATTTTCATACCTAATCTCCTCATTGTTCTCATTTGAGCGCATGAGTCGTAAAAAAATGTGAAAGCAGTGTTGCCGTTATTATAGGAAGTATACCGGGTGATAACGAAATTACTACCCGCAGCTTGTCACGTCCTTATAAAATAAAACATTATTATGAAATTCTGGTTAGTTATATGGTTGCAGTGGCGGAGCCACAGGGGGGCGATTGCCCCCCCCCCCCCCGCAACCCTTGGCCTGGTGCACCTTTATTACCACTTAAATAGTAATTTTTAAAAAATAAGATCGGTCTTATTTTATTTTTAGTAAAGAACAGCGATGGGAATAAACTTAATAAAACCGGTTTTGAGAGTGCCACACCACATTATATTATTTTTTCTATACAGTGAGCTCAAAAAGGTTGGAATAAATTCGTTTAAAATTCAGGTGATTATTTTCTGGAAAAACGCTTGGACATGTCGATTATTATTTTTAATTGCGAATTTTTTGACATAAGAAATGTGTATACGCAGGTTGTCTCAAGAAGAACATATTATACAGTCAACATTATTTTTTTTTAAATAGAACACCCTGTATATTATATTATTTTTAAATTCTACGATACATTCTAAACTCTTTTTGTATAACATACCATATCTCCAAAATCAACGGTTTTCGATATATTGACATTTTAATATTTTTCCGAAAAAATACTGAGATCCGTGGATTTTTAGTTTTAATTGCGCATTTCTTTATTATTATTGTAACTTGTTACCTGAATTAATTTATTTTTACACAGACATTTACTTCTTGTCAAAAATTCTTCAAATTGTGTAGATCTATCTAACTCCAAGTAATTCTGTAAAAATGGCGCGGTTAAGTGAAAAAGATAGGATAGAGCTACTAATGATGCTTGGCTATGGAGATAGGATGCGAACCCAAACAGAAGTGTGTGAGTTATTTAACAATAAGTACCCAAACCGAGCACCAATATCTCAATCTGTTGTTAGTAAAATTGTAAAAAAATATAGGGATTTGGGGCATGTTAGAGATAATTATGTTCAAGGTCGACCTAGGATTTCAGAAGATGTGCAGTTAAATGTCCTCTTAGCTGTCCAAGAAAACCACCATAGTGTTACTTGCGGTATTGCCACGGAAAATAATATTTGTCAAGCAACCGTATTGAATTATTTACACAAAAATAAATGGCATCCCTATAGGGTACAGTTGGTTCATGAACTTAATGAAGATGACCCGGATAGAAGAACAGAATTTTGCGAAATAATGATGAACAGATACATTGAAGATCCTCAAATTTTAAAAAGAATTCTGTTCTCTGATGAAGCAACGTTTACTCTAAATAGGCATGTGAATCGCCAAAACTGTCGATATTGGGCTAAGGAAAATCCGCACTGGATCATGGAGTCCCACACACAATACCCGCGAAAAGTGAATGTTTGGGCTGGAATTGTTGATAACCGGATTTTAGGTCCCTTCTTTTTTGATGGTACGTTAAATGGCGAACTGTATCTAGAATTTTTAGAATTTGAGCTAATACCGGCACTTGCTGTACTCTATCCAAATCCAGATGAGCCAGACATTTCCAACAATAACTTATGGTACCAGCAAGACGGAGCACCAGCCCATTACCCCCCCCCCCGTGCGTAAGTACTTGGATACAGTCTTTCCTGGCAAGTAGATTGGTCGACGGGGTCCAATAGAATGGCCGGCAAGGTCACCAGATTTAACCCTGCTAGATTTTTTTCTGTGGGGCTATTTAAAATCTAAAGTATACTTTAACAGACCTAACAATATTGATGAACTTAAAGCTCGAATAAGGCATGAGGTTAGATTAATGGAGCCCCAGGTAATCCATAAAGTTTTCGAAGAATTCAAAGATCAACTTGCATATTGCCAGGAAATTGGTGGCGGTCAATTTCAACATTTATTAAAATAAAATTTAATATAGTCTATGTAAATATTATAGACTAAATAGATGTAAAGAGTTTATTTTTAATTGTAGTTTTCGTACCAGAAAAAATGTCAATATATTGAAAACCGTTGATTTTGGAGATGTGGTATGTTATACAAAAAGTGTTTAGAATGTATGGTAGAATTTAAAAATAATATAATATACTATAATATTAAAAAAAAAATAATGTTGACGGAATATGTTCTTCTTGAGACAACCTGTATACACATTTCTTATGTCAAAAAATTCGCAATTAAAAATAATATTCGACATGTCCAAGCGTTTTTCCAGAAAATAATCACCTGAATTTTAAACGAATTTATTCCAACCTTTTTGAGCTCACTGTATAACGGATTTTCATTTTATTTGGGGCCAGACCCCCGTTCCCTACGGAGCATAAGGAAGGTGAATTCCTACGAAATTTGGGCGTAGTCCCAAAATTATTTTGCAAAAGCGCCGCAGTCTGCCTCTCATAAATTGCCCCCCGTCCCAAAATGCTGGCTACGCCACTGCCTAAGACCAAACATTAAGCCTAATATGCTTTAAACCGCATTCAAATATCTTTAATATTTCCCGAGATATTCGAGATATTTAATTTTAAATATAGACTAAAAACTTTCCTGATGCGTTTCAAAGGTTCAACAATTTACATATCCTCGACAGGCGACATATTTGAAATAAATATCAGTTTTTCTTAGGGCAGGGTTATTCCTAATGGCTGATAAGGTATTATTATTATATATATTATTTTTAACTATGCAGCTAGGTATGATGTATACATACTTGTACTTATATTATATTATAATATGCAACTATAAATTATTTAAATATAAAATATTCTGAATTTTATTCATTTAATATTATAAAATGCCAGAAAAAATTAACAGGGAATAATCTAAAAAAATAAAACCCAACAACGATACCTTTGGTACTACTTACCCTAAACACATATATCAAACAACACACTTTGAGATAATAAATGTATTATAATGTAGGTACTAATAAACTAATATAATACCTAAACTGGTAATTACATTACATAAAAACATACTTATTTTATCAGACACCAACTGTCTGATGGATGATAATTAGAAAAGCAAATGCCAATAACAAAAATACAGACAGGTCACTAGTAGGAGTACTGACTGATTACGATTCGATTAGAACTATACCTACTTTTAGATGTACAGGGTGGCCCGTTTATCTTGGGACACTACATTATCTCAGAAAGTATAGGAGATGAAGCGAAAAGTTAAATACAAAAGTTATAAGATATATGGTACTGCTTATTTTTTAAATATTTTCATTTATACAGGGTGTCTAATAAAAACGTAGCGTTAACATTGTCTTTTTTTTTAAATGGGACACCCTATATATTATTGCAGATTTCGATTCTACGTGAAATTCTAGATATGTTTCATGTGTAATGTCATACCTAAGTCTAAACCTTTTTGACATATATCAAATTTTATGTCAAAAATTACCTTTATAGGCCAAAAAATAATTAGCAAATTTTTACATACTGAAGCATTTATTATTTAATTGGGTCTGATTTTCTTATAGAAAGGGACCTACTTTAGTAGACTGGTGTTGTATTTTGATAATAAATTAATACAGGGTGGTCAAAAACTAACATTAAAATTTAAATTTAAAAAGTCTCTAAAAGTCATTTTTTTCAAATGGAAACCCCATATTTTTATAATTTTATCTTATTAAGCATACAAAATAAGGGTAACTTTGTATAAGGTTCTATATTAAAAAAAATCGTAGTTTTCGAAATATTGGCACTTTAACATTTTTCTATTGTAAAAATGCTGTAGTCGGCTCATAAGTTTTATTATAAGATGGCCATGACGGAGAGGCGCGGCGACATTTTTCTACGGTAAAAATTTTCAAAACGATTGGTTGAGATTTATTCGCCAGATACTTCTAACGTTCCATCCATGGTGAAACAACCTGTATAACAACATGACATCTGCGATGCACCATTTTGGATTTATGCACTGTTATCATTAAAGAACATATTAAACTAGGTAATAACGAGGGTAATAATTTAATTAAAGACAAAGTATATAATTATTGCAACAGGTGTGCGATATGCCCTCCGTTTTGAACAATACAGGTGGTATAAAGAGTCTCTAAATACAAAACGGCATTTCTCACATAGTCAGTTCCATTTAGGTAGTGAATACCTTCTCGAATCCGACGTTCAAGTTCCTGCGCAGTTGACGGTTTGTCTTTGTATACTCGCTCTTTAAGTGTACCCCATAGAAAAAAATCTAGGGGAGTTAGGTCGGGGCTCCTTGGAGGCCAGGCATAATTACCATTTTCCCCAATCCACTCTCTATAGTGTCCATTCAGATAGTTGGTAATTTCCTGACTTCTATGATAGGGAGCACCATCCTGCTGCCAAATAAAATTTGCCCGTTCTCTTGCAGGCACTTCATTCTCCACAAGGAGTTGGATATTATTTAAACGCTCTAAATAACGTTGGGAATTTAAATTCCGATAAAAAAATACTGGACCTATGATTCTGGACCTCCAAATGGCGCACCAAACTTTGACAGAAGTTCTTCCCGATCTAGTAACTTCCATAACTTTTTTATTATTCTCGCTGCTCCAGTAATGAGTATTTTTTCTATTAAAAATTTGTGTTGCGGTTGTAAATATGGACTCGTCGGTCCAAATAACTTTATCAAATATATTTTCTAGAAAATGTCTGTCCATAAGAATACTGCAAAAATCTAACCTTGTGTTGTAATCACGTTGTTCTAATTTTTGTACTGGACAATATTTATATGGCTTAAAATTGTTAATTTGAAGGCACATTTGAAGCGTTGTTCTTCTGACGTCTAGTTCTAAAGATGCGTTCCGTGTTGAAGTTTCGGGAGTCTCTTCAATATGCAACAAAATGTTGAGTTGCTCTTCGTCAGTCAAAACATGACGACGTCTTTTTTTCTCTTTCTTAAAGGTTCCATTTATTCTAAATTGCTGGTAAATTCTATCGAAGATCTTTTTTTCTGGGTGTTGCCTTAATGGAAACTTAGTTATATAATCCCTAAGAGCCAGGGTCCGATTTTTATTGTGTGATAAATAACTTTCTAACATATCCATCTTTTCCTCTGTGGTAAACATTATTAAGTAAGCTAGTAATCTAAATGTAAAAAGAAAAATAAGTACTTAAACAAGATTATATTGTGTCAAAAGAAGAAAGACTAATAGTGACAGTTCTGTAATGGTGGATTGTATTTTTTGGCCGCACCTCTCCGTCATGGCCAACTTATAAAAAAACTTATGAGCCGACTACAGCATTTTTACAATAGAAAAATGTTAAAGTGCCAATATTTCGAAAACTACGATTTTTTTTAATATAGAACCTTATCCGAAGTTACCCTTATTTTGTATGCTTAATAAGATAAAATTATAAAAATATGGGGTTTCCATTTGAAAAAAATGACTTTTAGATACTTTTTAAATTTAAATTTTAATGTTAGTTTTTGACCACCCTGTATTAATTTATTATCAAAATACAACACCAGTCTACTAAAGTAGGTCCCTTTCTATAAGAAAATCAGACCCAATTAAATAATAAATGCTTCAGTGTGTAAAAATTTGCTAATTATTTTTTGGCCTATAAAGGTAATTTTTGACATGAAATTTGATATATGTCAAAAAGGTTTAGACTTAGGTATGACATTAAACATGAAACATATCTAGAATTTCACGTAGAATCGAAATCTGCAATAATATATAGGGTGTCTCATTTAAAAAAAAAGACAATGTTAACGCTACGTTTTTATTAGACACCCTGTATAAATGAAAATATCTAAAAAATATGCAGTACCATATATCTTATAACTTTTGTATTTAACTTTTCGCTTCATCTCCTATACTTTCTGAGATAATGTAGTGTCCCAAGATAAACGGGCCACCCTGTACGTACTCAGTAAGTAAAGGTGGTTATAAATAAAAATAGCAACTATGATTTTATTTTATTTTCGAGATTTTTTTTTAAATGTCCTATTTAAAAAAGCAACATAGATATAAAACATCTATTGCTAAAACTGCTATTAACAATTAATGTTATTGTACCGGGTGTCCCACTAAGAATAGCTGTCGGCCGTATCTCAGAAAGTGTTAGACGTATGGCTTGCGAAAAAAAAAATATATTAGCATTTTATAATAAGAGTCTTATTATAAAATGATATTAGGTAAAGTGGTCATGAGAAATTGCTGGAAATTATTTTCAAGTTTCACAGACTGGCGCTAGAGGGCGCAACAGTAACGGTAAATATGAATCACGAAGTTTCCTCAAAAGTCGCCTAGTTAAGGTATCCAGAAAATAACATTTTTGTATATTTCGAAGATTTATTAATAAAATTCACCCTCGAATTCACCTATAGAACGTGTTCCTCACTTTTCAAATAAAGTGGTGGGGGAAGGTTGAACATTATTTGTAATAAATGCTGATAAGTCCGGTCTGGCTTAACATAATTTAGTAAACTTAGTTTTGTTAAGAAGGGCTTTTCTCACTCTATACATATATCGTCTTATGAACTACGGCAACATGTGTTTTACACTAGGCGCTAGGGGGCGCTGTCTTACAACTTCACAAACATTGCGCGTTTTTTCCATAATTGTAAATATAATAGTATATTCATTTTCACCTGATTACAAGGATGATTAAAAGTCTAAGAAGTCAGCGAAAACCGCAAGTTAATATCTATTTTCAAAACGGAGATATCAACAACAATAATCATAATAACGGAACATTACGATTTTATTTTCAAGTTGCCATTGTAAAGGTTTTTTTAAGAGTCAAATAGGCCTTGGAAAAACAAAATATGAATTGAAATTATGCACGCGTGTCACCTTTCATTGTTACGTCAAAATTTTTGTCGTGCCAACAGTGTTGTGTCGTATTTGATTTTCAAAATGCCTCTGTTACTTGAAGAAGCGGTTGACATCATTGCGGTGTATTTTGAATGTTTGAGAAATGCAACAATTGCTGAACGGGTTTACGCAGTACGATACCCTCAAAGGCGCCGATACGACAGTAGAATGTTTAATCGTTTAGCTAGCCGTTTTCGTACTACTAGAAGTATTCGTCGCCCTGTATATCGCAGACGCCGCCGAGGTCGAACCGAGGAAAACGTAAATGTTTTGGCATATGTGGAATTTAATCCACAAATTATTATTAGATTAATTGTTACAGACTTGGGCGTTACTCGCTCTACTGTGCATGGGATTTTATTAGAAGAAAGGTAAGTAATTATATCTATATGTTATAACTCTTAAATAGTTTAGAATAATGCCAATATTTCTCTTAATAGTTTTCAAGTCAATGTAATTAGTATTTTGTTATTCTTTAGGCTACATCCCTACCATATTGTGCTCCACCAGGCTTTGAACCCGCAAGATTATGATAGAAGATTGGATCATTGCTATTGGTTGCTCAATATGATATTGGAAGATAGAAATCTCCTCTCCAGAATTTTGTGGACTGATAAAGCTACTTTCCATAGTAATGGAGGAGTAAACCGCCATAATATGCATTATTGGTCGCGGGATAATCCCCATTGGATGCAGGAGGTGCAGCATCAAGGAAGATAGAGTGTCAATGTCTGGTGCGGCATTTTGGGTGGCAGAATAATTGGACCATTTGTATTTAATGAGTCGCTTACTGGGCAAAGATATTTATATTTTTTAAATTACGAACTCCCAATTCTTCTCGAAGATGTGCCCTTATTGGATATTCGCAGAACTATGGTTTTCAAACACGATGGATGTCCTGCACATTTTGCGGCAAAAGTTCGTCAATTTCTTGACGACACATTTCCTGCAAGGTGGATAGGAAGAGGGAGTATATTTTCGTGGCCTGCCAGGTAATATTATAGGAAATATTGTGATACTGTTAATGAAATTGGTAATTTCTATTTTAGATCACCTGACTTAACATGCCTAGATTTTTATCTATGGGGGAGATTGAAGGATCTTGTTTTCGTTACCAGACCCACCACAAGGGAAACATAATAGAAAGGATAATGGACAGCAGCCGCCGTATCCCTATGGCAGAGGTGGAAACTGCAGTATTATTAACCAGGTAGAGTAGAGAGTAGAGATTGGAGTCGTGTATACAGAACGATGGGCGACAATTTGAACATTTAGGGCGCCACTGAGAATTATTGTCGTAACGATATATTTGCTTGAAACATACGTACATTCATATTTTGTTTTTCCAAGGCCTATTTGACTCTTAAAAAAACCTTTACAATGGCAACTTGAAAAATCATAATGTTCCGTAATTATGATTATTGTTGTTGATATCTCCGGATTGAAAATAGATATTAACTTGCGGTTTTCGCTGAATTTTTAGACTTTTAATCATCCTTGTAATCAGGTGAAATTGAATATACTATTATATTTACAATTATGGAAAAAACGCGCAATGTTTGTGAAGTTGTAAGACAGCGCCCCCTAGCGCCTAGTGTAAAACACATATTGCCGTAGTTCATAAGATGGTATATAGAGTGAGAAAAGCCCTTTTTAACAAAACTAAGTTTACTAAATTATGTTAAGCCAGACCGAGTTATCAGCATTTATTACAAATAATGTTCAACCTTCCCCCACTACTTTATTTGAAAAGTGACGAATACGTTCTATAGGTGAATTTTATTAATAAATCTTCGAAATATACAAAAATGTTATTTTCGGGATACCTTAACTAGGCGACTTTTGAGGAAACTTCGTGATTCATATTACCGTTACTGTTGCGCCCTCTAGCGCCAGTCTGAGAAACTTGAAAATAATTTCCAGCAATTTCTCATGACCACTTTACCTAATATATTTTTCTCCGCAAGCCATACGACAAACACTTTCTGAGATACGGCCGACAGCCATTCTTAGTGGGACACCCGGTACTATTTGTTATTTCGTTTTACTCTTAAACAGTCACTTTTTAAATCCACAAAGCACATACATAAAAATGGAAACATGCTTATATTTTCGTTATTTCTGAATAGATTTTTTTGAATTTTGGTATGTTTACGTATGACCCTAGGGTGCACTTTTCTACTGCTTAAAATTTCTGTTAATTCATTGGCGTACGGTTTTATAGGGGATTTAATAATAATAATTTAAATAGTGAAGCACCTTTAGCGATTATTTTATTTCGAAACTTATATCAGAAATCAATTTGGCATCCCTCAAACCGACCAAATACAAACTTTCAATAAATGACAGTAGCGTGCATATGTATAACCAATTTTATTTTTATTTCTTGATAAAAATATTTGCATAGGTATCTATACTACGATCTCAATATAATTGGCAAAACTGTTCTTATCACCATGCATTGACAGTGTACGGAGAAAATAATAAACATCGATTCACATAATTTTAACTGAAATATAAGCATTCAAAACCGCTTGGGAAGATTGTGCATTAATAAGTCGTTACATGTTGCCAGGTTTTAAAATCTTTCATTTAAACTCTCATAAAATGTACCAAAATCGGCATGTCATTAAGGGCCTTTTCACCCTACGGTACCCAGCCCCGGATCGTGAATTTTTTCGAGGCGGGGCAAAAACTTAAAATTGCCGCCCTCGCTCATCTTTCTTTAAATTTCCGTATTAGCTAAGTATTTTTTTGCATATTTAAGCAGAATAGGGTTTAAGATAGAACTTAAAATCAATTTTATACTAACAAAGTAACAAATCCTTTATTTATAATTTTTTGTAACGAAAAAAAAGATGCACACTAAAAGTTATGTATATACACTATTGGACAAAAGTAGAGCAACAAAGTGCTTTTATTTCGTTGAATTTAAAAAATTAATTATATGATTGTGATCCCCAGCTAATTTTAATGAAATGTTATCCCCACCATATTAGTAATATTTCACAATATTTTGGTACACTTCAAACGAAATGAAGGTAGAAATATATTTATAATTATAAAAATCGACGAAATGAAGTGCGGCAAAAGTAAAGCAACAAATTGTGTCAACAGTATTTTATTTTACATATTACGATAAAAAAACATTAAACACATTTAATAATTACAATAGCTAAAAGTATTATGTTAATAGTTAAAAGAATATCCATTATTTTTTATTACTTGCCGACAACGTCGCGGCATTGAGGCAATCAATTTTTGAATAGTATTTTCGGGAAGGTTTGTCCAAACTTCATTGATTTTATTTACCAATGATTGCTCATTCGGAAATAATTGTGTACGAATTCTACGTTCAACTTCTTCTCATAGATTTTCAATGGGGTTAAGTTCTAGGGATTGTGCCGGCCACTGCAAAACCCGAACGTTATTTTCTTGAAACCACTCTTGAACAATTGGTGAAGAGTGTTTTGGATCGTTATCCTGTTGGAAAATAAAACGCAACGGCATTTCATACTCTGCATAAGGCAACATTATATCTCTATAGACAAATCGATCTGTGGTGTCATTAATAAAGTTTAAAGGACCCACCCCATTCCATGAGAAACTACCCCATAGAAAAACACTGCCTTTGCCATGTATAACTGTGGGTATTACTTATTTGGGATTAAACCTTGTGTTGATTGGCCGTCTTACACGCTTCATTCCATCAGAACCGAAAATTTTATAACGTGTTTCATCGCCAAATTAAAACTTTTTTCCACTCGTCTACTGTCCAATTTAAATGTCGACGTGCAAATTCAAGCCAAGCCACTCTATTTCTTGCCGAAATAAGGGGCTTTTTAGCCGGGCGTCTACTAAATAACTTTGAGTCTACAAACCTTCTTTGAACTGTCCGTGGATTAACCATAATTTCGGGAATTTCAGCAATAATTCTAGGTGCAGACATCCAAGGATCGTTTTGAAAAATTCTTTTAATGCGTCTGTCTGTCCAAATTGTTGTTTTTCTCGGCCTTCCCGATTTCGGTAGATTCTCTAAATGTCCCCTTTGAATGTAACTTGAAATTATTTTGGATACGCTGTATCTTGGTAAAACAAACCGTCTTGAAATTGTGGCTTGTATTGTACCTTCCAAGTGTGCATTAACTACTCTCTGCTTTAATTCTTTTGAAATTGGAATACCTCTTCGCATGATTAATAAAGCACAGAAATGTTAATTAAACATAAAATAAACTCTGCAAAAATATTTTAACCTTTACTTTCACTAAAACCTCTCTTTTTTAGGAAAATATTAAAATGTTGCTTTACTTTTGACGCATTACAATACTGTATTTGAAAGTTTACGTCAATATCAAATTATTTGCACGCTTCTCGGTCTCGTTTGCGGCGCCCGCGCTCCCTTACAGTGTGGCCAGATCGGGCGATTTTGAGGTGCGAATTAGCGCAGCGCTAAAATTTTTAGCAAAAGCGTAAATCGCAATTTGGGTGATATTGTAAATAATTTGTTAACGATGAAAGTTTTTTTTCAGATTAATCGATTCATAAATTGGGTATTCTATATCGGCGTGACACACTTTAATTTGCCGCCCCCTAAAGCTGCCGCCCGGGGCAGGGGCCCCGGCTTGCACCCCCCTAGATCCGGGGCTGACGGTACCTGTTTTACTTAATTTGGCAACGCACGTAAGAAAAACCATGTCTAAAGGCGCTCGCACGCTTTCTTATCGCCTCTAACCAACGTTCAGTGTCGTAGACAAGTTTCAATCAAGAGGATATTAGCAATTCAGTTTTATTATTTTGGTGGTTATTCAAAACAGTAAATATCATAATGCAGGCGAGTTCTTATCAGTGATAGTAACGAACAAGTTGCAAAGCGACGTTATTTAAAACCTGGGGAGCGTACAATGGTAAAAAATGTGTATGAGGGAATTGTAAGTACACACAGTGGAATATCATTCACTGATGCAGCAGAACTTTGTGCCACATTGACTAAGACATCTTTCCGTACTGTTTATAGAACGATCAAGGACAATAGGAATACTAAAGTGTCCGATCAGAAGGAAACAAGAGGACGGAAAAAGATTTTTATTGATCAGCAAACAAAGTTAGCCATTCGTCGGAAAGTGCATGCATTTTTTTTTCGAAATGAAGTTTTAATGCGTACACTACGAGAATTGAATTTTCGATTCCGAAAACGAAATGGCAAAAGTCTTTTGGTGGAAAAGGAAGAAATCGTATTGTGGCGTAGAAACTATCTAGAAGAAATACAACAATATGGCTGTGCAGGGAAAAGAATTTACTTTACGGACGAGACATGGTTAAATGAAGGACATACTGTGAATTACAATTGGCAAGATCTCAACATTAAAGATGCACGTAACGTCTTTATCAATGGACTGTCCACTGGATTGAAAACTCCTTTAGGAAAAGGTCGTCGGTTAATTATAACCCACATCGGGAGTGATTCTGGTTTTCTTGAAGGTGGGTTAAACGTGTTTGAATCTCGTAAAACCGGTGATTATCATGATGATATGAACTCGGAAGTGTTTGAAGATTGGTTTAAATCCATCTTACCGCGTATTGGACGTGGGTCGGTAACCGTGATGGATAATGCATCATACCACAGCGGTCGGGTGGAGGAAGCTTTCTGGCTCGAAGAAAAAAATATTGCATTTGGCGAAAAAATGCTAAAAGTGCAGTTGCTCAATCTTGCAAGACTTTACACAAAAAAAAAATATACGAAATATGTAGTGGATAAAATGGCTCCTGAACGAGGTGTTACAATATTACGTTTACCGCCTTACCATTGTGAACTAAATCCAATCGAGCTTATATGGGCGTAGATAAAAGGAGAAGTGGCGCGTGAAAATAAAACTTTTAAATTAAAAGATGTTAAAGAACTGTTAAAAACGGCAATAGCGAATGTACAAGCAGCAGATTGACATAAGTGCGTATTACATGTCGAGGGCGTAGAAAAAGAAATGTGGGACTTAGATGTACGCGATGAAGTCAAGGTAGAACCTATTATTATAAATCCTGCAGATGACAGCAGTAGCGACAGCAATGAAATGTTTTCATCGTCAGATAGTGAATAATCGCTGTAATGGTAATAATGAATTTAAAATTGTAACGTATTGTCATTATAAAACTTTTTAATGTCGGCGTGGAATATAATTTGTCAAATTATTATCAATTAGTGTTCAGGTAACAATAGTTAGGAAATTTATAAGCATTTATAATTTAGGTTTAGGTTTTGCCCTTAATCCACTATTATATTATGTTTCTATTATTATGTAATATAATAAAAAAATTATGAAAATAACATACCTATACCGTTGCTTTTTTATTATTTTTGGATCTTATACCTGCGTATTTTAGTTTCTCTAATTAAGTACTTCATTAGATCACCAAATGTAAAAGCTTAATTTATTTTTCAGTTTAATTTATAACATTATATTTATTATAGTAAATGTAAATATATTATAATAATAAACAAAAAATTGATATATTTTTTGAATTATTATTGTTTAAAATGACACGCCTCTGGAATTGGCGTTCCCCTTACGTCTTGCACACCCCGGCACAGTATAACGGAACTATACAGTAGCGACACGAGGCGATTTAGACAGACTCAAATTTCTCTGCGCAATGCGCGTAGCGGCCATCTTTTTAGTGACAAATAAGTCAGTCAGAAAGGTAAACAAAGCTTGTGTGGATTGTAGTTTGTTTAGTTTTTGTAAATTTATTGGTTTTTATCGTGCGTTTAAGTGTTTGAAGGTGCTTTGAAGTGTTTGTGCCGAACTTTTGCTGATTTTCGATGGATTCCCAAGAAAAAATAAGGAGCAGATGTGCTTTAAATTGACTTTCTTTCAGTGTAAAAGCGATTTCAACATAAAATTTCATATGTTTTCTCAGTGTAATAGAGGACAATACCGTCATCCGCGTCATCCTTCTGTCACTGAAACTGACCCCTGGAGATCAAAGGGACCGACAGCTCGTGTCGCTACTGTATAGTTCCGTTATACTGTGACCCCGGTAAAAATGAGTCACTGCCAATTATTTGGGTACCGGAGTATAAATACGTGCGATAAGGAACAAGTTAATTACCAAAAAAGTTGACTGTTTAACTGCTTCATTTAAAAAAGATGATACGTTAAAAGCAATGGCGTACTGTATTTTCTGCTATAAAATTAAATTTGCAATGTGAATAATTAGAAAATAATCGAATACACATAACTTCATTATAACGCCAGTGACAAAAAAATATAAAAACTCAGATGGCCTTGTAAATAAACAAAATAATTATTTGAAAACAACATTATAACAATGTGATAATTATCAAAAACAAAATTAATATAAACTAAACAAAACATGATTGAGTGTACACGGTGATCATTTATAGTAATGTCCCCCCTATTAACTTTTTTGTTTTTTGCATTAGATAAAAATGTTAAATATAAACATGATGACAGATGAGGCGCCATTTTGAATTTTCTTTAAATAGCAACCCCTCAATTTTTGACGTCTGTCGGATTGGACTATAGCGTAGATCGCTTGCTCACGGGAAATTATGTCACTGTGAAAAAAATTAAGATGCTGAGCTTAGAAGGTATTTTTATTAAAGGGGTGAGACACTTAAAAGACAAAATCGATAGAGGCAAATTAGGAACGCCCGATTTCCCAAACGGCTGAAAATAAGTGTCAACAACTATATACTTTTAGAATAGGATCGCCAAATGCAATTCAATCGTATAGTTATTTATAGATAGATAGATAGATAGAAACGTCTTTATTTTAACCTCGGCGAAGGTCAGCAGAGCTGTTTACTTATGAGGGCTGCAATTTAAAAAAATTCAAAATGGCGTCGTATCTGTCACTTTTTGACATTTGTCGGATTTGACTATAGCGTAGATCGCTTGCTCACGGCAAACTATGTCACTGTGAAAAAAATTAAGGTGTTCAGCTTAGAAGGTCTATTTATTAAAGGGGTGAGACACTTCTTCTTCTTCATCAACCTTTGTCCATCCAGTCCTGGATGTAGGTCTCTCCCAATTGTTTCCATCTTTCTCTATCATTTGCCACTCTCATCCATTGTTTTCCTGCCACTGCTCTTATGTCGTCCACCCATCTTTTTTGAGGTCTTCCCGTGCTTCGTGTTGTCTCCCTTGGTCTCCATTCTAATATTCTTCGTGTCCATCTGTTGTCATCGTATCTGGCTATGTGGCCAGCCCATCGCCATTTCATCTTTGCTATCTCCTCCACGATGTCCCTGACTTTAGTTTTACGTCTTATCTCGGTGTTTCTAATTTTGTCCCTTAGTGATATTCCAAGCATGTTTCGTTCCATTGCCTTTTGGGTTGTCTCTAATTTTTTAGCCGACTTTTTGGTGAGGAACATGGTCTCTACTCCGTAGGTACACACCGGTATTATGCAAGTGTCATATACTTTTCTTTTTAGATTTATGGGAATAGAATTATTTTTCAAGATGTAGTAAGTTTACCGAAGGCGGCCCATGCTAGCTGTGTTCTTCTTTTTATTTCGGCGTCCTGGTTTGATTTTCCCAGTCTGATGTCGTGACCCAAGTATACATAATGCTCGACGTTTTCTATGCTGTGGTTCTGTATTGTTATATTTGTCTGTTCCTGGCTCATTATTTTTGTTTTATCATAGTTCATTTTTAGACCTACTGTTGTGGATACATCATTTAGTTGTTGTAGCATTTCGTTTAGTTCTTGTAGATTGTTTGCTATTAAGATTATGTTATCAGCGAATCTTAGATGGTTTAAGTATACTCCGTCGATGTTGATGCCTTTGGTGTCCCATTTTAATTTCTTAAAATATGTCTTCTAGTACAAGGGTGAATAGTTTGGGCAATATAGTGTCTCCTTGTCTTACTCCCCTTTGTAGTTTTATATGGTTTGTTCTTGTCTCGTCGTCCATTTTTATTTGTATGGTAGCGTTTTCGTATATGTTCTTTATGATGTTCGTGTATCTTGAATCAATTCTTGCGTTGTCTAAGGATTCTAACACTGAACATATTTCGACGGAGTCGAATGCTTTCTGGAAATCTACAAAAGCCACATGGAGCGGTACGTTGTACTCGGAGCACTTCTCTATTAGTGTTCTTACTGTGTGTAGGTGGTCTGTAGTGCTGTAGTGTTTTCTGAAACCGGCCTGTTCGACCGGTAAAAGGGTGAGATACTTAAAAGAAAAGACAAAATCGATGGAGGCAAATTAGGAACCCCCGCATTTCCGAAACGGCTGAAAATAAATATCAACAACTATATAGTTTTCGAATCGGATTGCCAAATGCAATTCAATCGTCTAGTTATTTATGAGGGTTGCCATTTAAAAAAATTTTAAATGGCGTCGTATCTGTCACTTTTTGACATCTGTCGGATTTGACTATAGCGTAGATCGCTTGCTCACGGGAAATTATGTCACTGTGAAAAAAATTAGGGTGTTCAGCTTAGAAGGTCTATTTATTAAAGGGGTGAGACACTTAAAAGACAAAATCGATGGACGCAAATTAGGAACCCCCGTATTTCCGAAACGGCTGAAAATAAGTATCAACAGCTATATACTTTTAGAATCGGATCGCCAAATGCATTTCAATTGTGTGGTTATTTATGAGGGTTGCCATTTAAAAAAATTCAAAATGGCGTCGTCTCCGTCACTTTTTGACATCTGTCGGATTTGACTATAGCGTAGATCGCTTGCTCACGGAAAATTATGTCACTGTGAAAAAAATTAAGGTGTTCAGCTTAGAAGGTCTATTTATTAAAGGGGTAAGACACTTAAAAGACAAAATCGATGGAGGCAAATTAGGAATACCCGTATTTCCGAAACGGCTGAAAATAATTATCAACAACTATACAGTTTTAGAATCGGATCGCCAAATGCAATTCAATCGTCTAGTTATTTATGATGGTTGCCATTTAAAAGAAGAGAAAGAATTATTGTGAACTTGGATGACGACAGTGACAGTGAAACTGACTTCGGTTAAAATGTAATAATTATTTTTCTGGCACGGTACTTTTTTGTAGGTAGGTATATGTATATTTGGTTTTAATTAATAACCGTCCTATATGTTTTAATTTTAAATGTATTGTGTCTTATACAGGGTGTCCCAGAATATGTGGGCAATCTCCCGGATTTAGATACAATATGAAAAAATAATATGACAAGTTCCCATAAAAAAGTTTCCTACAGGCCCTCCCTACTGCGACATCAGCCCCTGAAGGACGCCTCAGGAAATCGGTTTATCTTGATTAATTCTTAAATTACTTGGTGTAATTTAATAATTTTTCAGTATGATGGTTGCTAGGTAAGTCTCCTCAAAATGAACCGTTTTAATTTTATTCGGCTTATTTAGTTTTCCAGGGACGGACTAGCTTTAACAGAATAATGCTTATTTTTTTTACATCCTGTATGATAGAGGCATATCAATAATACTATTGAATAGCTGAAACCTTAAACTAAAAAAAAGTACTCTTCATCGACATCGATAAAGTAAACCGTTTACGAGAAAAAATTTTTTGTTCCATACGCCTTTTTTTATGAAATATTCGATAAATATACCTTATTTTGTTGATATGGTTTAGTTGATATGTACCAGTTAAAATAAATAATAATTACGACAGTGTCAATTTTGTGTTTAAGTTTTTGATCTTATTTCTTCTGCTTCGTTTTGGTATGGAATTTACGTTTGAGGAATATGCCGACATGCATTTAATGTATGGGCTTGCATCATGTAATGCCTTAGAAGCCCGAAGGCTTTATGAAGAACGATTTCCAAACTGACAGAAAACCCTTTGAAAGAGTAGATCGTCGTTTAAGAGAGACAGGTAAAAACTAAGTTGTTTTATTTTTAATTTGTACTTATCGGATGATAAAGATTTGATTTAAAGTATTTAGGTCGTAAATAATTTTAGGAAAGTTTGACAAAGCCAGTCACAATTGTGGAAATCAAAACCATCGCGTTGATGGTCTTGAAGAAAACATCCTTAATGCCGTAGAAGTAGATCCTGCTGCAAGTGTTCGAAAATTGGCTGCCGAATTTGATTGTTCAAAATCAATGGTCTTTAGAATCCTTACAGAGCAACAGTTACATCCGTACCACCTTCAAAAAGTCCACGCGCTTCTTCCTGAAGACTTTCCGCGAAGGATGGAATTTTGTTACTGGGTTTTAGATCGGCACAGAAACAATGCAAATTTCATTGGTTCAGTTCTCTTCACGGACGAAGCTGGGTTTTCCAAAAACGGCATCATAAATTCTCATTATTTACATTTATGGGCAGAGGAAAATCCCCATGCTTCTATTGTAACGCATCATCAGCACCAATTTGAACCCATCAACGTGTGGGCCGGAATTATCAGACAACACTTAATTGGACCATTTGTATTGCCAAGAAGGTTAAATGGAGAAAGGTATTTGGAATTTCTTCAAAACAATCTGCCAGAACTTTTAGAAGATCTACCTCTGCAACTACGACATAATATGTGGTTCATGCATGATGGGGCTCCGCCACATTTTAGCCTAGTAGTCCGAGAACACCTAAACAGGGTCTTCGAAAATCAATGGATAGAAAGGGGAGGACCTGTGGCTTGGCCTCCTTGATAACCACACCTAAATCCATTGAATTTTTTTTTGTGGGGCTATCTAAAATGTTTAGTATACGCCAATCCAATACAAAATCGGGAACACTTATTGGAACTGATTAACTTCCATTGTCGCGAAATAAGGAATAATGTTGGCGCATTGTGGAGGATCCAACAATCTACAATTAAAATATGTAGGGAATGCATTGCAGTAGAAGGAGCTCATGTTGAACCGACGCCGACGTACAAAATGAATCAGTAAAAATAAGGTATTTATCGAATATTTCATAAAAAAAGGCATACGGAACAAAAATTTTTTTCTCGTAAACGGTTTACTTTATCGATGTCGATGAAGAGCACTTTTTTTTTAGTTTAAGGTTTCAGCTGTTCAATAGTATTATTGATATGCCTCTCTCATACAGGATGTAAAAAAAATAAGCATTATTCTGTTAAAGCTAGTCCGTCCCTGGAAAACTAAATAAGCCGAATAAAATTAAAACGGTTCATTTCGAGGAGACTTACCTAGCAACCATCATACTAAAAAATTATTAAATTACACCAAGTAATTTAAGAATTAATCAAGATAAACCGATTTCCAGAGGCGTCCTTCAGGGGCTGATATCTCAGTAGGGAGGGCCTGTAGAAAATTTTTTTATGGGAACTTGTCATATTATTTTTTCATACTGTATCCAAATCCGGGAGATTGCCCACGTATTCTGGGACACCCTGTATACTGTTACATATATTATTATTTTATTATTATTACTTATTATTACATTACGCTTAAAATGTGTTTTTGCGTTTTCTTTCTAACATAAAAAATCAGTACGACACTTTTGTTGCATACAGGTAGATAAAAATAAATATTTTTTTCCGCGCTTTTATATATATTATTATCTTAAAGCAGCGCAACCTTTTATTCTATCAGCAACGAGTGCGTCCCTGCTTTCATTCGATCACCCGCTGGGTCTTATCGACATTAGGGATTAGCATTTATCATGAGTTTGTAAGATAGATAGACGGACTTTACAGACGTATCGACAAACCAACTTTATTACAAACTCACATACAAGATCGAGACAACTCGAGACGTACAAGTTACCAAAACAGTGGCGCCCTGCTGGTCCAAATCCCATCCCACAATAGTACCGAGAGGCACTAAAATTGGCATGCAGAAATCTTAGAAATTTAACAAAAAGGCGCCAAAATGTTTGCAGCATAAGTTCTAAATTAATTCCGTAAGAATCACAAATATTCAAGCAGAAAACTAATTACAAGTTTCTGTAAACGATAAGAGCTAAATAGCAACAATTATCAATGGATGTGAAAGCAGTTTCTCCTGACGTAAAGAAACATTGAAGAACCGAGACTAAGCTGGCTCACGTACGGGTAGGCTGCAGTGGTTCGTCGTGTATTTCTACCATTCTGTCAATTACCACATCAAGTCGCACTAATCTGTCTTTGATGTTCTAGGCTTGCAAGGTTGTGTGTCAGATCGTGATCGCCGATCAAGCGAATGGCTCCTCTTTGAATGAAATGCAGTAATCTCATAGTTAAACTCCATTCCACAATAATTCGTTGATTTCTCGACCGCAATAAAATTTAAATGACGACCCTCAGTCGTAATCCCAACCATAAATAAGTTGCCTGACAAATATCTATTGTGTAGGCACCGGACCTTTTGAAAGGGTACAGGTCCTGATTACCTACTAATTTCAATAGTTTAGGTTAGCTATTTTCAACAAAACAACAAATATAAAATAATAGGTAAGTATCTTTATTTTAATCATGTAATTAAATCGCTATTAATATTTATACAAAAATACTAATCTACAATATTATAATAATACAATATTTAACTTATCCTACTCTATATTTAGCTCTGTTTCACTATCACTATCGTCTTCATCTATACCTTAACTAATTATTAAGGGCCTTACGTTACTATTAATTATGTTATAGGAATCTTCGACTTGGATCACGTGTCTCACAGAATGTTTCCAACTTTCTACTGGGATATTATTTACACATTTTTTAATTAATTCTATAACAGAACTACTTAGTGTAGGGGATGTGTTTTCTCTTCTAATCATCGTCTTTAACTGGCTCCATATATGTTCTATTGGGTTAAAAATATAGTAATACGGAGGGAGGCGTAAAACTGTGTGACCATTAGCACTTGCGAGATTGTCAGAGATATATTCTTTTTTAATATTGAATGTTTTTAAAACATGTCAGGTCCTTTTTTGTATGGGTTTCCTCGAAATATATATTATTTTTCATCATATAGTTTTGAATTTCCACTTTTGTATTATTTGAATTCGGCACATTACTTAGTTGGCGACTGTGGTAACTAGCGTTGTCCATCACAATAACACTATTTTTGGGCACATTCGGAAGCAGACGATTCTGAAACCAATCTTCAAACAATGTAGCATCCGTGTCTTGATGGTAATCCAAAGATGAATTGGCAATTTTCTTCGCAGATAATAATAGAGCGTTCGGAATAAATCCATTTTCTGAACCTGCATGTAATATCGTAATTATTTGTCCTTTGTTTGAGAGAGCTTTAGTTTGACATTTGATTGTTGAATCGCTCCAACCTTTTTTAGGAGTGTCGTGGGTATCAAACCAAGTTTCGTCCAAGTATATAATTGAACGATTTCCTTCCCTATATTGGCTGATAAGATTCAAACAATCTCTACGCCATACTTGTAAACGCTGCGATTCCATTAGTACTTGTCGTTTGTCAATGGTACGATATTTAAAACCCATTGTTTTTACTATTCTCCAAAGGCTTGTCCTGCCACATGAAATGTCGGTTTCGTCTGCTGTAAGTACCTTTTTTAGCGTATCTATTGTTGGGACTATTTGTTTACAGTACATGTCATAAATTTTCCTCCGAATCAAGTCTTTATCAGCTTCTTCGATGCTTCTCAATTTTCCGCTGTCACACCGTTTTTTCCTTGGCTGGATGGGTTTGGTCACTATATCTTTTACTGTCGTTAATGCAACTTTGGTCAAAATACCCGTTTCACTAAAACTTGCACTCCGGTCATACCCTTTTTCTAAAAGAGTACAGTAAACGTTCTTTATGATGTTTTTGGCATCAAGTGATAAATGTTTTTTCTTCGTTACATCATAACTTCCGGAAGCAATATTATCTGATATATTTTGGATGCTCGATAACATACACGAAAATACCTTTAACGCACAGCTTGACAAACACCAAACGACTGATGAACTAAGATGATAATTCACCTCACTTTTATTGAACCAATCAAAACGCTCATTTTCATAGCAACCACCTTGGTAACGGTCGTCTTACCCGATAAGACTACCGCTAGCTCGAAAAGACGCTTTCGAAAAGACGCTTGTAGCTTTTTTACTTAAATAAAAAATTAGTAACACCTCTAACTTGTATATTTACCTTTATCAGACGGCCTTCATTTTTATGTTCAGTAAATTATCCAATAAAATACACCTCTAGAGGCGGTTTCTTATCTTCATACCTTCGTTTTTCACTCGAAACTCGATTTTCCAAGATAATTTTCACTCAATGTAATTTTTACTTATAATCAAAGATAAGACCCTCGAGCTAAAGCTCTCGGGATCATATCAGATTATAAGTAAAAATTACATTTCGTAAAAATTTGTCAGAAAATCGATTTCTTGTTAAAAACATCGGTATTACCGATAAGACGCCTCCTCTATCGGTATATTACTGTTGAAAAGACTCTGCTTTATATTGAACACCTGCAATTTGACATTAACCTACCTAATATACCATTATAATAACATAATTAATAGTAACGTAAGGCCCTTAATAATTAGTTTAGGCATAGATGATATTATAATATTGTGGATTAGTATTTTTGTATAAATATTAATAGCTATTTAATTACGTGATTAAAATAAAGATACTTACCTATTATTTTATATTTGTTGTTTTGTTGAAAATAGCTAACCTAAACTATTGAAATTAGTAAGTAATCAGGACCTGTACCCTTTTAAAAGGCACTTATTTATGGCTGGGTTTAAATTTTATTGCGGTCGGGAAATCAACGAATTATTGTGGAATGGAGTAAACCTACTGTTGCCACCAATGACGATAATTTGCTTTATCGTCATTGGTTGCCACTGTGGCTTGTCAAGGTTACAGCAATAAAAATTTAAAACGTTAAATTATAAATGCATGCTGTGTTGATAACAGTGTTAAACTTGGCCATATATACGATTACATATTTTTTATATTTCAAGTTTAGATATACTTATTATTAACTCATAAAAATAATCATTAAAATTATACCTACAATTTAAATCGTTAAATAAGCTGGCCCAATCGCAACATAAGCTATAGAATATTAATATAAAAATATATGTAGATAAGTAAATAGTGTACATGTGTGCATACATCACGCTTACTTTCTAATTATATTATTATTATATTACATAATACAATTTCGTACATTAGTAAGCCTACCCGGGTGGAAAGGAGAAAATACTTTCTCTTTGTTTCATGCTGCCGGTGGCGTATATAGGAAGGGGAAAGAGATAAATCTGGATGGACGCGATGCCCCCTGGAGCCATGCAGTGAAATACTTCAATATCACCCTTGACAAGCCCCTGGGCTTTCCACATTCAAAACACCCTAAACAAAGCACGGCTAATCCATAGCCTTAGTCTATACCCCTCCTCAATAGTTTCAGCATCGTCAATCCCAAAACTAAACTTCTACTCATTCAATTCATCATCCGCCCCACTCTCACGTACGGCTCAGCGGCATATGGGGTATGGGGTTACGTTACGTCTCCGCATCAGAACGCCGTAGGCGCCCCCTCTGGTTCATCCGCAACACTGATCTCTACTGCGACATCATGCAACCACATCCCCCTCTCGGAATGCCTTTAAGAAAGAGGTAACTACTAACATTCTCACCTCCGCGTCCACCCGGCCAAACTCCCTCATCAGACAAGCCGGTAACTATGACATAGACGCCCCCTATCACTACAACCGCCCACAACATCAACTTCTCTAGGTGACCCCCCCCCCCCAATGGAAACCCCCAAACTCCATCAATCAAATCCATATTTCAGGCTCCACAGGCACAGCAAGTAGCGCTGCATGATAGGTGAAAACCTGCAGAAAAATCCGCAGAAATGGGAGAAGGCATGCAAGCCCAGGGCGAATACGCGGAAGTCGGAGCTAGTAATAGCTCCAGCTACCGATGATTCTCTAAAAGACGCTCTATTATGTTTTTATGCGTTTTTAAGGCTATAATAAATAACGATGGGGTGTTGTAAATCACGTTGTCTCTTGATAGTTTATCCACGTCGCACTGGCAAAGAACCACCTTACAGACTGTAGCTATAAGTGTTACGCCGCCAGAAGACCCATTAGGACCAAACAATCCCTAGGTTGTGACAAGGTACTAATATGGTGTTAGTAATAAAAAATACGGGTTTTCTTGGCACAAAAATTTTAAAAATCTAATACACTTACAGTAGGTATGTCCATGGATGAGGTAGATAAAAGGACAAATAGTGAACCAAATGGTGAATAATATGAAAAAATGGATCCTTTATAAGTTTCTCGTTGCTTTAAAAATAGGATGTTTATTTTTTAATTTAGTGATCTAAAGAAGGCAAAGTTAATAAAAATTCTATGCTGTCTTGAGGAAAACGGGCACTATAAGTTTACAATTCTGTAAAAATACATATTAAAGGATTTTCACATATCAGATTTTGCGTCAACTGTCTTTTCTATTTAAATTTTATTGTGCAAAATCGTCAACCAGTCCAACCTGCCTGTGTGAATTAAAAACTGCGTTTTCTCCAAGTCCAGAGAAGGGAGAATGTGATTTTCTTAAAATTCTATCAAGATACTGCTACTAAAAAAAATACTTAAATCAAATAAATCCAACCGATTCATCAGTGGGACAGCAAAAAAAATCAATCGATAAAATAATTAAAGAAATGAAACGCTTATTAAAAGACGAAAACACCTCATTAAAGCAAAGGGACCAATCAATGGAAGATATAAGCCTAAAAGAACAGCAAGAAGAAGTAAATAATATACTGGTCGTAGGAATTCCAAAGCAAGAGCAAGGACCAAAAAACATTATTAAAAAAGTTATAAGTACAATAAAAATATAAATTGATGACAACGATATTTAGGAGGCGCGTCAAGTCAACCAGACGGAAGAGAGAATACTTGCTAAATTCAAAAATCAAGAGCAAATAATAATAATAATAATAAATAAAGGGGCAGTTAAAAGGAATTAAAGTAAAAGAGTGTGGTTTGGCAAGAACAGAGAGAAATATATATTTAAATGATGATCTGACTCAACAAAATCAGATGCTATTTAAAAGAGCCAGATCCCTCAAGAAATCGAAAAAGATTTAGGCTGCATTTACTCTCAACGGCATAAATATACATACAAAAGAAGATGAGGATAATGCACTGAAAAGAATTCGGAAAGAAGAGGATTTAAATGTATAAAATGTGCTTAACATGCTTAACCAATTACCAAAGTCTTATATAATAATAAATAACTAATAACGAAACGATTTATCCAAACAAAAAAAAAATAGTTTCAATATAAAAAATTACTCAGAGTATTCGTGGAGGAGGAACACGCATTTATATAATAAATGAGTTACAGTATGTGGAAAATGATTTATCTGATCACAACTTTGAAAACTGTAACATAGCATCAATGTATCTAACACAAATGTATAAAATGTGCTTAACATGCTTAACCAATTACCAAAGTCTTATATAATAATAAATAACTAATAACGAAAGAACCAAATATTTAAAATGGATGTTGATACTTAAATTTATTTGGGATTGAACTTGACAACTGAGTCAGGCATCATGCCTTTAACATATTATACATTAACATATATTAAGTCTAAGAAACAACTTGGAAGGTCTTGAAGATACTATGCGAGAAAGTAAAAAGATCATAGATATAGTTAATTTACCGAAACATGGATTTATCCAAACAAAAAAAAATAGTTTCAATATAAAAAATTACTCAAGAGTATTCGTGGAGGAGGAACACGCATTTATATAATAAATGAGTTACAGTATGTGGAAAATGATTTATCTGATCACAACTTTGAAAACTGTAACATAGCATCAATGTATCTAACACAACAAAAACTTAATATATGCGGTATTTACAGACCACCACAAAACAAATGCGAACATTTTCTATGAGAGGTAAATACGTTCCTTGAAAAACTAAAACGACGTGGTATCTTGGTAGAAGACATAAATTTGGATCTTCTCAAAAATTCATATGCACTAGCAGATTATAAAAATACAATAATTATGAATGATTTCTGTTTGCAAAATAAAATTAGTAAAGGACATGCAACCCGTGAAACTAACAACTCCGCTTCTATTATAGAACATGTTGTAACAAATAAAAACATACATTGTAAATTGATTCTGCAAGACCATTTTATAACAAACCACAAAATAATGCATATTGAAGTTAACAAACCAATAGATAGAATGAAAGGATCAGAAGAGATTACCTAGACAAACAAAAATGAATTAAAAATATAGCAGAAAAAATTGATAATAAATCAGTAAACAGTTTTGAAAGGCTCACAAAAATAATAAACGATGAAAAAAGTAAAAGTTCGCGTATATTTTACACAATTATTATTGATTTTAGAGAAATAGTTAAATTAGCAAAGTTATAGCATTTTCACTGAACCTTCAAAAAATGAAATGAGAAAAAACAACTGAGTATCGGAAGTGACAGTTTTCAGACAAGTGACAGTTTTTTCAAATGGAATACCCCCCATTTTTTCATTGTATCCGTTAAAGAATTTTTTTTTAAATATACAGTGGTTGTTGGGGTTATTTTTTAGCGTATTGGAATTATACGAAAATATAATAGAATTATATCATTATCCTCATTAAAGTTTTGTAAATGGCTCATGTTACTCATATCAATACCTGTCACCTTGACTAAATTGCTCTTGGCAACGTTTGTCTTTCTTGACAAATCTTAATAAACGTTGTCAAAATCGGGGTCTAAATGGGATACTCTGAAGAGCAAAAGTTCGAAATTCCTAAAATGTATATCATAAGGTGGACACAACAAGCGAGAAGCGCAACGCGAATTTAGAAGGCGACATCCACATTTAGTAATTCCTAGCGAAAACACTTTCCGAAATGTGTTTCGTCAACTTTCTGAGCGAAAAACATTACAAAGAAAGAAAAGGCATTGTCGGATACTTGAGGATGAAGAACTTGCTGTTCTTTTATATTTTCAAGGCAATTTTTATTTGTTTTTATATTCGCTTCATATCATTAAGAAGCTTGATTTGTTTTCAGAAAATCCATAAAATTCGATAAGGGACTGTGCAAGATATCTCGGCAAATGTTGCACAGTAGTTTTTAAAATTCTGAAACGGCATAAATTCCACTTTGAATTCAGAAAAGTTCAAAAATTAACAGAAGAACAGAAGCAAGGACGTTTGCAGTTCTGCCGTCACATGACAAACATCCTCAACAATAACGCCAATTTGTTTGAGAACATTACCGATGAATCTTCTTTTAATACGGCTTTAGCTCCAAATCCCAAAAACACACACTTCTGGGCATCGCAGAATCCGCATCTTACAGTTGAAGGGATACGTTCTGGGTGGGTGTCAGTAAATATGTGGTGCGGCATAGTGCAAAACAGAATCATCCGTCCAATTTTCATTGTTGAATCTTTAAATGGAGTTAAATATCGTGAAATACCTTGGGTGTTTGTTTCTCAGTGAAACTAGCCAAAGTGTGAAGTGTCAGTGTTTTTTTAATTGGAAAATGGTCAACAATTGCCTAAACGCGCTAGAGTCGGTCCATGTACAGTAAAGGAAAAAAAAGTTCTTAACTGTTATAATTCTATTAAAAGTAAGAATGCGGATTTGAGTGTTGACAATGCAGTGCAATTTACAGCAGATATGCTTAACGTTGGGAAAACAACAAAACATTCACTTTCAAAAAAAAAATAAAAAGTGTTGGCGTCAAACCTTTAAAAACTTCTCCAGGACGACCAAAACTTGAGCTGGATGACGTTTCAATGCAAAGAATAAGGCGAAAAGTTCATAGTTACTTTTTAAAAAGAGAAATTTCCACGCTGGACAAAATTTTGTCCTCGGTCCAAGAAGACCAGGACTACCGATTTATGTGTAGAAATACGCTTTGGAAATTATTATTAACAATGGGTTTTCGATGGAAAAAACATAAGAGGCAATCGATTTTAATAGACAGAAGCGATATCGTCTGTTGGAGAAAAATTACTTAAGAAGCATCTGAAAAGCCAGAGAAGAAAACAAAAAAATATTTTACCAAGACGAAACATGGCTAAATGAAGGCCACACTGTGACTAAATTTTGGCAGTATGAAAATATTAAAAGTTCAAGGCAAGCTTTTTTGGAAGGATTGTCCACAGGATTAAGACTGCCATCTGGAAAAGGACATCTAGTTATCATAACCCATATTGGAAGTTCTGAAGGCTTCGTTAAAGGTGGTCTACTCATGTTCCAATCTAAAAATACAGAAGACAATCATAAAGCCGATGTCTTTGAAGAGTGGTTCGAGCAAATGTTGGATCTTATACCAAAAGA
This sequence comes from Polydrusus tereticollis, assembly GCA_963920685.1. Classification (NCBI taxonomy): domain Eukaryota; kingdom Metazoa; phylum Arthropoda; class Insecta; order Coleoptera; family Curculionidae; genus Polydrusus; species Polydrusus tereticollis. The sequence goes on from OY987331.1 coordinate 93,428,886, forward strand.
TGCAATAATTGTATTGGATAATGCAAGTTATCACTCTAGGCTGACGGAAGAATTACCGACAAGTGCGTGGCGTAAAAGTGAAATAACAGAATGGCTAAGTTTAAGACAAATATAATTTCCATTAGATTTCTTTAAAAAAAGAACTACTGGTACTAGGCAATTTACATAAAAATGCATTCAAAAAATATGTAGTCGATAAAATGACGAAGTTATTTCAAGTTTAAATAAAGACAGATGTCGCCAGAAAAAAACACGACCTATAAAATGGTGGATTTAAAGACCCTTTAATGAAGTCATGGGTAAAATCAGTGTGGAAAAGTGTATCGATCATGTGATAGAAGAAGAAGCCAAAATGTGGCAGGTAGATGAAATGGGGGAAAATTTCCGTCTCCATTAAAGTTGGCTAAAGTTGTCCCAATATATAAGAGCGGTGCAGAGTCGAACATCGAAAATTACAGACCAGTCTCAGTATTAAGTGTATTCTCGAAAATCTTTGAAAGAGTTCTATATGAACGAATTATAGGATTCCTAAACCGATTTGGGTTAATTGATAGCGATCAACATGGCTTCAGAGCGCAAAGATCAACTGAAACTGCAGCATACAAACTTACGGAATATATACATGAAGAACTTGAAAAAAATAATATAGTTGTTGGCCTGTTCCTTGATCTTTCTCGAGCCTTCGACTCTCTTGATCTGACTTTTGTGCAACAGAAACTTGAGTGCATTGGAATTAGGGGTACGGCACTGTCACTTGTAATGTCGTTTCTGACACAGCGAAAAATACAAGTAAAGATAGGTGAACACCTGTCTCATCCTTACGACATTGACATTGGAGCCCCCCACGGATCTGTGCTGGCGCCACTGATATATTTACTCTTTGTTAACGATCTTGCATTGCCTGGTGTAACAGTAAAATTTGCTGACGACACTTCTGCAGAAATATCCTGTGACAAAAAAGATATTGTGATCGAGAGGATCCACGAGGTTTGTCACAGCATGAACGAATGGTGCTTCATTAACAAACTCATCCTAAATAAATCAAAAACAATAATGGTACATTTCTACAAAACAAAACCTAGGTTAGAGACGGAGGAAGGAGAGGAAGCTGTGAAATTTCTTGGTACATTCTTGGACAGTCGGCTTCATTGGGACGCTCAGCTGCATCATGTTTGCAACAAGCTTAATAAAGCATACTTCGCCCTCCTGCGACTTCGACAAGTGATGGACAGAGAAATTCTTTTAACTGGGTATTACTCATTAGCATACCCTCACATGGCATGCAATATAATATTATGGGGCCAAGCTGTGCAAATAAATAGGGTGTTTCTTCTGCAGAAGCGCATAATTAGGCTTATTTACGGACTTAAGCACCAGGAAACATGCAGGACGACTTTTAAAAAAAAACAAAATATTAACGCTTACATCCATCTATATACTGAAGTGCGCTATGTATGTTTACGACCATAAGAGCCAGTTCCAGAAGAGTGGAGGAAATCATAGTTACCCAACAAGAAACTCCAACGACCTGAACATCCCAAAGCACAGCACCGCCATGTATGAGAAGTCACCAAAATATGTGTGTATTAAAATATTCAATAAGCTGCCTACTACCATCAAGCAGATTGAGGGGCGCAATGCATTCAAAAATACTCTCAAATCGTTTCTGACTTGATAACTGCTTTTATAATATGGGAGAGTTTTTTGAATTATTGACTTTATTTTTTTCTTCTTTAATATTACTTTAAATGTACCGATTGTCTTGTGCTATTAGATTATGTGTATTAAGTTTTATATTTTACATGTAGTTTATTATATTAGTTCATTTTGTATTTTATATTTGACAAAGCTATGTTCATTAAATGAATCATTGAGTGAATTTAATAAATAAATAAATAGATATAATAATCATACAGATGTTTTTATCGGTACATACAGATGTTTTTATACATCTAGGTACCTTTACACTACACTTTTGTAAAACATTCAAGAAACTATAGAACTGAATACATTTTATATATTATATCAGTGTAATGTAATGAATAATTGTGTGTATTATGAATATGAAAAAAAAAAAATCGAAGAAATGGTTGAACCGCTTAATATAAACTATATTAATAAAAGTTCATCTTCCGAATCGGACTATGATTCAGCCATAACGACATAGTATTATTCCATTTTTGAAAATGCTTTGTTTGTAAGATTCTATATTATATCTTGTTTTTGTAATTATATTATGTAAAATAGTACCACTCATTGTTATTTATTAGTTAATACGATTTTTTAAATGTTTTCATATGTTATAAATACCTACGAATATAACATACTTAATACAATTTTAGGAGAATAAGCATGTTTAAGATTTTTAATTCAAAAACTTCCCCAATACACTCCTGGTTAAGGGATTTTCCCAATAACAATAGTAAATCCGCAAATATAACAATAGCTTACGATAAATTCAGGGTGAACCTACCTTAAGAATGCTCATTATTTGGATCCTTCAATGTAAACACAATAGATTTTAAGGGATGGTGTTTAAATTGTTCTTGATACCCTGGTATGCGTTTTGCATATTTAATGAGCATTTATTACTTCGCGTCATTTAAAGTTAGACTATAGTGTTAAAAAACCGTTAATAGCCAATACATGCTACAGCATGACAAACTTCTTTGCGGGTTAGAAAGAGTATTTCTCAATCCTGATATTTTAACTTTTGAATACTTAGTTAGGATGTTTTTACTGTCACCTTAATATGTAAATCTTAATTGTCTCGTATTTTCGTATTTTATTTAAATAAATTTGCTATCTGATATTGTATTAAAGTATGCCTAAGGCAGCATTAACCTCGTTTTGATATTGCTTTTTATGTTAATGATAGAGTTGGCAATAAGGGGCTATTATTATTATTTTAAAACCTTTCAAAAATAAGTAAAATAGAATTTCAAGAAAATTACAAGCAGGATTGGAAAAAAATTGAGATGGCCTCTCGCTGCCATTTTAAAAGATACAAACTGATGGTTATATCTTTAAACACATGAATTTGTCGATAAAATTCGCAGGTTTAGGATTAACAAATAAATCATTTTTAAAGATTTCGAGAAAATGAAAGTGATAATAGTTAAATTAAATGATGCAAGAGTTTTATTAATAAACTTAGATTACTTATACGAACATATACCAACTACACATTGTTTATTGAACATTCAAATTTAAACAGATTCACCCTAAAAGTGGTTCGACAGTTGACACGTTATTTTTTCTTCTTTTTCTTGTCTAGAGCTGGCGCCCCTGTGCTGTCATTTTTCCTTTTTTGACCCGATTTCGCTGCCATTTGATTCATTTGTCCTAAAAAAAAAATCAGGCAATTAAACCCCTACTTGCAAATTAATAAACCAGAAAATATTTTCAGAGCTTCTTCCGACACATTATAACCTTTCAAGAGAAGTTTTCAATTTAGATTGCAATGATGTATCACTCGATACGTAATGAGGTTGGCTGCAGTTGTGGGTCTATCAAATGTGTATCCCCCCCCCCCCCCCCCCACTCCGAGTAATTTTGCATCTATCTTGGAACTTTTAAATATTTTAAATAATATGTTATCATCTTTAAGTAAGCTCAGTTATTGTTTCATTTTAGGTGGTGATCTCAATGTTAACTTCTTAGTTCCTAGTTTTAATTTATCGCTTTTATTGGATTTAATATCTACTTACAGAATTAATTTTCAAATCATACAACTTAAGGTAGACTTTCGATGGTCGCGACCAATGCGACCCTTGCGACTATGCGGCCGGTCGTACGTGTACCGGTTTAATGCATTTACATATATCTCCTTTAAAGGCACCCGACCGCGACGAGTGCGACAGATACGACCAACGCGGCCGCACGACTCGACTGCTCTAGAAGCAGTAAGGTCGTGTTGGTCGTGTTGATTGCACGTGGTTTTATACTATTTATAAATAATTGTAATTCAAAATGACTCCGTTTTCGAGTGAAGACGAAAGCAAATTAATTTTCAATAAAGATGTTATATGAACCTTTACGAGTACGTGGTATAGTTCCTTAATTGATGTTTTCTTTGTTTCAGTCAACAACGTAAAATTAAATCGTCATCATCTCGTTTCTCCTCCAGTAATAACTTGCAGTACCTTAACTTTTTAGAATGCATTATAATATACTTTTAATAATCAAACCCTACAATGTCGCGAAACAACAGATAATAAACCATAATCGTGCGGGTCGTGACCGCACAAAGTCGCATATCTCGGAAAGGTGGTACAGATGCGACAGATCGCATTGGTCGTCAGCCGCAGCCGCATTAGTCGCAGTCGCGTCCATCGAAAGTCTACCTTTACTAGAGTAAGTACTAATTATTCTGCTACATGCATAGATAATTTTATTGTAAATAGGTCATGTAAGTGTAAGGTGGAGCTTATCAATTTTAATGTATTGGATCACTATGCTCAATCTCTTTGTGTTAAAAGAAGTTATAAAACTGGCAAGTCGAAAAATATCTCTTTTTACCGTATATCTCTTACTGATCAAATCATGGTCACTTTTAAAAATTTTCTAAGGAAGAAGATTTTAGCGAGGTTTCAGGGGAGCAATCGTAAATGAGTCTTTTACTGTTTTTGCTCAAATTCTTTATTATTACTTCGATGTATCCTTCCCCTTAAAGAAATTATTAAAAAGGAACGAGTAACTTTGTTTAGACTTGGCTAAATATGACAAGAAGTACCTTAATATTAGTAGGCGAATCAACATTATACAGGGTTTTTTTTTTTTGAGTGTGGTTTAGTGGGTTTAGGACAGAAAAACAATTCCTTTTATTATGAAATTGCCGACGTTTCGACCTATATTGGGTCTTTTTCAAGGCTAAAAACAAACATACATTTACAGTTAATCCTTAAGGAAGAACACTGTTATGGTAAAAATATGTTGACAATCAAAGAAAAAACTATATAAATTTATACCCATTTTAGGGCATTAACAATACATTAATAACAGCAATTACTAGAGAAAACGAGAACAAAACACATTTATCAAAATATATGAAGTAAAAATAAAATTTGTAAATAAAATTGACACGCAAGACCACTATTCCATTAAAACAAACATTGTGTATAACAAGTAAATTCGCACCCCACATGACAGGTTAAGTTTTCACTTTAAAAACAAAAGTATTAAATACTAATTTGGAGAATAAAAGAACTTACCTATTCAAAAAAAATTAGAATTATTGTCATTATAAATATAATTCATCTCCATAACAACACAGAGACATAATATTTTATTAAATAAAATATACATCAAACGGTATCAATACCACAACGAGAACTGATAGAACAGCAACTTTAGCGGACTTAAAAAAAAAAAAACCACTACAATAGCCATTGTTGCTCACATTGTTCCGATCTTTTTTAATAATTTTTATTTTTTATTTACGTTAGGCCCAAATTCTTTATACAAATGAAGCAAATAATTATACTGTATGTTGAGCCCTTGTGTATCTGCTCGACAGTTAACCGTATTATTAAGCGTTATGTAAATCATTTCACTCAAACACCGCTTGTAATAATTACTTTCTCGGTCCAAGATAGACACCTCATTGAAATCAAATGTATGATCCGCTGTAAAATGATGTTGGGATAAAGCCGTTTTTTCTGATTTATTTCTGTTTATCTCTCTGCAATCGTAACGATGTTGGTAAATTCTGGTTTTTAAGTACTGTTTGGTCATACCAATATAGCATTTATCACACCCCGAACAAGGAATCCTATATACCAAACCAGACGAAAAATCGAGTGGTACTGGATCTTTCAACCTCGTAAAGACAGCACTGACCACATTAGTGTTATAAAACGCCAACCTGCAATTGGGACTACATTTTTTAATATGTTTTTCAATCTCTTCTGATAAACCCTGAACATAAGGAAATTTATAATATTTAAAATTATCTGTATCAACTTTAGTATCATTGTTATTTAGATTATTTTTATATTGGTTAATTACTCTATTAATTAGTGACATAGGGTAGTTATTAAGTCTTAAAATATTCCTAATGGTCTCTTCATTTTGAGAGTGATATTCTGGACTACTCAATTTATGAGAGCGGTATAACATATTTTTTATTGTGGCAATTTTCTGATTAGTTGCATGCGAGGATAAATAATTGATCACGCGTCCAGACGCCGTGGGTTTAATAAACCAATTAGTGGATAAAGTGCCATTTGTATTTCGCATTACCATAGTATCAAGAAAAGGAATAACCCCGTTAACCTCGGGAAATGGGAAATCCTGCTAGCCCTGTGTTAGCGAATTTAATTATGAATGAATTAATAACGCAAGTAATCAGTAATCTTCCTTTTTCCTTGAGTTTTATTAGGTTGTATGTGGATGATACATTGTTGGCTTGTCCGTTAGACGAAGTGTCAAATCTCTTAAATTACTTCAATAATTTCCATCCTAAAATCAGGTTTACCATGGAAAATGAGGTTAACGGGGTTATTCCTTTTCTTGATACTATGGTAATGCGAAATACAAATGGCACTTTATCCACTAATTGGTTTATTAAACCCACAGCGTCTGGACGCGTGATCAATTATTTATCCTCGCATGCAACTAATCAGAAAATTGCCACAATAAAAAATATGTTATACCGCTCTCATAAATTGAGTAGTCCAGAATATCACTCTCAAAATGAAGAGACCATTAGGAATATTTTAAGACTTAATAACTACCCTATGTCACTAATTAATAGAGTAATTAACCAATATAAAAATAATCTAAATAACAATGATACTAAAGTTGATACAGACAATTTTAAATATTATAAATTTCCTTATGTTCAGGGTTTATCAGAAGAGATTGAAAAACATATTAAAAAATGTAGTCCCAATTGCAGGTTGGCGTTTTATAACACTAATGTGGTCAGTGCTGTCTTTACGAGGTTGAAAGATCCAGTACCACTCGATTTTTCGTCTGGTTTGGTATATAGGATTCCTTGTTCGGGGTGTGATAAATGCTATATTGGTATGACCAAACAGTACTTAAAAACCAGAATTTACCAACATCGTTACGATTGCAGAGAGATAAACAGAAATAAATCAGAAAAAACGGCTTTATCCCAACATCATTTTACAGCGGATCATACATTTGATTTCAATGAGGTGTCTATCTTGGACCGAGAAAGTAATTATTACAAGCGGTGTTTGAGTGAAATGATTTACATAACGCTTAATAATACGGTTAACTGTCGAGCAGATACACAAGGGCTCAACATACAGTATAATTATTTGCTTCATTTGTATAAAGAATTTGGGCCTAACGTAAATAAAAAATAAAAATTATTAAAAAAGATCGGAACAATGTGAGCAACAATGGCTATTGTAGTGGTTTTTTTTTTTAAGTCCACTAAAGTTGCTGTTCTATCAGTTCTCGTTGTGGTATTGATACCGTTTGATGTATATTTTATTTAATAAAATATTATGTCCCTGTGTTGTTATGGAGATGAATTATATTTATAATGACAATAATTCTAATTTTTTTTGAATAGGTAAGTTCTTTTATTCTCCAAATTAGTATTTAATACTTTTGTTTTTAAAGTGAAAACTTAACCTGTCATGTGGGGTGCGAATTTACTTGTTATACACAATGTTTGTTTTAATGGAATAGTGGTCTTGCGTGTCAATTTTATTTACAAATTTTATTTTTACTTCATATATTTTGATAAATGTGTTTTGTTCTCGTTTTCTCTAGTAATTGCTGTTATTAATGTATTGTGAATGCCCTAAAATGGCTATAAATTTATATAGTTTTTTCTTTGATTCTCAACATATTTTTACCATAACAGTGTTCTTCCTTAAGGATTAACTGTAAATGTATGTTTGTTTTTAGCCTTGAAAAAGACCCAATATAGGTCGAAACGTCGGCAATTTCATAATAAAAGGAATTGTTTTTCTGTCCTAAACCCACTAAACCACACTCAAAAAAAGTTGATATCAGGACGCGAATGATAACTATTATACAGGGTGTTTCAATAAAAACTCCTAGGCCAATTACTTCGAAAACTATAAGTGACATGTAAATTCTGTAAACGCCAGTTTTTAGCCTCTATGATTGGCTTCACAACTGTGTAAAAAATGTGTTTAAATAATACAAGATGTACGTGGCGCCATGATGCAAAGAATTTTTTCGATGACAGGAACTTTTAAATGTTGTGGTTTTTAAAGATAATTAATTTTTGATCAAATTATGTCTCATAAAAATTTTTTGATAAATCCATCATGAACGGAGATATTTGGGGTTAAGTTTTTTATTAAAATACTTTTAACGAGTATTTTTATTATAAATATTTTTAATATCCTTAAGCAGATTTTAATTTAATTTTGGTAATTATAATTTTAGCGATAAAACGTTCGTGTAGCGCTAAATTATTACGTCCAGTGACGCCTTAACAAATAATATTGGCAAAAAATAAGACGCCACCGAGTTTTTGGTAATTTTTATATTTTTTTCGGATTAAGCAACTAAAAATATCCTTTTTCTAATTTTGTCTCGAAAAATAGATATTTCGAACGCGCTAGCGAGTTCGAAATATATCCATTTCGAACTCCGAATTTTATTTTTTAAAAGTTGGCATTGGTAATATTTAAATGTTTTATTCTGTTGACGTCTGACGTTTCCTGTTATTGTGATCCATGAGAAAAGAAAGTTTTCGGAATTTCTCTGGTAAAAGTTGATTTATCGTTTTATTAGCAATATCCCTTAACTCAGGGGGAGTTGAACTTAGATTATCATGCTCCATATTTTTTTAATTATAATTATGAACAACTCTATGAAATATTAAAACACAAATTTCGTGACAATGACACAAAGAAAATATTATTTATTGTCAAGGCTACTATGATAAAAGTAAATTTATAGTATTACCAACATAGAATTTAGACATACAAATTTACAAAATTTGAAGGGTTTATTTTCTTTTTAAATATGTATTTTCTTATTGAAAAAAATACAAAATAGAAAAAATAGTATAAAGTACGTGTTTTATAAAGCAGTTAGAGCACTTGTCCCGTTAAAAAACTCGCCGCAAGCGGCTCGTTTTTTAACATGGACGCGTGCTATAAGATGATGCTTTATAAAACATGTACTTTAATATACTATTTATTGTCTCTTAAATTGTTTTCATATCTTGCTTCGTTTTCGAGAAATAAAAATGCATATCTCTGGAAAATAAAAATCATTAAATAATTAACATTATTAACACTCAGTGTCAGTGTCAGAATTTGCAATTTCTACATTTTTAAAATAAAAATCAAGACAAATTGAACATGGTTTTAGCTTATGGAGAATGCCATCAAAATGCTTCAGAAGCTGTGCGCTGCTATCGAGCTCGTTTTCCAGATAGACCAACGCCCGATCGCAAATCTTTTGTAGCTTTGTGTACCAACTTAGCTACATATGGTAGATTTAAAAAGGGAAAGGTTCCAAGAAGGAAGAGGGTTACGAATGACGAAAATGTGGCTATAGTCCTACAAACAGTAGAAAATATCCACACACCCACAAACGTCATTACAAAAATTAAAAGATGAAACTAATATTACAGTAAGTTCGTGTCGCAGAATCCTAAAAGGAAATGGTTTTTTTTCCATACAAGATTCATTTAGTGCATCATCTACAACCAGAAGATTACCAGCGCAGATTAAACTTTTTGGCACATTTTCATATTTTTTTTGAAGAAAATCCAAATTTATTAAACCAAATTATGTGGAGTGACGAATCCCGGTTTCAAATGGAGTAATTAACAGACATAATTGTCGCTACTGATCCAGAGAAAATCCTAACTGGATGCGACAGACTAAATTTCAAACACGATTTGGGGTAAATGCTTGGTGTGGTATTGTAAATGGTTACATAATCGGGCTCTATTTGTACCATGAACATTTAACTTCAGTTCGTTATTTACAATTTCTGCAAAACGATCTCCCTTTACTGTTACAAAATGTAGGAATTGGCGTAAATAATATGTGGTTTCATCAAGACGGTGCCCCAGCACATAATAGCAATATCGTTATAAATAATCTAAATGTGACGTTTCCAGGAAAAATGATCAACACAATGGGGATCTTAGATGGCCAGCAAGGTCCCCTGATTTCAACAAGGAACCAATAGAAGACATGGCTGACCTTTACAACAAAATTTATGCTACTATAGCCGCTATTAATCAAAATACACTATTGAGAGTTTGCAGAACCGAATTATTATATCGATTTGCTATGTGTGTGTATGAAAACGGCAATAATTTTGAACACCTCATTCGACCTCATTAGTTAGTTTTTGGTATTGTTCTAATTCTCATTAATAATTTTGTATAATTTCTCATCAGTTCTTTCATAACATTTAAAACATCTTTTAATTTTATTTTATTATGCTTTAATGTTTTAACTTTGCTTTTAAACAACAAAAAATACAACGTATTGATAATTTATGGTTTTGTTTCTTAATGCATATGCAATAAAATTGTTTTTATTTTTATTTCTCGAAAACGAAGCAAGATATTAAAACAATTTAATAGACAATAAAAGGATATTTTTAGTTGCTTTATCCGAAAAAAATATAAAAATTACCAAAAACTCCCTACCTATATAAAAAAGGAGATTTTAATAATTTTGAGAACTATCGTGGAATAAGTGTTCTAAATAGTGTCCTAAAAATCTATGAACTAGTGGTAAAAGAACAACTCGTCTCATTTTTTCATGAAAATAAATTATTGTCACCTTTTCAGCAGGGCTTTACATTGAATAAAAGTACCTTTGTGATTTTCAGCGCATCATTGTTGAGTCTCTTGATAAAAAAAATTTCGGTGCTGGGAAAGTTCATAGATTTCTCGCGTGCATTTGACGTAAGTCACGAATTAATATTCTCTAAACCCCAATAACATTGATCTTGCTTTGTTTGAAAGTTCTGATATGCAGCTAAAATTCTCCAATACCACGAAGTTACTGGGTGTTACCTTTGATAAAAATTTGAAATTGTTCAAAACTACGCAGCTGTTGTTATGCACTTAACTTCATGGCTATGCACTGCAGTGAAAAGGTACTTTTGACACTTTATTTTGCAAATATTCACTCGCGAATTAAATATGGGATTCAAAACTGGGGTATGAGTGCTAATATTAAGTTTTTATTCTACAAAAATATGCAGTTCGTCTGATAGCGGGGCTTGGTTAAACTAAACATCTTAACTGTGGCTGGATTTATGTTTTTGCGGTTTGTAGTTTTGTTTATTAAAATAAAGAAGGTTTTCAGGGTATCAGATCCGCGCATAACTATGAGATCAGATTAAAAACTCGTTTATTACCGGAAAGTCATAGATCTATATTTCACAGGTTGCAAATTTTTCAATGTACAGGGTCTTCCAACGAGGACTGAACAGGGGCTCATTTGTAGAACAAGATAACAATCTGCAATCTCTCATCTAATGAATATTTCATTTCGGCAATATTATAGTAAATTTGTCAAATTTTTTGACTTTGAAGGATTCAAAGGTGATTATACCTTTATTACCTAGTGTATGTTTCAAACAGGTTAAAGTTAAATTATACTGGATAAAACATTAAAATTTAATAAAAATAGCTGTCACAATATTAAATATTTTAATCAGAACGGACAAAAAAAAAATCACTCGTTCCAAAAATCGTATAAAAAAAGCTATGTTCCATTTAAAAAACGCCTTATCCATAGCGTAACTCTTTTGTTTCTAGTTCAAATAAATTTTTGGTTTCATTTTTAAATTCTGCAGGAAAAAGTACATCGATTGGCTATTTTGGATTTTTGTTTAAATACAAGGAAGCTCAAAAATGAGCCCCTGTTCAGTCCTCGTTGGAAGACCCTGTACTAGATCAGGGGTCTCCAAACTTTCCAGCCTTAGGGCCATACTGATTACTCCAGTAAGTTCCAAGGGCCAACACCGTTTTAATTTTCCTACCATTATCTATAATTTCTAGACTAGTCGCCGAGTACGCGCCCTGAGCGAGCATACGCTTGCTAAATTCACTAGTTCAATCACTATTGTGTTGTACTGTATTGTTACGACCGCGACACTTGACGACATCTGGTGGTTACACGCGGAAATAAGTAGTGTACCCTCTATCCATCGCTAACAGATAGCGCTCAAATCACGTCGAACCTCGTTGGTTCGAGAAAGTTCTGGTGCATTCCACTCACTTTTAGATGGCAGTAATTGGAGTATAAAAAGGCTAGCGGCGCGACTGCGAGTCAGTCCACCTAGGGAACGCGAAGGAAGCGAATCTGTGTTGTGAAATTTTGAAAATTTGACGAATTTACCATTGATATCCAAGAGAAAAATCCAGACTTCATATTTATCACAGAGACATGGCTAACAGCGACTATACCATTCCTAATTACACAATATACAGAAATGATCGTACAACTATAAGGGAGGATGGCCGAAGTCAGAAAGGAGGAGGAGTTGGTATTTATGTTAAGAATGCTATCAAGGGTCACCAAATTATCTGCGTACAACAAGAAAATCTAGCAGCACATCTAACTGAAGCAGAATCTCTTTGGGTGAGGATTAAGATTGGTGCAGTAAAATTACTTTTGGGATGTATTTATCGACCACCCAGTTGTTCTGTGTATGAGAATGAGAAGATCATTGGAATGCTTAAAAAGCTGAACGACATCCCGATATCAACAATAGTGTTTGGTGATTTTAATTACCCAGAAATAGATTGGACATTGGACCAAGTGTCAAAAAATAGTTCATTAGCAGAGGATTTCCTCGTGACCTATCGTGAATCAAAATTACATCAGCTAATAAACTTTAATACCAGGTTCCGTGAAGGAAGCTCCCCCTCCCTGCTTGACCTATGCCTAGTGTCAGATGAAAGACTTATGACAAACATCGAAGCTCTTCCACCTATAGGAAAGAGTGATCATATTGTTATTAGTACCATAGCCCAATTATCACTAACGCCTATTGCAAAGCCTATATCAAAGCACAAGAACTACTGGAAAGCTAACTATGATTCAATAAACCAATTTATAGATGAATGGAAACCTGATAACAGACAGACACACTTTGAAAATTGTCACCAAGTCTTGACTCAGATAGCTGAAACACATATACCACTTCAGCACCAAAGAAATACCTTCAAAAACCATGGATCACGGGGACGCATGTTAAGCTGAGAGATCGAAAAAGGAGACTATGGCATAGGTACAGAAGGACTAATGATACTTTCGCAGATATCGACAAATATAATTACTTGATTGCGGAAAGGGAGTTTGAGTTTTCGATTGTTTATTGTTGTGATCTTAATCTTTATATTTTGTGCATTTATAGACCACCGACTGGTGATATTAACACGTTTTTATACAAACTGGAAGTTCTATTATTCCAGCTACCCCCACATGCATTAATAATACTGGCTGGGGACTTCAATGTGAATTACCTCGATGCAGCTTCCACGTCTGTACGTTCATTGATGCTACTCTTATATTCTTTCAACCTCAAAATGCATGTGAGTCAACCAACACGAATAACCTCGGGCTCATCTACACTGCTGGATTATATATGCAGTAATTTTAGCGAAAATTGTGTAGAGTGTAATACTGTCGGTGCGGGAATCTCTGATCACGAAGCAGTTGCTTCTAAGTTTTTGCTTGAATCACGCAGAACTAAACCTGTTAAATACCGTAGGAGATTATTCAGTAAGGAGAATTTTAAAAAATTTTCAAAAACATGTAGAGAGACTGACTGGTCTGGGATTAAGAATACTGACACTCTTCTAAGTGCATTTCATTCACGTTTGAGAGAGATTTTTGATGTCTCATTTCCCCTTGTTACGGCAAGATGCAGACATAAAAAGCGTTGGTTTGAGAATCTCTTCTAAAAATTTAAGGGCGCTACATTATATTAGGAAATATTATTTACACAACATTCAATTTATACGCTACTACAACATTTATCGTAAAACGTTTAGAAAGGCCGTAAAAGCTGCCAAAAAGCTACATTTTAAGAGAAAAATAGCTAACTCTAGGAATAAGCCACGCGAAACTTGGAAGATCGTAAACGATTTAAGAGGGAAGAATAATGTCGCACTAGTGGATTCTAATTTAAGTTGTCAAAAGCTAAATGAATTCTATTGCTCATTGGCTGAAGGTCTGGGTAGAGGGTTGTATTCTAGCGGTGATTTTAGAAAATTCCTGGGGAACATAACGGTGTCTCAATCATTTTTTCTTAGACCTACAAATGTGATGGAGATTAAGGATATTTTTAAGGAAATAAAGAACAAAAATTCTTCAGGGTGGGATGGACTCTCATTAAATATCTTTTTACATCTTCCCGATAACGTTTTAGAGGCTCTATCGGATGCTATTAACAACTCCTTTCTTACTGGACATTTCCCAACATGTTTAAAGATTGCAACGGTAATACCCTTATACAAAGGGGGAGAGTCTGATAAGCCTTCAAATTTCAGACCTATTTCCCTACTTCCGACATTATCAAAAATAATCGAAAAACTCGTGAAAGAGCGATTGAAATCTTTCCTAAGCAAATATAATTTACTGTGTGCGGAACAATTTGGCTTTCAGAATTCTAAAGGTACTAACGACGCCGTTTTTGCATTTCTCGAGAGGCTGTATTTGGGGTTCAATCATAACGAAGTGGCGGCAGCGGTGTTCTGCGATTTGTCAAAAGCTTTTGACTGCGTCAATCACAGAATACTGCTGTGGAAACTGGAGAGATATGGGATAAGGGGAATAGCTTTAGAGTGGTTTTATTCATACTTGTCTGGTCGATATCAATCAGTAAATTTTAACAATAATTCTTCGGATCGATTGGAGGTTACATCAGGAGTGCCGCAGGGTTCTGTCCTCGGCCCTTTACTGTTTCTGTTGTACATTAATGACTTGGTGGGAATTGATATTAAAGGCAAATTTACTCTGTTTGCGGACGACGCAACAGTACTGTGGGTAGGCAGAGACTTACAGGAGCTCGAAAACAATATAAAGAGTGATCTAGCAGAGATAAAGACATGGACTGATGCAAATCGTTTGACTCTCAATATTGGAAAAACCAACATAATGACTTTCAAGTGTAATTTTAACGAAATTACGCTGGGCACTCAGGTACTAAAGAATGAAAATGTAAATAGATTTTTGGGTGTATATATAGACAATAGGCTAAAATTTGAACACCATGTTACTTACCTCAGCAAAAAGCTGGCTTCCAACTGTTACGCCGTTAGAGTAGTGTCGATCAACCTGGATTACGAAAGTACTAGAAGCGCGTATTTCTCACTTATAGAATCGCATTTGAGGTATGGCATATGTTTTTGGGGGGTTTGTACTCGGTATCTTTTTAATAAAATCTTTGTTTTACAAAAGAGGGCTCTAAAATATATGTGTAGGGCAAAAATTAGAGATTCTAGTAGACCGCTTTTTGTTTCTCATAAAATCTTGACACTACCTTGTATATTTCTACTAGAAATGACTTGCTTAATTTTTAAAAGATTCAAGAATGAAATAAACTTAACTTCAGTACACAACACTCGCCAGCTATATAGGGTTAGTTTGCCGATACCTAACTCTTCTCAAACTAAAAATTCAATCATGTACAATGGAAAGAAAATATTTAATCACCTCCCACTTAAAATTAGAAAGGCTCAAACCAGTGTAAAGTTTAGAAGGGAGGTGAAATCTCTCTTGGTGTCCAAAGCATACTATACAGTTGAGGACTTTTTCAACGACAGCTTTAATTGAATTGATTTTGTTACCTGTTTCATTATGTACTTTTTTGTTTGTCTTTTTTTGTTGTTTGTTTGTATCCTCGTTTATTTCATAGTACTGCACTTCATTGTATTTTTAAATAGATTATGTTTTATGTAACAGTGGGTAATGTTTTAAGGGCGCACCTATACCTATAGCTATTTTGAAAATGACTCGATACCCGAATAGTATTATTTATATTTTTCCATTGTAGTAAGTATTTACGACTTCTATATTGTCATCTGTTTTTAAATTGTTACACTTTGTATTTTATAACTTTTTTATAACATTTTTATCTGACAGCTTTGTAAAAGAGAACCTATCTTCTTCATACAATAAAGCTACTTTTGACTTTGACTTTTGACTTTTGAGGCACAAGACTTGGAAACATACAAGGCACTAAAAAATGAAATAACGAAAAAAATCAGAGACGCCCGAAGAGCACATGAGACTAGGCTCCTTGATCAAGGTCCTAGGCGATTCTACCAGTATATTAACCATTCCCTTGACTTGAGATTTCAAAGTTTTGTTCTTAGAGATTGTAACGGTCAGCTTGTATCGCAGCCACTGCTGGTTGCTGAGATTTTTGCCAATCAGTTTGCTAAAGTATTCATTAATGAAGACACAACCAGCATGCCTCGATTGTCTGCCGCTGACCGCTCCCGACTCTCAATTGATAATGTCGTCTTCACTGCAGGAAAAGTAGAAAGGATTTTGCTTGATCTCAAACTATCTGCTAGTCCGGGACCTGATGATGTATCCCCCATATTACTGAAAAATTGTAGTTCAGGTTTGAGTAGTGTCCTCGCCAATGTGATGACTGAATCATTTACAAGTGGCACAGTTCCTGATGAATGGAAGAGAGCACTGGTCATTCTAATATACAAAAAGGGAGACAAACATCTCGCTGAAAATTACAGACCTATCAGCCTGACAGCAATTCCCTGTAAGTGTATGGAGAGGATTATTGCTACTGAAATAACGGATTTCTTTATGACACACAATAGGGACCAGCTACATAATCAGCATGGATTTCTCCGTGGGCGTTCAGTCACATCTAACCTTCTTTATAACATTAACCTGTGGACTAAAACTACTGAAGAACATTATCCAGTGGATGTGATATACCTAGACTTTGAGAAGGCCTTTGATACCGTCCCCTTGGAGAGACTAATTTATAAGATTGAACATCATGGTATCCGAGGCCCACTGTTGCAATGGATCCGAAATTACCTATCAGATCGAACTTTCCAGGTGAGAATTAGTGGTACCCTTTCTGGTGCACGCAGAGTTGTGAGCGGCGTTCCTCAGGGCTCAGTGCTCGGGACACTTCTTTTTATAATATACGTCTCAGACATCGCTAAGGATATGTATTGCAGAACAAGCATGTACGCTGATGACACCAAAATATTCTGCGATCCCACAATTCAGCATGGTGACATGGTTGAGGATCTTGCAAGGTTGGAGGGATGGATTGGGGACTGGTTGATTAGGCTAAATGTTGGTAAGAGTGCAGTGCTGCATATTGGATATAACAACCCATTGCTGGATTACCACATTGATGACCGCAAATTAAGGGAGGTGACTGAGCAGGTGGACCTGGGTATATGCGTATCACATTACCTCAAATGGGAGCACCATGTGAATGCAGCTGTGAAGAGGGCCAACGTCACAGTTTACTTGATACGTCGCTGTTTCAGAGAAATGTCCCCAGAGTTGTTCCTGCGAGCCTACAAAGCGTATGTAAGACCAATACTGGAACATGCTATCGTAGTGTGGTGTCCTTACTTTAAAAAGGACATAGACCTCCTTGAAAGAGTTCAGAGAAGGGCAACAAAAATCCCGCCTACCCTCAAGAACCTGCCCTATGAAGATAGACTGATCTGATTTACTTGTTCAACGTGCCGTTTCAAAATCAACACGTAAACAACTTTAAACCTCTGTTTGAAAAAAAAAAAACTTAAGAAAAACACCAAGTATGCTATATTTTTAAAACGGTAATTTCAAGCTCTATTCAAATATGAAAAAATATACAGGGTGTCCCATTTAAAAATTAGTTTTTAATCTAAAAAAAATATACTTACAGTACTTACACTATTGAATTATACGTAAAGAAGTGGTGTGGAAATGTTTTCACAAAAATAAAAAAATTTCAAGTGGAAAAAAAGTTAAGACAGTTTCCGAAAATGCACATTTTTGAAAATCTATCGTATCTCCGAAACGGTGATAGATATCGATATGCGGTTTTCATTAAACTTGTCACTAAAATTAAGCCTCAGACACCGACATCAGTTTTTATATACCTCGTTTAGAAATAGGAGTTTTCCTTTAAAGTGTTCGATTTGGCCCACCCTGCACATATGAATTTGTCAACGAATTGAATAAACAAATAAATATTATCACATAATATCAACTTGCCTGTCATTTGTCCCGCCTTAGGAGCCTTCTTCTTCTTTTCGTTCTTTTCCTTCTCCTCCAGTTCCGCGTTTTCCCTCTCTATCAGCGTGATTAACGTATTGCAACGCCTCTGCAACTCCATCGCCGTTCTCGATTTTAAGAACCAATCGAATCGGAACTGTGGAGATGCCCGTACTGCAGCTCGAAGTTCCTCGTATACGTTTTCCCTAAAATTAATTAGAGTGAATATTTAACAACTAATCTACTTAACTGAAGTTCTAAACAACTGTAGATTTGAACAATTATTAAAGAAATGCTTACCTGTCAAATCCTAGCTTATGTAACATGCATACCAAAAATCTATCCTCTTCTTCCATATAGTTTTTTCCTTTATTATTCCCATATGCTAACCTCAACTGATGGAATGGTGCCCGATATCTGAATTGAAACAAATAAGGGATTTTAGTATTCTTTTAAAATTAGGATACGTCCTATAGGCTTTGAACACGGGGGAGTTATTACTAAATCCGACGCGAGCGCTTGCGTCTGCAGAATTAATTGTAAATTATATTATATTATTATTTATTGGTAAATAACAGTTAATAATAATAATAAGTTTATTTTAAATAGTTCTAATATAATAAACATGTTAATATGATATTCTTAAATAAACTTATTCATAAATTCCCCAGAAGACGTGCTTGTTAGGAGCAAATCTTATTTATTTAAAAGTATTTAAAATTATAAATATTTAAGAATATAACAAGTTGCAAGTATTCAATAAACCCTACGTTCTTGATGATGGATTATTAAATTTTTAATAAGGATTAATTATATAATTGATTCACAATAATATTAAATAGCATTAATTAGTTATAACATTTCCAAAAATATTTTTAAAGCGTTTGTTTCCAATATAAATGTTTTTATTTAAATTTTATATTTTTTTAATTAAATAATTTTTTTAACATTGGTTGGTAAATAATCGTTTAAATAAGAGCATAAATATTTAAAAGTTTTTTGTCCTACGTACTTATCTATTTTAGGTTTTATGGATATTTCATTTTTATAACGTGTATGGTTTTTAAATTATATAATTTTTTTATTTTTAAAGATTTATATTAAAATATTATAAATGTAAATTTGTCTAACGTTCATCTTTTTTGTTTCTGAATATAATTCTTTTGAAGGATAAAGATAGTCCTTATTAAATATAATTTTCAAATCTTTTTTGCAATACTTCTAATTTTTAACCAAAGTTCCGTTTATTCCTCCCCAACCTAAAATTCCGTAATTTAAATGAGTTTTGACTAATGCATAGTATAATATTTCTAGATGTTTTATATCCAGAAATTTTTGAATGCTTTTAAAAATTGGTAATAAACTTTTTAATTTCTTAATCAAATATTCTACTTGAAAATTCCAATTTAATTTACTGTCAAAAATTATTCCTAAATATTTTACATGATTAACCTTTAAAATTTGAATGGCATCGTTTATATTGATGCTATTTATATTTTGTGGTACATTATTTAGGTTTAAAGTAAATGGAAGATAATTCGTTTTATTAAAATTAATTGTTAATAAATTAGTATCAAACCAATTTTTTATAATTTTAAAATCTTTTTTAATTTTCTTATTTAAATTGTTTTCAATTTGTACCGCTATAAAAAATAGCAGTATCATCTGCAAAACTATGAATTTTCCCATCGCAATTTATACTAAATAAATCATTAATATAAATATTAAAAAATAATGGCCCTAAAATTGTCTCTTGAGGAACACCATATTTAAATACTTTTGAATAGCTTTCTTCTTCATCTATTTTAACATAACTTGGTCTATCTTTAAGATAGTTTTTAATTAATTCTAATTTCTTTCCTCTAAATCCAATATTTACAATTTTTTTTTAATAGTAAATTATGGCTAACCGTATCAAAGGCTTTTGCTACATCCAAAAAAATACAAATACAAGGTGTTTTATTATCTAATGCATTATTATATATTTGTTCTGTTAGATAGCAAATAGCATCTTGCGTCGATTCATTTTTCTGAACCCCAAATTGTTTTTTTATAAATACAATTTATTTTTTCTAAATAATTATTAATTCGCATTTTTAAAATTGTTTCAAAAACTTTAGCTAATGAAGATATTGATGTTATAGGCCTATAATTACTAATTTTACTTGAATCTCCATTTTTAAAAATATGTTTTATTACACCAATTTTGAAAGCTTCTGGATACATACTTGTTTTAAACATTTTATTTATAAGAAAAGTTAGTGGCCTAGAAATAGTAGTTTTAATAGATTTTAATATTTCTGTGGTTATACCATCGACACCAGGAGATTTTTAAAATTTTAAACTATCAATTATATATTCAACTTCCTGATGATTAGGTTTTTCTAAGTAAATGTTAATAAATTAAATGTAACTTTAAAATATCAGTTTAAAATAACAACCCATGCCCATGCCCATAGGTTCAATAATAAAAATTGTTGATAGAAAGTTGAATGTGAAAAGTAACAATTTAATAGTTTCTTGATAATAAACGAAACATGGAAAAAACTAAGCGACCTGAATTTAATATGGTGTAGAAAGTATTTATTTATTTATTTAATCTTTATTTCACAATTACATTAATAGTAACAAATGCGGAACTAACAAAGCAAAATGAAACGTCGCCAAAAAAAAAGTTAACAAAGAAAACAACAACCTCTAATTTCCTAAATAATCACTAATAGAATAAGGTTCCAAATTAACAAGAAATTACTTTAATCCTTTTTTAAATACTCGTTCATTTAGAGTATCCTTAATTGCAGTATTTAATTTATTATACATTTTAATGGACATGTAGTATGGATTATTTTCTGAGAGTGTCAACTTGTGTATCGGATAATTTATATCCCGTGTTCGTGTGTTATAATTATGATAATTAATGATATTAAATTCATCTTTGTTCTTATAAGAAAAAAAATGGTTTCATAAATATATAGTCCATAAATGGTTAGGATTTTTTTAGCTTTAAAAGTGCCTCTACATGATTGCACGTATGCCATCCTGTATGTTATCTAATATACGTTTTTGAATAATAAATATTTTTGCTAAATTCATATTTGTTCCCCAGAAAATGAGTCCATATCTAGCCGTGGCTTCGAAATTCACAAAATACATGGTTCGCCTTGCTCTTTCATTTAGATACTTTGTTATTTTGCGCAGACAGTAACATATTATCTTATTTAAATTTCCAGTTAAATAATCAGTATGGTGCGACCAGTCTAAAAATTCATCAATGTGAATATCCACAAATTTAGTATTTTTTTTACATCTAGCAACCTTTGATTAAAGTCCACGGTTTCTGGCATTTCTTTTTTATTAGGCTGAGTCTTAAACATTACAATGTTTGTTTTTTCCTTATTTAAAAGCAATTTGTTTTTTTGAAACCACAACTCTGTCCCCTGCCCTGAAGCATTCGTGTTGCATTTGTTTTCAATTCTGATATATCCTTACCCTCCACCAAAATATTAGTGTCATCAGCATACTCTGTAAGACTGGATAACAAGACCAAATTATTTATTTCAAAATTTAAATCATTGATAAATATAATGAACAAAATTGGCCCCAATATACTGCCTTGTGGAATTCCCATCGTATTTTGCGAAATTTTCGATTTATAAAGAGAATCTTCCCTTTCTAAGGCAACTCTTTGTGTTCGATTATCTAAATATGATGAAATCCATTTCAGAGCACAACCCCTAATGCCATATAACTCCAATTTGTTCAGAAGAAGACATCTGTCCGAAAAATCATAAGCCTTTGAAACATCCAAAAATAAGCTCAGAGCCATTCTTCCTTGTTCAGTAGTTACATGTTCTGGCAAGTCATTAATATGCAATAAAAATATCAGGGGACCACGAATACTGCCCTGAGGTGTCCCCAGCGCAAGACTCTGTGGATCCGAAAGTTTCGACAATTCTGCCAATATCGGACATTTACAAATAATCACCGTGCATGCAATTTTGTTGTATAAAAAAAAGTCCCGACACTAAATTTTGAAATTACCTTACCTGGCCATTTTAGCGTCGAGCGCTCGTTTGATGCTGGCTCTTCGTTGTATTTTAGCCTCTCCGCGGTCGATCTGAGCCATGATTCTGTCAATGTCTTGCAGTTCGTGACAACGTTCCCAAAACACCGCCGAATATTCCATAACTTCTTCGGGCGATTTGCCTTCCACGTCTTTAGCGATATTTTCGATATCGTCCCGTCCATACTTCTCGTTGGCTTTAATGAACTGATTGAAATCCCTTTTACTCCAGTTCGTAAAACCTATAACAAAATAGTCACACACTATCTATGTTTCAAAGTGGTAAAGGATTCAGAATTATAATAATGGGAATTTTGTCAGAACTATTTTTAAATCCGGAAGCACACTCAGAAATTTTCTTACAAAAGTTAAACCAGAAAGCGGAGCAAACAAAACTGCATTTACCAGGTCTGTTATGAGTGTGGGGAGAATAATACAATAGGAAGACTAAGATTCCTTTTCCCACAAGAATAAAAGAACATCTAAACATACGCAATGGGGTGAGGCATCAAGATTGAGTATAGCGGAACATCTCTGAGCAAAACAACATCGTACGCAGTGGTTGGAGACTAAAGTTCTGAACAAGGAACATTACTGGCGAAAAAGGAAATTAAATGCTAGGTCTTCAACAATTCTAGTGTTCAAAAACCTGGAAACTGCTCCATGCTCAAAACAATTTCTTACAGATTCCCTCACCAAACTTGCACTGAAGCGGTGGGAAAGAAGCATATATTCCAAAAAGTACCGACTATTTTTTTGCAAATTGGCAAATCGATATACACTGCCTGGCAGAAAATTACTCCACCCAAAAATTATGGCTAAGTTTGATGTTTTATAATTCTTTTATTTTTAATCAGATGTTCATGATTTTCTTATCAGTTTGTTAATATATTTATTGGGATTATTCTGTCTTTTAATGATTAACATTTTTCGTTTAGGTAATGTTTATTTATTATCATTTTGCTATAATCTTTATTAACATTTTGTTTTTTAAATTATCCCAATTTCTTCTTTTGTGTAAAAGCTACACAATTTTAAATAAACAAAATGGATATGTCGACCTGCAGTCGGTATAAAATAATTGAAGTTAGCGATGTATACGCTTGTTTCTACAAAATTATTTGACAGTGTATCGAAAAAAATTTTTTAGTTGTCATCATAGAGTATTACCTATAGAGTTTTCTTAGATGGGGGCCCGCCAAAATATGTTAGGAACAATTCTATACACCGCACGCGCTGGTGTCGTTGTCATGTCAACCCACCGGCTACAAGACCAGTAATGCCAGAAATTTCTGTCTATTTCATTTTTCGTGTAGTCTTTGTAATTTTTCAACATTTCAAAGTTTTTTGATGTCTAAGTCTGCAATGAAGTGTTGTGTACCTGGATGTGCAGATTCTTCCTGAATCAGAACCAGATGTTGAGTAGCTAACTGTGTCAAGCAATACCTCGCCTTAAAGGAATTAATATTGCATTTTGTATCGATTTAGGTTTCTTATATACAGTGTGGCCCAAATTGGGCCTACATGTATGGGGATCTTGGAAACTATAGAAGATAGAGAAACGGTTAAATGGGGAAAGTTTTTGACAATTATATTTCTAACTGAAAACCGTTTAGTACGCGGCCCTATCTTTTTTGGTTTTTGAAATATGTTGAAAAAACCAAAAAGATGTATTTTCGAAAATATGCTGTAGATTTCTTATTATTCACTATTTTGGAAATCTGTAAAAACATTTTTAAAGCAACTTTTTAAGTAGATTTCAGTTCTGCAATTTAATTTTGAACACGACGTTTCAGTTATTTTATACCATCATCAGGTTAATTTTTTCTTATGGGCGCCATATTGTATTTTATACTTAAAAGGTAGCTTATGACGTCAGCTTTTCAACGATGTATTATTTGTTGGAAAATAAATGAAATTGACTTGAAAAATAAAGAAAATTAATTTTCGCAGCACGTCAAATTTGAGAAGAACACATTAGGCAGGGTTAAATTTGTTTAAAATATCATAATATTATAATACATTATTTTATTTTTTCCTTATGGTTAAAAATCTCATATTAACATTTCAAATAAAGAAAACTAAAAACGCAATGAATAATAATTATTGTTTTGAAAAGAAAATAAGAAAAAATATCTAACTTACTATACTTATTCGAAATGTTGGCCGTTTTTATTAATACATTTTTGACACTTTTTTAACACAGTATTGATGACCCTGCGAAGCGTGTTGCCATTTATGCTCGTAAACACATTCCTCACTCTCTCTTCTAATTCTTGTACAGATTCCGGGGGTTCAAACTCATATACTTCATTTTTTACATAACCCCATAAATAAAAATCGAGAGGAGTTATATCAGGGGATCTAGCAGGCCAATTAACTGGTCCGCCGTTTCAAATTAATTTGTCATCAAATATCTGTCTTAAGAGAGTTTGAACTTCCCGAACATTATGTGCGGGACAACCGTCTTGTTGAAACCAAATATTATTCAATTGATCTTGACGAACTCTTGCTCTAATTGCCGGTAATATTTGATCTTCTAACAGCTCCAAGTATCTTTGGCCATTTAACGTATGATTATAAAAGAATGGTCCTATAAGTCTGTTGTCTAAAATGTAAGGAGAAAAGTAAAGCTGGGTTACTTAATACCTGCTATGTATTTAGCAAGCTAGGTGACATTACTTGCCATACATACCACACCATACATTAAAACCAAATCGGGTTTGCAGTCTTCGTTGAGCCAATTGGTGAGGGTTTTCTGTTGCCCAAAAATGATGGTTATGTCTATTAAATACCCCGCAGTTGGTAAAATGTGATTCATCGGTCCAAATTACAAGACGACTGAAATCATGATTTTGTTCGCATTGATTCACATACCAATTTGAAAACTGCATTCTTCTTGGATAATCCGTTTCTCGTAAACCCTGAACTATAGTTGGCTTGTATGGTCGATATTTATTTTCCTTAAGGACTCTTTGTATGGTACTTCGCGGGGTTGGTAAGTCTCTTGCCGACGCTCTTGTAGATGATGTCGGAGCGGCATTAAAATAGGCTCTGACATTTTCGTCACGCTCGTTATTACCTGCTTTTTCGTAACTCTTGGGCCGCGGTTTTTCAAAACTTCCATGGTTTCTAAGGTTCATAACAATTTTTGGAAAAAGTCTGACACTTGGCTGCGGTCTTTCAGGAAAATTTTCAAAATACCTTTCTAATGCAAGGTTTGCATTTCTGTTGCAATGAATGTAACATTCTAGCAAATCAAATTTTTCTTCGTGGGAAAAACGCAATTCCATTTTCTTTTAAATTCAAAATACACAAATAAATCGTTATTATTAGATAATAATAATAAAAACTATTATACTTTTACTCGTTCTGACAAGTAATATTTTTGTTTCATTTTCAAACGGTAGTGGTTGGTCATAGGCTACTGGATTTTATTTTTGATTCATAGGTTATTGTAATATTGTTGATTGAAACAATGCAAGCAGTGTTTTGTGAATACTACAAAATGTAAACCTTTTAATTGGTATTCAATTTAGGGAGTTATAGTGCAGTTGTCAAATTTGACGTGTTGCGAAAATTAATTTTCTTTATTTTTCAAGTCAATTTCATTTATTTTTCAACAAATAATACATCGTTGAAAAGCGGACGTCATAAGCTACCTTTTAAGTATAAAATACAATATGACGCCCATAAGAAAAAATGAACCTGATGATGGTATAAAATAACTGAAACGTCGTGTTCAAAATTAAATTGCAGAACTGAAATCTACTTAAAAAGTTGCTTTAAAAATGTTTTTACAGATTGCCAAAATAGTGAATAATAAGAAATCTACAGCATATTTTCGAAAATACATCTTTTTGGTTTTTTCAACATATTTCAAAAACCAAAAAAGATAGGGCCGCGTACTAAACGGTTTTCAGTTAGAAATATAATTGTCAAAAACTTTCCCCATTTAACCGTTTCTCTATCTTCTATAGTTTCCAAGATCCCTATACATGTAGGCCCAATTTGGGCCACACTGTATTGTTGTTATTCCTAATACAGTCATTATTTGGTTTATTCATTTTAGTTCTTTTTAGTAAATAGTTGTATATACAAATAAACTAAATATTTGCATTTATATATTTTATCTCGGTCCAGGTACATATCAGTGGTAAATTAGGGTGGTCTGTAAAATCAGAACTTAGTTCTCATTCCACACACCGCTGGCGCTAACAATAATTTAACCAAAGTATTGTGAGTTGTCGCTCTATGTCGTTTTAAAAATGACATCGCATTCATTTGCTTACTGTAAATAAGAAGCCATTTCATAAAGATATCCTGAAAAAGGAGCTACTAGAGACTGTAAAGTTGAATAAACCTCTTTGTACGAAATTTTTTGAAAATAAAAAAGTAAAAACCTTATAGACTTTAGAGACAGTGCTATTGTATTTGCATTAACAGTAGGTTCAGTTTTAGTGAATAATATTGTCAACAAGATGGCGTCCCACATAAATTCAAACTATAGTTTTTACACTTCCCAACCACTACGCGCTCACGGTCAAGATAATTCAAACAATTCATCAGCACTTTTCGTGTATAAAAACTCGGGCGCACGGTGGGTAAGGCACGCCGCAACGTTCCCTGGTGCGACACAGTGAAATACCTCTGTATCACCCTCGACAAAATTCTCCACTGGCGCCCTCAAATCAAGAACACCACTAACAAAGCCAAGCTATTCTACATCCAACTATGCTCACTGCTCAACCGACGTAGCACCCTCAGCCACAAAAATAAACTCCTCCTTATCAACTCAATCATCCGCCCCACCCTCACATACGGATCGGCAGCCTGGAGCGCTAGTCTGTACACGTTTCCGAGAGCTGTCGGTATCGGTAAGTGTCAGTTATCGATAGCCGTCGGCAAGTCGCACTGTGCGTACGGTATATAGTCTGTTACCGACCGATATCGCGAATTCGAGTCGACGAGAATCGGTATCCCTACCGTGCCCTCGTCAAACCCTCGGTGAACTCTACCGATATTTAATCCAAATGGTCATTATTTGTTGACGATTGGTTTGGGTTGAAATTGCGGATTATTTAAGTGAATTTGAATATCTGGAGAGTGATTTTAAATTGTAGTGCTAGTGTTTTATGAGGTAAGCATTATTGGGTGTGTATTTAAGTTTTTCTAATTTTGTCTCGAAAAATAGATATTTCGAACGCGCTAGCGAGTTCGAAATATATCCATTTCGAACTCCGAATTTTATTTTTTAAAAGTTGGCATTGGTTATATTTAAATGTTTTATTCTGTTGACGTCTGACGTTTCCTGTTATTGTTATCCATGAGAAAAGAAAGTTTTCGGGATTTCTCTGGTAAAAGTTGATTTATCGTTTTATTAGCAATATCCCTTAACTCAGGGGGAGTTAAACTTAGATTATCATGCTCCATATTTTTTTAATTATAATTATGAACAACTCTATGAAATATTAAATCACAAATTTCGTGACAATGACACAAAGAAAATATTATTTATTGTCAAGGCTACTATGATAAAAAGAAATTTAGAGTATTACCAACATAGAATTTAGACACACAAATTTACAAAATTTGAAGGGTTGATTTTCTTTTTAAATATGTATTTTCTTATTGAAAAAAATACAAAATAGAAAAAATAGTATAAAGTACGTGTTTTATAAAGCAGTTAGAGCACTTGTCCCGTTAAAAAACTCGCCGCAAGCGGCTCGTTTTTTAACATGGACGCGTGCTATAAGATGATGCTTTATAAAACATGTACTTTAATATACTATTCTGTGTCAATATAGATACTGCAATTTTTTTTTTAATTCTTGAAACGACATTGGAACTTCTGAATTATGCTCTAATACGATAATAATTCTTATTTTTATTAATTAATTAATTCTTAAAAGAATAATAATAATAATAATAATAAAAAGCATTTATTGATGACATTATAAGAAAAATACATTAAGAAAAGAACTGAAGAGTTCAACAATAAATACAATACCCACAGGAGAAAACTCGTGCGTGGGTTTAAAATATTATATAATATTATATTTAAATAGTATATTATATCTAAATCTAACATAGAACGGCATAAACAATAATGTCGGTATAAGTATATTATAATACATATACAGAGAAAAAAAAAACAATAATAGCTAAAGCATAATTTTTCCGCTAACTTTAGCGACCTAAACCAATCTATAAAATAAAATAGAATAAAATAGAGGCACCATTAATTTACTGGATAATAATTATCCGAAATCCTAAGAAAAAAAAAAAAAACCAAAACTAACAATTCTATTTACAATCAATTGTACCCAATCAAGACAAATTTAGTGCAATTAATACCTATAATCACCGTTATAAAAATTCATTTTTATGCAAGGGTTACGTTGTAGGAATTTTTTTCATCTAATAGTTGATGTATAGAGTTTGTCGTTGCTACATTTAATAAGTAATTTTTTATCAACTTCTTGAAAAGTCCCCTTGAATGCACTGTCCTGACAATTCCTGAGATTTCATTAAAAACATTGGATAGCAAGTAATTGAAACATCTTTGTCCCACAGTTCTGATAATTCTAGGCTTCCTTACAAAGTCCTCCCTGTGTCTCGTATAATATTCATGTTCTGCTGACGGTAAATGATCTTTTTTATGAAACAATCTTAACGCCATTTTTTCAAAAAATAGCTGCCTTATGGTTGCTGATCTTGCTTATCTGGCTGTGGATTTGATGTACCATCAGCATCAAACTGAAATGCAGGAGCGTAGGGTCGAAAGAAGGGCATGGAGAGAGGAACACAATTCTTTCGAGTTGAATGATGATGTGTTCATTGATTTGTTTCTCCTGATTTGGCGATGGAGGGTGTTGAGGAACTGGAGCCAATGTTGGAGAATCGTCGACCAACTGGGATATCAGTTGAACGTCAGGTTTATGTTCTAAGTGGAAGTTAATAGAAAAATTAACCTCAGTTATAGTGTAAATTCACAGGGCTGTGAACAGGCAGGTTTTAGAGCCAAATACGGAACTAACGACCACCTTCAAGTCGTAAAAACTCTCATTGAAAAATGCACTGAATACAACAAGCCACTGGTTCTAGTCTTCGTCGACTACGAAAAAGCATTTGACATGATAAACCAACAAAATATGTTTCATGCCCTGGCAGACTGCCGTGTCGACTACAGATATACGAACATAATCAAAACCGTCTATGAAAAGGCCAAAGCATGTGTTAAACTGCACGATGACACCGAAGATTTTAATATCGAAAGGGGTGTACGACAGGGCGACGTTATATCCCCTAGACTTTTTACTACGCGGCTAGAGTACATGTTCAAGAAAATCGACCTTGGAGACATGGGTATAAATATCAACGGAGAGAAATTAAACCACCTGCGATTCGCTGACGATATCGTCTTAATAACCGATCGCATTGACGAAGCCAAAGAACTATTAATAAGACTGGACAATGCTTCAAAATCAGTGGGATTAAAGATCAATACTAGCAAAACCCAATACATGACAAATTTGGTTATGAGCGAAAATATGGCCATAGCTGATAGTTACATAGACCAGGTAGTCTCTTATAAATACTTAGGTCACGAGATTCGTGTAGGGAGAGATAACCAAACCGGTGAAATGGCTCGCAGAATAGGTCTGTCATGGGCAGCATTTGGCAAACTCAACAAGACACTGAAATCTAACATCCCAATATGTTTAAAGAAAAAAGTCTTTAACCAGTGTATACTTCCTGTGCTTACCTACGCCGCAGAAACACTAACACTCACTAAAAAAACCGTAAATAAAATACGCGTTGCACAGAGAGCTATGGAAAGATCAATGATGGGCTTGTCACTTAGGGATAGAGTTTCAAATGAAAGGCTGCGAGAAATGTCTGGCGTAACCGATGCTATTGAGCGCATAACAACATTGAAATGGAACTGGGCAGGTCACATTGCAAGAATGACCGACGGAAGATGGACCCGAACAATCTTAGAGTGGAGGCCACGACACGACGCTTTCCGCAATAGGGGACGCCCACCAACACGATGGACCGACGACATCAAGAGAATAGAGTCGAACTGGATGAACGCGGCACAGGATCGAGCGCGATGGATTAGACTACGGGAGGCCTATGTCCAGCAGTGGACGCAACCGGGCTGATTGATGATGATGATGATGATAGTGTAAATTCTGAATTTTTTCTTTTGCCCACAGGTTCTCACGGCTTTAGGATTTTATGCCACAGGATGCTATCAGGCAGCGGTGGGTGGTCAATATGATCTGGCACTGAGCCAATGCTGTCAATGAAAGATTCCTGTATCGGTGGGTGCAGTTTCCTATCACCCCCGATCAACGGCATGCTGCACGACAAACATTTTTGAGAGCACCTCAGCCTTTCGAAGGGACAATAGGTGCCATAGACTGCACTTATGTGCATCTTTTAGCTCCAAGACAGCATGAGGAACCTTATGTCAATTATTGGGGTGACCACACTCTCAATGTTCAAGCTGTAAGTTTCTAACAATATTTAATAATTTTTTCAATGATTTAATATTAGACGTCTTTGTTGTCTTTATAGATTCGTGATCCTGATTTGAAAATACTAAATATCAATGCAAGATACCCTGGAGCCAGAAATGATGCTTTTATATGGGCAAGCTCAGCGGCAAAACGTGTCATGGAGCGCAACTATGACCGTGGAGAACGGAACACATGGTTGATTGGTATATAGAAATTCTTTATATAGTTTTCCAGTTATTAGTAAATTCAATTTTCATCAAAAAATATTTTCTCTTTGCGAATAGGAGACGACGGATATCCCTTAGAGCCATGGCTCATGACGCCCCTGAAGAATAAGCGGGCAGTAACTCCCCGTGCCCAGTACAATGATGACCTTTGTTCTGCAAGATCCATTATTGAACGACTTTTTGGGGTTCCGAAAGCGGAATTCAGATGCCTGTCCAGCCAGAGAAAACTTATGTATGAACCGGGGCTAGCAGGTAAAATTGTCAATGCTTGTGCTGTTTTGCACAACTTGAGGATAGAACATAGAATACACGAAATTGAAGTGGAGGAGGCTAAAGTATTAGCTCATCGTGCTGCTTATCCTCCCAATGTGGAGGTTCAAATGGGTCGCCAGGGTCGGGCATTGGCTGTTCGAATACAGGACAGATTTATTGCCAGAAGATATGGTAGAGGTGGAGAACAAATCTAAAGTAATTAATTATTGTGCCTTCATATAAGATATTATCATAAAATCACATATTTTTACTTTTCTTGGGAGTTATGTGTCCATTTATATTGTATGATCGCCATCTTGTTTATAGATGTTTAAATTAAGTTGTCTTTTGGTTTATTATACTTAATGTCTAGATCTTTTTATTATTTAGTTTTTATTTTATTTCGATTGTATTTTTTATTTTATTAATATTTTTTAATTTATTGTAGCACTTTGTGCAATTGGGTATACCTTTACCGGGTGACGGTGTCACGGTGACGTTCACGGCTCTCCTCAACGCTCATTGGCTGAACGTACCGAATCGAGTGACATCACTCACGAGCCGATAGTTGTCGGTTGCATTTCCGAGAGTCAGTAACAGTGGCATACAGAATCTAGATCTCGTCGGCCCCGCAACCGATGGCTGTCGGTAACATACCGATACCGACGACTGTCGATGGCGTGTACAGAATAGCGCTCCTGGGGTACGCAGCCGTAACCGTCTGCAATCCCTCGAAAATCGTTACATCCGAATAGCAATGGATATCCCATGGTTTATCCGTAACAACGAGATATCAAACACACCCCGCTAGCTCAATACCTACACGAAAGAAGAACCAAAATCCTCACCGCCACCATGGAGTTTAGCCTGCGTGTGTACCTCCGCCCCTACCAACATTCCCAGGAGTTGTTCTGCCCGTCTTGGAGTCTAGCATGCCTGAGATCCTCTCAAGTGTAAATTAGTGTTTATGGTATATAGTCTTGTTACAGCTGCCGAGTTTTGTTATTCATCCGCCAAAAGTACCCCTATAGGACAACACAACCCTAAGTTGTGAAACCATGCTTTGTCAATAACTGTTTATTTCTGACAATAAAGTATTTTTTTATCTGATTTGATAGGATGGTCCCAGATACAGTTCGACCTGCAGAAAAAGGATGCCCCAGATATCCTGGGAATTTTCTAAGTACTTTAACAGCATAGAATATTTTATTTTAATTGTATTTAAAAAGCTTGCTTTACTGGAAGAAACTTTTTCAAGAAATACGTTAACATGTGGCTCGTATTGGGAAAAGCAAGGGGTTTATTGTCTTGTAAAAAAGCTAAACACTAAATCAAACTATAGAACATCTTTTCTGTAATGTAGACCTAACTCCCTTTTAGACCTAATTTCATTCGTTATGGTACTTGGATTTAGAAAAAGATATTCTCTATGAATACTTAAAGCATAAATCTGCTAGAAAAAGTACCTTTCTTAGAAAGTACCCTTACCTACTAGGGTTTAGTTGAGAAAGTTGGAGAACATATGGTTTTTATTATTACAAGCAACGGTTCTCGAAAACAAAGTATGTGAGAGAATTGGATCATATAGTTTGATATTAAAAGAAAAATAGATAAAGCTGCGACTTTGAGATTGAAACCGGTATCTGCCCTATACACCTTGTACAAAAGTTTTAGATCTGTTTTTTTTTTTTACATTTCTAACTCTTTTTAGGTATAATTAGATTAGGACTTTGTTGTTTTGTATAAATTATAGGTTTAAGTCATTTTCTATGAGAGGAAATCAAAATTTTCAATTATATCCTTCCCGTGGACTAGGTAAGCCATCTATCGGCGAACAGCCTAAGAATATTAAGGGGATGGTAAATAAGGGTTAAAGTGTTAGAAGTGCAATTACACTTGTTATTGGTCACGTACCATCACTCATGGGTCGCGGGAACGACCATTACTTATTTTGGGAATTTTAATTGGTTTAAAGTTAAAAGGTTGGGATTTTAGGGGCCAAGGGGTGTGGTACTAAGACCACAAGTTCTTTTTCAAGAACGCAGTGAAATCAGTTCCGAGATTTTTACCGAACTCTCTGGTCTAACTAACTTCTAACTAATTTTCGTGTAAAGTGATACTTTTCTTAATTTTATAAAGTTCAATTTAATCTCTTATCGTTTATTAATCAGTTTTTTGGGCTAAGATGTGTACCATCTGGTAGTACATTCTGTTCTATTTCTTTATTGGGGATTTTCATTAGACGCATGTCGATTATTCATTCTGAATACTGAATAATTATCTAGTTGGGCTTTAGTTTCGAAACCTCTCTTTCTCGCTAGAGGTAAATATTCCTTTGTAAATATACAGGGTCCTGCAATAGTGCGTCAGGCTTCCATAGCTCCTATACGAATTTAGTTAGGAATTTCATTCATATGCTAACTTATACTGTATCATACGGGGTACTTCAGGAAAATATTTTTTTATATACAGGGTAGCCCAAAAAAGTGTGGACATAAAAAGTTTTGATTTTTTAAATGGGATACCCCATATTTTTTTGCATATTTAGATTTATGCTATTGTCCTTTATAAATGCCTAAAATTTTGTTTGATTTGCTTTTTTAGTTTAAGAGCAATCAATTAAAAACTAAAAAAAAACATATTTTGCAGTCGTGAAAAAAATATCAAAAAAACAATCTAAAATTAGTTTTTCAACCACGGTATGAAGTGAGTTTAATGACAAGAGGTTTAAAGATACTATGAATCGAATAGTATTTATCTATTTTATACAGGGTGTTCATAATATGGTTTCAAAAATGACACATTTCAAACCTATTTTTCTCAACTTTTCCAAATGGAACACCCTGTATATTATTTCGGTATTTTATATAAAATACACAAGCAATTTTTTTTTGTAGTTGAAGCATATAAGTTATTTCCAGCCGTTTTCGAAATAAATGCAAATTTCATAAATTATGTTGATTAAACAGAGTTTATTTTTAAAATTAAGCGTAGGCGACTAGACTAATATTTAAAAACTACAGTAATTGTTCAAAATGTCTTCCATTTTGTTCTGTGCACAAGCCAACACGCTTTTCAAAAGATCTGTTTACTTCTCTTAACATTTCAGGGGAAATGCTCGCAAACACGTCTCTTATCCTTTGCTGCATATTATTAGCAGTTGTAGGTGGATCTTTGTAAACAATTTGTTTTACGTGTCCCCATAAAAAAAAGTCTAGTTTTGTAAGATCCGGCGATCTAGCTGGCCAGACCGTGGGTCCATTTCTACCGATCCATTGGTTCGGAAAGGTATCATCAAGATAATTTCTTACCTCCCGTGAAAAATGTGCCGGAGCACCATTTTGCTGAAACCACATCCTATTTCTTGTATATTGCGGAACGTTTGCCAATAAACCTGGTAAATCATTGCGTAGAAAGTTTAAATACATGGGTCCATTAAGATGACCTTCAAAGATATGAGGACCTATCATAGTTTCACCAACAATTCCAC
Source organism: Polydrusus tereticollis (assembly GCA_963920685.1). Lineage (NCBI taxonomy): Eukaryota > Metazoa > Arthropoda > Insecta > Coleoptera > Curculionidae > Polydrusus > Polydrusus tereticollis. The sequence goes on from OY987331.1 coordinate 93,463,661, forward strand.
CCCACACATTTAATGACCACTGATGCTGGTGATCGATTTGTCTCATATATCGCGGATTTTCCGTGGAGTAATAATGAAAGTTATGTCTATTTACACTACCGGTGTTATGGAAGGTTGCTTCGTCGGAAAATAAAACATACTTGAAAAACATTGGATCCGCTTGTATTTTAGTGCTTGCCCAGGCACAAAATTCGGATCGATTTTGAAAATCTCTATCGCTGAGCGCTTGATGCAATTGAATATGATAGGCATGGAATCGATGCTTTTTTAAAATCCGTTGCACAGATCGTTCACTTATACCTGTTGCGTTACCGATTTTATTTTGGCTTACGTGTGGATCTTCTGTGACTGTCAACAACACCGCAAGTTCATTTTCCTCGTTAGTAGCCGTCTTTGTTCTTTCTTCTTTTGTATACACAACATTTCCTGTTTCAACAAATCTTAGTAATAATCTTTTAAAACTTTTTTCTTCCGGGCGCCTTCTCTCTGGATAACGTGACGCATAAATTCTAGTTGCTAACAAGCAATTTTTTTCGCTCTCGCCAAGTACAAAAATCATATCGACCAACTCATCTTTATTAAAATTCATTTTAATTTCTTATAACTTATTCGCCCGATATTACACCTTTTTAAAATGAATTAAAGAACTTGTCAAACTAAGTATAAGAATCCATGTTTTATTTCAAAGCCTACTATGGGCTTTAGGGATAAAACTTACTAATGAACCTTTTTGCTGGTATTTCAATTGAAATGTTAAAAGGAAAGTAAACAGACCTTTTCAAAAACATGTTGGCTTCTGCACAGATCAAAATGGAAGATATTTTAAACATTTGCTATACTTTATAATTATTAGTAGGTGTTAGTTTTAAGTCATTTTGTATATAGTTTTGACGTTTTGATAAGAATTGTCAGTAAGACAAGACGAATGATTAAAATAGATTGTGTCAGAAATCCAGAGTTTTCAGTTTAACTTTAAGCTTCCAAGACAAGACGATAATTCCTTTTAACATTGGTCCTTCGAAAGACAAAGAAAAAGCCCTTTGGAAGATACAGAACATATAAAATATCCAGTCATAAGATAATATGGAAAGAAATCAAGGTAAAAGACAGACAGGTAGACAGTTGGATCCTAATTATGTTTGGCCAGAAATTGCCCAAATAAGGCGCAGAGTATTAACAGAAATTCCACAAGTAAGTGCAGATAAAGCCATAAGAAGTTCAAGAAGTGAGACCAGGAGTGTAGTTACAGAAAAAGATGTTGAAAAATTGACAAGACCTTTGACAGCTATAACTGTAACACCTACTGAAATGACTGAAGGTGAGAAACACCTAACTTATGACAAATCTTCGAGTAATAGAACTTTTGGTGATATTGAAAGAATGAAAATAGCCTTTGAAATTGAAAAAAAGAAACAAGACCTGATGGAAGAATTTATGAAACAAAAGTTACATGTTCTTGAAATAGAAAAGCAGTTACGTGAAGCTGAAGTAAGTGGATCTATTAATAGTCATACAAAATCAGATAAGCAGACAGACAATTCAACATTTCATGAGACACGTGCAGTTCAAAAATGGGTAAATGAATTACCAGAATCGTTTTCCAAACAAGAGTTTGACCTGCAAGACCTCAAACCTAAAGATTTCGACGAACATAAGAACGAAAAGACAGATATTGACAAGTTATGTGAAGCATTAAAAAATGCAGTAGAGCCAAAACGATTTTTTGAACGTGACTTTCCAATATTCGATGGAAATCCTGCAGATTGGCCATTATTTTTTTCAAATTTTAACAAAATTTCAACAGCATGCAACTATAATAATGAAGAAAAGATGACAAAGCTTCAAAAATGTTTACGTGGAGAAGCTAGAAGTGCAGTTATTGGTATGTTAATTGCCCCAGATAATTTAGATACTGTACTGAAAATTTTAGAAATGCGTTTTGGAAGACCCGATCAAATTATTGAGACCATTATTTATAAAGTAGCTGCAACACATCCAGTACGAGAAAATGATCTAGAAGGTATGATAAAATTTTCAAATCAACTTTCGGGTTTAGTTTCGACCATAAAATCCCTAAATTGTCAAAATCACCTTCAAAATCCACAGCTTCTAAAAGATTTAGTACAAAAATTGCCAGAATCTCTTAAATTTCGCTGGGGAGAATTTATTTTGAAAAATAGAAGTTCAAATCTTGCAGTATTCTCAGATTGGTTGCTGGAATTGTCAAATGCAGCAAGTTTTGTTATTTCACCCAAAATCTATAACAAAAATCGACAAAAGCCCAGGGAATTTACATATACAACACAAGAAAGCGACGAAAAATGCACATTTTGTAGAGAAGGCAAACATAAAATTGAAAAGTGCCGCAGATTTGAAAAGGAAGACATAGACTTGCGTTGGAAATTTGTGACTGACAAAAAATTATGTTTTTCCTGCCTGAAAAGTAGACATCAGACCAACAAATGCCAGCACAGAAAAACTTGCAATATTAATGGATGCAAGCAAGGTCATCATACGCTTTTACATAAAAATAGACCAGAAGAAATACCATCAAACAAGAATACCGATCGTGAGACACTTTTAGCAATGGGCCAAGGCTCCAAAAATGTACTTCTAAGAATGGTGAACGTCTTACTACATGGACCTCGAGAAACAATACAAATTGTAGCTCTCTGTGATGAAGCCGCAACAGTTACTTTGATGGATAGTTCCCTAGTTGATCGTTTAGGTGTCACAGGTGAAAGCGTACCGCTCTGTGTACAGTGGACTAACGAAATGAGGACAACTCACTTAAATTCCATTTGCTTTGACGTCGACATATCAGGAATACACGAAAATGCCCGAATGTCCAAATTGACAGGTGTAAGATCAGTAAACAACTTAGCATTGCCAGAACAGCATATATCGCAGAATGAATTCCGTAGCTATTCATATCTAGCAGGTATTCCTTTCACTGAAATTAGACATCAACCCATGCTACTAATTGGACAGGACAATATTCATTTGACAGTAGCCCGCAAAATATGCGAAGGTCCTACAGATTCACCGATAGCAACAAAAACTACTTTGGGATGGATTATTCATGGACGCGCCGAAAATAAATTTCTAAAGAAAAATGAATTTAGTTTCCATATTTGCCATCAAGATACTAATGATTACCTTCATAACCTCGTTCAAAATTCATTTACAATAGAACCATTTGGTGTATCAATTCAAAACTTACCGACAAATAAGTCAGAAGCAAGAGCTATAGAAATAATGGAGAATACTACCAAAAGAGTGGGTGATCGATTCGAAGTCGGCCTTTTATGGAAAGATGACGGAGTAGTACTACCTGAAAACAAAACGGTTGCTATTCATAGACTTGCGTGCATCGAAAGAAAAATGAAGAAAGAAGAAAAGTACAAAGATGAATGGCCCACAACAAAAATACCCTTTTCACAAAATGAAATTGACGAAAAGCCCAAAGAAACAGTTATAGTTACACTGTTACAAAATGATGGTCTACCGGAGATCGAGAGATATTCAGAATTTGACAAATTAATCAGGGTAACAGCTTGGGAGTTGAGATTTATTACAAACTTAAAAAGTAAAAAGACAAAAATACCAGATGCACAAAGAAATCGAGAAAATATTTTGACCAGACAAGAGATATTAAATGCAGAAATATTTTGGATAAAACAGAGTCAAAAAGAAAGTTTTCTAGAAGACATTGAAAATATACAAAAAAATAGAGAGCTTAAAAAACAAAGCAGACTCAAGAAATTAACCCCGACATTAAAAGAAGACCTTCTTGTCCTTGGAGGAAGGACAAACTTTGCCAGTTTTATGAGTGTTACCGCCAGAAATCCGTACATTCTTCATCCAAAACATAAATTAACAAAACTTTTGATTCAACATTACCATGACATTTTCGGCCATCAAGGGGTAGAAACAGTACTTAACAAAATTAGACAGAAATTTTGGATTATTGACGGGAGACAAGCAGTAAAATCATGTTTTCAAAATTGTCTCAAATGTAAATTAAGAAAATCTAAACCTATAGTTCCTTTAATGGGACAGCTACCACCAGAAAGATTGATTCCAAATGTAAAACCATTCACTTACGTTGGTATCGATTATTTTGGACCTATCATGGTCTCAGTAGGACGAAGACAAGAAAAAAGATGGGGTGTCCTATTTATATGTATGACCTTAAGAGCGATACACCTGGAAGTAGCACATTCCTTAAATGCGGATTCTGCTATAATGGCCTTAAGGAGATTAATTGGTAGACGAGGAACACCAGAAGTAATTTTTTCTGATAATGGTACAAACTTCAGAGCAGCGGCAGAAGAATTAAAGAAAGCGGTAGACGATATGAATAAGGAAGCAGTAGCTGAGAATATGTCAAAGAGAAAAATTAATTTTGAATGGAAATTTATACCTCCTCGCTCACCGCATATGGGCGGCTCGTGGGAAAGACTTATAAGATCCTTTTCATTCATTCTAAATGGACAAAAATTAAATGACGAACTTCTATTGACACTTTTCTCGGAAATTGAATATATTGTAAATAGCAGACCACTGACCTATGTATCCAGTAATTCGAATGACCCAGAAGCTCTTACTCCGAACCACTTCGTAATGAAAACTGAACCTGATGAAGCAACATGCTTTCAGAGTCCTAACAATCAATTATTCCGGAAACAATGGCAGAGATGTCAACAAATGTCAAATAGTTTTTGGAAACGATGGGTAAAAGAATACTTACCAATATTATCACGGCGAACAAAATGGACTGATGAAACAGATCCAATAAAAGAAAATGAGATAGTAATTATAATGGAAGATAATTTGCCCAGAAACCGCTGGAGGCTTGGAAAGATTATAGCAGCCATTCCTAGACGAGACAAAAGAATAAGGGTGGTTGATGTAAAAACCAGCAGCGGAGTTAAGCGAAGACCAGTTAGTAAAATATTTAGACTAAAGATGGAAGAATAAACAAAATAAAAAAACAAAGAAATGCATTTCTACACCTGCTATGATGATGTGATTCTACACCAGCGGGGGAGAATGTTAGTTTTAAGTCATTTTGTATATAGTTTTGACGTTTTGATAAGAATTGTCAGTAAGACAAGACGAATGATTAAAATAGATTGTGTCAGAAATCCAGAGTTTTCAGTTTAACTTTAAGCTTCCAAGACAAGACGATAATTCCTTTTAACAGTAGGTGTAGTCGCCTACGCTTAATTTTAAAAATAAACTCTGTTTAATCAACATAATTTATGAAATTTGCATTTATTTCGAAAACGGCTGGAAATAACTTATATGCTTCAACTACAAAAAAAAATTGCTTGTGTATTTTATATAAAATACCGAAATAATATACAGGGTGTTCCATTTGGAAAAGTTGAGAAAAATAGGTTTGAAATGTGTCATTTTTGAAACCATATTATGAACACCCTGTATAAAATAGATAAATACTATTCGATTCATAGTATCTTTAAACCTCTTGTCATTAAACTCACTTCATACCGTGGTTGAAAAACTAATTTTAGATTGTTTTTTTGATATTTTTTTCACGACTGCAAAATATGTTTTTTTTTAGTTTTTAATTGATTGCTCTTAAACTAAAAAAGCAAATCAAACAAAATTTTAGGCATTTATAAAGGACAATAGCATAAATCTAAATATGCAAAAAAATATGGGGTATCCCATTTAAAAAATCAAAACTTTTTATGTCCACACTTTTTTGGGCTACCCTGTATATAAAAAAATATTTTCCTGAAGTACCCCGTATGATACAGTATAAGTTAGCATATGAATGAAATTCCTAACTAAATTCGTATAGGAGCTATGGAAGCCTGACGCACTATTGCAGGACCCTGTATATAAGGCTCTTTTTTGTAAAGTATCATTTTTTTTTCTTTGTAATATATTTTAAGTGTTTTGAGAAAGTAGTTGTTTTATTTGGCTATTATTAACTCTCGACCAAACTACTTATAAGGTTCACTTAACGAGGATTCTGCGGTTCACGGTAGTCTCACGGACGCGGGTAATACTATATGTGTGCCTGCTGACCAGCTGACTAGAGGAGTAAGAGATCCTCCCCCAGCTAAAACTGTCTGTTAGATTCAGCTGAGGTCCAGGTGGGTAAGTGCATCTGAATAGGTCCTAACAATATTAATTAATGGCTACATCCGACGTTATCAGAACTTCGAGATGCGTCTAGATACCGTCTGATCTTCCAGATTATTCAAGAGTGCTTTTGACCCTATTCAGATTATAGGATAGATAGGGAAAGGTTTGTATTAAATTGTGCGGAATGATACTGACTTGGTCTCCACGCTACCACGTTCTCTAGACCAAGTCTATCACCACCACGTCATTCTGTCACAGTACACAATATCTCAGACCTACGTCGCCAAGACGTCCGAGAGACAGTTTTGTGTTAACTGGGGATCAGACAAAAAAATATGCAAAAATTTGAAATGCATTACTACAAGGTAAGTAAGAAACTTAAATACTAACAAAAAGACAATAAAAACGAATAAGTGACTAATAACCTCAAAATTATTTGAAAACCTATAAATTAATTCAGTTGTAGTTCTTTTTAGTAATTAAAGTAGTTTTGCCAAAATTTTATAAACGGGAACTATAAAAAAAATAGTATTACAATCCCATCAAGCGAAACTTCACACCCAATCACAAAAATATTTGTTACCTTGCATTAACAGTTGCTCCTTTTCTTGTTGTTCCTCCTCCGTTAAACATTCGGATTCATCTATCTTTCTTTGTTCCTCCCGTTGTTGTTTGGAAGCGTCCGGACCAAGTTCCAAATTTTTAGGCACTTTATACCCCAACGTCTTGCGATAATAGTATATCTCCTGATCCAAAAGTTCAAACAACCTCGGCGGAAAGAACTGGAAATCTTGTACCATGGGCTGTTTCGGTGGACGGGGGGCTTTTGGTGCCTTTGGTTCAGAAACCCTTAAGGCTTCCCTATAAAAGGAAATATATCATTATATTTTATAAAATTCTTCCATAACACCATTCTACTATAACGGGTGACAACGAAACTACTAACCAGGCTTCGGATACAAATTTGACATTTTGGTCATAGATAAGGTTGAGTAACGAGCAACAAAAATACAATTGACAGTCACTTTTGGTTTCACCGGAAACGCCCTGAACTTTTTTATTTTAAATAGCAATCCATGTATATTATTTCACTTTGTATTTCTACAAAAATCCTGAACATGTTTCATGTAATATTATGTTCTATTTCGTTTTTGACTTATGACGCTTCAAGTTGTAGCAAAACTCAATGCCTACGCCCCTGGCGGAAGATAGATTCTCCAACAATAACCGTCGGGTAAAAAAGCATTTCACTGAGTCGCGGCAGGAGCTGTTTTCAGGGGACAAAGGTCCGAGTAATACTAAAATCAAAGTTTGTTTCAAGATATCGCGGGAGTTACTGTGAACCTGGTCGGGTTAGGAAAGTCGGGATATCTTGAAATACTTTTGGGTTGTATCTTTGCTAAAATTTAGTGAGTAACTATGTGTATTTTTTGGGTTAGATTAAGACGTAGAGGACGGAATATAACTGACTGCTCCCAAAGAAAAGCCGTTTTCTTTATTTTGACTACCAGCAACCTCACTGATAGTTTCATAGCAAAGTTTACGTAATTTGACATTAATTTGGATTTCACAAATAATCCACGTAAGCCAGGGCCAAAACAAATTGTGCTGTTAGTACTTCAATTAAAGCACTCCCTGATGACACGCTTAAAAAAATTCCACGAGCACTCCAACTACAAAAATGAAGTCTCAAAATAAAAACTAATTGAAGTAGATTGCTTGGAAAGTCGCCTAATGAATTGGCAGCTCCTAAGAAACCAAATTTTCAAGCGATTCCAGTGCAAGTAATGTCTAGCTAAAATATATTACACCATTTTCATAACAACCTGTATATGCTTTACCTGAAATATGCATCTACGGCGTAATTTGCTTTCCTCTCTCTTTTCGGCGGTTCAATCCAATTACTGATTCCAATTGTCTTTTGTTTCTCTCTGTAATCCTCTCCTTCGAATTTATAAACAGATTCGGTTGGCGTATCTACGGTGAAGTTCCTCAGCGACGATTCTCCCATAGTTTCTAATTTTTGAGCTATTTCTTGAGTCTACAATACAAGTTGCAAAAAAAAAATTAGTGCTCGTGCTTTGTTGTTTTTAGAAGAATACTTTTTCTTAAGCTATAAAGAGTCAACGTGCGATCGAAAATTATTATTATTATAAATAAATATAAGAAATAAATAAATATATAATTTATTTACAAAATAAAAGTACATATACATTGCTGTAAAGAAAAAATGCAAATTGTAAATAAATTATGTCAGCACTATATAAAGCACATAAAAGGCTTGTATTATTAAAATGTGTTTTGCATCTAAGGTCGTACTGCTTAGCGGTAGAGCTTAATTCCTGTTGGGTGTCAGTAAATACCCGCATTATCAATCAATCAGTTATTCCGTCACCTTTAACAATAGTTACAAGTAATTTGATTCATCGCTAATTTATCCAATTTCTTGAATAATTCCCGCAATAGGTTTTACGGAACAGCACAAAAAATTTATTGTTGAAGCGTATTCTCGAAACGGGGTTGGAGTAAATGGTGAGTGGCAATACAATCAGCGTTTGAGCATGGACGATGTACGCGAAAATTTTCCTAACGTCGCTTTTACTGTTGGGGATTTTTATCATTGCCTGAGAATAACCGTGCCTGTTTAGGGAAATAAGTTCTATACGTACATACATACATCTACAGGGTGTCCCGAAATTAAGGGGCAATACTTTACCACCATATTCTCCGGCTAGAACTATTAGAATTTTTTCATATGGGCATAAGTGCAGAAATGCTTGTTAAGGGAACCTGAATGGGGAACCCTGAAACCGTTGTTTTTTTTATTACTTTCGAACCAGTTCATAATTAAATTTGGAAATTAGGTATGGTTATAAACTTTTAACGATTAATCGGTTTCTGAATTCGGAATTTCAAAAATTTAGTCATAGGCGTCACATACCAGGGTGGTTAAGGGTTAAAATAATCCAATTTTTTCAACCAGTCTTTTTTTTTATTATTTTCTTAATAATTATGAAATTTTAAAGTATTCTGCGTAAAAAAGGTAACCTTAGTTTACCTTGATGGGACAAGTTTTGAGTAAAATCGTTTTAAAGAAAATCAGGTCCATAAAGGAGATAATTAATAAGAATAATAATCACTAGGATTTATTATAAGAACTTGTAGGGGCTTTAAACAAATATAATATATTCGTACATTATATATGGCATACGTTAATAGCGTACTCTCATTTGGATCGGTGATCTGGAATCCTCAGTACGATGTGTATATTGGCAAAATTGAAAAAGTCCAAGAAAGATTTTTAAAATATTTATGCTATAAATTTTATTTAAACGGGAATTCTACCTTAATTAAACGAAACCTAAGATTATTATCACTTGAGGATAGAAGGCAAATTTACGACATAAAATTTGCTTATAAAATTTTTAACAATATGATTGATTCAACCCCAATTATTAACTTATTAAATATCAACGTTCCATCCTATAACACGCGAAATAAGATGTTTTTCCACATTCAACCAAGTAATACCAACTATCACTCCAACTCGCCTCTGCATCGTTGCTGCAAATCGTATAATACGATATGTAATTTGGGCCAACTGGATATCTGCTTTCAATCCCTAAGGCCCTAAAAAGTGCACTAAAAAAGTTTTATTCTCACCATATACAATAAGATCTATTTTAATAACATTTATCTATTGATTTCTCTATTTAATGTTCAATTAATAATCTTGTTTATATAATATATTAATATTCTCATCATATAACGTAAGATCTATTTTATTGTTTGTTTGAAGGTTTGAGACAATGATGTATCGTGAATGATATATAAGTTTTGGACTTCCATTGTCATTATTTATTATTATCACAACGTTTCAACTGGTGAGTATCTCCACTCGTCTTCAGGTGAATAATGAACAAGATACGAAACTACGAGGATATTTATACTACCTCCTGGTTAGCAGCGCATGACCGAGATTGGTGCAGTCATGCGTTACTGTATGGTTCCAGTAATCGCCAATATATACATGGAATGGTTCGAAAGTCAGGCAATTGAAAATGAAAAAATAAAACCGAAACTATGGCTTCGTTACGTTGACGACACATTCATTATTTGGAATAGAAGCGATGACGAACTCCAAGCCTTTCTACATCACATGAATAACTTGGCACCAACAATCAAGTTTACCATGGAGAAGGAGGAAAACAATAAACTACCGTTTCTAGACGTCATAGTACAGAAGAACAGGGACACCATACAAACATCGGTATATAGAAAGAAAACTCACACTGGTCGATATCTTAATTACGCCTCAAACCACTCAAATACCACAAAACATGGGATAGTCAAAACACTTGTTGACAGAGCATTTACTCTCTGTAACTCCGAAGAATCTCTTTCCGAAGAACTCAACAACATCAAAAAGGACCTCAACACAAATGGCTACCCCACGAGACTAATAGATCAGACTATCAAGAAGCGTAAAAATCACATGAATAGACAGAAGGATGACGTCGAAACTGGACCCACCATAAAGGTACCATATGTCAAGGGAATCTCCGAGAAAATCCGAAGATTAGGACAGCAATACAAAATTCGAACAGTATTCAGCTCCAAAGATTCCTTAAGAAGCCACCTGACAAAGACGAAGCCAACCAGCCAAAGGGACACGAAGAACTGCGTATATAGAATACCTTGCGAGTGCGGACAATCCTATGTTGGTGAAACCCTACGCCCCCTTGAAACAAGGATCAAGGAACACCGAAACCACACAAAGAAGGGAGAAACAAACAGATCCGGTGCGGCAGAACATGCTTGGACACATGGCCACCACCTGCAATGGTCAGAGACAAAAATAATACTCAAAGAAGAACACTGGCGAAAGAGGAAATTCAAAGAAGCGGCCGTCATAACCCAAAATCCAGACTGCTTTAGTAAGCCCTCTTTAGACATAAGAAATATTTGGAAACCCTTGTTAAGTAGATGTAAGCTTAGTTTAGAACCTTACAGAAACGCATGACGGCACCAATCTCGGTCATGCGCTGCTAACCAGGAGGTAGTATAAATACCCTCGTAGTTTCGTATCTTGTTCATTATTCACCTGAAGACGACTGGAGATACTCACCAGTTGAAACGTTGTGATAATAATAAATAATGACAATGGAAGTCCAAAACTCATCTATCAATCCATTTTAATAATATTCATTTGTTGAATGTTTATTTAAATGTTAAATTTTTAAAATCTAATTTACATATAATATGTTAATTTTTGTTTACATACTACTACTTTGATACTACTATTTATTGTTATTTAGTGAATACTGTTCCTGGGTTTGTCCCGTTTTGTATTCCTCAATGTGAAATAAATAAATAAAAAGTGAATAGAAGGCCATGGATTAAAATTGATATTTGTTTCCTTTGAGATTTCTGTGTCGGATATTGTCTGCTGTTGTTACTGTTGTAAAATTAGACATAATAAATAAGAAAATGCAAAATTCTTTAAACCACGAGCTTACCGGTATCCATTTTGTATACGGATATTGTATAGTGCGGTACAGAAATATCGCAGACGTTTTCCGCAACGGAGACTTCCTGGACGCAAAGTATTTGAGAGGGTTCATAGAAATTTGATGGAGAATGGTTCGTTTGAACGCCTTCGTGGGCAAGGACGACCTAGGGGGGGACTATAATTTGGAAAATGCACTTTAACAAATAGTAGATAATCCTCAAGTTGGACTCGGACCATTGGCTACAGAAGTCAACATTCCGAAATCAATTGTAATGCGTTTTATTTTACCGGAATCTATATTAGGGATGATCTACCCGTAAGTGTGGTTGATGTTGGGGATAAAAGCGAATCTATTGAGCAACTTTGGCTGACAGTAAGGGTAGGTGGCATTAATTTTGGATTAGGTGTTCTTTACCGCCCACCTAAAGGTAATTTGGTATATGGGCTTGATTTGTTGGAGAATGCTGTTTCCACTATAATTCCCCTATCTGATGAAATAATAATTATGGGTGACCTAAATATTAATCTTTTATGTGCTACTAGTTCAGTCAATATGTTCGACGCTTTTCTTGCTTCCTATTCACTGTGTCAGGTGGTTAAAGCTCCTACACGATTCTCGGGTGGACACAGTAGCCTGATTGATTTGATTCTCTTATCCAGTGAAAATTTATTAGATGGAGATGTTATACATCTTGATATGCATGATGTTACAGACCATCAGCTTACCTATTGCAAAATTAAGGGCAAGGTGTCTTTCAGGGCACCAAAAATTGTAGAGTTTAGAAACTTTAAATATTTTGACATTGATCTATTTAATGCTGATTTAATAAATACTAATTGGGGGGAAATTTATGACACACAATGCCTTCATAAAAAGGTAGATTTACTCACTGATCAAATATTACAATTGTTTGATAGTCATGCGCCTCTGTGTAAAGTGCGTGTGACGAAGCCGAAGGCACCGTGGTTTACAGACGTCTTAAAAATTATGAAAAAAGAGCGTAACAAATTAATGTCTAGGTATAAGAGAACCAGGACTGTTCTAGACTGGGAGGCATACAAAGCGATGAGAAATTTATTCACTCAGGCTGTTCGTAATGAAAAAAAAGCGTATGTCAATTTTGTTGCACAGAATAATAATAAAAAAGATCTTTGGGGTGCCCTAAACAATTTAAATGTTTATAACAAAAGTAAAATCAATATAAGCTTGCCTAGCAATTTGAACAAGCCAGACCATATAAATAATTACTTTATCGAATCCGTAAAGAGCATTGCACCACCTGTCAATGACGAGCTCGTCGAAAAATATCAGAACACTGGATCAACTAGCATTTTTAGATTGGAATCTGTTACGGATGATGAAGTTTTAAAGGCCATATCAGAATTGAAATCGAACGCATCGGGGGCGGATGGACTATCTCTCCACATGATTAAATTGTGTTGTCCAGTGATTGTGCCATTTTTGGTTCACATATTTAATGTCTGTATCACGAAATCTTTGTTTCCATCTAGATGGAAGATTGCCATGGTAGTACCCCTACCTAAAGTAAACCACCCAAAGGACGTCTCCGACTTAAGGCCTATTAGTTTGTTGTCTATTTTATCCAAGGTGTTTGAAAAGATTATTTATCTTCAGATAACTGAGTATCTCGATACAAACAATCTGTTTCCCTTATCTCAGTCTGGATTTCGTAGAGGTTACAGCACGGCAACTGTTCTGTTGAAGGTTTTGGATGATCTTATTGAAGCTGCCGATAGGGGTGAAACTTCAGCGCTGATATTACTTGATTATAGTAAAGCGTTTGATACGCTTGATCATGGTCTCTTATGTGCTAAGCTTCGCTCCCTCGGCTTCGATAAGTCTTCGGTGAAGTTCTTTGGAGAATATCTGGCAGATAGGTCTCAGTTCGTCTTCTTGGATGGCAAGCGTTCTAGTTTTAGGGTTGTAGGAAGGGGTGTACCACAAGGTTCCATTCTGGGGCCATTACTTTTCGTAGTGTATACGATTGACATGAACCAACATGTGAAGGACTGTGATATGCAAAGGTATGCTGATGATACACAATTACGCATAAGTTTTAATCAATCCAGTGCTATTGAGGCAAGGGGTAAACTCACACAATGTCTAAAATCAGTTTATGACTATTCTCTAAACAGCGGCTTAAAATTAAACCCCAGCAAATCAGCAGTTATTTTTTTTGGTTCTGATAGTGAATGGGCAATGGAAAATATGAAAGTAGATATGGCTGGAAGCGTGATACCTGTTGTGCAAGAATATAAAAATTTGGGTGTTATATTTGATACCAAACTTAGGTTTAGAAGTCAAGTGAGTAAAGTTATTCAAAAGTCATATCTCTCTCTCAGAAATCTCTATAAAAGTAAAAATATCTTGAGACCTTATTTAAGAAAAAACCTCTGTGAAACACTTGTTCTTTCTCATGCTAATTATTGTAACTTTGTGTATGGACCGTGTCTGGATTTGCAATGTAAGAATAGACTACAGCGAATTCAGAATTCCTGTATTCGATTTATTTACGGACTGAGAGCAGGGGATCATGTCACCTATAAACTGCCTGAGCTTAAATGGCTTAAAATCATGGATAGACAAAAATTGCATTTTGCTTGTTTCCTACATCGGTTACTTGGAAGTGGAATTCCTCAATATCTTCGTCAGAAACTTCATTTCCGACATTCCACGCATAATCGCACAACGCGTTTTAATAATCTATTAAATCTACCAAAGCACCGAACTGCCCTCTTTCAACGCAGTTTTTCTTATCTGGCTCCTAAAATATACAATACTGACATGGTCAACAAGCTTGATAATCTAAGCTTACTTTCATTTAAATCTAGATATAAATATTTCTTGCTAGGTCAATATCAATAAATAAATAGATACAAAATAAGTTAAAATAGTGTTGCATTATTATATACATGCTAGAATTAATTTATTTGCCAACTGTTACTGTCATATTTCTAAATTATTACTAGATAATATATTAAATGTAATTAGAATTCTAATCATAATATGTAGGTATTTTTCAAATTTGTTAAGTTTTGTAAATTTATAATGTATGCTCGGTTAAGTAAACAGCTCTGCTGACCTTCGCCGAGGTTAAAATAAAGACGTTTCTATCTATCTATCTATCTATCTATCTATATTGCTATCCATAATTATAAGGAATATTTATTTTAGAAAGGAAGAATGACTCAGATGCAATGTCTTCACCCATATCATTACCAGATGAACCCTCTGTTGCCTAGCGATTTCCCACCCAGAATCGAGTTATGTCGGTGGACTTTAGGACATTGCTAATCAAAATTTTGTGGTTTGATGAGGCAACATTTAGTATAACTAAAGTGTTTAATACTCGAAACACTCACTTTTGGCACAATGAAAATCCAAGAGCAGTCCGAAGAACTAACTGTCAATATAGATTTTCCGTCAATTTGTGGGCGGGAATAATTGGAAATCAGTTAATTGGCCCAATAATTTAACCAGCGAGAGATATTTGGCATTTCTTTAAAATTAGTTAGCAGGACTGTTGGACGAAGTACCCTTAAGGTCCAGGTTGGGGATGTATTTCCAACACGACGGTGCCCCTGCCCATTTTGGATGGCCTGTTCATAACTGGTTAGATGAGAATTATTCTGAAAGGTGGATAGGCAGAGGTAGACCAGTATCCTGGCCAGCGAGATCGTCGGACTTAAATGAACTCGATTATTATTTTTGGGGTCATATGTGCAACATAGTTTATGCAACCGAGGTGGATACCCGTGAGAATCTGCTTCAGCGAATTTTTCAAACTGAAAATAAAATAAGAAGAAATCCTTTTCAGATTCTTCGGGCATCTCACAACATTCGCCGTAGAGCTGGACTTTGTATCAGAGAAAATGGGAGTCTATTTAAACACCTTCTCAAGGAGAAGTTCTTGGTTTAAATTTAAATTTTATTCTTCAAAAAGTGTTTGTTAAACAACCCTATTTCATGTCGCATTATTACTCTCTAAATAAGTTGACATATTTATTTCGTTTTCAATTTATTTAGTTTCGTAAGAGGCGTAAGAGCTGACTGCGTATATTTTAAAAGCATTTACTTCAGTGGCGGCTCGTCGTATAAAGCAACTGAGGCCGGGCATCACATGTAAAATTAATAAATTATTTATTTAAATATAAAACGTTTTTTAACTAATTTCCAATCATTAAAAGTATCAAAACAATAGAACATTGAATTACCATCAAAGTTCAACATATTATCTTTTAAATTTAGCGCGCACCCCATCCAACATTAATTTTAAAAACTGAAATGGTTGCCTGACCGCATAAAAAGAAAATTGTAATCCCAAAAACTTGAGCTTCCTTTACGTCACAAATCGCTTATAAAACGCTATGCTCTCCAACCCGGCACCTCCGCCGCTTTAATCGCGCAATAGCCAAATTTTGCAGGCGAGTGAGGCCCACTTATTTGGGCCTATATCGAATTATTTTTACAGTAGCTTGCAATGGCTTGCATGTTGCCAAATGTTGATTGAACAAGGACACTTATCGACTTATTTACTTATTATTTAAATGTTTTATTTTTAAAAACATAAAAAAATAAGTTAGAAATGATTGATAAATGTTTTCATTGTTCTATAAGATATTATTAATAAATATGCAATTAAATCCCAATAACAAAAAACAGATAAAAATTAAAGATTACAGGTGGGTGCCTAGTGCCTATTTGAAACTTGGCAATGTTTTATTGTTAACAGGCTCATCTATCTTTTCTTCTCGTAGGATCAGGTGTCGGCTTATTAGATTTAATTAGATCGTTGGAAAAGCCCTTTGCCGTTAGGTTACGAGTTACGTGCCATTCGTTTGTGATTGTTAACCTATCGTGATTTTAGATTTTCGAGGCGGGTCTGCGGGTTAAAATACTGACTGGCATAAGGCCATTAGTTTTTATGGTGTTAATGTAAACATTTAGATGCTTAGAATTTTAATAGGGCATAGTTTTAGATATTTTGAAGGGTACCGTTAGAAACGGCAGTTTTTGTTAGACATTCGTCGGGTACGCCTTAAGATTTGTATTTGTCGATGTTTGAGCCTATTCGTACATAAAAAAGTTGATTATTAAACTATATCACTGATATATTTCGTTTTTTTTTTGTAGTAGTTCTTACAAGAGCAAAATAGAGACACAATAGCGGATGCACTGAGAGAAATTGACCCTGACCTTGCAAATTGAATATTTTTCTCGTGAAACCTAGTATTGAAATCGCGAAAAATTTTCGTCTGCGGCGCTATTTTCTAGCCTCACCCATTTATGCACCCACGAGCCGCAGCTGATTTACTTTCATTAATTTTGTAGTTTTTAGTACATTTTTGATATATATGAGCTAAAAGACTATCTGTAAGAACAGAACAACTTGTTGCAAACGTTCGTGAAACAATGTGTAAGACGACTGTCTTAAGAAGTGGGAAGATATTATGGAACATCCAGGAATATTCATTAAAAATAGTTAAATTTGTTTCCTTATAAAGTGCAAGTATTCCACGAAATACGAGTTGCAGATTTTGAAAGACGCAGGAATTACTGTCAGTGGTTTACCCAAAATTTATTGGAAATAAATAATTCATTAGACCTGACATTTTTTTTCTGATGAAGCCTGGTTCCAACTTATGGTTATGTGAATTCTCAGAATACACGCATGTGGAGTAGTGAAATTACAATTTTTTTCCAGTCCACATTGCACCCTCAACAAATTGGTGTCTGGTTGGCTGTTTCCCGAAGAAGACTTGTTACTCCTATTTTTTTTCCATGACACAGTTAAGCACAGCGTTATAGGGACAACATTTTGAATCCATTTGTGGAGCAATTTCTTGACGATGAAATACGTTTTGGTTATTTTCAACAGGACGGTGCAACCGCCCATACATCCGCCGAAACTACTAACTATTTACGCATTTTTTTTTCGACGACAGATTGATCTGTTTTAATTGACTATGTTTGTTCTAATAAAAATAATGTTAAATGTGAAGTAATAAATAATTCATTATCGGACCATGAAGCCATATTATGTGAATTTAACGGTGAGATAGGGAAAATACAGAAAAATAAACATAAGGGACGCATTTACAGTAAAAATAATTTTAACAAATTTAATAATGCTATAAAAAATTATTCATGGGATAGTATTTTTCTTCATAAAGAGCCTTTAAGTAATTTTCATGCCACAATTTTAGACACATTTACTAAAGCTTTTCCAATTACAATTATTAAAAAAAATAATAGAAAATGTTGGATTTCAAAGGGTATAAAAATAAGTTCTAAGAATTTACGCTCACTTTATTATATTAAAAAAAAATTTCCATTAAACAATTCATTCATTTCATATTTTAATATTTATAAAAACATTTATAGAAAACTAATTAAAAAAGCCAAGGAAAATTATTAATGATTTGACAGGGAAAAACAACATAATACCTATAAATACTTCATTATCTTCTGACGAGCTGAACGATTTTTACTGTTCGATTGCTTTAGATCTTTCTAAAGATATTAATCCATGCATTGATCCACTTTCGTACATGACGAATTTTAAAATTAAGGATACATTTTTCTTTAGTCCAACCGATGTTCAAGAAATAAAATTAATCGTTTTGGAAATAAAAAATAAAAATTCTGCTGGATGGGATAATTTATCAATAAAATTTTTTTCACAATTGTCTATTCCTGCTTTAGAAGCTTTAGCGAAGGCAATAAATGTTTCTTTTGAAAATGGAATATTTCCACAATGCCTTAAATCAGCTATTGTTATTCCAATTCATAAAGGAGGTGATTGTGAATCTGCTTCTAATTTTCGACCAATTTCTTTACTTCCAACACTTTCTAAAATTATTGAAAAACTTGTTAAAAATAGAATGATTTCTTTTTTATATAAAAACAATATTTTAACTACAAACCAATTTGCATTTCAAAAAAATAAAAATACAAAAATACTAGTGATGCTATTTTTTCATTTCTTGAACATCTTTATTTTAAATTAAATGAAGGAGATTTTGCTGCAGCATTTTGTGATATTTCTAAAGCTTTTGATTGTGTTAACCATGATATATTATTAAAGAAGCTTGAGCTTTATGGCTTTAGAGGTATATCGTTTAAATGGTTTAAATCATATTTATCTGAAAGATCTCAAGTAGTATTGTTAAATGGTAAGAAATCAAAAAGTAATAAAATTGATTGTGGAGTACCTCAAGGTTCAGTTCTTGGTCCATTACTATTTTTAATATATATAAATGACCTTGCGTCAATTTTTATAAATTTTATACATACATAAATATTTACCATATTTGCTGATGATACAACAATACTTTGGCATAGTAAATATTGTAATGAATTAATTAAAATAATTAATGAAGATTTAATAAATGTTAAAAAGTGGTGTGACTCTAATCTACTCTCATTTAATACCACTAAAACAAATATATTAACTTTTAAGTGTACACTTAATAATATAATTTTTGACAATCTAATAATTAATAACCCCAAATTTATAAAATATTTAGGAATCTATATTACTCAAAATCTTTCTTTTAATGAACATATCAAAAAGTTATGTAGAAAATTAGCTTCAGGATGTTATGCCCTGAGAGTACTTTCTCATGAAATGAATATGGCGGTTCTTCGAAATGTTTATTTTGCTTTAATAGAATCTCTTTTGAGATATGGAATTTGTTTCTGAGGAAATTCAAGCCAATATCTTCTAAATTCAATTTTTATTTTACAAAAAAGAGCTATCAGATATTTGTGCAAAGCTAGAACTAGAGATTCTTGTAAAACTCTATTTATCTCACAAAAAATTTTAACACTAACTTCAATTTTTATATTGGAAACAGTTTGTTTAATTCATAAAAAGCATAGAAATAGTATTAAGTCACATACTTATAATACAAGAGAAACCTTTAATATATGTTTACCTATTCCTTCTTCAAGTCTTGTAAAAAAATCCATAATTTATGATTCTAAAAAAAATGTTTAATTTCCTTCCAGTTTTTATTAAGAATAAAATGTCAAATTTTAAAATGTTTAAGAAAAATGTTAAAAATATATTATTGGAAAAAGCTTATTATACTCTAGATCAGCGGTTCTCAAACTTTTTTGGTGACGGAACCCTTTTGGGAAGCAAAATATTTGATGGAACCCTACAATAAAACAATAGTTTTTAAAAGTGTATTCTTTATTAATAAGCATAATAAAAGTACAATGTAACAGTTACTAATTATTACTTACTTTACCACATGGCAAGTACAATAATAGAAGATATTAAAAAAGAAAAAATCTAACTAATGGGAGGTATGAAACTGTTTTTTATTTTTCATCAATTGGTTAATATCAGGTTTGATAGAAGACAGTTGAAGTCTCATATCAGGTTCGGCGTCCAGTCTATTGCGATATTTTGTTTTCGTGGCTGCATAGGTTGAGAATCCTGTTTCGCACAAATATGTTGTTGGGAACGGGAGAAGAATATTCAGAGCCATTTTGCCAAGCATTGGATATTCATCACGGATTCTGCACCAAAAATCGTTGAGAGGCGTCGTTTTGAACAGTGACTCCATACTTGTGTCTGATGACATTTCTAAAAGAGATTCATATATCTCGTTTGACATACTTTCGGGCTTTTCCAAGTTGGGTAAAAAAGGATTATGAATCCATGAATTCAGTTTCATTTTTGTATTCTGTTCTTTGGGAAAATACTTTTCAAAAGATGCGCGCATCGTACTGAGATATTGGACCAATTCTTCAAACACATCATCTTGAAACATTTCTGAGTCGTTATCGCTAACAAACTCACTGAGTGACGTAAAGCTTTCTATTTCCTTCTTACCAACGCAAATAATCCAAAAATCTAATTTTCTTTTGAAGGCAGTTATTTTATTATTGGCCTGAAACACTGTTGTCTGTTTACCTTGCAATGATAAATTCAATTCGTTCAGTTTTTGAAAGATATCCGCCATAAAAGACAATCGGAACAACCAAGTTTTATCCTACAAACGGTCCTTCAAATTAAAAGAAGTATCTGCTGAAAGAAACATTTGTAACTCGGCTCTCAGTTCAAATAGCCTTGTTAAAGTTTTACCCCGAGACAGCCATCGCACTTCTGTATGGAGCAGCAGTGTTTTATATTTGCTGCCATAATCTTCACACAATAATGAGAACAATCGGGATTGTAGTGGTCGTGATTTGATAAAATTAATTATTTTTACCGCTTCATCCATAACTAATTTTAGATTTGACGGCATTTGCTTCATCGCAAGTGCTTGTCTATGCAGAATACAATGGCTGGAACTACAATTAGGCGCTTTATTTTTTATTCGTGACACTGCTCCTGCTGTTTTACCTGTCATCGCCTTGGCCCCATCTGTACAAATGTCAATGCAATTGTTCCAACTGAGATTATTTTCTTCAAAAAATATATTTATTTTATTAAAAATTTCTTCCCCGGTAGTGTTTGTGAGCAGCGGTGAACACATAAGCATGTCTTCTTCAAAAGAACTTTCATATGGATATCTCACGATAACCAGCAAGATAGCCAAACCAGCGACATCAGTTGACTCGTCCATTTGCAAGGCGAATCGTGTTTTTGTAGACGTGTAACTAGTTCTTGTTTGACGTAGCTTGCCAGATCATGGATTCGCCGTGGAGTATCGTTTGATAGCGGCACAGTAGAAAGATGCTTCGCAGATTTTTCATCGAGCATACATTTTGTTATGTCTAATACACATGGCTTTATTAAATTCTCAGAGATAGTGTGCGCTTCACCTGCTTGTGCAATGCGATAGCTAACTAAATATGATGCCTCCGTGGCCTTTTCGTTGATAGTTTTTGTTACATGCATCATATTTTTTTGACTTTCCAATAACTGATCTTTTTTACGAACAAAAAATTCTTTATTCTTGTCTTTAGACTCGGGGTGTACATTCTTATTATTCTCGAAAATACTCGAGTCGGCGCCTTTGATAAACAAGGCGGCTTTTATCAAAGGGACTGCGCGCTCACAAGTATACAAGTATACATGTTGATACCAAACTTATGAGATATTGTACCAGCTATTGTAACACATGTTTATACAAATACAAATAAATAAATAAATATACCTACGCGCGGCCGCGGAGTCAAAACGTTCGACCAGAGAGAGGTGCTTTGATTTTTTTTCTAAATTCTTGAGGAACCCCTACAGAGGTATCGCGGAACCCTAGGGTTCCGCGGAACACACTTAGAGTATAGCTGCTCTAGATGAATATTTCGGTGATACTCTGTTATAATTATTTGCATTTTTTTTGTTTATTCCGATATTTTAAGTTTTACTATATTTTATTGTTAATTTAATTTTAAAAAAGGCTTTGTCGATAAAAATAATACTTTATGACAATAAAGCATATTTTGATTTGATTTGATTTGAACAGACATTAAATTCCCACCCAGATCACCTTATTTGACGGTTATGGATTACTTCATTTTTCCTCATTACGAGGTTACAAGAAAAGATTATCCAAGAAAAACGGCTTACATGCCCCTACTTTACATTTTTATTATCTTCGAAATATCCTTTCAACAGATCCATCCCCAGACGCGTTTCTCCGTATCTGTCGAAAAGGCAATGACAAATCGAGTATGCTTGTGGTGCTACCTGGCCGCGACTCCCGTAATTAGGACCGACTCTCTGGTCTTTGCAGGTGTGTCCTTTCTAAGTGATTACTATTGGATTGGGGGCGGGTGACGCATTTGATCACCACGAGATGCCGCTTTACGTGCTTTACGTTATATATCACCGTTAGCCATCTGTTACACTCGTTTATTATTGTATTAATGCGTTTACAAAACGACCTTTAATCTGTGACGTAAATGATAATGTTTGGGATATGCAATTTTGACTAATAATTTGGATTACAAAAAAAATATACAAAATCCTGTAACAGTAACAACTCAACTCAAACAATATTGTTACGCAATTTTTTTGATTATTGTTGATTATTTCCAAAACTAGATAACTTAGCAAAAATAATTTTTAAAAGCCTTTATAATTGGAAACATTTTTGTAACTTGTCTATTTACAAAAATAATTAGCCTAGCAGTCATTTTTTACAAACTCTGTATATTCCGCTTACCTTAACTTCGCCCTTTTCCAGGATCGTATCGATATCTTCCTCGGTTATTTCCGAGTCTTTAGAAGCAAAAACGTGATTGGCTCCGTGTCTGATCATATTTAACATTTCGTCTTTGTTCAGCGTCTGCGCTTTAGAATCGACGAGTCGGCCCTGTTGAATAACCAGCTTGTCCAGTCTCAGTTTCACTTCTGCTCGTTCTACGATCTTCTCTTCTACAGTATTCTCCGTGATAAACCTGAATAGAAGAAAAATATTCCTAAATTCATATAAAAAAAATATAGTAGTCAACTATAATTTATATTCGTATAAAAACTGTTTTATTTTTTGTCACAACGCATTAAAAACAACACTAAAAGTAAGTAATATTGAGTTACAAGAGACCGATGTCGATACTTTAGATTTCCTTGGAGTACACCTGGACCAGGGGCTGCAGTGGCACCGCCATACTGAGATCCTGGCTAGTAAGCTTTGTACGGGTGTCTATCAGTTACGTCACTTAAGTCATAAAGTGTCGAGGACTATACTGAGAACTGCGTATTTTGCGAACTTTCACTCGCATCTTTCTTACGGTGTCCTGGTCTGGGGCCATGCCACTGGAGCTCTGCGAGTGTTTGGACTGCAGAGGAGGGCAAGTAGAATAGTGGCGGGCCTGCAGTACCGTGATGATTGTAGGGAGGCCTTCAGAAACCTGAGGATTATCACGCTGCCGTCTCTCTTTATTTTTGAATGCCTCAATTTTATCAAGAAAAATATTGAACAATCTACTGCTCATGCTAACATACATCAGCATGACACAAGGAACAAAAATAATACCTTATTGGAGGCTGACAAGGTGTCAAAGTGAACCAGGGTACTGGGGGTTTAAATTTTATAATGTTCTGCCCGACAGTGTAAGATCACTGGATGGAATAAAGTTTAGAAGCAAAATTAAAGACATTTTAATTGATAGGACATTTTATAATATTGCTGATTTTTTACAGTGCATATTTTAAAACAAATTATATATATTATATTACATTTTATTATGTTGTGTATGTGTATTGAGTATGTATATAATGTCAAATTTTAACAAATTTTAGAATTTTTTAAAAATGAATTAATCTTTTTACAAGTGTATTTTTACTTTCTTTATGAATGTGTAATTGTATAATATACTTAATTCTACTATGTGACTTGTACGTGTGAACCTGTATGGTATTATACACCAATAAATGATTTGATTTGATTTGAAGTAGGAGATGTGCAATAAATTACAAAGGAAATACTAATAAAAAAAAAATCATAAAAAACTTTTCATATAACTTAGGTTTGAACCCAGTACCTCAAGGGTCGAATGTTTGACCGTTACACCACGGAGTAATTCATAGACACGAATTAGAACTTATGAATCTGGATCATTTCTTAAATTATTAAAAATTAAACCGGGTTCAAAATGAAAAATATCATTCACACAGTTTCAAACAGGACTTTTGCGGCTTTATGTTATTTCTAGCTTTTCCCACAAATCGAGTTCTTTACCCTTCGAGCATTGGTGTTTCTTCGGAGAGCGATCTTTAAGAAGAACTTAGTACTTATACTTGCATATGTATCCATACAAAATTCAAACTGTGTTCAAACTACAGTAAATTGATATTCAAAGACGTTTTCAATACGCACAAATCGTTACAACTTAGTGGAAGCAGAACACAATTTTTGGCAAAATTTGATAATGGGCGACGAAGCAAATTTTTGCCTTCCTGGTCGTGTTAACAAGCAAAATTATCGTTTTTGGGGACCAGAAAACCCTCGTCTTATTCAAGAGAACAATATACTCCGAACGAATCATTGGACCCTTCTTTTTTGAAGATGCCAGGGGCAATGCAGTTACTGTTAATGGACAACGCTATCAATTGACACAAAAAAAGTAATCTTCGACGTTTACACCGCCATTCTTAAATGTGGTTTTTCAAAATTTGGTGCAATGAAGGAAGCGGCAGCTTCGACACGCAGGCCAGTGAGCACAGTGCGGTTTGTTGTAAATAAACCTAAAGTGGAGAGAAGAAAGAGGAAATACTCTTTTACTTTTAAGAAACTGGACGCGACGGATGTCGATATAATTCGTAGAAAAATATATGCCATGTACAGGGAACAAATGATCCCCATCTTAAAACCCCTACTCCAAAGATTAAAAAAAGATGATACAGGAATAGAGCGTTGTCGTGAGACTAAAGAAATGTATTTTAAGAAACGGTTTTAAAATGAAAAAAATTACAAACGACAAGAATTATGGAATCGGCCCGGTTAAAACGATGGAGGATGGAATACCTAATTGCAGTCCATGGATATAGACAGGATGGAAGGGATATATATTATTTATTTGCACGAAACGTGGCATGATACACACAAAGTTCCAGATAAAGGTTCGATAGATTTATCGGGTCAATGCAGAACCAAAACTCCATCAAATAAAGGTAAGCGTATAACAATAATTCATGCTGGGACAAAAAACGGATTTATACCAAACGCTTTGGCCTTATCAGGCAAAAATATAAAGGACTCCCTTGTTGATTATCACGATGATACACGGCAGAACTATTTGAAGACTGGTTTAAAAACAAATTATTACCAAATATACCACCAAATAGTGTGATAGTGATGGATAATGCGAGCTACCACGGTCGTAGGTTAAATAAAGTTCCGTGTTCCAATGACACAAAAGTTACCATCCAGGACTATATGATAAAAAAATAATATGTAATTTGAGGAAAATTACACAAAAAAACAATTGCTCGAAATTTTAAAATCATTTTCAATAAAAAAGCAATATTATTGTGACACGTTGGCGGCAGAAATAGGTCATACCGTGTTAAGACTTCCTCCTTATCATTGCATGTTCAACACAATTGAACATATATGGCACTAGCTGAAAGCATCGGTAAGGAGGACTAATGTTTCGCCAACCTTAAATTCTTCTGTGACAGCTTTAGTACAGTCAGAGATGCAAAATATTCCAAACAAAAGCTGGGAAAATTGTGTAGCGCATGTTTAAAAAGTAGAAAAATCATACGTTAATATAGATCTGTTGCCCAGAGAAAGAATTATTGAGAACTTGGATGACGACAGTGACAGTGAAACTGACTTGGGTTAAAAAGTAATAATTATTTTTCTGACACGGTACTATTTTGTAGGTATATGTATATTTTGTTTTAATTAATAACCGTCCTATATGTTATAATTTTAATTGTATTGTATCTTATATACTGTTATATTATTATTAATTATTATTAATATTAAAGTACGTTTAAATTATGTTTTCTTTCTAACATAAAAAATCAGTACAACACTTTTGTTGCATACAGGTAGATAAAAAAAAATATTTTTTTCCACGCTTTTATATATGTACATTATTATCTTAAAGCAGCGCAACCTTTTATTCTATCAGCAACGAGTGAGTCCCTGCTTTCATTCGATCACCCGCTGGGTCTTATCGGCATTAGGGATTAGCATTTATAATGAGTTTGTAAGATAGATAAGACGGACTTTACCCGCAGGATGGCGCTACATGCCACACAGCGCGTGAAACGGCCGCCTCATTCCCCTGATTTGACGGCACCAGATTTTTTCTTGTGGGGCAACTTGAAAATTAAAGTCTATGTTAATCGCCCACAGACGTTAGACAACTTAAAGGCAAATATTCGTTAAGAAATTGCGAAAATTCCAGCTGAAATATTGCGGAAAGTTATGCTAGGCGCTCAAAGTAGAGTTGGTCATTGGCTGGCTTGTCGTGGCGGTCATTTACTAGATGTTATTTTTCATAAATAATTTTACATGTTTTAAAAAATAGATTTCATAAAACATATTACTTATTTTGCGCTGATTTTTTTTTATTTTAGAAAAACTTACTATATTCTCCCGTACCGCACACAATAATTTATTATAAAACCGTTGTTTTCTGTTTACCTAAATTATTGATTAAAACACATCAAACAACTTTGAAAAACGAATAAAGAATACAAATATTGTTACCTGAAAACTCTAACTTGCTTCTTTTGACCGATTCTGTGGGCTCTGTCCATGGCTTGCAAGTCCATCTGAGGGTTCCAATCTGAATCATAAATGATAACTACATCGGCAGTGGCCAAGTTAATACCTAAACCGCCCGCCCTCGTGGACAACATAAAGACGAATTTCTTGCTGCCTTCTTCGTTATATTCATTAATCTGAAAAATAATATTGATATTAAAATAATCATTCCGCTTTATTATCGTTTTAACAATTATTAATGAACTAACTTGTCTTTGACGATCCTCGTGAGGAGTTTGTCCATCCAATCTGCAATAATGGTAAGCTCTCCAGTGACAGTAATCTTCCAAAATGTCCAACATACGGGTCATCTGGGAAAAAATCAACACCCTACTCCCCTGCTCTTGTAATTTTGGTAACAGTTTGTCCAAAATAACCTAAAAGAAGCAGTGAAAATTATACAGGGGGTCGAAAATTTTTCGTGCCATACTTACAGGGGGTAATCTACGTCAACAATAATCACATTTTTTTTCTTTAAGCTGAAACCCCCGAAATGGGATATCCTGAAAATGGGGTTCTTTAACTCTTTAACTATAGCCGAAACAGTTTAACGTAAAAACTTGAAATGTTAGTATACTTTATGTGCTTAATCTAATTCTAAAAATCAAAATTCTTAAAATTTTTAAAACTTTTTTGTGTTTGGATAATAATCTGTAATGCACCCCAAGCATAATCCTAACTACTCGCCTTTGAGCTACAAACACTCTTTTGGCATGTGCATTAAAAGCACGATACCAAAACATATTACTATACGAAATTATAGACTGAACACTACCCATATAAGAAAACCTTAGTAAAGTCCGTTCACAGATTTAAGAGAATGACTTACCGACTCGTGTTGACGCCTGTTTAAAACCGGACCGGGGTCTACACAGGCCCGCACTGAATTGTATTTCAAGCATGACACAATTAACATTTGACACAAATAATAAACAATTTTAGATAGAATATATTATAATTAATTAATGCAACTACAGTTTACTCATTTAATTCATTTTCACTGTCACTATCAACACCTATGTTAATAATAAATCTTTCTGTAATATTCCCAATTTGAACGTATGAATTTTCAACAGTTTTAATATGCGAAACACAATTTTTCCAGCTACTCACAGGCACTTTGTCCACTTCAGTAATAATAATATCCAGTACACTGACGTTTATAGTAGGTGATACATTATTACGTCTAACGGCAGATTTTAATTGATGCCATATGTGTTCTGTGGGATTGAATATACAGTGATACGGCGGAAGCCTTAGCACTGTGTGCCCCTTACTTTTAGCGTAGCTGTCGCAGTAGTACTCCTTTTCTATGCTTAGAAATTTAAGCACATCAAGTAACTCTCTTTTAGTGTAACTTTCATGAAAATATATATCATTCTGATACATAAATTCCTGTATTGCCATTTTCGTATCTTTTGAACAAGGGTGCTTGTTTAACTGTCTACTGTGGTAACTTGCGTTGTCCATAACAATCACACTGTTCGGAGAAACATTAGGAATTAATGAACCAATCCTCAAATAACTCCGCTGTGGTATCGTTATGGTAATCCAAACAGGAGTCATTTATATTCTTGGCTGCCAATGAAAGTGCAATTGGTACCCAACCATCTTCGGATCCTGCATGTACTATGGTTATTCTTTTTCCTCTGTTTGATGGTGTCTTTGTTCTACACCTGTCACTAGAATCAACTCAACCTTTTGATGGGGTATCATGGGTATCAAACCAGGTTTCATCTAAGTATATAATAGGTCTGTTCTCACTTCTGTACTCAGCGATTATTGTCAAATATTCAAATTGCCATGCTTTAAGTCGTTGCGATTCCATGATAACTTGCCGTTTATCGACTTTTTTAAATTTAAAGCCGATTCGTTGAAGACACTTCCAAAGCGTTGTCCTATCGCAATTGATATCCGTGTTATCTATCTTAAGACTTTTCAGTAAATTATCCAGTGTTGGTACCGTATGCTCTTCATACATTTTATAAATTTTGCGTCGGACTAAATCTTCATCGCTGCGATCTAATTTTTTGCAAGTCCCCGAATCTTTCCTTCTTTTCCTTTCGGTGATGGGTTTATTCACAATTTTCCATATTGTTTTTTCCGAAATTTTAGTCAATGTGGCTGTTTTTTTAATACATTCCATTTTACTCAACGTTTCAGGTTCTATGAGAGTTGTATATACATTTTTTATAATCTCTTTAGAATCTAAAGATAAGTGCCTTCTTCCATTTTCATTTCCGCACTGTGGTTGTACTTGTTCTATACTAGATTCACCAATCCACGGACGCCATATATTTGGATAATCAAAGCTGCGTTTTTATTTCACACAAACTAATAAAATGACTGGTTTTGCAACACTGATTTGTCTACTTATTTTTTTCCCATTATTTAATAAGGCTTTGTAAACTAATTACGGCCAAGTACGGTCCCTACCTGGATAATAAAATCATTATCTCTATGATCCTTAAAACACTTTCAACAAAGAATTTTTTAATGGGTGATAACTAAAGGCAGGTAGTCATTCTCTTAAATCTGTGAACGGACCATACATCGCGACCGACCTGATGACGCAAAAAACAAATGGCATACGCTGCCCTACCTATTCTACTAACAACAGAACCAACGTGTTGCTCCCTTTGTAGACCATCATCCAATGTGACTCCCAGAAATTTAACAGCTTCAGTTTGTTCTACATGGTGGTATTTAATAAGTGTCCGATATTTTACAGGACGATTATAAGGTAAAAAGTTCATATAAGCATGGGTCCGCAAGCCCTTCATTTTTGAGATACAGGGTGTTAAATATTCGTTTTTATTCTAGTTTTTCGTAAATAATTTTTAAAATAATGTCTATATTTGGACGAAAATTGGTATTTGGGGATTTTTTAATATGGGAAATTCAAATTTGATCTTATTTTGGCTCTTAATTTTAGGGGGCGCCACTTATAGGTATTTTTCTCTTTTGGGGAGTCACAACTTTTTCGTGCATGTATGTATCATATTTTCTAGAAGAGTAATCGATTCCTGTATCATTTTTACGTAAAAATGGATGCTTGTCAAAAGTCGCTACAAGCAGCCGTTTTTGAGATATGTTGATTTAAATTAATCGATGTATGTGTTTGTCAAAAAGTGAAACAATTTTAAAAACTTTTTTTTTAAGCAACATAGAAACATTTTAAACGGTAATTTTTAAACAACAATAAACAACGTAACACTAGATATAAAACTAAATCAAAATCACAATAAATGTTGGAAATGTCCACCTCCTTGCTGTATGCACGCATCCAATCTTCTCGTTGATTCGCGCACTCTTTAGAAAATTCCTGGAGTATTTTGAATCGTTCTACAAGAGTTAATTATTCGATTTCTTAATTCTTCTTCATTTTGGATGGGTGTCTGGTAAACTATGGATTTTAGATGTTCCCAAAGAAAAAAACTAACCTAAACTAACCTAATCTGTTAAGGTAATTTATTCAAGTCAATTCTCATATCAAAGAATGTTCCAATAAATATAACAAAACAAAACATCAGTCACCCAACACAACAAAGACATTTTGAGCGATCGAAACTACTGAAATTAGCATTAATATTTCCCATGTAGGTGGCCCATATGACCACGGCAAAGGTGTTTTAAATCTTTGTACGGACGCTTTAGCTTCATTTAAAGGCATCAACTACAATTCTGATTAAAGTACGAATTTAAAGGCACGGATGTAGCGTCGTGTATTAAAACGTTTATCGCGATAACATCAGAACAAGTTGATCTCTGACCAGAACCGACACAGACAGTTATCTTTCTATTTGTCAAGTATAATCTTATAAACTTGCTGCGCACACCGCGTATACCATAACACTCTAATTTTTACAAAAACATGCCATGGGCTATCAAGTGAAAAGCCTTACTAAGGTCAAAATACAAACCCTACACTATTATTCCTTTGTCCACTTGATCAATTATATAGATTGAAAAATTGCCGTTATAGCTGAGCCCTTGGGAAGAAAACCATGTTGCCCAACGTAGAACAGATTGTTCTTTATAAAGTAATCCAACGCCCTAACATAAAATAGCTTTTCAAAAATTTTGGAAAAAACTGACAAGAGCGATACTGGTCTATAACTTACAATGCCATTAGGATTACCCTTCTTCTAAATGGGCACCACCTTAGCCAGCTTTAGTCTATCAAAAAAAAAAAACATGTTCAAAACAACAATTTATAATATTGCTTAGAGGAACGCTAATCACATTAGACACTGACTTAGCCCAGCTGGTAGGTATGTCGAGAACACCTATGGAATACTTCATTGGCAACAGCTTTGTGACCTGACCCACCTCTACAGAAGTCGTAGGTAAAAGAAAAAAGGAATATGACACCGAGCCTATAGAATTATCTATAATTACATAAACCCGTCGGTCAGCCAGGCTATTGGGATCAAAAAATCGTAAAAATAGCTCAGTTATTGTACTGACATCCGTAATGATCGACTGGTTATGTAGAAGCTGAATACTATTAGCACTTTTGTTATCTACATTACTAGATGAGGATATAATACTATTGTTAAAACTTTGTTTATGATGCTTCACAAACTTTCTATACACCTTTCTTTCAATCTAGTAGTAGTGTAAAATACCTTTATCATTCGTTCCTTTGTTCAGTATTATATTTAATAGTATTGCACTGAAGATCCGCGTATAAAAACAGAGGCGAACAGAGCCGTTGAGCTTGTTCGTGATTTGCTCAAAGCTTAAGAGTCCTCTTTGTGGGAGAATAGAGTGGCTGGTCTCAGTGCTGAAGACAACTGTATATACAAAATGACAAAATCACTAACAAAGGGCGGCAAAAAGCCAATGTCATTTGTCAGAAACTCCATCAACAACACTCTAGTCTCCGACCCCAGGGAGAAGGTTGAAATGTTCGTGGATAGCCTTCACGAACAGTTTAGTGATAACCCGAGGACGGATCCAGGGAGGGACGCGTAGATCTCCAGGACAATACGAATTTATAGGTGGATCGAGATTCAGAATATCCGCAATATTCAAATAGACGAAGTCAAAGACGTTATCAAAGCTATTAAACCTAAAAAGGCTCCGGGTTTCGACGGTATAAAGGTCAAAGCGTTAAAGAACTTGCCAGATAATGTAATAGCGGATGCGGTAAACATTGCACAGTCAATTATCGAAAAAGACCGTTTTCCGCAGGTTTGGAAGAAAGCCAAAGTGGTTCTCATTCCAAAACCTAAGCAAGATCAATCACTAGTTATCAGCTACAGATCCATTAGCCTACTGTCTTGTCTTGGCAAGGTTGTTGAGAAACTCATACATCATCGTATTAACGATTGCGTATCTGACAACAACATTTTGACAAAATGATTAGTTTAGGGCCAACCGATTAAAACTAAATCAGGCAAAGACAGAGCAAATGATTTTCTCTTTAAGAAGGAATGACACTATGATCAACCCAGACAAAATTAAATTTTTTGGTATCTCCCTAGACTCAAGGCTAACTTTCGAACATGTTATTACCATATCAAAGAGAATCACGTCTGCAATATTTGTCCTAAGACACTTGACTAGGGTGGTTGATCACAAGGTACCTAATGGCATTCACTGATCCATTGTGTGTGTATTTAGGGTGTGATGGCGTGGAGTCATTCGGCCCATACCTTTCGAATAGTTGGTCTGCAGCGCAGAGTTTAAGCTGGGATCGGCTATCGAGACGACGTGAGACATTTCTTTCCACAACTGGGAATATATACCCTCCCTACCTTCCCAATATATTTTTGAATGTCTGTTGTATGCGTACAGAAATGCACACAGACATGCCACAAGAAATAGAAACAATATGATAATACACTTTCTTAGGCTCATAACATCGTGGAATGCAACGCTTCATTATGCGCCTGCCTTTTTCAATAGGCTTCCTTTGCAGATCAGGCAGATGCCATTCCAGCGATTCAGGAGCGTTCCAAAAGGGTTTCCATTAGGTAAAAGCTTTTCCAGTTTGAATGAGTACTTAAACTCTGATACAACATTCCAAGATTTTAAATTTTCTTCTAGAAATATTGACCCAATAATTTCCTCTCCAAGAATGCCTGCCCAAACGTTCATTTTCTGGGGGGAATCGAGTGTCTTCCAGAAAAACTCGCGGATTTTAATTATTCCAATGTCTACAATTCTGTTTGTTAATAGCCCATTTAAAAAGAAAGTTGACTCGTCGCTAAAGCAAATATTTTTTATTAAGGACTTTCAGAATAAAAGCAAAAGTTGGATCTACAGCGAATTGACAGAGTACCTTAACCTGGCAAGCTTCATCCAAAACCCTTGTTTGTGTATTTTTTGTTGCATACAGATCCAGTTTCTTCAAACTTACGCACCAATTCTATGACTACTTATGCTCGACATTTTTGTCGGGATACCTCTCATTGAATAGTACGGCGGTTCTACACGCAGATAGGGTGGTTCGTTTTGAAATGCCTGTATGAATGACGTCACTAAATCATTTTCTTTTAACGAAAGTTGTTTAAAAAAGACGGGGGAATTGAATAAACCCAATATCTATGAAAAACAGTTAATTTTCCTATAAAGTATTTCAGTTTAAAAAGATTTTTTTTTATTTTAATTTTTTGCACTCGGTATAAAAATTTTCAAAATTCAAAATATACATTTTACATCTTTTGAGGAGCGCTTTCCGATGACGTATTCAAAATTTTGATTAAAAATTTTTGTAACCTGAAAAAAAATAAATACCGTTTTAAAAAATTGTAATTTTTGGTTTCTCTCGAAAATCTACAATTTTGTAGGTACAGGAAGATGTATTGTGAAAATAATACATTTGAGATGCTCTATCGAACGTTCTAAACCGCATTATGATCCGACTTTTCGTTTCGAAGCTATTAATTACCGAAGAAAGGCCCGTTTTGAATTTCAATTCTCCGATGTCACCAAAACACGAGGGGAAAACCACCTATCCAATTTTGTACACCAAAAATTCTTAAATTCTAAATAATTCTAAGGAATTCTAAAACTTTATAAAAAATTCTGATTAATTTTCAGACATTCTAGAACACCCTAGTTTTTGATCAGCATTTTTATCTTCTGCAACATTTTTACGTTTATAATTTGTAAAAAATATATTTATCCGATCTGTGTTTACCCTTCCTCTTCCCTAATGAAGTAATCAAATAAGTAATGAGTTTTTAAGGATTAGTACTACATTATTTCCTATAGATTACGCGTGCTTTTGAGCATGCGCAATAGGTAAAAATCAGCTTGCACATCAAAATTCCAAGGTGGCTTCCCCCTCGCCGAAACACAATAGGGTTCTGTAGGTCGACGTTCTCTACAACATCAGGGGTTTCAATCGATTAGGACCGGTGGTATAGCCGGTAGAGTGCGCGTGTAACTGATTCTTTTTTTTTAATAACTTTTTTCCAGAACACCCTGTATATTCGAATTTTTGTCGATTTGACCTTTACTATTACGACGGACGCACAAGTTGTAGGTGGAAGCTCGTATAACAACGACCCGATTGTAACAAATGTGGGGCAGTAGTTAAGAGTCACTATAACAATTTGGGGTTGTAGCTCCTTTAGGTACGTTCCGATATATACGTTTAGAAAAAAAATATTATTATTTTTGGATGTAGATTACGTCCTGTAAGTATAACACCTTAATTTTAGTGCACCTTGTATATTGACATACCAGGCTTCAATCAAGGATGAAATATTATTTGCGGACATCCTAATTAATGATACATAACTAAATCACAGATTTCTTATCTAAAAATATTAGTATTTAAACTTACTTTACTTTAAAACTTCACAATAAGGTTGTAAAAGTTTAAAGTTCTTCTTCGATTTGTTTCAAATAACTTTACTTTGAAAAACCTAAACATTTTGGTACAAAATTTGGTATTTGGGGGGATATTTAAGAAGGAACATTCAAATTTCTTTAAAGTTCTGATGTAGATTGTAGAGGACGCTATTTGCAACCCTTTGCTTACGTTTAAAAGGTCACGATTTTTGGCGCCTGATGTTTTTAATGAAAATATGTCACCAACAATTCTCTACTAACCATTTTACCGCAATTGTATACCAGATGTTGATCAGTAGTATAAGGCGGGCCAGGTTCAGCGCCGTCAAAGAGATATGGGTGATTAGTACACTTTCGAAGCTGCATCAAAATATTCTGCAGGCGCATTTTTTCCACTTTGCCTGCTCCATTCACGATGTCAATGTCTTTTAAGAGGACCTTGGTATACCATTCCCGTTGCATTTTACTCAAGCCAACATAAACTGAAAATCATATTTTCATGATTAGATGTGTAATTCGTGAATTACTCCATTGAAGAATTGATTAGGACTAAAAAGCTTTTATAAATAAAGACATTGCCAACGGCATTGGTTTCAAAATCTTTACACGCTAAGAGTCTAGCTGTATCACGAGTTTCAATAGAAAATGTGTGAGATTTTTAAACCTACAAGACTTAGATCTACAACAATATTCTTTATAAACTGGTTATATGCGAACTTTGCTTTCTCAGATACATTATAATGCGCCACACGGTTCTAGAGTTACAACCAGGGTTGAAGTATTTAAATCACTTGATTTTTTTCAATTTAAATCATGATTAAATCAAAATTTCTGATAAAAGTTATAATTAAGAGAAAATAAAAACTTTCAGTTATAATTAATAGTTTATTATATCAAACAAATAAAACCACTGTACCTAAATAATGTTTATTTTAGTTAATTGTGGTGCTTGTACAAAAAAAACTAATTTTGCAGCTTTTTCCGTTCCTAATCGATTTCTGAGTTTGGAATGGACTAAACCAAATGTTGAGAAAATTCTCTCGACTGATGCGGAAGAAGCAGCTGCACAAAGTAATTGCCTAATTATGAAGAACTCTTTTTGAATAATGGGTATATTTTGTTGCGACTTCCACCAATCTATGGGTTTTACATTCTGAAGAATATCATCATGAAACATAATATCAGTGAAAGGTTTTGATCATGGAAGAAACTTGACTATGAGTGGTAGTAAACCACTATTTGGATCTAATTCTTTAACAGCTTTTAAAGCAACATTTTTTTATTCTCTGTTAGTGTTTGCTGAGTTTTTGTTGAGTCAAGAAGATATGCCAACAAATGATATGGGTTTATACGCCTCTTAAATTTTTGCAGTCGATTTAAAGTTATGTCCGTTTTGTCAAAATGAGTTTCTAATATTTTAAATTCTTTCACAACATCTGAAAGACTGGCACTGTTTCTATGTAGTCTATCTATGCAGATAGAGATAGGCTTAAGTATTGTTAGGTAATCTTCGACTAATCTTTTAAAGTAAATGTTGGAAAATTTTCCTCTTATAATATTGTCAATTTCGTTTTTGTTCTCTTCAGCAATTTTGAAAAGTATGGGCCATTAACGAAACCTTCTAAACAGTCGGCAAGCGAATTCCATCTGACATCAATTGGCAAAACTAGTCTTTTGCCTCCTTCTTTGGCATATGCTGCAGAGGCAAAATGGTTGTTATGGAAGTATTTGACAATGACAACAACATGTTCCTTAATATCAGCGATTTCCAAATTCTTACATTGTAAATTTAAAATATGTGCAGCACAACCATATGTAATAATTTGTAGTAGTAGTAGATCTTTTTATTTGATGTCGCATTGCAGCCATATTAGCTGCATTATCTGTGACAAAACTACATACTGTACAGTCATATTCGGTTTTAAGCTAATTTATGAGTGCTGTTGCAATTTCTGTTAAATATACAGAAGTATGTGGATTCCCAGAAGTATCTAGAGTATCTACTAAGACGGTAAATCAATATTCTGTTGTAACCGTTGCACAGATTATCGGTTCGTTATGTACATTTGACCATCCGTCAAGTGACAGACACACACATGTTCCCGAGAAGTTTTGAAAGCATTTGGTTATTTCTTCATTATAAATTATATTAAGCAATTTATTAGAAACATCATATCAAGAGGGTGGTATGTATCCAGGCCGTAAAAGAGCGATAGCTTTTCTTACTTCCGGTTGCTCCATACAGTTAAAACTGCTGTTTGTAGCATAGAGGGCTCTGGCAATCTGTTTGTCAATTTTCTCTTTAGTAGATTTGCTAGTACGTATGACAAAAGATGACAAAGATCCAGAACTAGAACTTGCTGACCTTGTTTCTGATTCTGACACTACTTTCCTTTTCTTACAATCTGGAGCGGAAAGAATGGACAGTGACTCTAAATTTGTTGTGAAGTACATGGTTCCTGTGACTCTTGTGAGTTTGATGACGCATTAACGCCAGAAGTACCCTCAACCTAAAAAAAAGACAATATTTAAATTTAAAGTTAAAGAGAAAATTTAGCAAATTATTAAAAATTCGTTTCCGACTTCTGAGATACAGATAGGGTGTTGAATTTGAAATTTTATTTTTTGTGTAAAATTCTGAGCAACTTCTTCTAGCGCCTAGCGGGCCAACCCTAACAAACTTCATAACCTGTAGTGACCTGTACTTGTACTAATGCAGAAATTAGCAAATTTCTCGAAAACGGTCATATCTCATATATAGCGTTGTTGAGAAAGTATACCTATTTTTCCCCAGAAAAGGTGTAAGAATAAGGTTTATTGATAAATAGTCCCAGAAGTTCTCTGTCAAAAAAGTTAGAGCAAATTAAACTGAATAAATGATAGCAGCACAACCATTATTACTAAATTATGATTTCTCACCTTAAAAACCCCCGGTTTTGTGCGAAAAATTTATCTTTTGTAAAAGTTATTTTAAAAAGTCGAAAATAAAATTTCAAATTCAAATTCAATATTTCAGTATCTCAGAGACGACGCATTTCCGGACATAAGTTTATTTGGAATATTGGCTATTTTCTTGAATTCTATGTTGTGTTAAAAAAAGCATCAACTTAAAAATCACCCTGTATATCTTTGGAAAATAAAATTTAAAGAAACTTATTTACTTATTATTTTATTATGATATGCTGTTTGTGTACTTACAACTGATTCATTGTCCTTTTCGATTTCTGTAGGTACTTCACTTTCACTACACTTTTGCCAGTGAACTTTCATCCGTTCGACAATACCTTGCATTTCATGTCTACATTTTTTACATATATATTCCATATATTCCCTAATCTTAGTAATATTCCTTCAGTTTTATTAGATTTTTCTATGAAATGTATCCAGGTAGGGTATTTTTTCCTTCCACTTCTATGAAGAGTTAACATTGTTACACTATGCGCAGATTTTTAGGTAACCTTTAGAAATTTACAGCAGAACGGTGGGAATAAAATCAAAAACGTGTTGAAAATAGCAACTTATTTATAGGAAAAAATAGATAAAAATAAAAATAGAAAAAAAAACAAAAAAATTGCGATTTTTGATGTTTTCCAAAAAAATCATGATTTTTTCAACCCTGAGTCAAACCGAGGGTTATAAGATTTTCCGATTAATCGATATTCCAATTAATCGATTTTTCGATTAATCGATTTTCCGATTAATCGATTTTTCGATTAATCGATTTTCCAATTAATCGATTTTTCGATTAATCGATTTTCCGATTAATCGATTTTCCGATTAATCGATTTTTCAATTAATCGATTTTCCGATTAATCGATTTTCCGATTTTCTGATTAGTCGATTGTAAAATCGAGTGTAAATAAATTTTTACCCGACAATCGAAAATATAAATTATTATGTTATTGAATGATTTTGAAGTTGCTGGTGAAATATTAATTAATTTACTGCACAATTAATTATTACTCTATACAATAACAGTTACGTGTACTGCGCCCGTATTTCTACTAGTATACAGGGTGTTAATTAATGGTATGCAGATATTTCAGGGGGTGATAGTTAGTACTCGTCAAAATAAGAAAAAATGTAAATATATGCATGGTCTAAAACGCGTTATTTTCGTTATACAGGGTGGCAAAATTTCAATTTTTTTTCTCCTATCTTGCGTTTTCTCTCTTATATTCTCTGATAATTGTTTCAAATTTGGAACAACAACCATTTTTTAGAATCTCTACAATAAAGTATCAAAATTGTTGGTCGCAGTATACAGGGTGTTACATTTTCTTGAATCCGCTACAATTTTATCTTTCAGAACTTTTTTTGGGGCTCCCTGTATGAATTTCGGTATGAAATTTGAACTCTCTGTTTCCTTGTTTAGCGTTCTTATCTCTTGTACTATTCTCGTATCTGTAACCGTTTTCGATTTATTTGCAAAAATAGCCATCGATGGAAATTAAATGTAGGCGAAATAGCGCAATAAAAATGAAAATAATTATTACTTAAAATATATACAAATAAAAACAGCTTTTTACTCTTATTCTAAAGTTGAAAAAAAGTGAAACGTTGCTTAAACATAATATTGTTATATTATAATTTTTCCCATAAAAGGAGATTGTTTTAATTAAATAAAAATTGCCTAATCGACAAGGACCAAATAAATTATTGGACAATAAATTTATTGCCTGTCCGATTTATCGATTAATCTAAATAATCGATATACCGATTACATCGAAATTATCCAAAATGATAAATATAATAAGATCGATTAATGGAAAAAAATCGATTTATCGAAATAATCGATTAATCGAAACATCGATTAATCGAAATAATCGATTAATCGAAATAATCGATTAATCGAAATAATCGATTAATCGAAATAATCGATTAATCGAAATAATCGATTAATCGAAATAATCGATTAATCGAAATAATCGATTTTTTGATTAATCGATTAAATCGAAATTATCGATTATTTTTCATAATCGATAATCGATTATAACTTTTGATAATCGCCCACCCCTAGCCATAGCCCCCTACATTTCCAAGCCGTGAAGTAAGAAAGGCAACGTCGCAAATCCTGTCAGAGGTAGACCGATTTTTAATAAGTAACTAACGCAACTTCCGTGCAGATTCGCCCGTTTAGGCGATAAAAATTACGGTTTATTTCAAATTATTTATTGAACTTTTTGCATTTTACTTCAGTATAGATATGTGTAATAAGTAACATGAATATAATAATATAATATATATATATATATATAATATAATAATAAGAAATTTAAATTAACTTAAAAAAATTAGTGATTTTAAAACCTATTTGAAAGTGGAAAGCTTTCTTTTTTTTGATGATGTATTTTGGTGTTGAAGGTCATTTCTGTTTTTTGTGTAATTGTTTAGTAATATATTGCTAAGAGTAAGTGCTACTTTATAAAACATTTTTCGATAGCTTTCTCCACATGGACATGTCTCATTAAACTAGTTTAGCTAAAAGAACTTGGTGATTTTGCCGATTCAAAAATTTAAGCTTAAGTTCTTTACTATCTATAATAAACTGAAAAACTGCAAATATATGAAAGTACATAATATTTACTTCATTGGTAGCAAGACATAACCCCCCCCCCCCTTGCAAAGAATCAAAATATTCATCCCCCACATTTAAACCTATGACTCGAACAATAAGGTTTTCAAAGTTGAAAAAATAGTCCATACTTTCAGTGGAGTCAATGTAATGTAAATAAAACAATGCAATCTTCCTCCACAGTTTAATTGTTAAACTGTGGAGGAAGACTGCATTGTTTTATTTATAATAAGGTTTTTGCAATCCATGCATTTTAATTTCCTATTTTTGTAGATAGCATGGTCTATATAATACATATACCTATACATTTAGTATTAAGTATTATAATAGGTTACCTTTACAAATAAAAAGAATAACAAGTCAAAGGGCATTTAAAACTGAAATTAAAAAAATGTTGATTAACTTAGAACCTTATGGCATGGATGACCATTTTAACATGTAAAATATGAGGTTTTGAATAGTGAATAATGAATTTATTGCTGTAGCCATACTACTGTATATTTGTGACGTCATTTCTTTTTGTTGTATTTCAACCAAATTTGAAATAAATATTATTATTATTATTATTATTATTAAGCAGACTCATCCAACTGGTAATCCTTAAGATAATCCGATTGAAATATGCAAGGAAACTCTAATATTTCTGTACTTTCAATATCATGCTTAACAGAGTATTTGATTTTACCACTGTAAAATTTTTTAACCCTGACTTTACAATACTTTGAAGTCTAGTTTTTTTTTTCTGATTCGAGGATCTGTTTAAATGATACATGACAGTTACAACCAGAAAGGTTCCTATATCGGCCAAATCTTTTTTCAAGGGTATCTGTTTGAAATTTACCAGCTAAAATGTATTTTATTTCAAAATGGATAAATGAGTATTCTATTAGAACTGTGGTACTGGTACCTACTACGTTTAATAGCATCATAAGTGTCCCTAGTTAAACTTACCCCCTCTGGATCGTTATGCCATATATCAAGCTAAGTCGCAAATTTCTTTAGCTAGTTTTTAGCTAGTTTACCTTCAAATCATTTTTTAAATATATTGAGGTAGTTCAATCGTCCCTTTTTTGAACCTTGCCATACGCAAATAAAAACATTTTGCCAGTTAAACAAACATTGGAACTAACCCTAAGATTTTCTTATAATGATAACATTGATAACTAAAACTCGGGAAAATAACAAACAACGTATGCGTCAAGACTTGTCGATGCACTTCACAATCACAAGCACAAGAGCACAAACAAAAATAGCGAATCAACCTGCAACGTTGCCAGACTTTGTCCTTCATAGCTTGGAAGTAAAGGAAGCTGTGGCAGTGCGCATGCGCGAGAAAAAGAAAAGACTTTTGTTTTAACGGAAAAAAATGAGGTTATCACATTTGACTTTGACAACTGGACTGAAATTTGTAAACAAACATTAAAGTTCTTGATTTGTTTAAGATTTTGTATATTATTTCGATTGAGAAAAGAAAAAGAACGCAGGTAAACATATTAATAAAACTTTTATTAGATATTTTACAATTCTTCTTAGAGTTTAACAAGTAAAATAATAGGTTTTTGTAGGATTCTTTGAAGTACATGCAATTTTCGGTAAAAATAGGTAGGTACCAAAGGAAAATAATCTTTAGGAAATGGACTACCTAGTTATTGTTCCCTCACGAAATTAACGTAGAGGTAAGTTAAAAGGAAGAAACATCCGGTGTAGGTACATACCTGTAGAACGATAAATCTTTGTTTAAGTTTTTACGCCTGTTTAAAATAATGTAAAATATTCCGTTTTGCCTCGGCATCGTCACAAAATTATCACATTTCACATACACAATCAAAATTTGCAGAAAAGTAAAGATAAACAGTACACAAAAGCCGTTAATAATACGGAATACCAAATCAACTCGATGAAGCGAACTGTCAAACAAATTAACATTTGCTAAAGATTTCGAGGTTATGTGGAGTAAAAATGAGACGTTGTCACGTTGTCACCTTCCAGTTATATGAAATTGTTATTTGACGCGTTTTAGTTTAGAAATGGTAACAAATAATTTGAAAGCACTTGGAAGTACAGACTCAATGCTTATTTTACAATTTTTGGTAATTTTACCATTGCTTTAATTTTCTAAGGCTCACTCTTCTGCCCTGTTCTAAAGAAATAAAAGTACATTTGGCAATACCCTTACGGCGCATGCGCACAAGTCGAAATGACCCTGTATCTTCTATCTCTGTTGTTGCTTCAAGATATTCAGGGTAATAGCCATATAGTACTAATACATATATGGGGAAAACACCACGAAGTGCACTATCTCCACAAAATATAAATGGCTAAATTCGAGATGTAACACACAAAGCGACATCTTGTAGCGCTCAAACGTATCGCCGTTTACATCTCGCGCATTTGGTCAATACAATAAGTTTTGGTCACTTAAAATCAATGGCTCTGTACCAACATTTTTTGTCACTTACCTTTGGCTTCTTTCTTGGGCTTAAGACGCTTCTCTACTTCTGCTTTCAATCTTCTGAGCAAAAAAGGTTTTAAAACTGCGTGCAACCGTTCCACTAGAGCGTTATCTCCCAGACATTGATTTGTGTTGAACCACTGGTCGAAATCATCGGAAGAATTGAAAACGTCCGGCAGGAGGAAATTTAACAACGCCCACAATTCGTGCAAGTTGTTTTGTAAAGGGGTACCCGTCAGCAGTAATCTAAAAACCACCTTTACAGTTGCTTTAATGTAATATGGTTAATTTTATAGGACAATAAAATGTCAAGTGATAATCTGTTTCCAGATATGAAAGCGACACTATACAGAGTGTCAAGTTTTCGATGGCTTTACGGGGTATCTCCGTTATCAGTAAAGATAGAAGGATACGGTTTTCGCGCACTGTGCTATTTTTTTGCGAAACAAAATATGCCGCAGTCAGAAGAATTTTTCTAGTCCTCCCTGTTCCTGATACACGGGATGTTTTGAAAATTTTACATTTTGGAACCCCCCCCCCCCCCCCATATTTAGGTTACCCTGTAGCTTATTAAAGAGAAAATAAATGTTCTTTTTGTAGTTTTTTAAGTAGAATCCAGTGACGTACTCAGATTTTTTCTACGTTCAGTGTAATATTATAAATAAGTAGAGACCCAAATGGCTGCCCTGTGGCACACCAGATGTGACGGATATCTCCTGTGAAACAAGTCCCTTTACTTGAACAAACTGTTTTCTATTACTTATACCATTTAAGTTTTTGATTTGATTTTGGTTTGATTAAGTAAGGCTCCATGAAAACCAAAGCACTCCAGTTTATGTGCCAGAATATGATGACTTACAGTGTCAAATGCCTTGCTAAAATCCGTATAGACAGCGTCAACCTGATATTCACCTTCTAAGGCGGCCAACACCGTTTGAGCAAAAATCATCATATTTGTAGCCGTTGATCTACCCCTACAGAAACCGTGCTGTTCCCGAGCAATAGAAGACATCACCGAACTCACAATCTGATTACACACTATCTTCTCAAAAAGTTGTTATGTAACCAAAAAGGATATAAATATGTTTGGGTTAGAAGAGGATCAGTCTTTGTTAGGAAAGATGATGATGAGCAACTTATCAAGATAAAGAAATCGGAACCTCTGAAGGGTCTGCTTGACTCAGGACTCATCCTAGTTATTGTGGACTTTTTGGTAACGAAGTTATTTTCTTAATCTTATAAATTTCTCTCTTCATATACACTATTGGACAAAAGTAGAGCAACAAAGTGATTTTATTTCTTTGAGTTTAAAAAATTAATTATATGATTGTGATCCTCAGCTAATTTTAATGAAATATTAGTAATTTTTAACAATATTTTGGTACACTTTAAACAAAATGAAGGTAGAGAAGTATTTATAATTATAAAAATCGACAAAATGAAGTGCGACAAAAGTAAAGCAACAAATTGTGTCAACAGTATTTTATTTTACATATTACGATAAAAAACCATTAATCACATTTAATAATTACAATAGCTAGAAGTATTATGTTAATAGTTAATAGAATATCCATTTTTTTTATTACTTGCCGACAACGTCGCGGCGTTGAGGCAATCAATTTTTAAACAGTATTTTCGGGAAGGGTTGTCCAAACTTCAATGATTTTATTTACCAATGATTGTTTATTTGAAAATAATTGTGTACGAATTCCACGTTCAACTTCTTCCCATAGATTTTCAATGGGGTTAAGGTCTGGGGATTGTGCCGGCCACTGCAAAACCCGAACGTTATTTTCTTGAAACCACTCTT
Source organism: Polydrusus tereticollis (assembly GCA_963920685.1). Classification (NCBI taxonomy): domain Eukaryota; kingdom Metazoa; phylum Arthropoda; class Insecta; order Coleoptera; family Curculionidae; genus Polydrusus; species Polydrusus tereticollis. The sequence goes on from OY987331.1 coordinate 93,508,158, forward strand.
GAACAATTCGTGAAGAGTGTTTTGGATCATTATACTGTTGGAAAATAAAACGCAACGGCATTTCCCACTCTGCATACATTTACATTTGCGTTATATCTTTAGAGACAAATCGATTCATGGTGTCATTAGTGAAGTTTAAAGGACCCACCCCATTCCATGAGAAACAACCCCATAGAAAAACACTGCCTTTGCCATGTTTAACTGTGGGTGTAACGTATTTGGGATTAAACCTTGTGTTGATTGGCCGTCTTACACGCTTCATTCCATCAGAATTGAAATTTTTATAACGCGTTTCATCGCTAAACAAAACTTTTTTCCACTCGTCTACTGTCCAATTTAAATGTCGACGTGCAAATTCAAGCCTAGCTACTCTATTTCTTGCCGAAATAAGGGGCTTTTTAGCCGGGCGTCTACTAAATAACTTTGCGTCTATCAACCTTCTTTGAACTGTCCGTGGACTTACCATAATTTCGGGAATTTCAGCAAAAATCTAGGTGCAGACATCCAAGGATCGTTTTCAGAAATCCTTTTAATGCGTCTGTCTGTCCAAATTGTTGTTTTTTTCGACCTTCCCGATTTCGGCAGATTCTCTAAATGTCCCATTTGAATATAACTTGAAATTATTTAGGATACGCTGAATCTTGGTAAAACAAGCCGTCTTGAAATTGTGGCTTGTATTGTACCTTTCAAGTGTGCATTCACTACTCTCTGCTTTAATTCTTTCGAAATTGGAATACCTCTTGGCGTGATTAATACAGTAAAGAAATATTAATTAAACATAAAATAAACTCTGCAAAAATACTTTAACCTTTACTTTTACTAAAACCTTTCTTTTTTAGGAAATATTAAAATGTTGCTTTACTTTTGACGCATTACAATACTGTATTTGAAAGTTTACGTCAATATCAGTTCATTTGTTTTGATTGTCGGAAAAAGCCGTTGTCGCCGATAACAGAAGCCTACTTTGATATTTAAGACACGATGTATTTAAATACGATATCATGCATTTAATATTATAAAATCGAGATTTCTTTCATTTTTCGAAAGTGTTGCTCTACTTTTGTCAGATAGTGTACGTCTCAATAAATTATCCTACTACATTATGGGCGAGACAAAAAATTTTAAAAGTTTTACGTTGGGCCATTTAAATGCGAGCTCATTGGTTGCTCATTTTCCGGATTCTAAGAAAGCGTTTTGATGTTGTGTTTATAACAGAAAGCAATTTAAAACTTTATATGCCATGTGATGTCGTCTCTATTGTAGGTTACAAATTACTACGTGAGGATCGAGTAGGTCGCGTTGGAGGTGGAATTGCAATCTATATTCGCAAGGAATATAACGTAGAAAATATATTTTTAATTACCTGCAACCGTGGGTTATTGGAACATCTACTTATTAATTTTAAAATAAAAGAAAAAACAATGCTGCTTGCTGTAAGGTCTGCTGGGTAACAGAGTTTGTTGCAAGGTAACACGCAGTCCTTTGATTATGTTGTCGCTACTGGGGATGTGAATGTGAATATGTTGGATCCAAACAATCCTGCAAGTGAATGTTTTAGCACATACGACTTAACAAAAATCATTAACGAACCAACAAGAGTTACTGAAACTACTGCAAATCTATTAGATCCAATCTTTGTCAATAATCCAGCTCTGGCAAAAAAGCAGGGCATTTTAAATACAGACTTTAAATAGGATCACAGTCTAGTTTTCTGTGAACTTTCTCTGGAGGCTGCAAAGTCGGCTCAAAACTTTTATACATATAGATGTTTTAAATATTTCAATAAGGAGGCTTTCTATGAGGATATGAGTGGCATTAACTGGGATAGCATTTACTATATTCCTAATATAGAAAATAAAATTACTGTTTTAATAGAAAATATTCACAATCTATTTAGCATTCACGTCGTGCTCCTGTACCTTGGCTTAAGGGTGCGATAAAGAGATTTTTAAAAGAAAGAGATATAGTCTTTCACAAAAAGACAAAAGTAATGAGTATTGGAAAAATTATAAAACAATGCGAAATTTTACTCTCGCATCCATACGTCGGGAAAAGGCGGCATATTTAAAATATGTAAACTCAGAAGATTCAGCGACTATTTGGAAAAGATTAAAAAGCGTATCTTCAGTCACAAATTTGTATTGGGTTAGTCAGGTTCTGACACAAAAGCCCACTGGTTCTTTGTCAATATTGATGGTGGGTTTTTGTGTATGCCAACCCTGCTTGGTGGGAACACTACACAAGTCAAAATGTTAGGTGTTTACAAATGCCTAATAAAATAACTAATTAATTAATTGATTCTCCTAATAGTGCTTTACAATGACCTCGATATAGTTGGGGGTGATTAAAGTAAATACCTATATTATTTTTTCAATCACTAGTAATATAATTTTTCTAATAAAGAATTTGTAACTTTAAAAAACCTAATTAAAAATCAAATAAAGGCCTATAAAAATGAACCAAAAATTATATTCTCAAATTACCCATACCATATTATTTGTTTATTAAAAATTACATACCTATTAGTAGTCTTAAATTCCCTGAGAATTTCTGAAAGTTTTGACTTTTCATTTTTAATTCGGTGAGCTTCATCAATGACCATGTATCGCCAGTTGAACTTTTTGAATACTGATTTTTCTTTAATACACATCTCGTAGGAAGTGACACAAACATCCCACTCCCCTGGCATCAATACATCTCTTATAAGGGTACTCTAGAAAAAATCAAGGGTGTTTAAATCTGATGCAGGGTGTCCGGAGATTCCGTTCTATACTTCGAGGGGACATTCAGCAATTGAAAATATTAAAAAAATCTTATGAATATTAGGGAGCCGTCCAAATATGGCCTTACAAAACTGTTTGTTTATACCTATGCAACAACCGACTGAGGTGCCAGTGCGCATTTTCGCATACAAAGTAATAGGATAGAAAACTAAGTTTAGGTGTTAATCCTTAACGTCGTCAAGGCGTACCAAGGAAAGATCAGCTTCGTTTATCTCTTTCTTATTTTTTATATGATACTTGTTTGAAGTTGCACTGCTACCGTCCTAGCACTAGTTGAAGGATCATCTTCTATCTCTCGAAGTATAGCGTCTTGTAACTCAGGCGTTGTTACTGTTGCACGTCTGCCGGGAAGTTCCGTACTACGTTTAAAACTCCCAGCCTCACTCAATCTTACATGGAGTTATCTAAATGTTTTGGCACATGGCAGTACTCTGTTTGGATAACGTTCCTGATCAATTCGCCGAGCTTCTTCAGCATTTCCATTTGCTAGACCATAATAAAATTGAAATGCATCTGGGCCATTTCAGCGTTAGTAAAGTTATTTATTTTTGATTTGTTATTGACAAAATAGGTAAATTAGACATCATAACTTACCCTTACCTCATATTTTAATTAACTTTAAAATAAACAGTTATTTTTTTATACGTGCAATGCAATATAGTGGTTTTTATTTTTTCTCTCAAAAACGAAGCAAGGAACAATTCAGGGAACCAAAAAGTTGTATTATTAGTTGGTAAATCCGAAAAAAAACTATGAAAATTAGGAAAAAGTCAGTGGCATACATTTTTTTGCTAATAATACTCGTTAAGGTGCCCCCCGGGACGCCACTGGACTTAATAAATTTAATCTAGTTAGGGCTAATTAAGCCCCTTATCATTATGATTAACAGTACCAAATTTCAATAAAATCGGAAAAAGGACATTTCAAAAAATTATAAAAAAATCGATTTTTTTTTTTTACTTTTTTTTCTATTGTAAATATCTACGTGAAATTCATTAACACCCTGTATCAAAAATAATATTACGCTAGAAATCATGCCGTATACAAAATAATCCATTTATTTATTTACCCTAGCTTCTTGGTCACCAATCAGGCAAACAGCCCTTAAAGAAGGGCACCATTTCTCAAATTCATTCATCCAATTGGAGAGTGTTGATTTTGGGACAATCACTATGTGGGGACCCGCTGTGTTTTTGTAATGCTTCATGAACCCCAATAAAGATATGGTCTGCAGTGTTTTACCGAGACCCATCTCATCAGCAAGAATACCATTGATACCTAAAAAAGAAAATATAAAGTTATAAGAGCAGGTCTAACTGGACAAATGAGTAATGTAACAGCAGATGAACCAATTTCAATAACTAAATGACCACAGATAAATACTTATGTCTTCACTATATCAAAAACGTACCATTCTCGTATAAAGATATCATCCAATTTAGACCTCTGACTTGATAATCTCTCATTTCTCCATTCTTAATGAAGGGCGGGGATGCATCAAATCTAATCAAAGCTTTAGTTTTGGCATTTGTTTCCGCCAGCAATTCCTCGTCTTCCTCTTGCTCCGTTTTTCGATGTCGGTGATCTATAACTTTTTTAAAACGACTCCTATTAAAGTACGTCTCGCGGTATCCGTAAGGAGGAAGCGAAGCCATAGGTAAGCTCCTTCAACAGGGACAATTCATGTGGGTGCTATCTTTGTCTACATATTCTTTAAATAGTTTTGGTAGACACCCAGAGGGACATCACCTAGGAATTTTAGTGTACACCCCAGCGGAATGTATGAGGTAATTGAGGAATTTATTAGGAATTTGAGAAATTTATACGACGAAGAGGTGAGCCCACCTTGAAGGAATTATCGGTGTCCAGAGCTGTCTACGCTCTGAACTCCGCTTATTCCCCCTAGGCTTGCCATCCACGCCCCTTTGCGGTTCTTTCCGCAGGTTCGCACCACCCGAGCTGTTTCTATGGAGTCGGAGAAAAGTAGGGTTAGTGGTCTTGAGGAGGGGGTCTGGGGGAGGCTTGTCTGATGAGGGGAATGGTGTGATTGAAGGCGGAGGTGAGAATTTTGGTGCCTCTTTCTTGGAGTTATTGTGATAGAGAAGTTACGTATGATGTAATTTTTTGTTACTAAAACTTTCTGTATTGCCCATTATGTATGCCAACAATGTATGTTTCATTAAAAACTCGCAATTTTGCTATGCTATATATGTATATTTTGTCAGATTACACTATAACTAGTTTAATTTTGTTTAAAAAAAGGGTTAATGTTGAGTAGCTGAGGCTTATCAGCTAGACTTCGCCCTCTAAGAATTGTAATTATTTTTTTAAATTTACATTCTTAATAAAGACTATTATTATTATTATGTATGGAGACGGTTCAGGCTGGATAGGGCTGCGTAAGTGCGTAACCCCATGTTGCTGAACCATAGGTTAGTGTGGGCGGATGATGGCTTGAATGAGTAGAAGTTTGTTTTTGTGGCTAAGGAAGCTGTGGCGGTTGAGCAGGGGTATAGTCCGAGAAGAGCCAACAAACAAGAAGCGACAATATGACATTTGGCGAAATCAATGTAGTGGGAGGTAAGCCGGACAACTGTCTATTTATTTATTTATTTATTTATCAACGAGCAATAGCCCAATTAAAATACAGAGTAGAAGTAAAAAAGAAATCAATACTAACCTAATCTGGATAATATACAAAACAAAAATAAATATAAACAATTTTAGAGAACAATAAACAATAAAATAGCACATAACAAAGCAATATAGTATATAATAATACTGCAGATAACACAGATAAGGTAAGGCAACCTTCAAGGGACATCAAAACATCACTTACACGATTTAAGCTGGGACCTAAAGACTCCTTGATTATTGAAACAATCCAACTGGTCCGAATACTGGTTAGCAAGTCTAATAGACCTTGATAGGAAAGAATTATAACCATAGTTAGTACGATGATGGCCAATATGGAAGGGTTGATTGGGCCTTGTTTGCCTCGAAGGGACATGAATATCTATTTTCCCCAACAGCTCAGGACCAAAGCTACATGAGTGCAGTATATTATAGAAAAGGGTAAGGTCCCTATGCATGCGTCTGATCTGAAGAGTGGTTATATTTAGGGAATTCTCGACATTAGAGTAAACGATGTTTTCAACTCCAATATGTTCCTTAAATGCATTAAATCTTAAGAACTTGTGTTGAACTCTCTCAATAGCCTGGATATGTACATTGTAGTGTGGTGACCAGACACATAAACAATATTCCAAATGGGGCCTCACAAGTGAACAGAACAATATTTTAATGGAAGCCATACTGAGAAAGTAAGTCGTAAGTTTAAGCAGGCCCGTTAGTCCGGTAGTCGATAAGTTATTGTTATCGAGTTTAGTTGTCTTTTTTGTTGAAAGAAGTGTATTGTTTAACTGTTTATTTTTGCGAGTGCTGTGCTATTTTAAAACTATGACTGTTAATACCTGTGCGTTTCGAGGGTGTCACTCAAAAGAGGGTCAAGGAATAAGCATGTTTTCATTTCCCAAGGATCCTGAACAGTAAGTACATTTGCACCGCTATGATACATTTGTTTATATTTGTTTTGTTGTATTTATCTGCTGTATTTTATTACGTGAAAGGTATATGGAAAAGACCTACCATTATTTAGTATGTTATTCAAGTGAAGTTGATATTAAATGTATAAAAAAGGAAAGGGGGAAGGAAAAAATATCAAACTAATCTAGAAGAACATGTTTTTATTTTCCTAACAGATCTTGTGCTTTTTTGAAAAATATTCCTGAAAGCACAAGAACTTATTCTCATTTAGTACTTTTTATCGAATAATATCATATTTCTACGCGTAGATTAGGTAAAATAGGTAAAGAGTAAGTAGTAATAGATACGTTATAAGAAAAATCATAGGGTTTTCCGAAATTTACAACTTATTTTGTTTAAACAAAATAAAATATCATATTATCTACCTACCGTTTAAATTCTAAGTAAATACCTATAATTATTGTCCATGTACCTATCGGAGAATTGAAAAATAGCAGATTTACCTGTAGAAGATATCCAACATACTCTTTACAAAATAAAAATGGTTTGTAACATTATAGGAGTGGGCTAAAACAATTTGCAACCTGCATACATATCAAATTTAAGCCGTATAATGGTTCCGAATGTAAGTATGCTGGCCCTTTTTCTAGGTAGGTTCACCCTCAAGAGTAATTAAGGACCCCAGTAATTTAAGATTTTTTAGCAATCGAGCTATCCACCCAACCAGACCAGCGAGGTCTTAGAGAAGACCAAACGCTGGAATGGAACCCGCCTAAGCCGGTATCTAATGTCAGGTGGCGCTGAAAGCCAATCGTCGGTTTTTGTGAACCGAAAACATGATATAAAGAAAGATTTTTGTCCCTTTTCTTTCCGTCAGACCCAATCCTTGGACGCGTTTCGCCGTATTACGGCTCATTGGCAAGGCTATAGAGTCTGACGAAAAGGAAAGGGACCTTACAGTGTTGGGTGGATAGCTCGATTGCTACGAGATGTCGCCACGTGTAACATCTCGCATATTATATGTATTTATACATTATGTGTTGAAAACACTGTAAGGTCCCTTTCCTTTTCGTCAGACTCTATAGCCTTGCCGATGAGCCGTAATACGGCGAAACGCGTCCAAGGAATGGGTGTGACGGAAAGAAAAGGGACAAAAATCTTTCTTCATATCATACATATTACTGTTTTTCTACTTCTATATTAATAAGAACCTACTTACGCATTGTCTACTTTATCCGTAAAACTCTAATTACACACACTATATACTATACTGTAAGAAGTTAAGCTGTACATAAGACCAGTTACGTAATATTATAATCTCTGCATTAACAAGGGCAATTTTCGCTAACGCTCGTACCGTAATTTTCGAAATCGTGTGTAATAGGCTTCTTACCACTCTTGGTATGTAATATACTATTTCATTTCATTTCCTTTCTAAAATGTACTATCAGTCAGTAACGCACAATCAATAAAACATTTCAAAAATATTTTTATTTTATTTAAATTTTTTTTGATTTTACGAAATTTGCTGGAAAGCCAATTACACGAAACACAGAAGATAATCATGAAAAATTTACTTCTTACTAGGTACCCACATTTTTATTTTATTTCAGTGTAAAGCATTTTCTTCATCATTTTAGTGCTTCTTTTAGTGTAATAACTCGGATAACTGTCAAAATTTCAAGGTGAAGGTCATATAATTTGGTCCCCATTTAATCAATGCTAAACTCGGGATTTTGTCGCTTCTCGTTGTTTGGCTCTTCTCGGGTATAGTTGGCTGTAGAGTAGCCTGGCTTTGTTGAGGGTGTTTTGGAAATGGGGTCGCCAGTGAAGGGTTTTATCGAGCGTGATACCGAGGTATTTCACTGAGTCAGACCAGGAGATATCGCGGCCATCCACGTTGATCTCGTCGAAAGGCGGTTGCCTTCTATGAGCAAACTGAATGGTTTATGTTTTGTCGGTATTGAGATGAAGTTTCCAGTTTACGCAGCAACTGGAGAATTCGTTCGCTGCATTTTGCAGTTTTCTGGTGACTGTGAGGGCTCAGTGACCTTATGATGAAGGCGGTATCATTTGCGTAGAGAGCTAGAGAGTTTTTGGGGGATTTTGGAATGTCATGGATGAAGATGTTGAAAAGATGTGGGGAGAGTACGGCGCCTTGAGGGACACCTGCCTCTAGGGTTCTGGGGGTTAATAGGGAGTGACCTAGGCGGACGCGGATCTTGCGTCGAGAGATAGGATTGGATTAGACGTACGAGGTTGGAGGGATAGCCCAGAGATATCATCTTGTGAATCAGTCCATCGTGCCATACGGTGTCGAAGGCTTTATCAATATCAAAAAGGATCATACTTTATTAAAACTTTTATTTTATTTCCTTTTATTCCCGATGCACTTTTGCTTCTTATATACCTTATCCTTTTTCAAACAAAGAAAATAATTGTAGGTATCTTTTAAATTTTTATATACCTTGTAACATTTTCAGTTATTAACTAACTAACCTAACTACATACAATTTTTATGACAATTTCTTTAATTTTCCGTGTACTTACGAAATGCGAGCTTATTGTCGGTTAATAAAAAAATTGCGGTATTTGGGGGAATCTATAGGAATTTATAGGAAGAATCTGTAGGAATTTGGAGGTATTTAAGGGAAATTTATGGGGAATTACGGGAATTTGTAGGAAAAAAGGAATTTTAGTGTACACATATTGGCAGGTGATTTCCCCCTCGGTGAACGCAGACAATGTGGCCTTGAAATCAACATCTACTTTAAAACATTGGTTATTAGCCAAAAAACCTAATTCTTTTTTAAGGACATGACCGTTTATTGCGTGAACAGAAGATATCTCGAAATCTAGACGAAAATAATCCTTACCAACCTGAAACTAGCGGCCAGCGGCCGATTAAGTAAATTTTTGACGCGGACTTTGATCGTATTAATAAAACTAAATGAAAATAATTGTTTAAACTTTCTCAGATACTTTCTAATATAAGTGGATATAACATGTATATTATAGGATTCGCCAAAAAACATAGGCTACGGGGTTCATTCAAAGTCCTTAAATTCAAAGTAACAATAAAATAGTAGTTTCCACCAGTTCACGTTCATATTTTATACGATGCTTTGAACTATTGCTAGAAACAACATATCTTCAGCTCTTGCCAAAAAACAGAAGCTACGGGGTTCATTCAGAAGCTTCGGAAATTTTATACCTCGCTAGTTAAATTGGCAAGAAAATTCTAGTTTTCACCAGTTCACGTTTATACGTTATACGATCCTTTAAAATATTACTAGAAGCAACATACCTTTGGCACTTTCCAAAAAACGGAGGCTACGGGGTTCATTCAAAAGTTTGAAAATTTTATATTCAAGGTTAGAGGAAAATTCCAGTTTTCACCAGTTCGCGTTTATACGTCACACGATGCTTTAAAATATTGCTAGAAGCAACATATATTTGGCACTTTCCAAAAAAAAAACAGAGGCTACGGGGTTCATTTAAAAATTTCGAAAATTCAACTTTTTCGATTTCTCCTACTGAGAACCTATGCATACAAACACAATTCTGCAATACGCTTGCAATTAAAGAATACCACGTTTTCATTGTAAATACTCGGAATTCGTCGTCATTGCAAATTTAAAATAACTGGGAAATTATTACCTGTAGAAATGTAAATGGCTGGTAAATAAACTACTTTTAGCGTAACCCAGGAACAACGACGTGGACGTAGTAGTTTTCTGTTCCCTTCGGGGTGCTTGATTAACGTGAGTCCCCTCGCCTTTCACCTATCAGGGTGCTCGATTTATATGAGTCCCCTCGTAAGTGCTCAAAATATTGGCCTACAACTTGAATGCACTTATTAATCTGCATTTTAAATATCTGTATACAACTGAAGTGTGTCTGTGCTTGAATTTCAGTACAAGCATTTTTGATTCGCTCAGTCATATTCTCACGTGTTGTTTGTTGTATACCGTTTATAAAGGTGTTAACAATTGACATGTTATATAGTTTGAACGAGACGAATCTGTCAATCTTTGTCCGATTGGCCATTTCAAATGCTCGTTACCGACAAGAACTAGCTCGCCCATCTTGATATGACTCTCCAATTTTCTATTGCACAATATCTTTAGCTATCTAAGGTGCTCTGCATGGTACGGTTTCATGCGAAGTATGAAGATCTTCGCTATGGTTTTCAATTTTTTGTACGTTTTGGTCAAATAAAATTTAACTAATCAACAGTTTGTTTTAAATTTTTAATTGACGAAATATATGTTATGCGAACAAAAACTGAGGGCTTTTCAAAATTTAAATATGTATCTACGGAACTACGAGAGTTTCTACTTTTGTTTTGATCTTCAGTATGTTGCATAAAACCAACACTACTCTTTTGCGTGTAGCAGTGTTGTTTTAAGACTTCCACAATATTCTAAAGTGGAAGCAAACTCAAAAGGAGGAGGGTGTAAAAAGAATGTTAATTTTTCTCTGTTCGGGGCAAGTATTTTGAGTAACATCCACATCAAGAATGGCAGATCTTAGGTTACTTCTTTTTAAATGTGGCGTAGTTTCGTTTTAGTTCAGCAGCCATGCAGCAATTCCTCTCCTAATGTTGTTCATGTCGTTTTCTGAAAACGGGTAAAATGAACTTCTACAAATGGTGTATGCCCAAGAACATACATGAACACCGCAGTTCCCGGACGAATTTCCGAAGACGACTGTAGAGGAATGTCCGAAGGAATAGAGATCTAGAATAGAAAACTGGTGAAAACTAGAATTTTCTTCTAACATTGAATATACCGGGTGTCAACGAATCTATTAGACAAGTCGCGTGTTCTACAGCGTTAGGTGTATCAAAATGAGAATTGGTATAGGTAAATGGTATAGGAAGAGGAGAGTTTTCGCATATTTTTTACTTTTCGATCACTTCCGGTTTCACCGGAAACGGCCCTGGTTCCGAATTTTTAAATGAGCACCCTGTATATTTTTACATTTTTGGATTTTTGAGACAATTCTGGATCAGAATATGACATTTTAAAAAAGTTTTAAAAAGTTTTACGCCTACTTGAATTTTTTAGAGCCACTTTTAATATTGCATCTAGGTGGCCACGATCGGACGCAAACTAATCTAAGGACCTCCGGTGTTGTCAGAAAATTACAATCGCAGCGTTCTAGTTGTTAGTATGATAGATAGGAATAAGACAAGTTGGCAAAATCACATTTTTTTTCAAATGGCGACCCTTCTTTGACAACCACTTTCCGAAAAGAGGATTTTTTGGCGAATCGAACGATACTAATTTGTTTGCGATTGGATTAAAAATAAGCTCATAAATTAAATATTACTAAGCAAAATACTGGATATTAATTTATTTACTTTCGTCAAGTGTGCCATGGATAGCCATAAAGCATAATATTTTACAGCTGTTTTTATTAAGTTAAAAATTTTACTGTAATAAATGTTCAAAGTGCATTCCTCCTTGTTCACGACATATTTCAGCTCGTTCAATTGTTTCTCTCAACACGTTTTGTAACATTGCAGGCGTTATACTTCTAAATACCCGTAGAATTCTTTCTTCTAAGATTTCAAGAATGGCTGAGGCTGTGGTATAGACCCTCTCTTTAACATACCCCCAAATAAAGAAATCGAGCACAGTGAGATCCGGTGAGCGAGCAGGCCACCATACTGGACCATTGGTTGCAATAACTTTATTATTAAAATGCTCCATTAAGTAATTAAAAACTTCTCTGGTATTGTGAGGCGGTGCCCCATCTTGTTGGAAGTAAATTTGCCGTTTTACTGCCAAAGGTAGATTATCAAGATGATGCTCGATTTCATTTTGAAGAAATCTCAAGTATCTAGCCCCTGTTAAGTGACCTTGAAATAATATCGGCTCAATTATTCTGTTTCCAACGACACCAGCCCAGACATTGACGCCAAACCTTTCTCGAAAATTGCCCTCTCTCATTTCATGTTGATTTTGTTGGGCCTAGTACCGAGTATTTTGCTTATTAAACATACCATTATTTGTAAATCTTGATTCATCGGAAAATAAAATGTGGTTGATAAAATTTGGGTTAACTCTATGATTTTGAAGTAGCCAATCACAAAACACTACCCGTCTATCTCCATCGTCAGCATACAAATGTTGGTGTAACTGATATTTAAATGCTCGATATCCGTGCTTTTTCAGTATTTTTATTGCTGATTCGTGACTTATCTGCAGTTCTTGACTAATTTTTCTTAAAGAAACCGTTTTATCAACCTCAACCATAAGAAGAACGTTAATCTTAGTCTCTTCATTTATGTAATTAACTTGCGTTGGGCTACATTCTTGGTGAAACCGTATATTATCCATTATGGGTAAAATTAAAATTGCTTGTTATGTTTCACTATTTATTCAGTTACCTGACACGCGTGTTTCGACCCTTTCAGGTCATTTTCAAAGGAGCACAAAGATAAAAATTATTGCTAAGGCATTTATGATAATCGCCTCTTGCGCCCGATTTCCTTCTTGCCTAAAACGATTCTCAACATACGGAAAATACTGATGGGCTGGATGTTGCCGGTTGGGATATCTCTGAGCATACAGTTCAGCAGCATTCCTTGAATTTCTATGACATTCTCCAAATATTAATAACATATCCACTTTTTCACTTTGAGTATACATTATTTCGACGAAAAATTAAACTGAAATTCAATGAAAAATAGGAAACTTTTACATCTGACCATAAAGCTTTTGTCACGGTCATTACCTAAGTGAGTGTTTTGTTTTCCAAAGAAGACTTAATAAAAACAACTGTAAAATATTATGCATCATGGCTATCCATGGCACACTTGACGAAAGTAAATAAATTAATATCCAGTATTTTGCTTAGTAATATTTAATTTATGAGCTTATTTTTAATCCAATCGCAAATAAATTAGTATCGTTCGATTCGCCAAAAAATCCTCTTTTCGAAAAGTGGTTGTCAAAAAAGGGTCGCCATTTGAAAAAAAATAGTTAGGCACGAAAATGTGATTTTGCCAACTTGTCTTATTCCTATCTATCATACTAACAACTAAAACGCTGCGATTGTAATTTTCTGACAACACCAGAGGTCCTTAGATTAGTTTGCGTCCGATCGTGGCCACCTAGATGCAATATTAAAAATGGCTCTAAAAAATTCAAGTAGGCGTAAAACTTTGTTAAAATGTCATATTCTGATCCAGAATTGTCTCAAAAATCCAAAAATGTAAAAATATACATTTAAAAATTCGAAACCAGAGCCGTTTCCGGTGAAACCGGAAGTGATCGAAAAGTAAAAAATATGCGAAAACTCTCCTCTTCCTATACCATTTCATGCTGGCCATTTGGTTTTAACCAGTGCCATACACCAAAACACACCACACCTATACCATTTACCTATACCAAATCTCATTTTGATACACCTAACGCTGTAGAACACGCGACTTGTCTAATAGATTCGTTGACACCCGGTATATAAAATTTTCAAACTTTTAAATGAACCCCGTAGCCTCTATTTTTTGGAAAGTGCCAAATATATGTTGCTTCTAGCAATATTTTAAAACATCGTATAACGTATAAACGTGAACTGGTGAAAACTAAAATTTTCTTCTAACTTTGAATATACAGGGTGAGTCGGGAGGAATGGGCCTAACTCTAAGGGTGTAATATCTATGCATCAAAATAATAAGAAAAAACTCAAATGTTGTTATCCAATATTCATTTGATTTCAAGTTGCAGCGTTAAATGAAATAATAATTTTGTTAAACCAAAATATCCAACATTAACATTGTTTTAAATACCTAAATCATTGGTTTAGTAAATTTTCAAAAATACCGCCATTGACTTCCAAACATTTCCTGCTTTGTTTACGAAGGGCGCGCGTGGATCTTCTAATTGATTCGTGCCTTTCTTTCATATTGAGTACAGCATTTCTAATGCGTCTAGTTAATGCATCCCTAGTATCTACTTTTACTTTGTAAACCTCAGTTTTTAACCAACCCCATAAATTGTTGTCCAACGGCGTGAGGTCTGGCGATCTAGGAGACCATCTAATAGGACCACCGGGACCAATCCAAACCCATGGAAACCCTTGGTCTAAATATTGTTTGACCCGGCGATCGAAATGGGCAGGCGCTTCGTCGTGTTGATAATACATTTCAATTCTGATGTTTAAAGGAATCTCCTCCAGTAGTCCTTGCAATTCAAATCAAATCAAATCAAATCAAAACATGCTTTATTATCATAAAAATACAAGGTATTCATAGACAAAGCTTTTTTTGGAGTATAAAGAAATATAAATCATAGAACATAAAACAAAAAACAAAATAAAAGCAATTAATAACACCAACAGAGACAATAACGTAGTAATACACACAACAATAAAAAAAACAAAACATAATATATTTAATGGGTTCAATAGTTATTGTTACAAAAAAGAGTAAAACAGATTAAAAGTAAAAAAAAAAATAAATAAATAAATAAAAAATAAACTCTGCCAACCAACATGCTCATATAGAAACCAAAACAAAAACAAAGATTGTCCATCCAGTCTCACAGGGCAATACATCAGGACCAGTCATCCAAATAATACTCTGTTAAACTATAATAGGCTTCTCCTTAAGAAGAGACGCTGCAGATCTTTTGAATTGTATATGTGTTGGAGACTGCTTTATACCTTCAGGGAGGTGATTAAATATTGTAATGCTTTCATAAATTAAAGAGTTCTTGGTGAGTGTGCTTTTGGGAATCGGTACTGGAAGATTATTTTGTCTCGTATTATAGGGATTACGAGAAGCAATGCTGGTAACATTGTAATATTTTTTAAATATGAGGCAAACAGTCTCAAGTATAAACAAGCAAGGTAGCGTTAAAATTCCCTGCTGTTTAAAACAGTAGCCTGCAAGAATCTAGAGATTTTGCCCTGCATATATACCTTATTGCTCTTTTTTGCAAGACAAATGCTGAATTAAATAAATATTGGCTACAGAATCCCCAGAAAGCAATTCCATATCTTAAATGGCTTTCCACAAGCGAGAAATAAACTGATTTGGAGATTGACTTTCCCAACTCATTGGACACGATCCTAACCGCATAACATCCCTTTGCTAGTTTCTTATTTAGAGCTTCCACGTGTTTATGAAACTTTAACTTATTGTCGATCAGAATACCAAGGAACTTAATAAATTGTTTACTCTCTATTTCTGAGCCATTGAGAGTAAGATTGTCACATAGAAATCTGAAACTAAGTACACTTGTTTTGTTAACATTTAAACATAAACGGTTTGCATCACACCATTCTTTGACCTTTCCCAGATCATCAGCGACAATGATTAATATCCTGTCGGGTGTGGGACCATAAAATTGTAGTGTCATCTGCGTATACTGTAAATTGTCCCTGTATATTTAGTGCTGCTAGGTCATTTACATAAAGTAAAAACAGGATAGGACCAAGTATAGATCCCTGTGGGACCCCATTCTTTATGATGAGAACATCCGACAAATCACAACCCGACCTAACCAGCTGCCTTCTCTCAGAAAGGAATGACTCGAACCATTGAAGCGCAACACCCCTAAAGCCGTAACGATAAAGTTTCTCCAACAGTATCCTGTGACTGACACAGTCAAAGGCCTTAGAAAAATCACAAAGGACTGCCGCGGCTACATCTCCTCCATTCAGACGCAGATATTAGTCCTCCAGAAGGCTAAACATAGCCTCACGTGTACCCAAGCCCTCCTGGAAGCCGAACTGATATTTGCTTAATATCCTGTGTTTCTTCACAAAAGTTATCATTCTTAACTTGACCAGTGACTCTATGACCTTCGACAACGAAGGCAGCAATGAAATGGGCCGCAGGTTTGCCGGATCATCCGCGTCACCTCCCTTAAATAATGGATTTACCACTGCTAATTTCAGACAAGACGGAAAGGAGCCAGTGTCAAACGAAACATTTATTGACTCAACCAGAACCCTGAGAGCCTCATCAGGGAGCGCGTCTAAAATTCTAATAGATATCTCATCAATACCAGAGGTCTTCTTATTCTTGACTTCCCTAAATATAGTCCTCACTTCATCGAGATCAGTGTGAGACATGTAAAAAGAGTCGGGGATAGATACATGCTGAAGATAAGATAGAGGATCAATATTTGCTTTTAAATCCTTCGTTATTTGTTCAGAAACGTTACAGTAAAAGTAATTAAGCGAGTTAAGGTCAAAAGCCATCTGATTACCTACAGAGGCACCCCTTAGATCATAGTTAATATTCCAATGTTCCTTGGCCCTATTATGGGATCTGTCTATTCTCTCTTTATAATATATATACCGGGTGTTGCATCGTCGAGCGGGACATAGGAAATCCCATGTAATTTTAAATTGGCTTCCCTAATTATTTTAGAGAAAAATTCTATTTAGGTTTATTAAAGAGCACCAAAACCCACATTCAAAAGAATAACTTTAGATATTTTTGATGAGCCCGTTTACGGGTTATCGCCGATTTCTTTTTAACTATTTCTACTTTTTATGGCCCCGTATTTGCGGGCACCAGTCAAGGTAAAAGATGACTGTCAAATAAAGTTGTCATTTTGAAATGTGTGCTTTATTGTTATAAAAACTCGTACATCGAAAATATTAGCCATGAATTACACTTCTGAAGAAAAAATATTGATGATTAAATGGTATTATCAAGGAAATAGTTTCAAAATGTGTCAGACATGTTTGCTGCTCTGTATCCGAATAGACCGATACCTGCAAAATCTACAGTCTAAAGGACTATCAAGAAATTTGAGACAAAAGGCACTGTAATAAATAACTGCAGATGTGAAGAAAGGCAGGAACAAAGAAGAGATGCAAGAAATGATAGGGACTTGCAAGTTTTATTGTGCGTGGAAGAAAATGATGGAAAGATCAGCACAAGGAAACTTGAGGATGACATAGGATTAGATCACACCACAGCGTTACGAGCTTTGAAACGACATAAATATTATTCATACAAATATGAAAAGCACCAAGAGCTAAGAGATAGGGACCAAATACGACGACAGGAGTTTTGTTTTGGTATGATGGAAAGAGCAAACATGGATAGGGAATTTTTAAAAAACATTTGTTTCACTGACGAATGCACATTTACCTTAAACAATGAACCCAATGTTCAAAATTATCGATATTGGAGCAAAGAAAACCAACACAGGTTTGTGGAAACAAGGACGCAATATCCACAAAAAGTTAATGTATGGGCTGGGATTTTCGGAGAAAATATTATCGGGCCATTATTTCTTACACGAAATTTAAATGCAGAATATTTTTTGGAACTACTTGAAGATCATATTTTACCTACTTTACATGATGCCGCCAGGGAAACTCAGGAAGTTTGGTACCAAATGGATG
Organism: Polydrusus tereticollis; assembly: GCA_963920685.1. Lineage (NCBI taxonomy): Eukaryota > Metazoa > Arthropoda > Insecta > Coleoptera > Curculionidae > Polydrusus > Polydrusus tereticollis. The sequence continues at coordinate 93,525,869 of OY987331.1, forward strand.
GCTGCCCGGCACATAGTACCCTGGCTGTCCGGGAATATTTAAACCGTGCTTTTAATGGAAATGTTATTGGCTTAAATCATACAGTAAATTGGCCAGCCAGGTCTCCTGATTTATCGCCAAATGATTTCTTTCTCTGGGGCCATTTAAAAAACAGGATATACAAAGATAAAAAATACCCAAATCTAGACGAGTTAAAAAATGCTATTTCTGCCGAATGCAATAGAATTTCAGTTTACCAACAAGCGAATGTAAGAAGAGAATTTTATGATCGCCTCGGTTATTGTCTAGCAGTCAATGGAGGAATATTTGAACATCTTCTTAAATCCTAAAGTTCTAACAATTTAATAGTACCTACCTATTAATTAGTAAAATATTGAAACATGTAAAATGTCATAATTAACCTTGTAATTGGATACTTTATTTTAGTTTTATTCAGATTAATTTGTGCTCATAAATACACCTTTAATATTTTCGATGTACGAGTTTTTATAACAATGCCCATATTGATAAAATCATATCAAAAATATCACCAATGTTGGAGGCAATTAAAAGATGCTCGCATCTGTTAAATAACAAAGTAAGAACATTTTTATACAATAGCTTCGTAGTGCCTCATATAAAATATCTCCTCCCCTGCTGGGGAAATGCTTCAAAAAAACAGCTACAAAAAATCCAAAGACTACAGAATAAAGCAATAAAGACAATCTATTCCCTAAATTACTTCACACCTAGTATTGAGCTATACAAAAAAACACAAATTTTTCCCATAGAGATACTTAAAAAGATTGAACAAGTAAAACTGATATACGAAATAAAAAACAGATTAATTAAATCAAACACATACCTTTCCCAAGCAAAAAATTATCATACTCATAACACCAGACAAAAGGAACATATAATAAACACATTTTCAAGAACCAAAACATCTCAAGACTCACCAGTCTACAGAAGTATTCAAACATATAATCAGATGCCTCCAGAAATCGTAAATGTTAACAGATACAAGGACATGTGCCATAACTTAAAAGACTATTTTGTAAAAAGCATAGTAGGTATAAACTTTTTAGTTTTAAATTAAACAAAAATTATTTATTTAGGTAAATCATAAGTTTTATAGGCCCTGGTGCCAGTATCTATGTACTGTTTAAGGGTCAGAAATAAAGAAAATTAAAAAAAAAATTAAAAAAAAAAAAAAAATTCAAAATGACAACTTTATTTGACAGTCATCTTTTACCTTGACTAGTGCCCGCAAATACGGGGCCATAAAAAGGAGAAATAGTTAAAAAGAAATCGGCGATAACCCGTAAACGGGCTCATCAAAAATATCTAAAGTTATTCTTTTGAATGTGGGTTTTAGTGCTCTTTAATAAACCTAAATAGAATTTTTCTCTAAAATAATTAGGGAAGCCAATAATTGACCCCATTTAAAATTACATGGGATTTCCTATGTCCCGCTCGACGATGCAACACCCGGTATATAGTTTATAATATAGTATTCATTTTGTAAAAAACTTAAGTAGTGATCCCCTGTAAGGCTTTTTTCCAAAAGAAAAGGGCCAATTAAATTATTATCGACCATGTCGCACCACACTTTTACTGAAAACCTGTGTTGAAAATTACTTTCGACTATTGCGTGAGGATTTTCGTCCGACCATACATGGAAGCTTCGATTATTATTGATGCCCTTACGGGTGAATGTAAGCGAAAATAAGCGTTGCTTGTGAAGCGTATTGATCAGTCTTTTTTGGGGAATCCCCAACTTAATTCCAATTCTTCGTGAGCTCGTCGTCGCATCTTCTTCTACAAAAGCTAGAACATTTTCTATTTCTTCTAAATCCTGTTGAATGGCTCGTTCGGATGTTACATTAGCACTTGGAAGCGTTCCAGTCTCGCAGAGTTTGTTGAAAACTCTGATAAAGGCCTTTCTGTTCGGTGTTCTTTCATGTGGAAATCGTTCACGATATTCTTCAGCAGCCGCTGTAGCATTCCCATTACACAAACCATAAATAAAAACCATATTGGCGTATTACAGATGTGAATAAATGTGTGGCATTTCATAAAATTAAAATGATACAAATCCGAAAGTTAACGGTGAATTAATGTAACATTTTATACTGACACTAATAGGATAGTGACGGCACAACAATCAAAAGCAAACAATAATAGCATTTATTACAGGAAAGCTAAGTTAATGCAATATTTTGTTTTTGCCATATAACTTTAAGTTTTTTCTTATTATTTTGATGCATAGATTACACCCTTAGAGTTAGGCCCATTCCTCCCGACTCACCCTGTATAAAAAATTTTGAATGAACCCCGTACCCCGTAGCCTCTGTTTTTTGACAATTAATAAAGATATGTTGCTTCTAGCAATATTTTAAAGCATCATATAAAGTATGAACGTGAACTGGTGAAAGCTGGAATTTTCCTCTAACCTTGAACATAAAATTTTCAAACTTTTGAATGAACCCCGTAGCCTCTGTTTTTTGGAAAGTGCCAAAGATATGTTCCTTCTAGCAATATTTTAAAGCATCGTATAAAGTATAAACGTGAACTGGTGAAAACTGGAATTCTCCTCTAACCTTGAATATAAAATTTTCAAACTTTTGAATGAACCCCGTAGCCTCTGTTTTTTGGAAAGTGCCAAAGATGTGTTGCTTCTAGCAATATTTTAAAGCATCGTATAAAGTATAAACGTGAACTGGTGAAAACCATAATTTTCTTGCCAATTTAACTAGGTATAAAATTTCCGAAACTTCTGAATGAAGCCGAGATGTGTTGCTTCTAGCAATATTTTAAAGCATCGTATAAAGTATAAACGTGAACTGGTGAAAACTATAATTTTCTTGCCAATTTAACTAGGTATAAAATTTCCGAAACTTCTGAATGAAGCCCGTAGCCTGTGTTTTTTTGGCAAGAACTGAAGATATGTTGTTTCTAGCAATAGTTTAAAGCATCGTATAAAATATGAACGTGAACTGGTGGAAACTACTATTTTATTGTTACTTTGAATTTAAGGACTTTGAATGAACCCCGTAGCCTATGTTTTTTGGCGAATCCTATATACATGTTATATCCACTTATATTAGGAAGTATCTGACAAAGTTTAAACAATTATTGTCTTTTAGTTTTATTAATACGATCAAAATAAATAAAAGGCGATACGGTACACTCCGCGTTTCAGGTTGGTATAATCCTTTATTTAGCACTTGACAAATACTTACATTATATTATATCTTTATCAAAATACTATTGCAAAAAAGAAGAACAAGCCTGCAAATACAAGTTTGCTTGGAAACAATGTGCTGTCAAAAATGTATACAATTTAAAATCACATCAATATTACCCTATTTAGCAGCCATGAAAGCCATTCTCCCTTAAAATATTGTTCTAATTTTTCAAACTGAAATTCAAATTCAAAATGTGCTTTATTGTCTGAAGATAGCTCTTGTTGACAAAGCAGTAAAGTACACTAATTATACTACATGAACCTTAAACTAAGCTAAATACAACCCATAAGTAGTATAAGCTAAGACACAAAGACAAATTAACTTCTTGCAAACAAGACAACCACAGTACAGGGTGTCCAGTTTTCAATAGTTTTACGGGGTATCTCCGTTATTAGTAAAGATAGAAGGATACGGTTTTCGCAACAGTGCTACTTTTTTGTGAAATAAAAGATGCCGCTATCAGAATTTTTCTAGTCCTCCTTGTTTTTAATATACGGGATGTTTTTGAAAATTTTACATTTTAGAACACCCCCATATTTAGGTTACCCTGTAGCTTATCAAAGAGAAAACAAATGTTTTTTTTGTAGCTTTTTAGGTAGAATCCAATGACCTACTCAGATTTTTTCTGAGTTCAATAGTTTCCGAGAAAAACAAACAAACTTGCTTTTTGTTTTAAATGGGTCGCCTTATATATTTTTTAATATTATAATTTAGTTTATAACAAGCTTCTCAGAAATATATAATACCTTATTTTTATTTTTAATATGAATTACCCTGTATAAATTAGAATATCTTTAGGTTATACTTCGTCTGAGGGTTATACCTAAATAACCCGTATAACTTTCATAGAATGCCTGTGTATCTCATCTAGAACTTGAGATCTTCCATCCACGCACTAAGTGGTGTATATGATCTTCTTTTGGAAAGGGGCGAAATTCTCTACTTTCTGAACCTGATGTAATATTTTAGAATTGTGTTATTTTGCAAATAAATTTTGTATAGTCATGAATCATGAATATACTTGGATAAATCAATTCAGTTTGCTCAATAAGATCCAAACATGTTTAAAATCTGGTTTCTTTATGAATTGGTGAAAACAACGAAACACTACAAGATTTAAAGTATGTGTATGTAGTATGTAGTCTTACTTATATTCATACAATTGCCACTTTGGGTAATTAAGTATTCCTTTCATTACCTATAGAACTAATTTGGTTTACAATTTAAGTTTCTTTTGTGAATGTCTTGTTAAAAGTTAATTAAGTGTGTACCTTCAGGTTTTTCTTTTTTTGGTCTTCCAGTTTTTGGTTTCGTTGGAGTTTTGCTTTGATTCATAAAATGGGAAAATATCTCGGTTTGCTTCAGCAAATAGTCAAAACGTTTGCCCCGATCCGTCTCCAGCTTGGCATCAAAATCCTCATTCTTAGAATTTGCATCCGAAGATGATTCATTATCATTTGGCTGTAAAAGAGAAATAATAAATTGTAAAACTATCTAACATTAAGCTTACATGAAAGCTTCACTGAAAGCAGTATGTTTTGATCTGTGGGGAGTTTTAAAGACATTTTAATGTTTATAGCCCGGTTTATAGGTACCCAAAGAAAGAAATCCTTCCCAGTCACGAATTTTTATTAGTGTTAGCATACAACGGTATTAGGTGCAAGCAGAACTTATATGAAAAGGCTAGCGTATAGTGCTAGCTGCAGCTTTATAGAAAAATGAGTGTAAAAGAAGCCCGAAAACGAAGAAATGTTTTTAACCTTTCTAAACAAAGCATGTAAACATAACTCAGTGGTTTTAACTTACGGCACTTTCTCCTACTTCCGTAGTATCGGTAGTTTCTTCGGTTTGCGACATTTTTCTTTGTATCTCTTTCAACAAATATTACAATTTTATAAAAACACTAATAAAAATTGGCGGAAAAAAAACACCAACAACCCTACCGTCCAACTCAACGGTCCAACTTTTGCTTGGCGGTGTTGTGACAACAGAACACAGAACAATTGGACTTGCGGCTTGCGGAATACGGCAAACGGTAAATTTTAGGGACTTTTGATTTCTGATTTGCCAAAAAATATGGTTTCATACCAATATTTAAGGATAAATTTCAGAATTCAGGATTAGGATTATAGGAACCTTATATGCATTTCTATCACCTACCACAAGAGGACGCTTGAAGAAGTGTCAATTTTGCTATATATCGACCAATCAAATGTATGGGCGAATTTTAATTTTTTTTAACTATTTCCATATTGACAAGTTCGTTGTCGACAACCAAAAACTGACCAGAAACCAGCAATCAGTGTCAACAAACAACGTTAGGAAATATTATTTTATAACAAAAATGGTAAGAATGTAATGAATAAAACTGGGCTATTTCCGTGCATTTCACTTAATTTTTTTGTTTTTAGTCACAGTCGCAATCTGCTTTAAAGAAAACTTCAGCTCCCCGTAAAAAATCCGGCCCCAAATTTGAATTAACTGAAGAACAGAAGAACGACATAAAAGAAGCCTTTGACTTGTTTGATAATGAAGGTACTGGTAAAATTGATTCAAAAGATCTGAAGGTTGCCATTAGAGCCCTTGGTTTTGAACCCAAAAAGGTATGACTTGGAAATTAATGTGTGGTTATAAATTGAAAATTCAAAATATATTTATTCACCATTTAAAGTTTGCAGAAAATACAATTCTTATGAGGTTAGTCAGTAAAGTATAATATATATAACAGTGAGGCAGGTTAAACCCCAAACCACAAAATTGTAAAAACTATATTACAATTTTGTGCCCAAACCTCCTCCCCCCCCCCTGCCCCGCTCCCCAGAGGATATATAAATGTTCACAAAGAACGTTTACAATATCGTTTTTTACTCCCTTTCACCCACCTAGAACCTATTCCTGCCACTGATATATAATATAGACATGAAAACAATCACAATTATTACAGCCTAAAAATTGTCTCTCAAATCCGTGAATCCAGATAGTTTTCCACCAAGTAGAACACCCTTTCCTTCAGATAGAATTTCAACTTATTTCGGAAAACATTGTTATTACTGTCAGTGTCAATCAGTGTTCTAACTGGGTTTCTAATGTTAAAACATTTTATGTCCATGTACCTCTACTGGAGAGTTTTGAGAAATTCCCAGTCCTAAATAGGGTGTGCATAGATTTATACGGTTTCGTGTATTGTATGCCTGCATATCACTGTTTTTGTCAAATTTGTAATACTTTTCTTTAATATACATAATAAGTTGAAAGATGAAATGAGGACTATATTGTTATATCTTAAAAGCTGCTTATGGATTGAGCCCACAAGTTGCCAAAAGTATCTATGAGCTGGTTTAGTTGACAATCGACAATCATTCCTTATATAGTAAAAATAAGTTAATAAACCAATAATAATAAATTAATCGACTCGGGATAATTTTCAAAATATTTGTGTGCTCCAAAAAATTTCTAGTAAGTACTAATTGAAGCTTTAGTAGTATTACAAGTGATAATTCTTAGAGAAAGCTAGTTGTATCTATATCATGTCCAGCACGTGCAGTCATTATTATCTAGAGATTATCTCTCATATTTAGATTCCTTGACCAAGTGCTTTTTACAGATGAGGCTAGTAGTAGTCAAAGTCAAAGTCAAAGTCAAAAATGCTTTATTGTCAGAAAGAGCAATTCATTGACAAAGCAGTCTAAAACTAAAACAATTGGTCTGTTCCGTTACTTATATTTAGAATACTGCAACAAAACACACCAAACACAAAAATAAAAATAAAAAGACATATTATTATGCATTTAAAAGTAATAATTATAACAATTTAAAAATAACACAAAAACATTGGGTTTACAGCTCGGAATATATATATATATAACAAATAACTCCATTCATAAAATACAATTAATCATTATCAACTAAGTGGATCAGAATAAAATTCGGTTAAGTTATAGTAGGCCTTTCCGGCAAGCAATGCCTTAACAGATCTTCTAAAAGACTTCAAGGTGTTTTTGTTCCTTACTTGAATCGGCAAGTGATTCAAAATTTTTTTGCCTTCATAAATAAGTGATTTTTTAATTAGTGTCCTGGTAGGTATCGGCAAGGGCAGGTCCAAAGCCCGTCGAGTGACACGCTGAGGGGCAGGACGTTGGATGTTGTTATAATTCTTATAAATTAGCGAAGCCGTTTCCAAAACAAACACGGAGCTAAGAGTTAGAATCCTCTGGGAGGAGAAAAGGGGTCGGCAAGATTCTCGTTGGTCAACATTAGAGATGAAACGAACAGCCTTCTTCTGCAAAATAAATAAAATATTTAGCAAATGTTGGGTGCACACTGCACACACCCCAAAATGGAATCCCATACCTGAGGTGTGACTCAAAGAGTGCAAAGTAGACTGTTCGTGCCATCTCCAGGCCGAGCTCTAAGCGTGTCTTTCTGATGGCAAAGCAAGCTGAGGAAAGCTTTTTGCTCAGACCCAAAATGTGATCTTCAAATCGAAGTTCACTATCAATTATCACTCCCAGAAATTTTGATGCCGTATTAACTTGAAGAGGCTCGTCCTCTAAGCGCAACCCATGTATATCGCACTTAACTTCGAAATTGAGTCAATTGTGAAGTGTGATGGGTTGGTCAATTGTGACCCGTATCACCCAGCATTAGAACTGTCTATATCCTGTAAGAGTTTAAAATATCTTGATTGTGGAAAATACTCATACTATGACTTTAAACAAGCAAACTTTTTTCTTATTGACAATTTTTTTCAAACTTACGACTGGCTATCCATTTTGGACGATAATCTAGATGTAATGTTGAATAACTTTTATACTGTAATTTATAGCTGTTTTGAAATGTTTGTACCTTTGAAGCGGTCCCAATCTGGTAGCAGATTTCCAGCTTGGTTTACAAATGACCTTAAAAACCTTATAGTCCAAAAGAAAATTACCCACAAGAGGTACAAGCAATCTAACAACGAGGCGGATTATAATACCTTTCGTTCACTACGCATACAATGTAAGTCTCTTACTAAAGATTGTTATCGCCATTACATATCCAACGCTGAAAATGCTATAAACGATAATTCTAACTTCTTTTGGCACTTTGTTCGCTCAAAATGCAATCAGGGCGCTGTTCCTAAAGAGATGTACCTTAACACTGTCAAGGCTGATAATGGTACCGACATTGCGAACCTCTTTGCCCAGTACTTTTCGTCAGTTTTCAACCCCCAAGGCTTCTGCAATGCTCATCATACCCCTTCTCATAAATTTGAATCTATTTCTAATATCAGTATCAGTGCCACTACTATTGAAAAAGCCTTAGCAGAGCTAGATGTTAATAAGAGCGCGGGTCCAGATGGGGTTCCTAATAGAGTGTTAAAATACTGTTCACACTCTCTTTACCTTCCATTGTATCACATATTTCTCAAGTCACTAACCTCTGGAATCTTTCCCAAAATCTGGAAGGTGTCTTATGTATGTCCTATTCACAAATCGGGCAGCAGGAACGATATTGGGAACTATAGGCCAATCACTATTCTTTCGGCAATACCAAAACTCTTCGAGCACTGTATTGAAATAGTCCTAACTAGGACCTTTCAACAAATAATAGTGAGTCATCAGCACGGCTTTAGCTCTGGCCGTTCAGTGGATACTAACTTATTCGTTTATACAGATTTCATCAATAAATCCTTTGAAAAGGGAGTTGAGACCCACGCAATATACACAGATTTTAGCAAGGCTTTTGATAAGGTAAATCATGCCACCCTACTTTGGAAGCTTTCCAATTATGGAATTTCAGTTATACTGCTGTCGTGGCTAAGTTCTTACCTATCCGACAGAGAACAACAGGTTAAAATTGATGGCTATTTATCTACACCTTTCAAAGCTACTTCAGGAGTTCCCCAGGGTTCTCACCTGGGGCCACTTCTATTTAACTTGTTCATCAATGACTTGAGCGGTATGTTGAGCACTAATCATTTACTATTCGCTGACGACATGAAATTGTTCACACGAATAACATCATTCCAGGATATTATCGCTTTGCAGAACGATATTGACCAGGTTTTCCATTGGTGTCAAATTAACGACATGTCACTCAATATCGACAAATGTTGCCTTATAAGGTTCAGTAGATCAAAGGCTTTGTTCCCCCATCAGTATTTCATCAACAATATTGCTCTGGGAGAGGTGTCTGTTGTGAAGGATCTTGGTGTGTACTTGGATACTCATCTATCATTCACAGAGCACTTTGAGAGGTTGACTTGTAGAGCTAACCGTATGCTGGGGTTTGTGAAGAGGACATGCAGGGACTTTAAAAACGTGACTGCTGTTAATACTTTATATATCTCCTTGGTCAGATCTCTTTTAGAGTGTTCTAACTTAGTTTGGTCACCTTACTACCAGGTGCACATAAACAGATTGGAAAATATTCAAGAGAAATTCCTTAAATTTGCCAGGCATGTGCTGTATCAATCAAGAATTAATTTAACCATTGACCAAGTCAGGGTTTATTTGAACCACTCCACTCTTGCCTGCAGAAGGGAGTACTACGACGTCTGCTTTGCTTATAAAATTTTTAATAATGTTATCAAAAGTCCTGAATGCCTCGAAGTTTTTAGCATTCATATCCCAAGCTATCAGACTCGTGGTCACTCTCTTTTGCACATACCTAACTGTCGAGCTAATTACTTACTACATTGTCCTGTGAACAGAATTTCTGCAAATGTTAATAAATATTACAGTAGGCTGAGCTTCTTTAACACTACACCAGTACAATTTAAAATTACAGCTAAAAGGGTTATCTTAAGTTAATTAACTGTATATTGTAATTTATGCCTGTATCTTGTTAATGTTGTAATACGTAGACAAATAAATAAATAAATAAATAAACCCTACAATGTTCGTTTTGGCAATGTTAAATGAAAGGCGATTAGCATCACACCATTGCTTGATCTTTATCAGGTCTCTGGAAATAGTTTCCTTAAGTTGTTCAGATGCTTTACTATGCCATACAATAGAGGTGTCATCAGCAAACAGCGTGAATTCGCCCGAAATCTCGACTCGAATTAGATCGTTGACATAGATAGCCATTGGCAGATTCTGGGCCAAATTGGCAGCAATGTTACAATAAAATGCATTTAGATCGTTCGGATCAACCCCGACCTGAACATTGCCCTGGCCAGACCTATTACATAGTTCATTTATAATAGACCAGCTTCCCTTTTGCTTATTTCTAGCGCTTGTGAGCCTGTGACTATAATATAGCGTTTTTGCAGAGTCGACAACTCTGCGGTATATGCTTCGATACCTATTACAGTAAGATATGAAACCATCAGTTTTGCAGAATTTCTTTATGTAGTTAAGGGAGCGAAGATTAGCTGCTGACAGTCTGAGTCCCCTTGTTAACCAGGGCTTTCGCTTCCGGGGTCCTGATTTAATCCACCTCAAAGGGAAGGATCTCTCGAAAACGTCAAGCACAACAGCATGAAATGCAGCAACGGGCTCCGGAGACCGCCCTATACCAAGCCAATTGACACCAAGACACAAGTGATTGAATCTGTCAAAGCTAGCCCTATCATAAATTCTACCGCGACGACGAGCAGGCCCTAACCCGGATAAAACATTGTCAAAAGTACAACTCACCGTCTCATGATCGGAGAGACCCGAATTTAAAATTGAACATGAAACGTTATTAAAGTTTGAGCAGAAGTAATCAATTAGAGTAGCCGAAGTTTCGGTTATACGAGTCGGTGAGTTAACATGCATACATAACCCGTAAGATACAAATAAATTCGTAAGCAGAACAGTATTCATAGACTGTTTGTCATTAAAATTTATGTTCAGGTCCCCAGACAAAATTACTTTAGAGCATGATGGTAGTTGAGACAAAATGACATCAAGCCGAGTCAAGAATTCCCTGACTTCCGCCGAGGGTGACCGGTAAATACAGAGTATATAAAGCTTATTTTGCCTGCAAAAACACAAAGAGAATTCAAATGTGCCCTCTTCCAGTAAAAAGTTGAACTTATCAATAGGTATAAAACAGTTATTAAAATAGGAAGATTTTTTAACTAAAATTAAAGTGCCGCCATGTAAAGAATCTTCCCTACAGAACACCGTGATAGGAGTATAATCCTGAACATAGAAACATTCGTCCGGCCTTAGCCAATGCTCAGTAATCAGGACCATATCGGGAAAATTACTACATTCTAAAAATATAAACAGATCATCACATTTATTTCGTATTGATTGAATATTCAGCAATATCAAAGATAAGCTGGGCTTGGGCTCACTCCTAACACCATGTTCAGGGGTAGCCTCCTCACCTGGAGGCGACACTATAAAAAAACATTGTCATCACTTTCATTATCTTCTTCATTAGTGTTGGCAGGCCCCTCACAAATGACATGATGTACGGCTTTTTCTCTGGGGCTGTGGGCGTTCACAGAATTGTCTACAGTGACCACCACAGGTGCAGGCCCAGTATTACAGGGACTTTGCGCCTTAGAAGAGTTATCAGGAGTCACTTCAAAAATATTCTGTGTTTTTATAAAGATAAGATTTTTTTTCTGAGGTACACAAGACAAAACAATATCTCCTAGCGATTTACAAATAGATTTACTGCTAATTTTTATACCATTCAATGAGTTACAGTCGACAAAATAAACATCATTATCAGATACAGCGCTTACTCTATCGACTATACTGTACAGTTTCTTATTAAATCCGAATATATTTAAATCAATATCACAGGAAAACACATATGGAACCGACAAAAAGACCAGATTTGTAGTAGGTGAGGGGAGGCACACGAACCTGGCAAGTAGACCAAATGCGATCCTTTTTACCTACCCCTGGGTCTTCCCCCATCCACTCGACCACCCAGGCTCTCGCCGAACCTAGCCGACCTTCTCATAAAGGTCAGTATGTCACTCCAAGCAAGAGTCCTGACTTCCTCCTGTGGGATCACCACTGTCCCAAAGACTTGTCGTCCGAGTCTTCCCAGTGCTTCGCAATTGCACAGGAAGTGCAGTGGTGTCTCCTCATCCTCCAAGCATCCCGAACATATCGGGTCCTCCTCCACACCCCCATTGTATGCAGGTGCTTCCTCAATTTGCAGTGTCCTGTTAAGAGTCCTACCAGAGGATTCAGGGCACGCCTACTTCTGTTAAGAATCCATTCTAACTTGGCCCTATCGGGCCAAGTTATAAAATCTTTAGCCTGTCTACACCCTGGCGTCTGCCGCCATTCCTCCTTGGAGAGGTTGGCGGCCCATTCCCCCAGGGCCGTCCCCACCTGCTGCTTTGATATACCTATTGCTGGTTCGGGTCCTAGATAGGGAGTTTCGACTTCAAGTCTGGCAAGCTCGTCGGCCGTCTCGTTGCCATGTACTCCACAGTGTCCCGGAACCCAGACCAAGAAAACCTGTTTCTGTTCTGCGAGCATCCCAAGTGCGTCCGCACACTCCTTCACGAGGATCGAACTGCTTCTGGGTTGACAGACTGCCTTAAGGGCGGCCTGGCTATCAGAGCAGATGTATACAGTCCGCTCTTGACGGTCTATGACCTCCCTCATACTTGCCACCGAGAGGATGGCATACACCTCCGCTTGGAAAACCGTCGCGAACCTCCCCAGTGGGTAGCTTCTTCTTATGTTGATGTTTTCCAAGTATACTCCCGCCCCTGATGATTCAGTTCCAGCCATGCGCGACCCATCGGTGTAGCATACCAGAGCATCGTCAGGGAACTTCACCTGCTCTTCCTCCCACTGCTCCCTACTAGGGATCGGAAGAGTGAACTTCCTGTTCAGCCTCAACACTCCCTCAACTGGCATTGCTCTGGAGGAGAGTATTGGGATTTCCCCCTCCACTCTCGGAGCAATCCTAGTATGGCCTAAGTCGCCCACTCCCCTTCAGCATCCGGTGGCCCGCATTCGTAGGTATGCCGCCATTGCCTCCCTCTGAATCCAGATGGGAAGACTCGGCAGCCCCAGCAGGACATGGCTCCGGTTATGTCCAAGCCAGCAAGCCTCTGCACTTTTGCCAGTCTGGCGCGCACGGTAACCTTCTTCACTCCAGGCCACCAGACCACAGAGCCATAGGCGACTCTCGGTCTAATGACCGCCGTGTAGAGCCAGCGCATGATACGGGGGTTTAAACCCCAGCTGGCACTCACCGCACGTCGGAGCTGCCAGAAGGTCGCCGTCGACTTGGTCACCACGTTGTCGATGTGTGCCCTCCACGTCAGTTTCTGGTCAAAGGTGACTCCTAAGTATTTGACCTTCGGCTTCAATATAAGAGATTTTCCATACAATTGAGGCGCCCTAAACTCATTTATGTTCCTCCTCCTTGTGAACAGGATCATTTCGGTCAGATGAGGCTAACTTCTCTAGGAATGAAATTATGAATTTTCATATTAACCACATTTGGAGCGACAAAAATCCTCATGCAATAGTTAAAACTCATTTTCAACATCAAGTTTCATTAAACATGGGTGGGAATAATTTCTGATTTTCTAATTGATCCCTTTTTTCTCCCAATGAGACTTGATGGTGCTACATACAGTCGATTTCTTGAAGAATATTTACCCACTTTATTATTACATTTATTTTTTTATTTTAAGCTAAGAAACAGAATGTGGTTTATGCATGACTAACTGTATCGGGAATTATTCTCAAACTGAAACTCAAAAGTGCTTTGTTATCATAAGAAATTTGTGGCACATGGTTTGACAGATGTCAAAAAAAATTGATTGACAAACTCCTTTTTCAATGAGCTTTCCAAAAAGGTGCCACAAGTGGTGTCTTCCAATCTTATAAAAAAAGTTGGTTAGAGCTGCGCCCCCTCTTTGGGGCCCAATTTTTTTTTTACATTACAAAAACGAAGCCCATAAAAAATCTTTGAGGACGTATTTTTGTATTTTAGTGAAATCTTATTCTCAGATCAGCTATACGCAGCGTTCCATTTAAAGTCCCCACCCTGTATACATATAAAAGGATACCAAATAAATATATAAACAAAATATAGCATAGGCAATAGTAACAACAGCCATCAAAGACAATAATAAATATACATATAGATACGATACATCGGCCTAAGCTTCCTAAAATATGTAAATGGGACAACACTGTTTACAAGAAAGAGTTCCTTTTCACAAAAATCCAGAATTTCTAATAAAAATTATCAAACAAAACAAAGAAACTGGTTTAATAACAACTTAAAAGATATGCGTGAATGGCTTAAATTCCTTGTCTCTTTGAACAAAACCAACCCCACTGCCGTGCCAAAGGCAGTTTTATCAAATTACAGAAAAAGATACCGCGATGAAATTAAGACAGTAAAGATTAAATTCAATGCGACGATCTCATAGCAAGTTCAAGCAATCCTCAACGTGAGATGTGGAACCTGATTCAAAATAAAAAAGTAAATCATGCTTCACAAACTAATTTACATGCCAATGATTTCAATAACTTCTTTTGCTTTATTGCCGAAAGTGTAATCAATTATCTGGAGGACGCGGATGTGTCATACAACGAATATCTAAATAGTATACCCATTAACGAAATCCCCCAATTTAGGTTTGTGCCTGTGGAGTTTGTTGAGGTTAGAGATGTCATCTCGGCACTAAAAAACAGCAACAGTATGGACGTTAATGAAATGAACACCAAAATAATAAAGACTATTATAAACCTGATTTATGTACCTCTGACAAAATGAATAAATGAGTCTATGGCTTGCAGCACATTTCCATCAATCTTTAAAGTAGCAAAAGTGATTCCCCTATATAATGGAAAGGGGCCTGCAGATGACTATACAAATTATCGTCCGATCTCTATTTTACCAATATTATCAAAGGTCTACGAACGTGTTATTAAAAATCAAATGAACGAGCACTTTGAATCTAATAAATTGCTTGCCACAGGCCAGTTTGGCTTTCAAAAAAATAAAACAACAAGTTTGGCAATAGATCGTTTGACCAGTGACATTTTGGAGGGGTTTGAATTAAATCAAATCAAATCAAATCAAATCAAAATAAGTTTTATTAAATACGCCAATTATTGTTACATTGGATTTAATAATGTCAAAGAGAAAAAAATAAAATAAAAATAGTAAAATAGTATATTACAATACGAGACGGAAAATGTTTCATTGCTGGTCGAGAGATTACTATAATCTCGAGACCGCAATGAAATTTTCCGTCGAGGATTGTATACTATTTTATTTTCAGCCATGAATTTATGATTCAAGTAATATTTATAGTAATATTCATGATTTTGCACGATAGACTTTTTTGAAATAATAAATTTTTTCTAATTTTGACATATAAAGTGACACTTTTTAAAACTGATTGACATTATGAAATGTCTTACTTTTTGTAACTAGTTGCATAAAGTAAAATTTTATGCAATTGGTGACGAAAAATGTATTTCAAAATTAGTGACAAAAAGAATTATTCTATTTATTAAACTGTTATAATACAAGTTAAAAACATAAATTATAAATTAATTAATTATTATAAATATTGATAACACAATTATTGCAATTATTCAAATTAATTCCCGACGACATATTTTTTTCATTGCTCGAACTTGCTGTTATTTGGGAAGCGACGCACATTGCATTAGATGTTTCACCAAATATTTCTTGCGCTATAAGTTTTTTATTATTCATGGAATTTTCAACATATCCCTCCGCAACAGAGCTAGATTTCCAACCTCCGTGCCTCTTTAATTTTAAAAGATCAGCGCCACTGTCTGCTAGGAAAGTGGCAGAGCTTCTTCTGAAGCAGTGGCCAGTATATAGAACAGGATTTGAAAGACCAAGAAAGTGTGCAAAAACTTTTGGCAGACTGCTAAATGTGTTAATTCCCACAGGATTTCTGGTACATTTTCCATTCGCATATTTTACAAAAAATCTGTTGTGTTTAAGAATCTGGGGACGCAACTTAATATATTTTCTTAATATTTCAACAAGATTCGTATTTTCAATGTCTTCAGTGGTATGTAATTGCACACTGCCGTATAACTTTTGTTTTTGAAGGTGGGATATCAACACGAAAATGGCTTCCTTCGTCTATAACATTTTCAACTGGAAGAAATGTTAATTCTGCTTTTCTGAATGCTCCTGCCATTCCAATTATCATTGCAACCTTAGCCATTAAGTATTCTTTGTCATCAGCTTCCAATAAAAATTTGGCAAAATCTTTTGACTTTTTAGCACTGTATCCGTCCGCTTGCCTTTTAATATATGCTACCAAATTTGTATATTTTTTAATATCAATATTCCTTTTCAGATTTAGTTCAGACCTTAACATTGAGTAAAGTGTCCATAATGTGGAAACTTTTAGATCTTTCTTACCCTCAAAATATGCAAGTAAAACTTTCTCTTCTCATCTCTTCTCATCACACCACGTAACAAATTTTTCGTATGCCAAATCATAAACTGCCTTTGACTTTTTGGGAATTACTGATATTAGAGCATTACCTGCTGCCTCTTCAATATCGCTTGGTAGCTCTTCAGAACTTGAATGACTCATTTTTTAAAAATAAAACTAAAAATATATCAATCTCGATAAAAACCTTCCGTCTAGACTTTTTTACAAAATGTCAAACTGACAACTAACATGAAGTAACAGCAACAATAGCTATTTATGCCATCAGTTATATGTCAAAATTAGAAAAACTAAATTTATGTTTTCCAAATTTTTATCAATTATATTAAATTTTATTTTTTTATTACTTTCTTCAAAATTAGAAAAAATCTTGTATGCAATACGTTACGAAATGAAATTTTGTGTAACTTGTGAGTTTTTGCGAAACTCACTTCGTTCGTTCCGCAAAAATCTCACGCGTTACACAAAATTAGGCATTTCGTAACTGATGGCATAAATAGCTATTGTCGCACCGGTTATTACCTTTCATTTCCATTGTTAGTCGTCACCAGTTGACAGCAGTTGTCGCTTAAAATTTTTTGAAAGTCAGCGTTTTTTTAAGAAAAAGAATACAGATTAAAGCTGGATTTATAAACTCGAAAAGTTGGCGAGGTTGAGGTTCAGTTGGTGTTGGAAATAGGAGTTCAATTTAAACTAAAGGGAACACTCAGTTCTATTTACACACTCGTTCATGTTGTTCACGTAAAGCTCATGTAAGGTTCGAAAACTTCCCGGGTAGTTCGAAATAATCAATTTTTATGCTCGGAATTCGGAATATCTAACCTCACAACTTGACCATAACTTCAACCTCACCAACTTTTCGAGTTTATAAATCCACCTTAAAGATGTTCTCCGATAGTGACGACGAGTTAATTAGCTGTACTCCGCCTGATTTGAAAGAAGCAGCGGATAAGATTGAAGAAAGTCTGCTACCTACAAAAAGTAAGCTACTTTATTGGTTGATAATGGAGCTGATGTTTTGCAGCTAAAAAGACTCGGCGGATGGAAATCGAGTGCAGTTGCGGAGGGATATTGGTACCACTCCAGTTTATCGGCTTATGCGAAAAATGGCGTAAAATGAAAAGCGTTTCTTGCAATACGTGAAATAGGGTACCCGCTTGTGACAAAAATGAAAAAAAATGAAAAACTCTTGTTGATTTATGTAGCATATACTGAATTAAAACCAAAAAGGTGGATTAGATGCCGTGTTAGCGCCTGTTTAACCAATATAAGTCTATAATTATTACAATTTTTGTCGAGTGACTAACAGCTAGAGAAACATAACCTCACTTGTCACTCTCACTGTGCTTTTCGGTCGACTATTTTCACATTTTTTTTATATTTCCAATTAAAAAAATGGTTTTCCGCTCGCGGATTTGTCGTTTAGAAAGTACGTGCTACATATTGCAAGAAACGTTTTTCATTTTACGCCATTTTTCGCATAAGCCGATAAACTGGAATATTACCGGGATATGTAGAATCCTCACTAGAGAACAAACGAAAGACTGCTAAAATGTTATCATCTTCCTCTAAAACTGTTGATTTACCAAGTTTTTCAAGTGAAACTGCATTGCAAGAAATACGAATTTCAAATCAAACTCAACTTCAAGAGGGTTTGAAAATTTCTGTAATAAATAACAATGCCAATTTAACAATTAACGTGTATAAATAAAAATATGAATAAACAAAGAATCGGATAGTCCCTGTGTTCTTATTTTACCCCGTTTTTATAAGACCTACTCAAAAATACCAGGCAAGAAAATGAGGATTAAAATGTGTTAGGATGGAAACGCATTTTCCGTCCTAGGATAGAAAATGTGGATCGGAAGTAAGAAGACAGAAATGTGACATTTTCAAATTTCTAAAAAGACAGGAATGCCAATATTACATACATGGCTGAAAATAAAGTAAATTACAAACAAATACAACGCTTAAACAAGTATAACAAAAGATTGGTCATAGTATACAAAGATATTTAATTCATAATATGTTTTGCGATGTCATCCTGCCAGATATTCTTGTATCGAGTAGAAAGCCTTTTCCTTTAAGAATTTTAGTAGTTTTTTTTAAACAGAACAAAACTTAGTTCTCTAAACTCCTGTGGCAGTTCATTATATACCCTACAACAGAGATATCTTGGTCCCTTCTTGTAAAACGAATGTTGGAATTTATTGATGTGTATGTTGTTTCTTGACCGTGTTGAGTAACCATGGGAATCAGCCTCGACAAAGTTTCCAGGATTTTTCTTTACAAACAGCGCTGCTTCTAATATTGCTATAGATGGAAGTGTTAGAATGTTATTGCTTTTAAAAATTGGTCGACAGCTCTCTAGAAGATAAGTTGTAAATAAGCCGTAATAGTCTTTTTTGTAATATAAAAATCCGCTTCCATTCTGTTGCTTGGCACCAGTACAATAAAAGGTATTTTAAGTGTGGATAAGCTAAAGCATAGTAGATGTTCAAAAGGTGTCCATTTTTGAACAATAATTTTAAGTTGCGAATTGCAAAATAAGTAGAGTTTAGTTTATTGGCTACATGATTTATATGAGACGTCCATGACAGATTGTCATCCATATAGCAGCCTAAGAATTTATAAGTTGTGGATTTTTCAATTTTGTTGTTATTAATTTAGATGTCTATGTTAGGAATTTGTTTTTTTTTTTTATGGAAGATTAAGTATGTTGATTTAGCAGTATTGAGAAGGAGTTGGATTTTGTAGCACCATCTATAAAAACTATCCAGTATTAATCGAGCAGCCTTCTGTAATTCTTCATGACTTGGAGCACTAATTATGACGCTGGTGTCGTCAGCGAAGAGGATTGTTCTTGATTTTTCAAGTTGAATGTGTGCCTGTACATTGTTAATAAACATTAGAAACAGTAATGGTGATAATGCCGATCCCTGGGGTACCCCAAGAGTCATGCTCTGCTTTCCTGAGTAAACGTTGTTGTATTGTATCCTGGGGAACATAACGGTGTCTCAATCATTTTTTCTTAGACCTACAAATGTGATGGAGATTAAGGATATTTTTAAGGAAATAAAGAACAAAAATTCTTCAGGGTGGGATGGACTCTCATTAAATATCTTTTTACATCTTCCCGATAACGTTTTAGAGGCTCTATCGGATGCTATTAACAACTCCTTTCTTACTGGACATTTCCCAACATGTTTAAAGATTGCAACGGTAATACCCTTATACAAAGGGGGAGAGTCTGATAAGCCTTCAAATTTCAGACCTATTTCCCTGCTTCCGACATTATCAAAAATAATCGAAAAACTCGTGAAAGAGCGTTTGAAATCTTTCCTAAGCAAATATAATTTACTGTGTGCGGAACAATTTGGCTTTCAGAATTCTAGAGGTACTAACGACGCCATTTTTGCATTTCTCGAGAGGCTGTATTTGGGGTTCAATCATAACGAAGTGGCGGCAGCGGTGTTCTGCGATTTGTCAAAAGCTTTTGACTGCGTCAATCACAGAATACTGCTGTGGAAACTGGAGAGATATGGGATAAGGGGAATAGCTTTAGAGTGGTTTTATTCATACTTGTCTGGTCGATATCAATCAGTAAATTTTAACAATAATTCTTCGGATCGATTGGAGGTTACATCAGGAGTGCCGCAGGGTTCTGTCCTCGGCCCTTTACTGTTTCTGTTGTACATTAATGACTTGGTGGGAATTGATATTAAAGGCAAATTTACTCTGTTTGCGGACGACGCAACAGTACTGTGGGTAGGCAGAGACTTACAGGGGCTCGAAAACAATATAAAGAGTGATCTAGCAGAGATAAAGACATGGACTGATGCAAATCGTTTGACTCTCAATATTGGAAAAACCAACATAATGACTTTCAAGTGTAATTTTAACGAAATTACGCTGGGCACTCAGGTACTAAAAAATGAAAATGTAAATAGATTTTTGGGTGTATATATAGACAATAGGCTAAAATTTGAACACCATGTTACTTACCTCAGCAAAAAGCTGGCTTCCAACTGTTACGCCGTTAGAGTAGTGTCGATCAACCTGGATTACGAAAGTACTAGAAGCGCGTATTTCTCACTTATAGAATCGCATTTGAGGTATGGCATATGTTTTTGGGGGGTTTGTACTCGGTATCTTTTCAATAAAATCTTTGTTTTACAAAAGAGGGCTCTAAAATATATGTGTAGGGCAAAAATTAGAGATTCTAGTAGACCACTTTTTGTTTCTCATAAAATCTTGACACTACCTTGTATATTTCTACTAGAAATGACTTGCTTAATTTTTAAAAGATTCAAGAATGAAATAAACTTAACTTCAGTACACAACACTCGCCAGCTTTATAGGGTTAGTTTGCCGATACCTAACTCTTCTCAAACTAAAAATTCAATCATGTACAATGGAAAGAAAATATTTAATCACCTCCCACTTAAAATTAGAAAGGCTCAAACCAGTGTAAAGTTTAGAAGGGAGGTGAAATCTCTCTTGGTGTCCAAAGCATACTATACAGTTGAGGACTTTTTCAACGACAGCTTTAATTGAATTGATTTTGTTACCTGTTTCATTATGTACTTTTTTGTTTGTCTTTTTTTGTTGTTTGTTTGTATCCTCGTTTATTTCATAGTACTGCATTTCATTGTATTTTTAAATAGATTATGTTTTATGTAACAGTGGGTAATGTGTTAAGGGCGCACCTATACCTATAGCTATTTTGAAAATGACTCGATACCCGAATAGTATTATCTATATTTTTCTATTGTAGTAAGTATTTACGACTTCTATATTGTCATTTGTTTTTAAATTGTTACACTTTGTATTTTATAACTTTTTTATAACATTTTTATCTGACAGCTTTGTAAAAGAGAACCTATCTTCTTCATACAATAAAGCTACTTTTGACTTTGACTTTGACTATTTAACCACCATTTGTCTTTCTTTAAGAAATGATTCCATCCAATCATTGACAAGACCTCTGATTCCCATACACGTCAATTTAGCTAGAAGATGAACATAGGCTACACAGTCGAAGGCCCGTGATAGGTCAAAGAACAGACCTAATACCAACTCTCCCTTATCCAGCTGCTCATATACAAAGTCAAGTAGTGAAAATGTGGTCGTATTAGTGTCATGGTTTGATCGAAACCCATGTTGATTTGGACTTAATTGTTTCGTTTATTCCAGAAACTGTGTGATTCTGGAACAGATAATCTTTTCAAATACTTTACTGAATGTTGATAGAAGTGCCACTGGTCGGTAATTGTCTATTTGTTCCTGATTACCTTTTTTAAAAATAGGGGTAACGCATGATGTTTTGAATGCATCCGGAAAAGTGCCTGTATTAATTGAGATATTAAAAATGTGACAGAGTGGATCTTTAATATGTTGAACGCAGCTTTTTAGAATTGTAATTGGTACTTCGTCCAGTCCGCAGGATTTTTTATTGGGCATTTTGTGAACCGTCGTGCAGATTTCTTCTGGAGAAATGTCGGTCAAAAAGATGGAATGTAAAATGCCTCTTTGTGAGGTGCATGTGTCTTTGTGATTTGGATAGTAGGCTTCTAGAGTATTTTGTGCTATTGTGGCGAAGTAGTGGCAGAATGCTTTGCTAATCTGTAGGTCGTCGTTCAATTCCAAATCTTCTATTGTGATTGTCCTTGTCTGTTCATTTTTTGTCCTGCCGATTTGACTGTTGATAATTTTCCTTACTTCTCTGGCTGTATTGTTGGTTCTCTCAATTTGGTTTTTAAAAAAGTTGTATTTTTTTTTTGTTAATTAGATTTGTAAATTCTTTCTTTTGTTCTTTGTAACGATGTGCTACTGTTTCAGAATTCGAATTTTTAGTCAACCAAAACATGTTTTTTAGTTTATGACTGTACTTGATTATTTCTTCATCAACCCAATTTTTTTTTTGCTGCATTCCTAGTTTGCATATTCTTAAAGGACAAGCTATATCAAGGCAATAATAGAAAATCTTCCAAAAGTGGGTCCATGCATGATTTATAACGTTTGTTGTATAGAACTCTGAGAAGTCCGAATCTGCTATCATATCGATAAAGTGTGAAATGTTCTTAGATGCAAAAGTCCGTTTTTTTAGTCTTAACAGGAGTTTTTTTTTCCGATCGTGTAGCTTCCTCTAGTTGGAAAGTTGCAGCTTGTACTTTGTGGTCAGAGAGGTTGATGTCTAGATTTCTTGCGTTGGAATTTTTTATGTTTGTGAGGCAGTAGTCTATACGTGAGGAGCTATTTTTAAAGCATCTGGTGGGTTCGTTTGGGAGAATATTTTCTAGTTCAAAATTATCCATTATTAGATCCTTGAGTAGTCTTTTCTCTCGGCTATTTTGACTCCAGTCTACATTGAAATCGCCACAGATGATTATATCTTGATACAGTCCTGTTATATGACAAAGTATGTTATTAAACTTATGAAGGAACTCGTTAAAGTTGGATGACGGGGAGCGGTAGAGTACTAATATAGCGATTTTCCTGAGGTTGTTTTTTTGCTAACTGCACAGCATTCACATATAAAATCTGTTGATTTCTTAGTCACACTTTCGATGCTTCTTATGTTGTTCTGCTTTTGGCCGAATATTGCCACTACTTCATGGAGACCAGTTGTGCGACAGTGTACACTAAGAGGTGAAAACTTTGACAAGGCTGTACTCATAATCATTTTAGGACTTTCTTGTTTTTTCTGTTTAACTCATAGTATTCTCTTGGAAAAGCTACAGTTTCATAAATTTCATGATGGCGCTGTTCTCTTGATAAACTCCTACCTCTCAAACCGGATACAATGTGTTAAATTCAATCAAAACTGTTCATCTAAATAGCCCCTCCATTCTGGAGTACCTCAGGGCTCGGTTTTGGGACCCATATTGTTCCTGGTGTATATTAATGATCTGGTCCACGGTCAGGACATAGCAAAGATTGTCTTATTTGCTGATGATACCACCTATTATCAAAGTTATCATCCTATCGATGTGAATGGTATGGGCTTTGAGCGTGTCGGGGCAGGTTTGTTGCAATGGTTTTTGTCCAAGAGGCTTTCACTGAATGGCTCCAAGTCTCAGGCTATGAACTTTACACTGAATACAATACCAGATCATCCCCTTTTGGCGGAATGCGTGGATGAAGTCAAGTTTCTTTGGGTCCATCTGGATCCAGGCCTGACCTGGGAAGGCCATGTGGTTCACCTTTCTAAGAAATTAGCGAAATGTCTTTTTCTCCTTAGAAACCTTGTCAAGATCACCTCCCAAAAAACTGTCCTTCCAGCATGTCATGGTTACTTTCACTCCAACCTATCTTATATATCATATAAACAAAATCTTTGGTCTTCAACGTGTTCGCATTATTGGCAGCTTGGGTTTTAGAGACGACTGCTGTCAGTGTTTTGTAGACCTGAGGATCTTAACTGTACCATGTCTGTTGGATATCAAACAAAACATAAATCTTTATCAGGCTCACTTTGACCTGCATAATTATCCAACTAGGAATAATAACAACTTAGTACCAGACTTCAGCCGTCTTGAGAGAACTAGAAATGGCACCAGATATCTTGCTATAAAGTTCTTTAACTTGATTTCAACAAATAGTAAGGTCCTCGGTATCAGCCAAATCAAAATGAAAGTAAAAAAGTATTTAATGGCAAATGCCTTTTATTCTTATAAGGAGTATTTCATATCAAATTTTAACATGTTATTTTATATTATGATTTCAAATGTGTAATGTTTTAATTTGTAAATAATCTTGGTAAAGTAAATCTTATAATTTTATAATTTATAAAATTTTTTAGAAAATTTTGTCTGTAAGAGTTTTATAGTATGAATTGTGTGATATATGTTTATGTTTCTTGTATTCATGTATTCTACACTAAATATTTAGTTTCTATTTGACTTGTAAAAATACTTTGTATGCTATTACCAATAAATTACTCTACTCTACTCTACTCTACTCATGGTCTTAAGAATAAAACAGGATAAAAAACAAAATTCAAGAAACAGACACTAGTGATAACCGATGACACAGAATAAACAGTTAACGCTTATAAACTAGAGAAGAACACATTTGTAATTGTAAGAAAATTGTACAGATTATAACTGATATCCAAAATATAACTATATTATTGGCATTCAGTTCATTATTAAGGTGTTCTGAAAGTACTTTTCCAAGGAATAATAGGCTTTTTTTAACAAGAGATATTTTACCATTGTTCTAAATATTCTTTCAGACCTAACGGTTCTTACATTCAGAGGCAAGTGAGTAAATATTTTTTTGGCATCATATACAAGTGTGATTTTTTAACGTAGAGTGCGGGATTGGTAAGCCTATATTTTGTGTTTGCCTGGTGGCATAGCCAGAGCATAGTATCCTATTGTCTGTACTAGAGTTATGTCTCTCGAGCATTAGACATATTGTCTCGAGAATAAAAAGGGACGCGAGGGTTAAAATTCTGTGCGACTTAAACAGTGCCTGACAGGAGTCACTGTATCCTGCTCCAACTATATACCGAATGGCCCTCTTCTCCAAAACAAAGACCGAGTTCAACAAACCACGAGTACAATTTCCCCAGAAGGAAATTCCATACCTTAACTGCGATTCTATCACAGAAAAGTAAACCATTCTCGATTCAGAGGCATCCAACTCTCTAGAAATATTCATCAAGGCATAGCAACCTTTAGCTAAATTGCTGCAGATATTAAGGATATGTTCGTGCAACGACAGCCTATTGTCAATGTATAAGCCTAAGAATTTAGAACACAAGGAATTGTTGATATTTTGGTTCTCTATTGAAATTTTATTAAGAGAGCACTTAAATGACAGAGCATTCGGTTTTTTTAATGTTAAAGGACAATAAGTTCGAGTTGCACCAAGTTTTCACCTTGGGGATGTCATTATTAATAATCTCGTTCAGTCGATCCTGATCCCTGTCATGTCACAATATTGTGGTGTCGTCTGCGAAATAGTAAATTGACCTTGAATATTGAAGGGTGCAAGGTCATTGACATAGAGCAAAAACAAAATGGAATCAATGGATTAGCCGAGGTGCTGACTTAGCAAGTCAGTCATAGCCTGCAAGATCGCCTGGTTTAAATCCATTGAATTTTTTTCTGTGGGGTTATTTAAAAATATTATTTTATACAAATTTGCATAATCCTATAGAAACAAGATAATTCAAGGATGTGGCTGCAAAATGATTCCTGGAAAAAAATTGGTTTATTTAAACTTTTTTTTTAAACAATCGTATATTACAGTCATTTTACATACAATATTTTACATAAAAACTCCTAACCTCAACTTGCCTAAACATTATATTGTATTAATAAAATTGAAACAATTCAAAAATACATTTTGAAAATTATTTATGATTACTATATAAAGATAGTAAAAAAATGGACATTAAACAAATATTTTCTTATAACATGTTAATGTATATTTTTAAAAACAAAAATAAAATTAATTATATTAATCATACACATGAAACTCGTCATAAAAACACTATTGCATATAAAAATAGAGTAAACAAAACAATAGGACACAAACATTTTTTAAACATCAATCCATATATTTTTGATATGCTACCAAAGTCAATTAAAATAATTAAATCATTAAATAAATATAGAAATAAAATTAAAAATTGGATATTATCTAATCCGAGAGAAATATTTCAAGATATTAATAAATAGTGAATATATGAGTAATAAATAATAAATAATAAATATAATATGGTGAATAGAATGAATCAATGTATACAATGTATACTATATATAATATTATCTTTATATATAAATATATTATTGTGATGTAAAATATACAATTAAAATACTGTCTTATTCGTCTTATATATTTTCTAGTTGTACTTGATTTATAAAATATATTCTTAACAACAAATATAAATAAATATTATTTTGACATATAACTCAAAACAAGTTTTTACTTCATGAGTTCTGAATTGATATTTAATTAGTTCATTCAAAAAATTATATATTAATTTTAAATATGTATACAAATATTTGAATAAACTTTTTTATTATTATTATTATTATTATTATTAGAAAATGCTTTTCTCTAACACTATTTTAGAAACAACATATTCTTAACTGAAAAAGTGTTATAGAATGGCTTCATTCTAACCCACTAGTACAGAATGGAATCATTCTGTATCACCTAGTCAAAGCCAACTAGATTTTCAATTCGGCCGTCGAATTGCATGGGGAAACCGAATTATTTTAAAGATCATGATAGCCTTGGATTACTTATTTTACGCTGTCAGGTTATAAATTCGACTTTGACAGCGCTTGATTATTTAAGGTAGGTTAGTTTTATTACAAAATATTGATTCTATAACATAATAAATTATATTTTCTCCAATAGTGTTAGAGAAAGTTTAGTCTATAACTCGTATGGAATGGCATTTCCGCCCTCGCGAAACCGTAGACCGAGCCGCAGGCTCGTGCGAAATTTATCCATTCCCCAAATGGGACTTGCATAGCATATACCTAACTCAAAAATTTAAATATTTAATTTACAAGTTTTATACTATAAGACAAATGCTTGGCAAAAGTATCTTAATAACTTTATATCAGAGTCTGGTGGAGTCGATCCTACGATATGGAATACTGGTTTGGGGTAATATGTATAATAACTCTTTAAGGCCTCTTCAGGTAATACAAAATACAATATTAAAGATCATTTTTAAAAAGGAATTCTTATACCCGACTCAATTATTATATAATAAGACTATATTAAATTTAAGAACATTATATGTGCTACATACATAAACACGATAAATTTAAAAGTGCTGTGCATCATGAACATGCAACTAGAATAAATAGAAATCAATTATTTATACCGAGGTGTTATAGTGAATTTTCCAAAAAATGTATTAAATATTTAGGACGAAAACTATACAATTTATTACCAAACCACATTAAATCAACTAACATCAAAGTTTTTTCTAAATTGTCAAAATGTTACATAGTAGAACAAAATAGTGATTTTTTCAAGGTACTTCAGGGAAGTATTGTTTAATAATAAATACTATCAAAGAAACTTATAGCTCAAAGAAACTTATAGCTACGCAAATAAGTTTCTTTGATACTATTAACTTGGGGTTTAGATTTAGATTTTATTGATACTTAACTGTAGGAAATTTTGTTTATCAACCGTTGTTCAGCCCATACAGGTGTTTTAAAAATCTAGGGGTTTACTAATACTATAAACATTATTAATGACTTGTACTATATTTTAATGTAAACAATATGTTCTTTGAATTATTAAATAAATAAATACAAATACAAATACTTGTTATAGAATATACTATTTTAAACTCTTTACAAAAGGACTATAACTATTTATATTCTTTATAAAGGCAGGCAGTTTATTGAATACTTTAAATGCACTTTAGTAATCGGATTATGCAGGCCTATATTTGATTTAGTTTGTATTCTATATATATTTATAATTCTAGTATTATAGTTGTGAACTCCATAAATATAAGGATTCAATTTTTTATGCTTATTTAGTATCATATACACAAGCTTACAATGTTCTATTCGCAGTAATGCATCAATTCGATGAATATTTAATTCTCTACAGTATGTCCGCGGATGCGGTTAACAAGAGGACAAATGGACCAAAAATTGAAAGATACGAAAAAAAGTCATTCTTGATAAAAAAAATTTGCTTGTCGAAAAAATAGGAATTACGATGAGAAAATTGATCTTATTATACAAGAATACAAGAATACAAATTTATTCATGTTAATACATTAATACAATGTTTACATTCGTCAACAAAGGTTTAGAAAAAGAATACAAATTAAAAATTTAATTTATAACAATTAGATGGAGGTAAATAGGAAGATAAATTATATCTTCAGGTTAGTTATACAGGGCGTCTCAAAAATGCAAAAACATAAAATCGAACAAGAGCCAACAGTCATTTTTTGGACTTTTAACGTGAAATGATAAATAAAAAACTTGCTCCAAATTTAGTCCTAACCCTGATTCCGAACTTACTGAAGGAAATTGGAATTTATGAAATTAAAAAAAAAATTAAACATTTTTGCAAGTCCGCATTTTACTACTTTTACTTGATTATCACCTTTACATTACTAGACATTAATAAAAATAAATTTACAATGGAAGATACATAATTCACA
The DNA here is from genome assembly GCA_963920685.1 of Polydrusus tereticollis. NCBI lineage: Eukaryota > Metazoa > Arthropoda > Insecta > Coleoptera > Curculionidae > Polydrusus > Polydrusus tereticollis. The sequence continues at coordinate 93,554,643 of OY987331.1, forward strand.
ATAGTCATAATTCAAAAACCCCTCCCCATATTCAACACACTTTTCCAACTGCTTCCTACTGTGATCAAAACTGGCTTGAATCTCTTCAAGTGATAATGATTCCACTACTCGCCTAATTCTTAGTTTTAAAATTTTGACATTACTATCCATTGGTTGCGCAAAAGTAAGCTGCTTTATACGGCCCCAAAGGAAAGAATCGGCTAATGTCAGATCGGGGCTTCTTGGGGGCCATAAAACTGGCCCATTGCTTCCTATCCATCTTACACCAAATTTTCTGTTCAGCCATTCTCTGACTTCGACGGCGTAATGTGCAGGGCACCCATCGTGTTGAAAATAAATCGTGTTGAAAATACATCGTGTTGAAAATACATTGCGTTGCGATAATCCAGGGGCCGTTCTTCAAGATGATCGCAAAAGAATGTATCTAGTAATTTGCAAATAGCTCGCTCTGTTACAAGTACCTTCGAAAAAATAAGGCCCAATGATACCGTAATATGAAATAGCACACCACACATTGACTTTTTTAAAGTACTGACGTCTTGCGGGAATTCTAAATTCAGGATTCTCTTTACTACAACATCTAACATGTTCAGAAGCAACAGTTATGTTGGTTGAAAATGTTGATTCATCAGAAAACATTATAGGCTTGTGAAAATTTCTATTGACGTTACAAATCTTATTTCCAACCCATAAACAAAAATCTAGCCTTTAAGCTCCCCACTCCAGCCTCCAAGGTTTGGTTGAAATGAGGCTTGTAAGGGTAAAGTTTATTATCTTTTAAAACTTTTTGAATAGTAGATTTTTGTACCACCTCTAAATGCTTAGCCCTGTTTCTCAAGGAAAGCACTAGATTTTCATTTACAGATTGCAATACCAAAACTGTACAGGTATCTTCCTCATTATATTGCTTCCTCTCTTTTTTAATGTCAATAACTGATCCTGTTCTTTGAAATTTTTTCACCAGTTTTTGTACACCAACTTTCGAAACGTACACGCCAGGAAATCTCCTCATATTCCTCCACTACGTAGCGATAAGAGCACTGACCATTTCCATAGCATTGCATTATAAAAACTCTTTGTTCTACGGTCAGCATTTTCGAGAATATTTATTTTGACACTGACACTAACAACTACAACAACAGGTAATAATGTACGGGTATAAAAGTCCTAATATGAAAGTAGCAAAATGCGGACTTGCAAAAATGTTTAATTTTTTTTTTTAATTTCATAAATTCCAATTTCCTTCAGTAAGTTCGGAATCAGGGTTAGGACTAAATTTGGCGCAAGTTTTTTATTTACCATTTCACGTTAAAAGCCCAAAAAATGACTGTTTGCTCTTGTTTGATTTTATGTTTTTGCATTTTTGAGAATATAATATAAGAATCCATTTTCTCATCGTAATTCCTATTTTTTCGACAAGCAAATTTTTTTTATTAAGACTGACTTTTTTTCGTATCTTTCAATTTTTGGTCCATTTGTTCTCTTGTTAACCGCATCCGCGGACATACTGTATATAATACATCTGTATTAGTAAGTCATAGTTTTACAGTATCTTTAATGTCTTGTTTTGTAATACCTTTATTTTATTAAAATTTGTTTTACTACATCTACCCAAAATGAAGGCATTGCTGAATACATAAGAGCAATTTTACCAGCTATATTTATTTATTTATTTATTTGTGTAACAACATTTTGAAGATATAAAACATTTACAAATTACAGAATTAAATAAACTAACCTAACCTAGGATAACTCTTTTGGCAAGAATTTTAAATTTATCATCAGACTGATTAAAGAAATGTAAGGAACCATAAAATTTATTGACATTTGTTGACATCCTGTTTATATGACTATGTGCTAGATAATTCGTTCTGCGAAATGGAACATGCAGGAGGGAAGGATTACGAGTCTGGTAACTAGGAACATGAATATAAAAAGTTTCCAAACATTCAGGGCTCTTAATAATATTGTTCGATACTTTAAAGTCAAAGCAGACATCGTAGTACTCCCTTCGGCGGGAAAGCGTTGTCAGATTTAGATAAGCTATCTGGTCGTCGGGATAAGCTATAGTCTGGTCGTCGGTTAAGTTGATTCCAGAGTTAAAAAGAATATGTCTGGAAAACTTGATGAAGTTTTTCTGAACATTTACAATACATCTTTCGCCCAATCTAATTGTTTATGGGGCTTTAACCAACTAAATCATCTAAACGTTTTCTGATTACAAATTATTTTTGTTCTTTTCAGGAGGAGATTAAAAAAATGATAGCAGATATTGACAAAGACGGCACAGGCAAAATATCCTATGAAGATTTTCTAGAACTGATGTCTATCAAAATGGCAGAGAAAGATTCAAGAGAGGAAATATTAAAGGCATTTAGGTATGAGGTACATTCATTTTGCCCTAGCTTCATGAGCATGTATTTTTATTACCTATCTGTCAAATAACTTTAAAGGGAATGAATATTTTCTTCCTTGTTTATTTCTAGGTTATTTGATGATGATGAAACGGGTAAAATTAGTTTTAAAAATTTAAAAAGGGTTGCCAAAGAGCTAGGGGAAAATTTAACTGATGAAGAGCTGCAAGAAATGATAGATGAAGCAGATAGGGATGGAGATGGAGAAATTAACCAGGAGGAATTTTTGAGAATAATGAAAAAGACTAGCTTATATTGAGCCTTTGAATATTTTTTTTATCAGATGTCTTATATTATGTGAGTGAGTCCTTCCTTTATATTTGATGCAGAAGGTTTATTTATGGTTTGTAACATCTGATATCATTGCGTGTATCTTATCAATGTATGTGTATTGTACTTGAATTTAGGTATATTAAGTGTTTTATGCCAGTATTTCATTTTGCATTTAGTGCTTGAATTGACATTTTAGGATGCATAGAGCACACTAAATATTGCCTTCAAAATGAGGAATTAGTGTAAAACAGTTACTTTTCGTGCCGGTGGCCCTATTTTGGGATATTACATTATCAAATACCTTTATTATAGAATTCCTACCTACTACTTATTTTAAAAATGCTACTGAGATCCTCTACTAGTTTGTTCAGTTTTTTAGTACTTGTGTCTTTGACCATAGAATTTTAATCTATAAAAAAAAAGAAACTCGCAAGATCTTGATAACTACAAACCTACCACCGGCCTTTTCAAAAAAACGTTGAATTAGCAATGTTTTCAAGGTTGTTAAATTAATGAGTGGCACCTGTTGTCAAGTTCCCAGCATGGATATTTGAGAGGTTGATCAACTAATACAGCAATATATCAATTCCACCTTAAGAATGTAAAAGACCACGTATCTCATCCCATGATCTAAATAAAAAAAAATACATTTTCAAAGACCTTGTAAAATATTCATAGTTACATTTGTCGCAGATCTTGGATCAGTAGTTTTTAAAATAAGTGTTGTAAATTGTGTGGCAATAGAGGAGGTGGCTTATGTATGCTAAAAGTTGATTTTAAAGTACCCCTGCAAAAAAAATATATCTCCTTTATAAGGAGGTTTTGTGAGAAATATTTTTCCTAAAAAAAAATAAGATATCCTTGCTACTAATTTTATAAATCAGCTTTTGGGACGCAATTCACACACTTCTTCTGACTATAAAATTGTAGAACATTCTTGCTGAATGTTTTTTAATATGTATGTGCCCATATCCAGCTATCTCACTATGTACTTAAGATTTATGGTTTGGATTATTGTGCACATTGTGTTTATATATTATGCACTGTTCGTTTTTTTTAGTCTCCCATACAGTACAACTATAAAGTTCCTTATAATGATTTGTATGTCATCTTGAATAATTTTAATATATTTTGTAAAATAGCTAAGAAGCATCTTTTATTCACCAATATTTAATTTTCTGAAAAGAAGAAAGTTATTTTGTAATTTCGGTCATTATAATTTAATTGCATTACCTAAATAAAAATAATAAAGCTACGAACTCTCGCTGGTCTGGTTGGGTGGAGTGTTCGATTGCCGCGAGATATCGCCACGAGCAACATCTCGCATATGTACCTTTATATTTTGTGTTGAAGTGCACTATGAGGTCGCTTTTCTTTTCGTCAGACAATGATGAGTCTGACGGAAAGAAAAGGGACAAACTTCTTTAAGCCTCTTTAAAAAAATGAACATCTATTCACTACTTAATTAACACTTGTAGACAAACTTTACAAAACTTTTATCTTGAGAAATCTTGATTCACTGCACTTGTAACAAACATCTTTGGGATTTTTATACATACCTATCGGTGAAATACAAATTTTTGTGTTATAATACGAAAATTGGCGCAAACCGGCAGAAAGATGCTTAAGAAGTAATGAGAAAATCACAAAATGCACAAATTGGTACACCTACCTTTCTTGAAAGAACTGAGTGGAGACCAATTTATTAGTTTAACCAAGGGCGGTGTAAAAAAAATAAAGTCGTTATTGTAATTTTTAAACATTAATGACAAAAGGCGAAGTTGAAACAGGCTTGCTCACTTAACCTAAAAAATATATACATTTTTTATCTATCCATTATTTAGCAAAGAAAAGTAAAATTATTCTGGACTGTAGGTTGATCCCTATATTAGAGTATTATACCGGGTCCGCCAACGAAGCGGGGATGGAAAATTACATCCTTATCGAAGAACTTATCAAAAATACTGAAACATCATGAGGTCTGGAATTAAAAGTGGCATATTAAAAATATTTTACATTATACAGGGTGGCTCAAAAAAGTGAGGCTAACAAAACTTGTATTTTTTTATATGAAACACCCTATATCTTTCACTATTTTTGGATTCTACATGAAATAACAATTATTTTTTAATAAGTGCATTATAAGTCTAAACTTAATAGTTTCTGAGACACCTTCTATCCTCAAATGGGTACTTACTGCTTTATGATCTCATTCCTTGAAGGCTGCTACAAAAATCCTCAATGGGGTTCGCAGTACCAGTGTGTTACACCAAATACATCCAAATTGTAGTTGAATCGAAGTAGTTTATATTTTTATTTTAAAGGGAGCAATATTTAATTGTAAGTTTATTTATTTATTTATTTGTAAAATATACGGGCACAACCCATTATAATATCAATACAACTGAAATTAAATTAAAAGGCTATTGAAATATCTAAATACTAACTTGACAAAAGTAAGTTTACGATGGTATCGACGAAATTATACAACTATAAACAATTGACAATTACCTTTTTTTTAAGAGAAGTGAGGGAATTAGAAAATATATCCAACTCATTGTGGTGGTTGAGAAAACGCATGGGCCGTATCAGGGGCGCATGTGAACCATAGTTGGTACTGTGATGACCAATATGAAATAGTTCAAAATTTCTAAGGGACCTTATGGGAACATTCAGAGCTATAGAATTTAACAAAGCCGGACATATAGTATAACCCCTAACTATCTTTGTAACAAAACTAACATCAAACATTATTCTTCTATGAGCTAACAAGTCAAGGCCAACCATACCTCTAATCTCACTATAATCATGATCAACAATCAGTATATTCAATTTATACGCACACAGTCTAAGAAATCTATTTTGAACCTTCTCCAAGCTATATTTATGAACTTCGTAAAACGGAGACCACACCACCGTAGAGTATTCCATTATGGACCGCACTAGGACACAGTAAAGTAAAACTAAAGACGTAATTGAGAAATCACTACAATTCCTCTGAATAAAGCCCAACATTTTTGAAGCTTTGGTGACAACAGCACTGATTTGATCAGTAAATGATAGTCGGCAGTCTAAAATTACTCCGAGATCCTTAATATTGTCAACCCTATCCAGTAATAAACCACCAATGCTATAATCACCGTTAACCCTTCTTAATCCTCTATAGAAACTAATAACATGACATTTTTCTACATTTAATTGCAAACCATTTGTCTCAGCCCACAACACAAATCTGTTAATGTCGTGCTGTAAGGAATCCAGATCGTAAATACTAGTAATAATCTTATATATCTTGACATCGTCAGCAAACATTAAAAACATGCTTTCAATTATGTATTCTTTAATATCGTTTACAAATAGGTTAAAGAGAAGAGGCGAGCAGTGGGCACCCTGTGGTACCCCCGATACAGCCACAAATCCCTTAGAGAAAAAGTTTCCAATTTTTACTTTAAATATACGATTTTTTAAATAACTTCCCAGCCATTTAACTAGAGCTGGGCTAAACCCCACAGCTGTCAGCTTTGCAAGCAATAGTCTATGATCGACTCTGTCAAAGGCCTTAGAGAAGTCAGTATAGACAGAATCCATTTGAGCACCCGCCTCCAAGGCATCCAACAGTTCCGATTCATAGACTACTAGGTTTGTGGTTGTTGATTTACCCTTAGAGAAACCATGTTGTTGATCTATGATTATCTCCTTACACCACCACGAAAGTTGATCGCACACCAAAGAATCAAATAGCTTAGGTATGCAAGACTGATTACAGACACTACGATAATTGTCTATGCTATTTTTATCGCCCGATTTATGAATGGGGACAAGAAAGCTTTCCTTCCAGAGTGTCGGGAATTCCCCCACTTCAAGTGATTTATTAAATACAAGAGTAAGAACCTCAGTTAGGGTGCAGACGCAGCGTTTCAACAAATAGTTAGGTATTTCATCAGGGCCTGCCGAAAGTTTGTCCGGCAAGCGACTGATTTTATCAAATACTTCAGCCACTAGTATTGGGCGGTAGGTAGCATTACATTCAAAGTTTAAGCTATAGTTGGGCGTAGGAACATTGCTTTTAACAAATACACTCGAAAAATATTTTTCAAATAGATTAGCTATATCTTGTCCATTAGTAGCTGATGTATCGCCCAAGGTCATGGCCGATAGTAATCCAAAGGAAACCCGTTTACTATTAATGAAGGACCAAAAGCTACGAGGGTTATTATTTATATTCTGTTCGGCCCTTTGAAGGTACTGGGAATAGCATCTTGCTGTCAATGTTTTACATTCGGACCTTAAGGTCACAAAGGAAGTATAGTAATGGTATTGTCCAGTTTCTTTAAATTTCTGATGAATGGTTGTCTTTTTAATAATTAATTTTTTTAAAGCAGGACTAAACCATCTTGGGAAATTTGACGAAACGCTGCGCCTGCGAGGGACATACATCCGTACACCATGGTACATAATATCATACATTAATTCCGTAGCTTGATCAATATTCAGATAACGGGCCCAGAATGCCCCTCCAGTCGACCGATGCAAAATAATCATTTATAGCTCTAAAGTTAGTATTTTTAAAGTCCCAGTAGCATTCATCACACCTCAAGCTATTAATATTTACACTTGGGAGATAAAACACACAAGGGACATGATGAATACTTGTTGGGAGCAAAATATCATCTGCTGTACATACATCTAAAAAAGCAAAGTGGCTAATAACTAGATCTAAGAAAACATTGCGATTATTTGCAATACTATTATTTTGAAATAAATTAAGAAAGGCAAAACTTTCCGCGACGTGCACTGCATGTGAGTTTGCTGGACACTGAACAGTTAGACCCAGCTCATCATCACTCCAAATGGCATCTGGTAAATTAAAGTCACCAAACATAAACAACTTAGTGCCCGGGAATGATTGACTAATGTCCTCCACAGTAGCACAATGAGCGAGATACTTGTCAATGCTGGAGCCTGGGGGAATGTAAACACCACCTATAATAAGATCACCACTTCTTGACTTTACTGAGACAAAAAGTTGCTTAACAGTTTCCTCTTTAATTTTTATAATGGTGGAGTTTAAATTGTTGCGTAATGCGATGAGTACTCCACCCCCTCGCTGTTTGTTGCTAGTATTTGTTGAACGGTCCATGCGAAAAACATCATAACCCTCAATCTGAACTTCCGTATTGGTAACCTCAACGCTTAACCATGTTTCTACAATAACTATAACATCATATTGGGCACAGATAACTGCTCGCCGAAACTCCTCAAAGTTAGTCTTCATACCACCTACATTCTGACAATAAACTTGCAATGGGGTGAGCCGGTCTCGTCATTGGCCACTGGCGTCAACGGGTCCGGACCCACTCGGCAAGTTGCCCATTGGTAAAACATTGTGTTCCTTTAAATTGGTACTCTTTTTCACCAGAACAGGGGCGCCTCCCTTGTATCGAAGTATCAAGTCTGTCTCACCATTAAGTTTTCGGTGATTTAATTCTTCATACACCCTTCTAATTTGGTCACGCTGTAAGGGAGTTAAATCCGGTTTTATGCTGATACTATGACCCTTCAACTTATATTTATTCCTTAAGCACTGTTGCACGAGGGATGGGCTAGAGAACGTCACCTTAACTGGTCGAGGTTTAGTATTTGGTCGGCCAATTCTAGAAATTTTAAAGCTTGTATTTCTATCTAGCTCAAGTTTCTCCAGGACACACATAAAGTGCGAGCTGTCATGGCCCGCTCTATCGCTAGAGTCATTTGATGTACTTTCGGGAATGTTGAACGCAATAATATTTTCAGATCTACGTTGTCTTTCGTGAGATTCATTAAAAAATTCTTCCTGATTAAAAACTGGAACAGCTGGAACTCTGTCCTTCAACTGGACGGCAACAGAGGTTTCCAGTTTGGAATAGTTTTCTTTTAATTCTAATATTTCGTCTTCGAGTTTATCGATCCTCTCACGTTGTAACTCCCTGATTTTTGATAGCATATCCTGAATCTCACTTTTCTGATCCAATAAAAGGGTTAAAACTTGTGATATCATCGAGACCACGTCGCTGATGCCGACGTTACTTTTATTTAACAGTTTTGCTATTTGGTTTTTTATGCATACTTCTAATTTCTAGCAGGAAGCCCACAAAGTCACTATTAATTTCACCTATTTATTATATTATCAAATTTCTATCGGAGGTCAACGCACTTTCAACTTTCAAACTAAACTTTTCGCGACCACACTTGATTATAACGGCATGGCAACTTTCAACGGACGACGGTACTAACTTTGTAGGTAATTTAACATTACGACGGTTAAAAATGAACTAACTTTTCCTCTAGCAATCCCACCTATTTATAGGGGAAAATTGATCAAAATAACACCTGCAAGTGCTCGCAGATGTTTACACAAGTGTTCCGGTTTCTGGAATCCCTTTGTCGGTAAAAATATTTCGGCTTTTTACAAAGGTAATTACCTTAATTTATTTGACAGTTACTAGAAAATAGTTGCAGCTGGACAGATGTTCTGCAAATGTTACTTGTTGACACCAACGCAATCCGTCCCCATTCCACGATCTAACCAGATAAAACTAGTTTAAGTTAGAGTTTTGACCAATCAGGAATCGTACTAGCGCGTCTTCTCCGAGGTGGGAGAGAGATTATTTAAACTTTAGCAACGCCTAATTTCATCAGTTTCTCTCGTCGGTACCTTTCGCTTAGTCAAATAAATAGTCTGAAAAGAAAAGTGAAAATAAATTAAAATTTAATTTAATTTTAAATTATTCTGTTTGAAATATGTTTGTTAATTTGTGATGTGTTCTTTTCATAAACCTCTTATTGGATTACTTTTATTTTATAAACGTGAGTTTTCCAAATATTTTTAATTCATTTAATTTTCTTGACTTTTTATAAAAAAATTATTTTAGAGTTATCTGAATTCTAATAACACTTTTGTTGATGATTAACTATATATAAATATATATTATAATTAATATATATTTTATTTATCTAATTTATCTAGAGATATTTAAGATATTTTAATTCTCTTTACTTTATTTTAACTTATTCTGATAAAACTTTGAAGTCCAATTTAACTTTAAAAATTTTCAAAAAGGTTTCTTATTTTATTTTGGAATTATTTTAATTTTCAATATTTTTCCCAAAACTTATTTTAAGTAAATTATTTTTCGTTTCTTAAAGACTCCTCGTACTGAATATAACTTTAATAAAATTATTATTTTCTTTTTTAATTTGAATGATAATAAAAATAAATTATTTTATTTCTAAAACGACCAAAAGTTTCCTCGAGTTTTATTTATTTATAATATTTTTAAAATGCCGTTCATCACGATATCGACTTCTGAAAAAGTACATTTTTGAACTTTGAGAGCTTCTAGCTTTTTAACGGTATGCCTTAGAGCAAAACGGCTTACATGTCCCTATATCTTACCTTTTTATTAAAAAATCCAGGTCTGTATTTCAAAAAGTGAAACTGATGATGGTTCCAGAAAAATACAAAAACTAGTTTCTGGGGATTCTGAGAGAATAAAAATTTACCCTATTAAAGTGGCATTTGTTTTTCTTTTATCTTTTACAGTTTTGCGAAAAAGTCTATTTGACAATCTTTCAGTTTCTTTCGAATATCGCCGGAAGTACTCGGATTCTAAGTGTTTTCTTTCTGGACTATTACTAAGTATCAAATTACGCAACTTTGCCCCCAATTAACTGTCTTCGTATCTCGTACGGTTTACGATATCCCTGTAGTGATAAACGAATTTGTTACACCCTGTTTATAGAGAATAAAAGGCGATGCACGCGTCGATTCTTTGCCTTTGGGGTAACATGGTGGAACGAATAAATCATTATTGAACTAGAAAACCCAGTGGTCTTCGCCGTATTCCATAGTGGAGTCCAATTATTATTATTCAATTATGTTTATTGTCAGGGGTCCCGAGATCGGGTAGGTAGAGGCACCTACAGCTGTGCCTCACTGTTTCAAAAATTTGAAATGTTTAGTTACTTTCCGGCAGTTGTTGGAAAACTTCGTTCTTGAAAATGGCTAGTGTTTTTGCATTTGTTGCTGAGAAACGGATTAGTAAAACTGCGCTTTCTACAAATGAGAAAATTATTATTCTCAATGTGTTCAACGCTCTTCGTTACCAAAATTCCACTATTTTTCAACTCCTAATGTTGGATTTTGGTGGCGAAATGTGTTCGAATATGACTGGAGTCAGACAGCCAACAATATACCGACTTGTGCACGAGGATAAACGCGGTCCCATCAGGTTACCATAGAGAAGTACAGGAAAAAAAGAAACTGTAATAAATGAGGACCAAAAGACTGCCACCAGAAGAATCATACTCGTTTTACTTAAAAAAAGAAATACCTACCTTGGACAAAAGAATGTCTGAAATAAAAAGGAAGATTTCATTGCACCTATGGGTAAGAAGAAAGTATGGAAAATTTTGAAGGAAATGATTTTTTGTTATGAAAAAATTCAAAACAGAAAATCACTTTTAATAGAGAAAGACGAAATCATCTCCTGGCGACGACGATATTTGAGGGCAGTTAGACAGTTTCGAAGGGAAAACAAGAATATCTATTATATGGACGAAATTTGGTTAAATGGTAGTTGGTAAAAGATGGCAGGATAAACATATAAAAAGCGCAAGGCAAGCTTTCATGCAAGGATGGTCCACTGGAGTAAAAGCACCCTCGGGAAAAGGTAAAAGATTAATGATTACTCACATTGGTAGCAAAAATTGATTTGTCGATGGCGGCTTACTAGCATTTAAATCAAAACGGACTGGAGACTATTATTCAAATTCAAATTCATATTCAAATTCTTTATTCATTTTATCACAATAAACTGTTTAGGTACACAAGTCAAAATACAAAGTAGAAACATAATAATGTTATTAATCAATATAAAATTACAATAAGTATTACAATACAATACAAAATGTCTTTATTGATAAATTAAATAAATAATACAAAAAGTTATAGAGCGATGGCGACGTTCAAATGAATACTCTTCCACGCATCCATCAGAAAAAAGAAAAAAAATTCTTAATACCTAAAATAAATTTAGTACTATAAAATTACGAAAACTATTAATGGTATATTATACAAAAGGAAAAAACTATTTTAATAAAATTAATAAATGACACTCTACATACTATGTTGCAGAGACAAATTTAATCAAGTACTATGGGCACAAAGTCACACACGCCCTCCCAGAACATGCCCAACTAGGTTACTGTTGAAGGACTGAACGCTAGGGGATCTCTTTATGTCCTCTGGGATACTATTGAAGATTTTTACAGAATTGTAAGAAAATGATCGCCGAGATATATCAGAAAAATGTCTGGGAACACTGTAGTGCAAGGATGATCTTGTTAAACGATTATGTACATCAACCCTCCGTATCAACTTTTCCGATAAATATAAGGGCTTTTCAGTTTTGTTAATTTTATAAATCAGACATGCCATGTGTACTTGAAACCGCTCATCCAAATTTAGCCAGTGGGACTCTCTAAAACAGTCTGAAATATGGTCAAACTTACGTAAATTGTAGGAGAAACGAACACATGCATTTTGCAGTTTTTGCAGAGAATGTCGGTCTTGCTGACGCAAGGCAGGCCAGTAAACAATATCACAATAAGAAATAAGTGATAGAATTAAAGAATCGCACAATCTTAACTTAATATCGGTACTCAGAACATCTCTATGCATATATAACACCTTAAGTTTAAAGTAACATTTTTGTAGTAAGTTATTAACGTGACCCAAAAATCTCAAATCTGTATCAAACTGAACTCCCAGATTATGACAACTGTTTGTAAAAGTAAGCTTAGTACCATTCATTCAAATCAAGTTCGAATGCATTATTTTGTTGAAGAAAATTACTGTTTTTGCCAAACAACAAAACCTCCGTCTTAGATTCATTTAATTTAAGCGAGTGCGCTCCTGATACCCTGGAAATAATGGCGAGATCCTCATTCATCCTTTGTGCGGCTGCAATAGAGTCAGCAAGGGAAAAAGACAAGTAAATCTGGGAATCATCGGCATATAAATGCATGTTGCAATGCTTCAAGAATGTATTAAAATCCGAAGTATAAAGCAAATATAAAAGGGGTCCCAGGATACTACCCTGTGGAACGCCCCTACCCACCATTAACAAGTCCGAGATCATCCCATTAAAAATTACTCTCTGTTTTCGTTGACCCAAGTAACTTTTAAAAAAGGCAACCACCTCTCTCGACAAAGCAAAATAGTACATCTTATCACACAGCAGATCATGCTCCAAGGTGTCAAATGCCTTGCTAAAGTCAAGCAACACCAGACAAGTGTTCAAGCCTCTGTCTGCTTTCATAATGATATCATCAGACACTTTAGGCAGGGCAGTACAAGTACTATGAAATGGCCTAAACCCAGATTGTATTACTGGTAAGATTTGTTCACGGGATAGGAAATCGTTAAGTTGTTTAGCAACAGATACTTATTGGTGTGAAATGACCCAGCTCGACAGGGTTATTATTTTTTGATACCGGAATGATATTTGCATTTTTCCAGGCGTCTGGAAATATACCTGTGACAAGGCATGTATTGACAATATGAGTAAGATATTCAGTCAGATAAGGAAAAAGACCTGTGAGCATTTTTAAATTGTGATTATCAACCCCCTTCGCATTACTTTTTATTGTACCAAGGATCTGTACAACTTCATCGGGCGATACCGCACCAAAATTAAATTCGTCGTTACCAAATACCCTTCTTCTATGTTTGTATCGGTCCAGTGTCTCAGAAGTTTCCCCAGGGGCTAATTGGATATTGTTTGACGCATTGTTTATGAAATAGTCGTTAAGGATATTTGGATCGCACTCATAAGAAGAAATGGATTTGGAGTTACAGATATTTAAAAATTTTATCGTCTTCCAGAACTCCTTTGGATTAGAATTAAATTTAAATTGCAAATAAGCCCTCTTTTCCAATTTTAGAGTAATTAGCAAAATGTCTCATCTCCTTATAATAATCCCAGGCGCCCGGTGTTTTATTTCTCTTGTATTTCAGTAAAGCCTTATCCCTAAGTTTCAATATCAATTTAAGATTCTGCGTCAGCCATGGAGCAGGCTTTTTAGAAATTCGAACTGTTTTATATGGAGCAAAATGATCAAAAATATTGTCAATACTTACATTCCAAAACCTAACCATATCATTAACATTTGTGAGCACCAAAACTGTATCCCAGTTAATCAGTTTTAACTCCGTCAAAAACGATTCCAAATCAAAACCGGGAAATATCACGAAAGGTGTGAAAAAAAGGTTTCACTTTCTCCTTCCTGATCTTAACCAAACAAGAGACCAGAGAGTGATCTGAAATATCCTCCATAGGAACCACACTGGTGTCACTTATAAGATCCGGAAGAGAGCATATTATTACATCGAGTAGGGTTCGAGTAGTTTCTGTGATCCGTGTCTGTTCATTTACAGTTTATATTTTTGTAACAAGTTATTTATTAAGTTAGAACCATTGCTGGCTTGGGACATGTCAACATTAAGATCACCCCCAAAGAGCACGATATCAAATTCAGGAATAAATTAAATTAAAGTAGTTTCCAAGGAATCTACAACACAACAGCTACAAAGGTTTGCTGAAGGCGGTCTATAAAGAGTTCTCAGACATATATTTTTGTTCCAATTTTGAGAGATATCCAGAGATGTTCAAGTAAGTTATTATTACAAGGCGGAGTATCCAGCAACTTAAATTTAATAGAATTTTTAATATAAAATGCTACTCCACCTCCACGACCCTGTCTATCTCCTCTAACAATTCTGTAATCTGGTATACTTACAGCCTCATTCGAAAATCTATATTAATCGCTCTCTCCGCTGACACCACCCCAGATACCTTCACCCTTTGCCTCCGATTTAACAGGTAAGACTGCACTAAATTGATACTTTCAGGACTAAAGTTGTAGTTCATAAGTTTCTCCAAGAGGATACCGTGGTCAACGCAGTCGAAGGCCTTGCTGAGATCGCACAACAGGACAGAATTGAACTCGCATAAATATTCTAAACTAAAGGTAATATACCTATTAAATGATTTAAAACAGTTTAAATTTCAAATACAGTACGCACATAGCAAAACATAAATATACACAGTAAATGCTATTTCCGCAATTATTTCAGACGTCACTGTTTCTAAAACTGTGGGACTTATATTCATTAACACTATAGAATGCATTTCTTATTAGTATACCCTTAACTCTATGTTTAAAATTTTTCAAAATAAAGTCCCTTAATACTTTCAGGAAGCAAGTTATAGAATTTAGTTGCCCATCAGTAACCTGGGCCAGTTTGACACCTTTTTAGCCTCCAGTATGTTGGAACAATATTACTTTTACAACAAACTAATGTTTGTCCCTTATCCTTTCCATCAGACCCAATCTCTGGACGCGTTTCGCTGTATAACAGCTCATCAGCAGAGCTATAGGGTCTGACGGAAAGGAAGGGACTGTCTGTGAATTTCATCACTATACATAGAAAACAATATAGGAATGAAGCACAACGGCGACATCCCATGGTTCATTCCTATATTGTTTTCTATGTATAGTGATGAAATTCACAGACAGTCCCTTCCTTTCCGTCAGACCCTATAGCTCTGCTGATGAGCTGTTATACAGCGAAACGCGTCCAGAGATTGGGTCTGATGGAAAGGATAAGGGACAAACATTAGTTTGTTGTAATCTTAAGGTCTCGGTAACCTAAACCGAAGAAATGGTTTTCGGCGCCACCGAGGTTAGATGCCTGTTACTATGGGCTCCGTGCTGGTGTATGGATCTTTATAGAACCTCACCGGCTCGCTCGGTGGTACGCTCGATTACCATGGGATGTCGCCGTTGTGCTTCATTCCTATATTGTTTTCAATATTACTTTTGTTTCTGGTATTATAGTCATGCACAATCTCGTGGGAAGGGAAGCTATCCAGATTGGTTTTTATGTAACAAACAGCATCCATAATATATTGGGATGGCAAGGTAAGGATCCTAAGGCCCCTAAACCCTTGTCTACAATCGTCCCTATAACCCAACTCAGTCAGAATTCTCAGAGCACGTCTCTGCAGTCTAAATGGTCGGTGTGTTTCCGCAGAATGGCCCCAAGCAAGTATTGCATACGAAAGATGGGAGTGGAACAAGGAAAAATATGCGACTTTTATGACATCCTGTGATACGCGGTCTCCCAAATTTCGCAGTACAAATAGCGCTCTACTTAGTTTGGTGCACAGACTATCAATGTGCGGTCCCCACTGCAGCTTCAGATCCATCTGGACTCCAAGAAACCTAACCTCCCCCACATCCCCACCTATATCTCCAGTATCCCTCAATGTAAACATCACCTGCTGTGTTTTACCCGCATTCAGGTGCAGCTTATTCATTCTGAACCACTCTTCGGCCCTCTTCCGCGCGCCCAGAGCACCCTCAAGCGCCCTTTCGAGAGTAGTTGAGGAGAAAGACACTGTGGTGTGATCAGCAAACAGCGTGTACATGGTACTGTCCTCTATGGCCGGCAAATCATTAACGTATATTAGAAAAAGTATGGGTCCTAGGACAGAGCCCTGAGGTACACCTATATTAATCACTCTCTCCGCTGGCACCACCCCAGATACCTTCACTCTTTGCCTCCGATTTAACAGGTAAGACTGCACTAAATTGATAATTTCAGGACTATAGTTGTAGTTCATAAGTTTCTCAAAGAGGATACCGTGGTCAACGCAGTCGAAGGCCTTGCTGAGATCGCACAACAGGACAGAATTGAACTCGCATCTGTGGAAGGAATCTATGATGTGTGAGACAAGGTCTAAAATAGCTAATGCAGTGTTTTTGCCCTTTCTAAAGCCGAATTGACATTTAGTAAGTATTTTTTCTCCTCAAAATAATTGACAACCTGAGAAACCATACACCTTTCCACCACTTTTGATATAATAGGGAGTAATGAAATTGGCCTGTATATAGTTATCAGGAAGCTGAGGATTACCCTTTTTAAAGATGGGTGCTACAATAGCCTTTTTAAGTACTGAGGGAAAGATATTCTCACGAAAGCACTGGTTAATTAATCTAGTAAGAGGACTTATAATTATATTTTTAATAGATTTTATTATTTTTACATTGAAACCAAAAATATCGCGACTATTTTTATTTTTAAGATTATCTATGATATCGCGGAC
The DNA here is from genome assembly GCA_963920685.1 of Polydrusus tereticollis. Lineage (NCBI taxonomy): Eukaryota > Metazoa > Arthropoda > Insecta > Coleoptera > Curculionidae > Polydrusus > Polydrusus tereticollis. The sequence continues at coordinate 93,571,543 of OY987331.1, forward strand.
CTGATTCTGAGAAACTGGGACAAAGCTAAATTTATTTATTGGCGAGTTGTAATTGACTGTATTGGGCAAGGAAAACTTTACAGATGTCATGTCCTTGACTAGATTAACGGCAATGTCAGCAAAATATTGGTTAAAGCTATTTGGTGTGATTGTAAGATTCTTAGGTTGACCGTCAGTCCCAGAGACTCCCCCGATGGCTGTTGATTATATCCCACATGGCCCGTCTTGGGTTGCTAGATGTTCATATTAAGTTGTCGTTGGACCTGACTTTAGCTTTGCGTATTTCTGCCCTGTACCTTCGTTGTAGCTCCTGATAAAGACATGAACGCTGATGTCTTTGAAGAATACTTCCAGCAAATGCTAGATATAATTCCTCCTGGGTCTGTTATAGTCATGGATAATGCCAGCTACCACTCAAGAAAATTCAAAAAAGTACAAACGTCTTCTTGAAAAAAAAATTACATCATTCATTGGCTTACTGTAAATAAGAAGCCATTTCATAAAGATATGCTGAAAAAGGAGCTACTGGAGATTGTAAAGTTGAATAAACCTCTTTGTACGAAATTTGTTGTCGACGAAATCGCTTTAAAACTAAATATAACGATACTTCGCCTTCCGCCATATCACTGAATTAAACCCCATAGAATTTATGTGGGCGCAAGTAAAAGGGTTTGTAGCAAGGCATTACACCACTATTAAAATGAGAGACGTTGGAAACCTCTTGCAAGAGGGAATAAAGACAGTGGATTGTGAAAAATGGAGGAAGTGCGTCGAACATGTGATTGAAATAAAAGAAGGAATGTGGGAAGCTGATAGAATGCTAGAAGACACTGTAGAGCCCCCTATTATTTCTCTGGACCCCAACGACGATAGTTCATCGGACCATACTGACCAAAATTTAAATATTAAGTTGTTGTATTGTACCTACATAGTAGATTTTTTTTTATAAATATTAATATTTATTGAATTTATTCCAATTTATCTATTTTCATATTATTTTTACTTTTATATAACATTTTATCTACTTAATTAATATTAGAATAATTAATATTTCAATTATCTGCCTATCTCTATAATTATGATCAAGTATAATTATTATTATACTTTTATTATTTTAATAAACTACCTGTCGTAACGCCGTTGTCACCTTACCTCACCAAACTCGTGTTTCTATTCTATGCAAATTAGGGTGATCCTAATTTAGGATCGATTCGGGGTGTGTAGGTCTTAAATATTTAACATACGGAAAATTTAAAAACTATCATCGCAATTTACCTGAAATTTACAATGCAACCTTTAAGTTCTCCACCTTGCTTAATGGGTCCTGTCATTGCAAATTTACATTTTATTACTCTCTCACATTAAGCAACACAGTATACATAGCTATGCAGAAGGTGATGAGAATGTGGGATGTGACTGGTACCCCAGGTGGTTTCACTTAGAAGCTTGTAGGAAGGCCATATAAAGAGGTGCAAGGTCTAGATTATAACTGCGATTTTTGCGAATACTTTTTTTAGTTTACGTTTACTTTTGAAAAATGTATTTGCACATTTTATGTATTTTTAATAGGTACATTAAAGTGTTTTTTTTTTATATTTTTAGAAAAATAGTTTTTGTGTTTTTTTATAATATGTTTTGCCCTTTTTATTGACAAAATAAAAAATGCAAGCACGGGCCTGTGCTAAAAAACCATTAATATATGACGGTCGACTTCTGGTATAGGCCTGGCTGACTATACTAAACAATAAGTGGCAGACCTTCTTAAAAAACTGATATTTATAAGAACAACTTAAAAATAAAATATTTACGTACTTTCTCCAGTACTTCTTTCTTTCCCAATCGCTTATTTAATGTTTATACTTGACAAGGACACACATGTTATAATTTTAAGTATTAAATGAACAGATTTATTTAAAAAACAAAAATATAATGATCAAAAAAGGCCGACTACTAGCGCAATAATCTTATTTGTTATCACCAGTGCTTTCTCTTGCTTCAGAAGATAGCAGTTGACTGACCAGACACGCTCGAAAATAGAGGTGTGTCGTTCACGAATGATTCGTTCAAAACGAACGAATCACTTCATTGAATCGAAAGAATTAATTCATCGTTCCTAAAAGATTTGATTCTTTTTTGATTCACCAAGTCAGGAATAATTTAAAGAATTGATAAATCAAAGTCGCATTTCGTTCACTTACCCGAAACTCGAAAAGGCAATTCACCAATTCAGTAATTCACTCGTTCGCAAGTCCGCAGTTCGAACGATCGAGCTCGAGAGTTGGCCTGACGGCCGTCGCTCGGCGATGCGTGATACCGTCTTCCATTTTCATGATGTAGAGGAAAACAGCCGTTTAATTAGGTACGCAAAGTACAGTAGAAGGAAAGAGATAAATGTATGGGATGAAATATTTGATTTGTTCGATCGGTATTTATGATTATGTTTTTTATACTGTAACTGTACAAATGGTTGAACAAATTTTAATAAACAATAGAAGAATATTATTTTTGGATAGGAATCTATTTATTATGCATTCAAGACATTTCAGGAACGTAAACATTGGGCTCAACATTTGGGTATTTTGTTACCACTTATGGCAACAATCTTCATAACAAACGAATGACTGTTATTTAAACAAACATCGATTCAGCATTTTCGCGTTTAAAACGTGAAATTATTTCAAAGTAGGTAAGTGAATCATTTGAGAACGAATCTTTCTGAACGAATCTTTTCAACTGAATGAATCGAATGAATTGAGTCACCAAAAAGAATCGAACTTCCCACCTCAACTCGAAAACTAGACAAGAAATCCTGAAATATAAATCGCCGCTTGAATCGCTTTGTCCATCGTATCTCGATGCGTAGAGCGACTCCTTAATATGTTTGCTTCCATTTAAAACTACGTGATAAATCCTAAAGCGTGCACCACCGCTTAACGCTTAGCTCGACGCTACACTGTTTTTAACTTTTTACCCTAACGCACAAGTTATACAGGGTCGTTGGTATGTATGGAAACGGTGGAATATTTCCTAAAGTATAACAGTTAGCAAAAAATATTTTAGATAAAAGTTTTAGGGGTTTTTAAGGTGTATTAGAACTTTAAAAAAATAATTATACAGGATGAGTCAGAAAACCGTAGGGAAGCAAAGTTACCTTTTTTTAAATGGAACACCCTATATCTTCGAATATTTTTGGATTTAGCATGAAATACCAATTATTTTTTAATAAGTGCGTTATAAGACTAATCCTAATAGTTTCCGAGATATCGACTTTTGAAAAATGACATTTTTCAACTTTGACAGCTTCTAGCTTTCTAACGGTACGCTTTAGAGTAAAACTGCTTACATGTCCCTATCTTACTTTTTATGATCTTTCCAAAAACACCAACTTCCGGTTAAACCGGAAGTACTGTATTTCCGGCTTTTGTGTTACATCCGGTTTAACCGGAAGTTGATGTTTTTGGGAAGATAATAAAAAAGTAAGATAGGGACATGTAAGCCGTTTTATTCTAAAAGGTACCGTTAGAAAGCTAGAAGCTGTCAAAGTTCAAAAATATCATATTTATTTCAAAAGTCGATATCTCGGAAACTATTAAGTTTAGACTTATAATGCACGTATTAAAAAATAATTGCTATATTATGTAAAATTCAAAAATATTCGAAGATATAGGGTATTCCATTTAAAAAAAAGTAACTTTGTGTCTCTACGGCTTTCTGACTCAACCTGTATACTTATCTTTTTTTAATTCTAATACACCTTAAAAAACCCTAAAACTTTTATCTAAAATATGTTTTGCTGACTGTTTTACTTTAAGAAATAATCGACCGTTTCCATACATACCAACGAACCTGTATATACCTCGCGACATATCAGAATATGTAATTTAATATAATAATATAATATTTAATATAGCGTCAATGCGCGGCAACTTTCTAATCAGAGCGATATTTTTGTAATATGTAAGATATGATATGATATACAGGGTGTGTATCTAAAAGGTTTATACAAACTACTAGCATAAACTCCTATAATCTGACGACCAAGCCCAACTTACATTAGTTCAAAAATCAAAAGTTTAGTTTCCGAAATTTTGTGGTAAAGGTTTTAGTTCGTTATTGATTGTCTGTGCTATTATTCCTATAAATAATTGTTCTTTGCAAGTTTATTTTACATTCCTATCAATTTGTGGACTATGGTAAGTTGAGGTAGATCATCATTTTATAATTTTGTGCTGAACATTTTGTACAAACCTTCTAGAGACAACCCTGTATATTAAACTGTCTGTCGCTCACTGCCCGTAATCGGCTGGGTTATTTTAAAAAAAGCAACTTCAAACTTATATAAATCATTTTTATTGTCAAACGTTTCTGTACAAAAATGTAACCATTTTAAACCTATAGTCTTTAATATATAAATATAAAAATAGCCCACTGAAAAATTAAAATATCTAGTCCCTGTAGCGACTTAAAATATAAAGTAGGTAAAGTACTTCCCAACATATTTCGTTTGGCTTAATGACTGCAATAAAACCCCTCATAAACTCGGCTTTCGCTTTCGCAGAGACCTATTAACCCACATTTATTTTTAATGCCAGTTTATAATAACAATAGATAGGTACATTACTTGATTTGTTATCAATATTATTAAACTGTCTAATTAAGGTTTTCTAAAAACAACTTAATTATTAGGATATTAATATACATATACAGGGTGAGGATTTTAAAGTGTTACAACGCAATATCTGAAAAACGGCTATAAATATTTTAGTCAAATTTTGGGACGTGGATAGGGAGGTTGGGGGACAAATTTTAAAATATTTTTGATATTTACCCCCCCTCCAGATTTGATGTGGCTAGTGACAAATTTGAAATGTCAAATGGAAAGGTATTTTTTTTTTTGATAATTCGATTCCTCGTCAATAACTACGTAAGTGAGCAGAAAATTGTTACATTTGCTCTACTAGTTGCTTAGTTACGAATTTTTCAATAAATAAAATAGGAATACTTAAAACTACACATTTTAAATCATGACACCTATGATTATTGTTTATCCAAACCTTTAATTATGTTGTATCCTAGGAAACCACTTTTGACTTTGACAAGTAGTGATAATCTGATAAAGTTCATTATTCAGTGCAATTATGGAACAATCTTATGACATTGAAATAGACATGTTGTTAATTCTGGGAGAATGTAGAAAAAACTACCGGGAAGCGGCGCAATTGTGGACTGTTAGGTTTCCCGCCATTCAAAAATCTCATATGGCATTTAAGCGATTAGAAGATCGAGGTCGCAGCACGGGAATCCTAAAAAATAAGAACAGAGTTAGAAGACAAACAAAAACTAATGACGATATGGCCGTTGGAGTGTTGGGTGTAATAGCTGTAAATCCTCATGTTGGTTCAAGGGAACTTGCTCGTGATTCAGGAATGTGCCAAAAATCGGTACTGGCTATTTTACACAAGCACAATTTTCACCCTTACCACATAACTATTCATCAGGAATTGTATGGCCAAGACTTTCAAAATAGGATTACATTTTGTACGTGGTTACAAACTTTAATTCACGAAAACAATGCATTTTTAAGAAAGATAGTATTTTCTGACGAAGCTACATTTACCAATTGTGGTCAGGTAATTATTTAAATCAATATGGATTAATGTAACTTTTAATAATCAAAAATATGTAATCCACTACTTGATGGGTGTACATAAATAAATACATATCTAAACACCCGTTAACGGGTGTTTAGAGAATATTCACATACATTTAGATTTATTTTTAATTTTATACTGATTCAATCAATTTTGCTTTTCTTAATTTAAGGTCAACCGGCACAATTTACACTATTGGGCACCTCAAAATCCTCACTGGATGAGATTTCTGCCAAACCAACATCCTTGGTCGGTTAATACCTGGTGTGGCATAGTCGGAGATAGAGTCATTGGACCACATTTTTTTGACCGTCACCTAAATGGAGAAATGTATAATAATTTTTTACAAACCGATTTGCTGCAACTTCTGAATAATAATGGAAATCAACAAGAACTATGGTTTCAGCAAGATGGTGCTCCGCCACATTTTGCCCGACAAGCTCGAGATACACTAAATGAAATGTTTGGAAACAGATGGATTGGTCGTGGTGGTCCTGTAAATTGGCCTGCAAGGTCACCAGATTTAACCCCATTAGATTTTTTCTTGTGGGGATTTATAAAAGAGAAAGTTATGGCTACACCACCGACCACACCAGAAAACATGAAAGATCGTATTCAACAAGCATGTAATTTAGTAACGCCTCAAATGTTAACTCGCGTGCGCAACTCATGTCAAAAAAGAATTGCAAAATGTTTAGAAATGGATGCGGGTCATTTCGAACACCTTTTGAAGCATGATCGTCGTTAGATTTTTTAAGGAATTATCATTTTTAAGTATTCCTATTTTATTTATTAAAAAATTCGTAACTAAGCAACTAGTAAAGCAAATGTAACAATTTTCTGCTCACTTACGTAGTTATTGACGAGGAATCGAATTATCAAAAAAAAAAATACCTTTCCATTTGACATTTCAAATTTGTCACTAGCCACATCAAATCTGGAGGGGGGGTAAATATCAAAAATATTTTAAAATTTGTCCCCCAACCTCCCCATCCACGTCCCAAAATTTGACTAAAATATTTATAGCCGTTTTTCAGATATTGCGTTGTAACACTTTAAAATCCTCACCCTGTATAATACAAGTAATGGTAAAAATAAACATAATAAACATTGCTACTATAAGGTATTAGTATGGCTTTTCATTTAACTACAAAATCCGTTCCTGTGCCAAGCAGTACCCCTTATTTCATTTCATTTCAGTAATATAAACAGTGATGCCAGCTGGGGCCAGGTAGATTTTGCTGGTTGGCACGCTCATCGACAGTTTTATACGGGTAATTTTACCAAGAAATTCTTTAAAAACGTAGGTTTAGCAATCGAACAGGTAACGGGGTTTCCTTGGGTTTATAGTATAATAAAACTATTATTGCAGTTATAAGGTTAAACAAAATATGTTCGGATGGACTTTAAATAAAACGTACTTATGCTTAAGATATTCTAGATCTAAGTATAACTAACATTTTAAAGGAGTATTCTGCTGTTAATAGGTAAAAAAAGTATATCTATAAATATATCTCTCAAGTCTTACCGGAAGGGGTTTCTTATTATACAGCTTTGCTAAGTTTTCGGCATGCCTTCAGATTTCAATTAATAAGTAAATTAATTTTGTTGAACCTTCACGGACCCATCAGACATACCAAAGTAAGCCTTACTGGCCATTTTTATGAATAGACCAGTTTCCACAACTCCTGGAATCGTTATCAATTCTTCATTGATGTTCTCCCATGGCAAACTCTGGTCAAATTCTTTCCAGTCCAGAATAAAATTTCCGTTATCTGTTACTACAGGTCCAGCTTTGTTAATAGCCATTCTCAGAACAAACTGACCTGTGTATTTTGCTTCTAGCCGATTTTTTATAGGCACATATGCCATTGGTGATACTTCTATGGGAATACCTTTTTTATATTGCTCACCTGAAATAAAGTTTCCTTGATTAAGGGATGTAAGAGCAAACTGAAGAACATAATCACAAATATTTTGATTTCAATATATATGTCGTAGGCTAATAATTACAAATTCAGGCGTTTTATAAAACGCGTAGTCGTTTTATAAATGACTAGGTATATTGTAAAATGAAGAATAAATACTGAATGTTTACAATCCGACTGAACTTTTTAGGCGTTTCATAAAACGCCGAATTGCTCTCAGGCTCATTGTAAACGGTTCTTCAATCTCGTTTGTTTTAGGATATGACTGATTATAACTAGTCGTTTTGTAAAAGACTGGAAAGGACTTAGGCATTTTATAAAACACCGATTTATATTGTTGCTTGATCGTATAATATTTCAAACAAATAAATAGTAAGTTGGACACTTTATTTTTGTCATAACATCATAAAAGAAATTAATGGGTAACTCTTACAACACATGTTCCGACATTCGCTACGTAAATTTAGGTATATATTTACATAATGTAATCTAACATAATTTAAAAGTAATATTATTTTACTTATTTGAACACGGTCCGCTTGAATGACATTTACTATTGCATTTGAAGTGAGCCTTAAAACAAAAACACTTATTTGTGTGGCACTGCGTTTTGCTTGCTTTGCAGGAACATTTTGAATCCCTGCCCTCCGAATTTAGAAAACTTTGTTAAAGCTTCTCTTATAGAAATCATTTTATATAACTCTTTATTAACAAACACATCACTTTCTGAGTCTTCTAACATCTTGAAACGAAAGTTTCTGAAGTAAAAACAATGGAAAAATATTGTTAACTCGTCGATTGTTTACAAACTGTCAAACCACAGCATAAAGAAGTTAAACTAACAACTCGCCTGACTCGATAGCCGTCTTATTATAATACGCCTCAATATGTCTAGTTTTATTCCAGGCGCATTGTAAAAATAATCGCCCACACCTTCATTTTACAATGAGCCTGAGAGCAATTCGGCGTTTTATGAAACGCCTAAAAAGTTCAGTCGGATTGTAAAAATTCAGTATTTATTCTTCATTTTACAATATACCTAGTCATTTATAAAACGACTAGGCGTTTTATAAAACGCCTGAATTTGTAATTAGCCTACGACATTTACACAATATTCAATATTTAATGTGTAAAAAAAGCAAGAGAAAATGGCATTCTCATCTTAAACACTAGTTTACAAAATTTTTAAATGATATGAGGGTCTTTCACCTTGTCGTCGGTGAGAGGGCTTAGTAACCTCCAATATCCAGAGAGCGATGCCGACGGTAGCGTAGCTACTGGTAGGGCCACCCATGTCGGTAAGGTCTCGAAGTGATGGAGGTGAAGCTAAGAAAAGACCAAACCCCTGCAGCGTCTGTCCCGGAACGGGCGGCTGCAAACAGCGTCTGTCCCAGAATGGGCGGCTGAAGTCGTAAGGTACCAACCCGTTTGGCAAGCGTGGTGTCCTAAAATGCCGAAACCTCCTTCAAACTATGCAGTCGAACCTAAAAACTAGACTACCCCAGATGAGTAGAGAAAATGTCTCAGAATCTCATGCTGTCAATACGACAGCCTGCCCCATGGATTCTGGGGGGGGGGGGGCAAAAGTTCGATTAAGTCCAAGAAGAACAAATCAAACAAATTGTATGTTGGAACATACAACATACGAACCATGCGTACGACAGAATATTTGGAAGAACTAGAAAACGAATTGAGCCATATTAAATGGGATATAGTGGGTCTATGCGAAACCCGAATGCCAGGAGAAAAAACAACAATCCTAAAGTCTGGAAATGTACTATTTCAAGCTAATTCTGAAAACGAACATGGATATGGCGGAATAGCTTTTATCATCAACAAAGCGGTCCAAAGTCGAATAACGAAATATTGTGTCATTTCGGAAAGAGTTATATACGTGATCATGGAGCTGACCGAGAGATACTCTATGCAAATTATTCTAATATATGCACCAACAACCAACGCCAATGATGACGAAGTAGAACAGTTGTATGAAGACATAACTAGGGCAAAACATCAAGAAACCTGTCATTATGTCATGGTCATCGGAGACTTCAACGCGAAGATCGGCAGAGTGGACCAAAGACATCAAGAGAGCGATTATATTGGAAAATTCGGCTTGGGCGAAAGAAATAGCAGGGGAGACATGCTCTGTCATTTTATGAGCGGAGAAAAACTTTATTGTTTGAATAGCTTCTTCAAAAAACCGCTAAAACGTAGATGGACATGGATTAGTCCTTGCAAGAAAGTTAAGAACGAAATTGACTTTATACTTAGCAACAATAAAAACATAGCTATGGATGTCTCAGTTCTAAATAATTTCGACACTGGCAGTGATCACAGACTAGTCAGGGCCGCTCTTCGATTTGATCATAAGCTAGAGCGAAAAAAACTTATGTGCAACTCAGTCTTTCCAACTACGGACGTTTTGCTGAGACAAAGAGGTCGATTTCAACAAGAGATAGAAAGAAAACTAGAGCCAATCGAAAATATGACCACCCTAGACATAAATGACCTTTCAATAAAGATCACACAAGACATCCAAACAACAACGAAAAAATTATGTACTAATATCAGAAAAAACAAGGAGAGTAAACTTAGTCAACAAACCCAAGATTTAATTAAACAAAGACGGCAAACCAAAAAAGACTCAGTTGAATATGCCAACCTGAATAAAACCGTTCGAAGGGAAATTCGAAAAGATATTAGGGCATATAATACAAGAATAATAAAACAAACAATCGAAAAAAATGCCAATATGCGAATACTTAGAACAAGAATCTCTACAGGCAGACAGAAAATAACAAAAATGAAAAACGAAAGAGGCGTAGTTATCTCGGATAGACGACAGATTGTTGGGATTGTAGAGGAGTTTTATAAAAATCTATATTCGTCAAACGTTCCAAAGCCAGACACTCCAAGACCAAAGGTGCTAAATGTGGGTTCAGAAGAAATACCGGAGATTACGACAAACGAGATCCGCGCCGCACTACAGCAAATGAAAAATAACAAGGCTCCAGGCGAGGACAGGGTAACGAGTGAGATGTTGAAAATGGGCGGCGACACAGTACTTAAATCGCTAAAAATATTATTTAACAAATGCTTGGAAGAAGGCAAAATACCAAAAACATGGCAAAATTCTGAAGTGATCCTGTTGTTTAAAAAGGGAGACAGCACAAATATTGAAAATTATCGCCCAATAAGCCTTCTCTCACACATATACAAACTACTCACAAGAATAATAACAAACAGACTAACAACCAAATTCGATTCATACCAGCCAGTTGAACAGGCCGGATTTCGAAGAGGTTTCAGCACTATAGATCATTTACAATCCATGAAACTTCTGATTGAAAAAGCAAATGAGTATAATATTCAAATACACTTAGCGTTTGTAGACTTCCAGAAAGCGTTTGACACTATTGAAACGTGGGCAGTCCTAAAATCATTAGATGCAGCTAGAATTGACTCCAGATATTCCAACTTAATAGACAATATTTATAAAAACGCAACGCTACAGGTCCAGATCGACCCGGACACCAAGACCGAGGAAATTCCAATTGGCAGAGGGGTACGTCAGGGTGATACCATATCGCCAAAGTTATTTACAGCGGCATTGGAAGATGTTTTTAAAAACTTAGAGTGGGAGAATAAAGGAATTAAAATCGATGGCTCATACTTAAATCACCTAAGGTTTGCCGATGATATTGTCCTGATAGGCACCGATGCTGACGAACTGGCAAGTATGTTGCATCAATTGAACCAAGCATCTAGTCGAGTGGGTCTAAAAATGAACTTGAACAAAACAAAAATTATGACTCAAACTAACACACAAATAATAATAGACAATCAGATAATCGAAAATGTTGACCACTATGTCTACCTTGGACACTCATTGAAGCTTGGAAAAGAAAACCAGACCACAGAAATAACAAGAAGAATTGGACTATCTTGGTGCGCTTTCGGTCGTCTAAATTACATCTTCAAAAACCAAACCATCCCTATGTGTCTAAAAAGAAAAGTATACGACGCCTGTGTTTTGCCCGTGGCTACCTATGGACTGGAGACTGCGACTATGACAGAAAAAAGCGCCGATAGATTAAGAAAATCGCAAAGAGCTATGGAGAGAATAATGCTGGGAGTAACTCTTCGACAAAGGATAAGAAATGAGGACATCCGAGCCAGCACCAGGATAACAGATATTATCGAGCGCATCGCACACATGAAATGGCAGTGGGTCGGACATGTGGCAAGACAGAACTATGATCGATGGACTGCAAGACTCGTTCATTGGAGACCCAGAGAAACTAAACGGAGCAGGGGAAGACCCCAAAAGCGATGGCTTGATGACATTAAACAGCACGTGGGACGACACTGGTTTCAGCTGGCGAAAGACAGGAGTGCATGGAAAACAGAAGGAAAGGCCTTTATCCAACAGTGGACAGTTACAGGCCGGTGATGATGATGATGATGATGTACAGGGTGTCCCATTTTAGACACTTTTATAGGGTATCTCCGTAATTGTTAGTGCTATCAAAAAAGTGTGTCGTGTGCTCTTTTTGGGTCAAACTTAAAATGGTAAAATCAAAATTTGAAAATTTTCGCTCGCTTAAGAGATACAAGGGAAAATCAAAAAATTGACAATTTCAAAATTACCCTATATCTTCTTAGTTAAAAGAGATACAGAAAATGTTTTATGCAAAAGTTTCTTTATAATGATTGTTGAATAATCTGCCTTTTCAGAATAAGTGTAAGGGGTCAGGTAAAAAAGTTATCGGACCTAACCTCATTTTTTTAAATGGAACCCCTGTAGGTATATTTTAATCTAAAAAGATAACATTTTAAACTCTCTTTTCAAATATATAACACACCATGGATGATAATGGTTTCCTAGGCGATTTATTTAAACTTTATTACGTTGAAACGAAATAAAAGATTCAGATTAACGTAAAAAAATAATAACGGGAGTCATCGCAAATGTTCGAAAGCTCCTCCGTTGTTTTCAATGCACTCTTGACATCTTTTTCGAACGGATTTTAAGACATTCATGATGTGTAATGGTTTTATTTCTGCAAAGGACTCATGTAAGGATGGCCCAAGGTACTGGGCCATTAAATTCTTTAATCATTTGCTCATTGATATACGAGCCCTACCAGTCCTACCACTAAAGCAATTCAAAGAAAAGACAAGAAAGTTTTTGTTAGAAAATTTGTTTTATACTTTTGATGAATATTTTAATTGTGATTGTAAAATATTGTGACATAGGTTATAAGTCTCATTCAGTTTTAATCAGTATTGTACAGGGTCTTCCAACGAGGACTGAACAGGGGCTCATTTTTGAGCTTCCTTGTATTTAAAGAAAAATCCAAAATAGCCAATCGATGTACTTTTTCCTGCAGAATTCAAAAATGAAACCAAAAATTTATTTGAACCAGAAACAAAAGAGTTACGCTATGGATAAGGTGTTTTTTAAATGGAACATAGCTTTTTTTATACGATTTTTGGAACGAGTGATTTTTTTTTTGTCCGTTCTGATTAAAATATTTAATATTGTGACAGCTATTTTTATTAAATTTTAATGTTTTATCCAGTATAATTTAACTTTAACCTGTTTGAAACATACACTAGGTAATAAAGGTATAATCACCTTTGAATCCTTCAAAGTCAAAAAATTTGACAAATTTACTATAATATTGCCACAAATCACAGAATTAAATTTAGATACGTAAGCTGGGCGTTCCCGCCAAACATTATTATTTTGTTTGGATCGCATTTCGTAGATGGCGCCGGTAGTGGCATCGCCCAATTTGGTTTGGTTAAGTTCATATAGAGGGCACAACGTTCATTTGCGATTTGCGATCGAGAAGAAGCGCCCTCCCAGATTTCGTTGTTGTCAAAAATTTGAAGTGTATTGTCAATTTTCTATTCCCGATTTTCTTTTAAGTTGTGTTGAATTTTCATGCCGTTTGTGATCGTTCGGTCTTTGTATGTAGTATTAGCGTGTTTTTTAATAGTTCTTTTGACTTTTTGTTTAGTTTTAGTGTGTTTTTGGTTTGTTTAGTTAAAGTTCGCGTATTTATTTCCGTTATGGACTACGCACCTCCGTTAAAACCTAAGAAATGTTGTGTTCCAAACTGTTTAAATAAACATGGCATGCGACACCGGTTGCCAAAAAGAGATCCGATAATTTTTGAAGAGTGGATTGAGAGGATTAAACCAGAAGACTACACTACACAGCTAATGAGTTTCATATAAGTGGAGTGTTATCAGGGGTAATAAATATAAAAACGTTGTTTTATGCAGTGTCAATTTGTTTACATTTATAATAGATGTTATATATATCATAAAAATAATGCTTTATTACCTATTTCGCTTTATTTTAGTCAGCTGTATTTTTTTAAATAGGTATTGCTTGGTTTAAATAATTCCTTTTTTGCTGCTTTCTATTTGAGCTCTTGGATATACGTTATTTGTTACTTTACCAACAAGGTATTTACTCCAAACTTAAAAACAAGAGTTACAAATAACGTGTATCTCTGAACTAAAAATAAAAGCAGAAAAAAATGAATATTTAAAACCAAGGAATATTTTTAATTTTATGGCGGCACCAATATCTACCGATAAAACAGATTTCATCAAAAGTTGGTAAAACAGTTTTCTTTATTTTTACCCATAGTTGCCAAACAGATTTCTTTCTTTCTCGCGTGTTTCGGATCGCAAATACTAGGACATCAGCGCCAATTAGTTTTTGACAGTTCTAAGAGTCCAGTTGCGTATCTAAATTTATTTCGGTGATTTGTGAATATTGCCGAAATGAAATATTCATTAGATGAGAGATTGCAGATTGTTATCTTGTTCTACAAATGCCAAGAAAATGCAAGAGAAGCAAGGAGAAGATTTATTGCAAATTTTCACAGAAATATATCCGTCAATACTATTCTAAGGATAAAGAACCTATTTGAGGAAAATAAAACATTACATGACAGAAAAAGAAATCCAACTCTATACTAATTTAAAAAAAAAAAACATTAATAATTTAATTGTTCAGTGTGACCTCCGTTGTTCTCGAAACATGTGCGATAACCTCTTTGTAGCCTTTCCAAACTTGCTGTTATACTGTGATTTTCCTGGTTAAGGCGATTTATTTCATTCACAATTTTCTGCATGATCTCTTCAATATCGTGGTTTCGCTGCTTGTATACCACGTTCTTTAAATGGCCCCAAAGAAATGTGTCTAATATTGACAAATCGGGACTATTGGGTGGCCAAGCATAGGTTCCATTTCTACCAATCCATTCTTCATGGCGTCCGTTTAAATATTGAGTAACCTCACGCACGGCATGCGGAGGGGCCCCATCATGTTGCCAAATTAAATTTTGATATTCTTCCAATGGTAAATCTTCCAAAAAGTTCTCAATTTCGTTTTCTAAGAACTCGTAGTATCTCTGTCCATTTAAAGTCCCGTTAAAAAATATTGGTCCCAAAATTCTATTATTTTTTATGCCACACCAAACATGGATTGAAGTCCTTCCTTGAAATTTAATCGTCTGAAATTTTCTTGGATTTCCAACGGCCCAGTGATGATTATTATGTCTATTGAAAACCCCCGATGTTGTGAATGTGGCTTCGTCAGTCCATAAGATATTTCTGAATAAATTAGGGTCTTCGTTTTCTTTCCGAATCACAATTTGGGAAACAAATTGGAAGCGAAGTTCTTTTTGTGCCGGTGTTAGATGTTGAAGTGGAAGGATATGATAAGACTTAAATTTATGATTTCTTAAAGTCCTGTGAACAGTTCCTTGGGTAACTCTTCTGCGTCTTACACCGCCGCCGTATTGAACGTCCCGAACTGCGTCCGAAATTGATTTGGTTGGATTCAGTCGAAAATAATTCACAATGGCAGGGTCTCGATTTGTATTCCTTTCTGGATTTCCTTTTCTGTCATGTAATGTTTTCTTTTCCTCAAATAGGTTCTTTATCCTTAGAATAGTATTGACGGATATATTTCTGTGAAAATTTGCAATAAATCTTCTCCTTGCTTCTCTTGCATTTCTTGGCATTTGTAGAACAAGATAACAATCTGCAATCTCTCATCTAATGAATATTTCATTTCGGCAATATTATAGTATTGTAAATAAAACGACAATGTCTTCCTCCACAAATTTAATAAAGGTAAAATTCTTGTTCCCTACATGTTTCGGGCGTCTAGACGTCCATCTTCAGGGGATACTAGAAGGAATTTCATCTTTACAAAGCTAGTTAGAATCATGGTGAACACTGACTTACCCATAATCGAGTTGACTATAAAAACTTTAAATACTTTAAAAACTTTAAACTCGATTATGGGTAAGTCAGTGTTCACCATGATTCTAACTAGCTTTGTAAAGATGAAATTCCTTCTAGTATCCCCTGAAGATGGACGTCTAGACGCCCGAAACATGTAGGGAACAAGAATTTTACCTTTATTAAATTTGTGGAGGAAGACATTGTCGTTTTATTTACATTACGTAAACTCCACTGCAAGTATGGACTACTTTTTCAATTTCAATATTATAGTAAATTTGTCAAATTTTTAGACTTTGAAGGATTCAAAGGTGATTATACCTTTATTACCTAGTGTATGTTTCAAACAGGTTAAAGTTAAATTATACTGGATAAAACATTAAAATTCAATAAAAATAGCTGTCACAATATTAAATATTTTAATCAAAACGGACAAAAAAAAATCACTCGTTCCAAAAATCGTATAAAAAAAGCTATGTTCCATTTAAAAAACACCTTATCCATAGCGTAACTCTTTTGTTTCTGGTTCAAATAAATTTTTGGTTTCATTTTTGAATTCTGCAGGAAAAAGTACATTGATTGGCTATTTTGGATTTTTCTTTAAATACAAGGAAGCTCAAAAATAAGCCCCTGTTCAGTCCTCGTTGGAAGACCCTGTACCTTATACATATTTCTGTAATTTTTTTTTTAAAGTGTACTCTTGAAATGTATTTTGTATCTGTATTGACGTATGCAAACAAACCTGTATTGACATCAATAAATTATCAATCAATCAATCAATCAATGAATTCTTTGATCAAGTTGTTCTCGGGTTAAAATGATTTCTTTATAAATTTTATTTTCCAACACTCCCCAAAGAAAAAAATCTGGAGGTGTTAGATCCGGAGATCGTGGTGGCCACCTTATAGGTCCATGTGTTCCTTTTCAACGGTTTCTAAAGTGAGTATTTAAATATTCTCTTATTCAAAGAGCGTTATGGGTAGGGGCGCATCTTGTTGAAAGTAAATCTCTATCACTTCATTTAAAGGAACATCATCAAGGATATCGAAAATGTTTGATTGGAGTATGTCCAGATATCTATCTGCATTTAAATTTTCTTCAAAAAAGCGATACACCAGTTTGTTTTGAAACAAAAAACAACTTATATTTACCCCAAATCGACCTTGTTGGCGAACAGGTCGTACCATGTGGGGATTTGTGGAGTTCCAATGTCTTTCATTATTTCGGTTATGAATACCGTAACTTGTAATTTGACATTCATCTGACTAAATTATTTTTTGGTGAAAAGAACGATCCTCCTTAGATCTATTTAAAAACCAGTGACAAAATTCCAATCGTCCCACATCATCACCAGGATGCAAATATTGGGTAATTTTAACAACATAGGGAAAATATTTATTGGTCGTCAAAATTCTTTGCGCCTTAGATTTTGTAATTCCAGTTTCAGTTTCTATGTTTCTGACGGACGTAGATTTTTGTTAAAAAAAAAATTAAGATTAAGACAGAAGTGGAAACCTCACCAAGACGAGATTCTCTATTAACCTTTCACAATCTAACATCCGCAAATCTCAAATTCAAGACGATAAAAGAATCGATCCATAAAAAGCTAATACACTTTGCATTTGGTCATATTCTAGTAGGTATCTTGCTTTTTTCCCCGACTGCATAATGAGCGTTGCATAGCCAAATCTGACGGCTCATGCAGTCTCATTCAATACCCACTAAAAGTGCTAAACGCACCTAAAGAAGTTTTCACTTCAATAAAAGTTGAGCTACTACTATTCAAAGCTATCACAGGATATATTACCTGATTATTGGCCTCGACAAATCCTAACACGCTTATTTCTTCATTTTTCTTGTTTTCATTATTATAAGTTTTTGATCTCGGCATCGTAAAAAACTAAAAAAGCCGTATGTTTTTAAATTATGTTCCAGTCGTCGGAAAATGGTTGCCGTCTTTCCGGATAGCGAACAAAATATAAATTTTGCGCCATTTGTTCGTTTTTTTTCACTTTCAATATAAACTGATATCATATCAAATTTTTCAAAATGTTGATAAGTCATTTTCGCAAACGAATATGTAAAAATAAAATTGACGTTAAATGTTAATAAGTAACAACTAGAATGTCAACATAGTTGTTTCTCGGATATTAGCTTTTGTTTCATTAAAATCCGTTCGAAAAAGATGTCAAGAGTGCATTAAAAACAACGGAGGAGCTTTCGAACATTTGCGATGATTCCCGTTATTTTTTACGTTAATCTGAATCTTTTATTTCGTTTCAAACTAATAAAGTTTAAATAAATCGCTTAGGAAAACAATATCATCCATGGCGCGTTATATATTTGAAAAGAGAATTTAAAATGCTATCTTTTTAGTTTTTAGATTGAAATATACAGGGTGTTCCATTTTAAAAAAATGAGGTTAGGTTCGATAACTTTTTTTACCTGACCCCGTATACTTATTCTGAAAACGGCAAATTGTTCAACAATCATTATAAAGAACTTTTGTATAAAGCATTTTTCTGTATCTATTTTAACTAAGAAAATATAGGGTAATTTTAAAATTGTCAATTTTTTTATTTTCCCCCGTATCTCTTAAGCGAGCGAACATTTTCAAATTTTGATTTTACCATTTTACGTTTGACCCAAAAAGAGCACATGACACCTATATTACTTTTTTGATAGCACTAACAATTACGGAGATACCCTATAAAAGTGTCGAAAATGGGACACCATACTTTTTAGTATTTAATATCAAACTCTAACATACCCTTAATCATCTAAAAGCGCTTTGGAAATCATAATGCGTGTTGCAACTAGGGTTGAAACGAGGGTTCAAATTAGGATTCTTTAAAAATTGGAACGATTAATTTATTGAAAAATTGAACATTAAAATTGTGCAATGAAAAATACAGGTTGCCCTTCAAAAATCAAAACTTGGGACAATTCTGGTGAAGCCGGAAAGGACGTTCATTTGGTTTTTACGAGGGTTTTTAAGTAAAAATTTAGATCCCCCTCAAACAAAGCACTAATCTGAACTAACCCTTTAAAAAATTATTGTGAAGCCGTCTGAAGTGCTAAAAAAATCCAATAACATTATTTAAGTTAGACATAGCTCTTTCTCATAAATAATAAAAAAAAGTTGATTATGGGCTTATTTAACGGCATTTTGATACCCACTATACTGAAGCAGTTCTATTTTTGTTCAGTATTATGGCTCTGTTACTTAGGGGTAATTTACCAGCTCACTTACTGAAGCAGTTTAAAATTAATATTATGCCTACCTACCTATAGTACCTAAATCTATCCGTGTGGATTGTCGGATCATAAATTATAAAAAATTAAGCTCCAAATTTAAATTTGCTCTTCATTTTCAATATTTCTTTATACAGTATGTCTATGGATGGGGTAGACAAAAGGTCAAAAATGGACCAAAACGTGAAAGATATGAAAAAAGGTAGGTACCTCTATTTATCAAAATAAGAAAGCAGCAGGTTGTCTTTGGGGTAAAAACGGTTATAGAAATTAAAGTATAAATATGCATGCTGAAAGTTGCACATTCCCACCTAGTGCTAAAAGTAGAGATGTGCCGAATAGTGGTTTATAGGCCATTGGTCGAATAATGAATATTCGGCCAAGATTTTGGCCGAAAACAGAGGCGGGTAACAATATATGAAGCAAAAAGAAGCAGACGCTTACCGAAAAACGCAGAACGTTTGCTTTTTCTTCGCCATAATTTACCTAAGATAAATTTTAAATACTGAACTAACTGTTTCATATTACAATTATACATTACATATACTAACAATTACAATATTGTATAAACATTATATGCCTATTTAAAATAAATGTTTATTTTTAAGCCTATCTTTTATTAAGATATCTTTTTTTTTCTTCCTTTAGTTTAGAAATAGATGTTCCCAATGATTCTGAGGACCGATTTTTGGGGGTGCTTCTTGACCCAAAATTGCAATGGGACAAACATGTAGATGCCCTGGCAACAAAGCTAAATAAGAGCCTCTATGTTCTTCGAGGTATTTCTCAGTGCGTGTCGTCTGACGTGCTACGGACCGCCTATTTTGCGATCTTTCAGTACCACATAGCATACGCGACTCTTGTCTGGGGACACTCAGCGGCGTCACATAGGATATCTGCTCTCCAAAGGAAAGCAATTAGAGTAATCTATGGTCCGAAATACAGGGACAATTGTAGGGATGCATTTGTTAATCTCAGGGTGCTGACTGCGCCGTGCCTGTATATTTATGAATGTCTGATGTATGTCATGCGGAGTGCGGGACTGTATCGGTCTCACCAGGATATTCATGGCTATAAGATTCGGGCGGGGTACTGGGCCATTAAGTTCTATAATGTTTTGCCCCTGCCCATCAGGGAGTTACCAGTGAGGGGTTTCGCGCAGTAAATTAAGAGCTTTTTATTCTAAACCTTTATATTGATTCGACGAATATTTTGTGTGTAATTTTAATACATTGCAAATGTTATATTCCTATTTTCCTACGCGCCACTTGAAACTGTTTTAGTGTTTGAGCTACTAAATTTTAAATTTTAACTTAATTTTAAATCAATGTTATTGTAGTTATTGTAGTTAGTTTTTAAAAAATTTAAAGTAGTTTTTTCTTTAGTGCATGTGAATTTTTTATAAATTTTTTATTTTTATGTTTTTAACTGATATGTATATAATAATAATATTTTATTTACGGACAAGCCATTTACAATTATATTTAGTTAGGTAAAATATACCTAATAAAAATATAAAATTTGTTTATTAAATATAAAAAAAAAAGAAAACGAAAATGTCTATCAAACATCGTAATCTCACAGGTACCATTATATTACTTACAATAAAATCATACATACATTCACAGGCGGTTGCACATACATTTAAATCTGGCAATGGACATATTAAATAAATCGATGTCATCTGGCAAAGTAGCCCTCCTACAAATCCTAGACATTGAACAGAAATATCCATAATTGGTGTGGCGATTGTTCATATTAAATAGCTGAGTCTGCCTTGTGTGTAGGAGGTGCACGAAAACCAACGTTGCTTAACAACTCGGGGCAATCAATTAGATTATTTATAAATTTAAAAAGGAGGCATAAATCAAAGGTAGTTCTGCGTCTTTCCAAACTGGTAACATTTAATAAAAGAGACAAATCATTGTAATCAACATCATCAGATGGAATATGCAACTTATAAGCAATATGTCTCAAAAAACGCTTCTGAACTCTCTCTAACAAACTAATAGCGAATTCCATTGGTAAAAGAAGTGCGGCACCGGTATGTCAGTAAAACTGCATCAGTGCACAAAAAGTGTTGCACTATTTGGGTACCAATGGTTTTCAGATTAGACCTTAAGTGCATTTTTCCAACAAAGTTGATGATAATACTCCTCAATCCTCAATGATTTTACTTACCACTGGAAAAAACTTGAGACAAAATAAAATTTTAAAGATCGAAAAAATGAAAGCACTGTATTTTTTGACATTTTCATTCAGTTTCGGTGCAGCACGGTCTCCAAGAGCACGTGCGGAACTGGTTGCACTCGGTGCAACATTTGTTGCACCGGTTTCCCAATGGTTTACAAATACTTGCACTAAAATGTCCAATGGTTTTCAAATTTGCACTCGATCCGCACTTTTTTTACCAATGGAATTCGCTATAATATAGACATTGTAATGCATATCTAAAGACGATTAAATCGCTATGATCTGACGTGTGTAAACAATTTTATAATTGTATTAACATGAATAAATGATTTGATTTTATTTGATTTGAGGATTGAGAATTGTAAGCAAAAATGAGAAAAATTAAAAGTATTTCAATTCACCTTTCAGATGAATGCACCTCTTGAAATTGAAACATGATTAGCGCTTTTTAATCAGATAATAAATTGTTTAATTTTTACTTTTCACGTTTTTATTAAATTAAAAAAAATTTCAAAATTCGCCGGTGGTTTGTGTTAATAAGTAGCGTTAGTCAAAAAGCTTTTAAAAATTTGTAACTGACAGAAAACGATACAGGTACTGCATAATTACCTACCATTTTTATTTTTCTTAAAACAACACACCCTGTAATTTTTGTCTTTAAATAGTCCCAAGGACCACATCCCCCCCTCATTAAGTAACACCCTGTATAACTGATAATTATTTGTTTTGATAAATAAATAATTATAAGGGATATTTCTTTTTGTAAAAGAAAAACCCAACTTAATATTATTCAACGATTTCTGTTTTAAGTCGTTGATATTATTATTGCTTACCTAACTTGCAGCTATTTTTAGTATAATCTGCAATAATTATCAGCTGCTTGGCACAACTGGCTACTATTTTCTCCTGCAACAAGCAACCACCACCTCCTTTAATAAGATTGAGGTTGGAATCCACTTCATCGGCCCCATCAATGCATACATCTAATTTCGGGCTTACATCTAAGTCTGTAAGGGTTAGTTTGTGTTTAATTACCAACTGCCTCGCTTGAAAGGATGTAGGTACACATTTAACAATTAGTTTTTCTTCCTGGACCCTTTGGCCTAGCCGCTCTACAGCATAAATTACTGTAGATCCACTTCCAATGCCGACAGTGTAGCCAGATTTCACATGATTGTCTACAGATTGATAAGCTGCTATTTTCTTGGCTTCTTCTAGGTTTGACATTGTGTTAAAATGCAATGAGTTTGTATATTTTCCAAAATAAAAATTTGAGATAAAAGTCCGGGATTTTAAAATTGCGCGCATGATTTCTTACAGAGAGAGACAGACGCAAAAGACGTTTATTTGCGGTTATTGATTCCTCTGTCCTAAAATATATAAAAATCCTGATCCCAAAAAATATAAATACAATTTCAAAGTAAGCTCGGCTGCTGTATTTTAAAGCGTTGTTGATTTTATACGTTTATTCTGTGAGGTTACAATTAAATCCTTCTGTACTCTTTTATTTTTCTTTGTCCTTGGTGAATTTTCCTTTACAGAATTCTGTATGTTGTTATTTATTTTCGGTTTGCTTTGCGGTTGACATTGACAAATGACAGAGGCACGTAAACATAACCAAAAAGTATCCAACTGTACAATCTGACGTGTCCACTTGGTTTTCGGCATATTTTACAAAATTTCAATTATATTTTCACAAAATGCATTCGGTGTTACAAAGAGGCAATTCCATATTGGCGTACGCACTTAGTGTATTGGCTTTCCTCACATTTTGCTGCTTTATATCAACGGTGTTTTTAAATTATAGCACTAACACCGATATCAAAACTGTTAAAGTTTTAGTGTAAGTAATTTTTTTTTAATATTTAGGTGGTTTAATGCAGACCAATTAAGACCTTAATTTTCTCTAATTTTGATAAATTGTTAGGTGATTTGCATAAATGTACTATAACACTCATAGACAAGGGAGATGCGCTTATGTGTCTTGGAGTTGCAATATACTTTTTAGTAAACCCTGTCGAATTCAGCTGAATTCACTGATAGAAGAATCTCTTATAATCATTACAGCTGTCATCAGCAGCCTTCAAAATTACAATCCTCACAAAGTTGTTTTAATTCATAAAAATATTTACTTATTGTCTCACCAGGCTGTTGTTTTCTAATAGTCAAATAGTGGCTGGGAAATACCTCGTTTCTGGGCTTGATAAAAATAGAATCCAGAGTTTTAACAGCTCCTTCATACCTTTTACAATCAATAATAAAATCGTAGTGTGTATGACTTTATGATGAGATTAATTTTATTAGAAGTTTGAGTTTACCATTATCCTCTATGTTTTTGAGAGATATGAAATTGTCATATACTTTCCAATGGGTCCATTCTTAAGCAGCTTTGGGAGAGTTCTGATAAGTGTCAAATCTTTCAGGTCATCAAAGTTTACCCATTGTAGTTAAATAAATTGTAATTAATGCTTGTACTTTTCGAAAATATGCTGCATTTGTGAATTTTTTACACTTGTACATAGCTATTTAACCAACTGGTACAACAAGCAAACAGGTGTATAAAATATAGCACAGTTGCTACCAACATTATTGGTTAGGATATGAACAACCTTATATTACTAAATCCCTACAATAGCGCTATCAGCGACTGGTTGAAACATTAAACGAATGGGGAATGAAATTCACTATTTAAGTTATCCCAGCCTGATAACATTAGGTACAAATGTTTACTTATATTTAAACCTTTGAATGTTCACATACATGTGTTTCACACCTAAAGTGTCTATTGGTATTTTTTTTCTGAATATACATAACAAGCTGAAAATTATATATTTTATTTAAAGATTTAACATGCATTTGTTGTAGAAAATAGATGAATGAAAATGAATTATGCTAATCAAATTTTATTTAATTTTTCTTAATAAAATTGGTCTGCCTAAATCCACATTTTATGTTGACATTTACAAAAAACTTTACTTAATAATATTTTTTACAACCATCTTAAACTCTTAAAAATGTAAGTAAACTAAATACCTAAACTGTTTAAAGGGAATTCAAATACAAATTTAGGATATTTTTGAATTATTAAGTTTAGTTTTATTAGGTAGGCCAAAGAAAATACCAGTGTTAAATTCAATATTAAATTTCTTTTAATTGTAGCAAAAATGTTCCCGATTACAGTGCTTCAAGGGAGAAAAATGATTTAGGATTCTTGACATTTGATTTAAAGACGGACCTAACTCATTTGTTTAACTGGAATGTGAAACAATTATTCTTGTATCTAACTGCCGAATACATCACTCCCAATAATGAACTGAATCAGGTTTGTAAATATTTAACTCTTTATTTAATATGTGGCTATATATCTGGAGTAGGCAAAAGGGGTCACTTTTGGTGTACTTGCTAGGCTCTCAAACATCCCCTTAACCTCCTACACTACATTACAACTTCTCAGTGGCGTGTCCAGACTTTAACACAATGGGAAGCTGTAACCAGGGCCGGCAAAAGTGTTGTGTTCTCTTGCCGCGAAGGCGCTGTTTCTTGCGCCGCAGACGAAAATTTTTGGGGTGCCACGCCCTTTTTTGGGTAAATCTTGACAAATTATTACGCATATGAAGTGCATCAATTTAAAATATATTTTTAAATATTTTAATAACAAAAAATTTGAAATTTTTTTCCCATCGGGGATGATATTTCGAATTTTCCTCAAAAATATAAGTGGAAAATCCTTTTACCACTATCTGACACACAATACACTCACACAAAAGTCTATTTTCACTTTCAGCCGAACTTGAACTAGCAACAGGATCCATAATTAAAATAATAATCTGTTTGAAAACAGCGTACTTTTCCCAATATTTATGCACGGTTTTAAATTTCGCCTAGACACGCGCAACTATAATTTGTTTGATGCATTAAAACAATATACGGCAGTACGCTGCCTTCCAATCGCTTCCAACAATCCGCGGGAGGCGGCCAGCGCGAATGGCGCGTCGGTATGTCTCGAAATCAATCGGGTATCACCGTGAAGTGGTCATCGAGGCAGAGAATTAGATTATGGAGTTCTTTCATCAAGGGTGCTTTATGAAAATGCGGTCGGATTCGCCCGATTTACAAATAAAATTTAGGACAATTTTAAAAATTAATTGTAAGTTCTAGTAGGATTGTATTGGATTATTTCTTTTTTTAAGTAAATCGTTTAGGGGAAGCTGTGCTTCCCTAGCTTCCATGGTAAACACGCCACTGCAACTTCTATAGTTCAAGCCATTCAGTAATCAGGATTCGACTTTTAGCCAGACATTTTAAAAATTTCACCTCTGTTCTATAACAAACACGCAATCATCAAATTAATTTATTAGGAACCTAAATACTGGGTAAATCTAATGAAAATAAATGAAGATTTTGGAAAAAGCTGAATTTTATATCATGGTATAAATTTCTTGGTGTTGCCGCTTCTACCAGGGAGTAGTAGCAACTTGAATATTTTAAATGTAACACCCTATTAAGAAACTTATTTATGTCTATTACTTTCTTACCAACTTTCTTTAATATTTTTCTATACATACCTATTGATTAGTGTTTTCGAGATATTAATTATTTTGTTCTTTTTCTAACTCTGACACTACGGCACAGGTATACCCGGCGGCTTTTTACGCTATGGCAAATCTTATTTGCAATATACAGGGTGGGCGAAAAATACAGGTATTTTGGTTAGTTCAGGTTCCAATCCAATAAAAAGCAAAGAGCATTTTTGATGTGTTACTGTATTGTGAGATTAGCCAGTTTTTCGTGTTTACCGTCTGAAAAATCCAAAGTTCCCAAAAAATATAAACAAACTAATTTGTGGTGCCACTATGAAAAGTTTTTGCTTCAGTCACTTTATGTGACTTAAGCAAGGCTTTTGATTGTGTTGTTCATGATTTTCTTTTGCAAAAACTAAAACACTATCATATCTCAGACAAGGCTCTATCCGTAATTCAGTCCTATCTGTCGGGACGTACTCAGTTTGTTGAAATTAATGGTAATGAGTCATCACAAGAACAAATGAAGTATGGTATACCACAGGGCTCTATATTGGGACCGGTTCTATTTATCATTTACGCTAATGATCTACCCTATAATATCCTGGATGGAAAAGCGTGCCTTTTTGCTGACGACACAACCCTTATTTCCATATCCGACAATCAAACTTTGCTTAATTTGGCAACGCGCGACTTGCTGGGTTCAGCAGAAAAATGGTTCTCGAGTAATAAATTAAAATTAAATGAAAATAAAACGCAATATTTAACTGTTTCCCTTAAACCTGACATCGAAGATTTGGGTCCAGTAAAGCTTTTGGGCTTTTACATAGACTTCAAGCTGACTTGGTCATCCCACATTGACCATCTTTCAAAAAAACTCTCAACCGGGTTATTTATGCTAAGACAGTTGAAAAAAACTGTTTCTCTGGAGATGGTTCGCATGGCATACTTTGCTTTTTTTCACACACATATACAGTATGGCATTTTGATTTGGGGTCACTGTGGAAATCAACTTCCAATTTTAGAATACAAAAAGCAGCCGTTCGGACCCTGTCGGGCGCATATAGCAGAGCTCACTGTAAACCGTTATTTGTTAAAAATAAAATACTGACGCTACCCTCCCTTTTCATCCTTGAATGTCTTATTTATACAAGAACCAATATACAAAAATATAACAGTCATTCAAATACTCATGATTATCTGACGCGCCACAGGAATGATATTGACTTGACTTACTTAAGATTGAATAAATCAATGAATGGGGTAAACTTTTATGGTCCTAAATTTTATAATAAATTGCCAGTATGCATAAGAAACCTAGAGATAAAGAAATTTAAAACCAAAATACATAATTTTCTTATACTAAAAGCCTATTACCAGATATCTGAGTTCCTAGTTGACAATATGGTTGATATATTTTAATTTTCTGTGTGCTTTACTTTGTTTTTTTTACCTATACTTCGTTATTCTTTTTTGTTTTTTCTCTTTTCATCTATTACTATTTTTACTGATTTACTTTTAATTAGTGACGAGTGTAAGCAAATTGTATTTGTAGTAACATACTAAATGATTTTGATTTTGATTTTGATTTCTCTCTTGAGATCGCAATGTAATATTTTAAGGCATACTTGTTATCTTAATTATATTCAAAAGTTGAGAATGATTTATATAATGACGTAAAATAGTTTTGAAATTTTGTGACTTCAGGGAAGGGGAGCAGTGGTATCCCTAGTTGTATACATTTGAATGGGCAGGCAGGAATGGATAGGCAGTCAATAGTGGAAGTATTTAGGTCATATTTTCAAAATGTATTTAAACTTGATGTTGATTATAACGATTTGACAGATTACACTAATAAAAGTGGTTCGCACTTGAATTTCGTTTCAGTCACACATAGGAGAGATGTTTGACATTATTCTAAATCTGAATCAAAATAATGGGCCCGGCCCTAATGGCATAACTCCAGGACTTTTGGTCAACTGTGTTTATCCTGTGTCTAAGCCTTTATATTTGCTTTTTAAGCTTTCACTTGAGAGTGGTGTTTTTCCTGAGCGGTGGAAGTACGCTTTTGATAGTCCTATATTTAAGTCTGATAACCAATCATATGCAAAAAATTACAGACCGATTTTTGTTTCGAGTACAATTCCTAAACTTTTTGAGAAGATAGTGTCTAATTATATTAGGAGTTCGGTGATGTCTTCTATTGCTTAGGAACAGCACGGCTTCTGTAATATGATGATTTTTGTTCAAACGGTATTGGATGCCTTAGAAGGCGGATATCAGGTTGACGCTGTCTATACGGATTTTAGCAAGGCATTTGACACTGTAAATCATCATGTTCTGCCACATAAACTGGAGTTCTTTGGTTTTCATCGAGCCTTACTTAAGTGCATTGGCTAATATCTTATATAAGTAATAGAAAATAGTTTGTAAAGGGAGTTGTTTCACAGGAGATATCCGTAACATCTGGTGTGCCACAAGGCAGCCATTTGGTTCCCTACTTATTTATAATCTTCATAAGTTGGAAACATTGTTTTCACAGCCATTGTTTTTTG
Organism: Polydrusus tereticollis; assembly: GCA_963920685.1. Taxonomy (NCBI): domain Eukaryota; kingdom Metazoa; phylum Arthropoda; class Insecta; order Coleoptera; family Curculionidae; genus Polydrusus; species Polydrusus tereticollis. Next base: position 93,599,925 of record OY987331.1, read on the forward strand.
CTGATGACTTAAAATTGTTTGCAATTGTTGAGTCAGTTTATGATGCTTTGAAAATCCAGGGGGACTTAAACAGGGTGTATGAGTGGTGTGTCAAAAATAACATGTACCTAAACATCAAAAAATGCAAAATAATTACTTTTCATCGGAAAATGCATCCACTTAACTATGACTAAATTAAATGATTGTATCTTGGAAAGAGTTACCACTGTGTGTGACTTGTGTTAAACTGGATTTACATATTCACTATGAGTACATTATCAACAGATCATTAAATTCATTGGGATTTATATGCAGTAATACTAGAGATTTTTAGAAAATTAAGAAATTAATTAAGAGCTTGAATAGGATATATAAAACCCTTGTTAGGTAATGTTTGAAATACCTTTCTTGTGTGTGGTCACTCATATTTAAAACATATTCAAAATATCGAAAAAGTACAAAAAAATGTTAGGTATATTTCATACAAATTAAGTTTCCTGTTGACTCCTATGATGGTCTGAGGCGGAGACTAAATTTGGACTCGCTCTCTGAACGTAGAATCAAATTTGATATATACAGTGTGTCTACTTAAGTTCGCACCATATGGAAAACTTTTTTATTATTAATTTTACGAAAAAAAGTTATTCTTCATAAAAAGTTCTGCTTAGTCCAAAACCTAAAATGCAACCATCAGATATTAAATTTGTTCAGTCGTATACGAGGTATATCAGAAAATATGAATTTTGCCCAATAGTAAAGTAAATTTATTTTTGAAAATATCGAAAAATTTAATCAGTTATCTCTTTATTCGTTAAACATTTGATAACCTTTATGTCTTTTAACCTTTATATTGCATTATTTTGATGATGCATTAAAAAATTGATAAATAACAAAATTATTTATTTTACAATAATTATCAACTACATGAATACTGAATACAATCCTAATATTGTTAATTGCGTAACAAGCGTGTAATAATTTATCATCAATTCACTATTGCTTCAACGTATCCGCCTTCTCTTACAATACAGGTTTCCGTTCTAGAAGAAAATTCCCTCAATACATTTCTAATTATATTCGGAGTTATACCCTGAATTATTTCCGTAATAATTGTTTTCAAATGTACTACGTTCGTGAATGGCCTGTGTTGATATGCCTTTTATTTTAAGTAACCCCATAAGAAAAAATCTAATGGGGTTAAATCTGGCGACCTAGCTGGCCAAAAAATATCGGAATATCTATGAATTAACCTTCCATTAAAGATATTTTCAAGGTATTGCCTTACTTCCATGTTGCGCCATCCTGCTGGTACCATACTTGTTGCCGTTCATGTCTTGGAAGGTCACGAAGAAAATCATGCAACTGATTTTGTAAAAAATTTAGATAGCGTTGAGAAGTCGTAGATTGTCGAAAAAAAATAAGGGCCAATGATTTTATCCTTGTAAATGCCGCACCAAACGTTAGTTTTAAAATAATATTGATCGCAAGTTTTAATCGTAAAGTGAGGATTGGAGTCAGTCTACCATCGACAATTTTGCGAAGACACTGTTCTATTAGACGTAAATGTAGCTTCGTCAGAGAAAATTATTTTCCTAGCCAAAAAAGGATCGTCTTCTAGCTTTCCTTGAATAAGAAAACAAAATTCTAGTCGTCTGTCGTAGTCTCCAGGTTTTAAAGTATGGATAAATTGTGGTTTAGATGGATAAAACTTGTTCTCTTTAAATATTTTTGATAATGTGTCTTTACCAATTTTATCTGGAAGCAAAGATGCCCTTTTTCGCATAGACAGTTTAGGATTTCCACTGCAGATAGCATTACATTTAACTTCATCTCTTCACTTGCAACGATTTTTTGACGCTTGTTTGTGAATTTATTATTAACGTCTCCACATGATTTGAATTTTTCCATAATTCTCATTACTGATGTATGGTGTATATTTTTCCATGGATGTCTGTTGGTAAATATTTCAGCTGCTTCACGATAAGTTTTATAATTATCACCAACGATTAACACCATTTCTATTTTTTCTTCCACACTAAATACCACCGGCATCTTAACAAATTTTATTTTACGTTCACTGTCAAACAATTCTTGCTATGAAGAAATCATTTGAATATCAGTGCATCCCAGATTTCACGTCCCTACAGTTAAATTTGCATTGTTATTGTAGTTAAAAAAGAAAAAAAGATTTTTTCCATATAATTGGATGTAAATTGCATATTTGAACGTAGTTTTTAGTTCTGATCAACTTTTCTTAATAACAATTTTCGATATTGTCAAAAATGAAGGTACAGGGTTATCCAACCAAGACTAGACAAGGCGATTTTTTGACTTTTCCTGTACTTTTATAAAAAAACTGAAATAGCCATCTTAAGTCATTTTCTCCCGCGAATTCGAATATCTTCAGCAAAAAACAATTGAACATCAAACAAAAGTACTAGGGGTCACTTTGATATTTTTTTAAATGGGATGCCGTATTTTTTATGAGCTTATCCGATTACTCATATAAATTTTGATCTAAAAAAAAAAAAAAAATCTTACGGTAGACGAACATTTTCCGAATTTAAAACTGAAGAAAAAAGGCGTTTTTGAATTAAAAATCCAACATTTTAGATCAAAATTTATATGAGAAATCGGATAAGCTCATTAAAAATACGGCATCCCATTTAAAAAAAATATCAAAGTGACCCCTAGTACTTTTGTTTGATGTTCAATTGTTTTTTGCTGAAGATATTCGAATTCGCGGGAGAAAATGACTTAAGATGGCTATTTCAGTTTTTTTATAAAAGTACAGGAAAAGTCAAAAAATCGCCTTGTCCAGTCTTGGTTGGATAACCCTGTACTTTATTCTTGAGCAAAATTAATATTTTCTGATATACCTCGTATACGACTAAAAAAATGTAATATCTGATGGTTGCATTTTAGGTTTTGGACTAAGCAGAACTTTTTATGAAGAATAACTTTCTTTCGTAAAATTAATAATAAAAAAGTTTTCCTCATGGTGCGAACTTAAGGAGACACATTGTATATCCTATTTAAATTAGTGAATGGAATAATTGAATGCCCAAATCTTTCACATCGGGTTAACTTTCGCGTTTCACCAAGGGACACAAGAAATCATCTTGTTTTTGCATTTGACCATCATACGGTAAATCCTCTCCCATACCAAGAATTTGTTAATAATGGAAACAGAATTACCAATGACTTTTTTAACACTTCCCTCGTTTCCTTTAAGAAACATGTTTCTAGACTTTTAATGTGATTATAGTATTGTATTAGTATATAAGAGCTAATTTAGGTTTCAGTTATTTTGTTTTTCTTTTAACTGGTATAATAATTATTATTAATTTACTAATTAAAAATTGTAATTGAGTCTTGCCCGTCGATAAATAAATTAATAAAAAATACATATAAAAATTATCCACTAGTCCGGGATCCGGCAGCAGCTGGAACAATTTATTTGAATTATCGAAGTTATACCATACCTACCTATGGCACACTTATACAATGAATAACTTATAATTTTTAGGTTGTTTTATGGGATAAAATAATTTTAAGAGGAGAAAATGCTGTGTTGGACTTTAAAAATATGAACACCAAGTACTACTTCTGGGATGATGGTAATGGTTTAAAGTAAGTTGTGAGAATTGATAATTATAATTAGGTATCGTTTACTAGTTTTTTTTTGCATACATATTAAAGAAAAGTAAAATATGATTTATTTATAAATTTTGGGTGATTCACCATAATGTCCCACCCCCTTAACTTCTTTTTATTAAAAATCAAAAAAAATATTTGCATGTAGGGTATTTTTTGAAATACATTTTGCAGGGATGTCCACAAATTTCCTTAATAACCTTACGGGGGAGGATAGATAGATAGGCAACTTAACCGCGACCGGGGTATACAGTATACAGGGTGTCAATTTGAAAACTTCCCACCCTTACTATCTTTCTTGTAGTTAAAAATATGAAAAATCGGAAAGACACGTCAATTTCATTTATAAGGGGGACACTTTAAATTAATAGTTTTAGCCTTCTTGTTTCAACCCCCCAGGAGGGGTAAATGTCACCCTTAGAATCTTAAATGGGAATAGGGGTCAAGTCGTTTTAAAGGGCGTTCAATTCTCTTTTCAGTGATATCCTACTTTGTTGCTTTTTGTCCAGAGGTGTCCGAATAATCGCGTTTCAAAGTTGCAGAAACAATTAAGCTTACCTGCATTGAGATTTTGGTTTTCAGGTTAGTGTTTACACAAAAATTATTGCATTGGGTCTCCTTGTAGTACAAATGATTAGAAGATTAGGCGGCACCGTTAAAATCGTTAAATAACAGGAAGAAAATCTAGTTTAAACAATTGATTTCTTATTTATTGATTATTTTACTTCGACAAAAATAACTTTTTATTGCGGAAGAGAAATTTCTACAATAATAATAATAATAATAATAAACTCCTTTATTTCAGATTACATAAATACAATTATTACACAATCATACATACATAAAATGAAATGACGTCAAACAAAAAGAATAACATATCTTAAAAACTATAATTCAAAAAATCATTCAGGCTATATGGCTCTAGCTCTAACAGAAATATTTTTATTTTTCTTTTAAATAATGTTATACTGGCAATATCCTTAAATCTGTTGGGCAATTTATTGAACAATTTGATGCACATATAATAAGGGCTTTTTTCGGTTAGGGTTAACCTATGTGCTGGGTACAAAATGTCGCGATGTCTGGTGCCATATCTTTGACTATTTACATTTTGATCAATAAATCTATCCATATGCTTAAACAAAAACATTAATCATTCAAATATATACAAACCAAAGACTGTCATAATCTTTAGAGCCTTAAAACTACCCCGACATGTACTCATAAAGTCCAACTTTCTGATAACACGAACTATTCTTTTTTGAACAACAAAAACTTTCTGTACATCTGATGAACAACCCCAAAAAATAATCCCATATCTCATTACTGATTCAAAGTTTGCACAGTATAATATTCTTGACGAAATAGTATTTGTAAATCTAGACACAATACTTATTCCATATCCAATTTTTCCCAATTTTAAACATAAACTATCAACCTGTTGATCCCAGGATAGGTATTCATCAATTATTAAACCTAAAAATTTGGTTTGACTTTTCAGAGTAAAGCTTTGGCCCGTTAATTTTATTTGTTCTGGTTTTATTATTTTACTTTGTTTCGTTTTAAACAGAATTAGGTTGGTTTTATTTTCATTTATTATTAATTTATTTTGACTAAACCAATTTTTGGTGATCTTAAGTGCAGATTCTGAATTGTTCACAATATGCTGTATATTCATGCCTGGAACCAACAAGTTAGTGTCGTCCGCATAATTAGTAATTGAAAAATTATTTTCTAGTTTACTAAAATCGTTAAGAAAAAATATAAATAAAATGGGACCTAGTATACTTCCTTGTGGTATTCCCATGTTGTTCTGCCTAATATTAGATTTTACATTATTTATTGTGGCTCTCTGGGTTCTTTCCGCGAGATAGGATTTAAGCCACGCTATTGCGTTGCCTCCAATCCCATACATATTTAATTTAGTTAATAGTAACTTATGATCTATACAGTCATAGGCTTTGCTTAAATCTAAAAATAACCCTAGTGCTAAGTCTCTGTGTTCTAAGTGTTTTAAAATAACTTGATTAAATTGAAATGTTGCAGTTGCTGTTGAGCGACCATTTAAATACGCGTGCTGATTACTTGCAAATATGTCGGTTTTTTTTGCAAATTCCAAAAGTCTCGAGCATACAATGATTTCAAATACTTTCGAAAAACTTGGGAGCAGGCTGATTGGTCTATAGCTATCTAAGTCATCCACTGATCCCCTTTTTTTATAAATAGGTTTAATATTTGCAAGCTTAAGTTGATTGGGATATATTCCAAACTTTATTGAATTATTCAGGATATATATTAAAACACCTGTAATTTTACATATTGACAATTTAACAATGTTTGTTGGAATTTCGTCTTCCCCGCTACTGTACTTATTTTTTAATCTACGAGATACATCTAATAATTCATCTTTAGTGACCGATTTGAGGTACAACGATTGGTTGCTAGCAACAATGTTACATTCAAAATCTACATGTTTTTGCTTTTTAAGTAGTTCTGTCACTGATCTTACCAGATGTTCATTAAAATCGTTAGCAAGTTCTTGCATGCGGCGGGTCACTTCTCGACACCAAATTTGTCTTGTACCTAACTCTGTAGAAAGGGCCCTTTAAGCCGATAGGCTTTCTCGACACCATGAATATTAAAATCGATATTCATATATATTGGGTAAGGTACCTGCTAGAAATTTTAGGTCAAGTAATCTTGCAAGAAATTTCGGCCCCAAACATTGCAGGTAATGCGAATTGAACCAAAAAGGTGGATTAGATGCCGTGTTAGCGCTGTTTAACCAATATAAGTCTATAAAAGGGGAAAACAATTAATAATAATATTCCCCGGTGAACTTGAAAAAGGCGAATTGGAACCAAAAAGGTGGATTAGATGCCGTGTTAGCGCTGTTTAACCAATATAAGTCTATAAAGCCATATTTATAGGTTAAGTACCTGGCTGTTAGTGTCGAGAAAGGCTATTAGTTTACCTAAAACCTTAACGTTTGGTGTCGAGATCGGCTATAGGATTAAAAATGGCAGGTATTTGGTGTCGAGATTGGCTACGGCCCTTGCATGTTATTATCAAAATTATTTTCTGCGCATTTTAATTTTCCGTTTATTTCATTAGTTATACTCCACATGCACTTTATTTTGTTGTCACTGTCATTAATCCTTTTCTGGTAGCCCTTTATTTTTTCTGACCTAAGCAAATTATCATACTGCCTCTTCATTTCAATATATGCAGGCTTGTGTTGTACATTATGCTGAGAAGCAACCAACAATATGTCTAATTTGCTTTTACATTTTGTCACTTCATCAGAAGCCAATACATTGTTTTTCTTATTATTATATGAAATTACCCGAGGAAAACAGTGATTAAAAATGTTTTTATAAATATTCATAAACGTTTCCCACTGTAGATTTACATTACTTTTTTCAATTTCAAAAACATTTTTCCAATCTTGCTCATCTAATATTTTTAACAAATCTTTTTTATTATTTTCAGTGAAAAATCTTCTATAAATAAATTCTTTTCCAGTGTTTTTTTCTACACAAAATGCTAAAATTTGACACTTATGATCTGAAATATGATAATCAATTACTTTCGTAACTGATGAATCAACATTGCTAAAAATATTGTCCAAGCAACTACCACCTGTTGCAGTTATACGGGTATTTTCCTTTACTGTACCTACCATATTAAAGAAATTCATAACAGACATAAGGGCATTTTTTTTATGGTTATCACATAACATTTCTATATTGAAATCGCCACACACAAATACGGCGATGTTTATTTTTGCCAAAGACATAAGTTGCTCCAGCTTTTCCAAAAAAAAGTCTACACTACCTGTAGGGGGCCTATAAATACTAACGACTATTATTTCCAGATTGTTGATAAAAAACTGCACTGCTGAGCATTCAAACTGTCCTTTTACTGAGAGACTGCACATTCTTTTCAAAACACTGCACCTTATCGATGTTTTAACATAAATTGCACTCCCTCCATGCTCAAACTCATTCCTGCAGAAAGAGCTTACTAATTTGAAACCTTTAATCCCTATCTGTTGTAGCTGTCCTTCTGTTTTCCAGTGTTCTGTTAACCCCAACACTACACAATTCGGAATTTCCTTTAAAAGCGCCTCTATCTTATTCACACTGTTACCTATAGACTGAACATTCTGATGCACTATACTATATTCACAAGATCTTCCTTGTCTCCGTTCCCCCCTAAAAAATATTCCTCCTTGGTAGCTCCATAGTCTGTGCTTTGTTTGTATTTTTCCACTTTCCGTATATACACTGGGCATTTAGGATCCCGCGCTGAATGTACTCGATCTTCTAGATTTGCTCGTCTGCAATTAGGACAGTCAAGCTGGTCTTCTTCTTGACATTTTTCCTCTGCGTGTTTTTTCCACATTTATAGCAGCAGTGTTCCGCTCTGCAGTGCTTGGCTACATGGCCAAAATAGCAACAGTTGAAACACATGGGTATGTTAAAGTACTCCTTAACAAAAATTTTGGATAAATCAAAATTAATTCTTTCTTTTTTTATTAAAATTCGAAAGATTTCTGGCTTTGTTTGGAGAACCCAATTTTCTTTTCTGTTATTTCTACATTCTTTTTTTGTAACAACCTTTATTGATGACCGAACGTCACTATTCACAGTAGCTAGTTCCGAATTTTCCTCAGCAATGATAAAACACATGGGATCTACTTACGCACTATCTTATAAGTTGTTCAAATTGTTGTTCATTTTCCTGTAATAAACAATAATAAAGTCTGCTTTCGAACTCCTCCCTAACATTTCGGAAAACTTCACCGGTAATTTACCTGTATTCTGCTGCAATTCGCCTTTTAAGATCATCAATATCAGCAGGTTGTGTTTTATAAACAATGTATTTAAGATGTCCCCAAAGAAAGAAGTCTAGGGGTGTTAAATCCGGTGATCTTGGAGGCCATTCAATTGGTCCCCTTCTGCCAATCCATCTATCCGGGAATCTCTCGTTTAACCACTGTCGGACCGGAAGAAAATAATGGGGTGGAGCACCGTCCTGCTGGAATGTTATCAAATCCTCCTGTAAAACTGAATTACCCTCTGCATCAATTTGAATTTCTAGCTCACGGATGATAAGAGGATGAATAGTCTCTTCAAGCATATTAAGTTACAGATCACCTGTCAAGTTTCCTTCAATAAATAAAGGACCAATAATGGCATTTCCAAGAATACCAGCCCAAATATTAACTTTTTGGGGATATTGTGTATGTCCTTCTCGAAAAATATGCGGGTTTTCGTCACTCCAGTATCGACAATTTTGTTTGTTAACATTTCCATTTAGAAAAAATGAACATTCATCGCTGAAACAGATATTCGGCAGAATATTAGGGATGGCGTTGACTTGACGACTCAAGAATTCACAAAACTCTGTTCTTCTATCAAAATCATCGTCATAGAGTTCTTGAAGTATCTGCATTTTGTATGGATGGAGTTTATGCATTTTCAGTGCTTTTCTTACAGTCTCGTGTGATATTCCTGTCTGTTCTGCTACTGTCCGCAAGGAGCTGGTGGGCTCTGCAGCAAATAATCCCAAAACCTCAATTTGAGCTCCTTCATTCATCACTCGTAGGTTATTTATTTTTCTATTACTCACCGAACCAGTTTCGGAGAACTTTGCCACCAAATCCAGTACATATCTGTGACTTACTTCACGATTTCGATATCTTTCATTGAAAACCAATGCCGTCCTTCGTGCGCACTTTCCAACTTCTTCATAAATGAAAATAATTTCAGTTCTTTCACGGCATATTTCATAAAACGATGTACGTGTAAATTTGCTATAGCTAATAGTTCCTTCTTTATCAGATTATCTTCAAATTCAATACTTTTAATGGTTAACCAGTCGATAATTTCTTGTTTTCTGCAGGATGAAGTTGGAGTCTTCTCTGTGCGCCGTGAATGATAGCTTGCGTTATCCATAACTACTACTGAATCAGCTGGAAGAGATTTTATCATTTCACCAAAATAGTCCTCAAAAACATTCGAATTCATGTCCTCGTGGTAATCTCCCGTATTGAACGACTGAAAGGTTAGCAAACCTTCTTTTAAAAATCCCTATTCGCTTCCAATATGGACGATTATTAGTCTCTTCCCTTTACCTGAAAGCACCTTAATACCCGTTGACAGGCCTTCATGAAAGCTTGGCGAGCACTGGTTATATTTTTGTCTTGCCACAATTTTGGTACTATATAACCTTCATTAATCCACGTCTCATCAAGATAAAAGATTTTCTTCTGCTCTCTTCTGTACTGCTTAATACTTCTCAAGTATTTTCGTCGCCAGCAAACAATTTCATCGCTTTCCAGTAAAAGTGCTTTTCCCAGACAAAATCCATATTTTTTAAAGTTGCCCATAAAAGTTTTCTAGTTATAAACGGAATACTGTCATCCTGGCCAAGCTCCATTAGAATCTTATCTAGGGTGGGTATTTCTTTTTTAAAATAAAAAGAGTGAACTTTTCTTGAAACTACACTTTTGGTGTCTTTATCAAGGACTTTTACTGGTCTGCCTGGACTTTTCTTGGGAGGTTTCACTTGACCTGTCGCCTTTCTCTCCCGCAATAATTTAAAAACGGTGGACTTTCCAACTCCAGTCATTCGGGAACATCGGTCGACAGTTTCTTGTACAGTAAAATTCGGAAAATCGTATTTTATGCAATCATGTACATTTAAAATAATAACTTTTTCACTTACTGATAGTGGAGAATTATTGGAACATCTTTTTATTGGTGTGAATGTCGCCATTTTATTACTAATCTTATAATACTATGAACACTATATACGGCTTAACAGCAAATACTGATGCGCTAAACTAAACAAATATTATACTTATTAAGGTTATACACACACAACATGAAGTTTGTTCCAAATTACCACCTATTTATATGATCCAGCCAAAGAGGCCAAAGCCAAACTCGGTACCTGTTAAATGGTACCTGTTAAACACAAAACTTAACTTTATAATCTACTACATAACTAATCCCTATACAATATTTCGATTTTGACACTTCAGGCCAGAAAACATACCTTTCCTAATCCTCTTACGCAATTACTTGAAATTTTAATATTACAAACAATACTATTTAATCTTAATACCCGTTAACCTAATTCTCTAAAATTTTTGGTTAGTTATCATAAATAATTTAATGCACAAAGTTTACCTGCGTCTATTATATGGCCGACACCGAAATTAAACCGAACTGGACGGAATTTCTCATTTTATTACTCTACACCTGTTTGAAATAGACTATAACATATATATTATGCAATGTACTTATTTTTTAAAATAATCAGAAATTAATGTTTGCTTCATATTTTTAATTTTATTTTTATAAAATCAGATTCACATTTTAATAGCAATTGAGAAATATTTGTAGACTTGTCAAAATTGTTAACATTATTAAAAGTTTTTTAAGTCTCTCAAACTTGCGCGGACTTCAGATAGGCTTGATATTTTCGACACTAGAGTTCAGGTTCCTCTTCCTCATCCGTTTCTTGGATCTCTTTAATACACTCGATGATAGTCAATTCTGCACTTTCTGTTGGCAAATCGTTATCAATAGAGGCAAATTGTTTTAAGTTCACAAATGTGTCCTTAATGTTAGGAAACAGTTGTGCGAGCGGAATATTATCTTCTTCGAAGTCGTTTTCATAAAGCATTTTTTTATCGTCACTGGAGACAAATTGCGCCAGGCCACCGAAACCCATATCAAGGCGTTGGGGTAGCTTCTGTAGAGCATTTTTAAGTTCTGAATAATGCCTTGGTCCAAAGGTTGGCAATGCGAGGTTGCAAGGTAGTATTGGGTGGAAGAAAAATAAGTTCGACATTATCCAGTGTAATTTTGGGATGAGACGTTGCTTTATCCAGAGACAATACCACTCTTCTATTCTGCTTCTTAAACTTGGTATCAAATCTGTGAAGTCATGTTGTTATGATGTCTGCTGCATATGTTTTTGTTGGTAATGCACGATGGTAGAGACCTGTCTCATCTGCATCTGCGTCCCTTGGGGTACATATAATCCTTTAAAATTGTCTATAGCCTTTTTTTTTAAGCAGTTACGTCTTCGATATTGATATCGGCTGATTCACCACCCATTTTCTTGTTCAGGTATCAAGTCCTAGACATTGAGCATATTCGAGGGCTTTTGCTTGAATAATATATTATAATATTGGTATATAAGTGCTTGTTTCGCGTCTTTGCCACCTTCTTGAAACAAATTTCTAACTTCTGCTTCATTTTGAAGCAACATAGTTACTTCGGTCTTACCCACTTTAAATTTTTCAGCCAATATTCTGGTACTTAAACCAGTTTTTTCACTTTCCTCGATTATTTCAATTTTTTTGCTTAAAGAAAGACATTTCCTTTTTGCCGCCATCTTCAAATATTCACGTTAGTCTCAGAACACACAAAAACTGTTCAAGAGAAAACTAATGTTAACCGATTTATCAGCCTTTAAAGCAAATCGAATGGATCCGCCTGCAATAAAGTAATTAGTGTATGTATATGCACCTATATTTCTTAAGAGTTGTTGGGGATTTACGGCCCCGAATGGAGGGTGTTTTTAGCATTGTTTACTAAAAATTCCGGTAATGAGTGCCCGCGGTCGTTTAACAGATGGGAAAGAAGTATAAAATAACATAACCGGTCGTTTAACGCAAGTGGTAACTTAATAGAGGCGGTCGCAAACAGATGGTTTACTGTATAACTTTATACGATAGCCTCTATATGAAGTAACTAAGGGAACTTGTGGACACCCCTGCAAAAATTATTTGAAATGCCCTATATGCTAATATTTTTACCTAGCATGAAAAAAAAATTAAGGGGGTGAGACATTATGGCGAATCACCCTTAATTAATTTATATATTATTTTTTTAGGGGCAACAAAAATATCACTTTAACCCTTTCTTGGAATATCATACCAAATGCAGGACTTTTACCGAACATTTTTGCCTTGGGTTCACATTCCTTTAAGTTTCCTGTAGAATACACAACCTCAAGAATGTAGTTCAATAATCGTTAAACTTTTGTTTTTCTGTTTTAATTTTATATTTATTTCTTGTAAAAATGTGAGAATGTGGTAACACGTTTTTTGTAATAAAACAACAATCTAAAAAGAGTTAGTCTTATATTACTTTAATTTCACTGAGGTGCAGATTAAATTCAATAAATTTACATAAACTAATGGACTAAGGACCAGCAGTTTCAACTTAATAAATCACGTGATTTAGGATTAGTATTAAAGTATTTTGCTAGTTTTTGATTAAAATGATTTAACAACAACTTGAAAAATTATTAAATATGCGACATTACTGGTCCTAACGACGAATATAGTGATCTATTGGTAAAAAAGCCTTTGATCGCGTTCATCAGGATCAATCGCTCCAGTAGCGCTACTTCATATCTTGTGGTTCTCGCTCCCAGTCACAGTAACCCCTCAGTGAGTGGGAATGAGAACCACCCCGTATGAAGTAGCGCTATGTTCTGATTACAGCGACCATTATTTTATAACCAGCAATCAAACATTTGGTGAAGAGTACTGCCTTTTTTAAAATGGTAAAACAAAACGTTAAATAAAAGAGTGCTTTTAAATTTTAACACTTATTATTTAATTTTAACATGAAGTTTAAACGCCCACGCAAGCCAATGCGGACGCGCGTAAATTTTCTTGCATCTAAATTATGTGGAATTCATATTCAAATTGAAGTAGATGATAAAGTAAGAGCAGCAACAATAGCGAAAATGAACTTCTTGCAAAGTATTTGGAACCTAAGTAAAGTCAGCAGTCAGAGGCGCACGATTCATTGTCGGAAACATAGTGTGAAGATTTTTTTGTAGAATGAAACAGTTCCCCGGAAGAATCACTCAAGAGTAAATCATCTGGAAGTGGACCCATACAACAGCTTCCCTGTAGTTTCAAGGAAAACAAATCCAATCTTATGATAGAAGAAGAAAAACAGGACGTTCTCCCTGTTAAATTCCCCCGCTATTATTTATTATTTAGTGCCCCAGCAAGCAGTGTCTTTAGTAAGCAAAAGTGCTTGGAGGCTGAGATTGTAAATTCATCAGCAAAGAGGAGTAGACTGAACTTTGCGTATATCGGCCGATACCGATATTCAGCAAGACAATATATGGGTATTGGTCGATTCCTTCCGTATACTATACAGGGTGTACCAAATTAAGTGCGCACCATTGCTAACTTTTTTATTATTGGAGATACAAAGTCGGTGAAATTAGGAAAGTAGTAGCATTTTTTCTGTTAATTAAAATGGTCAAAGAAGAAAAACAATTGGACATAACGTTTCTGAATAAATGAGGAAAATGTATTTTTTTTAAATGACATACCGTGTATATTTTTTACCAAAACGTTTGCAAATCGTATACAGAATAAAAAAGTTCATATTATGCAATATTGGCCTAAAATTGAAAAAACATCAACACAGCCATGGAAATAAAAAATGGTTTGCCTTTGACGTTTTCATCGAAACTGCCATGAAAACAAAAACGAATTAACTAAAGTGTCCTCGTTTTGAGTAGCCATTATTGTTAACGAAGCCAAAATTTTCGTAGTTTTGCGTTAAGTTATCTAGTTTTTGCTTTTAAATATTACAAAATGGCGTTCACGCATTTAGAACATTGCGATATGTTAGAAGCGTATCTTGCATGGTTGCAGAAAAAATAGTGTACTAGCACTCGAGCAATACGGTCAAATGTATCCTGAACGTGAGCAACCAGACCGAAGGTATTTTCTGAGGCTAGAGTATAGAAAATTTAGAAGTAACGAAAGAGTTTTTATAAAGACAAGGACTCAAACAGTTTATAATAAGTAAACAAGTAGAAGTAAATCTATTGGCATATTTTGAAGCGCACAAAAATAATTCAACTAGAGATTTGGTAAGAGACAGTGGTTTCAGTTTATTTACAATTTGGAGGATTTTAAAAAAATATAAGTTTGTACCTTATAAGTAAGCTTATACTTTATAAGTACCGACCAGTGCAAACATTATTACCTAGTGACACTGAAAGAACACTCATTTTTTGCCAATGGTTACAAGATATGTGTAGGCAAAATCCTAACTTTTTAAAGAAAATTTTATGTAGCGATGAAGCGAACTTTTCAAATAGGGGTATGTTTAATCGTAAAAACATGCACTATTGATCTAGAACAAATTTGTTTATTGATGTTCCCAAAAATCCGCAAGTAAGATTTAGCATCACTGTTTGGTGTGGTCTCATAGGCAGCCAAATTATTGGACCAATTTTTTATGAAGGTACTCTGACCGGCAGGGGATACCTACGTTAATATGTTGTCAAAATTACTGGAAGAATATTTAGATGATGTGAACTTAGAGGACCGTAACCAAATTTATTTTCAACAAGATGGAGCTCCTCCTCATCAGTTTCACGAAGTGAGAATATTGTTAGAAAGGCTTTTCAGAAATAGGTGGATGGCAACAAATGGTCCGATACGTTGGCCCCCAAGGTCTCCTGACGTAACTCCATTAGACTTTTACTTCTGGGGGTATGTCAAGGACAAAGTCTTTAAAACGAGATATGCGAATCTGGTCGAACTTCAAGACAACATTAGACGCATTATATCATCCATCGATAGCAGAACAGTTTTAAAAGCTGCAAAACGTGTACTAAAGAATGCCCGCAAATGTATTGAACAAAACGGTGATGTGTTTGAACATTTAATATAGTTTTTTTTTATTTCTTCCGCTAAAAATAAAATCGAGATTTAATTTCTGAAATAAATAAATTCGTTTTTGTTTTCATGGCAGTTCCGATGAAAACGCCAAAGGCAAACCATTTTTTATTTCCATGACTGTGTTGATGTTTTTCCAATTTTAGGCCAATATTGCATATGAACTATTTTATTCCGTATACGATTTGCAAACGCTTCGGTAAAAAATATACAGGGTGTGCCACTTAAAAAAAATGCATTTTCCTCATTTATTCAGAAACGTTATGTCCAATTGATTTTCTGCTTTCACCATTTTAATTAACAGAAAAAAATGCTACTACTTTGCTAACTTAACCGACTTTGTATCTCCAATAATGAAAAAAGTTAGCAATGGTGCGCACTTAATTTGGTATACAGGGTGTTAATTAAACATACGGCAAAAATTAAAGGAGTTATTCCCTGGACTATTCTAAGAATATTTTGTCCTTTGATGATCTTGGAAAAGCCGCTTTGTTTCGAAGATACAAGGCGAGAAAAAATTTTGATACTCTTTGTTTGGATTTCGAGCTGGTCATTGCACGGTGCGCCAAACAACGCGACTAGCGACTAACATATTGGGAGGATTTAACGACCGCAAATCAACGGGAGCAGTATTTTTTGACGTTTCTAAAGCGTTCGATAAAGTTTGGCATAATGGTCTCATATTAAAGTTGAAAAGGTTTTTTCATACCTTGAGGACATTCGCGGTATCATCAGAAAATACAATTTGAAGCGTCAGAAACATTAAGGCGGGAGTGCCGCAAGGGTCGCCACTGGCCTCTCTGCTATACAAAATTTATACTAGTGATATCCCGCGGGATCCGCGCACCCAATTGTATTGGTTCGCTGATGATCCTGCCATTACTGCAACCTTGAGGTTGCCATGGGTTGTAGTTCTTAGTTTGCAACGCTATATCAATCTCCTTCAGAGATGGTTGGACTCTTGGAAATTTTGTTTTAATGATGGTAAGATCCAAGCAATTTACTTTTCAAAGGCTATCACAAAACTATCCCAAACAAGAGTAAGAGTGGGCAATGCACAAATTAATCGGAGGATTAAAATTAAATATCTTGGCCTCACCTTTGACACGAAATTATTGTGGAACGACAACGTTACAGAGAGACTTGCAAAAGCACAAGGCCAATTAAGTGCAGTCTATTATTAAACAAAAGAAGCAAAAAATGAGGTACTTGAAGATCGTTTTCAACATCACTTCTCGTTCAACGTTTGGGTTGGAATTGTGGGCGACTGGCTAATTGGACCGGTATTTCTATCAGGAAGACTTACCGGCGAGGTGTATCCCAACTTTTTGGAACAAACGCTACCTCAGTTTCTGGTGGATGTACCATTGGCAATAAGAAATGAAATGTGGTTTATGTACGATGGTCCACCAGCGCGTTTTAGTGTGGTTGCTCGTGAGTTTTTAACACCTTACCTCACTTATGACCTGCTCGATCCCCGGACTTAATCCCCCTGGATTATTTCCTATGGAGCCATCATGACTTTATATTACTCTAGTGGAGAATGTGGAAGATGTAAGAAATCGGAGAATTAATGGGTGTAACTCAATAATGGTGTTTTTGAAAGAGTTCGGTAGTCAATAAGGGGAAGATTGGATTCTTGCATCCTAACTGGAGGTAGTCATTTTTAACAGTTCTTGTAGATTAAGAAATTTTACATGTAATTTTTGGTTATTATAGTGTCGAAACTTTTTGTTGCCCTGTATCTTCGAAACAAAGTGGCTTTTCAAAAATCATCACAGGGCAAAATATTCTTAGAGTAGTCCCGGAAATACCCCCTTCAATTGTATAGTTCGTCATAAACGTCTAACGTTTTAAAACACAGTGATTAACTTCTATGATTCCCAGAACGTCGCTACGTTTTCGTGGTGAATCGTGCATCTGTTTAGCAAGATCGGTTTCTTAGATTTCTTAAGGAAGTGCTACATTTCCATTGATTACCAAGTGCACCAAGTCAATTTTAATTATTCCCCAAGAATCCAAGGAACAGTAATAAATTCAAGAGAGACCTAATGCACCAGGCCGTTTTTTTTTTATTATTTCCTGAGGAAGTATAATTATTCTCGTTTTATTACAGCTTTATTGTTACAAAGAATCAAGTTATTGAAAAGCGGTTGAGAAGTCAAATGAGGCAAAAGCATCAGTTATAATCTCAGGGAGAAAATTTGTGAGATTCAGATGTAAAATGTGAAGAAGCCTGCATATACCATGAGTCATCAGATCCATTTGAAACCAAACATTTTTATATAAAGTGTTATATATTTATATAACATTAATTTTCAGATTTATATGACTTATAGACACTCTCATTTCTGACAATGCAAAACGCCAAAATTAATACTTTAAATAAGGAACCAGAAAAATGACTTTACGTTAAGATTTGATAAATTTCTTATTCAATATAAATACTCATTGGCTGATAACGAATTCTTCGAATTTGATACTTTGTAAGCGAAAAAAGCAAAGAAAATTACTTCATGAGAAAACACTTTCTGTACATAGCACTTTTTAACACAACACATCTGATAAGGCATTCATTTATTTAATTGAATGGTTATATTATCTAGCTAAACCAATGATCAATAAATTCGTTTCAGTTAACTGGTGGTATGCTAAAAAATAATTATTATAACAAAATTTATCTAAGTAACTACCTATAATAAATTTTACAAAAAAAACAACATTTAGTGCCTACAAATTAAATAAAAATAATAAATTATTACATTATAATGATTCTGTTTGCACATCTTTATCTTCTGTGTTGAGTGAGTTGGATTGTAGCTGTGGAGATAGTTGGAGTAACTCCCTTAACCCCTAAAAGAAAACCAGAACAGTCATTTGAAATAGACACAGTGTGTAGTCGCATCAAGGCGGGTAGTAAGCAGGGGTTTGTTGACTGAACGGCAATCGAACATGTGGGTTGACAGGGTCCAAAATCTTTCTATGGCGGATAATTCCATATACAGTGTCATCATTAAACTCCGCACCATATGGAACTTTTTATTATTAATGAGATTAGTTCAAATTAAATGACGCCAATCGTTTTTGCTTCAAATTAGACTAAAAATTATATATTCAATGGTCACCATCTGTCATTCGGTATCTGTCAAAAATAACATTTTTGTCAAAAAATGCTGAAAATGGCATTGTTTAACCGAATTTCAAAAAATGTTATTAGAAAAAGTTATTTCTAGTATAATTTTAGGCCTATGTACAAAGTTTCAGATGTCTAGCGCAAAGTTGAATTTTTTGCCATTAACATGTTTCTTTTATAATGTAAGTTGACTTAATGGATATTAAACTATTTGCTTATACCATACTCAATATTTGATTTAGTTCGTATGCTTATTTTTTTACTAGAATGCAATTTTTTTTCAAAATATAAAATTAGAGGCAAAAAAACTTGACACGGGTGGTGCAAAGTTATCATAATTTAACAATTTTAACAGATAGACGTCAGATGTTCCATTTTTCAAATTACAAATACATCTAAATATTTGATAAAAATTTTATTTTATACTAAATATAATTTAATATAACTAACATTATTATTAAAAGGAACAAAAAATTTCACATTTCAGTGTGACGTCCTTCTCGCTCTATACAAACAGTCGTCCGTCTATAATAGTATATTACAATACAAGTACGGTAGGCACGTCTTTACCGCATGTGCGTGATGTTTAACAAAACGAGCCGAAGGCGAGTTTGGTAAATCACGCAAATGCGGTAAAGACACCTACCGTAAGTATATTATACGATATTTTATCTACAAGCATGTAGTAAGTAAGTATCGTTATCAACAATGCATTAACATCAGGTTGCTAGGGAAATAAATTATAGAAATTTAATAGTTGGCTTTTATATGACAGATGTAAAACTTGACAACGGAATAAACGATAATTATTTTTGTAACAATTTCGTGAAAGTGTGTTTTACGTCCTTTAAATGAAAGTCGGTAGCAGCAGTGATGATGAAATTTCGAAGAAAGTTCTGGACATTGCTAAAGGAGCTATCCTTAATTTATTGGATAAATCACGGCATAGCTATATGAGAAGGAATATGGGCTCTTCATGGACTGGTGTTCATCAAAGAAAGTTAAAGCAATTAGTGAAGATGTGATGCTTGCCTATTTTGTGGATAAATTTATGTTTAATAGAGTTTCTTTTAAAAATAAAAAATACACTTGAATAATATAAAAACTTGTTTTTGTGATACTTACCGCACTCAAATCAGTGCGGTAATTAGTTACTTACCGCACGCTTGTAGATAAACGTCTTTGACAGCATTTCCTAAAAAACTTGATTTTATATTGGCACAACACTGATCGTTTGTTCCAAATGCTCGATATTTCTAAACGGTCGATTCTTATAAACTTTCGATCTTGGTGGCCAGTAACATTCTCTATCACGCCCTATAACTCTGTTTTGAAATAAATGGTTTATGCGTTCTTTCACTGCTGCAGTTTGATGTATGGGTGCACCATCAAGCTGATACCATAAGTTATGTCTATTGTGTAAGGGCATGTTATCCAAAACTTTGGCAATCTCATTATCAAGAAAAGTCAGGCACCTTACACCAGTAGGGTTTACTCTAAAGAAGTATGATCCAATAAGCTGATCTTTCAGAACCCCACACCATACATTGGTTTTAAAATGATACTGGTAGCGACATTCAATTGTGAAGTTGGGATTTTCTTGGGACCACCATCGGCAATTTTGTGAGCTCACGGTACCATTCGAAGAGATAGTGGCTTCATCTGTCCATAAGATTTTGTATGGAGAAAGAATATTCTCCTCGTATTGACCCTGATACCAAAACGAAAAATCTAGACGGATATCAAAATCGCGTTCTTTCAATGTGTTTATAAACTTGGGTTTATATGGCCGAAATCGATTTTTCTGAAGAATTTTTCTAACACTTTCCCTCTTGTACCCTGTTGAATCACTTATCTTGGTTATACTAGTTTGATCGTGGTCAATAACACTTAAACAAACATCAAATTGTGCTTCTTCATCGTATTTACTTGCTGCGTGAGGTTTTTTAAAATTATTTTGGACAGATCCAGTTTTTCTAAACTTTTACATTATTCTTGAAACGGTGCTATGCTGCAAATTTATTTCTGGATGCCTCTCATTAAAAATGTCAGATACTTGCCGGTGAGGCATATTTTCTCCACAAATTAAGACAATTTTTATTTTTTCTTGAATGGATAACATTGGTGATAACAGTGAAAACTATAGCTTGCGAAAATATTTAAACTTATGACATATCCTTTATTTATTCGGCACTCTAATTCCTTTTTTTTCCATAGCCTACTTATAAAATGCGTTTAAATTGTGAACTAATCTGATAGCTGTGAATTTTATTGTAAGTTTTTTTTTTAACTTTGTACGTGTATTTACTATAAGAAAAAATGGAACATCTGACGTCTATCTGTTAAAATTGTTAAATTATGATAACTTTGCACCACCCGTATCAAATTTATTTGCCTTTAATTTTATATTTCGAACAAAAAAATGTCATCTAGTAAAAAAATAAGCATAAAAACGAAATAAAATATTGAGTATGGTATAAGCAAATAGTTTAATATCCATTAAGTCAACTTACATTATAAAAAAAACATGTTAATCCGAAAAAATGGCAAAAAATTCAACTTTACGCTAGACATCTGAAACTTTGTACATAGGCCTAAAATTATACTAGAAACAACTTTTTTTAATAAAATTTTTTGAGACTCGGTTAAACAATGCCATTTTTCAGCATTTTTTGACAAATACCGAATGACGGGTGATGGCAATTGAATATATAATTTTTAGTCTAATGTGAAGCAAAAACGATTGCCGTTATTTAATTTGAACTAACCTTATTAATAATAAAAAGTTCCATATGGTGCGGAGTTTAATGGTGACACTGTATAGAATGACCTCAAAAATCAGGAGACGGGTGGCGATTTAATCTATGTCAAAGATAAAGCTGAATTGGCTGCAGACAAACGCTGCGATCAATTCAGTGAAAACCCGGCCAATGACGCGTTACGCGATGAGAGGGTCTCCTACATTTATTTATAAAACAATCAATTACCCGTTTTAGGCCTTTCCCCAAGTTACCTTAAACGAGGTTTAGTCCCTAATAAGCGTTTTAAATATTAAAAAAGTCCCTGGTTTTGACGGTTTAAAAAATGCGGCGTTGTGAAATCTACCTGACAACGCTTTGGGGTGCAGAGGAAAAGCATATCCCAGGTTACAATCAAAGAAGGCCACTTTCCGACTGCCTGGAAACACGCAAAGGTTATTCTGATTCATAAGAAAGGTGAGGACCCTACGGTGCCGGCTAGCTATAGGTTGTCGAGCCTAGGGAAAATCGCTGAGAAGCTAATTTTGAGTAGAATGAATGACTTTGTATTTAGACGAAACATTCTGTCTGCCGAACAGTTTGGGTTCCGGCCCGAACATTGCATAGTAAGGCAGACACTCGACTGACATCGAATATAGTCAAAGGTTTCAATAAAAGGGCGCACACGGGAGCGGTTTCCCTTGACGTGAGCAAGGCATTCGACAAGGTCTGACACAATGGTCTCTTGTTAAAATTGATAAGGCTCGGAACTCTAAACTGGTAAGTAAGTAAGGTGGTAGCTTCTTTTTTGGATAATAGAGTTTTGCGGTCTCGTCCGAGAACGCACTTTCTTTGAATAAACGTATCAGAGCGGAAGGGCTGCAAGGCTCACCTCTCTCTCTCCGATGTTATATGACATTTATACTTATGATATTCCGCGCATTGTCGTCAGCCGGATGCAGCGTCACGTAATCGAGCTGGAAATATGACTTTCGGTTTGGAAGATTCGCCTGAATCCCACCAAGACAAAGGTCATTTTTTTTCAAAATGCACCGTGCACAGGCCTGAAACAAGGCTTCAAGCCAATGGAGTTCAAGTGAACTGGTGCTAGGAGGTGAAATACCTGGGACTTATGTTTAAACAAAGGCTGAACCTGTAGGCTCAATTCAATTAATAGAGTAAAGCTTGTAACGAAACCTCATACCTACGCCCATGGTGGCGCAGTGCACAGTTGTAGTCCTGCGTCGACTCTAAATCGCCTATTTGCCTACCGATATGATTGGGTTATTTTGTATTTACCGCGGGTAAAACCCTACCTTGTTCTGCAAGGAACAAGATCTCGTTTTGTCGTGGTCGAAACGTAAAAACCATTTCTCGTACCCTTCATCAGAGGAACTTCACGAACCTCAAGGTTTTATCCACGCTTGTGATTTTTAAATCAGAGTTGCGGTGCACCTGATCGTGTATAGGTAAGACATATTATTGAATGAATTATAGTTTATTTTTATTACTTAAAACTTAAAATATGTTAAGGCCATGTGCCCTATTTACTCCAACCTAAGTTCTTGTTTTTCTCCGTGTATAGTTTTGTGGTGAAGATACCAGAAGAGGGGATAATAAAGGTCGATAAACACTCCCAACCTTGTGTTTTTGTATAACATAAACCAGCCCAACCCACTTAGCTGTCAAGAGCCCCGTAACAAGCTTATAGGCTCTACCTACCCCCTGCCCCACAGGCGGAGTTGAATTTTTGACCTACATTGAATCAAAGATATCAGATATTGTATTATTGCCAACACTCCTTAGCGGCAGTATTAAGAACTTAAAAATATTTAAAAGTTATATTAGGGATTTTAACTTCGATGTATCAATGAAACAATTGGAACATCGATTAAACCATGTCGAATCCCAACGACCAAATGGCCCAAAAGGATGTTAACGGTCATGCTGCAGTGTTGCCAGTTGCCTCTTTATTCTACGATCGCGAACGCAGTAGAAGAAATATATATTATTATATGACATAAGCTTTATTAGGTTCATCTTTTTTTCAACATTTATTGGATTTGGACTCTTGTACAACAAGGGAATTTTTACAGATTTTGGCCATATCACTCCCTTTCTTAGTAAGTTAATACTATTAAAAATTTCATCTCCGTTTAAACTTGTTTTGGTTAGTATTCAAGAATACCTGAATTTTGTAACAATCGTAATTATCTCATTGATCTCCATTCTGATTAGCGGTCATGAATGAATAAAAAGAATACACAATTCGCTGGTAATCGCGAAGTCCAGAACCCCAGAACTTTGTGAGTCATCCGTATTTATGAGTTTGGAGTATTGATTTACCTACAGTATCTAAATGACTTTTCTGCCTTGTAAAATTTGTTTTTATTATCGAATTTTTGCTATTTATGTCAAGTAATATCCCTTTAACATTAGAAGGAGACAGACAAGAATGGTGACAATAGGGAGATAATTAAAAGAAAAAACAGTCAACACTTTTTCACTTTGTTGGTATCCAAGAAAGAGCTGAAAATTCATATTATTACAATTATATGGTTGTAGAATATATCGGCAAAGAAGCGAGGTCAGGATTTTGATGAATTGAAGCTTGTTGTGCAGAGTGTTGTACAGTTGTACAAGTTCCTTGTTAAGCGGTGGTGTGACTCCAATCTTTTGTGTTTTAATGTCGGCAAGACGAGCATTCTTACATTTAAATTTTTCCTCAGAATTAGTGTTAGAGAATAGTTTTGTAAGGAACGCAAATGTTGCTAGGTTCTTGGGGATGACAAACACAAGGGTCACATTTTTGCATTGGCGTCGGGTTGTTTTGCAGTGAGAGTCGTCGCAAACGAACAAAACACATGGGGCGAACTGTTTATTTTTCTTTGTTTAAAAGCCACCTGCGGTCTGGAAGCGTCTTTTGGGGCTTTTGCAGCCAAGAGCTATTATGGACTATACTTATTATACAGAAAAGAGTTCTGAGATACCATTGTAGTTTAAACCCTAGAGATCATTATAAGCCACTTTTCATTAAGGAAAAAATTCGAATGGTTGTGGGCCTATTTATATTAGACACAGAAATATAAAAGTTATACAATTAACAATACATATAACACGCGCAACAGTACTGATATATCTCTTCCTATTCCCAGGACAGCGCTTACAACTTTTTAATTTTTAAAAGTATTAATGTCTACAATCATATATATATACCTGTAGCATACAGACTGATACTGGACACCAAGACATTTAAAAGATCCATAAAGAAGGTACTTAGTAAAAGACCATACCCTTCTGGAGTTCTATGAGGACAGGTTCTAGTCCCCGGATTCTCAAGCAAATAATATTAATAAAAATCAAAATTAAAAATATTTCTTCATCAGCTCAGCTCTTCAATGTTATTTTTATTCTTTTCACTTATTCATTATTTTATACCTTATGTGTAGAGATGTGTTCTAAATCATTTCATATTTCGTGTGACACTGTGATTTTAAATTTGATCTTTCTTGAGCCTTCCCAAAACATGTTCTGATATGTAATTAAGTTACAACCTGTGACATCTTGTTGATTTGTTTTGTGTATTAGTATTAGGGGTTTACATTGTGGAAATTGTTTTTATATTCAAAAAAGCTTTATTGTACAAAGAATCTTTACATTCTCATTTACAAAGCTGTAAAAATAAAAAAAAAATTAACAGGCTTTCAATATGCGGTTGGTGCGCCCCAACCCTAACGAATACTAAAATAAAGCGTCAAAATAACAAAATATAACAAACGAATAAACACTAAAACACTACATATTAAATTAACTGTATATATAAAATTGCTAAAAATCCAAAGCACAATTAATAATATTCAAATAATTAAAAAAGTTCAGTCAATATTCTAAAATTTTCTAAAATTTTGGCAATCTATTACCACACTCAAGAAACAGTACGATATCGCCCGAAGTTTACTACACACGACATTATTAAAATTTTATCTAAAAGTAACAAAACGATGATTAAAAAAGTGACAACATAAAGATTGTTAAATTAAAAGTAAAGTTGCACATTTACCAGAAAAATAAAATAATAAAATAATACAAATATCACAATAATACAAGGAACACTGAGACAAGAGAAGCAGACTTCAGTAGGAGCTAACACGGAAAAATTCTTCTACGGTATAATAAGCTTTAGAAACTAAGAGAGCCTTTACTTCTTTTCGAAATTTTTTAAGATTTGGGATTTTTCTAATTTTTAGCGGAAGGTGATTAAATATTTTCTTACCGTTGCGTTGTACCGTTTGCTGAGGTTAATTATATGTGATTCAAATTTTAATTTATCATCCATGTGTAACCCTAAAAATCTATTTACTTTTTTATTATTTGTTATGTGGTCTCCAACTATAACTTCATTGAAATTGCATTTAAAAGTAAGAATGTTTGTTTTTGTTATGCTGAGAGATAAAAAGTTGGCGTCTGTCCATTTTTTAACCACTACAAGATCATTCTTGACATCTGACTCAAGTTCACTCAGACTTTTACCAGCCCAAAGTATTGTAGAATCATCAGCAAACAGAGTAAATTTACCTTTTATTTCAATATTTGTTAAATCATTAATATATATTAAAAACAATAGGGTACCGAGGACAGATCCCTGTGGCACTCCTGAGCTAATTTCCAATTGATTGGAATATTTACTGTTGAAACTTACAGTTCGGAACTGTCCAACTAAATATGATTTAAACCACTCCAATGCTCCTCCTCTTACTCCATACTTTTCGAGCTTGAATAACAGAACTTTGTGATTAACGCAGTCAAATGCCTTCGACAAATCGGAGAATACTGCCGCGGCTACCTCACTATCATTAAGATTTAAGTATAAGTTTTCAAAAAATGAAAAAATGGCGTCATTTGTGCTCTTTGATTCCTGAAAACCAAATTGCTCTGCGCAAATTAAGTTATATTTATGTAAAAAAGAAAGTAACCGATTCTACCAATTTTTCTATTATTTTCGAAAGTGTAGGCAGTAAAGATATTGGTCTAAAATTGGAAGGACAATTAGAGTCGCCGCCCTTATATAGGGGTAACACAGTTGCTATTTTTAAACATATTTATGACTATTATTTTACATTGTATTCTTAACGTGCATAACAATACTTTATAAACTAGATTAACTTTATTAATGAGAACCACAACATTCTTTTAACATTAAAGTATACTTGGATTTGAATTAATTATATGTAAATGACTAATGGGTCAAACCATATCAAATCAACCAAAAAAAAAGGTGCTTTCTGTTTTGACCATCTCCGATTTTTATGATTTTTAGTACACTTATTTTATTATTGGAAAGACTCGAAAATCCAAAATTTCATATTTTTTGAATTAGTGGTTTTTGTTTTATTGATTTTTGGAAATCGCAAAATTGACCAATTTTGCTCCTGCAGGTACTTACAAGAATACCAATATCTTAAAAACTACTTCCACTACATAAATGAATGATAACTTATTTTAAAGGTATTTCTAAGATCTGTCTAAAATATGTCACACGCGACATGCTTTATTTTGAAATTTTTTTTTATTCTTTGAAAAAAAAACACTGTTTATCATTTTTTTCAAAAAAAAATATTTTTTTCCTTACTGTCTTCCTAAGATATGTACCAAATTTTAGGATAGAGAAATGATGGCTTCCATGTCAAAAAAAAATCAAAAACACCTTGCTTAGGAAAGCATATGCATCACTGTAATAGTGTGTCCCCAAAAAGAAAAATGATTATTTCTAAGAGGTTTCTTAAAGAATCCACCAAAATACATAATTTTTTTTATTTAAATGAGGCACTTTTTTCGCATTCTTTTTTTGCGAAGATGCAAAAGGACTTCTACAACGAAGTTAAAAATAATTTAGGCATAGGGGAAGCACTGATTACATGCGACTTTGCTGAAAATTATTCTTTCGTTTTGCAAGATGAAGTGCAGTCCTACCACTGGACAAATAGTCAGGCCACACTGCATCCTTTTGTAGTATACTACAAAAACGAGAATGACAAAATAGAACATTTGAATTTTGTTTTTATTTCCGATTGTTTGGAGAGGAATTTGGCATTAAAGCAGAGTGGCACTTTTTTGCCTCTTCACACGTTAAAAGTGCCTGTGACGGTTTGGGGGGTACTGTGAAAAGGCTGGCGACTAAAGCAAGTCTCCAGAGATCATACGAGGAACAAATTATGACCCCTGAACAACTTTTCAAATTTGCAGAAGAATATATACCTGGGATTAGTTTTAAATATTGTACAACTGATGACTATACACAACAAGAAGAATACCTGGAAAAACTATTTCCTGAAGTTCAAACTGTCGTAGGAACTCAGAAAGTACACGCAGTGATTCCAATATCTGAATCAAAGATCAGCACCTTATTCCAGCGAGTGGTTTGACAAGAATGGAACTATAAAACATTGACTCTGGTTTTGTTACAATAAATTATGACAGTTTGTGGTGGTTGGGCTGTATAATCGGAAAAAACATGGAAAGTGGAGAAATGAAAGTTAGCTTCTTGCATCCTCATGGCCCTGCGTCATCTTTTTCTTATCCAAAATCCAAGGGCTTATAGGTTAAAGTTCAATATTAAGAAAAGTTAATCCAAATACCGCGACTGATAGAACTTACACCTTACCTTATCTACTGAAGAAATGTTAGATTCTTCAAATATTTTAAAAAGAAAGTTAAAAAACTAAATAAAAACAATTTTTTTGTTGTAAGTAGCTGTATTATTTAAGCTAGTTTAATAGTACCTAACATTAACAATAAATTAAGGGTACTTTTTGCGTAAACTGAATGAGATGGTCAAAAGGTGGTTAGAGGTCAGTTACACCTTTCCAATAAAATGAAAATCACTAGTGTTGTTCCTCAGGGTTTGGTTCTCGGTCCTATCTTGTTTTTGCTTTATATAAACGATTTGGCAAAGATGGATATTCGCGGAAGATTTACTATGTTTGCCCATGGCACTACCATCTTGTGGCGTGATAAGGATCCGGAGGAATTAAAAACAGTCATTTAAAATGATCTACTGCTTGTTAAACAGTGGTGCGATTCTAATCTTTTATGTTTTAATATCAATAAGACCAGTATCCTGACATTTAAATTTTCATTTCCTGACTTGATTTACTACAGACTACCCATCTACAATCTCCCACTGGCTAATGAAAATCAAAATCGACGGTAAAAAGATAAACAAACAAAAATGACGGAATAATACTTTGAAGCTTCATTATTTAATAAATAAATTTTCCACATGAGTAGACGAACATACAACAGACAATTAAATTATTTTAACATGACATAATAATAAACAAAGTGCATTCCTGTGCTGGGAGCTCCCTGATTTTTTTTTTGAGCTTTTTCCAGAATGCTTGCCATTGGTTTTCCAAGTCAATTCGTCGAAACTTTTTGCGAACTTGACGATTACACCCCTCGGGGTAATAAAAACCCGTTAATACCCGTTAAGGCACTGCCGGGACGCGAGTGAAATGCGCTAGAGATTCAAATATTAAGAGTGTCCTTAGGCCAAAATATCGGCCGCCGAGCTTGCTCGGTTTCTTGGGCGCATTTTGGGCAGGATGCTTACGGCTCATATGCGCCCAAAACATGTTAGTTTTAGCTAGATACTTAGACATAGGCTTAATATTATAAGAGAAATAGGAAAATAAAGATTTTAAAATGGAAATGGAGTATCCTGACATTTAAATTTTCCTTTCCTGACTTGATGTTACATAGGGATTTTGTAAGGAATGATAATGTTGCGAAATTACTGGGTGTTTTAATTGATGACAAACTGAAATTTAGAGACCATGTTCTGGCATTGAATAAGAAGTTAGCTTCAGGTTGTTTTGCAGTAAGAGTTGTCTCAAGAGAGTTAGGAAAGCAAATGGGACGCATCGTTTACTTTTCTGTAATTGAAAGTCATCTACGATATGGGATTGCCTTTTGGGGCTTTTGTAGCCAAGAGATGTTGGGTTCCATATTAGTTTTACAGAACAGGGCTCTAAGATACATTTGTAGTGTAAACTCAAGAGAACATTGTAAAGCACTTTTTGTTAAGGAAAACATTTTAACAGTAATAGGTATTTTCCAATTTAGAAACTGTTTGCCTTATTCACAAGAAATATAAAAATTATACAATTACCAACATTTATAACATGCGCAACCATAATAATATACCCCTTCCTATCCCAAGGACAGCTCTCACAAAAAATTCTTTAATATTTGAAAGCATTAAAATGTATAATCATATACCCATAACGTACAGACTAATTTTAGATACAACAAATTTTAAAAGATCTTTAAAAAAAACTTATTACAAGACCATACTACAGTCTTCAGGAGTTTTACAATGACAATCTTTAGTCGCTAGTCTGCAATTATTTCTGTCTAGTTGTTTTGTTCTACGTTGTTTTTATTAATGGTTACGTTTCTTTACACGCTTAGAGTTTTTACTCATTCTAGTCATTCTCTATCAAGTACTGTTTATATCGTCAAATGTATATGGTGTTATTCATATTATTAGTTGTACGAATGTTGTTCTGTTTATTTTAAATAAGGAAAATAAAGATTATCCTCACATGTTTAAAACCTGTTGTTGGTAAATAAAATTGGTATTTATTCTTTGTTTTATATGTATAATATTGACCAATTGATTATATTTTATATTAAGAAAGCTTTGTGAACAAGATTAATTTCTTTAAACAATAAAGCGTATTTTGACTTTTGACTTTGACTTTGAAAACAATTGCCGGGTTAAATGGATATGTTTTGACCCTAATGTACTTTTTATGTGCTGCATCTACCTGGTTCCTGTTTTATGTAATTAACTTGGCTTGCCTGGGCTTGTTTCATTTTTAATGTTGTATGTTCATGCCCTAATATATATTTTAATTGTCTCCGCCTTTTTATTTTGTAATTTTTTAATTATCATATTTTTGATTTAGGTACCGGGGTGATCCATAATAAATGTCACCCCCCATTAACTCTTTTAGTTCAGGTTTTAGAAAAAAGTGTTAAATCCAAAAGTTGTAGGATATTTTCCGGAGAACTTTCTACGCCTATTGAAATTTATACAGGGTGTCCCAAATAAGTGTGGCGAAATAAAGTTATGTTTTTTTAAATGGGATACCCTGTATGAGGGAGTCCCTTAAATGCTGATTCCAAAAATATATGACACACTGTAGTTGTGTTTAATATTTGGCCTAGAATAGGCCAAAATCTAAATTTTGACTTAGTTGGCCGTGTATGGCCATCTTGTCATAAACCGTCTTGTCTTTTGTTTTTACGTCTTATTTTTTTTTTATTTCATACTTTACCGCAATAATGATACTCAATACTCAATACTTTATTCATGTCAAGTCACAATACAATGTGTTACACACGTCAACAATACAATTCACTTATAAACTAACTAATGTATAATTTTATAATAGTGCGAGGTAAAAACACTAAGTGGTAAAATGTAGTCAGCAGTATTAAAAATTACACCACAATTACGAATTAAGTTGACAATTTACAACATACTAAAATTGACATTAAAATAATCCGTCATTGAAAAAAAAGAAAAAAAAAAAAAACACAAGTTTAATAACCAACGATTCTTCAGTTATTTATAAGGTGAAAAGTTCATATAAGCATGGGTCCGCAAGCCCTTCATTTTTGAGATACCAATTTACTTTTATTTCTGTTTTTCGTAAATAATTTTTGAAATCATGTCTATATTTGGACAAAAATTGGTATTTAGGGGTTTTTTGAAATGCGAAATTCGAATTTGATGGTAGTATGACTCCTACTTGTAGAGCTTGTAGAGGGCGCCACCTACGTATCTTCCTACTCTTTTGAGGAGTCATAAATTTTTTATAAATGCTTGTATTACATTTTTAGGCAAAGAAATGGATTTCTTCGTCATTTTTACATGAAAAAAGCATACTTGGTAGGAGTCGCTACCAGCAATCGTTCTTGAGAAAAAGAATAATAAAAAAATAAATGGCATTTATTTGCATATCGCTATTCTCATATCAGAGTTTGATAAAATGGCATTTATCTCGTAAACAAGGCGGAAATCAAAAAATTATGAAAATGTACTTTGCATTAACAAATAAAGTGCCTACATAATAGTGTTATCAAAAGAGAAAACGGCAATGGCGTACATATTTTTTTGTTCCTGTTAAAAATTGTAACACCCTGTATCTCAAAAATTAAGGGCTTGCGGACCCACGCTTATACGAACTTTTCACCTTACATATAACTGAGGAATCGTCCTGTAAAATATCGGACACTTATAAAATACCACCCCGTATAAAGAAACAATTTTAAATTTTTCGTTATTAGAAAACATCATAATTAAACCAGTGGCGGCTCGTCAGGGGAGGCAGTGCCCCAACAAGAACTTACGAAATAACATTTTATTTTTTTAAAGATAACTTTATTCATTTTTGAAAATGATACTTTCATATTCTTATATTCTCAGTGTATCAAAAATTCTGAATTAGCTACTTCTAGAAAAACACTTTCTTTATATATTTTTGTTATTGCCGCTCAGCTTTAGTACTATTAGGTGGTATCAGCGAATATGCGCCTAGACTATTATCAACGGAGGCAGGCTTCCGACGGTTTAATTTTTCAGCAGGGATAATACATAATTGTCCACTTGTTTTAATGCAAGAACCGAGCGTCACCACGACGCGAGTTGTTTTTGTCACGTGAAAAACTAATAGCCAGGAGGCAGAAACGCCCACAAATAATATTTCGCGGGAAGCCCCGTAGTGTGTGCCGGCACAGTATACGGAAATTTGTTTATTTGTGTGTGGAGTTTGGTCTTAGCGATTTTTTTTGTGCACAAATCATACTTTTATGTAAGTTATTATTATTTTATTGTTTATTTATTAATTTTATCTCTATATTATTATAAAAATAGAGGTAACTGAAATTGGCGAATATAGTAGAAGCTGTAATGCTAATAATGCTAAATAAATGTTCGAAATTGCAAAGATATCGTCGAATACTTGATTTAGTCGACTGTCTTACGACGATAAATTGTTTATAAAAGACTTAAAGTGAAACTAAGGTTATATTTTCAAGATCCGGTAAGTTTTAAGATTTCTTTATTATGTTATTAATTATTAAACGCTAAATTTTATTGTTTTAAAAAAATATAAATCCTGTTCATGATATTATTCTCTCATACCTATTTTTAAG
Organism: Polydrusus tereticollis; assembly: GCA_963920685.1. NCBI lineage: Eukaryota > Metazoa > Arthropoda > Insecta > Coleoptera > Curculionidae > Polydrusus > Polydrusus tereticollis. Next base: position 93,632,407 of record OY987331.1, read on the forward strand.
GAGAAACGAAACGGAAAAAAGACAGATATTATGTAGTCGTCCGACACCAAAAATTTCGGCAATATTTAACGATAAGAGACAGGGTACGCAATATTCAAGAGCTTTTCAGGTAACTTGGTACGAAACCTATAAGTGGCTGTGTGGAAGTATTTATAAGGAAAGCTTATATTGTTGGCCTTGTATTTTATTAGGCAGCGTAAAAAACAATTGGAGTTCAGGGGGTGGGTATTCTGATTTAAAAAAATTTTCACGGGCGGTAAAATCACACGAAAGTTCCAAAGAACATAATATTAAGAATTCTGTGGCGCTTACGAGAGTAGAGCAAAATAGAGACACAATAGCGGATGCACTGAGAGAAGTTGACCCTGACCTTGCAAATTGAATATTTTTCTCGTGAAACCTAGTATTTCAAAGTAATTATATTGCTGGTTGAATTCCTAACTATTCATTTTAAGCCAATGACCTTGAAATCGCGAAAAATTTTCGCCTGCGGCGCTATTTTACAGCCTCCCCCTTATACACCCACGAGCCGCCACTGAATTAAACAGTTTTACTATTTAATTATTGCTGAAATCAAGCATTAAAGATATCCTTAATGTCATAATTAATCAAAAGACAAGACGATTCATGACAAAATGGCGATGCACGGCCAACTACGTCAAAATTTAGTTTCTGGCGTATTCTGGGCCAAATATCAAACATAACTATAATGTGTCATATTTTTGAAATCAGCATTTAAAGGGCTTTCTCATAATGGTATAATATACAGGGTATCCTATTTAAAAAAACAAAACTTTATTTCACCACTTATTTGGGACATTCTGTATAAATTTCAATAGGCGTAGAAAATTCTCCGGAAAATATCCTACAACTTTTGGATTTAAGATTTTTTTCTAAAACCTGAAATAAAAGAGTTAATGGGGGGTGACATTTATAATGGATTACCCGGTACTTAGGTATTTATAAGATACTGAGATTTTAATTGTAATTTACTATTATTCGTATTGCTTTGTCAATAAGTCTTTGGACCTTCTGACAATAAAGTTTATTTGGCTTTGGCAGCGAATGAAGAGGTGAAAATTCACATAAAAAAAAAATATCCATCCATCCATCAATCCCAAATATCTATTAATGTCAATACATCGATGTATTTGTAAATGTTGTTATCCCTAGGTTATATACATACCATTTTATTTTATTTAGTTGGTAAAGTACACAAAATCAAGAAGAAAATTGGGCAATAATTGCACTCTTGCCGCAATTAAGAAATTTTCCAAGAAAAAAAACTTGCCAACTGTAATGCTACCTTAACAAGGGTAAGTGTATTGTAAATAATGTTTATTTTAGGAATAAAAAAAGGTAACTAACAGCAATTATTATAAATCTATATTAGTAATTATGCACTAAAAAGATCTTGAATAATTATAAAACTCTAAGGAAAATAAATTTCATTAGGTTCACGGGACCAATGGCTCATAATATAACTATTTTTAAACTTGTACATGTATAAATAATAAATATACATAAGTAATATTGATGGATATGTAACATAGGTTACCTGATTTTCTGCCTTCAGCCGAGAGACAATTTCTTCATACCTAATGTCTCTATCTTCATCTAAACCTGCAGCTTTTTGCATAACTGCTGCCATTTCCTGAATTTTTTCAGCTTGTTGCTTTATTATGAACTGGTGTCTTTGATCTTGCAATGCCTTAAAAAAACTAGATAAGTATATACTACTCACCTAGGTAGCCATCTACTTAAATATTAATTAATTCTTTAGGTAGGTACCTATTTTGTGAGGTCATTTCCTCTTGTCTTGAATGTTTTCTCATGCATTTAGCCTTTGTACAGGAAATGTATATGACACAATATAAAATATAGATGTTTATTGTTATTATTACCTACCACATACCTTAAAATCAATTCTTGACTTATAGATTTCATTTTGGGTGTGTTCCCGATATTTAGTCATAATATGCTCCAAAGTGCACTGATAATCTTCCAGGGCTGATTTTAGCTCTCGATTTTCCTGTTGGATCTCTCTCAAGTGCCTGTTCTCTTTTTGAATATTGGCAATTAGCTGTGAATGGGGCTTTTGGTTGGCCACTTCATTAAGTTGCTCTACTTCTTCTTGAAACTTAAATTAAAACGTTTATGTACTTATCATCATAAAATTTTAATTAGGAAAATGAGCTAAGAATTTAGTATTTCGTGCTTAAATATAGGTAGGTACATAATTAAAAATCGTCTTACCTGTTTCATAGCATCAATTTTTTTATTGATGGCATGTGTCTCTGTAAGCAACGAATCGGCCATGCAATCCCTTTCTTTTAGCCTTCCAGCTAGTCTTTTAGCATCAGTAATAATTTGTTGTATTGTGAGAGACATTCTTTTAAAACTAGAAATGGAAAACCAGAACCTGAACTGACCTAACTATTCAAAGGGATCAGTAAAACGGTCTGCATATTGAAAAAAGGCACAATAAATAAAATAGGGTTCTAAAATAGGAAGTAAACAGTAAATATCAGTACTTACTTCCTGGGTTTTGATTAAAAAAAATGTTATATTTTCACCTAAAACTATAAGTTCTACAGTAAAACATACTGAAATCCTAACTTATAAATTTGATACACGTATTTACATGGATTTTAACAAAAGCACTAATTGTTTGATTGTTTCATAATAACTTGTCCATATTTAAAGATTTTTTTCTTTTGCTAAACAGACGAGGCCACTTTGAAACGTCACTGTCACTTACTGAAGCCCACAGAAAAAGAAAGGTTAGAGAGCTCTTACCACAGAACTTAAAAGTTTACTGCCACTGTAAACTATACAGAGATCTAACTAAGCTGCGTTCGGGATGGCACTCTCTTCACTCCACAAGTACCCAAGCGCACTCCGTCCGTTCGGGTATTAAATTTGGAGTGAAAAGAGTAAATCTTTGTGCGTTCGGGTATCGAATACAGAGTGAAAAGTGCGCACTCCAAAAGTTCGGTGTCACAGGGAAGAACTTTTGGAGTGGGCATGCGTATTTCCACTAGTTGTGTGTTAGGTAGAGGTTAAGTTGCGGTTTGTTTTCGATTTGATTTGAATTTTCGGCACCTTCACGTATTTATTGTTCGGCTAAATTTTCGACTTTTTCAACTAGCTGTCCTTCCTCTTTAGAGTTTTCAAAATACTCTTCTTGTATGAATTTTAAAACCGGAATAATAGTATGACATATTCAACAGCTTTGAAATATTTTAACCCAAACAATTTTTAACACTAAATCACTAAAGCAATAGGTATAATTTTGTCAGGTTATGTTTGGGTTCCACCACGGCTCCAAAGCGTTCGGGTTTGACGGATTCACTCCTAAAGTTCTAATGTCACATGATAAAAATCCACTCTCACTCCACTCCAAATCCGTCGACCATCCCGAACGCAGCTCTAGTATTTACAGTGCGTTCGGCATAGCGTTTCGGTGCTGGAGTGGTGAAAGTACAGTTTTATGTCACGTGACCATAGGGTGTTTGGTGATACTGTGGTTAAGCCGAACGCAAAAAGAATCAACATAGTACGAGTACATAACCTCATATAATCCCTCCTAATATTTTTATCGGTTTTGGTACTGAAGTGATAAAATGAATTATTTACCAGTTATTCAGCAAGGACGGTATTTATTATTTGAATCTAGTGACGAAGAGGAAGAGGAGGAGAAGATATGGGGGTTTGCTGAGGAGACAATTCCTCGCTTCTCAGACAAACAATTTAAATTTAATTTTCATATGTCGCCAGCCACCTTTGAAAACTTAATGTTAATGCTCACTGCAGATGTAAATCCACCTGCCTTTCATAGAGGAAAAAACTTACTGCTCTTTTTTTGTAACAACACTTGGTCATTGCTGGTTAAAATTTGCCCATCTGCCCATCATCTCCGTGTACCACACAATGGGTAGTTGCGGAAATTATTTCCATCATAGAAGCGCAGGGGCCAAACAATATAAAAAAAATTAAAATATGAATTTTAAAGAAAGAAATTTCGAAGAGAGTCATTTTCATTTTTCTATAATAATAATAATAAACCAACGACAAACGACATACCCTTTCTTTGCAAATTGACAGAGTGCGCAAGCCCGCACTTCAAGCTCCACCTGCCGACCTGGGGCTTTTAGAGTTTACTCCATATGAGCTACACCGGCTAATAACGAACGGATGAGAGCTTGCACTTTTAACACCAGCGTCCTATGCCAAACTGCGTTGGAGCGAAAAGTATGAAAAGAGTCGCTATGCCGAACGCACTGTTAGTATTTGGGCTCACAGCGCCATCTCGTATAGCATTTCAAATGAATTCCAGAAAATTTTCTTTACAGTTTGAGGTTATGTTATAAGCATGTCAACAAAAACTAAAATTTAAAAAGGCTATTGAAAAGGCTTTTAAGTTTTAAAAATATTTTTTACGAAATCCTTTTAATTTGATATATTATATAAGATTTTAGACAAGACATAATGGCAGAACAATATAAGTTAGTAACTGCATAAATCCTTCATTGCTTAGGCACCATATTCTAAAAATGTAAGGCACAAAAATTACTTACTTTTAGGTCTTTACATCCAGCAAAATATTACAGAGACCATTTAGCCCATGATATTAGACCAGATGGAAGAGAATTTTCGGACTTTAGACCAATAATAGTAAATGTAGGTTCAATTGCCACTGCGGATGGCTCAGCTATAGCAAAAGTAGGAAACACAACAGTTATATGTGGTGTAAAAGCGGTAAGTGCTTATTGAATGATTAAATTTAAGGTAATTATTTGGAACAAAAATAAAAATGTTATAGGAAATATGTCGACCAAAGCCAGATACTCCGAACCAAGGGTTTTTGGTACCAAATTTAGATTTGCCCCCACTTTGTTCTCCAAAATTTAAGCCGGGTCCCCCTAGCGAACAAGCTCAAGTACTGACTCAACTTATAGCAGATATTATAGAGAATTCTAGGCAAGTATCAAAGTTCTCTGCCTGGTCTTTGAAATAAGACCACCTAGTATATAATAAGATCTACAATAAATAGTTGTGATGACAGAAACACAATATATAATACAAAGGCGATTTTTTTTTTCACTTCTAGCTGTATAAATTTAGAAGAATTGTGTATATTTCCAGACAAAATAGCCTGGTGTTTATATGCTGACCTAATGTGTTTGGATTATGATGGCTCAGTCATAGATGCCTGCATAATAGCTTTACTCGCTTGCCTAAAAACAGGTAACTTCTTAAAATTATTTAATTTTTAGTTTTAATTTTTCTTTTGGTAACTACTTTTTGCTAAGATAATGTAGGTAGTAGTAGTAGGTACAGGGAATATTTAGACCCTTTCTCATCTTACTTAGAGGGTAAAAAACAAAGAGTAGTTATAGGAGGTTACTCATCTAATTAGTAATTCCGTAGTGTTCTAATCTTGGACCGCTGCTGTATCTCCTATCCTATAAATAATTTACCAAAGAAAATTGAGAATAGTAAAATTCTGTTGTTGCCGATGATTTAATAATACCAATAATAAGTTTATTTCAAATAGTTACAATGTAATAAACATGTTAATATGTTATTTTTCAATAAACTTATTCATAAATTCCCCAGAAGATGTGCTTGTTAGGGGCAAATCTTATTTATTTAAAAGTATTTCAAATTATAAATATTTAAAAATATTTCTATAAAAAGGTGCAAGTATTCAATAAACGCTACTTTCTTGATGATAGGTTATTAAAATTCTGAAAAAGAATTATTATATAATTAATTCACAATAATATTAAATAGCATTAATTAGTTCGAGGGGTCTATGGCTGACAGGAAATTTGTACACCGACTGCCAAATTACACAATACCTTAAGAAATTGTGTGGTATTGTGAGGGATTGTGTAACATTGTAAGGGATTGTGTAGTATTTTAAGGGATTGTGTAAAACTGTGTGATGGTGTGTAGGATTGTGGGATGTTCTGTAACTGATTGTGAGAATCTGGTTTCATTGTGTGTGATTGTGTATGATTGTTACGGAATTGTGTTTAAATGGGAAAGATTGTGTAACTTATTTTGGACTCCCTAGCTAAGATTAAATGGCAGTACATACCTGTGAATGAAAATATAATGGTGAATTTCGGTGCTAAAAATGATAACAACAATATTAAAAAAGCTTTGTGTAACTTTATTTTAAAATCTGTTTAAAATTAACTGGGTACAAAAAATCTGTAATCTGCTATATCTAAACTTTTATTTTCTTAAATAATTTACTAATTTTCTGTAGTTCAGATCGTGAAAGTTTAAAAGGGTACTTTTTAAAATGAATTGGACCATATATAATGAACTTTTTTTTTACTAGTTCCATTTCAGGTTTTGCAGGCCATCGATATATATCCATAAATTGTTCTAGAAATTTTATGGAGCAGAGATTTTCTTCAATTTTTATTACTCTTCCTATATGATATCTATCAGAATGGGCTACTGCATAGTATTTTTCCGTTTCAATACCTTGTTGTTCATCAAGTTGTTCATCTTCTTGAAAACTTTCGTTGTCAAATTCACTTTCACTAGTGTATGAACACTCCTCGGAACACTCTGAGTAGTCCGTTGAATCTGTCTGATCCTGCTTGATGTTTTTTTTAGATGATTTGTTTTTCTTTCTTTCTTTCTGTGTAGTTATTCACACTAAAAAATTATACCTAGTTATTATTATACGAGTTAATATACATCAACGAATATAGTTGCTAGGGATGCTGTACCGAGTATTCGGTTTGTCGAATAATTACCGAATATTAGGTTTGTCGAATAATTACCGAATATTCGGCCACGTTTGAGTAAATGCCGAATATTCGGTATTCGGCCAGCAGTGATGAGGTATTTGGCGAATATTCGGCTAAATACGACTTATTAAAGTTTAAAAACAAAACTAAAGTAAAGCTGAAAACCCAGCCGAATATCAGTTAGTCGGTCGTGACGATCAGCCGAGTATTCGGTATTCAGCCAGTGACCCAAACCACTATTCGTTGCATCTCTAACAGATACCTCAATAGAGAGACGCATTGTTTATAATTCCTGGTGTTTATATACCCCTTTAAGTACCCCTTTTAGCTCTTTCACTTTTTGCGTCACCCCCCTTACTTTTATGGGTAAGTAAATAGGTTTGACGCAGGTATAGTTTTGGGACGTGCCAAATTGCAATGTCCCTGGCAGACTTTGTGAGGTTCTTATGTCAAATACTACGATTCATAAGGGTTTAATTAAATTTGGAATAATTTTTAAACCATTTTTCTTTTCAGTTTTAAAATTAAACCGAAACTGATTTTAAAATGCAATTTAAATTTTTGTCCTTAATAGACTTATTTGCGCTGTAAAGTCGGCTGGCCGCCCTAAGAGGATTTTAATTTAGTGGTTTTCAGTTTAGAGCTAAAATCCACTCTCCAAGTGCCGCAACGGTTGGTTTTAAAGCTGATTACATTATTGTTTCTAGTCGTATATTTTCAAAACGCCAATTTGTCACACTAGATTTGCGCGCGTACAATTTTTTTTATCCTTGTGATTTTCTATTTAAACCTAAAAATCTAATAACCGAGCTAAAAATCTACTATTTTATTAAGTTATTTTTATAGTTTTTTTCTAAAATGACAATTTCCTGAAGAATGACCCTTTTTTGTTTTTGTCGTTTTCAGCGGATTACTCAACTTTATATTTTCATAGATTTAACTTTAACTATACTCGCTATTAAAGAAACTTTTTAAAACTAGTTTTTATTTTACAAGGTTTTGCGTTATTTTCTATTGTTTCTATTAGTTGTGTACATGGATTTCTAAAGGCGGTTTACTCCTCATCCTCATCCAGAACGTCAAATTAACAGAATAAAAACAAGTAAAAAGTAACTTTAAAAATAAATTATATTATTATACATACCTGCTTCCCTGCTTGTATAGTAAGTGTCTACTCACTTTTTTTAATACTTAATTAACTTATACACAAACAAATAAACACTATTTGGCACACTACCACACTACCACTACAAAAAAGGCGCAATCTGAGGTTCATACTGTCAACATAACCTATAATATTGTGGGGGATTGTGAACGATTATGTAGTGATTGTTTGCGTTTGTGTAGAGATTGTTCAAGATTCTGAGACGATTTTGAGGGATTGTGAAACATTGTAAAAGATTGTGAATCATTGTGAGATGATTGTGTTATTGTGTGGGATTGTCAAGTATTGTGCACTTGATTGTGTCAGGATTGTGGCCAATATGTACACCGACTGCGGCAGCCATAGACCCCTCGAATTAGTTATAGCATTTCCAAAAATATTTTTAAAGCCTTTGTTTCCAATATTAATGTTTTTATTTCAATTATATATTTTTTTAATGAAATAATTTTTTTTAATATTTGTTGGTAAATAATAATTATTTAAATAAAAGCATAAATATTTAAAAGTTTTTTGTCCTACCCCCTTTTATTATTTTAGGTTTTATGGATATTTAATTTTTATAAGGTGTATTATGGTTATGGTCTTTAAATTGTATAAGGTTTTTATTTTTAAAAATATATATTAAAACATTATAAATGTAAATTTGTCTAACGTTCATCTTTCTTGTTTCTGAATATAGTTCTTTTGAAGGTTAAAGGTAGTTCTTATTAAATATAATTTTCAAAAATCGTTTTTGTAATACTTCTAATTTTTTAACCAATGTTCCGTTTATTCCTCCCCAACCTAAAATTCCGTAATTTAAATGAGTTAACTAATGCATAATATAATATTTCTAGATGTTTTATATCCAGAAATTTTTTAATGCTTTTAAAATTGGTAATAAACTTCTTAATTTTTTTAATCAAATATTCTGCTTAAAAATTCCAATTTAATTTACTGTCAAAATTATTCCTAAATATTTTACATGATTAACTTTTAAAATTTGAATGTTATCGGGTGTAATACCACGAGTGGTTTAAATTTATCCTGTTAGTTTTAAAGCACGCATGGTATTTAAAGGAATATTTCACGAATCCAAAAACATTCATTTTGTCAACTTTGAAATAATAAATAGAAATTTGTCAACAAAGTGACACTGACAAGTGGTATTTTCGCAACAAAGTGACACTGACAAGTGGTATTTTCGTTTTGGTGTTTTCGATTTTGTATATCCGCTGTAAGTTTTCGAAAATACCACTGTCCTTATGGGATTTTTTATACGTGAGAGTGGAATATTCTGTAGTAATATATTAAGGGATAGGGAAATTATCGAAAATCATTCCGAAGACTTTTTGCCGTGGAAATCGCGATTTTCTAATGGCAAAAAATCTGAGAATGATTTTCTGATTATTTCCCAATCCCGAAATGTATTTTGAAGATTATTTACCAAATGAAAAACTAACGATTTCTGACGGGTGAGATTTTCACTTTTGACAAGGGTGATTTTCACCGGAGAGCGGGAGATTATCGCTGAATAATCAGGTGAAAATCAACCCGCTTTTATAATGGATGAGGTAAATAATCGCTAATATTGATGCTATTCATATTTTGTAGTACATTATCTAGGTTTAAAGTAAAAGGAAGATAATTTGTTTTATTAAAATTAATTGTTAATAAATTCCAATTTAAAATAAAAACCAATTTTTTATAATTTTAAAATCTTTTTTCCACTACTAACCTATAACATCGCCATTATTGACCGATTATTAACGCTAGAAATCGTTTTTCTCTACCTTATAAGTCATTATTGACCATGGTCAATAATAAGCCATTGAAATCCATTATTGACCGATCTTTGACCTTAACCGAATTTTGTTTGAACGCAGGTAACTTGATTTTTTAATTCTACAACATCAATTCATTGTGGTTAGGCAACCAGATAATTATCAATACATATTAGATTACTTGATATTGTAAAATATCGATACAATCAACATTTTTTCTGCTTCCATCCTTAATTTGAGAGGTGTACAGGGTGTCCCAAATTCGAGCCTCATCATTGGGATCTCGGAAACTAGAAGAGATACGAGATCGGTTAAATGGAGGCGAAGTTGCGCGATTTGATGCTGATCAAAATGCCACCTTAAAAGTTTAAAAATTCCGAGTGCTTCCGAAGATTTTTGGAAAAGACCGAATATTCGCGATTTCATTTTTATTTGTTTATGACTCTATTTGAATAGATATAACAAAATAAATTTCACATTCTCATTGCTACTTTTTCTGTTCTACAAGATGGTGTTATAAGATTTTTAAACCGACGTTTCGTCTTTAAGCTGCCATCATCAACTTTGTTTTTTTAAATACGGCCCTGGATTCTTTATTGCGGATTTTAAGAGCTTCTAAGGTCTCAAAACCAATGATGTATCGCACTTATTCGAAAAATTTATATTAATGGCATTTTCTATAAGAGCTCATTTGTATTAATTTTTAATAAATAATATAAGTGTCATCGCTCAAACCCTAGGCTCTAGGCTATATTTTCAGAAATTTTAGCAATTTATCAAGGTGGCGGTGCATCGTGCGTTCATTTGTTCATGTTTAAATTATCTAATATTTTGACAGTTCACTGTTCACTAATCGTTAATGCGTATTAAACATAAATGCCTTTTTCTTCTGAAGAAAAGCGAGACATGATAAGGATTTATTATATATTTCGAATTGAAATTCAAAAACGGCTTATGAGCGCTATTTGTTGGACTATCCGGAAAGACGGCACCCGCATTATAGTTATTTTGCTAATATTGATAATAATTTAGCTCAATACGGAAGTTTTGTTCAACCAAGGGTTGAATATGGAAGACTACTCGATCCAGAAAAGGAACAAATTATCTTAAACACTGTAAGTTTGAAAACTATTACATAGTAGGAAGTAAAATGAGTAATTTTAAATTATTTTTTAAGGCAAATAATAATCCTCGAGCTTCAATTAGAGTTTTCTCAGACGAAGTAGTATCACCGCGAATGAGAGTTTGGAGAACTTTTAATAATCGTGGATATAAACCTTACAAAATTCATATTAGTCAAACACTAAGACCTGGCGATGCTGAGAGACGATTAGAATTTTGAAACTGGTTGCAAAATAGAATTAATGAAAATGACGACTTCTTAAATGAAACTATATGGACAGATGAATGCAAATTTTCAACTCATGGACTATTTAATAGACATAACAAACACTATTGGTCAATAGAAAACTCAAGGCAGAATCGAGAAGTAATACCTCAGGGACGGCAATCATTTAATGTATGGGTCGGTATGTGGCACAATAAAATTATCGGCCCGTTCTTTCTTGAAGGAAATTTAACTTCTGAAAGATATGCCGAATTAATAAGGACCAATATATTGGATTCCTTCATGGTGGTAACAAGATGGTGCACCACCTCATAATGGGAGACTCGTTACAAATTTATTAAATGCACTATTCCCCAATAAATGAATTGAAAACCAAGGACCCGTACGTTGGCCAGCTTGGAGCCCAGACCTAAGCCCTCTAGATTATTTTGTTTGGGGATTTCTCCAAAACCGTCTTTATCGAAAGACATCACAAATCCTTGAAATTTTACGTCAAGACCTAATAAGGGAGATCAGGGCTATACCCGCAAGGACTATTCAGCGTGCCATCCATAAAATTCACAGACTGACACAAAAATGCATTAACTTTCATTATTCAGTTTTATTAAGTTTTCGTTTCCGTACCTTTCTTAACAAATGAGTTCTTATGGAAAATGCCATTAATATAAATTTTTCGAATAAGTGCGATACATCATTGGTTTTGAGACCTGAGAAGCTCTTAAAATCCGTAATAAAAAATCCAGGGCCGTATTTAAAAAAGCAAAGTTGATGATGGCAGCTCAAAGACGAAACGTCGGTTTGAAAATCTTATAACACCATCTTGTAGAACAGAAAAAGTAGCAATAAGAATGTGAAATTTATTTTGTTATATCTATTCAAATAGAGCCATAAACAAATAAAAATGAAATAGCGAACTTTCGGTTTTTTCCAAAAATCTTCGGAAGCACTCGGAATTTTTAAACTTTTAAGGCGGCATTTTGATCAGAATCAAATCGCGCAACTTTGCCTCCATTTAACCGACCTCGTATCTCTTCTAGTTTTCGAGATCCCAATGATAAGGCTCGAATTGGGGACACCCTGTACACATAATATTATCACTAACATTTTCTTCGCTCATTTTAAAAAAAAACGCAAAACTCGTGAAATCTGATGACACAAATGAACACAAATTGACATTGACAAAGCCACCTGACAAAACAACAAAATATTTTGCCAATTCCAAAGCGCAGGTAACTTGATTAAAAAATATACTTATACCTACCTATAATTTTTTATAATTATTATTAATACTATAAAGATAAATGTCATATAAAAGTTTGTAGTAGTGGAAAAAATAATATATTAACCACGGTTTAGACAGCTTATTATAGCCCTCGCGTCTTAAATCCCTCGTCGCTTCGCTCCTCGTGATTTAAACTCGCCGCTCGGGCAATAATGATGGCCGTCTAAACCTTGGTTAATAATATACTATTTTAATTTTCTTATTTAAATTGTCCCAATTTGTATCCTTATAAAAAATGGGAATACATCTGCAAAACTATGAATTTTCCCATCGCAATTTATACTAAATAAATGATTAATATAAATATTAAATAATAATGGTTCTAAAATTGTCCCTTGAGGAACACCATATTTAAATACTTTTGAATGGCTTTCTTCTTTATCTATTTTAACATAAGTTGGTCTATCTTTAAGATAGTTTTCAATTAATTCTAATTGCTTTCCTCTAAATCCAATATTTTCAATTTTTTTTTATTAGTAAATTATGGCTACCCCTAATACCCCTATCAAAGGCTTTTGCTAAATCCAGAAAAATACAAATACAAGGTGTTTTATTATCTAATGCATTATATATTTGTTCTGTTAGATAGAAAATAGTATCTTGCGTCGATTTATTTTTTTTGAAACCCTAACTGTTTTTTAGAAATAAAATTTATTTTTTCTAAATGATAGTATTTTTAAATTTTTTCAAAAACTTTAGCTAATAAAGATAGTAATGTTATAGGCCTATAATTACTAATTTTACTTGAATCTCCATTTTTAAAAATAGGTTTTATTACACCAATTTTAAAAGCTTCTGGATGTATACTTGTTTTAAAAATTTTATCTATAAGAAAAGTTAATTTAAAACTGTACTCTGTTGTAAACAATGTTGCTAACTGTATAAAACTTCAAGAGGATATAAATGAGGTCCTGCAATGGCCGGAAATAAATAATCCTAAATTTAATATTTCTAGTGTTATGCTTAGTTACAGTAGAAAAAATAATCCTCTAGATTATCATTATAACATGCATGATGTAGTTCTGGTACGCATTGAAGAAATCTAGGATCTAGGGGTAACCTTTGATTCTGGACTATTATTTAAAACACACATTTTGAATACAACAAAAAAAGCTCCTGGAATATACGAAGTTATTGTAAAGAAATGTAGGAATTTTACAAAATGTAGATTGTATCAAACTTTTGTTTATAACATATGTTGCATTCTAGAGTATGCTAGTATAATATGGAACCCATGTTATAAAATTCATAAATACGCTATTGAGAGGGTACAAAATAAGTATTTAAGATATCTTTATTGCAAAGAAACTAAGATTTGACATTTTCAATACTAGTCAGAAACAAGTTATAGCTATTTTAGGTGAGATATTGTAGTTAGAAATCAGGTCTGTATAAGCTTTTTGAAATTTCTCTGTATGTCTGTGTGGTGGATTTGCCAAATGTTTTTTTTTCTGTTTTAATTGACTTAGAGAAGAAAATTTTTGTTTAGTTAAACTTCCCAAAATTGAGTATGATCCTGCTTTGGATAACAAACAAGTGGATTTGGAACACAGGACACCAATAAATGTACACTTCACACCAGTAGCTACTACATTTGCAGTGTTTGATGAGTAAGTCAGAATTATAATAATATTACGTTAATGCTTCAGTGGAAATGTAACTTTTATATCTTTATTACCATTGGTAAATTGTTTCCTCGCTTGTTAATTCAATTTGTCACACTACAATACAATAATATTTATTTGTTCAATAATAAGATGCTTTCATTTACTATGAACATAATAAAAAAAAACCAATAGGGGCTGTTGAACAATGTCTGGAGAGATTTTTTTGTAAATAACTATTTTAAATTTGTAATTACATTTAGACAATGACGATTTTGATAAAATTACACATGTTTAAAATTGTAACAAACATTTAAAATTTAACACTGAATTATTCCTTTATCAGGATCATCAAAGAATTCATTAATGTTGTAGAAGGCCTTACTGACTAGATATTTTTTAAGGTATATTTTAGTTTATTCTTTGGCAGGTTTCTAATTTTGCCTGAGAAACAATTAAAAATGTTTATGATACAGTATTTTACATTTTTTTAAAGGTATGTAATAAAACCGGTGTCTTTTTTCTCGTAAAGGACATTACTTTACATTTTGAGGTATTAAGTTCCATATTGTTAGTGCTACACCATTCCGCTATCTTGTTAATCTCAAATTGGATATCGAGACAATCGTTGATGTTATTTATCTTGTTAAATATTTTTAAGTCATATAAAAGAAATTGGCAGTCGTTAAGTACAGCGGCAAGGTCATTAATAAATATAAGAAACAATATAGGGCTTAAGTGTGATCCTTGCGGCACGCCGGAGGTAACTTTTATTTCTCTTGACAAGGCCCGATGTATTTTTACCATCTATGTTTGGTTACTTAGGTAACTTGATATCCATGACAAAAGGGGGCCTGCAATGCCACATAATTTCAATTTCCGGGCAAGAATATTATGGTCGACCCTATCGAATGCCTTTTTAAAGTCAAAATAGATTGTGTCAACCTGAACACTAGAGTCAATTGCTGTGGTTAAGTAGTGTGAATAAAGACACAAATTGGTTTCACAAGAGCGGCCCGAGAGAAAATTAAGCAATTTCGACAACAGCATGTCGGCGACTATCGATTCGAGAACCTTGGCCATGCAGTCAAGATCAGATATCGGGCGATAGTTCACATCACATCCCTTCTGTCACCACCCTTGTATATTGCGGTAACAAAAGCTGAATTCCAAATTTCGGGAAAGTGGCCCAAATGTAAAGAAAGCTGGAAAGGATAACTTAATGGAAATGCCAAAGTTGGGCAACAATTCTTGATAAAAAGTGGTGGGATTCCATCCGGGCCTGCGCCCTTCTTATCGTCAAGTTCCGCAAATTTCTCAAACACTGTAGAGCTGTTAATGTTAATGTTGCATAGATTTAGATTGTTAACAAAGGGGGAGCATGAGGGATTAGAAGCCGTGCGGTCAGATTTCGTGAACAGTGATTGAAAAAAGTTGGCAAATAAGTATGCGATTATTTTAGGATCGTTGGACTCAACATCATTAAACGTCATGCTAGCAGGGAAACTAGTTGAGTTTTGTTGAGATCTAATATAGGACCAGAAAGCTACTGCTCTTCAAATGAGGAAAGGTAAAGTAATCCATAACCGTCAAACAAGGTGATCTGGGTAGGAATTCATGTCTGTTCGAAAACTGATCAAATCTGTCGTCGAAAAAACTGCGTAAGTAGTTATAGTTTCGGTAGATGTATGGGCGGTTGCACCGTCCTGTTGAAAATAACCAGAACATAGTTCATCGTCAAGTAATTGCTTTACAAATGGATTCAAAATATTGTACCTATACTGCTGTGCTGTAACTGTCATAAAAAAAAATAGGACTAACAATTATTCGGGAAACAGCCAACAGGCACCAATTTTTTTGAGGGTGCAATATGAATACAAGAAAATGGGGATTTTCACTACTCCACATGCGTGTATTCTGAGAATTCACGTAACCAGGCTTCATCAGAAAAAAATGTCAGGTCTAATAAATCATTGCTTTCCAATAAATTTTTGGTAAACCACTGACAGTAATTCCTGCCTCTTTTAAAATCTGCAGCTCGTATTTCTTGGAATACTTGCACTTTATAGGAAACAAATTTAATTGTATTTTAAGAATAGTCCTGCATGTTTTTTTTTTTATTTATTTATTTATTTTATTTACAGCCAGTACACTACAGAAAGACCTTATTTCTAAATGGTACAGTTGAGTTCAGAAAGAAGTAGGACATCGATTGTGTGTTGTAAACCTACCCATAATCCCCGAAAGTTCATAAAAAAGTAGGACAAGCTATTGACTGTGTTCAAATTATAACAGACTAAACTTTTTATTTATTGGGCTAGACTTATATGTGTCATATTTATAATTTTTATTCCATTTTTTCTTCGTTTCATTAAAAAATAACAAGTTAACTTAATTCCAACATTTTATTGTACACAATAATTAATTAAAAAAGACAATTACAACTATTTAATATTTAGTAATCGCTCCATTTTTTTGTAAAAGCTCATTCAGTCTATTGGGTATCGATAAGTATAGACCTCTCACAAAATCAAGATCATCACTTAACTCCACGTTTCTTCAATAAATGAAACAAGTTCATTTCTGTTAGCTGGTCTGAAATTTGCTTTATATATTTTTCGTGTCATTAGACCCCACACGTTTTCTATTATATTAATATCGGGACTTTTTGAAGGCCACGGCAAAGTTTCCACGTTATTTCTCTGGAACCAATCTTTGACCATACCCGCGCTGTGAACCGGGCAGTTGTCGTGTTGAAAAATAAAGCTCTGGTTAGGGAAATGTTGCGATACACTAGGCATCATAATATATTCCAAAATGTTCTTATAAGTGACTGCATTAAACCTTTCATTTACAATCCAACACACTCCAAGTCCATGATAACTCACCCATGCCCATACATTTACCGAAAATCTCCCTGATCTTTCGGAATTACTGATAAAATTTTCAGTATATCTTGTATTGCGAGGTCTGTATACCCTGATATGTCTGTTGACCGTAGACTGAAAAACTTTTTCGTCAGTAAAGACTACTCTATTCCAGTCTGGCCGCAATATATTATTTAAGGCAAAAATAATTCGTGCCTGTTTGTGTTCTTCCCCTAATTTAGTTTTTTTGGCGGCAACATAATTTTTTAAATGGGATTCTTTTACCCTACGACAACCTGTCGGTCTCGAACCAGGAAAATTAGTTTGCTGAATAGCAGCTCGCATTATTTGAAAGGGATTTTCCTCCAAGTATTGCACAAGACCATTGTCTTGTTCTTGCGTTGTATTTCTTGGTCTTACAGGAGGCTTTTTCTTATCCAAAGTTCCATCCGCTTCCCATCTGTACTTAATATTTTCTACCGTTTTTTTTGCTACATGTATTATAGCGGCAACGTCTCGTATAGGTATTCCGTCATTTAAAAACGCAATTATTTGAGTCCTTTGAACATTGTCAAGCCTAGGCATTATGCTTTGAATCAATAATTACTTGTAAAAAATATATTTTTTTAAATAATTTAAAAAGGATGTCAGTGTCATGTCAAACTTTTGATGTTTTTTAAAAGACTGGTTTACATAGGATAAGAATCCGTGTCCTACTTCTTTCTGAACTCAACTGTACAAATGGTACAAAATTAACAAACTCTAGATATACCCGACACTAAAATCATACAATACAAACAGTTCAAACCTTAAGCCTTAAGATGGCCTTTAATGCGGTTAAGCCAATAAGAAATACATCGCAGTCGGAGTAAAATTTATTGTATGTGTGCATTAACCGGTGAGCAAAGGTATTCGAGCCGTAGTTAGTCCTATGAAACCTTTCATGAAATAATTGTATTTGTATTGTGTTTCTACTAGGAATTGAAAATAATACTAAGCTCAACAGACCGCTACAGTCTATACTCCCATTCACCGGTTTATACAAAAACAACACCTGTGCGTTCCTTCGCCGGGGCAGCAAGCTCTGAAAGCCACAGAGCAAGAGTCTTGTCGCGTAGGGTACATTCTGATAAGGAAAATTGTGCTTGTACAAAAGGTATTTAACAAATTTGTTTTGAACTTTTTCCAGTCTATCTATGTGACACGCGTAACCTGGAGACCATACGACTGAACAATACTCCAAAACACTGCGTACTAAACAATTATAAACGCTAGTAAGCGCCTTAATATCGCCGATGTGTTTGTTCCATGTTATGAATTCTAGGTTGCTTATCAAGCAATAATTCAGCCGCATTTTTTAATTTTTTTATTTTTTGATTATTGTGTTAGTCTTCTCTACCTTCTTGATGGCAATAGCAAAGCCACATTACAAAAACTGGAGAATCGCGTTATGAGGATCATACTTCGGTGCAATCGTTATACCCCAATATCTCTAATGTTGGAGTGTCTTGAATGGAAATCAGTCGCGGTCTCTTTGCAATACCAAACAATGATTTTTATTTTTAAAATTTTACATAATCTTCTTCCTCCTTGAGCCAAAATATTGTGCAAATTCGAGATATACACAATTACTTCACTAGAAGCACTAATAATATCTATATCAGAAGAATATTTAAGTCTGGTAACCAATTAGATGCAAAAAATTACCGTCCGATTTCTGTTTTGAGTACAATTCCTAAACTTTTTGAGAAGATAGTGTGTAATCATATTGGGAGTTTGGTCATGTCTTCTATTGCTCGGGAACAACACGGCTTCTGTAGGGGTAGATCAACAGCTACAAATATGATGATTTTTGCTCAAACAGTGTTGGATGCTTTAGAGGGTGGATACTAGGTTGACGCTGTCTATACGGATTTTAGTAAGGCATTTGACACAGTCATCAAATTCTGGCACATAAACTGGAGTGCTTTGGTTTTCATGGAGCCTTACTTAAGTGGCTAATATCTTATATAAGTAATAGAAAACAGTTTGTTAAGGTAAAGGGACTTGTTTCACAGGAGATATTCGTTACCTCTGGTGTGCTACAGGGCAGCCATTTGGGTCCCTACTTATTTATAATCTTCATTAACGATTTAAAGTTGGAAATCTTGTTCTCACAACCTTTTGTTTTTTGCTGATGACTTAAAAATTATTTGCAGTTGTTGAGTCAGTTTATGATGCTTTGAAAATTCAGGGGGACTTAAACAGGGTGTATGAGTGGTGTGTCAGAAATAAAAAGGACCTAAACATTAAAAAATGCAAAATAATTACTTTTCATCACAAGATGCATCCACTTAACTATGACTATAAATTGAACGATTGTAGTTTGGAAAGAGTTACCACTGTGTGTGACTTGAGCGTTCACTTGGATGTTAAATTGGATTTCCATATTCACTATGAGTACACCATCAACAAATCATTAAAGTTATTAGGATTTATGTGCAGAAATACTAGAGATTTTCAGAATATTGGAGGAGACTGAGTTTGGACTCGCTTTCTGAACGTAGAATCAAATTTGATATATATTTCCTATTTAAATTAGTGAATGGAATAATTGAATGCCTAGATCTTTTACATCAGGTTAACTTTCGCGCTCCACCAAGGGACACAAGAAATCATCTTCTTTTTGCACTTGACCATCATAGGTACAACTACGGCATATCCTCTCCCATACCTAGAATTCTTAATAATGGAAACAGAATTACCAATGACTTTTTTAACACTTCCTTCGTTTCCTTTAAGAGACATGTTTCTCGACTTAATGTGATTACAGTATTGTATTAGTATACACGGTGTCCCATATAAAAATGCACACTACAGGGATCTCGTAAACTACAGGAGATACAGAGATGGTTAAATTAGAGCAAAGTTGTGCTTTGCTAAACCCTTCAAAGTCACCATTCGAAATCTAAAAAAATCCGATTACTTCCGAAGATATTTGGGAAAAACCAAATTTTCCCGATTTCGTTTTTATTTTTTTCTGACTCTTTTTAAGAGGATATGACAAAATAAATTTCACATTCTCATTGCCACTTTTTTTGCTCTACAAGCCGGCGTTTTTAGATTTTCAATAAGACGTTTCGTTTCTACACAACCATCATTAACTTCATTTTTTTAAATAGTCGAAAAATTTTGTGTTCTCCCTAAAAAATTCTAACTTTAATTCTAAATCCCACGTCATAACGTTTCTTACATTTATCCGACGTTTTGGACGAAAAAATCATCATCAATATTATTTGATGATTATTACGAAGGAACGAAACGTCGGATCAAAAATTTAATTACGTTATCATGTAGAGGAGAAAAAATTACATAGGAATGTGGTTTTTATTTTGACCTGTCTTCTTTTGTGAAATCATAAAAAAATTAATGGCCAAAATTTATGTTTAAAATTTCAAGAATGCGTAGCTTTTTTCTGATTCTACTGTAAGAGATAGATTAAAATAAATTTTACATTTTTATTGTCTTTTTTTCCTCTACAGCATGACGTCATTCAATTCTCGATTCTTCGTTTTGGCTTTTCTCGACCATTATCAACTTTTTTTAAAATAATCCCAAAATTTTAAGCTTTAACTATTATTAGGGCAAGTAAGCAAAATGTTATTATCAAAAAACAAAATATTTTATTTTTACGCTACAAAATGTTCATTGAAACAATATTATTTAATCATATGTTCAAAAAGTCCTCCCTCATTCTCTAAACAAACGTAGCAACGGTAAACAATTTCATTCATTACGTTTCCTAGCATCATTGGAGTTATCCTTGCAATAGCGGCTTGAACCTCGGCTCGAAGTTGTTCTACATTTTCGTACGTTTTCCAGTAGACTTCATCGTTGAGAAAGCCTCACAAGAAAAAATCCAACGGAGTGATGTCGTGAGATCGTGCAGGCCATCTTATGGGACCATTAGTGGCGATTACTTTGTTCTGGAAACGTTCTGTTAGATATTCAATGTTGTTTCGAGAATTATGGGGAGGTGCCCCATCTTGCTGAAACCAAATACTGTTGTTTTCTGCCAGAGGAATGTTATCAAGAAAATCTTCAATATCGTTATTCAAGAACTGGAAATATCTCTCTGCATTTAAAGTACCTTCATAAATTATTGGTCCGATAATCCTTGTTCCTAAAATACCACACCACACATTAAAGCCAAAGCGTTGCTGGTGCCTCAATGGTCGTACACGACGTTCATTATGCTTTGCCCAATAATGTCGATTGTGTCGATTAAAAATTCCATTGTTACAAAAATAACTTTCGTCTGACCAAAGAATAGTTCTTGGAAATTCACGATTTTCATCACACATTCTAGTCGCAGCCACTCGCAGAAAATTATTCTGCGCTGTTGATCACCAGGTACTAAACTATGACAAATTCGGATTTTAAATAGACGAAAACCTTCCTTGTGAAGTATCCTTTTAGCATTGGACTTAGGAACATTGTGCTCTTTTTCGATTGATTTTAATCCCACAGTATCTTCTTCTTTTACAGCCAACAAAACGGTTAATGTGTCTTTACTCTATGCGACACTGGTTTTTGAAATGCGCCATATTCCCTTAGGTTTGTAAGAAGTCTTTTGAAAATTGATATATTAGGTTGGCGTCGCTCTGGATATTCGAGCAAATATTGCCTTTCAGCGTAGAAACAGTTTTTATGGCTTTCAATATAACAACATAACATGTCCGACTTTTCTTCATTTGAAAAATGTGCCATCATTAAAAAACACTCATACTATCACAAGACAAGAAAAAGTTTTAATTCAATCGGTAATTTCCGAACTAAATCTACTTCTTTCCGTAACAATTTCGATTTATCGGCAATACTGACAGATCGCCATGATTTATTTAAACAAATGCGTTTCAAAGCCTACTATTTCAAGACGCTGTAACTGGAATAACTCGCAATTAATTATTTGATAATAACATTTTGCTTACTTGCCCTAATAATAGTTAAAGCTTAAAATTTTGGGATTATTTTAAAAGAAGTTGATAATGGTCGAGAAAAGCCAAAACGTA
This sequence comes from Polydrusus tereticollis, assembly GCA_963920685.1. NCBI lineage: Eukaryota > Metazoa > Arthropoda > Insecta > Coleoptera > Curculionidae > Polydrusus > Polydrusus tereticollis. The sequence continues at coordinate 93,654,266 of OY987331.1, forward strand.
AAATCAAGAATTGAATGACGTCATGCTGTAGAGTGTAGAGGAGAAAAAGACAATAAAAATGTAAAATTTATTTTAATCTATCTCTTACAGTAAAATCAGAAAAAAATCTACGCATTCTTGAAATTTTATACATAAATTTTGGCAATTAATTTTTTTCTGATTTCACAAAAGAAGACGAGTCAAAATAAAAGCACATTACCATGTATTTTTTTCTCCTCTACATGATAACGTAATTAAATTTTTGATCCGACACCCAACAGGTATTAAGCTATATCGCTAAGCAGAACGGCCTTAGATGTAAAGCACACTTTGATGATAATAATTTTTGCTCGCGCGGTATTTAAGGGTGGGTCTAGTTTTTCGCGAATAACTCTGGACCATTTGGTTTTACGACTAAAAGTGAAGAAAATAATATGGTTGGGAATAAAATTTTCTGTAATTTTGTGTTTACAAGAATTTCGATATTTTTAGTATTATAGATATTGCTCAATTTAACCCTATTCGAAGAGGTTAAAAATGCTATTCGCGTGGTCTGCTCGTTTCCTATCCAATTATAAAAGTGGGTATTATAAAGTACACTACTGTATTTTTAATTATAAGTATTTAATATACTAAAGAAGGCAAAATATTGCTGCGTGACTTCTATGAGTAAAAGTCCTTTAGAATACTATACCGAAATGTAGGTATTTTTTTTTATAGTAAATATATATATATATATAACACTAGCTAGATTCCTAGCTGTTTCACCGAAAAGATAATGAAATCAGCTAATGAGTCGTATGTCGTCTATGTTCTCAAAGGTCTTTTTTTTTAGCAAAATAATTTTGGCAGATCCAACTGTCGAAGAAGAAAATCTGTGCACGGGTACCGTCACAATAGTCGTAAACGACGAAGAATTATGTTGCGTGCACAAGCCAGGAGGCAGTCCCCTTACAGAAGATCAAATGTTTGAGTGTATTGAGAAGAGTAAAAATAGAGCGAAATCTGTTAAAGAACTTATTAAGACTTCACTTACTGAACAAAATAAAAAGTGATTCTTGTTATAGTATTTTTTTTTCTTCATGTTAGAATCTCATAGTGTCATTGAAGATCAGCGTTGCGAACATACGAATGGAATTCCCTGTTGTGTTGTGTGTTTAGTCTAGTCTGGAACGTATTTATCTATTTGGTATTGCTGGCACAGGCACAGCCCCAAAGCTGAATACCGCAAAGCCACACCGACCGCGGCACCGCACCGGTCTAAAAATCTGTAAATAAGCATTTTAACGTATACTTAATTTAAACATGAAGTGTAATAAGCAAGGGCCCTTTGGGGTATTTTATATTGCGAAAAAAGCAGACGCACAGAGCCGACTTTGGAATACGATGCAAAGTTAGCCTGTATCAGCTTCCTAATGAAATGAAAAACTGCATTAATACAGTATAATCAATTTTGCCTGTTAAAACTCGTACCTGTAAAGACAGGTGTATTTCCTTTCCGATTTAGTTGAAGTTGGATTGTGACGAGTGATGTGGTCAAGAACCGCGAGATGTTGCTTTTAATCTCGCCTGTAGTCGTCTATGTTAGTGTTCCCATGGATTCTTCCTCTCGTCAGATCCTAGCCCACTGGCGAGCCGTGATACGGCGAAACCCGTCTGAGGATGGATCTGCCGAAAAGAAAGGACGAACCTTTACAGTTCGCAATATTGTCTAAAGGAAAATCGTCCCCTTCTCTACTGCTTCTCTCGCAGAGTTACCAATGAGGGTGTGATTACACGATATTACATTACACGTATATTCATTCATTGCTTTGCGTGAATTTTGGTTGTAATTTGAAAAATTTTACAAACCCCATATTTTTAGTAATATAAGGACTTTCCTAGCCAAAGCCGCAATATCGTGGCCATCTATTGTTCATACACAGAGGAGTATCGTCCAAGACTTGAGGGAAGAAGCTGCTCCACGTGGCCGGGTAGCAGGATTCACGTGTGTTTCTGACACAGGGTGTCACTTTAGTTCGATCACAGTAAAGTGATATTCTTCTAAAAGAGATTCTCTCGGCCAAAAAGAGCAACTACGTCGGGTGTGTTTGGGTATGCAACGAGATTGCATATCATAATTCTTTCTTAAAGGGTTTCCGTACGAGAATTGCAGTTTCCCGACGGCAGTGATTAGCTAGTCTGACATCTTAGAAAAAGAAAGTGTGTTGATTCTACATTCCAATAAACTAGTGATCACCACCAAAGTAAAATAGACGTTTTCGTTCAGTTCTAAGTTACCAATAAAACAAAGACGTGTTGATTCGATTATCTAAGCTAAATGGAACTAAATCCCAATGGTGTTTAAATTAACGTCAGTTGCAAGGTGTCTTACGTGTCAGCATGAACATAATAAGATGTTACTGTGAAAGTAATACAAGGCTAAGTTGATGTAAACATCAAAAAGTTACCAAATCGTGGAATAAACAAAACATGTTAAAGTAATAATGTGTTTTATTAAATCAGGCATTTCATGAACCATCCGTTACTGTCGGAAATACAGGAATATGTAAATTTTGTATTGGGGGTTTACCCTAAAACGTGCCTAAACCTTTCTTTTAAGTGTAATATAATAGCCCCCATAACTTCGTTCTATTTGCCCGTCCATTTAAAACTTCGCGGTTAAGAACGAACAACATCTATTTTGCGTTTTTTCGATCGAAATACTCTACAGACTTAACCTTCCAGAGGCACGGATGGCTTCTATAAATTGAATTATAAATTCTTTGCTATAATGCCTTAAATCGGTCATCTCTTTGGCTTAAAACAAACCACCTTACGACATGAACGTGAAATCGGCTCCCGACATTGATAAAGTTCGCCGTTCTTTACTGGGTGTGCGGACTTGCACAAGCACGTTTAAAACGGTTCTGAAAAATCAAGCGTCGGCAAGAAGGACGGTTTTTAGCCACACCTCGTTTTTGTGACAGTTTTGCCCGTATAATTTTACCCGGACGGGCAAAACTGCTGTAAAAGAACGATGTCCAAAAGCTTTAAAACCTTATAATATTATAATGAGATATGGAATTCCCCACGGAGTTATCTAAGACTTCGGTTTCGGAGCTTTTCTCATTGTTTGTTCTTGTCACTTCCCTGTTCCTTGTTCGTTTTCGGATTTCCTTGTTTCGTTCGTTGTGTTGTACGAGTTTTTCTTTGAAGCTTATTATTTTAATTTTTGTGTTGAATAGTTGAATATCTAGGAGGACCAGAGACGGATCTAGGATTTAGGAATGCGGGGGGGGGGGGGGGGGGGCTAGCAGGTGCAGATCTAGAATTTAATTGGGGGGGGGGGGGGTCAAGGAGTGCCGAAGGCGCAAAAATAGCTCCGCAGGTGCACCACGAGGTCTTCTTTGGAATCTTTACGTCAGGTAAATACCTTTGACATTTTTCTGGTCATTGTTTGCTTATTCAGCATTTTTGTTTAATTTTTTAATGTTCAATCGGCCGGAGCTTTGAATTGTCGTGTCTCGTGCTTGCGTGTTTTCTCTAATATTTGAAGCTGCTTGCGTTGGCGCCTGTTTTCCATCTCCTTGATGCTGTCGGATAGTGCTTCTCTACTGTCTCCAGTGCTTCTCTACTGTATATTAGGCTCACGCACAGGGAGCCAGTCTTTAGGTAGTTTGTATGTTGCGTTTGGTCTAGTTCTTGTATGTGAGTTTGTTATCAGTTCGTTTGTCGATACGTCCGTTCGTTTGTAGTAATCAGTTATAATTTTCAAAAAAAACTCGTTAATCGTCTGTATTTTAAAGTCGTTATGGAGCACCCTGTTCATCGTATACCTAGGGACATTTGCTATCGTCTTTAATGCTCTATTTTGAATTACCTGGAACTTATTCAACTCGGACTTACTTATGTTGCACCATGATGGCGCTCCATAGGTAAGTACCGGCCTGACCAGGACCTTGTAGAGGTTAACTTTCGTTCTATTACTAAGTCTACTCCGCCTGTGAAGCAGGGGGTAGATTGAGCTCATTTGACGCAACGCTAACTTGATTCTATTTATCGAATTTAACCTCCAGTTTAGTCTTTGGTCAAAGATAAGTCCAAGGTACTTCACTTCCTGGCACCAGTCAATCTGGACTCTATTGACACTAAGCCTTGTTTCAGGTCTTCTGACACGACATTTCGAAAAATAAATAGCCTTTGTTTTGGCGGGATTCAAACGAATCTTCCAATCCGAAAGCCATTTTTCTAGCTGGTTTATATGGCGTTGCATACGGGTGACGACGAGCCGTGGCTGTTTAGAAGTCGAAGTTATTGCAGTATCGTCGGCGAACAGATAGAGCTGATTTTGTCTATCTCGCGGAATGTCGTGAGTGTAAATGTTGTACAACATCGGAGACAGAGGTGAGCCTTGCGGCACTCCGGCCCCGATGCGTTTTATCGAAGAAATCGCTTCCTCCGACGAGACTGCAAAACTTCGGTTCTCTAAGAATGAGTCTACGATCTTTACTAGATAGTTTGGAGCACCGAGCCTTATCAACTTTAATAGTAGACCGTTGTGCCAGACCTTATCAAAAGCTTTAGAAACGTCAAAGAAAACCGCCCCCGTGTGCGCCCTTCTGTTAAATCCTTTCACTATGTTCGAAGTGAGTCTCGTCGTTTGCCTAACTGTGCAATGTTCGGCACGAAAGCCGAACTGTTCGTTAGGCAAAATATTGTTAGTAAAAACGAAATCGTTTATACGAGACAGGATTATTTTTTCGACTACCTTACCCAGGCCAGATAACAGGCTTATAGGTCGGTAGCTAACCGGTGCTGTAGGATCCTCCCCTTTCTTATGAATGAGGATAACTTTCGCGTGTTTCCAGACGCACGGGAAATGACCTTCTTTGATAATAGCCTGGGATAGGTCTGCAATGTTCCTCAAAGCTGCGTCTGGCAGGTTTCGCAACGCCGTATTCTTAATGCCGTCGAAACCCGGGGCTTTTCTAGCATTTAAAGCACTGACTAGTGATCTGACTTCCTCAAGAGTAACCGTCGGGAAATTTGGCAGAGGATAATTTATCGTTCTGTAAATGTTAATTGTTCTGGAGATCCTCTCATCTCTGGCCGGATCCGTGGTGGGATTTTCGCTGAATTGCTCGCAGAGTTTGTCTGCGAGCAATTCAGCTTTATCCTTTGCATCCGTCACCATCAGGCCTGTTTGTTGGTTTTTGAGGAACGACATCGGTTTCTTCGAACCTCTAATTAAAGTTCGAGTCATCTTGAACAAAGAGTTGTCTTCGATTGACAAACTCTGGACTCTGTCGTCCCACAACTCCGATTGTCGATCAATTAGTAACAGCCTGATAGCCTCGGCTGCACGATTTGCCTCGGCTTTGATGTTAGGATCCCCAGTTCGATACGCTCTGTTTTTAAGTCGGTTTTTAGCTCTGATGCGCTGCTTGATATCGTCAGTTAAATCCCCGAATTTCGAATATTCAGACATCTTCGTGATAGAGGATTGGATAAAGGCCGTATTGATGTCATTTGTGATCTTATTCGCAGCATTTTCGATGTCATCTGGGTTGCGAAGCGGACCTAGCGGCTCGATGTTCCTCATGGCGGTGTTGTACTTCAGCCAGTTTGTGTTAACCCGAGTTACAAAACCTCGGCCCTTCTCGAGAGGATCACCCACTTCCACGACAACCGGTATATGATCCGAGCTAAGATCACAAATGACAAGTGGCTGTGAAATCTGAACAGAGTTTTTTATCACAAAAATGTCTAGAATAGTCGGAAGAGCTCTCCCGAACATGTGAGTGGGCTCTTCCGGCGGCAATATATGAAAATTCAGCACCTCGGAGAACTCATATAAAGTGCGACCTCTTAGATTTGAGTCTCTGCAACCCCAAACTGTGTTCTTGGCGTTAAGATCACCCCCTATAATTGTTCTGTTGTTATTATCAAAAATTTTCCTCAGACAATTCCCCGTGAAACTAACTGACGGACTACAGTAGACCGATCCCAGGTGAACGCGCTGATTGTTCTTGAATTTAATTGAAATGAATGTCCCTTCAATGTGGGCGCAATTGTCAGGACCCGGCACAACTTGAGCTGAGATGTGCTTCTTGACCAGTATCATGGTGCCTCCCCCTCGTCTACCTAGGCGATCATTCCTAAATATGATGTAATTTGGGAATGAAAACCTCTCTCCCTTCAGCCATGTTTCCTGCAAAAGAAGCACATCTATCTCGTTTCTTTCTACAAAGTCGATAAGTTCGTTCCTCCGGTTCTTGATGCTGTTGACGTTAAATGTCGCCAATTTGAAATAAGCCGTCTCCGTCTGCACTACCATTAAACCGCGGTTTTTTCGAAAGTATTAACGATGTTCTTTAGCTGAGCCTCCATAATTTTAGAAAACTGGGCGAGAAAGCTCTGCATTGTTGATTGCAGCGCCACCTCTAGTGTATTTGGCACTGGTTGCGTACCCTGCGCAGCGTCCTTCTTCGCATTGCTATCATCTGCCAACTTTTTGTTGTTTTGTTGGCCCCAACGGAAGTTGGGATTTGATTTTGGTACATTTGAATTTCTGTCTGGATTTACGTTTTTACGCAAATTGTTGGGGTGGCGCGGACATCCCTGGTAATTTGCCGGGTGCTCACCCCCGCAATTTGAACATTTTGCAGCCTCTTCACGAGGTTTTGGACATTCATAAGAAAAGTGATCAGAAGCGCACTTCAAGCACTTTACGGGAGCATTGCATCGAAATTGAGAATGCCCGTAAAGCTGGCAGCGGTGGCATTGCGAGAAAGACGCGCGCGCTTTTTGCGCCTCTACTCTAATTGCCATAGAGTCTAACGCTCGGAGTTCGTAAATCATTTTTTCGGAACGTGGCAGAAAAACCAGCACCAATGGCAGTGGGGCGCCGCTGCGATTATTCCAGCGAATCACTCTGGACGGATGGTAACCTAATTCGATGAGATCATCTTTTATTTTTGCTTCCGACCACGTTTCCAAAACGCCTCGGAGCACCACATGGAGCTCCTTTTCGTCCTGGAAACGGAACGAGTAATGGTGGAGGTTATTGGAAATCAAGAATTTGATTATCTTGTTGTAATGAGCAGGAGTCGGGGGGTGAATTTTGACGCCATCCGCCACAGTGACTGCGCGGCCATAATCTATTTTTTCAGATTTTAAATGCCTAGTAATATCGTTATATTTGAGTTTATCGCGAATAATGATCGGGGGAACGCGGATTCTTGGCGTGCTGGACCCCTGATTATCATTTGAATCGATTTTAGTTTCAGTGACATTTTTAGTGGCTGTCGATTCCGTCTGGCTAGGCTTGGGCGCGCTGCCTTGCTTATCCTGAGCTACTTTTTGTACTAAATACGTATTTAGCGCCTTATTGTTCGTTTTCGGTAAGTTTGGCCATGCGGAATCGCTAGCCACCTTTTTAACATTGGTTTCTGTAATCTCAGGGTTCAGATTTTGTCTTTTTCTACTGCGTTTTTGCTTTTGCGTCGACCATTGCTGCTCATTGCCTGAATCGGACATGGATTCGTAATCCATTCCCGATCCAGAGTTATTATTGTCATTAACTTGTAAGCTATTTGAACGTCGAGCAATAGCGTTATCAGCGGTATCGATGATCGACACTGTTCTAGGTTTGTCAGAAAGAATAATATCTATATTTGAATTTAAATTTGATTTTGTTTTAATGTCAGTGTCATTGTTATTACGGTATCTACCTAACTCAGCCTGTAAATCCCTGTGTGCTTCCTGCAATTCTTGCAGGGCCTTTGCCTTGGCAAAATCAGCCTCCTTCACCTGCCGAAGCTTGTCCTTCCATTCATGCTCACGTTCGTCTAATAGTTTTTTCCACCTCGCCTCCATGCGGATTTCGACTGCTTCAATCCTTTGTTCCATTGTTAATTGAACTACGGACTGCATTGGTTCATCGTCGGATGGCGGCATTTCAACGTCCTCTGGCCGGGGGGCCTCCCCCCCGTCCTGTGCTTCCATGTAGAAGATAAATTAATAAAAATTAAAATATTTTTGACTTTGACAGTAATAATTAATTAAAATTTTAAAAATATTCAAAAGTTGACAGGAGCAAATTTAACGTCACTGTCGCACGTCTGCTCGCTTCGAAGGTTGAAACGAGACTTTCCGCAGGTGCAAATTTTTTTTTTACCACACCCAAATTTCGTTTTTGTGTACTATTCTAATATTTAGCTTCAGCGGTCCCATACACGAGAAAAAGTTTTGGTGTTACATGTTTTAAGTAGTCCCTCATCAAATTAAAGGCATTTTTTGCATGGAAGTGAACTTTTTTTATATTTATTGACCTTATGAAATAATATATCGAATACATGCTGTGGTTAGCGCACAATCAATTCGCGTCTAGTGCTAGGTGTTAGTAATTAATTATTACGGTACGAAATATATATTTATTGGCAAAACAAAAACTAAAAATCTAAACTGTCCAGTCCGACGTTAGCAAACTCACTTCTTGTGTTTAATGGATGTATGTTAAAGTTAGTCCATTTAATCTCTCTTGTCCCATTGTAGACCTGATGTAAGATTTTAGAAGTTTTAAAGCAGAAAAACCTCTTTCACCAGTGGCAGTTGTAACAGGTAATGTGGCAAATCTTCGTATCAAAGTTTCTATATTTGGAAAATAAATTGTACCTAATTGTTAAGGGCATCGGTATAAGTATTGGGTTTGGTATTAAAATCGATCCATTTTTCTCTCCAAAGGCTCAATTCTGCCTTCAATTCTAAAACAGAACCCGACAAATCTTGTTCGTAATTTTTGGCAGTTCTTATAATTTCGTCGTCTGTATATTTATCTAAATAAAATGGAATTATTCCTTCGAGTGGCAATACTTCACATACTTCATCAAATCTTTCCGCCAATTGAGTATTAACATGGTCCAAGAAAGGTAAGAATATTGTTTTTCTAAAATACTCTTTTTCGTTAGAAACGGAAATGTTGCTTCTCTGTTTTTTACATACTCTGGGCATGGTAATAGTGCAACCAATTTTTGTTGCAGTTTTACAAGACTCTGATTATATAACGTTAAAATTATGTCCTTGATTTTCCCTAAAACGTTTCAGAGTTTTCTTGACCAAATCTATTTCTGATAGGGCTGCAGAAAGGTTCAGTTCTGGATTTGGTAATGATTTGCTTAAGTTTAAAATACAGGGTCGTTGGTATGTATGGAAACGGTCGATTATTTCTTAAAATAAAACAGCTAACAAAAAATATTTAAGACAAAAGTTTTATGGTTTTGTAAAGTTTATTAGAATTAAAAAAAGATAAGTATACAGGACGAGTCAGAAAGCCGTAGAGAAGTAAAGTTACTTTTTTTTTTAATGCAACACCCTATGTCTTAGAATATTTTTGGATTTTACATAAAATTACAATTACTTTTTAATAAGTGCACTATAAGTCGAAACTTAATAGTTTCCGAGATATCGACTTTTTAAAAATGACATTTTTGAACTTTGACAGCTTCTAGCTTTCTTACAGTATGCCATAGATCAAAACGGCTAACATGTCCCTATCTTACTTTTTTATTATCTTCCCAAAAATACCAACTTCCGGTTAAACCGGAAGTGCTATATTTCCGGCTTTTGAGTTGCATCCGGTTTAACCGGAAGTTGCCACTTTTAGAAAGATAATTAAAAACTAAGATAGGGGCACGTGAACCGTTTTACTCTAAGACGTACCGTTAGAACGGTAGAAGCTGTCAAAATTCAAAAATGTCATTTTTCAAAAGTCGATATCTCGGAAACTATTAAGTTTAGACTTATAATGCGTTTGTTAAAAAGTAATTATAATTTTATGTAAAATCCAAAAATATTCTAAGATATAGGGTGTTCCATTAAAAAAAAAGTAACTTTACTTCTCTACGGCTTTCTGACTCGTCCTGTATACTTAATTTTTCAAATTCTAATAGACTTTAAAAACCCTCAAACTTTTGTCTTGAATATTTTTTGCTAGCTGTTGTACTTTAAGAAATAGTCGACCGTTTCCATACATACCAACGACCCTGTATAAGATAAAATGTATGAGGTGACTTCCAGGGCAATTATGAAATCACTTCTAATAGTGGCACTAAAAGTCATTGCTTTGCCAGAAGTTGCAGAGATTCTCCAATTATGTTGTTGTTAGCCGGTCAATGGGAGGGGGGGGAGGGGCTTGAGCCCCCTAGGCCCCCCCGTAGATCCGCCCCTGAGGAGAACTATAGAAATGGGTCGCATTCATCGGAACGTAGCGCTACTAATCGCTCAGTGATATCTGGACTTTAATGGGATTATAAGTCTACGTTTAAAACCATAAAATTTTTATAAAAAATTTATTTACTATAATATTCAATTACACAACAACGTATGAATATTTTTGCATTAACTAAAATTATGACAAATATACCTAAACCTGTAGACAGAGTGTTCTAAAATAAATTCTTGATAACTATCCTACGGCCACATATGAATCCATTATAAGTAGATCACAAATTTTGTTTTTTGCGAATGAAGGTGGGTTCATACAACAAAATACCGTAACATAATTGCCGTGTTCATACAAAGATCACATAAAAAAAATCTCTTATTTTATTTTTATGTTATGTTATTTTGCTGTATGAACCGACCTTTACAAGTTAGCAAAATTACATTAAATTATCTGTGCAACCGTAAACAATACATACATAATAGTTATTTATATAAATAACAATTATGAGAAATTAAAAAGTTTAAGCAAACCAAAAATATTATACTATTTTCTCACAGAACACTCTGTACTTCAGTGAAAGATGTGGGGATGTTTTTTTTTATTATTACTTCTATTGGGTAATAAAATTGGTAAACTTTTCTTTGCAAGAACATGTACAAAATACTTAAAATAAAAAGATAAAACATCAATTTCATAAAGTCGTCAGCTTGATCACAAAATCAGGTTTTTTTTTTAAGTAAAACGAAGTCTATCAACTATTGTCTTTACAATTTTTACAATTATTGACTGTCTATAAATATATGCACAATTAAAAATTATATTCAATTTTTTACAGGTTTCGTTATGATGACAGTTGCCAAGACGAACTTAAATAAAAAGTATTTGCTACTGGTACAATTGGAAAACTTGTCCTTTCACACAACATTTCGATCAATAATTTAATAACACAAAGCCTTATTCGCAAAATGGTTCAATTAGTTTAAAACTAGATATCCAAATATTTTTTAGTAAAGATTCACGTTTTGCCACAGTGCAGTGGTACACTGGTACAACACTTAACTGGGGCTATCTTCAAAATCCTAAATTATCATTGTCCTGTGTGGGCTTAATATTTTCTGACAGCAGCTGTGCGAACAATACTTAAAGTAGCGTTGGAAATGTGTGTAAAGAAGGGCACGAAGCAGTTGTTCCAATCATAGTTCATACTTTCCACAGATCAAAGGACTGCAATCAAACTATGCTATAAATCACAATATGATGCTGATCAAATGCTGCATAAGGCCTTACACTTTTGAGAAGCCAATTAGGGAAAAAACCTCAGATTGGCTTGGCCCGCACTGTTTTGCTCAATCCTGGTGAAAATTAAATATACAGGGTGTAACAAATTCGTTTATCACTACAGGGATATTGTAAACCGTAAGAGACACGAAGACGGTTAAATGGGGACAAAGTTGCGCAATTTAATGCTTAGTTATAATCGAGAAAGAAAACACTTAGAATCCGAGTGTTTCCGGCGATATTCGAAAAAAAACCGAAGGATTGTCAAGTAGACTTTTTCAGTTTGCACCCTAACTGTAAAAGATAAAAGAAAACAAATGACACTTTATTAGGACAACTTTTTATTTTTTTTTAGAATCCCTCGTGCAAAACAAAAACCGATGCACGTCATCAGTCAGCTGATAATTATAAGTCTGTAAGAAAACACGAGGAAATTAAATTTGGGCAAAAAGTATTAAAACTTTATGCGATATTAAATTTACTACAAACTTAAAGTATTCTTCTTTGATACGAACCCACGTATAAGCAAATATTTTGTTTATTTAAGCTTGTAAGAATTAATATAATTTGAATTTTATTGGCCGATAGTTGGCAACACAACTGTAAACGGTGCGGTGGCGCCAGCTCGTTCGTTGGCTTTGTTTCATGCAAAACTAACCTTAGCCAAATTTGAGCGGTGAACCAAACAGATTGGTTTTAACTACGATTTTCATATGTGGTTATTCACAATAGATGGTGGGGGTAGTTATAATAACGTCACAGCTCTCCACCATTTGGAATCCGCTCAAATGAAATGGTTTTAACCACAAAACACTTAACATTAGTTCTAGGCAGAGGTTTTGATTTTAAGTTGAAATCTCTCCCCCCATTTGTCGCATATTTTAGTTTACCTACCCCAAAACAAAATTGCAATTTTGACCGTTTATGCCGATTTAGAAATGTCAAATTTTATCAACCGCGGTTCGACAACTGCTTCGGAGTAAGGTTAATACCACAAAATTAATGGTGACAACTTTGGCGTAAATCAGCTGATTTATGACGTCACGGAGACATAACCGAGACATCTACCAAGGTCGCTCGAATGTAGTGGTTAATACCAATCTGAAGAATGGTATAAACCAATATGTTTGGTTCATCGCTCGAATTTGGCTCTTAATTGTTTGTGGTTCCGTGTTGCTGTCTGTCTATTTTTTAACAAAAACTCCAGATCTTTTCATAAATAGCATTAAAAAACTGTTCTATTAAGAAAAACAAAAGTGCACATACATACCTGTCGATTAAGTTGTTTACTATTTGTGAAAAATGCCGAAGCATTTAAATAGTCGGTGCGAAGAGCTAAAAGCTAGAAGCTATTTTTAGAAAGAACTTAACAACAATTAGACCAGGGTAGAAGCCTTTAAAAATGGTAAAAAGTGAAAAAAAAATAATAGTAGGATGAAACCCATTGGAAAAGGAAGAGAATATAACAAAAATAAAAGGAAAAATAATTTACGGGCGATTTGAGGTCGGGAAGTGGAAGGGGGCGAGTTGTTAAGGGTAAAAAACGGTTTATTTCGATTTGCGGCAAAACTACAAGTCTTATGGAAAAAAGTTAAATAGCAAAGTTGTAGGTAATAAAAAGATCTACAACTTTTATATCTACACTTTTTTCACATAACCTCAAAATCTATGTGAAAAATTCAAATAACCAAGTTTTTGGTTTAATATTTTTATCTTTTATTTTTTTTTAACGAAATTTGGTGAAAATTTACCTTTTCATGTCCCAAACACACTGTAATTTTTTTGATTTAAAATATTCATTTTTTCACCTTATTTTGACTTAATATCGAAAAATCACCCTTATTTTCAATCGAAAATTCTCGCGTCAAAATATCCGCTTTTTTAAAAAAGTCGGTGAGCTTTTTGTTCGTTGAAATCTCTACTTTCTGATGGTGTAAAAAAAAATACATTACTATGGTAAATGTTCTCAAAAAATGCAAAAAACGAAAAAAACTCGAATCCGGATTTTTTTCTTTTTGTCACTGAGTACAATTTTGAGCTATTTAATAAAATTTATACTTTAATTACTCAAAAAACGTTCTATTCCATGTTACATTGATAAAGAAAAAATTGCAAGTTGAAATATACTACAATAATTGACAACTAAATAAGTTAATGAAGTTAATATTTAATTAGAAAATTGGAAAATCAGTTACTGTGACAACAGTACCAGCAGCTGATTCAACTAAAAAATGAGAACGTAGTCGTAGGAAAACGTCAGACAATATTCCAGAGGTCGATTATCAAAACCATACAAAAATACCATTTATGCAAGAAAATATTTTATCTAACGAGAAAAATAAGGACAAAATAATAAAAAGTTTGATGAAAAGATTACAGTCACAAGGATTTTCCTGTAAACAAGCAAAAGAAGATGCTGATGCTGACATAATTAAGACCTCGATAGAAATTGCCAAAGATACTAATAAAACTGCCATTGTTGTGGGTCAAGATATTGATCTTTTGGTAATTTTAAATCAATTAAATTCAGAGAATCATGACATTTATTTCCTCAAGCCGGGTTCTGGAAGTGTGAAAGATCTATTTTTCATGTCTAATAGTTTCAAATATGAAAATCTTTCAAAAACATCGTTGCATTTCTGCATTGTTTTTCTGGTTGCGATACAACATCTGGATTTGCCGGAAAAGGAAAGAAAAGTATCGTAAATTCATTATTAGACGATAAAAATTTGTCAAATTTGGCCAATATTTTTTTTCAAAAAGATTCAAACAAAGAAGATATCGAAAAAAATGGATTACAATTAATCAAATCTATTTATAAATGTAAAAATGATAATATAACACTGAATCAACTAAGATTTCAAAAATATCAATTGGCAAAAATTAAATCATCTTTCATATTGGCAAGTCTCCCACCCACAGAAGGTGCAGCAGAACAACACTGCTACAGGGCATATTATCAGCTCCAAGCTTGGCTGGGTAACGAACTGACAGCAACAGATTGGGGCTGGAAACAACATCAACGTGGCATTATGCCCAAATTTACAGAAAATAAATTAATTCCGGAAGTATTGCTAAAAACTGTTTGCTGCAGTTGTGAAACTGGATGTAGCAGTTTAAAATGTGGCTGCCGAAAACATGGTACAAATTTGTGCTGAAATTGTCATGGTTCGAAAAAATGCGCGAATGTGGAAGAAAAAAGCTACGAGGAAATTGATGGTTTAGATGAAATTGTGGAAGAAGAAACAAAGCAGACTGTAAATAATGATGGAGACGAAGACGATAATGGTCTTGAAGATTTCGAAGATCGACTAGAAACGGGAAGGTTTGTCGAATCTAACGATGGAGAAATGCCATCAAAGAGACAAAAACTAATGGATAAGTGATTAGAATTTAAGATAATGAATTTAGAAATAACATAAATGTAATTAGAATTTAATAATACAACTTTTTTACTGAAAAAAATAGCAGCAGTCACATTTTTTAGATGAAATTTCCTTTAAATCCTACCTTCAATTATATTTAGAACAACTATTTTCGCATGTTTTTTGCAATCTTGATGTTTTATGGATTTGTAATTTTTTTGTTTATCAATGTAACATGGAATAGAACGTTTTTCGAGTAATTAAAGTATAAATTTTCATAAATAGCTCAAAATTGTACTTAGTAACAAAAAGAAAAAATTCCGGATTCGAGTTTTTTTCGTTTTTTGCATTTTTTGAGAACATTTACCATAGTAATGTATTTTTTTTACACCATTAGAAAGTAGAGATTTCAACGAACAAAAAGCTCACCGACTTTTTTAAAAAAGCGGATATATTGACGCGAAAATTTTCGATTGAAAATAAGGGTGATTTTTCGATATTAAGTCAAAATAAGGTAAAAAAATGAATATTTTAAATCAAAAAAAGTACAGTGTGTTTGGGACATGAAAAGGTAAATTAAATTATTACCTACAACTTTGCTATTTAACTTTTTTCCATAAGACTTGTAGTTTTGCCAAAAATCGAGATAAACCGTTTTCTACCCTTAAAAACGCACCCCCTACCACTTCCCGATCTCAGATCGCCCGTAATTTATTTTTCCTTTCATTTTGGCTATATTCTCTTCCTTTTCCTATAGGTTTCATCCTACTATCATTTTTTTCGGTTTCAAAAATTATCGACCCTGGTCTAAATGGCCTATTGTTACCCTTTACAGAGTACAGAGAAGTAAATTTAAATAATATGCTAAGATCTAGATATTTTATTTCTACTTTACTAATTTTTAGCGTGTAGCAGCTGCCCCACTGTAAGCGCAATTCCAACAACAGTTAAGAAAAATAAATTATTAGAATCACCTTAAAACAAACGTTCTAATTCAAAGAGAGTTGTAAATGTGTGAAGATTGGATATAAGTTCTATCCGTGACACTATTTATGGAATGTACGAAACAAGCAGTTGTATTATTTAAAAATTATAATATTTTACATCGGTTATTCATAAGCTGTAACTTTGTTTAGAACATCATGTAACTTTGACAACTTTAAGTTAAAAATTTAAAGACAGAGAACTGTTTGATGGTTGTCTTAACTCTTTAAGAAGCCTCTTCAAGAAAATAGGCTTCGGATGGTAAAAAGATGAACTGAGGCGAGGGCTTATGGAACTTTCCCATGTAATGTATTTTTGGCCAGTAAACCTGCATGATGGCGGCTGGCAAATCATGTCAGTGCTCTCAAATCACGTTTAAACGAAGATAAAAAGTTACTAGGATTTCACACCAGAAATTAATAAAATTACATTCCAAACATAAACAAAAGCAACTTTTATTAGGTACCTACATCGTATATCTATCATGTTTCCTCGTGTTGAGTTAAATACATGCAAGAGAGAGACACACACCGGTGCTAACTAACACGAACCATTATACGATCACAGGCCAGGTCAGGCTTTGCTTTTTCGCTGCTATAGTTGTAATAGTACGGGCAACCCACTACGAAAAACTTCGTTTTTAAAAACGCTAATACCGACCTTCATGTTTATGATTGTTTGCTAAGATAATGCAAGTCAAAACAACTCTTTCTCCATATTTATATTTTTATGAGCTTTCGATTTTTATGTAACCGTAAAAAATTTGTTTTTGCTTCCTCCAAAAACATTTATCAAAGCTGGCCAGTTGGTTTAAACCAGTGCCAAAAAAGTCATATTCCTCCAAAAACATTTTTTAGTTATATTACAGGGCATGTAAAATATAAAAGCAAGAATTAAGTTTTGCAAATTATTTTTGTTTTATTTTCCCGTACTATTAATTGAATCCACATTGCCAAGGTAAAGCGTCGCAATACGTCTTGAATGTAATTAAACGTGCTAGATGGAGATGCAATTATAAAGTAATATTTAAGTGTTATTGTTTCAGGTTTTAGTTGACATTGTTTTGGTGATTTGGTTTGTCATTTTAATTCGTTTTTATCCATTTTTGTGCCTTGAAGCTTTATTTAATATTAAAAACTTGACTTAAAGTGCTATTTCACCTAATGACAGAAAAATTACGCATACGAAAAAATGACAGCAGTGCACCACTTGTTTTACAAAAAATTATCAGAAGACATGTTTGCAAGCCACTTGGTGGAGCACTCTCACTTTTCTAAATAAAGTATGTGGTTTTATATCCTATTAACACATACTAAAATGGAAAATAATCTTAAGTACTTTCAGAGATAGTATAAAATAAAAACACCTAGTAGCAAAAAAATGTCGCCGTTGCGGGCATACGTTCAGATAAACTTTTCTCCTAAAAATATCATGAGAAGTCACCTTGAAATATTACTAGGTCATTAAGGAATACCCTGTATATTTAAAAAAATTGTTTTCATTATTATGGAAATTAACATATTTTATTACAATTTTTAAGTCCGGTTCTGACCATAAACAGCTGCTCGCCATTATATTGCTGCCAATATTATTCTTACTAAAAATTAAATAGCTGAAATATGACTGTTGTCATATGACATGTCGGCCATCTTGCAGGATTACTGGCTGAACCAAGTTTAGCTTTCAAACGACTGGTATTTTTGAAAGAATATATTAAAGAAAAAGAAGCACTCTTGTACCAATTCGTTTTCATGAATGAAACATGGATTTTCAGAATGGTACCATTGGTCGATCTTGGCAAGATGAAAATAAAAGAAGTGTTAGATCTACTAAAGTTGATAGTCAAAGGTATTATGCAGTAAACAAATATATAAACTATGGGGCATTTTTGTAAATTTATCTTGTTTTTATGAAAAAAAAAACTGTGTAATTCCCTCACTTGGATATTTTGGTTACAAGCTGGCAACGCTGTCGGTAACTGACGTCACTCGAAGGGTATGACGTGCATCGATTTTTGTTTTGCATTAAGTATAGTTTTGCCATACAACGTTTTATTTTTCTGGAACCATCATCAGTTTTTCTTTTTTAAATACGGACCTGGATTTTTTAATAAAATACCTATGCCATGTTCATTGAAAACCTTGGTTAAACGTTAATTTCGCAAAAGAATTAGGGCACATGATATTTTCTTTGTATTAATTACGTGCTCTTCCATGTGATAATAAAAACTAACTCCTTAAAAGAATGCTTAACAATTCATATTTTCCATTAAAATAATATTCCAAAGAATACCTAAAAAATTTAACACGAATTACTGAGTTATAAATATGAAATACAAAAAAGGCGTACAGATATTATATTCAATTTATTAATAAAGGGCTGCGGAAATATGCTTTAAAACTTACCCAGAATGTCTCCAACCACATCGTTGTCGTTTTCAAAAACTCGATTATAACATATGCCATTATGGGTCGTTTCTAAAACCCCGAAATAAATAGGGAAGTCGGGTAACTAACCAGGAAAGGGATCAAATCATAAATGAGGTAAATTCAGCTAAATAGATTTTACATTTTTTTTTATAAATTAGTTCTTAACTCGTTTTAGGTAAACAATAATCCTTCTTCTTCTACTACTTCTACTAGATAAGTAAAAGTTTTAAAAGCTAGTAATTACAAACCTTTCAAAATAAGTATATCGCAGAAACTATGGCTACACGATGAAATAAATTTAAATCCCGATTTATTAAACTGTATTATCTGGTCAGACGAAACTAAATTTACCAATTGTGGAATATTCAACAGATGAAATGAACATATTTTGGAGCATTAAAAATCCTATGGAAAACCGTGAAATCCGGAAACAAGTTAGATTCAGCGTTAATGTATGGACAGGGACGTGTGGCAATACAATATTAGGACCGTACATTTTTAATGAAAATTTAAATGGAGAAAGGTATATTCAGTTTTTAAGTACAGCTTTTCAAGAATATTTAGCTGACATCCCTCTGGCGCTGTTCCGAAATTTATGGTTTTAGCAAGATGGGGCTTTTCCCCATAATACCCTTAGAGTACGAGATTTTCTAAATAATGAGTCTCCTCAAAAACGGATAGGAAATAAGAGATGTCGTAGACTGGCCAGCAAGATCTCCGGATCTGTTGCCACTTGATTTTTATTTGTGTGGAGCTTTATAAAACGGAAATACATTCTATAGAGGAATTAATTATAAAAAAATCAACAATCAACACAAAATCAATAATTGGCAATGATGTTTGTTAATAAAAAATATTTTAGCATTAGCTTTTAATATTACACAACAGAATAGGTGGTTATTAAAAAGAAAAGATCATTTTATTTGTAAGAAGGTCTTTTATTAACAAATAAAAAAAAAGTCAGGTCCGTATTTAAAAAAGTGAAACTGACGATGGTTCCAGAAAAATAAAACGTTGTATGGCAAAACCAGTTAGGGATTCTAAAGGAGAATAAAAAGTTGTCCCAATAAAATGTCATTTGTTCTCTTCTCGCAAACTGAAAAAGTATATTTGACAATCTTTCGTTTTTTTCCAAATATCGCCGGAAGTACTCGGATTTTAAGTATTTTCTTTCTCGATTATTACTAAGTATCAAATTACGCAACTTTGCCCCAATTTAACCGTCTTCGTATCTCTTACGGTTTACTATATATCTGTAGTGATAAACGAATTTGTTACACCCTGCATCAGTATCCTTAAATACTATAAGTTTTCCTTTGGGATACGAACTGTACTCCCTGTATATACAACGTATTAAATCTCCAGGGCACCACGATTATCCTTTTGCTATGTGGCTTAAAAGCAATACTTTTTATTTTTGGCAAATTTCTGGATAGTGAACACCAGAAATAACTATGTAGCGAAAATACTCGTATCGACTAACAAAAATATCTACTCTTATCTAGTAATATGTACAGTATTTAGACTGCCCTTAATTAGAAAGTAAAAATATATTATTGAAATTTTTACGTTCTAAAAATTTTCATTAATAATTTATAAAATTTTGTTAAATTATGCAGCAAACATTTCCAAATTGTCTAGAGCCGATCAGCATCGGTTGGAAAACACCCATAGTATCTTATAATTCGATACACAGATGAGAATGCTGTGAATGTGATGCCAACAGGTAGAAAACTTACCAATGTTTGTAATTTTACTTATAAATAAACATTGCAAAAAGAAACAGGGAATAACCCCTTAGAGAAATGTACTAGTACCAGTACATTCTGGCGACTTCCTGTTATTTCGTGGAGTATAACATGACTGTTTACTACCATAAATATTTCAGTAATGTTATGTTTTACTACATCTACTTAAGAGCGTCCTTAAATTAGATTTAGAACATTATGTACAAAGTAATTAAAAATAAATTTTATCGATGAGCTATAGATTGTTTAAAATTCGCTAAGTGATTCAATTAATTCTGCTTAATATACAAATAAATATAAATAACAATTATTTTAAAAAAATAAATTATGTACAACGATAACTTACGTGGGTAATAAATTAAAAGCTGCACAAAGAATAATTTAAAATTGCGATTTCTATTAAAAGTTATAAAACAAAAATTTGGCACTAGCTAAAATATATAGAATATATAGAAATTATTTAAAATTGGGCCAGTTCTCAAAGTAGAATGGTTTTATTTAAAATAATCGTATTTTAATTAGTCAAATTAAATACCTACAGGATGAGCCAGGAGGAACGCACCAAATTCTAGAAGTGCATTCTACATTCAAATATTAGTAAAAAAAGTTTTAATACACTTCTCGTCAAAATTAGCGAATAATGTAAAATGTAGCAAAATTTTGCTGTTAACTATTTTGCGAACCACTCATCCGGTTTTGACGAACTTTCTTTTGGAATGTAAACCAAGGTTTTAGAAACCATTTTAAGATCCTGAAGTTAATTTTTAAAACGATTCTACTGATATACAGGGTGTTATTTGTAGAGGCGATTTTATACCATAAATTTGAAACATCCTGTAGAGTAAACTGATAAAGTTAGCAATTCCTGGTTGGTTAGTTGACCTCAATATCTCCAGACGTTTTGACCAGTTTTTTGATAAGTGTCGTTTGGCAATAGATACACTATTAAAGAAAAAATGTGTCAAAATTCTTGCTAGGAAAATCTTTAAAATGCTGTATCTTGACAATGGTTGAACAAATTTCGGCCAGCATTTTAGATTTTAAAAGTTTATTTGCTACAGATTTTCCGTGATACGATGGCTTTTTTTAAAGATGGCCATTTTCACAATATACATGGATTAAGAAAATCATAAACCTAAAATTGCTTAAATTATGGTAACTGTTTTTATTAAAGCTATGCCAATTTTGCTGTATGCTTTTGTTTTCATTTAAAATTAGTTATTTGACACCTTGGGTCAATATTTCGGGACGTTTTTTTTTTATTTGGTTAAGTGCCCATTGACAATAGAAACACCATTAAACAAAAAAGTTGTCAAAATCTTCGTAGGCAAATCACTAGGAGGCTGTAAAATATTAAATATCTAGTATGCCGTGATCGGAGAAACATGTGCCATTCGTGTGTTATTTTGTATTTAGTAAATTAGCGTCAAGTTTAAGTCTACGTTTTAAAAATGAACCCAATTCCGTTAAGAAATCGCAGTTTATCCAAAGCTGAATGTTCTGTAGTTGTTGCACTTTCTCAAGAAGGTTATGCTCAAATTCAGTGAGCTCAGCAGTTTAATGTATCTCAACTTGAGAGTAAACATTTCCTGTGTGATACAGCGTTTCAATGAAACTGGAAGCAATAGTCGGAGACAAGGCCAGAGTCGCCTCCGAATAACAAACCCAAGGCAATACCAGTATATCCATCTCCAAGCGTTAAGAACGAGATTTACAACCAGTACTTTGTTACGACGGCAGTTTTTAGAACGCTATAACCTTCCAAAAAGTCAAAGTACCGTAACAAGGAGACTTGCTGAAAACCAAATAAGACCTTATAAGGCAGCTACTGGACCTCTGCTCTCCAGAGAGCACAGAAGACAACGTCTGGAATTCGCACGTGCGCATTTTAATTGGCAAGTTCGGAATTGGGCTTACGTGTTGTTCTCAGACAAGTCTAGATTTTGCCTTTTTAGTAACGATAGACGAAATATGGTATATAGACCTGGAGAGAGATACGCGCAGTGCAACTTTGTACCCACTGTGAGTTATGGCGGTGGATCAGTGATGATGTGGGGTGGTGTTTCTTGGAATGACCGAACCGAACTGGTGCTGTTAAATAATGAAAGATTAACAGCTCAAAGGTACATTGCCGACATTATTGATCCACAAGTCTTGTCATACGCATTATTTATGGGGGAACAATTCATGCTTATGCATGATAATGCACGGCCGCATGTAGCTAGGATAGTGCAAAACCATCTTCAAGAAGTCGGCATTGAAACAATGAATTGGCCGCCACGCAGCCCTGATCTGAACCCGATTGAACATTTATGGTATATAATGGGTAGAAGAATGAGAGCTCTGCAACCTCACCTCGCACATTTAAATGAGCTGGGAGAGAGGTAAAATGAAATTTGGCGTCAAATCGACCAAGAAAATATTCAACGGCTAATTTTAAGCATGCCACGACGTTGTCGCGCTGTGATCGCAGCAAGAGGTGGAAACACTCGTTATTAATTGAAAGTTTTTTTTTGCCTTTTTATGTTGCCACGTTTTTGTAGAAAATTTATTTATTAAAATTCATTCATTTCATTCAAACGGCGTTTGATTTTTTTGTGTCTCAAAAACATATATCTACATAAATTTTCAAAATCAAAAATGCTGTTCACAATCTGTTCAACGGTTGTCAAGATACAGCCTTCTAGTGATTTGCCTACGAAGATTTTGACAACTTTTTTGTTTAATGGTGTATCTATTGAAAATGGGCACTTAACCAAATGAAAAAAAAAACGAATTTTAAATGAAAACAAAAGCATCCAGCAAAATTGGCATAGCTTTAATAAAAACAGTTACCATAATTTAGGCAATTTTAGGTTTATGATTTTCTTGACCCATGTATATTGTGAAAATCACCATCTTTAAAAAAAGCCATCGTATCACGGAAAATCTGTAGCAAATAAACTTTTAAAATCTAAAATGCTGGCCGAAATTTGTTCAACCATTGTCAAGATACAGCGTTTTAAAGATTTTCCTAGCAAGAATCTGACGCATTTTTTGTTTAATAGTGTATCTATTGCCAAAGGACACTTTGGTCAAAACGTCTGGAGATATTGAGGTCAACTAACCAACCAGGAATTGCTAACTTTATCAGTTTACTCTACAGGATGTTTCAAATTTATGGTATAAAACGCCTCTACAAATAACACCCTGTATATCAGTAGAATCGTTTTAAAAATTAACTTTAGGATCTTAAAATGGTTTCTAAAACCTTGGTTTACATTCCAAAAGAAAGTTCGTCAAAACTGGATGAGTGGTTCGCAAAATAGTTAACAGCAAACTTTTGCTACATTTTATATAATAAAAATTTTATTCTTAACTGGATGCTAGGGTTTTGTTGGAGGGACTGGTTTAAAACTAAGGTATATAATTTAAAAGTGGATACTTCAGATGTGTCAACGTATTTTAAATACTTTGCTTACGCTTGTACATAATAGTTTTAATATTTTCATAACATTTTGGTAAGGTAATGTAAGCAGATGTGGGGAGACATATTTTTAAAGTGTTACCCCTTTATCAATTTTGAAGGGGGGGGGGGGGGCAAGCTTGGAATTTTATACGAGATGATGTAATTTTGTTGCTAAAATTCGAAACTACGTATTTTATCGAAACATTTTTTGACTTGCTTGCGGAATTATGATTAACCAAAATTTGATTGAATCTAAAAAAAATAAAAAATTAATAAATTTTACCAATAAATCGAGTTCACTTATTTCTGAATTAATATGCGTTTCCATGGAAATTACGTCAGTTGAAAAGTTTGAAGTTTTAATCATTATTTCTCAGTTTATTGCTCAAAATATGGTAGCGAATTTTAATGTGCAAGTTTATATGTTGTTAATTTTGGGGGAGTGCAGAAAAAATACAGAGAAGCTGCACTAGTGTGGGCAGACTGGTTTCCTAAAATCCGGAAATCTGCCATATTTAAAAAGCTGGAAAACGTACTACTGGCAGTTTAAGAAGACCATACCACGAGTTCGGAATAGAACTCAAACGAACGCAACCATGGCAGTTGGTGTTTTAGGAGTGGTAGCTACTGACCCTCATGTAGGTTCCAGGCGGCTTGCTAGGGATGCTGGAATGAGTCAAAAATCAGTTATAACCATATTGCACTTGTTCAACTTTCATCCATACCACATTACGCTTCACCAAGAGCTGTATGGGTCACAAGGCAAATACAAGAAAATAACAGGTTTTTGAAGAATGTAATATTTTCTGACAAAGCCACTTTCCATAATTGTGGGCAGGTAGGATTTTAAGCTATTCTTCATTATTAGAAATTTAATTTCTTATTTTTGTTTGGTGGTTTTCTTGAAGGTAAACAACAGATACAATATGCACTACTAAGCACTTGAAAATCCCCACTGGATGAGAACGCTCCCAAATCAACATCCTGGTCAATCAATGTCTGGTGTGGAATCATCCAGAATAGAGTTATTGGTCCGCATTTCTCTGAAGGATATTTAAATGGAGAAATGTACACATATTTTTTAAGAAACCAATTACCCCAGTTATTAAACCAACACATTAATCTTGACATGTGGTTTCAGCAGGTTAGTTGGTCGAGCTGGCCCGGTCAACTAACCTGCTTGGTCCCCAGATTTGACCCCTCTTAACTTCTTCTTGTGAGGACTTAATAAAGGACACGTTGATAGTAACTGCACCTAAACTTCAGATGGTATGAAAGACCGTAACCATTCTGCCTCCTTATTAGTGACACCTGAAATGTTAGAGCAGGTACGAAATTCATTTAGACAAAGAGTGAGAAAGTGTTATAAAGTTGAATGGGGACATTTTGAATAACTTCTCAAGCATGGTAGACGCTAAATAATTTGAAATTAGGTTGTAAGTTATTTCTTTATTGCAATACCATATTAGATCATAATTCCGTAACTAAGGGAACAGTCAAAAAAATGTTTTTCACGTAGATTCGAATTCGATCGCGTTGTAACTTGAAAACAAACAAAAAATCATATTACATTTTTTTAAAAGTTAAATTTACGTTTAAAATACAGGCATAGAATTTGTTGCTTTTTTCTAATTGACCCTGTAGTTCATAGTTATCTATGTGCCACGAACAAAATTTAATTATACAACAATCAATGGCTGGCTCTTCGCACACATTGGTTAATTTAGAAACTTGAGGCGTCTCTAAAATCATGATTCTCAAACTAAAAGAAGTGGCCAGATATTGACTTGTAAAATAAACTCTGGGTGAAATTAAAATACGGGTCTCCAAATATTATATTCGACATTCCAATTCAAAGAGAGCTGGCCCACAATGTGCAGAAAATATTATTATTATATTCTTTAAATATAAAATGTTTGAGATCACATAAACCTACAAAACTATATTTTCCGTCGAAACTCGATAACCCTAATATCAAAATGTTCTGCGGATTAATTTTTTGTGTGAAAAAATTCATTGTAATCTATAAACAAACGACGTGAACTGTAAGTATGAAAACCTAATAGAATACCAGTGATTTGAATCGGCAGTATTTTGTTAGTTACAGAGATATCAATTATTCTGGGCGATCCATTTTTAGTTGAAATCTGTGGTATAGTCGGGTGTAATACCACGAGTGCTTTAAAATTACCGATAATTTTTTACGAATGCGTGTTTTCTTTAATTTCACGAGTCCGAAGGACGAGTAAAATTTGTAAAGAAAACACGTATAAGTGAAAAATTATCCGGTTAGTTTTAAAGCACGCATGGTATTTAAAGGAATATTCCCCTCACGTATAAAAAATCCCATAAGGACAGTGGTATTTTCGAAAACTTACAGCGGATATACAAAATCGAAAAGACCAAAACGAAAATACCACTTGTCAGTGTCACTTTGTTGACAAATTTCTATTTATTATTTCAAAGTTGACAAGATAAATGTTTTTGGATTCGTGAAATATTCCTTTAAATACCATGCGTGCTTTAAAACTAACCGGATAATTTTAAAGCACTCGTGGTATTACATTAAAGCACGCATGGTATTTAAAGGAATATTTCACGAATCCAAAAACATTCATTTTGTCAACTTTGAAATAATAAATAGAAATTTGTCAACAAAGTGACACTGACAAGTGGTATTTTCGTTTTGGTGTTTTCGATTTTGTATATCCGCTGTAAGTTTTTGAAAATACCACTGTCCTTATCGGATTTTTTATACGTGAGTGGAATATTCGGTGATATTTATGAACTTACCTTTGTAATGAGATTTAAAACTATGTACAGATGCGGACAAAAAATGGTACAGGGCAGTGTCATAAGAAAATAGCTAATTCATTGTAAAATAATCAAAATACCCTGGTCGGTGCATTAAGAAACCTAAATATATTAGTTTTTATTGATAAAAATACAAGATTAATTCGATATTCAAGTTTTAAAATGTGAGATTTTAAGTCTACGTCACAAGTAGTGAAACGCTAGCCGCCATGATGGCTTCGTATGTGACGTCACTATCCAATAAAGAATAAATAAAGCAAGGATTTCCCGGTCAGTCACTATCTAACGTCGCAGTACGATTTGGTTGAATGCGACAAAATCGAACGTATAGGTAGGTCGTCGTTCGAGTCTGTGTCCACCAAAACTATTTAAGGAATGTGTATGAATGTTATCAAATTACTTTACGAAATGTACCTAATGAGTTTTATAAAAATTATGCCTTATACCCCTATGAATACAGAATGTAGCCTAGCCGTAAAAAAGTAAGAAAACGTCATCCAACTTAAAATGTTACCGATAGTTTAATTTTATTTAATCGGTTTTAAACCAACAAAATTTTAAAACACCGACAAAATATTAATTGAATTATCTATTTACTAGCAGATCTGACAACATGTGACTATTTCAGATCTTTCTGTAAACTTTCACCCGATTAATAGGATCATGGCTATCTTTATTTGTGTCACAGCATTAAACAGAGACAAAACGTATATTCAATATCGAACATGTGATTGATATGGACACGCCTCCACAGCCTCGTTCTGACAACCAGTGGTGGAGGTGAAAGGCTACGTGTTTTATTAACTGTTTTATTAAAAAAAAATGGATTTTTAGTATTGTGGATGGTATCGTCATATCCAAATAAGTATGGCGGCTCGCGTTTCCCCGCGTAATTTATCTAGGAAAGAAGATGCGATTAACGACACTTAAAACATGAAATTGTACAAACTTTACAAAAACTGAGAATTTACTGCACATAAAGTTGTAAGGATATTTTTCGGGATTTATTTACAGAGTGGAAAACACATCCTCGTGTGAATACAAGAATTTTGCTGTTGGGAAAATGATGAGAGAATCGGAGAACTTGTTGTGAACCGGCAGGAAGAAATCGACTTTCTCCCTTGAGAAACAATGAGAGAATCATTAGTAAGACAAGTCGGATTACCTTCCCGGTGGAGAACCAATTAGCTTTATGATCCATTGTCATACCAATAGCGGCCATCATTACCAATCAGAAAATATTAGAACTTACTTACCACGACTCGGATTAAGAACCTAATTCGCATATCTTTACTTATTTTTCGCCTTACAGTTGAAGGCTGTTAATATATAAATAGAAAAATAATATTTTTAAACTAGGAATTATAACGGGTTTTTTTAGTTTTGCCGGTTTTAAAATGCGTATGGAAGCTAGTTGAAGTTTTATTTAAATTAGCATACTATTTTAGGTCGTAGAAAAACAGGAAGCCCTGTAGATATCTTTGAAACCTTGATCTGACATTTCATAGGAGTCAATGTCGATGGCAAATATTTTAACCATCTGCAATACGCAATAGAAGTGACAGTATCAAGTATCAACACGTTGCCTTAAGGACAGTTAGACTAAAAATGAATTTTAATAAAACTAAAATCATGAGCTAAGAAAACTTTTCGATCATCGCAGACATGCATGCACTTGCATTAGTAAACGAATATGTATACTAAGTACACAGTTTTAAACTGGGGAAGGAGAATCAAACGTTAGAACTTGTAAGACGGCTCGGGCTCTCTTGGGGGTGCATTTTTGTATATCACAAAGAATCCGTAAGTAACCTCAAAAAGAAGGCTATTGAGGCATGTGTGCTCCCTGTAATAAAGAATAGTCCGACCCACTTAAGGACATGCCAAAGGGCAATGGAGAGAACCATGCCAGGAATTATTACTCCAAGAGATAGAGTGACTAATGTAAATATCGGCAAGCAGACAGAGGTAACGAACGTGGCGAAACGCACAGCGGCAATGAATTAGCATAGCGGTGTAGGCCACGATATAAATAGATGGTCGCACAGAACCATACATTGGCGACC
This sequence comes from Polydrusus tereticollis, assembly GCA_963920685.1. NCBI lineage: Eukaryota > Metazoa > Arthropoda > Insecta > Coleoptera > Curculionidae > Polydrusus > Polydrusus tereticollis. The sequence goes on from OY987331.1 coordinate 93,682,584, forward strand.
AAGAACAGGCCTCAATGCGTTGACACGACGACATGCTTGCCGAAAGAGATTGGCGACGGAAAACCTGAGACACGTTGACGTGGAATATAATGGACGATACCTTCATCCAGGAGTGGATGGCAATAGGCCGATGATGATGAATAGAATATTCATTCGTGCAAATTTTTTGAGCTCTCGATCGAAGCCAAGCTGCCCTACTAAACAGAAATTGTGGTGCGACGTCCTATCGTGTTGTATTACAGTGGATCAATTACCGTTTAGGAGAGCAACTTGACTTTCATTCAAAGCAACAGAGAATTCACAGTTCCTATTAATATAGATAGCTTTTCTATTGCGTAGCCCGTAGCTATATAATCATTTAGTCGATTAGAGTACAAAAAAATAAAACCACAGCATAAAGAGACCAGGAGGCGCACTCAGCGTAAAAATGTTAGTGTGCCGACAGCATCCTAAGCGAGCCATGAGTCATTTGATTCTATGTATTCGGAAGCAAGTTAAGGTGCAGGCGGGGGAAGGAGACGAGGAATAAGCCAGTCTCTCGGTAATCTGTATGGTTTTAAAGGGTTTGAATGTATATGTGAGTACGTTATTAAGGGGTTCAGGGAAATGTCAGTCCGTTTGTAGTGGTCCACTATGATTTTGTCCATGTACTCAGTTATTGTCGGTATTTGTAGGGCATTATGTAAAGTATGAGTCATCGTATAGAGGGGCGCCCCCGTCATGATTCTTAAACATTTATTCTGAAACCTTTGAATTTTGAGAAAGTTTGTCTTCTTTATGGTACTCCAGGTGGTGATACCCATAGACCTCGTAACTATTAGACCGAACAATAACAAATAAACGTGTTGTCATCATTGTATTCCAGTGTAAAGTAAATCAACATTCAAGCTGCTCCCCTCCACTTGGTTTGCCAGATTTACGCCACAGAAAACGTAGTTTTCTGGGCTTACTCTGTTAAAAGTATTAACTTCTATGATTTACTAGAATAACATGATGTGGGAATTATATAACATTGCCTAAAACCTTGTAAAAAATCTGTAGTATGGCAACGCAGCAAGAAAGAATCCGCCCAGATCCCATCATTTTCGTGGTCATCCGCATCGACTCGGCAATACTCGGATTTGTGACAGCGTTTTTCTGTGGGTTTTTCTGAAGTTTTGTCAACCTAACCTTTATTGTTCTGTGGTTTTGTCGCATGCATATGTAAATTCAGAGTAATCCCCACTCTCGACCCCACCTAGCTCCTCACGGCGCGGCGTCTCGCCACCAAACGATTTTGGCATCACAATTTTATAGCATTAATGAATGGCGTGTCGGATCTATAGTTACGATACCTATGGTGATACCATATAGAAGTACAGGCCGAACGATAGTCTTGTAGATTAAAGTTTTTGTACGCAGATCCAAAGTACTTTTGCTGTTTATCAGGGCATTGAAACGAGAGGCTGTGTTGTCGTTCCAGTTTAGCTGTTTATCGAAGAGCAGATCCAGGTATTTTATATTTTGACACCAGTTTATCCTAGTGTTTTTGACAAGCAATCTGGATGAAGGTTGAATACCTCTGCCCTTCGAGAAATAGATAGCCTGTGTTTTGGCATCATTTAGACGAATTTTCCATTTATCAAGCCACGCCTCGATAAGTTTTATAGGACGTTGCAGTTTTGAGATTACCAACCTAGGCTTTTTTGCGGTCGCGGTAATCGCAGTATCGTCAGCAAACAGGTATAATTGCCGACAGTTGGCAACAGAACTGTTAATACAACTTAAAGGTTGCTTCCTTTCAAATCTATGGGGTTGGTAGACACAAAGTCTCGGTCTCAGTAAAACATATATTAATTTAAAAAAATTTTAAAAAACAACTACACGTGTTTCGCCCAACACGGGCATCATCAGACCTTAGTTAAATAATTGACGATCATTGATTGTACGTTTATAAAGATGTTTGTGGTTGTTTGTTCCTTGTATAATATGTTCATTTGGTGACCGCCAATTATTTAACTAAGGTCTGATGATGCCCGTGTTGGGCGAAACACGTGTAATTGTTTTTTAAAATTTTGTTAAATTAATATATGTTTTACTGAGACCGAGACTTTGTGTCTACCAACCCCATAGATTTGTAAAATCAGGTCTCTTTGAGAATATAGACGACTTCTTTTAATTGCTTCCTTTCGTCGGGTTCGTAATTAAGGGGTACTTTGAGGAAGCAACCTTTAAATTGTACAATTTTTGGTACTCGGTCCGTTAACCGAACTGGCTCTTAATGCTGCGCACCTGGCGGCGACTCCTGCAATAATGACCGGCTCGTCTAGTCTTTGCAGGAGTTTCCTTCTCCGTTTCTGACTGATTCTTGTCGGACGGGCCAGGTGATACATTTGATTGCCAAGAGATGTCGCTCGAAAGCTACATCTGCCATTCTTCAGAACTGTTAATGAACGGTGGCGCCAGTTCATTCGTTGGCCTGTTTTGACGTTATCTGTTTATTGTTAAAAAAAAAGGAATTTTTACTTTTTGAAATTTGAAAATGGCATTTTTTAAATGACGGTAATTTCGTTCGCGCCACTCAAAATTTTTACGGAGTCTTCTAAAAAGATATCTTTTTTTCAATGTTTCTCTTCATATCGGCCAGGTTTCCTGGATTATTCTAGCAGGCAATAATTGACTTACGACACGGTGCAAAAAAGTAAGGCAGATTTAAAAAAAATCAATAAAGCTGATTCCCTGAGAACTTCTTGTGAAGGTTTTTAGAAAATTCCGTGACAACTTAATTAAGTGCCGCGAAGGACATTGCCGTAATTTTAAAAAGGTCATTTCCAAGAAGTGAACAAATATTTTCCTTGAATTAATAACAATAAATAATAATTTGAGAGTATTAATATTTATCGGAAAATTGGTTACAATATAATCAGAAATAGAGTTTACCAGATGAATATTGCATGTACCACAGGATGTCTCGTTAAGTCTTACAACTGGTTGATTGTATTTGACAGTTTAGAACTGTCTGGGACCGATGGTTGGAACAGACCTTATATTATGCTTTATTACAACCTATATTTAATAGTATTAATATAGCTTTTGCGCCCAGCCTCTATGGTATGTAGGCTTAATTCGGTTACAGATGTATTTTTTTTTGTAACCATGTATTTCCCGTGTCTATGTATTTAAATACTACAGACATTAAATAAAACTAACACTTTGTATGTTTTATTTGACAATAAAATTGCATTATCTGTCGAAATGTTTTCATAGAATCATGATAATAAAATAATCTCCTAAAAAAGCTGGCTAGCCAGCCCCCGCTGTTTTGTTTGCAATATCGGTGTATATGTACCAAAAATATGATCGAAGTGGACGGCTTCAGACGAAACCTTACTTATTAACTTCAAATGATTTCTTATCTGGAGCCGCTGCTGGTCTCTTTATGATGTGGCAAAACTGGCGCATTTATAAGAAATTTACTTGGAAGCAATAAAATAGCAACCAGAAAGTGGCTCAATTATAATATCATTTCCGTCTACAAAATTTAATATCCCTTTCCGGTCCTTCTCTGTTCAATGGTTTAAATTAAACTGTTAACTACCTGTACGATTTTTTTGTACACAGGGGTACATAGGATGTCGATGAGCTACCTAGGTTAGGCATAGAGATTTTTTTATAATTACAAAGAAAATTTGATTAGAGAGACCTACAAGACCTAAACAGTATTTTTGAAGATTCCTGACTTACCGCTGACTAAAAGCAACGTTAGAATTTTTTACACAGTTCCTTGTACATTCTTAATTATTTTGAAGCTACAATTAGATTTTTCAACTTTACTAGAAATCCTAAGATTGTTTAGCATTTTGGGCAGAACTGTAATGAGAACCAAAATATCTGTTATTTTTTTCTATTTACAGTTAATTTAAAGATTAGGTATAGGCTAACCTCACCACATCTAAGGAACCCTGTATAACAATACAATACGCGTCTGGAAATTACAGACTGGCGAGTTTTGAAACCTGAATATCGCATACGTAATATACAATATTTTATCTACGACCAGTCTGAAATAGACATTTTAATACCAGTTTGACATATTTTAAAAACAATTATTCTGTTAATGTCAATATAAATACATCTAGTCAAAATTAAATTTACTATGCTATAGGCTATGTGCAACGGGGAGGAGTTATAGGTCGCGTTCACGAGAATGTTGCGCTACTCCATATGGGATCGTTCTCACTCTGACTCACAGCAATCGCTCAGCAAGTGAGAATAAGAATGACCCGAAATGAAGTAGCGCTACGTTCTGATAAAGACCAATACTAAATTCGAGCGCTTGCGGTGAGCAGAATTGTAAACTATGGAATTTCATGATTAGTGATGGGCAAAACTGTAATTTTTAAGTAATAGCTAATAGCCACCTCTACTGATTTATCGGTAAGACTACGGATTTTTCATCAGAATTAATGATGCTATATTAAAATAAGATATTCTACTAATAAGGTATTAACTATCTTAAAATTTAGATACCTGGGAATTATCTTTGACCAAAGGCTGCATTCAATAAGCAGAGTTAGGCTTGCATTGTGCCAATTAAGATCTACTCCCTGCTTCACAGGAGAAGTAGAGTTTGTAATAGGATGAAAATCAACCTCTACAAGGTCTTGGTCGGGCCGGCTGACTTATAATGCACCTTCATGGTGTGACATAAGCAGAGCGGAGCTGAATAAGTTTAAGGTAATTCAGAACAAAGCGCGTAAATTGGTTTCTAGGACGCTTTCAGACGAACCGGGTATGACCCGCGACGGCATCTTTGCGCGGGTCCCCTTAAACTAAAAACCATCAGGGATCCACACGCGGACCAACGCAAATATGCAGACGTGGGTTTTACGGTGAGTTACTGCAGCGGTCTACTAACATAATGACATGTAAAAATGTCAGCCCGCAGATCGCCACGAGCCGACCGCTTTCCATTTCACGGAGCCTAAAAGTTTGTGTTTATGACTGCTTCAGATAGTATTGAATTTATTTCTAAATAACCGGCTGTGTTTAGCAGCGTGGCCGTTTTGTATCGTTATATCTATAGCACAGTTTTGATATTTGAGAGTAGAAAGCTGATTGTCTTAGAGAAAGTGTTAGTGTTTAAGAAAATAGAGCAATCCATATATTGTGTATGTATTTTATTATAATTTGGTTCCCCGACGATCCTTGCTACGACAGCTATATTGAAATATACAGGGATTTTAAAACCAACTTTTTTTGTTTAATAAACATATGTACGCAAATGAGCCGTTTGGGCTGTAGAGCAATAAAATCTTTTAAATGGTATACAAATAATTAATTCTTGATTTAGTTGGACACCACTGTACTTTGTTCAAACATTTTTTGTTTCAACTATGTTTGTTGTTGGGGAGCACAAACATGCGAATTTTAAGACCGTAGTATTATTTGTGACCGATTTATTGTAACATTAGCTTTGTTAATTCAAAGTTTGTATTCAAAATTGACGAAAATTTCTCATTTCAAGAATTTACATTATGGTACAGCAAATTGTAATGGAAGAGAAACTGCACGCTTGTATTAACACAGATACCCGGAACGCCTCCAACCTCATTTTACAACTTTTGGTTCTCGTACGGTTGAATTTGAAGGAGTTCTACACCGTGTGGAGGAAAATGAATCCACACGTGTTCGTGCAATTGCACATCATATGGAATCCTCCAAGTCAACGGTACAGCGCGTCTTACATCTTACAACAACTTCTCTATCCCTAACATTTACAACGCGTACAAGCTTTAAATATTAAAGATTATTCACATCGATTAGCTTTTTGCCAATGTTTTTTGGGTCACAATTTACTAGAACCTCACGTATTGTTTTATGATGCGGCATATCATGCGTGATGGTTATTTTAATAGTAGAAACAACCACATTTGGCATGATGAAAATCTATACGCTGTGGTCTCTAGAAGACACAAGCGACAATTTTCTGTAAACACGTGAGCTGGTATTCTTGAAGAGAATCTAATAGTTCACTTGCGGTCTGCTCGTTTGAACGCAAACATTTATCTCCATTTTCTGCAAAATGTTTTGCCTCTATTATTAAAAAATGTCCCTTGAGACATTAGAAATAACATGTGGTTTCAACATGACGGGGCACCTGCACATTTTGGTTTGAACGTGCGCCAGTGCTTGGACCAGGAGGGAGGTTTTTTTCCTTTGGGGTTATCTGAAATCTTTAGTTTACGAGACGCCTATTCGTAATGAGGAAGATCTCTTAGCAAAAATAATGGTCAGTTACACATGTAGAAGCTATCCCTGGAATATTCCATAGAGTCCGCGAGTCAATGAACCGACGCGACGGTGCAATCTTTGTATTGAAGGCCGGCTAACTTTAGGCCAATTTCGTTATTACCAACTTTGGCCAAAGTTGTCGAAAAGCTGGTAAAGGGGCGGGTACTTAGCTTCCTGGAGAAGCACAGGTTGCTCAGTGTAAAGCAATATGGTTTTCTGTCATCAAAAAACACAAACGATGCGATTTTTGCCTTCTTGGGGGATTTGTATTCGCGGTTAAACGATGGAGAGAGCCGCAGCGGTGTTTTGTGAACTGTATAAGGCTCTTGACTGCGTGGACCATGGAATACTGCTGCGCAAACTCGAAGTCTATGGCTTTAGAGGCAGATCGTTGGATTGGTTTAAATCCTACTTAACTGAACGTTACCAGGTGGTTTCTATTAATGACAAATTGTCTGCTTCACTTGAAATCACTGTACCGCAGGCTTCTGTATTAGGGCCGTTACTGTTTTAATTTACGTTAACGACTTGCCAATGTTAAATATTACTGGAAAATTTACCATATTCGCAGACGATACAACGATCCTCTGACATAACTTAAATAATGACATTCTGGAAGAAACCATTAACAACACTAAGTAACACTCACACTGTAGGCTTACCAATTCCTTACTCAATTTTCATAAAATACTCTATTTTCTACGATGGCAGAAAACTTATTAATTCACTGCCACTGAATATTTGGCAAATTCAATATGATGGGAAATTTAAAGAACAAGTAAAACATTGCTAGGGCGTATTACACCGTAAATGAGTTTTATGATGACAACCCTTAATTTATTTTATTCTGGGTTGGTGTCCGATCTTTGTCAGGTTATTGTATTTTGTTTATTTGGTTTGTTTTTATTTATTGTGGAAAATGAATTGTTATTGTTACTTCTTTATTTATTTCGGTAAGTGTAATCCTACAATAAGTGCCTGGTTATACAATCTATCAGTACCTACCTCATTGTAATATGTAAATTTCTAACATCATGTCATATACATTGTAAATATGTCTTACCCTGTATATTTTCTAAATATTTTTCTTTTTACTTTATTTTAGCATTTCTGCTCTACCTTTTAAGTACATGCTTTGTCGATGAAAAAAATTTAATTTTTTTTTAAGATAATAAAGCTAAGTTTTGAGTTTGAGTTTGAGAAGCAAATGGTCAATTGTAAACCATCATTTAATGAGAAAAAGTCCAACACGACCAAAAAGTGATTTATTAATGTCCTCCTGAATACTTTTTGTAAGTTATTATTAATTACTTATCATATGTTTATTAAACAAAACAAGTTTGTTTTGGTGTCCTCGCCACTCCTTACAGTTTATCGGTATCTTTTTGTGACACCCTGTATACACCTGTTTATGTATTTCTCCATAAATCACACTCACAAATTAGGATTCCAAGAGAGACTTTGCCCGTAGCCTTTAGAGATCATTATTGGTATCATATTATAGTTGTTTTGTAACGGTCGTAGATAAAATAGATAATATTATAATCTTATAACCTAATAGAACACCCAGCTATATTTACAAGTACCGGTAAGACTAGAATTTATATATTATTTACGCAAGCTAATACAATAAGAATTTTTTCACTGTTCAGACATCATTTTGACTAATGATATTTCTTCATAATACAAATTTTAATATCTTTATTCAGGTATGGGGTTGGTATATATCCCGGACTTAAGTAGTCACCATTTGAAAATAAACTAGGTGTGGGTATACAAATCATCTACAAATAATACACATTCCTTTTTAATTAAATTTGCTTTTTCTATGTTGTATTCAGATATAAGAGACGAAAATGAATTAACATTCCAAGAGGAAGCAAGTAAAAATACCATTTTAATAATGCCAATATTTTAAGACATGTATTCTCTTTAAAAGGAGTAGTACCTTACTTTCTGAATATCCTCTACACAGCGTGCCCCGAAATAGTATATTACGTCACAAGACCGGAAAGTGATATTTTACAAGACAACTTTCAGGGCGAGTCGCTAGGCGAGTCCTGTTAACGTACTTTCTGGATTTGTAACGTACAATATTTTTTTTGCAATCGACACAAGGTCATACGAAAAAAATTTCATAATGGCTTACTATATTGGTATAGTTGTAGACACTTGGAAAACTCTATAATTAAGAAAGTGTTTAAAAACTGAAATATTTAGACTAAATAAAAAATTGAACGGTAATGCCAATCTACTAGAAATTAGTAGCAAATTTGACATTTTAAACAGAATACCCTATATACAGGGTGTCCGGTAAGTATATGCCATATTCTCGGGAGCGTACAGGGGAGGTCAAAATAACCCTAAATTCCTAAGGTGCACCTTAACAGAGATACAGAGTCCCAAAGGTATACCCAGCGACTTACTCTTTCGGCTCTAACTTTTGAACCGACATGTGTAATTTAATGAAATTATTATTTTATGTGGGCAATAATGTGCCACCACACTCGTTGGGTCAAAATTTTGACAGGTGTCATTTTACAGGGCAGAAAACTGATTTTTTAAATGCCATATCTCCCGCAGATTATCCTGCAAGAGTCAACTATAACTTATATTTAAATGATGCAAAGTAATAAATCCATCAAAACCGTCTTCTCGATGGGCGTGCAAGATTTTTCGGCATGTATATATTTAAATACGTCTGAAATTTTAAATTTGTGCAGAATTAGTACAAGTATCGACAATAAATTCAAGTTTCGTCTTCAAATATATATTTTAACATTAAATCTTAAATTGTATACAGCCGTACCATTTACCTGGAATTTTAGAAATCAATTTTATCAAAACTAATTAGGGTCTAGGTCCTTATATCGTTTGTGCTCTGTAATATGGTACGAAGACACCCTGTATAATAACACAATAAATTATGCATTATTTAATAATAGTAAAGTAAACTACGAATCAGCATACGATCAACTTGCTGACTCCTCATATTTCATAAAAGTACAACAGGAAATTGAAAGTTCAATAAACAGACAACATACAGAGTTTAATAGCAACGCATGGATTTTATTACTGATTAGTTAAAACAGAACCTAAATTATTACAGCTCTAATCATTTTATTCCTTTTTGCTTGTACCTAATCCTGGTTACCTGTTTGCTAATTACGTGTTATTATGCCTCTATTGGAATAATACACCTATTTATATCTATACATATAGTCGGATTCACGGCTCGTCTCGTCGTTCGACATTTGACAATAGACAAATGACAGTAACTAGCTGGACCAGTAACTTTGAAATATCCCCAACCCATCATAGAGCCGTAATTAGCCCAAAGCCCACTGACACTGACATCAGTGACATCGCCACGTGCTTTTTTCTCGTTAAGTGTTTTGCTGTGTTTTTAATTGTTGTCGTGTGTTTTGTATTTAAATAAGTTTATTAAAGACTTCTATTTTGGACGTACCTACCACCTACGTGTTTTGGTGTTTATTTGTTACGGAACGGTAAGTTAAATACATTAATCGCAAACTACTTTTATACGGTATTTATCTTTTTTAGGCGTAAAATGATAATGGATCATAATTATTGTCTTCCAAGTACCTCAATGGATAATATTCCTAAAGAAAACAGGGTAACATTTATGCCCTGCAACTTTTTGACTCTTTCAAGGGCGTTATCTTTTACCCCATTATTTATTAATAAATAAAAATAAAAAAAAATCATTATCTTGATAGGATTAGGGAGGAGAGTTTTCCATAAACAATTAATGAATATATTTTGTTGCATGCTACTCCACCATATATGTATATATAACTATATAAGCCCAATATGCTTACCCTATGGACATGGCAAAGTCAAAAAGTTTTAAATACTTAGTCGTAAAATGATGTATAATTATTATTATAATTTTTAGAAAAAAGGCGTTTTCTGTTTTACATGGCAATGAGTTGGCCCAAAAATTTGTGCAAAATGTTTATAATTATTTTAAAGACGTACATCCTTAAATAAGCCCCATTCAAGTAAGTATTTTTTACAATTTTTTTTTCCACATTTTATTTCTTAGTCCATTTATTTGCAAAAATGATATATTTGCGCATACCATTAAGTACTAAGCATAAATTGGTGTATGTCTTTCTACCAGTGTGTCATGCGTTAGGATGAAACACGTCTATTTTTCTGTAATTTTAATATAACGCCATATTGTTCGTAGGAAAACCAGTTACAATAAAGAAACTGCAAGACCAACTCCATCGCAAGGAAATGTATCTTGGAAGCATAAGCAGTCTCCTAAGGTTGGTAAAAAGCTTAGGCTTTTTCTATAAGAAGGAAGACAATCGCCGTGCGCTTATGGAAAAGCCATGTATTGCGGATAAACAGCGAAGATTTCTGTCTACGTACATGGAAAACGCTAAGCTTGGTCCCGATAGAAAACCATGTGTTTTTATGGACGATACTTGGATTTTTTCTAATGGAACATTTAGAAAATCTTGGCAGGATGATAACGTTAAATCTGTCAGGAAAGAATCTGGAGAAGGGTACAGGTCAATATACGAATTAATAAATATAAGTTAACCTGTGAAGGTACAAAAAACCATAGTCTTTACTCTATAAGACCAAAATGAAGGCCCCCCTTCTGGAAATAAATTCTCTTAGTGAACACTAATCGTCATTTAATTTATATTTTTAGATACATTGTTTTGCATGCAGGGGGCGAATGTGGATTTATCGAAAATGCCAGGCTTATTTTTAAATCCAAATGCAAAACTGGTGACTACCATAGAGAGATGAACTCTGACAATTTTGAAAAATGGCTGTGCGAAACCCTGCCAAACTTAGAAGAGCCCTCCATGATAATTTTAGATAATGCTAGTTATCATAGCGGGCAAACGGCGAGGTGGCCCACAAAAAATGGTTAAAGGCGGATTAACAAAGATGGTTAGAAGAGAAAAATATTTCATTTTCACCGTACGATACCGTCCAGGTTTTATGGCAACTCATCAATACAGTACAGTAATAATGTATAGTAACATTGCATAACATTTTTGCATTGGGCTTAAACTCACTGAAGTTCTTTTCTCGCCTTTTTCAAAAAATTCCGACAAAAAGTATAAATCGATTTTATGTTCCAAGAAAAACAATATAGAATTAACTAATATTATTTCCTTACATAAATGAATAGTAATATACTGCACTGAAAATATATATCAGCTCTTAAAATATAACAATTTCTATGCCATTGCAGCCTATATTAATTTAATTTATAAAATTACAAAATAGCCTTGGTAGTACTAGTATTTTTTACTTGTAGATTGTAGATTTTTTACAATTAGAAATAAAAAAGTACTACATACACCTTTTTTCTTTCGCTTTGCTCCTACGCTGATTTCACCAAACTATATATTCCAATCCTCCAAAAAAAATTGCACATTTAATGTGGTTTACGTGCTTAACAAATTTAGCTTAGTCCAATCCTGATAAATCTGAAATTTAGTACAAGTAACCTACCAACCTACAAAAACAAAATAGACTAGAAGTCGACAGGGTGCCATTAGTGACACGTGGCTCGTCCACCATCTTGCGAGACGGTTCAAGAATCCGACTATACCTTGGGTGTTTGTTTCTCAGTGAAACGGATTTGACTGTTGACGATGCAAAGCAATTTACAGCAGATATGCTTAACGTTGGGAAAACAACAATATATAAACTTTTAAAAGAAGAAAAAAGTGTTGGCTTTAAACCTCCAAAAACTTCTCCAGGATGACCAAAACTTGAGATGGATGACGTTTTAATGCAGAGAATAAGGCGAAAAGTTCATAGTTTCTTTTTAAAAAAAGAAATTCCCACGCTGGACAAAATGTTGTCCTTAATCCAAGAAGATCAGGACTACTTATTTATGTGTAGAAATACGCTTTGGAAATTATTAAAAAAAATGGGTTTTCGGTGAAAAAACATAATAGGCAATCGATTTTAATAGACAGAAGCGATATCGTCTGTTGGGGAAGAAATTATTTAAGAAGCATCCGAAAAGCCAGAGAAGAAAACAAAAAAATATTTTACCCAGACGAAACATGACTAAATGAAGGCCACATTGTGACTAAACTTTTGCAGGATGAAAATATTAAAAGTTTAAAGCAAGCTTTTTTAAAAGGATTGTCCACAGGATTAAGACCGCCATCTGAAAAGGACATCGACTTATCATTACCCATATTGGAAGTTCTGAAGGCTTCGCTAAAGGTGGTCTACTGATGTTCCAATCTAAAGCTACAGGAGACTATCACGAAGATATGAATGCCGATGTCTTTGAAGAATGGTTCAAGCAAATTTTGGATCTTATACCAAAAGATGCAATAATTGTATTGGATAATGCAAGTTATCACTCTAGGCTGACGGAAAAATTACCGAAAAGTGCGTGGCGTAAAAGTGAAATAACAGAATGGCTAAGTTTAAGACAAATAGAATTTTTATTAGAATCCTTGGTACTAGCCAATTTACATAAAAATGCATTCAAAAAATGTGTAGTCTATGAAATTGTAAAGTTACGAGGAATATCTGTGCGGAGACTCTACCACTGCGAATTAAACCCGATCGAACTTATATGGGCTCAAATAAAGACAGATGTCACCAGAAAAAACGATTTATAAAATGGTGGATTAAAAAAGACTCTTTAATGAAGCTATGGGTAAAATCAGTGCGGAAAAGTAGAAAAAATGTATCGATCATGTGGTAGAAGAAGCCAAAATGTGGTAGGTAGATATAATAATCGAAGAAATGGTTGAACCGCTTATTATAAACGATGTTAATAAAAGTTCATCTTCCAAATCGGACTATGATTAAGCCATAACGACAAAGTATTATTCAATTTTTGTTAATGTTTTGTTTGTAAGATTCTATATTATATCTTGTTTTTGTAATTATATTATGTAAAATAGTACCACCCATTGTTATTTATTAGTTAATACGATTTTTTAAATATTTTCATATTTTATAAATAGGTACCGACAAATATAATATAATACAATTTTAGGAGAATAGGCATGTTTAAGATTTTTATTTTAAAAACTTCCCCAATACACGCTCCTGAATAAGGGATTATACCTGCTAACAATGGTATTTTCTCAAATATAACAATAGCTTGCGATAAATTCAGGGTGGACCTACCTAAGGAATGCTCATTATTTGGATCCTTTAATGTAAAGACAATATGGGAATGGTGTTTAAATTGTTCTTGATACCTCGGTATGCCTTTTGCATATTTAACGAGCATTTATTACTTCGCGCCATTTAAAGATTGACTATACGAAAATTGGTTATTGCAACGATTTAGGCAAAATCATAACTTTACTAGTATGGATTTGTTCACAGACGAAGCCGGTTGTTTTACCCGAGACGGAGTAATACATTGGCATAATTTGCATATCTGTCATGAAGAAAATCCCCATGCAACAGTACAGACAAAGCACCAACTGTGCTCATGATTGACATGTGGCCGGGGATTATTGGGAATCATCTCATTGGACCGTTCTTTACTGAAGGCAGATTAAATAGTGGCATGTATTTGCAATTCTTGCAACAAACCTTAGCAATGATAAATCAGATGTGGTATATGCACGACGGTGCACTGCCCTATTTTAGCAATTTAGATCGTCAGCACTTATCAAATACTATTGGTAATCGATGGATAGGTCGGTGGGCCTATTTTATGGCCACCGAGGTCGCCCGACATGACTCCATTGGAATTTGTTTTATGGGTAAATTTAAAGAGGCTTGTATATTCGATGCCAGTTCACACCAGGGAAGATCTGATGGAAAGAATAACACACCATTTCAACGAAATTCGAGACAATCCTGAGATGTTGTTTCAATAAGTACGAGAAAACATCCGTCGGCTAAAAAAGGTACAGGGCGCTCATTTCGAAAATCTGTTGAAGCAAATCTGTGACATCTTTAACATTCTTGCGTTTAAGTGATTTTCGAAATGTGAACGCTTTCAATGGTTCCTTTATGCGGCACACTTCGATTTGGAAATGTATCAGAATAAATTCTGCTTGCATCCACACAATTGCAGAGTGCTTGTCCATAAGTTAGATGCATGTAAGCATTAATGAGATGTAATAATGACAAATTTTATTATTTTAATGCGAATTATTAGTTATGTTGTTATTCGATTGGTTACTGTGTTAATAAACTTGATTATTAAATAAATTTCGTTAAAGTCAATGCTGAAACGTGTTATAAAAAAATTTACTTTTTTCGAAAACGACTAATCGTATCGAAATAAATGTAGAGTATACTTTTTCCAAAGTCAGTTTCATGACATAAAAAAGCTTCGACCGGGCTTCAAAGGGAGCGGCATCATAATCGGGGTTGTCAGATCTTCTTTTTAAAATTCTTTAAGTTTTTATTATTAAAGGTGATCTTTTATATCTTTCTTATCTTTTTAAGTGTCTCACCCGATTAACTATTTTCCTGCTGACTATATTAAAAAACAAATTACATATTTCCCAATGATTTTCGACAAGGAAGCGAAACTTAAAGTCAAAAATATATAGATTCACAAATTTGACAAATACTAAGCAAGTGTCTCACCCGATTAACTATTTTCCTGCTGACTATATTAAAAAACAAATTACATATTTCCCAATGATTTTCGACAAGGAAGCGAAACTTAAAGTCAAAAATATATAGATTCACAAATTTGACAGATACTAAGCAAGTAATTGATAGTCAATAACTCTCTTTGAAAGCTAGTTTGCAAATGTACTTTGAACCAAGAAACTTTCAATGTCAAAGAAAGAAGGAACAAGCCATTCATGAATATTATAATAATATTTTAAGTACTTCAAAAATATTATTTATACAAAAATAATTTTAAATCAAACTAAAAAGGAATTTCACAGTTGTTAAACAAAAAAAATAAACAATTAACAAACCCTTATGTTGACCGTCGAGACCCACTGGCAGCTTAAAGCGTATAAATACAAGTTTATATGCTGTAGACAAGAACAGCAAATAGTTAAGGGTTCTGCCAATTGGGTGACCGCTTATCAGCTTTAAAATCAGTTGATGTTTTAGGTATGCGATATTGGGAATCGGACAGCGGCGTGACTGATTGAAACAATTTGCTGCAATTTACATATTTGATTTTCTGCTATAACTGTGGGGCTTTAGACGGGTAAGTTTTTACTTGGTACCTATATTTTATTGTATCAGTATGGCTTTTTGGCGACAATTTGAAACAGAAGGTCAAGGTGAATTATCGCAGTAACATAATGAGTCGGTGCCAGAGTCGGCCATTGAAAGCGATAGAGTCCGGAATTAAGAAACAGAGATTTACATGTTTAATGTCAACGCATTATTTTAAATATGCACGCGTGTTTAAAAAAAGAAAATCCGGGAAAAACTGAAAACGCGCTTTGTACAAGAATGTACTTGTAATGAATGAACACAACTTGGGTTTTATAAGAATTTATAATGTAATTAATTTGGGGACTGTAACCGGTCATTTGATAAAGCGCAAACCAATAAGTCAAAAATTCAAAATGGCTGATAATACCGGAAGGGATCTTATTCTGTGAACTATTTACAACTTTTACGAGGATAATATAGTGCCAACTTTAGAACTGGTTCGTGATAAATTGCGAGGTTACCCCGATTATAAGTACCTACCAATCTCTAGAAACATTGCGTGGTGTTTTATTAAAATGTGACTTTAAACATAAAAATTTAGAAAATCTAATGGTTATAATGGAATCCCCGCGTATCATTGAACTACGACAGGACTATTTTCGCAAAATAAAAGAGTACCATGAATCCGATAAAAGTATAAATTATTTAGATGAAACTTGGTTTGGTAGCAATGTATGAAAAAATTGTGTAGCTCGTGTTATAAAAACAGAAAATGGATATCCTGTATCACCACCTATAGCGCCAGTAGTACTCCAACCTGGAAACGATTCTACTTCTGAAAGTTGTGATGATTCCAGTCATTAAATTGTTTATGAATCTTAAATTAATTATGTTCCTTTAACACATATCTTAAAAACTTGTTATATTACAGAACGTTTACTGTGATTCTGCTGATGCGATCAATTTGTTGTTAAAATATATATAGTGACCTCTAACTGTATATTCCAACTAACATAGTACCTGCCCCTATACTTTCTTGGCAAGAAAAACTCATATCTCCTGGCGGTCCTGGCTGGACAAAGACAATTTTTTTAAACTGTTTTCGGCAAAATTAGCATTTTTTTTTACAGAAAGACCATCGTAAAAATATTATCTACAGGACAAGTCACGGGTACAAACCCTGTATCGATATAAACTATAATGAACAAGCTGTAATATATACTATTTAATCATATTAAAAATTTACAACAATCCGCATTCTAATTATTTGCTAGAAGCAACGCCTATGTATTGTCAGGAGTTTAATGCTTTTTTATGTGATCAAATTAAGCTTGGAACAACTGTATCTTTTTTAAAGAGGAATGATCAGAACGTTTCAGCCGCTGGGTACCCCTTTGGGGCTCAGTATCTCCGTTAAGTTGCACTTTAGGATTTTTTTTTCAATTTAATTAATAGGGTTACTTTAACCTCCCCAATAAGCTCCCGAGAGTATGTTATATGCTTACCGGACACCCTGTATTAACTCATTTTTGTAATATCTCTTATTTTCTTCACAACTTTCGTTACTATTATCCTATTATACCTATCTACTGCCGTTTTCGAGATATTTGTTTTTTTGAAAAACATGAACTTCAAACAAATGTTGCACTATTTTTGAACTTTGAGATACCAAGACCCATTTTATTATTATTACTATTATTCACTACATAACTCTCAGCGGAAATTAAATTAAGTTTATACTTAATACATGGAAGAGAAGTCTTTCGACATTGCTCAAACAAGGAACGAAAATTAGTAAAGCAGAAAAAAAAATTATTTAGGAGAAATCCATAGTAGACTTATTAAAACATTGCAACTAAAATACTGTTTTTAAAAACAGTCACGATGATTGGCTACATACAGGGTTCACCATTTAAAACAAAACAAGCTAAATATCTGATTCCACGTTACTTTTAAAAAAATCGCTCGTACACGTAATTAGATTTGTCAAGGGGGAGGTTTTTTGTTACCATTTTTAACACTGCAACTTGAACCCTCTAGGGAGGGTGGGACCAACCCTTACTATTTCAAATGGAACAAGGGATCGCGTGATACCTCTTTTAAAACGGTATTTAATTCTCTTTCAAATGACATCTTATTCGTGAAATTCGGTCAGATAGTTTCAGAGATAATAATTAAAATTGGTTAAAATGTACTTTTTAAATCCTTCTCCGGCGGGAGTCTCTTAACAAAAAAAGAGGTCTAGCGCCGCCACTGCATGGTAAGAAAAACAAATTTTTTGTGCTGGTGCATTTTTTGTTTTGTGTGTTTTGATAAGAGAACCAAAAGCATTTTTTATTTTTGAACATTTTCAGTCTTGACTTAGTGTAAGTTGTGTTTGAGAGTGTGAGATACTGTGATTAAAAATGGTTTACTCTTTAGAAGAAAGAAAATAACTGCTAAAACTGTATTATCGCAACAATGATTGCGCTAGAGCTGCTGCTAGAGTTTTCAAAGCGCAGTTTCCTCACAAGAATGTTCAGGCCAAATACGTGATGGAACTTGTCAGAAAATTTGATGAAACTGGCTCGGTACAGAATAGAAAACACAATCGTGTCCGGACGATAGCCAACGAAGGTATGCAAATAGGGGTTCTTGGACTTTTAGAAGCCGACCGTACTCAATTTAATAGCATAACATCATTGTCAGAAAGATCTGGGGTGTCTGAAACTTCAGTTCACAGAATATTAAAACTTGCAAAGTATTATCCTTATAAAATCAGTCTTGTTCATGAGCTCAGCGAAGATGACTATGATCGCCGGACAGAATTTTGCGAACTTATGTCAAATCGCATATTATAAAATTGCATTGTTGTCTACAATATCTGTTTCTCAGATAAATCTACATTTACTCTTGCCTGGAGAGTTAATAAACATAATTGCAGGTATTAGTCCGATAAAAACCCTCATCTTTACAGGGAACATCATACTCAAAGACCTGAGAAATTAAATGTATGGGCAGGTATTCTTGGCAACCATATTATTGGTCCCATTTTCATCAATGGAAACTTGACTGGAGAAGTTTACCATGATTTACTACAAAATACAATAAATCTTATTATTATAAGAGTAGCACAGGAAGATAAAAAACCTTTTAGGACAGGAAGTTATTTTCCAACAGGATGGGGCTCCTCCGCATTATTATGTACGAGTATTACAGTACTTGGATCAGACATTTCCAGGAAGATGGATCGGCCCATTGAGTGGCCAGCTAGGTCTCCAGATCTGACGCCACTCGACTTTTTCTTATGGCGACATCTTAAGACAAAAGTTTATGCAACAAAGCCCAACGATTCAGATCTAAGGGAACGAATTGTACAAGAATGCCGACTGATAACACCAGAAATGTTACAGGCAGTTCGTGAAAAATTTGAATCACACCTTTATCATTGCATGGACGTCGGTGGTGGTCATTTTCAACATCCGTGTAAATAATTACGTTAGTCTTGTATTACATTTAACCATTAGTATTATTGTTATTCAAATAATAGATTAGAAAAAAACCATTACACAATTAGATAATTATCTCTGAAACTATCTGACCGAATTTCACAAATAAGATGTCATTTGAAAGAGAATTAAATGCCCTTTTAAAAGAGGTACCATTCGATCCCTTGTTCCATTTGAAATAGTAAGGGTTGGTCCCACCCTCCTTAGAGGGTTCAAGTTGCAGTGTTAAAAATGGTAACAAAAAACTTCACCCTTGACAAATCTAATTAGGTGTACGAGCGATTTTTTTAAAAATTAACGTGGAATCAGGTATTTAGCCTGTTTCGTTTTAAATG
Source organism: Polydrusus tereticollis (assembly GCA_963920685.1). Classification (NCBI taxonomy): domain Eukaryota; kingdom Metazoa; phylum Arthropoda; class Insecta; order Coleoptera; family Curculionidae; genus Polydrusus; species Polydrusus tereticollis. The sequence goes on from OY987331.1 coordinate 93,701,812, forward strand.
GTGAACCCTGTATACAAGTATTTTAGTTGAAACGTTTTAATAAGTTTACTATGTATTTATCCTAAATATTTTTTTTTCTGCTTCACTAAGTTTCATTCGTTGTTTGACAATGTCGAAAGATTTCTCTTCCATGTATTTAGTACAAACTTAAAGAAATTTAATTTCCGCTGAGGATGAAAGTCTTTGCTTTTGAAACATGTCCGAAATAAATTTATAAATTTAATTTCAATATAACTAGTGAAGCAGACTGAGTGTTATCTTAATAAATATTGTATTAAATTATTTCAGTAGTTTTAAGTATTTGAATTGGAATAACTTTTTCAAGGAATTTACAGTAAAATTACTTATGAGATATTTTAATAAGTAGTCATAGTACTTGAAAATATTTTTATAAAACACCATACCTATCATTTCCAAATGGAGCTTACCTTTTATGATTTCTTGACTGTTCCGGCAATTATTCAATTCCGAAAAACTTATTTCCAACGGACCACTACAAAATAACCTAATAAATACCCTTATCACCGTATTTAATACATTCTTAAGGTGGCTGCTCTCTCCTTAACTTGTCAAAAACACCGTCCAGGCCCTTTTGTTGATTTATGCAAAGCTGTTGATAGTGTTGGACCGTCTCCATACCCGTCTGATCTGAATATTAAAAAGATAGTTCGTTATTCTTCTTGTTTCTTTTGTTAGGTATACTTTTAAATATACTACTTTATCACAGTTTGTTTGAAATAATAAAAAAACAGTTTTGATACGAAGACTAGCGTACTAGAAGTGACCGTATTGTTAAGTTGTAAAGCTGATTCATATTTCAGTGTTTTGGTCATGTAGGGGGAAAACCTTGTTTTAATACAAAATTGCTCAGGACTACTAAAAATGCTAAAGCACAAAATGTCATTTAAATATTTTAATATACAGGGTACCATCAAAATCATCGCAATAGTACTTGGTTGCATAAACATGTTGACAGACATTTAATAGTATTATCACCATAAAATTTAGACATACAAATTTACAACATAAGTGTGGCATATTTTCCTTCTTCCGTAAAAATTGATTTTTATTGTTTTTTAAATACAAAATAGAAAAAATAATACAAAGTACATGTTTTATAAAGCTATTGGCGCACTTGTCCCGCTAGAAAACACCAACGACTTAACATAGGATGGACGCAGTTTGTTTACATTTGGCGTGTCGCCAACAACAGGCCACAGTCATATGTTCTATGCAATGGAAAACACCCTGCAAGCGCTCGTTTTCTAACTTAGAAGAGTGCGCTAAAACGATGCTTTATATAACTTTTACTTTAATATACTGTTATGGCATTTTGTATTAAAGTACTTATGTTTGAGCCTGAAATACCCTTTATTTAATCATATGGGTCAAAATACACGTTAGAAAACATTTGTAAAATAAAAAATTAGTTCTATTTATACACGAAATTTTTTCTTTCGTGTCATAATTAAACCACTTCTGCTGATCCTGATGTTAGAGATAGGAAACAACTTTTTGAATAGACCCAAATCGTCAGAATCTCTTTTATAAAAAGATTACTGAGTAACCCTATGCGTACTTTTTAACCATTCCATATATTCTTTAAAAGAAACATAATATAATATTGAATATTCCGATAGGGCTTAAAATTCTCCTTTTAAAAATATATTGTCGTCTTTTGAAATATTTAGTTTTAAATAATCAAGTTTATTTCAAATATATCGTATACATGAAGATGGACCAATAAAATTAAACAAAAGATATGTTTCTTGTCACTTAAGGATCCCATGCATGATCAACGCTTTGTGTAAATGTTACTGTTAACGAATTGCTTCCAAAAAGAAAAAGAATGCAAAGAGTTTAAACTAAAGAGTGGCTAAAAAAGAGGCATTTATTGACTCATGAAAACTTTATCAAAGAGCTGCAACTATATTCTCCTTTAGACTATCAAAACTATTTAAGGATGTCTTGCACTACTTTCTCTAAAATACTAAAAATGATTGCACCTCTTGTTAAGACACATGATACAATAATTAGTTTTCTGCGATACGTATGAATGCCATTAATTATTTTCCTTGCTTTGGCGCCGTCGGCATTTTGACCTATTTCTTTAATTTTTTTTTTCTAATTTATCATAACCTGTTCTTTTGTAATTTCTATTTTTTTAAACTTCACTTTTCATAGTTCTGGCAAATCGTGATACATCTGTAGAAATTCTCGCCAAAATTCTTTATTTCCAGTCGTAGATATCGTCATTTTTCCCCTTTTGGGACAACTCTAGCAAGCAATATTAGGGACAGTTACAACAGCTTCAAACATCCACGTACATGCTCAAACCTGCTGCATAAAGATACGTGTTGCACAAATAATTTCAGGCGAGTTTGAATTTCCTCCAACTGATGCGCGATAGCTCAAACAAATGCATACACGATACAAATGCTTGCACAACGCTCTTTGTTGCACAAATTTTTTGATTGTGTAATGTGTATGGGCAACAACATCGATCATACCAAATCTCGGATTTAAAATACAAACGTTATTCTAAATAAGTTTTTTAATTGGCATTTTGCTCAAAAATTAAAAATAAAGGTAGTTTACTCTTGGAGAAAAATAATGTTTTTGAAGTTTTTTCGAACCCTGTATAAAAAATCAAAATTTTCTCTTCGTGAATTGCATTTTTTTTACAAGCAAAACTTTTTATCGAGAATGACTTTTTCCCGAAAAATGAGATTTTTCATCCATTTGTGCTATTGTAAACCCTATCCGTGGACAGTCTGTCAAAACAACAAGAAACTCTTTAAAATCGATATACGAAAAAGCTTTTTGATAAGTTTCAAACTTGCATCGCGTTATAGCCTAGGAATTTTTAAAGTCATAGTTTAGCCGGTTTTTGAATCCGTTGCTGTAGAAAAATTTAATAAGTTTTCTTTAGCCAAATATAACTCACATACCCTACTGAACTTGGATGGAGTAAAATTTTCTCCGTGAATAGCCCTTACCCATTAATCAGCTATGGTTGCATGCGTTGGAAAACGAAATGCGTGTACCCTCGGTCCATTACTATAATTTCTCCGACATCCCAGCACACAACAGGAATACGGCATTTTAAGTATATCGGTACAACCGGTAAATTACAAGAATATCACACAATTTATTATTTTTTGATTAGAACTCGAGCAAAAACGGAAGAAGTTAACCGCTTCATTCAATCTCGCGCACTAGAAAATAATGGCGGGTGGCTTATGCGATCAGGTCTCAGGCGACAAGTACACCTCGCTGTGTCTACGTCCGACGGCTCTAATGTCAGAGCATCGAGACGTTGTATTCTCGGTGTTATTGGTATGGGGCCCATTATAATAGTATTTCGGATGCAAATAAATGGTCACGTATGTTTTGTTTACTTTTATCGGTTCATGACTATTACGATATAGTTGAATAGTAAAGTTCAATACCTTGATTATTCTAAATTAAATATTCGAATAACGACATATTCAGATAACGATTATAGTCAGCATATACAGGGTGCTGCAAATTCGAGCTTATTTGAAGAAATATTTCGAAATAAACGACAACTTTTCCTACTCCTACAATTTGATGTCCTCAAAATTTTAATCCGACGTTTCATCCCCGGCTGACCATCATCAACTTAATTTTCTAAATACTAATTTAGAGCAGAAAAAGTTGTCATGCCAAAGTGCAATTAAATTACAAATATCTCTTCAAATAAACTCGGAACACAAATAAAGAATATCCTGCAAAATTTCGTTTTTTCCGGATATGTCCAGAGGTAGTCGGAATTTTTTATTTATATTGACGCCATTTTATTAAGCACTAAATTTTCTAAAAGATAATTTGAAGCCGTATAAACATTTGTGGAACGGTTTAAAATACGCATGCGCGTTACTTAATCGTTTCTTTTATAACCGATTTTGTCGATTTTAGGTCCACTGCTATAACTTTTATTTAAACAGTTTTTTTCTATCCCCAACAACAGAGTCAGCAAAAGCGGTTTAATTATGGGGAAAGACCCTGTACTTGAATTAATAAACAAATCAGAAAATGGTTTTTGTTGTTATCCGGAAACCGGACAACTACAAGCATAGAACATAGTAGACATTTTTGTTGGAGAATTTAATAAAGAAGCAATATTTGAGAAAATATTTGTACTTTTGAGTTACCCTGTATACTTGGCTTAAAACTTTTTTTGGGACACCTTGCATATCAAGTCTTATGAGAAGTTAGTTTTAAATAATCCTTTAATGAATAAATAATATCGCAACAACGCCAGAGTATCGTAAATCGACCCAAAACATATTTGCAACAATACCAAGAAATATGTATCAGTTACAAAACAATATTTATGATTTTCTGGTATGTAAAAAAAGAATTTGCAATTAAATGAAGTAGTAAAATCAATGACGGCTTCTGTTCTTCATATTCTTCCAATATTCTTAAAATCTTCTTAATTCACTCTTCTGTTTTTTTAAAATCTTATTTTGAATACCAAAGTCACACTTAAAGCAACACTACTCAAATATTTAAAACAGAATTAAACAGCAAAGGACAACATAAATAGAGGCATGGATAAAAAGATTGCCCATTTTGTATAATAAATTAAAAACAATTAGACTAGTATTCAACCAATTTCAAACGATTTCCAATGATAAGAAAGAATAATTACAATAAAACTAGTCAATTATCAAGATTAAAATGAATATCTGTTAACTGACTTGAGTTGGGGGCCATCTTGATGGTAACTGGTGTTCTTTGCAGATTTCTTGAGGCCAGGTTGGCTTGATTTGCTATGGTTTGTTGCCTATTTGGCCTCTGAAACAAAAAAAAACAATTGAATGTATTATACAGGGTGACAATTTAAAACTTATAATGGCTAAATTTTCTGCACTAAACAGGATATCAAAAAACCAAAAAATACCGTTTCTATAAAAACGCGGAGAAATAAAACTAAGGGATTTTGCGGACCACCCTCATACTCCTCGTCCATTTTAAAACCTTAAATGGCACTATCCAACTGGTGACACATTTCTGGGAAGCTCTAAAAAAATGCCTTTCAGCAAAACCAAAATTGCTAAGGTTTAACCACAAAATTTCGTAAAGACAGAGACTGTCATACCAGTGATAAGCAACGTGGAGGCGGTGTCTTGGTGGCAGTAAAATCTGAATCTGTTAATCCTTAGTGGCTGTGATTACTGCCAGTGTGGAGCATGTATTTGTTAAGGCTAGGGTAGGTCAGAAGAAATTAATTTTTGGCTGTGTCTATATTCCGCCAAATTCTTGAACTCAGATATATGCAAGCCATACAAATGCTGTCAAGAGTATTATGGATAAGTATAAGGATCATACTTTGTTGCTGTTTGGGGATTACAACCTTCCTAATTTAGTGTGGACATGATAGCTTCACTGTGGAGAATGTTACAACTGACGCAGAAGTAGTGGTCACTGATGTGTTTGCCTTCTTGGGTTTGTGCCAATTAAATTAGTAGCGTAATGCAAATGAGTCAATTTTGGATCTATGCTTTTCAAACAGTTTTACATTAGTCTCTAAATGTGATCCATTATCTGTCTGTAATAATTATCATTATCCACTAGAATCAGTGATTTGATTTAAAGCTGAGAATACATACGTGGAGAATGCAGTAAGGTATAATTTTTGAAAAGCCGATTATGGTGGTCTTAATAATTGTTTATTGAGATATAATTGGATAGAGCTATATGCTATAAGTGAATTGGATGACATTGTAAATAAGTTTTATGATATTGTTTATAGGGCTATTGATACTTATGTTCCTAAATTTCATGTAAAAAAGTCAAGTTTTCCAGTCTGGTTTTCATCTGAATTGAAAGGTAAAATTCTAACTATGAAAAGGGCTCATAAAAGGTACAAGGAAACAGGCAAGGCTCAACAATATTTGGTTTTCAGTAATTTACGCAGAGCATGTGACTGTTATACTAACTATATAGGTAATGTTGGGGAAACGATCATCCAAATGTATTAAAAAATAATATAATTAAATGCAACAAATGTTTTTAGAATCAATACTACTGTTAAATATCTGATTTCAATATTATTTTAATAAAGGAGCAAAATGTATCAATGTTTGCGGAACGAATAGTGTTATCGCCGGGATAAACATAAAACTTGCAAATATCATCTTTTAAAATACATATATTAAGCGGATAGTCGACCGTTATTCCAGGACAAAGCAATGTTCAAGAGTATATTTTTTAGAATCTTGTATATCCGAAAACCCTTTGACGGTGTTTTAGCGCTCTAAATAGGTGATAGAGCGGGGTACATTTGTTGATTGCAGTCCGATTGGTTAAAAGAAAACATGGCGACTGTGTAGCCTATCAGAGGGCATTGTTGGTTGGTCGTCGTGACAGCAGGGGCGTAACCTTGCTGTCAGATGGTATAGTTTTCCATTTTGTATATGCTCCATTCTACAATAATTCGTTGATTTCCCGACCGCAATAAAATTTAAACTCAGCCATACATAAGGGCCTTTTGAAAGGGTACAGGTCCTGATTACCTTCTAATTTTAATAGTTTAGGTTAGCTATTTTAAACAAAACAACAAATATAAAATAATAGGTACGTATCTTTATTGTAATCATGTAATTAAATAGGTATTAATATTTATACAAAAATACTAATCTACAATAATATAATATCATCTATGCCTAAACTAATATAGTGACGATAGTGATAGTGAAACAGAGCTAAATATAGAGTAGGTTAAGTTAAATATTGTATTATTATAATATTGTAGATTAGTATTTTTGTATAAATATAAATAGCTATTTAATTACATGATTAAAATAAAGATACTTACCTTTTATTTTATATTTGTTGTTTTGTTGAAAATAGCTAACCTAAACTATTGAAATTAGTAGGTAATCAGGACCTGTACCCTTTCAAAAGGTACGGTGCCTACACAATAGATATTTGCCAGGCAAGTTATTTATGGTTGCGATTACGACTGAGGGTTGTCATTTAAATTTTATTGCGGTCGAGAAATCAACGAATAATTGTGGAATGAAGCATACCAGTACAATTCTGGCTTCGATAAAGCAAGGTCGTATGTCAACAAACGCACGTGGTTCCTTTCCGTGGGATTGAAACGAATAGCATTGCCTAAAAAAAGGCACCCAGCAAATGTATTAAACAAATGTAGTGACTAATTATGTGTTTGTAAATCAGAAGTGAATATTTATGTTATAGTATGTTCTTGTAAAATCATGTACCAAAGAAGTTTTGTGTGATTTGGAGAAATAAACGCCAAAATACCACAGTGAAAAGCTCGTTTAATTCCTTCACTCAGTAAATAAAAGAATCAGTGAAATTAACCTACAATCGAGGAACATAAAAGCCTCATGAACTGTTAACGCAAGTTAAATAACAACACTTGGCTTGCTTAACAGGTAATATAGAGCAGAGAATCAACGAAAATGTCGGTGAATTCTGGAAATTTGTTAGAAATAGAATGAAGAAAGACAGTAGTTTTTCTCAATCAATGTTCCTACAAGACCAGCAGGCTGAGGGAGGTGAGCAGGTAGCTGAGCTTTTTGCTTTAAATTTTAGATCTACATATGAAAAATTTACTAAAAACAGCAATAAGTGGGAAGGTTCTAGCACAGGTTATAATATGGCGAATCAATCAATGTAATTGAGCTTGCCTTCCATGATCTGCTGAACATGCTCTTGTCATTGAATGTAAATAAAGGTGCGGGTCCGGATATGTTCCCAATCTTGTTTTCGAGAGAATGTGCTGTGTCAGTTTGTGAACCTTTGTTATTTGTGTTTAATAAATCTCTTTTTCAGTGTATTTTTCCTGCTAAATGGAAACATCGCTAACTACAGACCTGTATGCATACCGTCGGCTATTCCAAAAGCTCTAGAGAGGATGGTAATGCCCCTTATGGATCACTGCCTTAGGAATGTCATTATAGAATTCCAACATGGATTTGTGGGCGCTCGCTCAACTGTGACAAGCCTCTTCGCGTACACTAGTTTCATGTCGGATGCATTAGACAATGGGTATGAGGTGCACTCTATTTACACTGACTTTAGTAAGGCTTTCGACCTTTTGGATCAGGATATCTTGGTGGATAAGCTGAAGAACATTGGAATTGGTGGGTTGTTTTTGTCATGGCTGAGTTCTTATTTGAGAGATCGCATGATGCAGGTAAGGATGGGTGCAATGCTTTCATTTGGTTTTGAGGTTGTGTCGGGGGGTCTCATCTGGGTCCTAAATTGTTTCTGCTACTGGTGAATGATATAGGAGAGTATTTCAGTCGAATTAATTACTCTCTGCTGATGATCTTAAGTTGTTTCGCTGCATTAAATTACACGATGATTGTGCAAGGCTGCAGGAAAATCTAAACAACTTAATGAAATGGTTTTTTTTTTTTTTTTTTTTTTTTTATGATAAGGCACAGCACTACAGGATAAATCCTTTATGGCGCTCTAGGAGCGGTGCGTGTGCGCAGGAAACGATTCACGTTGGTCTTGAATCTTTGGAGACTATACTCGTTGGGGAAGACGATCTCAGGGAGGTCGTTCCAGAGTGAGTGCGATATAAACAACCTTCACTTAAATTAAAGAGGAAAGAAAAATCCAAAATCCTTCACAAATATTTAATATCTTGCTCTACGTGTTTCGGTTTCTTAAACCATTTTCTTTTGTGCAACCTAGATGTCGCTTTGGTTCGGTATACCTTGTTGTAATTTTTTAACATGTTTTTTGGGTTTATTACATTGATCAATTTTATATATTTAGTTAACCTGTGTTCGCCGTTGTGAGCTTGTTTGTGTCCTTAATGTAAAGTTTGTGATTATATTATGTAAGTAATACCTAATAAGTTTGATTTGAAATTGAGATTATTATATGAATGAACTTTTTAGACAGCTCTTGAAAATGGTTTAAGAAACCGAAACGCGTAGAGCAAGATATTAAATATTTGTGAAGAATTTTGGATTTTTCTTTCCTCTTTAATATGAATAATCTTCACCCCGGAGATATCTATGATTCAATCTTCACTTAAATGTGGCAAAGTGCTCTTATATTCGTTTTTCTAGGGGTAGGTCACCTATTGAATATAGCTATAGATTGGGTAATGCAGAATTGCCAAGGGTAACACTGGTGAGAGACTTGGGTGTCCACTTTGATGGCAGGCTTCGCTTTACTGATCATGTTCAGCACATTATGGACAGAACTAATAGAGTTCTGGGGATGGTCTTAAGGATGTCATGTTATTTTGAAAATTTAAACTGTGTTATTATGCTTTATACATCATATGTCAGATCTATTCTAGAATATGGTTCTACAATTTCGATTCCATACTATGAAACTCACAATAGTCGCATTGAATCGATTCGAACGCAGATTTCTGTCTCGTCTTAGATATCGAATGGGGGAGGGCAATCATACCTGAACTAACCAGGTGGGAAGCCGCTTAGGGTTGCACACGTTGGAGGAACGCAGGAAGTACCTGGATTTGTGCTTTATGTTTAAGGTAATTAATTCTTTTATTGATGCACCACATATCTTGAGTATAGTAAAATTTTATGTTTTAGGTGGCAATTTGAGAAGGTGCCCTCTGCTGTCCTCGAATATGTGCAATACGCGTCATGGGTGTGTCCATCGGTAGGTTTAAATCTCAAGTAAAACAGATTGTTTTCTCTTAAAAAGTCCTGTATTACTGTAAGTTTTATTAAGATTGTATGCAGTTCTCTGCAAATGTAATGTATTGCCATGTATATATTTTCACATTTTTTTTTCTCTCTTCTGGACAAGTTTCATCTGTGTTCTTCTGAATTGGCCAACAAACTTTATCAATATTACTTTAAACTTTATCAATATTATTTTAAATTTTAAATTATTTTAAATTATTGTTAATATATTACAGGTACTTGTTATGTAAAAATGGTGTAACCGTTGAATTAATAAATCAAATAAAATAAAAAATGTTGTGGTTAAATCTTAGTAATTTTGAGCAAAAATAGAAAATAATGCCAAATAAATTTTGTTACAGCGGTCTTTTAGCAGAAATATATTTGTCTTGATACTCTTCACATCTTAGGAGTACCCCGTAAAATTTAAAACTATACTCTGTTGCTTAATGCGAGAGAGTAATCAAATGTAAATTTGCAGTGACAGGACCCATTAAGCAGGGTGGATAACTTAAAGGTTGCATCGTAAATTTCAGGTAAATTGCAATGAGAGTTTTTAAAAATTCCGTATTTCAGATATTTAGACATACACACCCCGAATCGGTCTTAAATTAGAGTCACCCAAATTTGCATACAATAGAAAGACGAGTTTGGTGCATGAAAGTAATGTGACAGCGGAGTTACTATACGTAGTTTATTAGAATAATAAGTATAATAATAATTATACTTGATTATAATTATAGAGATAGGCAGATAATTGAGATAATAATATGAAAATAGATAAATTGAAATGATCATTAATATTTTTCCGTTTCCAACGTCTCTCATTTTAAAAGTGGTGTTATGCCTTGCTCAAACCCTTTTACTTGCGCCCGCACCAATTCTATGGGGTTTAATTTACAGTGATATGGCGGAAGGCGAAGTACCGTTATATTTCGTTTTGAAGCGATTTCGTCAACAACAAATTTCGTACAAATATGCTAATATTTTTTATTTTTACCTGGCATTAATGTACATTGTTTGTCAAGACTAAATACATTAATATTCACGTTAACAGTCTAGGAAAATTTAACAAAAAATGTTTTATTTACCCCGGTACCTAATACAATATTTTTCTACAAAAAAACTTAACATTCTTAATTTTACCTGTAACTGTGATGCAGAAGCTGTTCTTATACTTTGATGAGAGATGCTTTTCATGCCTCCAGAACTCACCAGATGAGCTGAAAATAAAGTAAATACGTCATAATTATACAAAGTGTTTATTACCTATAAATAGAAAATTGATTTGGAATTGGCCAAGAACTAAATGAATTTTATTTAGCCGTGGCTATAAGAGATGGGTTTTTACGTCTTGAAAATATTTTGGATGATGCAGCGTCGCGGGATCATACCGAAACTGACAGCAACTTCGGAATTTTAAATGAATCACCTTACCGTTTGTTATTGTTACCGCTTTCGAGATATTTTTGAACTCGGACATACCAAGGCACTGAAGTTTGCTTGGAAGTTAGGCAATACCAGGAAACTTTTTACGACATGGCCAAATCTTATTCGTAATATAATTAACCAAGAAAAAACAGAGCTAGTTCTATTCACACGCAGAAGGGTTTTGAAAAAGCGGTACACACAAAGAAACTAACAAAGATACAACGGGCAGGTTGTTTCAGAGTAACTGGTGCCCTTCCCTCCACACCGACGGCGGCTTTAGAAGTGATGTTACATTTGCTGCCCGTGGACATTTATGTAAAAAGTATGGCTGCAAAAAGTGCTTAACGACAAAAAGAGTCGAAATGCTGGAGCGACACCAACTACGGGACGTCGGAGTGGGAGCTGGTATCTTCTCTGAGAGCATGAAAATACAGAGGTCATATAGACTTCCGAACTACTGCAGCCTTTATCAAGCAGAAGTGATGGCAGTAGATAAAGCAGTATAAATCCTGCAGGAACGTCAAGACCTGAGAGCAGCTGCGTCAATAGCTATCTATATAGAATATAGATAGTCAAACAGCGATAAAGGCAATTCGTTCCAGCAACATTAAATCAAAACTAGTAAGGCGATGTCGCAACAATCTTCGCATACTTGGTGCCCGGCATCGAGTCACTCCGTGTTGGGTTCCTGGTCATCACAGCATAGATGGCAATGAGTCTGCTGATGCGCTCGCCAAGGAGGGCGCGGGCATGCCTGCCGATCTAGCAGAGAATACCGTGGCTAGACCACTAAGATCGGTCAAAGATGAGATAGATCGTACAGCCAAACAACTTGCAATAAGCAGATAGACAGAGCTAACTGCCTGTAGGATCTCCAAGCAATTGTGGCCCCTACTTGATAACAGGAAAACCGCAGCGTTATTACAACACAGTCAGAAGGCCTGAGAAATATCACGGCCTGTTTATCGGACACTGTATTTTTGGTAGACATGCCGAACGTATGCAAATAGCAGCTAACGACTTCTGCAGAAGTTGCAGAGACGAAGAAGAGGAGGAAAGTATTTAACATTTCTTGTGTGGATCCCTGGTCTTGCAAGAAGAAGGTTTAATGCCTTGGGCGAACCATTCTTCAATAATCTGAAGGAAGTAAGCAGCTTACAACTGGGTCGACTTACTAGGTTTATTAACAGTAGTGGCTGGTTCGAGTAAGCTGCCAAGATTCTTCTACGCCGTACTTCGCACTAGCCATCAGGGAGCTGATGCTGATAGGTTCCGCAAAATATGTGTGGTAACACAACGGCCCTTAAGGACTACGTGAGACTGTCTGGATAGACCAGAAGTCTGCCACTCTAACCTAGTCGTAATATACAGGGTAATTGCGTAATAATTGGTATTATCCATATTCCAAAAACATACCCTATCTGCTCGTCAGCCTGAACAAATTATCATAACCTATAATGTTTACATTCTCAAATTTGATTGTTTAATCACTCATTTAATATGGAAAGAAAACAACAGTATAAACATACCTCAAGGATTTACAAGACACAAAAAGAAACAAGAAAGAACTTCAAGTTTAAATGCAATGCAATGCTGATGGTTTATGATTTTACTTTTACTGCGTTGGTTACGCATATTTTGGATACAAAATGGAAACCATGTTTTTGTTGCGACACATTTTCTATGAATTATACCTCCTCAATGTACAAGCGTGTCTAGTTTTTGTGTTTTCATATACCAGCTCCCTTATTATAAAAAATAGAAAGATGGGGTTTGCGGCTTATTGTTCTATTATTTTATGAAACTTTCATTGCCGCTCAGCCCTGAAAACTGACATATTTGAACCACACAACCTATGTAGATACAGTAAACAATTTATGTTTGGCCAGAGCAAATAAGGGCAGCGGCCAACAATAACTGTTCTTCAGGTAGCAGCATGAAAAGTCAATTTAAGAACTATGCAGAAAGTCGTCTACGAAAGAAAGCATAATATACAGTAAAACCTCTCTATAGCGGACACCATAAAAATCTCGGAAAGTGTCCGCTATAGAGAGGGTCGGGCGAAAAAAAAATTATTTGCATATTATATAAACTCTACATTAATACTAAATAATATACTAATACATTTTTTTGTGCTTTTTTTGTTTACATATCTAGAAATACAAAATACATTTTAAAGTAAACATGGTACAATAACAGCAGACTACACTTAATTTAAAATATACTACAGCTTTTTAAAATACATCACAATCGAAGTTTGCTTCATATTCTTAAGTTTCGATTTTAAAACTTCGGACTCGCACTTTAACAAAACATTGGAAATTTCTAAGGCCATGTCAGCACTATCATAATTTAACAAAAATTGTTGAGCCTCTCTTAACTTTGCACATAGTTCATTCATATTTTTTATGGTCGTTTTTGGTTCTTCAGTTTCTTTCAGTTCTTCAGTGTCTTCAATATCATTATCGTCCACATTTAAGCTAATACTCTCAGCGTCACTGTCAGACATTAGTTCATCAATAATCTCTGGTATGGTGATGCCAGGATTTTCAGTAAAAGCAATATGGTCAACCAAGGAATATTGCTTAAGATTAACAAATGTTTCTTTTATGGATGGAAATAACTGGGCAAGTGGGATATCATCTTCTTCATCAACGTCATATTCCAAATTATTTTTCATAAATCCAGCTTTTGAAAAACATTTTTTAATTGTGTTGGGTGAAACTTTTTTCCAAGGAGCAGCAATCCAAACTAAGGCACTGGTTAAATTTATGCTTTTTTCAGCATCTTTAAAATAATTTTCGTTCTCGGAAAATGACAAAATTCTCCTAAAAGCCGTATTACAGTCGGCAAGTCTATCGGCAAGTCGCAATTCTCTTGCTTATAAGCATGCGCAGTTGAAAACAGCTGATCGGATTTGGCAATTCTATTGCTATTGCCAAAAGATTGGTCGGGATCGATTTTTGTTGCAAGTGCGTTTGCAATTCTGGTGGTTTTCTAGTGACTTTCTTGGTTAACGACAGAGCCGAAAGTCCCTAGAAAGGACGCGCGTTGAGTTTGCCGTTTGACAGAGAGACCGAAGTTTATTTGAGGCGTGGCTGTGGTTATTAATGTTTATTGGTTTTGTGTTTATTTGCTACATTTTTCTTGCGGATTGTGGATTTTGTGTAATTCGAATTAAAGTTTTTTACCTTAAAGACTTAATTAATATAATTACATTAAATTGGACGTGTTTCTAGTTATCTCTATTGGGTGGAAGATGGCTTGTGGGAAAAGGTAAGTTTCAATTGTAAACATATCATATTGTAACACACCTTAAATCTATTTATTTATACCTGGTACATCAATACTAATTATCATGAATAAAGAGGAAGCAAAAAATAATTAACTAAACTTAGTTTTAGGTGTGGAGGTGGTTACGACTGGCCAAAAGAGGCAACTGTAGTCCTCATTGAGCTCTATGAGGGATACCCCTGTCTTTATTTGCCTACCCAGGCAAATTACCACGACCGAAATGCAAGAACCTCGGCGTTTCGGCAAATAGCAGATGAATTCAACAGGAGAAAATTAACTGCACTCACAGCCGATGACATTAAAAAGAAAATACACGGTATAAGAAGTCAGTACTTAGCGTAGGTACAAGGTTATCCAACCAAGACTAGACAAGGCGATTTTTTGACTTTTCCTTTACTTTTATAAAAAAACTGAAATAGCCATCTTAAGTCATTTTCTCCCGCGAATTCGAATATCTTCAGCAAAAAACAATTGAACATCAAACAAAAGTACTAGGGGTCACTTTGATATTTTTTTAAATGGGACGCCGTATTTTTAATGAGCTTATCCGATTTCTCATATAAATTTTGATCTAAAATGTTGGATTTTTAATTTTTTTTTTTTTTAGACGAACATTTTCCGAATTTAAAACTGAAGAAAAAAGGCGTTTTTGAATTAAAAATCCAACATTTTAGATCAAAATTTATATGACAAATCGGATAAGCTCATTAAAAATACGGCATCCCATTAAAAAAAAAATATCAAAGTGACCCCTAGTACTTTTGTTTGATGTTCAATTGTTTTTTGCTGAAGATATTCGAATTCGCGGGAGAAAATGACTTAAGATGGCTATTTCAGTTTTTTTATAAAAGTACAGGAAAAGTCAAAAAATCGCCTTGTCTAGGCTTGGTTGGATAACCCTGTACAGAAAATAAAAAAAAGTGAAACATCTGGTACATCTACGGATACTGTATATGTACCAAAGTTGTGGTGCTTTGACCTACTTCATTTTCTGCAACCAGGGACTGTGGTTGTGTCCAAGGGAGAGTCCAACCTTGCTAAAGAATGTGAAATGCGTGAGGATCCAATAGTAAGTTTAAGTTAATATTTTTCCACAGTGTTAGTAGTGGATTGTTGCATGCGTTATGGTTTTAGGTAGGTAGTGTAGTAAGTATATATAAAATGTTTTTTTTTTGCTTTCAGTCACAATGTGAAGTACTGTATGATGGGGATGTGCAAGACCTCTCTGATGTAGAGGTAGAGCTGTTCACCCCATCTTCTACATCAAGTAGGACCACCAGTAGGACACCATCAAGGAGTGACAGTGGTATGCCCCCTACAAAACGGCAGAGAAAGATGCCCGCTGAAAAGGAAAAAATTAGCAGTCTGTTAACTACTGCCGTTTCAACACTGCAACGTTTGACAGAACCAGAGCAAGAGGAAGCAGCTGCCAAGAACAAACATGCTCTATTTGGACAGTAAGTCAAAAGAATGCAACAGAAAATATCCCTCTTTATGTAATTTAATTTGTTTTCATTCAAATAAATTTAGCAAAAAATTTTTTCCTTAAAATTTCCTACTAATTTTATTTTTTGCAGATTAATCGCCCAAGAGATGGAGAATATTGAGGATGAAGACATCCTGGACGAGTTAAAGCAGAATATTCTTCAGAATATTTATGCTGCCAAAAGGAAGCAAAGGCAAGAAAGAAGAAATGTAATGTAACGCCGAATACTCTTCATTATTATTTACTGTATGTTAGTTTAGTTTATCTATTAGAAATTATATTGTACATTTTACATGGATCATTAATAAATAAATAATAGAATACTTTAAAAAAGCGTTTTAAAAAAATTTCTATATTTAAATATATTTTACATACAATACATGTAATTTCTGGAAAAATGTCCTTCCTCAAAACTAAAGTAAACAAAAAAAAAATGTAATGTAAGTCACTTCACAATTAACAAATAGGAAAACACAGATATCTAAAAGAGTTCATCCACAATGGATAGCAATTCTAAATAAGATCGTCTTGCCAAGGCACTCGACCTGGTCCATTAAAGTAATTTTTAAATTCTTCTCTAATGTTTAGAGCTTTTGTATTAGCTCTGCCATGGTTTTGTCGACTTAAACCATAAATAAACTTGAAATCCTGGTCGATTTCATCAATGTTATGTGACAAGGAGGCCTTGCCACATTCTTGATTTAAAAAATTATGCAGGGCACAACAAGCTTGAGTTATAAGTCTTGCTTTCTCTGGTCTTAATGGTATTGTATTTAGTAAAAGTCTAAAGCGATTTGCAAGAATTCCAAAACCGTTTTCAACCACACGACGAGCTCTACTTAACCTGTAGTTAAAAATTCTTTGCTCTCTAGTCATATTACGCAGAGGATATGGTTTTAGGATGTGTCTTGACAATGCAAAAGCAGCATCTGCTACTATGACGTGAGGCACTGATTTAGTTGCTCCAGGGAGTGGTTTGTCTTCTGGTATATTCAAGGAATTTATTTCAATAGCCCCTGAAAGATCACTTTCCCAAAAGACACCACCATCTGATAATCGTCCATTCATCCCCACATTTATGTATGTAAAGTTGTATTTCGCATCTACAAGTGCTAACAAAATGATACTATGTTGCTTTTTGTAATTGAAGTAAGCTGATCCTTGATCTGTGGGTGCCTTGATGACAATGTGCTTACCATCAAGGGCACCAATGACATTTGGTGCATTCCATAATGTCTCGAACTGTTTTGAAATATCCAACCATTCTGCTGCCGTTGTTGGAACCTACAAAATATACAACTTTTAAATAAAAGGATACCTGTAGTTTAAATTCAAATTACTTTATTAATGTTATTCCAATATACTATATTGATTATAGTTATGGATTTTAAAAATCGTACCTTTAAATATTTCTCCTTCAGTTCTTCATAAATGGCCTCACATACAGCAGGAATAAAAAGTGATATGGTGGACTCTGATATTCTATAGTTAAACATTAAGCTGCGAAAACTTTCACCGGTAGCTAAAAATCGTAGGGTAACGACCAGTTTTTGTTCAGCAGTAATAGCTTCTCTTGTAAAAGAACTTTTGGTTATTCGGTGTTTTATTTTCGTTAAAAGTTTCTGAAATGTTGCTTCATCCATTCTGAGAAACTTCGAGTATGTCTCCTGGTCTGACATTAAAAATTCCTCAGTCAAACCTATGTTTCCCTTTGCTCTGTCTAACCAAGGTCTGACCCACCACCGTCTTTCTGCCCGTTCCTGTCCAGCTCCTAGCAGCAAGGCAGAAGCAGCAATAATGGTGCATAATGATGCAGCGATTAATTTTTTGCGCTTTAGTCTATTCATTTTCCTTATTTTATTCATTTCACACAAAAAAGATTCAAAACTACAAGTAACCAATAAAACCACACAGACAAAGCAAAACAATAAAAAATTTGAGGTTAGAAAGTTAGACATTTCGCATAAAGTTCTAGAGGTTGGTACTCATATTGCAATTTTAAAAACATGGACTTGCACCACGACTTGCACGGTGTATTTTACAGTCCTGCAATTGAATTGCAGCAATAGAGTTGCAAGGTCAAAGTATTGCTGCAATTCGTTGCCGACTGTAATACGGCTTTAACTAAGTAATGTCTGTAGAATAGTTTAAAATTTTGGATTATGCCCTGATCAAGCGGCTGACAGTGGGATGTTGTATTCGGAGGCAGAAAAAAAATCTGAACATTTTTTAATGTTATCTTTGGATGTGAAGTGGCATTGTCTAAAAATATAATCACATTTCTGTTTTGTTTCTTCATTTTTTTGTCGAATTCTTGCAACCAAGTTGTCATAATGTCTGTGTTCATCCAGGCTTTTTTATTGGATGTCCACTTCAAAGGTAATTTCTCAACATTAGATCCTTTAAAACATCTTGGGTTTTTACTTTTACCAATTATAAGGGGTTCTTCTTTTTCTCCCTCCATATTTGCACAGAATAAGATGGTTAATCTCTGTTTTGGGACCTTTCTTCCTAGACATTTGTTGCTTTTTCTGCAAAAGTTTTGTTTGGCATGGCAGCATAATAGAGACCTGTTTCGTCGGCATTGTAAATGTCTTTTGGTGCAAATGTTTTAAGAATTATTGGAAGTTTTAATTTCCAGGCTTCTACATCTTACAAATTTACGTCAGCTGATTCACCACAGATAGTTTTAAACGTTATCGTGTGTCTTTGACAAAATTTTTCCAATCAGCCATTTGAAGCCTTAAAATTTTCAATTTTCAGATTTTCTGCGACCTCAGAAGCTTTTTGTGTTATTACAGGCCCAGATATTGGAATGTTTTTGTTTCTTGCTTTACAAAACCAGTTAAAAACTACCTCATCAACTGCTAATGCACTAGTCTTGGGAAACTTCCGTTTTTGCTCTTCATTTCCGCCTTCTGCAAACAGCTTTTTTAGCTCGGTCTTGTTTTTTATTATTTCCGAAATTTGTGTTTTTCCCACACTGAACTTTTCAGCTAGTTTTCTGACACTTGCCCCATAACTTTCACTTTCCATTATTATTTAATTTTTTTCCTTCAAAGACAAACGTTTTCTCTTTAACGACATATTTTCAGACTTAAAGACACAAAGTTTTAATATCAAATGAATAACAATAACTAAACAAGGATTTCAAAAAGACCCTTTATGCTAATGTTTTCTTTGAATAGCGCAGTAAGATCATAATTAGTGTTTATGACACCATTTACGGGGTATAATCCATTTTACAGAAACGGAAAACCCAGAAAAAAAGGTACCTACCTAATAAAAGGGTCTATTAAGTAATTACCGTGTCGGTTGTCGATAGACGTTTTAAATTACCATAAATAGAGATAAACAATTTAACATTCTATGTGGTGTCCATTATAGGGAGGTAAAAATACATGTATTTTAGATAGGGAAGTTTTTAAGAAAGTGTCCGCGTCTGCTATATAGAGTGTCCGCTATTGGGAGGTGTTTTTATACAGGTTTACAATAGAAATGTTTTTTGCACCAATGAAAGTGTCCGTTAAGTGAGGTGTCCGTTAAGTGAGGTTTTACTGTACTAATATCCAAGTCAAAAATATGGGAACGAAGAAAATCAAAGACGGAAGATTCGCTCAAAAATGTGAAAATACGAAATGTGATTCATTATTTACAAACAAACGTGACCTTTCCAGTTTTAAAGTATATTCTGTACAAAATCGAGGTCAACTCGTGTTTTCAGTCAAAGAAAGATTGTAACAAAAGGTATTAATGTGAACAACCATAGTCACAATAGTACTAGTCAACGTTTCCAGTTTTTAAAGAATAATACAGAATATTAAAGGTCGAAATTTAGAATTCGATGCAAAATTCAAAAATGAAATAAAAAAACAGATGTTCATAGCCCTCTCAGTTTCTGACTTACAGGGCGATTTTGAAAATTTGTCATATTTGACGCTCCGGTATCTCGATTATTTGATAACTAATCAATAAGACAAAAATGGGTTATGATAGATTTTTCTTATGTAGAATTCAGTGAGGTAGTTAGTTTTCTTTTTCTAAAAATTTTTGTTTTTGAGTTATGACCCAAACTTGTTTTTCTTTTAAATGGGATATATTATTTCTTTGTCTAATCCCTTTAAGACGCGAACGCAGCCTCGGAGCTGTATTTTAATAGGTAACTTTAATCATTTGTTAGGTACCATTAATATTCATAATAAAAATAAAAAAGTTTTTTTGTTACATATTTAAATTTTTCGTAGATATCCAAAAAGACAACATCCTGATGAAAAAATATATCAAAAAATCCAAACCAATCTCATTGAACACAGATCTTTTAAAAAACCAAGGCCTAATTTTTACAACAAGGAAAACAGGGAAGAAGAAGAAATAAATGTTTTCGTCTCTATCACGGTATAATAATAGTTAAGTTATTTATTACGCTTTATGAATTGTTTCCATGGTTTGCTTGACAAGTTTATCAACCTTCTTTTCAATTTATTTATATTTTAAGCTAAGATATGTCAAAAATAGCTCACCCAAATGTCATCAACATATATATATTTAGAATCACGGAAAAAAGATCTTCCATTTTAGCGCATAATATACAGGGTGTTCCATTTAAAAAACTTGAAGTTGCCTATATTTTTTCATTTCCCGATGCGACTTTGTTTTTTCTGATAACTTCAAAAGATAATAAAAGAAAAACCCTAGAACTTTTGTATATAAGATTTTTTCCCATCTCTAATAATAAAGGCTCTAGAGTTCACGTAAATATAATCAAAGACCCTGTACAGTTTTCTTTGCATGTTTCCTGCACGGTATGTTTTGCAATTGTCTCCTCCCTTTTTCGTTTTTTCCTTTCCTCTACGGATATGTTATGTATTTTTCTATTTCGTATTTTTTTAGTTAATTATTTTCACTTGTTTCTATAGCGGCCTTTATGATATTCTTTATGACATCAGCAATGAATTCTGTAGAATTTTCACTTACTCTTGGCGATATGGCCTAAGGCTATTCTTTGAGCAAGCTCCTTGTTTAGTGCAAGTGTAACCATCACCTTTGTAATTTACTATCGTAACTGTCAATATTCACTGCGAAATACTAAGTCAAGAACTCGTAACTAACATATTTTTATTTAGATACGACAAATAAATATCAATCAAAATCACTATTTCTATTGAAGATACGACTTCCAGATCTTGGCTATATGGTAATCTTAATGTGGCAGAATCCGGTAAAACCCGAAAAATGCAATTTTGGCAGATACGACGTCCTGTCTTAGCAGGGCAGTATGGTAGGCGACTTAAATTTTGTGCGTGGGCGCAAAATAAAATTAGCAGCATAATTTTGCGCATTTGGTTTTTTTTGCGACGAAGCTACGTTCCATAAAAATGGCAACGTCAATAGACATAATTTTCATTATTATGCCACTACAAATCCTCATTTTGTTAGATTTCACCCACAAAACCGATGGTCCCTAAACATTTGGGGAGGAATTGTAAGAGACTACGTAGTTGGTCCCCATTTTTTCGAGGGAACTCCAACGGGACAGATCTATTTGGACTTTTTCCAAAATTATTTACCACAGCTTATTGCCCATAAACCGAACATAGTTCAAAAACGCATGTGGTTTCTTCATGATGGAGCCCCGGTGCACTCCACAAGGCTCATTACGGAATTCTTAGACGAAACTTATGGTCAGCAATGGATTGGAAGAAGAGGACCTGTATTATGGCCAGCTAGATCGCCGGATATGACAAAAATTGATTTTTCTATATGGGGATTTGTTAAAGATCAGGTGTACAAAATATCTCCGACAACTAAAGAAGACATGAAAATTCGCATAAGAAATTGTTTCCAAGCGATTACTCCCGAAATGTCGCAATTTAAGCGAAGAATTTGAAGATCGTGTTCAGAAGTGTATACAGTATGTCCACGGATAGACATCCCCATAGGACTAATGGACCAAAAATTTCGTTTTTCGACAAAAAGTCATTCTTGATAAAAAGTTCTGCATCTCGAAGAAATGTAGCCTACGAGGAGATTTTTTGATTTTTTTATACAGGGTACCCAAAAAATAAAAAAACATGAAATACCATCAAGAATAAATTAACTTTACTTATCGTTTTAAAGTAAAATCGCAAATAAAAAAAGGTTTTAAATCATATTCAATTCTGAGTTGGGGATTTTCTCTACTCCAGCATCATATTAATACGTGTATTATTTTTACTGAACAATCTCTAGTTTTACCTTTTTTACCTATCCCACCTAATGCAGGTATCCTATAAAAATCTGATAAAACGTCATGATATTATTGTAATGTTATGAAGTTGTCAAAAATTTCATTTTAAAATATTAAAAGAAATATGCTGTCCGTTGAACAAAAAATATTTTTGGTCCAGTGTTATGGTACCGGTGTAAACTCTTACAATTATGTACAAGAAAGGTTTTTAGAAAAGTTTCCTGGAGTTTATGTTTCGACGTATGCAATTAGACAATTAATCAAGAAATTCAAACACACGGGGTCGGTGGAAAACTTAAAAAGGAAGAAGAAACTGTTTGATGAGGATGATGCAGCTACCGTTGTGGTCTTACAATCTGTTGAGGAGAACCCCCTAACGAGCTCAACATTTGCTTATTGTCCAAAAAAGTCAAATTCAAATAATTTTAAAACAAAATAAGTTTCACCCATTCAAACCGCATTTTAATCATGCTTTAGAAGATGGAGACCATGCGAAACGACTGGATTTTTGTTTATGGGTAGGGGACAAAATTTTAAATGAAAATAACCAATTTCACAAACTTATTTTATTCACTGATGAATCGACTTTTTCAACAAATGGTACAGTGGCTTCCCAGCACGTACGATACTGGAGCACAGAAAATCCCCAATTTAGAATTCCTGCCCATCGCCAATATTTTATAAAAGTTAATGTATGGTGTGGAATTTCGTATTTTGGAATAATAGGTCCGTTTTTTTTTGAGAACACGTGCAATAGGAATTCATACATGGAAATGCTACAAACCTTTTTTTCGGATAAGTTAGATGAGCTGCCATTGCAGTACAGGGGACAAATGTACTTTCAGCAAGATGGGTGCCCAGCGCATTGTGCACGCGAAGTTACAGAGTGGCTTAACATGAAATTTGGAAATCGATGGATTGGCCGGTACGGTCCAGTTATGTGGCCTGCAAGGAGTCCTGACCTCACGATTTCAGACGCGTACCTTTGGGGCCGTTTAAAGCAATTAACTTTTCAGCAACCCATTGAATGTAATGTTGATATTTTGAAACAGAGGATTTTACAGTCAGTACAAATGATTTCCCTCGAGGAGGTAAGAAGAAGTTATGATCACATTAGAAGGCAATTTGAACAATGCGTCGAAAACGGGGGAGGCGTATTCGAATAAATAATAGTTCTTGCTTTGCAATGCAGTTATTTTTGTTGTGCAATGTTTTTGTTTAATACGTTTATTATGTAAGCACTGAATATGATTTAAAACCTTTTTTTATTTGCGATTTTACTTTAAAACGATAAGTAAAGTTAATTTATTCTTGATGGTATTTCATGTTTTTTTATTTTTTGGGTACCCTGTATAAAAAAATCAAAAAATCTCCTCGTAGGCTACATTTCTTCGAGATGTCGAAAAACGAAATTTTTGGTCCATTATTCCTATGGGGATGTCTATCCGTGTCTATGTAAGCAGTTAGATAAACTAATGAACCTTTTAACAAAATTTGTAGAGGGTACAAAACTCTACAAGACAAAATATTAAAATACAGGGTAGGGTGTTCCATTTGAAAAAAGAGTAAATTAATTTTAAAATGTGAAAAGTTGACACGTTTGTAGAGCACACCCTGTACAAAATATGGAATGGTCTGAGGTCTTGAATTAGTCTTTATCTTTGATACCCTCGAGAATGTTTCAAATGTCTTGAGTTAATTCAATTATATTTCAAATTTTAAGGTGCCAAGTTTTTTCTTCCAAAAAAGAATATTTTTAAATAACTTGGCAACATTGCAAAATAATTAAATTTGCCACGATACGCAGAATATCGAGGGGAATTTAAAAGTGCAAAAATATACAAGGTGTTCCATTAAAAAAAAATTCATGTTCCTCTTTGTTGATCCACCCTATAGAGTCAAAAATAATTTTACGTTATAACTCACTTACTGTCCTTCAACTTTTGTATTAACATTTTTTGTGTATTAAAAATACAAACGGAGCTATTTTACCTTGCCACACTAAACGGCCACCCTGTATAAGAGACAATACCACAATATTGATCAACTGCGAGAAGCTGCCCATCAAACCTTTAGGCTTTTGCAGGTAAGGTCAATTGTTTTATTAAATGCATTGCGAAGAATCGAAACGGTGTGTCGAAAGTGTTTAGAACACAACGGAGCCCAATTCCAGCAATTTTCGTAATTTAATAAAATAATATATTTGTTGTATTGTTGGCTTAAAGTTATGTAATAATATAAAGTTGTATAATAAAAATAATGTCGTTAATTTTGTTTTTTATTTGCGGGCATAGCCTTCAATACAAAAAATGATTAATTTTACAAACATGTTAGAATTATCCCTTTTTAAAAGAAATAAATATGGGATATTATATATTTTTGAAATGCTCTTAAAAAGAGCGATAAGACAAAGATGTAATATATAGGGTGTCCCATTTAAAAAGCACAAGTTTGGGTCATAACTCAAAAACAAAACTTTTTAGAAAAAAAACTAACAACGCCACTGAATTCTACATAAAAAGTTCTATAATAAACTATTTTTACCTCATTGATTATTAGTTATCAAATAATTGAGATACAGCGTAGCGTCAAAAGTGACAAATTTTCAAAATCGTCCTGTATGTCAGAAACTGAGAGGGCTATGAAAATTTCGTTTGACGCAATGAAAGTTTCATAAAATAATAGAACAGTAAGCCGCAACCTCATCTTTCTATCTTTTATAATAAGGGAGCTGGTATATGAAAACACACGAAAACTGGACACCCTGTACACACTATAGATACCAAATATTAGAAATTGTGTGTTGACTCCATTTTAGGCTAGAATAGTTCCTCACATTCTGGCGCCCATTTCGACAAATGAATTTATAACTTGTTAATTTTTATTTTAATTAAATCTCTACATCCTTTGCAATGCGAAGAAGTTGTTACATTAGTTCCAGTTTGTTAGCTAAATCAATTTAATAAATAAGTACAATTTTGAAAATATTTTAATTTTATTTTTTAACATAGTATTATTTCATTCTGTAAATGCAAATAAATTGAGCGCGTATTAAAAATAATTTCCACAATGATTTTTGATTTGCAATAACTAGATGAAATAAGTCTATAGGTATATCATAACTCATAGATACACGTGTGACGTCATTATAGCGAAATTATTTTGTCTTCATATTATTTCTCTTTCATTTCGCAGCTTGCATGTATTTCTAATGATAATTGTTTCCTTATTTTGTCCATTTTGACTTCTTCAAATTTAAATATCAGACAAACAATTTTGCCAAAAAGTGTCGCGCATCCTCCAACACTACAGCGCCCTCTAACATGTTAAACTATCACAACAGTTTAGAAACATTATCGAAATATTTTGGAACTATTTTCGATACAGGTTTTAATGGGGTCATTTAGCATTTTTTTAAATTACATTTTCTGAAAGATTTTGTAATTTTATTGCAAACTGCAACTGTTTTCAATTTTTGTCGGAAACAGAGATATAGTTTTAGATATATTTACCAAAATTTATATAAAATATCCACTGGGGTGGGAGCAATGAACACTTAATATTGCGTGATTCTACGACCATTAAATAATACAGCCATTATATTATTTAATTTTGACCAAGTAATGCTATTCAAAATCCGCAGCATGAATATTACCGTTAAGATATAAACTCAAATTTCCACAGTTTGTATAATATTTTATATAATAATTTTGTGGCAGTAGTGCAGGGTGTCTCACCCCATTGGCGATGTTCCTGCTGACTATAATAAAAAAATAAATTACACATTTCGCAATGATTTTCCGCAATGATCATCAAATAATATACAATTTAATTTTTTACCCAAAAGTAAAAATTCCCCGAATTTTTGAACTCGTTAAACTCCGTGACTTTTCCCGGTTTTCCAGTAGAGTACGAATCCTTTAATGTAGTGGATCCATTACTACACCAGCGTACTTATAAGTAAAGTATTAATAATTAATTAATGAACAATGTGAAATGTAGAAAAAAGGCGAAGCTTGTTTAATCTCTTTTTTTCAGTACGCATAAAACGTTAAATTGACCTTCGGTGCCACCTGTCTTAGATACCCGTATTGCCGGTTCCATTCCAGCGTATTTGACTGGATAAGTCCTCGTTGGTTTGGTTGGGTTGATACGCTCGATTGCCGCGAGATGTGGCACACTTCACATGTAATTATGCGTTCAAATGACACTTTGAGGTCCCTTTAATTTTCATAAGGTCCTATAGCCTTGCGGATGAGACGTTATACGGCGAAACGCGTCTAAGGATTGGGTCTGACACTGTGACGGAAAGGAAAAGGGACGAACTTCTTAAGTATTTATTAATAAATAATATACTTACAATATTCCTTTATCGTTAGGTTTGGTTAGTTAAATCAGAAACATAAAAAATGTGAACTTACCCAATTGCGATGGCCCGGCGGCATTCAACACGACCCCTTGGACGGTCTGCTGAGTGCCCTGCGTCGCGACAGATTGCGTTTGCGTCGCGACGCCAGCGGGTAGAGATACCAGCAGGCCTGGCCCTCCGGCACCCCCCGAGAACTGGCCACCTACATTCAAGGCTAAGGAGATCGGCTGAGCGAACCCTTGAAGTTGGACCTGAATGATGTAGAACAATAAATGTAGTTATCAAAAATTATAATGGTGAAAGGTGGGCATGAAATGAAAGAAGGCTGTATTAGCCTTATAACATCCTGTTGAAATAACTTTGTCAATTTAGGTTAGTTTGGGTACCATTAATGAACTACAACTTCAAAAATTAAAATTGAAGTGAAATGAAAGCCTAATAACGTTAGTAAATGTCCCCCACCTTGTTTAATGTATAAGTTCAGCATGCTCTCAATAGCATGTTCCATAAGAAACTCCAATTTCGTGAACCAGACGCTTCAAAGGTCTTGTAGGCTCTTCTTCCTTATGTTACCGAACGTCAGTAACAAACTCACCAAAGCAATTTGTAAGGCACGCATAAAAATCCTCTGAAAATACTGATAAATCTGGGAAGTACTCTCGAAAATCGTCCAAACATAAACGCTAATTGTATTCCCAAATCCCTTAACTAGCACACCAGTTCAATAACAAACCTTAATCATGTAAATCTTGTGATCAGTTATGAAACCCATAATTCAAGACCAGCATACGACTACAATAGCGAGAAAACTTCACCAGAACTGCTTGACAAATTTTGACCATGAAAGAATGATCGACATCGAAACTATCCTAAACTCAATATAATTATTTTAAAGGGCTAAGCATCCGTTTTCCATTTCATGATCACCTTTGACCAAGATAATTTTTGATATCTCGGTATAAATGACATATTATAAAGTGTCCCAAAAAATGTATAATATTATATAGAAAACTCCTTCCAGATAATTTTATTCTTAATAAAAGTTGCATCAAGAAACGAAACAAAACTTAGACGTGCATGACTCAAGTATCACATATTTTGAAAAAGCTTAACATTTTGGACACTTGCCTGGATACAACTTCTACAAAAAATATTGTAAATTGGAGTATCTCTACTAAACATAAACATTTTTTTTTTAATTTATTTATTTATTTCTGATCTTAAAACAGTACTGCTACTGGTATACAGACCTAATACAAAAATAAAAATTATAGACAATATAATATCTAACAAGGTATTGCACTTATAAATATCTACTTCATTACAAATCTCTTTAATATTAAAATATAATGTCTGTTTAAAATGTAACTTAAGGTTATGACATATTTTGGTGAAACTTCCATTTAGAAAATTTTTAGAAACGTTATTTTATATTTCTATACTTCATTGGTATGGTGAATTCTGTTCTTTCTTAGTGCGGCAATAATCGTTTCTTTAATTTTAAATTAATTCTTTAGATCTGACGTTATAGGGATGAAAATTGTCAGAAAATTTTAGAACTGTATTTGTTTTGATAAAGTTGTTTTTAACATGTATTAGTTTACATTGTTCAAACTGTTTTAGTTGTTTTACTTTCAGAAAAGAATGTGCATCAAACAGTGTTTCAGTGGGATTATAATAATTTAGTGAGTAAATAGTCTTTATAGCTTTATTTTGTAACCGTTGTAGTTTGTTCAAAAGATAATCACTTGCACTTCCCCAGCATGGGATCAAGTATTTGAAGTGTGGCTCGATGAAGCTGTTATATCGGAGAGTCTTCGCCGAATTATTTAGTTAATGAGAGCATCTTAGCATTACTCCGATAATGGGCCCTACTTTGTTTATAATATGTAATATATGTTCATTCCACGTTAGTGTATTAGATATTACTAGTCTAAGGTATTTGTACATTGTTACTTTGCAGAGTGTCGTACTATTAGGTTTTACTACGGGTCTAATGCTTTTGCCCTTTTGTTTAATTACCATATATATAGCTTTTTCTATATTAATCATCGAAACACAACCAGTCGAAATATAGTTTTAAATCTTCGTTAATAGCTTGTTCCAACTCCTTCTGAGTATCCGCAGAAAACACAAGGACTGTATCGTCAGCGAACAAAAAATATTTATATGATACATTTATAAATTGTAGACTAGGTACATAGAGAAGATATTCAAGGGGCCACAGAACTGACCCCTGTGTCACACCGACTGCTATTTCCTCTTTGTCACTGATATTCTGATTGACACATGTGTGTTGTTTTCGTTTTGTAGAATAAGATCTCAGTAGCTTGTACCAGGTCCCACGAAATCCCATTTTTAAAGCCTCTCTAGCATTTGATAGATATCGACCGTATCTTTCTGTAAGTCTATAAACACCGTAGCTACATATTTGTTCTTATCTATTTCAGTTGACATATTATGATCTAGTACATCCGCCGTTGCCCCTAAGGTGTCAAACTTGAAAGTTAAATTTACGAAGCTTATCATTCGTGCTTTATTAACTTTTTCAAGTATTTTGGAGAATGTGCTGAGAAGGGAGATTGGTCTATAGTTATTGATATCATCATGTGCTCCTGTTTTATGGATTGGGATGATTTTTGCCGTTTTGAGCTCTTTGGGGTAAACACCACTTTCTAATACATTATTTACGATATCAACAATAACATTAGCTATTTCATAAAATAATATTGTGAGGTATTTTTAAAATGTTGTATAAAAAAAAGTTTTTCGTATGTCGCTTCGTTTTCGAAATACAGGGTGTTAAAGAAAAAATTAATAATGATTTTAATAATTGATTTAAAAACTTTTAATAATGAACCCACATGAACAAAAGTCAAATAAATTGCTGAAAATGTCCTCCATGAGCCAGTAAACACCCATGTACACGACGTGCTAAATTGTCTCTTACGTGTTGGAAAATTTCGGGACTGGCGCGAATCGTATTAAAACCATCAATAATACGCAGTCGAAGGTCTTCTTCAGTTTCAATAGGAGTAGTATAAACGAGTTGTTTAAGGTGACCCCAGAAATAAAAATCCAATGGATTCAGATCCGGCGAACGGGGTGGCCCTCCGGGGTCCCCCTCTACCTATCCAACGAGCAGGATATTGTTGATCTAAATAGTTTCTAACACGTACTGCAAAGTGAGGGGGAGCGCCGTCATGCATGAACCGCATTAAAGTTCTCGTTCTGCTTCCATCAATTCTGGCATTCATCTCTAAGGAAGTTGTAATAGACATCACAAGTAAGTCGATTTGGAAAAAAATACGGTTCAACTAAGCTATCTCCAATAATCCCTGCCCAAATATTAAAAGAAAATGTATAATTCGCTTCACCTGTAAATAGTATTTTTGCCGAAAAATGTGGGACCCTTAAAGAATTTTCTTGAAACCAGTTACAAAAATTAACTCGAGCTGGAAAGTCTCTAGGCATCAAAGCTTGCACTCTTTGTACGTTATAAGGATAAAGTAAATAGTTCTTTAAGATACTCCATACTGTTTTGTAACTCACATTCAACTCGCTCCCGATTTTCCTCGTACTAGTGCCTGGAGATTCTTCCACCATGTTTAAGACCTCTTCCTCAAGTTGTACGGTTCTAACTGTAAGTGGTCGGCCGCCTATTTTGCTTCTTGCAAAGCTACCTGTTTCCTCTAACCTGAGGTGCAATCTTGTAAATGTTTTCGAACACGGTACTCATCTATTAGGAAAACGTTCTGCATATAAACGTCTCGCCTCTAGCGCAGTTCCATTTGCCAAACCGTACATAAAATGAATTTGAGCCATTTCTTGATTGGTAAACTCAGCCATTATGAAAAGTATGTAATGTAGTGGAGATAAATTCAAAAACAATTCAAAAGGATATTATTTAAAAGATGTTAAACAGGAGACAAATGTTACGGAGAAAACAAATGTGGTTGCCATGGAACGAATCAAAGCCTACTCGTATCATTTGACGCAACATAATGATAAAAATACGAAAAATAACTAAAAAATTAAGGTACTCTTTTACCCATCATCCTCGCCAATGAACTAATTGTAAAATTTTAAATTGACTTAAAGTAAAGTGCTCTAATCCCTTATGTTTAACCAATACCATTAAAATATCGTTTGGCATTAATTAAAAAAATGAAAAAAAAAATACAAAATTTTTTTAACAACCTGTATTTTGAAAGCGAAGCGACATGCGAAAAACTTTTATACCACATTTTCCTCTTAAAATAAGGTGAGGATTCACCTAGTTGATTTTTTCAGAGAGGTTAGGAAACACCCGGTATAATTTTACTTACATTCTCCTCAAGAAAACTTGACTTTGCTGGGTGTTGTATGTAAGACGCCAACGTTTTACCCATACTCGAAAAATGATCGTTAAACACCGTGGCTATTTTCAAGTCCTCAATATCCTCTATATGTTGACCATTCTTGTCCAATATATTGTTAATATTTTTGCCCCTATTGGTGGTTCTATTACATAAACTGTTTAAGACATTCCAAGTTTTCTTAATATTACCCTTTGCTTCTTGAAGTTGACTCACTGCATAATCTCTTTGCAGTCTTTATCTTAGGTTATTGACTTCGTTTTTGACTTTTTTAAATTCGCTTTTTGTGTATTCATTTCCAATCATCTTCCATCCGTCATAAAGATCCTTTCTATGGTGTAACTTTTGTATGTACTCTTTTGTTATCCAGTAATTGTTTCCCTTAATCCTTATTTTACATTCTTTTGTACATTTACTTTTTTCATCGTTTATTATTTTTGCCAACCTTTCAAAACTTTTTACCGTTTCATTATCAATTTTTTCTGCTACATTTTTAATCCATTTTTGTTTGTCGAGGTAATTTCTGCTGATCCATTTATTTTGTCTTTTGTCTATTGTTTTGTTAACTTGTACCGGGTGTTCCACCTAAGGAGGTAATCGGCTATATCTCAGAAAGTAATAACACTAGGACTTTGGGAAAAAATATATATCAATAAAAGCGGCCAAGAGAAATTGCTGGAAATTATAAACAAGTTCGAAAAATGAATGAGGAATAATAATAATTAATATGGAAAAATAGGCAATTTTTTAAAAAATTATTATTTATTAATTTCTCTAGTCTAACAAAAGATATCACGTTGCGGTTTTCAGTTCCTTATAGTAACTTTTCCTCCTCTACAAGCTGATGGGGTTAGTTTTTTAATCCGACGTTTCGGATTCAAGCGACCATCATCAACTTTTTTATTTTAAATACGGACCTGGATTTTTTATTCCACTATTTAATAGCCTTTATAAGCCTAAAATAAAATATGATGAAAAGCCATATCACAACATTTCATTTTTTTGAGAAAATCCTTATTCATTGAGGAATCACGGAAAAACGCCATCTAGTGGCCACCATCAGAATCAATATGGTATAGTTAATAGATCTAGGTGTAGAGGAAAATAAGGGCTTGTTTCAAGACCAAGTTGAATAAAATCGGTTTATCCAAAGCAGAGATATCAGCGTTTGAAAGAAAAAAAGTTTGACCTTCTCCCACCACTTTATTATTGAAAATAGAAAAAAACGATTCTTAACATAAAGTTGCATAATTTTATGAAGAATACAATGCTTATATTTTTAACATATTTTTATTAAGAAAAATCAAGAGAAAATCGGCATTTCTATTTTGAAAGTTCTCTTACGCCCCCTAGCGGTCATTTTTCGAACTTGAAAATAATTTCCAGCAATTTCTCTTGGCCGCTTTTA
The DNA here is from genome assembly GCA_963920685.1 of Polydrusus tereticollis. NCBI lineage: Eukaryota > Metazoa > Arthropoda > Insecta > Coleoptera > Curculionidae > Polydrusus > Polydrusus tereticollis. The sequence continues at coordinate 93,734,073 of OY987331.1, forward strand.
TTGATATATATTTTGTCCCAAAGTCCGAGTGTTATTACTTTCTGAGATATAGCTGATTACCTCCTTAGGTGGAACACCCGGTACATAATTTTGTGGTCGGTTATAAAATGATCTTGTAGATTTGATTTACAATGTAAATTTTTATTTGTTACAACATGGTCTATAATAGAAATATATACATAAAGATATAAAATATAATTATTTACTAATTTTATTTTGAAAACAGAAATCATTCATAAATATTGTATTTTTATAATCTGCTACAGCATGCGAGTTTTTGAGAAGATCTAAATTTATGTCGCCTACCAAGATGCTACTTCGTTTACATATATACGCTTACATAAAAATAATAATTCAAAACTAGACTGTTAGGAAAAGATATGATAGACAGTAAAATGTTGTTTAAAGTCTCAATGTAGCTAACTTCCTATACAGAGGTTTTTAATTTTCATAAAAGAAATTACAATTTTCAGAAATAGCTGCAGCAAACATTTGAAACTTAAACACTGTCCAGTTTTGATTTGACAATTTTATATCCGTTTTCAAGGGAGGTCCTTCAATGAGGTTACAAAAAATAAATAATAAAGGTAATACCTATATAACTCTTCTCTGTTAGAAATAAATGCCACAAATACAATGGTATTTATTTTATTTCAATACGTTAAATACTTATGGAGGAAAAAATTCTCTTAACGTGTATTAGCATTCGTTCAAACAAGCTATCGGCGTTAGTGACGTCAGTGGCCCGTTGCATCGCACGTAAGAAAAAATGGGGGCGTGGCCGAATACCAGCATTCGTTAAATTTGCTGATTCATTATTTTTGCTTATGCATGAATATTTATTTTTTTTACGACCTTTAAATAATCCAGGCATTGGTCTAGTATGTTGTTTTGATCTCTGTTTTGTTAAGCCAAGTTAACACGGGTCGAGTAGCCGTTCAATTTACTTGAACAAGTAGCCAGAATCAAGTATTCAAGTTTGAAAGGCATTCAAGAAAACGTTTAAATTTATTCAAGTACAGGGTGTCCCAACGATAGAGTAAAGTAAGTTTTCGCTTAACTGATAATCTTTGTGACAAAATCGTATCCGCCATAAGGTAAGGTAGAAAAATGCGCACATTTTAAAAATATTGGAAATTATACAGGGTGTGCCACAAAAATAGGACAGCAAAAAGTAAGATTTTTTAAATGGAACACCCTATATTTGCTTGTATTTTTGGGTTCTACGTATTAATCCAAACGTTTTTGGTCATATATGACATGATCTGAAATTTGATAGTTTTTGAGAAATTTCGAAATAACGATGAAAATTAGAATTATCATAGTGTTGATAAATGGACAGTTTCTCCGTCAATTCATAATTGCAAACTTCAATATTTGGTAGGAGGAAGGACTGGTTACTATATTAATATTTAGTATGCGCAATATTTGCATTTGTTCTACAGGGTGTTTATTATAAGCGTCCAAATTCGCACATCTTTAAACTAGGAAATCTCAATTTTTTTTAAATGGAACACCCCGTATATTTTAATTTCGTTTTATTCAGATTTAAACAGCCTTTTATTTTTGCTAAATATGTCCTATGCCTATCTTTAATAGTTATCGAGAAATTTCGATTTTTTCAAATTGCTACACGTTATATTCTATACCAGAGCATTGTTGGATCGCGATAGCCATGAAAAACAATAGCTAAGGTAAACAATTCATGTGCCAAAATGAAACGCTTAATAATAATTGTCGTGAATTAAAACAAGTACATCTAGTAGTTGTATTTAAACAGCGGTATATAAAACTGAGAAATTACCCGAAAGAGCTGTCTTACTATTTTGTAAAATATTGTTCAAAAGTTCACATTTGTTTTGTGCGATGAGTTAGGAAATATGATTGAGGATAAGTAGGAACATAACGAAAAAAAGGTTTGGGTTCGAAAGTGGGGGACAACGAAGAGACACTTATGGAGTTTCAGCTTTGCTTCTCTCTGAACTCGCATTAAAGGTCCAAAAGAAATCAAGATGTGCTTGAGAAGGACTCCTGAGAATTTTTTAGAAAGAGAAGTTATTAGAAACGGTTAAGTTTTACATACAGAGCTTCTCATTCCATCTATTATTTTAATAATAGTAGAATCTCTCATTTGCTTATTTCCAAGGCATGTATTTTCCTTGTAAAATTCGAGAAATTTCAATGTGTAGTCCACCTCATCATAAAAACACTGAAAATACCTGAAACCTGGAACTGTACGCCGCTCTACTAACATTCTAGCATTGCGTCTCGTGGTAGCTCAATAGAGGCACTTGACCATGAATATGGCACAGATGAGTGGCGTTTGTTTATCGGCTTTTCCAAAATAAGCTTGAAAAAGCGGTTCTACTCTGTTCTATGGCAGACGCAGTCAATATGAAGGAATTTTACGACAACATGAAGCTTCTTTTAGAAAAAATGAGGTATAATAACATTAAGTGAAATATTTTCGGCGATCTTAAGGTTGTGGCATCTTTTGCTCGATATGCAGCTCGGATACATAACTAAACTACTGTTGTTTTTTTTTTTGTGAATGGGATAACCGGGATAGGAAAAATCATTATGAAAAGAAAAGAGTAACCAAAACGAACATCACTGACCCCAGGAAGTAAGAACGTCATCAATGTTCCACTTGTTGATCACCGTTGCATATAAAGCTTAATGAAAAATTTTGTCAAAGGAATGGGTAAAACTGGCCGTGGATTTGTATATGTGAGAAATAAGTTCCCCAAAATCAGTGATGCTAAAATAAACCAAGGTATATTTATAAGAGACCAGATTCGATGAGGAGCTAAATAATTAAAAAAGCGGCGTGGTTGTCTAAAAAACCCAAACGGTATATTGTCCTCATATAAAGCCATGTGATGCAACATGAGCCTGAAAATACATTTTTGGACTTACACTTAGACTTTCTCCTAGAAAATATTGGAACTGTCTGAGCTGTGATGAGCATGGCTAAAAATTTCATCACATTTTAGATATGGAGAAACGATACCAAGGCAAATGGCGGCCAGCCATGTTGGCATACTATTGCTGGAAGCTAAAGGGAGATCTTTATGATGCAAATTACAGCCGAATATTGCATGCCTCTACATTTTTGGAGTAAATTTATCACTTTAAGCAATATAATATACAAAATTTAAATGCTTGATCAAAAAATTTTGAAAAAAAATTAAAATCAGTGTAACATGGGCTACAAGGTTCACCTACCTTACCTCAAAGGTTATTTTGTTCTCCAGTGTAATTAAGTCAAATTTGGTACACGTAATAGCTTTTGCAGTTGCCATAAAACTTTTTTATTATTATGTAACACAATCTACAGAGTAATATGTTTTGGGTCATGTAACATGTTAGTTATCCCCTCATTTTTTTCCCTGTTGATTAAAATTGTTTGAGACACACGTCATATTTCTGTCGTGACCCAGTACAAAGTTAAAGTAAAAGCGTGAAACTCAATTCTATGAAATGTAATGTAACGTAATAATAATCTAAGCGGCAACGCCGCATTTGTGCTTAATTACTATGTTTTTATGTAACTACTAAATGCTAAAACAATGAGGAAAGTACATTATATTTACATGCAACATAATTGGCAATACCGCATATTACAGTAATGGCAACGTTGTGCATCCATAAAAATATAAGTTAAATCAAAACCTTATGGTATAAAAAACACGGTCGGCGATTCTGTATCATTTCCTAACACGTAGATGTAAATATGATAAACGCCGCTTGCTTAGTAACAGTGGATGTCTTTCTCATTGGTTGGCAACAATATTGTGACGTGAAATAAACCATCTTGGATTGTGACGTATCAGTACCTGATTGGTCAAAGTGTCGGTGGACCGTACGAAGCGGACAATGTTTTGTTAACAGACTAGTGTCACACTAGTTTCTACAGAGAAAGGTTGCGCTTCGTGGAACGACAGATTCTCTACGTAAAAATGATGGGAAAGTATTTGAACTTAGTTGAAAATATGTAAAAGTAGTAAAAAGTAGTTAAGAAGAGTTAAGTGGTTGTTTGGCGAGTCTAAGTTAGAAATGTGTTAGTATGTCATACCCATCCTACGGTATAACATGACAAAGTGATTGATTTGTTAATAAAAACCTGTGCAATAAAATTCAAAAGAAATTTTATTTTCCAGTTAAAGCAAAGTTTTGAACCAGTCGATTTATGGAAATACAGATTAAAGTATAATGTGTCGTTCATTGTTACAAACGTGTTCGCGCACAAAAATAAATACATTTTGATTTCTTAGTTATTAATTTTTTTTGGTTTAAAAACTATCAAAGTTTGGAAAAAACCTTGGGAGAAAAAATAATGTTACAATAAGATGGGAAAATTAACCGAGTAATAAATCTTGTTACATGACCCGGAAAACCAATTTAATTTTGAACAATCCATGCCATTCATTATCCACAGTGTTACAACTGTTGAGAACAAGACATTAGTCGCCAGTTACAGGCCAATTAGTTTACTTTCCTGCATAGGAAAGGGCATAGAGAAAGCCATTCGAAACAGACTGAATGTCTTTGCTTACGAAAATACCGTTTTATCATCAAAGCAGTTCGGGTTTAAAACTGCCCATTGCAATATAATAAATGACTTTAATAAACACTCCCAACCGTGAGCGGACTTCTTCGATGTAAGCAAAGCATTTGACAAGGTTAGTTACCAAACTATTTGATAAAAATTCTAATCTCATATTTACAAAATAGAACGCTTGCTGTATCGTCAGAAAATGCAATATCATCTGTCAAAAGTATAAGAGCCGGGGGTACCCCAGGGATCATTCCTGACCCCGGCAACTTGATCTGTCTGAAAACGATACGGCATAACGGTAGCATGTTCGTGAAAACTTTGTGCTAAAAGAAAGTAGTGTTAAATAAGCTTTTTGTAGTTCAGGTTAGGTTAGGTTAGTTTAGTTAAACATAATATCATACCTGAACATTTTGCAAGCCCGGTATACTCTGCAGTTGAGCTAGATTCAAACTTTGTACATTTAAGGTATTTGAGGTCTGCGGAGGCGGACTGGACATTGGCGAGATCACCTGAAAAACCAAATTACTTAAAAACCTAATAACGTGTTCCGTAAGTACAGGGTGTCTACTTTTCGACACTTTGGACGGGTATCTCCGTTATTAGTACAGATAGAATGATTCGGTTTTCGCAAACCTGTGCCACTTTTTTGTGAAACAAACGATGCCCAAAACGGATGTATCATGGCCAACTTGGTTTATGAGATACAGGGCGAAATTGAAAAGGGTGCATTTTCAGACACCTCTTGTATTTCAGTTATCTTATACCCTATCGAAAATATAAAAAGGGGGTGTTATACAGTTTTTTACGTAGAATTCAGTGGCGTAGTTAGTATTTTTCCAGGTATCCCCATTTTTGAGAAATATACCAAAGTTGTGTTTTTTTAAATAGTATATTTATTCTTAGTTGCATTCTGCTTACTGAGAGCTTTCCAAAAATATATAATAGTTGGCACTTTGTTTTACCAGGATGGTTCAAATTTATATTTTTTAAATAACAAGCTTTAAATTGACAGTAGGCCCTGGATTTGGTTTCACTAGAACAATGAAATTGTGGTATTAAATACATACTTTTTATTTATAAATATTGTTGAAAATGGTTGCCATTATCCCTAATACAAAGCTGACACATTTCTGTAATTCGTCTCAAGGCGTTTAAAATTATTATTGGATGGTCTTGTAGAAATTGAAATGCTAAATGGGTAGCCTGTCGAAATTCCTCTACAGTTCTGTGCCTGGTCTTGTATATCTTGCTCTGCAAAAACCCCCACAGAAAGAAGTCCAACACCGATAGATCGGGCGATCGTGGTGGCCATCTTACAGCTCCATTTGTGCCTATCCAGTAGAAAAGCCCTTACTACGTGAGAGTTATGACTCGGCGCACCGTCTTGTTGAAAATGTATAGCATATAACTGGGCAACGGGAACGATTTCTAATAACTCGGGTATAACGTCTTCCAAGATTTCCAGATATCTATTTGCCGTAAGACTTCCCTCATAAATACGGTAAGTTATTTGATTACCTAATATGAAGCAAGAAACATCAAATCCAAAGCGCCCTTGCTGCTCCCTTTCGAAAATAACATGTTGATTTTCTTCAGACCAATGTCTTGTATTATGTCGGTTAAAAATTCCGGCACAAGAAATGTGGCTCTCATCGGACCAGATTACCAATCTTCCAAAATTGGCATTAGTCCGGATTTGTTCTGTATACCAATGACAGAAGATTAATCGCCGATCTGCATCTCCAGGATGTAAATTTTGCACAATTTTAAATTTGTATGGATGGTATTTATATTTTCTTAAAATTCTTTGTGACCGACTTTTATCTATAAGTACCAATTTCCTTTTCTATATTTCTGCAGGAAGTTGAAGGAGTAACGGTTGCATAAGCCAAAACATTTACTTCATCTTTTTCTCTATTTTCCTAATTTTATGTTTTAGGCCGAGGCTGTGTAAAGGTTCCATGTTCAATTAAATTTTTCTTTAGAATGGAAAAGTTATCTGGAAATGGCTGCCTTCTTTCAGGATATCTATAAAATAATGATGATAATAATAAGAAGCTGCTTAAACAAACACTCCGCATAACTATTAACATGGTCGTTGTAGAAATTTTCGATCGCAAATAATAATATACCTACCTATTAAAATATAAATCGGCAGCTGCATGGGGGTTTTCATGGCTTTGTATAAAGCATACCAGCATATCGTATTTTTCATAATTCTCATACTTTTGGGCCATTGTTAAAATTTAACAATAACACTTAATAAATAAATTATCAGTAACTTTTTAAACTCTAATGACATAAATACAATTCTGCATGACAAGAGCTAAACGCCATTATGAAACTTTTGTTTTATAGCCTAGAGAGGCCATAGTAGATGTTTTTGTTTATTTACAAAGAAATCAGCTTACCTTCGGTTTGCCAATTCTCAGGATGCGGCAACTCTCTGGAGGCGGCTGAGGACTGCTGGAGTATCGTCAAAGACAAAAACACAGTTACCAGACAATTTCAAGGATGCCAACAGTATCAATAACTATTTTCTCTCGGCGTTTTCTGATATTCCAGCAGATAGGGAGTCTATTGATTATTTTGAAAATAACAGGTATGGTGAGTCACGGTTTAATTTTCGTTTATCATCACCGCACGAAATTAAAAGAATTATAAACGGGTTGAAATCGAATTCTGCTGGGGCGGATGGCATTACTTTAACTATGGTCAAATTAAGTATTCCAATTGTGTTAAACCATTTCACTCACGTTATTAATGTTTGTTTGGAGCAGGGGTATTTTCCTGCGGCTTGGAGGACTGCAATAATAAGTCCAATACCCAAAACAAGTAATCCATCTACGCTGAACGACCTAAGGCCAATTAGTCTGTTACCTATTCTAAGCAAAATTTTAGAAAGAGTAATTTATAATCAGTTATTTGTATATGTGAGCGAGTGTGGCATAATACCTAGCAGTCAATCTGGATTCCGCCCTGGATATGGAACGACAACAATCTTGCTACATGTTGTCGACCTTATGATAAGGGCGATAGATGGTGGCTTTGCCACCATTTTAATTTTGCTGGACTTTTCAAGGGCATTCGACACCGTTGACCACAAGCTGCTTATTGCAAAGCTCAGGTATTTCGGCCTTGATGATTGTGCCCTTTCATTTTTTCACAATTATTTAGCTAACAGACTGCAGTTCGTGAGGGTGCATTCTGGTATTTCTGAATTTGGAGAAGTTAAATCTGGAGTACCACAGGGCTCTATTCTGGGGCCACTTTTATTTCTTTTATACACATTCGACTTGTGTACAGTTGTAAAATTTTCGCAGACCCAAAGATACGCTGATGATACACAGCTAATTTACACGTTCGATCCTTCGGACTATAATGAAATTGAAGCAAATGTAAATTCGGATCTTAACTCAATAACTTTATACAGCGAAAAACATAATTTAAAATTAAATGCCAAGAAAACTAAAGTTTTATTATTTTCACCTGCCAATTGCTCCGAATTTCTAAAAAGTTACGTAAACGTTGAAATGGGCAGTCAAGTACTTGAATTTACTGATGCTTCCAGAAATTTGGGTGTTTATCTGGATTCACAGTTAAGATTTTCTCAGCATATATCTAATTTAAGCAAAGCTTGCTATGCATCTTTAAAGGTGCTGTATGCCAATAAACATATCTTAAATTTCAAGGTCCGCAAAAAACTGTGTGAATCTTATGTGTTGTCCAAGGTATCCTACTGTATTACTGTGTATTACCCATGTCTGAGTTATATTGATAGACAAAGATTGCAAAGAATCCAGAATAACTGCTGCCGATTTATCTTTGGATTGAAGAAATTTGATCACATTTCCAATAAAATTAGACAGCTTCAATGGCTGAAATTTTCCTACTCATATCAGTACCTCTTACTTGTGTCTGCATACAAACTGCTTAAATCATCTGTCCCTCCGTATTTAAGATCTAAACTTGTTTTTCGCCGAGATGTTCACGCTATACCTATTAGATCGAATCCTCTTGCTATGCCTCAGCACCGAACAGCTATCTTCCAGCGCTCTTTTACATACAACATAGTAGTGCTCTATAATCAGTTCATTGCTTACTTTGATATTGAGACTATGTCTTTGTTTCGTAAAAAACTTAAATTGGCAATATTTAATAAGCAGGAAAACGTTGTTGAGACATAGGAAGATTTAACGTATTAATGATAAGTTTCGTAATTATTTCGTTTATAATAGCTATGTCCATGTTTATAATTATTTAAAAAAATCAAATGATATTGAATATTTTTATCTTTTGTATTTAAATATTATTAGGTTAATGTTGAGTAGCTGACAATTCCGTTAGCTAGACTTCGCCTTTTGGGAATTGTAATTTTCTTTTCTTGCTTTTGATTTTACGTTCTCAATAAAGACAATATATTATATTATTATTATTATTACTTTTTACGATTGTAAGTATTAAATAACTTTAAAAATTTTAAACCAAACTATAAGGTAATATTCATGGTGTATTGTATCGTCAATAATTTATTTTTATTAAAACCAAATCCAAGGCCTACTGTCAATTTAAAGCTTGTTATTTAAAAAATATAAATTTCAACCGTCCTGGTAAAACAAAGTGCCAACTATTATATATTTTTGGAAAGCTCTCAGTAAGCAGAATGCAACTAAGAATAAATATACAGGGTGTTCTATTTAAAAAAAAACACAACTTTGGAATACTTCTCAAAAATGGGGATACCTGGAAAAATACTAACTACGCCACTGAATTTTACGTAAAAAACTGTATAACACCCCCTTTTTATATTTTCGATAGGGTATAAGATAACTCAAATACAAGGGGTGTCTGAAAATGCACCGTTTTTAATTTCGCCCTGTATCTCATAAACCAAGATGGCCATGATACATCCGTTTAGGGCATCGTTTGTTTTTGTTTCACAAAAAAGTGGCACAGGTTTGCGACAACCGCATCATTCTATTTGTACTAATACCGGAGATACCCGTCAAAAGTGTCGAAAAGTAGACACCCTGTACAGTAATAATTGATATTGCTCAAATATTGCATGTTTTATAATATACTCCGTCTATCTATCTTACAAACTCATTATAAATGCTAATCCCCCACCATCATAATAACCTATTGTTCTGGGGACTCCAGGTACGGATCTATTTAAACACTATTATAGTATTATATTTTCTCAGTAATCCTCTTAAAATAATTAGGGTAAAATAAAATAGGTTTATTTTAGTTATTTAAATATGCTGATATTTGGTTTTAAAATTTAGTTAGATGATTGTATTGGTTTAGACAAGAAGTTATTTGTTGCCAATTAAACGTGATATCTAAGAATGTTTCGTCCGTGGGTCGTAATAAAAACAATTAAATCATAATATTTTATTAGTTGACACAAAAAAAAGTAATCTTCGACGTTTACACCACCCTTCTTGAACGTGGTTTTTCAAAATTTGGTGCAGTGAAGGAAGCGGCAGCTTTGACACGTGGGCCAGTGAGCATAGTGTGGTTTGTTGTAAAGAAACCTATAGTGGAGAGAAGAAAGAGGAAATACTATTTTACTTTTAAGAAACTGGACGCGACGGATGTCGATATAATTCGTAGAAAAATATATGCCATGTACAGGGAACAAATGATCCCCACTTTAAAAACCCTATTGCAAAGATTAAAAAAAATATGATATAGGAATAGAGTGTTGTCGTGAGACTCAAAGGAAATGTATTTTAAGAAACGGTTTTAAAATGAACCAATGACAAGTAATTATGGAATCGGCCCGGTTAAAAAGATGGAGAATGGAATACCTCTAATTGCAGTCCATGGATATAGATAGGATGGAAGGGATATTATTTATTTGGCCGAGACGTGGTATGACACACACGAAGTTCCAGATAAAGGTTGGGTAGATTTATCGGGTCAATGCCGGAAGCCGCACACCAAATTGTATTTGTTCGCTGATTACTGCAACCTCGAAGATGCCCTGGGTTGTAGTCCTTACTCTGCAAAGCCATATCAATCTCCTTCACAGATGGTTGAACTCTTGGAAGCTTTGTCTTAATGATAGCAAGCCTTAAGCAATTTACTTTTTAAAAGCTATCACAAAACTACCCCAAACAAGAGTAAGAGTGGGCAATGCATAAATTATTTGGAGGAACAGAATTAAATATCTTGGTCTTACGTTTGACATGAAATTATTGCAGAACGACAACGTGACAGAGAGACTTGCAAAGGCACACGGCCAATTAAGTGCAGTCTATTTACTATTCAACAAGAGAAGCAAAATGGGTGTCAAGACGAAAACGATGACCTACAAGACAATAATAGAACTTACATACGGTGTACATTACGAAAAGTTTTACGCATAATAACGGACACACAAAGACATGTACCGACAGACGTACTGCACAAGGACTTACGAATGGACAAATTAAATACTTTTTATGACAAAATTATTAAAAAATACCATACGCCAGCAAGTACATCCACGAATCGGCTCACACATACACTCATTACCAAACTCGAATCACAAATTCCCTAAAGATTGCCTCCCACCCCCTGATAAATAATACAGATATGTATTATAGAGAATAAGAAAAGCACGTAAAACCAAAACAGAAGAAGATGAGAAGAAAACCAAATTCAAAATTCAAAATCAAAACTTTTTAGGATTGTTATCGACAAAATATCTACAGTAAAAAAACAAGAGCAAAAGACCGATGTCTGACTCAAGAAAATTGATTAAGAGAAGATGCTCATTTTGCTACTGAAAAAATAGCAAAGGGTGATTTTCGGTTGACTAAGCTATACCGTAAGAAGAAAACACACTAATACGCGTAGTAGAGGTAATTGATATTGACAAATAAGAGATTATAATTAAATATTAAAAAAAAAAAGTTGACGGTGTAACAAAAAGTTTTGGTATGCAGGAGAGCAAACGTAATATTCGGTTTTAGAAAAATACTTTAATATGAAGTTACCTAGACCTATCAGTATGGGGGGTTCAGCTAGACAGGTTTTGCAGTTGGCTTCTCAAATATCTTTTGGTACTTGCCATATTGCATACAAATCGTTATAAGTATATTTTGCTAAAATAACCTATGACAATGTATTTCGTTTATAGTTTTGTACAGGGTGGCCCATTAATAAGGGACGCCAGCTATATCTCAGGATCCGCTAATCGGACGAGCCTGAGAAAAAAAAATTATGGGTAAATCGGCAAAAAGAAAAAGCTCGAAATTTTTTGTAAGTCCACCGCTAGAGGCCGTAAATCCAACCTCGGAGTAGAAAATACTGTTTTAATCAAAATTACTTCAGGTGAACCTATATTGAAATTTTTTTTTGTAATCTACTGAAAATTTGACAACTTTTTTGTATTTACGTTTCTTCCCCACCTTGTCAAATAAAGGGTGGGGGAAGGGGTAAACGTTGGTTTGAAAAAAAGTCAATAACTTTTTTTTGGAATAACCGATTTCAAATAACTTTTTTTAATTTTAAAGCGCTTTTATGGAGCTCCTACTAGAGTAATAACATTTTGGGTTCAGTTATTTTTCGTGTCGGTAGGTGGCGCTTTATGACAAGGTCGCAAATATTTATGATTTTCTCGAAAATTTAAAATGTAATGGTATTTTTATTTTTCGCTAGGAAGAAAGAGCATGAAAAATTACAGTTACTGGTAAAAACCGCTGTCCGATATGTTTATTCCTTATAGATATATTTAAACCTAATAACCTAATACTTACAAGAAAAGTAAAATAAGCAGGACTCTACCTATAGTAATGAAAAGGAAAATTATTATTTTTCGCTTTTTATAAGTTTCTGATTGCTGGCCGCCATGGAAATAAACTTCCCCTACCTATCCATCTATCAGGAAATGTTCTGTCCAAAAATCGACGAACCCTTGTTGAAAAATGGGCAGGACACCTATCACGCTGAAAAAACATGTTTCGGCGTGTTTCTAGGGGCACATTTTCCAACAGAACAACTCCCATATTCTTTCCAAAGTAAAATTTGGAGAAGAGGATACAACCCAGACCTATGCTTCGCCAGCCAGAAGGTAGCTGACCTCTGTGTCAAAAGAGTCTACGATCCCATCCCAAAAACCCAACACCGACCAATTGGCCTTGAAGTCTGTGCTGCCGTAAAGGCGCCGACGATTTCCTTCAGACGCAGATTTAACTTTAAAAAGGCAAATTGGTCAGAATTTACCAAAATGCTGGACCGGAGAGTTAGCAGCCTAGAACCGATACCGGAAAACTACGAGCAGTTTACCGAGACACTTAAAGAAATATCTAGAAAGACCATACCAAGAGGATGCAGAACCCAATACTTAGCGGGTCTGTCTAACAACACTAAGGATCTCTTGAGTGAATATACTAAACTGTATGAACGTGACCCTTTCAGCGAGGATACAATAAACTGTGGCATTGCACTGGTCCAGCAGCTCAGCTCCGCAAGGCGGGAAAAATGGATCGAGAAATTGGAGAGTCTAGATATGACACATAGCAGCAAAATAGCTTGGAACTTTATTAAAAAGCTCAATGGAGACCCAGTTGTGAAACAAAACTCTGTCAATGTAACACCAAACCAAGTAGCCCAACAACTACTAAAAAATGGTAAAACAGAGAAAAAGGTCAAGATAGAAAGACAGCAAAGAAACCACGCAAGGGAGACTAAGAACCTGGAAGCGCCGTTCACAGTCAAAGAGTTCAATGATGCCATCAACACAATGAAAAATGGGAAAGCCGCTGGACCGGACGACATGTGTACGGAACAAATAAAACAATTTGGCCCTGTGACGAAAAATTGGATTTTAACTCTTTTTAACAACTGCGTCTCAGGCCTTCAAATTCCAAAGCTGTGGAGAAAATCCAAAGTGATTGCCTTACTTAAACCGGGGAAAGACCCGGAATCTGCCAGCAGCTACCGACCAATCTCCCTTCTGTGTCATCTTTTTAAGGCCTACGAACGCCTGATTTTAAATCGTATGGGGAAAATCATAGAGCCTAAACTCATACCGCAACAAGCTGGTTTCCGACCCGGGAAGTCGTGTACTAGCCAAACCCTTGCACTAACAGAACATATAGAAAAGGGTTTCGAAGAAAAACTCATCACTGGCGTTGCTTTCGTTGACTTGTCCGCGGCGTATGATACCGTAAACCACAAAAAACTCCTAACAAAAATGTATAACCTTACCAGAGACTTCAAACTCACACAAGTAATCTCATCTCTACTACAAAACCGGCGGTTCTACGTTGTTCTTAATGGTAAGAAAAGCAGATGGAGAGATCAAAGAAATGGCCTTCCGCAAGAAAGTGTTCTTTCCCCAATCCTCTTTAATATCTATACCAACGACCAACCTCTGGGGGGAGACTCAAAAAGTTTTGTCTACGCTGATGATCTTGGCCTAACGGTGCAAGATAAGGAATTTTACGTAGTTGAAGCGAAACTAGAAGAAGCATTAGAACAAATGGCCAAGTACTACGAAGAAAATGCGCTGCGGCCCAACCCGGCGAAGACCCAGGTGAGTGCCTTTCATCTAAGAAACAAGCAGGCAAGACGGAAGCTAAAAGTCAGGTGGCGGGGTAACGAACTGGAACACACTGACTTCCCAAAATATCTTGGTGTCACATTAGACCGAACGCTTACCTATAAACAGCACTGCATTAAGACGAGACAAAAAGTAACGTAAAGAAACAATGCCCTCAGAAAACTCGCCTCCAGCAAATGGGGCGCTCGACCCTCAGTGCTTAAAAGAACAGCAGAGGCTCTATGTTTTTCCACTGCAGAATACGCTTGCCCAGTATGGAGTAGATCGTGCCACGCCAAACAGGTCGACATAGCCCTCAATGAGACATGCCGAATAACCACCGGCTGCATGAAAGCAACACCCTTACCAGCAGTCTACAGAGCAGCTGGCTTTGGCAGTCCCCCGATGCGCCGCCAAGCCTCTGAATACATAGAAAAATTCAAGCAAACCTTTGATGAGAGACACCCACTATACGGAACATACGTGACACAGGAAAGGCTTAGATCACGCAAAAACTTCCTTAAAATGGTTGGTGAAGAACCCCCTGACAACTACCCACTACGCCAGGAAAATCCGGGAGGGGTGGACCTGGACTGGCAAACGTGGCAAACATTAAACAGGATCAGGACTGGAGTTGCAGCTGTGAAAACCAACAAAATCAGATGGAACCAAATAGACCATCAAGACGCCTTCTGTGACTGCGGAGAAATACAAGATATGACGCACCTCATGAATTGCAGAAACTGCCCCAACACCTGCTCCTTGAATGATTTATGGAATGCTGAACAAAACGCCATCGACGTCGCCCAATATTGGGCGCAAAAATTATGAGTTGTTGTTTTGGACACGAAAAAGTAAAAGTAAGTCCAACAGAACAGGCAAATTGTTGGTAAGAAAATTGAAATAAATTTCACCGGTGACTGATCGAATATAAATGGGCCAATTATCATGCCACCCAATACGCCACACCAAACATTTACACTCCACCTGTCCTGGAGTTGGACCTCCTGCATCCAACGAGGACTGGTTCGAGACCAATAATGCATGTTGTGCGAGTTCACTTGTCCGTCGCTTTTAAAGGTAGCCTCCTCTGTCCATAATATATTTGACATTTAATCTAGGATTCTCGCCTACCATGTTTAATAACCAATGACAATATTCAAGTCTTTTATCAATATCTTGCATTGTTAAGGCCTAGTGAAGCACTACATGGTACGGATGAAGCCTAAATTTGAAATATATATTTTTAATAAACATTTTTGATATTATAATACCTACTTACTTACCTATGATCTTTTATAATTCGTTGGACGGTAGTGCGGGTAATGTCCAAGTCCTGCGAAATGCCTCTGGTATTTGCATGAGAATTATATTCTATGTAAGCTAAAACGTTTATGACGTTTGCTTCAGTTCGAGCTCTACCACGTCTAGGTAAAACAGGACGATGAACACTTCCGGCCTTCGACTGTGTCTCCCACGAGATACTTTTAAACAAACTTCAATTTTACGGCATTCGGGGTATGTTAGGAACTTCTTGCGCATTCGCCATAGTTAGAAAGACAGTTGGCAACTATGTGGAAGAAACCAGCTGAAAGTGAGTTTGGCAACAATGGGACGAGCCTGTCGTCTTGTCTTGTCTCTGAAGCCTGATTGATGGGAGTTGTAACGAAATTTGTAATTTCCAAATAAAATAAATGTTTAAAAGTTAATTGCATTTATTTAACAAAAAAGTGTCTACAACAAATTACTGAAGCTCAAAGTAGTTTTTGACATACTGCTCTTAGTCTTTTTAAATCTTACCTTTTGGACAGATCCCAACATGTCTTGTTTTGTGGTGAAATGTCACAGAAGAAAAATAACGGTTTTGGGGTGCCCCAGGGATCCATCCTTGGCCCATTATTATTTATTATTTATATAAACGATCTATGCCATTTTATGCGACCAACCACATGTATGCTATATGCTGATGATACTACCATTTTCTCTTTTGATAGTAACGCAGACGCGTTAGATACAATTTCAATCAATTGCATAGAAAAAGCCCAGGAGTGGTTTCAGGCTAATAAGTTTAAACTTAATACCAAAAAACACAGCCATTAAAAATTTCAACAAGTAACGGTGTAGGTCAGGGCAGGTGTGTGAATTTGTTGGGTATTAAAATAGATGATAAATTGAATTGGTCGTGCCATGTGGAAATGGTCCGTGGCAAGCTCGTTTGGTATATCTGCGCCTGTCTGGATACCTTCATTCTGACAGCAATGGTTGCATTCTGCATCCATTCAAAATATAAATGGTATTTCATTTGCTAACTGCATTTTGAAACTATATTTCGATACTTAAACACGTTTTAAGCAAATATTTTTTAACGTAACGTATTATTTATATTTTATTATCACTTCTTTTGTTGTGTCAAAGCCTACTGAGAGTCGTGCATATTTTACTTTTCTTGTAAAGTATTAGGTTATTAAATATAGTTTTAAATATATCTATAATGAATAAACATATCGGACAGCGGTTTTTACCAGTAACTGTAATTTTTCATGCTCTTTCTTCCTAGCGAAAAATAAAAATACCATTACATTTTAAATTTTCGAGAAAATCATAAATATCTGCGACCTTGTCATAAAGCGCCACCTACCGACACGAAAAATAATTGAACTCAAAATGTGATTATTCTAGTAGGAGCGCCCATAAAAGCGCTTTAAAATTAAAAAAGTTATTTGAAATCGGTTATTCCAAAAAAAAGTTATTGACTTTTTTTCAAACCAACGTTTACCCCTTCCCCCACCCTTTATTTGACAAGGTAGGGAAGAAACGTAAATACAAAAAAGTTGTCAAATTTTCAGTAGGTTACAAAAAAAAATTTTAATATAGGTTCACTTAAAGTAATTTTGATTAAAACACGACTTACCGACACGAAAAATAACTGAACTCAAAATGTTATTATTCTAGTAGGAGCGCCCATAAAAGCGCTTTAAGATTAAAAAAAGTTATTTGAAATCTTGAAGTAATTTTGATTAAAGCAGTATTTTCTACTCGGAGGTTGGATCTACGCCCTCTAGCGGTGGACTTAGAAACTTACAAATAATTTCCAGCTTTTTCTTTTTGCCGATTTACCCATAATTTTTTTTTCTCAGGGTCGTCCGATTAACGGACCTTAAAATATAGCCGGCGTCCCTTATTAATGGGCCACCCTGTACAATAAGGTATTTTTTATCCACTTGTCTTGCATGGTCTAAAGCACAATACCGTTCTGCTCAAGGTAGAAGATAAGTTTGTACCTTGGACCATTTGACACTTTTTATTCTGTTACCTTAAAAAAATACCTCAGAGAATTGTATAGCTCTTATACTGTCAAGGTTAATAGGAAATATCCTAATCTATGTGTTAATAGTATCTGCGAACTAGGCTTAAGAGCTAATCGTATCAAACCATTCCCCATAATGAAACACAGGCGGGTTTTTACTATCCAAGGTTATGTTAACAACAAAACACCGTTAAAATTGGGAACACATGTTTACACATACTGCCATGATTTTCTCCGAGAGCAAGAGAGAGACAGTGAGCGTCCTCATCACAGAGGTCTGAAGGAATAGAGCACAACCAACTATTGCCATGCTATTCAACACCACATTCCGGTCTGTCAACCGGCTGAAAAAAATTACTGTGATACTTGAGATGGGTAACGTTAGAAACATTTCGTGGTTCAATGACAGGTAACGGTTATAAAAATATAAGTAATCTTCACCTTTATCATCGTAAATTAATTTATCCTATAAACACCACTTACTGTATTGCCCTTAGGACTTTGTACCACAAACTGAGTCTGTTGTGGTTTCGGAGATTGGCTAAAGGGATTCTGGCCGCTGCTACCAGCCAGCTTCTCTAGCAGCAAGGAATTTGCATTGGGGCTTACTATGTCGGGTCTATCTGCGGCCGGAGTGCCCACTAGTAATGCCGCAAATGCCGATTTGTTACCTCCGTCCGTGCTGGAGGATGAGTTTAGTATTCGTTGGTGTACGACCTGTAAACACAGTGTATTATTCAATAGATGTTATAACCAGTAAACAGCGGATAGCGTACTGTAACTATTAAAAAAAAAAAAATAAAACTTATGTTTTGGCCAACTAAGAATGTGAGGTACTGTATCTGGGAAACTATCCATCATAGAGGCTTGCGGCAAAAAAAAATTATTACTAAAACGGCCAAGAGAAAAACCTGGAAAATATTTTCAAGTTTCTGAAATGGCCGCTAGTGGGCGTAACTGCAATCTTGAATCTAAAAAAGTGATGTTTCTGTAAATTCCGCTATATTAACCTAATAAAAAAATCCTGATCTTTAAAGTCGAGGATAATCTGAACCTTTTTTCTTTGACACTTTTTGCAGTGTCTCTAAAAATAAAGTGGTGGGGGGTATTCAGACGTTTCCGTAAATATTATCCTGTATCTTCGAAACGGCTAAGCCGATTTGAACAAACTTGGGCTCGTTAAAAGGAGCTATTCTTGGGCTACAAACATCATTATATTTGAAGTTTTGTGTGTTTCACATATCGCCGCTATAGGGCTTTTTTCGACATTCCAACAGAAATGGTTAATTTTCTCAACAAAATAAAATGCATTGGTATGATTTTTTTTTTCATGAAAAAGTAGCTAAATGATGCCTAAACTAGCTCGCCAAAAACCGCATCTCGATATCTTGTTCCTAACCCAAAATATCGGCAATAGAAAATTTTATACGAAAATCCCTTAAATTTTCATTTTATTGTAACTATATTTTTCTGGAATTCTTTCTATTATGTAAGTTGTGGCCCTAAAAAGGACCGATTTATAAAATGAAGATGTTTAAATGCCCCCGCAAATGCTCGAAATGCTGACCATCACGTTCTATGCACAAAAAAGACAATTAATAGAAGCAGGCCATGGAAACAAAACAAATACCTAATCAAAACATAAATAATCCAAATTGTCAATAGTTGTCAAAGTTTTGCGTTACTTTGAGTAATTTTTGTGTTTACAAAATGCATTTTACGAATTGTGAAGCTGTTGATATGCTTGCCGTTTTTTTGAATGTCTTCAGAATGCCGCAGTAGCTAAGAGTTTACGCCGCTCGATACCCAAATCGGCGTCCTTGCGATGTGAGAGTTTTTCCCCGATTAGTGGCGAGTTTACGAGCCAATGGTTGTTTTCGGCCTAAGTTTCAACGGCAAAGAATTGGAAGAACACAAGAAAATATTAACTACGTACTGGGGTATATTGAAGGAAATCCTCATGTTGGCACAAGAGCATTATCCCTTGAGTTGGACATATCACGAACAACGGTTCAAAATATTTTGAAGAACCATAGGTAAGTTCTAATGGCCCTCAAAGTTAGGTATTCGTTTAAACTTTTTTTAATTACTTTTAGAATGCACCCACATCATGTCGTTTTGCATCAGGTCTTGAAAGGGCAAGATCTTGATCGGAGGTTGGACTTGGATGTTAGGTATGATACGCCAAAATAGAGAATTTTTATTTGAAACTCTTTGGACCGATGAAGCCACCTTTAGTAGTGACGGGAGAGTCAATCTACATAATATGAACTATTGGTCTGCAGAAAATCCGCATTGGTTGCGTGAAGTTCAGCACCAAGGACGTTGGAGTTTAAATGTGTGGTGTGGCATACTGGAGGGCAGAATTATTGGGCCATATTTTTTTGAGCAATCCCTAAATGGCAATGTCTTTCTTGACTTTTTGGCCAATCAATTACCGTTGTTGTTGGAAGATGTGCCCTTGGAAACAAGGCAAAACTTGTTTTTGCAGTTGGATGGTTGCCCAGCACATTTTGCCGTTAATGTGCGAGAGCATATTAATGCAGTATTTCAACAGCGGTGGATTGGAAGAGAAAGTCTGTTTCCATGGCCTCCGCGATCACCAGACCTAACTTGCATGGATTTTTATTTATGGGGGCGGTTATAGGACATCGTGTTTCAGACTCAACCTACGACCAGAGAAGATTTGAAAAACCGGATTCGTAATGCAATACGTAACATACCGAGAGCCGAAATTGAAAGTGCAGTTTTGTCTACCCATGAGAGGCTTCAGCAATGCATAGAACGGGATGGTCAGCATCTCGAGCATTTGCAGGGGCATTAAAAATCTTCCTTTTATAAATCGGTCCTTTTTAGGGCCACAACTTACATAATAGAAAGAATTCCAGAAAAATATAGTTACATAAAAATGAAAATTTAAGGGATTTTCGTATAAAATTTTCTATTGCCGATATTTTGGGTTAGGAACAAGATATCGAGATGCGGTTTTCGCGAGCTTGTTTAGGCATCATTTAGCTACTTTTTCATGACGAATGCATTTTATTTTGTTGAGAAAATTAACCATTTCTGTTGGAATGTCGAAAAAAGCCCTCTAGCGGCGGATATGTGAAACTTATAAAACTTCAAATATATTGATGTTTGTAGCCGAAGATACAGGATGTTATTTACGGAAACGTTTGAATACCCCCCACCACTTTATTCTTAGAGATACTGCAAAAAGTGTCAAACAAAAAAGGTTCAGATTATCCTCGACTTTAAAGATCAGGATTTTTTTAATTAGGTTAATATAGCGGAATTTACAGAAACATCACTTTTTTAGATTCAAGATTGCAGTTACGCCCCTAGCGGCCATTTCAGAAACTTGAAAATATTTTCCAGGTTTTTCTCTTGGTCGTTTTAGTAATAATCTTTTTTGCCGCAAGCCTCTATGATGGATAGTTTCCCAGATACAGTACCTCGCATTCTTAGTTGGCCACCCTGTACGAAATCTATTTTGTTCAAGGCTTCATTGGAAGTTTACTTTTAAAAAATGGCTGAAATTTTAAATTTAATTAAAAGAAAATTACATAAATTTACTATGAGCAATTAAGCTAATGCTAAAATTATTTTTAGAGAATACGTTCAACATTCGGTTGCTTAAAAAATCTCGTTTCAATTAAATAAAGCAACACTTAACATATTATTACTAAGTATACAGCGTGTAACAGAAGTATGGAACGCTTTAAATATCTTTAATACCGTTTGTCCGATTTAGCTAAAATTCGGTATCCGTATATAAGAGGTTATCGCGGAGCTGCTAGTGACATTTGCAATGTTGCCAAATTTACAGTTTTTTAGCAATTTAAAATAATTTTTTTTTTAAATGGAACACCCTATATATTACAATATTTTTGGATTCTACATAAAATTACAATTATTTTTTAATAAGTGCATTATAAGTCTAAACTTAATAGTTTTAGAGATATCGAGTTTTGAGAAATGATATTTTTGAACTTTGACAGCGGCTAGCTTTTTAACGATACGCCATATAGCAAAACGGCTTACATGCCCCTATCTTACTTTTTTATTATCTTTCCAAAAATGCCAACTTTCGGTTAAACCGGAAGTACTATATTTCTGGCTTTTGAGCTACATCCGGTTTAATCAGAAGTTGACACTTTTAGAAAGATAGTAGAAAAGTAAGATAGGGACATGCAAGCCGTTTTGCTCTAAGACGTACCGTTAGAAAGCTAGAAGCTGTCAAAGTTCAAAAATGTCATTTTTCAATACTTGCTATCTCAGAAACTATTAAGTTTAGACTTATAATGCAGTTACTAATAAATAATTGTGATTTTATGTAGAATCCAAAAAAATTGTAATATATAGGGTGTTCCATTTAAAAAAAAAAATTTAAATTGCTAAAAAACTGTAAATTTGGCAACATTGCAAATGTCACTAGCGGCTCCGCGATAACCTCTTATATACGGATACTGAATTTTAGCTAAATCGGACAAACGGTATTAAAGATATTTAAAGCGTTCCATACTTCTGTTACACGCTGTATATCAATGAAAAACACTTACACGTGGTACACAGGGTAATGCATGGCTTAGTTGAACATTGGAAATCCCATGTAAATTTTGAGGTGGCTAAATATTGGCTCCTCTGTACATTTTTAAGAAAATTGTATTATAATTTTTTGAAGAGGCCGATATAATAAACCCAAGTGCCAAGTTTAAATCAATTTTAATAAGCCAATCCTAACTTATTCAATTAAATGTGATGGCAAAATTACAAAATTTTCATAGTTTATGTAATACAGCAAACACCAGCAAATTATTACTTAGCATTGACAAAACGAAAAGTAGTATTAGTGACAACAATTTCATTGAAGGCGCTTTAAAGTTCAATTCTCTGATAAGCCTATTCCTTCCATTTCATCAATAAACTTATGATTAGCAAATTTGGGTCCAAAGGCTGACATGTACAGACTGTAATAAATAACTGTACATGCTTAACTCAGAATATCAATAGAGCTGAAGAAAGGGATAATAGAGATCTTGATATTGGACGAAAATAAAATGATAAGCACGAGGATTCTTGGGCAAGCTGTACGAAAACATCAAACCACAGTGTTGTGCACTTTAAAACAACATAAACAT
Source organism: Polydrusus tereticollis (assembly GCA_963920685.1). Classification (NCBI taxonomy): domain Eukaryota; kingdom Metazoa; phylum Arthropoda; class Insecta; order Coleoptera; family Curculionidae; genus Polydrusus; species Polydrusus tereticollis. The sequence continues at coordinate 93,756,620 of OY987331.1, forward strand.
TTTCCTTACAAGTATGAAAAACAACAAAAGCCACGGCAAGGTGATTTAGAACGGAGAATGGTATTCTGTTTTGAGGCAATGGAAAGAGCAAATAATAATAGGGATTTTTTGAGAAATATTTGTTTTAGTGATGAATATACTTTCACCCTCAACAACGAACCAAACGTTGAAAATTGCCGGTATTTGAGCCAAGAAAATGAGCATCGTCTTGTTCATACTCGGACGCAATATCCACAAAAAATAAATGTTTGGGCGGGAATTGTAGGACATCACATTATTCGACCATATTTTTATGGAAGGCAACCTTACAGCAGTAACCTATTTGGACTTACTACAAAATCGAATTAAATCCGCACTAGACGAAGTTGTACGCGAAAATCAAGAGATCTGGTATCAAATGGATGGTTGTCCTGCCCATAATTCTCTCGTGGTTAGGGAACACTTGCAAAATATTTTTAACGGAAATATTATTGGCCTACGGCATCCAATTCTTTGGCCAGTCAGGTCTCCTGACCTTTCGCCAAACGACTTCTTTCTGTGGGGTCACTTAAAAAATTTTATTTATAAAGATGTAAAATTTGAAAATCTAGACCAACTAAAAAAACTGTACTTCGTTAGAATGTGACTTTCTCAATATCAACTCAGTAATGTTAGAAATGATTTTTATGTTCGGTTAGAATATTGTTTAGCTGTTAATAGAGGGTTATTTGAACATTTGACTAATTAATGTTCTTGTGAAAATCTGTAGTCTTAGGTATGTTATGTTAAATTAAAGGTTTAGTAAGAAAAACATAATGGTGTCTTTTATTTTGAATGTGTGATTGCCGGATTGGTGAAACGAAAATGTGTTTTTAATGTGAAATAATCTTTATTCGTTATGTCCAGCATTACGTCAATTTTTGACAATAGCGTCATACAAATTAGTTGCTGGTGTTTGCTGTATCACCTAAACTATGAAAATTTCGCAATATTGCCATCACATTTAATTGAATAAGTTAGGATTGGCTTATTAAAATTTATTTAAACTTGGCACATGAGTTTATTATATCGGCCTCTTCAAAAAAAAACAATACAATTTTTCTCTAAAATGTACAGGGGAGCCAATATTTAACCACCTCAAAATTTACATGGGATTTCCTAAGTTCAACTAAGCCATGCGTCACCCGGTATATGGTGAGCGCTAGGTTTCAAAAAATATAATTGTGCATGTTTTGACAGCTGTAGAAAAAATATTGTATACAAATAAGAACTCGGTTATTAATCGCGGCTGAACCAACAATTAATTGTTTTATAAACAAACTCTATGACAAATACTTTACCTGTTGTTTGACAGGCATGGCAGTATAATTATAACTTCCACTATTTACAGACGTCAAAGTGACAGTCTGCGACTGTTGTCCTGCCAGTTGGGCGTTCAATTCGCTCAGATTTACCCTGTTGTTGTTGACAGATGTCGTCAGAGTAACCGTCTGAGGTGCGTTTAGTTCTTGTAGGTTCACTCTATTGTTGTTTAAAGTTATGAGGTTACTGTGGTTTAATACCTGCAATATACGAATGCATGAATACCATGAACATAAACGCATAATTGGAAAACTTACAATCAAAAAATGTGAAGCAGTGTTTGGGTGGCAAAGGAGCATGTGCGCAGTGGCGTATTTAGGATTGTACCACGGGGGGGGGGGGGGGGGGGCATTTTTTTTTCTACGTTTCGATAGCCCGACCCGAAAAAACGTAAAAATAAAGAAATTTTTAAATATAAACGGCAATATTTGTATTTTAAATATTAGTTTTTTAAAGGTATGTATAACGTTTATTATTTTACCCCCCGAAGTAGAAAACACGGAACAAACAATGAAATTCAACAATTTTAATAACTGCAGGAATCACCAAACATCTTATGTACACCACAGTCCAGGATCAATACGTCAATAATGCCATACCTATATCATCTTTTTTGGGTTTATGATGAATTGAAATGTACGAAGGCGTAGATCGAAGGGCCACATTAAATATTAAAATAAAAATTTCTTAAAATTTCGACTATAACACGAAATTTTACTTTAAAATTCCGAATAATAAGTCGAAATTTTAATATTTTGTCTTATAACACGAAATTTTACTTTAAAAATTCGAGTTATACCTCGAAATTTTAAAATTTCTTCTTTTAACACGAAATTTTACTTTATATTTTCGAGTTATAACTCGAAATTTTTAAATTTCATCTTATTGCACGAAATTTTACTTTAAAACTTCGATTTATACCTCAAAATTTTAAAATTTCGTCATATAACACGAAATTTTACTTTATATATTTTCGAGTCAGAACTCGAAATTTTAAAATCTCGTTTCATTGCACGAAATTTTAATTTAAAATGTTTTTTCTACAAACGTGTTAAAAATGGAACTTTTAACACTGCCTACTAGCCTTAAAAATGTTACTTTAATGCACTAGTGCCATAAAATACCTACTTTAAGGCACTAGTGTTAAAAGTAAAATGTCAATTTTTTCAAAAAAACGTCAAAAAACATTTCTATTTTATTTATTTACACTTATATTAATAGTACAATTTGAAAATTTTGAAAAAAGAATTCCTTCCTCATTTATGCTGTTCTTCGCGGTTGAGGAGGATTGAACAGAAACAGCAGCATGTCCAGTTGATGTTGAAGCATCATCGGCTGATGTCGCTTGTATTGTAAGCGATTTTCGTGCAATAGAATTTTTAACGGTTGAGGATTTCCATCCCCCATGCCGCTTAATTGTCGTCAAATTTGCTTCAGCATCGGCAAGTAAGCTCGCAGAGGAACGGCGAAAGCAATGCCCCGTATAGAGTGTTGAATTTGGAAGTTGCAGAAATCTTGCTATAGCAGCAGGAAATTTTCCGAACGTATTAATTTCGACCGGATTTCTGGTACATTTACCTTTTACATATTTTAAGAAGAGCCGCCGATGTACGACATCTGCAAGACGAAGATCAGTATATTTTCGATAAAAATCCAAATAACATTTTTCAACGATAGTGAAATTTGGTGGTACCTTGGTTTTGGTATCTGATATTTTAATAACTAATGAATCCATATCTTCCACGTTGTCAAGGTACTCATCATCCGGTGCGCACTTCAGAAACTGTTCAATTTGGTCTCTAGTAAAAATTTTTGATTTTTTGGCCTGGTAACCCTCTCCTTGACGCTTCAAGTAGGCAATCAATTTAAAATGTTTGCTGATATCTACGTCGTTATTTACACGTAGCATAGCTTTGATCATTGAATAATGGGACCAAAGAGAAGATGACTTCCATACCTTTGCCTTTTCCTCAAAATAGGCCAGGAATATATTTTCGAAATACTTTCCAGAAACGCCTTTGTTTTTACACCATTTTATAAATTTATTATGAGCAATCTCATATTGAATTCTTGATTTTCGTGGCAGTAAATCCAAGGTAGCTCGATTAGCAGCTTCTTCTGTCTTTAAGTGGATCGATTTCTTATATTTCTTGTATTTTTGGCAAATCACAACAGCCAGCGCTAGCGTTTTAATAAAACTGACAGGACCTTTCAAATTTTCAATTTTTCTGTAAACAAGTCAGCCAACAATGATGGTTGCTAGGTTTTATTGACAAATGTGAACTAATTTAATATAAATATACGATGCTATTAGAAACTACCTGGATGTAAGAGATTCTAAACATTTAATTTTCAAATATTGTATACTTTTTATTGCCGTTTGTAGAAAAAATATTGGTAATTCTCCAGTTTATCGGCTTATGCGAAAAATGGCGTAAAATGAAAAACGTTTCTTGCAATATGTAGCACGTACTTCCTAAACGACAAATCTGCGAGCGGAAAACCATTTTTTTAATTACAAATATAAAAAAAAATGCGAAAATAGTCGACCGAAAAGCACAGTGAGAGTGACAAGTGAGGTTATGTTTCTCTAGCTGTTAGTCACTCGACAAAAATTCTAATAATTATAGACTTATATTGGTTAAACAGGCGCTAACACGGCATCTAATCCACCTTTTTGGTTCCAATTCGGTATATGCTACATAAATCAACAAGTTTTTCATTTTTTTTTCATTATTGTCACAAGCGGGTACCCTATTTTCACATTTTTTTTATATTTGCAATTAGAAAAATGGTTTTCCGCTCGCGGATTTGTCGTTTAGAAAGTACGTGCTACATATTGCAAGAAACGTTTTTCATTTTACGCCATTTTTCGCATAAGCCGATAAACTGGAGTGGTACCAAAATATTGTATGACATTTGTGTTAAAAGTACTTTTAAGGCACTCTGGTGTTTTTCCACATGCGTGCCTTAAAAATGTACAGGGTGGCCAACTAAGCGAGGTAAGCGGCTGTATCTCAGGAACCGTTAATCGTACAGCTTTCGGAAAAAAATATTGCTAGTAAATACGACCAAGAGAAATTGCTGGAAATAATTATCGAGTTCGCTAAATGGCCGCTAGGGGGCGTAACACTAAAGGCAAATTGAAAAAAGGGGGTTTCTTTACAATTTGCCCAGCTAAAGTATACTAAAAATATGTGCAAATAAAGTTCTGGTCTTTTATCTACCATTTTTATTTCACACTCTTTTCTCTAACTCTTCAGATAAAGTGGTGGGGGTAAGGCAAACATTTATTTGAAAAATATTGAATATCTCGGGAATGCCTTATCGGAAAATACTATGCTTAGCGGCATTTGAAAGAGATTTTTATACCCTATTAGCTGCATTACAAGACATGTTTTCATTTCGTTCACTATAGTCGCTAGATGGCGCTTTCTAAATTTTTTTAATTTTATGATTTTTTCCAACAAACCCAACTGCAATGATAGATATATTATCACGCCGATTAGAAGAGGACTAAAGTCCAAAGCAAACGGTAAAGACCGTAAGTTTCTATTTTTTTTTTTTATCTTTTTTCTAACCGTTGATATCAATGGTAAAGTGATAAACCAGATAATATAGGCTTTTTGTTTGCCCTGACAATAAAATTATGCCCTAAATCACATAGGCTTTGGAAAAAGAACGGCTTAAAACATCACATTAAAGGTAAATGTCAAATTAGTCCATTTAAGTGTGTTTAGTGTTCAATTTAAGTTTTAAAAATGCCTTTTACAAATGAAGAAGGATTTGATCGCTGTTTACTTTGAATGCTTTCAAAATTCAGCAATCGCTGAAAGATAGTATGCGTTGCGGTATTCAAACCGACGTCATTATGGCAGAAGAGTTTTTCCGCAGTTGGTACAACGCTTACGTGATACTGGAAGCTTTCGCCGACCTATATTTCGAAGACATCGTAATGGGAGAACCGAACAGAATGTTATTAATGTTCTAGCATATATAGAGTTTAATGCCCATGTTAGTAATAGAATATATTGTCCTTCGACTTGGGAATATCACGCACTACCGTTCAGAATATTTTACAAGAGCACAGGTAAGTTGATATAATCTTAAAAAAAATATAATAAAAAACGTTTTCCTTGCTAGAATATTCTCTAAAATTTATTTTTTTTATATTATTACTCATATAAATTATTTTATATTTTTAGACTGCACACTTACCATATAGTTTTGCATCAAGCCTTAAATGAAGAGGAATTTAATTGAAGTCTAGATCATTGCCATTGGCTTTTAGGCATGATTAATGAAAACCCTCAATTTATCTCCCAAATTCTTTGGACTAATGAGGCCACTTTCAGTAGCGTGGGCACGGTAAATTTGCACAATATGCATTTCTGGTCCGCCCAAAACCCCCACTGGATGCGAGAAGTTCAACATCAAGGACGCTGGATTATTAATGTGTGGTGTGGGATCATTGGAGGTAGAATTATTGGACCCTATTTCTTTGACCAGGCATTAACTGGTAACCGTTTTTTGGAGTTTCTGAGGAACGATTTACCGGTTTTATTGGAAGACGATCCTCTTCAAACTAGGCAAAATATGTTTTTACAGCTCGACGGTTGTCCAGCACATTTCTCATTAAGAGACATCTAGCGACTATAGTGAACGAAATGAGAACATGTCTTGTAATGTAGCTGATAGGGCATAAAAAACTCTTTCAAATGCCGCTAAGCATAGTATTTTCCGATAAGGCATTCCCGAGATATTGAATATTTTTCAAATAAATGTTTGCCTTACCCCCACCACTGGATCTGAAGAGTAAGAGAAAAGTGTTAAAAAAAAAATTGTAGATAAAAGACGAGAACTTTATTTGCACATATTTTTATTATACTTTATCTAGGCAAATTGTAAAGAAATCCCCATTTTTTAATTTGCGTTTAGTGTTACGCCCCCTAGCGGCCATTTAGCAAACTCGATAATTATTTCCAGCAATTTCTCTTGGCCGTATTTACTAGCAATATTTTTTTCCGAAAGCTGTACGATTAACGGTTCCTGAGATACAGCCGCTTACCTCGCTTAGTTGGCCACCCTGTACCGGGTGTTCCACCTAAGGAGGTAATCGGCTGTATCTCAGAAAGTAATAACACTAGGACTTTGGGAAAAAATATATATCGATAAAAGCGGCCAAGATAAATTGCTGGAAATTATTTTCAAGCTCGAAAAATGACCGCTAGGGGGCGTAAGAGAACTTTCAAAATAGAAATGCCGATTTTCTCTTGATTTTTCTTAATAAAAATATGTTGAAAAAATAAGCATTGTATTCTTCATAAAATTATGCAACTTTATGTTAGGAATCGTTTTTTTTCTATTTTCAATAATAAAGTGTTGGGAGAAGGTCAAACTTTTTTCTTTCAAACGCTGATAGGTATCTCTGCTTTGGATAAACCGATTTTATTCAACTTGGCCTTGAAAAAAATCCCTTCTTTTCCTCTACACGTAGATCTAGTAATTATACCATATTGATTCTGATGGTGGCCACTAGATGGCGTTTTTCCGTAATTCTTAAATGAATAAGGATTTTCTCAAAAAAATCAAATGTTATGATATGACTTTTTCATCATATTTTATTTTAGGCTTATAAAGGCTATTAAATAGTGGAATAAAAAATCCAGGTCCGTATTTAAAATAAAAAAGTTGATGATGGTCGCTCGAATCCGAAACGTCGGATTAAAAAAACTAACCCCATCAGCTTGTAGAGGAGGAAAAGTTACTATAAGGAACTGAAAACCACAACGTGATATCTTTTGTTAAACCAGAGAAATTAGGGATAATAATAATTAATATGGAAAAATAGGCCATTTTTTTAAAACATTAATTAATCAATTAAATCTCTAGTTTAACAAAAGGTATCACGTTGCGGTTTTCAGTTCCTTATAGTAACTTTTCCTCCTCTACAAGCTGATGGGGTTAGTTTTTTAATCCGACGTTTCGGATTCGAGCGACCATCATCAACTTTTTTATTTTAAATACGGACCTGGATTTTTTATTCCACTATTTAATAGCCTTTATAAGCCTAAAATAAAATATGATGAAAAAGTCATATCATAACATTTGATTTTTTTGAGAAAATCCTTATTTATTGAGGAATTACGGAAAACGCCATCTAGTGGCCACCATCAGAATCAATATGGTATAGTTAATAGATCTACGTGTAGAGGAAAAGAAGGGCCTTTTTTCAAGACCAAGTTGAATAAAATCGGTTCATCCAAAGCAGAGATATCAGCGTTTGAAAGAAAAAAGTTTGACCTTCTCCCACCACTTTATTATTGAAAATAAAAATAAACGATTCCTAATATAAAGTTGCATAATTTTATGAAGAATACAATGCTTATATTTCTAACATATTTTTATTAAGAAAAATCAAGAGAAAATCGGCATTTCTATTTTGAAAGTTCTCTTACGCCCCCTAGCGGTCATTTTTCGAACTTGAAAATAATTTCCAGCAATTTATCTTGGCCGCTTTTATCGATATATATATTTTTCCCAAAGTCCTAGTGTTATTACTTTCTGAGATATAGCCGATTACCTCCTTAGGTAGAACATCCGGTACATACTTCTAACACTTATATTATAAATAACTATTATAACACGAAATTTTACCTTAAAATTTCGTGTTATATGACGAAATTTTAATAATTTCGTGTTAAGTCGAAATTTTAAAATTTCGTGATATAACTCGAAATTTTAAAATTTTGTGTTATATGTTGAAATTTTAAGTAAAAGTTCGTGTTATAAAACGAATTTTTAAAATTTCTATTTTATTATTTTATGTGGCCCTTCTACGCATTAGTAGAAATGATATCGATCTGGAAAATTTCAAATAATGTTTCATGTTATTTATTGCAAATGAATGAATGTGATTTTGAGTTTTCTCTACTACCGAGTCCACGAGGGGGGGGGGGTCTAGACCCCCGGACCCAACCTAAATACGCCACTGATGTGTGTGATGTGAAAACAACAAAGTCGAGAAAAAAAGGGCTGGCTAAAAAGCCACCATCCTGGAAAATATTTTTTTTTCCAGGGTGTTTCAAAAAGCATGTGTCATCGCTCGTGGGGTGATTCTTTACCCAAAAACAAGACAAGTAGTTCACATCAATATAGGTCCGCAACCGCTTTATTTTTGAGATACAGGGTGTTACAATTCACCGACATGGCCGTTTTCTCTTTTGATAACAGTTATGTAGGAAGTTCAATGTCTAACTTAGATTTTATCAAACTCTGATATGGGCTTAGCGATATGCTAATAAATGTCATTATTTTTAATTGAAAGTCTTGAGACCATTTTTGCTAAGTGATAAAGCGCAATTTAAAAATAATATTTATTTTGAAGAAAGACGGTGGCGTATCATTTTTTTCGTTAAAAATATCAAAATATATGTTAGCGCGGACTGGTAGAAGTAGAGCAAATCTTTTTTATGAAATAAATGTTTTTTTATGCCTAGTTAGCACCTACTAAAATTCAAAATAATATCTATAGCGGTCTCAAAACTATTAAGGCAAAACCGTTTTCTTTTAAATCTTCAAATTCTTCAATCTCAAAATTAAAACGGCTGAAGACCTATGTTGATAGAAGCTATTTGTCTTATTTTTGAGTAATAAATCATCACAGGAGCGACAGCACATGCTTTTTGAAACACCCTGTATACAGGTAAGTACCTTCTAATTTCTCGGGAGCATACAGAGGAGGTCAAAATAACCCTAATTTATCATAGAAAAAATCCCGAAAGTGCCCCTTAACGGAGCTACAGAGCCTCAAAAGGATACCCGGCGATTTACTTTTTTCGCTCTACCTTTTGACCAGAGTTGTATAATTTAATGAAATTTTAATATTTTATAGAGGCCATAAAAAGTCATTAAACCATACCACAGTAGATATTTTCCATCGTCAGGAACGAACTTGCCAGTACACTCGTTGATGATGATTTTTTCAATACTCTGGTCATTCCTATTCAAAAAAGGTAAAGTCTGTTCAGAGATATAAGTGACTAACTGATCCCTATTAGGAAAGACCAGGGCCAGCTGTAAAATTGAAATATGGCCGAACAGGTCCGTATTTTGCTTAGAATTTAATCATGGTTTGTAATAAAAATAAGTAAGACATTAAATACTATTTCATTTATGTTTAAATGTGAAATTACAAGTTATTTTATTTTAAAAATTATATTTATGATTACAAGAATATACAAATTATTCGGTACTTATAATAATTATTCACTTAATATATCAATATCACTATCGCTACCATCATCTGTTCTAATTATTATTTGTGCTATATTGTTTATATGGATATAGAAGTTTTCCACTTTTTCATCAACATGTGTAACAGAATTTGGCCAACTTTGTGAAGGGATGTTAAAAACTTCAGTTTCTATAAGCTCAAGTACACTGGAGTTAATAGTGGGGCAAATATTGTTACGACGAATGGCAGATTTCAGTTGGTGCCAAACATGTTCGATGGGATTAAATATACAATGGTATGGTGGAAGCCTTAAAACTGTATGCCCTAGATTTTTTGCATAATTATCACAAAAGTATTCCTCTTGTAGTTTTAAACTTTGTAAAACCTCAATTAATTGCCTTTTGGTGTAATCTTCCTGAAAATAAATGACATTATCATACATGTAGTTTTGGATTGTTGCTTTTGTGTCATTTAAGGAGGGAGTCTTGGTCAACTGCCTACCATGGTAGCTTGCATTGTCCATTACAATTACGCTATTCGGAGGTATATTTGAAATTAGCTTGTTTTTAAACCAATCTTCAAATAAATCAGCAGTGGTGTCCTCATGGTAATCCAGAAAAGAATCTTTAATGTTTTTGCAGACAGAGAAAGTCCATTTGGAATCCATCCGTCTTTAGATCCAGCATGCAAAATCGTAATTCGTTTACCTCTTTTTGATGGCGCGCTTGTTTTACACTTGCCGCTTGAGCCAACCCAACTCTTTTCCGGGGTATCATATGTGTCGAACCAGGTTTCATCCAAGTAAATAATCGGCCTTTGCTGATCTCTGTAAATCCCAATTTTTTGTAGATATTCGGATCGCCATTCCCGAATTCCATTTTGGGTCCCACGCTATTTCTGGTGTATGTAAATTCTCTTTCAAACCTTGAGGTGAATGGTCGGATAAGATTGTATGCGGATGATACTGTTTTGGTATATTCTGAAGACTCAATGGATGTTATCACTGGATATATCCAGGATTACTTGAGACTTATTGAGCAATGGTTAATAACTTATAAACTTACTTTGAATGTAGAGAAACCCAGGTATATGTTTTATCTTTTCAAAAAATATTAAATCAACCGGCCCTTGACTTTGGGGGTAGTAATTTGAAGTATCTGAGCTGTATTAAGTATCTTGGACTATACATTGATAAGGGTCTTAGTTGGGATAAATACATAAAGAATAAATTGTATGCACCAATTAATAGGTATTTTGAAGCGACTCTCCTACATCATTCCAAGACAGCTGATGAGATCAATTTACTACTCTCTTGTTCACTGTCACATTCAATACCTAGCAGCTGTGTGGTTTCCATCAGCTCATTACATTAAGAAACCAATAATAACCTTGCAAAATAGAGCAATAAAGAGTATATACGGGCTACCAATTAGATACAGCACCAGTCTACTATATAAAAACTATAATATCATGTCTTTAAATAACATCTATAAGTTCCAAATCTCAAATTATATACATCAAGTTAAGCACGGCCTTCGTCACTCTAACACTATTTTTCAATCTCGAAATACTGTGCATAATTATCGTACTCGAATACGAGATAATATCGACATTCTACGACCCTCTACGAAGTATGGCCAGGGTAGAATATATTGTGATGGTGTGAGAATTTATAATAATATCCCTTTGGAATATAGGAATCTTGCACCAAAGCAATTTAAAAGCAAACTTAGAACCTTTTTTGTTTAGGGCTTTGTAATTTTGGTTTTAATATTTAGTCTCCAAGTCTTTCCACACTTGGCACCTATTTATTTATTTATATATTTATATTCGATTTTTTTTAGATTTGACGCTTTAATTAATTTTTTATGTCATGTATTTGATGTATGACTATGCATAGGTAATGTCTATTTCTGTTTTATATGCTATATTGTACTCAAAGGCTGAATTCATATAGAAATTGTATTTCTCTGGATTATATAAATAAAGATTATTTATTATTTATTTATTACTATTGGATTCCATTAAAACTTGCCTTTTGTTAATTTTTTTAAATCTAAACCCCATGTATTGGATACACTTCCATAACGTTGTTCTGCCACATTTGACGCCGGTTTCATCTTTTTCAAGCCTCTTAATTAAATTATCTAATGTAGGCACGCCTTGTTCCTCGTATAACTTGTAAATTTTAAGCCGTATTATTGATCACTTCCATCTACATTCGAGAAAATGCCAGTATCGGTTCTTTTTTCCTCGCTAAAATGGGATTATTCACAATCTTCCATACAGTTAATGTTGGAATTTTTGTTAATGTGGCCGTTTCTTCTAACGCTGCTTGCTTGCTGACCGCACGTTCAATGAGAGTTGAATAAACATTGTTTATAACTTCCTTAGTTTCCACAGAAAAGTGTTTTCTGCTTTTCGACGGGTTATCTCCTGAGATACATTGGGCTCGCACATATTTTCCATGACTCACAAACGATTAAACAAACGCTGTATTACACACGAAGTAAGAAAGTAAGAATAGTTACTAAGCTTAAAATTAAAACTAACTAGAGTGGCTATATATACAGTCTTTAGAACATAATTTGTTTCGTGGGATTAACCCTCTCATTTTGAATCAGGTAAAAATCGATTTAAAATCACCAAACTATTACTTTAATAATGAAATTACGTCTTCCGGATTTGCAGTTTACTATAAGACATTTTTAAGTGCGGACCATAATTTACCTGCATTTATTCATTCATTCATTGTTTGTTTATGGCCACCCTTGGATAATCCCATTCAAACGCAAAGTGCAGCTTTCCTATATCTATGGACAGGCTTTTACCCTTCATTTATTTTGATAAAACTGGCAGTTATTGAGATAAATCGGTTTTTATGCGAAACACTCAAAAGTTACTAATGCTAAACACAAACAGGTAAAAATCAGATTGTTATTGTTAATACCTACATAATGAATTACTATTGATGGGACTTATCAAAACCGCTTTCAAGTAAGAATAATCTTAAAAAATGGAAGAATATTCTCATGCAGAATATGCTGATATGCATTTAATTTATGGTGAAGCACTGTCCAACTCTTCGAAGACAAGAAAAGAATACTTTATTCTGAAAGATTTCCAGCCCAAACATTGACAAGTCAAAAAACCTTTGAAAGGGTTGATCAGAGCCCAAGGGAACCAGGTTAAAGATAATTAGAAGGTAATTATTAGATCTAACGAATTAATTTTTAAAATTTTTTATTCAGGGCCATTTTTGCCGCGAAGTGGCGGTGAGGGATCTCCCAGGACAGCACGAGACCCTCACGTAGAGGAACAAGTTTTGAAAGATACTGCTGAGAAACCTTCAAACAGCATAAGAAAGATCGCGACACAGAACAATGTTAAAAAATGGGTTGTACATGAAACTCTAAAAGAACAGTTACTTCACCTGTACCATGTTCAAAAAGTACACGCTATGTCTCCGGATGATTATCTAGCAAGACTTCAATACTTCAACTGGTTTATACAGCAATATAACGAAAATCTAAATTTTTCTAACCTTATTCTGTTTACCGATGAAGCCGGTTTTACAAGAGATGGCATAATAAACTCACACAATTTACATTTTTGGGTTGATGAAAATCGCACGCTATAATTCAAAACAAACACCAACAAAGGTTTATGGTAAATGTGTGGGTTGGCATTATCGGAAAAAAACTTAATAAGTCCATTTGTTTTGGAGGAAAGACTCAATGGTGAGATTTATTTACAATTCTTGCAGCAAAATTTGAATAATTTATTGGAAGACGTGCCTCTTGATAGAAGAATGAAAATGTGGTAATGCATGATGGTACTCCACCTAATTATAACATTATAGTACGTCAACACTTAGCAAGCGTTTTTGGCCCCTCCCTTAGACTTTTACTTCTGGGAACATCTAACTAGCTTATTCAACACCAGTAAATACTAGAGAAGAACTACTAGCTAATACAATACAGCATTCCAACGAAGTTCGTAATAATACTGGAATATTATTTGCAGTGCAGCGGGAAAATATTCGAAGACTAAGAAAATGTATTAAAGTACGTGGAGCCCACATTGAACATTTGTCAAAATAACATTTAAACGTTTTCATAATTTTTGTATTTTAATATTTTTTTTTATTTTTATACCTTATTAACATTGTAAATTAATTAAGCTCTGATCAACCCTTTGAAAGGTTTTTGGACATGACAATGTCTGAGCTGGAAATCTTTCAGCATAAAGTCTTCTTGCCTTCGAAAGGTTGGAAAGCGCATCCCAAAAATTAAATGCACATCAGCATACCCTGCGTATTTCATTTCTACCTGTTTATGTTTAGCATTAGTCACTTTTTAGTGTTTGGTATAAAAATCGATTTATCTCGGAAACCGCCAGTTTTATCGAAATAAATTAAGAGTACCTTTTTTGAAGAGGAATGATCAGAGTATTTAAGATATCAGTTATGACAAAGTAGAGTTATTTTGACCCCCTACTATACAGGGTGCCCAACGGTGGATGGCGTATTAGACGTTTATGGAGAACTAAACAACGGATGATTTTGAAAATTTGGCAACCGGGATAAACGATCATGATCTACAGTTTAAAAATATTTTTGACCATGCGGTGTTGCCGCTTCTACTCTAAACCGGTGGCAACATCGCTATTTTAAATATAATACCCTATATATTCTTCAATTTTCGAATTCCGCATATAATTATGAGCAACTTTTCTTAATATTTCCCTATACCTATCTGTAGCCGTTTTTCGGGAATAAATTAATTTCAATTTGTTTTTACGAAAAAAGAACTTCAAATAAATTTTAATATATCCCTCCTATTAAACAATTTTAAGCTAAAAAAATAATGACATTTCTATAAAACAAGTTGCCATGGTGACTATGAAACCAAAAATTTTGTTTCCATAGCCCACTACTATTAAAACCGTTGAAAGTTTGTCGATTTATGAAGTTTTATGAATAAACGCTAATAAATCGAAAACTTGAAGTTAGGTATTAGGCAAAGTATACATACTTTGAAAGCTAGTCTTATTGGCTTTTCAAATCCGTATTATTATACAAGGTGTTCCATTTAAAAAAAAAAATTTTCTGGCATTTTTGTAAGTTACCGACCTGAACTAACCGACATAAATTGATTTCTGTACCGCCCTGTATACTTAAACTAAGATGTGACCAGAAGATCAAATGCCTTGATGCATTGTTCAGGTATGACCCGAATTTCAGCTCAAAATTGTTTAATAGGAGGGAGATATTAAAATTTATTGAAAGTCCTTTTTTCGTAAAATAAAATTGAAATTAATTTATTCCCGAAAAACGGCTACAGATAGGTATAGGGAAATATTAAGAAAAGTTGCTCATAATTATATGCGGAATTCGAAAATTGAAGAATATATAGGGTATTCTATTTAAAATAGCGATGTTGCCACCGGTTTAGAGTAGAAGCGGCAACACCGCATGGTCAAAAATATTTTTAAACTGTAGATCATGATCGTTTATCCCAGTTGCCAAATTTTCAAAATCATCCGTTATTTAGTTCTACATAAACGTCTAATACGCCATCCACCGTGGGGCACCCTGTATATGCTCCCGAGAAATTAGGAGGTACTTACCGGACACCCTGTATACAGAGAGTTAATGAATGTCAGGTAAATATTTAGGGGAGTGATAGTGCTCTTCAAAATGGCTTTATTTTTGATATACAACTTTAATTTTTTTTTTCGTTTTTTTCGTCTTCCTCTGAATTCCGGATTTTGCATTGTTACACTTTAAAATCCTCACCCTGTATATTATAAATAAAAATAATTTTAATTAAGAAATTTATGTGTCTGGTCGAATTATTATTTTTGTCTGTCAAAGAGTGATCTACAAAAAAGTATAAAACAGTTCTCTAAATTAACCGTTTCCGCGTAGTCCACGGTTAAAGTGTCAGTATCGCTTATATTATGTTCAATTTTATATATCTTTCTAAACACCAAAAATACAAAAAAATTTTTCATAATTAATGTATGCCGATTTTGCCAAAAAAAGAACCCTTATAACTATTTCGGAAAAAATATATATACTAATTAGGAAAATATTTCCTAGCCATCTGATGTAAAAACCTTATACTATAAGGTCGTATTTGGCTAACACTGTTAGCGCTACAATACTAAATTGATTGCTTAAAACTACCAAGAAAGGAAGACCTTTCTGTTGGTAGGATGCTGCTACCTATGGACCGGTTTCGAACTTATTGGTTCTCGTCAGCTAAGAGACGGCGCCACTTGTCGTTCACTGCCTGAGCAGGACGATAAAACTGGTTATAAAGACTTGAGGCCTTTCTGTTGTTAGGTATGTCTGCACTTACCCTATGCTGACGAGAACCAATAAGTTTGAAACCGGTCCATAGGTAGCAGCATCCTACCAACCAGTGTTGCCAGGTCTGGTGAAATTTCACCAGATCTGGTGATTTTTTGAATAATCTGGTGATTGGTGAAAAACTTTTTAAAAAGGTCCGATTTCTGGTGATTTTTAGATAATTTCAAAAAACCTACCGATTTATCGGCGGATCTACCGTTTTCAATAAAAGTCTACCGATGAAAGTATAAACCTACCACCTACCGGTGTTTTCAACTTTGCAATTTTCCATTCTAGTTTACTTCATACTCAAACGTCAAACTCTGCTCTTTTTCGCTATCGAACGTGTAGTAGGCTACGGGAACTGCAGAATGAGCGGAGTGAATGATTGGCACGCGAAATGCATGTCGCAACCCTTATTAACATGTAATAGAAAAGGATAACGCTTTATTTATTTATGTCGTTATTTTCGGGGCATTATTGGGATTTCTCATACTCCGGGGAAATACTGGGATTTTTGTACTTCGGGGAAATACCACGGTAATATTATAAATTCTAGGTTTTTACCGGCCATCACGTTTAAATAAATTGATTTTCACCTGACGCGCATCGCATCCGATTTACATTTGAAATATTAATATATTTTTTAAATTCTTGACATTTAGAATATGTTCAAACCCCACGAGCGCCTAAATACCAATGTGAAATCCTAAAATTGCGCATGCGCGAATCTGCCACCTGTCACTTTCACGTTGGTGCCGCGAAATTTAAATTAGAAATAAATGATAATGGTTGGATAATAATTAATAATAATAATAATTATAGAGTTTATTGGTTAAACAGGCGCTGACACGGCATCTAATCCACCTTTTTGGTTCCAATTCGCCTTTTTCATGTCTCTTTATACTCGCGCATGCGCAATTTTAGGATTTCACATTGGTATTTAGGCGCTCGTCAAACCCCCCCCCCCCCCCCATAAAGCGAAAAAGTGATACGTACCTATGTATTGTATAAATAAAAATTCTACATTCACCATCATGTCAAGAATATTTATTTAAATAAATAAAATTTTATTTATATAAAATTATTAGTTTTTATTTGTTCCTTAACCTTTTTTATTAAAAAAAATAATACTACTTTTTGTTATTTAACTAATACAACCATAAAAATACACTTTTAAAATTTCTGGTGATTTTTTTTTAAATCTGGTGATTTTTTTTCAAATCTGGTGATTTTTTTAAAAATCAGGTGATTTTTCATCACCATTTCTGGTGATTTTTATTTTTTCGACCTGGCAACACTGCTACCAACAGAAAGGTCTTCCTTTCTTGGTAGTTTTAAGCAATCAATTTAGTATTGTAGCGCTAACAGTGTTAGCCAAATACGACCTTATAGTATAAGGTTTTTACATCAGATGGCTAGGAAATATTTTCCTAATTAGTATATATATTTATTCTACTCCATCTGACAAGTAAGGATTTTTAAAGATTTTTATTTCGGAAACTTAATACAAAGCAGCGAGCAACACAACCCTCACGGTTGGGCAAAACTTTGCATACGGGGTTCCCTAATCACTGGACTAAAAGACAAATCTAGAAAAAAATTGAAAAACTTACCCTGGCTCCACCGGGCACGTTACTCAACGTCATCTTCCGGGCTAACAGTCGTTGTTGCGGCACCACTGAATTGTTGATGGCGTTGACCACCGCGGCGCTAGCGTCGCTATTTACGCTGCTAGCGGGCGAGCTGTTCAGTAGGTTGATTATGTTGCTGTTAGAGAGGAACTTTTGTTGTTGGGCGGTTTGCTGCTTGGCATTGGCTGAAATGTATAGTCACTTTTTTAGTTGTTAAAATAATTTGAATGAAATCTAACAGTAGGTACTCAAAAGTACCCCAATCATTTGGGAGGCTGCCATATCCAAATGGACGACCCATAAATGAAATGATGAAGCCTAGGGAATCGAGTGTCCTGCTATAACAATATCTGGTTCTTTAATTTAACTTTTTTAAAATAAATTATCCCCTGGGCTTTTTTAGCATTAAATTCTACTTGGTTACTCTCACCCCACAACAGCATTTCTTCCAGATCCTCGTTGAGATGAAAGATTTCTTCCTGTCTATACAGGGTGTTTCAATATTATACCGACAAATTGAAACAGGTGATTCATTGACAAAAAATAATGAAAAAGTTCCCATTAATGGAGGTTCATAAACCCCTCGTTTGTAAGATACAGGGTGTTAAACTTTTAATTTTTTTTCGGTTTTTCCTATTTATTTTATGCGTGCTTAAAGGTTATTTATTCAAATTCTGTTCTTTTGTTACATATTAAAGTATCTAAAGAATTAACCTATTGCCATTTAAAATTCTCTACAGGGTCTTATTTTTTTGGTCGTCACGACCACTGCGACCCCCCCAACTTTGATATCTTATACGGTTCGGCTGATATTTAGTAAAATATGATTTAAAGCAGGGCTACATTTTTAATCGCTTGCTAACAAGAACTCGTGCACTAAAATCGTGTAATATAAACTTTTCCCATTTGTTTATGTATGTATAGTAAAATTTGTAATATCATTTTTGTGTTTGTGCATTACTATAATTTTTTTAATTTTTAGGCTAAATGGTTTAAACCGAAAAAATCGGGTATTATTGTTTTTTTTTGTCAACCCTGTTAAATTCTAAATATTTTATAATGATACAATAATGTTATAAATTATGTAACGAACCTGCAGCTTGGAACTGTTGAGCAGAATTCATAAGTTTTGTAGCCAAAGCACTGATTTCCAATTCCTGAGTCGTAATTTGCTGAGATTTCTGAATGGTTGCAGCTTGTAAATGAGGTTGCTGTAAGAAACAGAGAAAAAATAGTTTGTTTTAATTGGTCCTATTCGTCCGTTACTTAACGTTTATACTTTAACTAGATATATATTTTTTTTAAACCTAGGGATGACGCTTTGAAACAGGATCTGTTTTTTTTTAAACAGGTTTTAATATGGAACAAGTTGAAATAGGTATGAATCGATAGGTTTTTCTATTCCAATGAAACGTCGTCTCGTTTACTTGTTGCCGTTCCAGCTGTGCTGTACTGTTGCAGCAGTCCAGTCGGATAACCTCTTATCTGTTCTGCGAGTCGGATCTTTTACCTCGTCTGCTGCGACGCTTGCGACAGAGGATCTATTTTCAATTCTCGGGCTGCGACGATCGGTGCATAAACGAGAACCCGTGGCTTGGCCCGCGCGGTGTTGTCGATGTTCATTATTTTTTAGAAAATACAAAAAAATAGAAACATATTTAATATTTATTACTTTTTATAACAAAAATATTAAATAAATATAAAATAAAAACTCTTTGGATAAAGTCCATAGTATCAGTACACATTAGTAGAGAACATACAAAAAAAAATCATCATTGTAACAATAAAACTATTAAGTACATTAGGTTGTACCATAATGATAAAGGACATATTAATAAACTAAGTGGAGTGAACAACGAAAACTCGCAAGTATAGGAACTTAATTTTCTCAAAATTTATAATTCATAACTAAATACAGTATACCTAATTACCCAATAATGGTGTTTTTTAAGATTATTATCGAAGATTTATAAGACATTTGCAAATTTGCACTGTGCCTTTGTCTTATCGATGACTGTAAAAAAATTTCACACTGGGCTACTTTTATTTCGCATTGTTAATTTTTTTACTAAACTCATTATACATTTTATTTAAGAAAAAAAAAAACTGTTGTGCTTACTTAGTTACTTAAATCGGCGACATTAATATAGACAGTCGACACAACACGATTTACTACGTACGACGTATAGAACATGAATAGTAAATATAACAAACAAATAGAAAACAGCAGGGAAGTCTCTAAAAGCGAATATTTTAATTAAACTCTAAACGTTCTCTGCTATTAACGCGACAACCGGCAACCTTGTCTTGAACAACGGACACCGCGTGATCGCAACGGGATAAGAGCAGCGTCAGCCTCCAGCGCGAAACAGGTAGATACAATAATTAATTATCTACGTTTTGGAACAGCTTAGAACTGAAACAGGTACTTTTTAAAACTGGAACAGGTTATAGTACAATCAATCTGTTATGGAAAAGCGGCTTTACGGGAAAAAAATACCATAAGCGATTTTATTTTATAAATGGTTAGGGGGGCATGTGACTACCTTAAAACCAAATTGTCGCCCCCCCCCTTTGGGCGCTTGTTAGAAACTCAAGAAGAATTTTGACTTGATTTTCCGCAAAAACGGTAAGTCGAAGAGAAATATTTTGTAAACAAATATTGTAGAGAACAATAGTCTCCACAATTTATCTCATGGAGTCACTGCGCTACGACTAAAAGTGCAGAAAGCATAGGGCGCCAAACTCGCCAAAAATCAATTTTTCCTTATTTTCGACGCGAAAAATATTTTCTTGCTCAATCGCATAAATACAAAAGTTGTAGAGGCCAAAAAACCCTATAAACTGAGTCCGCGCTATTTTTTACAATGCACGGTTACGGAGATATAGCGCCTGGAAGTACCAACCGAATGCAGCATCATTTGTTTTATGTCCTGTGATCGTAGCATTCTATTGTTACAGATCCTCACGTCTAATATGACCACTACGCCACAACTAAAAATGCTTTATAGGGGAAAGGAAAGTCGAAGTCTTTCTCCACAAGTTTATTATAGTTATAGAATAGAATAATCAATATACCTACATTAAGGCGAATTGACAAAACGGTTCCACCCTGTGAATCGTCGACTATGGGCGAATTATTTACTTAGCTTCAAATCAACCTCAACAGTGAACAGAAATTATTGATAGGAAAGTGTAAATTTAAAAAAATGTTAAATGCCCTTGATATTTTAAAACAATTAGGGGATATATCTTGATATGGAGTAATAAGAACTCGTAGAATGAGTAATATTTTTAAATCGACGTTAGAATACCAGTATAATGGCCTTATACAAGTATTGTTAATAACTAATTCTAATTGTGTTACGAGATTACAATAAAATTACCATTAACATTTTGAATGTGGGTCAAAACGCCTGCCTTTCTGTGACGTCAATAATCTGTAGTTACCGATGTTATCAAATATGCTGTGTTTGCAATTTTATTACTCTAGTACAATAGTATATTTGTAGAGTTAAATGTACTAAATTGATTTCATTACCATACATTATCAGTAATATTTTGATTAAAATTTGTTGATATTTTTAAAGCGATTTGGTAAAACAATACAATAATCAGTAAAAAATCAAACAATAAATGACAGCCGGATAATTATTAATATTCGTATCGTATGTTCATTCATGGCAACTGTGATTTGATATAACAGTGGTATACTTAATCAGCATTTTTAAATTAAAATATCTCGAAAACGGCTGGAGCAAATATCAACATAATATTATTATAATTTTAATATAAAAAAAAAAAATTACATATTTCTAAAATATACTGGATGTTCTACTTAAAGTTACCCAAGGTTGCATGTTAAACTAATTTGCCATATTCATTTGTTTTATTTCGTAACAGTTTCCTGTGATTAGTGTGCCAAATAAGGATCAATATTAATAGAATGCTAAGACGCTGCATTCCGTTGGTACTTCCAGGCGCTATATCTCCGTAACCGTGCATTGTAAAAAAAAGCGCGGCCTCAATTTATAGGATTGAGCAAAAAAATATTTTTCGCGTCGGAAATAAGGAAAAAGTGATTTTTGGCGAGTATGGCGCCCTCTGCTTTCTGCACTTTTAGTCGTAGCGCAGTGACTCCATGAGATAAATTGTGGAAAAAAATATTTTGTACAATATTTGTTTACAGAATATTTCTCTGCGACTTACCGTTTTTGCGGAAAATCAACTCAAAATTCTTTTTAAGTTTCCCACAAGCGCCTAAGGGGGGGGGGGGGGGCGACAATTAGGGTTTAAGGTAATCACATGCCCACCTAACTATTTTTGAAATAAAATCGCTTATGGTATTTTTTCTCGCAAATTTTACAGATTGGCTGTAACTATTATACCTGTTTATAAGAAAGCCCTGTTTCAACCATCCCAATATACATATATCAATATTACTTATTTTCAATATAAATTAACAATGAATTATGTATGTAGTAGTATTCGAACTGATAAAAACTGCTACTACAACTTCTCAGCTTAAAACTGCGACGTTTTAAACATTGCGATACATTAGCACTTGAAAAAAAAACAACAATACCATAAGAATAAATATAATAACTAGAAGGATTTCTCTGAATAGCGCATCGCTGGCAGCCGTTGACCTTAAAGCGCATTTACCCCGAAAGTGTCAGTGCTGTATTATAATACTTTGCGAATTTAGGTTGTATGTTGTTTCTTAAGTTAATAATTTACTGCTTGTATTTAATTTAATAGTTATTAAATTTTTGACAAAACTTGCGTGGGTACATTTAGTACAATTTTTATGTTCTTTTACAGTTTTAACGCAAAACATTCTGGTACCAGCTTGTAAAAATGCAAAATGTAGGTAATATCTTACCTGTTGTATTTATGTCCTTTAATTCAAATTATTTCTTAAACTAATGGGTTTAGCCATATGACATGTTTCATAATTGTTGTTAAGAATGTTTAGAGGAATCAGAAAACGTGATTTAAAAGGGGTCATTCCATTTTAATAATTTTACACACTGTGTATAATAAAAATCAATCATTCTTATTTGTTTGTAATTTTTTAAAGAGTTCGTTTTTGTCTTAATAGAATTCAGTAAGCCCCTAGTAATCAATTTTTTTCTCTTTTTAATTATTATTTTCATATGAGTTGTACATTTCTGTACATTATTTTGAATTTATTTTATTAAATTATTATTATTATTTTATTACTACACTCGTTATTTTTCTATTATAAAAGAAAAATAAAATTAATGTTCTTATATCTAACTTTTAAACAGCCTGTGGTGAAATTGAGGGGTGGGATAATGTCATTGTTGTTGAAATATGTTCAATTCAAGTAACATGATATAATTTTAAATATAGCAAAAATATTCTAACATACCATTTGCACAGGCTGAGTTCCCTGGACCAACCCATTTACCACTGGTTGAGTCTGTTGGTTCTGGACCTGTAAAAATATAATGTTAGTGTGTGTAGAAATAGACACAAGTTTTTCTTTCATTACACGAACACAAGTTTTATTAGTCAAACTAAGTAAATTTTGACTTTGTTGATATTCTTGTTTAAAGAATAACATAATGTAAGTCTCTTTATCTCTCAAATTACAAAAAAAAAACTAGTAAGGGTTTGGTCCTGTCGACAATCATATTTAACGTGGTTTTAAGTCTTGGATATACCACAATGGAAGATCGCCCAAGACCCTTTAATTTCCAAATCTGGGAAACCTCCCTAGCTCCCTTATTATAAAAGATAGAAAGATGAGGTTTGCGGCTTACTGTTCTATTATTTTATGAAATTTTCATAGCCTTTCAAATAATAGTCTATATTTATTTCTTTTAAAAAGGGATAATTTTAACATTTTTTGTAAAATTATTCATTTTTCGTACAGAAGGCTATGCCCGCAAAAAAAAAAAATTAACAACATTATTTTTATTATAAAACTTTATATTATTACATAACTTTAAACCAACAATGAAACAAATAAATTATTTTATTAAATTACAAAAATTGCTTGAATTTGGCTTCTTGAGTTCTAAACACTTTCGACACACCCCTTCGATTCTTCACAATGCATTTAATAAATCATCTTCTAATATTTCCATTAGTGCATCTCGCATTATATCGAGGTGTCTATTTCCGGTTAATTCATAGATAACATATTTTAGTGCAAAAAATAAAGCTTGACAGGCTAAATCCAAAATAAGCTTTCAAAATTTGCATTTTCCTGCAATATTAGGTACCAGTTGCAAAAAACTATCCTACATTCTGCGTCACCGGGATGCAAATGTTGGATGAGATGGTATTTGTATGGTTTAAATTTATATCTTGTTAGTATTAACTGCGTTTTTGATTTGGAGTGGAGTAGAGTCTCCTACTAGATTCTCGCAATACTCTTCTACAGTGATTGGTTATGTCTGTTCAAACTTTGATTCACATGAAGTATCGTGTTCTGTTCTGAATGCTGGTCTTTCGGACCATGAGGCTGTATTGTGCATATTTTCTCACAATTTCTATTGTGGACAGGGTAGAGTGAAGCTGGGTAGAATATTTAGTGCCGCTAATTATAATAGGTTTTACCAACTATGCTCTGAGATTAACTGGAACTTTGTTTTGGAGAGGGGGGGGGGGGGATCATTTACAGACTTTTCATGTTAAACTCGTAGAGGTGTTTAATGCAGTCTTTCCCCTCCGACCCATAAAACATAAATGTAGAAGGCCCTGGTTCACTAAGGGATTAAAAATATCAGCAGCGAACTTACGCTGGCTTCATTTTATAAGAAAGTTTTTTCGTGATTAACCTTTTAGCATTTATTTTGGTAGGTACAGAACTATTTATCGAAAAATAGTTAAACGGGCAAAACAGATATAATACTCTGACAGACTTGAAAGGTCCGGTAATAAGCAAAAAGAAAGCTGGCGTATTGTCAACAGTCTACAGCGAGGAAAGGGTGGATCCAGTGTGGAGTCTGATTTGGACCCAAATGAGTTTAATGATTATTATTGTACAGTGGCCCAAAGATTAACTGATAGAATAAATCCGGGTAGTGACCCAATGAACTATCTCAATAATATATCAGTTCCTAACTCCTTTTCTTTCTATCCGACTGATATTCATGAACTTAAGAGGGTATTCTTAACAATTAGAAACAAAAATTCATCTGGGGAAGACGAAATATCAATTAAAATATTCCAGAACATGTCTGATTCTGTTCTGACTGTCCTTGGCGAGATTATTAATTACTCATGGAATTACGGCACTTTTCCAGCTAGCCTTAAAGCGGCCAGAGTTATTCCTTTATTTAAGGGGGGTGGTTTAGAGATATTCATAGAGAGATCCAGAGCCATACTCCTGCTGAAGCTCCTCAAATACGGATTTAGGAAAAGTGTATTGGAGTGGTTTCGATTCTACCTAGAGAATAGGACTCAAACAGTTTTAATTGGGCCATTTGCATCTGACAGTGGAAGGATAAAGCGTGGTGTTTCGCAGGGTTCGTTGCTGGGGCCAGTGTTGTTCCTGGTATATATTAACGACCTGGCCCTTGTGGATATAAGGGGCAAATTTACACTGTTTGCGGACGTGGCATAATGACAATACTCACTCGTTGGTGGAGATGGTGTCGTCTGATTTAACAAAGGTGAAAGAATGGTTCGCCTGTAATGAACTTTCTCTGAATGTTAACAAAACCAACATTGTGGGTTTTAAGTGTAATGTCAGTGGAATGAGCATTGGAGATTGCTCACTGCTGGACCTGTTTAGTGCAAGGTTTTTGGGTCTTAACATAGACCGTGACTTACAGCTTGGGACACACATAGCTGCATTATTAAACAGGAATATTGCCTTGGGCTGCTATGCAGTGAGGGTTGTGACGGAGTTGGGCGTCAACACGGCTAAGAGCGTATATTATGCTCTTATTGAGGCCCGCCTTCGGTACGGCATTGCCTTCTGGGGAATGTGTAGTCAGGGTCTGCTTGATACTGTATTTGTATTACAATAACGGGCCCTTCGGTCTCTCTATCACATAGGACATCGTCAATCATGTAAGCCATTCTTTGTTTCGGAGGGGATTCTTACTCTGGTGTCTCTTTTTATATTGGAGACTGTTAGTCTGATTTTTAAATATGGGGAACGGTTTGTGGACCCAAGTCCCCATTATATTACTCGACAAAGTCCGGATATTCCTCCCCCAATACCGACATTTACGTTAACAAAAAGATGAAAGCAAAAATTTTTTAACCATCTACCTGCGGGTATTAAAGGAGAAACGTCTATCGGATTGTTCCATAGGAGGGTGAAATCGCTATTAGTTGGTAAAGCCTATTACACTCTGGCTGAATATTCTAACGATACGTTTTTAGTTTAGATTTTATATCTTGTAACATGGACTCCAACTTCTTGATTTAGTTGTTTCACTGTTTCTGTAGTTTTATTGCTTAGTTCATTAATGCTTGTTTCATATACATTATATTTTTTGTATCTTTTATTAGGTTAAGAAACACTTTGTCAACAATGATTATTTTATGTTCTTTGACAATAAAGTATATTTTTGATTGATTGATTGGTTTTTTAATCCTAACTTCATCATACACTTTTTTGCATGATATGGATGGTTGTACCGTAATAGAGGCCAAAACATTTATTTATTCTTCTTTCCTGTTGTCCTTGCTGTAAAAATTAAGCCTTGGTTTTTCAAAAGATACGTGCTCAATGAGATTGGTTTCGACTTTTTGAAATATTCTTTTATCAGGTTGTTCTTTCTGGATATGTACGAAAAATTTAAATATGTAACAAAAAGCTAATAATAAATAACAATAATGATTAAAACTTATTTATTTTTATTATGAATATTAATGGTGCCTAACAATTGATTTTAAAACTTACCTATTAAAATATAGCTCCGAGACTGCGTTCGCGTCTTCATTAGCTTGGATAAAACAAACATACATATCGTGTTTTTCATAATTTTCATATTTATTATTTTGTGCCATGTTGAACAATTTTTCACAGAAATAAAAAATAAACTTCCAAAATTAAACAAATACCAGTAATATTTGACAACAATCCGTAATGGCGCATTTAGAGAATTTGGTTTTATGTCATGGCTATTCGTGATTGATTGTAATAAAAACAAGGGTAAAAATGAGAAAAATCAAAATAAATCGCACACTATTAAAAATAGGTATATGAAATACTTAATGAAAGTTGAAGAGTTTTATAAAACCTACCAGAAAAAATGATAATTTACAGGACGTGCCATTTAAAAAAGTTGATATTCTTTAATTTAAATTACTCGAAATGTATAAATTTATTTTGAACGCCTTGTAGCATCTAACTTAAATTTCGCTACATGCTTCTTTTTTGTCATCCCAATAGAACGCTTGTACCAAATATGAGTATTCCACCTTTAGAAACAATGGCGGAACTGTTAATTTTTTATAAGAGTAAGAACTAACTTTTTTCTAGAAAAATTAAAATATTAGAACAACTACTAAGTTTAGGTATATAACAATATTAACAAAAAAGTAATAGAATTTCCTGCAGAATCTAAAAAAAAAATAGGGTGTTCCATTTAAAAAAACCTATGTTAAATATCTGATTTCAATATTATTTTAATCAAGGAGCAAAATGTATCAATGTTTGCGGAACGAATAGTGTTATCGCCGGGATAAACATAAAACTTGCAAATATCATCTTTTAAAATACATATAATAAGCGGCTAGTCGACCGTTATTCCAGGAAAAAGCAATGTTCTACATTTAGATGTTAAGAGTATATTTAACATGGCGGCTGTGTAGCCTATCAGAGTGCATTGTTGGTTGATCGTCATGACAACAGGGGCGTGGCCTTGCTGTCGGATGGTATGGTTTTCCGTTTTGTATACTACTACACTTTTGGCTTCGATAAAGCAAGGTTGTATGTCAACAAACGCACGTCGTTTCTTTCCGTCGGATTGAAACAAATAGCATTGCCTAAAAAAAAAGGCACCCAGCAAATGTACTAAACAAATGTAGTGACTAGTTATGTGTTTGTAAATCAGTAGTGAATATTTATGTTGTAGTATGTTTTTGTAAATCATGTACTTAAGAAGTTTTGTGTGATTTGGAGAAATAAACGCCAAACTACCACAGTGAAAAGCTCGTTTAATTCCTTGACTCAGTAAATAAAAGAATGAACTGTTGACGCAAGTTAAATAACAACACTTGGCTTGCTTAACACTTGTATTTAACCTTTTTTGGTAATTTTCGAAACAAATGAGTTAATGAACTTCATTCTCCGGTAGCCCGACTACAAAATTAGTACAGTCAGGGGGCTGAACTAAAAATACCAAGGAAAAGAAATCTAAATCAATTAACAAACCTGTAGCGCTTGCGCCAACTTATCCAAGTGCTCCCTAGGACTCGGTTGTTGCGTTGCCCCCCTGGGAACCCCCTGAGCTTCGTTCCTAGCAGTGCCGCTGAGCCCGCACCTAATCCTGGCGGCCTTACGGCCACTTTCGGTGAAAATATCCGTAAATTGGCGAACGTAACGGTGAGCATTCGGTCGCGAACCTAAAAGAAAATAAAAATGAATTCAGTGCCAAACCATAATACAAAATAGCAAGTACCGAAATTTAAACCCGAAATGTGGGTCGCACTTGTGAAAAATTTACTAACTCATACAAGGTGGTCAAAAAGTAAGACCAAATAATTACAAGTTTTAAATGGTCATAACTTGTTTAATTTAAATACAACATCCTGCATTTTAGGTCAACGGCAGATCTAAGATTTAATTGTCTATCGAACGACATTGCTTCCTTATAGCTAACTGTACACGTTTCCAAGAAAGACTAAAATTTTCATAATAAAGGCTTGAAAAATCGAAATTACTTGTAACAAACAGGTTATCAATATAAACATTTGAATAACAATATTTTAAATGTTAATTACTCGTTTTAGGTAAAACATAAAATAAAATAATGCTGGCTTCACAACAAAAGTAATGAAAATGAAGATCGTGACGCGACACAAACGAATTCTCTTGGAGGTGTGTTATAAACGATTCCTTTTAAGGATCCCTTTAAAAATAAATCCGATGAAGTCAAGTCGGGGGATCATGGTGGTTCTTTCCATTTATCGACATAATCACTGAACATTTAAAAGTTCTCTTGAAATGTGCGGGTGCCCTATCAATTTGAAGTCACATCGTTCCCCTTATGTCAAAGGGCTGTTTTGCAACAATAATAATAATTTTTAATACTCTGTATCTCAAAAATGAAGGGCTTGCGGACCCATGCTTATATGAACTTTTCACCTTATAAATACCTGAGGAATCGTTCTGTAAAATACTGGACACTTATTAAATAACACCCTGTGTACACAAAAGTATATCAGTCCCAATTAAGAAATTTAAATATA
Source organism: Polydrusus tereticollis (assembly GCA_963920685.1). Classification (NCBI taxonomy): domain Eukaryota; kingdom Metazoa; phylum Arthropoda; class Insecta; order Coleoptera; family Curculionidae; genus Polydrusus; species Polydrusus tereticollis. The sequence continues at coordinate 93,785,598 of OY987331.1, forward strand.
TGAAATTTCACACAGCAGCAGGTACATCAGGTACCCATAGAATAATTAATAATTCCAGCTTAATTTCGCTCAATGCTAAACGCACTGCCTACCAAACAATATTTTTCTATTATTTATTTTAAAGACACTGCATGATGCTACAAAAGTTGGATCATCCATTATATCATTAAACGTTGCAATATTGTATGAAAAGGATCGTTTGAATATTTCTTATGGTTAGGTATATATATATTGAATTTTTATATATATATTTATATTTTTGTGTTCCAAATTCAAATTATGTATGATCATTCGTTCGAAATGTAATTCTGTTATAAAGGTATTCAGGCGTTTTTAATTTTAGTATTTTATAAAAAATACATCCTTGGTGCAGTTTTCGTCGATAGAACCTATTTAGCCAATTGATATCCTTGATCTTATGTGATATTCTATAAGGTCTGCGGATGCGTGCCAAATATTAAGCGCAAACAACTGTCTTGCACCTTTCCCAGCCTTGATCTATCTACATTGTCCAGGCAAGGTCCATACACACAGTCGCCATAATTAAAATTAAACAGTGCTTTGATCTTCCTTGATTTAAACAGTGTCGTAGACCATAAATTAATTTCAAAGATGTATATTGCTTCTTGTACAAGAGACGTTATACAGCGTATAACAGAAGTATGGAACGCTTTAAATATCTTTAATACCGTTTGTCCGATTTAGCTAAAATTCGGTATCCGTATATAAGAGGTTATCGCGGAGCTGCTAGTGACATTGGCAATGTTGCCAAATTTACAGTTTTTTTAGCAATTTAAAATTTTTTTTTTAAATGGAACACCCTATACAGTGTCACCATTAAAGTCCGCACCATATGGAACTTTTTTTTATTAATGAGGTTAGTTAAAATTAAATTTGGGCAATCGTTTTTGCTTCAAATTAGACTAAAAAGTATATAATCAAATGTCACCATCTGTCATTCGGTATCTGTCAAAAATTACATTTTAATCAAAAAATGCTGAAAAATGGCATTGTTTTACCGAATTTCAAAAAATTTTATTAGAAAAAGTTGTTTCTAGTACAATTCTTGGCCTAAATACAAAGTTTCAGTTTTCTAGCTCAAAGTTGTTTTTTTTGCCATTTTTTCTAATTAACTTTTTTTTTATTTAATGTAAGTTCGCTTAATGGATATTAAACTATTTGCTTATACCATACTCAATATATTATTTAGTTTGTATGAGCTTTTTTTTACTAGAATGCCATTTTTTTTCGAAATTTAAAATTAGAGGCAAAAAAATTTGACACAGGTGGTGCAAAGTTATCCTAATTTAAAAATTTTAACAGATAGACGTCAGATGTTTCGTTTTTCAAATGACAAATACATCTAAATATTTGATAAAAATTTTATTTTATACTTAAAACTATCATTATTATTAAAAGGAACAAAAAGGAACTTTAATCATTTTAAATAGGTAACACAAAAGCAATATAAATTTCACATTTCAGTGTGACGTCCTTCTCGCTCTATACAAACACCCGTCCGTCTATAAACGTCTTTGACAGCATTTTGTAAAAAGCTTGGTCTTATATCGGCACAACACAGTCTTATCGTTTGTTCCAAATGCTCGATATTTCTAAACGGTCGATTCTTATAAACTTTCTGCTTAAGATAACCCCACAGAAAAAAGCCTAGTGGGGTTATGTCAGGCGACCTGGGTGGCCAGTGACATTCTCTATCACGCCCTATAACTCTGTTTTGAAATAATTGGTTTATGCGTTCTTTCACTGCTACAGTTTGATGTATGGGTGCACCATCAAGCTGATACCATAAGTTACATAAGTTATGTCTATGGTGTAAGGGCATGTTATCCAAAACTTCGGTAATCTCGTTATTAAGAAAATTCAGGTACCTTTCACCAGTTAAGTTTACTCTAAAGAAGTATGGTCCAATAAGCTCATCTTTCAAAATTCCACACCAAACATTGGTTTTAAAATGATACTGGTCGCGACATTCAATTGTGAAGTTAGGATTTTCTTGGGACCACCATCGGCAATTTTGTGAGCTCACGGTACCATTCGAAGAGAAAGTGGCTTCATCTGTCCATAATATCTTGTATGGAAAAAGAATATTCTCCTCATATTGTCCCTGATACCAAAACGAAAAATCAAGTCGGATATCAAAATCGCGTTCTTTTAATGTGTTTATAAACTTTGAACAGATCCAGTTTCTCTAAATTTTGACATTATTCTTGAAACAGTGCTATGCTGCAAATTTTTTTCTGGATGCCTCTCATTAAAAATGGCAGATACTTGCCGGTGAGGCATATTCTCTCCACAAATTAAGACAATTTCTATTTTTTCTTGAATGGACAACATTGAAAACTATAACTTGCGAAAATATTCAAATTTATGACATTTCTTTTATTTATTCGGCACTCTAATTCGTTTTTTTTTCCATAGCCTACTTATAAAATTCAAAATTGCCTTGATATTTTATTGTGGATAGAAAGAAAATGTGTCTACATTTTGAACTAATCTGATATCTGGGAATTTTATTATAAGTTTTTTAAACTTCTTAGTATGTACTATCAAAAAAATGGAATATCTGACGTCTATCTATTAAAATTTTTAAATTAGGATAACTTTGCACCACCTGTGTCAAATTTTTTTGCCTCTAATTTTAAATTTCGAAAAAAAAATGGCATTCTAGAAAAAAAAGCTCATACAAACTAAATAAAATATTGAGTATGGTATAAGCAAATAGTTTAATATCCATTAAGCGAACTTACATTAAATAAAAAAGAAGTTAATTAGAAAAAATGGCAAAAAAATCAACTTTGAGCTAGAAAACTGAAACTTTGTATTTAGGCCAAGAATTGTACTAGAAACAACTTTTTCTAATAAAATTTTTTGAAATTCGGTAAAACAATGCCATTTTTCAGCATTTTTTGATTAAAATGTAATTTTTGACAGATACCGAATGACAGATGGTGACATTTGATTATATAATTTTTAGTCTAATTTGAAGCAAAAACGATTGCCGAAATTTAATTTTAACTAACCTCATTAATAAAAAAAAGTTCCATATGGTGCGGACTTTAATGGTGACACTGTATATTATTCAAAAAAATGATTCCGCAACAAATTCTAAATAACCTTTATATAAGTTACTTAATGTCTAAATATAGCCATTTTTTTGATATTGGGGTTTAAATATCATAAGAACTTCTTATCCAAGAAAACTGATAGAGATATAAGTAGGCCTTGGAAATTTGTCACACAATTAAATTCTGACAGCGACATTGACAAACTTTTCAGAAGGTATTTGTGCTTCATAATTTATCAGTTTTAATAATTCTTAAAATGGATTTACTAACGGAAACACTGCGAATAGAAATATTAATGATATTGGGTTACGGGGATCGAAGGCGAACACAGCAGAAGGTTGCTGAGAATTTTAATGATAAGTATCCCAACCGAAATCCACTAGCACGGTCCACAGTAAGCAAAATTTAAAAAAAATATAACGAAACTGGCCATGTAAAAGACATTTCAAAATTTGGGCGTCCAAAAACTGCGGCAAGCGGCGATAAAGCTTTAGATATTTTGCTTAGCATAGAGGAAAATCCACACCTCTCTACTCGAATTATTGGCCTCGATTACAACACATCGCACATGTCGGTAGATCGCGTATTAAAGTGTGAGAAGTTTCACCCATACAAAATTCACCTGGTTCAAGAACTCTCTGAGGATGACTTTACCAGGCGTTTAGAATTCAGTGAGCAAATTATGGATTTGTGTAATGCTAATCCAAATTTTATTAATAAAATAATGTTTTCCGTGAGTCGACGTTCTGTCTTAATGGAAATGTTAACCGGCATAATATTCGTTATTGGTTTAAAGAAAATCCTCATTGGATTCGAGACCAGCACACCCAATTTCCGCAAAAAATTAATGTTTGGGCAGGCATTATAGCCAGACAAGTACGGGAGTATCTAAATGAAGTATTTTTTGAAAGATGGATAGGGAGACGGGGCACAATTAAGTGGCCAGCTCGGAGTGGCCAGCTCGCTCACCAGATCTGACTCCACTCGATTATTTCTTGTGGGGACATTTAAAAAATGTGGTCTAGAAGACAAAGCCACATGATATAGAAGACCTAAAATAAAGAATTGAAGTTGAGTGCCGACGAATCGAAGAAACAGATATTCTTTCTAATGTTTTAAATACTTTTTCGCAATATTTAGCATATTGTCAATTGTAAATGGAAGGCACTTTAAACATCTAATTTAATTTCTATATTCTGTAATAAGTAAGTTTAAACAATAATTACCTTACAATAATGTTTCAATAAACTCAATTTTCGAGCTCGAATATTAAAAAAAATGGCTAGATTTAGACATTAAGTAACTTACATAAAAGTTATTTAGAATTTGTTGCGGAATAATTTTTTTGAATAATATATAGGGTGTTCCATTTAAAAAAAAATATTTTAAATTGCTAAAAAACTGTAAATTTGGCAACATTACAAATGTCACTAGCAGCTCCGCGATAACTTCTTATATACGGATACCGAATTTTAGCTAAATCGGACAAACGGTATTAAAGATATTTAAAGCGTTCCATACTTCTGTTACACGCTGTAATATTGTCCAGCACTAAGTAAGATTTTTACATTTATCTTTAATACAATTTCAGTCATAAAATGAATTAAAAAAACTTTAAAAACATACCTAGAGAGAATCGACACGCGACGCCGTTCCTTTCGTCTTTTTTGTGATCCCTGTCCAAGTACAGCTCTCCCAAAAACTCTAAGTTTGAAGGGCGTTGAAAAATCGATAACTTAATGTGGTAGACCCTAGGCGTATCTTTATCCTGAAACATAAATAATATACTAACGGTGAGACATGTGTAACATAAAGCGACATCTCGCGATGTTTAAACGCATCACTTGGCCCAATCTAACAGGAACTTTTGTATACAAGTTCAGAAGACAGAAAGGAAGCACATGCAAAGACCATTTTTTTTGTCACAATTGCAGGGGTCGCTGCCAGGCATAGTAGAAAACCCATATTAGGTTACAATCACAAAATAGGTTTCCAATCATTGTTCTATAGCACGCGAGCGGCGCTAGTAGAAACCTGGCAAAAACAATGGTTTGCACGAACTGTGACGATTGTACACATACCGGACACCTATCTATTGGAACATAAACATTGAATGAATTACATAATGTCAATCAAATCATATTTATTGGCAAAACAAACAAAATTACCTTTGAGGGCATATCAGTCTCCAAAATATATTCCTCCATAAGCTGGGGCGAACAATCGCTGGTTTCCTCGGGCCAGCTCATCGGTTTGAACTCGTTAATGACAACCGGGTGGCTCGGGGGAGCTATCGTGGGACACTCCAGGCTAGGAATCGGTACTACAGTCTTATTTTCTTCAGGAGCCGGCTAAAATAGTAAAACTTATGTAGTCATTTAGGAATAAACGGGCATACAGAGACGTTATATTTTTAACTCAAGGCATGGGATTTGGCGTGTTAAATTTTCAAACTATGGAACTAAATAGCTAAATGACTAACACCTCAAATTTACTAATACTTCATGTGGCACCTATTTAAGACTTACGCAGCATATTTAAAATTTAATGCAGAGATCGTATTTAACAATAAAAGAATTATATGTATATACAGGGTCGTTGGTATATACAGGGTCGTTGGTATGTATGGAAACGGTCGATTATTTCTTAAAGTAAAACAGCTAGCAAAAAATAATTAAGACAAAAGTTTTAGGGTTTTTTAAAGTCTATAAAAATTTTGAAAGAACAAGTATACAGGATGAGTCAGAAAGCCGTAGGAGAACAAAGTTACCTTTTTTTTAATGGAACACCATCTGTCTTAGAATATTTTTGGATTTACCATTAAATTACAATTATTTTTTGATAAATACATTATAAGTCTAAACCTAACAGTTTCCGAGATATCGACTATTGAAAAATTACATTTTTGAACTTTGGCAGCCTCTAGCTTTTTGACGGTACGTCTTAGAGTAAAACGGCTTACATATCCCTATCTTAGTTTTTTATTATCTTCCTACGGGTGTCAACTTCCGGTTAAACCGGATGTAACCCAAAAGCCGGAAATATAGTACTTCCGGTTTAACCGGAAGTTGATAGTTTTGGGAAGATAATAAAAAAGTAAGATAGGGACATGGAAGCCATTTTGCTCTATATTATAACATTAGAAAGCTAGAATCTGTCAAAGTTTAAAAATATAATTTTTCAAAAGTCGATATCTCGGAAACTATTAGGTTTAGACTTATAATAGACTTACTAAAAAATAATTGTAATTTTATGTAGAATCCAAAAATATTCTAAGATATATATTAAAAAAAAAAGTAACTTTGTTTCTCTACGGCTTTTCGACTCATCCTGTATACTTATTTTTTTAAAATTTCAATAGACCTCAAAAAACCCTAAAACTTTTGTCTTAAGCATTTTTTGCTGGCTGTTTTACTTTGAGAAATAATCGACCGTTTCCATACATACCAACGACCCTGTATATGGAAACGGTCGATTATTTCTTAAAGCACAACAGCTAGCAAAAAATATTCCAGATAAAAGTTTTAGGGTTTCTTGTAGCCTATTAGAATTAGAAAAAATTAAGTATACAGGATCAGTCAGAAAGCCGTAGAGAAATAAGTTACTTTTTTTTAATGGAACACCCTACATCTTAGAATATTTTCGGATTTTACATAAAATTACAATTATTTTTAAATAAGTGTATTATAACTCTAAACCTAATAGTTTCCGAGATATCAGCTTTTGAAAAACTACATTTTTAAATTTTGACAGCCTCTAGCTTTTTAACGGTAGGGTTCATAGAAATTTGATGAAGAATGGTTAGTTTGAACGCCTTCGTGGGCAAGGACGACCTAGGGGGGATTGGAAAATGCACTTCAACAAATAGTAGATAATCCTCAAGTTGGACTCAGACCATTGGCTACAGAAGTCAACATTCCGAAATCAATTGTAACGCGTTTTACTTTACCATATTGCTATCCATAATTATAACGAATATTTATTTTAAATAGGAGGAATGACTCAGATACAAGGTCTTCACCCATATCATTACCAGAGGGTTCAAGAGCTTGCCTAGAGATTTCCCGCCCTGAATCGAGTTATGTCGGTGGATTTTAGGATATCAAAATTTGCTAATCAAAATTTTGTGGTCTGATGAGGCAACATTTAGTAGAACTAAAGTGTCTTATACTCGTAACACTCACTTTTGGCACGATGAAAATCCAAGAACAGTCCGAAGAACTAATTGTCAATATAGGTTCCCCGTCAATTTATGGGCGGGAATAATTGGACATCAGTTAATTGATCCAATTGAAATGCCCAATAATTTAACCAGCGAGATATTTGACATTTCTTCAAAATTAGTTAGCAGGACTGTTGGACGAAGTACCCTTGAGGCCCAGGTTGGGGATGTATTTCCAACACAACGGTGCCCTTGCCCATTTTAGACGGCCTGTTTGTAACTGGTTAGATGACAATTATCCTAAAAGGTGGATAGGCAGAGGTGGACCAGTATCCTGGCCAGTGAGATCGCCGGACTTAAATCTACTCGATTATTATTTTTGGGGACATATTATGTGCAACATAGTTTATGAAACGGAGGTGGATACCCGTAAGGATCTGCTTCAGCGAATTTTTCAAGCTGGAAATGAAATAAGAAGAAATCCTTCTCAGATTCTTCGGGCATCTCACAACATTCGCCGTAAAGCTGGACAATAGAGAAAATGGGGGTCTATTTGAACACCTTCTCAAGGAGTAGTCCTTGGTTTAAATATAAATTTTATTCTTCGAAAATTTTTTGTTAAACAACCTTATTTCATGTCGCATTATTACTGTCTAAATAAGTTGTCATATTTATTGCGTTTTCAACTTATTTAGTTTCGAAAGAGGCGTAAGAGCTGACTGCGTATATTTTAAAAGCATTTACTTTCATAAATTTCGTAGTTTTTGGTACATTTTTGATATAAAAGCGTTAAGAATAATTTTATTAATTAACTATTTTATGGACGTGATTTTCTCTAAAACGATTTTACTCACAAACTGTAAGTCCTATCAAGGTTCTTCTTTGAGTATTATTTTTGCCTCTGACCATTGCAAGTGGTGGCCGTGTGTCCAAGCATGTTCTGCCGCACCGGATCTGTTTGTTTCTCCCTTCTTTGTGTGGTTTCGGTGTTCCTTGATTCTTGTTTCAAGGGGGCGTAGGGTTTCACCAACATAGGATTGTCCGCCCTCGCAAGGTATTCTATATACGCAGTTCTTCGTGTCCCTTTGTCTGGTCGTCTTCGTCTTCGTCAGGTGGCTTCTTAAGGAATCTTTGGAGCTGAATACTGTTCGAATTTTGTATTGCTGTCCTAACCTTCGAATTTTCTCGGAGACTCCCTTGACATATGGTACCTTTATGGTGGGTCCAGTTTCGACGTAATCTTTCTGTCTATTCATGTGATTCCTGCGCTTCTTGATAGTCTGGTCTATTAGTCTCGTGGGGTAGCTGTTTGTGTTGAGGTCCTTTTTAATGGTGTTGAGTTCTTCGGAAAAATATTCTTCGGAGTTACCAAGTGTTTTGACTATCCCATGTTTTGTGGTATTTGAGTGGTTTGAGGCGTAATTAAGATATCGACCAGTGTGAGTTTTCTTTCTTTATACCGATGTTTGGATGGTGTCCCTGTTCTTCTGTACTATGACGTCTAGAAACGGTAGTTTATTGTTTTCCTCCTTCTCCATGGTAAACTTGATTGTTGGTGCCAAGTTATTCAAGTGATGTAGAAAGGCTTGAAGTTCGTCATCGCTTCTATTCTAAATGGTGAATGTGGCGTCAACGTAACGAAGCCATAGTTTCGGTTTTATTTTTGCATTTTCAATTGCCTGACTTTCGAACCATTCCATGTATATGTTGACGATTACTGGAGAGAGGGATGATCTCATCGGTAGTCCGTCTAGTTGACTGTAGAATCTATCCTTTTCCTATTTCCAAGAAAAGAATAGAATATTTCCAAGAAAAGGATAGATTCTACAGTCAACTAGACGGATTACCGATGGGATCATCCCTCTCTCCAGTAATCGCCAACATATACATGGAATGGTTCGAAAGTCAGGCAATTGAAAATGCAAAAATAAAACCGAAACTATGGCTTCGTTACGTTGATGACACATTCATCATTTGGAATAGAAGCGATGACGAACTCCAAGCCTTTCTACATCACATGAATAACTTAACACCAACAATCAAGTTTACCATGGAGAAGGAGGAAAACAATAAACTACCGTTTCTAGACGTCATAGTACAGAAGAACAGGGACACCATCCAAACATCGGTATAAAGAAAGAAAACTCACACTGATCGATATCTTAATTACGCCTCAAACCACTCAAATACCACAAAACATGGGATAGTCAAAACACTTGTTGACAGAGCATTTACTCTCTGTAACTCCGAGGAATCTTTTTCCGAAGAACTCACACCATCAAAAAGGACCTCAACATAAACGGCTAACTCACGAGACTAATAGACCAGACTATAAAGAAGCGTAAGAATCACATGAATAGACAGACAGATGACGTCGAAACTGGACCCACCATAAAGGTACCATATGTCAAGGGAATCTCCGAGAAAATCCGAAGATTAGGACAGCAATACAAAATTCGAACAGTATTCAGCTCCAAAGATTCCTTAAGAAGCCACCTGACGAAGACGAAGACAACCAGACAAAGGGACACGAAGAACTGCGTATATAGAATACCTTGCGAGGGCGGACAATCCTATGTTGGTGAAACCCTACCCCCCTTGAAACAAGAATCAAGGACCACCGAAACCACACAAAGAAGGGAGAAACAAACAGATCCGGTGCGGCAGAACATGCTTGGACACACGGCCACCACTTGCAATGGTCAGAGCCAAAAATAATACGCAAAGAAGAACACTGACGAGAGAGGAAATTCAAAGAAGCGGCCTTCATAACCCAAAATCCAGACTGCTTTAGTAAGCCCTCTATAGACATTAGAAATATTTGGAAACTCTTGTTAAGTAGATATAACCTTAGTTTAGGACCACACAGTAACGCATGTATGCACCAATCTCGGTCAAGCGCTGCTAACCAGGAGGTAGTATAAATACCCTCGTAGTTTCGTAGCTTGTTCATTATTCACCTGAAGACGACTGGAGATACTCCCCAGTTGAAACGTTGTGATATTAATAAATAATGACAATGGAAGTCCAAAACACATCTATCATTCACTATACATCATTGTCTCAAACCTTCATACAAACTCATATCAAGGTGACCTAAGGGTACCTTTTTTACGCAGAATACTTTGAAATTTCATAATTATTAAGAAAATAATAAAAAACAAAAAACGACTGGTTGAAAAAATGGGATTATTTCAACCCTTAACCACCTCGGTATGTGACGGTTTCAGGGTTCTCCATTCCCCCACTCCATATCACATTCCCCAACTCCCTTAACAAGCATTTCTGCACTTGTGTCCATATGAAAAAATTCTATTATTTTTAGCCGGAGAATATGGTGGTAACGTATTGCCCCTTAATTTCGGGACACCCTGCATATATACAGGGCGAGTCGGTAGGAACGGACCAAACTCCAGGAGTGCATTATACACGGGAAAACAATGCAATAAACAAAATTTCATAAATTAATATTTTCTAAATCATAGCGTTCTTTTAATAAATGTTCAAAAATAAGATTACTTTAAGATTCGCGAAACACGTCGGTAGTATCCCCGAACAAAGTGGAAGGTTCCCGATGTTTGGTAACTCGTATAAATACGACGCATCGCCAGCTACCGGGGCAGTTAAGTTTTAACTACGGACAAGTGAACGTTATACTGATTGAGAACTGTAATCTGTGACGAGTAAATATTTCGTCGTTCGAACTTGGCTTCTACCTACGTAACAATATAATATCAATTTTGATAAGGATAAACCAGGCCCCAGTAAGAAACGTAGTTGTAAGGTTGAAGATGAAAATCGACAGTTTCAAGATATTTGGACCGAAAAATACTTTTTTATTTCATCGCATAACAAAGTTGTCTGTTTAATACGCAAAAGTAGTGTTTCTATTCCGAAGGAATATAATGTGAAAAGGCACTATGAATTCCAGCATCCTACTTTTACCAAATTAACTGGCGAAAATCGAACGCAAAGAATGTCCACCTTACAACGGGAACTAATAGGCCAGCAAGCTATGTTTACAAAACCAATTCCAGATGCTGAAATAGCTACTGAAGTTAGCTTTGAAATATCTCGAATAATACCGAAAACTTGTCGGCCTTTTAAAGATGGTGAGTTTTTTAAGCAATGTTTAGATATCGCCGCAAAAAAAATTTGTCAGGAAAATGTAAAGAAGTTTGAAAAAATTCAGTTAAATCTGATGACTGTTCAAAGAAGAATTACCGCATTAGCAGCTAATATAGAAGAGCAATTAGCTACGAAATCGAGAAGTTTTGAGTATTTTTCTATATCACTCAACGAATCTACAGATATAAGTTCCACTGCTCAAATGCTAATATTTTTACGAGGTGTAACGCAAAATTTTGAAGTGAGTGAAGAACTGATTGGTGTGAGTTCTTTGACAAGTCAAACCAAGGGGAGTGACATGCTCAAAGCTCTTCTGGAAAAATGTTGTATAATGGATTTGGATTTAACGAAAATATCTGGAATTACGACTGACGGAGCACCTTCAATGGTTGGAAGTACATCTCTGGGATAGTAGCTATGTTAAAGAAATATTTACAAACTAAAAACATAAATACCAAGGAATTAATGCAGTTTCATTGCATTATACATCAAGAAGCCCTCTGTTCAAAATTATTGGGATTTGAAAATGTGATGAAAGTTGTAGTACCTACTGTAAACTTTATAAAATCACGAGGTCTCACTCACCGCCAATTCAAACAATTTCTCGAGGATATTGAAAGCGAATATGGTGATCTCCTGTTTTACACTGAAGTAAGGTGGTTAAGTCGTGGGTTGACACTACAGCGGTTTCTTAACTTGATTGAAGAAATCCAATTATTTCTGGCGAAAAGGAAAACGACGTCCCCGAACTCGACAACCCTTTTTTTTTATGATAAGGCACAGCACTGCAGGATAAATCCTTTATGGCGCTCTAGGAGCGGTGCGTGTGCGCAGGAAACGATTCACGTTGGTCTTGAATCTTTGAAGATTATAGTCGTTGGGGAACACGATCTCAGGGAGATCGTTCCAGAGTGATGACGTTCTCCAGATGAAAGAATTTTGAAAGTGTCGTTCGAGGGGCACTAAGCTGAACCACGTACTGGTGGGCTGCAGTGGCTCGTCGTGTATTTCTACCATGCACCGCTCTGGGTGGTATCAAGCGGGCATTGGCTGTGTGACTTAGCGTTTCTTGTAGATATCACAAATCACTTGAATGTCTTAAATACGCAACTCCAAGGCCAAGATCAATTGATTTCGCAGTTATACTCTCATGTTTCGTCCTTTCAATGCAAATTGAGTCTTTTCAGGACACAAATCAATTTAGCCAATTACAGCCATTTTCCGAACTACAAAAAAATTATGGAGAAAGTCAATAAAACTGACGTCAATTTCGCTCATGTTGGAAAAATTGATATTTTGATGCAAGCTTTTCAAAATCGTTTTGAAAACTTCAAAAAAGTTAAACCTCTATTGGACATTTTCAGCAATCCTTTCAACATTTCACACGAAAATGCGCCGGAATCAATGCAGCTGGAATTAATAGACATGCGAAATGATGATAGTTTACGAAACAAATTTAATAATAAACGAAAAACCGAAACCGTCTGGCAAATGAAAATTTGGAAGCAATTTTACGTGTGGCGACAAGTAATGTGGAGCCAAATATAAAAAAACTTGTTAGTTCAATGCAATGTCATGCATAAAAATAATAAAACATGAAATATTACATTGTAATGATTAGATTACCTTACGATTACATAATTACAAAAAACATTTTTGAAGGTTCTTTTATTTTTATCATTGTATTTCATACTATTTAAAAATAAAAATTTTTGTGTTAATAAGTATTGTTTGTAGTGGCCCGTCCTTGACTTATATTTTTCCCGAGTGGCCTCTGTTCCCTATAGGTCTGTGCATCCCTGCCTTAAGAGTCTCACGACAACACTCTAATTCTGTGTCATCCTTTTTTAATCCTTGCAATAGGGTTTTTAAAGTGGGGATCATTTGTTCCCTGTACATGGCATATATTTTTCTACGAACTATATCGACATCCGTCGCGTCCAGTTTCTTAAAAGTAAAAGAGTCTTTTCTCTTTCTTCTCTTCACTATAGGTTTATTTACAAAAAACCACACTGTGCTCACTGGCCTGCGTGTCAAACTTCACTGCACCAAATTTTGAAAAACCAAGTTCAAGAAGGGTGGTGTAAACGTCGAAGATTACTTTTTTTGTGTCAACTGATAAAATATCACGCTTTAATTAGTTTTTATCACGACCCGTAGATCCACTAAGAGTACTGGTTTCTTCTCACGGACGAAACATTCTTAGATATCACGTTTAATAGGTAAAAAAATAACTTCTTATCTAAACCAATACAAACATCTAACTAAATTTTAAAACCAAAAATCAGCATATTTAAATAACTAAAATAAACCTATTTTACTTACTTAATTATTTTAAGGGGATTACTGAGAAAATATAATAATATAATAGTCTTTAAATAAATCCGTACCTGGAGTTCCCAAATCAGGTGGCCGAATTTTACACCTCAAACAATAGGTTATTATGACGGTAAGGGATTAGCATTTATAATGAGTTTGTAAGATAGATAGACGGACCATACATATTATACAGGCTGACCCAAACTAAGAATCCACCATATTTTGGTTGTATTCCTTACATAGAAGAATAGATTAAACCAAGACTCTTTAAGTAAAACAAATAATCCTAACCAACATTTTCTAAAGGTATTTCTGTTAAAAACGAAAGATAAAGGTAGTTTACACTTAATCAATAGTTATATTTATTTTTTTAAAGCAAACTGTTTTAAGTAAGTAAAAATGACTTTCTCTCCAATAATTCAAAATTGGGCCCGGGACACCCTGTATAAATATAGAAAATAAACAATTACAATAAAATTTAAAAAAAAAACACATAATTACCTTTTTAAGTAGGGCTCGGCTACTCTGGCTGGAAACTAAAGTTTGAGGCCGACTCCTTTTTGCCCTAACATATTCGAATAATTCTAAACCATGCCTATGTGTCAGGTGATCCAGCTTCCTTTTCCTATTAACTGTAACCTACAAACAATAACTAATTTTGTAACATGTCAAAATATTGTTGTATTAAATCAAAAATGGTTCATTGACATAATAAATGTTAAGAAACATGATAATATTATAAACGCATTTAAAAATACACTATTGGACAAAAGGAAAGCAACTTTTATGATAAAATTAAATACTATTTAAAAATTCGGAGGTATTTCACCGCATCGCCCCAGGGGACACCGCGACTTACATACTCTAAAACTGCTGACAAGCTCCTTTTGACCACTTCAAGAATAGCGGTAAGCTAAACTTATAAATAGTAGTAAAATAGATAAGTCCGACACTCCTGTTGCATTAATTATCTGTAATTCTCCTTTCAAAAACAAACTTGTTATAATCAATGGTGACATAAAAAACTAAATTTCAATAAACAGTGTTTTTTAAAAACGCATTCCCTTTGTCACGACTTGTAACTCGCATCCATCCAGATTCATCGCTTTAAAGGGGGGTTGCCATCGGCGACTAATCTGGATGGGTTGTATTTTATCAGAGCTTCGTCAATTGCTTTTTGCTGTATTTGTGTCTCTTGCGAGGGTGCGTTGATCGCACGGCGAAGGCGGTGTCATCGGCGTATAGGGCCAGTGAGCTATCTGGGGATTTGGGGACGCCATGGGTGAATACGTGGAAAGGGTGGGGGAAGAGGATTGCGCCCTGGGGGACGCCGGCCTCAATAACTCTGGGTGTGGAGATGTTGACCGATATTGACGCGGATTTTACGGTGGGCTAGGTAAAATTGGATTAGGCGTACGAGATTGGAGAAATAGCCACGGGATATCATCTTATGAATTAACCCATCATGCTAAACGGTATCAAAACCTTTTTTCTATGTCAAATAGAACTATCCCTGATTCCAGTTGAATCCCTTGGTTACTAGGTTAGCCCTAGAATTTAGAGCTCTGCATTGAGGATTTGCTGGATGGTCTAGGATGACTACCAGTTGGTCGTTCTTAAATTTCAGTCGGGTTAGGATTATGCGCACATGATCTTTGCCGTGGAGTTGAGGAGAAATGGGGCGATAGGTTTGGGGGAAATTGGGATATTTCCCTAGCTTGGGGATCATGATGATATTCGCTTCTTTCCACCGAGTTGAAAAGTGGGTGAGGCGTAGGATACCGTTGACTATGTTTGCCAGTGTAGCCATACTCTTTCGGGGGAGGAATTTGGGGATTTTGTTGGTGTATATTGAGACGGACCTGACCCAGGTCCATATCTTTTTAACAAATTTTTAAATATAGGTAAAAGTGTGTTTAAATTAAACTGGTGAAATGAGTCAACAAGGTTTATTAACTAATTAAACAGAACAACAGTAAGTATGAACATTTAAATATTTTTTACATAATTTCAGCTTAATAAAAAATTCGCAAAGTTAGGACATCGCTACGCACGGACACCGCGATAGCGAGCCAGGGAACAGATAGA
This sequence comes from Polydrusus tereticollis, assembly GCA_963920685.1. Taxonomy (NCBI): domain Eukaryota; kingdom Metazoa; phylum Arthropoda; class Insecta; order Coleoptera; family Curculionidae; genus Polydrusus; species Polydrusus tereticollis. The sequence goes on from OY987331.1 coordinate 93,801,381, forward strand.
ATGATCGCACAAAGAGGAGACGAAAAATGCGCGGACACTAAAAATCGGCTATAAATAGATAAGCTGCAGGCTTTCACGGGGAGACGTGAAAATTTTTTTTTGAGAATTAAAATCTGAAAAAGGCCCTTTCAGCTACAGGGTCTGATATAATATTGGGCTGGGATTTTCAAACCAACTTAATAATTTTTAAACAAAAAATAAAATACTGCTAAGTGCATAATGGACGACGGAATCGAGAACCCCCCCCCCCCTGCTTTAGGTTAGGACCATCTCCGTTTGTTCAATTCTTCAAATTCTTGAAGAAACCTTTCTCTTTTCTCTTGGTTTACTTCAAAGCGATTTCTTAATGTTTTTGCAGTAATTCGTTTTTAAAACTTTCTCTTGCCGCTGCGTTTTTCGCAGGGGTTAACTTAGCGCTCTCAAGTAACATCTGTACATAATTTCCGTAAACAGTAGCGGATGTCCGATTTACTATCACTGCTCTCATAATTTCTTTAGAGCGGAAACTTTGAGGGTAATTTCTGCGCCTGATTTACGTTCATAGGCTCGTAGGCTTGTCATGCTCTCCCTTCGCACTATTGTGGGATGAAAGTCTACGCTGGATACAGTATCGAGTTTAGTGCTCCTGTAGATGTGAGGACATTTATTAGAACAGAAGGAGCATCTCATTTTCCACCGGTATAATTTGTCTAAATTAAATAAATTATCTAACAGTCCGTTACTGACGAACAAATATATTATTATTCTTAGAGTACTAGGCGATGGCTCCCAATAAATAAATACTTCTAGAGCCATTATTAAACTCGCATTAGAGGTTAAGAGAAAAGTGCGGACCTGGTCTTCTGGTTAAGCTAGTAGGGTTCACAGCGTTTCCTCCAACGTGGGACGGAGCGCGACAGCCTGGAGCAACAGCTCATTCCAGCAACCGCTCGAGGGGAACCTATAGAGAGAGGTGACAGCCTTGAGCGACAGCTCCTGGTCTCGTCCGTCATGCAGGGTAGGGAAACCTTTGGAAACGTGACCGGAAGTTTCAGTTGTCTTCTTCCAAATTTTTCAAAAAAAAAGCCGTTCTCGTGTAGCCACTTCTCGATTCTCGAAACTCTTCTAAATTCAATACATAAGCGTTAATCCCAGTGCGAAATTTAGCTTTCTCAGTGTAATACTTCGCTCTGATACCATTTTAGCGAATCTGAAACAACGTAGAGTCCTACCCAATAGACGATCACGACCACGTCCGAGCCTAGTCTTTAATTGCAAAAGCGTATAACATAATCAAATACTGAAACAGCTCTCAATGTCATAATAATAAGTTTCCTTGTACGAACGAAACGTATGCCTATGGGATTCAAAGGCAAGTAAATTAAAGACTCGCAGTCAGAGTCGTACGGCACTTTTAGTGCTATACTCGGAAACCCTTAAAACCTTAATTTTTTGTGACATTTAAATCATCAGAGATAAACTTAATTTATATAGATAAATAGTCAAATATTTATATTAATTATTCAAGTATAAACTGATGATTAACAAATCATCGATTTCTTTTACTTCCGCATAGGCGAGGGGCTGTAAGGTTACAATATTAAACCTTAGTTACCGCGTGGTGTTAACTAATTTTATTTCAGAGAAATAAAATGCCTACATACGTGAATAGGCTAGAAGTATTATGAGTATTATAACATACTTGTGAAAATTTCCTAGCTATCCGTCTAAATTGATGCGTGTTCCAGAGTTGTTTCCTATTGTGGATCTCCGCCATTTCATTTTCAATGTGCGGATCCGGGTCCAGGCACAAATTTGGATTCTGAGCCATAACTAGCTGGCTTTCTATATAGTCCTTATCTTCGGAAGTTAACTCCGGTCGATCTTTGGTCAAATTATTTATGTCTGCTAGAAGAGTCTGAAAAAAATTATTAGAGATCAAATTGAAGGTGTAACATGAATTTGACAATATTAAAAATTAGCGTGTTCACAGGGCCGCCACGGAACACAGAGTATCGCTAAAACTTTCATAATTATCTGTTCGTTTTCGATTGAATGTAGTAAGATGCGACATCTAGGGGAGGTGCAATTTAGAACTAAAACAAACCATTGCATTTCTTTATTACTAGACGGCGGCGTTGTACAAAAATTACAGATTGTTTGCGTATGGAAAGTGGATTTTCAGAACTCCACATTCTCATTTACTTGTTGAGAATTTAAATATCTAGAGAGGCCGTCAGTAAAAAAGGTTTTTTTAAAGATGTTTTCAGAAATACGCAAATTACCGATAATACTCTGAAAATTCCATTCGCTGCGGGTTGTCGTTTGGTAACAATTCTTGGACTGAGCTTAGGTAATAATCATTCATATGAAGGCCACATTACAGGTTCCGTGGGATATATTTACTTGCTGGTTTAAACACCAAATAGAGGTTTGTCGGTGTTCATTAACAATTTGCCTCAATTCTCTACTTTTTGTGCAGCGCGAACTTTACATCTCCCACTGCCTTCCTTTCTATTCACACTTCCCGTTTCTCTAAACAAAGCTGCAGATCTATATTTAATGCAAAACAAAAACCTATGCACGTAATACCCTTCGAGTGACGTCAGTTATCGACAGTGTTGCCTGCTCGTAACTAAAATATCCGAACGGGAATTACAGTTTTTTTTTTCATAAAAACATGATAAATATACAAAAATGTCCCATGATTTATATATTTGTTTACTGCATACTACCTTTTACCATCAACTTTAGTAGATATAACACTTCTTTTATTTTCATCTTGCCAAGATCGACCAATGGTACCATTCTGAAAAATCCATGTTTCATTCAAGAAAACGAATTGGTACAAGAATGCTTTTTTTTTCTTTGATATATTCTTTCAAAAATACCAGTCGTTTGAAAACTACATGGAAAAGTTCCATAAGCATTCGCCTCAGTTCATCTTTTTACCATCCGAAGCCTATTTTCTTGAAGAGGCTTCTTAAAGAGTTAAGACAACCATCAAACAGTTCTCTGTCTTTTAATTTCTAACTTAAAGTTGTTAAAGTTACATGATGTTCCAAACATAGTTACAGCTTATGAATAACCGATGTAAAGTATTATATTTTTAAATAATACTTTCGTACATTACATAAATATGGATGGATGCGATATTAAATGCAATAAAAACTTAAAGTATCCTTCTTTGATACGAACCCACTTATAGCAAATATTTTGTTTGTCTAAGCTTGTAAAAAATTATTATAATTTGAATTCTATTGGCCGACAGAACTGTCCACAGTGCGGTGACGCCAGCTCGTTCGTTGGCCTATTTTGACGTTTTGTCTACGTTTCGTGAAAACTAACCTCTATTGCTCTGTGGTTTCGTATTGTTGTGCGTCTATTTTTTAAGAAATACCCAGATCTTTTTATAAATAGCATTAAAAAACTGTTCGTTCTTTTAAGAACAACAAGAGTGCACATACACATCCCTGTCGATTACGTTGTTTACTATTTCTGAAAAATGCCAAAGTATTTAAATAGTCGGTGCAAAGAGCTAATAGCATCTATAATAAGCTATTTTAAGAAAGAACAACATTGGCCCATTGTTACCCTTGAGAGCAGTTAGAGAAGTAACTTTGAAGAGTATGTTAAGGTCTACATAGATTATTTCTACTTTACTAATTTTTAGCGTGTAGCAGCTGCCCTAAATTTGAATATCCTCACTGTAAGCGAAGTTTCAATAACAGTTAAGGAAAATAAATTATTAGAATCAACTAAAAAGAAACGTTCTCATCCAAAGAGAGTTGCAAATGTATCAAGATTGGATAAAGGTTATATCCGCGATACTATTAAGGAATGTACGAAACAAGTAGGTTGTATTATTCAAAAACTATCATATTTTACATTGGTTATGTTTAAGCTGTAACTTTTTTTTAGAAAATCATGTACCTTTGACAACTTTAAGTAAGAAATGAAAAGACAAACAACTGCTTCATGGTTGTCTTATCTCTTTAAAGGAAATTGGCTTCAGATTGAAAAAAGATGAAACACGGCGAGAGCTGATGGAACTTTCTCATGTAGCTTTCAAATGACTGGTACTTTTCAAAAAATATATGAAATAAAAAGAAAGATCTTTGTACCAATTCGTTTTCTTGGCTGAAACATAGATTTTTCATATTGGCACCATTGGCCGAACTTGGCAAGATGAAAATAGAAGAAGTGTTAGATCTACTAAAGTTGATGGTAAAAGGTATTATGCAGTAAACAAAAATATATAAACCATGGAAAATTTACCTAGGTAAAACATATTTTTCGAGGTACATAATACTTCACGCTGGTAGTATAGATGGTTTTGTTGAGGGCGCAGAGGCAATTCTTTCTTCTAAAACTAAGTTGAGTGACTATCATGGTGAAATGAATCAGCAAATTTTTTTACAATGGTTCGAGAACCAATTATTAAAAAAATTAACAAAGCTATCTGTGATTGTAATAGACAAAGACCCATACGACATCCTGTTGTTAACAAAAATACATAACACGTCATGGAATAAAACTGCAATTCAAGAATGGTTAACTACTAATACTGCCACTCCTGAAGTTTGGAAAAATTCAATTTGGGACACAGAAAGCGAGATATTAAAATGATATGGAAGAGAACATGTATTAGATAGACCGAACATTTAACCCAATATTATTGAAGTAAATGAAACGAGTGATTCAAGTGATTTGGAGGATGATTGATAATCCATCTCTGTATAATTATTTTTATTATTCTTACTATTGAAACCCAAAAACTAAAAAAATTAGAGTTTTTAGTAAGGACTACCTACGTATAAAAAAAGCAACAATAAAATTACATAACTACGTCAATACAATTTAGGTATATATTCTGGAAGATTTTAAAACTAAAATAAATAAATTTGTGTTTATTTTTGTAAATTCATCGTTTTATGAAAAAAAAAAAAACAGTGTAATTCCCTCACTTGGTTATTTTATTTTTGGTTAGAAGCGGGCAACACTGCCGATAACTGACATCACTCGAAGGGTATGACGTGTAACGTAAATTGTCTTGCAAAGAGTATAGTAAAAATTTGGCAAAAATAATCGAAATCCATGACTTTGTGTGGAAACTTTGTTAGAGAATTCTGAAAGACGTCCCTGGTTGAATAAACCCACTGGCCATCAACCCTTCTACCATTTCTAAAATACATCTATCATAAAAGCTTTGTGTGTCTTGACTATGTTACTAAATTTCGTTTATGTCAATTCTCACGCATAAAAAATTAATTGTGGAAAAATAAGAAAATTTGGAAATAGCTCGAAACTAAGTCAGGGACGGCTTCCTACTTCCTATACCAGTGCAATATTGCATTGTTGTGCAGTCGCGTTCAAATTTTGTAATTTGACTGTGTTGTTCTTATCCATCGCTTTTCGTTTACATTTTTATCAAATATTATTTATCGTACATTATTACTTTCTGTGTTTTTACTATGTATCCTGTATATGCTCATTACTGTACATATAACCACAGTGGTTAATGCCCCTGTCTATTTCAACCTCTCGAGTTTCATCACGCACTAGCGGCGTGGATTTGTTTAGACGCGAGTTGTGTTTGGGATAAATCTAGTTTAGATTCAGAGATTGATTTAGGACTGCCACAGCCAGGGCCGTGGAAACTATTTGGTCTAAAGCTGTTGAATCTACTTTAAAGTACGTTTAAATATCTTAATCAAAACCTGTTTTAACTTAAACTAAGGAATTAGAATTAAATAAAGAGTAAGGCATTTTATAGTATAATATTTTGGCGACTTAACACAAGGATATGCTTGTATATTGTACCATATTTGTTAACGCTCGAAATCAATTCAAGCAAACGATAAACCAAAGCAAAGAAGCACACAACCAGAGAGCCAAAGAATTGAATGTCCTAACGGATCAAGATCATTTTGGTTGGTAGCTAAAGCCGTCAGTCAGAACTTTACCAAGTCAACCATTCCACCTCTAATACGTTCTGACGGCACTATTGCTACCAAAGCTCAGGAAAAAACAAACTTACTGGCGGAACTATTCTTTTCACATTCAACGGTTAATTTTCAGGGAAAAATTCCATGGAACATTCCCCCTGTAGAATCGAGAATCCCCGAGATTGTTTTCCGGCAGCGCCATGTTAAGCGCATCTTGAGGAGCCTTGACGCCAAAAAAGCTTCTGGTCCTGACGATATTCCAGTCATCGTAGTTAGGACATGCGCTGACGAATTGATACCGGTATTTTGTAGCCTTTTTAACTTATCTTACAAAAAAGGAATATTTCCTTCTTGCTGGAAAACTACGCGAGGCCAGCCCATACCCAAAAAAGGCAGGAAGACTTTGCCAAACAACCATCGTCCAGTCGCATTGCTTTCGGTTATCTCAAAAAGTTATGGAGAAGGCTAAAGAAAAATTATTAAAGTACCTGGAGGGCTTCAACATTATTAGTGACCGCCAGTATGGATTTCGTAAGTCTAGATCAACTGAAGACCTTTTCGCTTATGTTATCAACGCCGGAGTCCTTCAAGGTTCCATATTGTCGCCCACCCTCTTTTTACTATACATTAACGATCTTTTGGAAAAAACTAAAAATCCTATATATAGCTTCGCCCATGACAGCACACCTGTTTCATCTTTTACTTTGGATGCTAGAACATCGACTGCCAATATAAATCTCTATAGGCAGAAAGAGGCCTCACATCTTAACAAAGACCTGGAAGAAACTCTGTCTTGGGGTGACAGTAACTCAGTAGAATTTACCGCTAAAAAACCCAGGCGGCAGTTTTTCTAAAAAAGTTAATGTTGAAGGACCGGATAAGTCATGGTGGCACACTCGATTCCATTGGCTTCATCAATTCACTTATTGGGCGTCAATTTGGATAGTCATGTCTTGGCATGGTCACGTTGCGGCCATTGCTAGGGCAGCCTCCCAGAAGCTTGGGATACTTTTCCGAACTAAGAACTTCTATACACCCCGACAACTTTTGATGCCTAAATTCGACCATCGCTGGAGTACTGTTCGCATATTTGGGGCTCCGCTCTTGAACATATCCTGAGATTGCTGAATTCCATTCAAAGAAGAGCCATTCGCTTGATCGGTGACCATAATCTGACAAACAACCTGGAAAGCCTTGAACATCGAAGGCGGGTTGGCGACTTGAGTATATTTTACAAATATTTTCAGGGCAAGTGCTCAACTGAGGTTGTCCGCTTGATTCCACCCAGAGCGGTACATGGTAGAAATACACGACGAGCCACTTCAGCTCACCCGTACGTGGTTCAGCTTCCTGTCCCTAGAACGACACTGTTCAGAAATTCTTTTATCTGGAGAACGTCATCACTCTGAAACGACCTCTCTGAGGCCGTGTTCCCTAACGAGTATAATCTCCAAAGATTCAAGACCCAACGTGAATTGTTTCCTGTGCACACGCACCACTCGCAGAGCGCCCTAAAGGAGTAATCCTACAGTGCTGTGCCTTCTCATAAAAAAAATATATAATCACATTTTATTTTTATTTATATGCGAAGGAGACCTAATATTTCGTATTATTTATATGTTTTGTTTATCTACGTTGCCATATATTTACCTTTCTCTCTTTGTTAGTAACTGCTCTACTTTAAAAGATACCTGAATGAAATTTTGTAACGTTGTATATTTGTATAATAATGCTTTATACACTTCCTTAGTTACAGTATGCATGAGTGTAGGTGTATGTGTGAGGACGGGCTAATGAAATAGAGTGTTTTATGCTACGGCTACTACCTAGATATGGATGTTACAGATTTTTGATGTTGTAATTGTAATGTTTCATACCTTGAGATAATATACAATAAATGGAATTGAATAATCAGCTTCTCCGTCCTTATTATCTAAGATACAAAAACAAACTTAAGACCAAACTGCTGCAAAAGTGGATAAGCTTTCCATTCCTGTTTTCAAGACAGCACCTTAATGGGACAATTTTTTAAAATAATTCAAATTTTAAATTTTGTCTCAGCAGTTAAGCCCTCTGGTGGCAATTGTACAATTTTAAAAATAAATTCCAGCGTTTCTTGTTTACCTACAGTTGATGCAAAACAAAAACCGATGCACGTCATCAATCAGCTGATAATTGTAAATCCATAAGAAAACACGAGGAAATTAAATTTGGGCAAAAAGTACTAAACTTTTATGCGATATTGAATTTACTACAAACTTAAAGTATTCTTCTTTGATACGAACCCACTTATAGCAAATATTTTGTTTATTTAAGCTTGTAAAAATTAATATAATTTACGTGTCGATTAAGTTATTTTTGTGAGAAATGCCGAAGCATTTAAATAGTCGGTGCAAAGAGCTAATAGCTTTTCTAAGAACTTAGTCTCAGGAAGAACTGAACAACAATGGCCTATTGTTACCCTTGACAGCAGTACAGAGAAGTAAATTTAAAGAGTATGTTAAGGTCTAGATATATTATTTCTACTTTACTAATTTTTAGCGTGTAGCAGCTGCCCTAAATTTAAATATCTCCACTGTAAGCGCAATTTTAACAACAGTTAAAGAAAATAAATTATTAGAATCACCTGAAAACAAATGTTCTAATTCAAAGAGAGTTGTAAATGTGTGAAGATTGGATATAAGTTCTATCCGAGACACTATTTATGGAATGTACGAAACAAGTAAGATGTATTATTTATAAATTATAATATTTTAGGCGAGGGCTTATGGAACTTTCCCAGAAAGAATAAATAAATAAATAAATAAATAAATAGCCATTTATTTCCGACAGGCCGGAGCCCACTTACAGGAAACTCAAACAAATTAATCGAATTATAAACAAAAATCTTACAAAAGTAATGACCTTGCTATACTTAAAATCTAATAACAAAAAGTAAGAAACTAAAGCTAAGTTAACAGGAACCAATGACTACTAATGAGGATAGCCGGACATATTGCGCAAGTGTTTTAATATGGTTGGGAGGCTGTCATGAAATATGTCGGAGAGGGCTGAGATACGATTGAAGTTGTGGCACATTTTGTGAATAGGACCTTGAGGCAAAATATTGGATCTCGCGAATGCAAGGAAAAATGTAGGCCGATGTCGGGCACCTGTGCGGGGAACATGAAGCGATAGTTGCTCCAGTAGAAATGGGCAATCGATTTTAGAGTTAAGAAGTTTATGGAGTATCGATAGTGACTGTGAGTCGCGACGTACTGTTAAGGGCAACTCACCAAACCTAGCGAGGATGTCGCCATGCTCGAAACCCCGTTGCGGGTAGATACCATCCTCTCTAAACATAAGATACTTTAGGAATCGCTTTTGGACGGACTCCACAGATTGATTATGGCAATTGTAAATGGGGGACCATATGATTGAGCAATAATCCAACTTTGACCTCACATAGGAGTAATACAACAGTTTAAATGTAGATACATCAGAAAAATGCTTGCAGTTTCGCAAGACAAAGCCCAAGGTTCTAGAGGCGCTAGAAACCATTTGATCAATATGTGGAATAAAGGAGAACCTCTCATCGAAAACGACTCCGAGATCCCTTATGGTGGTGAGTCTGTTCAGTGTGGATCCGTTTATAGAATAATTGAATTGAAATGGAGTTTTTGTCCGAGTGTAAGAAACGACGTTACATTTAGAGATGTTGAGATTCAGTTTGTTATCCAGGCACCACTGGTTAAGAACATCGAGGCTGTCGCGGAGGGATACACAATCCGCGACAGCGTCGATGCGGTTAAATATTTTGAGGTCATCAGCATAGGCGAGTCTGTTGCAGTCAAGCGTCGAGACAAGATCGTTTATAAATATGTTGAAAAGAAGTGGCCCCAAGTTAGAACCCTGGGGGACACCCGACGTAGGTACAAACAAGTCCGACCTAAACCCCTCAAACTCAACAAACTGAGTACGATCCAGAAGGTAGGATTGTAATAGTGAGACAAGCCTGTTAGAGAAACCGAACTGGTCAGACGCCTTATGGAGTAGAATGTGGTGGTCACTTTGGTCAAAGGCTTTACTAAAGTCCGTGTAAATGACATCGACTTGGCTCCTCTTGTTAATGGCGTCACAGACGTAAACGGAAAACGAACAAAGATTAGTCATACACGATCTTTCGGAAAAAAAACCGTGTTGATATATAGAGAGTCGGTTTCGAATTTTGAAAAACAGGGACTTTTGCAAGATGATCTCAAATACCTTGAAGAAGTTACATAGGATTGAGATACCTCGATAGTTTTTAATATGAGATGGATCGTCCTTTTTAAAGATGGGACAAATTTTGGCAACCTTCCATATTTCTGGAAATACGCCATTGTTCAATGACAGGTTAAAGATATGACAAAGAGGAGCGCTCATGACAAAGGAACAGTCTTTCACCAGAAAGCTGGGAATACCATCGGGGCCAGACGTAGCTTTATTTTTTATCGTTTTGCAGGCCGAAATAACGTCCTCGGATGTAACACTGGGTATACCGATTATCTCATATTGGTCTGCTGGATTAAAAGGCTCAGATTGCCAAGGTTGCCCAGAGGTTTTATAGACATTCTTAAAATAATTCGCGAAAGCAGAGACGATGTTATGGGGCCCGTGGACTTGTTGATTTGCATAGTTCATGGTGGCTGGGATTCGAGATTGAGCCTTTTTACTTTGGACAAAGGACCAAAAATTGGAAGGGTTGTTTTTTATGTTTGACTCAGCGTTCCTAATATAACCCCTGTAGGCCTGCTGAGACTGTAACTTTTGAACTTCACGAGGTCAGCAGTGGATTTGTGAACTTGCAGGCGACGACGTACTCTTTCTTTTTTAAAAATATTGTTAATTAAATCTTTAGTAAACCAGGGGGGAAATCGTCTTCGCCTAGGGGATTTTAGAGGTGTACAGGCGGCAAAGTTGTTATTCAAAATCTCGTAAAAAGATTGACAAGCATTAGCTACATCAGAAGAAGCAATAACGGGGGACCAGTCGGTGTGCGACATCAGCTCATACAATTTAGGATAGTCAGATTTGCGAAAGTTGAAGTGTAGTGGTTCAGATTTGTTTACGGGAAAGTTGACAACGGGAGGAAGTGCTGCTTGAAAATTGAAAAAAGTTAGAGCAGGGTGATGTGGATTGTGGATCCTCGGCGACCAAAGGCGAATCATTGTGCGCCAGATTGATTTTAAAGTTGGCAAAGACGAGATCGAGAAGCCGGTTATTGGAATTCGGGATGGTGTTGTACTGTGCAAGGCAAATAAACTCGCTAAGATTTAGTAAGCATTTGTTTCTGAGGCCAAGAGGGGTCGGCCCTGAGAATGAAGGAACATTGAAATCTCCAACGAGGATTATATTTTTTTGGAGCATTGTATCCAGTGACGAAAGGATTTCGAAAAAATTTTCCACCTCGAGGCTAGCGGTGCTGGGAGGAATGTATACAATAAATACATAAAACACAAAATAATGATAAGTAATCTTACAACCTAAAAAGTCTATATTTGGCGCGCTGACACTAATATCGGGGACATCCAGCAGTTCGGGGTTGAGTCTTTTGTGAATGCTGAGCATCACACCGCCTCCCCTGGAAGCTGCCATTAAGTCTGTTCTTCTATCAGAGCGATAGACTAAGTAACAGTCGGGAAAAAGTTCCGAATCTAGAATATTCGGTTGGAGCCAGGATTCGGTAACAGCGATGATATCGTAATCTGAGGAAGCAGCGTTACTGTAGAAGTTGTGTGTTTTGGTCCGGAGACCTCGAACATTCTGATACGTGCAGGTTAACTCGTTGGTTGAGGTGTTGGGGGGACCAAGTTTTTTGTAGTTATTGTGGGCACGCCGCCAATATACCTCAAAATCAGGTTCTCTTCTCCGTTTGAACGACGAAGCTGCAGTTCTTCCTTGAGGTCTTGAAGCTGTTTTAGTTGTGCCGGAGATAGGTCTGCTTCAATGTAGATTTGGTGGCTGTCGGTAAATATTCTCCTGTTCTTCAGCACAAGTGACACGTCGCTGGAGTTTGAGAGAGTCACTTTTATAGGTTTGTGACCGTTACGGTTAGGCTTGCCAACCGTGACGACATTAGTGGCTTCGATTTGTCGGGCTACTTTGTTGGACAGCAGCGAGGAAATCTGAACTGTTTCTGGAATGCCTTCTTCAAGGTGAAAATTAAAGATCATTAAATTGTGCATACGGGTTTGTCTCTGAAAAACTTCCCTGAAAAAGCTATCTTCTCGGTTTTGGCGAGTGGCCTCAAGGTCGGCGGCGGGGCCCTTGGTACTATTACTAGCAGATAGTTGCAGTCTTATCCCAGCAATATCCGATCTAAGTTCGGCATTTATTTTAATTTGGTCTTCATATTTAGAGAGAAGATTGGTATACTGAGATTCGATGTTCAACAACTTTTCCATAATATCGTTTAACGAGACATTATTATGAGCAAGACAATTAGAAGACTCGTCACTATTGGGAATATCTTGGGGTGAAGTAGCACCGGGTCCGATGGAGCGCCGAGGGTTTGTTTGCCAGTTGACTGGGATTTCATTAAAGAGAAAGAAGCATTCTTGTACCAGATCGTTTTCTTGGATGAAACATGAATTTTTCAGAATGGTACCATTGGTCGATCTTGGCAAGACAAAAATAAAAGAAGTGTTAGATCTACTAAAGTTGATGGTAAAAGGTATTATGCATGTATTATATTTATCTTGTTTTTATGAAAAAAAAACTGTGTAATTTCCTCACTCGGATATTTTGGTTACAAGCTGGCAACACTGTTGATAACTGACGTCACTCGAAGGGTATGACGTGCATCGGTTTTTCTTTTGCATTAAGTATGTACAAAATTTTTCCTGAAAATTTATGACTAATACTTTTTGAGATATAGCCGCTTGCCATTTTCATATTTTTGGTTGTCAACAAGAACTGTTTTAGCATTATTTTGCAAACAAGTACCAAAAACCAAAACAAAGTATATACAGGGTGGCGCAGCCTATACGACACGGTCATTTAATGGAAAATGGCTGAATTAAAATTTTTTTTTTATTTAGGTAAATGCAGGATGTTTGTGGGCACTATTTAAAATTATTTTGAAATATACCTGATGTCCCACAAAAAAGATCCATATCAACGTTATATTTTTTAACATATATACAGTGACCGGCAGAAAGTACGCAGCAAAGGGGATTTCTTTTTATTTCAAAACTTACCAAACTTTTTTGACGGTGAAAATGTTCTGCATGTTCTTAAACAAAAAAGAGCATAAACAAAACTAGTAAATATTGCGTCGTATACGAGGGAGAGGTGAAAACGTTAAATTCACTCAAGAATATAGTGCCCTTATTTTTCACCGTAGAAAAAATTTTTATTAGGAAATCCATAAATACCAAATTTCTGCTCGGTAACACAAAAAAATGTTTTTACTTTTTTTACGCCCCCTCGTATAACGAATCGATAGAAGCTATGCAACCTATAAATTCAGTTTTTAAACAGCTCGTGGGCAACTAGACACATAACTTACTTAAATTTGTTTAAATACGCGGAAACTGGACGTTTAATAAAATAACGTCAAAAATAATCTAATTTTACTGGTGCACCGTACATTATTCTATGGATAAGCGAAATAACTTTATGTAAAACATTACTTCATACATTTAACAATATTTTGCCGTCCCAAATTTTTCAAAAACTCTTAAACCCATTGGTTCATGAATTAAAGTTCAAACCCTTAGATAATAAAATTCGTTTTCATTGAAATCTAGTTGCCATGAAAAAATATTTAGAATTTAAGCTGACGTTAAGCATCAGTTGTTGTTTTAGTTGTAAAAAATGGCAGAACTAAAATTGTCTTTACAAGAAAAAATTGGAATTGTTTTGATTTTTGGGGATCACAATTCTTCTCCTGAAACGGCAGATATTTTTAATCAGAGACATCCCCATAGAAATATAGTTGATTCAAACGCATTAAGAATTGTCACTAAATTTAAACAAACAGGATTAGTCGAAAATAAATTCAACAGCCGCACAAGAAAAACGTAACTAGTGAAGACGCAAGTTTAAGTGTGTTCCTGTCTGCAGCCAAAGCTCCAACGATGCCATTGTCTCAGAGACAAGATGATGTAAGTGTCTCTGAAAGGTCAATACGAAGGATTTTTAAGAAACATAATTACAGAGCCTATAAGCCAAAATTCGTACACACCCTTCAGGCACGGGATGTTGATGCTCGTCTCGATTTCTGTTTTTGGTTTCAACGTATGATAGAAGATAACCTGTACTTTGGTAGGCATGTTTTCTTTACCGACAAAGCAACTTTTTCTAGTAACTGTACAGTAAGTTCACAAAATTGCCGCTGGTGGTCAAACGAGAACCCTCACTTTGTGATCGAATGTAGGAATCAATATTTGTTCAAGACGAATGTTTGGTGAGGGATAATAGACAATCGTATTTAAGGACCATTCTTTTTTCTGTGGAAATCTAAGTGCTGCAATGCACTTGGACTTTTTGCAAACCGTTGTAAGTGGTTCATTTAGAATCTGTCATTAAATGTCCGTCAGGAATTTTATTTTCAACAAGATGGCGCGTCAATCTATTATTATAGTACTAAAGTCTGTGCGTTTTAGGAAGTCCGCTTAGCCATAAAACCTCTTGAGCATTATGTCGGTGGCTCTCAAACAATAAATTATATTGAAGGTAATTTTGGATGTTGATGAATTACATTTTCTAAATAAAATAATTTAAAGTAAATAAAAAATTAGTTTAGGTAAAGAAAAATAATAATTTTTTAGCTTTTGTAGTATTCAGACAAATTAGTTTTACGAATTCTTTTTTATAAAGTTTTGGTTCTAAAAAGAACCGATTTTGTAGTCTTGCGACAGAACGTACCTACTTGTAGATAGGTACTACTAAAAGTAGTCTTCCTCTGCATTTGAAATTTCACCCATGCTTTCAGACTCATCAGAATCAACATCATCGTCATCATCATCATCATTCGTAATAATTAACGGTCTTACTTCGTCTATAACCTCTTCTGTCTCATAAGATTCAAAAATAATTTTTTCTGTGTGTTCAATGCATTTCCGCCATTCTTCTTTGCCCGCTTGGCTAAGCGCCTCCTCCCATAACTTTATAACGCTAGGCTTACCGATATTTTTACAGGCATGTTTGTCATAATAGTTCTTGCTAATACCCCATATCAATTCAATTGCGTTGTAATGACAATGGTAGGGCGGCAATCTCAAAACTTGATGTCCATATTTGAGGGCTAATTCGTCAACAACATACTTTTTTTTAAATGACTGCTCTTTACACTTGCTTAAAAGTTTTTTAAATATAAATTTCATGGTTTATGTTTTTCTTTGACAACCACTCTTTTATTTCTTCCTTTTTCCAGCTGCTTGTAGGGAATTTCTCTTCGAGTCTCGTATGGTAAGAGGCATTATCTAAAACAATTAAGGAAGGTTTTTCTAAACTTTTTAAACGGTTTTCCTCGAACCAATGCTCAAAAATTTCAGCATCCATATTGCCGTGATAATCGTCAGTTTTTTTTGTTGATGAAAATATCAAACTGGCATTTAAAACAAAACCTTCTTCATTACCAGCATGTAATATAATATACCTTTTTCCATTACTTGCACGGGTACTTGAATAACAATGCTTTGAGTCATCCTGCCAAGACGTTTTTGTTGAAGTTCCGATTGCAAATACCCATGTTTCGTCAAGAAAAACAACTTGTCTTGACAATTCCGATTTTTTGTTGTTTAAATAATCCCTTAAAAATTGCCACCTTTTCGAAACAACATTGGACAGCTCGCAAAGCAGTTTTCTGTTGTTCGTTTTTTTATATTTGAAACCCATATGTTTTAAGATGATGGACAAACTGTTAGTTCCAATATCGCAAAGTTTTTTCTGCTTTATCTTTTCAAGAATAGCTTTCAGGGTAACATATTCCTTGGCTTTATACATATCATAAACAATATTCCTAATAGAGAGTTTTATCCCTTGGGATAAATCCAAGGTTTTTGAATGCAGTCGAACCCTTTTATATGGTCTGTCCAAATCCTCTTCACTCTTTTTTCGAAGTCTTCTTAAAATGCCGCAAGCATCAGACGTTCGTTTTTGCACTGCCACAACAGACTCTAACGGGCCCGAGTTATCTTTTTCTAAAGTAAAATAACGTTCCACTTGTAATACCAAACGGCGTTCACCTGGAGATAAATGCCTTCTAGGCGATGTGCCACCTTGCTGAACATTTTCCATAACTTTGCTTAATAACTGATTTTAATTCACACACAATGAGAAACAAACTAAAAGTGAAAAGCACAACTACTTATTTAAAATAAAGTAGAACATACCATCCCGCACTTCAGCAAATTTTAATTATTTCTTGGAAAATAGTAATTATTATGAAGATTTAATTATAATAATCCCAAAATAATGTCATTATCGGAAAAGTATATACCTGGCAAAATCTTTAACATATTTAACCATCCCGCACTTGAGCAAATTTTAATTGGTTCTTGGAAAATAGCGATTATTATATAGATTTAACTGTAATAATAGCAAAATAATTTAATTATCTATTTAATTATTATTAATGCTCAACGCGTAATTCTAAGATAATTTTGTTTTGAAACCTCTGATTTCGCCCAGTAATAGAATACAGTAAACCAGTGGGATGTTCGGTGTGATCAAGTATAGCGAAGGTGCGAAGATATTGTAACTTAACCGACTTACTGTTTTAAAAGCGATAACATCCCTTGGTGATTTAATCCGATATCGGACTTCTTAAAACGCACAGACTTTATTGCAGTAAGAGAATGGTTACTTCCCTAATCGATGAATGGGCGCTTTTCTGAAAACACTTGGCCCGCAAGATCGCCCGACATCACACCAATGGACTTTTTTTTTGGGGTTACCTTAAAAATAAAGTTTTTAAGCATCGACCATTTCGAAATCAAGATTACTTAGAAGAAGTCATCAGGCAATGCGTTAGATAAATCAATTATATCATTCTACGAAATGTTACAAGGGTGATTATTCATAGAACCATAAAGAGTATCGAAAACGGTGGAGGGCATGTAGAATGTTAAATTACTGTGTCCTTTTATGCTATTTTTACTTCTTCGCCGCTTTTCTGAATTATTATACATTACTATAAGACTGACACTTAAAGTTTTATTTCCTTTACTGTCCTAACAGTTTGCCGTGCCGAAATTTTCATTTCGACCTTATGTTTTAAATTTAAGTAAGTTATGTGTCTAATTGCCCACGAGTTGTTAAAAAACTGAATTTATAGGTTGCATAGCTTCTATCGATTCATCAAAAAAAAGTAAAAATATTTTTTTGAGCTACCGAGCTGAAATTTGGTATTTATAAGTAAGGGCAAACAACATTTCCTAATAAAAAATTTTTCTACGGTGAAAAATAAGGCCACTTTATTCTTGAGTAAATTTAACGTTTTCACCTCTCCCTCGTATACGACGCAATATTTACTAGTTTTGTTTATGCTCTTTCTTGTTTAAGAACATGCAGAACATTTCCACCGACAAAAAAATTTGGTAAGTTTTGAAATAAAAAAAAATCCCCTTTGGTGCGTACTTTCTGCCGGTCTGTATATATGTATATATATATATATATATATTTATTTACATATTCTAACTGTACGTCTTAGAGCAGAACGGCTTACATGTCCCTATCTTACTTTTTTATTATCTTCCAAAAATATCAATTTCCGGTTAAACCGGATGTAACTCAAAAGTCGGAAATATAGTACTTCCGGTTTAACCAGAAATTGATATTTTTATTATCTTCCAAAAATATCAATTTCCGGTTAAACCGGATGTAACTCAAAAGTCGGAAATATAGTACTTCCGGTTTAACCAGAAATTGATATTTTTTGGAAGATAATAAAAAAGTAAGATAGGCACATCTAAGCCGTTTTGCTCTAAGACGTACCGTTAGAAAGCTTAAAAGTCAGCCGTTTTCCATTAAATTACCTCGTCGTAGTGCGCCACTCTGTATAATACATATTATACGATATGCATCGTTGATATAATATACCATAACTCTAGCTTACCTTTTGTGTAGGCCTAAGTAAGACATGATGAACATCACATTTGGTATGCGGGTAAGCTTGCCTATAGTCTCTAACTTCGGCTATAATACAGCTGCTATAGAAGAGGTATTCGAATTGATCTAAGGCATCTAAAATAAACGGAGGTAGCTCTTCATTATCCAAGTACCTGAAACGAAATAAATCGTTTCAAAAGGTTTCTTTTTTTCTTTGGCTCTAAAATGTATGTTAAAATTTATACCACAAATATTCACACAATACCAAACTGCATATAGTAACTAAGTATACACTTTTGACGCATTTTTCTTCTTCCGCTGTATGTTCGACGTTTTGTTTGTGATTTTGATCCGTCTTTTTGTCCAGACAATGATAACAAATGTTAATATGTCAGACTCGTAGCAAAATCAATAAAACAAAGACGGTCTACCTCCACAGTATGTATTTGAAAAATTATTTAAAAAATGATTGTTGCCAATATGTTTCGGACATAAAAATGTTCATAATCAGGAGATACAATGATCAATCATAGTTTATTAGTGTCAATATACATAGAGTATTTACACAAGTCAAGTCAGATAATAATGAACATAAAATTTAAAATATAAATATGTAACAGTACTTAAGCTCTTTAATTGAGACTTGGACTCCCAGTCCGACAAGCTTCCGAAACTTTCTGGCAGCTTATTATATCTGTTGAAGCCTAAAATGCTAAGATCTGTTACGAATTTGTGTCTCACTTTGTAGAATGGAATAAAAATGTTTATAAAATAAAGTCAAAAGTGAACTATAACCACGTTGTTTCATATGCGGAGGTGACTTGTCAGGTTCGAGTGATATGTGACTGTTGACATGTTTATTACGAATCCCGGAAGAAAGCGCACAGGAAATAAGCACACAGGAAATAACCGCACAGAAAAAAGCACACAGTCACATTTTATTATATTAATTAATAAGTAGGTATTTTAAAAAAAACAAATTGTCTGCATATATTATGGAACACACAATGTTTATACCTATAACCTAATATACATACATATAACATACCTAATAGGTATAAAAAACGATCAGAAATGCTACTGCATTAATTTTCCTTATGATGCTTTGGCACAAATGAAAATAGCAACCTTTACTTTCGGCTTCTGGAAAAGTTTGTCTTGCAGCATTTATGCAAGCTTTCTCGAAGTCTAAAAGTATCTTCTCAGGCGCCATATTTGGAACTAACTTTTTTTAAATATTAAACATCTCCAAGTATGTTGATTCATTCTTCTTTCTCAGTAGTATGTACCGGGTGATCTGTTATATTTTGACCACCCACCTAACTCATTCATTTGAAGAGATATCAAAAAACTTTAGGTACTAAAATTGTAGGGCTTTTCATGAATTTTTAGAAAATGAT
This sequence comes from Polydrusus tereticollis, assembly GCA_963920685.1. Taxonomy (NCBI): domain Eukaryota; kingdom Metazoa; phylum Arthropoda; class Insecta; order Coleoptera; family Curculionidae; genus Polydrusus; species Polydrusus tereticollis. The sequence goes on from OY987331.1 coordinate 93,820,786, forward strand.
ATAATAAGAAACAAATGAATATCAGAAATGGCAAATATTTTACAACTTAATGTTTTCTTAAATGGAACACCCTGTATATTATATCCTCTTCTGGCGAGAAATTTAATTCTAATTTTAATTATATATGGTTTGTATAGTGTATTTTAATGGGTTGTGTTAATAATTACAATTTTAATAAGTAGGCGTAGACGAAATAATACTGCCCAATTGAATATGCGGCAATTGTTTATATTTTACGCATCTATCAAATCCTTTACATTTTATCACAAAAATTAGGTATTCGCAAGAAGAAAAGTTTAAAATCATTGAGATTTACTTAAATAATATAAAAATTAATACAAGCACGTCAACAACTACATAAAAAATATTAATACTAACCATCACGATTGGATAACTGCGACAATTAATAAATTAAAACCGGGGTATCAAGAATATATTGATGCAAGCGGGGGTCATTTCGAGCATTTATAATAACGTATTGTTGTTTTGTTGCTTCTATTAGGTAATTATACATTTTTCCACAGTTTATCCACTAGTAATATCTGCAAAAGTTTAGGTCTTCTATTAGACATGTAGGTAAAGTTGGTTGGTTTTCGTTTTCTGTCGATATTAATATTAAATTTCATTCATTTTGTTTTTATCTTTTTGTAGTATCTATCTATTATTCCTAACTAGAATAATTTGCCTGTGGACATTAATTTATATCTAGTAGGCAAATTAGACGGAAACAATTGCCGCACATCCAATAACAAAAATACCAAGGATATATTCGGTTTTAATGTAAAAATATTAAAGTCTGTTAAGAAGATAATTTAATTTCCTTTAACGAAACCTATAAATTTGTGTATTTAAGAAAGCATTTTCCCCTAAGTATTAAAAAAGCCGTAGTTAGACCAATTTATAAGAAGGGTAATGTATCAATGTCAGATAACTATAGGCCAATAATTTCCTTGCTACTAGTGCTGTCTAAAGTTATGGAAAAGTATATGACCAATAGAATTGTAAACTTTTTTGAGAATATTAATATTTTCGGTGAGTATTTTGAATCTTGTCTATGGCATCATTAAGAGCTTTCACGAAAGACACTATAAGACCGTTCTGTTTTGGGACTTAAGTAAGGCTTTCGACTGCGTTAGCCATGAACTACTCCTGAGGAAGTTCGAAGCTTACATATTTTGTCCTGATAGCATTAAACTGTTGAGTTCTAGACACCAGGTGGTGGAGGGCTCTGGGGTGGTGTCGCGGTTAGTATTGGGCTTCCACAAGGGTGAATTTTGGGTCCAATACTTTTTCTTATTTACATCAAAGACTTGCCAGTAACTGACCCTGCGATTAGCTTCGTGCTCTTTGCTCACAACACAACAGTGTCCTTTACTGTCAGTGCCCTGATTGAGTCGTGGCATGGCTCGCTGGAAGCTCAAGATGTAGCCGAAAAATGGTTCTGTTTAAAAAGACATTTTTTAAACAAGGACAAAACAAAGCAGGTTGTTTTTTCGATAAGGGATCTCAGTGATGTTGATTTCCACGATGTAAAGCTTCTAGGGGTTATCCTGCACCCTAATCTGCATGGGGGAGCAGACGTTAACAGTGTCGCTGAAAAGGTAATTTCAGAGACGTGTGGACACCCACAACTACGATACAAGATTTAGACTACCCGATTGGCGTTTAAGAAGATGCCAGGATGTACCTGGATACCTAGCAGGGAAGTTCTATAATGTGTTGCCGCCCGCAAAAAGGGACTTTAAAAATAAAATAAAAAATGCATTTTATTCTAATGACGAATTTTTGGAATTATTTTCATAGCACAGAACATCTTTAAGATTTTATTGTTGTAAGTAGGTACAGATTTCATAATTTTAGGATTATTATCGATTTATTTCCTAACTTGTGTGTACAGGGATATATTTTTAAGTGTCTCACCCGATTGGCGGTTTTCCTGCTCACTATAATGAAAAACAAATTATACATTTCTCTCAAACTCTTACACTCAAATATGCTTTATTGTCCAAAAATAAATTCTTATTGACAAAGCTCAATTAAATATAAAAATACAACAAAACTATTAGTTAAAAAGTCATAAAAATATTACACCAGAGAACAATAACTAGTACCCACTTACACAATATTCAATCAAAGGAATCGTAGAAATTCGACAATGTGTAAATGTATACACTACAAATACAAAATACACATTATCTATAAATACCCAGAAAAAATTTTTGCGGGGGAACACTGAAATAATACATTATAATACTATTAGCATATACATAAAAGTATATATCTAATGTAAAACCGGCGCAAACCGCAAACAATTAGTATAGACGAACAAACCTATCCAAGGTTACAACTAAGTTCAGTCAGTTCAAAAGGAAAAGGAAAAAAATTACCTACCACCATTATATAAAATCATAAAAATAACATATTTAAAAGGTGATGCATGATTAAAACGTTATCTTAAAAATTATCACAGAAATACTCAGTCAAAGTGTAGTAAGCTTTACCAACTAATAACGTCTTTACCTTTTTTCGAAACAATTTCAAGGATTGTTCCTGTTTCATAGCTACTGGTAAATGATTGAAAATCTTTTTGCTTTCATAAATTATTGATTTCTTAGTTAAAGTTAATGTAGGTATAGGTAAAGGTATATCCATACTCTCGTCGAGTGGCATAATAAGGATCAGGATCTATAAATTTCTATAAATTCTCAATGATTGTCCGCAAGAAAGTCAAATTTATTGTCAGAAAATATATAGGTTCACAGATTTGACAGATACGACGCCATTTTGAATGTTTTTAAATGGCAACCCTCATAAATAACCACACGAGTGAATTGCATTTTGCGATCCGATTTCAAAAACATGTAGTTGTCGATATTAACTTTTAACCGTCCCGAAAATACGGAGGCTCCTAAATTGTCTTTATTGATTTAGTCTTTTAAGTGTCTAGCTACTTTAATAAATAGACCTTTTAAGCTGAAAGCCCCAATTTTTTCTCATAGTAACATAATTTCCCGTGATCGAGCTGTACAGGCAATTTAGGAACCCCCGTATTTCCGAAACGGCTGAAAATAAATATCAACAACTATAGATTTTTAAAATAGGACCGCGAAATGCAATTCATTCGTGTGGTTTTTTTTGGTTAAGAAAATTCAAAATGACGTCGTATCTGTCAAATTTGTGAACATAGATATTTTTTGATATTAAATTTGGCTTCCTTGCGGAAAATCATTAAAAAATTTGTAATTTGTTTTTTATTATAGTCAGCAAAAAAATCGTCAATCAGGCGAGACACTTAAAAAAATGTCAATGTACTGAGAAAAAAAAATTATGTGTAAATCGGCAAAAAGAAAAAGCTGGAAATTATTTGTAAGTTTCTAAGTCCACCGCTAGAGGGCGTAAATCCAACCTCGGAGTAGAAAATACTGTTTTAATCAAAATTACTTCAAATGAACCTATATTAATTTTTTTTTTTGTAACCTACTGAAAATATGACAACTTTTTATTTTACGTTTTTTCCCTACTTTGTTCGATTGGCGGTACGTTTGAGAAATTTCGCAAGTGTTCATCGTCCTGTTTTACCACCGTATACGAACAAAGACAAGTAGAACCACTCTCGCTCGAGATGAAATACGGCGTGCCGTCGTTCGGCCCGCGCCCCGCCCGCACGCCAGTAAGTAGTTGGTTAGTTGACGATACAGAGCGTGTTGGGTAGAGTTAGTCATCCCAAACGAACTATTTTCAGTGCTTTATACACAGTGGGTCAAAAAATTACTAATTTTTTAAAGCGTAGATTTGATTTTTATTTATTTATTATTAATTGTTGTTGCTTAACTTGTTATTTGTGGTCGTCGTGTTAAAATGCCTCCTTTTATATACTGTTCTGTTGATGGGTGTTATACTAAAATATGTACAGGACTTTGGATTCTGTGGGTTTAAATGTTTTAGGGGTGGTATCGGATTAAGGATCCAATTTGGTAAAATTGTTCAAAAACGTTCTGAAAATGACCGAAGAAAATTCCTTCTTTTTCGTCGATGGAAAAAAAAAAAATTGTCTATTTGTTTGATGTACCTCATCTTCTAAAATCTACACGAAATAATTTTTTCAAATAATAATATTATGTGTTTAGGTTACAAACAGGGCAAACAATAAAAACATATCTAGATACTATGTACCACTATGATAAGGTAAAGGAGTTTAGATTAACGATCATATTATATACCCCAACAATTTTCAAAAAATGAAAGTTAAGCTTGCCACCCAGGTTTTTAGCCGCTCAGTGGCAGTGGCTTTGAGTACCTGCATCGATTTAAAAATTCTACTGCTTGATGAAAAAACAACAGCTTCATTTTAGTTCGCATTTGGCATTCATCCGAGAACGACGTGTTGTCAAATCTGACAGATTTTTGCTAAAAATATTAAATTTTGACAAAAATTCTTTATTTAAACCTACGTATCAGAATATTCAGTGCTTCTCTGTGAGATACCACGCCAGAGTAACAGTCCTGCGATGGAGGAAGCAGGGTATACACCTAAAATACCTCCAGGTCTCCCGGATTCGGAAGATGACGAAATGGAAACCCAAGATCACCCAACGACGGAAAGAGAGAAAGTCATGGAAAACCGCTATCTAAAACTGATGAACGATCTCAAAAGGGATTTTGAAAGAAGGCTCGACGATAATTACAATAAAATTAAAGAGTTGGAGGGCGTGATTGATACGCAACGCAAAGAACTAGACAGGTATGTGGGCCAGCTCTCTATTAACAGCGAATCGACGAATTCCAGCACGACCACCAACACTACCACATCAACCCAAAATTATTCTCCAATCACCACTTTACCTACAGACGCGGTTATGCACTCCGACGAGGAGGATTCTGTTAACGCTTCATTTAAGACAGTTACGCCTAACAGAAAACGATCAAATAAATCCACCGATACATCAAATGCCAAAAAACTTCAGGTAGACTCCGCAGCATGGCCAAATTTGCCAGCAACCAGCAATCAAACTCTTAAAGAGCATTTCGAACCTAAAAATTCTAATTTTTCAGGCTCTGGCCGTACTGTGGCACCTACCACATCAACTCCGGAACCGAATTCCCTGACCAATGTTGACAATACCACTAAAGATACCCCAAAAAAAATGCGCGTACCCCCAGTGGTGTTGCGCATTAAATCTAAGTATAACGAGATTACTACTTATTTTCGTAGTAACAAAATAGACTTCGGTAAAGCGATTACCGTTGAGGGAGGCGTGAAGCTCCACCCCTCGACTCCCAATGATTATTTCAAGATCATTAAGTTCTTCGACGCCCAAAAAATACCGTACCACTCGTTTCGCTTCCCGGACGAGAAGGATCTCCATGTAGTATTACGGGGCGTACTTGAATATTGGACAGAGTCAAAAGTCAAGGAAGATCTTGAAGGGTTGGGCTTTCACCCCTCCAGGGTCATCAGGTGGAATAACAAAAATGGCCTTCCATCACCTCTAATGCTGGTAATTTTGCCAAAAACTGATAAGGGAATATATGATCTGACCTCGTTGGACTCTTTAAAAATCAAGGTGGAAACTCAGCGCTCTAAATCAAATATCTCGCAGTGTCACCGCTGCCAACTTTACGGACACTCGCAGTTTAAATGCACTGCTCCGGTAAAATGCTTAAAATGCGCGAAAGATCATTTTTCGTATGAATGTAAGAATTTCACCGCTGATATGTTAAAGTGTGCAAATTGTGAAGGCGAACATCCAGCAAACTTCCAGGGCTGTCCTAGACACCCAAACAACTTGTTTAATTTAAAAAATAAGACTCCGATTGAGAGCAAATCAAATATTCCACCACCCAATTTTGTTTGGGGTTCCCAAAAGAATTCAAATTTGAGCAATAAAAACTCAAACATTGTACCAACATCAGAGGTAATGGACGCTGCGTTGAAGGCTACACTACAATCATACTTAGGCGAATTTTCCAAGATGATGCAGCAACAAATGCAGCTGCAACTTCAAAGTATGCTATCGACGTTTACTTTAACCCAAAAGTAATGACTTTACAGTCTGAGATTGCGTACTTTAAATTGGCTACGATCAATATAAATGGTTTGAAAGGCAAGAAACTTGAAATTATTAACTTTGTCGAGCATTATGAGATTGATATTTTGCTAGTACAAGAGACATGGTTTAAAGGTGAACGCTTCACGTTTCCAAACTATAATATTTTCAGGAATGACAGGCCACTTAGACCACTTGGGGGTACCATGGTTCTTGTTAAGAAAAATATCATTGCTCAGGCCGTGCCAGGCCCGTGCAACTGTCCGCACATTGAGGGCACATTCATCCGTGTAAAAACTAAAACCAAATGGGTTCACCTGGGCTCTGTTTACTGCAGTCCAGCCGTCGAATTTGACGGCACTTGTTTGGGCAGCATTTTTAATTCGAATGATACGATAATTATAGGTGGAGACTTGAATGCAAAACACCGCGTCTGGGGATGCCGTCGTGAAAATACCAGAGGTCGTATCCTGTTTAGCAAGTCTTTAGACTATAATTATCATATTATACCGCCGAGGGAGCACACCCATTCATCTTTGAATGGGCTCCCGGAGATCCTGGATATTTTTGTAGTAAAAAATACAGACATATTGTCTCAACCTGAGGCGCTTTGCGATTTAACATCCGATCATTTACCAGTGGTGATCGAGTACGGAAATCCACAAGAAAAGGGGCAGGGGTTTGTCACTAGTACCTCCGTTAACTGGGCCTTGTTTAGGCGCACGTTAGAAAACAAGGAACCACTGCTACCTATAGTATTGGATACCGATATCGATACAGCTGTTATACAAGTTACTGACGTCATAAATACCTCAATGTCTAGTGCTTCTGCTACAAAAATAACCAGGTTCTCCAAATTCGGAGTCTTACCTCGCGAAATCAAGGAACAAATTAGAATAAAAAATAGAATTCTAAATCGGGCGTATCGCACTGGAGATCCACGTATAAAAGTAGAAGCTAACAGAGCTTCTGAACTTGTTCGCGCTCTTTTAAGAGCTCACGAGGCCTCTTTGTGGGACAATAAAGTCGCCGGACTCAACATCGAAGACGGCAGCCTTTATAAGTTGACAAAAACTCTAACAAGAGGCGACAAAAAGCCAATGTCTTTTATTAGACATGCTACAACACATGCACTAACTTCCGATCCCAGGGAAAAAGTCGAACTGTTCGCGGACAATTTCTACGAGCAGTTCGACGAATACCCAACAACCGATCCTGAGAGGGACGCGAGGATCTCCAGAACAATACGAATTTATAATTCTATCGAGCACCCCATACAGAATATTCGCAATATTTCTATGGAAGAAGTTAAAGACGTTATAAAATTCATTAAACCTAGAAAGGCTCCGGGTTTCGACTGTATAAAAATTAAAGCGTTGAAAAATTTGCCGGACAATGTATTAATGGACGTAGTAAATATAGCACAGGCTATTTTAGAAAAGGGCCGCTTCCCTCAGTTTTGGAAAAAAGCTAAAGTTATCTTGATTCCAAAGGTCGGTCAAGACCAAACTTTAGTTTCAGGATATCGACCCATCAGCCTTTTGTCATGTCTAGGCAAGATTGTTGAAAAGCTTATACTCTATCGTATAAACGATTTCATATTTGAAAACAATATTTTACCACCTGAGCAGTTCGGTTTCCGTTCTGATCATTGCACGGTGCGCCAGACCAACAGATTGGCTTCCAATATACTCACAGGCTTCAACCGTCGTTGGACAACTGGAGCGGTCTTTTTCGATGTCAGTAAAGCGTTTGATAAGGTCTGGCATGACGGACTTATACTAAAGTTAATAAGATTAGGTATGCCAAACTACCTAGTTAAGGTAATTCACTCGTTCTTGTCGGACCGGATTTTCGCAGTTTCGTCAGAGAATGCATTATCAACTGTGCGACACGTCAGAGCCGGAGTACCGCAGGGTTCCCCCCTTGCACCGGCCCTGTACAATATCTATACCAGCGATATTCCAAAATTTGCTCAAACACAATTATACCTGTTTGCTGACGATACTGCGATTACCGCCACCGCAAGAAAGCCTAGGTTGGTAATCTCCAAACTGCAACGTCATATAAAACTTATCGAGGCGTGGCTTGATAAATGGAAAATTCGTCTAAATGATGCCAAAACACAGGCTATCTATTTCTCGAAGAGCCGAAGTATTCAACCTACATCCAGATTGCTTGTCAAAAACACTAGGATAAACTGGTGTCAAAATATAAAATACCTGGGACTGCTCTTCGATAAACAGCTAAACTGGAACGACAACACAGCCTCTCGTTTAAAGAAAGCGAATGGTCAACTTAATGCCATTTATGCTCTGATAAACAGCAAAAGTACTTTAAATCTGCGTACAAAAACTTTAATTTACAAGACTATGGTTCGGCCTGTACTTCTATATGGTATTACCACCTGGAGTACCATAAAGAAGACAAACTTTCTCAAAATTCAAAGGTTTCAGAATAAATGTTTAAGAATAATGACGGGGGCGCCCCGCTATACGATGACTCATACTTTACATAATGACTTACAGATACCGACAATAACTGAGTACATGGACAAAATTATAGTGGACTACTACAAACGGACTGACACTTCCCTGAATCCTTTAATAACACACTCACATATACATTCAAACCCTTTAAAACCATACAGATTACCGAGAGACTGGCTCATTCCTCGTCTCCTCCCCCCGCCTGCACCTTAACTTGTTCCGAATAAAAAGAATCAAATGACTCAAAAGTGAATACTTCCCTACTGCATTGTACCTGCTCAGCTCAATAAGAACCAAATGTTCAATAACAAATCCCCCCATGGAAGACCCGCTGATGAAGCAATAATATAAACAAAAAGAAGTTAAAGTCATTGACTATACTTAAGAAAACCCTAATGATAAACGAAAAAAAAAAAAACAGCTTCATTTATACAAAACATGAACGATCTTTTTGATTTATTAAATTCTAGTAATTTAAGTCGTTTTAATGCTTTCATGGCTACAGAAAAACAGATAGCCTTTTTAAAAGAAATGGATACTTTGTTTAAGAATCTTACAGTCGTTAGTGTCGAAGGAAAAGTTGTAACTAATCAGATGAAGTTTGTATTTGGTTGGAGGTCAACAATTAAAGGTATTCTGGTTTTGTGGGAAATATTAAAAAGTAAGGGATATACATTTTTATTGACCAGAAACCTAAATCAAGGTTGTTTTGAAATTTTTTTTGGACAGGTCCGAAATTGCTGCGGCAATGCGAGAAATCCCACACCTATTCACTTCACTCGTGCTTTTAAAAAAGTATTTGCCATTCGATACTTTGATTAGGCTGACCGGGCAAATTGTATGAAGGGCATCAACGAAGTTTTAATTACTCTTACTCCCGACCTCGTAGAGCAATGTAAATACTTAATGGTATCCCCTTCATCTAACCATATTCCTTTGAAGGTCTTTACCAACGACTATAGGAATATTGAAAGCGTTGAGGGAAATGCACTTGTATACGTCACAGGATATCTTTTAAAAAAATGTTTGACGCAGCACTCTTGTAACGGATGCACTAACTTTGTTCATTCGAATGCCTTACAAATGGAAGCCTCTGTGTTTTGCAAACTAAAGGCCTATAATAGTGAAAAACTGAAGTTTGGTGGCTTATTAGTGCCACCTAAGAATATTGTTGAATATATTATAAAATTAGAAAATATATTTGTTGAACATTTTAATGAACTTGCGCTTCAAAATCGCATTGGTCAAGCATTAAAAAATAAATTTAAAACCATTACTTTTGTTCATCCGTGTGAAAATTTTTCCTATGACTATTTCTTGTCATTGTATACTAGAGTGCGTATATATTTTACCCTTAAATTTACTAATAGAGTATCAAGACTAAAAAAATGTCTAAACAAAATCCTAAACTTAAAATTTTGCAAAACCTATAGATACATAGGCATTTTCGCATTAATTAATAATCAATTTACTAGCAGTTTTTTACATAGTATACAAAGTTGAAACAGCATTATTTAATTAATTTTAATAAAAAAATAAAATAATTTTCTTCACCTTGAACCCATTAAAACTACTCTCTTATAATTTGAAAAATTATAAATTTTTCTGTCGTAACAATATACCTAGTTAATAATACACAAGAATTTATTGGAAAAAAACTCGTCCTGAAAGCTTTCCTTTCATAATTTGAAACAATTCCAAAAATTAAGACTGTTTATTATCATGCTAATTTATACTTATATGTTTCAGCAGCTAATACTATACCTAGTTATTTTCTTAACTATGCCATTTTATATTGTTTTCATGAAAACAATTCACCCTGTATCCTCTAAAATGTTTAAATTTTAGAATAGAGAGCTGTTAACTTAAATACAAAATAGTTGGTAAGCTTTCAAGATTTTTAATTAAGTATTTTATAAAAGTATTTGTACTACCTACCTATAGGTGTTTAGATTTTTTATTTTTTAAAATCGTATTAAAATTCATATAAAAGTATGCTTTTGTTATCACGTCGTTATTTTGTTATATTATTATGTCGTTAGAACTATAATTATTATTCTCAATGTGCATCTGAGTTTTATTTCAGACAGCTTATAAAATATGCCCTGAATAAATGTTAAACCTCATAGATAAAAACTAATAAAAATAATAAGGTAATAGAGGAAAAAAATAAACTACATAAAAAATTTGATTTAATGTAATAATAACATACTTCCGCTTTCTATATATTTTAGTATAATTCAATTTTAATCAATCAATCAATTTTATTAATATTTTATAATATGTTAGAAAGAATGTACTTTGGATATAACCCCGGTAGCTGACGCGCTCCCTGCCACGATATCATTACATGTTATTACTCCCTATGCCGACCCCGTGTTTCGATGCATACCCCGACCAGCCGGTGCGTCGGCAAACCGCTTTAGATCCCGAGACATCAAAGGCCCGACGTTGAGTGGTTCTACTTGTCTTGTTCGTATACGGTGGTTTTACCTAGACGTGGTAGAGCTCGAACTAAAGCAAACGTCATAAACTTTCTAGCTTACACAGAATATAATACCAGAGGCATTTCCCAGGACTTGGACATTACCCGCACTACCGTCCAACGAATTATAAAAGATAATAGGTAAGTAGGTATTATAATATCAAAAATGTTTATTAAACATAGATTTTTCAAATTTAGGCTTCATCCGTACCATGTAGTGCTTCACCAGGCCTTAGCAATGCAAGATTTTGATAAAAGATTTGATTATTGTCATTGTCAGACAAGGCTACCTTTAAAAGCGACGGACAAGTGAACTTGCACAACATGCATTATTGGTCTCGAATCAATCCTCGTTGGATGCAGGAGGTCCAACACCAGGGCAGGTGGAGTGTAAACGTTTGGTGCAGCGTATTGGGTGGCATGATAATTGGCCCAGTTTTATTCGATCAGTCACTTACCGGTGAAATTCATTTAAATTTTCTTACCAACCATTTGCCTGTTCTGTTGGAAAATGTACCCTTAGAAACACGCCGAAACATGTTTTTTCAGCATGATGGGTGTCCTGTCCATTTTTCAACAAGGGTTCGTCGATTTTTGGACATAACATTTCCTGATAGATGGATAGGGAGGGGAAGTTTATATCCATGGCCAGCCAGGTTAATAATTAGAAACTTATAAAAAGCGAAAAATAATAATTTTCATTTTCATTACTATATGTCACCTGATCTAACTTGCCTGGACTTTTATTTGTGGGGAAGATTAAAGGATATGGTATATTTAAGCAAACCGACCACTAGGGAGAATATGGCAGAGCGAATAAGGAACGCTATTAACAGTATTTCAATGGCTGAAGTAGAGACTGCTGCTCTATCTACACATAACAGGTTACAGCTCTGTATTGCACAGGACGGACGGAACTTTTTTTTAGCTCTAGTTTATTTAGCTCTAGGCAGGTTTAGTTCTTGGTTTTTTTTGTTGTGTCCATGCCTACTGAGAGTCCTGCTTATTTTACTTTTTCTGTAAAGTATTAGCTTATTAGGTTTAAATATATTTTTAAATATATCTATAAGGAATAAACATATCGGACAGCGGTTTTCACCAGTAATTGTAATTTTTCATGCTCTTTCTTCCTAGCGAAAAATAAAGATACCATTACATTTTAAATTTTCGAGAAAATCATAAAAATCTGTGACCTTGTCATAAAGCGCCACCTACCGACACGAAAAATAACTGAACTCACAATGTTATTATTCTAGTAGGAGCGCCCATAAAAGCGCTTTAATATTAAAAAAAGTAATTTGAAATCGGTTATTCCAAAATAAAGTTATTGACTTTTTTCAAACCAACGTTTACCCCTTCCCCACCCTTTATTTGACAAGGTAGGGAGAAAACGTAAATATAAAAAAAAATTCAATATAGGTTCACTTGAAGTAATTTTGATTAAAACAGTATTTTCTACTCCGAGGTTGGATTTACGCCCTCTAGCGGTGGACTTAGAAACTTACAAATAAGTTCAAGCCTTTTCTTTTTGCCGATTTACACACAATTTTTCTTTCTCAGGGTCGTCCGATTAACGGATCCTGAAATATAGCCGGCGTCCCTGATTAATGGGCCACCCTGTAAATACTGTATTATATGTGATCACATTAATAAACCATTTGATTTGATTTAATAAATATTTTATCTTGTGGTTCTCAGTGTGCATGATTTTGATGATGATAGATACTTTTTACAAAGATGATTTACACCAGTCCCCTATTTTAATACAAAACTTTACAACACAGTGTTCCACCACACACCACTCTGTATCAACAAATATGTAATTTACCTTAATAGATCGTCGTCCTCATACAACCTCGTCTTGGTTTCAATCATTTCTTCCATCCCTTCCTTGAAACACATGGTCGTGCGATCTTGAGCACGAAACGCTATAGAATAACCCTTGTTCCCCGGATACAAATTGAAAATCACTGTATTCAAGTTTTCCCTCGCTACGAGTTTTTCTAGAATTAGTGATTTGTACTGCACACCCTGGAAAGATAGTAATGTGTATTACATATTTAAGTAATATACTGCAAAAATAAGTTATGTTGACAGTTGGCGCAGACTGCTTAAGGAATAAGGAGTCATTAAAATGTATATGAATATTATTTAAATAACTAATTTCCTCTCTGCTCCAGGGTGGGGGAATAATATTTTTATTTTTGCGCAAGGTCTTTTATATTACGGAAAAGTATTTGTGTTATCTTATATTCACATTATTTTGCTTACTCTGCTTTATTGGAATACACGTGAAAAGACTGCCTTAGTTAGCCTATAATTTTTTTTAATTAGTCAAAAATTGATCATAATTTTCAAACATAATAATTTTGCTGTGCTTGTGAAATGGCTTAGGTTTAGCTATTTGCTTAACTTTGTTTGACAAAAATTGTTAAATTTTGGTGCTAGGTAGAGTCCGCCCAAGTTCAAATGGGTACAGCCACGTGCATGGCAATGCGCGACGGTGTGACGTCAAGATCAGTAGCGGAGATATGAAAGTTTTTTTTTTCGATAAAAATATGCGGGTATGGTATGGGTATAATAAAAATATATGGGTAACTAACGATTTAAATACACTGAAAATCAAAAATGCAACATTTCTGTTTATAAAGGTTTAAAAAAACATATCTCTTAAAACATAGATCGATGTTATCGAAGGAATTAAAAAAAACTAGAAAATATTTTATAAGGGCATAGGGGTGCATAGACCCCCTTTTTATATTAAAAAAATTAAACAAAAATTTAAAATAAACATTTTTTATATATATGTATATACTTTATATATAATTAAATATACATATAACAATGGTATTAAATGTAAACAATAAAGTCCTAAAAATCAAGACCCTCATCTAGTCTTAATGTTTCTCTGCCTCCATTAAACTCCATGCCTCTATCTTTCATTTTTTGTCAGATTCCTAAAAATCATAATAAGTATATGATTACTGCTTATTCTCTATATTTGTAAGGTATAATTAAAAAACTTAGTTATTTAATACTTGCCTCTAACCGTAGGTGATCGTTTTTCTATAGCGAAAAGCTCGTAAATAATATTTTTTATATCATAAATATTTCCACGACTCAGTACGAGCTTATGAGAAGGTATTTTTTTTGTTGGCGTTTGAAAAGATGCAGTGGCCACATTGGCACGTACTTTCTGCCCTACTTTTCTAATTCGTTGCAAAATATTTTTTCCGATGCCAGTTGCTGCTAAAATCCGTTCTCTCAAATATGGAAAAAACGATATTTATATACATATAACACGAATTAAATTTAAAAAACAAATTAATTTTATCGTTATGTAATCTATAAATAATTAAAATTTATAGATTACATAACGATTAACAACCACATTGCAAACAAAACTTGTAAGTAAAGACATATTATATAGCTAATTCATGTTGAAATGATATTCATTATTGCAAAAAGTGTAACATTTGGGTAAATGAAAAACATAGGTACTTAGACGATAGATAAATAGTAAAAAAAAAACATTTGCCGATCTTGTTCCATATTAATTTTTAAAATGTAATATTCAATATTCAACCTATATATCTTATTCAACCTGCACTTTTTTTAAAGGAATTTGCATTCCTTCGCTTGCTTCTTTCTCCATAAATCTAGAAATATTGTCTATTATTTCCCGCACTTGACTATTTAGAGGCTTCCCTCGTCTGCCAATTGTCTTTGGCGCCATTCAAATCCAAAATAATAATATTATTTTCTAAACAGAACAACCACAGTTCACACACCACCTTACACACTATATCACTTCTACGCTAATATTAATACTTCTGACACCCTCTAACAATGTTACGGCACTGAATCGCTTCAGATGATGCTGCATCGTGGCCGTCGCTAGGCAACTAACGTAAATAAACCACTGCGCAACTTTAGTGGCCGCCATTTATTGTACCCATTTGAACTTGGGCGAACTCTAGTATATGAATTTAAGATTTATTGTTTTTTGGTATCATGAAGTGCCTGTTTACCTTACTTCTAGTTTGGCATTGACGGTTCACAAACGCCTGCAACTTTTCATTTTTGTGAATATATGAACAAATAGAATGTATACCGGGTGATGCATGGCTTAGTTGAACATAGGAAATCCCATGTAAATTTTGATGTGGCTTAATATTGGCTCCCCTGTACATTTTAGAGAAAAATTGCATTATAATTTTTTAAAGAGGCCGGCCGATATAATAAACCCATGTGGCAAGTTTGAATAAACTTTAATAAGCCAATATTAACTTATTCAATTAAATGTGACGGCAAAATTACGAAATTTTCATAGTTCAGGTAATACAGCAAACACCGGCAAATTATTATTTGGCATTGATAAAACGAAAAGTAGCATCAGTGACAATATTTTCATTGAAGGCACTTTAATTATAGCTAAATATGAGCTATTACATTAAAGAAAAAGTAACTATGATTAAGTGGTAGGTATTATACAGGAAACAGTTTAAGAGCAGTGTCTGAAATGTTTTCAGTTTAATTCCCTGATAAGCCTATCCCTTCCATTTCATGAATCAAACTTATCATTAGTTAATTTGAGTCCAAAGGCACTGTAATAAATAACTGTGAATGCTCAACTCACAATGTCAATTGAGCTGAAGAAAGGGGTAATAGAGAACTTGATATTTTACTGCACGTGGAGGAAATAAAATGATTAGAACGAGGATTCTTGATCAAGCCGTAGGAAAACATCAAACCACAGTGTTGCGCACTTTAAAAAAACATAAATATTTTCCTTGCAAGTATGAAAAACATCAAGAGCTACGGCAAGGTGATAAAGAACGGAGAATGGTATTCTGTTTTGAGGATATGGAAAGAGTAAATAATAATGGAGATTTTTTGAGAAATATTTGTTTTACCGGTGAATGTACAGGGTTATCCAACCAAGACTAGACAAGGCGATTTTTTGACTTTTCCTGTACTTTTATAAAAAAACTGAAATAGCCATCTTAAGTCATTTTCTCCCGCGAATTCGAATATCTTCAGCAAAAAACAATTGAACATCAAACAAAAGTACTAGGGGTCACTTTGATATTTTTTTAAATGGGATGCCGTATTTTTAATGAGCTTATCCGATTTCTCATATAAATTTTGATCTAAAATGTTGGATTTTTAATTCAAAAACGCCTTTTTTCTTCAGTTTTAAATTCGGAAAATGTTCGTCTACCGTAAGATTAATACCTGATAGATGGATACCCGTTTCACCTGTTCACCCTTTAACCTGCTTTAAAGCGTCCGTCAGTTAGACAAAATAATCAAGTTTCAAATTTCTATATATTTTTCACGAATTAATTACAAATAATGAAATATTCTTTAGAAGAACGGCTAAATGTAATAAAATTATATTACAAAAGTGGAGAGAATGCTCGACAAACACAAAGAACATTTTTTGAGAGTTTCCAGAGACACATTTCAGTGGATACAATTCTCAGAATTAAGACCCTATTTGAAGAAAGTAAGACATTGAAAGATAAGCCAAGAAAGATGAAAAGACGGAATATAAGGGATCGAGCTATTGTTCAATATTTTACTATAAATCCGAAGAGTTCTATTCCGCAAGCGGTACGAGAAGTAAGGTATGGTCCAGGGCTCCGGAGAGTAAGCTATGGAACAGTTCACAGAACTTTAAAAAAATGTGGTCTAAAACCATATTGCATCCTTCCCGTTCAATACTTAACACAGCTTCAAAAAGAACTGCGATTTCGATTTGTTGCTTCAATGCTGATAAGAGAGCAAGACGAAGATTATAATTTATATAATAAAATTCTATGGAGTGACGAAGCGTCATTTACAACATCGGGGGTATACAATCGGAAAAATACAAGATACTGGGCAGCAGTTAACCCTCATAGATATGAAATGATAAAGTTTCAAGGTTGGAGCTCACTTAATGTTTGGTGTGGGATGTTAGAAAATCGAATTATTGGACCACTATTTTATCGTGGCTCTTTAACAGGCCAAAGATACCTCCATTTTCTTCATAACGATATCGAGGATTTCTTGGAAAGGTTGCCATTGCAAGCCTACAACAATATCATTTGGCAGCAGGATGGTGCTCCGCCTCATGCAGTTCGAGAAGTGGTAACATACCTAAACGAGCGTTACAATCAGTGGATTGGCCGTAACGAAACAATTCATTGGCCACCAAATAGCCCCGATATCACGCCAATGGATACATTTTTATGGGCTCATTTAAAAAATGTAGTTTATCAACGACCCAACAGAAGTCTGGAGGACATTCAGCAAAAAATTATAAATGAAATTAATAGACTTAACCAGGACCAAAATATTGTAAGAGATCCTTTGGAGAGATTGAAAAGGGGGCATCGGTCATGTTTTGAAAATTATGGAGGACACATAGAACAATTATATTATTGAGATTAAAGTTATTCACTTTAGTTTATAGTTTTTTTCTAATATGTCATACTTTTTTTATACGTAAGCAATAATAGATTTGCAAAAACTACTAAATTTGTAATTAATTCGTGAAAAATATATAGAAATTTGAAACTTGATTATTTTGTCTAACTGACGGACGCATTAAAGCAGGTTAAAGGGTGAACAGGTGAAACGGGTATCCATCTATCAGGTATTAATCTTACGGTAGACGAACATTTTCCGAATTTAAAACTGAAGAAAAAAGGCGTTTTTGAATTAAAAATCCAACATTTTAGATCAAAATTTATATGAGAAATCGGATAAGCTCATTAAAAATACGGCATCCCATTTAAAAAAATATCAAAGTGACCCCTAGAACTTTTGTTTGATGTTCAATTGTTTTTTGCTGAAGATATTCGAATTCGCGGGAGAAAATGACTTAAGATGGCTATTTCAGTTTTTTTATAAAAGTACAGGAAAAGTCAAAAAATCGCCTTGTCTAGTCTTGGTTGGATAACCCTGTACATTCACCCTCGACAATGAACCAAATGTTCAAAATTGCCGGTATTGGAGTCGAGAAAATGAACATCGTCTTGTTCATACTCGGACGCAATATCCACAAAAAATAAATGTTTGGGCGGGAATTGTAGGACATCACATTATTGGACCATTTTTTATAGAAGGCAACCCTACAGCAGTAACCTATTTGGACAGAATCGAATTGAACCCGCACTAGAAGAAGTTTTACGCGAAAATCAGGAAATCTGGTATCAAATGGATGGTTGTCCTGCCCATAATTCTCTCATGGTTAGGGAATACTTGCAAAATATTTATAACGGAAATATTATTGGCCCACGGCATCTAATCCTTTGGCCAGCCAGGTATCCTGACCTTTCGTTAAACGACTTCTTTCTGTGGGGTAACTTAAAAATTTTTATATGGATAAAGATGTAAGATTTGAAAATCTAGACCAGCTAAAAAACTGTATTTCGTTAGAATGTGACAGAATTTCTCAATATGAACTCAGTAATGTTAGAAACGAATTTTATGATCGGTTAGGATACTCTTTAACTGTTAATGGAGGGTTGTTTGAACATTTAATTAATTAATGTTCTCATGAAAATCTGTAGTCTTATAGGTATGTTATGTTAAAGGCTTAGTAAGAAAAACATAATGGTGTCTTTTATTTTGGATGTGTGATTGCCGATTGCCAGATTGGTGAAACGAAAATGTGTTTTTAATGTGAAATAATCGTTATTCGTTATGTCTAGCTTTACGTCAATTTTTGACAATGGCGTAATCGAAATTATTTGCTGGTATTTGCTGTATTACCTAAACTGAAAATTTCGTAATTTTGCCATCACATTTAACTGAATAAGTTAGGATTGGCTTATTAAAATTTATTCAAACTTGGCACATGAGTTTATTATATCGGCCTCTTTAAAAAATTATAATAAAATATCTCTCTAAAATGGAAGCCAATATTTAGCCCTCTCAAAATTTACATGGGATTCCTATGTTCAACTAAGCCATGCATCACCCGGTATACAAGCAATGAAGGTTAGATACTTATCTCTATATTATTATTGTTTAAACATTTAGTTGGGTATAGTTTGTTCCTTAGAATCTAATTTTTTGTTTTACTACTAGAGGTTTTAAGTTAGTATTGTAAGACACCTGAAACAATCAACCGATATCTATATAGAGATTCTACTAGAGACGTATAAATCATTGTAATTATTTGTGTGCATAAAAATTCATAACTCATAAAACTTGTATATAAGAGTACGGATATTCTTTCTATGGTATGATATAGGTTCTGTCCATTTGAGGTGTTGGTTAGCATAAATTTCCAAGTACTTTGTTTTTGATACATCTAATATAGTGTTGTCTCTTTTATTAATTTATATGGAATTTTGTCTATTGCGGTCTATTTGCGTTAGTTAACGCAAATGCATTATAAATTGCTTTAGGTAGGTTTAGAGACAGTTTGAACCAGTCTAACCAGTGCTTAATTATATTAAATCCGTGAATCACATGCTTTGAGAGAATGTCCTGTATCACTTTGTAAATCTCTGTTATTTGTGTTTAAAAAATCTCTTTCTCAGGGTGTTTTTCCTACTAAATGGAAACACTCCTATGTTACCCCCATTCTTAAGTCAGGGGATAAATGTGATGTCGCTAACTACAGACCTGTATGCATACAGTCGGCTACTCCAAAAGTTCTAGAGAGGATGTTCATGCCCTTAGAAATGTCTTTATAGAATTCCAACATGGATTCATGGAGGCTCGCTCAACTGTGACAAACGTCTTCGCGTACTCTAATTTTATATCGGACGCATTAGACAATGCATATGAGGTACACTCTATTTACACCGATTTTAGTAAGGCTTTCGACCTATTGGATCAGGATATCTTGTTGGAATATCTAAAGAATATTGGAATTAATGGGCTGTTTTTGTCATGGCTGAGTTCTGATTTGAGAGATCGCACAATGCAGGTAAGGATGGGTGCTTGCTTTTATCTGGTTTTGAGGTTATGCCGGGTGTCCCTCAGGGGTCTCACCTGGGTCCTAAATTGTTTCTGCTACTGGTGAATGATATAGCAGAACAATATTAGTCGAATTACTTAGTATTTGCAGATGATCTTAAGTTGTTTCGCTGTATTAAATCACACTGTGATTGTGCGGGTCTGTAAGACGATCTAAACAACTTAATGAAATGGTGCGATTTAAACCTTCAAAGTGCTCTTTTATTCGTTTTTCTAGGGGTAGATCACATATTAAATATAGCTATAGATTGGGTAATGCAGAATTGCCAAGGGTAACACTGGTGAGAGACTTGGGTGTTCACTTTGATAGTATACTTCGCTTTACTGGTTAATAGAGTTCTGGGGATGGTTTTAAGAATGTCATGTGGCTTTGAAAATTTGTACTGTGTTGATATGCTATATATATATCATATAATGTCAGATCTATTATGAAGTATGGTTCCACAATTTGAAATCCATACTATGGAACTAACAAGAATCGCGTAGAATCTATTCAACGCAAATTTCTGTCTCGTTTTAAGTATTGAATGAAAGTACCTCGATTGTGCTTTATGCTTAAGGTAATTAATTCCTTTATCTTGAGTACTGTAAATTTTCATGTTTCAAGTCGCAATTTGAGAAGGCGCCCTCTGGTGTCCTCAAATGTGTGCAATACACAGAATATGCCTATCAATAGGCTGATAACGTATGTCAATGATTGCCCAGACATGAATTTTATGGGTGTATCCATCGGTAGGTTCAAATCTCAAATAAAACAGATTATTCTCTTAAAAAATCATGTATTACGGTAAGTTCTTATTAGGATTGTATGCAGTTCTCTGCATATGTAATGTATTGCCCTGTATATGTTTACTTTTTTCCTTCTTGTGGGCAAGTTTTATCTGTCTTTTTATCTGTGTTATTCTGAATGGCCAACAAACTTTATCAATATTATTTTAAATTATTGTTAACATATTACTTTTAAGGTTTTTGTTATTTTAAATGGTGTAACCCTTGAACTAATAAATAAAATAAAGTATTTATTGCAAAAATTCGCCATATTAGTGTCACTTTCAAAGTGTTTAGTTTATCTCTATGTTTAATTGAGGTGATTAGTCCCGTTGGTATCCATTCTCTTATTTTTAGGTGTTTCTTAAACATTTGTTTGCCTTTTGGAATAACCTTATTTGAATCTTAATATTTATACCATACAATTTGTAGGCCTCGGTGCCATGTTTATTGTAAACTGTTGTGAGGTCAATAATAAATTATTATTAAAAAAAAATTTGAGTCCAGGTTTCAATAATTATAGAATACAAATGTCGATTCATTCAAGATAATAACATCATGCTCATTTTTTTTTTATTTATTTGTCAGAACAAAAAGGGTTTTTTATTTATTATATGTATTATTATTATTGTTAATATGCACTTAAGATAAATAATTATTGGAGAAGTGATGTCACCACTCACCAGACTCATAATAAAAAAAGGTATGCAATTGTAGCCTAATCTTAAAGCCCTTTATTTAAATACCTTGGCTGATTTATTTGCATTTGTCTACTGAAGAACATTAACAACAAGTACACGATGACTCATATTTTACACGACGACTTACGGATGTCGCATGCAGACTTTAAAAGCACATTTTGACAAATTGATTACAGACTACTATAAACGGACGGACGTGGGTATAACATGTGTAGGTATAGGATTCGTCAAAAAACAGAGGCTATGGGGTTCATTCAAAATCTTTAGATTCAAAGCTACAAGAAAATAGTAGCTTTCATCAGCTCACGTTTATACCTTATACGATGCTTTAAAATATTATTAGAAACAACATATCTTCAACATTTGCCAAAAAACAGAGGCTACGGGGTTCATTCAAAAGTTTGAAAGTTTTATATACTACAGTAAAACCTCTGTTTGCGACCAGCTCTATAAAATGACCACCTGCGTTAAACGACCGGTTATGAATTCCCCATATTTAAAAAATGGAAAACCCATTATTTTAGTATATGTACCGCCGACCCATCTGTTAAACGACCGCGGGCACTCATCATCGGAATTTTTAGTAAATAATAGTGCTAAAAACACCCTTCGTTAGGGGCGGTAAAATCCGACCCGACAATTCTTAAGAAATATAGGTATATACACTAATAAATTTATTGCAGGCGGATCCATTGAAATCCATTCAATTTGCTTTAAAGCAGGGTTGATAAAAATCATGATTTTTTTGATTTTTTTAAAAAATTTACCAGCTTTTACAAATATTATTATTTTTAAATATTTCTAACTGCTTATATTTTGTTTTGTTAGGTAAACAAATATTTTTAGGCAGGAATAGTACAGATACGAAGCAAAACTGGAGAAGTTTTAACAGGCAAATTTCGTTCGCGTAGTTTTTGCAAGTTTGCGCATTTGTCGAAACTTGTATTAACGTGAAAAATTCGTCCGCGCAGTATTGCAAGTTTGCCGCTTTGTCGAAACTTGTAATAACTGGCAGAGAACGCCCGGCTATATAAACGATACGCGCTTATTTTAGTTATCAGTAATATTTTTGCTTTAGGGGTTAATCTATCAAAACATTTGAACTCATGACAAGCCGGGGCAGAAAGAAGTTTAGTGTTTGGCAGCATTTTATAAAAAAGAAAGTGGTGTGCAAACTAGGTTGTAGAGCAAGTATGTAAAAAGTGTGGTAAAGAATTGCAAGGTCTAGTGGACAGACTAAAAAGTCATTGGGAAACCTCAAAAGTGAAACTAGTGATATCAGAGGTGGTCTTGAAACTCTGCATGGTGATTGTCAGTCACAGCCTGGAACTAGCCAGAGTGAAATTATCCAGTTGGCAAAGAAACAGAAAAGCGATAACTGTGAAAAGGGAAGTGTAGGAGTAGGTGGACGTGAAAATAGTGGAAGTAGCGGTCATTTGGATTCTTTTGTTGTGCGGACTGGACAAGATAAGAAAAAAGAATTGAACAGACAAATAGCCAAAGCCGTTTACGCAATAAATTGCAGTTTTAGAACTATAGAAAATAATGAGGTTCAAAAGGCCATAGAAATGCTAAGACCTGGTTACCTTCCACCATCTAGATTTCAGTTATCATCAACGCTCTTAAATGAAATATTTGAAGAAGAAAAATCTAATTGTTTTAACAAGTTATCTGGACAATCTGTTTGCATGTCCTTAGATAGATGGTCCAATATACATAATGAGCCGATAATCTGTGTCGTTTTGACTGCAGAGGATGGAAACAGTGTTCTTTTAGAAAGCATAGATACATCTGGTCATCCCCATACAGCTGACTATCTTGCCGAATTGGCTATTAACTCAATAAATAAGTGCAAAAATGAATATAACTGTAAAGTTACCAGTATTGTTACAGATAATGCGAGCAACATAGTCAGTATGAAGAAAAAAATTACCGAGTCGTCCAATTACCCTATAATTACATATGGTTGTTCAGCACACTTACTTAGTTTGCTCTCCAAAGATTTAGAAGCATCGCAGATAAAAGAACATATAGTACATATTGTGAAATACTTCAGAAATACCCATTTGCCAAATGCTTGGTATAAAGAAAAAGGGGGCAAGAAATTGGTCTTACCTCAGGATGTTCGATGGAATACACTTTCAGATTGTCTTGAGATCTATGTAAATGAGTGGCCAAAATTGTTATTAATATGTGAAGAGCATAAAGATCCAATTGATCCAGTGAATTTTAAAAAAGTTTCCGATATCTCTATTAAAAGGATGGCTGAAGATTTTCTACAGTTGCTAAAACCAATTTCTATAGCACTGGATGCAATGCAACAAAAAGGTGCATTTTTATCTCAAGCAGTTTACATATGGAAAAAGTTACTGGCTATTTTTGACAGTTTTGAATTTGAAAAAGAAAGAAGCTTGCGTCAATATCAATTATTTAAGAACAGATATGTTCAAGCTCTAACCCCCTTTCACTTTTTGGCGTATATTTTGGATCCTACAATAAACAAAGAAGAATATCTATTACTAGCTGAAGAAAAGAGAGATGCTCTACACATTGTTTCCAAATATTTTGCAGACACAGGATTATTACCATTACTAATTAAGTTGGAAGCTAAGTCGGACCCTTTCACAAAACTCTGTTTTCAGAGGAAATAATCAAAAATGTAACAGCAGTACAGTGGTGGAGATCTCAAGAAGATGTTTCAGAAATTAAGCAAGTGCTCCCTATGATAATTTCTGTTTTGTGTGCCTGTGCATCGTCTGCTGATATCGAAAGAATGTTTTCTACTTATGGATTCGTACATTCAGATATAAGAAACAGACTTGGCAGTGACAAAGCAGCTAAACTAGTATTTCTATTTAAGCATTATAACACTTAGGTTTTTTTATATTTTTTTTTTGTTTAAATTAAGTTTTTTTTTTGTCTTAAAAAGGTTTTTTTAGTTTTAATTTTTTAATTTTTTTAAAAGTTTTTTTTTTGTAATAACCAGCTGTTCTCTTCGATTATTATAATAAAATAATAAATAACACCACATAAAAATGCGTCTGGGTTTTATTTTTTGTATGAACAAATACATTTTAAGTGTTAAAATTTTTAAACTGTTTTTTAAATTAATCATTTAAAAAAAAAATGATACTGATTAAAATCATGATTTTAATCATCTCAACCCTGATGACAGCAGACATCATGACAACATGACTTTACAGATTTGATACCAAGATGAAGAAGCAGAATGGAAGACTGGTATTGTTTCTGGATAATGCAACGTCTCATCCCAAAATTACACTGGATAATGTCAAACTTATTTTTCTTCCACCCAATACTACCTCACATTGCCAACCTTTGGACCAAGGCATTATTCAGAATTTTAAAATGCTCTACAGAAGCTTATTAAGAGGCTTTTAACATGTATAGACAGTGGTTGACCTCTTCAAGAAATTGAAAATAATAATACCATAACCACCGCCTTGATATGGGTTTCAGTGGCCTGACGCAATTTGTCCCCAGTGACAATAAAAAAATACTATAATAACAGTATAAACGTGAACTGGTGGAAACTACTATTTTCTTGTAACTTTGAATCTAAAATTTGTTCTTGACAATCCTATACACATGTTAGATCAACTTATATTAGGAAGTAACTGACAAAGTTTAAACAATTATTGTCTTTTAGTTTTCCTAATAAGATCAAAATAAATAAAAGGGGATACGGTACACTCCGGGTCAAAAATATACTGAATCGACCGCTGGTCGCTAGTTTCAGGTTGGTTCCAGATTTTTGTTTCAATGCATGCTTCAGCTGAAGCTCTCCAATACCACACTTGAAACCCACTAGAGGCGTTTTACTGGCATTCAAGAGTATCTTATTTGAGGCACACCATTGTCTGACCAACTCCAGCTCCCTGGAGGAGTTGATTGGAAAAGTATCCTTATTGTTCAAGATGTGAATGCGGCAATAAATGGTTTTTATAATGTTATTTATTCATGTATTGACCTGTGTGTTCCTAAGGTGAAAGCAAAAAAAACAAAAAAAATCCTGGTTAGTATACCCCAGAGGTAAAATCTTTAATTACAAATAAAATAATTATTATGCTTAAAATATGGAAATCTGGCTCCTCATCATATTATAAACAAGTTAGTAACTTACGAGTTCAAAGCAAAACTTTGTTTATTGTTTGTTATAAGAATCACATTAGTAAAGTGCAAAATGACATTAAGCAAGACTGCAAAGAATTTTGAAAGTTTGCCCACTCCAAAAAAGGAAATAGAGATTTGCCAAGTTGTATGAGTTTCAGGGATTATTCTACGGATGACCCAAATGAAATAGTTGCGTTCTTCTTAGAATATTTTGGATCTGTTTGTAAAGAAACTAACTGTGATATTCCTACACCTTCCAATGATAATAGAGTGGATTTGAATGATGGTGATATAAATGTAATGGATGGTTTTAACTATATAACAAATCTTATATATAATCTAGGACCTGGTCCTGATGACTTACCTGTATTGTTTTTTAAAAATTGTCAGTGTATTTTATCACAAATTTTTACACATAGCTGTTTATCCTGATTTTTGGAAATTGTCTTTTATAACTCCTGTTTTTAAAAATAGCGACAGATCTGTCAAAAATATGTATTATTGCAAAGATTCTTGAATTTATAATTGCCAATAGGTTGTCGCCAGTGTTTCGGAATTCTATTAAGAGATTATGAAGGCATATCAATGATTACTGCGATGGCATGGATTTCTTTAATACTACGTTGAACTCTTTTAAATTAGCACTACGGAGATTGGACTGGTAAATGAGTTGTTCCACGATTGTATCTGAGTTTTGAACTTTCTGTGTCACTTGTTTCATGTATACTGCCTTTTTATTTTATTTAAATGTAGTAACTGTAAATTAATTGTGTTATAAAGTTAGTCTCTATTTTAAATTATGGGAAACCCTCGGGGAAACCCTTAAATAAATTATTATTAATATTATTATTATAACATCCTTCAACCGTACCTGATCTTTATGATGCCATAAAATCGTTGCATCATCGGCGAACCGAATAAATCGGCCCTAAGTGGGCAAGTAGCTTATCAGGTTGTTTATGTAAAATCAAAATAATATTTGGTCAAGAACAGAACCTTGAGGTACTCTACATGTACAAAAACCATTGAGCAAAACCCTCTCGGAGCTCTCAAAAAGGTAAGATCTAAACCACTGAACGGCAACACCCCTGAAGCTTGATTTTCAGCAGCAGAATTCCGTAATCAACGCAATCGAAACAAGGAAATAGATATCACTTCAAAATCTACATGGGATTTCCCACATCCCGATGATGTAACAACAGAGATGACTTAATTCTTTGTTTTAACTTTCTATGAGATAGCATAAATTCTTACCTCTTCTTCACTATCACTACTGCTACTTTCATTTTCATCCTCTTCATACAACTTTTGCAATTCCTCAAAAATATCAAACCGGGGTTGCTTTTCCTCAAAATCACTAGAAGAGGCCTGGGATTCCTCTTTGGGGCTTAACAGAGGCAGAGAAGCAACTCGAAGGGCTTTAAGCCTTTTCACCGAACGCTAAAATGTTTTATAATATTCAAGGTTGCAAAATATCATTTAAGTGTTACTACTTACTTCTCCCTCATCACATGCCGCCTCCAGGCTTTGCATTATTAGAAAAACTTACAATCCACATTCAGAGAGCCACATTTCGTAACAAATTCCACTGAAAATTTATACCCACCATCTTAAAATCATCTGGAAAAGAAACGACTATTACAATGTAGATGCACAAAGTAAATTCAAAACCAATCTAACTTAAAATATCTAATTACTAACATATTTATGAAATATGGAAAAGATGTACTTGTAAGGTTAGTTCAGGTTAGTTGTAGTTTTTACCCTATTTACTTTAGGTTTTATTGTAACTGATGTAACCAGTGTTACATATAGAGTAAGTTTTTATTACGTTTCCCATGGAACCTTATTCTATAGATAATTATCTTTAGGTCTGAAGAGGCTCCTTATACAGCGAAACATGTAACCATACAAAAACAAATAATTTGAGGCTTAAACTTTGTGTCTTTTTTTACTTTTTATAAACATCCCAAGGATACTGTTGTTGTAATAGAAGTTATGTGGCTTTTATCACTGATAGTCTAGTTCTAGTAGACTAGTACTGGCCCCAAACGATCATATCCAGCCTGACAATTAAATTTTGAACTTGGTAATTGACTGCTGTGGTGGTAAATTAGTTGAGCAACAGTTCAGGGACTGGGGATGGTATTAGGTATGAGTTTTGGTTGGGTTTGAACAAACTTGTTGATAATTTGGGCCTAAAATAGGGACCCAGGTACAGTTTAAACCTTGTGTGTCTTTGGTAGATACCTGTAATAGCAGATAACAGGTGTCTGTCTGTAACAGTATCTTATACTTGAACCAAGAAATTGGATCAATTAATTACTTAATTAATTAATACAATACAATACAAAAATTTTGTATTTTCACGTGTGTTAGAATAAATAAAACATACTTAACAGACACAAAATCAAAATGTCACAAAAGGAAATAGGATTTTCTTCCTCATTTTCACTATTCAATGATATAATAAGAATCATATTATCTCTGGTCAATTGTTACAAAGCCGAAGACACATATAATAGGGACTTTTTTGAGTTATGATAAAATAATGGATACCTCTATTGCACTCCCTAAAATCCTTTTCTGACCTATAAATATTTTTTTCGTTTAACCTCTACTACGCCAACACGCAAGATGGAAACTCATCAATATGTGTTAAGTTTGTATCATCTATATCTATTGAGGTCCAAATTATTAATGTCCTGGTACCTCAACTACACAATAACTTCTAAGGATTGTTGGAGCAATTGTTGTCATGGAAGTTATGTGGCTGTTATCACTAACAGGACTTTGATAATTTGGGCCTTAGAAAAACAAATTGTTAACAAAAATTATAAATAAAATGAGACCCAAAATCCTACCCTGTGCTAAGACATGCCATGCACTCCCGTTTTTTGTTATTTTTATTTCTTGTACTATGCCAGATAACTAGGAGGTAAACACTTGGGACACATTATCTCTTACACCATACAATTCAAGTTTTCTAACAAGCAACTCCCGAATAATGCAGTCATAAGCTCTGGTCAAGTTCAAGCAAAAGCCCGGTTCTAAATTATATCTATTTAAACGATTCAAAATAGCTCTAGTGAATGAAAAAATAGGTGACCGAGTGTAACATAAAAAAAAATAATATGTGGGTACAATAAAAATTGACAGTTACATATGGGTTTACTTTGCTGCATAAACTATGAAAAGAGTAGGAAACATGCATTTGTTCATTTGAAATAGGGGCCCAGGTTACAGGTTGCGGGACTTTTGTAGTTAATCTGACAATTGACCAAAAATGACAACACAGGGGAAAGTAGAGATTGTTGACCATTTTGTAGGTCATATAAAACAAAAATATAAACAGGAAAAAGGGACAAACTTGCCTTATGAAAGTAAACAGTTGGCATTATTATACAAAAAATCCAGTTAAATAAAATATATAGCCAAATTTCATCCAACACATCACAGATTTTGGTGGCATCTCATTTTCATGGAAACTTAACCTCAACTTTTGCACACAAATATGTCTTTTAGCTTAGATTCCACCTAAAACACTTATTCACTGAAGTTGAAGGGTCGCAAATTTTTGCTAGAGTTTCTTTTCTTTTGTACAAATTCTTATATTTTGAAAAATTGTGAAAAACCTATTTACAAACAGATCGAGTGTCCGTACAGGACATCTGACATCTGTCGGTCTATTTTGTGGCCAATCAAAATGCGAGTTCACTGACATTTATTATGGCGGAAGATTTTAAATCGTGAAGCTATTATTTTGTGTAGTAATTTCTGTGAAATTTTAAAGTTTTCATCTTGTTTTACTTTACAAATTTATCACATAGCCATTCGGGCATATACCTAACTAATTTTTATTCTGTTTCTAGAGTTTAAATGTTTCAAAATATTTAATAATCAGTGGTGGTGCAGGGTGCTGCAGCTACAGAAAACAAAAACCAGAGGCGGATTATTAATTTATAGAAAGTTAAAACAAATGCTCGCCTTTCCTTACATTCTCCATTGTAAAGAAAGTTAGTAAATTAGCTAAAGAAATTAAAGTAGGTACCACTGAATAATTTAAAATAGTCCAACTATTTTCAGTTTAAATTAACAGGTATACCTACCTATAATACAGGGTGTCCTAAAAGGTATGGTCAATAATTCTGTGGTCCCGGGGTAAAAGTGCGTAATGTTAAAATTTATAGTTTAGAGATATTAACCAAACGAATTTTACTTATATTTTACATAAGATTTTCCAGCCAGAAAGCAAATACCATTTTCCAAATTGACTTAAAATCATATTATGTACACCGGGGTAAGTGGAAATGTGAGGCAAGTGGAAACCATGAATTTTAAAAATATTTAAAATAGTACTACGATCCCCATCTGTTAGAAAATGAAGCAAACAACATTTACGTA
The DNA here is from genome assembly GCA_963920685.1 of Polydrusus tereticollis. Classification (NCBI taxonomy): domain Eukaryota; kingdom Metazoa; phylum Arthropoda; class Insecta; order Coleoptera; family Curculionidae; genus Polydrusus; species Polydrusus tereticollis. The sequence goes on from OY987331.1 coordinate 93,850,799, forward strand.
GCCAGTGAATACAATGTTAATGCAGGAAACTTGCCGTACGTCTATTAACCACCGCCGTTGTCTTCTGACCATTTTGTATTTAGAAACCGAATTGTGCACGTGTATTGTAACGGTGTTGTTTAGTAGCAAGAAATTAAATCAAAAGTGATTTTTCTACCAGTAAGTATTGTCCTGCAGTTAATAATAATGTATTTTAATGAATAAAATATTTTTTTACAAAATTAAGAAGCGAAATGAATAGGTTCCACTTACCCCATCCATTTGTAGAGACCGGGGTAAGTGGAATCCTCAATAAAGGGGCAACTGGACACCAGGTATCCACTTACCCCCTGTATGCTTCTTGTGCCCATTTTTTTTCGAAAAAGTACTTACGTGTTTCCTACAGATTAAAATGGTTCGAAATTACATTCGAAAAAAGCCACCTCCATCCTATACCAGGTAACAGCTAAATGACGCAATTTCAGCTGTAAAAAACAAAGAATTGACTCTGTACAGGGCATCAAAATATTACCGTGTACCGAAACCAACTCTATACAAAAGGGTTCATGGGCTAAGAGGGGTTAAAAGTGACACAATGGGAAGACCTACTGCCATTCCCCGAGAAATCGAAGCTAAGATGGCAGCTCACATTAAGACGATGGAAAAATGGGGTTTCGGCCTATCGAAAAAAGAAATTCTTCTTGCCATCGGACAGTATGTTAAAGAAAGCGGCTTAAAAACTCCTTTTAGGGATTCGATACCTGGGGATGACTTCTTTGTTAATTTCAAACGTCGATATGGTCTGTCTCAAAAAAAAACACAAGCTGTTGAGGTTGCTCGAAAAAGGAGTGTAGACCCTTTTGTGATTGCCGATTACTTCAATTTGTTAAAAGAAACTACTTTAAATATCCCACCTGAAAGAATATATAATATTGACGAGACGAGTTTCTGCATTGATCCCAGTCGAGTAAAAGTCGTTGGCGAAAAAGGAAAAGCAGCACATAGAGTAACCGCTGGACCAGGGAAAGAAAATTTTTCTGTTTTATTCGGTGGTAATGCATCGGGCGAAAAATTACCACCCCTTGTAATCTTTAAAGGGAAAAACTTATGGAATACCTGGTTACCAGAAAAAGATAGTGAATACCCTGGAATTTCATATGCCGCAACCCCAAACGGGTGGATGGATACGGAAACGTTTACTAACTACTTTCACAGAACTTTTTTAAATGCAATTCCAAAAGAGAAACCAGTCATTCTCATTTATGATGGCCATTCTTTGCACACTTCCATTGGCATAATAGAAAAAGCGTTACAGGAGGGTATAGTGATTTTAAAACTACCCCCTCATAGTAGTCACCATCTGCAACCAATGGATGTTTCAGTGTTTAAGCCCCTAAAGCATTTGTATGATGAATCCATTATTAAATGGCAGCGAAAAAATTATGGGATAAAACTGCCTAAGTCTGTCTTTGTTGCTACAATTTCCAAGGTGTGGAAAGAATTGAGTGAAGAGACTATCAAGAGTGGGTTTCGCAAGGCGGGTATTTATCCATATTGTGACACAGTCATATCAAAAGACAAGTTTGAACCTGGGGCATTAGAAAGATTTCTGCTTCATCATAATATCGACGCTACATCTCTATCATCCGACGCTATAGACTTAAATAATGTAACTTCGGCAGACGTAGTGAAAGATGCTCTGAGACCTTCCCAAGAAGCCGACACTTCTAAAGCTGGAACCTCTTTTAAGGCGATTCTACTCGAGCATGTTAAGCAATCTCCCTTGCAACAAAATCAAAGGCGAAGAAAAATATGCCGTGGAGCTGAAGTAATAACATCTTCTGATTACGTCCAGAAAATGAAAGAAAGCAAAGCGGAAGAAAACCCAAAGTTATTGCAAAAAAAAACAAAAAAGAAGGCAAAGAAAAAATTGTTGCTAGAGTCTTCGGGCAGTAGTAGTGACGAGCCCATTGAGCAACCTGATTCTGAAGATGATTATGATTTTGCAAAGTCTCCTACTCCTCCTATAGAGGAAGAAATTCACCGAGATGCTCTACCAGAAGACTTCGTCCTTATTAGAATTCCAATTGCAAATAGTCGTGATTGTTTCCATTATTATGCCGCAAAAGTTCTACAGTGTTTTGATCAAGAAGTCGAAGTTAGCTGTCTTCGAAAGTCTGCGAAACACGAAGGCAAATTTTTCTTTCCTCAGGTTCCAGATATTTCAATTGCATTTAAAAGTCAAATTGAATTTGTTTTACCCAAACCAACAAAGACCGGGCAAATTACAAAAAGACAGCAGTCTTTCATTTCATTTTGTGTTGCATTAGATCAATATAATATGCATTAAGATTTTAAAAATGAAATAAATATGTTAGCCTCAAAATATTTCTTTTATTCCACTTACCCCTGTGACTTTTACAAACCGTTTATGCAAAAATTACACTATTTCCCACTTGCCCCGTAATGCGGGGAAAGTGGAACCCAATGCACCAAATTTATTTTTCTTACCTTAAAAAAAGTTTGGTAATAAGTAAATATTTTTATACCCACATACATTAACACAATAAAGTTAGAAGCGCCACCTGTTATGGTGGCCTTTAAATCAGTCAAAGAATGACCTATTTAACGGCACTCAAATCGGATTTATTAATTTTTTAGGTTCCATTTACCCCGGTGTACCTTACATACAACTTTTTTTTATGATAAGGCACAGCACTGCAGGATTACTCCTTTATGGCGCTCTGAGAGCGATGAGTGTGCGCAGGAAACGATTCACGTTGGTCTTGAATCTTTGGAGTTATACTCGTTAGGGAACACGGCCTCAGGGAAGTTGTTTCAGAGTTCGGGATCTTCTTTGACTTCTAAGTCAGGCAGTGCCTTTAACTTCTTTTATTCTTTGATGCTTGTGTCGGCCAATCTTCTTATCAATATTTGGTTTGGGCAGAGCCCTAAGTTGCTTATGTGTCGTGTAATCCTGGAAAGCTGGGCTTGTCGAGGCCACCAGCATTAGTGCCTCTCTACAATAGCTGGGGCAGCCAATTCTTCGGAAACTTGTAAGTTCAGCCTGGCGGGGATTGTACATGAGTTTGTCGAATTAGTGGATTTGTAGCGACGTCCGTCCGTCTGTAGTAATTCGTTATAATTTTGTCATAAAATTGAGTTAAGTAGTGTTGTTATGTCAAAGTCCCTGTGAAGTACTCTAGTTACAGCATACCTTGGGGCATCCGCAATGATTTTTAAGGCCCTATTCTGCAGTACCTGGAACTTGTTGTGCTCTGTCCTGCTTATTGTGCACCATGTTGGTACACCATAAGTCAGGATCGGCCTGACCAAGGTTTTGTACAAGTTAACTTTGGTTCTATAACCAATTTTACTTTTCTTGTGAAGCAAGCAGTAAATTGAACTTAGCTGTTTAGCAGCCTTCTTTCTTCTAAGTTCAGAGTTTTTTCTCCAGTTTAACCTTGCGTCAAAAACTAGTCCCAAGTACTTGACTTCCTGCACCCAATTCACCTGAAGGCCATCTACCGATAACCTGGTCTCAGGTCTTTTCACCCTGCTCTTCGAGAAGAAAATGCCTTTCGTCTTGACAGGATTCAAGCGAATCTTCCAGTCCGAAAGCCATTTTTCTATAGCTCGGATCTGCCTCTGCAGTCTTGTCACCACCAGTCACGGTTGTTTTGACACCGAAGTGATTGCAGTATCATCGGCGAATAGATACAGCTCATTTTGTCTGTCCTTCGGGATATCATGAATATATACATTATACAGCATCGGAGCGAGAGGAGAACCTTGCGGGACTCCCGCCCTGATGAGCTTTGGCTCAGAAATCGCGCCCTCCGACGAGACTGCAAAACTCCTGTTCTTCAAAAAGGAGGTGATTATTTTAATTAGATAGTTGGGGGCCCCCAACCTTATTAATTTCAACGTCAGACCGCAATGCCAGACCTTGTCGAACGCTTTTGAGATATCGAAGAAAACCGCACCCGTGTGTGCTCTCCTATTAAAATCTTGCAACACCCAGGTTGCCAGCCTAGTTGTCTGTCTTACCGTGCAATGCTCTGCCCTAAAACCAAATTGTTCATCAGGGAGAACATTGCGCTCAATGACAAAGTTGACCAAGCGACTCAAAATTAACTTTTCAATTATTTTGGCTAGGCTGGACAGTAGGCTTATCGGCCTGTAGCTAACAACCTGGGTCGGATCCTTATTTTGTTTAAGAATAAGCACTACCTTTGCTTTTTTCCGCACACACGGGTAGTGACCCTCCTCGATAATCGCCTGGGATAGGTTTACTATGTCCCTTATTATATTGTTAGGCAGATTGCGTAATGCTGCATTTCCTATGCCATCTAAACCCGGGGCCTTCCTGATGTTTAAATTATTTAAGATTCCAGCCACCTCCTCCGTCGTGACATTTGCCACATTCTGGATCGGGTGGTCAATTCCGTGGTATATTTGACCCTTGCGTCTCTCTCTGGATCGGCAGATGGGTTTTCGCTAAACTGTTCGCAGAGCTTTTCCGCGAACAATTCAACTGTTTCTTTGCAATCCGAGATTATTTCATTCTCCAGGGTTCTGACGAATGGCATCGGTCTTCTAGTGCCTTTCGTCAGGACATCAGACATCAGACATTTTATAAATACTGCCATCTTCCATGTTTAAATCCCTTATTCGGCCTTCCCAGAGAGCGGATTCGCGCTCATTAAGTTGCTGTTTAATAATGTAACTGAGTCTGTTTGCTTCAGCTTTAATTTGCGGATCTCCAGTGCGGTATGCTCTATTCTTGACCCTGTTCTTTTCTCTGATTGCATTTTTCAAATCATCAGAAATGGCCCCGAACTTTGAAAACTCGGACACTTTCGTAACCGATGCGCTTGCAAGAGCTAAGTTGATATTATCAGTCAGTTTTTCGACTGTCTGGTTAATTTGTTGCGGCCCTCTCAAAGGGGGGAGCGGTTCAATCTGTTGCATAAGTGTTTTATATCGCACCCAGTTGGTACTTGTCTTGGATTGAAACGCCCTCCCCTTATCGCGAGGGTCTCCAAGCTCCAGGATGACCGGAAGGTGATCTGAGGTGAGCTCATGCAAAACTGTTGGCTGAGAAATATCCCTGTGTTTTTAATCACGAAGATATCCAAAATTTCCGGAAGCCCACGCTCAAAAAGATGAGTGTGGGTCTCCGGCGGCAAGATATGATAGTTAAATATGTCCGAGTGGTTGTTGTCTCCGTTGTTCTACAGCCCCAGACTCTATTTTTGGCATTTAGGTCTCCCCCTATTATTGTTGTTTTGTTATTATCAAAAATTTTCCGCAGGCAGTTGCCGCCAGCTGTAGGCTGCTGCAGGGCTACAGTAAACCGACCCCAGGCGCACGCGCTTACCATTCTTCATGTTTATTGTGACGTACGTCCCTTCGATGTGCGCGCAGTCTGGACCTGGCACCGCTTGAGCAATGATGTGCTTTTTTACCAAGATCATTGTCCTGAAAACATTAAAATTCGGGAAAGTAAATCTTTGACCTTTAAGCCACGATTCTTGGACCAAAAGCACATCAATGCTATTATCTTCGCAAATGCAATAAGTTCAAGTTTCTTACCAACTATTATATTGATGTTTATTGTGGCTATTTTGACAAAAGCGGCTTCCGACTGCAGAGCCATCAATTAGCAGAGAGCGCAAATGTTGATAGCATATTTGTAACTTGCGTTTGCATAACTTTAGTGAATTCGGCCAAGAAGCCCTGCATGGTGGCTTGCAGCGCGGCTTCCAATGCTCTTGTCGCTTGTGAATCCTTTATGTGACATTTACGTCGTTAATAATTTTTACGTTTGCATTAGCATCTTCAGTCTTACTCAGTCTGCTGTTAACCTGAGACCCCCATTTGAAATTACCCTGTGAAGGTAGCAGCCGCGGCTGGGATGCCTCGACCTGCCTCTGCCTTATGCTGAGCGGATGCTTGGGGCACCCCTGACAGTTAGCGGGGTGCTCACCGTCGCAGTTCGCGCACCAAGCCTTCTCATCCCTGCTTTTTGGGCATTCGTATGAAAAATGTGCTTGCGCACACTTTAGGCACTTTACCGGTGCCGTGCACCGAAATTGCGAATGCCCAAAGAGCTGGCATCTATGGCATTGCGAGGTCGTAGCTCGCGTTTTCTGCGCCTCTACTTTAATTGTCATATGATCAAGACTGGAAAGATCGAAGATGTTTTTTTGTGATTTTGGCAAGAACACCAGCACCAAGGGCATCTTACTGCCGTCTTTGCAGTGCCATCGAATCACTCGGGAGGGCGTGAAACCCAACTCCTGCAGATCTTCTTCTATTTTTTTTTCCGACCATGCCTCCAGTACACCACGAAGAACAACGTGTAGTTCTTTTTCCTCTTGGAACCGGAAGGAAAAGTACTATAGATTATTTGCCTCCAGAAATCGGATAATCTTATTGTATTCTGCAGGGGTTGATGGGTGAATTTTCACGCCCTCCGCGACTGTCACAGCTCTACCGTAGTCTATGTTGTTCGCACTAAAGTGCCTCGCTATACTACTATATTTCTCTTTATTTCTGATGACAATGGGGGGCACTCGAATTCTTTTTGGTTGTTCTGTAACCACCCCATTCTCAACAAATTTTTTATTGTTATCCACATTCGTCATTACGATATCGCTATTTTGGATTTCATGTCCATTTTGAGGAGATTTTTAGGCCACCGCCTCTGATGGGCCCACTTTTTGCTGTTTCTCCAGCGTAGTTTTTTGCGTTAGATAGGCTTTAAGTGCCTTATTATTAGTTTTTGGCAAATTGGGCCAATCAGAGTCGTTAATCGCTTTTTTGCTGTTCTCCGCGTTGCCACCATGTTTCGCCAACCGTTTGCGAGCCTTTCTCTTGGGCGACCTCAGCACGCCACCTTCTGACTCCTCCGAACCGGACTCAAAGTCCATATTGGAGGGACTGTTGACTATTATGGTTACATCTGCAGCCGTGCTGTTTGGGCGGCGTGCGGAGGTCTCCGCAGTATCATTGTCAATGCTATTTCTACTAATATGTTTATCTAAATTATTTTGGAAGTCCTTGTCAAGCTGTCCTGCCAAAATCGATTTTGCGTTAGAGTCTACATTCATGTCTACGTTTTTTCTAAGTTAGTATTTGAGTTTACAGTAATGTTATTGTCTCTGTACCTGGTAATCTTTTCTTGAAGTTTCCTATTGGCTTCTTGTAGGTCTTCAATTTCCAGCGCTCTCCTAAGACCGTCCTCTTTCATCTTTTGTAGTTTGTTCAGCCACTCTGTTTCACGGTCACTCATCAGTTTCCTCCATCGCTGTTCCATCCTTTTCTCTATTGCATCGATGCGCTCTTCCACAGTAAGTTCGACCACGGGCGGCATTGATTCATCGTCGGATCCTGGCAGATTAGCTTCATCTGGCAGGATTTCTACGACCATGCACCGCTCTGGGTGGAATCAAGCGGGCAACCTCAGTTAAGCACTTGCCATGAAAATATTTATAAAATAGACTCAAGTCGCCAACCTGCCTTCGATGTTCTAGGCTTTCTAGGTTGTTTGTCAGATTATCGTTACCGATCAAGCGAATGGCTCTTCTTTGAATGGAATCCAGTAATGTCAAGGTATATGTTTAGGAGCAGAGCCTCAAAATATGCGAACAGTACTCCAGCGATGGTCGAATTTGGGCTTTATAGAGCATCAGAAGTTGTTGGGGTGTATGGAGGTTTTTAGTTCGGAAAAGTATCCCAAGCTTTCTGGGAGGCTGCCTTAGCAATGGCCGCAACGTGGCTATGCCAAGACATATAATGACTATCCAAATTGACGCCCAATAAATTAATTAATGAAGCCAAGGGAATCGAGTGTCCCGCCATGACTATATCCGATTCTTTAACATTAACTTTTTTAGAAAAAACTGCCGCCTGGGTTTTTTAGCGTTAAATTCTACTTAGTTACTGTCACCCCAGGCAGAATTTCTTCCAGGTCTTTGTTGAGATGTGATACCTCTTGCTGTCTATAGAGATGTGCATTGGAAGCCGATCTCCGAGCATCCAAAGTAAAAGATGAAACAAGTGTGCTGTCATCAGCGAAGCTATATATAGGATTTTTAGATTTTTTCCAAAAGACCGTTGATGTATAGTAAAAAGAGGGTTGGCGACAATATAGAACCTTGAGGGACTCCGGCGTTGATGTTAAATGTGTCTGAAAGAAATCCGTCCATCGCCACTAGCAGAGAAAAGTGGTATTTAAGAAAGTTTGCCAGTCCTAAACAAAACTGAACCGGTATTCCGTATGCTTTCACTTTAGTTAGGAGTCCCTCATGCCATACTCGGTCAAAATTCGAATGGAATTGGAAATGTCCAGTGCTACCGCCGTTGTTAATAATATCCCGTTTTATGACTGTTTGCTTATTTAATTATTAATGTAGGGATGAAATTCAATGTTAAGTCTATTTTGATTGACTTTAAGCGCAACGACTCAATACCCAGTTTTTGACTTGGGCAGTTTTTCACAGGAGATTGAAACAATTTTTGTATGAACTTCACTATTTTCTTTTTAGAATATACTGTGGTATTAATGATAACAACAGTAGGGCGAAGCGGAGTAATTACGGTTTGGGCAAAAGTGTCACTTGTAAAAAGAAAATAGAAAAATACAACATTCCAGGGTCGAAACATGCCAAATATACTCCTTAATACGTCTACTGTATAAAGTATAAAGCATATTTTTAAAAAAAAAGTTGAAATTAGTGTGGACCGAAATTTCCTAATTTTTTCAACGTTACCTTTTCTAAGTATAACTTGCACTTGGGACACTATTTTATACTTTACTTTTTATTAAGGCTCTACGATGTATTTTGAGTTGTTCGAACACTTGTTGCCTGTATGATTTTAAGCCCCGAGTTCATTTTTTATGTCAAAAAGACCGTAAGTTGAATCACAATATTACCAGACAGTCTGCCGCATTTGGCCCCTATAGAAGAGTATGGGGGCAATTGTGATAATGACACTGTGCGTGGACCAAGCAGCCGTAAGAGCCCGCTTCCATCTATACCAAACACCAGTGATAATACTGTGCCTGTCCTACCGGATAGTCCTATTAATTCCGTGCCTGAACCAACTCCCTCTTTCATAAATTTTGAAGAGCCTTCACTTCAAAAAAATTGCACGACTTAAGTCAGTGTCGTCTAGAAAAGACACATTGAGTGGAGCAGTGATAACATCACCAGGTTTTGTACAAAATCTTCAAGAAAAAAAGAAGAAAAAAGATGAAGTTACAAAAGAAAGAGAACGTGCTTAAGAAAAACGAAAATGTACAAAAAAAATAGAAAGCAGGAAAAAAAAACGCCAAGAAAGCGAATCCGACATTAGTTACCATGATGAATCAGACGAGGACTTCGAGAGTTATTTAAGAAATTTGGAAGCGGAAAAAGAAGAAGAGCAAATGGAAAGGGACCTCCTAGACGAAGAGATGAAATCGGGGATTTTATACTGGTTAAATTTTGTCAAAAAAAAATATAAAATACTTTATAGGACAAGTAAAGCAACTGAATGAGTTTAAGGACAAATTTACTGTTAAATTTTTAAGACGGGGCAAAAATGATAGTTTTGTATGGCCCCAGGTCGACAACATTTCTACTGTAGGTCAGCATGGTATTAAAAGAAGATTATCACCCCCAATTATATAACAGTCGTCGTGAGATTTTTAAATTTTCAGTCTCCTTTGTGGGTTATAAAATGGGGTGAAAACCTGTTGTTACTATATCACTTTTCTTTTATATATTAGAAAATTTGTTTTATTTTAGTTTTTTCCTATTTTTTAATTTTCTGATATCTAAATTTTGTTAAAATCTAGTTTTTGGAGTATAAGCGAGATTTTGTCCAATATAGTTGTCGCTTTGGTTAAGGTTGTATGTTTACTAATAAACAAGTTTTTAAATTTAGCTTTTTTATTCCATTCGTGTCTTCTCTATTTATTGAGATACAAATTCGAGCAAAAAACGAAAATAGTCGTCTTCACACGCTCTATGCTATCATTGTCCCTAAGTATTTCTAATGCATTTCAATAGGGAACCTTGACGCTCGACCACATTTGCCCCAAATCACGGGGTAATTATGGCATTTGACCAATGAAAAAAAAAATGGCCTGACCCCTTTATGTGCAGTAACTTTTTCATATAGAGTAGTGGCTCGTTTAGCACAATAGTTAAGCTACAATTAAAAAAAAAGCTTTTCTATGTTCATAAATGTCTTGGAAAAAGACTTTTCAAATCGTAAATCGCATTACCATGCCGCAATTACCCCGCATCACCCTATACAGTTACAGTTTACAAAAACAAAAAACATATATGAAGTTTCATTTTTGACAAAAGGAAAACAAAATCAGTTTTCTTGGTTAGTTATTCTCAAACACAAAAAAAAACCTATACTTTAAATTCTTTTTTTAAAAAAGAAAATACAATCAAACTTTTGAATCCTCTTCCTTGAAACCTGGTCCTGTAAAAGAGATAGACAAATTCCTATAATACTCATGGAACAATGGATCGATTAAGTATAAAATATTCAATAAATTTTTCTTATTTTATTCAGAAATTGGAATACATTCTGAGTACGGGCGTGTTAGTGGCGTGTGTGAGTCGGAGAAAAGGCCGAAAAATGGAAATATTTTAAGCCGGAACAAGAGTACCTCCCCCCCCCCCTCCCCGTGTTCGAGGATGCTGAACACGATGGCGGCGTTAGAATTTCTCTTTGGGGTTGCGCAACCCCCCCAAAACGACCAAAAACCACCTTCAAGAGGGGTTAAACGCGCTTCAAGAGGTTTCTCTGCCGAAAAAATACTTTCCCCCCGTTTTCGGTGAAGCTGAGCACGGTGCTGATGCTAGTTATCGGTTCCAACCCCTTCACCGGCCAATACTGGCCCCCGAAAGGAGTGAATTTTTTTTTTCTTATCAGCGGTAAAATACATTTTCCTTTCGTTTTCGGGGATGCTGAGCACAGTGCTGGTGTTGGATACCGGGGCCGACCCCTTCCAACCCCTCCACCGGCCAATACTCGCCCTCGGACGGGGTGAAATTTTTTTTTTCTTATCAGCGGCAAATATATTTTCTTTCGCGATTTCGAGGATTCTGTGGATGGGAAAAATAATCGTATTTCTCTTCTTGGTTGTTATGGTCTTTCTTTCCCGTCCAGCTGAAAAAATATCATCATATACCGACAGTAGGTGTACTGAATAATTGAAACTTACCTTTTATTTTAATATATAAATAACTGAGAACATTTATTACGATGCATGCAATTCCGCTTAAACAAATTGTTACAGTCCTTTTTTCTTAAATTACAATAATTAATACCTAAAGATACGAAAAGAGGAGAAATGATTGTTGGGAATTACAGGGATGGCGGGGCATAAAAGAATTTATCCACTACCACCGTTCTCAGCATACTCGAAATCGGGGGAAAAAAAATTGCTGCTGATAAGAAGAAAAAAGTTTCACCCCTTCCGGGGGCGAGTATTGGCCAGTGGATAGGTTAGAAGGGTTCGGCCCCGTTCCAACACCAGCACCGTGCTCAGCACCCTCGAAAACGGAAGGAAAATCCATTTTACCGCTAATAAGAAAAAAAAATTCACCCCTTTCGGGGGCCAGTATATATTGGCCGGTGAAGGGGTTGGGAACCGATAACTAACATAAGCACCGTGCTCAGCATCCTTGAAAACCGGGGGAAAGTATTTTTTTCGGCAGGAAAACCTCTTGAAGCGCATTTAATCCCTCTTGGGGGTACTTTTTGGCCGTTTTGAGGGATTGCGCAACCCCAAAGAGAAATTCTAACGCCGCCATCGTGCTCAGCATCCTCGAAAACGAGGGGGGGGGTACTCTTGTTCCGGCTTAAAATATTTTCATGTTCGTCCGACTCACACACGCCACTAGGTAGCTTGGAGTATGGGAGTTTCTTGACGCCTTCGCATAAACGATTTTGTTTTGAAAGGGTCTAGATCGACAGAGGATTTGTATTGAACAATACAAATCTGGTCACCTTATAAAACGCATCCACTGCACGTCATGCCAAATAAATTTATCGTGTTTGTAATTTTTAGTTTTAATTGATTATACAGAGTGGCAAAAAGGTCGCGCATAATGCCTGTAACTTTTAAATTACCTCGTACACCAAAAAGTGACCTTTATGAAAGTTGTTCAGTAAACTATTCCCCACATTTCTACCTGCATGATTTTTTTCTGTCATTTCTGGTTTGTTTGTCATAGAGACTAACTTACTTTTTTTTTAAATAGAACACCCTGCATATGATATTTAGATTCTACTGGGAAAACTCTGAATTTCTTGTATTTCAAATTTTTATCGGCAAGCGTTTCCGAGATAATGACAGCTCAAAAATGAAAATCTTCCTAATTATAATTATTCCTACCTAATACCCACCAGTTGAGTCAAGGAGTTTTCATGACAGCGACCTAAGAGGTGTCAATTTTGAGTTCCTGTTTAATTTTCTGTTGTCTAATTTCTAATTTGTTTACACTATGGTTCATCTGAATGAGAAACAACGAGTTGAAATTTTAATAATGAGGTTTAAATTTTAATACGAGGTAATTTAAAAGTTACAGGCATTATGCGCGACTTTTTTGCCACTGTGTATAATGGACGAAATAGGAAGAAATCCTAACTTTTAAAATTCCATATTATGGACGGATAAGTCAAGTTTTTCTACCAGCAGTGAGGGGCTGCCACACATCATTGGCCAGACGAAAATCCATTTAATATTCAGGAAACCCATTTTCAAGGGCGACAAAGTCTTAGCGTTTTGTGCGGAGATCGGGTTTTGGACCCAATAATTTTCGAAGGTTCCTTATCTGGCCTACGGTATTTGAATAGGCTGCAGCAGGAAATTAAAGATCGCTTAGATAATTTACCCATTCTAACGCTAAGAAATTTAATATGACATCAAAATCGAGCGCCGCCACACAGTATAGCTCCAGTAACTGCATATTGAAATGCAAAATAAGTCCAATGGGTAGGAAAATCAGGTAACAAAAAAACAGATAAAAGTTAAAGGCTCTTAAAAGTGGGACAAACTAAAATTATAACACTGCACAGGGTGTCCAGTTTTCGTGTGTTTTTATATACCAGCTCCCTTATTATAAAAGATAGAAAGATGGGGTTTGCGGCTTACTGTTCTATTATTTTATGAAACTTTCATTGCCGCAAGCGAGATTTTCGTAGCCCTCTCAGTTTCTGACATACAGGGCGATTTTAAAAATTTGTAATTTTTGACGCTCCTCTGTATCTCGATTATTCGATAACTAATCAATAAGGTAAAATGGGTTATTATAGAGATTTTATGTGGAATTCAGTGGAGTAGTATTATTTATTTGTCTTATCCCTCTCTTTAAGAGCTTTTTAAAAATACATAATAGTCCATATTTATTTCTTTTAAAAAGGGATAATTTCAACATTTTTGGTAAAATTAATCATTTTTCGTATAGAGGCTATGCACGCAAATAAAAAACAAAATTAACAACATTATTTTTATTATACAACTTTATATTATAACATAACTTTAAAAGCAATGCTAAAACAAATATATTATTTTATTAAATTACAAAAACAGCTCTAATTGGGCTCAACTGTGTTCTAAACACTTTGACACACCGTTTTAATTCCTCGCAGTGCATTTAATAAAATAATTGTCCTTCCCTGCAAAAGCCTAAAGGTTTGATGGTATATATAACTATATACCACCATAAAAAAAAATCCAACACATAAAGATCATGTGATCTTGGAGGCCACCTCTGAAAGGTCCAATTGGTACCAATCCATTTATCGGGAAATGTGGTTTCTAGATATTCTCTCACCATATGAGAATTGTCAACATCCTCTAATATTTCCATAAGTGCATTATATCTAGGTGTCTATCTCCGGTTAAAGTTCCTTCATGGATTAGATACTTAATTTTAGTGCCAAAAATTAAGCATGACACTCTAAATCCAAACCGACCTTGACGTTCTCTTCGAACTATATCCCAACAAACACCCTACGTACCAAAGACGTACTTATTGTGTTCGTTTTATGTCCCGTACGTACAGTAAGTAAAATGTACATTTTAAGTACGTATTTTCTCTGACATATTGTGTATGTACAACGATCATTCTTGATTGTACGTACAATGTATCATCCTTAAATGTACCAACGTCTAAAACACGGTTGGGATGATACGTTGTTATGTAGGTATGTTTTATTACATAATGTAACAATGTTCTACCTTATGTAAAACTAAATTACTAATAAAAAATAATTAAATTAGACCTTTTTCAAACTTGGACATTTTTTTGTTCTGTGATTGTAAGGCTAATTATTATTATCCGCTACCGATTTAAATTTCGCGCTTGCTTACGTCGTAAAAATCCGACACTATTCGGACGTCTTTCTGTGCAGTTAAATTAACTTAACCAAACTTTTGAGTTTGTAAGTGTGGCTTCTTTTTGTTGTATTGCCGATGTTTCTCAACGAATTGGCGAATTTTACCAGGACGTTTTCCTCTAAATGCGTTAAGTTTTATTACTTTGTTCGTTAATTTATTATTTGATATACAATTTACAGGTAAATAGTAACTTGAGTGGTAGAAATGCCTCTTAAACAGTTTCGAAGCTTATAAAACCTTAAATGTACTTAGCTATGTCGATTACGATTCGTTTTATTTTTAGCTGAATTCAATGCTGAAATTTTAAGACAGCATTTTTTTCTGAGAGGCTTGACATTCCAAGTAAAAAACTTTAAGGTATCAAATACTGAAACTATTAGTCCTGAGGCGCTTAGTCAAGTAAAAGTTACTTGTAATCGAGCTTGTAATAGTGAAGCAGATCTACTGGCACTTGAAGATTTCTTAAATCTACCAGAACATTTCAGAAAGTTGGTAAGATTTGACCACCCATTCTATTTAAAAAGTAGTATAGTAAAACTTGATATACAGATACCTATATGTATTTTAAGGTAAAATTCAATTAACAATTGAATAAGACATGTAAGAAAAAACACACTAAGTTTTCGATTTTCACTATATTATGTATTATCAAAACATGACAGCTGTTTCGGTACACCGTACCTTCTTCGGATGATGAGTACTTAATACTAGTATAAAAATGGTTTACATGAAAGACAGGTAAATTTTCATCAAGTAAAGGCCTCGACAATCATGTTATTGAATAAGACCTTAACAGCCCTTTATGTTAGGTATTAATATAGTAAGAATGTTTATTTTTGATAATGTTTAAGTACATTTACCATTTTAGGAGTCTAAAATGTGCATATTGGCAGGAAATAATTTGCAAGCTTTATTAAACGAAGCATGGGAGCGCTTATTTGGAATCACCAGGCTAAAAAGATACCAGAAAAAAAGATTTTCGCAGTTTTTAATTGCAAAAGTTATAATAAGTAAGTACTAATTTAAATGATGAAACGGAAATTGAACGTTTTCAACTAGAGGTGTAGTGTATAGTAGTCAAGTAGAGTAGGATATGAGTGTATTTTGTATCTTGATATTATTTTTATTTTATCTCCCCTAATTTTTTGTTTTAATCATCTTAAAGTTTCTTTAAAATATGGCTTATTTTATTTAGTTGACTTGTATTTGTATATACTATAAAATATTATTTTTTCTGGGTTGTAATTAAAGTCTTTTCATTTAAGATGCCCTTCTGAGAACAGAAAAAAGCTGAAATAAATAAGAGGCAGAGCAGGAAATAGTCAAATTGCTAAGGAGGACCCCCGATTGACTAAAATATAAACAAAAAGCGAAAAATAATGATAACGATGGGGAACAAATAATAATCCCGGGGTATCAGATAGATAATAATACATTCATATATACACAATATATATATAGAATGTTACTAAATATTAACCAACAAATTTATTGTAATATATTATTGTAGATACTTTATCAGTAGTTATTATTTATCCATTGTAGGTACAAACAACGTACTTCTTACGTATGTAGTACGTACATAGCACGAAGTGTGCGTACATCTTTAACACGTACAGTAAATGTACGTACATTAAATATACGTTTATCGTACGTACATAAGATGTACTTGTCGTACGTCTTAATTAAGTACAATTGTGTGGAAAATTTACGTACTGTAAGTTTGTAAAATGTACGTACTACGTCCAATAACGTACATGCATAAGACGTACTTTATGTCCGACTAGTACGTACTTAAAACGTCTTATGTATGTATTTATGCTGGTTGGTAGTACCTTGAATTGTTTCGGTTTAAGATACCAGAACTCGTAAAATGAGTTTTTAAGATTTGCGTCTTCCTGCAAGATTTGTAGGTACCAGTTGCAAAAAACTATCCTACGTTCTGCGTCACCGGGATGCAAATGTTAGACGAGATGGAATTTGTATGGTTTAAATTTATATTTTTTAAGTATTAACTGCGTTCTTGATTTTTTATTTCCAACTTCATCATACACTCTTCTGCATGCTGGTTGTACCGTGACAGAAGCCAAAACATTTATTTCTTCTTCTTCCCTGTTTTCCTTGTTGTAAAAATTAGGCCTGGGTTTTTAAAAGATCCGTGTTCAGTGAGATGAGCTTGAATTTTTTGAAATATTCTTCTATCAGGTTGTTGTCTCTCCGGATATCTACGAAAAATTTAGATATGTAACATAAAGCTAATAATATATAACAATAACAATTAAAACTTTTTTATTTTTATTATGAATATTAATGGTACCTAACAAATGATTTTAAAACTTACCTAATAAAATGCTACTCCGAAGCTGCGTTCGCGTCTTCATTAGCTTGGATAAAACAAGCATATATACATATCGTGTTTTTCATAATTTTCGTATTTATTATTTTGTGCCATGTTGAACAATTTTTGCTTTAGTTTAGAAGATACCCATAGTGGTCAATTAAATAGTTGCCACTCTATACCGGGTGACAATGGAACTACTACCCAGGCTGGCGTTTCAAAATTACTTTAGATAAAAATTTGAAATATTGGTCGACGCCTGGATTAAGTAATGTGCATATTTTAAGCAAAAAAACAAATGACAATCACTTCCGGTTTCACCGGAAACGATTAAAATTTTGATATTTTAAATTGCAACCCCCGTATATTTTTGCATACTTGAATGCTGCGAAAAATTCTAAACATTTTTTATGTAGCATGTCCTATACCTAAACTTAACAGATTTTGACTTATGGGGCTTTAAAGTTTGAACTATTTTAACATTTAATTCATTTTTCCAAAAAAACGAAGAGCGCTACAACCAAAACAAACGGTGCAATTCGTACTTCATTAAAGGCACTCTAGGATAGTAGGATAGTAGGATAAAAAAACTGATGCTAGCAATTTTAAAAAATCGATATTTTCGACAAGACGTTTTTCAGCTTTTGATCCATTTTTGTATGAAAACGGTTTAACTTACAACCATAGGACTTTCACTACCCAATCTTACTTTTTTATCTTCTATCCATTTATATTCTCAGTTTTCATATGGTTGTAAGTTAAACCGTTTTCATACAAAAATGGATCAAAAACTAAAAAACATCTTGTCGAAAATATCGATTTTTTAAAATTGCTAGCATCAGTTTTTTTATTCTACTATCCTAGAGTGCCTTTAATGAAGTAAGGTACACCGGGGTAAGCGGAACCGTGAATTTTAATACCTCCCGTTTAAACGTAATTAAACAAAAAATGTATCTCATAATCTTGTTCATAGTTGGCAGGCTTACTGGTTAGACATTATTTTAACAACATACCAACATAGAAACCGATAAAAAAATTTCCATTTTTCTCTAGGATTTTTTTTTTATTTTCGCTGGTCTTGGGTTACACTTGCCCCAGGTTTGTGGGGCAAGTGTAAACCAAGGCATGTTTTCTTATTTGGACGTAAGAACGTTGACCGGGGTAAGTGTAAACAATTAATATTTTCGCATTCTGCAAGAATATTTATTTTTATTAACAAAAAATTAATAATTTAACCAACATTATATGTGTCAAAAACAATGCTAAAAGATATTTTTCCTCGTTTATTTACTATAGGCGTGGGTAAATGCATAAAAATATTATCTTCATTGACGATGCTTATATCTTCCACAACAGACCAATCAAATGTGGATGTCTTACCAATTCTTCGGCAAAATTTTACCTCCAGACATGGTTCTTTCTCTGTGAGCTGGCCCACGTACATTTTAAGCTGCTTCTTCTGATCGAATTTAATGACGACCCAATCGCCAACGTTTATTTTTGTTAGGTCGAGCTGCATTTGGTTCAGGAAACTGATTTCTTTATTTACCTCTTCGACTTCGTCGACACTAGAATTGCTTGAAAGGCTTTGCACATCTTCAAGAAGGTCATCATCAGTGGAGTCTTCCTCAAATTAGGTTTTCTTTAGTGTAGCCCTTTTTTTCTCTATTTTTTTGTTTTCAATTTTCCCTAATTCTTCTAACTCGTCATCTTCACTGCTACTATCTTTACATATTTGTTTCCTATTTTTTGCTATTTTGATTTTCTATATCTTTTGCTTCTTAATTTCTTCAATCTGACCCCTGGCGTCTTCTGAAGTGATCACTTCAGCACCTCTGCACATTTTTTTTCTTGTAGTTAAAGCTTTTGGCGTTTGCTTTATTTGTTCCAAAAGCAGCTCTTCAAAGGTTTTCTTCTGAGTGCTTGAAGGTGTTAGGACTTCACTTTGCGATATATGTGCCGTAGATGTTGATGGCACTGGTGGATTTTCTTCCACGATGGTGGTAGTTGTAGCTAGCCTAGCTGTAGCTACTTTGTCAGTAGATGCTCTATCTGCTTGATCTTCTTCCAAAGTCTTCCATCGTTTATAGGCTTGGGGCTCATAATTTTCAACAGGTACTACAGTGTTGCAAAATGGAAAAATTCCCGCTTTCTGAAAGTCGTTCTTGATGATTCCTGGATCTACGTTTTCCCAAATTTTGGACATAATAGCTCAAAAAGTAGATTTCGGAAGTTTATAGCCATAATTCTTCCATTGCCACTTTATAAGTTCTTCCTCACATTTAATTTTTAAAGACCGAAACACACTAAGATCCATTGGTTGAAGAATGTGGCTGCTGTGTGGAGGAAGCTTTAAAATTACTATGTTTTCTTGTCTTGCCATTTGGATAAGTGTAACGCCAACTTGAGAACTATGCCCATCGTAAATAAGGATAACTGGTCTATCTTCGGATATGTTTTTCAGAAAATTGTTTTTGAAATAATTGTGGAAAGTCTCGCTCTCCATCTAGCCATTTTTTGTTGCCGAATAAGTAATCCCTACATATTCTTCTTCGCGTTTTGCGAGCCATGAATCCCATATATTTTTCCCTTTGAACACAATATGCGGCGGTAATTTTTCTCCAGCGGCGTTTGCACCCAATAATACCGTGATGTTTTCTTTTCCAGAACCACTTGTTGCCCTATGAGCAGCTGTTCCCTTTTGGCCAACAACTTTAATTCTGCTCGGATCTAGGCAAACGCTCGTTTCATCTATATTATAGATTCGTGATGGAGGAATATCTTGTATGATATCTTTTAACAAAGTAAAGTAATCATCCATGATAAACGGATCTACACTTCTTTTTCTTGTTACTTCTACGATTTGTGGCTTCTTCTGGCTAAGGTTGAACGTTCGCTTAAATCTTATAAAATAATCGTCGCCTGGTATTCCATCTTTGAATTGTTTCTCAATGTTATTTTCCTTTACATAACGGCCTATAAGTGTTAATACTTCTTTTTTAGAAAGGCCGAACCCCCATTTTTCCATAAGCTTGATGTTTTCGGCTATTTTCACTTCTTCCTCATATGGAATGGCAGTGGGTCTCCCCATGGTGGAGCTTTTAACACTCCTTTGGCCTTTTACATGTTTAAAAAGTGTGGCCTTTGGGATATTATAAATTTTCGATGCTCAATACACCGTCATTTCATTATTTTTAACTGCTGCGATAGCAATTTTTAGAGTTTCTTTCGAGTATTTAGGTGGCGGCTTCTTCCGAACATAGGTACGTACCATGTCTAAAAAAATAAAGTTAATCAGCACTTTAATTGCCAACATTGTATCCATCCCCATTTGACCGGGGAAAGTGGAACCTAACATAGGTTACACTATCCCCATTCTGTGATTTTTTAGGGGCAAGTGTAACCTAGCTCGTTTCTTCAATGTAAACAAATTTATGTGACCCATAAGTTTAAAATACAAAAAAATATTGTTTATGATGTACTTACCTCAAAAAGTTTAATTAATACTATAACTTTCGTGAGTGTTACAACCACCGACAAAAAACACGTGCTAACTCGCTATGCGACGTAAATCGACAACCTTGACAACAGTGTCTCTGTCGAAGCGCAAATGAATCGCTAACGGCTTTCTATGCAACAGGGTATGTAAAGGATGTAGGTGGGCAAGTATGCAATAGGTGGAGCCACTTTACAGAACATTGTTTTATCAGGAATAAGCCTGGGTTCCACTTGCCCCGAATTTCCACTTACCCCGGTGTACCTTACCTACGAATTGCACCGTTTGTTTTGGTCGTAGCGCTCTTCGTTTTTTTGGAAAAATGAATTAAATGTTAAAATAGTTCAAACTTTAAAGCCCCATAAGTCAAAATCTGTTAAGTTTAGGTATAGGACATGCAACATAAAAAATATTTAGAATTTTTCGCAGCATTCAAATATGCAAAAATATACGGGGGTTGCAATTTAAAACATCAAAATTTTAATCGTTTCCGGTGAAACCGGAAGTGATTGTCATTTGTTTTTTTGCTTAAAATATGCACATTACTTAACCCAGATGTCGACCAATATTTCAAATTTTTATCTAAAGTCGTTTTGAAACGCCAGCCTGGGTAGTAGTTCCATTGTCACCCGGTATAGGATGTCCCATTTAAAAAACACAAGTTTGGGTTATAACTCAAAAACAAAACTTTTTAGAAAAAATAAAAATAACTACGCCACTGAATTCTACATAAAGAACCCTATAATAACCCATTCTTACCTTATTGATTAGTTATCAAATAATCCAGAATACAAGGGAGCGTCAAAAATAAAAATTTTTTAAAATATGTCAGAAATTGAGAGGGCAATGAAAATTTCGTTTGCGGCAATGAAAGTTTTATAAAATAATAAAACAGTAAGCCGCAAACCCCATCTTTCTATATTTTATTATAAGGGAGCTGATATATAAAAACATACGAAAACTGGACAGCCTGTACATATAATTATATAATTCTTCCCTATTCTTGTTTTACAGAAAATATTGTTAAAATATTTTTTCTATTTGTGAAGTATTTCCAGTAGAAATATAAATAGTGCATGAAAATTTTCATTAGGAAATATTTTAGGCACGTGTTATGTTTTGATCGGAAATTTCCCGAGTTGATAAAAGTTTATTTAGGTAGTTGCTAAAAAGTTGATTTTGATATATTTATTTATTTAAATAATACCATACTTTAATAACAATTAATATTTATTCTAATACTAATAGTAAAATAAGTTTACACTAAGTTTATGCTGATTTAAAATTTTGACAGGTCGACTGTTTTGATGTTTTAAAACTATAAATGTCAAAAATGACAATTATCCCCGGGATATTTCCAGATGTAATTTTCAAAACGGATGCAATTTCCACTTAAATTTCCAGTTAAATTTCCAGTTAAATTGACACTAGGGAAATTTCCGATTTAATTTTCAAACTCTTTGTCACACTTTTGAATCTTTATTTTTCTTGAATAAAAGGACATAGACATTTTAAAATTACGATTAAACACGAAGATCTGGAATATACAGGGTGGGCCAACAAGGGCGCGTCAGTCACTAGATGCTAAACTGTTGAACTTATGAGAAAATAACGTCTGGACTCTGCTATAAGCTAAAGTTATTTTCAAGTATACAGGGTGTCTCAAAAAAGAGTAACACCAAAAACTATATTTTTGTCAAATGGAATACTCTACCTTTTTATGTGGCATATAAAGCCTCTATCGGTTGTGCATTCAACTTTTAATTTGTATGTAGATCGAATGCAGCTTTGCCAAGTTATGAATTAAAGAAAGAAAAATCAGTCAAAAACATACTTTTTTTAAACTGTTATATCTCCGCCACTGCTTCTTAATTTCCCCGACAAAGTTACATGTAATCTAATGCTGGCCTAGTTTATCCTAGACCGTCCTCACTTTTCGATTTAATTATACAGGGTGTCCAGAATACTTGTTCAAACATCTCTATTTTCAACTCGATTTTAATTGAATTCCTTAAATACAACACCCTGTATATTATTTTGCCGACGAAAAGCCTAAAGTGTCCTCTTTCAGAAAATATTATGTTTGCCGTATGTATCTCGCTATCATTTTGAGATATTAAGGTTTTTCCGTTACTTTACAAAGAAAATTTTAAAAATTGTAGGCGGCATGGCTCAAGGAATCGAAACAATTGTTAGTCATTGGCATAAAAATATTAATAACAATATAATATTATATTTAATATATTTTTAGGTACAAAATATCAATAAACGCAATATAAATAAATAATTAACATAAACATAGTTATTTAAAATAAATTAATTTATTAGATATTTAAACACTCTACCATTTTGCTGTAAACATATACTTATTTAACCTGTCTGTTAAAGATCTATTTACATTTTGTAACAGTAAGGGAGTAACTGAATTAAATGCTTCTCTTATTCTTTCCCGCATGTTTGCCGCTGTAGTTGGAGGTGTTTCGTAGACCAGATCTTTAACGTATCCCCATAGGAAGAAATCAAGTTTTGTCATATCTGGTGACCTTGGAGGCCACAGACCAGGTCCGCGTCTTCCGATCCAACGGCCAGGAAATTTTTCATCCAGAATATTTCGAACTCTAATATTAAAATGAGCAGGCGCCCCATCTAACTGGAACCACATTCTTCTTAATAGTCCTAGTGGTATATTTTCTAACAGATTATCAATATCTTCATTTAAAAAATTTTGAAAAATATTCCCATTGAGGTGTCCATCAAAAAAATGAGGTCCTATTACGTGGTCTCCAATTATGCCTCCCCAGACGTTTAAGCTCCACCTATGTTGCTGGTCAATAGACCTTAGAAAATGTGGATTTTCATCGGCGTAGAAGTGCAAATTATGTCTGTTCACATGAGCATTATTGTGGAATGTCGCTTCATCGGTAAACAATACAATATTAAAAAATCGTACATCCTCTCGAATTCGAGCAAGACCCCAATTACAGAAATTTATTCTATTTTCAAAATCTTGTCCATCAAGTGCTTGATGCAGTTGCACACGATATTGATGGAACTTATTCTTACGCAACATTCTCTTCACAGAAGTTTGACCTAAGACCAACAAATCACTTATGTCTACTGTACTTCTATGTGGATATTCATAAACAGATAAACAACAGTTAAATTAATTTTCTTCGTTTACCACTGGCTTTATTCTTTCATGCTTTTCGTACTTAATTGTCCCAGTTCTATCAAATCTATCTATCAGTCTTTGAAATGATCTTGCATCTGGATGCGTTCTGTCAGGAAACCTCTCGCAGTACACTCGGGATGCCAGAAGACAATTCTTTAAGCATTCTCCAAGGATATAAATCATATCAATTGATTCTTGGTTCGTATACTTCATTTTTACTACAAAATACTTCTTATTGAAGGAACATACTATGCACAAAATGGCAACAAATGTCACAGGATTACAAAAGTAAAATTACTGACAGCGACATGCCAACGAATAGCAATTGTTTCGATTTCTTGGGCCATGCCGCCTACGATTTTTTAAATTTTCTTTGTAAAGTTACGGAAAAACCTTAATATCTCAAAATGATAGCGAGATACATACGGCAAACATAATATTTTCTGAAAGGGGGCACTTTAGGCTTTTCGACGGCAAAATAATATACAGGGTGTTGTATTTAAGAAATTCAATTAAAATCGAATTGAAAATAGAGATGTTTGAACAAGTATTCTGGACACCCTGTATAATTAAATCGAAAAGTGAGGACGGTCTAGGATAAACTAGGCCAGCATTAGATTACATGTAACTTTGTCAGGGAAATTAGGAAGCAGTGGCGGAGATATAACAGTTTAAAAAAAGTATGTTTTTGACTGATTTTTCTTTCTTTAATTCATAACTTGGCAACGCTGCATTCGATCTACATACAAATTAAAAGTTGAATACACAACCGATAGAGACTTTATATGCCACATAATAAGGTAGGGTATTCCATTTAACAAAAATATAGTTTTTGGTATTACTCTCTTTTGAGACACCCTGTATTCTTAAAAATAATTTTAGGGTATAGCAGAGGCGAAACGTTATAAGTTTTATACAGAAAATTTTCCCATAAGTTCAACGGTTTAGCAACTATTGACCGACGCGCCCTTGTTGGCCTACCCTGTATAGAAGCTGAAATTATGAACACCTTAAAGGTCAGGAACACCAGTGTAAGTTAAATAATAAAAAAATCGGAATGATGTTGAGATATAGTATGAAGACCGTCAGCCAAAAAATGAGCAAATCGAGGAAATTGAAATTTAGCATGAAGACAGTGACGTTGCTGCAAATCCCATTATAACAAACAAGTTGATTTCCACTGTAAATGAAAATATTGCTGACCATCTTCGGGGAATCAAATGTTGGTCGGTTAACAGGGGTGGTCGGTTAATAGAGAAAAGTTTAAACAACTACTACTACGAATAATAATAAGAATACTGGAGCTAACTGAACTCGTAACGCCATAGTTTACAATTGCATTGAGACTTAATACTATACCGTTCGGAGGGTGAGTTCAGATTTTATTTTGATGTTTAAAATAAACATTGATAATATCAAAAAAATTTTGGAAATTAAACATGAATGCTTTTTGTCCAACCCTGTATATTGAAAACAAGACCTAATCTCAATTTTTCATGGTGATTTTCGTGTTTAGCAAGACAAAGTACTTCGGAATTATGTAGCTATTTTTGAGCCCGAAACATTTTTGGTGTTGAACGCAATCGATTAAAATCAAATATAATATTTATGTATATCAGTTCTTGCAAAATTGTGAAGTGTGCAGAGTCGAAGGTTAAGTTCAGCTTCAGCAGCAAATGTTTCTTCTTATTAAGATAAAAATAAATTTTAATAAAAACATATAAAATGGATTGGGCTCTATAACAGAGAGATTTTGTTGTTATTAAATATTTTAGGTAATTAAAAAAGAAATAAGTAAAGATATCCTATTTGAATGTACGTATGTACTTGGAATTTTGCAAGATAACATTTGGCTTTTAACAAAAATATAGTGATTTGGTGTTAACCTCTAGTAAGATATCAGTAATTATACCCACTATAAATTCGATATTTTAAAAACATTAGCTTAAAATAAAAATCACAATCTCGTGTAAAGAGTTGAAAATGTTTTTGACCCATCTCTTGATAGGGTACTTCACCCTAACTTTATTCGGCCAAGGTATGTTTTCTTATAGTATTAGGCGAGCAGACTTAAATAATTTAAATGTCTACGTATTTTCATCTGTATTAAATTTATTGCACTTTGAATATAGGCTACGTTTTTTTCAACAAATAGTTAATACGAGGTATTTAACAATTGTTTTAGATTCCGGGTTATCACCAAATGTGGCCCTCGCTGGTGCGACTGGTGAAATAGAGTATGTAGTTCACCAAGAAAAGGTAAGCAGGGGTTTAATCCCGTAATACTTTTCAGTAAGTATCAGTGGCGTAGTCAGCATTTTGGAGCGGTGGGGGGGGGGGGGGAAACTATGAGGGGGTGTAAAACGCGGAGCTAAAGCACCACAGACAAAAATTTTTTTGAGACCACGCCCAAATTTCATAGGAATTCACCTTTTTTTATTAGTACAATCCGAGGTACAATCAATCTGTTATGGAAAAGTGGGTTTAGGGGAAAAAACACCATGAGCGATTTTATTTCATAATTGGTTAGGGGGGCATGTGATTAGCTTAAAACCAAATTGTCCCTCCCCCCTTGGGGGCTTGTGGGAAACTCAAAAATAATTTTGACTTGATTTTCCGCAAAAACGGTAAGTCGCAGAAAAATATTTTGTAAACAAATATTGTAGAAAACAATATTCTCCACAATTTATCTCATTGAGTCATTGCGCTACGACTAAAATTGCAGAAAGCAGAGGGCGCCAAAGTCGCAAAAAATCACTTTTTCCTTATTTTCAACGCGAAAAATATTTTTTTGCTCAATCGCATAAATACAAAAGTTTTAGAGCCCAAAAAATCCTATAAACTGAGTCAGCTATTTTTTTTTTTACAATGCACGGTTACGGGCGATTTATTTACTTAGCTTCAAATCAACCTCAACAGTGAACAGAAATTATTGATAGGAAATTGATAGTAAAGTGTAAATTTAAAAAAATTTTAAATGCCCTTGATATTTTAAAACAATTAGGGGATATATCTTGATATGGAGTAATAAGAACTCGTAGAATGGAGTAGGTAATATTTTCAAATCGACGTTAGAGTACCAGTATAATGGCCATTGTTAATAACTAATTCTCATTGTATTACGAGATTACAATAAAATTATCATTAACATTTTGAATGTGGGTCAAAACGCCTGCCTTTCTGTGACGTCAATAATCTGTAGTTACCGATGTTATCAAATATGCTGTTTTTGCAATTTTATTACTCTAGTACAATAGTATATTTGTAAAGTTAAATGTACTAAATTTTTATATTTTTAATATTAAAAAAAAATGCATTGCATGTTTCTAAAATATACTGGATGTTCTACTTAAAGTTACCCAAGGTTACATGTTAAACTAATTTGCCATATTCATTTGTTTTATTTCGTAACAGTTTCCTGTGATTAGTGTGCCAGATAAGGGTCAATATTAATAGAATGCTAAGACGCTGCATTCCGTTGGTACTTCCAGGCGCTATATCTCCGTAACCGTGCATTGTAAAAAAAATCACGGGCTCAACTTATAGGATTTTTTGGGCTCTACAACTTTTATATTTATGCGATTGAGCAAAAAAATATTTTTCTCGTCGAAAATAAGGAAAAAGTGATTTTTGGCGACTTTGGCGCCCTCTGCTTTCTGCACTTTTAGTCGTAGCGCAGTGACTCCATAAGATAAATTGTGGAGAATATTGTTTTCTACAATATTTGTCTACAAAATATTTCTCTGCGACTTACCGTTTTTGCGGAAAATCAAGTCAAAATTCTTTTTGAGTTTCCCACAAGCGCCCAAGGGGGGGGGGGGGCGACAATTTGGATTTAAGCTAATCACATGCCCCCCTAACCATTTATGAAATAAAATCGCTTATTGTATTTTTTTCTCGCAAATTTTACAGATTAGCTGTACTATATGCTCCCTTGGGAACGGGGGTCTGTAAATTTCTTTAAGGCTTTTTCTTCAAATCGTTTATTTCATATGTACTAGGTTTCTGTTTATGGACATCATAGCTAGATCAAATAAATGTTTTTTTATGTTTAAGGGTAAAAGCTCTATTTTGTGCTTTTACTAACTTTTGTTTCAGGTTTAAATCTGGCCAGGGCTTGCTTGCTCAATACTTAAATTTGTAATGTATCTTCTAGTTAAAATTAACAAAATTACCATTTAGTATTTAGTGTATTACCAATACCGTTTATGACAACTACGTAATGGATAACGCGACAATACTTACTTATTCCCGCCCAGAAATCATCATAAAACAAACGCCAAATCCGTCAAAATCGCTAATTTCCGCAAATTTTGTGTGGCCAGTATGCATACTGCCAGGGACGCGCCAAGTATTTTCGGCGCCGTCGTGCGAAATAATAGCAGGCGCCTTAAACCAATGTTATATTATTGAGCTAAAATTGCCACCCTTCTCTCATAGTTGATCGTTGAAATTTTCGAAGAAAACTCTATACTTTTTAGTACTAATGTCTATATTTATTTGTGACAAATAGAAAGTACCCAAAAAATATTAATAGAATACGAAACAACAGTAACAAAACAAAAACAGTATCAAAGTTACAAAACATTAATTCAAAATATTAGAAAAAAATAAAGAAATAAAATAGCGATTGTTTTGAAACAGATAATACATGATCATGATACATGGTGGAGAGGTCTTACAAAGATTGAACTTTTCTAGCTTTACTTTTTGCAAATTCATTAACAAGATTTTCCATTTCAAGCTGCTTTAAAAAGTCAGACTCTATAGAAATGATAGCAATATCTTTTAACCGCTCTTGGCCCATTCTAGATCGTAAATAATTTTTAATCAACTTTAATTTAGAGAATGACCTCTCGGCTGTAGCTACAGAAACTGGAATGGTTAATAATATGCGCAATGCAATAGTAATGTTTGGAAATTAGTGGGTTGGGATATTTATTGCAATCTAATTAAGTGTTTCTACTACAGTTTTTGTCGCCATCTTGCAGAAATTGTAATTCTGCTCCGTCTATATCTTTCTCGTTTCGATCTTTGTCAGCTAAGGTTTCTTCCAGTTTTTTTACAAAAATTAAATTGATCTTGGTCGGAATATTTGCCGAAATCCTCAACATTCCACAAAAAATTAAAAACATCAGAATGACACGATAATAGTTTAAATCTTTTATGTACGAACAAAAGAGTAATGTCTAACATTCTGAAAAAAAAGCAATTAACTTCAAATTTCATTTCTTGATTTTTAATCGGCTGGTAGTCACCTTCGTAAGAAAATTGTTCTTTAATCTTTCGTGGCCCTAATATTTCTGCGGATATAAATTTTGCATCAACTTCTAAGCAAGAAGCTAGTTCTTTGGCATCTACTAATAAGTCACTGAAGCCTTTGTCAGATCGATATTGTTTTACAAATTCATTGAGGTTATTTAAACTTTTGCAAGCCTGGGAGATATTAAATGTTTTTGATTGCAGAATCTTAGTAACAACACCCACTTTACTTAGAATCTTGTACCACAAGACTACCATATACACAAACTCATAATT
Source organism: Polydrusus tereticollis (assembly GCA_963920685.1). Taxonomy (NCBI): domain Eukaryota; kingdom Metazoa; phylum Arthropoda; class Insecta; order Coleoptera; family Curculionidae; genus Polydrusus; species Polydrusus tereticollis. The sequence goes on from OY987331.1 coordinate 93,879,744, forward strand.
TTTAATTTTTTTTTCCTAGGGAGGTAGCCAGATGTTTCGTAGTATTGTTAAAATTATTTCCGGATAAAATTTCATAAAGGACATCGCAAATTTCGCCCAACTGAAATCTTAGAGGGGTTATTGCATCAATCCTGCTAGGCCATCTACTATCTGACAAAGGCTTTAATGTCAGACTTGAAATACTTTTCAAAACAGATCACCGATTGGTTTAGGCAGGAAAATAATTATATAATTCTTGAACAGTTGAAAAAAGAATTATACTAGAAATATTGTATTTCACAGCATCGTCTATGACAAGGTTCAAACTGTGGTTACAACAAGGTACAAACATTGCTTGTGGATTAATGTCTAAAATTCTTTATCGTACACCTGGATGTTTACCCTTCAAATTTGAACCATTATCATAACCTTGGCCGCGAATATTATAAATGTCTAAACCATAATTCTACAATTGTATCAATTATAGGACGAAATGTTAAAAAACGTTTTTCGACGCTAAATTTATTGTTTTTTAAATTAAGCAACCAAAAATCTGCTCCTGGCGGCTCACATCGAGAGTACAATCAAGTAATATAGGAAAATACTTTGCTTCTTTAACTTCGTTTAAAATGTTATTTCTTATACTGTCACCTATTAGTTTAATAGTTTCGTTTTGAATTTTATCTCGAGGGTAGTGTGGAATATTTTTTTGAGATCTATTAATATGTGCAGACATGACTGGATCAAATTTTGCTATCATTTCTATACATTTTAAAAAATTTCCATTATATCTTTCAAACAATTTGTTACTAGGACCACGAAAAGCCAAGTTTTGTTCAGCCAAAAATTGAATAGTATAAATTATTCTTTCAATGACACTGCGCCAATGTTTAGTTTAATTTTTTAATACATTTTGCATAACCGAATCAACGGTTCGATTAGTTTTTAATCGTTCTAGTAAATCTGACCAGACACGTAAATTTTAAAAATGAGATTTACTTTTTCGTGGATTTTCAAATGTTCGCTTAAATGATGCCAATCATTAAAACCTTGGTCTTGGTTACTTAATTTAGTGTTTTTAAAAGTCAATGGATTGTTGGGGTTGGGGTTGGGGTCATTGAATATTTTACAGCAGAAGCAGAAAGCTGCATTTTTTTCAATAGAATATAGCAACAAATGACGCTGAACCTTTTTACCATTTAACAAAATTCGAGTAATAGATATTTACGTTATAATAAGTCGGGTAAATCAACTTTTACAGTATGAGTGAAATGTTTCGAGACGAGGCGACGAAGGAGCCGAGTCTGGAATTTTGAAACGAATACTGTAAAGGATTTGCCGGACGAATGACGTACAATATTTTATTTCATACTGTTCTGTTGCAAATTATAATTATGTTTTGAAATTATAATGAAGTTTTATTCTGCGTCGTATATTTGAAAAGTGCTTATATTTACTGATGGAAACATTGTGTGTTTGACATTGAATAAACTAAAACTTACAAATTTCAGTCCGGTAAAGAAATTTTACAGGACTAGTCCGGTAAAAAAATTTTACAGGACTTATTGCTGTAAAACCTTATTTTATGGACTAAATTCAAATATGTAAAGGTGTGTTTTACAATACAGTATGAAATAAAATATATGTCGGAAAACTTATGTCCACTTTTGCCTTTAGGATACATACTTTTATATATTGCATTGGACCTTTTTTGACAAGTTCTTGCACCTTGATTGGAAACAATACACTCGGCCAAAGACCTGGATCGTTAGAAAGGGGCGCTTCCTTGGATAATTCGTCTTGCTTACTTGAACATGATGGTACCGACACTGACTGAAACGTATCAGGATCTAATTCTTTTGGATCTTTATCCTCATTAACCTGCTTTTCTAATTCCGATGGCAGGTTTGATTTTGTTGAATGTAGAAAATCACAGTTATCAGAAGTAGTGTCTTGTGCGGTCTTTCCAAAAAAGTTACTAATTTTGAAATTGGTTTTCTCCAAGTCTTCCTCTTGTTTTCGCTTGTTAAGCAAGTTTTAGTAACCAGACAATTTCTTTTTTTCTTCTCTGACCATTTAAATAAAATGAATAAAAAATATTAAACACTAAGCCTTATTTGTTTCATAAACAAAAGTTATTACAAAGAAAAACAATTATTTGCATTCCTGTTAATTAATTTACTTAATCGCTTACTTACCTTATTTGTAATTATTTTTCACAATTGCGGTAGATACGTAATAGCAAATAAGGCACTATATACGTCTTATGCGCTTATCAAGACAAGAATGAAAAATTAATTTGCTACATCGATAACGAGCACGCAAAATTTTGCAAGTTTAAGCCAGCGCGCCTAACGCAAGCGGACTTTCGCGCCCCCACAGGAAGAGGAATAGTAAAATTTCACCACTGCACTGGTTAAATTAGTCACTTTGACAGTTTGTTGAAAAATATATTGTAGTCCAAGAGCTAGAATATAATACAATATGATAAAGCGTTATACATTTTTAAATAACTAACTCACGGTAGTATTTCAAGGTATTTTGACATTTGGTACTTTCCATTAAAAATCATGGAGAAAAATGAGCCTGACTATTGCTAATGTCAAATAAAAATGAAAAATATCCTAATGTTATCATTCGTAAAACCACAAGAGCTTTTTTTTATCGGATAAACTTTTATTTTTTACGAAAACTAGATTGCTTAGAAATTTAACGAGAACAAACCAAATGATAAAAACGCGACAGCGAAGCTAGAGCGCTTTTATCTATTACCGTTTGTTCGAGTTAAAATTGCTAAAAAGTGATCTAGTTTGAGTTTAAAAAATAAAAATTTATCCGATCTCAAAACAAGATCGAGTGAATTTTAGCTAAAGAAATTCACGAATTTTAGCATGAACAGATACTAAAAAAAAATAATGCGTCACTAAAAAAAATGTTTGACAGCATCAAATTTATTTGTAACAATATGTCAGGTTGGCGAGCAATGAAAAATAAAAGCTACTCGATTTTGAGCTGGAGAGGTTTTTACCATTTAATTTTAATTTAAAGAAATAGTCCATTCTCGAAGTGGAGTTGAAATATAGGGAAAGGGGAAAAAAAGGCTAAAAGTCTTTCCCCACTAATTAGTGGAGAAAGACTTTTAGCCTTTTTTTCCCCTTTCCCTATTTAATTTTAAGTTTGAGAGGATGCACCTTTTTTATCGATGTCGAAGTGATAAAAATGCAAATGTCAAATAAACATTTTATTGTAGGAGTGAATTTATCATTTTAAATCGTCATAGGATAAAAATTTATGAATAATGGCAGATGTAGCCTTTAAGCGACATCTGGTGGCAATCAAATGCATCACCTAGCCCGTCTAACAAGAATCAGTCAGAAACGGAGAAGCAAACTCCTGCAAAAACCGGCGAGCCGGTCATTCTTACAGGAGCGCAGCATTAAAAGCCAATTCGGTATACGGACCGAGTACCAACAATTAGAAATCTTAAGGTTAGTTCCTGGGGGCGACTCCTGTGAGAATACCGGCTCGCCGGTTTTTGCAGGAGTTTGCTTCTCCGTTTCTGACTGATTCTTGTTAGACGGGTCAGGTGATGCATTTGATTGCCACGAGATGTCGCTTAAAGGCTACATCTACCATTATTCACCCATCTTTTAGGGTCAAGTAGACTCTTTATAGTTGCTTTCCTTCGTCGGATCCTATAGCCTCACTGACAAGCCGTTATACGGCGAAACGAGTCTGAGGATGAATCCGGCGAAGGGAAGCAACTAACCTTCAGATTTTCTAGATGTTATTTGACAAGAATGAATTATGAAAAAGTTATACTTACTTTGATACAATTTAATTATGTAAATGCTCTTGGCATATGTGTAATTCTCTGTTTTTTTTTCTAATATGGTATGTCTTCTCTCTGGGGCTTAGGAATCGGGCGCGAAGGTGCCGAACTTACTACTTATTTATTTTTTAAATAATATTTCTCACGGGGGGGAGTTTTTCCTAAAGACACTAAAGGGTTTTGGTTTAGAATGTCAAGTTGTTACTGCTTGAACTTTCCATATTAAGCTTTTCAATAGGCATTGCGAGTAAAGCTTCAACTTTAGTGACGTTTGTTCCCATGGTCACATAAATAAGTATTAATTCGGTGGTTTTGAGTGGCAGCTATTTGTAGTATGTATAAGTAATTTTAAATTATTCGTAAATTTCCTAGTCAGTGGGTAACTGCTACGAACTTAAAAAATAATTCTAAGTTCGTTGTACCGGCAATCAAAATGCAATCGTCGGGCGATCAGATTGCCCGAATATCGCCTAGTGAATGTGTTGAGGAAAGGTTCATTTATCTAGTTGTATAATTTAATAACAAAACAAGTATCAATATAGAAAGAACGGCAACGTTGCTGTCTGCAATCCTTCCTAGAATGTCCGCCGAAGTAAAGCAAGCACATAACCAAAAGCAGAGTGGGAAACAGATATATATGTCTTAGTTGAGCAGTACAACCGCAGTAAAGAAAGGGTTTATTGGTAGGCAACCAGATATACTTACGTGTTAATTGAAACAGCGTACCCTTCCAATGTTCTAAAAAGTTCTAGACCGGAAAACGGATAAGGGTTCGAGATTATTGAATTCGGTTTCATAGCTGCATTTTTGACCTACGTGACGGGGAGCGGTTTTCATGGCACTCAAGCCAAGCAATTAAGTCGGTCAATTCGCGGTGCTATCCCGAAGATATACTAATGTGATTATTATACAGGGCTGCCCAGAAGTTCGGAATAAAATTAATATGTAAATGAAACAATGCAGTCTTCCTCCATATAGTTTAATGTTAAAGTAAATTTTAAGTTCCCAACATGTTTCGAATGCTTAAGCATTCATCATCAGGGGATACTAACATCCAGTTTAAAAGCGATGTATGTTGTCTCAAACTAATGAGTACAACTTATAATGTGATACAGTAATATGTGAAAGTTGAAGACTTGGTATGAACTAGCTAGTTGTGTTAAAATTAATGTAAAGTTAAAAATTTGAGTGAAATGTGAAATTTAAATAGAAAAAGAAGCATTTTAATGAGACAGTAAATTAATTTAAAGCATATGAAGGAAAAAGTTTTATTTTATATTGTATTGATATTACTTAGGTGTTTAACCAAATTTGGAAATTAAAAATTAGAGAATTAAAAAGAGGGAATTTAAATTATATTGGTGTCTTAGCTGACATGAGGGTATGGGGATATACCCCATGTTTTAAATTGTATTTGGATTTTTATCATTTTAATAGATTTTATTTGAAAGTTAATGAAAAATTCTTAAGTTATAAATGAATTAAATATAACCTGTAATACAACACGACCGTAGTACCCGCCTGCAACGTGGAAGTATGTTGGGAACTTAAAATTTACTTTAACATTAAACTGTGGAGGAAGACTGCATTGTTTCATTTACATTACATTGACTTCACTGTAAGTATGGACTACTTTTTCAAAATTAATATAGACTTAACCTGTAACTTTTGGGGAAAATGCTCGGACACGTCAATTTAGTTTTATATATGCTCACGTTTTGACGTTATTCGTTTGTTTTCTTTATGGACATTTGTCAAAGATGTGACGACATCGATCTTTTTTTTTTAATAGAAACATACAGCTTGTGATACATCATTTGAAAGTTAATATCTCGAACAGTATGCTCATAAATTTTGGCGCGACTCTGTCAAGCTATTTCAAAATGGCGACTGTTAAAAGATTTAAAAAATTCCCTATTTAAATAAGCGGAAATGATAAATCATTGATTTTTTTTTACCTTTCAAGGTAAGAAATCTTCATTGTTTCACGTTCTGACATTTTGTGACATTGGGAACTTCTAAAATTAATTTAGGTATTCCCGAAGTATTATTTTACAATTTTCTAAACAAAAATGGTTTTGTCGGAAAGGCAGCGTATCAAAGTCTTGATATTGTTAGGATGTGGAGATGAACATGGCACAGTGAAGGACTCTCCTAGGAATTTGAAGCGCATACTCAGCGGCCCCAGAAAGTAAATGTATGGGCAGGTATCATAATAACCGAATTTTAGGGCCATTCTTTTTGGAAGGAAACCTCACAACTGAACGGTACCTGGATTTCTTAACCTTCGAGTTAAGGCCTGCTCTAGCTGTAATTTTTTAAACAATTTGGTTTCAGCAAGATGGTGCTTCCCTGCATTTTGGTGTCAATGTGAGAAGATATTTAGATCAGATATTTCCAGGTCGCTGGATTGGACGACGTGGTACAATTGAATGGCCACCGAGGTCCCCAGACTTAACGCCTCTAGACTATTTTCTTTGGGGATATTAAAAAAAAAAGTTTACCAAAATAGGCCAAATAATATTGAAGATTTGAAAAACAAAATTAGATTGGAGACACATAACATACTGGCTGAAGCCATTCGAAGTTCCGTCGACGGATTTTACCATCGTCTGGGAGCATGCCAAGTAGAGGGTAAAGGACATTTCCAGCATTTGCCACGTTAAACCACATTTTTGTTGTGTTTTGTTTTGCTTCCTTACATTTTTATTTTTTTTTACAAAATAAATAACAAATAAACCATAACTATTGTTAAGTCACAATGTCACAAAATGTCAGAACGTGAAACAATAAAGATTTCTTACCTTAAAAGGTAACAAAAAAACATCAATGATTTATCATTTCCGCTTATTTAAATAGAGATTTTTTTAAAACTTTTAACAGTCGCCATTTTGAAATAACTTGACAGAATCGCGCCAAAATTTATAAGCATATACTGTACGAGATATTAGCTTTTAAATGATGTATCACAAGCTGTATGTTTCCATATAAAAAAAAGATCGATGTCGTCATATCTTTGACAAATGTTCATAAAGAAACAAACGAATAACGTCAAAATGTGAGCATATATAAAACTAAATTGACGTGTCCGAGCATTTTCCCCAAAAGTTACAGGTTAAGTCTATATTAATTTTGAAAAAGTAGTCCATACTTACAGTGAAGTCAATGTAATGTAAATGAAACAATGCAGTCTTCCTCCACAGTTTAATGTTAACTGCCACGCAGCCCAAATGTGAAGATGAGTAACTGAATGACAGAAGTAAATAGATATATTTTGTGTGAGAAAAAGCCTTTTATTTCAACTGACATGTTTTGAACCAAGCAACCTATATAGATACAGTAAACAATTTATGTTTGGCCAACGCAAATAAAGGCGGCGCCAACAGAATGTACACCTTTCATCTCCGTAAGGCAACTTTTATTGAGAAATTATTATTCCAAGGAATCGATATGTCGCAAAATCTTTTAAAATCTTTTTTGTATTATTAAAAATTTTTCTTTTTGTTCGAAGGGCAAGGTTGAAACCTAAATAATATGGTTACTGTTTTAGAAATCATGGGATGACGCAAATACTGCATGTCTCAACGATGGCCACACTGCTGCTTACATTATATCGTATAAAGAACATCAAAACTTAATAAAACACATTAAAAGTCACAATTTATTGCCAGCAGATGAAAAATGTAAGTATTCAAAAATCTCCATATATATATTAGTTATACTTACGGGTAATATTGATCCTGCATAATGCAGGAATAATTCCAAACATTTTTTTTATCATTCAGAAGTAGTTTTTTTTTTATCGTTTAGAATAATTGTTTTAAATGTAGTACCTATAGGCATTAAATGTGACCTTAAATTATATGGTGTAATAAGCTGGACATTTTTGATAATTGAAATTGAAAACACCCGGCGGCCATTGAAGCCCTTAAGGACACTGGCCGCCAACCTAGTCGTTTGGCGTTTGGTAATATGTTGTTGTGGAATGCAAAATCGTTTACACGACAAAGTATAAGTTTTCCAACAACCTTGCCAAGGCACGAAAGCAGGCTCTGATTGGCCTATAGCTGGGGACCAGTGCTAATTTCTACAAAACTATGATCAGACCTGTTTTTTTTATATGGCACACCCACGTGGTGCACGATGTCTATGACTAATCACAAAAAATATCAACTTTTCCAAAATAAAATTCTCAGAATGATCCCCAACGCTCCCACTTTCACCTCAGCAAGACTTTTGTACAGAGACCTAAAAATAGATTCTCTTACAAACCCACCTACATAAACTCCTTATAAACTACTATAAAACCACAGACCTCTCAAACAACGCCCTTATCACACTATCCCATACACTGCTCTTAAACATACCCTGAGATTGCTAGATTCTATTCGAAAAAGAGCCATTCGCTTGATCGGTAACCAAGATCTGACAAACAACCTGGAAAGCCTTGAATATCGAATGCAGGTTGGTGACTTGAGCCTATATATCTTACAAATATTTTTATGGCAAGTGTTCAACCGAGGTTGCCCGCTTCATTCCACCCAGAGCGGTGCATGGTAGAAATACACGACGAGCCACTGCAGCCTACCCATACGTGGTTCACCTTAGTGTCCCTCGAACGACACTGTTTAAAATTCTTTCATCTGGAGAACGTCATCACTCTGGAACGACCTTCCTGAGGCCGTATTCCCCACCGCTCGAAGAGCACCCTAAAGGATTAATCCTGCAGTGCTGTGCCTTATCATTAGAAAAAAAAAACTAGGCAGTAATATACTTTGTCTAATTTTTAAAAAGTATATAAATTCGCCGAATTCGATCGTCTCGACCTTCGACACAGCTTGGAACGTCTCGCATTATATAAGCGGTGTTTAGGGTGTATTTTGCAGCACGTATGATCTCATTAGTCTGTCCAGCTCAGGTCTGTTGCAGTCACCGATAAATTCCTTGCTGATGAACATAGTAAACCTCTAAACAGTTTTAAGTGCCATAGAACTTTTAGATAGCCAATTCTTTTGCATATAATTGATTGGTGTCCCTTAAAAGGGTATGCCTGATTTTCTTAGTTTTGTTTGTTAAAAAAAATGGTATTGGAATTGGTTCTATCAATAAAAAAACAAATGAATATATTTGCAGCCTACAATACTTATCCTAGTTAATTTATCAATTCATTCTGCGTTGTCATTTGCCCTTGTCTAATTTTTGTATCGTCTTAATTTTAGCTGGTTACTGGTTGGGTGGCAAAAACGTCAATGGGAAATTTGAGTGGGAAATTCCCGGCGAAGATACTAGAAATGAAGATAATTTTATGGCTGGATGGCATAAGGGTGAACCAAATGAACGTGAGAAAAATGGTAGGTCCACACATGGTAAAAAATTAATAAGTATTAGGTGCACAGGGTATTTCCTCATATTTTGACAGCATCTAACAACTTTACTATTCGAGATAAAAAAAAACTTTTCAAACTAAAATTGTAGAGATTCATCCAAACCGCCAGAATGTGCTGCCGAAAGAAACAATTAATTAAGCATTAGGTACTGGTGCATATTTTGACTTATTGTAAAGTTATTTAAATGGAACACCCTATATTCAGTTATTAAGTGGAGCTTAAAATTGCATTTTCAATAACATATAACTTGCCACATTAGCCATTGTTGAAATGCTGGCAATGATCATGAAATGATGAATTTTTTATATTATAAAATAAATCACAGTGGCCATAGAAATAATCGCTATTTTAAACAGAGATAATAAAATATTTTAATTTAAGTGTATACACTTGTTCTATATGCCCACCATTTTTAAATCTTCTAAGGATGCACATCGTTATTTATAACCTTCGTTTCACACGTACCCCCAAGAGGAAGAATCTAAAATTGACAAATCAGGACTGTTCGGTGGCCATACAATGCCACCATATTTACCTATCCACAAGGGATATCGATTGTTGAGAAAATTACGGACAACCAATAAATGGGGTGGAGCACCATCTTGCTGCCAGACTATGTTATGATACTGACGAATCGTTATTTTCCAAGTAATTTTCTATGTCGTTCTCAACCAATTCTAAATTTTTTTTCTCCCATTTAAAGAAAGTTCGTAGAAAATAGGACCTATAACTTTAGTGTTGAGAATACCGCGCCAGACATGAACTGATCTTCTGCCTTGGAATTTAATTTCACACTTTCCACGAGGGGTTTCTATTGCCCATAAATGACTGTTTTTCCTGTTAAACAACCCAGCCATAGTAAAAGTAACTTCATCGCTCCATAATATTTTTTTTAAGAAATCGTTATCTGTTAATCCTTGTTGATGCATGTTTCTTCAAAAATTTTGCCTATTAAGTTTTTGTTTCACCGTCAACTTATGAATATGAACAGGTAAAATTTTGCATGGATGATATCCATATTTACGAAAAGTAAGTAGTACTAATTTTCTTTTTCGACCTACTAAAATATTTACTGGCATCTTCAGTAGAAAAAGTAGGATTTTCTACAAGAACACATTTCAGTTAATTCGAACCTTGAAAATATACGTAATAAAATACACAGGCGAGCAAAAAATGTAGGTCACTTCATTTTAGAAATAAAATTAATCAGGGGATCATTGGTCCAGTAGGCGGTGCATCATTTGTTTCCCAGGAAATCCTATCTGCCATATTTGTTATCTGTCACGTATTGTCATCGTAGGTACGCCTTTTGTGAAGTAACGTGAATTCAGTACTATTTAATATTTTTTTCTCGTTGCCTATTTCTCAGTTTAGTGTTGTTTTCTTTTTCTAAAACCTATCGGTCTTACGGTGCATTGTTTGTAGTGTTCATTTAACAGGTCATAATGCCTTTAGATCCTATTGTTGTAGCATGAATTGTAGCGTTGATACAAGATGGCCGAGGACAACGTGAAACTGCAAGAATTGTTGGTAAGAGCCTATGTACTGTACAAAATGTTTACCAGCGCTATCAGAAGACTGGCCTGATAACCAGAAGATCAGGATCCGGGCGAAAAAGAGTCACAGACCAAAGAGATGATCGGTTTTTGGTGTCCGCAAGTTTGCGGAATAGAACAGCTTCTGCGGTTATTCTGCGAAATCAACTTCAAGAGGTTAGAGATGTTAATGTTAGCGAATGAACCGTTAGAAGAACCACCATTGCACCGCAAGCATCAAATTGCAAGATTGGCTTTTGCCCGAAATCACCGGGTATGGAATGACGATGACTGGAGCAAGGTACTGCTTTCAGATGAGTCGCGTTTTTGCCTCACTGGGTCAGATGGACGTCGGCGAGTATGGAGAAGACCCGGAGAAAGATATTCCTCAGTTTGTATTAACGAGAGACTTCCATTTATCGGTGGGTCGGTTATGGTTTGGGTGGATATCACTTCACAAGCACGCACAGAGTTGGTCTTCATACAGAATGGCTCCCTGACAGCTCACAGGTATATTACGGAGGTCCTAGATGATAATGTTATGCCTTTCATGATCACTATGGGCGAACATGGTATTTTCATGCAGGATAATGCTAGACTCCATGTGGCCACAATTGTCAGTGACTATATGGATCAGCTAAGAATTAGGCGGTTGGATTAACCAGCACTCAGTCCGGATATGAATCCCATAGAAGAACATATCTGGGATGAGTTGAGACGACGAATTCGAAGGCATACACCAAGTCCAAGAACAGCCCAGGAGCTGAGAGAGTTGCTGTTGCAAGAGTGGAATAGCATCGACCAGCATGTGATCCTTAATTTAATTCAAAGTATGCCTCGTCGAATACAAGCAGTGATTAATGCAAGAGAAGGGAATACACGTTATTAATTACCATTTCTTTTATTAATGTTAAGTTTTACTCGTTCCTTTAGTTCCAAGTAACAATCAGTCGAACTTCGCTTGAAATGTAAATTGGACGTTTCTTCAGAAATTTTTAATATTTAATATTCAACTTAGCTTACAAAATACATTCGGATAATTTACAATTTGCAAATATAAGCTAAAAACCGAAAATTTCAAAAAAATATTACAATTTCAATGTGACCTAAATTTTTTGCTCGCCAGTGTATCTAATTCTTCCTTACTCTTCCCTGCAGATCTTTTTTTCCAAATTTTTGTGAATTCTAAAATGTCTTTCTATGTTGTAGAATGTGTCTCTTAAAGGCAGCGGCTTACCCGGGTGCGATAGCCGATAATCGGCTTGTGCTGCAGTTACATTTTTATTATTCTTATACTTTCTTACCACTTTTACTTTTAAATTTCCTTGAGACTGAACAGGAAGTTTACTCTTACGATCCCTAGTAGGGAGCAGTGGGAGGAAGAGCAGGTGAAGTTTCCCGACGATGCTCTGGTATGCTACACCGAGGGGTCGCGCATGGCTGGAACTGAATCATCAGGGGCGGGAGTATTCTTGGAAAACATCAACATAAGAAGCTACCCACTGGGAAGGTTCGCGACGGTTTTCTAAGCAGAGGTGTATGCCATCCTCTCGGTGGCAAGTATGAGGGAGGTCATGGACCGTCAAGAGCGGACTGTATACATCTGTTCTGATAGCCAGGCCGCCCTTAAGGTAGTCTGCCAACCCAGGAGCAGTTAGACCCTCGTGAAGGAGTGTACGGATGCACTTGGGATGCTTGCGGAACAGAAACAGGTATTCTTGGTCTAGGTTCCTGGACATTGCGGAGTACATGGCAACGAGACGGCCGACGAGCTCGTCAGACTTGAAGCCGAAACTCTCTATCTAGGACCCGAACCAGCAATAGGCATATCAAAACAGCAGGTAGGGACAGCCCCTGGGGAATGGGCCGCTAACCTCTTCAAGGAGGAGTGGCGGCAGACGCCAGGTTGTAAATAGGCCAAATATTTCATAACTTGGCCCGACAGGGAGAATGAATTCTTAACAGGAGTAGGCGTGCCCTGAATCCTCTGGTAGAACTTCTAACAGGACACTGCAAGTTGAGGAAGCACCTGCATACGATGCGTGTGGAGGAGGACCCGATATGTTCGGGATGCTTGGAGGATGAGACACCACTGCACTTCCTGTGCGCTCGCGAAGCACTGCACTGGGAAGACTCAGACGGTTAGTCTTTGAGACAGTGGTGATCCCACAGGAGGAAGTCAGGACTCTTGCTTGGAGCAACGTCCTGACCTTCGTGAGGTCAGGTAGGTTCGGTGAGAGCCTGGGTAGTTGAATGGATGAGGGAAGACTTAGGGGTAGGTAAAATGGATCGCACTTGGTCTGCTTGTCAGGTCCGTGTGCCTCCCCTCACCTACTACTACTACTACTACTACTAAATCAAGGTATAATGTTGTATGTGACGCTATCTAACATTAAACAAAAAACTAAGTAAATAATTGAGTTTCTCATCAGTAATACTCCCAGTATCCCGACTTTCAAAATAAATCAAAATATAATCAAAAAACCAAATAAAGAATTTTTATTGGATGCCCTGTAGCATCACGTTAGTTCAGGTTACAGCTTAGGAACCAAGCCGTTGCGGACCCATGCTCATATGAACTTTTATCTTAAAATTAGTCAAACATTTACCCTTTAAAGTTACAATATTTGGTTGAAAATTACAATTTTGTTTTTTTTTTGTATCTCGAATAGCAAAGTTGCTGGAAGCTTTCAAAATATGAGGAAACATACATAACTTTTCTTTAGTTTAGAAACTGTATAAATATAAAAAGTGACAGTAAATAAATATTTTAGGTGTTAAGCAAGCTTGCATGGAGCTGAAATATGTAAATGACAACCCTAAAACTCAATCTTTGGCCTGGAATGATATGTGGTGTGACGAGAAGAGGGGATATATTTGCCAACATGTTATTTAAAACAAACATGATATATTTTATTTTCGATGTTTAAGAACATTGCATTTTTAATAAAAGTTAGAGCAGGAACAAAACCCTCTTTGAATCAAGCATAACAAAACATAAAAACCCGTGTGAAGTTTGAAAAATATTTTTAAAATCTACCTAATTATTACTAATGGGGTATACAGGGTGATACATTAAAACTTTTGGAAAAAGTACTGAAAATATTTTTTTGAAACTCTGTAGGTAGGTAAGTTTATCGATATGCTCTCTTCAAATAAAATAGTGAGCATTTTATTCCTCAAAAGGGAATGTGTCGTTGTTCAGTTAAAGTCCATCCGACCATATTTCGTTTGACCTAATAACTGCAGTAATAGTTTTATTATATCTATTGTAAACACCCAAAGAAACCCCGTTACCTATTCGATTGCCAAACCTACGTTTTTAAAGAATTTCTTGGCAAAATTACATATATAAAGCTGTCGATGAGTGTGCCAACCAGCGAAATCTACCTGGCCCGGCTGGCATCACTGTTTATTATTACAAAGCAAGTGTGAAAAGTTTGCGTGCGGAAAAGGGCAACTTTTCGCACGCATTTAGGTAAAAGTAATAATAATAATTAATATACCTACCTACTTAAAAAAATATATTTACATATATATAGAAGGTTTAATTGTAATTATAAAACGTTTCAAACTATTTCTAATTCAGTCTCGCTATCACTATATCATTCACATTTATAATAAAAGGATGTATTTCGTTTTGTTGTGTAGTTATATAAGTCTTCAATTTTTAAGACATGGTTAACCGAATTTTTCCAACTTTCATCAGGAATTTCACCAAAAACTTTCTTTATTAGCTCTGTTACACTGCCACCGAGTAAGTGTGCTATTTTCAGTTCTCATTTTCGATTTAATTTGATGCCACATGTGTTCAATAGGGTTAAAAATGCAATTATAGGGTGGCAGTCGCAACACAGTGTGACTCATTTCTTCCGCCACTTTATCACACACATACTCTTTCTTAATACAAAATATATATATATAAGCTATATAAACAGGTACCTGTAACTAAAAAGTTTTGAGAACTATCCTAATAATTAAGTTGTTTCTAGAAAACTTTAATTAGACAGTTTACTAATTTTGATAAAAATCATGTAATGTACCTATCGTTATTAGAAGCTGGCATTAAAAATAAATGTGGGTTAATACGTCTCCGCGAAAGCGAAAGCCGAGGGGTTTCATTGCAGTCATTAAGCCAAACGAAATATGCTGGGAAGTACCTTACACTTCCTTTTTTTGTGTTTAAATGTATCCAAAACATTGAGTAACGTCATAGCTTGTTTGCACTTTGGCATCAAAAAGGAATTGTGGGTTCTTTTACACGGTGTAGGAATAGTGTTAGTTAAACACAACATCGGTATATAGACACAGCCTACATGAACACTGCAATGATAACGGACTCAGACTAGTGGATTTCGCAACGTCAAATAATCTCCTCATTAAATCAACGATGTTTGATCATAAAAACATACATAAACAGACCTGGGTTTTTAATGACGGAATAACGAGAAACCAGATTGATCATGTGCTGATAAATGCAAGACGTGGTAGCAGTATTGTCGACGTTAGGAGTCAGCGGGGTCTGGATGCGGACAGTGACCACTTTCTGGTTAGAGCTAAATTCAGAGAAAGAATTTCTAAGCAAAAGAACAATAGGCCAGAACTATCTCCGAGGTGGAACACCGAGGCGTTTAAAGACACAAATAAGACAATTGAATATCAAACATCTCTGAAGAATGCACTGGAATCCGTAGCAAATCAAAATAATGCGGACGAAATGTGGGAAACAATGAAAAATTCAATTACTCATAGTGCCCGGATCACCATAGGAACAGCAAAGAATACTAGAAAGAAGAACTGGTTTGACGACGAATGCGAGAGGATCCTGAAGTTGAGGAGCCAGGTTCGACAACGAATGCTGCAAAATCCAAACGAGCAAAACATCCAGAAATACAGAGAGATCAGAAAAAAGGCAAAAAAGACAATAAAAACCAAGAAAAGGACACACGAGGAAAATATTCTTGAAGAACTAGAGTCAAATAGAGTGAACAACAGAACTAGACATTTCTTCCACGAGATAAAGAATATAAAAAACGGATTTAGACCCAGAGTTGGAACTGTCATAAAAAATGACGAAGGTAACCTTATTGCAAGTGAAGCTGAAGTGATAGAGACCTGGAGAAGATACTTTGATGAATTACTGAATGTACAGACAGATGAAGTCGGGCGTGATTATACATATCTTACCGCCGAGCCTTCAGTGGAAGAACCTACAATGGGAGAAGTATCACGAGCTATCCGCAAACTAAAAAACAACAAAGCCCCAGGAAACGACACTATATCGGCAGAGTGTATAAAACATGGAGGAGAGACTTTGGAACTTGCTTTCTATCAACTCATCTGCCAAATATGGAAAGAAGAGCAAATACCAACCCCCTGGAAAGAAAGCGTTATAATACCCATACATAAAAAGGGCGATAAAATGTGCTGTAAAAACTATAGGGGTATATCCCTTATTAACACAGGGTATAAAGTATTCTCTATAATGCTACTAGAACGATTGACTGCGTGTGTAGAGTATCAAATAGGAGATTACCAGTGTGGTTTTAGAAAAAATCGATCAACAGTAGACCAGATATTCACTATTAGACAGTTAATGGAGAAGTGTTGGGAATACAACAAAACATTGCACCAGCTTTTTATAGATTTCAAACAAGCCTATGATAGCATCATAAGGGTGGAACTGTGGAATGCCATGACAGAACTGGGCGTACCGAAAAAGTTAATTAGGCTCACAAAAGCCTGTGTGGAGGGATCTACAAGTGCAGTAAGACTTGAGGGAAGACTGTCAACCTTTTTCTCAATCAACAGTGGCCTCAAACAGGGGGATGCGTTATCCCCACTACTCTTTAACATCGCTTTGGAGAGCGCCGTGCGAAAGGCGAACATAGAAACGCTCCTATTTAGAGACCAGGGTCCTCGCATTGTGGTGGCCTTCGCTGATGATATGGATATAGTGGGAAATACGACTATCAACGTCAAGGAGGAGTTCATCAAACTGGAAAATGCTGCAAAAGAAGTTGGCCTACGAATAAACGAAGATAAAACAAAATACATGACAACAAGAACAGAACGACGAGACAGGATAGGACAGAACGTGACAATGGACAACTATAATTTTGAAAGGGTCCATCAGTTTAAATACTTGGGAGCTACGATCACCTCTGATAACAATGTAACACAAGAGATTAACAACAGAATACAAGGAGCCAATCGCTGCTGTTTTGCGCTACAAAAAATAATGAAATCGAAAAATGTAACCCGCCGTACAAAAATAGCAATTTACCATGCAGTTATAAGACCTATAATGACATATGCATGTGAAACATGGACGATGACGAAACAAAATGAGAACCGACTGAAAATAGCAGAACGAAGAATTCTTAGAAGGATATATGGACCAGTCAAGGACAACGCCACACAGCAATACAGAATTAGAACTAACAGGGAATTACAAGAACTAGGTATATAACCAACCAGATATAGTGAAAATAATAAAGTCAGAGAGATTGAGATGGGCCGGCCATGTTAAAAGACAAGACCAACGTGTCGTCAAGCTGGTATGGGAAGAGACCCCGGTAGGAAGGCGGCCGCTGGGAAGACCAAGGATGCGGTGGAAAGACAATATTGCGGCGGATTTACGAAGCCTAAATATCCAGCGACCAGAAGAACTTATGATGGACCGCAGCAAGTGGAGGCAAATTGTAAAGTCAGCGAAGACCCACCCTGGGTTGTAGGCTACAGAGAGAGAGAGAGAGAGAGAGAGAGGAATAGTGTTTACACTCAAGACTCAAGGCATCGTTACATAAGTAAAATTGAGAAGTTATATAGCGTGGAAATTGTGTTAAAAACATGCCGCAACCGTGACTGTGACGATCAGAGATACAAACACGTAATTTTAGAACGAGTGGTGTGCCACATTGTAGGACTTGTGCTGCTGATGCCACATTATAAATTGGTAGGTAACAGTAAGTAGAAATGTTTACTAAGATTTGTCTAAAGACACATGCGAAATCGATGTCACAATAAAGACCTTTTCATCACTATTCTCCGGTATTAACACAAAATATTTTGATTTAACACATAGTAGTAATTTTTTCAGGTGTAATTCATTGATTATGTTTTCATTATTATTTATTATTGTCATACTTTGAGAAATTACAGAATAACTTCCGTATATTATTAAAAAATAAAACGTTTTAATTCTACTCCATTACTTGTTGAAATTGGAAAGCGCGTTGTCAATATTTCCGCAATTTATAGGAAACACACAACATAGAGAATTAAGATTGTGTTATTAATAAAGAATAGCAGGAATTATTTGACACAAGATTCCCTTTTTGTGATATTATTAACGAAGAGTAGCAATTATGTGGCACCGAGAATAAAGTGTATCGCGCATTACCCAGATCTCATCGTTTTACACATATGTGCCAAAATTAGGGAATTTTACGTGTAATCGCCATATTTTCTGTACCTATTATTTTTTGATATTTTTTTAACTCATAAGACAAAGCGATTTGTTAATATTAAAATAAAAATTATAAGTAATTTAAATAAACCAAGTTTAAACATTACCTATTAAACGTTTTTGGTTGAAATTAAAAAATTATAATTTTTTTAATGTTTTTTTTTCAAGATTTTAGTTATAAATTTATTCCTTGAAGGCCCCTATTACTATTGTCAGAATACGGAAAAAGTAGATGGAACAGCTGTCGTTGCAAGTAAAAAATCTTTTGTAAACTTGAAGTCATATTATTATTTATCCTATTATTATTCATCATCATCTGGTGTTTATACAGGGTTCTGCAATAATGAATCCGGCATCCATAGTTTCTGTACCAATTAAGCTAGGAATTTCTTTCGAACTCAGACCTTTACTGTATATATGAGTGTATTTCGGGAAAATATTTTTGCGTATTTATACAGAATGGTCCAAAAAAGTAGGCCAACAATAAATATTTTTTTTTAAATGATACACCCTGCATTTTTTGCATATTTTGCTTCTTTTTAGTGCTCTTCCTTATTTCCCAAATTTTTATTTGATTTGGTTTAATCGTTAACGAGCAATAAATTAAAAAACAATAAAAAGTCGTTTTGCACGCCTTGAAAAAATTATCGAAAAAATGGCCCTAGATCTGTTGTGTCCGAGCTACATAGTGTGAACTTAAATACAAGAGGTCTAACGATACTCTGACATCAAATAGTTTTATCTTATTTTATACAGGATGTCCAAAATTTGGTTTCAAAAATGACAACGTTCAAACTAGTTTTTCTTAACATTTTCACATGAAGCACCCTGTATATTATTTTACTATATAGGTAACGCATAATTTAAATTAAAATATTTTTTTGTATTACAAGTGTTAAAAGTTCTGGACCGTTTTCAAGATATTTTTTCTACGATCATGCAAAAAGGGACAACTTTTGTAGTCACCGTCTTATGGCAAAAGTTAGCTTTTATTGCACGCGTGCAATAAAAAAACATTATTGCACGCCTGAAATAAAGTGTTTTCTTGGTTGCCTATATTCACCACAACCCACCGAAACGACACTTGACCACAGCCTACTTAACTTGGCGTTGGGGCCGTTGGTTGCCTATTCCTCAGTCAACTAGAATAAGTTCCTCAAAACTTTTACCCTTATTTATTGCTTATTTATTATACATTTACTAAAAGAAAAATTTTAAGAGACATTTAGCAACATAATATCCAACAACAAACGAAGACTGTAACAAAAGACCGTTTAATCAATAACATTTAATAGTACTTTTCTAAACAATATAAACAAAATGACGGGCGACAGGACGCATCTCGCGTAAAAACAATTGAATAAAATTTCAAGCCAAAGGTTGCTTAAGTTATTAATTATGCATGGAGAATTAGGTAATTAAGGGATTATTTTAATTTTATTTGTATAAAATAGGTTCGATCATAGAATAGTTATTTATGCAACTAGTGCAAAAAGTAGCTGTTTATTGCACAAAGGCATACATTTATTCACCGAGACGTAGTCGAGGTGAATAAGTGTACCGTGTGCAATAAACAGCCTTTTTGCACATGTTGCATACAATATTTTTTCTATGATCGAACCTATTTTATATAAATTATTTATCATCAATGCCCGGTCCATCTCCAATTAATATTAGCAATTGCACTTATTGTCACATAACTATAAACACACATTCCAATAAATAACCACTTTCTAATGTTGTACAAGTGTAATTTTTGTATACTTCGTCTTTTCATTTTGTAACTTAATAATATTAAATAAAATAAGTTTCGCCGAATTTAGGGTTTGTTTATATTTTCAAGCAAAATAAAATTTACAATAATAAAAGAAATAAGTGTGGTTAGGTTTCTTGGAGCTTTATTCAGCATAATGTTCCATTGTCAGGGTTTAAAAGTACTATTAAATGTTTTTGATTAAACGGTCTTTTGTTACAGTCTTCGTTTGTTGTTGGATATTATGTTGCTAAATGTCCCTTAAAATATTTCTTTTAGTAAATGTATAATAAATAAGCAATAGATAAGGGTAAAAGTTTTGAGGAACTTATTCTAATTGACTGAGGAATAGGCAACCAACGGCCCCAACGCCAAGTTAAGTAGGCTGTGGTTAAGTGTCGTTTCGGTGGGTTGTGGTTGTTGAATATAGGCAACCAAGAAAACACTTTATTGCACGCGTGCAATAAAAGCTAACTTTTGCCATAAGACGGTGACTACAAAAGTTGTCCCTTTTTGCATGATCGTAGAAAAAAAATATTGTATGCAACATGTGCAAAAAGGCTGTTTATTGCACACGGCACACTTATTCAAAGTGAATAAATGTATGCCTTTGTGCAATAAACAGCTACTTTTTGCACTAGTTGCATAAATAACTATACCAAAAACCATAAATATGCCCATTTCATTAGTAAAGTATTACAAAAAAGATATAGGCAGCCACGGAAACACAACCATGTTTATTTAAGAAATAGATTTTGACAGTAACGCATTTAGTTTAAAATATGTTCAAAATGTCTTTCATTTTGTTTAAGGCATCCGTCTATTCTTGCTAGAGCCAAAAAAGTAAATCGCTGGGTACCTGTTTGGGGCTATGTATCTCCGTTAAGGAGCACTTTAGAAATTTCTTTTCTATGACAAACTAGGGATATTTTGGACCTCCTCTGTATGCTCCCCAGAAATTAGAAGGTACTTACCGGACACCCTGTAGATATATGGTCAAGTGGTACCTCGTTGGGAAGGTAATTTCAATCGCAAGTAGTTTGCAATCCCAAAAAATTGAGTCAAAAATTTACACTTAAAAAGTAGTAATTTAGTTGTTCTAGACGTACCACAATTTTATTATTCTCATAAAATAAATCAAAAGATCTCGAGAGAATACGCGCACTGTATAATTATTGCTATTTATTTTCAGTCGTTGATGATGCGGTTTTAATGTTAATCCTTTCCAAAATTTCCTAAAAATTGAATACGACTATGATACAAACCTCAATGAAACCCACCAGTAATAATTAAGATCATATAAAATGTAATTAACTTGCGTTGGGCTACATTCTTGGTGAAACCGTATATTATCCATTATGGGTAAAATTAAAATTGCTTGTTATGTTTCACTATTTATTCAGTTACCTGACACGCGTGTTTCGACCCTTTCTGGTCATTTTCAAGAAGCATTTTACCCATAATGGATAATATAAAATGTTCCTAGACGTTTTATTTCTTATTAGTTTTAACATATTTTATTTTTAATGTAGTAGTAGTAGTAGTAGTAGTAACAAGATTTATTTTAGCAATACTGCTACAATATTATAAATTCTAGTTTTTTTAACAATAATTTAAACATTTAAAATTACAATTTTATGCACCAAAAATATTTTTAAATAAATTTTATGAGATAATTTGTTTTCTAAGTAATGATTTTTTTAAAGATTTTTTAAATTTACTTAAGGAATTTTGTTTCTTAATTAAAGAATCTAAATTATTATAATGGTGAAGTCCTTTAAAAAATATTGATTTATATGCCAAACTTTTTGTCACTTTCCCTAAACAAAAATTTTTATTGTTTCTGGTTTGATAGTTATGATTTTCAAAGTTTTGCGTTATAAATGAGATGGTAATAAATTATTTTGAATTTTATAAATAAAAATACAAACTAGGAAAAATATTAAATTTCTTATATTCAACCATTTAAGTTTATTTAACATATAATTTATCTTTGTGTATTTATCAACATTTAATATTATTCTCATCGTCTTATTTTGTAAAATTTGAAGTTTACTACAAAATCCTTCATTTGCAGTATATAAAATTGTAGAGCAATACAAATAATGAGGTAAAATTATTGTGTTATATATTGTTTTTTTTTTAAATAAACTTAAATTTTTACTTACTCTTTTGAAATAATTAATTTTTTTCCCAATTTTAGATATAGTGTTTTTAAAATGAGCATCAAATTTTAATTTATAATCCATTATTATCCCTAAATATTTAAAAGACTGAACTATTTCTAATTTTTGGTCATCTAAAAAAATATTTATATTTTCATAATTTATATTCTTTCCTATTGCGATAAATTTCGTTTTAGAAATATTTAATTTTAATTTATTTACTTTTAGCCAGTTTGATACCAATTTTTATTCAGAATTTAGACTATCTATGCAACTTAAATATTTTTACCTTTCACGTATATTAAAGTATCATCAGCAAACATTTGAATATTATTATTTGACAAAATATTTGGCATATCATTTATATATAAAATAAATAATAAAGGATCTAAAATACTTCCTTGTGGTACACCGATATTATTAAACTCCCTTTTTGAAAATGTTTAATTTATTTTAGATATTTGTTGTCGAAAATTTAAATAATTTTTAAACCATTTATATACAGTACCCCTTAAACCATACTGATATAATTTATTTATTAATTTATTTCTATCAATAGTCTCAAAAGCACGTTTAAAATCCAAAAATACTGCCAGAATGATTTCATTTTTGTCAACACTTCTCTTCCAGTTTTCAATAATATATTGTGCTGCTGTTTCTGTTGAATATATTTTTCTAAAACCTGCTTGAATATTTACTAAAATGTTGTTTTCTTCAATAAAATTTAATATTTGTTCATAAACTGTCTTCTCTAAAAGTTTTTTCAATATCCCATAATAAATTTATCGGCCTCATTTTAGTAAATTTTTTACTTTTGGTACTGGTGTTATACATGAACATTTTAAATCATGAGGTATTTCTTCATATTTCAAACTTGTATTAATTAATTTAAGTAATATATTTCCAATGCTGCCAAATGTCTCTTTCATTATTTTTTTGTTAAAATTTCACCATACTTATTATTTGATTTTATATTCCAAATTTTTATTTTTAATTCTTTTATAGATAGTTCATGAAAATGTTCTATTACATTATTTGATTTACTGATTTTTTTACAAATATTTTCTATTTCTGCAACTATTTCTTTAATACTATTTATGTAATACATATTCATTTTTTCTGCGATTTTTAACTGATTAGTCTCTTTTCGATCTTCAAATATAATTTCTCTAATTTCACTTTTTGCTTTTGGTTCGACAAATTTTTTTAAAGTTTTCTACATTTTTTTTTAGTCATGTTTGTTTTCATCTATTTGTTCTTCATAATATTTTTTCTTCTCTTTTCTTAAAATGTTGACATTACGATTTCTTAAAATCCTATATTCATTCCAATCATCAATATTTTTGGTTAAAATATATTTTGTATACATTTGATCCCTATTTTTTCTCGCTTTCAAAATATGTTTATTAAACCATGGGGTCATATGATTTCTATGGGCGATTTTCTTTTCAATTTTCACTTTATTTATACAGCTTTTTATATTGTCCATAATTTTTTTATACAAAATATTTATATTTGAGTTATCAAATATTCATACACATAAAGAAAGTTCGTTTGACAATTTTTTGTAATCAATGTATTTCATTATTTTGCTTTCTCTTTTTATTTTAATATAATCTTCAGTATCTATATAAATCCAATCATGGTCACTAATTTTTGGTCCTGATACTCCAGTCATTTGATATTATCAAATCTATAATTGTTTTGGTTTTTTGAGTTATCCTTGTATAATCTGTTATGAATTGTTTCACACCATTTAAATTTATCAATTTTTTTAATTTTTTGACGTAACAATCTTTATTTGCATAATTTATATTGAAGTCGCCAATATGTATTACGGAATTATTTTTTCCCCACATAATCATGCATGTAATAATGACATTTCACCTATCTTTGAAAGGTGGAAGGTAAAATTATTATTTTTTTGTAATGTCGAATTAACACACCAACACTATAATACGCTTACACTCATTACGCAAATTTACCGACAATAAATGTCTATTTTCTAAATGAATTATAATGACAATTATAAAAAACAAAAAATTAACATGGTTTATGTTCTACGTATTTAAATTAATTATTATATTGGCATTATTGTAGCCAGCCACTGATATATTCAAACCTTGCTGAATTTCTTTTTCTAAAAGGTTTAATTCTTGATTACTT
Organism: Polydrusus tereticollis; assembly: GCA_963920685.1. Taxonomy (NCBI): domain Eukaryota; kingdom Metazoa; phylum Arthropoda; class Insecta; order Coleoptera; family Curculionidae; genus Polydrusus; species Polydrusus tereticollis. Next base: position 93,904,032 of record OY987331.1, read on the forward strand.
GAAGTTAAAGTAGTGTTAGTAAAATTTGAACTTAGCTTTAAATTAATTTTGCCGTATTAGCTTGAGTAGCGACAGAACTATCTATGTATCCCTCAGCTACTGTGCTAGATATCCAGCCTCCTAACCGCTTAATTTGCATGAGGTCACCACTTTTATTTGCGAGCAAATAAGTAGCCGCTGTTCTTTTGAAACAGTGGCCAGTAAAACTTTCAATATTCAGCTTCAGAAAAGCTGCATTTTTTTTTTGGAAACTGACTTAAAGTGTTGTGCCCAATATATTGTTTAGTAATTTTTCCATATCTGATTTGCATGAAAAATTTTTCATCCTGTATATTTTGCCGGTAGTTATGTACTCCTTAAGTGGTGCAATCCATTTCTTATTATCATAAATGATTGTGGCTGGTACGTTTTGCTATTCTGTATTTCAATCGCGACCTTTTCTTCTAAAAAGTGAACGTCTGTTGTTCTCATTTTGTATAATTCATCTGATCGGCAGGCGTGTTTGATTTTTTCGGTTTGTATACTTTATATTGCTTTTTTAAAAATGCCAATAGCTTTGCGTGTTTAGATATGTTTACTTTTTCCCTACTTAATAGAGTGGTCTTCAGCATTGAATAGTATACTTGACCAAAGCGTTGATGTCTTTTTTGTCTTGCCAAATTCGCTAAAATAAGCTAGTAGCGCCGATTCAAAACCAGTATTTTGAACTTTGTTTTTCGTACACCACTTTAAAACTGTTATATGCCTCGTCATATCTCGGGCGGCTTTTAGTTGGCAGAAGATCTTTTTCTACTATTTTTGCTGCTTCCCGAATTTCTGATGGGGTAAACTCAAATTCCTCATATGATAACATTTTTTTCGATGTTTTGCGAAATTTTTGATAGTACATACGTTTTCAAAAAATAATATATTTTTTAGTGACATGGACCATATTAAAAAAATGATATATACCATCTTGATGTGTATTATTATTTGACCACCTGCAGTTATTTTAAATTCTAATGGCTGTCTAATTTTTAAATGAAAAAGTCAAAATGACATTTCGTTTCTAATAATAATTTTAATTCAAAATAATAAGTGAGTGAAGTGGTTGTAAATAAAATAGTATACAAACCTCGGTGTAGTTTTATTACCGTCTCGAGATTTAGTTGATCTCGCCGCTTCGCGCCTCGGTTAACCGACTCTCTCGAAGTAATCAAACACTTTCCACCTCAGTACGTAATATACTATTATAGTATTCAAGAAAAAAAAATATTGTACTAATTTAGTAGACGACGCAAGAAAATATATAATTATATATAAATAACAATAAAGTTTGGTGTCCATCATATAAGGAATTTCAAAAAAGTCTAATACAATTTTGATGTAAAATTATTAGTGGAGCCAATATTTGAGGGTAGCAAAATTTACATGGGATTTCCTATGCCCAGTCTGGAGTTGCACCACTCAGTGTAACTCTCATTCTCTTTGAAATAATTTATTAATTAATAATTAATTTATTTATTTTAAACTACGCGAAATGCGTAATCTTATGATTTTGCCAGGAACATAAACAAAAAAATTAGCTATTAACACAAATTTATTAAAAAAAAAACCTTGTTAACAATAAAATTAACAAAACAGAACGCAAAATAGTTCTGACTATTCCAAAATAATTCTTTTTAATCATAAATATAAGATAGTTAAAATAGTAGGTATGAGCTAACGCAATGCTTACCATTAATCTAAAAATTGAATTAAAACTAACAAAATTGAGTACGACATAAAATATGTTTTTTACGCGTTAGAAGTAATTAATAGGGTGTTTTACACTATTGAGAAATTAATTATGACAATAAAAATACGATGTTGATTGTATATTTCCCCGGGGCGTGGTTAATAATTTTTTCGTTCGTGCACTACAAGCCCGGAGCCTGTTGTTGATGTTCAGTTAAATAGAGCACCCATGAAAAAGCCCAGACATGAACAAGATTTAAAAATTTACAACATACTCTGAATTCCATGTATCTCCATGCAATGTTGCACCCATTCTTGTCATTAAGAAAGCATGGAATCCATAACTATATAAAAATGATGAATCACCTTCTACCCCTAAAAAGCAACCCCCAAAACGAAAAGTGTTTCCAAAACCAAAACCGAAAAGGGAGACCTCTAAGAAACAAAAGAAATGTGGTGATGCTTATGATTAGATTTTTTTTCCAAAAAATACGAAAATGGTTAATAAAAAACAAAACGGGGGCCCATATTCGGGCCTCCTCCTCTATTAAAAGCGTCGATTTTTTTTTGGGAAGTGTTTTTTTATTGTTGATTCATGTGATAATTCAGTTTTTAGTTTGCTGTATTTGTTGGTAGTTACACCATTAATGTGCCTTTTACTCCTTTTTGTGACTGAGAGTATTTGTATTTTATGTAAGTATATTTTCCTTTTATTATTTTCTATAGAATGTTACACCTCGGTCATTTTAGCACCCTTAAAAATGGTTATGAAGTAACCGAAACGCGTAGGGTTTAATTAATCAAAATTTTGTGTGTCCCCATTTCCCCTAAATATGAAAATACGATGGTCAATGCATTGACAAACCCAAACATTTTATTGATCAAAATAGAAGATTAATTTAATATTCAAGTTTTAAAAAGTGGAATTTCTACTTAATACGCCACAGGTAGTGAACCGCTAGCAGTTTCATATGCGACGTCACTATTCACTAATAAACAAAGCAAGAATTTCTTAGATCTTAGAACTTAAGCATTTATAATATCGAAAAGAAAACACACCACGTACTAAATATCAATTCCTTCGGTTTATAAAAAATCTACTATACCTAGGCCATAATAAAATAAATCTTATTTAACGAAGTAAAATCGTATAACATACGAACTCGAAGCTATCGTACAGTAATTCCAGCTCTATCATGATACTCTTCCTCACTTACAATGACGAAATCTTGAAGCAAATCTTCTTTATCCTCAATCATCTGGATGTCTCGCATCACCCTTTTAAAAATACCTTCCTTGTTTTCGCCGACTTCTTTAAGAATGTCTAATAAGTCACAAAGAACTCTTCTTTCATCCTAAGAAAAAAAAGCTTAGTTAACACTTTATTGCAATCATTGCTTAGGCCGCTACTACATGATCAAAATGTTCACACTAATTTAATATTCCTGGTACCAAGCAGAAATACTGTGCGAGCAAAAAATACTATAATCAAAGTGTGCTTTGCATCTAAGCGGTAGAGCTTAATACCTGTAGGGTGTCAATCAGCGTTTGTGCATGGACGATTTTCGCGAAAATTTTCCTAACGTTGCTTTTACTAGGGATTTTTATCATTGCCGGAGAAGAACCGTGGCTCTGTTTAGGGGAATAGATTCTATATAACATAAAAAATAAGCTGGAAGATTATCTGTAAGGACTGAAAGACTTTTTGCAAACGTTCGTGAAATAATGCAGAATACGTCAATAAAATGGAAAATGCAGGACTATTCTTAGTTACATTTCTACTTATGCGAGATGTTCCACGTGGCGACATCTCGTAGCAATCGAGCTATCCACCCAACCAGACCAGCGAGGAGCCGTAATACGGCGAAACGCGTCCAAGGATTGAGTCTGACGGAAAGAAAAGGGACAAACATCTTTCTTTTATATCACGTTTTCGGTTCACAGAAACCGACGATTGGCTTTCAGCGCCACCTGACATTAGATACCTGCTTATGCGGGTTCCATTCCAGCGTTTGGTCTTCTCTAAGACCTCGCTGTTCTGGTTGGGTGGATAGCTCGATTGCTACGAGATGTCGCCATGTGTAACATCTCGCATATGCATATATACATTATGTGTTGAAAACACTGTACGGTCCCTTTCCTTTTCGTCACTATAAATTACTGTCAGTGGTTACCCAAAATTAATTGGAAATAAATGATTCATTAGACCTGACATTTTTTTCTGATGAAGCTTAGTTCCACCTCACCGGTTATGTGGATTCTCAGTAAAGGTGGGAAGTTCGATTCTTTTTGGTGACTCAATTCATTTGGTTCATTCAGTTAAAAAGATTCGTTCAGAAAGATTCGTTCTTAAATGATTCACTTACCTACTTTTAAATAATTTTACGTTTTAAACGCGAAAATGCTAAATCGATGTTTATTTAAATAACAGCCAGTCGTTTGTTATGAAGATTGTTGCCATAAGTGATAACAAAATACCCAAAATGTTTACGTTCTTGAAATGTCATTAATGAATAATAAATATATTCCTATCCAAAAATAATATTCTTCTCTTGTTTATTAAAATTTGTTCAACCATTTGTACAGTTACACTATAAAAAAATAATCAAATAAATACCAAACAAATCAAATATTTCATCCCATACAGTTATCTCTTTTCCTTCTACTGTACTTTGCGTATCTAATTCAAAGACATTCTAATGTCTTTGATCTAATTAAACTGCTGTCTTCCTCTACACTACATCATGAAAATGAAAGACGGCATCCCGCACCGCCGAGCGACGGCCGTCAGGCCAACTCTCGAGCTCGATCGTTCGAACTGCGGACTTGCGAACGAGTGAATTACTGAACTGGTGAATTGCCTTTTCGAGTTTCGGGTAAAGTGAACGAAATGCGACTTTGATTCATCAGTTCTTTAAGAATCAAAAAAGAATCGAATCTTTTAGGAACTATGAATTAATTCTTTCGAGTCAGTAAAGTGATTCGTTCGTTTTGAACGAATCGTTCGTGAACGACACACCTCTAATTCTCAGAATACACGCATGTGGAGTAGTGAAAATTCCCATTTTTTGGTAACCACAAAAATTGTGCCCGGTTGGCTGTTTTCCGAAGAATTCTTGATCATATTTTGTTCCATGACAGTTACAGCACAGCGGTATAGGGACAATATTTTGAATCCATATGTGGAACAATTACTTGACGATTAACTATGTTTTTGTTATTTTCAACAGGACGGTGCAACCGCCCACAAATCCGCCGAAACCATTACTTACTTTCGCAATTCTTTCGGCGACGGATTAATTAGTTTTCGAACAGACATCGAATTTACTTCATTTTTCCTCATTTGAAGAACAATATTTTTAAAACACCAGTTGAAAATGTAGAACAGTTACAAGAAAGCATTATCCAATAATGTGGTAACATTTCTTTAGAGATGCTGGTCAACGTTTTGGAAAATATGAAGACACTTGTGACTTCATGCTTTAAGCATGGCAGTGGCCAATTTCAGAAATTTCTATAATTTATATTTTCCTTACTTCTGTATTCTTTGTTAATTTTGCAAACAATAAAACTAAATTTGTATTTGTTTACTTATTTTAATATTCACAAGTTTGGCATATCATGTCATAATATGAATTTGACACAATTTTAACCTAACTTTAGTTAGATATACAGGGTGTCCGGATAAGGATACGGAGCGGCCATATCTCGGAAACGATACGTCCCACAGATCTGAAAAAAAAGCTCTCATCATAAAAACTGCCAAGAGAAATTCATTCAAAATAATTTTAAGTTTCGGAAATTGCCGCAAGAGGGCGTAACGGCTTATTTATTTTTTTAAAGTTCATTTTACGGCAGAAAATTCCACTTAACCGTAGAAAAGCAAATAAATAATTAAAATCAGTAGATTGTTTACTACAACTTTTGTTATTGTTATTTTTTTGAATCTCGCCTAATAAAGGAGTGGGGGAAGCCTTTAGGACATTTTTCAAAAACTGTCATTATGTCGTTATCCTTCAACGGATTTTCTATAACTTGGACTTGTTTGAAAGGGAATTCCTTGGAGTTTAAAAAAATGATTCAGGAATTGTCACAAGTTTCCTGATACAATTTTAAGATGGCGCTGTTATTCAATCTAACTTATTTTTTTATTTTTCTCGGTATTTGCAAATCGGATGGTATAATTTTTTTCGGTAGTAATAGGAGACAATTTGCATAGGGAACGATTAGTCCAAACCGCAAATCGATATCACCAGGGGTTTAAAAGTTATTTTGATTTTTCTTTAAAAAATGATACAGTTTCCATTTACCGGTACCCGGTATACCCCTAATAAGCAAGATAACAACTAATTTCATGGCCTACTGTTTAATAAACTATAAAATTTATAATAAAAGTTTATCGAGTCAAAGAAACATCAATAACACTGAATAAAATATGAATATTATGATATGAGATTATGAAAAAGTGCACAAATCTTAAATCTAGAAACAATTAGCAATTTATCAAGACAACAATAATTACAAATGTTTAAAATATTTTCCGTCACTTCCTAAGCTCTTAGTTATTCTCCTTTCAGTGAAAAACACACTTGCCTCTTGCCTCAATTTCAGCCGTGGATAAGCTTCGAACGGCATTTCATATCCTTTCCATCATGTTTTCGCCTAAATTACAAGTTCCAAGTTGGCCATGGAAAAAAAACAAATTAATAATTTATTGTGACAATTTGTTGATGAGTTTTAAACGTCAAGCATCTTATAATATTAAGCATTGTTTTTTACATATATATTGCATTTTTCTACAAACAGTATGCCGCTTACTAACGCAGAAGCGTATGATATGTTGAATATGTATTTTCAATCTCTTGAAAATGCTGTAATAGCGATTTCCACAAAGAAGACACTATTCTCGAGAAGTATTCTCAAGATTAGCTCGACGATTAAGAGAAACTGGTAATGTGCAGCCCATTCAACGACCCTTACGCATTCGTAGGACACGTAATGAGGTAAATATTATCAACGTTTTGGCTTACGTTCAATACGATCCCACTTTAAGCACCAGAAAAATTTCCCTTGACTTGGGGGTTCCAAAAACAAATGTCCACGAGATTTTACAAACTAATAGTATGCACCCTTACCACATCGTTTTACACCAGGCATTGAACGATACTGATTATGATCGTCGATTGGATTTCTGTCACTGGCTATTAAATATGATTAGGGAAAATCCAAATTTTCTTTCACGGATATTATGGACAGACGAGGCCACTTTCACTAACGCTGGGGGTGTGAATTTGCATAATATGCACTATTGGTCTGAGCAAAACCCTCATTGGATGAGGCAAGTAGATTTTCAAAACCGCTGGAGTTTAAATGTTTGGTGCGAGATCTTGGAAGGAAAAATTATCGGTCCCCATTTTTTTGACCAAACCCTTAATGGAGCAAGATTTTTAGATTTCTTGGCCACTTTCCTTCCACCTCTTTTGGAAGAAGTCTCCTTACAAACGAGAACAAACATGTGGATCCAACTTGATGGTTGTCCGGCGCATTACTATCGTAACGTACGCCAATACCTAGAAGAGCAATTTGCGCATCGTGTAATTGGAAGAGGAAGCTTGTTTCCCTGGCCGGCTCGTTCACCGGATCTTACTTGTCTTGATTTTTACCTATGGGGTAGGTTAAAAGATCTGGTTTTCCAAGAGAGACCAACAACAAGGGAAAATATGATGGTAAGGATAACAAATGCCGTTAGAAACTTATCCACGGCTGAAATTGAGGCAGCCGTATTATCAACTAACAGAAGAATAATTAAGTGCTTACAAAATGACGGAAAACATTTTGAACATTTGTAATTATTATTGTTGTCTCGCTAAATTGCTAATAAAATTGTTTCTAGTTCTAAGATTTGTGCACTTTTTCATAGTCTAAGTCTCATAATATGATATTATCATAATATTCATATTTTATTCAGTGTTATTGATGTTTCTTTGACTCGTTAAACTTTTATTATAAATTTTATAGTTTATTAAACAGTAGGCCATGAAATTAGTTGTTATCTTGCTTATTAGGGGTATACCGGGTACCGGTAAATGGAAACTGTATCATTTTTTAAAGCAAAATCAAAATAACTTTTAAACCCCTGGTGATATCGATTTGCGGTTTGGACTAATCGTTCCCTATGCAAATTGTCTCCTATTACTACCGAAAAAAATTATACCATCCAGTTTGCAAATACCGAGAAAAATAAAAAAATAGGTTAGATTGAATAACTGCGCCATCTTAAAATTGTATCAGGAAACTTGTGACAATTCCTGAATCATTTATTTAAACTCCAAGGAATTCCCTTTCAAACAAGTCCAAGTTATAGAAAATCCGTTAAAGGATAACGACATAATGACAGTTTTTGAAAAATGTCCTAAAGGCTTCCCCCACTCCTTTATTAGGCGAGATTCAAAAAAATAACAATAACAAAAGTTGTAGTAAACAATCTACTGATTTTAATTATTTATTTGCTTTTCTACGGTTAAGTGGAATTTTTTGCCGTAAAATGAACTTTAAAAAATAAATAAGCCGTTACGCCCTCTTGCGGCAATTTCCGAAACTTAAAATTATTTTGAATGAATTTCTCTTGGCAGTTTTTATGATGAGAGCTTTTTTTTCAGATCTGTGGGACGTATCGTTTCCGAGATATGGCCGCTCCGTATCCTTATCCGGACACCCTATTCATATATATATATTGGTACTGTATGGCTATTACCCTGAAGAAGTTGAAGCAGCAACTAAGATAGGACATCCAAAGTCACCTTGACTTCTGCGCATGCTCCGTAAGGGCATTGACAAATGTACCTTTGTTACTTTAGAATAGGACACAAGAGTGCCGTAGAAAAATAGAGCAATGATGAATTGGCAAAAATCTTGCTAGAAAATTGCAAAAAAAACATTGAGTCGGTATTACAAGTGTTTTCAAATTATGTTTCCATTTATAAACTAAAGCGCGTCAAATAAAGATTTCCTATAACTGGAGGCTGACAACGTTGCAGTTTTATTCGACATAACTTCGAAATTTCTTAATTTAGTTGACAGCTCGTTTCGATTTGTGATTATATTATTGTCAACGGCTTTTGAGTACTGTTTGTCTTTACTCTTCTGCAAATTTTGATTGTGTGAAGTGTGATAATTTTGTAACGATGCCGAGGCAAAACAGAATATTTTACATTATTTGCAACAGGTGTAAAACTTGAGCAAAGATTTATCGTTTCACAGGTATGTACGATGTTTCATCCTTTCTTTCTTTTAATTCACTTCCGTTAATTTCGTGACAAAACAATAATTAGGTAGTCTATTTCTTAAAAATTATAATTTCCTCTGCTGCTGTTGATACAATTAGGTACTTACCTATATATTTTTTTTATCAAAAATCGCATGTACAGGGACATTTTTTTGAGTGTCTCACCGGATTGGCGATTTTCCTGCTGACTATATTAAAAAAAAAATTACATATTTCTCAATGATTTTCGATAAGGAAGCCGAATTTAATGTCAAAAAATACATAGATTTACAAATTTGACAGATGAGACGCCATTTTGAATTTTCTTAAATGGCAACCCCCATAAATAGCCACAGGATTAAATTGCATTTGGCGATCCGATTCTAAAACTATATAGTTGTTGATACTTTTTTTCAGCCGTTTCGGAAATACGGGGGATTCTAATTTGCCTCCATCGATTTTGTCTTTTAAGTGTCTCACCCCTTTAATAAATAGACCTTCTAAGCTGAACACTTCAGTTTTTTTCAGTGACAATTTCCCGTGAGCAAGCAATCTACGTTATAGTCAAATCCGACAGACGTCAAAAAGTGACAGATACGATGCCATTTTGAATTTTCTTAAATGGCAACTCCCATAAATAACCACACGATTGAATTGAATTTAGCGATCCGATTCTAAAACTATATAGTAGTCGACACTTATTTTCAGCCGTTACGGAAATACGGGGGTTCCTAATTTGCCTCCATCGATTTTGTCTTTTAAGTGTCTCAACCCTTTAATAAATAGACCTTCTAAGCTGAACACCTTAGTTTTTTTCACAGTGACATAATTTCCCGTGAGCAAGCGATCTGCGTTATAGTCAAATCCGACAGATGTCTAAAAGTGACAGATACCACACCATTTTGAATTTTTTTAAATGGCAACCCTCATAAATAACTAGACGATTGAATTGCATTTGTCGATCCGATTCTAAAACTATATAGTTGTGGATATTTATTTTCAGCCGTTTCGGAAATACGGGGTTCCTAATTTGCCTCCATCGATTTTGTGTGTTTGGGGTGAGACATTTATTTATAAGGGTTGCCATTTAAAAAAATTTAAAATGGCGTCATATCTGTCACTTTTTGACAGCTGTCGGATTTGACTACAGCGTAGATCGCTTGCTCACGGAAAATAATGTCACTGTGAAAAAAATTAAGGAATTCAGCTTAGAAGGTCTATTTATTAAAGGGGTGAGACACTTAAAAGACAAAATCGATGGAGGCAAGTTACAAACCCCCGTATTTCCGAAACGGCTGAGAATAAGTATCAACAACTATATAGTTTTAGAATCAGATCGCCAAATGCAATTCAATCCTGTGGTTATTTATAGGGGTTGCCATTTAAGAAAATTCAAAATGGCGTCTCATCTGTCAAATTTGTAAATCTATGTATTTTTTGACATTAAATTCGGCTTCCTTATCGAAAATCATTGAGAAATATGTAATTTGTTTTTTTATTATAGTCAGCACGAAAATCGCCAATCGGGTGAGACACTTAAAAAAATGTCCCTGTACTTCAAGGAATCCTACAAAAACCTATATTTTACCGGTTGAACTCTAAAAGTAATTGTAAAATATCTCATTGCGTGTGTGCTAAAACCTTTTTCTTTTCTCGATAGAAATATAGTAAATCTTTAACAGACCAAGAACCTTAATGTTTGTTTACAAATTCCTGTCGTTGACAAAGTCAAATGTGACTGAAAAGAGCATAACCTAATTTTTTTCCCGTAGACACATACGTTTATTAATTTTCTCGCGCATGCGCACTGTGAAATAACCCTGACTAGATAAGGAACCTCGGCTTTACTACGTTTACATTGGTTAAAGAGGCAAGGCGCTATAAAGTATGGAAGAAATATGGAAAAGAAAGTATTAGAAAAAAGTATGGAAAAAGATGCATGAAAAAGAAAGTATGGGAAAAGGAAGTATAGAAAAAAAGTGAAAAAGTATGGGAAAAAAGTGAAAAAAAAAAGTATGGGAAAAGGTGAAAAAAACGTATGGAGAACAAATGCAAAAAAAGGAAGCGAATAATTAAAAAAAAGTATGGGAAAAAGTGAACAAAAAGTATGGGGAAAAGTGAAAAAAAGTATGGGAAAAGAGTAAAAAAAGTATGGGAAAAGAGTGAAAAAAGTATGGGAAAAGAGTGAAAAAAAAGTATGAGAAAAAGGTGAAAAAAAAGTATGGAAAAAGTGAAAAAAAAGTGTGGAAAAAAGTATGGAAAGAGTGAAAAAGAGTATGGGAAAAAGGGGAAAAAAGTATGGGAAAAAGTGGGAAAAAAAATGTAAAAAAAGTATGGAAAAAAAAGTGAAAAAAAAGTATGGAAAAAAATGAAAAAAAAGTGAAAAGAAAAGTATGGGAAAAAAGTATGGGAAAAAAAGTATGGGGAAAAAGTATGGGGGAAAAAAATATGGGAAAACAAGTTTGAAAAATATGTTCGGATGGACTTTACTAATTCATATATGGATATATCGCCCCCTTATATATTGTGACGTAAACCAAGCCCTACGTTTTTCAGTCTAAGCCCTCTTGGATGAAAATAGCTTTTGCTCGCACAGTACAAACTTTTGGAGGGATCTCAACAAAAAACATGAAAAAAATACATGAAATAAGACGCGCTAAAAGAACGCATGTATCCGTCACAAGTTGGCGGCTCTTTCTTTTTATAGGAACAAGAAATGCATACAGTCTTCCTCCACAAGTTTATTTAAATGGTGTTCTTTTCCTGTCTCCTGATGATGAACATTACTCCAGGGTTTAAAAAAATCATGATTTTTTTGAAAAACATCAAAAATCGCGATTTTTTTGAATTCTTCGACTTTTTTTCCTATTTTTATTTTTATCTATTTTTTTCTATAAATAATAAGGTGCTATTTTCAACACGTTTTTGATTTTATTCCCATCCTTCTTCAAATTTTAATGAAGGTAGTTCCTGTCGAAAAATGCTCAGAGCTGCAAATTCCTGTCAGAACAAAAAAATCCTCTACTGTTCATATAAAGATGCGTCCGCCCTAACTTATTTTGACAAAACGGACATAACTTTAAATCAACTGCAAAAATTTAAGAGGCGTTATGAACAATGCATAACCCCATATCATTTGTTGGCATATCTTCCTGACTCAACAAAAACTCAGCAAACACTAACAGAGTGAAAAAAATCCAAATAGTGGTTTACTACCAGTCATAGTCAAGTTTCTTGCCAGATCAGAACCTTTCACTGATATTATGTTTTATGATGATATATTCTTCAGAATATAAAACCCATAGATTGGTGGAAGTCGCAACAAAATATACCAATTATTCAAAAAGAGTTCTTCATAATTAGACAATTACTTTGTGCTGCTGTTTCGTCTGCATCAGTCGAGAGAATTTTCTCAATATTTGGCTTAGTCCACTCCAAACTCAAAAATCAATTAGGAACGGAAAAAGCTGCAAAATTAGTTTTCTTTGTACAAGCACTACAATTAACTAAAATAAACATTATTTAGGTACAGTGGTTTTATTTTTTTGATATAATAAACCATTAATTAAAACTGAAAGTTTTTATTCTCTCTTAATTATAACTTATCAGAAATTTTGATTTTAATCATGATTTAAATTGAAAAAAAATCAAGTGATCTAAATCCTTTCAACCCTGATTACTAGCTATGAAACAGGTAGACCTTTAAAAAATGTGTTAATTAATTTAATATACTTGTGGAAGAAGACTTTTTGCCTTTCTTTTGTTTCTATATTTTAATTCTTCTTTGAGCATGAACTTCTTCTTCAAAATAAAAACTTACCTCTAACTTTCTCATAACCTTCTCTATTAGTTCTACGGAGGGATGATCTGAACACAAGTCTTTAATTAATAGTGATATGTCTGTTAAAGCAAATGCTACCGAAAGAAATCCTGATATTTTCGCAAACTCTTTCATCAAATTTGGCACAGTTTTGCCTAAAAAAAAAATAGATTACAGGTAAGTTATAACGAAACTATGACAGTGTTGTTGTAGTGAAATACGATCATAAAAATTGGGGCAAGTTCTTTATTCTAGTGTAAAAAATCTTAATTAATTTATTTATTTCCCTTTTTGCCGACACAATCAAATAATGTGAAATTTACAAAGAAAAGCATTACAGCAATGTAGGTAAAATCACATAATAACATCAACACATTAATGAGAACACATATTGCGTAAGTACGTCACGTAACCTAATGGGGGTGATTCCTTATGATATTCTCAGAGAAAAAGTTCATATTAACATGTCTTAAAGATTAAAAAAATTCGTGTTTTTTTATAATTTTTTTTAAGTCCTTTTTCCGATTTTATTAAAATTTGGTACCGTTATTCATAATAATAAGAGGCTTTATTAGCCCTAACTAGATTAAATTTATTAAGTCTAGTGGCGTCCCGGGAAGCACCTTAACAAATACTATTGACAAAAAAATGTACGCCACTGACTTCTTTCTAATTTTGATATTTCTTTTCGGATTTACCAACTAATAATACAACTTTTTTGATCCTTGAATTGTTTTGTATTTTGTTACGTATTCGAGAGAAAAAATAAAAACCACTTTATCGCATGTACAGGGTGTTTCCTCAAATTTTGACAGCTTCTAGTGACTTTATTATTCCAGATAGAAAAAGATTGTTCAGATAAAATTGTAGGCTATCATCCAAACAGTCCGAAGTTACTACTTAAAGAAACAATTGCGCATCACTGGTGAACTTTTTGACTTATTGAATACGTTTTTTTTAATGGAACACCCATACATTATGTGTTTATTGGATTGTGCTTAAAATTCTCTTTTCAAAAATATATAAGTTGCCTATAATTCCTTCATCCATTGTTGAAATATACGCTATTAAAAAATCAAAATATTACTAATTTACTATATGAAACAAATCACAGTAGCCATTGAAATAATAAACAATTTTAATACCAAAAACAATAAAAAATTTGATTTAACATTAACAATATAAAGTTTTTACAAATTTTCTATATGTCCGCCATTATTATTTAGGCACTTTGTGTAATCAACTTCCATTTTATCAATAGCATTCATAATAAAATGAAGAAAGAATCTAAAATTGTTAAATCAGGGCTACTGGGTGGCCATCCAATGCTGCCATTTCTACTGATTCATAAGGGATATCGATAATCGACAAAATTGCGGACAACCAAGACATTATGGGGTGGCGCTCCATCTTGATGCCAGATTATGTCACTATACTGACGAATAGGCAAATTTTCCAAATAATTTTCTATCTCGTTCTCAAGGAACTCTAAATATCTTTCACCATTTAAATTAAATTCGTAAAAAATAGGACTTGAGTGTTGAGAATGCCGCACCAGACATGAACTGCTCTTCGGTCTTGGAATTAATTTTATACATTCCGCGGGGGTTCTCTAATGCCCATAAATTACTATTTCGCATGTTAAACATCCCAGCCGTGGTAAAAGTAGGTTTATCACTCCATAATATCTTTTTAAAAAAATCGTTATCCCTTACTTTCCTTTGAAGCATGTCTCTGCAGAAATGTTGCCTACTAACTTTACGAACAACTTAACTTAACGTACAAAATTTTCTTTTTAGACCTATTGGATTATTTTCTGGCACCTTCAGTTGAAAAAGTAGGATTTTCTACAAACACCCATTTAAATTAATTTTACAAAATTTTCTCATTTATCTTCACAAATCTTTTTTTCCTTTGCAAATTTTTGTGAATCCTAAAATGTCTTTTTATGTTATAGAAAGTGCCTCTTGACGGCACCGGGAGTAATATCATTTGATAACTTTGTTTTCCAATGGTTACTGTGATTTATTTAATATAGTAAATTAGTAATATTTTGATTTTTTAATAGCGTATATTTCAACAATGGATGAAGGAATTATAGGAAACTTATATATTTTTGAAAAGAGAATTTTAAGCGCAATCCAATAAACACATAATATATAGGGTGTTCCATTAAAAAAACGTATACAATAAGTCAAAAAGTTCACCAGTGATGCTCAATTGTTTCATTAAGAAGTAAAATCGGACGGTTTGGATGATACCCTACAATTTTTATCTGAACAATTTTCTTCTATCTGGAATAATAAAGTCGCTAGAAGCTGTCAAAATTTGAGGAAACACCCTGTACAAAAAAAAAGCTGTATTTCAAAGCTTATTAAAATATTTAAGTTAAAAACAAAATTATTTCTTAAAATAATGACACAAAAAAAATGCAACAGTTAATCAAAGCAAATGTTGAAAATCGCGACCTTCTGATAAAACGCACGATCGCAATCGTCTCACCATTGATTCTCTTACACGTTCAAAAATGCATGCATTATTTCGTATCGCCTTGCAACTTTCAGTAATTCGAATTCCTAAGTCGTTTTCATCTGGTACAGGCGTCTTATATACAGTTACTTTAGGTGACCTCATAAATAATAGTCTAGATGATTCAAGCCGGGACTGCGAGCTGGCCAACCTTGGCGATCTGTGCGTCCAAATTCAGCAATTAGGAAAAGTGTTGCCGAGGTATTGACGAGCAACTAGGCTAAAATCTGCTGGGGCGCTGTCGTGCATGAGCCACATATCAGTTCTTATTTCTAGACGTCTTCTAACAGAACGTAAAGTTCTTCAAATAGAAACTGCCTTTCATTCAATCGAGGTGGTAAAAGTATGGTTCAATAAGATAGTCGCCAATGATCCCTGCGCGCACATTTAACGAAAATTGCTGCTGAAAACGACTTTGACTAATTCTATGATGATTATCGTCCGCTCAAAAATGCTCGTTATGAAAATTTATAATGGCTTCTCTTGAAAAAGAGGCATCATCAGTAAATAACACGTTCGGTAAAAAATTGTTATATGCTACTGTATGCAGCAACCACCTACTAAAATCACACCTTGACTGAAAATCACTGGCAATAATTTTATATTGATGCAGGATAATGCCCGACCCCACACCGCAGCAATTGTTTGAAACTTCTTAGAAGCTACAGATATCACCACAGTGGCCTGCCAGAAGCCCCGATATGAACCCTATAGAACATTTGTGGGACGAACTAGGAAGAAAGGTACGTTCTCGCCAGAGGCCTGCTGAAAATCTCGCAGAATTAGCATATGCATTAGTGGAAGAATGAAATCGTATACCAATGGAAACGATAAGAAACTTAATTTCTAGTATGCCGCGTAGATTAGAAGCTCTTAGAGTTGCTAGGGGAGGCAATACACGGTATTAAGCAGTTATTCTAGTTTATAATTTTGTGTTTAATAAAAATGTTTTTCTAATTTTGTCTCGAAAAATAGATATTTCGAACGCGCTAGCGAGTTCGAAATATATCCATTTCGAACTCCGAATTTTATTTTTTAAAAGTTGGCATTGGTTATATTTAAATGTTTTATTCTGTTGACGTCTGACGTTTCCTGTTATTGTTATCCATGAGAAAAGAAAGTTTTCGGGATTTCTCTGGTAAAAGTTGATTTATCGTTTTATTAGCAATATCCCTTAACTCAGGGGGAGTTAAACTTAGATTATCATGCTCCATATTTTTTTAATTATAATTATGAACAACTCTATGAAATATTAAATCACAAATTCCGTGACAATGACACAAAGAAAATATTATTTATTGTCAAGGCTACTATGATAAAAAACAATTTAGAGTATTACCAACATAGAATTTAGACACACAAATTTACAAAATTTGAAGGGTTGATTTTCTTTTTAAATATGTATTTTCTTATTGAAAAAAATACAAAATAGAAAAAATAGTATAAAGTACGTGTTTTATAAAGCAGTTAGAGCACTTGTCCCGTTAAAAAACTCGCCGCAAGCGGCTCGTTTTTTAACATGGACGCGTGCTATAAGATGATGCTTTATAAAACATGTACTTTAATATACTATTTTAAAATTCGTATCTGTTAAAAACTGTTTTTCGATAAATTCATAAAGTTGGTAATTATGCAAGGTTTCAGCAAAAAAGCTGTAATTCGGACAATTTTAGAGATAAATTAATGAACAAAAAATCAAATTGCTCGTAAAAGAAGCGACTTTCATATAGAGTGTAAGCGCTTTCTATACATTTACTTGAATAACGCACAGGGTGAGTCAAAAATTAAGAAAATAACATGGCTTGATTTTCTCCACTATCATCCAGGGGGCTTTGAAAAAATGTCTACCAGTTTATTTTTTTCTTAAAGGTAACGGAATTACCTACCAACAAATGGAAAGATAATAAAAATCGGTCCATTTGTTCAGAAATGACAAAGCTTCAAAGTTGCAACAAAAACTTTTTTTGGAACTGAGTGTAGTTAGGGCTAATTAAGTCTCCCCCCCCCCCCCCTATCATTATTAATAACGGTACTAAATTTAAATAAAGTCGGGAAAAGGATATTTAGAAAAATTATAAAAAACCGATTTTTTTTTTAAATTTTACACAATGTATATCAAAAACGGGGCAACTCCGGACACATTCATATGAACTTCTTTTCTTAGAATATGAAACACCCTGTATATAAAAATAAATGGGGATAGGTAGGTCTATAACTGATTTTTTTCTTAAATCAATATTTTTACGGTAAACAAAACATAAAGAAACTGAAAACGACATCCTTTGAGGTATAATCTCAAACGCCAACTTCAAAATCAGCTATTCCTAAGCATGTGAATCATGATAAAAGTTACAAAATTTACCTGTTAGTCCTAAAATATTATATACAAACTGGAAGCTCTTCTCCGTCATGTGAAAAGTTTTGCCAAGAACTGGAAGGGTTTCCAGAGCAAGATGTTCGATATGATGCAGTTTAACAGCCGTGCTCAAACTTGAGAGAACTTGGTTATTGGGTTTTTCCATTATATTGATAGCACCTTTGGCTATACCTAGAAAGGAAAAATCATGTGTGATAAATAGGGTGTCATAATACTGCTGCTGTAGCATTTTTTTCTGTCTAAATGGACGAATTTATTTTTTAGCTTTGTTGAGTAGTGTAATTCACATCCTAACGGTAGTGTAACCTTGATTCATTAATCCAAAAACCCTGTTTGGTTAGTTACCTAAACATAGCATTTGCAAAACGACGTTATGTTGAAACAAGAGGTAATTTATTGAATTAGGTTTAAACGCTACCCTTTTTGTCCAGTGACGGTGTTCTATTAGTTAATATTGTCACCTTATTGCTTTGTTGTGTTTGGTGGAACTTGCAGTTCGCCGCCAAATTTGAACCAATTAGGTTGAAATCTGGGTGACACGACTTCCGTTACGAGTGGCGCGTTACGGACTTCGTGGCCGTCGCCATTCCGGTGTAAACACTAATGTAGCACATTGTGTTCCAATGCTGCGGTGAAGAACAAGGGACTTATTTAATGCACTAAATCCCTTACCCCCGCCTCTCTCCAAACCTTTTCCACACGATCAGTCTCAAGCAAGACACACGGAAAACAAAACAAAGCGTTTTTATCTGAACAACCACTAATCCACTTATTTTTTAAATAGGTGCTTTTGTTAAACTGCTGTTTATAATTTTGCCACGACTATTAGCTGCAATTTCAATATCTAAATCGGGCATAGGGACCAGGCTTATCCACAACTAATTGTTTTTCATACCTAAGTTGGTAAGTGGAACTAATTTAAATTCATCCTCTATTTCTCGCGAAAATCGCCAACAAGTAGAACAAATAACAAGAAAAAATATTAAAATAAGCCAGATAATACGAATACCGAGAACTAACCGCAACTGAAACTATTTGCAGCACTGAACCCAATATAATCAGCCTTTTGTAACAAACTCGGCCGTATGTGTTCGGCTCACATCGCCGTTGGCTCTTTCAATGAGAAAATACGCTGGCAACCTCTCTTATGCTTTGTGGCGCTGTCACTACTCGGCGGGTGTATAGAATAGGAATGGGCGGATTATTCGATCGTGCCTACGCTTTATGGTGTCATATTTGGTTGTATATTTCTGGCATTTGGTGTAGAATTAGTATAGTTTACGTATCGATATCGAAAATATAATTATAATACGATTTAAAATGTATTAACCGGTATTAATTGATGACGCTTTTGGTTATTTGGTCTAAAAGTTTGGCAGTTCTGCAGCCCTTATACAGGAGCCGCCACTGTAGTTTCACCGATTCTCTCACAAGCTTGTGTACTTAAATAAAGGGGGGTAATAACTTTGCAAATAAACACCTGGTATAATTGAGTATGCCATTATTTTGTGAAAATTGAGATATACGTTTTACAGGCTTCTACGATACATTAGCTTTCATTTTGTGCAAGAACGCCTTGCCTTTGTATAGTTTTGTATTTATTAGGGGTGATTATATTTTTGCCACTTAAGGTAATTACGTAAATAACCCACAGGGCGAGTTCTTATTATTGTAATTGACATTTTAACGTGTAAAGAGCCATGTATTTGTAAAGTTTTATATTTTATGTCTTAGATTTAGTTTAGTTTTGGATTTGACGGTAGGTTTTAGCATTAGGCTACTGTGAAAGACAACATTGTATTGTTAACAACGATTTTAGGTCTGATGATGCTTTTTTGTTGGGCGAAACATGTCACAGAAATAAAAATTAATTATTATTTGAGACCGAGACTTTGTATTGTCAAAAGCTGATTCTAACCTATTCAGGTCTCTTTGGGAAAGATGGACAATTTCTTCGAATTAACATATTAAAGATAAGACAGTTCGATTTTAGTTTAGGTAGAGAATAAGATTTTTACTATGCTTTAAAATGTCATATGCAACGCGTCGGTATAGAAGTCGCGTCAAGTAAGAAGAAGCCCCCTCGTTATCAGCTTACGTCACAGATTATCGATCTCGAGCGACACTAGAGAGGAACATTTTAAAGTCAAAGTGAGATAGGACACGTTTTACGCTGGCATGCCTACGTGGTCTCTTCTTACTTGATTTTAACTCTACCTTATAAATTTTATAGTGCGCTTGTCTATGACTTCTCCAAATAAATTTTTTTAAACATTCTGGCCTTTTTTCAACATGTCAGACCTATTCTAATACTGAAACAACATGTACTCTACCAATTAACCATAAAAAAAACTGGAAAAATTTATAGTGACTAATTCCATTCTCGTATCAAGATCCTCAATTACTGACAGTATTCTTATGACAGTTATGAAATATGTGCGCCTACTAAAATTGAGCGTGATAGTGCGACAATCCCATCGATTTTCATGAAAGTACTTTGGTAAGATTAGGTATAGTCGTCGCCAGATATAAGTGAGATTCCTATAAAAACTGATATTTTTATATCCTCTAAAACCTACCGTCAGCTTTTAGACCGGGCGCATAAATTTTCTGAATAGTTTAAATAAATATTAAAATAAATTCGTTATTTGTATAAAATTATTGTTTACATTTATTGCAAAAAATGTATTTTAATCAGCATATATGTTATTTTTAGACTTTTTAAATTTTTACCAAAAACTAGAACAATATAGTAAGTAGATCTAAAATTTTTTTAATTTAACATATTCTCC
The DNA here is from genome assembly GCA_963920685.1 of Polydrusus tereticollis. NCBI lineage: Eukaryota > Metazoa > Arthropoda > Insecta > Coleoptera > Curculionidae > Polydrusus > Polydrusus tereticollis. The sequence goes on from OY987331.1 coordinate 93,924,530, forward strand.
CGCACTAAAATATTAAATTCAGTTCCCGATTTTTTGCTGTGCTATACTTTAATTGCCTTGTGCCTTGTAAAAAGAAACAGCCCCAGAGCCGGAGTAGTATTAACAAGTGTGGGTGTGTTTTAATTTGCTATGTAGTCTGGCATCTTAACATTGCGTTGACTTAGCATTTTCATGTTCAGTTTGTTGTTGTACAGTTTGGTGTTGTACAAATTGGTGTTCTTTTGCGTTAATTATAAATATATATAATAGTTATAATTATTAATTTAGTGTTTCATTTAGGATATATATTTCTTAAGTTAAAATACTTTTGTTCAGTGTTCGTGTTTCTTGATTTTGATAGATTTGATATTTCTATTTATTTGAGGACAATGTTTCGACCGTAGGAGGAAAATTCTGATAGGCCTTGGAGGCTGTGGAAGGAGAATTATTGTGAACCTGAGGATGTTCTAAACGATCCTGCTGTGAATTTGGTTGAATCCGTTGATTTAGACTTAGGCGAGTAATAAAGAAAAGGAACGTCACAAAAAAAGCATAAAGTATTTTTGTGCTTTCAGGCAAAGGAAATTCGTTTAAATGTGTATGAAAACATAAAACAATACCCTATGCACATAGGATATAGCAAATTCGAAGTAGTAAAAACAAATTTCCGAGCTCACAGAGGTTCCTTACAGTACTTTATGTAAGTCTATAAACAAAGGCAAAACGATCCGATTTAGGTAAACCTAAATATTTGAATTTGGCTACAGCCAAACTATTAAGAAGTTTACTTAATTAAAAATGTAAAAATAATGAAGTTCCGATAATAGTAAAATAACTTTAGGAGCTCGAAAAACTTTGTTCAGAAAGCACTTTAGGCTTTAAAAACTGGGATTCAAATTTAAAATTGTTAATAAGCATGCTGCAATAATGGAAAGTAGCGGAAAGTAACGTAAGATGGCGAATAGAATATAAAAATAAATGAACTTAGAAAAATGGGAAAACAGATATATCAAATATAAAAAAGGTTGGACTGATGGCTCTAGCAGATGTCAATTAAAAGATATATTTCCGATGAAAGTATCTTGTATTGTCGTTTTGCATTGTGAATCTACGAATGGTTGTGTTATAAATGTGCTGAAATTGTGCGGTAAAAAGTTGGAAGAATGTAATTTGGATCATCACAAAAATATGGATTCAAATATTTTTGAGGAGCGATTTCAGGATTCTTTAATTCCAAACTTAAAATCTCACAGTGTCATTGTATTAGATAATGCAGCTTACCGTTCTAGACAAATCCATAAATTACCCAATTTGTCCTCCAAAAAAGAGGAAATTCAAGAATTTCTTTTTTACCATGACCTATTTTTCGAAGAATTGTATACCAAAAAAAGAATTGTTGGAAGTTATTGACAATATATCCAAAAAATATGGCAATACGGCTTTAAGGCAACCGCCTTATTTTTGCATTTTTAACACCATTGAACTTATGTGGGCACAATTAAAAATTTGAAGAAGAATATCGAAAAATGCGACAAATTCTTCTCAATGGTCGTGATAGATTTGTCATCAATCTGGCAGAGGATACAGAAGATTTAGACGTATGCTTAGATGAAAGCTCCAGTTGAGACATCAAGGGTAAGTTAAAAATCAGAAAAAATATATTTTCTACCTTAAGCTAAGGTTCTGCTTAAATTCATAATTTTGTGATCTCTTATTATATGTTATTTACGATTCCTGAAAATGTCATTAATAATCTGAAAATTAAAAAGAATATTGCAAAACTAACGAAACGAATCCGACCCTGGCTACTTATTGAAATCGACACTGCCGGGGTCTTTGTCGGTATTTACGAGTTTTTTTAAAACTCACTTATAGTTGGCGAGGACTATACTTACTAAATTTCATTGAGAACATTTTTATGTGCATGTTTGTCGTACTTTCTTTAAGGATTTTAAGATCCAGGCAGTATTATTAGGTATTCAAGAACACCTATTTCTGACAACAGCGTCACTTGCTGATGGCGTTAGGTCAGTTGTTTAACATCAAAAATATTAATTTGTACTGCGACATTTTCGCGGGCTAAAAACCCATCGTGAAATATCACAATATATCATTATGAGTTAGCTAAATTGAAATTAATTGACCTGTCAAACGCGTTCATAAAAAAAAAACAATTTTCCCAGATTTTGCACTTTCAGTAATAATTGAAATAAAAAAGTCAAACGACGTTTAGTGGTACGTCTTCTAAAAGTCCTCCAATTTCATTTCGTAAAAAATTCAAATATGAACCTCCGTTTAGAGTTGGCGATAATTCAAAGGGGCTTATAAGATGATTTCCGATAATTCCACACCAAATGTTGACCTTAAACTCGTGTTGGAAGTGACGTTCAACAACTAAATGCGGGTTTTCATTTCCCCACGCATGTCCGTTTCGGTAATTAAATACACCCTGTCGAGTAAATGCCGCCTCGTCCGTGAACAACACACGATTTAAGAACATTGGATCTGTATTTTGCAGATTTTGGAAGAAATGAGAATCTGAAGTCTGGCTGGAAGATCAGGCGGCAGTAAACACTGTGCAACATTACCAAAATCATATTGTTATTCGAACATAACTGCCGCCTAGCTACTGTCTGTACAATCCAAATAAATATAACTTGCTAGTCGGACGGTAATTTGAACATAGCCAACCAAACAAATGACGTTTTGAAATTATCTCTGGTAAATTCCCAATAGCAACAAATTGCTTACCTTCAACCATAGTAGATATAGCGACATCCCTACTAATACCCTCGGCCATTAGCTGATCAATGCACTCATTAAAATGGATAAGACTTTTGCTCATCCACCCGTCAAACAGTTCCTTTTCTGTTAGAAGCAATTTAATATCTTCCATAATGATTTTGGTAGTTTTATAGTCAATGTAGTCTGTCAAAACATTGGTGAGGCTACCGGTCACTGACATGACGGCTCCACCTGAAATTTTCATCCCAAAAGTAAATACACTGAACAGCAATATTAACGCACCACTAAAAAATTCCAACAATTTTGATGTTATATATCTTCTAAACCTATTGTCCGATTTAAATGATTTTTTTTGCACATGATAGGTTTATCCTTTAGGAATATTACTGTACTCGCAATTTTTGTAAGGAAGCTAATTTTCATGGTATACCATGTGTAACAAACATGTTGTGTTTCTTTCCCAAAATTTGAAACACCCTGTGGAATATTCTAGGATTCGTACAATATTGCATAGTATTTCTAACGTGAGCCACGTGTTTTCTCAACGTTTTGTTTTTTGGTTCAATTAATTGTGTTCAATATTAATGAAGATAGACACTTTTTCAAATCAGATCGTTTAATTAAATTATGTGCTTTAGGAGAACGATTTACCACGTCGAGAAATATTTTAATCAAACTTAGTGCCGTTCATAACATCCAACCAAGCATTGATACTGTGAGGAGACGTCTTACCGAGCACAACTTGCATATTAGAATACCAGCGACAGGCCACGCATTAAACGCAGATCACCGTAGAGCTAGATTACAATTCGTTACGCAGCATGTAAACTGAACTATTGAGGACTGGGGGCATGTCTTGTTTACGGACAAATTTTTGCCTGTATAGCTCCGATCGACGTCGAAGAGTGATTCGACGACCAAACCGGCGGTATGCCCAATTTAACATACGTGAAACAACTTTATTTAATGGAGGCTCTGTGATGGTTTAGGGAGGAATTTCCTTAACAGCGCGGACAGATCTTAAGGTGGATTTTCATGCATACGAAATACGACGGTCCGATGATCCGAAAGTGTTCCTATTGGTTAAATTGTTTTCGCGCCAATATTTGTCCGAATAATTTCAACTTTCATCCGACCGTCGGATGAGTTAAAATATTTTTAACTTTGACCGACAATCGTATCAATTTTAACCTCACTATTTGACGTTTTTTTGTGCGTTTTGTTGTTTCTATTTTAATATTTTAACATAAAACTAATATTAACGAAATAAATCAGTGTCATTAATTATAATATTAAAATATCCTATCTGATTATATTAAGAATGAAAAATAAACAAAAAAGAAAAGGATCACAACCTGTTTCAAGAAATGAAATTAATAGATTCTAAAAAGGATTTCAATTGTAAGTCCAAGATTATTAAAAACAATAAACGTACGTGGACAAATATCAGAAAGTGAAAGACTTGCAGTTACACTCAGGTCCTCAGCTCAGGTCACTAAACATAACTTTTTCTTTTGTGCACTCAGGTAAAATTAGGAGTGAATTGGATGACATTAAGCTGATAATGCTCGTCGTTGTCGCACATATATTGCTTAAAAACGTAATGAAATCAAATGGGTAATTAAACGCTATAATCGAGAATACAAAAAGGACCAAAACAAAATTATAACCTATAACTGAAGCGTCAAATGTATGTCCATTGACAAAATTCGGAACAACAGAAACGGAGCCATGAAAATTGGCAAGAATTTCGGACGAAATTAAACGTCATTTCGGATATCGGACCGTCGTGTTTCGTATGCATGAAAATCCACCTTTATTCCTCTACGTGGAGGTTCGTTAAACAGCGAAAGGTATATTTCTGATATTTTATCCGAGCACGTTGTACTTTTTGCTTCTTATATCGGCAATAACTTTTTGTTAATGCACGAGAATGCGAGACCACACGTAGCGCGTATTGTAACTGAATATTTGCAAGAGGTAACTATTCAGATTCTCCATTGGCCATCGTGTAGTCCAGATCTTAACCCAATCGAGCATATGTGGGACGTTATTGGCAGAAAATAAAGACGTCGTCAGCCTCCCCCAGCAACCTTGCAAGACATAGAAAGGATAGTTGTTGAAATTTGGAATGAAGTTGAACAAAATCAAATTGAAAACCTAATTATGAGTATGCCACGCCGATGTGCAGCCGTTATTAGAAGTAGAGGCGAAAACACACGCTACTAATTAATCTTTATTTTTATAACATAATTATTAATCTGATTATTTGTTATTTTCTGTTAGTGCACTTTTTTAAAGTTACTTCTTATGATTTTCTAATAGAAATGTATACTGGAATATAAAATCGTCTATCTCCATTAATATTGAACAGAATTAATTGAACCAAAAAACAAAACGTTGAGAAAACACGTGGCTCACGTTGGAATTACTATGCAATATTGTACGAATCCTAGAATATTCCACAGGGTGTTTCAAATTTTGGGAAAAAAACACAACATGTTTGTTACACCCGGTATACCATGAAAATTAACTTCCTAACAAAAATTGCGAATACAGTAATATTCCTAAAGGATAAACCTATCATGTGCAAAAAATAAAAATCATTTAAATCGGACAATAGGTTTAGAAGATATATAACATCAAAATTGTTGGACATTTTTAGTGGTGCATTAATATTGCCGTTTAGTGTATTATAAAAAATGTATAGGAACTTGTTAAATTATTTTTGTGTTCTATCTGAATCCGGGAGATTGCCCACATATTTTGGGGCACCCTGTATAATATACAGGGTGTCTCTAAAAGGTCTGTACAAAATCTGAGCACATATTCCTGAGGCCAAAATAAGGCGATTTAAAGCAACTTACCTTAGTCCGAAATAGCTCCGTTTCCGAGATACAGGGTGGTAAAGTTAAAAAATAAAAATCAAATTCTTTAAAATGAATGAAAATTTTTTTAACGTATTACTTTAAAACTTGGTACCCGGGGGTTTTTTGGGATGCGAAACCCGAATACGGACACCTTTTCACTGTGGCCATTAGAGGGCGCTTCACAATGCACTTCTTATGGTTTAGAATGGCCATTACTTTTTTATCAGTGTAGTTTTTTCCTTTTTTTGTTAAGGAACTAATTTTTTGAACATTTTGAAACAAAAAAGGTACTCTTGTGAAAATCCGCTTAAGTAAGCCGTTTTTGAGATATTTCGGTTTTTAGTGTTCGATGCCGCACCGGAATATTTAAATTATTCTAAATAAAAAATGTTTGCTGTTAACTATCTTTGAGGATGAAATATGGTCAGTGAATTAGCAGTGAAAAATGTATTTTTTTTAGATACTTTTTTGGAGTGTCACATTCAACACATGAACTAACCTTTAAAATTTTTTTTGCAACAGACTATTTAAATGTAAACATTTTTCGTATTTTAAGAATTTTCGCCATCAGTCTATGTTGTTTACAGTAAGTGTTTCAGTAAGAATTTGCCAATGCGAGAATAAATAAGGTGTTTGAAACGTGTTAGGTAAATTTTAAATTGAAATATATCCAAATCGGCGTATACCAAACCATCAAACATTTGCTGCTTTTGAGAGACGCCTTTGCGAAACCGATAGCTTCACTCCTTTAACTGCTAGTTATGGACGGCAACGTGCAATAAGGACTCCTGAGGTTGAGGAACAAATTTTGGAAAGAATTGCTGAAGATCCAAAATTAAGCACCAGACGCTTAGGTTTAGAGGTAGGAGTATCCAAGGATGTAGTTCATAGAACATTAAAAGAACAGCAGCTTTATCCATACCATATCCAAAAGCTACAAGACCTTTTGGCTCCGGATCTCGATCAACGATTGGACTTCTGTCGACTCATTATCAACATGAGTTTAGAATTAATGTGTGGGCAGGAATCATTGGCAATTTCATTATTGGTCCTGTCATTTTACCGCCACGACTAAATGGTGTGGATTATTTAGAACATTTACAAAATACGCTGCCAGATTTATTAGAAGATTTGCCATTACAACTTCGACGAGATATGGGGTTTATGCATGACGGTGCTCCAACATATTTTAGTTTAAATGTCCGCAATTATTTGCATCGACAGTATCCAAACAGATGGATCGGTAGAGGAAATGACGCTCCTGTAAAGTGGCCGCCACGCTCACCGGATATGACTCCGTTGGATTATTTTTTATGGGGGTCCTTAAAAACGATGGTATACTCCAGACCGATTAATAATGAAGAGGAATTGTGGGGAAGAATTCAAAATGCAGTCAACATATTAAAGAACGATGCGGAATTGATGCAAAGAGTAAATTTAAACTTTTTACGTCGTATTAATCTTTGTACTTATGTTACGGAGGTAATTTTGAACAATTACTAAAAATTTATGCTAATTAAATTTACTTTTAAAATAAAATTGTTTCTCATCTAATTAAAAAAAAATGCATACTCAAATTCTTCCTGCAAAACTTGCTGTAACTAACCCAAGTGAAACATTTCTTCCTGCAGAAAATTTACTAATAGCGGAATTTTTTGATTCAAAATAATTTAAATATTCCGGTGCGGCATCGAACACTAAAAACCGAAATATCTTAAAATATGGATATCAGGATCTGAAAAAAGAATAGCGCCGCAGGACCACGACTAAATATCATCAGAAATTTATCCAACTTGACCAATCTTATGTTTCTGTTTAATAAAAAATGTCATATTTTTCGATTCGAATAAAGTTTTAAAAAGTTCTTTTATACTTAAAAAATATATACAAAAATTTTAAAAATAGACATATGAAAATAAAATAATAAAAACAAATAAAAAAATCGCTTTAGTAGATAAGTAAGATAAAATATTTTTTTAAATCAAAGGATGCCAGATCAATTCTATCATTGTATTTTGACACGAAAGCTTGTAGGTATATTATTATCATAAAAGTCTTCCAATCGTTCTTTTCCTCTTGAATGCGTCGCTAAAACGCAGTTTCAATTACAGAGGGAATAAATAATATAATCTTGTAGCTACAAAACTTGGCTGATGGCTATATGAGATTAGGCCTCATCATGGACCTTGGTCTTGCATGTGGACATAGCGCATAATTCGGTAGACGGCGACCACCACTGTTACCAACATATTATCAGAGTTTTAATTAAATAATACAAATTTCGCATTACAATTCGGCCAAAAACTTACTTCCTTAAAATTTATTTTTTATTATGTATTTATTTTCTTCTTGCCAACACAATCAATTACATGAAAAAAGAAACGCCATAACAATATAAAGATCTGTAAAACTTACAAAGAAAAATTTCCGATGCACGTCATCAATCAGCTGATAATTGTAAATCCGTAAGAAAACATAAATAAATTAAATTTGGGCAAAAAATATTAAAATTTCATGCGATATTGAATATACTATAAATTTAAAGTGTTCTTCTTTAATACGAATCCACTTACAGCAAATATTTTGTTTATTTAAGCTTGTAAAAATTAAAATAATTTAACTTTTGTTTGCGTTTCGTGAAAAACTAACGTTTATTGTTCTGTGATTTCGTGCTGTTGTGCGTCTATTTTTTAACAAAAATTTCAGATCTTTTTATAAATAGCATTAAAAAAAACCGTTCTTTTAAGTACAACAAAAGTGCATATACATATTTCTGTCGATTACTTGGTTTACTATTTTTGAAAAATGCCGAAGCATTTAAATAGCCAGTGCAAAGAGCTAATAGCTACTTAAATTAATTGAATCTGACCTGGGAAGATGCTGACATGGCGGGTTCTGTGAGAGTCTGTGCATATAACTAGCTTCTCTAATAAGCTATTTTCAGGAAGAACTTAACAATAATGGCCCATTGTTACCCTTGACAGCAGTTAGAGAAGTAACTTTAAAGAGTATGTTAAGGTCTATATATTTTATTTCTACTTTACTTATTTTTAATATCTCCACTTTAAGCGCAGTTTCAACAACAGTTAAGGAAAATAAATTATTATAATCACCTAAGAAAAAAACGTCCTCATTCAAAGAGAGTTGTAAATGTGTCAAGATTGGATATAAGTTCTATCCGTGACACTATTTATGGAATGTACGAAACAAGTAAGTTTTACGGCTTCTTCCGTACCACTGTATGTTCAATCCGATTGAACATAAAGGGTGATTCAATTTGGGTTTCCACATTACAGCATAAAATAATTTTGAAACGCCACTGTATTTGTCAACGGCAATGTGAGATTTCTAACCTAGAAACATTAACAAAATTAGTCATGGAGCAATACACTACGGAACAACGCGTTAAAATTGTCGAAGCGTATTATGAAAATGGGCGATCGAGGAAAAATACGTTTCGTGCCCTACGTGAATTTTTTGGTGCGCAAAATCGACCTTCTGAGAGGACAATTTGGAATGTGGTCCAAAAATTTCAGCAAACTGGATCCGTATGTAACATTAAAACCCCTCAGCATGCACGTAGAGGTCGTTCGGAAGAAAATATTGCCGTTGTTCGCGAAAGTGTGGCCGAAAATCCAAGCACATCGATTCGTTATCGATCGCAGCAAGTAGGCCTTACATATTCCACTACACAGCGAATTTTAAACAAAGATTTAAAGCTACACCCATATAAACTCCAAATAACGCAGGAATTGAAGCCTAGAGACCATCAACAGCGCCGTGTGTTTGCCGAATGGATACGAGAACAAGGAGAAAATTTTTTAATGAAAATAATCTTTAGCGACGAGGCACATTTTCACCTTGGCGGCTTTGTAAACAAGCAGAATTGCCGTATTTGGGGATTGGAAAATCCAAGAGAGATTATTGAAAAGGAAATGCATCCGCAAAAAGTGACTGTTTGGTGTGCCTTTTGGTCTGGAGGCGTAATTGGCCCATTTTTTTTTTAGGATCACGCGGAAAACGCTGTTACCATTAATGGGGTCCGCTATCGGAACATGATAACAGAGTTTTTGTGGCAGCAGTTGGAACATGTGGACATCGAAAATCTCTGGTTTCAACAGGACGGTGCCACCTGCCACACAGCAAGAGAAACGATGGAATTACTGCGCGGTAAGTTTCAAGACCGCATTATTTCCCGCAACAGCGACATCAATTGGCCGCCGCGATCATGTGATTTAACTCCCGCAGATTTCATTCTTTGGGGTATCTTAAGAGCAGAGTCTACAAGAAAAAACCAAGCACTATTGCAGACCTTAAACAGGAGATTAGACGCGAAATAGCCGGCATAGAACTTGATTTGTGTCGCAGAGTAGTCGAAAATTTTGGCAAACGGATTACGACATGCCATTTGAACCGCGGCGGCCATTTAGCAGATATCATCTTTCATACCTTATTGTAATGAAGTATACTGAAAGGGCAAATACTTTTTTTTTCATTGCTTCAAATTTTCCGTGTTTTATTTAATACTTTCATGTGTAAACCCAAATTGAATCACCCTTTACTTGGGGGATTACCAAAAATTATTATAAAAGACATATTGGTCGAGATGGCAGTACAGAAACTGACTGTATGAATATGTGGAAAGAATCATTGCGTACTGCTGTTCCTGATGTTTGGAAAAATTCAATTCGGCACATAGAAAGCGAGATATTAAAATGGTATGAAAGAGAACATGTATTGGGTAGACTGAACATTCAACCCATTATTATTGAAGTAAATGAAACGAGTGATTCAAGTGATTTGGAGGATGATGGATGATCCATCTTTGTATTATTATTTTTATTATTCTTAATATTGAAACCCAAAAACTAAAAAAATTTAAGTCTTTAAATAAGGACTACCTAGCCAATAATAAAATAAAATTACATGACTATTCCAATACAATTTAGGTAAATATTGTCATCCTGGAAAATCTAAAAAATAAAGTAAATGAAAAAAAAAAACAGTGTAATTCCCTCACTCGTTTATATTGGTTACAAGCTGGCAACACTGCCGATAACTGACGTCACTCGAAGCGTATGACGTGCAACGGAAATTGTCTTGCAAAGAGTATAGTTACTAACTATAGACACAATACAGGTAAAATAATCAATAGGATTAAATTTATTAACCACCGACGTAAAATAAAAAAAAAACTGTTTTAAATAACAGATAGAAACATGTACATGATAACATAGTCAAAGACCAGTCTCAAATTGGGAATTCAATTTACAAGTAATCAAAAAAAGAGAAAGAAAATTCGGTAATGAGAAGTTTAAGCTAATAGAGGACTAATTAAAGTTTTAAAAGTCGAATCGCATTCACCCCTTGCGAAGCCCAGAACTGCCGTTCGGAACCTTTCAATTCGCTTAACGTTCCTTATGTCTGCGAGTAAAAAATTATAGGCATATATTACTTAATAGAAGACGCCTCCCTTAAAGAACAAGGAGTGATGTAGAGGAATGCGGAGTTCTTCTCTACCTCCGGTGGATAGAGTCATGTTGTCGGCATATCCGTCCGGATTGGTAGAAAATAAGTTAAAGTTTTTCCTAACAAAAGTGACAAGTGCCAGTAGAGCCTAGGGACTACCCGTAAGCACATCCAATTCCCTAAGCAATGATTTACATTAAGTTCGGGGAAGAAGATGAAGTATACATCTTATAATTTCTTTCTGGGCTTTCAACACAGTATCAGAGGGTCTGGATGCTCCCCAGATGGATATTCCATTGTTGAGCAGAGATTGCACATACGTAAAGTAAAAAAGTTTAATGCATTGTGTATATGCAGTCTCAAAGTCGGCGTATTAAGGCACATGCACTATGAAGTTGATTGAAGATTTGCAATGTGCTGCTCCCAGCTCACATGGGAATCAATATGGATGCCTAGGAATTTTATAGTCTATATTAGGTATCGATTTATGATTATAGCCTACATACAATGACTGAGTATTGGCCCTGGCTTTATTAAACATTAGGTAAGTGTTTTTATTTGATTTAAGCAGGTGAACTCTGGTCTCACCTGCCTTATGCCACAGATCCTTAAACCAGTTTGGATATATACAATTCGACTTTTGGTTTTGTATCAGCAGGAGCAGTATCACTTATAATTGAAGACGCCTACCGTCCTTCTCTCGAGCTTTCAGTAATACTTCACTATTCTGACTTGATCTTGATGGACTGCATAAAAAAATCATTTATTTATGACTACTCAAAAGGTGATTTTCACTTGTTGAATAGACTTATTCAAGATTCTAACTGGACAGAGCTTGAGGGTTGTTCTGATGTAAATATATGTATGCGGCTGTTCTATGAAAGGATGTATGCCTGTATTGATCAGTCAGTACCCAAAAAGCAGTCACGAGAAGCATCGGGGGCACCAAGGTATCCAAATTTGTTTACTTCTAATCTTCGTTCGAAAGTTAGACACAAAAATCATCTTCATAGAAAAATAAATGCAGGTAATAAAAATGTCTTAATTTTAATGATTATAAAACCTTGAGAAGTGATATGAAAAAACTTAGTAGGGAAGCATTTAAGAATTATAACGAAAATATCGAAAGCAATGTAAATGCTGACCCCAATAGTTTTTGGTCTTTTATAAAATCTCGTAATGTGAGTAGTGGCATTCCACCAGAGGTCTCCTATGGGGGTGAAAACGTAAGCAGTTGTCAGGCTATTGCCAATGCTTTTGCGAAATACTTTGGCTCTGTTTTTTAAAAATCAAATAATGTGAATGCATTAGACTGTCAAGAGGCTTTCTCTTTTTCAGAAATAACAATTGAACAGGTTCTACAGAGTATAAAAAAATTAAAGCCAAAAAGGCCACAGGCGGAGACAGTGTACCAGCCTATATATATTAAGGATGCGCAGAAGCGCTTTCTGTCCCACTCACGCTGATTGTTAACTTGCCAATTCAACAGGGCAAATTTCCTGATAGCCTGAAGCATGCGATTATTACTCCTATATACAAATCTGGCAATGCAAGCTGTGCTAAGAACTATAGGCCTATAAGTGTTCTGAACTCAGTTGCCAAAGTATTTGAAAATTTGCTTTATGAAAATACCTTTCGTTTCTGTAGAGACAGCATATGCCCAGAACAGCATGGTTTTCTGCCGGGAATGTCCACTGTCTCCAAAGTGTGTGTTTTTACAAACTCGGCAGCGGAAGCTATTAACAATAAAACTCAGCTAGATGTCATTTTGACAGATTGTACCAAAGCCTTTGACAAAATAGATCACTTCATACTGATTGAAAAATTGAGCAAATTTAACTTGGTTTCAGGGCATGTATGTTTCTAAAGTCATATCTCTCTAACAGACTAAATCAGGTTAAAGTGGAAAAACGCCTATCTGAATCTTCTGTGTCTGAGTCAGGAGTACCCCAGGGTGGCAACTTGGGCCTTCTTCTCTTTGCTATATTTATTAACGATTTGCCAAAATGTGTTAAATATTCCAAAAGCCTTCTATTTGCTGATGATTTTAAAATTTTCAGAGAGATGTCAACATTGCAGGACTCACAGGAGCTGCAATAAGACTTAAGCTCAACTAGTCAATGGTTTAAGGATAATAAAATGATACTTAACATATCGAAATGTCAGACTTTTACGATTACACGAAAAACACAATTTGTGAAAAAATCAATATACGATTAACAACTCTGTGATATGTAGAAAAAACAGTTGTAAAGATCTGGGAGTGCATTTTCAACAAAATTTAAAATTCAATGAGCACTATCGAACTATTGTTGGAAAGGCATATAGAACTCTTGGCTTTATTATCAGAAACTCGAGGTTTTTTAAAAGAATTGAGACACTATTGTACAATACACTAGTGAGACCCCACTTAAAATATGCCTGTGTTATATGTTCGCCATATATTTCGAACTCCAATATTAAAATGAGCAGGCGCCCCATCTAACTGGAACCACATTCTTCTTAATAGTTCTAACAGATTATCAATATCTTCATTTAAAAAATTTTGAAAAATTGAGGTGTCCATCAAAAAAATGAGGTCCTATTACGTGGTCTCCAATTATGCCTCCCCAGACGTTTAAGCTACACCTATGTTGCTGGTCAATAGACCTTAGAAAATGTGGATTTTCATCGGCGTAGAAGTGCAAATTATGTCTGTTCACATGAGCATTATTGTGGAATGTCGCCTCATCGGTAAACAATACAATATTAAAAAATCGTACATCCTCTCGAATTCGAGCAAGACCCCAATTACAGAAATTTATTCTATTCTCAAAATCTTGTCCATCAAGTGCTTGATGCAGTTGCACACGATATTGATGGAACTTATTCTTACGCAACATTCTCTTCACAGAAGTTTGACCTAAGACCAACAAATCACTTATGTCTACTGTACTTCTATGTGGATATTCATAAACAGATAAACAACAGTTAAATTCATTTTCTTCGTTTACCACTGGTGTTCTGAAACGGTGTATATTAATTAAAAGAAAAGTTTATCTGGCAACCTTGCCTTCATACGGCACCGGTACCCTTCGCAAAAGATGCTTCGTACGGGTCGTGCGGCGAGGGGTGCAGAAGCCAAGGGTTTGTTTTTCAGTATAGTCACGTCGCTCTCTCGCCCAATTTTCACTAAAACGCAATATTGAAATATTTAAGTGCAAATATTTGTTCTCCGCTCATCGCAAGTCTATAATAATTTACACAGTATTTAGAAATAATAACAGTGAAGTGCAAGTTAAAAGTGCCTGAGGTGTATAGATGCATCAAGTGAAATAGACAGGTATAATTGTAAAAATATTAGGCATATAAGATCCAATATTTTCCCCGTTCATTTGCAACTGAATAAAGCGTTGTTTTTTTGTTGTTGTTAAACTGTAGAAATTATTTCTCTTTTGAACCTTACCTATGGAGTTTTGGAATCTGCACAAAGACAGCAGTGCCCAACTATGTACTCAGAATTGCTAACGTCAATTCCGCGACATTGTTTGGTCCCTCGAGCCGGATATGTAAAATTATGAGCTCACAAAATAAAAACTATACAAAACATTACGTAATTGTGGTATAAAAAACAATTTAGTGAACTTTTCTTCCGACGGTGAAAAGTCGGTGGTCCTTCCTGAAATAGACTATAACAAACATTTACCAAAACAATCAGTGCTTTATTTAGTTTAAGATATTTTGCCAGTATATTCTTTGTATATTTTTCTGTATTTTTTATAGTTTATAGCGATTTATTTTAGAATAGGTACCTACTATGTACCTATATGTGATGGTAATTAATGGATATTATCCTCAGATTATAATGTTTATTTTATAAATAGTTCTCCAAGCGCTTACACACGTATTTCTCTAGTACCTGGTTATTTAATATTCAGAAAACATTACCCTCAGGTAGTTAATATTATGCAAATATAGTTTTTGGTCATTTCTCTTGCTACCTGCACACTAATCCTTTTATGTTTTAAATGAATTTGTTTGTGTTTACTTGTTATTTTGGGATATTGTACAGTTCTTGACATACTATATATAACAGTAAGGTTTGCATGGCATTTTTAAAAAGAGATAGGTATTTTTTGTGCTGCTATAAGTTTTCGCATTGTTACTTTTATTTTTTTTAAGATTTTTCGCGCGCTCGCACATAATACTATTTCACACTTGTTGACCCTTATTGAACTGTTCAAATTTTATTTTTAGTTTCTATCTATTTTACTGTTAATTAGACATTTAGAAAAAATGACGGATTTAGAAGCTTTGGTTAAGCAGCGCGGTTGCTTTAAGGGTAAAATTTCTAGAATTATTACATGGTACAATAAAAATGCAGATAGCGAAAATGATTATATGGAGTACCAAGTAAGAATTGATAGTTTAACCCAAGCTTTTGACTGTTTTGAAAACACGCAGATGCAAATTGATGTTATAGATCCCTCTAAAAAAGACGGCGATGAAGTTGAGGACAAATATTTTTCGTGTCTAGCTAGATTAAAACGTAAAGTTCTTGCATTATCTCCTAGCCAGAATGTACAGAGTCAAGTAACCCCCGTAGTAATACGTTCTGGTGCGCCCAATGTAAATTTGCCTCAATTAAATATTCCCCAATTTAATGGTGACATCACAAAATGGAATGCTTTCTATCAACTTTTTGAGACGCTCATTATGGACAATCAGTCACTAACAGCTATTCAGAAATTAATATATTTAAAATCATATTTAAAAGATGAACCTTTACATTTAATTGAAACATTGCAATTGACAACTGACAATTTCCAGATTGCGGTTGATACCCTGAAACAAAGGTATAATAATCAACTTTCGATTATTTTTGCTCATATAAAAAATCTAGTGGAAATCCCCGCTTTAGCCAAGGTCACTGCTCATACTCTTCGAGAATTCATCGTATGTATAAAACAAAACGTGGACTCTTTAAAAAATCAACAAATTCCTGTTGATCAATGGGATTTAATGTTAATATATCTATTCTCACAAAAGTTAGATTTCGGAACTAAAAAGGCATACATTGCGGAAAGAGGTTCCCAAATGTTATCCACATCTCAGGCAGCGTTGCCAAAATTGGAAGATTTTTTAAGTTTTCTAGAAAAACGATGCTCAGTTTTAGAAGACCTCACAGAAAGTCCCTCAAATAAAAATTTTTCGCAAGGTCATTCATCTGTAACACAAAGAGGTGCTTCAAGCAGTAGATTTCAGAAGTTTTCCCATTATGCACATGGTAATCAGCAGCAAGAGAGATCTAACCTTCAGCGTAGTAACATGGAATATCACTCATCTTCCCCAACTTTCAATTTTCTAAGGTGTCATTGCTGTAAGGTCCCTGATCATAAAATATATACGTGTCCAAAGTTTAAGAATTTATCCTTGAAACTAAAAACAGAAGTCGTCACACAAAATGGCCTTTGTTTTAACTGCTTAGGCTCAAAACATCAAGTAAAAAATTGCACTTCTCAGTTATGTTCAATATGTGGTAAAAAGCATCACTCACTTTTGCATCCAAGTTCTAATGAATTACCTCCAGATAGAAGGAATCAGAATGTATACAACAGAAATTTCAATCAAGATCAAAGTAATTTCCATAATTATCATAATAAGGGAAATGCAAGTACATCTGATTCGCATTCTCCTGATGGTAGTTGTCTGCCAACTAATCGCTCGCAAACGAATAACTCAAATAGACCGCCCATCAATCAGAATTCCCAAGTAGGTTCCTCAAATGGCAATAGCCATAGAACACTCTCAGTTTTTGCTTCTGATGACAACGAAGTTTTGTTAAGTACGTCCTTGGTAAACATACCCGATCTTCATGGAAATATTGTGACTGCACGGGCTATGATCGATCCTGGCAGTACAATTTCAATAATAACTGAAGATCTCTTAAGAAAATTAAAATACACCCCTGAAAGACAGCAAGTTAGAATCTCAGGCATTGGAGGCAATGTTGAACACTCCAATAAAGCGATATGTCTTCAAGTCATGTCTATCCTAGAACCAAATTTCGCTCTCAAAGTAAACTGTTGTGTGTTGAATAAAATCACTGAAAAAGCCCCACATTTCCGTATTAACAAAAGCAATTTAAACCTTCCTCAAAACGTGAGTCTTGCTGATCCGCAATTTGATAAACCTGCAGTCATAGATGTTTTGCTCGGTGCTGATGTTTATTATAAAATTCTCTCGGGAGATATGGTGAAAATTGATAAGAACAACGCTCTCACATTGGTTGGTACCCATCTTGGGTACATTATCTCTGGGTTAATTCCCACTCATGCTCTCGTTAAAGGTGATCTTCACTCCGTCAAATCTAACAGCTGTTTTTTCGTGCAAAGTGATAAAACAGATTTACCACTAGACTCTCTATTAGAAAAGTTTTGGTCCTTGGAAGACATTCCCCACTCTAAAGAAAGAATTTTGTCTGCTGAAGATGAACTAGTCGAAAAGAATTTTTGTGACACCACTCTTTTATTAGCGAATGGGTCTTTTCAAGTAGATCTACCCCTCAAATCACCAAAAGAAAATTATTTGTTAGGAGAGTCATTTTTTCTTGCAAAAAAAAGATTCTATCACTTAGAAAAGCGTTTCGAAAGAAACCCTGACCTTTTTAGGGAGTATAAGAAATTTATTGATGAATATATATCTCTTAATCACGCACAATTCGTGCCCTTATCTCTAAAAACTAAAAGTAATGTATATAAGTATTTTTTACCCCACCACTGTGTCGTTCGCGAAGAAAATAAATCCACCAAGTTGCGTGTAGTATTTGATGGTTCGATGAAAACTTCTTCAGGACTCTCTCTCAACGATATAATGCACAAAGGTTTCATCGTACAGCCCGAGCTTTTTGATATCCTGATAAGATTTAGAAGTTTTAAATTTGTTATCACTTCTGATATAGAAAAGATGTACCGACAGATACTAATAAATCCCCAGCACACTCACCTCCAAAACATTATTTGGCGTGAAAACCCATCTGAAGCACTCCAGTGCATCGAATTATTGACAGTCACCTATGGTACCAATTGCGCTCCATATTTAGCCACTCGCACTTTGACGGAACTAGCCCTAAAGTATAAAAATGAATATCCGCTAGCGGCAGAAGTAATCACCTCCCAATGTTATGTCGATGATATATTATGTGGTACAGATTCTTACAAGGAGTTGTTTGAACTATTTCATCAGTTAGTCAAACTATGCAGTTTAGGAAATTTTAGGCTACATAAATGGTCTTCTAACTCTAACTTATTTCTAAGACAAATAGATAACATTGACACTTCTCGTAACTGCCAGGAAAGTTACAATATTAAAATGGATGGAGTATCCAATAAAGTCCTTGGTATATTCTGGAACCCAGACTCAGACATTTTCTCAATATCGCTACCTGAAGTTCCGATACAAGAGTCAGTCACCAAACGTGAAGTTTTGTCCAAAGTTGCTCAAATGTATGACCCTCTAGGCTTAATTGGACCAATTATTGTAGTCGCAAAACTAATAATGCAGGAAATTTGGAAAGAAAAAATGGATTGGGATGATCCTCTAGAACATCCTATTCTAACAACATGGACAGATTACGCAAAAAAAATTCCCCAACTAAAGTCGTTACAAGTACCTCGTTTTTTCTTATCTGATAGTAATAGTAGCTCTCTAGAAATTCATGGCTTTTCCGATGCTAGTCGCAAAGCTTACGGTGCTTGTGTATATATCAGAGCATTGTATCCCAACGGTACAGTATCTTGCCAACTTATAACATCAAAGAGCAGGGTTGCACCGATTAAAGAAATAACTATTCCCCGCTTGGAGCTCTGTGGGGCACTGTTGCTCTCTAATTTGGTCACTCGAGTTTGTTCCATATTGAAAGAAAGGTTCTCTTTTCAATCCGTTAATCTCTGGACTGATTCTGAGATTGTATTAGCATGGTTAAATGCTCATCCCTCTCGTTTTAATATTTTTGTCGCCAATCGTATATCAGAGATTAACACTCTCACCCAAAATTTTAAATGGCGTCCATTCCAACCAAGGAAAATCCAGCTGACCACCTTTCTCGTGGATTAACACCGGATCAGCTAATAAATTCAAATCTTTGGTGGAATGGGCCAGCACTCCTACAGGACTTTTACACAAATTTAGACTCCTCAAATCGAGATCTTGGTTCCACTAACGAAGAAACGAGGAAGATTAGAACAGTTTTAATCGCTATTTCTGATAATTTCTGGAAAACGTTTTTTGAGAAATTCTCAAATTATTCTCGGCTGCAACGGACAGTAGCTTTTATTTTTCGATTTGTGAACAACTGTAAACCCCACTGTAAAAGCTTAATTGGTCCCATCTCTGTAGATGAACTAAAAGGTTCTGAACTGTTCATTTTAAAACATCTTCAAATGCAATACTTCTCCAAGGAATTCAAGGAATTAAATTCAGATGCTGGAAAAATATCCAATAAGCAAATTTTAAAGTTAAACCCATTCATTGATGCAGACAATATCATCAGAGTGGGAGGAAGACTATCGCAAGCTCTAATACCCTTTGAACAAAAATATCCTCTCTTATTGCCATCTAAAAATCATGTAGTTAAACTTTTATTAAAAAAGGAACATTGCAGGTTAGGACATGCAGGTCCACAAACGATTTTATCCAATGTTCGTCTAAGATATTGGCCCCTAAATGGGCTAAAAGAAATTAAAAAGATCTCTATAAATTGCCCTAACTGTTATAAATTTAAAGTAAAAACGTTTCATCAAATTATGGCTGATCTCCCCAAAGCCAGAGTAGTCCCTTCTCGGCCTTTTTCAAAAACAGGAATTGATTTCGGTGGCCCTTTCTTTGTAAAGTCATCAACTTTGAGGAGTCCTAAAGTTGAAAAGGCATATATAGCTGTGGTTGTGTGTATGGCCACTAAGGCTGTACACATAGAGCTAGTTTCAAGCCTTTCTTCACAAGCTTTTCTCGCCAGCTTGAAGCGTTTTATCTCCAGAAGAGGTAGCCCTTCAATAATATATAGTGATAATGGGACAAATTTCCTGGGTGCTAGTAATCAAATTAAAGATATTTATGATATGGTAAAATCTGAAGGAACACAGGAAGAATTAAATAATTTTCTTTCTGGAAATGAAATACAGTGGCAGTTCATTCCTCCTTACTCTCCACATTGGGGTGGATTATGGGAAGCTGCAATCAAAAGCACAAAATACCATTTAAAGCGTTTAGTTGGAGATCAAAGATTCACCTTTGAGGAGTTCACAACAATTCTTACACAGATTGAGGCAATTTTAAATTCGAGACCCCTACAACCATTGTCATCTGACCCCCTTGACCTAGAGTGTTTGACCCCAGGACATTTCCTAGTAGGAACCTCATTAACCTCGTTTCCTGAGAAAGATATCTCTCATGTTAGCAATAATAGATTAGATCGTTGGCATAGAGTAACTCAGGTTCAACAACAGTTTTGGTCCAGATGGACAAAAGAATATCTTAATCAATTGCAAAATAGACCCAAGTGGATGTCTCCGGTTCAAAATCTAACTGTTAACGATGTCGTCCTCTTAAAGGAAGACGATACAAAACCTTTTAGTTGGCCTTTGGCTAGAGTGTTGGAAGTCATTCCAAGCAAAGACGGAAAGGTCAGACTTGTAAAGGTAAAAACCAAACATGGAACCTTTGACAGAAACATAACCAAACTGAGTCCATTACCAAAATATGACGATTAGTTTTTAAGTAGTGTAGGAATTTCCTTTTATGATTAGTTAGTTGTAAGTTAATTTAAGTTTTTCATTTTGAAGGTAGAACCTTCAACCGGGGGGAGTATGTTCTGAAACGGTGTATATTAATTAAAAGAAAAGTTTATCTGGCAACCTTGCCTTCATACGGCACCGGTACCCTTCGCAAAAGATGCTTCGTACGGGTCGTGCGGCGAGGGGTGCAGAAGCCAAGGGTTTGTTTTTCAGTATAGTCACGTCGCTCTCTCGCCCAATTTTCACTAAAACGCAATATTGAAATATTTAAGTGCAAATATTTGTTCTCCGCTCATCGCAAGTCTATAATAATTTACACAGTATTTAGAAATAATAACAGTGAAGTGCAAGTTAAAAGTGCCTGAGGTGTATAGATGCATCAAGTGAAATAGACAGGTATAATTGTAAAAATATTAGGCATATAAGATCCAATATTTTCCCCGTTCATTTGCAACTGAATAAAGCGTTGTTTTTTTGTTGTTGTTAAACTGTAGAAATTATTTCTCTTTTGAACCTTACCTATGGAGTTTTGGAATCTGCACAAAGACAGCAGTGCCCAACTATGTACTCAGAATTGCTAACGTCAATTCCGCGACAACTGGCTTTATTCTTTCATGCTTTTCGTACTTAACTGTCCCAGTTCTATCAAATCTATCTATCAGTCTTTGAAATGATCTTGCATCTGGATGCGTTCTGTCAGGAAACCTCTCGCAGTACACTCGGGATGCCAGAAGACAATTCTTTAAGCATTCTCCAAGGATATAAATCATATCAATTGATTCTTGGTTCGTATACTTCATTTTTACTACAAAATACTTCTTATTGAAGGAACATACTATGCACAAAATGGCAACAAATGTCACAGGATTACAAAAGTAAAATTACTGACAGCGACATGCCAACGAATAGCAATTGTTTCGATTTCTTGGGCCATGCCGCCTACGATTTTTTAAATTTTCTTTGTAAAGTTACGGAAAAACCTTAATATCTCAAAATGATAGCGAGATACATACGGCAAACATAATATTTTCTGAAAGGGGGCACTTTAGGCTTTTCGACGGCAAAATAATATACAGGGTGTTGTATTTAAGAAATTCAATTAAAATCGAATTGAAAATAGAGATGTTTGAACAAGTATTCTGGACACCCTGTATAATTAAATCGAAAAGTGAGGACGGTCTAGGATAAACTAGGCCAGCATTAGATTACATGTAACTTTGTCAGGGAAATTAGGAAGCAGTGGCGGAGATATAACAGTTTAAAAAAAGTATGTTTTTGACTGATTTTTCTTTCTTTAATTCATAACTTGGCAACGCTGCATTCGATCTACATACAAATTAAAAGTTAAATACACAACCGATAGAGACTTTATATGCCACATAATAAGGTAGGGTATTCCATTTAACAAAAATATAGTTTTTGGTATTACTCTCTTTTGAGACACCCTGTATTCTTAAAAATAATTTTAGGGTATAGCAGAGGCGAAACGTTATAAGTTTTATACAGAAAATTTTCCCATAAGTTCAACGGTTTAGCAACTATTGACCGACGCGCCCTTGTTGGCCTACCCTGTATAGAAGCTGAAATTATGAACACCTGAAAGGTCAGGAACACCAGTGTAAGTTAAATAATAAAAAAATCGGAATGATGTTGAGATATAGTATGAAGACCGTCAGCCAAAAAATGAGCAAATCGAGGAAATTGAAATTTAGCATGAAGACAGTGACGTTGTTGCAAATCCCATTATAACAAACAAGTTGATTTCCACTGTAAATAAAAATATTGCTGACCATCTTCGGGGAATCAAATGTTGGTCGGTTAACAGGGGTGGTCGGTTAATAGAGAAAAGTTTAAACAACTACTACTACGAATAATAATAAGAATACTGGAGCTAACTGAACTCGTAACGCCATAGTTTACAATTGCATTGAGACTTAATACTATACCGTTCGGAGGGTGAGTTCAGATTTTATTTCGATGTTTAAAATAAACATTGATAATATCAAAAAATTTTGGAAATTAAACATGAATGCTTTTTGTCCAACCCTGTATATTGAAAACAAGAGCTAATCTGAATTTTTCATGGTGATTTTCGTGTTTAGCAAGACAAAATATTTCGGAAATATGTAGCTATTTTTGAGCCCGAAACATTTTTGTTGTTGAACGGTGCAATCGATTAAAATCAAATATAATATTTATGTATATCAGTTCTTGCAAAATTGTGAAGTGTGCAGAGTCGAAGGTTAAGTTCAGCTTCAGCAGCAAATGTTTCTTCTTATTAAGATAAAAATAGGTTTTAATAAAAATATATAAAATGGACTGGGATCTATAACAGAGAGATTTTGTTGTTATTAAACATTTTAGGTAATTAAAAAAGAAATAAGTAAAGATATCCTATATGAATGTACGTATGTACTTGGAATTTTGCAAGATAACATTTGGCTTTTAACAAAAATATAGTGATTTGGTGTTAACCTCTAGTAAGATATCAGTAATTATACCCACTATAAATTCGATATTTTAAAAACATTAGCTAAAATAAAAATCACAATCTCGTGTAAAGAGTTGAAAATGTTTTTGACCCATCTCTTGATATGGTACTTCACCCTAACTTTATTCGGCCAAGGTATGTTTTCTTAGTATAAGGCGAGCAGACTTAAATAATTTAAATGTCTACGTATTTTCATCTGTATTAAATTTATTGCACTTTGAATATAGGCTACGTTTTTTTCAACAAATAGTTAATACGATATATTTAACCATTGTTTTAGATTCCGGGTTATCACCAAATGTGGCCCTCGCTGGTACGACTGGTGAAATAGAGTATGTAGTTCACCAAGAAAAGGTAAGCAGGGGTTTAATCCCGTAATACTTTTCAGTAAGTATCAGTGGCGTAGTCAGCATTTTGGAGCGGTGGGGGGGGGGGGGGGGGCAAACTATGAGGGGTGTAAAACGCGGAGCTAAAGCACCACAGACAAAAAATTTTTTGAGACCACGCCCAAATTTCATAGGAATTCACCTTTTTTTATTAGTACAATCCGAGGTACAATCAATCTGTTATGGAAAAGTGGGTTTAGGGGAAAAAACACCATAAGTGATTTTATTTCAGAAATGGTTAGGGGGGCATGTGATTAGCTTAAAACCAAATTGTCCCCCCGCCCTTGGGGGCTTGTGGGAAACTCAAAAAGGATTTTGACTTGATTTTCCGCAAAAACGGTAAGTCGCAGAAAAATATTTTGTAAACAAATATTGTAGAAAACAATATTCTACACAATTTATCTCATTGAGTCATTGCGCTACGACTAAAATTGCAGAAAGCAGAGGGCGCCAAAGTCGCCAAAAATCACTTTTTCCTTATTTTCAACGCTAAAAATATTTTTTTGCTCAATCGCATAAATACAAAAGTTGTAGAGCCCAAAAAATCCTATAAACTGAGTCAGCTCTTTTTTTTTACAATGTACGGTTACGGGCATATAGTGCCTGGAAGTACCAACCGGATGCAGCATCATTTGTTTTATGTCCTGTGGTCGTAGCATTCTATTGTTACAGATCCTCACGTCTTCTATGACCACTACGCCGTCTACGCCACAACTAAAAATGCTCTATAGGGGAAAGGAAAGTCGAAGTCTTTCTCCACAAGTTTATTATAGTTATAGAATTGAATAATCAATATATCTGCATTAAGGCGAATTGACAAAACGGTTCCACCCTGTGAATCATCGACTATGGGCGATTTATTTACTTAGCTTCAAATCAACCTCAACAGTGAACAGAAATTATTGATAGGAAATTGATAGGAAAGTGTAAATTTAAAAAAATGTTAAATGCCCTTGATATTTTAAAACAATTAGGGGATATATCTTGATATGGAGTAATAAGAACTCGTAGAATGGAGTAGGTAATATTTTCAAATCGACGTTAGAGTACCAGTATAATGGCCATTGTTAATAACTAATTCTCATTGTATTACGAGATTACAATAAAATTATCATTAACATTTTGAATGTGGGTCAAAACGCCTGCCTTTCTGTGACGTCAATAATCTGTAGTTACCGATGTTATCAAATATGCTGTTTTTGCAATTTTATTACTCTAGTACAATAGTGTATTTGTAGAGTTAAATGTACTAAATTGATTTCATGACCATACATTATCAGTAATATTTTGATTAAAATTGGTTGATATTTTTAAAGCGATTTGGTAAAACAATACAATAATCAGTAAAAAATCAAACAATAAATGACAGCCGGATAATTATACATATTCGTATCGTATGTTCATTCATGGCAACTGTGATTTGATATAACAGTGGTATACTTAATCAGCATTTTTAAATTGAAATATCTCGAAAACGGCTGGAGCAAATATCAACATAACATTATTATATTTTTAATATTAAAAAAAAATGCATTGAATGTTTCTAAAATATACTGGATGTTCTACTTAAAGTTACCCAAGGTTACATGTTAAACTAATTTGCCATATTCATTTGTTTTATTTTGTAACAGTTTCCTGTTATTAGTGTGCCAGTTTAAGGGTCAATATTAATATAATGCTAAGACGCTGCATTCCGTTGGTACTTCCAGGCGCTATATCTCCGTAACCGTGCATTGTAAAAAAAAGCACGGACTCAACTTATAGGATTTTTTGGGCTCTACAACTTTTATATTTATGCGATTGAGCAAAAAAATATTTTTCTCGTCGAAAATAAGGAAAAAGTAATTTTTGGCGACTTTGGCGCCCTCTGCTTTCTGCACTTTTAGTCGTAGCGCAGTGACTCCATAAGATAAATTGTGGAGAATATTGTTTTCTACAATATTTGTCTACAAAATATTTCTCTGCGAATTACCGTTTTTGCGAAAAATCAAGTCAAAATTCTTTTTGAGTTTCCCACAAGCGCCCAAGGGGCTGGGGGCGATAATTTGGATTTAAGCTAATCACATGCCCTCCTAACCATTTATGAAATAAAATCGCTTATAGTATTTTTTTCTCGCAAATTTTACAGATTGGCTGTACTATATGCTCCCTTGGGAACGGGGGTCTGTAAACTTCTTTAAGGCTTTTTCTTCAAATCGTTTATTTCATATGTACTAAGTTTCTGTTTATGGACATCATAGCTAGATCAAATAAATGTTTTTTTATGTTTAAGGGTAAAAACTCTATTTTGTGCTTTTACTAACTTTTGTATCAGGTTTAAATCTGGCCAGGGCTTGCTTGCTCAATGCTTAAATTTGTAATGTATCTTCTAGTTAAAATTAACAAAATTACCATTTAGTATTTAGTGTATTACCAATACCGTTTACGACAACTACGTAATGGATAACGCGACAATACTTACTTATTCCCGCCCAGAAATCATCATAAAACAAACGCCAAATCCGTCAAAATCGCTAATTTCCGCAAATTTTGTGTGGCCAGTATGCATACTGCCAGGGACGCGCCAAGTATTTTCGGCGCCGTCGTGCGAAATAATAGCAGGCGCCTTAAACCGATGTTATATTATTGAGCTAAAATTGCCACCCTTCTCTCATAGTTGATCGTTGAAATTTTTAAAGAAAACTCTATACTTTTTAGTACTAATGTCTATATTTATTTGTGACAAATAGAAAGTACACAAAAAATATTAATAGAATACGAAACAACAGTAACAAAACAAAAACAGTATCAAGGTTACAAAACATTAATTCAAAATATTAGAAAAAAATAAAGAAATAAAATAGCGATTGTTTTGAAACAGATAATACATGATAAAGGCTCATGTTTAGTTATTATTAAAAGATCAGATTATGTTTACAAGGTGATGGAATTCTTGGACTCTGACGAATTTACCCCGATTGCTAAAGATCCAACCACATCTTTTTTTAATAGGTTAAAACAGGTTCTTGATGAGGCTCGAGTCACTTTGGAGTATTTTGGTATAAACAAAAATAAACTTTACCCGATGAACCCAAAAACCCCTCTTTTGTATGGATTACCCAAAATACACAAGGAGGGCATCCCTATGAGACCAGTTGTCTCTTTCATTAATTCTCCTGCCTACAATCTTTCATCATGGCTCAATGACACTTTAAGAACGAGCACGGGGTTTATTAGCACTTATTCCACAAAGAACTCAATTGAATTTGCCAACTATTTGAAGAATATTGTTGTCCCTAATAATGCCAAACTTATCTCCTTGGATGTCAAGAACCTTTTTCCAAGCATTCCCCCGAGTGATTGTCTTATCTTGGTCAATAATCTCCTATTGAAGGCTCACGTTCCTAGGTTTGCGATTGAAAACTTACTTTTGCTATTATCAACAGTTCTAAATCAAAACTTTTTCCAATTTAATTCAAAATTTTTTAGACAAAAAGAGGGTTTAGCCATGGGATCTTGCTTATCCCCTTTCTTGAGTGAGGTTTTCATGAACAACTTGGAACAGAAGATCATGAGCAGTAATTATTCAGGTTTCCTACTGGGATATAAGAGATATGTAGACGATATATGCATTGTATGGGGAGGTAATAGTGAAGAGTTGGATAGTTTTTTGTCAATTCTTTACACCCTAAAATCACCTTTACTATAGAGATTGAAAACGAGGCTAAACTTCCTTTTCTTGACCTTCTCTTAAAACGAGAGGATAATAAAATACAGTTTGAAGTATATAGAAAACCTTCTGCTACAGACAATGTGATTCAATTTAGTTCAAATTCCCCCTTCTCTCATAAATATGCTGCCTTCAAATCTTTTCTGTATAGGTTGTTCAATTTACCTTTGACACAAGATGCTTTCAAGAGGGAATTGAGCATAATTAAACAATTAGCCTTAAATAACGGTTTCCCATTAGTGTCGATTAAGCTTTATTATAAATTTCTTAATAGATACAAACTGTCCTATAATATAATACAATCACCTAATAAACAAACTTGCAATTTTCGTTCTGTTACGTTCTTTGGCAATATTTCCTACCATCTAGCAAAGTTCTTCAAGCCATTTAACATCTCAATTGCTTTTAAAACTAATAATTCCCTTAAAAAACATCTAGTGAAGACCAAAGACCCTGTTGATAAATTCACTAAATCAGGTGTTTATTCTATTCAGTGCGATGACTGTCCAGCTGTTTATGTCGGCCAATCAGGACGTAAAATCTCAACTAGGGTTAAGGAACACATAAAGCAGTACGATAAATATAAGGATTCAGATATATCGGTGACTAATTCAGCCTTCGCTGATCATTTACTTTCAGCACAACACCATTTTTCAGCACCTGAAAACATAAAAATATTGCATGAATGTGATAAGGGCAGGAAGTTGGATTTGTTGGAGAAGATGGAGATCACTAAAGCTAAGAGGAGTCCAATTCTTACTTGCGTTAACGAGGTGTTTAATTTTGAATCCAACTTAATTTTTAATAACCTGAAAGTAGAATTTTAACAACAATCCCAGTAGTTTCCCCGCCCCTTTTCTATATGTCATTTGTCAATCTTTTTCTTCTTCTTTCCCTATGAAGGACTTTGTTTTACATGGACATGAGTCGAACTCAACCATTCAATTCTTTTTGTTTTCTAAGGTATTTCAGTCACCTCCAACAATAATTTACTGAAAAACTTTTCGCTGTTCGCCCCAGAGCACGGTTTAGTTCCAGGATGCATTCAACCTCTGTCATTATTTTTATCTTTTGCTTAGATCTTTTGTGTTATGTCATATATTTTAGCGCCATTACTGTATTTTTGTAAAGATGTTTCATTTTTACTGTTAGTTTAGGTAAACTGATAGTTTTTGTGTTTTCTGTGTTTTTCGTTTTTATTTAGTTTAATTTTTATACATTTTTTGTAATTTTATTTTTATATTTTTACATATTTTTAACCTCACTATTCTTACTCGTAGAGCCTAGAGACCCTTTGTATATTAGGTTTTCAATTATTTTAGGTCTGATGATGCCCGAGAAGGCGAAACATGTAACCTACATAAACTTATCGACAGCATATTAAAACTTTTATGAAATTTGAGACCAAGACTTTGGGTTTTTTAACTCCTAACAGATAATACATGATCATGATACATGGTGGAGAGGTCTTACAAAGATTTAACTTTTCTAGCTTTACTTTTTGCAAATTCATTAACAAGATTTTCCATTTCAAGCTGCTTTAAAAAGTCAGACTCTATAGAAATGATAGCAATATCTTTTAACCGCTCTTGGCCCATTCTAGATCATAAATAATTTTTAATCAACTTTAATTTAGAGAATGACCTCTCGGCTGTAGCTACAGAAACTGGAATGGTTAATAATATGCGCAATGCAATAGTAATGTTTGGAAATGAGTGGGTTGGGATATTTATTGCAATCTAATTAAGTGTTTCTACTACAGACGTCGCGTTTTTGTCGCCATCTTGCAGAAATTGTAATTCTGCTCCGTCTATATCTTTCTCGTTTCGATCTTTGTCAGTTAAGGTTTCTTCCAGTTTTTTTACAAAAATTAAATTGATCTTGGTCGGAATATTTGCCGAAATCCTCAACATTCCACAAAAAATTAAAAACATCAGAATGACACGATAATAGTTTAAATCTTTTATGTACGAACAAAAGAGTAATGTCTAACATTCTGAAAAAAAAGCAATTAACTTCAAATTTCATTTCTTGATTATTAATCGGCTGGTAGTCACCTTCGTAAGAAAATTGTTCTTTAATCTTTCGTGGCCCTAATATTTCTGCGGATATAAATTTTGCATCAACTTCTAAGCAAGAAGCTAGTTCTTTGGCATCTACTAATAAGTCACTGCAGCCTTTGTCAGATCGATATTGTTTTACAAATTTATTGAGGTTATTTAAACTTTTGCAAGCCTGGGAAATATTAAATGTTTTTGATTGCAGAATCTTAGTAACAACACCCACTTTACTTAGAATCTTGTACCACAAGACTACCATATACACAAACTCATAATTTTTAATTTTTTTTTCCTAGGGAGGTAGCCAGATGTTTCGTAGTATTGTCAAAATTATTTCCGGATAAAATTTCATAAAGAGCATCGTAAATTTCGCCCAACTGAAATCTTAGAGGGCTTATTGCATCAATCCTGCTAGGCCATCTACTATCTGACAAAGGCTTTAATGTCAGACTTGAAATACTTTTCAAAACAGATCACCGATTGGTTTAGGCAGGAAAATAATTATATAATTCTTGAACAGTTGAAAAAATAATTATACTGGAAATATTGGATTTCACAGCATCGTCTATGACAAGGTTCAAACTGTGGTTACAGCAAGGTACAAACATTCCTCGTGGATTAATGTCTAAAATTCTTTATCGTACACCTTGATGTTTACACTTCAAATTTGAACCATTATCATAACCTTGGCCGCGAATATTATAAATGTCTAAACCATAATTCTACAATTGTATCAATTATAGGACGAAATGTTAAAAAACGTTTTTCGACGCTAAATTTATTGTTTTTTAAATAAAGGTATCTTAAGCAACCAGAAATCTGCTCCTGGCGGCTCACATCGGGAGTACAATTAAGTAATATAGGAAAATACTTTGCTTCTTTAACTTCGTTTAAAATGTTATTTCTTATACTGTCACCTATTAGTTTAATAGTTTCGTTTTGAATTTTATCTCGAGGGTAGTGTGTAATATTTTTTTGAGATCTATTAATATGTGCAGACATGACTGGATCAAATTTTGCTAACATTTCTATACATTTTAAAAAATTTCAATTATATCTTTCAAACAATTTGTTACTAGGACCACGAAAAGCCAAGTTTTGTTCAGCCAAAAATTGAATAGTATAAATTATTCTTTCAATGACACTGCGCCAATGTTTAGTTTAATTTTTTAATACATTTTGCATAACCGAATCAACGGTTCGATTAGTTTTTAATCGTTCTAGTAAATCTGACCAGACACGTAAATTTTAAAAATGAGATTTACTTTTTCGTGGATTTTCAAATGTTCGCTTAAATGATGCCAATCATTAAAACCTTGGTCTTGGTTACTTAATTTAGTGTTTTTAAAAGTCAATGGATTGTTGGGGTTGGGGTTGGGGTCATTGAATATTTTACAGCAGAAGCAGAAAGCTGCATTTTTTTCAATAGAATATAGCAACAAATGACGCTGAACCTTTTTACCATTTAACAAAATTCGAGTAATAGATATTTACGTTATAATAAGTCGGGTAAATCAACTTTTACAGTATGAGTGAAATGTTTCGAGACGAGGCGACGAAGGAGCCGAGTCTGGAATTTTGAAACGAATACTGTAAAGGATTTGCCGGACGAATGACGTACAATATTTTATTTCATACTGTTCTGTTGCAAATTATAATTATGTTTTGAAATTATAATGAAGTTTTATTCTGCGTCGTATATTTGAAAAGTGCTTATATTTACTGATGGAAACATTGTGTGTTTGACATTGAATAAACTTAAACTTACAAATTTCAGTCCGGTAAAGAAATTTTACAGGACTAGTCCGGTAAAAAAATTTTACAGGACTTATTGCTGTAAAACCTTATTTTATGGACTAAATTCAAATATGTAAAGGTGTGTTTTACAATACAGTATGAAATAAAATATATATCGGAAAACTTATGTCCACTTTTGCCTTTAGGATACATACTTTTATATATTGCATTGGACCTTTTTTGACAAGTTCTTGCACCTTGATTGGAAACAATACACTCGGCCAAAGACCTGGATCGTTAGAAAGGGGCGCTTCCTTGGATAATTCGTCTTGCTTACTTGAACATGATGGTACCGACACTGACTGAAACGTATCAGGATCTAATTCTTTTGGATCTTTATCCTCATTAGCCTGCTTTTCTAATTCCGATGGCAGGTTTGATTTTGTTGAATGTAGAAAATCACAGTTATCAGAAGTAGTGTCTTGTGTGGTCTTTCCAAAAAAGTTACTAATTTTGAAATTGGTTTTCTCCAAGTCTTCCTCTTGTTTTCGCTTGTTAAGCAAGTTTTGGTAACCAGACAATTTCTTTTTTTCTTCTCTGACCATTTAAATAAAATGAATAAAAAATATTAAACACTAAGCCTTATTTGTTTCATAAACAAAAGTTATTACAAAGAAAAACAATTACTTGCATTCCTGTTAATTAATTTACTTAATCACTTACTTACCTTATTTGTAATTATTTTTCACAATTGCGGTAGATACGTAATAGCAAATAAGGCACTCTATACGTCTTATGCGCTTATCAAGACAAGAATGAAAAATTAATCTGCTACATCGATAACGAGCACGCAAAATTTTGCAAGTTTAAGCCAGCGCGCCTAACGCAAGCGGACTTTCGCGCCCCCACAGGAAGAGGAATAGTAAAATTTCACCACTGGTTAAATTAGTCA
This sequence comes from Polydrusus tereticollis, assembly GCA_963920685.1. NCBI lineage: Eukaryota > Metazoa > Arthropoda > Insecta > Coleoptera > Curculionidae > Polydrusus > Polydrusus tereticollis. The sequence goes on from OY987331.1 coordinate 93,956,698, forward strand.
CTTTGACAGTTTGTTGAAAAATATATTGTAGTCCGTTGTATGGTTAGTTTATTGAGTTAGTCAAATTAAGACTTTTACTCCTATTATTTAATTGTATTTTTCCTTTGCGGTTACATATTGGAAGGTTTTTGGATTTTGCTTATACATATTTTTTTTTTCTCTTTATTTCGTATTTGTTAGTTCATTTTTGATTTTTATTGTGCAGGCTACTGTTACTGCTCTTTATCTATTTCTGTACAGTTAAGGTGGGAGCCAATCTTTTGGGTATTTATGTCTTTGATCTTCAGTGGAGTGAACGTGTGAATTTGTTATTAACGGGTTGAGTGAAACGTCCGTTCTTTGAAAATACTTTATTATTAATTTTGTGAAATAGTCATCTATTTTGTCCATGTGCATGTCTGTATGTAGTACGTCTATAGACATAAATCTTGGTGCATTTGTAATTATCCTGAGTACTCTATTTTGAAATTTCTGAACTTTTAGACGTCTCGTATTGTTTACGGTGCACCAGGTCGGTACACCGTAAGTTAGAACTGGTCTTATGATTGTTTTGTAAATTGCTGTCTTGGTTTTGAAATTTATCTTGTTTCTGGCACAAAGCAGTGGGTATACAGCACCCAGCTGCTTCTGTGCCTTGGCAATTCGTTCGTCAACGCATGCATTCCAAGCCATCTTTTTATCAAATGTGGGGCCAAGGTATTTAATTTTATTGCTCCATGAAATTAACTTATTATTTACTTTAATTCGCGTTCTTGGTAATTTTACTTTGGCCTTGGAGAAAAAGATGGCTTGCGTTTTGTCTTCATTCAGTTTTAGTTTCCACGTATCCAGCCACTTCTGGAGGATAACAATATGACGTTGCAGACGTGAGACTACGCTCCCAGGTGCCCCCGAGGTGGCAGTGATCGCAGTGTCATCAGCAAACAAGTATAAATGCGTCTGTGCGTGACGTGGAATATCCGCCGTGTAAATATTATAAAGCATAGAAGAGATTGGAGAACCTTGCGGCACCCCCGCTCTAACTGCTCTTGTCGTAGATGTGATGTTTTCTGATGACACCGCGAACGTTCTGTCCTCAAGGTATGAAATCAAAATTTTTACAAGCCAGTTTGGCATACCTAACCTTATTAACTTTAGGATTAGTCCATCGTGCCAGACCTTGTCAAACGCTTTCGACACATCAAAAAATACTGCCCCCGTTGACATGCGGTGGTTATAACCTCTTAGTATATTGGTTGCCAATCGTGTCGTCTGGCACACCGTGCAATGAGCAGCTCGAAATCCGAACTGCTCCGGTGGTAAAATGTCGTTGTCTAACACAAAATCGGTTACCCGATTTAGTATTAGTTTTTCAACCACTTTGCCAAGGCATGATAACAGACTTATCGGCCTATAATTGACCGCCAATGTTAAATCCTTTCCAGTCTTCGGTATCAACACCACTTTAGCTTTTTTCCAGTCATTGGGAAAGCAGCCTCTTTCGAATATAGCCTGGGCTATATTTACTACGTCCATTGTTGTTTTTTCCGGCAGATTTTTGATGGCTTTGTTTTTGATACCGTCAAAACCAGGCGCTTTCTTTGCATTTATGACATGCATAATAGAGCGAACTTCCTCCAGAGTTACCCTTGGTATTATTTCAGCATCATATCTCATATTTCTATATATTTGAATAGTTCTAGTGGCCCGCGCATCCCTTGTAGGGTTAGTAGTTGGAAACTCACTGAATTGCTCGGTTAAGCTGTCAGCAAACAGTTCAACTTTTTCTTCAGGATCGGTTAAAATTTTGTTATTTGTTAAATCTTTAACATATGACATGAGTTTTTTGGCACCCCTTGTCAATGATTTAGTAAATTTATAGACTGAATTGTCTTCGATCTGTAAATTTTCTATTTTATCCAACCATATTTGTGATTCTTTTTCTTTTAAAAGTTGTTTAATTTCCGCTGTTTCCCTGTTTGCTTGTGCTTTTATGCGTGGGTCCCTAGTTCTGTACGCTAAACGCAGTGTTTTATTTTTATTTTTGATCATCTGGGCAAGTTCGCCCCCCAAAACGCCTCGTTTTGAAAATCTGGATTTTGTCGTTAAGGATGACTCAGCCATGGCGGTGTTTATATTTGATGTTAGTTCTTTAATATTTTCAGATATTTGAATGTTTGTACTTATCGTGGGCAGTTGTTCAAAACGTTCCATGATTCTTTTAAAAATCACCCAGTTTGTTCTGGTCCTTGTTACAAACCCTTGCCCCTTTTCCGCCGGATTGCCATACTCCACCATGACCGCTCTATGATCAGACTACAGTTCCGACAGAACAGACGGCTGTGAAATCTGTCCCGAAAACGTCCAAAATTTCCGGTATAGAACCCGCTTGAGAATGTGTAGGTTCCACCGGCGGTAGTATTTGATAGTTTATTTGTGGAGATGAACATGGCACAGTGAAGGACTCTCCTAGGAATTTGAAGCGCATACTCAGCGGCCCCAGAAAGTAAATGTATGGGCAGGTATCATTAATAACCGAATTTTAGGGCCATTCTTTTTGAAAGGAAACCTCACAACTGAACGGTACCTGGATTTCTTAACCTTCGAGTTGAGGCCTGCTCTAGCTGTTATTTTTTAAACAATTTGGTTTCAGCAAGATGGTGCTTCCCTGCATTTTGGTGTCAATGTGAGAAGATATTTAGATCAGATATTTCCAGGTCGCTGGATTGGACGACGTGGTACAATTGAATGGCCACCGAGGTCCCCAGACTTAACGCCTCTAGACTATTTTCTTTGGGGATATTAAAAAAAAAAGTTTACCAAAATAGGCCAAATAATATTGAACATTTGAAAAACAAAATTAGATTGGAGACACATAACATACTGGCTGAAGCCATTCGAAGTTCCGTCGACGGATTTTACCATCGTCTGGGAGCATGCCAAGTAGAGGGTAAAGGACATTTCCAGCATTTGCCACGTTAAACCACATTTTTGTTGTGTTTTGTTTTGCTTCGTTACATTTTTATTTTTTTTTTACAAAATAAATAACAAATAAACCATAACTATTGTTAAGTCACAATGTCACAAAATGTCAGAACGTGAAACAATAAAGATTCCTTACCTTAAAAGGTAACAAAAAAACATCAATGATTTATCATTTCCGCTTATTTAAATAGAGATTTTTTTAAAACTTTTAACAGTCGCCATTTTGAAATAGCTTGACAGAATCGCGCCAAAATTTATAAGCATACTGTACGAGATATTAGCTTTTAAATGATGTATCACAAGCTGTATGTTTCCATATAAAAAAAAGATCGATGTCGTCATATCTTTGACAAATGTTCATAAAGAAACAAACGAATAACGTCAAAATGTGAGCATATATAAAACTAAATTCACGTGTCCGAGCATTTTCCCCAAAAGTTACAGGTTGTCTATATTAATTTTGAAAAAGTAGTCCATACTTACCGTGAAGTCAATGTAATGTAAATGAAACAATGCAGTCTTCCTCCACAGTTTAATGTTAACTGCCACGCAGCCCAAGAGAAGAAGATGAGTAACTGAATGACAGAAGTAAATAGATATATTTTGTGTGAGAAAAAGCCTTTTATTTCAACTGGCATGTTTTGAACCAAGCAACCTATATAGATACAGTAAACAATTTATGTTTGGCCAACGCAAATAAAGGCGGCGCCAACAGAATGTACACCTTTCATCTCCGTAAGGCAACTTTTATTGAGAAATTATTATTCCAAGGAATCGATATGTCGCAAAATCTTTTAAAATATTTTTTGTATTATTAAAAATTTTTCTTTTTGTTCGAAGGGCAAGGTTGAAACCTAAATAATATGGTTACTGTTTTAGAAATCATGGGATGACGCAAATACTGCATGTCTCAACGATGGCCACATTGCTGCTTACATTATATCGTATAAAGAACATCAAAACTTAATAAAACACATTAAAAGTCACAATTTATTGCCAGCAGATGAAAAATGTAAGTATTCAAAAATCTCCATATATATATTTGTTATACTTACGGGTAATATTGATCCTGCATAATGCAGGAATAATTCCAAACATTTTTTTTATCATTCAGAAGTAGTTTTTTTTTTATCGTTTAGAATAATTGTTTTAAATGTAGTATAGGCATTAAATGTGACCTTAAATTATATGGTGTAATAAGCTGGACATTTTTGATAATTGAAATTGAAAACACCCGGCGGCCATTGAAGCCCTTAAGGACACTGGCCGCCAACCTAGTCGTTTGGCGTTTGGTAATATGTTGTTGTGGAATGCAAAATCGTTTACACGACAAAGTATAAGTTTTCCAACAACCTTGCCAAGGCACGAAAGCAGACTCTGATTGGCCTATAGCTGGGGACCAGTGCTAATTTCTACAAAACTATGATCAGACCTGTTTTTTTTATATGGCGCACCCACGTGGTGCACGATGTCTATGACTAATCACAGAAAATATCAACTTTTCCAAAATAAAATTCTCAGAATGATCCCCAACGCTCCCACTTTCACCTCAGCAAGACTTTTGTACAGATACCTAAAAATAGATTCTCTTACAAACCCACCTACACAAACTCCTTATAAACTACTATAAAACCACAGACCTCTCAAACAACGCCCTTATCACACTATCCCATACACTGCTCTTAAACATACCCTGAGATTGCTAGATTCTATTCGAAAAAGAGCCATTCGCTTGATCGGTAACCAAGATCTGACAAACAACCTGGAAAGCCTTGAACATCGAAGGCAGGTTGGCGACTTGAGCCTATATATCTTACAAATATTTTTATGGCAAGTGTTTAACCGAGGTTGCCCGCTTCATTCCACCCAGAGCGGTGCATGGTAGAAATACACGACGAGCCACTGCAGCCTACCCATACGTGGTTCACCTTAGTGTCCCTCGAACGACACTGTTTAAAATTCTTTCATCTGGAGAACGTCATCACTCTGGAACGACCTTCCTGAGGCCGTATTCCCCACCGCTCGAAGAGCACCCTAAAGGATTAATCCTGCAGTGCTGTGCCTTATCATTAGAAAGAAAAACTAGGCATTAATATACTTTGTATAATTTTTAAAAAGTACTATATAAATTCGCCGAATTCGATCGTCCCGACCTTCGACACAGCTTGGAACGTCTCGCAGTATATAAGCGGTGTTTAGGGTGTATTTTGCAGCACGTATGATCTCATTAGTCTGTCCAGCTCAGGTCTGTTGCAGTCACCGATAAATTCTTTGCTGATAAACATAGTAAACCTCTAAACAGTTTTAAGTGGCATAGAACTTTTAGATAGCCAATTCTTTTGCATATAATTGATTGGTGTCCCTCAAAAGGGTATGCCTGATTTTCTTAGTTTTGTTTGTTAAAAAAAATGGTATTGGAATTGGTTCTATTAATAAAAAAACAAATGAATATATTTGCAGCCTACAATACTTATCCTAGTTAATTTGTCAATTCATTCTGCGTTGTCATTTGCCCTTGTCTAATTTTTGTATCGTCTTAATTTTAGCTGGTTACTGGTTGGGTGGCAAAAACGTCAATGGGAAATTTGAGTGGGAAATTCCCGGCGAAGATACTAGAAATCAAGATAATTTTATGGCTGGATGGCATAAGGGTGAACCAAATGAACGTGAGAAAAATGGTAGGTCCACACATGGTAAAAAATTAATAAGTATTAAGTGCACAGGGTATTTCCTCATATTTTGACAGCATCTAACAACTTTACTATTCGAGATAAAAAAAAACTTTTCAAACTAAAATTGTAGAGATTCATCCAAACCGCCAGAATGTGCTGCCGAAAGAAACAATTAATTAAGCATTGGTGCATATTTTGACTTATTGTAAAGTTATTTAAATGGAACACCCTATATTCAGTTATTAAGTGGAGCTTAAAATTGCATTTTCAATAACATATAACTTGCCACATTAGCCATTGTTGAAATGCTGGCAATGATCATGAAATGATGAATTTTTTATATTATAAAATAAATCGCAGTGGCCATAGAAATAATCGCTATTTTAATAACAGAGATAATAAAATATTTTAATTTAAGTGTATACACTTGTTCTATATGCCCACCATTTTTAAATCTTCTAAGGATGCACATCGTTCTTTATAAACTTCGTTTCACACGTACCCCCAAGAGGAAGAATCTAAAATTGACAAATCAGGACTGTTCGGTGGCCATACAATGCCACCATATTTACCTATCCACAAGGGATATCGATTGTTGAGAAAATTACGGACAACCAATAAATTATGGGGTGGAGCACCATCTTGCTGCCAGACTATGTTATGATACTGACGAATCGGTTTATTTTCCAAGTAACTTTCTATGTCGTTCTCAACCAATTCTAATTTTTTTTTCTCCCATTTAAAGAAAGTTCGTAGAAAATAGGACCTATAACTTTAGTGTTGAGAATACCGCGCCAGACATGAACTGATCTTCTGCCTTGGAATTTAATTTCACACTTTCCACGAGGAGTTTCTATTGCCCATAAATGACTGTTTTTCCTGTTAAACAACCCAGCCATAGTAAAGGTAACTTCATCGTTCCATAATATTTTTTTTAAGAAATCGTTATCTGTTAATCATTGTTGATGCATGTTTCTTCAAAAATTTTGCCTATTAAGTTTTTGTTTCACCGTCAACTTATGAATATGAACAGGTAAAATTTTGCATGGATGATGTCCATATTTACGAAAAGTAAGTAGTACTAATTTTCTTTTTCGACCTACTAAAATATTTACTGGCATCTTCAGTAGAAAAAGTAGGATTTTCTACAAGAACACATTTCAGTTAATTCGAACCTTGAAAATATACGTAATAAAATACACAGGCGAGCAAAAAATGTAGGTCACTTCATTTTAGAAATAAAATTAATCAGGGGATCATTGGTCCAGTAGGCGGTGCATCATTTGTTTCCCAGGAAATCCTATCTGCCATATTTGTTATCTGTCACGTATTGTCATCGTAGGTACGCCTTTTGTGAAGTAACGTGAATTCAGTACTATTTAATATTTTTTTCTCGTTGCCTATTTCTCAGTTTAGTGTTGTTTTCTTTTTCTAAAACCTATCGGTCTTACGGTGCATTGTTTGTAGTGTTCATTTAACAGGTCATAATGCCTTTAGATCCTATTGTTGTAGCATGAATTGTAGCGTTGATACAAGATGGCCGAGGACAACGTGAAACTGCAAGAATTGTTGGTAAGAGCCTATGTACTGTACAAAATGTTTACCAGCGCTATCGGAAGACTGGCCTGATAACCAGAAGACCAGGATCCGGGCGAAAAAGAGTCACAAACCAAAAAGATGATCGGTTTTTGGTGTCCGCAAGTTTGCGGAATAGAACAGGTTCTGCGGTTATTCTGCGAAATCAACTTCAAGAGGTTAGAGACGTTAATGTTAGCGAATGAACCGTTAGAAGAACCACCATTGCACCGCAAGCATCAAATTGCAAGATTGGCTTTTGCCCGAAATCACCGGGTATGGAATGACGATGACTGGAGCAAGGTACTGCTTTCAGATGAGTCGCGTTTTTGCCTCACTGGGTCAGATGGACGTCGGCGAGTATGGACAAGACCCGGAGAAAGATATTCCTCAGTTTGTATTAACGAGAGACTTCCATTTATCGGTGGGTCGGTTATGGTTTGGGTGGATATCACTTCACAAGCATGCACAGAGTTGGTCTTCATACAGAATGGCTCCCTGACAGCTCACAGGTATATTACGGAGGTCCTAGATGATTATGTTATGCCTTTCATGATCACTATGGGCGAACATGGTATTTTCATGCAAGATAATGCTAGACTCCATGTGGCCACAATTGTCAGTGACTATATGGATCAGCTAATAATTAGGCGGTTGGATTAACCAGCACTCAGTCCGGATATGAATCCCATAGAACATATCTGGGATGAGTTGAGACGACGAATTCGAAGGCATACACCAAGTCCAAGAACAGCCCAGGAGCTGAGAGAGTTGCTGTTGCAAGAGTGGAATAGCATTGACCAGCATGTGATCCTTAATTTAATTCAAAGTATGCCTCGTCGAATACAAGCAGTGATTAATGCAAGAGAAGGGAATACACGTTATTAATTATCATTTCTTTTATTAATGTTAAGTTTTACTCGTTCCTTTAGTTCCAAGTAACAATCAGTCGAACTTCGCTTGAAATGTAAATTGGACGTTTCTTCAGAAATTTTTAATATTTAATATTCAACTTAGCTTACAAAATACATTCGGATAATTTACAATTTGCAAATATAAGCTGAAAACCGAAAATTTCAAAAAAATATTACAATTTCAATGTGACCTAAATTTTTTGCTCGCCAGTGTATCTAATTCTTCCTTACTCTTCCCTGCAGATCTTTTTTTCCGAATTTTTGTGAATTCTAAAATGTCTTTCTATGTTGTAGAATGTGTCTCTTAAAGGCAGCGGCTTACCCGGGTGCGATAGCCGATAATCGGCTTGTGCTGCAGTTACATTTTTATTATTCTTATACTTTCTTACTACTTTTACTTTTAAATTTCCTTGAGACTGAACAGGAAGTTTACTCTTACGATCCCTAGTAGGGAGCAGTGGGAGGAAGAGCAGGTGAAGTTTCCCGACGATGCTCTGGTATGCTACACCGAAGGGTCGCGCATGGCTGGAACTGAATCATCAGGGGCGGGAGTATTCTTGGAAAACATCAACATAAGAAGCTACCCACTGGGAAGGTTCGCGACGGTTTTCTAAGCAGAGGTGTATGCCATCCTCTCGGTGGCAAGTATGAGGGAGGTCATGGACCGTCAAGAGCGGACTGTATACATCTGCTCTGATAGCCAGGCCGCCCTTAAGGTAGTCTGCCAACCCAGGAGCAGTTAGACCCTCGTGAAGGAGTGTGCGGATGCACTTGGGATGCTTGCGGAACAGAAACAGGTATTCTTGGTCTAGGTTCCTGGACATTGCGGAGTACATGGCAACGAGACGGCCGACGAGCTCGTCAGACTTGAAGCCGAAACTCTCTATCTAGGACCCGAACCAGCAATAGGCATATCAAAACAGCAGGTAGGGACAGCCCCTGGGGAATGGGCCGCTAACACCTTCAAGGAGGAGTGGCGGCAGACGCCAGGTTGTAAACAGGCCAAAGATTTCATAACTTGGCCCGACAGGGAGAATGAACTCTTAACAGGAGTAGGCGTGCCCTGAATCTTCTGGTAGGACTTCTAACAGGACACTGCAAGTTAAGGAAGCACCTGCATACGATGGGTGTGGAGGAGGACCCGATATGTTCGGGATGCTTGGAGGATGAGGAGACACCACTGCACTTCCAGTGCGCTTCCGAAGCACTGGGAAGACTCAGACGGCAAGTCTTTGAGACAGTGGTGATCCCACAGGAGAAAGTCAGGACTCTTGCTTGGAGCAACGTCCTGACCTTCATGAGAAGGTCAGGTAGGTTCGGTGAGAGCCTGGGTGGTTGAATGGATGAGGGAAGACTTAGGGGTGGGTAAAATGGATCGCACTTGGTCTGCTTGCCAGGTCCGTGTGTCTCCCCTCACCTACTACTACTACTAAATGAAGGTATAATGTTGTATGTGACGCCATCTAACATTAAACAAAAAACTAAGTAAATAATTGAGTATCTCATCAGTAATACTCCTAGTATCCAGAGTTTCAAAATAAATCAAAATATAATCAAAAAACCAAATAAAGAATTTTTATTGGATGCCCTGTAGCTTCAGGTTAGTTCAGGTTACAGCTTAGGAACCAAGCCGTTGCGGACCCATGCTCATATGAACTTTTTATCTTAAAATTAGTCAAACATTTAACCTTTAAAGTGTGCACAAGTACTTAATAAACACCCTGTATAGGGTGTTACATTTAAAAAAAATACAATACGTTAAAATATGCATTCTGATGGTTTGAATGAATCCCTACAATATTTGGTTGAAAAGTTTTTTTTTGTATCTCGAATAGCAAAGTTGCTGGAAGCTTTCAAAATATGAGGAAACATACATAACTTTTCTTTAGTTTAGAAACTGTATAAATATAAAAAGTGACAGTAAATAATATATTTTAGGTGTTAAGCAAGCTTGCATGGAGCTGAAATATGTAAATGACAACCCTAAAACTGAATCTTTGGGCTGGAATGATATGTGGTGTGACGAGAAGAGGGGATATATTTGCCAACATTTTATTTAAAACATACATGATATATTTTATTTCGATGTTTAAGAACATTGCATTTTGAATAAAAGTTAAAGCAGGAACAACCCTCTTTGAATCAAGCATAACAAAACATATTAAAACCCGTGTGAAATTTGAAAAATATTTTTAAAATCTACCTCATTATTACTAATGGGGTATACAGGGTGATACATTAAAACTTTTGGAAAAAGTACTGAAAATATTTTTTTTAAACTCTGTAGGTAGGTAAGTTTATCGATATGCTCTCTTCAAATAAAATAATGAGCATTTTATTCCTCAAAAGGGTCTGTGTCGTTGTTCAGTTAAAGTCCATCCGACCATATTTCGTTCGACCTGATAACTGCAGTAGGTAATAGTTTTATTATATTGTAAACACCCAAAGAAACCCCGTTACCTATTCGATTGCCAAACCTACGTTTTTAAAGAATTTCTTGGTAAATCTACCTGGCCCCAGCTGGCATCACTGTTTATGTTACTGAAATGAAATGAAATAAGGGGTACTGCTTTGCATAGAAATGGATTTTGGAGTTAAATGAAAAGCCATAGTAATACCTTATAGTAGCAATAATGTTTATTATGTTTATTTTTACCATAACTTGTATTATGTATACTAATTTATTAAAAGTACAAAGAAAGTGTGAAAAGATTGCGTGCGGAAAGGGCAACTTTTCGCACGCATTTAGGTAAAAGTAATAATATAAGTACCTACCGACTTAAAAAAATATATTTACATATACACATGGAAGGTTTAATTGTAATTATAAAACGTTTTAAACTATTCCTAATTCAGTCTCGCTATCACTATCATCCACATTTATATATTTATAATAGTTTTGTTGTGTAGTTATATAAGTCTTCAATTTTTAAGACATGGTTAACCAAATTTTTCCAACTTTCATCTGGAATTTCACCAAAAACTTTCTTTATTAGCTCTATTATACTGCCACCAAGAGTAAGTGTGCTATTTTCAGTTCTCATTTTCGATTTAATTTGATGCCACATGTGTTCAATACGATTAAAAATGCAATAATAGGGTGGCAGTCGCAACACAGTGTGACCCATTTCTTCTGCCACTTTATCACACACATACTCTTTTTTAATACTAAATGCCTTTAACACTTCTAACAGCTATTTTTTGCTATACGTGGTATTTTAAATTGCAATTATGTTAGGGTGGCCGCTTTTTAATAACGATTCAAATACATTTTTCACGATCACTTTGGCGTTAAAAGAAATACTTTTAATATTAACTTGTTGCACACTCTTTCAAAGTAAAATAGATGGGTACTATACTATTTCGAATATTATGTTTACTATTTATATAAGCTATATAAACAGGTACCTGTAATTAAAAAGTTTTCAGAACTATCCTAATAATTAAGCTGTTTCTAGAAAACCTTAGTTAGACAGTTTACTAATTTTGATAACAAATCAAGTAATAAACCTATCGTTATTATAAGCTGGCATTAAAAATAAATGTGGGTTAATACGTCTCCGCGAAAGCGAAAGCCGAGTTTATGAGGGGTTTCATTGCAGTCATTAAGCCAAACGAAATATGCTGGGAAGTACTTTACACTTCCTTTTTTTGTGTTGAAATGCATCCAAAACATTGAGTAAAGTCATAGCTTGTTTGCACTTTGGCATCAAAAAGGAATTGTGGGTTCTTTTACACGGTGTAGGAATAGTGTTTACACTCAAGACTCAAGGCATCGTTACATAAGTAAAATTGAGAAGTTATATAGCAGAAGTTATATAGCGTGGGAATTGTGTTAAAAACATGCCGCAACCGTGTCTGTGGCGATCAGAGATACAAACACGTAATTTTAGAAGGAGTGGTGTGCCACATTGTAGGACTTGTGCTGCTGGTGCCACATTGTAAATTTGTAGGTAACAGTAAGTAGAAATGTTTACTACGATTTGTCTAAAGGCACATGCGAAATCGACGACATTTTCATCACTAATTTTTAATTTTACTTTTTTACGGTTCGTCGGCGTATCTGAGGCCATCTAGAACCGGTCATCGACCGTACGGTTTTTAATCGTGCGGTCTACCGACTGGGGGTGTGAAACGGCACCTTCATCCTACGAGATATCCGATCTCATCCGGCCTGTCCGGCGTGAATAGGATGGTTTTGATGTCGATTCATTTTACACTCTTCCCTAAGACAAGAGCACGCGGTGTTTCCCAAGCGGTCACCCATCCAAGTACTAGCCGCGCTCGACACCGCTTAACTTCGGTGATCTGACGGGAACCGGTGCTTTAGGTGTCGCTAGGCCCTTGCCTTTTCATCACTATTCTCCCGTATTAACACAAAATATTTTGATTTAACACATAGTAGTAATTTTTTCAGGTGTAATTCATTGGTTATGTTTTCATTATTATTATTTTATTATTGTCATACTTTGAGAAATTACAGAATAACTTCCGTATATTATTAAAAAATAAAACGTTTTAATTCTACTCCATTATTTGTTGAAATTGGAAAGCGCGTTGACAATATTTCCGCAATTTATAGGAAATACACAACATACGGAATTGTGTCAAAAGATTGTGTTATTAATAAAGAATAGCAGGAATTATTTGACACAAGATTCCCTTTTTGTGATATTATTAACGAATAGTAGCAATTATGTGGCACCGAGAATAAAGTGCATCGCGCATTACCCAGATCTCGTCGTTTTACACATGTGTGCCAAAATTAGGGAATTTTACGTGTAATCGCCATATTTATTTTCTGTATTATTTTTTGATATTTTTTTAACTCGTAAGACAAAGCGATTTGTTAATATTAAAATAAAAATTATAAGTAATTTAAATAAACCAAGTTTAAACATTACTTATTAAACGTTTTTGGTTAAAATTAAAAAAATTATTTTTTTATGTTTTTTTTTCAAGGTTTCAGTTATAAATTTATTCTTTGAAGGCCCCTTTTACTATTGTCAGAATACGTAAAAAGTAGATGGAACAGCTGCCGTTGCAAGTAAAAAAATCTTTTGTAAACTTGAAAAGTCATAGATTGTTATATACATATCCTATTATTATTCATCATTATTTGGTGTTTATACAGGGTCCTGCAATAATGAACAGACATCCATAGTTTCTATACCAATTAAGTTAGGAATTTCTTTCGAACTCAGACCTACACTGTATATGAGTGTATTTCGGGAAAATATTTTTGCATATTTATACAGAATGGTTCAAAAAAGTAGGCCAACAATAAATATTTTTTTTAAATGATACACCCTGCTTTTTTTTGCATACTTTGCTTCTCTTTAGTGTTCTTTCCTGTAGACCTGCTTCACAGAGACATGAAAATAGACACACTAAGACAATTCTATGACAAAATAATATACGATTACTTTAAACGGACCGACGTATCGACAAACCCTTTAATTTTGACTTCTCATTTAAGATCAGGGCAGAATGAGAGATATCGCTATCCCAAAGATTGGTTTTCTCCTTGACCGCGTTTCATTTAAATTAAAAATTCTTTAAAAAATCTTAAAAAACTTCAAAATTTTCAAATAAACTTAATCAAAATTCTGCAAACATCAAAACAAAAGCATAAAAAGAAAAATAACAGCAAAGAAAATTAAGCCACAGTATTCAAAATCAATATACAAATAGAAGTAAAGGAGCTAAGCTCCAACTTAAGAAAATATCCATACAACGCTAGTAAAATATTTTTTTATATTTTAAGTGTTTAAAATTCTGGACCGTTTTCAAGATATTTACCAAAAACCATAAATATGCCCATTTCATTAGGTAGTAAAGTATTACAAAAAAGATATAGGCAGCCACGGAAACACCACCATGTTTATTTAAGAAATAGATTTTGACAGTAACGCATTTAGTTTTAAATATGTTCAAAATGTCTTTCATTTTGTTTAAGGCATCCGTCTATTCTTGCTAGAGCCAAAAAAGTAAATCGCTGGGTACCTGTTTGGAGCTCTGTATCTCCGTTAAGGGGCACTTTAGAAATTTCTTTTCTATGACAAACTAGGGATATTTTAGACGTCCTCTGTATGCTCCCCAGAAATAAGGAGGTACTTATCGGACACCCCGTAGATATATGGTCAAGTGGTACCTCGTTAGGAAGGTAATTTTCAATCGCAAGTAGTTTGCAATCCCAAAAAATTAAGACAATAATTTACACTTAAAAAGTAGTAATATAGTTGTTCTAGAACGTACCATAATTTTATTATTCTCATAAAATAAATCAAAAGATCTAGAGAGAATACGCGCACTGTATAATTGTTGCTATTTATTTTCAGTCGTTTTTGATGATGCGGTTTAAGTGTCTCGTCTCACCACTTTAATGTTAATCCCTTCCAAAATTTCCTAAAAATTGAATACGACTATGATACATACCTCAATGAAACCCACCAGTAATAATTAAGATGATATCAAATGTTCCTAGACGTTGTATTTCTTATTAGTTTTAACATATTTTATTCATAATCGTGCATGTAATAATGACATTTCACCTATCCTTCAAAGGTGGAAGGTAAAATTGTTATTTTTTTGTAATGTCGAAATAACACACCAACACTGTAATACGCTTACACTCATTACACAAATTTACCGACAATAAATGTCTATTTTCTAAATGAATTACGACATTTATAAAAAAACAAAAAATTAACATGGTTTATGTTTTACGTATTTTAATTAATCATTATATTGGCATTATTGTAGGCAGCCACTGATATATTCAAACCTTGCTGAATTTCTTTTTCTAAAAGGTTTAATTCATGATTATTTGAAGTTAAAGTAGTGTTAGTAAAATTTGAACTTAGCTTTGAAATCAACTTTGCCGTGTTAGCTTGAGTAGCGACAGAACTATCTATGTATCCCTCAGCTACTGTGCTAGATTTCCAGCCTCCTAACCACTTAATTTGCATGAGGTTACCACCGTTATTTGCGAGCAAAGTAGCCGCTGTTCTTCTGAAAAGTGGCCAATAAACTTTCCATATTCAGCTTCAGAAAAGCTGCATTTTTTTTTGGAAACTGACTTAAAAGTGTTATGCCCAATATATTGTTTAGTAATTTTTCCATATCTGATTTGCATGAAAAATTTTCCATCCTGTATATTTTTCCGAAAAGTTATGTACTCCTTATGTGGTGAAATCCATTTCTTATTTATTAGTTGTCATAAATGATGGTGGCGGGTACGTCTTGCTATTCTGTATTCAATCGCGACCTTTTTTTCTAAAAAGTGGACGTCTGTTTTCTTTTTGTATAATTCATCTGATCGGCAGGCGCTTGAGACACAAATAACCAACGAGACCTTCAAATGTATAAAATAACATAGAAAAAATATAGAAAGAATATAGAAATTGTCAATCTTTTGGCTTAAAATACCTTTTGAACAAGAAATTCCATGCGTGCTTGTCCCAAAAAAATTTCAATATTTTCCATAGACAGCGTGTTTGATATTTTCGGTTTGTATCCTTCGTTTTGCTTTTTTAAAAATGCCAATAGCTTTGCGTGTTTAGATATGTCTACTTTTTCCCTAATTGATAGAGTGGTCTTCAGCATTGAATATACTGACCAAAGCGTTGATGTCTTCTTTGTCTTGACATATTCGCTAAAATAAGCTAGTAGCGCCGATTCGGAACCAGGATTTTGAACTTTGCTTTTCGTACACCATTCTTTAAAACTGTTATATGCCTTGTCATATCTCGGGCGGCTTTTAGTTGGCAGAAGACCTTCTTCCACTATTTTTGCTGCTTCCCGAATTTCTGATGGAGAACTCAAATTCCTCATCTGATAACATTTTGTTCGATGTTTTGCGAAATTTTTGATACTACATACGTTTTCAAAAAATAATATATTTTTTAGTGACATGGACCATATTAAAAAAATTATATTTGCCACCTTGTTGTGTATTATTTTACCACCTGCAGTTATTTGAAATTCTAATGTCTGTCTAATTTTTAAATGAAAAAGTCAAAATGACATTTTGTTTTTAATAATAATTTTAATTCAAAATAATAAGAAGTGAATGAAGTGGTTTTAAATAAAATAGTATACAAACCTCGGTGTAGTTTTATTACCGTCTCGAGATTTAGTTGATCTCGCCGCTTCGCGCCTCGGTTAACCAACTCTCTCGACAGTAATGAAACACTTTCCACCTCAGTACGTAATATACTATTACAGTATTCAAGAAAAAAAAAATTGTACTAATGACGACGCAAGAAAATATATAATTATATATTATATTATATTATATATAAAGAACAATAAAATTTCAAAAAAGTCTAATACAATTTTGATTTAAAATTATTAGTTGAGCTAATATTTGAGGGTAGCAAAATTTACATGGGATTTCCTATGCCCAGTCTGGAGTTGCACCACTCAGTGTAACTCTCATTCTCTTTGAAATAATTTATTAATTAATAATTAATTAATTGATCTTAAACTACGCAAAATGCGTAATCTTATGATTTTGCAGGGAACAAAAACAAAAAAATTAGCTAATAACACAAATTTATTAAAAAAAAACATTGTCAACAATAAAATTATCAAAACAGAACGCAGAATAGTTCTGACTATTCCAAAATAATGTTTACATTAATTTTAATCATAAATATAAAGTAGTTAAAATAGTAGGTATGAGCTAACGCAATGCTTACCATTAATCTAAAAATTGAATTAAAACTAACAAAAATTGAGTACGACATAAAAGGTTTTTTACGCGTTAGAAGTAATTAATAGGGTGTTTTACACTATTGAGAAATTAATTATGACATAATAAAAATACGATGTTGATTGTATATTTCCCCGGGGTGTGGTTAATCATTTTTTCGTTCGTGCACTAAAGTCTGTGCGTTTTAAGAAGTCCGATATCGGATTAAATCACCAAGGGATGTTATCGCTTTTAAAACAGTAAGTCGGTTAAGTTACAATATCTTCGCACCTTCGCTATACTTGATCACACCAAACATCCCACTGGTTTACTGTATTCTATTACTGGGCGAAATCAGAGGTTTCAAAACAAAATTATCTTAGAATTACGCGTTGAGCATAAATAATAATTAAATAGATAATTAAATTATTTTGCTATTATTATAGTTAAATCTAAATAATAATCGCTATTTTCCAAGAACCAATTAAAATTTGCTCAAGTGGGGGATGGTTAAATATGTTAAAGATTTTGTCAGGTATATACTTTTCCGATAATGACATTATTTTGGGATTATAATAATCAAATCTTCATAATAATTACTATTTTCCAAGAAATAATTAAAATTAACTGAAGTGCGGGATGGTATGTTCTACTTTATTTTAAATAAGTAGTTGTGCTTTTCACTTTTAGTATGTTTCTCATTGTGTGTGAATTAGAATCAGTTATTAAGCAAAGTTATGGAAAATGTTCAGCAAGGTGGCACATCGCCTAGAAGGCATTTATCTCCAGGTGAACGCCGTTTGGTATTACAAGTGGAACGTTATTTTACTTTAGAATAAGATAACTCGGGCCCGTTAGAGTCTGTTTTGGCAGTGCAAAAACGAACGTCTGATGCTTGCGGCATTTCAGAGGAGACCTTAAGAAGACTTCGAAAAAAGAGTGAAGAGGATTTGGACAGACCATATAAAAGGGTTCGACTCCATTCAAAAACCTTGGATTTATCCCAAGGGATAAAACTCTCTATTAGGAATATTGTTTATGATATGTATAAAGCCAAGGAATATGTTACCCTCAAAGCTATTCTTGAAAAGATAAAGCAGAAAAAACGTTGCGATATTGGAGCTAACAGTTTGTCCATCATCTTAAAACATATGGGTTTCAAATATAAAAAAACGAACAACAGAAAACTGCTTTGCGAGCTGTCCAATGTTGTTTCGAAAAGATGGCAATTTTTAAGGGATTATTTAAACAACAAAAAATCGGAATTGTCAGGACAAGTTGTTTTTCTTGACGAAACGTGGGTATTTGCAAACGGAACTTCAACAAAAACGTCTTGGCAGGATGACTCAAAGCATTGTTATTCAAGTACCCGTGCAAGTAATGGAAAAATGTATATTATATTACATGCTGGTAATCAAGAAGGTTTTGTTTTAAATGCCAGTTTAATATTTTCATCAACACAAAAAACTGATGATTATCACGGCAATATGGATGCTGAAATTTTTGAGCATTGGTTCGAGGAAAAACTTTTAAAAAGTTTAGAAAAACCTTCCTTAATTGTTTTAGACAATGCCTCTTACCATACGAGACTCGAAGAGAAATTCCCTACAAGCAGCTGGAAAAAGGAAGAAATAAAAGAGTGGTTGTCAAAGAAAAACATAAACCATGAAAATTTATATTTAAAAAGTAAACTTTTAAGCAAGTATAAAGAGCAGTCATTTAAAAAAAAGTATGTTGTTGACGAATTAGCCCTCAAATATGGACATCAAGTTTTGAGATTGCCGCCCTACCATTGTCATTACAACGCAATTGAATTGGTATGGGGTATTAGCAAGAACTATTATGACAAACATGCCTGTAAAAATATCGGTAAGCCTAGCGTTATAAAGTTATGGGAGGAGGCGCTTAGCCAAGCGGGCAAAGAAGAATGGCGGAAATGCATTGAACACACAGAAAAAATTATTTTTGAATCTTATGAGACAGAACAGGTTATAGACGAAGTAAGACCGTTAATTATTACGAATGATGATGATGATGACGATGATGTTGATTCTGATGAGTCTGAAAGCATGGGTGAAATTTCAAATGCAGAGGAAGACTACTTTTAGTAGTACCTATCTACAAGTAGGTACGTTCTGTCGCAAGACTACAAAATCGGTTCTTTTTAGAACCAAAACTTTATAAAAAAGAATTCGTAAAACTAATTTGTCTGAATACTACAAAAGCTAAAAAATGATTATTTTTCTTTACCTAAACTAATTTTTTATTTACTTTAAATTATTTTATTTAGAAAATGTAATTCATCAACATCCAAAATTACCTTCAATATAATTTATTGTTTGAGAGCCACCGACATAATGCTTAAGAGGTTTTATGGCTTAGCGGACTTCTTAAAACGCACAGACTATACAAGCCCGGAGCCTGTTGTTGATGTTCATTTAAATAGAGCACCCATGAAAAAGCCCAGACATGAACAAGATTTAAAAATTTACAACAGGCTCTGAATTCCATGTATCTCCATGCAATGTTGCACCCATTCCTGTCATTAAGAAGAAAGCATGGAATCGCGGAAGAAAGCCATGAAAATCTCAAGTTATCACTTCATCACCATATAAAAATGATGAGTCACCTTCTACCCCTAAAAAGCAACCCCCAAAAAAACGAAAAGTGTTTCCAAAACCAAAACCGACAAGGAAGACATCTAAGAAACAAAAGAAATGTGGTGATGCTTATGATTAGATTTTTTCCAAAAAATCCGAAAATGGTTAATAAAAAACAAAACGGGGGCCCATATTCGGGCCTTCTCCTCTATTAAAAGCGTCGATTTTTTTTTGAGAAGTGTTTTTTTGTTGTTGATTCATGTGATAATTCAGTTTTTAGTTTGCTGTATTTGTTAGTTACACCATTAATGTGCCTTTTACTCCTTTTTGTGACAGAGTATTTGTATTTTATGTAAGTATACTTTCCTTTTATTATTTTCTATAGAATGTTACACCTCGGTCATTTTAGCACCCTTGAAAATGGTTATGAAGTAACCGAAACGCGTAGGGTTTAATTAATCAAAATTTTGTGTGTCCCCATTCCCCCTAAATATGAAAATACGATGGTCAATGCATTGACAAACCCAAACATTTTATTGATAAAAATAGAAGATTAATTTAATATTCAAGTTTTAAAAAGTGGAATTTCTACTTAATACGCCACAGGTAGTGAAACGCTAGCAGTTTCATATGCGACGTCACTATTCACTAATAAACAAAGCAAGAATTTCTTAGAGCTTAGAACTTAAGCATTTATAATATCGAAAAGAAAACACACCACGTACTAAATATCAATTCCTTCGCTTTATAAAAAATCTACTATACCTAGGCCATAATAAAATAAATCTTATTTAACGAAGTAAAATCGTATAACATACGAACTCGAAGCTATCGTACAGTAATTCCAGCTCTATCATGATACTCTTCCTCACTTACAATGACGAAATCTTGAAGCAAATCTTCTTTATCCTCAATCATCTGGATGTCTCGCATCACCCTTTTAAAAATACCTTCCTTGTTTTCGCCGACTTCTTTAAGGATGTCTAATAAGTCACAAAGAACTCTTCTTTCATCCTAAGAAAAAAAAGCCTGGTTAACACTTTATTGCAATCATTGCTTAGGCCACTACTACATGATCAAAATGTTCACACTAATTTAATATCCCTGGTACCAAGCAGAAATACTGTGCGAGCAAAAAATACTATCATCAAAGTGTGCTTTGCATCTAAGCGGTAGAAAGTACCTGTTGAGTGTCAATCAGCGTTTGTGCATGGATGATTTTCGCTAAAATTTTCCTAAAGTTGCTTTTACTACTGGGGATTTTTATCATTGCCGGAGAAGAACCGTGGCTCTGTTTAGGGGAACAGGGGGTGTAACTAAAATACGATAGTAGGGCAACAAGCAATTTGTGGGCAGTTCATATCAGGGGGGCAAGAGGGTTTGACATTTCTGCTAGTAACTTTTGCTTCTTATATTATGTTAAGATTTCATTAAAAATCGTGATTAATCGAATATTTTTAATGAGTTTTAATGATTTAATTGGATATGTAATTAATATAAGTTCATCCTATGGGCATTTTCGGTTAAAATCTTACAAAACCACTAAACATCTAGTGTTTTTTTTTGCCGCACTGATTTCTTGTATGACAATAATGACTTTCTTTTGTTCTGATATACGGCGCGTTAGTGTTTCTTTCCACAAATTTTTTTTTTTAAATTACTTTAATTACATCTTGGAGTCAATTAGAGGTGTTTTTTGATAAGTTTATAGTGATATCTAAGTTTGTAGTTTATTTTTTCGGGAGGAAATAACTTCTTTGGGGTATTTTTTAGCTGAAGCTTCCTGGTCAACCATACTTTGGGATTGATTTGAACAGGTATTGTAAGTATATTTCAGATTCACAACTTTAAAATAATCATCTTTTGAAGTGTGTCTGGGTAAAAAGGGTATTAATTAGTTCCGTCCTTATTTTTCAAAACTGGTGAGTCACTATTCTGTTCACCTACCTCCATGCTTGCAGTTAACACCTTGTAGAAACCTTTATTTTTCTGTGGCTTGTAGTTTCTAATAACTGGTAGCTGTGTAATAGAGTCAGCCACTAACTAAAATAAATACATACTTATAGATACCTATTTTACTTACGTACTTACTGCATTGTCCCCTAAAAAACACAATTTTAGAAAAAGTGTTCGTGTTTGGTATAAATACTATCAAATTCGTCTGTGTCTAGGTACAGAACAAACGGTTTGTTTGTAGTTAAACATATTGGATGTATGCAGGTGTACCCTTAAACCCTTATTTATATTCTTAAGTTTACTTACGTTCAGTTCTATAGGTTCGGCTTACTTTCAAAAATACAGTTTAATCTGAGGATGAACTGTTAAACTGGAGAACGAAGGTAACTAGAACCTATACACCTGGGCATAAATGAGTTAATAAAACAAATACATTTTATAAATTAAAATTCAATATATGTAGGAAAAATAACATATTTATTTTATTTTTTTCCATGGATTTATTTGCAAGTATGGAGATAGGTATACAGTATTCATTGGAATATGTTCCTTTCATTGTGTTGTACTTGTTTTCTTACAGTGTATGGGGTTATGCAGTAGAATATACAGTGTTCTTGAATGTAGTTGACAAGAGGAAAAAACTTTTTATTATTGGTTCTATATTGAATAGTTATATTCTGTTTGTTGAGAAAATGATTTTACCATATAAAAAAGTTAGATCAGATATAGAATTCAAAGAAACTGTACAGGGTTATTCAACCAAGACTAGACAAGGCGATTTTTTGACTTTTCCTGTACTTTTATAAAAAAACTGAAATAGCCATCTTAAGTCATTTTCTCCCGCGAATTCGAATATCTTCAGCAAAAAACAATTGAACATCAAACAAAAGTACTATAGGGGTCACTTTGATATTTTTTTAAATGGGATGCTGTATTTTTAATGAGCTTATCCGATTTCTCATATAAATTTTGATCTAAAATGTTGGATTTTTAATTCAAAAACGCCTTTTTTCTTCAGTTTTAAATTCGGAAAATGTTAAAAATAAAAAAAAAAATAAATAAATAAATTGAAAATCCAACATTTTAGATCAAAATTTATATGAGAAATCGGATAAGCTCATTAAAAATACGGCATCCCATTTAAAAAAATATCAAAGTGACCCCTAGTACTTTTGTTTGATGTTCAATTGTTTTTTGCTGAAGATATTCGAATTCGCGGGAGAAAATGACTTAAGATGGCTATTTCAGTTTTTTTATAAAAGTACAGGAAAAGTCAAAAAATCGCCTTGTCTAGTCTTGGTTGGATAACCCTGTACATAATCTCACCTGTTTTAATTTAATGAAGAAAACACAGGTCCAAGTCATGTTCTCAACAATAACTTTTATCTACAAATTAAAAAAATGTGGGTTAGTCATTCTTGCTACCATCAGACCAAAAACCTTCAAATTAAGTTAAAACTAGAGAGAAACAAAACTGTGCATATCTGGTAAGCCGATGTACATGGTGTTGATAAATTAAGAAATCATGAAATGCTTTTAGAGAGAAATTCCATTATTATAGTAATATTCTTGTCTATCATCCAAAATCCTAAACACAAATTATTTTTTAAATCAAATAATCTGATTGCCTGACTATACTTTAAAAAGTGTTTAGAAAGGGCATATTGCGGCAATGCTACATACAACATGTCTGAAAACTAAGATGTTTTTTTGCAAGAATTGTATTTAGTCTTTAATTTAAACATAAACAACTTTCAGTCATAAACATTTTGTATAAAATAATAAATAATGGTACTTCTCTCTTAAAGCAAAATCAGGTGTTCTTAATTTATGGACAGCTTATCTGATCTAAAAATTTTATATAGTACCTACCTCAACTCTTTGCTTGTCAAGCAAATACACTTGACAATCAATATTTTTTTTATAAAGAATAGCTTTGTCCTTAAATTAATATTAAATATTTTTTCCTGTCAACTCTGGGGACCACTATATTTTATTTAATCACCGATTTGATACTAACTTTTTTGTGGCTCACTTTACAGGTATGGTTTTGGAAGGCATTGCATGAAGTGTAGGCTAGTATTTGTGTGGAATAGGGTAGCTATCATTATAAATATTTTGCAGATAAAATATGGAGGTTGAAAGAGTCAGGTATTCTTGTAAATTTCCAAATTGTCAAAATAATTATATTTGCCCCGTTCATAAGGAAGGTATTGTAAATAAACATTTTTTCACATTTCCTGTCAACAATAGGGATCTTTCCGAACGTTGGAAAAATATCTGTCAAATTACCACCGATTTAAATTGTAAAGTCAAATCTGGTTTTATCTGGCGGGTTTACGATTTAACAAAGACATACATTCATTTTTTCTTTTCTTTTATTGTGTTTAATCATACTAACCAAATAAAATCCGTCAGACAAATATGACAGACTTATGCAATTTTGGCATGAAAGAAAAGGATAGGTATTTAATTTTCAGCGATTCACAGAAGTTTGTACCTGCCCAAGTACCTGCCACCTTCGTCTTGATTTAAAGATGTCAGATTTGTGACTTTGACAGTTTGTGACAAAATGAAAAAAATTTCTGGGTTTTTGCATCCCCAAGCAAAAAAAATGGTACTTAATCTGATAAGCTATTTAGAAAATGCAAGAAAAAGTGGAAATTCGCCAATCAATATTCAGGAAACAGCAGCCAAAGCACTGGGAATTAGTTTAAGGGCTGTGCAGAGAATTGAGCATGAAAAAAAAAAACATAACATAATACCCAAGAATACTAAAAAATGTAAACGAAGACAGCCAAGGACTGAGGATTTAAGCGAAAATATTAAAATGGGAGTTCGAAATGTGATTTACGATTTATACAGATCAAAAACCAATGTAACTCTTCCAGTTTTACAAGAAACATTAAAAATTCGGGGTGTTTTGGAAATTGGACTTGAAGCGCTATCAAAATTAATAAAAAAGTTAGGTTTTCGCTATAAAAAAGACTGTAACCGAAGATTTTTATGTGAGCAGCCACAGATAGTGAGTCAGCGTGTTCAGTTTTTAAAAAATTATACGGAGAATTACAAATCGAAATTTAGAAAAGTGGTATTTTTAGACGAAACGTGGATATTTTCAAATGGAAGTGGTTCAAAATATTGGCAAGATGATTCTGTGAAAAGGAAAAAGGGATGTGGCACGGGAAAGCGGTTCATTATTTTACATGCTGGTTCTGTAACAGGATATGTTCCAGGTGCAAGCTTAATTTTTTCTTCAACATCAAAAAGTGCTGACTATCATAATATGAATTGCGAAATGTTTGAAAAATGGTTAAAAGTTCAATTGATACCAAATTTGGATTCTCCGTCTTTAATTGTATTAGATAATGCATCATATCATTCAAGAATTTTAAATAAACAGCCTACTTCATCTTGGAGGAAAAATGATATTTATGAGTGGCTTGAAAAACACAACCAAAATCCTTCACCAAATATGCTTAAATCGGAACTCCTATCAATGGCAAAGTCTCTTAAAAAACCAAGAATATACGCGGTAGATGAAATATTGCGTGAATATGGCCATGAGGTTCTACGACTGCCGCCATAACATTGCCAGTTTAACGCAATAGAATTAATATGGGCCGGGGCAAAGTCTTATTATGAAAAACATGTAGGTGATGGTCTTAAATCCGACCAAGTACAAATAGTTTGGCAAGATTCTTTGGATCATATTACACAAGAGTACTGGAAGAAATCAGTGGAACATACAGAAATATTAATAAGGGATTGGTGGGATCGAGAACAAGTACTAGATGTCGAAGTAGCGCCAATGATAATTGCTCCATTCGAAGACGACTCAGACGACGAGGACTTTTCAGATTTTATAAGTGACGATGACAGTTTTTAGTCTATAATTAGTTTATAAACGGTTTTCTCTGTTTACATTTTTTAGTATTCTTCGGTATTATATTATGCTTTCTTTCATGCACATTATTCTGCACAGTCCTTAAACTAATTCCCAGTGCTTTCGCTACGGTTTCCTGCATATTGGTTGGCCAATTTCCACTTTTTCTTTCATTTTCGAAATAGTTTATCAGACTAAATGCCATTGAATTTTTAGGTTTTAGTAGTAAAATTGTTAAAATAAATTACACTGTTTATTATTGTCGTTTTTAATAAATACATTTAAGGTATACTATTTACAGGTATGGCGAACCAATGGCACGCGACATAAAATTTTGGCTCGCCACCGATCACAAAGTTTACTATGAATTATTATATTACGAATTGCGACGACACGTCTATGGCCTTATTAAACATTTCTTTAGAAAAAATGCACGTTAATACATAAAGATTCGCCACCCCTGTACTATTATGTACATAATTTTTGCAAAAATAATAATATTATATCTGGCTATCTTCACGACTTCACGACAGTTAAAATAATAAAACTATGTATCTTTTCTCCGGGTATATTGATACCTACATAGTCTCACAGCATTTTGATATAAGCTGTGGAGTTTTCGAATTGATTTATATGATCCGTGACCTTTGGACCCGCATTTTGAGACCGGTTTAGACTTTATACGTTTCTTTCTCCCACTTATTTTTAGCGGGGCGCTTATTGGCTTAACAGGGGCAAAATACGTGTAAAATAAATTTGGGACTTGGTACCTCACCGGCTCTAGTAGCTTTTTCTCGTTGACTTTTGAAGTAGGTAACCTATTAAATTGGAAATATTTTTTTAGCCTGATATTACACAACAAAAATTTAGCCAATGTGTAATTTGATTTTTTTTTATATTTAATTTATTATTATCTGCTGAAATAAACTAAAATTTGTTTAATTTATTTAACATTTCATCGACATTTTTGGTGGTCGCTAGTCAGGGGTTTTACTGTATATTGTTTTATCTAATTTTCCACCATCATTTTGGTTATTAAATTTGTTAAATGTAAAACTATTGTGTTAACCGTCTGAAATAATACGAACGCACCCCTGAGAAATTAATATTGGAACGAGACCCGTCATTTTTATTATGACTGATAGTTTCAAGTTAACGGCTAACCTATTAACATTCAATTTTATGGAAAATCAGCTGTCCATATACGGCCATATTGGTTTTTATTTACAACATTTTGATGAGCTCTGGAATTTTCGAATTGATTCATATAATCGGTGAGCTTTGGACCCGCCAGATAAGACCAGATTTGACTTTAGCAAGTTTTATGTTTGTGAAGACCACTTTTTGCCATCAGATTTTTGGTAGTTCTGCTAAATTATTGTTAATTTATGGTGCAGTTCCAAATTTGCTAACATTTTTTGTTAATATTGTTACTGCAGCTTATTTTTGGCCTATAAAAAAGTTCTTGAAGAATAATTTATTCTACTAATGGTACCAATATAGAATTAATATCTTTTAGCAAGCAACAGGTACTCAAGTATGTAAGTCGTTACATGTATTCGTCTCGGGAAGGGTACATCTGATACCAGCATTACTACATTGTACCTGCCATGCAATTTAACTAGCCAATGTTTCTCTCCTCACACTTAATAGGGAAAATAATAGTATATTAAAGTACATGTTTTATAAAGCATCATCTTATAGCACGCGTCCATGTTAAAAAACGAGCCGCTTGCGGCGAGTTTTTTAACGGGACAAGTGCTCTAACTGCTTTATAAAACACGTACTTTATACTATTTTTTCTATTTTGTATTTTTTTCAATAAGAAAATACATATTTATAAAGAAAATCAACCCTTCAAATTTTGTAAATTTGTGTGTCTAAATTCTATGTTGGTAATACTCTAAATTTCTTTTTATCATAGTAGCCTTGACAATAAATAATATTTTCTTTGTGTCATTGTCACGAAATTTGTGATTTAATATTTCATAGAGTTGTTCATAATTATAATTAAAAAAATATGGAGCATGATAATCTAAGTTTAACTCCCCCTGAGTTAAGGGATATTGCTAATAAAACGATAAATCAACTTTTACCAGAGAAATCCCGAAAACTTTCTTTTCTCATGGATAACAATAACAGGAAACGTCAGACGTCAACAGAATAAAACATTTAAATATAACCAATGCCAACTTTTAAAAAATAAAATTCGGAGTTCGAAATGGATATATTTCGAACTCGCTAGCGCGTTCGAAATATCTATTTTTCGAGACAAAATTAGAAAAATAAGTTTTTGTACCTATTATAACTGCATTTTATATCTTAATTGAAAATATTGATTTTTTTTTCTGTTTTAGTTTAACCACACTCCTAGGCCTCGTACGCTGTAGCTATAAGTGAGAAAATCATTTCTTAAGAATTTCATGACTTTAGTGTTGTATATTGTATTTTTTAAATCCTATGTAAGTATATCTTCTTAATTTAAATAGTCTAAATAAATATGTCTTGATCATATTTTGTTTTATTATGATAATTCTTTCACTAGGCATTGTTTCATTATTACAAACTTAAACAATAATAAAAGCAACTAATGTTTAATCAATTTTAAGGTTTTGATTTAATTCGGTTGTAACATTACAGTATAATTGTATTTCAGAAGATATATTTTAAATGGGTTAGAAATTATCGCAAGCTTACATTTACTTTATTAAGCGAACAACATGTATATTCCATCCAAATATATATCTTTTGAAATTCAACTGTAATGTTACAATCAAATCGAATCAAAACTTAAATTGATTTAATAATTATAATGTAATTTCAAATATTCCCGCGCATTCTATCAGTCGGTATGTCAGATTTCTATAATAGCGATATGACATGACATTATCGGCAAAATAATACTCTATTATGCCGGCCAAATTAGTCATGCAGTTGGTTCATAGATGGCCCATGTTTTGAAACTTTAACATTGTTGTAACATTTCTCTAACCTTTATTGTTCTGTGTAGGGGAATAGGTTCTATATAACATAAAAAAGAAGCTGGAAGATTATCTGTAAGGACTAAAAGACTTTTTGCAAACGTTCGTGAAATAATGCAGAATACGTCAATAAAATGTGTAAGACGCCTATCTCAAGAAGTGGGAAGACCTTATGGAAAATGCAGGACTATTCTTAGTTACATTTATACATATGCGAGATGTTACACGTGGCGACATCTCGTAGCAATCGAGCTATCCACCCAACCAGACCAGCGAGGAGCCGTAATACGACGAAACGCGTCCAAGGATTGGGTCTGACGGAAAGAAAAGGGACAAACATCTTTCTTTTAGTTACATTATTTGTTTCCTTTTAATGTGCAAGTATTTTAAGAAATACGAGCTGCAGATTTTGAAAGCCGCATGAATTACTGTCAGCGGTTTACCCAAAATTAATTGGAAATAAATGATTTATTAGACCTGACATTTTTTTCTGATGAAGCCTGGTTCCACCTCACCAGTTATGTGAATTATCAGAATACACGCATGTGGGGTAGTGAAAATTCCCATTTTTTTGTATCCACAAAAATTGGTGCCTGGTTGACTGTTTCCCGAAGAATTCTTGATCGTATTTTGTTCCATGACAGTTACAGCACAGCGGTATAAGGACAATATTTTGAATCCATTTGTGGAACAATTACTTGACGATTAACTATGTTTTGGTTATTTTCAACAGGACGGTGCAACCGCCCATAAATTCGCCAAAACTATTACCTACTTCCGCAATTCTTTCGACGACGGATTAATTAGTTTTCGAACAGACATTGAATTTACTACATTTTTCCCCATTTGAAGAACAATATTTTTAAAACACCAGTTGAAAATGTAGAACAGTTACAAGAAAGGATTATCCAATAATGTGGTAACATTTCTTTAGAGATGCTGATCAACGTTTTGGAAAATATGAAGACACTTGTGACTTTATGCTTTAAGCATGGCGGTGGCCAATTTCAGAAATCTCTATAATTTATATGTTTGTTACTCTGTATTCTTTGTTAATATTGCAAACAATAAAACTAAATTTGTATTTGTTTACTTATTTTAAAATTCACAAGTTTGGCATATCATGTCATAATATGAATTTGACACAATTTTAACCTAGCTTCTGTTAGATATATATTCATATATACCGGGTGGGCCACTGAAAACTTACAATGGCTATAATTTTTGAACCAAAAGAGATATCAGAAAAATAAAATATTCCGTTTCTATAAAATCAATGGGGAATACATATGACGTATTTTTCAAACCACCCCGACCTACCCCTTAGGCGCCACACTTACTCACTTCAAAATCTTAAATGGCAACACCCCACCTGTGGCACCTTTTTGGAAAGCTCATGAGAAATGCTAAAAGATGATCATAACATTTTTAGGGTGAAATTGAAAAACACCCTTCACACAGGTGGACGTAAATTGAACAAAAAAAGGGATTTTTTCAGCATAAGTACAAATAGGGACCCAGCTAAATTCAATGAGGTATTTTTCAAACCACCCCAACCCACCCCTAGGCGCCACCCCCACTCACTTCAAAATCTAAGATAGCGATACCCCACTTGTGGCACCTCTATGGAAAGCGTATAAAAAATGCTAAACGATGGTCATAAAGATTTTAACCTAACCTATTTTATAAGAAATCGTATTACCTACCTATCTACTTCTCTAAAACTTTTTTCTTGAAAAATTAAGACAATTACTGGTAAGTAGTGATAAGGATATGTAGGTTTGACAATTTGAAAAAAAGGAACCAAATTAAAAATGATCTAGATAATTTATTTAAACAATTGCTCGAAATGACAGCCGTTTTGTTCCATACAAAAATACAAACGATATTCAAATTCTTCTCTCACTTTTTGGAAAATCTCTCTCGGAATATTTCGACATGCTTCAATTATCCTCTGCCGCAATTATTGCAACGAAGCTGGTTTTGTCTTGTAGACTATGGATTCAATGTCACAAGAAGAAGTCTAAAGGAGTGAGGTCAGGTGACCTTGGCGGCCACTCGATTAGACCCCTTCTGCCAATCCATTGCCTTGGATAAAATTTATCTAACCACCTTGTGACAATAGCATAATGCGGAGGGGCTCCATCTTGCTGAAAGTGTATGAGGTCTTAATTAAGATTCAAATTTCCTCCCAAATCTCTTTGATTTTCAACCTCATTTACAATGGCTGGCTCTATCAAATTGTTCAGCATGCCCACATAAACAGCACCCGTCAAATTTCCGTCGATGAAAAACAGACCTATTATTTTATCGCCCAGTATTCCGCACCAAACATTGAGCTTTTGGGGATTTTGGGTGTGTCCTTCAACAACAATATGCGGATTCTCATCGCTTCAGTATCTGCCGTTTTGCTTATTCACATTTCCATTTAGAAGAAATGAGCTCTCATCACTAATACAAATATTTTTAGTGAGTGAAGGTTCCCTTCGAATTTCCTCCGTCAATAGTTCGCAGAACTGGATTCTTTTATCTGGATCGTCGTCCTGCAGAATCTTCATTTTGTAGGGGTGGAACTTTTGCATTTTCAATACTCTTCTGACAGATGTTCGGGCTATGCTTGTTATTGATGCCAACTGGAGCGTTGATGCTTCTGGATTGACCGACACCTGACCAATAACTTCCATCTGCATTTCTTCATTCAGTACCCTTAGGCCCTTGCCTTTTTTTATTTTTGACCGATCCCGTTTGTTGAAACTTCAATCAAATCCCTAACATAAACGTGACTAACGTTTTTGTCCGGATTTCTCTCATTGAAAGCACGGGCTGTTCTCAAATACATCTACACCATAAAGAAAAACTATTTGAATTCTTTCTTCTACACTATAAACCATTTTTCCAAGTTTTAAATAATTAAATCAAATAAAGGTATAATTATATCGTCACCAAATTTGCAAACGACTGAAAATTGATAAGTGAAGGAAAGTAAAAGAAATGTAGATAAGGAAGAATTTGCGTTATCGCAAAATTAGGCTGAACGATATTAAGTAGTAAAACATCTTTTTGTTGCTTTTTTTATTATCTAGATTTCTTTTAGCTTCGCATTTTAGGCGTTTCAATGTGCGGCATTGATCTTTTACATACACAGGTAGGATATTGAGTAGGTACCAATTTGTAGTGCATGGATACAAAAACTATTCATTTTATTGATTTTGAATTTTTTTTTTACTTTTAGGTCAGTTTTTTTATTTTATCTTGAAGTTCTCAGGACGGTCGTTTGGCATTTTTTATACGCTTTCCATAGAGGTGCTACAAGTGGGGTATCGCTATCCTAGATTTTGAAGTGAGTGGGGGTAGCGCCTAGGGGTGGGTCGGTGTGGTTTGAAAAATACCTCATTTGAATTTAGCTGGGTCCCTATTTGTAACTTATGCTGAAAAAATCCCTTTTTTTGTTCAATTTATGTTCACTTGTGTGAAGGGTGTTTTTCAATTTCACCCTAAAAATTTTATGATCATCTTAGCATTTCTCATGAGCTTTCCAAAAAGGTGCCACAGGTGGGGTGTTGCCATTTAAGATTTTGAAGTGAGTAAGTGTGGCGCCTAAGGGGTAGGTCGGGGTGGTTTAAAAAATACGTCATATGTATTCCCCCTTGATTTTATAGAAACGGTATTTTTTATTTTTTTTAATCTCTTTTGGTTCAAAAATTCTAGCCATTGTAAGTTTTCAGTGGCCCACCCTGTATATTGGTACTATATGGCTATTACCCTAAAGAAGTTGAAGCAGCAACTGAGATAGAACATCCAAAGTCATCTTGACTTCTGCGCATGCTCCGTAAGGGCATTGCCAAATGTACCTTTATTACTTTAGAATAGGACACAAGAGTGTGCGGTAGAAAAATAGAGCAATGATAAATTAGCAAAAATCTTGCTAGAAAATTGCAAAAAAAACATTGAGTCGGTATTACAAGTGTTTTCAAATTATTTGTTTCCATTTATAAACTAAAACGCGTCAAATAAAGATTTCCTATAACGGGAGGCTGACAACGTAATAACGTTGCAGTTTTATTCGACATAACTTCGAAATTTTTAGCAAATCTTAATTTGGTTGACAGCTCGTTTCGATTTCTGATTTTATTATTGTCAACGGCTTTTGTGTACTGTTTGTCTTTACTCTTCTGCAAATTTTGATTGTGTGAAGTGTGATAATTTTGTAACGATGCCGAGGTAAAACAGAATATTTTACATTATTTGCAACAGGTGTAAAACCTGAGCAAAGATTTATCGTTGCACATACATATGTGAATGTTTCATTCTTTCTTTCTTTTAATTCACTTCCGTTAATTTCGTGAAAAAACAATAATTAGATTTCTTAAAAATTATAATTTCCTCTGCTGCTGTTGATACAATTAGGTACCTTATTTTTATCGAAAATCGCATGTACTTCCAGGAATCCTACAAAAACCTATATTTTACCCGTCGAACTCTAAAAGTAATTGTAAAATACCTAATTGCGTGTGTGCTAAAACCTTTTTCTTTTCTCGATAGAAATATAGAAAATCTTAAACAGACCAAGAACCTTGATGTTTGTTTACAAATTCCTGTCGTTGCCAAAGTCAAATGCGACTAAAAGCAGCATGACCTGATTTTTTTCCCGTAGACACAAACGTTTATTAATTTTTTGCGCATGCGCACTGTGTGAAATTACCCTGACTAGATAAGGAACCTCGGCTTTACTACGTTTACATTGGTTAAAGAGGCAAGGCGCCATTAAGTATGGAAGGAATATGGAAAAGAAAGTATTAGAAAAAAGTATGAAAAAAAGCATAAAAAAGGAAGTATGGGAAAAGGAAGGATTGTTGTTATCACTGCTTGCTATTGGTAGGCAATACTATAAACAATGGTATGTTTTGTGGGTTGCATATAGGTAGTTCTGTTAACCTACTATGTTGATAAAGCGCCTCTATCGGCAGTAAGTTAATTGTAATCGTGATGGCCGTGTTGTTAGTCATAAGAGCGTTGTTGTACTTGTGCTTTAAAATACACTATTATGTAAATCTCGACTTTGTATTATTTGCCTGAATTACTTAAAACAATAAGGATTGGAAAAAAGTATAGAAAAAAAGTGAAAAAAAAGTATGGAAAAAAAGTGAAAAAAAAGTATGGAAAAAAAAGTGAAAAAAGTATGGAAAGAAAGTAAAAAAAAGTATGAAAAAAATTAAAAAAAAGAATGGAAATGAAGCAAAAAAAAAGGATGGAAAAAAGTGAAAAAAAGTATGGAAAAAAAGTACAAAAAAAAGTATGGAAAAAAAGTATGGGGAAAAAGTATGGGGAAAAAGTATGGGGAAAAGTATGGGGAAAATATATGGAAAAAAAATGGGGAAACAAGTTTGAAAAATATGTTCGGATGGACTTTACTAATTCATATATGGATATATCGCCCTCTTATAATTGTGATGTAAACCAAGCCTTACGTTTTTCAGTCCAAGCCCTCTTGGATGAAAATAGTTTTTGTTCGCACAGTACAAACTTTTGGAGGGATCTCAACAAAAGACATGAAAAAAAGACATGAAATAAGACGCGCTAAAAGAACGCATGTATCCGTCACAAGTTGGCGGCTCTTTCTTTTTATAGGAACAAAAGAAATGCATAGTCTTCCTCCACAAGTTTATTTAAATGGTGTTCTTTTCCCGTCTCCTGATGATGAACATTACTCCAGGGTTGATTTTTTTTAATTCTTCGACTTTTTTTCCTATTTTTATTTTTATCTATTTTTTTTTCTATAAATAAGTTGCTATTTTCAACACGTTTTTGATTTTATTCCCACCGTTCTTCAAATTTTAATGAAGATAGTGTCCTGGCACAATTCGCCTTCGCTTCCTTCTTCAAGGGGCATATCCCTGGAAGTTCCGCGGCTAGCTACAGTCGTTGTCTCAGGGGCGGCGATCTGTGCAGGGCAGTTTGAAACCGCCCCAGGTCCTTTCCTGGGGTCGGCCTCGGTGGTGGAGAGCATGTCGTGTTTATCTTCGTCCTCGGCCATCCGGGCTGGAGGGGTTTCGTTGTATAATGCCATATTTTCGGTCATTACAATATTTGCCACGCCTGGCTTCTTTGCTGCCGACCTGGTGCAGGATATGCCCAGGTGGTAAACTCTTGTATACGCCTCCCTGGCGATGGCGTCGGCTGCTGCAGGTATGGCACAGTTCGTCCAATGCTGGCAACGCCGGCTATGTCGGATTTTCGTCGTATTACTTCTTAAACTTAATTTGCCACGTGGTTTTCACGTCTTGCCGACCTGGTGCAGGTTATGCCCAGGTGGTAAACTCTTGTATACGCCTCCCTGGCGATGGCGTCGACTGCTGCAGGTATGGCACAGTTCGTCCAATGCTGGCAACGCCGGCTATGTCGGATTCTCGTCGTATTTCTTTTTTAAATTGATTTGCCACGTAGTTTTCACGTCTTGCCGACCTGGTGCAGGTTATGCCCAGGTGGTAAACTCTTGTACACGCCTCCCTGGCGATGGCGTCAGCTGCTGCAGGTATGGCACAGTTCGTCCAATGCTGGCAACGTCGGCGATGACCGGTTCTCGTCGTACTCCTTCTCAAAATTAGTTTGCCGTTAGGTTTTTACTTCTTGCCGACCTGGTGCAGGTTATGCCCAGGTGGTAAACTCTTGTATACGCCTCCCTGGCGATGGCGTCGGCTGCTACAGTTATGGCACTGTTGGTCCAAGGTTGGCAACGTCGGCGATGACCGGTTATCGTGATACTTCTTCTTAAAATTAATTTCGGACCTGCTCGTACCTAGGTACGAACGCCTCGGATCGGCTAGGAACCACTGTTTCCTCACAGTATCGGGCTCGACTACGGCGTCCTCCACCGGTGCTTCTTCAGCTACACCTTGCTTTAATCTCCAGGTTCACGTATGCCGCCTTGACATACCCAGGTGCTCGGAATCTCCAAGTTCGACTGGCAATTTACTTGGTGACGGTCGTCCAAAGAAAAAGACTTATACAGATTTTAAAGCCGGAACAAATGCTCAACTAGTTTACTAGACACTTGCTCATTTATGGTTCTGTACTGACTGGTAGTTCCCTTGAAAATCACTCAATTTATAGTTATTTTCAAGGTCGAATACCACAACAATAGTTCCTGTCGAAAAACGCTCAGAGCTGCAAATTCCTGTCAGAACAAGAAAATCTTCTACTGTTTATATAAAGATGCGTCCGCCCTAACTCATTTTGACAAAACGGACATAACTTTAAATCAACTGCAAAAATTTAAGAGGCGTTATGAACAGTGTATAACCCCATATCATTTGTTGGCATATCTTCCTGACTCAACAAAAACTCAGCAAACACTAACAGAGTGAAAAAAATCCAAATAGTGGTTTACTACCAGTCATAGTCAAGTTTCTTGCCAGATCAGAACCTTTCACTGATATTATGTTTTATGATGATATATTCTTCAGAATATAAAACCCATAGATTGGTGGAAGTCGCAACAAAATATACCAATTATTCAAAAAGAGTTCTTCATAATTAGACAATTACTTTGTGCTGCTGTTTCTTCTGCATCAGTCGAGAGAATTTTCTCAATATTTGGCTTAGTCCATTCCAAACTCAAAAATCGATTAGGAACGGAAAAAGCTGCAAAATTAGTTTTCTTTGTACAAGCACTACAATTAACTAAAATAAACATTATTTAGGTACAGTGGTTTTATTATTTTGATATAATAAACCATTAATTAAAACTGAAAGTTTTTATTCTCTCTTAATTATAACTTATCAGAATTTTTGATTTTAATCATGATTTAAATTAAAAAAAAAATCAAGTGATCTAAATCCTTTCAACCCTGATTACTAGCTATGAAACAGGTAGACCTTTAAAAAATGTGTTAATTAATTTAATATACTTGTGGAGGAAGACTTTTTGCCTTTCTTTTGTTTCTATATTGTAATTCTGCTTTGACCAATGACTATTTCTTCAAAATAAAAACTTACCTCTAACTTTCTCATAACCTTCTCTATTAGTTCTACGGAGGGATGATCTGAACACAAGTCTTTAATTAATAGTGATATGTCTGTTAAAGCAAATG
This sequence comes from Polydrusus tereticollis, assembly GCA_963920685.1. Classification (NCBI taxonomy): domain Eukaryota; kingdom Metazoa; phylum Arthropoda; class Insecta; order Coleoptera; family Curculionidae; genus Polydrusus; species Polydrusus tereticollis. The sequence goes on from OY987331.1 coordinate 93,993,034, forward strand.
CTACCGAAAGAAATCCTGATATTTTCGCAAACTCTTTCATTAAATTTGGCACAGTTTTGCCTAAAAAAAAATAGATTACAGGTAAGTTATAACGAAACTATGACAGTGTTGTTGTAGTGAAATACGATCATAAAAATTGGGGCAAGTTCTTTATTCCAGTGTAAAAAATCTTAATTAATTTATTTATTTCCCTTTTTGCCGACACAATCAAATAATGTGAAATTTACAAAGAAAAACATTACAGCAATGTAGGTAAAATCACATAATAACATCAACACATTAATGAGGACACATATTTCGTAAGTACGCCAGTACGTCACGTAACCTAATGGGGGTGATTCCTTATGATATTCTCAGAGAAAAAGTTCATATGAACATGTGTGTTAAAGATTTAAAAAAAAAATCGTGTTTTTTTATAATTTTTTTTAAGTCCTTTTTCCGATTTTATTAAAATTTGGTACCGTCATTCATAATAATAAGAGGCTTAATTAGCCCTAACTAGATTAAATTTATTGTCCAGTGGCGTCCCGGGAAGCACCTTAATCAATACTATTGACAAAAAAATGTACGTAACTGACTTCTAATTTTGATATTTCTTTTCGGATTTACCAACTAATAATACAACTTTTTTGATCCTTGAATTGTTTTGTATTTTGTTACGTATTCGAGAGAAAAAATAAAAACTACTTTATCGCATGTACAGGGTGTTTCCTCAAATTTTGACAGCTTCTAGTGACTTTATTATTCCAGATAGAAAAAGATTGTTCAGATAAAAATTGTAGGCTATCATCCAAACAGTCCGATGTTACTACTTAAAGAAACAATTGCGCATCACTGGTGAACTTTTTGACTTATTGTATACGTTTTTTTAATGGAACACCCATATATTATGTGTTTATTGGATTGTGCTTAAAATTCTCTTTTCAAAAATATATAAGTTGCCTATAATTCCTTCATCCATTGTTGAAATATACGCTATTAAAAAATCAAAATATTACTAATTTACTATATGAAACAAATCACAGTAGCCATTGAAATAATAAACAATTTTAATACCAAAAACAATAAAAAATTTGATTTAACATTAACAATATAAAGTTTTTACAAATTTTCTATAAGTCCGCCATTATTATTTAGGAACTTTGTGTAATCAACTTCCATTTTATCAATAGCATTCATAATAAAATGAAGAAAGAATCTAAAATTGTTAAATCAGGGCTACTGGGTGGCCATCCAATGCTGCCATTTCTACTGATTCATAAGGGATATCGATAATCGACAAAATTGCGGACAACCAAGACATTATGGGGTGGCGCTCCATCTTGATGCCAGATTATGTCACTATACTGACGAATAGGCAAATTTTCCAAATAATTTTCTATCTCGTTCTCAAGGAACTCTAAATATCTTTCACCATTTAAATTAAATTCGTAAAAAATAGGACTTGAGTGTTGAGAATGCCGCACCAGACATGAACTGCTCTTCGGTCTTGGAATTAATTTCACACATTCCGCGTGGGTTCTCTAATGCCCATAAATGACTATTTCGCCTGTTAAACATCCCAGCCGTGGTAAAAGTAGGTTTATCGCTCCATAATATCTTTTTTAAAAAATCGTTATCCCTTACTTTCCTTTGAAGCATGTCTCTGCAGAAATTTTGCCTACTAACTTTACGAACAACTTAACTTAACGTACAAAATTTTCTTTTTAGACCTATTCAAATATTTTCTGGCACCTTCAGTTGAAAAAGTAGGATTTTCTACAAACACCCATTTAAATTAATTTTACAAAATTTCCTCATTTATCTTCACAAATCTTTTTTTCCTTTGCAAATTTTTGTGAATCCTAAAATGTCTTTTTATGTTATAGAAAGTGCCTCTTGACGGCACCGGCATACCTGGGCGAAAAACTCGATAATCGGCTTGTACTGCACTAGCATTTTTAATATTCTTATAAAAGAAATAAATTATTTCCCTCTTTTCCTCTCTTCAGTAGAACCCATTTTGCGACTTAATATTATCAAAATTTAAAAACGAATTGACAACTAAATGTTCCATGTCGCATGTCCGCCAGTAATATCATTTGATAACTTTGTTTTCCAATGGTTACTGTGATTTATTTAATATAGTAAATTAGTAATATTTTGATTTTTTAATAGCGTATATTTCAACAATGGATGAAGGAATTATAGGAAACTTATATATTTTTGAAAAGAGAATTTTAAGCGCAATCCAATAAACACATAATATATAGGGTGTTCCATTAAAAAAACGTATACAATAAGTCGAAAAGTTCACCAGTTATGCTCAATTGTTTCATTAAGTAGTAAAATCGGACGGTTTGGATGATACCCTACAATTTTTATCTGAACAATTTTCTTCTATCTGGAATAATAAAGTCGCTAGAAGCTGTCAAAACTTGAGGGAACACCCTGTACAAAAAAAATAGCTATGTATTTCAAAGCTTATTAAAATATTTAAATTCAGTAATTCGAATTCTTAAGTCGTTTTCATCTGGTATAGGCGTCTTATATACAGTTACTTTAGGTGATCTCATAAATAATAGTCTAGAGGATTCAAGCCGGGACTGCGAGCTGGCCAACCTTGGCGATCTGTGCGTCCAATCCAGCAATTAGGAAAAGTGTTGTCGAGGTAGTGACGAGCAACTAGGCTAAAATCTGCTGGGGCGCTGTCGTGCATGAACCACATATCAGTTCTTATATCTAGACGTCTTCTAACAGAACGTCAAGTTCTTCAAATAGAAACTGCCTTTCATTCAATCGGGGTGGTAAAAGTATGGTTCAATAAGATAGTCGCCAGGGTCTGCGCTCTTCAAATTAGCCGCTCGAGTTTCATTATTTAGTTGCACCCTTGCCACCAGACGGCGCAATCTATCACAGCATCATAGATAAAGGCTTATAGGGGGAACACTAGAGGTGGGAAGTTCGATTCTTTTTGGTGACTCAATTCATTTGATTCATTCAGTTAAAAAGATTCGTTCAGAAAGATCCGTTCTTAAATGATTCACTTACCTGCTTTCAAATAATTTTACGTTTTAAACGCGAAAATGCTAAATCGATGTTTGTTTAAATAACAGCCAGTCGTTTGTTATGAAGATTGTTGCCATAAGTGGTAACAAAATACCCAAATGTTGAGCCCAATGTTTACGTTCTTGAAATGTCTTCAATAAATAATAAATATATTTCTATCCAAAAATAATATTCTTCTCTTGTTTATTAAAATTTGTTCAACCAAACAAATCAAATATTTCATCCTATACATTTATCTCTTTTCCTTCTACTGTACTTTGCGTATCTAATTAAACTGCTGTCTTCCTCTACATCATGAAAATGGAAGACGGCATCCCGCATCGCCGAGCGACGGCCGTCAGGCCAACTCTCGAGTTCGATCGTTCGAACTGCGGACTTGCGAACGAGTGAATTACTGAACTGTTGAATTGTTGAATTGCTTTTGAGTTTCGGGTAAAGTGAACGAAATGCGACTTTGATTCATCAATTCTTTAAATTATTCCCGACTTGGTGAATCAAAAAAGAATCGAATCTTTTAGGAACGATGAATTAATTCTTTCGAGTCAGTGAAGTGATTCGTTCGTTTTGAACGAATCGTTCGTGAACGACACACCTCTAGGGAACACGGCATTTCAAACGACAACCGACATGTGACGTGACGCCAACCGTTGTTGTTTTTGATAAAGTTTTGTTTGATTTTTTGTTAATAGTTTGTGCTTTTTCGTGAATTATTATAAGTGCTTATATCTAGAAGACATTTGAACACTATACTGAACTGTTAAAATTGTTAGAATTGTGATAATTTAAGCGGTAAGTTTAAAACCGCAGTATTTTAAGAATTGTAGGTTAGTTTGTGATGGCGAAAAAAATGTATACCAATAAAATTAAGAGGAAGAAAACAGTATGTACAGTATAATTATTTAAATAAATAATAAAATACTATTGTTGTCTAATATTAATTTTAGAAATAATATGAATTGGCGTCACGTAAAGTTTTCAAATGTAATAGAAAATGTTTATTTGTAAAAATATCAAAATAATCTATATATTTCCTTATTATTATGACATAAATGTTACAAGTTATAGTTATAATGTATTATTTGAAGTTATGGTTATTTCATAATTATTGAATTCAAATATAGGCTTGACTATAGATTGTTAATATGAACGTTCGTGTCATAAAAATACGAAAATAATAAATCATTTAAATATTGTAAAAAATAAAATCGTTTAAAATTCCCGCGGAAAGTCTCTGTAGTAAATCTAGTGGCGTGGAGGTGTGGTTCCAATATCAAACTTCAAATAAAATCTGAACAGTTTTCTTTCAAATGTCACAGTCAAAACTTGTACCCAGCGCCATAGGTGGCGCAAGTTATTTCACAGTTTCATTCCATTCTATTCCCCCTATAAACCTTTATCTATGATAGTCGCCAATGATCCCTGCGCACACATTTAACGAAAATTATTGCTGAAAACGACTTTGTCTAATTCTATGATGATTATCGTCGGCCTAAAAATGCTCGTTATGAAAATTTATAATGGCTTTTGTTGAAAAAGAGGCATCATCAGTAAATACCACGCTCGGTAAAAAATTGTTATATGCTACTGTATGCAGCAACCACCTACTAAAATCACACCTTGACTGAAAATCATGGGGAAGCAGACCTTGCACACGTTGAAAATGGTATGGGTATAGTTGATAAAGATGCAAAACCCTCCAAACAGTTAATGCACTTATTTGAAGTTGCACTGCTACCTTTCTTGTAGCAGGATCATCTTCTATCTCTCGAAGTATAGCCTCTTCTAACTCAGGCGTGGTTACTGTTGCAGGTCTGACAGGAAGTTCCGTACTACGTTTAAAACTCCCAGTCTCACTCAATCTTGCATAGAGCTGTCTAAATGTTTTGGCACATAGCAGTACTCTGTTTTGGATAAGGTTCCTGATAAACTCGCCGAGCTTCTTCAGCATCTCAGCGTTATATAAGTTATAGTAAAGTTATTAACAAAACAGGTAAATTAGACATCAAAACTTAGCTTTACCTCAGTATTTTAATTAACTTTGAAATACATAGGTATTTTTTTTGTACATGCAGTAAAGTGGTTTTCATTTTTTCTCCCGAAAACGAAGCAAGATACGAAAACAATTTAGAAGACAAAAAAGTTGTATTAATAGTTAGTAAATCCGTAAAAAAATATACAAATTAGAAAAAAGTGGCATACATTCTTTGTCCATAATATTCGTTAAGGTGGTCCCTGGGACGCCACTGGCCTTAATAAATCTAATCTACACTCCAAAAAAAGTGACCCACCTAATTTTTGTTGCAACTTTGAAGCTTTGTCATTTCTGAACAAATGGACCGATTTTTATTATCTTTCCATTTGTTGGTAGGTAATTTCGTTACCTTTAAGAAAAAAATATACTGGTAGACATTTTTTCAAAACCCCCTGGATGATAGTGGAAAAACACAAACCATGTAATTTTCTTAATTTTTGACTCACCCTGTGCGTTAATCAAGTAAATGTATAGAAAGCGCTTACACTCTATATGAAAGTCGCTTCTTTTACGAACATTTTGATTTTTTGTTCATTAATTTATCTCTAAAATTGTCCGAATTACAGCTTTTTTGCTGAAACCTTACGTTTATCCCACAAATGTAATTTATTGTAGGGTCACATTGCCTTTAAAAAAACAATTGCCCTTGCCATGGCAATTACTTCATATTTGATCCTTTGTCGTTGTGTCATTAAAAAGTCAATGTCATTATAAAAGTTTTAGTGGCTAAAATTACATAAAATGCCTCAAATAAGTGCAGAACAAGTAGCAGCATTAGTTACTTTAGCTAACGATGGGCGTAGGAAACGTTACGCCGCTCGTGCAGTGGGTGTCCATGAAGCAACTGCTCGTAGAGCAATCCACAAGTACGAACAAACAGGAAGCACTGCTCGAAGGGTTGGTTCTAGTCGCCCTCGAAAAACTTCTTCAAGAGATGATCGCTTCTTGAGATTGAGGATATTACGGGATCGATCAAATACTGCGGTAAATGTTCAGCAAGATCTTCGCCAAATTCGGGGTGTTACGATAAGTAAGCAAACGGTATGTCGACGTCTAAACGAAGTTAATTTGAAAGCTAGGAGACCTGCAAAAGGTCCCAAATTATTGCCACAACATCGTGCTGCTAGAAGAAACTTCGTTAAAAATTACGGACCATGGAATATTCGTGAATGGTCGAATGTCTTGTTTACGGATGAATCACGGTTTTGCCTTAACATGGCGCATGGAAGGAAAAGAGTAAGGAGAAGGACAGGTGAAAGGTTTAATCAGAATTTAATAACAGAATGTGAAAGTTATAATGGTGGGTCGGTTATGGTGTGGGGAGGGATTTCAATGAATGGAAAGACACCCCTCCATGTTTTTCCATTGAGGCAGTCGATGACAGCGCTAATCTATATTGACATTTTACAGCAGTATGTCTTACCTCATGTAGAGTTAGTGGGCAATAATCTTATATTGATGCAGGATAATGCTCGACCACAAACCGCAGCAATTGTTCGAAACTTCTTAGAAGCTACGGATATCACCACATTACAGTGGCCTGCCAGAAGCCCCGATATGAACCCTATAGAACATTTGTGGGACGAACTAGGGAGAAAGGTACGTTCTCGCCAGAGGCCTGCTGAAAATCTCGCAGAATTAGCATATGCATTAGTGGAAGAATGGAATCGTATACCAATGGAAACGATAAGAAACCTAATTTCTAGTATGCCGCGTAGATTAGAAGCTCTTAGAGTTGCTAGGGGAGGCAATACACGGTATTAAGCAGTTATCCTAGTTTATAATTTTGTGTTTAATAAAAATGTTTTTAAAATTCGTATCTGTTAAAAACTGTTTCTCGATAAATTCACAAAGTTGGTAATATGCAAGGTTTCAGCAAAAAAGCTGTAATTCGGACAATTTTAGAGATAAATTAATGAACAAAAAATCAAAATGCCCGTAAAAGAAACGACTTTCATATAGAGTGTTAGCGCTTTCTATACATTTACTCGATTAACGCACAGGGTGAGTCAAAAATTAAGAAAATAACATGGCTTGAGTTTCTCCACTATCATTCCGGGGACTTTGAAACAATGTCTACCAGTTTATTTTTTTCTTAAAGGTAACGGAATTACCTACCAACAAATGGAAAGATAATAAAAATCGGCCCATTTGTTCAGAAATGACAAAGCTTCAAAGTTGCAACAAAAATTAGGTGCGTCACTTTTTTCGGAACTGAGTGTAGTTAGGGCTAATTAAGTCTCCCCCCCAAGGGCGGTTTTAGTTTTTCAACATGGGGGGGGGTAATTTGAAATCCGAATTTTCTTTTAAGAAAAGTAACTAGAAATAAGGTTGGGAGGAGGGTCAGAAAAAAAATAGCGCCGCAGGCGAAAAATTTTTGGGTGCCACGCCCTTTTTTCAATGATGGTGCTTAAAATTCTAAATTCATGGGGGGAGTAATTACCCTATTACCCCCCCCCCCCCGTAAAACCGCCCTTGCTCCCCCCTATCATTATTAATACCGGTACTAAATTTAAATAAAGTCGGGAAAAGGATATTTAGAAAAATTATAAAAAACCGATTTTTTTTTCATTTTACACAATCTATATCAAAAACGGGGCAACTCCTGACACATTCATATGAACTTCGTTTCTTAGAATATGAAACACCCTGTATATAAAAATAAATGGGAATAGGTAGGTATGTAACTGATTTTTTCTTAAATCAATATTTATACGGCGAACAAAACATAAAGAAACTGAAAACAACATACTTTGAGGTATAATCTCAAACGCCAACATGAAAATCAGCTATTCCTAAGTATGTGAATCATGAGAAAAAATACAAAATTTACCTGTTAGTCCTAAGATATTATATACAAACTGGAAGCTCTTCTCCGTCATGTGAAAAGTTTTGCCAAGAACAGGAAGGGTTTCCAGAGCAAGATGTTCGATATGATGCAGTTTCACAGCCGTGCTCAAACTTGAGAGAACTTGGTTATTGGGTTTTTCCATTATATTGATAGCACCTTTGGCTATACCTAGAAAGAAAAAATCATGTGAGATAAATAGGGTGTCATAATACTGCTGCTGTAGCATTTTTGCTGCTTTGTCTGAATGGACGAATTTATTTTTTAGCTTTGTCGAGTAGTGTAATTCACATCCTAGCGGTAGTGTAACCTTGATTCATTAATCCAAAAACCCTGTTTGGTTAGTTACCTAAACATAGCATTTGCAAAACGACGTTATGTTGAAACAAGAGGTAATTTATTGAATTAGGTTTAAACGCTACCCTTTTTGTCCATTGACGGTGTTCTATTAGTTAATATTGTCACCTTATTGCTTTGTTGTGTTTGGTGGAACTTGCAGTTCGCCGCCAAATTTGAAACAATTAGGTTGAAATCTGGGTGACACGACTTCCGTTACGAGTGGCGCGTTACGGACTTCGTGGCCGTCGCCATTCCGGTGCAAACACTAATGTAGCACATTGTGTTCCAATGCTGTGGTAAAGAAAAAGGGACTTATTTAATGCACTAAATCCCTTACCCCCGCCTCTCTTTATACCTTTTCCTCACGATCAGTCCCAAGCAAGATACACGGAAAACAAAACAAGGCGTTTTTATCTGAGCAACCACTAATCCACTTATTTTTAAATAGATGCCCTTGTTAAACTGCTGTTTATAATTTTGCCACGACTAATAGCTGCAATTTCAATATCTAAATCGGGCATAGGGACCAGGCTTATCCACAACTAATTGTTTTTCATACCTAAGTTGGTAAGTGGAACTAATTTAAATTCATCCTCCATTTCTCGCGAAAATCGCCAACAAGTAGAACAAATGACAAGAAAAAATATTAACATAAGCCCGATGATACGAATACCGAGAACTAACCGCAACTGAAACTATTTGCAGCACTGAACCCAATATAATCAGCCTTTTGTAACAAACTCGGCCGTATGTGTTCGGCTCACATCGCCGTTGGCTCTTTCAAGGAGAAAATACGCTGTCAACCTCTCTTAAGCTTTGTGGCGCTGTCACTACTCGGCGGGTGTATAGAATAGGAATGGGCGGATGATTCGATCGTGCCTACGGTTTATTGCGCCATAGTCGGTTGTACACTTCTGGCATTTGGTGTAGAATTAGTATAGTTTAGGTATCGATATCGAAAATATAATTATAATAAGATTTAAAGTGTATTAACCGGTATTAATTGATGACGCTTTTGGTTATTTGGTCTAAAAGTTTGGCAGTTCTGCAGCCCTTATACAGGAGCCGCCACTGTAGTTTCACCGATTCTCTCACAAGCTTGTGTACTTAAATAAAGGGAATAACTTTGCAAATAAACACCTGGTAGATAGGCCTATAAACAAGAAGATATTAGCACTTTTGCCTTATCTATGTAACCAATTTTGTGCAAGAAAGAGATAAGTCATGATGACTTTATCCTGTTGCACCAACCGAAAATAAGAATCTGCGTCAAGTAAGAAGAAGCCCCCTCGTTATCAGTTTACGTCACAGATTATTGATCTCGAGCGACATTAGAGAGGAAAATTTTAAAGCAAATTGAGATAGGACACGTTTTACGCTCTTCTTACTTGATTTACTTACTTGATTTTAACTCTACCTTATAAATTTTATAGTGCGCTTGTCTATGACTTCTCCAAATAAATTTTTTTAGACATTCTGACCTTTTTTCAACATGTCAGACCTATTCTAATACTGAAACAACATGTACTCTACCAATTAACCACAAAAAAAAAAACTGGAAAAATTTATAGTGACATCGATTTTCATGAAAGTACTTTGGTAAGAGTAGGTAGGTATAGTCGTCGCCAGATATAAGCGAGATTCCTATAAAAACTGATATTTTTATATCCTCTAAAACCTACCGTTAGTTTTTAGACCGGGCGCATAAATTTTCTGAATAGTTTAAATAAATATTAAAATAAATTCGTTATTTGTATAAAATTATTGTTTATATTTATTGCAAAAAATGTATTTTAATCAGTATATATGTTATTTTTAGACTTATTAAATTTTCAACAAAAACTAGAACAATATAGTAAGTAGGTCTAAAATTTGTTTAATTTAACATATTCTCCCGCACTAAAATATTAAATTCAGTTCCCGATTTTTTGCTGTGCTATACTTTAATTGCCTTGTGCCTTGTAAAAAGAAACGGCCCCAGAGCCGGAGTAGTATTAACAAGTGTGGGTGTGTTTTAATTTGCTATGTAGTCTGGCATCTTAACATTGCGTTGACTTAGCATTTTCATGTTCAGTTTGTTGTTGTACAGTTTGGTGTTTTACAAATTTGTGTTCTTTTGCGTTAATTATAAATATATATAATAGTTATAATTATTAATTTAGTGTTTCATTTAGGATATATATTCCTTAAGTTAAAATACTTTTGTTCAGTGTTCGTGTTTCTTGATTTTGATAGATTCGATTTTTCTATTTATTTGAGGACAATGTTTCGACCGTAGGAGGAAAATTCTGATAGGCCTTGGAGGCTGTGGAAGGAGAATTATTGTGAACCTGAGGATGTTCTAAACGATCCTGCTGTGAATTTGGTTGAATCCGTTGATTTAGATTTAGGCGAGTAATAAAGAAAAGGAACGTCACAAAAAAAGCGTAAAGTATTTTTGTGCTTTCAGGCAAAGGAAATTCGTTTAAATGTGTATGAAAACCTAAAACAAGACCCTATGCACATAGGATATAGCAAATTCGAAGTAGTAAAAACAAATTTCCGAGCTAACAGAGGTTCCTTACAGTACTTTATGTAAGTCTATAAACAAAGGCAAAACGATCCGATTTAGGTAAACCTAAAGATTTGAATTTGGCTACAGCCAAACTATTAAGAAGTTTACTTAATTGAAAATATAAAAATGATGAAATTCCGATAAAAGTAAAAAAACTTTAGGAGCTAGAAAAACTTTGTTCAGAAAGCACTTTAGGCTTTAAAAACTGGGATTAAAATTTAAAATTGTTAATAAGCATGCTGCAGTAATGGAAAGTAGCGGAAAGTAACGTAAGATGGCGAATAGAATATAAAAATAAATGAACTTGGGAATGGGAAAACAGATATATCAAATATAAAAAAGGTTGGACTGATGGCTCTAGCAGATGTCAATTAAAAGATATATTTCCGATGAAAGTATCTCGTATTGTCGTTTTGCATTGTGAATCTACGAATGGTTGTGTTATAAATGTGCTGAAATTGTGCGGTAAAAAGTTGGAAGAATGTAATTTAGATCATCACAAAAATATGGATTCAAATATTTTTGAGGAGCGATTTGAGGATTCTTTAATTCCAAACTTAAAATCTCACAGTGTCATTGTATTAGATAATGCAGCTTACCGTTCTAGACAAATCCATAAATTACCCAATTTGTCCTCCAAAAAAGAGGAAATTCAAGAGTTTCTTTTTAACCATGACCTATTTTTCGAAGAATTGTATACCAAAAAAAGAATTGTTGGAAGTTATTGACAATATATCCAAAAAATACGGCAATACGGCTTTAAGGCAACCGCCTTATTTTTGCGTTTTTAACACCATTGAACTTATGTGGGCACAATTAAAAATTTGAAGAAGAATATCGAAAAATGCGACAAATTCTTCTCAATGATCGTGATAGATTTGTCATCAATCTGGCAGAGGATACAGAAGATTTAGACGTATGCTTAGATGAAAGCTCCAGTTGAGACATCAAGGGTAAGTTAAAAATCAGAAAAAATATATTTTCTACCTTAAGCTAAGGTTCTGCTTAAATTCATAATTTTGTGATCTCTTATTATATGTTATTTACGATTTCTGAAAATCTCATTAATAATCTGAAAATTAAAAAGAATATTGCAAAACTAACGAAACGAATCCGACCCTGGCTACTTATTGAAATCGACACTGCCGGGGTCTTTGTCGGTATTTACGAGTTTTTTTAAAACTCACTTATAGTTGGCGAGGACTATACTTACTAAATTTCATCGAGAACATTTTTATGTGCATGTTTGTCGTACTTTCTTTAAGGATTTTAAGATCCAGGCAGTATTATTAGGTATTCAAGAACACCTATTTCTGACAACAGCGTCACTTGCTGATGGCGTTAGGTCAGTTGTTTAACATCAAAAATATTAATTTGTACTGCGACATTTTCGCGGGCTAAAAACCCATCGTGAAATATCACAATATATCATTATGAGTTAGCTAAATTGAAATTAATTCACCTGTCAAACGCGTTCATAAAAAAAAAAACAATTTTCCCAGATTTTGCACTTTCAGTAATAATTGAAATAAAAAAGTCAAACGACGTTTAGTGGTACATCTTCTAAAAGTCCTCCAATTTCATTTCGTAAAAAATTCAAATATGAACCTCCGTTTAGAGTTGGCGATAATTCAAAGGGGCTTATAAGATGATTTCCAATAATTCCACACCAAATGTTGACCTTAAACTCGTGTTGGAAGTGACGTTCAACAACTAAATGCGGGTTTTCATTTTCCCACGCATGTCCGTTTCGGTAATTAAATACACCCTGTCGAGTAAATGCCGCCTCGTCCGTGAACAACACACGATTTAAGAACATTGGATCTGTATTTTGCAGATTTTGGAAGAAATGAGAATCTGAAGTCTGGCTGGAAGATCAGGCGGCAGTAAACACTGTGCAACATTACCAAAATCATATTGTTATTCGAACATAACTGCCGCCTAGCTACTGTCTGTACAATCCAAATAAATATAACTTGCTAGTCGGACGGTAATTTGAACATAGCCAACCAAACAAATGACGTTTTGAAATTATCTCTGGTAAATTCCCAATAGCAACAAATTGCTTACCTTCAACCATAGTAGATATAGCGACATCCCTACTAATACCCTCGGCCATTAGCTGATCAATGCACTCATTAAAATGGATAAGACTTTTGCTCATCCACCCGTCAAACAGTTCCTTTTCTTTTAGAAGCAATTTAATATCTTCCATAATGATTTTGGTAGTTTTATAGTCAATGTAGTCTGTCAAAACATTGGTGAGGCTACCGGTCACTGACATGACGGCTCCACCTGAAATTTTCATCCCAAAAGTAAATACACTGAACAGCAATATTAACGCACCACTAAAAACTTCCAACAATTTTGATGTTATATATCTTCTAAACCTATTGTCCGATTTAAATGATTTTTTTTGCACATGATAGGTTTATCCTTTAGGAATATTACTGTACTCGCAATTTCTGTTAGGAAGCTAATTTTCATGGTATACCATGTGTAACAAACATGTTGTGTTTCTTTCCCAAAATTTGAAACACCCTGTGGAATATTCTAGGATTCGTACAATATTGCATAGTATTTCTAACGTGAGCCACGTGTTTTCTCAACGTTTTGTTTTTTGGTTCAATTAATTGTGTTCAATATTAATGAAGATAGACACTTTTTCAAATCAGCTTGTTTTTTAATAATTATTAAGTTACCCATACTACAATATCCCGTGTTGTTCAACGCTTCAGAGAAACCAATGAATACCATAGACGTTCTAGGCAAGGCAGGCCTCGAGTCACTACAGTGTGAATTATGTGCTTTAGGAGAACGATTTACCACGTCGAGAAATATTTTAATCAAACTTAGTGCCGTTCATAACATCCAACCAAGCATTGATACTGTGAGGAGACGTCTTACCGAGCACAACTTGCATATTAGAGTACCAGCGACAGGCCACGCATTAAACGCAGATCACCGTAGAGCTAGATTACAATTCGTTACGCAGCATGTAAACTGGACTATTGAGGACTGGGGGCATGTCTTGTTTACGGACAAATTTTTGCCTGTATAGCTTCGATCGACGTCGAAGAGTGATTCGACGACCAAACCGGCGGTATGCCCAATTTAACATACGTGAAACAACTTTATTTAATGGAGGCTCTGTTATGGTTTAGGGAGGAATTTCCTTAACAGCGCGGACAGATCTTAAGGTGGATTTTCATGCATACGAAATACGACGGTCCGATGATCCGAAAGTGTTCCTATTGGTTAAATTGTTTTCGCGCCAATATTTGTCCGAATAATTTCAACTTTCATCCGACCGTCGGATGAGTTAAAATATTTTTAACTTTGTCCGACAATCGTATCAATTCTAACCTCACTATTTGACGTTTTTTTGTGCGTTTTGTTGTTTCTATTTTAATATTTTAACATAAAACTAAATTAACGAAATAAATCAGTGTCATTAATTATAATATTATAATATCCTATCTGATTATATTAAGAATGAAAAATAAACAAAAAAGAAAAGGATCAGAACCTGTTTCAAGAAATGAAATTAATAGATTCTGAAAAGGATTTCAATTGTAAGTCCAAGATTATTAAAAACAATAAACGTCCGTTAACAAATATCAGAAAGTGAAAGACTTGCAGTTACACTCAGGTCCTCAGCTCAGGTCACTAAACATAACTTTTTCTTTTGTGCACTCAGGTAAAATTAGGAGTGAATTGGATGACATTAAGCTGATAATGCTCGTCGTTGTCGCACATATATTGCTTAAAAACGTAATGAAATCAAATGGGTAATTAAACGCTATAATCGAGATTACAAAAAGGGACAAAACAAAATTATAACCTATAACCGAAGCGTCAAATGTATGTCCATTGACAAAATTCGGAACAACAGAAACGGAGCCATGAAAATTGGCAAGAATTTCGGACGAAATTAAACGTCATTTCGGATATCGGACCGTCGTGTTTCGTATGCATGAAAATCCACCTTTATTCCTCTACGTGGAGGTTCGTTAAACAGCGAAAGGTATATTTCTGATATTTTATCCGAGCACGTTGTACTTTTTGCTCCTTATATCGGCAATAACTTTTTGTTAATGCGCGACAATGCGAGACCACACGTAGCGCGTATTGTAACTGAATATTTGCAAGAGGTAACTATTCAGATTCTCCATTGAAGTGTAGTCCAGATCTTAACCCAATCGAGCATATGTGGGACGTTATTGGCAGAAAATAAAGACGTCGTCAGCCTCCCCCAGCAATCTTGCAAGACATAGAAAGGATAGTTGTTGAAATTTGGAATGAAGTTGAACAAAATCAAATTGAAAACCTAATTATGAGTATGCCACGCCGATGTGCAGCCGTTATTAGAAGTAGAGGCGAAAACACACGCTACTAATTAATCTTTATTTTTATAACATAATTATTAATCTGATTATTTGTTATTTTCTGTTAGTGCCATTTTTTAAAGTTACTTCTTATGATTTTCTAATAGAAATGTGTACTGGAATATAAAATCGTCTATCTCCATTAATATTGAACATAATTAATTGAACCAAAAAACAAAACGTTGAGAAAACACGTGGCTCACGTTGGAATTACTATGCAATATTGTACGAATCCTAGAATATTCCACAGGGTGTTTCAAATTTTGGGAAAAAAAACACAACATGTTTGTTACACCCGGTATACCATGAAAATTAACTTCCTAACAAAAATTGCGAATACAGTAATATTCCTAAAGGATAAACCTATCATGTGCAAAAAAAAATCATTTAAATCGGACAATAGGTTTAGAAGATATATAACATCAAAATTGTTGGACATTTTTAGTGGTGCATTAATATTGAAGTTTAGTGTATTATAAACAAAAATTCGTATAATTTTAGCATTTATGCCATCAGAACAAACATATTTTTTTTTCGTAAACAGTTCACTTTATCGATGTCGATTAACAGTACCTTTTTTTTAGTTTAAGGTTTAAGCTCTCCAATAATATTATTGTTGGGCCTTTATCGTACAGGGTGTGAAAAAAATAGCATTACTGTGTTAGAGCTAGTCCCTAGTCCGTCCCTGGCAAAGTAAATAAGCCGAATGGAATTAAAAGGGCCCATTTTAAGGAGACTTACCTAGTAACCTAGTAACCATCATATTAAAAAAATAATAAAGTACACCTAATATTTCAAAAGTTGTTTAAAACCAAACATTTTCATAAGCGTCCTTTATGGGCCTGTATCTCTGTAAATTGATTTTTCTCATTTGTAACCGTTTTTATCATTTCTTCTTTTTTGTAATCTACGCTCCCGGTTTCAAGAAAACCCTTAAGCAGTCTGCTAAAGCTTATTGATTCTGTATGGCGCCTTTTGGGAAACTGAGTGGCATACATTCTACTTGTTAGTAAACAATTTTTATATCTGTTCCCCATTACAAAAATCATGTCAATGAGCTCTTCCTTTGAAAAATTCATTTTTTAAAATAAAATATTATCCGATAAAGAATAATATGTCTTTCGTAAGGGTCATGTCTAAATAAACTAACCTAAACATGGTTGTGTTTACATGACTGCCTAAATCTTTTTTGTGTTACTTTAATAATAAAATAGGCATTTTTATAGTTTTTGGTAAATATCTTAAAAACGGTCCTGAATTTTGATACCCTTGTAAAAAAAAAATATATTTCTATTTAAATTATGCATTAGACATTAAAATAATATACAGGGTGCTTCATTTGAAAATCTTAAGAAAAACTAGTTTAAAAGTTGTCATATTTGGAACCAAATATTGGACACCCTGTATAAAATAAGATAAAACTATTTAATGTAAGAGTATCGTTAGACCTAACAGATCTAAGGCGGTTTCTTTAATAATTTTTTCAAGGCGTGCAAAACGTTTTTTTATTGTTTTTAATTTATTGCTCGTAAACGACTAAAGCAAATCAAATAAAATTTTGGGAAATAAGAAAGAACACTCATATATGCAAAAAAATACAGGGTGTACCATTTAAAAAAAAATCTTTTGTCATCACACTTTTTTGGACCATTCTGTACTTTTGTACTTTGGCCGAAATACACTTATATAAACAGTGCGCGTTTAAAGTCCCCCCCCCCCCTCCCACCCTGTTATAACTTTTGATTAACAAATGTGAGAATAATGAAATTTTGGTACGTTTAATAATAACTAAAATAAGGTTCCTCGGCCAATTATTGCCATGTGCCTAATATTGTCACCCGCCTTTAATTTATGACGTCATACTTCATGCACCGAGTGTCACCGGGAATTGGTTATACGCATCGAAAGCTTTTAGCAACTGGATGCGCAGCAGGCTCATTTCTCATTTACGGCTGTAGTAGTAATGAACGCGTTCGGCTTGTGTTCGATATTAAAATCTTTAAATTGTTAAAATCTGACACCGGGTTACTACTCAAAGTTAAGTAAGGGTTATTGGCTTACAAGGTAGGTATATAAAAGTACTTCATTTTGTGTTGTATCTAAATTTTATATTAAGAGACAAAAATTTAGTAACCGCCATATTTGCATATACACTGCTTTGTTCCTAATATTGTCAATGTCAAAGACACCAAATAATGCCGTTGGCAATATTAGGGACTTCCGGCAATATTTGGAACACCCGGCAATATTTGAGATTTTTTTACCTTTTTTACCTACCTATTTTTAAGAAAGTTCGTATTTTTCCAAGATTCTTAGATTAATTTTTAATAAAGTTAATATTTGTCCAAGATTCTTGTAGGTTTTCCTATTCGTTCCTAGGCATTCCTATTATTGCCACCCCCGGCAATAATAGGAGCATATGTCCCAAATATTGTCATTATACAAAATTTTTAAAAATGTGCCGAACACGGCTTTCTTTTTAACTGAGGAAGTAGCAACTTTTTATTATTGTGTACAACACAGTATAAAATTAATTTAAAAAATAATTTGCGAAATAATGATGATAAAACGTGCAATAAAAATTAAGAACCCTTAGGGTGGCAATAATTGGCCGACTTACCTTACTACTTTTTTAGTATGGATTCTGGACTCAGTTTTTTAAGATGGCGGCAGGGCGCCATTTTGAATAACATTTTTAAATGGCAGATGGGGGTCGAGTGATACCTCGTTGGAAAGGTATTTTAAATCTATGAACGATCCGCAAGTTTGCAAAGATTTTATCGATTCATTTCAAAATGGCGGCCACTTTTGCTAATGTGGGTTAATTTGATTTTTAAGCAATAGTAAAAGGAACCTACGGGCGGCTAGGCGATATTTTTAGTAATTTATAACAATAAAAAAATAATAAATTTTGGTACGTTTAATAATAACTAAAATACTACTTTTTTAGTATGGATTCTGGACTAAGTTTTTTAAGATGGCGGCAGGGCGCCATTTTGAATAAAGTTTTTAAATGGCAGATAGGGGTCGAGTGATACCTCGTTGGAAAGGTATTATCAATCTATGAACAATCCTCAAGTTTGAAAATATTTTATCGATTAATTTCACAATGGCGGCCACTTTTGCCAATATGGGTTTAATTTGATTTTTAAGCAATAAAACTGTGAATAAGTTGAGATCTTGCCGCTTTTTTGATGAATATTAGCTGCAGCTATGAAACTTACTTCCCCCCTCCCTTGTTTTCGAGGGTGGAGAAAACCAAAAGAATAGTCAAAACCTTTTTTATCCCCGAAACCACCTTTTTTCGCAATTTTTTCGTGGTAATGCGTGTTTGAAGGGAATGATAGAGATTTTCAAGAGAGTTTAGAGACAAGGAAAGGCAATGATAGGGTGAGGGCTATAACTATCATAACCCTTTCCATGTCTCTTAACCCTCTTAACAATCCCAATCATACCCCTCCAAATACTCATATCCGCTAAAAAGCGGGGCTGGATTGGTCGTCGTGGTGCTGTCGAATGGCCTGCTCGCTCACCGGACTTAACTCTTATGGACTCTTTTTTGTGGCGATTTATTAAGTCCAAAGTATTCATCACCCAGCCGCAGTCATTAGACGATTTGCGCCAGAGAAGGGGGGGGGGGGCGTAGGGAAAAAATGTATAGGAACTTGTCAAATTATTTTTGTGTTCTATCTGAATCCGGGAGATTGCCCACATATTTTGGGGCACCCTGTATAATATACAGGGTGTCTCTAAAAGGCCTGTACAAAATCTGAGCACATATTCCTGAGGCCAAAATAAGGCGATTTAAAGCAACTTACCTTAGTCCGAAATAGCTCCGTTTCCGAGATACAGGGTGGTAAAGTTAAAAAATAAAAATCAAATTCTTTAAAATGAATGAACATTTTTTTAACGTATTACTTTAAAACTTGGTACCCGGGGCTTTTTTGGGATGCGAAACCCGAATACGGACACCTTTTCACTGTGGCCATTAGAGGGCACTTCACAATGCACTTCTTATGGTTTAGAATGGCCATTACTTTTTTATCAGTGTAGTTTTTTCCTTTTTTTGTTAAGGAACTAATTTTTTGAACATTTTGAAACAAAAAAGGTACTCTTGTGAAAATCCGCTTAAGTAAGCCGTTTTTGAGATATTTCGGTTTTTAGTGTTCGATGCCGCACCGGAATATTTAAATTATTCTAAATAAAAAATGTTTGCTGTTAACTATCTTTGAGGATGAAATATGGTCAGTGAATTAGCAGTGAAAAATGTATTTTTTTTAGATACTTTTTTGGAGTGTCACATTCAAAAATCCTCGGATTTTTTACCTGTTTGATGAACACCTTTAAAATTTTTTTTGCAACAGACTATTTAAATGTAAACATTTTTCGTATTTTAAGAATTTTCGCCATCAGTCTATGTTGTTTACAGTAAGTGTTTCAGTAAGAATTTGCCAATGCGAGAATAAATAAGGTGTTTGAAACGTGTTAGGTAAATTTTAAATTGAAATATATCCAAATCGGCGCATACCAAACCATCAAACATTTGCTACTTTTGAGAGACGCCTTTGCGAAACCGATAGTTTCACTCCTTTAACTCCCAGTTATGGACGGCAACGTGCAATAAGGACTCCTGAGGTTGAGGAACAAATTTTGGAAAGAATTGCTGAAGATCCAAAATTAAGCACCAGACGCTTAGGTTTAGAGGTAGGAGTATCCAAGGATGTAGTTCATAGAACATTAAAAGAACAGCAGCTTCATCCATACCATATCCAAAAGCTACAAGACCTTTTGGCTCCGGATCTCGATCAACGATTGGACTTCTGTCGACTCATTATCAACATGAGTTTAGAATTAATGTGTGGGCAGGAATCATTGGCAATTTCATTATTGGTCCTGTCATTTTACCGCCACGACTAAATGGTGTGGATTATTTAGAACATTTACAAAATACGCTGCCAGATTTATTAGAAGATTTGCCATTACAACTTCGACGAGATATAGGGTTTATGCATGACGGTGCTCCAACATATTTTAGTTTAAATGTCTGCAATTATTTGCATCGACAGTATCCAAACAGATGGATCGGTAGAGGAAATGACGCTCCTGTAAAGTGGCCGCCACGCTCACCGGATATGCCTCCGTTGGATTATTTTTTATGGGGGTCCTTAAAAACGATAGTATACTCCAGACCGATTAATAATGAAGAGGAATTGTGGGGAAGAATTCAAAAGCAGTCAACATATTAAAGAACGATGCGGAATTGATGCAAAGAGTAAATTTAAACTTTTTACGTCGTATTAATCTTTGTACTTATGTTACGGTGGTAATTTTGAACAATTACTGAAAATTTATGCTAATTAAATTTACTTTTAATATAAAATTGTTTCTCATCTATATAAAAAAAAAAATGCATACTCAAATTCTTCCTGCAAAACTTGCTGTAACTAACCCAAGTGAAACATTTCTTCCTGCAGAAAATTTACTAATAGCGGAATTTTTTGATTCAAAATAATTTAAATATTCCGGTGCGGCATCGAACACTAAAAACCGAAATATCTTAAAATATGGATATCAGGATCTGAAAAAAGAATAGCGCCGCAGGACCACGACTAAATATCATCAGAAATTTATCCAACTTGACCAATCTTATGTTTCTGTTTAATAAAAAATGTCATATTTTTCGATTCGAATAAAGTTTTAAAAAGTTCTTTTATACTTAAAAAATATATACATAAATTTTAAAAATAGAAATATGAAAATAAAATAATAAAAACAAATAAAAAAATCGCTTTAGTAGATAAGTAAGATAAAATATTTTTTTAAATCAAAGGATGCCAGATCAATTCTATCATTGTATTTTGACACGAAAGCTTGTAGGTATATTATTATCATAAAAGTCTTCCAATCGTTCTTTTCCTCTTGAATGCGTCGCTAAAACGCAGTTTCAATTACAGAGGGAATAATATAATCTTGTAGCTACAAAACTTGGCTGATGGCTATATGAGATTAGGCCTCATCATGGACCTTGGCCTTGCATGTGGACATAGCGCATAATTCGGTACTTCGGTAGACGGCGACCACCACTGTTACCAACATATTATCAGAGTTTCAATTAAATAATACAAATTTCGCATTACAATTCGGCCAAAAACTTACTTCCTTAAAATTTATTTTTTATTATGTATTTATTTTCTTCTTGCCAACACAATCAATTACATGAAAAAAGAAACGCCATAACAATATAAAGATCTGTAAAACTTACAAAGAAAAATTTCCGATGCACGTCATCAATCAGCTGATAATTGTAAATCCGTAAGAAAACATAAATAAATTAAATTTGGGCAAAAAATATTAAAATTTCATGCGATATTGAATATACTACAAATTTAAAGTGTTCTTCTTTAATACGAATCCACTTACAGCAAATATTTTGTTTATTTAAGCTTGTAAAAATTAAAATAATTTAACTTTTGTTTGCGTTTCGTGAAAAACTAACGTTTATTGTTCTGTGATTTCGTGCTGTTGTGCGTCTATTTTTTAACAAAAATTTCAGATCTTTTTATAAATAGCATTAAAAAAAACCGTTCTTTTAAGTACAACAAAAGTGCATATACATATTTCTGTCGATTACTTGGTTTACTATTTTTGAAAAATGCCGAAGCATTTAAATAGCCAGTGCAAAGAGCTAATAGCTACTTAAATTAATTGAATCTGACCTGGGAAGATGCTGACATGGCGGGTTCTGTGAGAGTCTGTGCATATAACTAGCTTCTCTAATAAGCTATTTTCAGGAAGAACTTAACAATAATGGCCCATTGTTACCCTTGACAGCAGTTAGAGAAGTAACTTTAAAGAGTATGTTAAGGTCTATATATTTTATTTCTACTTTACTTATTTTTAATATCTCCACTTTAAGCGCAGTTTCAACAACAGTTAAGGAAAATAAATTATTATAATCACCTAAGAAAAAAACGTCCTCATTCAAAGAGAGTTGTAAATGTGTCAAGATTGGATATAAGTTCTATCCGTGACACTATTTATGGAATGTACGAAACAAGTAAGTTTTACGGCTTCTTCCGTACCACTGTATGTTCAATCCGATTGAACATAAAGGGTGATTCAATTTGGGTTTCCACATTACAGCATAAAATAATTTTGAAACGCCACTGTATTTGTCAACGGCAATGTGAGATTTCTAACCTAGAAACATTAACAAAATTAGTCATGGAGCAATACACTACGGAACAACGCGTTAAAATTGTCGAAGCGTATTATGAAAATGGGCGATCGAGGAAAAATACGTTTCGTGCCCTACGTGAATTTTTTGGTGCGCAAAATCGACCTTCTGAGAGGACAATTTGGAATGTGGTCCAAAAATTTCAGCAAACTGGATCCGTATGTAACATTAAAACCCCTCAGCATGCACGTAGAGGTCGTTCGGAAGAAAATATTGCCGTTGTTCGCGAAAGTGTGGCCGAAAATCCAAGCACATCGATTCGTTATCGATCGCAGCAAGTAGGCCTTACATATTCCACTACACAGCGAATTTTAAACAAAGATTTAAAGCTACACCCATATAAACTCCAAATAACGCAGGAATTGAAGCCTAGAGACCATCAACAGCGCCGTGTGTTTGCCGAATGGATACGAGAACAAGGAGAAAATTTTTTAATGAAAATAATCTTTAGCGACGAGGCACATTTTCACCTTGGCGGCTTTGTAAACAAGCAGAATTGCCGTATTTGGGGATTGGAAAATCCAAGAGAGATTGTTGAAAAGGAAATGCATCCGCAAAAAGTGACTGTTTGGTGTGCCTTTTGGTCTGGAGGCGTAATTGGCCCATTTTTTTTTTAGGATCACGCGGAAAACGCTGTTACCATTAATGGGGTCCGCTATCGGAACATGATAACAGAGTTTTTGTGGCAGCAGTTGGAACATGTGGACATCGAAAATCTCTGGTTTCAACAGGACGGTGCCACCTGCCACACAGCAAGAGAAACGATGGAATTACTGCGCGGTAAGTTTCAAGACCGCATTATTTCCCGCAACAGCGACATCAATTGGCCGCCGCGATCATGTGATTTAAATCCCGCAGATTTCTTTCTTTGGGGTATCTAAAGAGCAGAGTCTACAAGAAAAAACCAAGCACTATTGCAGACCTTAAACAGGAGATTAGACGCGAAATAGCCGGCATAGAACTTGATTTGTGTCGCAGAGTAGTCGAAAATTTTGACAAACGGATTACGACATGCCATTTGAACCGCGGCGGCCATTTAGCAGATATCATCTTTCATACCTTATTGTAATGAAGTATACTGAAAGGGCAAATACTTTTTTTTTCATTGCTTCAAATTTTCCGTGTTTTATTTAATACTTTCATGTGGAAACCCAAATTGAATCACCCTTTACTTGGGGGATTACCAAAAATTATTATAAAAGACATATTGGTCGAGATGGCAGTACAGAAACTGACTGTATGAATATGTGGAAAGAATCATTGCGTACTGCTGTTCCTGATGTTTGGAAAAATTCAATTCGGCACATAGAAAGCGAGATATTAAAATGGTATGAAAGAGAACATGTATTGGGTAGACTGAACATTCAACCCATTATTATTGAAGTAAATGAAACGAGTGATTCAAGTGATTTGGAGGATGATGGATGATCCATCTTTGTATTATTATTTTTATTATTCTTAATATTGAAACCCAAAAACTAAAAAAATTTAAGTCTTTAAATAAGGACTACCTAGCCAATAATAAAATAAAATTACATGACTATTCCAATACAATTTAGGTAAATATTGTCATCCTGGAAAATCTAAAAAATAAAGTAAATGAAAAAAAAAACAGTGTAATTCCCTCACTCGTTTATATTGGTTACAAGCTGGCAACACTGCCGATAACTGACGTCACTCGAAGGGTATGACGTGCAACGGAAATTGTCTTGCAAAGAGTATAGTTACTAACTATAGACACAATACAGGTAAAATAAAATCAATAGGATTAAATTTATTAACCACCGACGTAAAATTTAAAAAAAAAACTGTTTTAAATAACAGATAGAAACATGTACATGATAACATAGTCAAAGACCAGTCTCAAATTGGGAATTCAATTTACAAGTAATCAAAAAAAGAGAAAGAAAATTCGGTAATCAGAAGTTTAAGCTAATAGAGGACTAATTAAAGTTTTAAAAGTCGAATCGCATTCACCCCTTGCGAAGCCCAGAACTGCCGTTCGGAACCTTTCAATTCGCTTAACGTTCCTTATGTCTGCGAGTAAAAAATTATAGGCATATATTACTTAATAGAAGACGCCTCCCTTAAAGAACAAGGAGTAATGTAGAATAATGCGGAGTTTTTCTCTACCTCTGGTGGATAGAGTCATGTTGTCGGCATATCCGTCCGGATTGGTAGAAAATAGGTTAAAGTTTTTCCTAACAAAAGTGACAAGTGCCAGTAGAGCCTAGGGACTACCCGTAAGCACATCCAATTCCCTAAGCAATGATTTACATTAAGTTCGGGGAAGAAGATGAAGTATACATCTTATAATTTCTTTCTGGGCTTTCAACACAGTATCAGAGGGTCTGGATGCTCCCCAGATGGATATTCCATTGTTGAGCAGAGATTGCACATACGTAAAGTAAAAAAGTTTAATGCATTGTGTATATGCAGTCTCAAAGTCGGCGTATTAAGGCACATGCACTATGAAGTTGATTGAAGATTTGCAATGTGCTGCTCCCAGCTCACATGGGAATCAATATGGATGCCTAGGAATTTTATAGTCTATATTAGGTATCGATTTATGATTATAGCCTACATACAATGACTGAGTATTGGCCCTGGCTTTATTAAACATTAGGTAAGTGTTTTTATTTGATTTAAGCAGGTGAACTCTGGTCTCACCTGCCTTATGCCACAGATCCTTAAACCAGTTTGGATATATACAATTCGACTTTTGGTTTTGTATCAGCAGGAGCAGTATCACTTATAATTGAAGACGCCTACCGTCCTTCTCTCGAGCTTTCAGTAATACTTCACTATTCTGACTTGATCTTGATGGACTGCATAAAAAAATCATTTATTTATGACTACTCAAAAGGTGATTTTCACTTGTTGAATAGACTTATTCAAGATTCTAACTGGACAGAGCTTGAGGGTTGTTCTGATGTAAATATATGTATGCGGCTGTTCTATGAAAGGATGTATGCCTGTATTGATCAGTCAGTACCCAAAAAGCAGTCACGAGAAGCATCGGGGGCACCAAGGTATCCAAATTTGTTTACTTCTAATCTTCGTTCGAAAGTTAGACACAAAAATCATCTTCATAGAAAAATAAATGCAGGTAATAAAAATGTCTTAATTTTAATGATTATAAAACCTTGAGAAGTGATATGAAAAAACTTAGTAGGGAAGCATTTAAGAATTATAACGAAAATATCGAAAGCAATGTAAATGCTGACCCCAATAGTTTTTGGTCTTTTATAAAATCTCGTAATGTGAGTAGTGGCATTCCACCAGAGGTCTCCTATGGGGGTGAAAACGTAAGCAGTTGTCAGGCTATTGCCAATGCTTTTGCGAAATACTTTGGCTCTGTTTTTTAAAAATCAAATAATGTGAATGCATTAGACTGTCAAGAGGCTTTCTCTTTTTCAGAAATAACAATTGAACAGGTTCTACAGAGTATAAAAAAATTAAAGCCAAAAAGGCCACAGGCGGAGACAGTGTACCAGCCTATATATATTAAGGATGCGCAGAAGCGCTTTCTGTCCCACTCACGCTGATTGTTAACTTGCCAATTCAACAGGGCAAATTTCCTGATAGCCTGAAGCATGCGATTATTACTCCTATATACAAATCTGGCAATGCAAGCTGTGCTAAGAACTATAGGCCTATAAGTGTTCTGAACTCAGTTGCCAAAGTATTTGAAAATTTGCTTTATGAAAATACCTTTCGTTTCTGTAGAGACAGCATATGCCCAGAACAGCATGGTTTTCTGCCGGGAATGTCCACTGTCTCCAAAGTGTGTGTTTTTACAAACTCGGCAGCGGAAGCTATTAACAATAAAACTCAGCTAGATGTCATTTTGACAGATTGTACCAAAGCCTTTGACAAAATAGATCACTTCATACTGATTGAAAAATTGAGCAAATTTAACTTGGTTTCAGGGCATGTATGTTTCTAAAGTCATATCTCTCTAACAGACTAAATCAGGTTAAAGTGGAAAAACGCCTATCTGAATCTTCTGTGTCTGAGTCAGGAGTACCCCAGGGTGGCAACTTGGGCCTTCTTCTCTTTGCTATATTTATTAACGATTTGCCAAAATGTGTTAAATATTCCAAAAGCCTTCTATTTGCTGATGATTTTAAAATTTTCAGAGAGATGTCAACATTGCAGGACTCACAGGAGCTGCAATAAGACTTAAGCTCAACTAGTCAATGGTTTAAGGATAATAAAATGATACTTAACATATCGAAATGTCAGACTTTTACGATTACACGAAAAACACAATTTGTGAAAAAATCAATATACGATTAACAACTCTGTGATATGTAGAAAAAACAGTTGTAAAGATCTGGGAGTGCATTTTCAACAAAATTTAAAATTCAATGAGCACTATCGAACTATTGTTGGAAAGGCATATAGAACTCTTGGCTTTATTATCAGAAACTCGAGGTTTTTTAAAAGAATTGAGACACTATTGTACAATACACTAGTGAGACCCCACTTAAAATATGCCTGTGTTATATGTTCGCCATATATTTCGAACTCCAATATTAAAATGAGCAGGCGCCCCATCTAACTGGAACCACATTCTTCTTAATAGTTCTAACAGATTATCAATATCTTCATTTAAAAAATTTTGAAAAATTGAGGTGTCCATCAAAAAAATGAGGTCCTATTACGTGGTCTCCAATTATGCCTCCCCAGACGTTTAAGCTACACCTATGTTGCTGGTCAATAGACCTTAGAAAATGTGGATTTTCATCGGCGTAGAAGTGCAAATTATGTCTGTTCACATGAGCATTATTGTGGAATGTCGCCTCATCGGTAAACAATACAATATTAAAAAATCGTACATCCTCTCGAATTCGAGCAAGACCCCAATTACAGAAATTTATTCTATTCTCAAAATCTTGTCCATCAAGTGCTTGATGCAGTTGCACACGATATTGATGGAACTTATTCTTACGCAACATTCTCTTCACAGAAGTTTGACCTAAGACCAACAAATCACTTATGTCTACTGTACTTCTATGTGGATATTCATAAACAGATAAACAACAGTTAAATTCATTTTCTTCGTTTACCACTGGTGTTCTGAAACGGTGTATATTAATTAAAAGAAAAGTTTATCTGGCAACCTTGCCTTCATACGGCACCGGTACCCTTCGCAAAAGATGCTTCGTACGGGTCGTGCGGCGAGGGGTGCAGAAGCCAAGGGTTTGTTTTTCAGTATAGTCACGTCGCTCTCTCGCCCAATTTTCACTAAAACGCAATATTGAAATATTTAAGTGCAAATATTTGTTCTCCGCTCATCGCAAGTCTATAATAATTTACACAGTATTTAGAAATAATAACAGTGAAGTGCAAGTTAAAAGTGCCTGAGGTGTATAGATGCATCAAGTGAAATAGACAGGTATAATTGTAAAAATATTAGGCATATAAGATCCAATATTTTCCCCGTTCATTTGCAACTGAATAAAGCGTTGTTTTTTTGTTGTTGTTAAACTGTAGAAATTATTTCTCTTTTGAACCTTACCTATGGAGTTTTGGAATCTGCACAAAGACAGCAGTGCCCAACTATGTACTCAGAATTGCTAACGTCAATTCCGCGACATTGTTTGGTCCCTCGAGCCGGATATG
Source organism: Polydrusus tereticollis (assembly GCA_963920685.1). Lineage (NCBI taxonomy): Eukaryota > Metazoa > Arthropoda > Insecta > Coleoptera > Curculionidae > Polydrusus > Polydrusus tereticollis. Next base: position 94,021,111 of record OY987331.1, read on the forward strand.
TAAAATTATGAGCTCACAAAATAAAAACTATACAAAACATTACGTAATTGTGGTATAAAAAACAATTTAGTGAACTTTTCTTCCGACGGTGAAAAGTCGGTGGTCCTTCCTGAAATAGACTATAACAAACATTTACCAAAACAATCAGTGCTTTATTTAGTTTAAGATATTTTGCCAGTATATTCTTTGTATATTTTTCTGTATTTTTTATAGTTTATAGCGATTTATTTTAGAATAGGTACCTACTATGTACCTATATGTGATGGTAATTAATGGATATTATCCTCAGATTATAATGTTTATTTTATAAATAGTTCTCCAAGCGCTTACACACGTATTTCTCTAGTACCTGGTTATTTAATATTCAGAAAACATTACCCTCAGGTAGTTAATATTATGCAAATATAGTTTTTGGTCATTTCTCTTGCTACCTGCACACTAATCCTTTTATGTTTTAAATGAATTTGTTTGTGTTTACTTGTTATTTTGGGATATTGTACAGTTCTTGACATACTATATATAACAGTAAGGTTTGCATGGCATTTTTAAAAAGAGATAGGTATTTTTTGTGCTGCTATAAGTTTTCGCATTGTTACTTTTATTTTTTTTAAGATTTTTCGCGCGCTCGCACATAATACTATTTCACACTTGTTGACCCTTATTGAACTGTTCAAATTTTATTTTTAGTTTCTATCTATTTTACTGTTAATTAGACATTTAGAAAAAATGACGGATTTAGAAGCTTTGGTTAAGCAGCGCGGTTGCTTTAAGGGTAAAATTTCTAGAATTATTACATGGTACAATAAAAATGCAGATAGCGAAAATGATTATATGGAGTACCAAGTAAGAATTGATAGTTTAACCCAAGCTTTTGACTGTTTTGAAAACACGCAGATGCAAATTGATGTTATAGATCCCTCTAAAAAAGACGGCGATGAAGTTGAGGACAAATATTTTTCGTGTCTAGCTAGATTAAAACGTAAAGTTCTTGCATTATCTCCTAGCCAGAATGTACAGAGTCAAGTAACCCCCGTAGTAATACGTTCTGGTGCGCCCAATGTAAATTTGCCTCAATTAAATATTCCCCAATTTAATGGTGACATCACAAAATGGAATGCTTTCTATCAACTTTTTGAGACGCTCATTATGGACAATCAGTCACTAACAGCTATTCAGAAATTAATATATTTAAAATCATATTTAAAAGATGAACCTTTACATTTAATTGAAACATTGCAATTGACAACTGACAATTTCCAGATTGCGGTTGATACCCTGAAACAAAGGTATAATAATCAACTTTCGATTATTTTTGCTCATATAAAAAATCTAGTGGAAATCCCCGCTTTAGCCAAGGTCACTGCTCATACTCTTCGAGAATTCATCGTATGTATAAAACAAAACGTGGACTCTTTAAAAAATCAACAAATTCCTGTTGATCAATGGGATTTAATGTTAATATATCTATTCTCACAAAAGTTAGATTTCGGAACTAAAAAGGCATACATTGCGGAAAGAGGTTCCCAAATGTTATCCACATCTCAGGCAGCGTTGCCAAAATTGGAAGATTTTTTAAGTTTTCTAGAAAAACGATGCTCAGTTTTAGAAGACCTCACAGAAAGTCCCTCAAATAAAAATTTTTCGCAAGGTCATTCATCTGTAACACAAAGAGGTGCTTCAAGCAGTAGATTTCAGAAGTTTTCCCATTATGCACATGGTAATCAGCAGCAAGAGAGATCTAACCTTCAGCGTAGTAACATGGAATATCACTCATCTTCCCCAACTTTCAATTTTCTAAGGTGTCATTGCTGTAAGGTCCCTGATCATAAAATATATACGTGTCCAAAGTTTAAGAATTTATCCTTGAAACTAAAAACAGAAGTCGTCACACAAAATGGCCTTTGTTTTAACTGCTTAGGCTCAAAACATCAAGTAAAAAATTGCACTTCTCAGTTATGTTCAATATGTGGTAAAAAGCATCACTCACTTTTGCATCCAAGTTCTAATGAATTACCTCCAGATAGAAGGAATCAGAATGTATACAACAGAAATTTCAATCAAGATCAAAGTAATTTCCATAATTATCATAATAAGGGAAATGCAAGTACATCTGATTCGCATTCTCCTGATGGTAGTTGTCTGCCAACTAATCGCTCGCAAACGAATAACTCAAATAGACCGCCCATCAATCAGAATTCCCAAGTAGGTTCCTCAAATGGCAATAGCCATAGAACACTCTCAGTTTTTGCTTCTGATGACAACGAAGTTTTGTTAAGTACGTCCTTGGTAAACATACCCGATCTTCATGGAAATATTGTGACTGCACGGGCTATGATCGATCCTGGCAGTACAATTTCAATAATAACTGAAGATCTCTTAAGAAAATTAAAATACACCCCTGAAAGACAGCAAGTTAGAATCTCAGGCATTGGAGGCAATGTTGAACACTCCAATAAAGCGATATGTCTTCAAGTCATGTCTATCCTAGAACCAAATTTCGCTCTCAAAGTAAACTGTTGTGTGTTGAATAAAATCACTGAAAAAGCCCCACATTTCCGTATTAACAAAAGCAATTTAAACCTTCCTCAAAACGTGAGTCTTGCTGATCCGCAATTTGATAAACCTGCAGTCATAGATGTTTTGCTCGGTGCTGATGTTTATTATAAAATTCTCTCGGGAGATATGGTGAAAATTGATAAGAACAACGCTCTCACATTGGTTGGTACCCATCTTGGGTACATTATCTCTGGGTTAATTCCCACTCATGCTCTCGTTAAAGGTGATCTTCACTCCGTCAAATCTAACAGCTGTTTTTTCGTGCAAAGTGATAAAACAGATTTACCACTAGACTCTCTATTAGAAAAGTTTTGGTCCTTGGAAGACATTCCCCACTCTAAAGAAAGAATTTTGTCTGCTGAAGATGAACTAGTCGAAAAGAATTTTTGTGACACCACTCTTTTATTAGCGAATGGGTCTTTTCAAGTAGATCTACCCCTCAAATCACCAAAAGAAAATTATTTGTTAGGAGAGTCATTTTTTCTTGCAAAAAAAAGATTCTATCACTTAGAAAAGCGTTTCGAAAGAAACCCTGACCTTTTTAGGGAGTATAAGAAATTTATTGATGAATATATATCTCTTAATCACGCACAATTCGTGCCCTTATCTCTAAAAACTAAAAGTAATGTATATAAGTATTTTTTACCCCACCACTGTGTCGTTCGCGAAGAAAATAAATCCACCAAGTTGCGTGTAGTATTTGATGGTTCGATGAAAACTTCTTCAGGACTCTCTCTCAACGATATAATGCACAAAGGTTTCATCGTACAGCCCGAGCTTTTTGATATCCTGATAAGATTTAGAAGTTTTAAATTTGTTATCACTTCTGATATAGAAAAGATGTACCGACAGATACTAATAAATCCCCAGCACACTCACCTCCAAAACATTATTTGGCGTGAAAACCCATCTGAAGCACTCCAGTGCATCGAATTATTGACAGTCACCTATGGTACCAATTGCGCTCCATATTTAGCCACTCGCACTTTGACGGAACTAGCCCTAAAGTATAAAAATGAATATCCGCTAGCGGCAGAAGTAATCACCTCCCAATGTTATGTCGATGATATATTATGTGGTACAGATTCTTACAAGGAGTTGTTTGAACTATTTCATCAGTTAGTCAAACTATGCAGTTTAGGAAATTTTAGGCTACATAAATGGTCTTCTAACTCTAACTTATTTCTAAGACAAATAGATAACATTGACACTTCTCGTAACTGCCAGGAAAGTTACAATATTAAAATGGATGGAGTATCCAATAAAGTCCTTGGTATATTCTGGAACCCAGACTCAGACATTTTCTCAATATCGCTACCTGAAGTTCCGATACAAGAGTCAGTCACCAAACGTGAAGTTTTGTCCAAAGTTGCTCAAATGTATGACCCTCTAGGCTTAATTGGACCAATTATTGTAGTCGCAAAACTAATAATGCAGGAAATTTGGAAAGAAAAAATGGATTGGGATGATCCTCTAGAACATCCTATTCTAACAACATGGACAGATTACGCAAAAAAAATTCCCCAACTAAAGTCGTTACAAGTACCTCGTTTTTTCTTATCTGATAGTAATAGTAGCTCTCTAGAAATTCATGGCTTTTCCGATGCTAGTCGCAAAGCTTACGGTGCTTGTGTATATATCAGAGCATTGTATCCCAACGGTACAGTATCTTGCCAACTTATAACATCAAAGAGCAGGGTTGCACCGATTAAAGAAATAACTATTCCCCGCTTGGAGCTCTGTGGGGCACTGTTGCTCTCTAATTTGGTCACTCGAGTTTGTTCCATATTGAAAGAAAGGTTCTCTTTTCAATCCGTTAATCTCTGGACTGATTCTGAGATTGTATTAGCATGGTTAAATGCTCATCCCTCTCGTTTTAATATTTTTGTCGCCAATCGTATATCAGAGATTAACACTCTCACCCAAAATTTTAAATGGCGTCCATTCCAACCAAGGAAAATCCAGCTGACCACCTTTCTCGTGGATTAACACCGGATCAGCTAATAAATTCAAATCTTTGGTGGAATGGGCCAGCACTCCTACAGGACTTTTACACAAATTTAGACTCCTCAAATCGAGATCTTGGTTCCACTAACGAAGAAACGAGGAAGATTAGAACAGTTTTAATCGCTATTTCTGATAATTTCTGGAAAACGTTTTTTGAGAAATTCTCAAATTATTCTCGGCTGCAACGGACAGTAGCTTTTATTTTTCGATTTGTGAACAACTGTAAACCCCACTGTAAAAGCTTAATTGGTCCCATCTCTGTAGATGAACTAAAAGGTTCTGAACTGTTCATTTTAAAACATCTTCAAATGCAATACTTCTCCAAGGAATTCAAGGAATTAAATTCAGATGCTGGAAAAATATCCAATAAGCAAATTTTAAAGTTAAACCCATTCATTGATGCAGACAATATCATCAGAGTGGGAGGAAGACTATCGCAAGCTCTAATACCCTTTGAACAAAAATATCCTCTCTTATTGCCATCTAAAAATCATGTAGTTAAACTTTTATTAAAAAAGGAACATTGCAGGTTAGGACATGCAGGTCCACAAACGATTTTATCCAATGTTCGTCTAAGATATTGGCCCCTAAATGGGCTAAAAGAAATTAAAAAGATCTCTATAAATTGCCCTAACTGTTATAAATTTAAAGTAAAAACGTTTCATCAAATTATGGCTGATCTCCCCAAAGCCAGAGTAGTCCCTTCTCGGCCTTTTTCAAAAACAGGAATTGATTTCGGTGGCCCTTTCTTTGTAAAGTCATCAACTTTGAGGAGTCCTAAAGTTGAAAAGGCATATATAGCTGTGGTTGTGTGTATGGCCACTAAGGCTGTACACATAGAGCTAGTTTCAAGCCTTTCTTCACAAGCTTTTCTCGCCAGCTTGAAGCGTTTTATCTCCAGAAGAGGTAGCCCTTCAATAATATATAGTGATAATGGGACAAATTTCCTGGGTGCTAGTAATCAAATTAAAGATATTTATGATATGGTAAAATCTGAAGGAACACAGGAAGAATTAAATAATTTTCTTTCTGGAAATGAAATACAGTGGCAGTTCATTCCTCCTTACTCTCCACATTGGGGTGGATTATGGGAAGCTGCAATCAAAAGCACAAAATACCATTTAAAGCGTTTAGTTGGAGATCAAAGATTCACCTTTGAGGAGTTCACAACAATTCTTACACAGATTGAGGCAATTTTAAATTCGAGACCCCTACAACCATTGTCATCTGACCCCCTTGACCTAGAGTGTTTGACCCCAGGACATTTCCTAGTAGGAACCTCATTAACCTCGTTTCCTGAGAAAGATATCTCTCATGTTAGCAATAATAGATTAGATCGTTGGCATAGAGTAACTCAGGTTCAACAACAGTTTTGGTCCAGATGGACAAAAGAATATCTTAATCAATTGCAAAATAGACCCAAGTGGATGTCTCCGGTTCAAAATCTAACTGTTAACGATGTCGTCCTCTTAAAGGAAGACGATACAAAACCTTTTAGTTGGCCTTTGGCTAGAGTGTTGGAAGTCATTCCAAGCAAAGACGGAAAGGTCAGACTTGTAAAGGTAAAAACCAAACATGGAACCTTTGACAGAAACATAACCAAACTGAGTCCATTACCAAAATATGACGATTAGTTTTTAAGTAGTGTAGGAATTTCCTTTTATGATTAGTTAGTTGTAAGTTAATTTAAGTTTTTCATTTTGAAGGTAGAACCTTCAACCGGGGGGAGTATGTTCTGAAACGGTGTATATTAATTAAAAGAAAAGTTTATCTGGCAACCTTGCCTTCATACGGCACCGGTACCCTTCGCAAAAGATGCTTCGTACGGGTCGTGCGGCGAGGGGTGCAGAAGCCAAGGGTTTGTTTTTCAGTATAGTCACGTCGCTCTCTCGCCCAATTTTCACTAAAACGCAATATTGAAATATTTAAGTGCAAATATTTGTTCTCCGCTCATCGCAAGTCTATAATAATTTACACAGTATTTAGAAATAATAACAGTGAAGTGCAAGTTAAAAGTGCCTGAGGTGTATAGATGCATCAAGTGAAATAGACAGGTATAATTGTAAAAATATTAGGCATATAAGATCCAATATTTTCCCCGTTCATTTGCAACTGAATAAAGCGTTGTTTTTTTGTTGTTGTTAAACTGTAGAAATTATTTCTCTTTTGAACCTTACCTATGGAGTTTTGGAATCTGCACAAAGACAGCAGTGCCCAACTATGTACTCAGAATTGCTAACGTCAATTCCGCGACAACTGGCTTTATTCTTTCATGCTTTTCGTACTTAACTGTCCCAGTTCTATCAAATCTATCTATCAGTCTTTGAAATGATCTTGCATCTGGATGCGTTCTGTCAGGAAACCTCTCGCAGTACACTCGGGATGCCAGAAGACAATTCTTTAAGCATTCTCCAAGGATATAAATCATATCAATTGATTCTTGGTTCGTATACTTCATTTTTACTACAAAATACTTCTTATTGAAGGAACATACTATGCACAAAATGGCAACAAATGTCACAGGATTACAAAAGTAAAATTACTGACAGCGACATGCCAACGAATAGCAATTGTTTCGATTTCTTGGGCCATGCCGCCTACGATTTTTTAAATTTTCTTTGTAAAGTTACGGAAAAACCTTAATATCTCAAAATGATAGCGAGATACATACGGCAAACATAATATTTTCTGAAAGGGGGCACTTTAGGCTTTTCGACGGCAAAATAATATACAGGGTGTTGTATTTAAGAAATTCAATTAAAATCGAATTGAAAATAGAGATGTTTGAACAAGTATTCTGGACACCCTGTATAATTAAATCGAAAAGTGAGGACGGTCTAGGATAAACTAGGCCAGCATTAGATTACATGTAACTTTGTCAGGGAAATTAGGAAGCAGTGGCGGAGATATAACAGTTTAAAAAAAGTATGTTTTTGACTGATTTTTCTTTCTTTAATTCATAACTTGGCAACGCTGCATTCGATCTACATACAAATTAAAAGTTAAATACACAACCGATAGAGACTTTATATGCCACATAATAAGGTAGGGTATTCCATTTAACAAAAATATAGTTTTTGGTATTACTCTCTTTTGAGACACCCTGTATTCTTAAAAATAATTTTAGGGTATAGCAGAGGCGAAACGTTATAAGTTTTATACAGAAAATTTTCCCATAAGTTCAACGGTTTAGCAACTATTGACCGACGCGCCCTTGTTGGCCTACCCTGTATAGAAGCTGAAATTATGAACACCTGAAAGGTCAGGAACACCAGTGTAAGTTAAATAATAAAAAAATCGGAATGATGTTGAGATATAGTATGAAGACCGTCAGCCAAAAAATGAGCAAATCGAGGAAATTGAAATTTAGCATGAAGACAGTGACGTTGTTGCAAATCCCATTATAACAAACAAGTTGATTTCCACTGTAAATAAAAATATTGCTGACCATCTTCGGGGAATCAAATGTTGGTCGGTTAACAGGGGTGGTCGGTTAATAGAGAAAAGTTTAAACAACTACTACTACGAATAATAATAAGAATACTGGAGCTAACTGAACTCGTAACGCCATAGTTTACAATTGCATTGAGACTTAATACTATACCGTTCGGAGGGTGAGTTCAGATTTTATTTCGATGTTTAAAATAAACATTGATAATATCAAAAAATTTTGGAAATTAAACATGAATGCTTTTTGTCCAACCCTGTATATTGAAAACAAGAGCTAATCTGAATTTTTCATGGTGATTTTCGTGTTTAGCAAGACAAAATATTTCGGAAATATGTAGCTATTTTTGAGCCCGAAACATTTTTGTTGTTGAACGGTGCAATCGATTAAAATCAAATATAATATTTATGTATATCAGTTCTTGCAAAATTGTGAAGTGTGCAGAGTCGAAGGTTAAGTTCAGCTTCAGCAGCAAATGTTTCTTCTTATTAAGATAAAAATAGGTTTTAATAAAAATATATAAAATGGACTGGGATCTATAACAGAGAGATTTTGTTGTTATTAAACATTTTAGGTAATTAAAAAAGAAATAAGTAAAGATATCCTATATGAATGTACGTATGTACTTGGAATTTTGCAAGATAACATTTGGCTTTTAACAAAAATATAGTGATTTGGTGTTAACCTCTAGTAAGATATCAGTAATTATACCCACTATAAATTCGATATTTTAAAAACATTAGCTAAAATAAAAATCACAATCTCGTGTAAAGAGTTGAAAATGTTTTTGACCCATCTCTTGATATGGTACTTCACCCTAACTTTATTCGGCCAAGGTATGTTTTCTTAGTATAAGGCGAGCAGACTTAAATAATTTAAATGTCTACGTATTTTCATCTGTATTAAATTTATTGCACTTTGAATATAGGCTACGTTTTTTTCAACAAATAGTTAATACGATATATTTAACCATTGTTTTAGATTCCGGGTTATCACCAAATGTGGCCCTCGCTGGTACGACTGGTGAAATAGAGTATGTAGTTCACCAAGAAAAGGTAAGCAGGGGTTTAATCCCGTAATACTTTTCAGTAAGTATCAGTGGCGTAGTCAGCATTTTGGAGCGGGGGGGGGGGGGGGGGGGGCAAACTATGAGGGGTGTAAAACGCGGAGCTAAAGCACCACAGACAAAAAATTTTTTGAGACCACGCCCAAATTTCATAGGAATTCACCTTTTTTTATTAGTACAATCCGAGGTACAATCAATCTGTTATGGAAAAGTGGGTTTAGGGGAAAAAACACCATAAGTGATTTTATTTCAGAAATGGTTAGGGGGGCATGTGATTAGCTTAAAACCAAATTGTCCCCCCGCCCTTGGGGGCTTGTGGGAAACTCAAAAAGGATTTTGACTTGATTTTCCGCAAAAACGGTAAGTCGCAGAAAAATATTTTGTAAACAAATATTGTAGAAAACAATATTCTACACAATTTATCTCATTGAGTCATTGCGCTACGACTAAAATTGCAGAAAGCAGAGGGCGCCAAAGTCGCCAAAAATCACTTTTTCCTTATTTTCAACGCTAAAAATATTTTTTTGCTCAATCGCATAAATACAAAAGTTGTAGAGCCCAAAAAATCCTATAAACTGAGTCAGCTCTTTTTTTTTACAATGTACGGTTACGGGCATATAGTGCCTGGAAGTACCAACCGGATGCAGCATCATTTGTTTTATGTCCTGTGGTCGTAGCATTCTATTGTTACAGATCCTCACGTCTTCTATGACCACTACGCCGTCTACGCCACAACTAAAAATGCTCTATAGGGGAAAGGAAAGTCGAAGTCTTTCTCCACAAGTTTATTATAGTTATAGAATTGAATAATCAATATATCTGCATTAAGGCGAATTGACAAAACGGTTCCACCCTGTGAATCATCGACTATGGGCGATTTATTTACTTAGCTTCAAATCAACCTCAACAGTGAACAGAAATTATTGATAGGAAATTGATAGGAAAGTGTAAATTTAAAAAAATGTTAAATGCCCTTGATATTTTAAAACAATTAGGGGATATATCTTGATATGGAGTAATAAGAACTCGTAGAATGGAGTAGGTAATATTTTCAAATCGACGTTAGAGTACCAGTATAATGGCCATTGTTAATAACTAATTCTCATTGTATTACGAGATTACAATAAAATTATCATTAACATTTTGAATGTGGGTCAAAACGCCTGCCTTTCTGTGACGTCAATAATCTGTAGTTACCGATGTTATCAAATATGCTGTTTTTGCAATTTTATTACTCTAGTACAATAGTGTATTTGTAGAGTTAAATGTACTAAATTGATTTCATGACCATACATTATCAGTAATATTTTGATTAAAATTGGTTGATATTTTTAAAGCGATTTGGTAAAACAATACAATAATCAGTAAAAAATCAAACAATAAATGACAGCCGGATAATTATACATATTCGTATCGTATGTTCATTCATGGCAACTGTGATTTGATATAACAGTGGTATACTTAATCAGCATTTTTAAATTGAAATATCTCGAAAACGGCTGGAGCAAATATCAACATAACATTATTATATTTTTAATATTAAAAAAAAATGCATTGAATGTTTCTAAAATATACTGGATGTTCTACTTAAAGTTACCCAAGGTTACATGTTAAACTAATTTGCCATATTCATTTGTTTTATTTTGTAACAGTTTCCTGTTATTAGTGTGCCAGTTTAAGGGTCAATATTAATATAATGCTAAGACGCTGCATTCCGTTGGTACTTCCAGGCGCTATATCTCCGTAACCGTGCATTGTAAAAAAAAGCACGGACTCAACTTATAGGATTTTTTGGGCTCTACAACTTTTATATTTATGCGATTGAGCAAAAAAATATTTTTCTCGTCGAAAATAAGGAAAAAGTAATTTTTGGCGACTTTGGCGCCCTCTGCTTTCTGCACTTTTAGTCGTAGCGCAGTGACTCCATAAGATAAATTGTGGAGAATATTGTTTTCTACAATATTTGTCTACAAAATATTTCTCTGCGAATTACCGTTTTTGCGAAAAATCAAGTCAAAATTCTTTTTGAGTTTCCCACAAGCGCCCAAGGGGCTGGGGGCGATAATTTGGATTTAAGCTAATCACATGCCCTCCTAACCATTTATGAAATAAAATCGCTTATAGTATTTTTTTCTCGCAAATTTTACAGATTGGCTGTACTATATGCTCCCTTGGGAACGGGGGTCTGTAAACTTCTTTAAGGCTTTTTCTTCAAATCGTTTATTTCATATGTACTAAGTTTCTGTTTATGGACATCATAGCTAGATCAAATAAATGTTTTTTTATGTTTAAGGGTAAAAACTCTATTTTGTGCTTTTACTAACTTTTGTATCAGGTTTAAATCTGGCCAGGGCTTGCTTGCTCAATGCTTAAATTTGTAATGTATCTTCTAGTTAAAATTAACAAAATTACCATTTAGTATTTAGTGTATTACCAATACCGTTTACGACAACTACGTAATGGATAACGCGACAATACTTACTTATTCCCGCCCAGAAATCATCATAAAACAAACGCCAAATCCGTCAAAATCGCTAATTTCCGCAAATTTTGTGTGGCCAGTATGCATACTGCCAGGGACGCGCCAAGTATTTTCGGCGCCGTCGTGCGAAATAATAGCAGGCGCCTTAAACCGATGTTATATTATTGAGCTAAAATTGCCACCCTTCTCTCATAGTTGATCGTTGAAATTTTTAAAGAAAACTCTATACTTTTTAGTACTAATGTCTATATTTATTTGTGACAAATAGAAAGTACACAAAAAATATTAATAGAATACGAAACAACAGTAACAAAACAAAAACAGTATCAAGGTTACAAAACATTAATTCAAAATATTAGAAAAAAATAAAGAAATAAAATAGCGATTGTTTTGAAACAGATAATACATGATAAAGGCTCATGTTTAGTTATTATTAAAAGATCAGATTATGTTTACAAGGTGATGGAATTCTTGGACTCTGACGAATTTACCCCGATTGCTAAAGATCCAACCACATCTTTTTTTAATAGGTTAAAACAGGTTCTTGATGAGGCTCGAGTCACTTTGGAGTATTTTGGTATAAACAAAAATAAACTTTACCCGATGAACCCAAAAACCCCTCTTTTGTATGGATTACCCAAAATACACAAGGAGGGCATCCCTATGAGACCAGTTGTCTCTTTCATTAATTCTCCTGCCTACAATCTTTCATCATGGCTCAATGACACTTTAAGAACGAGCACGGGGTTTATTAGCACTTATTCCACAAAGAACTCAATTGAATTTGCCAACTATTTGAAGAATATTGTTGTCCCTAATAATGCCAAACTTATCTCCTTGGATGTCAAGAACCTTTTTCCAAGCATTCCCCCGAGTGATTGTCTTATCTTGGTCAATAATCTCCTATTGAAGGCTCACGTTCCTAGGTTTGCGATTGAAAACTTACTTTTGCTATTATCAACAGTTCTAAATCAAAACTTTTTCCAATTTAATTCAAAATTTTTTAGACAAAAAGAGGGTTTAGCCATGGGATCTTGCTTATCCCCTTTCTTGAGTGAGGTTTTCATGAACAACTTGGAACAGAAGATCATGAGCAGTAATTATTCAGGTTTCCTACTGGGATATAAGAGATATGTAGACGATATATGCATTGTATGGGGAGGTAATAGTGAAGAGTTGGATAGTTTTTTGTCAATTCTTTACACCCTAAAATCACCTTTACTATAGAGATTGAAAACGAGGCTAAACTTCCTTTTCTTGACCTTCTCTTAAAACGAGAGGATAATAAAATACAGTTTGAAGTATATAGAAAACCTTCTGCTACAGACAATGTGATTCAATTTAGTTCAAATTCCCCCTTCTCTCATAAATATGCTGCCTTCAAATCTTTTCTGTATAGGTTGTTCAATTTACCTTTGACACAAGATGCTTTCAAGAGGGAATTGAGCATAATTAAACAATTAGCCTTAAATAACGGTTTCCCATTAGTGTCGATTAAGCTTTATTATAAATTTCTTAATAGATACAAACTGTCCTATAATATAATACAATCACCTAATAAACAAACTTGCAATTTTCGTTCTGTTACGTTCTTTGGCAATATTTCCTACCATCTAGCAAAGTTCTTCAAGCCATTTAACATCTCAATTGCTTTTAAAACTAATAATTCCCTTAAAAAACATCTAGTGAAGACCAAAGACCCTGTTGATAAATTCACTAAATCAGGTGTTTATTCTATTCAGTGCGATGACTGTCCAGCTGTTTATGTCGGCCAATCAGGACGTAAAATCTCAACTAGGGTTAAGGAACACATAAAGCAGTACGATAAATATAAGGATTCAGATATATCGGTGACTAATTCAGCCTTCGCTGATCATTTACTTTCAGCACAACACCATTTTTCAGCACCTGAAAACATAAAAATATTGCATGAATGTGATAAGGGCAGGAAGTTGGATTTGTTGGAGAAGATGGAGATCACTAAAGCTAAGAGGAGTCCAATTCTTACTTGCGTTAACGAGGTGTTTAATTTTGAATCCAACTTAATTTTTAATAACCTGAAAGTAGAATTTTAACAACAATCCCAGTAGTTTCCCCGCCCCTTTTCTATATGTCATTTGTCAATCTTTTTCTTCTTCTTTCCCTATGAAGGACTTTGTTTTACATGGACATGAGTCGAACTCAACCATTCAATTCTTTTTGTTTTCTAAGGTATTTCAGTCACCTCCAACAATAATTTACTGAAAAACTTTTCGCTGTTCGCCCCAGAGCACGGTTTAGTTCCAGGATGCATTCAACCTCTGTCATTATTTTTATCTTTTGCTTAGATCTTTTGTGTTATGTCATATATTTTAGCGCCATTACTGTATTTTTGTAAAGATGTTTCATTTTTACTGTTAGTTTAGGTAAACTGATAGTTTTTGTGTTTTCTGTGTTTTTCGTTTTTATTTAGTTTAATTTTTATACATTTTTTGTAATTTTATTTTTATATTTTTACATATTTTTAACCTCACTATTCTTACTCGTAGAGCCTAGAGACCCTTTGTATATTAGGTTTTCAATTATTTTAGGTCTGATGATGCCCGAGAAGGCGAAACATGTAACCTACATAAACTTATCGACAGCATATTAAAACTTTTATGAAATTTGAGACCAAGACTTTGGGTTTTTTAACTCCTAACAGATAATACATGATCATGATACATGGTGGAGAGGTCTTACAAAGATTTAACTTTTCTAGCTTTACTTTTTGCAAATTCATTAACAAGATTTTCCATTTCAAGCTGCTTTAAAAAGTCAGACTCTATAGAAATGATAGCAATATCTTTTAACCGCTCTTGGCCCATTCTAGATCATAAATAATTTTTAATCAACTTTAATTTAGAGAATGACCTCTCGGCTGTAGCTACAGAAACTGGAATGGTTAATAATATGCGCAATGCAATAGTAATGTTTGGAAATGAGTGGGTTGGGATATTTATTGCAATCTAATTAAGTGTTTCTACTACAGACGTCGCGTTTTTGTCGCCATCTTGCAGAAATTGTAATTCTGCTCCGTCTATATCTTTCTCGTTTCGATCTTTGTCAGTTAAGGTTTCTTCCAGTTTTTTTACAAAAATTAAATTGATCTTGGTCGGAATATTTGCCGAAATCCTCAACATTCCACAAAAAATTAAAAACATCAGAATGACACGATAATAGTTTAAATCTTTTATGTACGAACAAAAGAGTAATGTCTAACATTCTGAAAAAAAAGCAATTAACTTCAAATTTCATTTCTTGATTATTAATCGGCTGGTAGTCACCTTCGTAAGAAAATTGTTCTTTAATCTTTCGTGGCCCTAATATTTCTGCGGATATAAATTTTGCATCAACTTCTAAGCAAGAAGCTAGTTCTTTGGCATCTACTAATAAGTCACTGCAGCCTTTGTCAGATCGATATTGTTTTACAAATTTATTGAGGTTATTTAAACTTTTGCAAGCCTGGGAAATATTAAATGTTTTTGATTGCAGAATCTTAGTAACAACACCCACTTTACTTAGAATCTTGTACCACAAGACTACCATATACACAAACTCATAATTTTTAATTTTTTTTTCCTAGGGAGGTAGCCAGATGTTTCGTAGTATTGTCAAAATTATTTCCGGATAAAATTTCATAAAGAGCATCGTAAATTTCGCCCAACTGAAATCTTAGAGGGCTTATTGCATCAATCCTGCTAGGCCATCTACTATCTGACAAAGGCTTTAATGTCAGACTTGAAATACTTTTCAAAACAGATCACCGATTGGTTTAGGCAGGAAAATAATTATATAATTCTTGAACAGTTGAAAAAATAATTATACTGGAAATATTGGATTTCACAGCATCGTCTATGACAAGGTTCAAACTGTGGTTACAGCAAGGTACAAACATTCCTCGTGGATTAATGTCTAAAATTCTTTATCGTACACCTTGATGTTTACACTTCAAATTTGAACCATTATCATAACCTTGGCCGCGAATATTATAAATGTCTAAACCATAATTCTACAATTGTATCAATTATAGGACGAAATGTTAAAAAACGTTTTTCGACGCTAAATTTATTGTTTTTTAAATAAAGGTATCTTAAGCAACCAGAAATCTGCTCCTGGCGGCTCACATCGGGAGTACAATTAAGTAATATAGGAAAATACTTTGCTTCTTTAACTTCGTTTAAAATGTTATTTCTTATACTGTCACCTATTAGTTTAATAGTTTCGTTTTGAATTTTATCTCGAGGGTAGTGTGTAATATTTTTTTGAGATCTATTAATATGTGCAGACATGACTGGATCAAATTTTGCTAACATTTCTATACATTTTAAAAAATTTCAATTATATCTTTCAAACAATTTGTTACTAGGACCACGAAAAGCCAAGTTTTGTTCAGCCAAAAATTGAATAGTATAAATTATTCTTTCAATGACACTGCGCCAATGTTTAGTTTAATTTTTTAATACATTTTGCATAACCGAATCAACGGTTCGATTAGTTTTTAATCGTTCTAGTAAATCTGACCAGACACGTAAATTTTAAAAATGAGATTTACTTTTTCGTGGATTTTCAAATGTTCGCTTAAATGATGCCAATCATTAAAACCTTGGTCTTGGTTACTTAATTTAGTGTTTTTAAAAGTCAATGGATTGTTGGGGTTGGGGTTGGGGTCATTGAATATTTTACAGCAGAAGCAGAAAGCTGCATTTTTTTCAATAGAATATAGCAACAAATGACGCTGAACCTTTTTACCATTTAACAAAATTCGAGTAATAGATATTTACGTTATAATAAGTCGGGTAAATCAACTTTTACAGTATGAGTGAAATGTTTCGAGACGAGGCGACGAAGGAGCCGAGTCTGGAATTTTGAAACGAATACTGTAAAGGATTTGCCGGACGAATGACGTACAATATTTTATTTCATACTGTTCTGTTGCAAATTATAATTATGTTTTGAAATTATAATGAAGTTTTATTCTGCGTCGTATATTTGAAAAGTGCTTATATTTACTGATGGAAACATTGTGTGTTTGACATTGAATAAACTTAAACTTACAAATTTCAGTCCGGTAAAGAAATTTTACAGGACTAGTCCGGTAAAAAAATTTTACAGGACTTATTGCTGTAAAACCTTATTTTATGGACTAAATTCAAATATGTAAAGGTGTGTTTTACAATACAGTATGAAATAAAATATATATCGGAAAACTTATGTCCACTTTTGCCTTTAGGATACATACTTTTATATATTGCATTGGACCTTTTTTGACAAGTTCTTGCACCTTGATTGGAAACAATACACTCGGCCAAAGACCTGGATCGTTAGAAAGGGGCGCTTCCTTGGATAATTCGTCTTGCTTACTTGAACATGATGGTACCGACACTGACTGAAACGTATCAGGATCTAATTCTTTTGGATCTTTATCCTCATTAGCCTGCTTTTCTAATTCCGATGGCAGGTTTGATTTTGTTGAATGTAGAAAATCACAGTTATCAGAAGTAGTGTCTTGTGTGGTCTTTCCAAAAAAGTTACTAATTTTGAAATTGGTTTTCTCCAAGTCTTCCTCTTGTTTTCGCTTGTTAAGCAAGTTTTGGTAACCAGACAATTTCTTTTTTTCTTCTCTGACCATTTAAATAAAATGAATAAAAAATATTAAACACTAAGCCTTATTTGTTTCATAAACAAAAGTTATTACAAAGAAAAACAATTACTTGCATTCCTGTTAATTAATTTACTTAATCACTTACTTACCTTATTTGTAATTATTTTTCACAATTGCGGTAGATACGTAATAGCAAATAAGGCACTCTATACGTCTTATGCGCTTATCAAGACAAGAATGAAAAATTAATCTGCTACATCGATAACGAGCACGCAAAATTTTGCAAGTTTAAGCCAGCGCGCCTAACGCAAGCGGACTTTCGCGCCCCCACAGGAAGAGGAATAGTAAAATTTCACCACTGGTTAAATTAGTCACTTTGACAGTTTGTTGAAAAATATATTGTAGTCCGTTGTATGGTTAGTTTATTGAGTTAGTCAAATTAAGACTTTTACTCCTATTATTTAATTGTATTTTTCCTTTGCGGTTACATATTGGAAGGTTTTTGGATTTTGCTTATACATATTTTTTTTTTCTCTTTATTTCGTATTTGTTAGTTCATTTTTGATTTTTATTGTGCAGGCTACTGTTACTGCTCTTTATCTATTTCTGTACAGTTAAGGTGGGAGCCAATCTTTTGGGTATTTATGTCTTTGATCTTCAGTGGAGTGAACGTGTGAATTTGTTATTAACGGGTTGAGTGAAACGTCCGTTCTTTGAAAATACTTTATTATTAATTTTGTGAAATAGTCATCTATTTTGTCCATGTGCATGTCTGTATGTAGTACGTCTATAGACATAAATCTTGGTGCATTTGTAATTATCCTGAGTACTCTATTTTGAAATTTCTGAACTTTTAGACGTCTCGTATTGTTTACGGTGCACCAGGTCGGTACACCGTAAGTTAGAACTGGTCTTATGATTGTTTTGTAAATTGCTGTCTTGGTTTTGAAATTTATCTTGTTTCTGGCACAAAGCAGTGGGTATACAGCACCCAGCTGCTTCTGTGCCTTGGCAATTCGTTCGTCAACGCATGCATTCCAAGCCATCTTTTTATCAAATGTGGGGCCAAGGTATTTAATTTTATTGCTCCATGAAATTAACTTATTATTTACTTTAATTCGCGTTCTTGGTAATTTTACTTTGGCCTTGGAGAAAAAGATGGCTTGCGTTTTGTCTTCATTCAGTTTTAGTTTCCACGTATCCAGCCACTTCTGGAGGATAACAATATGACGTTGCAGACGTGAGACTACGCTCCCAGGTGCCCCCGAGGTGGCAGTGATCGCAGTGTCATCAGCAAACAAGTATAAATGCGTCTGTGCGTGACGTGGAATATCCGCCGTGTAAATATTATAAAGCATAGAAGAGATTGGAGAACCTTGCGGCACCCCCGCTCTAACTGCTCTTGTCGTAGATGTGATGTTTTCTGATGACACCGCGAACGTTCTGTCCTCAAGGTATGAAATCAAAATTTTTACAAGCCAGTTTGGCATACCTAACCTTATTAACTTTAGGATTAGTCCATCGTGCCAGACCTTGTCAAACGCTTTCGACACATCAAAAAATACTGCCCCCGTTGACATGCGGTGGTTATAACCTCTTAGTATATTGGTTGCCAATCGTGTCGTCTGGCACACCGTGCAATGAGCAGCTCGAAATCCGAACTGCTCCGGTGGTAAAATGTCGTTGTCTAACACAAAATCGGTTACCCGATTTAGTATTAGTTTTTCAACCACTTTGCCAAGGCATGATAACAGACTTATCGGCCTATAATTGACCGCCAATGTTAAATCCTTTCCAGTCTTCGGTATCAACACCACTTTAGCTTTTTTCCAGTCATTGGGAAAGCAGCCTCTTTCGAATATAGCCTGGGCTATATTTACTACGTCCATTGTTGTTTTTTCCGGCAGATTTTTGATGGCTTTGTTTTTGATACCGTCAAAACCAGGCGCTTTCTTTGCATTTATGACATGCATAATAGAGCGAACTTCCTCCAGAGTTACCCTTGGTATTATTTCAGCATCATATCTCATATTTCTATATATTTGAATAGTTCTAGTGGCCCGCGCATCCCTTGTAGGGTTAGTAGTTGGAAACTCACTGAATTGCTCGGTTAAGCTGTCAGCAAACAGTTCAACTTTTTCTTCAGGATCGGTTAAAATTTTGTTATTTGTTAAATCTTTAACATATGACATGAGTTTTTTGGCACCCCTTGTCAATGATTTAGTAAATTTATAGACTGAATTGTCTTCGATCTGTAAATTTTCTATTTTATCCAACCATATTTGTGATTCTTTTTCTTTTAAAAGTTGTTTAATTTCCGCTGTTTCCCTGTTTGCTTGTGCTTTTATGCGTGGGTCCCTAGTTCTGTACGCTAAACGCAGTGTTTTATTTTTATTTTTGATCATCTGGGCAAGTTCGCCCCCCAAAACGCCTCGTTTTGAAAATCTGGATTTTGTCGTTAAGGATGACTCAGCCATGGCGGTGTTTATATTTGATGTTAGTTCTTTAATATTTTCAGATATTTGAATGTTTGTACTTATCGTGGGCAGTTGTTCAAAACGTTCCATGATTCTTTTAAAAATCACCCAGTTTGTTCTGGTCCTTGTTACAAACCCTTGCCCCTTTTCCGCCGGATTGCCATACTCCACCATGACCGCTCTATGATCAGACTACAGTTCCGACAGAACAGACGGCTGTGAAATCTGTCCCGAAAACGTCCAAAATTTCCGGTATAGAACCCGCTTGAGAATGTGTAGGTTCCACCGGCGGTAGTATTTGATAGTTTATTTGTGGAGATGAACATGGCACAGTGAAGGACTCTCCTAGGAATTTGAAGCGCATACTCAGCGGCCCCAGAAAGTAAATGTATGGGCAGGTATCATTAATAACCGAATTTTAGGGCCATTCTTTTTGAAAGGAAACCTCACAACTGAACGGTACCTGGATTTCTTAACCTTCGAGTTGAGGCCTGCTCTAGCTGTTATTTTTTAAACAATTTGGTTTCAGCAAGATGGTGCTTCCCTGCATTTTGGTGTCAATGTGAGAAGATATTTAGATCAGATATTTCCAGGTCGCTGGATTGGACGACGTGGTACAATTGAATGGCCACCGAGGTCCCCAGACTTAACGCCTCTAGACTATTTTCTTTGGGGATATTAAAAAAAAAAGTTTACCAAAATAGGCCAAATAATATTGAACATTTGAAAAACAAAATTAGATTGGAGACACATAACATACTGGCTGAAGCCATTCGAAGTTCCGTCGACGGATTTTACCATCGTCTGGGAGCATGCCAAGTAGAGGGTAAAGGACATTTCCAGCATTTGCCACGTTAAACCACATTTTTGTTGTGTTTTGTTTTGCTTCGTTACATTTTTATTTTTTTTTTACAAAATAAATAACAAATAAACCATAACTATTGTTAAGTCACAATGTCACAAAATGTCAGAACGTGAAACAATAAAGATTCCTTACCTTAAAAGGTAACAAAAAAACATCAATGATTTATCATTTCCGCTTATTTAAATAGAGATTTTTTTAAAACTTTTAACAGTCGCCATTTTGAAATAGCTTGACAGAATCGCGCCAAAATTTATAAGCATACTGTACGAGATATTAGCTTTTAAATGATGTATCACAAGCTGTATGTTTCCATATAAAAAAAAGATCGATGTCGTCATATCTTTGACAAATGTTCATAAAGAAACAAACGAATAACGTCAAAATGTGAGCATATATAAAACTAAATTCACGTGTCCGAGCATTTTCCCCAAAAGTTACAGGTTGTCTATATTAATTTTGAAAAAGTAGTCCATACTTACCGTGAAGTCAATGTAATGTAAATGAAACAATGCAGTCTTCCTCCACAGTTTAATGTTAACTGCCACGCAGCCCAAGAGAAGAAGATGAGTAACTGAATGACAGAAGTAAATAGATATATTTTGTGTGAGAAAAAGCCTTTTATTTCAACTGGCATGTTTTGAACCAAGCAACCTATATAGATACAGTAAACAATTTATGTTTGGCCAACGCAAATAAAGGCGGCGCCAACAGAATGTACACCTTTCATCTCCGTAAGGCAACTTTTATTGAGAAATTATTATTCCAAGGAATCGATATGTCGCAAAATCTTTTAAAATATTTTTTGTATTATTAAAAATTTTTCTTTTTGTTCGAAGGGCAAGGTTGAAACCTAAATAATATGGTTACTGTTTTAGAAATCATGGGATGACGCAAATACTGCATGTCTCAACGATGGCCACATTGCTGCTTACATTATATCGTATAAAGAACATCAAAACTTAATAAAACACATTAAAAGTCACAATTTATTGCCAGCAGATGAAAAATGTAAGTATTCAAAAATCTCCATATATATATTTGTTATACTTACGGGTAATATTGATCCTGCATAATGCAGGAATAATTCCAAACATTTTTTTTATCATTCAGAAGTAGTTTTTTTTTTATCGTTTAGAATAATTGTTTTAAATGTAGTATAGGCATTAAATGTGACCTTAAATTATATGGTGTAATAAGCTGGACATTTTTGATAATTGAAATTGAAAACACCCGGCGGCCATTGAAGCCCTTAAGGACACTGGCCGCCAACCTAGTCGTTTGGCGTTTGGTAATATGTTGTTGTGGAATGCAAAATCGTTTACACGACAAAGTATAAGTTTTCCAACAACCTTGCCAAGGCACGAAAGCAGACTCTGATTGGCCTATAGCTGGGGACCAGTGCTAATTTCTACAAAACTATGATCAGACCTGTTTTTTTTATATGGCGCACCCACGTGGTGCACGATGTCTATGACTAATCACAGAAAATATCAACTTTTCCAAAATAAAATTCTCAGAATGATCCCCAACGCTCCCACTTTCACCTCAGCAAGACTTTTGTACAGATACCTAAAAATAGATTCTCTTACAAACCCACCTACACAAACTCCTTATAAACTACTATAAAACCACAGACCTCTCAAACAACGCCCTTATCACACTATCCCATACACTGCTCTTAAACATACCCTGAGATTGCTAGATTCTATTCGAAAAAGAGCCATTCGCTTGATCGGTAACCAAGATCTGACAAACAACCTGGAAAGCCTTGAACATCGAAGGCAGGTTGGCGACTTGAGCCTATATATCTTACAAATATTTTTATGGCAAGTGTTTAACCGAGGTTGCCCGCTTCATTCCACCCAGAGCGGTGCATGGTAGAAATACACGACGAGCCACTGCAGCCTACCCATACGTGGTTCACCTTAGTGTCCCTCGAACGACACTGTTTAAAATTCTTTCATCTGGAGAACGTCATCACTCTGGAACGACCTTCCTGAGGCCGTATTCCCCACCGCTCGAAGAGCACCCTAAAGGATTAATCCTGCAGTGCTGTGCCTTATCATTAGAAAGAAAAACTAGGCATTAATATACTTTGTATAATTTTTAAAAAGTACTATATAAATTCGCCGAATTCGATCGTCCCGACCTTCGACACAGCTTGGAACGTCTCGCAGTATATAAGCGGTGTTTAGGGTGTATTTTGCAGCACGTATGATCTCATTAGTCTGTCCAGCTCAGGTCTGTTGCAGTCACCGATAAATTCTTTGCTGATAAACATAGTAAACCTCTAAACAGTTTTAAGTGGCATAGAACTTTTAGATAGCCAATTCTTTTGCATATAATTGATTGGTGTCCCTCAAAAGGGTATGCCTGATTTTCTTAGTTTTGTTTGTTAAAAAAAATGGTATTGGAATTGGTTCTATTAATAAAAAAACAAATGAATATATTTGCAGCCTACAATACTTATCCTAGTTAATTTGTCAATTCATTCTGCGTTGTCATTTGCCCTTGTCTAATTTTTGTATCGTCTTAATTTTAGCTGGTTACTGGTTGGGTGGCAAAAACGTCAATGGGAAATTTGAGTGGGAAATTCCCGGCGAAGATACTAGAAATCAAGATAATTTTATGGCTGGATGGCATAAGGGTGAACCAAATGAACGTGAGAAAAATGGTAGGTCCACACATGGTAAAAAATTAATAAGTATTAAGTGCACAGGGTATTTCCTCATATTTTGACAGCATCTAACAACTTTACTATTCGAGATAAAAAAAAACTTTTCAAACTAAAATTGTAGAGATTCATCCAAACCGCCAGAATGTGCTGCCGAAAGAAACAATTAATTAAGCATTGGTGCATATTTTGACTTATTGTAAAGTTATTTAAATGGAACACCCTATATTCAGTTATTAAGTGGAGCTTAAAATTGCATTTTCAATAACATATAACTTGCCACATTAGCCATTGTTGAAATGCTGGCAATGATCATGAAATGATGAATTTTTTATATTATAAAATAAATCGCAGTGGCCATAGAAATAATCGCTATTTTAATAACAGAGATAATAAAATATTTTAATTTAAGTGTATACACTTGTTCTATATGCCCACCATTTTTAAATCTTCTAAGGATGCACATCGTTCTTTATAAACTTCGTTTCACACGTACCCCCAAGAGGAAGAATCTAAAATTGACAAATCAGGACTGTTCGGTGGCCATACAATGCCACCATATTTACCTATCCACAAGGGATATCGATTGTTGAGAAAATTACGGACAACCAATAAATTATGGGGTGGAGCACCATCTTGCTGCCAGACTATGTTATGATACTGACGAATCGGTTTATTTTCCAAGTAACTTTCTATGTCGTTCTCAACCAATTCTAATTTTTTTTTCTCCCATTTAAAGAAAGTTCGTAGAAAATAGGACCTATAACTTTAGTGTTGAGAATACCGCGCCAGACATGAACTGATCTTCTGCCTTGGAATTTAATTTCACACTTTCCACGAGGAGTTTCTATTGCCCATAAATGACTGTTTTTCCTGTTAAACAACCCAGCCATAGTAAAGGTAACTTCATCGTTCCATAATATTTTTTTTAAGAAATCGTTATCTGTTAATCATTGTTGATGCATGTTTCTTCAAAAATTTTGCCTATTAAGTTTTTGTTTCACCGTCAACTTATGAATATGAACAGGTAAAATTTTGCATGGATGATGTCCATATTTACGAAAAGTAAGTAGTACTAATTTTCTTTTTCGACCTACTAAAATATTTACTGGCATCTTCAGTAGAAAAAGTAGGATTTTCTACAAGAACACATTTCAGTTAATTCGAACCTTGAAAATATACGTAATAAAATACACAGGCGAGCAAAAAATGTAGGTCACTTCATTTTAGAAATAAAATTAATCAGGGGATCATTGGTCCAGTAGGCGGTGCATCATTTGTTTCCCAGGAAATCCTATCTGCCATATTTGTTATCTGTCACGTATTGTCATCGTAGGTACGCCTTTTGTGAAGTAACGTGAATTCAGTACTATTTAATATTTTTTTCTCGTTGCCTATTTCTCAGTTTAGTGTTGTTTTCTTTTTCTAAAACCTATCGGTCTTACGGTGCATTGTTTGTAGTGTTCATTTAACAGGTCATAATGCCTTTAGATCCTATTGTTGTAGCATGAATTGTAGCGTTGATACAAGATGGCCGAGGACAACGTGAAACTGCAAGAATTGTTGGTAAGAGCCTATGTACTGTACAAAATGTTTACCAGCGCTATCGGAAGACTGGCCTGATAACCAGAAGACCAGGATCCGGGCGAAAAAGAGTCACAAACCAAAAAGATGATCGGTTTTTGGTGTCCGCAAGTTTGCGGAATAGAACAGCTTCTGCGGTTATTCTGCGAAATCAACTTCAAGAGGTTAGAGACGTTAATGTTAGCGAATGAACCGTTAGAAGAACCACCATTGCACCGCAAGCATCAAATTGCAAGATTGGCTTTTGCCCGAAATCACCGGGTATGGAATGACGATGACTGGAGCAAGGTACTGCTTTCAGATGAGTCGCGTTTTTGCCTCACTGGGTCAGATGGACGTCGGCGAGTATGGACAAGACCCGGAGAAAGATATTCCTCAGTTTGTATTAACGAGAGACTTCCATTTATCGGTGGGTCGGTTATGGTTTGGGTGGATATCACTTCACAAGCATGCACAGAGTTGGTCTTCATACAGAATGGCTCCCTGACAGCTCACAGGTATATTACGGAGGTCCTAGATGATTATGTTATGCCTTTCATGATCACTATGGGCGAACATGGTATTTTCATGCAAGATAATGCTAGACTCCATGTGGCCACAATTGTCAGTGACTATATGGATCAGCTAATAATTAGGCGGTTGGATTAACCAGCACTCAGTCCGGATATGAATCCCATAGAACATATCTGGGATGAGTTGAGACGACGAATTCGAAGGCATACACCAAGTCCAAGAACAGCCCAGGAGCTGAGAGAGTTGCTGTTGCAAGAGTGGAATAGCATTGACCAGCATGTGATCCTTAATTTAATTCAAAGTATGCCTCGTCGAATACAAGCAGTGATTAATGCAAGAGAAGGGAATACACGTTATTAATTATCATTTCTTTTATTAATGTTAAGTTTTACTCGTTCCTTTAGTTCCAAGTAACAATCAGTCGAACTTCGCTTGAAATGTAAATTGGACGTTTCTTCAGAAATTTTTAATATTTAATATTCAACTTAGCTTACAAAATACATTCGGATAATTTACAATTTGCAAATATAAGCTGAAAACCGAAAATTTCAAAAAAATATTACAATTTCAATGTGACCTAAATTTTTTGCTCGCCAGTGTATCTAATTCTTCCTTACTCTTCCCTGCAGATCTTTTTTTCCGAATTTTTGTGAATTCTAAAATGTCTTTCTATGTTGTAGAATGTGTCTCTTAAAGGCAGCGGCTTACCCGGGTGCGATAGCCGATAATCGGCTTGTGCTGCAGTTACATTTTTATTATTCTTATACTTTCTTACTACTTTTACTTTTAAATTTCCTTGAGACTGAACAGGAAGTTTACTCTTACGATCCCTAGTAGGGAGCAGTGGGAGGAAGAGCAGGTGAAGTTTCCCGACGATGCTCTGGTATGCTACACCGAAGGGTCGCGCATGGCTGGAACTGAATCATCAGGGGCGGGAGTATTCTTGGAAAACATCAACATAAGAAGCTACCCACTGGGAAGGTTCGCGACGGTTTTCTAAGCAGAGGTGTATGCCATCCTCTCGGTGGCAAGTATGAGGGAGGTCATGGACCGTCAAGAGCGGACTGTATACATCTGCTCTGATAGCCAGGCCGCCCTTAAGGTAGTCTGCCAACCCAGGAGCAGTTAGACCCTCGTGAAGGAGTGTGCGGATGCACTTGGGATGCTTGCGGAACAGAAACAGGTATTCTTGGTCTAGGTTCCTGGACATTGCGGAGTACATGGCAACGAGACGGCCGACGAGCTCGTCAGACTTGAAGCCGAAACTCTCTATCTAGGACCCGAACCAGCAATAGGCATATCAAAACAGCAGGTAGGGACAGCCCCTGGGGAATGGGCCGCTAACACCTTCAAGGAGGAGTGGCGGCAGACGCCAGGTTGTAAACAGGCCAAAGATTTCATAACTTGGCCCGACAGGGAGAATGAACTCTTAACAGGAGTAGGCGTGCCCTGAATCTTCTGGTAGGACTTCTAACAGGACACTGCAAGTTAAGGAAGCACCTGCATACGATGGGTGTGGAGGAGGACCCGATATGTTCGGGATGCTTGGAGGATGAGGAGACACCACTGCACTTCCAGTGCGCTTCCGAAGCACTGGGAAGACTCAGACGGCAAGTCTTTGAGACAGTGGTGATCCCACAGGAGAAAGTCAGGACTCTTGCTTGGAGCAACGTCCTGACCTTCATGAGAAGGTCAGGTAGGTTCGGTGAGAGCCTGGGTGGTTGAATGGATGAGGGAAGACTTAGGGGTGGGTAAAATGGATCGCACTTGGTCTGCTTGCCAGGTCCGTGTGTCTCCCCTCACCTACTACTACTACTAAATGAAGGTATAATGTTGTATGTGACGCCATCTAACATTAAACAAAAAACTAAGTAAATAATTGAGTATCTCATCAGTAATACTCCTAGTATCCAGAGTTTCAAAATAAATCAAAATATAATCAAAAAACCAAATAAAGAATTTTTATTGGATGCCCTGTAGCTTCAGGTTAGTTCAGGTTACAGCTTAGGAACCAAGCCGTTGCGGACCCATGCTCATATGAACTTTTTATCTTAAAATTAGTCAAACATTTAACCTTTAAAGTGTGCACAAGTACTTAATAAACACCCTGTATAGGGTGTTACATTTAAAAAAAATACAATACGTTAAAATATGCATTCTGATGGTTTGAATGAATCCCTACAATATTTGGTTGAAAAGTTTTTTTTTGTATCTCGAATAGCAAAGTTGCTGGAAGCTTTCAAAATATGAGGAAACATACATAACTTTTCTTTAGTTTAGAAACTGTATAAATATAAAAAGTGACAGTAAATAATATATTTTAGGTGTTAAGCAAGCTTGCATGGAGCTGAAATATGTAAATGACAACCCTAAAACTGAATCTTTGGGCTGGAATGATATGTGGTGTGACGAGAAGAGGGGATATATTTGCCAACATTTTATTTAAAACATACATGATATATTTTATTTCGATGTTTAAGAACATTGCATTTTGAATAAAAGTTAAAGCAGGAACAACCCTCTTTGAATCAAGCATAACAAAACATATTAAAACCCGTGTGAAATTTGAAAAATATTTTTAAAATCTACCTCATTATTACTAATGGGGTATACAGGGTGATACATTAAAACTTTTGGAAAAAGTACTGAAAATATTTTTTTTAAACTCTGTAGGTAGGTAAGTTTATCGATATGCTCTCTTCAAATAAAATAATGAGCATTTTATTCCTCAAAAGGGTCTGTGTCGTTGTTCAGTTAAAGTCCATCCGACCATATTTCGTTCGACCTGATAACTGCAGTAGGTAATAGTTTTATTATATTGTAAACACCCAAAGAAACCCCGTTACCTATTCGATTGCCAAACCTACGTTTTTAAAGAATTTCTTGGTAAATCTACCTGGCCCCAGCTGGCATCACTGTTTATGTTACTGAAATGAAATGAAATAAGGGGTACTGCTTTGCATAGAAATGGATTTTGGAGTTAAATGAAAAGCCATAGTAATACCTTATAGTAGCAATAATGTTTATTATGTTTATTTTTACCATAACTTGTATTATGTATACTAATTTATTAAAAGTACAAAGAAAGTGTGAAAAGATTGCGTGCGGAAAGGGCAACTTTTCGCACGCATTTAGGTAAAAGTAATAATATAAGTACCTACCGACTTAAAAAAATATATTTACATATACACATGGAAGGTTTAATTGTAATTATAAAACGTTTTAAACTATTCCTAATTCAGTCTCGCTATCACTATCATCCACATTTATATATTTATAATAGTTTTGTTGTGTAGTTATATAAGTCTTCAATTTTTAAGACATGGTTAACCAAATTTTTCCAACTTTCATCTGGAATTTCACCAAAAACTTTCTTTATTAGCTCTATTATACTGCCACCAAGAGTAAGTGTGCTATTTTCAGTTCTCATTTTCGATTTAATTTGATGCCACATGTGTTCAATACGATTAAAAATGCAATAATAGGGTGGCAGTCGCAACACAGTGTGACCCATTTCTTCTGCCACTTTATCACACACATACTCTTTTTTAATACTAAATGCCTTTAACACTTCTAACAGCTATTTTTTGCTATACGTGGTATTTTAAATTGCAATTATGTTAGGGTGGCCGCTTTTTAATAACGATTCAAATACATTTTTCACGATCACTTTGGCGTTAAAAGAAATACTTTTAATATTAACTTGTTGCACACTCTTTCAAAGTAAAATAGATGGGTACTATACTATTTCGAATATTATGTTTACTATTTATATAAGCTATATAAACAGGTACCTGTAATTAAAAAGTTTTCAGAACTATCCTAATAATTAAGCTGTTTCTAGAAAACCTTAGTTAGACAGTTTACTAATTTTGATAACAAATCAAGTAATAAACCTATCGTTATTATAAGCTGGCATTAAAAATAAATGTGGGTTAATACGTCTCCGCGAAAGCGAAAGCCGAGTTTATGAGGGGTTTCATTGCAGTCATTAAGCCAAACGAAATATGCTGGGAAGTACTTTACACTTCCTTTTTTTGTGTTGAAATGCATCCAAAACATTGAGTAAAGTCATAGCTTGTTTGCACTTTGGCATCAAAAAGGAATTGTGGGTTCTTTTACACGGTGTAGGAATAGTGTTTACACTCAAGACTCAAGGCATCGTTACATAAGTAAAATTGAGAAGTTATATAGCAGAAGTTATATAGCGTGGGAATTGTGTTAAAAACATGCCGCAACCGTGTCTGTGGCGATCAGAGATACAAACACGTAATTTTAGAAGGAGTGGTGTGCCACATTGTAGGACTTGTGCTGCTGGTGCCACATTGTAAATTTGTAGGTAACAGTAAGTAGAAATGTTTACTACGATTTGTCTAAAGGCACATGCGAAATCGACGACATTTTCATCACTAATTTTTAATTTTACTTTTTTACGGTTCGTCGGCGTATCTGAGGCCATCTAGAACCGGTCATCGACCGTACGGTTTTTAATCGTGCGGTCTACCGACTGGGGGTGTGAAACGGCACCTTCATCCTACGAGATATCCGATCTCATCCGGCCTGTCCGGCGTGAATAGGATGGTTTTGATGTCGATTCATTTTACACTCTTCCCTAAGACAAGAGCACGCGGTGTTTCCCAAGCGGTCACCCATCCAAGTACTAGCCGCGCTCGACACCGCTTAACTTCGGTGATCTGACGGGAACCGGTGCTTTAGGTGTCGCTAGGCCCTTGCCTTTTCATCACTATTCTCCCGTATTAACACAAAATATTTTGATTTAACACATAGTAGTAATTTTTTCAGGTGTAATTCATTGGTTATGTTTTCATTATTATTATTTTATTATTGTCATACTTTGAGAAATTACAGAATAACTTCCGTATATTATTAAAAAATAAAACGTTTTAATTCTACTCCATTATTTGTTGAAATTGGAAAGCGCGTTGACAATATTTCCGCAATTTATAGGAAATACACAACATACGGAATTGTGTCAAAAGATTGTGTTATTAATAAAGAATAGCAGGAATTATTTGACACAAGATTCCCTTTTTGTGATATTATTAACGAATAGTAGCAATTATGTGGCACCGAGAATAAAGTGCATCGCGCATTACCCAGATCTCGTCGTTTTACACATGTGTGCCAAAATTAGGGAATTTTACGTGTAATCGCCATATTTATTTTCTGTATTATTTTTTGATATTTTTTTAACTCGTAAGACAAAGCGATTTGTTAATATTAAAATAAAAATTATAAGTAATTTAAATAAACCAAGTTTAAACATTACTTATTAAACGTTTTTGGTTAAAATTAAAAAAATTATTTTTTTATGTTTTTTTTTCAAGGTTTCAGTTATAAATTTATTCTTTGAAGGCCCCTTTTACTATTGTCAGAATACGTAAAAAGTAGATGGAACAGCTGCCGTTGCAAGTAAAAAAATCTTTTGTAAACTTGAAAAGTCATAGATTGTTATATACATATCCTATTATTATTCATCATTATTTGGTGTTTATACAGGGTCCTGCAATAATGAACAGACATCCATAGTTTCTATACCAATTAAGTTAGGAATTTCTTTCGAACTCAGACCTACACTGTATATGAGTGTATTTCGGGAAAATATTTTTGCATATTTATACAGAATGGTTCAAAAAAGTAGGCCAACAATAAATATTTTTTTTAAATGATACACCCTGCTTTTTTTTGCATACTTTGCTTCTCTTTAGTGTTCTTTCCTGTAGACCTGCTTCACAGAGACATGAAAATAGACACACTAAGACAATTCTATGACAAAATAATATACGATTACTTTAAACGGACCGACGTATCGACAAACCCTTTAATTTTGACTTCTCATTTAAGATCAGGGCAGAATGAGAGATATCGCTATCCCAAAGATTGGTTTTCTCCTTGACCGCGTTTCATTTAAATTAAAAATTCTTTAAAAAATCTTAAAAAACTTCAAAATTTTCAAATAAACTTAATCAAAATTCTGCAAACATCAAAACAAAAGCATAAAAAGAAAAATAACAGCAAAGAAAATTAAGCCACAGTATTCAAAATCAATATACAAATAGAAGTAAAGGAGCTAAGCTCCAACTTAAGAAAATATCCATACAACGCTAGTAAAATATTTTTTTATATTTTAAGTGTTTAAAATTCTGGACCGTTTTCAAGATATTTACCAAAAACCATAAATATGCCCATTTCATTAGGTAGTAAAGTATTACAAAAAAGATATAGGCAGCCACGGAAACACCACCATGTTTATTTAAGAAATAGATTTTGACAGTAACGCATTTAGTTTTAAATATGTTCAAAATGTCTTTCATTTTGTTTAAGGCATCCGTCTATTCTTGCTAGAGCCAAAAAAGTAAATCGCTGGGTACCTGTTTGGAGCTCTGTATCTCCGTTAAGGGGCACTTTAGAAATTTCTTTTCTATGACAAACTAGGGATATTTTAGACGTCCTCTGTATGCTCCCCAGAAATAAGGAGGTACTTATCGGACACCCCGTAGATATATGGTCAAGTGGTACCTCGTTAGGAAGGTAATTTTCAATCGCAAGTAGTTTGCAATCCCAAAAAATTAAGACAATAATTTACACTTAAAAAGTAGTAATATAGTTGTTCTAGAACGTACCATAATTTTATTATTCTCATAAAATAAATCAAAAGATCTAGAGAGAATACGCGCACTGTATAATTGTTGCTATTTATTTTCAGTCGTTTTTGATGATGCGGTTTAAGTGTCTCGTCTCACCACTTTAATGTTAATCCCTTCCAAAATTTCCTAAAAATTG
Organism: Polydrusus tereticollis; assembly: GCA_963920685.1. Classification (NCBI taxonomy): domain Eukaryota; kingdom Metazoa; phylum Arthropoda; class Insecta; order Coleoptera; family Curculionidae; genus Polydrusus; species Polydrusus tereticollis. The sequence continues at coordinate 94,053,210 of OY987331.1, forward strand.
AATACGACTATGATACATACCTCAATGAAACCCACCAGTAATAATTAAGATGATATCAAATGTTCCTAGACGTTGTATTTCTTATTAGTTTTAACATATTTTATTCATAATCGTGCATGTAATAATGACATTTCACCTATCCTTCAAAGGTGGAAGGTAAAATTGTTATTTTTTTGTAATGTCGAAATAACACACCAACACTGTAATACGCTTACACTCATTACACAAATTTACCGACAATAAATGTCTATTTTCTAAATGAATTACGACATTTATAAAAAAACAAAAAATTAACATGGTTTATGTTTTACGTATTTTAATTAATCATTATATTGGCATTATTGTAGGCAGCCACTGATATATTCAAACCTTGCTGAATTTCTTTTTCTAAAAGGTTTAATTCATGATTATTTGAAGTTAAAGTAGTGTTAGTAAAATTTGAACTTAGCTTTGAAATCAACTTTGCCGTGTTAGCTTGAGTAGCGACAGAACTATCTATGTATCCCTCAGCTACTGTGCTAGATTTCCAGCCTCCTAACCACTTAATTTGCATGAGGTTACCACCGTTATTTGCGAGCAAAGTAGCCGCTGTTCTTCTGAAAAGTGGCCAATAAACTTTCCATATTCAGCTTCAGAAAAGCTGCATTTTTTTTTGGAAACTGACTTAAAAGTGTTATGCCCAATATATTGTTTAGTAATTTTTCCATATCTGATTTGCATGAAAAATTTTCCATCCTGTATATTTTTCCGAAAAGTTATGTACTCCTTATGTGGTGAAATCCATTTCTTATTTATTAGTTGTCATAAATGATGGTGGCGGGTACGTCTTGCTATTCTGTATTCAATCGCGACCTTTTTTTCTAAAAAGTGGACGTCTGTTTTCTTTTTGTATAATTCATCTGATCGGCAGGCGCTTGAGACACAAATAACCAACGAGACCTTCAAATGTATAAAATAACATAGAAAAAATATAGAAAGAATATAGAAATTGTCAATCTTTTGGCTTAAAATACCTTTTGAACAAGAAATTCCATGCGTGCTTGTCCCAAAAAAATTTCAATATTTTCCATAGACAGCGTGTTTGATATTTTCGGTTTGTATCCTTCGTTTTGCTTTTTTAAAAATGCCAATAGCTTTGCGTGTTTAGATATGTCTACTTTTTCCCTAATTGATAGAGTGGTCTTCAGCATTGAATATACTGACCAAAGCGTTGATGTCTTCTTTGTCTTGACATATTCGCTAAAATAAGCTAGTAGCGCCGATTCGGAACCAGGATTTTGAACTTTGCTTTTCGTACACCATTCTTTAAAACTGTTATATGCCTTGTCATATCTCGGGCGGCTTTTAGTTGGCAGAAGACCTTCTTCCACTATTTTTGCTGCTTCCCGAATTTCTGATGGAGAACTCAAATTCCTCATCTGATAACATTTTGTTCGATGTTTTGCGAAATTTTTGATACTACATACGTTTTCAAAAAATAATATATTTTTTAGTGACATGGACCATATTAAAAAAATTATATTTGCCACCTTGTTGTGTATTATTTTACCACCTGCAGTTATTTGAAATTCTAATGTCTGTCTAATTTTTAAATGAAAAAGTCAAAATGACATTTTGTTTTTAATAATAATTTTAATTCAAAATAATAAGAAGTGAATGAAGTGGTTTTAAATAAAATAGTATACAAACCTCGGTGTAGTTTTATTACCGTCTCGAGATTTAGTTGATCTCGCCGCTTCGCGCCTCGGTTAACCAACTCTCTCGACAGTAATGAAACACTTTCCACCTCAGTACGTAATATACTATTACAGTATTCAAGAAAAAAAAAATTGTACTAATGACGACGCAAGAAAATATATAATTATATATTATATTATATTATATATAAAGAACAATAAAATTTCAAAAAAGTCTAATACAATTTTGATTTAAAATTATTAGTTGAGCTAATATTTGAGGGTAGCAAAATTTACATGGGATTTCCTATGCCCAGTCTGGAGTTGCACCACTCAGTGTAACTCTCATTCTCTTTGAAATAATTTATTAATTAATAATTAATTAATTGATCTTAAACTACGCAAAATGCGTAATCTTATGATTTTGCAGGGAACAAAAACAAAAAAATTAGCTAATAACACAAATTTATTAAAAAAAAACATTGTCAACAATAAAATTATCAAAACAGAACGCAGAATAGTTCTGACTATTCCAAAATAATGTTTACATTAATTTTAATCATAAATATAAAGTAGTTAAAATAGTAGGTATGAGCTAACGCAATGCTTACCATTAATCTAAAAATTGAATTAAAACTAACAAAAATTGAGTACGACATAAAAGGTTTTTTACGCGTTAGAAGTAATTAATAGGGTGTTTTACACTATTGAGAAATTAATTATGACATAATAAAAATACGATGTTGATTGTATATTTCCCCGGGGTGTGGTTAATCATTTTTTCGTTCGTGCACTAAAGTCTGTGCGTTTTAAGAAGTCCGATATCGGATTAAATCACCAAGGGATGTTATCGCTTTTAAAACAGTAAGTCGGTTAAGTTACAATATCTTCGCACCTTCGCTATACTTGATCACACCAAACATCCCACTGGTTTACTGTATTCTATTACTGGGCGAAATCAGAGGTTTCAAAACAAAATTATCTTAGAATTACGCGTTGAGCATAAATAATAATTAAATAGATAATTAAATTATTTTGCTATTATTATAGTTAAATCTAAATAATAATCGCTATTTTCCAAGAACCAATTAAAATTTGCTCAAGTGGGGGATGGTTAAATATGTTAAAGATTTTGTCAGGTATATACTTTTCCGATAATGACATTATTTTGGGATTATAATAATCAAATCTTCATAATAATTACTATTTTCCAAGAAATAATTAAAATTAACTGAAGTGCGGGATGGTATGTTCTACTTTATTTTAAATAAGTAGTTGTGCTTTTCACTTTTAGTATGTTTCTCATTGTGTGTGAATTAGAATCAGTTATTAAGCAAAGTTATGGAAAATGTTCAGCAAGGTGGCACATCGCCTAGAAGGCATTTATCTCCAGGTGAACGCCGTTTGGTATTACAAGTGGAACGTTATTTTACTTTAGAATAAGATAACTCGGGCCCGTTAGAGTCTGTTTTGGCAGTGCAAAAACGAACGTCTGATGCTTGCGGCATTTCAGAGGAGACCTTAAGAAGACTTCGAAAAAAGAGTGAAGAGGATTTGGACAGACCATATAAAAGGGTTCGACTCCATTCAAAAACCTTGGATTTATCCCAAGGGATAAAACTCTCTATTAGGAATATTGTTTATGATATGTATAAAGCCAAGGAATATGTTACCCTCAAAGCTATTCTTGAAAAGATAAAGCAGAAAAAACGTTGCGATATTGGAGCTAACAGTTTGTCCATCATCTTAAAACATATGGGTTTCAAATATAAAAAAACGAACAACAGAAAACTGCTTTGCGAGCTGTCCAATGTTGTTTCGAAAAGATGGCAATTTTTAAGGGATTATTTAAACAACAAAAAATCGGAATTGTCAGGACAAGTTGTTTTTCTTGACGAAACGTGGGTATTTGCAAACGGAACTTCAACAAAAACGTCTTGGCAGGATGACTCAAAGCATTGTTATTCAAGTACCCGTGCAAGTAATGGAAAAATGTATATTATATTACATGCTGGTAATCAAGAAGGTTTTGTTTTAAATGCCAGTTTAATATTTTCATCAACACAAAAAACTGATGATTATCACGGCAATATGGATGCTGAAATTTTTGAGCATTGGTTCGAGGAAAAACTTTTAAAAAGTTTAGAAAAACCTTCCTTAATTGTTTTAGACAATGCCTCTTACCATACGAGACTCGAAGAGAAATTCCCTACAAGCAGCTGGAAAAAGGAAGAAATAAAAGAGTGGTTGTCAAAGAAAAACATAAACCATGAAAATTTATATTTAAAAAGTAAACTTTTAAGCAAGTATAAAGAGCAGTCATTTAAAAAAAAGTATGTTGTTGACGAATTAGCCCTCAAATATGGACATCAAGTTTTGAGATTGCCGCCCTACCATTGTCATTACAACGCAATTGAATTGGTATGGGGTATTAGCAAGAACTATTATGACAAACATGCCTGTAAAAATATCGGTAAGCCTAGCGTTATAAAGTTATGGGAGGAGGCGCTTAGCCAAGCGGGCAAAGAAGAATGGCGGAAATGCATTGAACACACAGAAAAAATTATTTTTGAATCTTATGAGACAGAACAGGTTATAGACGAAGTAAGACCGTTAATTATTACGAATGATGATGATGATGACGATGATGTTGATTCTGATGAGTCTGAAAGCATGGGTGAAATTTCAAATGCAGAGGAAGACTACTTTTAGTAGTACCTATCTACAAGTAGGTACGTTCTGTCGCAAGACTACAAAATCGGTTCTTTTTAGAACCAAAACTTTATAAAAAAGAATTCGTAAAACTAATTTGTCTGAATACTACAAAAGCTAAAAAATGATTATTTTTCTTTACCTAAACTAATTTTTTATTTACTTTAAATTATTTTATTTAGAAAATGTAATTCATCAACATCCAAAATTACCTTCAATATAATTTATTGTTTGAGAGCCACCGACATAATGCTTAAGAGGTTTTATGGCTTAGCGGACTTCTTAAAACGCACAGACTATACAAGCCCGGAGCCTGTTGTTGATGTTCATTTAAATAGAGCACCCATGAAAAAGCCCAGACATGAACAAGATTTAAAAATTTACAACAGGCTCTGAATTCCATGTATCTCCATGCAATGTTGCACCCATTCCTGTCATTAAGAAGAAAGCATGGAATCGCGGAAGAAAGCCATGAAAATCTCAAGTTATCACTTCATCACCATATAAAAATGATGAGTCACCTTCTACCCCTAAAAAGCAACCCCCAAAAAAACGAAAAGTGTTTCCAAAACCAAAACCGACAAGGAAGACATCTAAGAAACAAAAGAAATGTGGTGATGCTTATGATTAGATTTTTTCCAAAAAATCCGAAAATGGTTAATAAAAAACAAAACGGGGGCCCATATTCGGGCCTTCTCCTCTATTAAAAGCGTCGATTTTTTTTTGAGAAGTGTTTTTTTGTTGTTGATTCATGTGATAATTCAGTTTTTAGTTTGCTGTATTTGTTAGTTACACCATTAATGTGCCTTTTACTCCTTTTTGTGACAGAGTATTTGTATTTTATGTAAGTATACTTTCCTTTTATTATTTTCTATAGAATGTTACACCTCGGTCATTTTAGCACCCTTGAAAATGGTTATGAAGTAACCGAAACGCGTAGGGTTTAATTAATCAAAATTTTGTGTGTCCCCATTCCCCCTAAATATGAAAATACGATGGTCAATGCATTGACAAACCCAAACATTTTATTGATAAAAATAGAAGATTAATTTAATATTCAAGTTTTAAAAAGTGGAATTTCTACTTAATACGCCACAGGTAGTGAAACGCTAGCAGTTTCATATGCGACGTCACTATTCACTAATAAACAAAGCAAGAATTTCTTAGAGCTTAGAACTTAAGCATTTATAATATCGAAAAGAAAACACACCACGTACTAAATATCAATTCCTTCGCTTTATAAAAAATCTACTATACCTAGGCCATAATAAAATAAATCTTATTTAACGAAGTAAAATCGTATAACATACGAACTCGAAGCTATCGTACAGTAATTCCAGCTCTATCATGATACTCTTCCTCACTTACAATGACGAAATCTTGAAGCAAATCTTCTTTATCCTCAATCATCTGGATGTCTCGCATCACCCTTTTAAAAATACCTTCCTTGTTTTCGCCGACTTCTTTAAGGATGTCTAATAAGTCACAAAGAACTCTTCTTTCATCCTAAGAAAAAAAAGCCTGGTTAACACTTTATTGCAATCATTGCTTAGGCCACTACTACATGATCAAAATGTTCACACTAATTTAATATCCCTGGTACCAAGCAGAAATACTGTGCGAGCAAAAAATACTATCATCAAAGTGTGCTTTGCATCTAAGCGGTAGAAAGTACCTGTTGAGTGTCAATCAGCGTTTGTGCATGGATGATTTTCGCTAAAATTTTCCTAAAGTTGCTTTTACTACTGGGGATTTTTATCATTGCCGGAGAAGAACCGTGGCTCTGTTTAGGGGAACAGGGGGTGTAACTAAAATACGATAGTAGGGCAACAAGCAATTTGTGGGCAGTTCATATCAGGGGGGCAAGAGGGTTTGACATTTCTGCTAGTAACTTTTGCTTCTTATATTATGTTAAGATTTCATTAAAAATCGTGATTAATCGAATATTTTTAATGAGTTTTAATGATTTAATTGGATATGTAATTAATATAAGTTCATCCTATGGGCATTTTCGGTTAAAATCTTACAAAACCACTAAACATCTAGTGTTTTTTTTTGCCGCACTGATTTCTTGTATGACAATAATGACTTTCTTTTGTTCTGATATACGGCGCGTTAGTGTTTCTTTCCACAAATTTTTTTTTTTAAATTACTTTAATTACATCTTGGAGTCAATTAGAGGTGTTTTTTGATAAGTTTATAGTGATATCTAAGTTTGTAGTTTATTTTTTCGGGAGGAAATAACTTCTTTGGGGTATTTTTTAGCTGAAGCTTCCTGGTCAACCATACTTTGGGATTGATTTGAACAGGTATTGTAAGTATATTTCAGATTCACAACTTTAAAATAATCATCTTTTGAAGTGTGTCTGGGTAAAAAGGGTATTAATTAGTTCCGTCCTTATTTTTCAAAACTGGTGAGTCACTATTCTGTTCACCTACCTCCATGCTTGCAGTTAACACCTTGTAGAAACCTTTATTTTTCTGTGGCTTGTAGTTTCTAATAACTGGTAGCTGTGTAATAGAGTCAGCCACTAACTAAAATAAATACATACTTATAGATACCTATTTTACTTACGTACTTACTGCATTGTCCCCTAAAAAACACAATTTTAGAAAAAGTGTTCGTGTTTGGTATAAATACTATCAAATTCGTCTGTGTCTAGGTACAGAACAAACGGTTTGTTTGTAGTTAAACATATTGGATGTATGCAGGTGTACCCTTAAACCCTTATTTATATTCTTAAGTTTACTTACGTTCAGTTCTATAGGTTCGGCTTACTTTCAAAAATACAGTTTAATCTGAGGATGAACTGTTAAACTGGAGAACGAAGGTAACTAGAACCTATACACCTGGGCATAAATGAGTTAATAAAACAAATACATTTTATAAATTAAAATTCAATATATGTAGGAAAAATAACATATTTATTTTATTTTTTTCCATGGATTTATTTGCAAGTATGGAGATAGGTATACAGTATTCATTGGAATATGTTCCTTTCATTGTGTTGTACTTGTTTTCTTACAGTGTATGGGGTTATGCAGTAGAATATACAGTGTTCTTGAATGTAGTTGACAAGAGGAAAAAACTTTTTATTATTGGTTCTATATTGAATAGTTATATTCTGTTTGTTGAGAAAATGATTTTACCATATAAAAAAGTTAGATCAGATATAGAATTCAAAGAAACTGTACAGGGTTATTCAACCAAGACTAGACAAGGCGATTTTTTGACTTTTCCTGTACTTTTATAAAAAAACTGAAATAGCCATCTTAAGTCATTTTCTCCCGCGAATTCGAATATCTTCAGCAAAAAACAATTGAACATCAAACAAAAGTACTATAGGGGTCACTTTGATATTTTTTTAAATGGGATGCTGTATTTTTAATGAGCTTATCCGATTTCTCATATAAATTTTGATCTAAAATGTTGGATTTTTAATTCAAAAACGCCTTTTTTCTTCAGTTTTAAATTCGGAAAATGTTAAAAATAAAAAAAAAAATAAATAAATAAATTGAAAATCCAACATTTTAGATCAAAATTTATATGAGAAATCGGATAAGCTCATTAAAAATACGGCATCCCATTTAAAAAAATATCAAAGTGACCCCTAGTACTTTTGTTTGATGTTCAATTGTTTTTTGCTGAAGATATTCGAATTCGCGGGAGAAAATGACTTAAGATGGCTATTTCAGTTTTTTTATAAAAGTACAGGAAAAGTCAAAAAATCGCCTTGTCTAGTCTTGGTTGGATAACCCTGTACATAATCTCACCTGTTTTAATTTAATGAAGAAAACACAGGTCCAAGTCATGTTCTCAACAATAACTTTTATCTACAAATTAAAAAAATGTGGGTTAGTCATTCTTGCTACCATCAGACCAAAAACCTTCAAATTAAGTTAAAACTAGAGAGAAACAAAACTGTGCATATCTGGTAAGCCGATGTACATGGTGTTGATAAATTAAGAAATCATGAAATGCTTTTAGAGAGAAATTCCATTATTATAGTAATATTCTTGTCTATCATCCAAAATCCTAAACACAAATTATTTTTTAAATCAAATAATCTGATTGCCTGACTATACTTTAAAAAGTGTTTAGAAAGGGCATATTGCGGCAATGCTACATACAACATGTCTGAAAACTAAGATGTTTTTTTGCAAGAATTGTATTTAGTCTTTAATTTAAACATAAACAACTTTCAGTCATAAACATTTTGTATAAAATAATAAATAATGGTACTTCTCTCTTAAAGCAAAATCAGGTGTTCTTAATTTATGGACAGCTTATCTGATCTAAAAATTTTATATAGTACCTACCTCAACTCTTTGCTTGTCAAGCAAATACACTTGACAATCAATATTTTTTTTATAAAGAATAGCTTTGTCCTTAAATTAATATTAAATATTTTTTCCTGTCAACTCTGGGGACCACTATATTTTATTTAATCACCGATTTGATACTAACTTTTTTGTGGCTCACTTTACAGGTATGGTTTTGGAAGGCATTGCATGAAGTGTAGGCTAGTATTTGTGTGGAATAGGGTAGCTATCATTATAAATATTTTGCAGATAAAATATGGAGGTTGAAAGAGTCAGGTATTCTTGTAAATTTCCAAATTGTCAAAATAATTATATTTGCCCCGTTCATAAGGAAGGTATTGTAAATAAACATTTTTTCACATTTCCTGTCAACAATAGGGATCTTTCCGAACGTTGGAAAAATATCTGTCAAATTACCACCGATTTAAATTGTAAAGTCAAATCTGGTTTTATCTGGCGGGTTTACGATTTAACAAAGACATACATTCATTTTTTCTTTTCTTTTATTGTGTTTAATCATACTAACCAAATAAAATCCGTCAGACAAATATGACAGACTTATGCAATTTTGGCATGAAAGAAAAGGATAGGTATTTAATTTTCAGCGATTCACAGAAGTTTGTACCTGCCCAAGTACCTGCCACCTTCGTCTTGATTTAAAGATGTCAGATTTGTGACTTTGACAGTTTGTGACAAAATGAAAAAAATTTCTGGGTTTTTGCATCCCCAAGCAAAAAAAATGGTACTTAATCTGATAAGCTATTTAGAAAATGCAAGAAAAAGTGGAAATTCGCCAATCAATATTCAGGAAACAGCAGCCAAAGCACTGGGAATTAGTTTAAGGGCTGTGCAGAGAATTGAGCATGAAAAAAAAAAACATAACATAATACCCAAGAATACTAAAAAATGTAAACGAAGACAGCCAAGGACTGAGGATTTAAGCGAAAATATTAAAATGGGAGTTCGAAATGTGATTTACGATTTATACAGATCAAAAACCAATGTAACTCTTCCAGTTTTACAAGAAACATTAAAAATTCGGGGTGTTTTGGAAATTGGACTTGAAGCGCTATCAAAATTAATAAAAAAGTTAGGTTTTCGCTATAAAAAAGACTGTAACCGAAGATTTTTATGTGAGCAGCCACAGATAGTGAGTCAGCGTGTTCAGTTTTTAAAAAATTATACGGAGAATTACAAATCGAAATTTAGAAAAGTGGTATTTTTAGACGAAACGTGGATATTTTCAAATGGAAGTGGTTCAAAATATTGGCAAGATGATTCTGTGAAAAGGAAAAAGGGATGTGGCACGGGAAAGCGGTTCATTATTTTACATGCTGGTTCTGTAACAGGATATGTTCCAGGTGCAAGCTTAATTTTTTCTTCAACATCAAAAAGTGCTGACTATCATAATATGAATTGCGAAATGTTTGAAAAATGGTTAAAAGTTCAATTGATACCAAATTTGGATTCTCCGTCTTTAATTGTATTAGATAATGCATCATATCATTCAAGAATTTTAAATAAACAGCCTACTTCATCTTGGAGGAAAAATGATATTTATGAGTGGCTTGAAAAACACAACCAAAATCCTTCACCAAATATGCTTAAATCGGAACTCCTATCAATGGCAAAGTCTCTTAAAAAACCAAGAATATACGCGGTAGATGAAATATTGCGTGAATATGGCCATGAGGTTCTACGACTGCCGCCATAACATTGCCAGTTTAACGCAATAGAATTAATATGGGCCGGGGCAAAGTCTTATTATGAAAAACATGTAGGTGATGGTCTTAAATCCGACCAAGTACAAATAGTTTGGCAAGATTCTTTGGATCATATTACACAAGAGTACTGGAAGAAATCAGTGGAACATACAGAAATATTAATAAGGGATTGGTGGGATCGAGAACAAGTACTAGATGTCGAAGTAGCGCCAATGATAATTGCTCCATTCGAAGACGACTCAGACGACGAGGACTTTTCAGATTTTATAAGTGACGATGACAGTTTTTAGTCTATAATTAGTTTATAAACGGTTTTCTCTGTTTACATTTTTTAGTATTCTTCGGTATTATATTATGCTTTCTTTCATGCACATTATTCTGCACAGTCCTTAAACTAATTCCCAGTGCTTTCGCTACGGTTTCCTGCATATTGGTTGGCCAATTTCCACTTTTTCTTTCATTTTCGAAATAGTTTATCAGACTAAATGCCATTGAATTTTTAGGTTTTAGTAGTAAAATTGTTAAAATAAATTACACTGTTTATTATTGTCGTTTTTAATAAATACATTTAAGGTATACTATTTACAGGTATGGCGAACCAATGGCACGCGACATAAAATTTTGGCTCGCCACCGATCACAAAGTTTACTATGAATTATTATATTACGAATTGCGACGACACGTCTATGGCCTTATTAAACATTTCTTTAGAAAAAATGCACGTTAATACATAAAGATTCGCCACCCCTGTACTATTATGTACATAATTTTTGCAAAAATAATAATATTATATCTGGCTATCTTCACGACTTCACGACAGTTAAAATAATAAAACTATGTATCTTTTCTCCGGGTATATTGATACCTACATAGTCTCACAGCATTTTGATATAAGCTGTGGAGTTTTCGAATTGATTTATATGATCCGTGACCTTTGGACCCGCATTTTGAGACCGGTTTAGACTTTATACGTTTCTTTCTCCCACTTATTTTTAGCGGGGCGCTTATTGGCTTAACAGGGGCAAAATACGTGTAAAATAAATTTGGGACTTGGTACCTCACCGGCTCTAGTAGCTTTTTCTCGTTGACTTTTGAAGTAGGTAACCTATTAAATTGGAAATATTTTTTTAGCCTGATATTACACAACAAAAATTTAGCCAATGTGTAATTTGATTTTTTTTTATATTTAATTTATTATTATCTGCTGAAATAAACTAAAATTTGTTTAATTTATTTAACATTTCATCGACATTTTTGGTGGTCGCTAGTCAGGGGTTTTACTGTATATTGTTTTATCTAATTTTCCACCATCATTTTGGTTATTAAATTTGTTAAATGTAAAACTATTGTGTTAACCGTCTGAAATAATACGAACGCACCCCTGAGAAATTAATATTGGAACGAGACCCGTCATTTTTATTATGACTGATAGTTTCAAGTTAACGGCTAACCTATTAACATTCAATTTTATGGAAAATCAGCTGTCCATATACGGCCATATTGGTTTTTATTTACAACATTTTGATGAGCTCTGGAATTTTCGAATTGATTCATATAATCGGTGAGCTTTGGACCCGCCAGATAAGACCAGATTTGACTTTAGCAAGTTTTATGTTTGTGAAGACCACTTTTTGCCATCAGATTTTTGGTAGTTCTGCTAAATTATTGTTAATTTATGGTGCAGTTCCAAATTTGCTAACATTTTTTGTTAATATTGTTACTGCAGCTTATTTTTGGCCTATAAAAAAGTTCTTGAAGAATAATTTATTCTACTAATGGTACCAATATAGAATTAATATCTTTTAGCAAGCAACAGGTACTCAAGTATGTAAGTCGTTACATGTATTCGTCTCGGGAAGGGTACATCTGATACCAGCATTACTACATTGTACCTGCCATGCAATTTAACTAGCCAATGTTTCTCTCCTCACACTTAATAGGGGAAATAAATAAGTTTTTGTACCTATTATAACTGCATTTTATATCTTAATTGAAAATATTGATTTTTTTTTCTGTTTTAGTTTAACCACACTCCTAGGCCTCGTACGCTGTAGCTATAAGTGAGAAAATCATTTCTTAAGAATTTCATGACTTTAGTGTTGTATATTGTATTTTTTAAATCCTATGTAAGTATATCTTCTTAATTTAAATAGTCTAAATAAATATGTCTTGATCATATTTTGTTTTATTATGATAATTCTTTCACTAGGCATTGTTTCATTATTACAAACTTAAACAATAATAAAAGCAACTAATGTTTAATCAATTTTAAGGTTTTGATTTAATTCGGTTGTAACATTACAGTATAATTGTATTTCAGAAGATATATTTTAAATGGGTTAGAAATTATCGCAAGCTTACATTTACTTTATTAAGCGAACAACATGTATATTCCATCCAAATATATATCTTTTGAAATTCAACTGTAATGTTACAATCAAATCGAATCAAAACTTAAATTGATTTAATAATTATAATGTAATTTCAAATATTCCCGCGCATTCTATCAGTCGGTATGTCAGATTTCTATAATAGCGATATGACATGACATTATCGGCAAAATAATACTCTATTATGCCGGCCAAATTAGTCATGCAGTTGGTTCATAGATGGCCCATGTTTTGAAACTTTAACATTGTTGTAACATTTCTCTAACCTTTATTGTTCTGTGTAGGGGAATAGGTTCTATATAACATAAAAAAGAAGCTGGAAGATTATCTGTAAGGACTAAAAGACTTTTTGCAAACGTTCGTGAAATAATGCAGAATACGTCAATAAAATGTGTAAGACGCCTATCTCAAGAAGTGGGAAGACCTTATGGAAAATGCAGGACTATTCTTAGTTACATTTATACATATGCGAGATGTTACACGTGGCGACATCTCGTAGCAATCGAGCTATCCACCCAACCAGACCAGCGAGGAGCCGTAATACGACGAAACGCGTCCAAGGATTGGGTCTGACGGAAAGAAAAGGGACAAACATCTTTCTTTTAGTTACATTATTTGTTTCCTTTTAATGTGCAAGTATTTTAAGAAATACGAGCTGCAGATTTTGAAAGCCGCATGAATTACTGTCAGCGGTTTACCCAAAATTAATTGGAAATAAATGATTTATTAGACCTGACATTTTTTTCTGATGAAGCCTGGTTCCACCTCACCAGTTATGTGAATTATCAGAATACACGCATGTGGGGTAGTGAAAATTCCCATTTTTTTGTATCCACAAAAATTGGTGCCTGGTTGACTGTTTCCCGAAGAATTCTTGATCGTATTTTGTTCCATGACAGTTACAGCACAGCGGTATAAGGACAATATTTTGAATCCATTTGTGGAACAATTACTTGACGATTAACTATGTTTTGGTTATTTTCAACAGGACGGTGCAACCGCCCATAAATTCGCCAAAACTATTACCTACTTCCGCAATTCTTTCGACGACGGATTAATTAGTTTTCGAACAGACATTGAATTTACTACATTTTTCCCCATTTGAAGAACAATATTTTTAAAACACCAGTTGAAAATGTAGAACAGTTACAAGAAAGGATTATCCAATAATGTGGTAACATTTCTTTAGAGATGCTGATCAACGTTTTGGAAAATATGAAGACACTTGTGACTTTATGCTTTAAGCATGGCGGTGGCCAATTTCAGAAATCTCTATAATTTATATGTTTGTTACTCTGTATTCTTTGTTAATATTGCAAACAATAAAACTAAATTTGTATTTGTTTACTTATTTTAAAATTCACAAGTTTGGCATATCATGTCATAATATGAATTTGACACAATTTTAACCTAGCTTCTGTTAGATATATATTCATATATACCGGGTGGGCCACTGAAAACTTACAATGGCTATAATTTTTGAACCAAAAGAGATATCAGAAAAATAAAATATTCCGTTTCTATAAAATCAATGGGGAATACATATGACGTATTTTTCAAACCACCCCGACCTACCCCTTAGGCGCCACACTTACTCACTTCAAAATCTTAAATGGCAACACCCCACCTGTGGCACCTTTTTGGAAAGCTCATGAGAAATGCTAAAAGATGATCATAACATTTTTAGGGTGAAATTGAAAAACACCCTTCACACAGGTGGACGTAAATTGAACAAAAAAAGGGATTTTTTCAGCATAAGTACAAATAGGGACCCAGCTAAATTCAATGAGGTATTTTTCAAACCACCCCAACCCACCCCTAGGCGCCACCCCCACTCACTTCAAAATCTAAGATAGCGATACCCCACTTGTGGCACCTCTATGGAAAGCGTATAAAAAATGCTAAACGATGGTCATAAAGATTTTAACCTAACCTATTTTATAAGAAATCGTATTACCTACCTATCTACTTCTCTAAAACTTTTTTCTTGAAAAATTAAGACAATTACTGGTAAGTAGTGATAAGGATATGTAGGTTTGACAATTTGAAAAAAAGGAACCAAATTAAAAATGATCTAGATAATTTATTTAAACAATTGCTCGAAATGACAGCCGTTTTGTTCCATACAAAAATACAAACGATATTCAAATTCTTCTCTCACTTTTTGGAAAATCTCTCTCGGAATATTTCGACATGCTTCAATTATCCTCTGCCGCAATTATTGCAACGAAGCTGGTTTTGTCTTGTAGACTATGGATTCAATGTCACAAGAAGAAGTCTAAAGGAGTGAGGTCAGGTGACCTTGGCGGCCACTCGATTAGACCCCTTCTGCCAATCCATTGCCTTGGATAAAATTTATCTAACCACCTTGTGACAATAGCATAATGCGGAGGGGCTCCATCTTGCTGAAAGTGTATGAGGTCTTAATTAAGATTCAAATTTCCTCCCAAATCTCTTTGATTTTCAACCTCATTTACAATGGCTGGCTCTATCAAATTGTTCAGCATGCCCACATAAACAGCACCCGTCAAATTTCCGTCGATGAAAAACAGACCTATTATTTTATCGCCCAGTATTCCGCACCAAACATTGAGCTTTTGGGGATTTTGGGTGTGTCCTTCAACAACAATATGCGGATTCTCATCGCTTCAGTATCTGCCGTTTTGCTTATTCACATTTCCATTTAGAAGAAATGAGCTCTCATCACTAATACAAATATTTTTAGTGAGTGAAGGTTCCCTTCGAATTTCCTCCGTCAATAGTTCGCAGAACTGGATTCTTTTATCTGGATCGTCGTCCTGCAGAATCTTCATTTTGTAGGGGTGGAACTTTTGCATTTTCAATACTCTTCTGACAGATGTTCGGGCTATGCTTGTTATTGATGCCAACTGGAGCGTTGATGCTTCTGGATTGACCGACACCTGACCAATAACTTCCATCTGCATTTCTTCATTCAGTACCCTTAGGCCCTTGCCTTTTTTTATTTTTGACCGATCCCGTTTGTTGAAACTTCAATCAAATCCCTA
The DNA here is from genome assembly GCA_963920685.1 of Polydrusus tereticollis. NCBI lineage: Eukaryota > Metazoa > Arthropoda > Insecta > Coleoptera > Curculionidae > Polydrusus > Polydrusus tereticollis. Next base: position 94,069,061 of record OY987331.1, read on the forward strand.
ACATAAACGTGACTAACGTTTTTGTCCGGATTTCTCTCATTGAAAGCACGGGCTGTTCTCAAATACATCTACACCATAAAGAAAAACTATTTGAATTCTTTCTTCTACACTATAAACCATTTTTCCAAGTTTTAAATAATTAAATCAAATAAAGGTATAATTATATCGTCACCAAATTTGCAAACGACTGAAAATTGATAAGTGAAGGAAAGTAAAAGAAATGTAGATAAGGAAGAATTTGCGTTATCGCAAAATTAGGCTGAACGATATTAAGTAGTAAAACATCTTTTTGTTGCTTTTTTTATTATCTAGATTTCTTTTAGCTTCGCATTTTAGGCGTTTCAATGTGCGGCATTGATCTTTTACATACACAGGTAGGATATTGAGTAGGTACCAATTTGTAGTGCATGGATACAAAAACTATTCATTTTATTGATTTTGAATTTTTTTTTTACTTTTAGGTCAGTTTTTTTATTTTATCTTGAAGTTCTCAGGACGGTCGTTTGGCATTTTTTATACGCTTTCCATAGAGGTGCTACAAGTGGGGTATCGCTATCCTAGATTTTGAAGTGAGTGGGGGTAGCGCCTAGGGGTGGGTCGGTGTGGTTTGAAAAATACCTCATTTGAATTTAGCTGGGTCCCTATTTGTAACTTATGCTGAAAAAATCCCTTTTTTTGTTCAATTTATGTTCACTTGTGTGAAGGGTGTTTTTCAATTTCACCCTAAAAATTTTATGATCATCTTAGCATTTCTCATGAGCTTTCCAAAAAGGTGCCACAGGTGGGGTGTTGCCATTTAAGATTTTGAAGTGAGTAAGTGTGGCGCCTAAGGGGTAGGTCGGGGTGGTTTAAAAAATACGTCATATGTATTCCCCCTTGATTTTATAGAAACGGTATTTTTTATTTTTTTTAATCTCTTTTGGTTCAAAAATTCTAGCCATTGTAAGTTTTCAGTGGCCCACCCTGTATATTGGTACTATATGGCTATTACCCTAAAGAAGTTGAAGCAGCAACTGAGATAGAACATCCAAAGTCATCTTGACTTCTGCGCATGCTCCGTAAGGGCATTGCCAAATGTACCTTTATTACTTTAGAATAGGACACAAGAGTGTGCGGTAGAAAAATAGAGCAATGATAAATTAGCAAAAATCTTGCTAGAAAATTGCAAAAAAAACATTGAGTCGGTATTACAAGTGTTTTCAAATTATTTGTTTCCATTTATAAACTAAAACGCGTCAAATAAAGATTTCCTATAACGGGAGGCTGACAACGTAATAACGTTGCAGTTTTATTCGACATAACTTCGAAATTTTTAGCAAATCTTAATTTGGTTGACAGCTCGTTTCGATTTCTGATTTTATTATTGTCAACGGCTTTTGTGTACTGTTTGTCTTTACTCTTCTGCAAATTTTGATTGTGTGAAGTGTGATAATTTTGTAACGATGCCGAGGTAAAACAGAATATTTTACATTATTTGCAACAGGTGTAAAACCTGAGCAAAGATTTATCGTTGCACATACATATGTGAATGTTTCATTCTTTCTTTCTTTTAATTCACTTCCGTTAATTTCGTGAAAAAACAATAATTAGATTTCTTAAAAATTATAATTTCCTCTGCTGCTGTTGATACAATTAGGTACCTTATTTTTATCGAAAATCGCATGTACTTCCAGGAATCCTACAAAAACCTATATTTTACCCGTCGAACTCTAAAAGTAATTGTAAAATACCTAATTGCGTGTGTGCTAAAACCTTTTTCTTTTCTCGATAGAAATATAGAAAATCTTAAACAGACCAAGAACCTTGATGTTTGTTTACAAATTCCTGTCGTTGCCAAAGTCAAATGCGACTAAAAGCAGCATGACCTGATTTTTTTCCCGTAGACACAAACGTTTATTAATTTTTTGCGCATGCGCACTGTGTGAAATTACCCTGACTAGATAAGGAACCTCGGCTTTACTACGTTTACATTGGTTAAAGAGGCAAGGCGCCATTAAGTATGGAAGGAATATGGAAAAGAAAGTATTAGAAAAAAGTATGAAAAAAAGCATAAAAAAGGAAGTATGGGAAAAGGAAGGATTGTTGTTATCACTGCTTGCTATTGGTAGGCAATACTATAAACAATGGTATGTTTTGTGGGTTGCATATAGGTAGTTCTGTTAACCTACTATGTTGATAAAGCGCCTCTATCGGCAGTAAGTTAATTGTAATCGTGATGGCCGTGTTGTTAGTCATAAGAGCGTTGTTGTACTTGTGCTTTAAAATACACTATTATGTAAATCTCGACTTTGTATTATTTGCCTGAATTACTTAAAACAATAAGGATTGGAAAAAAGTATAGAAAAAAAGTGAAAAAAAAGTATGGAAAAAAAGTGAAAAAAAAGTATGGAAAAAAAAGTGAAAAAAGTATGGAAAGAAAGTAAAAAAAAGTATGAAAAAAATTAAAAAAAAGAATGGAAATGAAGCAAAAAAAAAGGATGGAAAAAAGTGAAAAAAAGTATGGAAAAAAAGTACAAAAAAAAGTATGGAAAAAAAGTATGGGGAAAAAGTATGGGGAAAAAGTATGGGGAAAAGTATGGGGAAAAGTATGGGGAAAATATATGGAAAAAAAATGGGGAAACAAGTTTGAAAAATATGTTCGGATGGACTTTACTAATTCATATATGGATATATCGCCCTCTTATAATTGTGATGTAAACCAAGCCTTACGTTTTTCAGTCCAAGCCCTCTTGGATGAAAATAGTTTTTGTTCGCACAGTACAAACTTTTGGAGGGATCTCAACAAAAGACATGAAAAAAAGACATGAAATAAGACGCGCTAAAAGAACGCATGTATCCGTCACAAGTTGGCGGCTCTTTCTTTTTATAGGAACAAAAGAAATGCATAGTCTTCCTCCACAAGTTTATTTAAATGGTGTTCTTTTCCCGTCTCCTGATGATGAACATTACTCCAGGGTTGATTTTTTTTAATTCTTCGACTTTTTTTCCTATTTTTATTTTTATCTATTTTTTTTTCTATAAATAAGTTGCTATTTTCAACACGTTTTTGATTTTATTCCCACCGTTCTTCAAATTTTAATGAAGATAGTGTCCTGGCACAATTCGCCTTCGCTTCCTTCTTCAAGGGGCATATCCCTGGAAGTTCCGCGGCTAGCTACAGTCGTTGTCTCAGGGGCGGCGATCTGTGCAGGGCAGTTTGAAACCGCCCCAGGTCCTTTCCTGGGGTCGGCCTCGGTGGTGGAGAGCATGTCGTGTTTATCTTCGTCCTCGGCCATCCGGGCTGGAGGGGTTTCGTTGTATAATGCCATATTTTCGGTCATTACAATATTTGCCACGCCTGGCTTCTTTGCTGCCGACCTGGTGCAGGATATGCCCAGGTGGTAAACTCTTGTATACGCCTCCCTGGCGATGGCGTCGGCTGCTGCAGGTATGGCACAGTTCGTCCAATGCTGGCAACGCCGGCTATGTCGGATTTTCGTCGTATTACTTCTTAAACTTAATTTGCCACGTGGTTTTCACGTCTTGCCGACCTGGTGCAGGTTATGCCCAGGTGGTAAACTCTTGTATACGCCTCCCTGGCGATGGCGTCGACTGCTGCAGGTATGGCACAGTTCGTCCAATGCTGGCAACGCCGGCTATGTCGGATTCTCGTCGTATTTCTTTTTTAAATTGATTTGCCACGTAGTTTTCACGTCTTGCCGACCTGGTGCAGGTTATGCCCAGGTGGTAAACTCTTGTACACGCCTCCCTGGCGATGGCGTCAGCTGCTGCAGGTATGGCACAGTTCGTCCAATGCTGGCAACGTCGGCGATGACCGGTTCTCGTCGTACTCCTTCTCAAAATTAGTTTGCCGTTAGGTTTTTACTTCTTGCCGACCTGGTGCAGGTTATGCCCAGGTGGTAAACTCTTGTATACGCCTCCCTGGCGATGGCGTCGGCTGCTACAGTTATGGCACTGTTGGTCCAAGGTTGGCAACGTCGGCGATGACCGGTTATCGTGATACTTCTTCTTAAAATTAATTTCGGACCTGCTCGTACCTAGGTACGAACGCCTCGGATCGGCTAGGAACCACTGTTTCCTCACAGTATCGGGCTCGACTACGGCGTCCTCCACCGGTGCTTCTTCAGCTACACCTTGCTTTAATCTCCAGGTTCACGTATGCCGCCTTGACATACCCAGGTGCTCGGAATCTCCAAGTTCGACTGGCAATTTACTTGGTGACGGTCGTCCAAAGAAAAAGACTTATACAGATTTTAAAGCCGGAACAAATGCTCAACTAGTTTACTAGACACTTGCTCATTTATGGTTCTGTACTGACTGGTAGTTCCCTTGAAAATCACTCAATTTATAGTTATTTTCAAGGTCGAATACCACAACAATAGTTCCTGTCGAAAAACGCTCAGAGCTGCAAATTCCTGTCAGAACAAGAAAATCTTCTACTGTTTATATAAAGATGCGTCCGCCCTAACTCATTTTGACAAAACGGACATAACTTTAAATCAACTGCAAAAATTTAAGAGGCGTTATGAACAGTGTATAACCCCATATCATTTGTTGGCATATCTTCCTGACTCAACAAAAACTCAGCAAACACTAACAGAGTGAAAAAAATCCAAATAGTGGTTTACTACCAGTCATAGTCAAGTTTCTTGCCAGATCAGAACCTTTCACTGATATTATGTTTTATGATGATATATTCTTCAGAATATAAAACCCATAGATTGGTGGAAGTCGCAACAAAATATACCAATTATTCAAAAAGAGTTCTTCATAATTAGACAATTACTTTGTGCTGCTGTTTCTTCTGCATCAGTCGAGAGAATTTTCTCAATATTTGGCTTAGTCCATTCCAAACTCAAAAATCGATTAGGAACGGAAAAAGCTGCAAAATTAGTTTTCTTTGTACAAGCACTACAATTAACTAAAATAAACATTATTTAGGTACAGTGGTTTTATTATTTTGATATAATAAACCATTAATTAAAACTGAAAGTTTTTATTCTCTCTTAATTATAACTTATCAGAATTTTTGATTTTAATCATGATTTAAATTAAAAAAAAAATCAAGTGATCTAAATCCTTTCAACCCTGATTACTAGCTATGAAACAGGTAGACCTTTAAAAAATGTGTTAATTAATTTAATATACTTGTGGAGGAAGACTTTTTGCCTTTCTTTTGTTTCTATATTGTAATTCTGCTTTGACCAATGACTATTTCTTCAAAATAAAAACTTACCTCTAACTTTCTCATAACCTTCTCTATTAGTTCTACGGAGGGATGATCTGAACACAAGTCTTTAATTAATAGTGATATGTCTGTTAAAGCAAATGCTACCGAAAGAAATCCTGATATTTTCGCAAACTCTTTCATTAAATTTGGCACAGTTTTGCCTAAAAAAAAATAGATTACAGGTAAGTTATAACGAAACTATGACAGTGTTGTTGTAGTGAAATACGATCATAAAAATTGGGGCAAGTTCTTTATTCCAGTGTAAAAAATCTTAATTAATTTATTTATTTCCCTTTTTGCCGACACAATCAAATAATGTGAAATTTACAAAGAAAAACATTACAGCAATGTAGGTAAAATCACATAATAACATCAACACATTAATGAGGACACATATTTCGTAAGTACGCCAGTACGTCACGTAACCTAATGGGGGTGATTCCTTATGATATTCTCAGAGAAAAAGTTCATATGAACATGTGTGTTAAAGATTTAAAAAAAAAATCGTGTTTTTTTATAATTTTTTTTAAGTCCTTTTTCCGATTTTATTAAAATTTGGTACCGTCATTCATAATAATAAGAGGCTTAATTAGCCCTAACTAGATTAAATTTATTGTCCAGTGGCGTCCCGGGAAGCACCTTAATCAATACTATTGACAAAAAAATGTACGTAACTGACTTCTAATTTTGATATTTCTTTTCGGATTTACCAACTAATAATACAACTTTTTTGATCCTTGAATTGTTTTGTATTTTGTTACGTATTCGAGAGAAAAAATAAAAACTACTTTATCGCATGTACAGGGTGTTTCCTCAAATTTTGACAGCTTCTAGTGACTTTATTATTCCAGATAGAAAAAGATTGTTCAGATAAAAATTGTAGGCTATCATCCAAACAGTCCGATGTTACTACTTAAAGAAACAATTGCGCATCACTGGTGAACTTTTTGACTTATTGTATACGTTTTTTTAATGGAACACCCATATATTATGTGTTTATTGGATTGTGCTTAAAATTCTCTTTTCAAAAATATATAAGTTGCCTATAATTCCTTCATCCATTGTTGAAATATACGCTATTAAAAAATCAAAATATTACTAATTTACTATATGAAACAAATCACAGTAGCCATTGAAATAATAAACAATTTTAATACCAAAAACAATAAAAAATTTGATTTAACATTAACAATATAAAGTTTTTACAAATTTTCTATAAGTCCGCCATTATTATTTAGGAACTTTGTGTAATCAACTTCCATTTTATCAATAGCATTCATAATAAAATGAAGAAAGAATCTAAAATTGTTAAATCAGGGCTACTGGGTGGCCATCCAATGCTGCCATTTCTACTGATTCATAAGGGATATCGATAATCGACAAAATTGCGGACAACCAAGACATTATGGGGTGGCGCTCCATCTTGATGCCAGATTATGTCACTATACTGACGAATAGGCAAATTTTCCAAATAATTTTCTATCTCGTTCTCAAGGAACTCTAAATATCTTTCACCATTTAAATTAAATTCGTAAAAAATAGGACTTGAGTGTTGAGAATGCCGCACCAGACATGAACTGCTCTTCGGTCTTGGAATTAATTTCACACATTCCGCGTGGGTTCTCTAATGCCCATAAATGACTATTTCGCCTGTTAAACATCCCAGCCGTGGTAAAAGTAGGTTTATCGCTCCATAATATCTTTTTTAAAAAATCGTTATCCCTTACTTTCCTTTGAAGCATGTCTCTGCAGAAATTTTGCCTACTAACTTTACGAACAACTTAACTTAACGTACAAAATTTTCTTTTTAGACCTATTCAAATATTTTCTGGCACCTTCAGTTGAAAAAGTAGGATTTTCTACAAACACCCATTTAAATTAATTTTACAAAATTTCCTCATTTATCTTCACAAATCTTTTTTTCCTTTGCAAATTTTTGTGAATCCTAAAATGTCTTTTTATGTTATAGAAAGTGCCTCTTGACGGCACCGGCATACCTGGGCGAAAAACTCGATAATCGGCTTGTACTGCACTAGCATTTTTAATATTCTTATAAAAGAAATAAATTATTTCCCTCTTTTCCTCTCTTCAGTAGAACCCATTTTGCGACTTAATATTATCAAAATTTAAAAACGAATTGACAACTAAATGTTCCATGTCGCATGTCCGCCAGTAATATCATTTGATAACTTTGTTTTCCAATGGTTACTGTGATTTATTTAATATAGTAAATTAGTAATATTTTGATTTTTTAATAGCGTATATTTCAACAATGGATGAAGGAATTATAGGAAACTTATATATTTTTGAAAAGAGAATTTTAAGCGCAATCCAATAAACACATAATATATAGGGTGTTCCATTAAAAAAACGTATACAATAAGTCGAAAAGTTCACCAGTTATGCTCAATTGTTTCATTAAGTAGTAAAATCGGACGGTTTGGATGATACCCTACAATTTTTATCTGAACAATTTTCTTCTATCTGGAATAATAAAGTCGCTAGAAGCTGTCAAAACTTGAGGGAACACCCTGTACAAAAAAAATAGCTATGTATTTCAAAGCTTATTAAAATATTTAAATTCAGTAATTCGAATTCTTAAGTCGTTTTCATCTGGTATAGGCGTCTTATATACAGTTACTTTAGGTGATCTCATAAATAATAGTCTAGAGGATTCAAGCCGGGACTGCGAGCTGGCCAACCTTGGCGATCTGTGCGTCCAATCCAGCAATTAGGAAAAGTGTTGTCGAGGTAGTGACGAGCAACTAGGCTAAAATCTGCTGGGGCGCTGTCGTGCATGAACCACATATCAGTTCTTATATCTAGACGTCTTCTAACAGAACGTCAAGTTCTTCAAATAGAAACTGCCTTTCATTCAATCGGGGTGGTAAAAGTATGGTTCAATAAGATAGTCGCCAGGGTCTGCGCTCTTCAAATTAGCCGCTCGAGTTTCATTATTTAGTTGCACCCTTGCCACCAGACGGCGCAATCTATCACAGCATCATAGATAAAGGCTTATAGGGGGAACACTAGAGGTGGGAAGTTCGATTCTTTTTGGTGACTCAATTCATTTGATTCATTCAGTTAAAAAGATTCGTTCAGAAAGATCCGTTCTTAAATGATTCACTTACCTGCTTTCAAATAATTTTACGTTTTAAACGCGAAAATGCTAAATCGATGTTTGTTTAAATAACAGCCAGTCGTTTGTTATGAAGATTGTTGCCATAAGTGGTAACAAAATACCCAAATGTTGAGCCCAATGTTTACGTTCTTGAAATGTCTTCAATAAATAATAAATATATTTCTATCCAAAAATAATATTCTTCTCTTGTTTATTAAAATTTGTTCAACCAAACAAATCAAATATTTCATCCTATACATTTATCTCTTTTCCTTCTACTGTACTTTGCGTATCTAATTAAACTGCTGTCTTCCTCTACATCATGAAAATGGAAGACGGCATCCCGCATCGCCGAGCGACGGCCGTCAGGCCAACTCTCGAGTTCGATCGTTCGAACTGCGGACTTGCGAACGAGTGAATTACTGAACTGTTGAATTGTTGAATTGCTTTTGAGTTTCGGGTAAAGTGAACGAAATGCGACTTTGATTCATCAATTCTTTAAATTATTCCCGACTTGGTGAATCAAAAAAGAATCGAATCTTTTAGGAACGATGAATTAATTCTTTCGAGTCAGTGAAGTGATTCGTTCGTTTTGAACGAATCGTTCGTGAACGACACACCTCTAGGGAACACGGCATTTCAAACGACAACCGACATGTGACGTGACGCCAACCGTTGTTGTTTTTGATAAAGTTTTGTTTGATTTTTTGTTAATAGTTTGTGCTTTTTCGTGAATTATTATAAGTGCTTATATCTAGAAGACATTTGAACACTATACTGAACTGTTAAAATTGTTAGAATTGTGATAATTTAAGCGGTAAGTTTAAAACCGCAGTATTTTAAGAATTGTAGGTTAGTTTGTGATGGCGAAAAAAATGTATACCAATAAAATTAAGAGGAAGAAAACAGTATGTACAGTATAATTATTTAAATAAATAATAAAATACTATTGTTGTCTAATATTAATTTTAGAAATAATATGAATTGGCGTCACGTAAAGTTTTCAAATGTAATAGAAAATGTTTATTTGTAAAAATATCAAAATAATCTATATATTTCCTTATTATTATGACATAAATGTTACAAGTTATAGTTATAATGTATTATTTGAAGTTATGGTTATTTCATAATTATTGAATTCAAATATAGGCTTGACTATAGATTGTTAATATGAACGTTCGTGTCATAAAAATACGAAAATAATAAATCATTTAAATATTGTAAAAAATAAAATCGTTTAAAATTCCCGCGGAAAGTCTCTGTAGTAAATCTAGTGGCGTGGAGGTGTGGTTCCAATATCAAACTTCAAATAAAATCTGAACAGTTTTCTTTCAAATGTCACAGTCAAAACTTGTACCCAGCGCCATAGGTGGCGCAAGTTATTTCACAGTTTCATTCCATTCTATTCCCCCTATAAACCTTTATCTATGATAGTCGCCAATGATCCCTGCGCACACATTTAACGAAAATTATTGCTGAAAACGACTTTGTCTAATTCTATGATGATTATCGTCGGCCTAAAAATGCTCGTTATGAAAATTTATAATGGCTTTTGTTGAAAAAGAGGCATCATCAGTAAATACCACGCTCGGTAAAAAATTGTTATATGCTACTGTATGCAGCAACCACCTACTAAAATCACACCTTGACTGAAAATCATGGGGAAGCAGACCTTGCACACGTTGAAAATGGTATGGGTATAGTTGATAAAGATGCAAAACCCTCCAAACAGTTAATGCACTTATTTGAAGTTGCACTGCTACCTTTCTTGTAGCAGGATCATCTTCTATCTCTCGAAGTATAGCCTCTTCTAACTCAGGCGTGGTTACTGTTGCAGGTCTGACAGGAAGTTCCGTACTACGTTTAAAACTCCCAGTCTCACTCAATCTTGCATAGAGCTGTCTAAATGTTTTGGCACATAGCAGTACTCTGTTTTGGATAAGGTTCCTGATAAACTCGCCGAGCTTCTTCAGCATCTCAGCGTTATATAAGTTATAGTAAAGTTATTAACAAAACAGGTAAATTAGACATCAAAACTTAGCTTTACCTCAGTATTTTAATTAACTTTGAAATACATAGGTATTTTTTTTGTACATGCAGTAAAGTGGTTTTCATTTTTTCTCCCGAAAACGAAGCAAGATACGAAAACAATTTAGAAGACAAAAAAGTTGTATTAATAGTTAGTAAATCCGTAAAAAAATATACAAATTAGAAAAAAGTGGCATACATTCTTTGTCCATAATATTCGTTAAGGTGGTCCCTGGGACGCCACTGGCCTTAATAAATCTAATCTACACTCCAAAAAAAGTGACCCACCTAATTTTTGTTGCAACTTTGAAGCTTTGTCATTTCTGAACAAATGGACCGATTTTTATTATCTTTCCATTTGTTGGTAGGTAATTTCGTTACCTTTAAGAAAAAAATATACTGGTAGACATTTTTTCAAAACCCCCTGGATGATAGTGGAAAAACACAAACCATGTAATTTTCTTAATTTTTGACTCACCCTGTGCGTTAATCAAGTAAATGTATAGAAAGCGCTTACACTCTATATGAAAGTCGCTTCTTTTACGAACATTTTGATTTTTTGTTCATTAATTTATCTCTAAAATTGTCCGAATTACAGCTTTTTTGCTGAAACCTTACGTTTATCCCACAAATGTAATTTATTGTAGGGTCACATTGCCTTTAAAAAAACAATTGCCCTTGCCATGGCAATTACTTCATATTTGATCCTTTGTCGTTGTGTCATTAAAAAGTCAATGTCATTATAAAAGTTTTAGTGGCTAAAATTACATAAAATGCCTCAAATAAGTGCAGAACAAGTAGCAGCATTAGTTACTTTAGCTAACGATGGGCGTAGGAAACGTTACGCCGCTCGTGCAGTGGGTGTCCATGAAGCAACTGCTCGTAGAGCAATCCACAAGTACGAACAAACAGGAAGCACTGCTCGAAGGGTTGGTTCTAGTCGCCCTCGAAAAACTTCTTCAAGAGATGATCGCTTCTTGAGATTGAGGATATTACGGGATCGATCAAATACTGCGGTAAATGTTCAGCAAGATCTTCGCCAAATTCGGGGTGTTACGATAAGTAAGCAAACGGTATGTCGACGTCTAAACGAAGTTAATTTGAAAGCTAGGAGACCTGCAAAAGGTCCCAAATTATTGCCACAACATCGTGCTGCTAGAAGAAACTTCGTTAAAAATTACGGACCATGGAATATTCGTGAATGGTCGAATGTCTTGTTTACGGATGAATCACGGTTTTGCCTTAACATGGCGCATGGAAGGAAAAGAGTAAGGAGAAGGACAGGTGAAAGGTTTAATCAGAATTTAATAACAGAATGTGAAAGTTATAATGGTGGGTCGGTTATGGTGTGGGGAGGGATTTCAATGAATGGAAAGACACCCCTCCATGTTTTTCCATTGAGGCAGTCGATGACAGCGCTAATCTATATTGACATTTTACAGCAGTATGTCTTACCTCATGTAGAGTTAGTGGGCAATAATCTTATATTGATGCAGGATAATGCTCGACCACAAACCGCAGCAATTGTTCGAAACTTCTTAGAAGCTACGGATATCACCACATTACAGTGGCCTGCCAGAAGCCCCGATATGAACCCTATAGAACATTTGTGGGACGAACTAGGGAGAAAGGTACGTTCTCGCCAGAGGCCTGCTGAAAATCTCGCAGAATTAGCATATGCATTAGTGGAAGAATGGAATCGTATACCAATGGAAACGATAAGAAACCTAATTTCTAGTATGCCGCGTAGATTAGAAGCTCTTAGAGTTGCTAGGGGAGGCAATACACGGTATTAAGCAGTTATCCTAGTTTATAATTTTGTGTTTAATAAAAATGTTTTTAAAATTCGTATCTGTTAAAAACTGTTTCTCGATAAATTCACAAAGTTGGTAATATGCAAGGTTTCAGCAAAAAAGCTGTAATTCGGACAATTTTAGAGATAAATTAATGAACAAAAAATCAAAATGCCCGTAAAAGAAACGACTTTCATATAGAGTGTTAGCGCTTTCTATACATTTACTCGATTAACGCACAGGGTGAGTCAAAAATTAAGAAAATAACATGGCTTGAGTTTCTCCACTATCATTCCGGGGACTTTGAAACAATGTCTACCAGTTTATTTTTTTCTTAAAGGTAACGGAATTACCTACCAACAAATGGAAAGATAATAAAAATCGGCCCATTTGTTCAGAAATGACAAAGCTTCAAAGTTGCAACAAAAATTAGGTGCGTCACTTTTTTCGGAACTGAGTGTAGTTAGGGCTAATTAAGTCTCCCCCCCAAGGGCGGTTTTAGTTTTTCAACATGGGGGGGGGTAATTTGAAATCCGAATTTTCTTTTAAGAAAAGTAACTAGAAATAAGGTTGGGAGGAGGGTCAGAAAAAAAATAGCGCCGCAGGCGAAAAATTTTTGGGTGCCACGCCCTTTTTTCAATGATGGTGCTTAAAATTCTAAATTCATGGGGGGAGTAATTACCCTATTACCCCCCCCCCCCCGTAAAACCGCCCTTGCTCCCCCCTATCATTATTAATACCGGTACTAAATTTAAATAAAGTCGGGAAAAGGATATTTAGAAAAATTATAAAAAACCGATTTTTTTTTCATTTTACACAATCTATATCAAAAACGGGGCAACTCCTGACACATTCATATGAACTTCGTTTCTTAGAATATGAAACACCCTGTATATAAAAATAAATGGGAATAGGTAGGTATGTAACTGATTTTTTCTTAAATCAATATTTATACGGCGAACAAAACATAAAGAAACTGAAAACAACATACTTTGAGGTATAATCTCAAACGCCAACATGAAAATCAGCTATTCCTAAGTATGTGAATCATGAGAAAAAATACAAAATTTACCTGTTAGTCCTAAGATATTATATACAAACTGGAAGCTCTTCTCCGTCATGTGAAAAGTTTTGCCAAGAACAGGAAGGGTTTCCAGAGCAAGATGTTCGATATGATGCAGTTTCACAGCCGTGCTCAAACTTGAGAGAACTTGGTTATTGGGTTTTTCCATTATATTGATAGCACCTTTGGCTATACCTAGAAAGAAAAAATCATGTGAGATAAATAGGGTGTCATAATACTGCTGCTGTAGCATTTTTGCTGCTTTGTCTGAATGGACGAATTTATTTTTTAGCTTTGTCGAGTAGTGTAATTCACATCCTAGCGGTAGTGTAACCTTGATTCATTAATCCAAAAACCCTGTTTGGTTAGTTACCTAAACATAGCATTTGCAAAACGACGTTATGTTGAAACAAGAGGTAATTTATTGAATTAGGTTTAAACGCTACCCTTTTTGTCCATTGACGGTGTTCTATTAGTTAATATTGTCACCTTATTGCTTTGTTGTGTTTGGTGGAACTTGCAGTTCGCCGCCAAATTTGAAACAATTAGGTTGAAATCTGGGTGACACGACTTCCGTTACGAGTGGCGCGTTACGGACTTCGTGGCCGTCGCCATTCCGGTGCAAACACTAATGTAGCACATTGTGTTCCAATGCTGTGGTAAAGAAAAAGGGACTTATTTAATGCACTAAATCCCTTACCCCCGCCTCTCTTTATACCTTTTCCTCACGATCAGTCCCAAGCAAGATACACGGAAAACAAAACAAGGCGTTTTTATCTGAGCAACCACTAATCCACTTATTTTTAAATAGATGCCCTTGTTAAACTGCTGTTTATAATTTTGCCACGACTAATAGCTGCAATTTCAATATCTAAATCGGGCATAGGGACCAGGCTTATCCACAACTAATTGTTTTTCATACCTAAGTTGGTAAGTGGAACTAATTTAAATTCATCCTCCATTTCTCGCGAAAATCGCCAACAAGTAGAACAAATGACAAGAAAAAATATTAACATAAGCCCGATGATACGAATACCGAGAACTAACCGCAACTGAAACTATTTGCAGCACTGAACCCAATATAATCAGCCTTTTGTAACAAACTCGGCCGTATGTGTTCGGCTCACATCGCCGTTGGCTCTTTCAAGGAGAAAATACGCTGTCAACCTCTCTTAAGCTTTGTGGCGCTGTCACTACTCGGCGGGTGTATAGAATAGGAATGGGCGGATGATTCGATCGTGCCTACGGTTTATTGCGCCATAGTCGGTTGTACACTTCTGGCATTTGGTGTAGAATTAGTATAGTTTAGGTATCGATATCGAAAATATAATTATAATAAGATTTAAAGTGTATTAACCGGTATTAATTGATGACGCTTTTGGTTATTTGGTCTAAAAGTTTGGCAGTTCTGCAGCCCTTATACAGGAGCCGCCACTGTAGTTTCACCGATTCTCTCACAAGCTTGTGTACTTAAATAAAGGGAATAACTTTGCAAATAAACACCTGGTAGATAGGCCTATAAACAAGAAGATATTAGCACTTTTGCCTTATCTATGTAACCAATTTTGTGCAAGAAAGAGATAAGTCATGATGACTTTATCCTGTTGCACCAACCGAAAATAAGAATCTGCGTCAAGTAAGAAGAAGCCCCCTCGTTATCAGTTTACGTCACAGATTATTGATCTCGAGCGACATTAGAGAGGAAAATTTTAAAGCAAATTGAGATAGGACACGTTTTACGCTCTTCTTACTTGATTTACTTACTTGATTTTAACTCTACCTTATAAATTTTATAGTGCGCTTGTCTATGACTTCTCCAAATAAATTTTTTTAGACATTCTGACCTTTTTTCAACATGTCAGACCTATTCTAATACTGAAACAACATGTACTCTACCAATTAACCACAAAAAAAAAAACTGGAAAAATTTATAGTGACATCGATTTTCATGAAAGTACTTTGGTAAGAGTAGGTAGGTATAGTCGTCGCCAGATATAAGCGAGATTCCTATAAAAACTGATATTTTTATATCCTCTAAAACCTACCGTTAGTTTTTAGACCGGGCGCATAAATTTTCTGAATAGTTTAAATAAATATTAAAATAAATTCGTTATTTGTATAAAATTATTGTTTATATTTATTGCAAAAAATGTATTTTAATCAGTATATATGTTATTTTTAGACTTATTAAATTTTCAACAAAAACTAGAACAATATAGTAAGTAGGTCTAAAATTTGTTTAATTTAACATATTCTCCCGCACTAAAATATTAAATTCAGTTCCCGATTTTTTGCTGTGCTATACTTTAATTGCCTTGTGCCTTGTAAAAAGAAACGGCCCCAGAGCCGGAGTAGTATTAACAAGTGTGGGTGTGTTTTAATTTGCTATGTAGTCTGGCATCTTAACATTGCGTTGACTTAGCATTTTCATGTTCAGTTTGTTGTTGTACAGTTTGGTGTTTTACAAATTTGTGTTCTTTTGCGTTAATTATAAATATATATAATAGTTATAATTATTAATTTAGTGTTTCATTTAGGATATATATTCCTTAAGTTAAAATACTTTTGTTCAGTGTTCGTGTTTCTTGATTTTGATAGATTCGATTTTTCTATTTATTTGAGGACAATGTTTCGACCGTAGGAGGAAAATTCTGATAGGCCTTGGAGGCTGTGGAAGGAGAATTATTGTGAACCTGAGGATGTTCTAAACGATCCTGCTGTGAATTTGGTTGAATCCGTTGATTTAGATTTAGGCGAGTAATAAAGAAAAGGAACGTCACAAAAAAAGCGTAAAGTATTTTTGTGCTTTCAGGCAAAGGAAATTCGTTTAAATGTGTATGAAAACCTAAAACAAGACCCTATGCACATAGGATATAGCAAATTCGAAGTAGTAAAAACAAATTTCCGAGCTAACAGAGGTTCCTTACAGTACTTTATGTAAGTCTATAAACAAAGGCAAAACGATCCGATTTAGGTAAACCTAAAGATTTGAATTTGGCTACAGCCAAACTATTAAGAAGTTTACTTAATTGAAAATATAAAAATGATGAAATTCCGATAAAAGTAAAAAAACTTTAGGAGCTAGAAAAACTTTGTTCAGAAAGCACTTTAGGCTTTAAAAACTGGGATTAAAATTTAAAATTGTTAATAAGCATGCTGCAGTAATGGAAAGTAGCGGAAAGTAACGTAAGATGGCGAATAGAATATAAAAATAAATGAACTTGGGAATGGGAAAACAGATATATCAAATATAAAAAAGGTTGGACTGATGGCTCTAGCAGATGTCAATTAAAAGATATATTTCCGATGAAAGTATCTCGTATTGTCGTTTTGCATTGTGAATCTACGAATGGTTGTGTTATAAATGTGCTGAAATTGTGCGGTAAAAAGTTGGAAGAATGTAATTTAGATCATCACAAAAATATGGATTCAAATATTTTTGAGGAGCGATTTGAGGATTCTTTAATTCCAAACTTAAAATCTCACAGTGTCATTGTATTAGATAATGCAGCTTACCGTTCTAGACAAATCCATAAATTACCCAATTTGTCCTCCAAAAAAGAGGAAATTCAAGAGTTTCTTTTTAACCATGACCTATTTTTCGAAGAATTGTATACCAAAAAAAGAATTGTTGGAAGTTATTGACAATATATCCAAAAAATACGGCAATACGGCTTTAAGGCAACCGCCTTATTTTTGCGTTTTTAACACCATTGAACTTATGTGGGCACAATTAAAAATTTGAAGAAGAATATCGAAAAATGCGACAAATTCTTCTCAATGATCGTGATAGATTTGTCATCAATCTGGCAGAGGATACAGAAGATTTAGACGTATGCTTAGATGAAAGCTCCAGTTGAGACATCAAGGGTAAGTTAAAAATCAGAAAAAATATATTTTCTACCTTAAGCTAAGGTTCTGCTTAAATTCATAATTTTGTGATCTCTTATTATATGTTATTTACGATTTCTGAAAATCTCATTAATAATCTGAAAATTAAAAAGAATATTGCAAAACTAACGAAACGAATCCGACCCTGGCTACTTATTGAAATCGACACTGCCGGGGTCTTTGTCGGTATTTACGAGTTTTTTTAAAACTCACTTATAGTTGGCGAGGACTATACTTACTAAATTTCATCGAGAACATTTTTATGTGCATGTTTGTCGTACTTTCTTTAAGGATTTTAAGATCCAGGCAGTATTATTAGGTATTCAAGAACACCTATTTCTGACAACAGCGTCACTTGCTGATGGCGTTAGGTCAGTTGTTTAACATCAAAAATATTAATTTGTACTGCGACATTTTCGCGGGCTAAAAACCCATCGTGAAATATCACAATATATCATTATGAGTTAGCTAAATTGAAATTAATTCACCTGTCAAACGCGTTCATAAAAAAAAAAACAATTTTCCCAGATTTTGCACTTTCAGTAATAATTGAAATAAAAAAGTCAAACGACGTTTAGTGGTACATCTTCTAAAAGTCCTCCAATTTCATTTCGTAAAAAATTCAAATATGAACCTCCGTTTAGAGTTGGCGATAATTCAAAGGGGCTTATAAGATGATTTCCAATAATTCCACACCAAATGTTGACCTTAAACTCGTGTTGGAAGTGACGTTCAACAACTAAATGCGGGTTTTCATTTTCCCACGCATGTCCGTTTCGGTAATTAAATACACCCTGTCGAGTAAATGCCGCCTCGTCCGTGAACAACACACGATTTAAGAACATTGGATCTGTATTTTGCAGATTTTGGAAGAAATGAGAATCTGAAGTCTGGCTGGAAGATCAGGCGGCAGTAAACACTGTGCAACATTACCAAAATCATATTGTTATTCGAACATAACTGCCGCCTAGCTACTGTCTGTACAATCCAAATAAATATAACTTGCTAGTCGGACGGTAATTTGAACATAGCCAACCAAACAAATGACGTTTTGAAATTATCTCTGGTAAATTCCCAATAGCAACAAATTGCTTACCTTCAACCATAGTAGATATAGCGACATCCCTACTAATACCCTCGGCCATTAGCTGATCAATGCACTCATTAAAATGGATAAGACTTTTGCTCATCCACCCGTCAAACAGTTCCTTTTCTTTTAGAAGCAATTTAATATCTTCCATAATGATTTTGGTAGTTTTATAGTCAATGTAGTCTGTCAAAACATTGGTGAGGCTACCGGTCACTGACATGACGGCTCCACCTGAAATTTTCATCCCAAAAGTAAATACACTGAACAGCAATATTAACGCACCACTAAAAACTTCCAACAATTTTGATGTTATATATCTTCTAAACCTATTGTCCGATTTAAATGATTTTTTTTGCACATGATAGGTTTATCCTTTAGGAATATTACTGTACTCGCAATTTCTGTTAGGAAGCTAATTTTCATGGTATACCATGTGTAACAAACATGTTGTGTTTCTTTCCCAAAATTTGAAACACCCTGTGGAATATTCTAGGATTCGTACAATATTGCATAGTATTTCTAACGTGAGCCACGTGTTTTCTCAACGTTTTGTTTTTTGGTTCAATTAATTGTGTTCAATATTAATGAAGATAGACACTTTTTCAAATCAGCTTGTTTTTTAATAATTATTAAGTTACCCATACTACAATATCCCGTGTTGTTCAACGCTTCAGAGAAACCAATGAATACCATAGACGTTCTAGGCAAGGCAGGCCTCGAGTCACTACAGTGTGAATTATGTGCTTTAGGAGAACGATTTACCACGTCGAGAAATATTTTAATCAAACTTAGTGCCGTTCATAACATCCAACCAAGCATTGATACTGTGAGGAGACGTCTTACCGAGCACAACTTGCATATTAGAGTACCAGCGACAGGCCACGCATTAAACGCAGATCACCGTAGAGCTAGATTACAATTCGTTACGCAGCATGTAAACTGGACTATTGAGGACTGGGGGCATGTCTTGTTTACGGACAAATTTTTGCCTGTATAGCTTCGATCGACATCGAAGAGTGATTCGACGACCAAACCGGCGGTATGCCCAATTTAACATACGTGAAACAACTTTATTTAATGGAGGCTCTGTTATGGTTTAGGGAGGAATTTCCTTAACAGCGCGGACAGATCTTAAGGTGGATTTTCATGCATACGAAATACGACGGTCCGATGATCCGAAAGTGTTCCTATTGGTTAAATTGTTTTCGCGCCAATATTTGTCCGAATAATTTCAACTTTCATCCGACCGTCGGATGAGTTAAAATATTTTTAACTTTGTCCGACAATCGTATCAATTCTAACCTCACTATTTGACGTTTTTTTGTGCGTTTTGTTGTTTCTATTTTAATATTTTAACATAAAACTAAATTAACGAAATAAATCAGTGTCATTAATTATAATATTATAATATCCTATCTGATTATATTAAGAATGAAAAATAAACAAAAAAGAAAAGGATCAGAACCTGTTTCAAGAAATGAAATTAATAGATTCTGAAAAGGATTTCAATTGTAAGTCCAAGATTATTAAAAACAATAAACGTCCGTTAACAAATATCAGAAAGTGAAAGACTTGCAGTTACACTCAGGTCCTCAGCTCAGGTCACTAAACATAACTTTTTCTTTTGTGCACTCAGGTAAAATTAGGAGTGAATTGGATGACATTAAGCTGATAATGCTCGTCGTTGTCGCACATATATTGCTTAAAAACGTAATGAAATCAAATGGGTAATTAAACGCTATAATCGAGATTACAAAAAGGGACAAAACAAAATTATAACCTATAACCGAAGCGTCAAATGTATGTCCATTGACAAAATTCGGAACAACAGAAACGGAGCCATGAAAATTGGCAAGAATTTCGGACGAAATTAAACGTCATTTCGGATATCGGACCGTCGTGTTTCGTATGCATGAAAATCCACCTTTATTCCTCTACGTGGAGGTTCGTTAAACAGCGAAAGGTATATTTCTGATATTTTATCCGAGCACGTTGTACTTTTTGCTCCTTATATCGGCAATAACTTTTTGTTAATGCGCGACAATGCGAGACCACACGTAGCGCGTATTGTAACTGAATATTTGCAAGAGGTAACTATTCAGATTCTCCATTGAAGTGTAGTCCAGATCTTAACCCAATCGAGCATATGTGGGACGTTATTGGCAGAAAATAAAGACGTCGTCAGCCTCCCCCAGCAATCTTGCAAGACATAGAAAGGATAGTTGTTGAAATTTGGAATGAAGTTGAACAAAATCAAATTGAAAACCTAATTATGAGTATGCCACGCCGATGTGCAGCCGTTATTAGAAGTAGAGGCGAAAACACACGCTACTAATTAATCTTTATTTTTATAACATAATTATTAATCTGATTATTTGTTATTTTCTGTTAGTGCCATTTTTTAAAGTTACTTCTTATGATTTTCTAATAGAAATGTGTACTGGAATATAAAATCGTCTATCTCCATTAATATTGAACATAATTAATTGAACCAAAAAACAAAACGTTGAGAAAACACGTGGCTCACGTTGGAATTACTATGCAATATTGTACGAATCCTAGAATATTCCACAGGGTGTTTCAAATTTTGGGAAAAAAAACACAACATGTTTGTTACACCCGGTATACCATGAAAATTAACTTCCTAACAAAAATTGCGAATACAGTAATATTCCTAAAGGATAAACCTATCATGTGCAAAAAAAAATCATTTAAATCGGACAATAGGTTTAGAAGATATATAACATCAAAATTGTTGGACATTTTTAGTGGTGCATTAATATTGAAGTTTAGTGTATTATAAACAAAAATTCGTATAATTTTAGCATTTATGCCATCAGAACAAACATATTTTTTTTTCGTAAACAGTTCACTTTATCGATGTCGATTAACAGTACCTTTTTTTTAGTTTAAGGTTTAAGCTCTCCAATAATATTATTGTTGGGCCTTTATCGTACAGGGTGTGAAAAAAATAGCATTACTGTGTTAGAGCTAGTCCCTAGTCCGTCCCTGGCAAAGTAAATAAGCCGAATGGAATTAAAAGGGCCCATTTTAAGGAGACTTACCTAGTAACCTAGTAACCATCATATTAAAAAAATAATAAAGTACACCTAATATTTCAAAAGTTGTTTAAAACCAAACATTTTCATAAGCGTCCTTTATGGGCCTGTATCTCTGTAAATTGATTTTTCTCATTTGTAACCGTTTTTATCATTTCTTCTTTTTTGTAATCTACGCTCCCGGTTTCAAGAAAACCCTTAAGCAGTCTGCTAAAGCTTATTGATTCTGTATGGCGCCTTTTGGGAAACTGAGTGGCATACATTCTACTTGTTAGTAAACAATTTTTATATCTGTTCCCCATTACAAAAATCATGTCAATGAGCTCTTCCTTTGAAAAATTCATTTTTTAAAATAAAATATTATCCGATAAAGAATAATATGTCTTTCGTAAGGGTCATGTCTAAATAAACTAACCTAAACATGGTTGTGTTTACATGACTGCCTAAATCTTTTTTGTGTTACTTTAATAATAAAATAGGCATTTTTATAGTTTTTGGTAAATATCTTAAAAACGGTCCTGAATTTTGATACCCTTGTAAAAAAAAAATATATTTCTATTTAAATTATGCATTAGACATTAAAATAATATACAGGGTGCTTCATTTGAAAATCTTAAGAAAAACTAGTTTAAAAGTTGTCATATTTGGAACCAAATATTGGACACCCTGTATAAAATAAGATAAAACTATTTAATGTAAGAGTATCGTTAGACCTAACAGATCTAAGGCGGTTTCTTTAATAATTTTTTCAAGGCGTGCAAAACGTTTTTTTATTGTTTTTAATTTATTGCTCGTAAACGACTAAAGCAAATCAAATAAAATTTTGGGAAATAAGAAAGAACACTCATATATGCAAAAAAATACAGGGTGTACCATTTAAAAAAAAATCTTTTGTCATCATACTTTTTTGGACCATTCTGTACTTTTGTACTTTGGCCGAAATACACTTATATAAACAGTGCGCGTTTAAAGTCCCCCCCCCCCCCTCCCACCCTGTTATAACTTTTGATTAACAAATGTGAGAATAATGAAATTTTGGTACGTTTAATAATAACTAAAATAAGGTTCCTCGGCCAATTATTGCCATGTGCCTAATATTGTCACCCGCCTTTAATTTATGACGTCATACTTCATGCACCGAGTGTCACCGGGAATTGGTTATACGCATCGAAAGCTTTTAGCAACTGGATGCGCAGCAGGCTCATTTCTCATTTACGGCTGTAGTAGTAATGAACGCGTTCGGCTTGTGTTCGATATTAAAATCTTTAAATTGTTAAAATCTGACACCGGGTTACTACTCAAAGTTAAGTAAGGGTTATTGGCTTACAAGGTAGGTATATAAAAGTACTTCATTTTGTGTTGTATCTAAATTTTATATTAAGAGACAAAAATTTAGTAACCGCCATATTTGCATATACACTGCTTTGTTCCTAATATTGTCAATGTCAAAGACACCAAATAATGCCGTTGGCAATATTAGGGACTTCCGGCAATATTTGGAACACCCGGCAATATTTGAGATTTTTTTACCTTTTTTACCTACCTATTTTTAAGAAAGTTCGTATTTTTCCAAGATTCTTAGATTAATTTTTAATAAAGTTAATATTTGTCCAAGATTCTTGTAGGTTTTCCTATTCGTTCCTAGGCATTCCTATTATTGCCACCCCCGGCAATAATAGGAGCATATGTCCCAAATATTGTCATTATACAAAATTTTTAAAAATGTGCCGAACACGGCTTTCTTTTTAACTGAGGAAGTAGCAACTTTTTATTATTGTGTACAACACAGTATAAAATTAATTTAAAAAATAATTTGCGAAATAATGATGATAAAACGTGCAATAAAAATTAAGAACCCTTAGGGTGGCAATAATTGGCCGACTTACCTTACTACTTTTTTAGTATGGATTCTGGACTCAGTTTTTTAAGATGGCGGCAGGGCGCCATTTTGAATAACATTTTTAAATGGCAGATGGGGGTCGAGTGATACCTCGTTGGAAAGGTATTTTAAATCTATGAACGATCCGCAAGTTTGCAAAGATTTTATCGATTCATTTCAAAATGGCGGCCACTTTTGCTAATGTGGGTTAATTTGATTTTTAAGCAATAGTAAAAGGAACCTACGGGCGGCTAGGCGATATTTTTAGTAATTTATAACAATAAAAAAATAATAAATTTTGGTACGTTTAATAATAACTAAAATACTACTTTTTTAGTATGGATTCTGGACTAAGTTTTTTAAGATGGCGGCAGGGCGCCATTTTGAATAAAGTTTTTAAATGGCAGATAGGGGTCGAGTGATACCTCGTTGGAAAGGTATTATCAATCTATGAACAATCCTCAAGTTTGAAAATATTTTATCGATTAATTTCACAATGGCGGCCACTTTTGCCAATATGGGTTTAATTTGATTTTTAAGCAATAAAACTGTGAATAAGTTGAGATCTTGCCGCTTTTTTGATGAATATTAGCTGCAGCTATGAAACTTACTTCCCCCCTCCCTTGTTTTCGAGGGTGGAGAAAACCAAAAGAATAGTCAAAACCTTTTTTATCCCCGAAACCACCTTTTTTCGCAATTTTTTCGTGGTAATGCGTGTTTGAAGGGAATGATAGAGATTTTCAAGAGAGTTTAGAGACAAGGAAAGGCAATGATAGGGTGAGGGCTATAACTATCATAACCCTTTCCATGTCTCTTAACCCTCTTAACAATCCCAATCATACCCCTCCAAATACTCATATCCGCTAAAAAGCGGGGCTGGATTGGTCGTCGTGGTGCTGTCGAATGGCCTGCTCGCTCACCGGACTTAACTCTTATGGACTCTTTTTTGTGGCGATTTATTAAGTCCAAAGTATTCATCACCCAGCCGCAGTCATTAGACGATTTGCGCCAGAGAAGGGGGGGGGGCGTAGGGAAAAAATGTATAGGAACTTGTCAAATTATTTTTGTGTTCTATCTGAATCCGGGAGATTGCCCACATATTTTGGGGCACCCTGTATAATATACAGGGTGTCTCTAAAAGGCCTGTACAAAATCTGAGCACATATTCCTGAGGCCAAAATAAGGCGATTTAAAGCAACTTACCTTAGTCCGAAATAGCTCCGTTTCCGAGATACAGGGTGGTAAAGTTAAAAAATAAAAATCAAATTCTTTAAAATGAATGAACATTTTTTTAACGTATTACTTTAAAACTTGGTACCCGGGGCTTTTTTGGGATGCGAAACCCGAATACGGACACCTTTTCACTGTGGCCATTAGAGGGCACTTCACAATGCACTTCTTATGGTTTAGAATGGCCATTACTTTTTTATCAGTGTAGTTTTTTCCTTTTTTTGTTAAGGAACTAATTTTTTGAACATTTTGAAACAAAAAAGGTACTCTTGTGAAAATCCGCTTAAGTAAGCCGTTTTTGAGATATTTCGGTTTTTAGTGTTCGATGCCGCACCGGAATATTTAAATTATTCTAAATAAAAAATGTTTGCTGTTAACTATCTTTGAGGATGAAATATGGTCAGTGAATTAGCAGTGAAAAATGTATTTTTTTTAGATACTTTTTTGGAGTGTCACATTCAAAAATCCTCGGATTTTTTACCTGTTTGATGAACACCTTTAAAATTTTTTTTGCAACAGACTATTTAAATGTAAACATTTTTCGTATTTTAAGAATTTTCGCCATCAGTCTATGTTGTTTACAGTAAGTGTTTCAGTAAGAATTTGCCAATGCGAGAATAAATAAGGTGTTTGAAACGTGTTAGGTAAATTTTAAATTGAAATATATCCAAATCGGCGCATACCAAACCATCAAACATTTGCTACTTTTGAGAGACGCCTTTGCGAAACCGATAGCTTCACTCCTTTAACTCCCAGTTATGGACGGCAACGTGCAATAAGGACTCCTGAGGTTGAGGAACAAATTTTGGAAAGAATTGCTGAAGATCCAAAATTAAGCACCAGACGCTTAGGTTTAGAGGTAGGAGTATCCAAGGATGTAGTTCATAGAACATTAAAAGAACAGCAGCTTCATCCATACCATATCCAAAAGCTACAAGACCTTTTGGCTCCGGATCTCGATCAACGATTGGACTTCTGTCGACTCATTATCAACATGAGTTTAGAATTAATGTGTGGGCAGGAATCATTGGCAATTTCATTATTGGTCCTGTCATTTTACCGCCACGACTAAATGGTGTGGATTATTTAGAACATTTACAAAATACGCTGCCAGATTTATTAGAAGATTTGCCATTACAACTTCGACGAGATATAGGGTTTATGCATGACGGTGCTCCAACATATTTTAGTTTAAATGTCTGCAATTATTTGCATCGACAGTATCCAAACAGATGGATCGGTAGAGGAAATGACGCTCCTGTAAAGTGGCCGCCACGCTCACCGGATATGCCTCCGTTGGATTATTTTTTATGGGGGTCCTTAAAAACGATAGTATACTCCAGACCGATTAATAATGAAGAGGAATTGTGGGGAAGAATTCAAAAGCAGTCAACATATTAAAGAACGATGCGGAATTGATGCAAAGAGTAAATTTAAACTTTTTACGTCGTATTAATCTTTGTACTTATGTTACGGTGGTAATTTTGAACAATTACTGAAAATTTATGCTAATTAAATTTACTTTTAATATAAAATTGTTTCTCATCTAATTAAAAAAAAAATGCATACTCAAATTCTTCCTGCAAAACTTGCTGTAACTAACCCAAGTGAAACATTTCTTCCTGCAGAAAATTTACTAATAGCGGAATTTTTTGATTCAAAATAATTTAAATATTCCGGTGCGGCATCGAACACTAAAAACCGAAATATCTTAAAATATGGATATCAGGATCTGAAAAAAGAATAGCGCCGCAGGACCACGACTAAATATCATCAGAAATTTATCCAACTTGACCAATCTTATGTTTCTGTTTAATAAAAAATGGCATATTTTTCGATTCGAATAAAGTTTTAAAAAGTTCTTTTATACTTAAAAAATATATACATAAATTTTAAAAATAGAAATATGAAAATAAAATAATAAAAACAAATAAAAAAATCGCTTTAGTAGATAAGTAAGATAAAATATTTTTTTAAATCAAAGGATGCCAGATCAATTCTATCATTGTATTTTGACACGAAAGCTTGTAGGTATATTATTATCATAAAAGTCTTCCAATCGTTCTTTTCCTCTTGAATGCGTCGCTAAAACGCAGTTTCAATTACAGAGGGAATAATATAATCTTGTAGCTACAAAACTTGGCTGATGGCTATATGAGATTAGGCCTCATCATGGACCTTGGCCTTGCATGTGGACATAGCGCATAATTCGGTACTTCGGTAGACGGCGACCACCACTGTTACCAACATATTATCAGAGTTTCAATTAAATAATACAAATTTCGCATTACAATTCGGCCAAAAACTTACTTCCTTAAAATTTATTTTTTATTATGTATTTATTTTCTTCTTGCCAACACAATCAATTACATGAAAAAAGAAACGCCATAACAATATAAAGATCTGTAAAACTTACAAAGAAAAATTTCCGATGCACGTCATCAATCAGCTGATAATTGTAAATCCGTAAGAAAACATAAATAAATTAAATTTGGGCAAAAAATATTAAAATTTCATGCGATATTGAATATACTACAAATTTAAAGTGTTCTTCTTTAATACGAATCCACTTACAGCAAATATTTTGTTTATTTAAGCTTGTAAAAATTAAAATAATTTAACTTTTGTTTGCGTTTCGTGAAAAACTAACGTTTATTGTTCTGTGATTTCGTGCTGTTGTGCGTCTATTTTTTAACAAAAATTTCAGATCTTTTTATAAATAGCATTAAAAAAAACCGTTCTTTTAAGTACAACAAAAGTGCATATACATATTTCTGTCGATTACTTGGTTTACTATTTTTGAAAAATGCCGAAGCATTTAAATAGCCAGTGCAAAGAGCTAATAGCTACTTAAATTAATTGAATCTGACCTGGGAAGATGCTGACATGGCGGGTTCTGTGAGAGTCTGTGCATATAACTAGCTTCTCTAATAAGCTATTTTCAGGAAGAACTTAACAATAATGGCCCATTGTTACCCTTGACAGCAGTTAGAGAAGTAACTTTAAAGAGTATGTTAAGGTCTATATATTTTATTTCTACTTTACTTATTTTTAATATCTCCACTTTAAGCGCAGTTTCAACAACAGTTAAGGAAAATAAATTATTATAATCACCTAAGAAAAAAACGTCCTCATTCAAAGAGAGTTGTAAATGTGTCAAGATTGGATATAAGTTCTATCCGTGACACTATTTATGGAATGTACGAAACAAGTAAGTTTTACGGCTTCTTCCGTACCACTGTATGTTCAATCCGATTGAACATAAAGGGTGATTCAATTTGGGTTTCCACATTACAGCATAAAATAATTTTGAAACGCCACTGTATTTGTCAACGGCAATGTGAGATTTCTAACCTAGAAACATTAACAAAATTAGTCATGGAGCAATACACTACGGAACAACGCGTTAAAATTGTCGAAGCGTATTATGAAAATGGGCGATCGAGGAAAAATACGTTTCGTGCCCTACGTGAATTTTTTGGTGCGCAAAATCGACCTTCTGAGAGGACAATTTGGAATGTGGTCCAAAAATTTCAGCAAACTGGATCCGTATGTAACATTAAAACCCCTCAGCATGCACGTAGAGGTCGTTCGGAAGAAAATATTGCCGTTGTTCGCGAAAGTGTGGCCGAAAATCCAAGCACATCGATTCGTTATCGATCGCAGCAAGTAGGCCTTACATATTCCACTACACAGCGAATTTTAAACAAAGATTTAAAGCTACACCCATATAAACTCCAAATAACGCAGGAATTGAAGCCTAGAGACCATCAACAGCGCCGTGTGTTTGCCGAATGGATACGAGAACAAGGAGAAAATTTTTTAATGAAAATAATCTTTAGCGACGAGGCACATTTTCACCTTGGCGGCTTTGTAAACAAGCAGAATTGCCGTATTTGGGGATTGGAAAATCCAAGAGAGATTGTTGAAAAGGAAATGCATCCGCAAAAAGTGACTGTTTGGTGTGCCTTTTGGTCTGGAGGCGTAATTGGCCCATTTTTTTTTTAGGATCACGCGGAAAACGCTGTTACCATTAATGGGGTCCGCTATCGGAACATGATAACAGAGTTTTTGTGGCAGCAGTTGGAACATGTGGACATCGAAAATCTCTGGTTTCAACAGGACGGTGCCACCTGCCACACAGCAAGAGAAACGATGGAATTACTGCGCGGTAAGTTTCAAGACCGCATTATTTCCCGCAACAGCGACATCAATTGGCCGCCGCGATCATGTGATTTAAATCCCGCAGATTTCTTTCTTTGGGGTATCTAAAGAGCAGAGTCTACAAGAAAAAACCAAGCACTATTGCAGACCTTAAACAGGAGATTAGACGCGAAATAGCCGGCATAGAACTTGATTTGTGTCGCAGAGTAGTCGAAAATTTTGACAAACGGATTACGACATGCCATTTGAACCGCGGCGGCCATTTAGCAGATATCATCTTTCATACCTTATTGTAATGAAGTATACTGAAAGGGCAAATACTTTTTTTTTCATTGCTTCAAATTTTCCGTGTTTTATTTAATACTTTCATGTGGAAACCCAAATTGAATCACCCTTTACTTGGGGGATTACCAAAAATTATTATAAAAGACATATTGGTCGAGATGGCAGTACAGAAACTGACTGTATGAATATGTGGAAAGAATCATTGCGTACTGCTGTTCCTGATGTTTGGAAAAATTCAATTCGGCACATAGAAAGCGAGATATTAAAATGGTATGAAAGAGAACATGTATTGGGTAGACTGAACATTCAACCCATTATTATTGAAGTAAATGAAACGAGTGATTCAAGTGATTTGGAGGATGATGGATGATCCATCTTTGTATTATTATTTTTATTATTCTTAATATTGAAACCCAAAAACTAAAAAAATTTAAGTCTTTAAATAAGGACTACCTAGCCAATAATAAAATAAAATTACATGACTATTCCAATACAATTTAGGTAAATATTGTCATCCTGGAAAATCTAAAAAATAAAGTAAATGAAAAAAAAAACAGTGTAATTCCCTCACTCGTTTATATTGGTTACAAGCTGGCAACACTGCCGATAACTGACGTCACTCGAAGGGTATGACGTGCAACGGAAATTGTCTTGCAAAGAGTATAGTTACTAACTATAGACACAATACAGGTAAAATAAAATCAATAGGATTAAATTTATTAACCACCGACGTAAAATTTAAAAAAAAAACTGTTTTAAATAACAGATAGAAACATGTACATGATAACATAGTCAAAGACCAGTCTCAAATTGGGAATTCAATTTACAAGTAATCAAAAAAAGAGAAAGAAAATTCGGTAATCAGAAGTTTAAGCTAATAGAGGACTAATTAAAGTTTTAAAAGTCGAATCGCATTCACCCCTTGCGAAGCCCAGAACTGCCGTTCGGAACCTTTCAATTCGCTTAACGTTCCTTATGTCTGCGAGTAAAAAATTATAGGCATATATTACTTAATAGAAGACGCCTCCCTTAAAGAACAAGGAGTAATGTAGAATAATGCGGAGTTTTTCTCTACCTCTGGTGGATAGAGTCATGTTGTCGGCATATCCGTCCGGATTGGTAGAAAATAGGTTAAAGTTTTTCCTAACAAAAGTGACAAGTGCCAGTAGAGCCTAGGGACTACCCGTAAGCACATCCAATTCCCTAAGCAATGATTTACATTAAGTTCGGGGAAGAAGATGAAGTATACATCTTATAATTTCTTTCTGGGCTTTCAACACAGTATCAGAGGGTCTGGATGCTCCCCAGATGGATATTCCATTGTTGAGCAGAGATTGCACATACGTAAAGTAAAAAAGTTTAATGCATTGTGTATATGCAGTCTCAAAGTCGGCGTATTAAGGCACATGCACTATGAAGTTGATTGAAGATTTGCAATGTGCTGCTCCCAGCTCACATGGGAATCAATATGGATGCCTAGGAATTTTATAGTCTATATTAGGTATCGATTTATGATTATAGCCTACATACAATGACTGAGTATTGGCCCTGGCTTTATTAAACATTAGGTAAGTGTTTTTATTTGATTTAAGCAGGTGAACTCTGGTCTCACCTGCCTTATGCCACAGATCCTTAAACCAGTTTGGATATATACAATTCGACTTTTGGTTTTGTATCAGCAGGAGCAGTATCACTTATAATTGAAGACGCCTACCGTCCTTCTCTCGAGCTTTCAGTAATACTTCACTATTCTGACTTGATCTTGATGGACTGCATAAAAAAATCATTTATTTATGACTACTCAAAAGGTGATTTTCACTTGTTGAATAGACTTATTCAAGATTCTAACTGGACAGAGCTTGAGGGTTGTTCTGATGTAAATATATGTATGCGGCTGTTCTATGAAAGGATGTATGCCTGTATTGATCAGTCAGTACCCAAAAAGCAGTCACGAGAAGCATCGGGGGCACCAAGGTATCCAAATTTGTTTACTTCTGATCTTCGTTCGAAAGTTAGACACAAAAATCATCTTCATAGAAAAATAAATGCAGGTAATAAAAATGTCTTAATTTTAATGAATATAAAACCTTGAGAAGTGATATGAAAAAACTTAGTAGGGAAGCATTTAAGAATTATAACGAAAATATCGAAAGCAATGTAAATGCTGACCCCAATGGTTTTTGGTCTTTTATACAATCTCGTAATGTGAGTAGTGGCATTCCACCAGAGGTCTCCTATGGGGGTGAAAACGTAAGCAGTTGTCAGGCTATTGCCAATGCTTTTGCGAAATACTTTGGCTCTGTTTTTTAAAAATCAAATAATGTGAATGCATTAGACTGTCAAGAGGCTTTCTCTTTTTCAGAAATAACAATTGAACAGGTTCTACAGAGTATAAAATAATTAAAGCCAAAAAGGCCACAGGCGGAGACAGTGTACCAGCCTATATATATTAAGGATGCGCAGAAGCGCTTTCTGTCCCACTCACGCTGATTGTTAACTTGCCAATTCAACAGGGCAAATTTCCTGATAGCCTGAAGCATGCGATTATTACTCCTATATACAAATCTGGCAATGCAAGCTGTGCTAAGAACTATAGGCCTATAAGTGTTGTGAACTCAGTTGCCAAAGTATTTGAAAATTTGCTTTATGAAAATACCTTTCGTTTCTGTAGAGACAGCATATGCCCAGAACAGCATGGTTTTCTGCCGGGAATGTCCACTGTCTCCAAAGTGTGTGTTTTTACAAACTCGGCAGCGGAAGCTATTAACAATAAAACTCAGCTAGATGTCATTTTGACAGATTGTACCAAAGCCTTTGACAAAATAGATCACTTCATACTGATTGAAAAATTGAGCAAATTTAACTTTGGTTTCAGGGCATGTATGTTTCTAAAGTCATATCTCTCTAACAGACTAAATCAGGTTAAAGTGGGAAAACGCCTATCTGAATCTTCTGTGTCTGAGTCAGGAGTACCCCAGGGTGGCAACTTGGGCCTTCTTCTCTTTGCTATATTTATTAACGATTTGCCAAAATGTGTTAAATATTCCAAAAGCCTTCTATTTGCTGATGATTTTAAAATTTTCAGAGAGATCTCAACATTGCAGGACTCACAGGAGCTGCAATAAGACTTAAGCTCAACTAGTCAATGGTTTAAGGATAATAAAATGATACTTAACATATCGAAATGTCAGACTTTTACGATTACACGAAAAACACAATTTGTGAAAAAATCAATATACGATTAACAACTCTGTGATATGTAGAAAAAACAGTTGTAAAGATCTGGGAGTGCATTTTCAACAAAATTTAAAATTCAATGAGCACTATCGAACTATTGTTGGAAAGGCATATAGAACTCTTGGTTTTATTATCAGAAACTCGAGGTTTTTTAAAAGAATTGAGACACTATTGTACAATACACTAGTGAGACCCCACTTAAAATATGCCTGTGTTATATGGGCGCCATATGCCGAATCTAGCAGTGATATGATAGAAAAAGTTCAAAAGAGATTCCTGAGGTTCCTCTATGTAAAAAAGTTTCATGTTTACCCATATATGGTCTCTTATAATAGTATGTTGACCTGTTTTAAACTTCATGAACTGGGCAATAGGAGAAATATACGTTCAGCCCTATTTATCTATTACATAATAAATAGTATTAAGTATAAAGACTGCTCTTTGATAAATAGTATAAAATTTTTTGTTCCGAAAAAATGCATTTAAGAGTCAACAACTCTTAACTGTTTTTTTACCAGTAAATTTGATTGTTCACCAATAAACAAAATGTTGGACAAATGTAATATTGATATTTGGTAGTAAGCACTCCTTTAATGTAATTACAAAATGTTTGTGTTTTAAAGGAGTATAAATAAATAAATAATTTCTCGTGTCCAGAACGAAGTATTAAGGAATATTGTGGCTTTCACAGAAATCCTGAAATGGACACTGTTGACAAGACAATTTAATCTTGCAAAGAAGCACGAACAACAACTACTTAAACACGTGCATGTCGAGGGTATCAAGCTCATCGATAACGCCACGTCCTTTCTTCCTTTAGCTTCCAGATTCTTTTAAAAATTTAATTTTATTTACATTGCGTTTCCAGTTCTTCAATTCAGTGTAACCCATTGCAAACCAAAATGTTGGCCGCTGCCTTTTTTTGCTTTGGCCAAACATAAATTGTTTACTGTATATCCACAGGTTGCGTGGTTCAAAATATGTCAGTAAAATAAAAGGCTTTCTCTCACACAAAATATATCTATTTACCTACAATTACCTACTTCTTTTATTGGTCTGCGTCGCAGCAAATACGGTTTTAATGTTAAATCTTAGTATAAAAGTCTAAAGCAAAGGAAATGTAGCTCTGAAACCGAATTCAAGAATCTCGAACCCCTATTCGTTTTCCGGTCTAGAGATTTTGAGAACGTCGGAAGGGGACGCTGTTTCAATTTACATGTAAGTATATCTAGTTGCCTACCAATAAAACCTTTCTTTAACGTGGTTGTGCTACTCAACTAGAAAATGTACATC
Organism: Polydrusus tereticollis; assembly: GCA_963920685.1. NCBI lineage: Eukaryota > Metazoa > Arthropoda > Insecta > Coleoptera > Curculionidae > Polydrusus > Polydrusus tereticollis. The sequence goes on from OY987331.1 coordinate 94,102,424, forward strand.
TGTTTCAAACCTTGCTTTTTGTCAAGTACGCTGAACCACGTTGTTTTTGTAGACGGCGAATATTCTCGGAAAGATTGCAGACAGCGGCGTTGCCGTACTTTTTCTACTTTGAATTGATACTTGTTTTTTTGTTATTGGATTATGCACTAGATAACTGACCCTTTCCACGACACAAAATTTTAAAAATATTTTACACACACTTACCTGCACCAAGAATTAATGAACTGCCAGCTGTTAAAGGGGCCCACACTAGTGACCCCATTACAAGAGCTACCCCTGTAGTACTAACAACTGTCCCTGATACTTTTGCACAGTTGCTTTTATAATGATGGTTCGCTGCCTTTTTACTGATTTGGTCGAATTTTTCCATAATTTCCTCTATTTTTTCAATATATTCTGCCAAAAAAGTTCTATAGTGTTTTTGTACTGGACATGGAGGCAATTCTTCTTCAAGACTTGGATACAGAGAATTATTCTTTTCAGGATCATTTGGGGCAGGGATATTTGTCGATTTTTTAGGGGGATTGTTGGACAAAGTTATCTCTGAATTTTCCAAAGGCTTGTTATCTAACTTGTGGGAATTCTAAAAGGAAAGAGCATAAATAATGAAACTATACATCAACAACTATGTTTCAAAGACCAGTAATTTGTTACTTACAGGGTGTCTGCTAATTAATGGCAACGCAACAAAACCACAGATTAATTATGTAATTACTGCCGAGATAAAAGGAGGCAAAGTTGTTTAAAGCTATTTTTCGTTTTTATTTTAATATTTTTGGTAAAACAAATGATTTACACAACATTTTGTATTTAGAACTTTTTAGAACGAAAAAATTTTAATTCGATTTTCATGTAGATTGTAAAAGGTCTCTGATACTTTGCTTGCATTTAAAAGGTTACACCTTCTTTGTGCCCTAGTGTAGGTATTTACGTTTTGAATAAAAAGTATAAATTACTTTTTCCTTGATGACCCATCCATCTTCTTAAGTTGTTTCTCAAAATAATGCACATACAAATACATCATTTCTGAAGACTCTAATATTACCAACACTGTTTAGCTTGCCTGCAAAGGTTTAGGCAATTTTGCATGTAAACTTTGCATAATGTGAATTTTTTTCAATTTTTTCCTTTTCCCGCAAGCGTAATTTTCCAAAGATATTTATATTTTACAAATTAGGTGATATTTTTTAGTGCTGTCTTTTTTATAAGTGGTATACCCTTAATCCCTTTAGACATTCTTTAATGGGGCTATTTAGCCAATGAGCATGGTTTTAAAAATTCGTATTTGAAATAATGAAAATTTACCTTCAATATTATTTATATAGAAAATATCATACCAAGACAAGGTTGACAGATTATTATAGGAATTATGAAAATCGCGAAAACATTTCGTGTCCGTTTAAGTGTACGCACAAGTTTTATTTATAATGATAATAATAATACCTCACTTTATTTCAAAATTGATACATGATATACAGTGTGGTCATTTAAGTGTGCAACATATGGGAATTTTTTTTATTACCGATTTCTCAGAAAATTTTATTCTTGATAAAAGTTGGTGCATGTTCGATAATCATATTAGGTGCACTTGGAATGGTTGCAAGCATTTCTATGGTTGCAAGTCAAACGGCATACAGGGTAGGTCAAAAAATATAAAATTGTACAAGAATAAAGTACCCCTATTTCAGAAAATTCAGCAAAATGTTATGAAGAAAAGTTGTTTAGAATTAAAAGTTATGCATAGATTCGAAAAAGTGACTTCTTGAAATAAGAAAATATATTTTTTTAAAACATTAATAATTTCCCAAAATATTTTTTTTTTATATTCACCCTAAAGACCTTCATGAATTAATCAAAATCAAATCGATTTCACATATCTTTGTTCAAATTGAAGCATATTTGTAAAATTAACTTTAATTCTTAATTTATTAAGGAATCACAAACTTCATAGTTGTTGCAACGACATTAAAAATAACTTTAAAATATCCTAAAAATTCTATTTAACAAGATAAAACATTAGTAATGATAATATGCAAATTAAAACTCTCATTTAAAGTGCAAAATTTTTATTTTAAATTATTAAAAACTACAAATTAATCGACAAACATGAAATCCTACTAAAACATTATGACAGTTTGGTGGCATTTTTTATTATAACTTAACAATAAACAAATAAAATTCACTAACAGTGGATTGCAATACACTTGCTAGAATATTTCTGCAATGAAATCGTATCGAATTTTCAAGCTCCCCAACATTATTAAACGATGGATCCTTGTAAACCTTGTGGCAAACGAGGAGGCCACCGTCGATCGGTATTTCGTTCTAACCATTTATCACCAAATTCCCCATTTAATTATTCAGAAACAATTCTAGAAGAATAAGCGGGACAACCATCATGTACAAACCATAATTTATATCGTTCTTGTAAACTCATATTATCCAAAAAATCCGTCAGTTCGTTTTCCAAAAAATGTAAATAGGTATCACCCTCAGACGTTGTATTTGTTCCTCCGAGGTATCACCAGTTAGGTTTTGGCGAAAAAAAACGGCCCTATTAATTTGTCATTAATAATACCGCACCAAACGTTTGTTTTTTGGTAATACTGGTTTTTAAAGTCAATGACAAAATTTGGATTTTTGTCTGACCACCACCTACAATTTTGGGAAGAAACAACGCCATTTGTTGTGAACGTGGATTCATCCCCAAAAAGTATGTGTCTATGGAAATCACGTTGATCTTTTATTTATTCTTGAATCCACATGCAGAAATCATACCGCAAGTCATAGTCTCGTCTTTGAAACGTGCAAATAAATATTGGCTTATAGGTATAGTATTTTTGTTTTTTAAAAATCTTCTTAACAGAGCTTTTTTTTATACCCGTATAAGCATAAATTTCTTGGGTGGATCTTCTAGGGTTTTCAACAACTGCTTGAAGTACTTCTAATTGATTTTCTTCAGTACATACAGTTTTAGTACTTTCATTTTTATATTTATAGTCTGTTTAAAATGATTCAAAATTCTGTTTACAGTTGAATAGTGAACTTGTTTATCTGGATGTCGTTCATTGAATATATGTCCTGCTTCACGCACTGTTTTATAGTTTTCTTCACATATTAACAATAATTCTGCCTTCTCGGCTAATGTTAACTGTATTGGAGGAGGCATTTGAAATCAATAACAACAATAATTATTTAAGAATGAATAATGCCACCAAACGGTCATAATGTTTACTTTTAACCCTTATTTGTTTTTTCTATAGTTATCTGCGATTATTTTAGTAAGATTTAATGTTTGTCGATTAATTTGTACAGGGTTATCCAACCAAGACTGGACAAGGCGATTTTTTGACTTTTCCTGTACTTTTATAAAAAAACTGAAATAGCCATCTTAAGTCATTTTCTCCCGCGAATTCGAATATCTTCAGCAAAAAACAATTGAACATCAAACAAAAGTACTAGGGGTCACTTTGATATTTTTTTAAATGGGATGCCGTATTTTTAATGAGCTTATCCGATTTCTCATATAAATTTTGATCTAAAATGTTGGATTTTTAATTCAAAAACGCCTTTTTTCTTCAGTTTTAAATTCGGAAAATGTTCGTCTACCGTAAGATTAATACCTGATAGATGGATACCCGTTTCACCTGTTCACCCTTTAACCTGCTTTAAAGCGTCCGTCAGTTAGACAAAATAATCAAGTTTCAAATTTCTATATATTTTTCACGAATTAATTACAAATTTAGTAGTTTTTGCAAATCTATTATTGCTTACGTATAAAAAAAGTATGACATATTAGAAAAAACTATAAACTAAAGTGAATAACTTTAATCTCAATAATATAATTGTTCTATGTGTCCTCCATTATTTTCAAAACATGACCGATGCCCCCTTTTCAATCTCTCCAAAGAATCTCCTACAATATTTTGGTCCTGGTTAAGTCTATTAATTTCATTTATAATTTTTTGCTGAATGTCCTCCAGACTTCTGTTGGGTCGTTGATAAACTACATTTTTTAAATGACCCCATAAAAATGTATCCATTGGCGTGATATCGGGGCTATTTGGTGGCCAATGAATTGTTCCGTTACGGCCAATCCACTGATTGTAACGCTCGTTTAGGTATGTTACCACTTCTCGAACTGCATGAGGCGGAGCACCATCCTGCTGCCAAATGATATTGTTGTAGGCTTGCAATGGCAACCTTTCCAAGAAATCCTCGATATCGTTATGAAGAAAATGGAGGTATCTTTGGCCTGTTAAAGAGCCACGATAAAATAGTGGTCCAATAATTCGATTTTCTAACATCCCACACCAAACATTAAGTGAGCTCCAACCTTGAAACTTTATCATTCCATATCTATGAGGGTTTACTGCTGCCCAGTATCTTGTATTTTTCCGATTGTATACCCCCGATGTTGTAAATGACGCTTCGTCACTCCATAGAATTTTATTATATAAATTATAATCTTCGTCTTGCTCTCTTATCAGCATTGAAGCAACAAATCGAAATCGCAGTTCTTTTTGAAGCTGTGTTAAGTATTGAACGGGAAGGATGCAATATGGTTTTAGACCACATTTTTTTAAAGTTCTGTGAACTGTTCCATAGCTTACTCTCCGGAGCCCTGGACCATACCTTACTTCTCGTACCGCTTGCGGAATAGAACTCTTCGGATTTAGAGTAAAATATTGAACAATAGCTCGATCCCTTATATTCCGTCTTTTCATCTTTCTTGGCTTATCTTTCAATGTCTTACTTTCTTCAAATAGGGTCTTAATTCTGAGAATTGTATCCACTGAAATGTGTCTCTGGAAACTCTCAAAAAATGTTCTTTGTGTTTGTCGAGCATTCTCTCCACTTTTGTAATATAATTTTATTACATTTAGCCGTTCTTCTAAAGAATATTTCATTATTTGTAATTAATTCGTGAAAAATATATAGAAATTTGAAACTTGATTATTTTGTCTAACTGACGGACGCTTTAAAGCAGGTTAAAGGGTGAACAGGTGAAAAGGGGATCCATCTATCAGGTATTAATCTTACGGTAGACGAACATTTTCCGAATTTAAAACTGAAGAAAAAAGGCGTTTTTGAATTAAAAATCCAACATTTTAGATCAAAATTTATATGAGAAATCGGATAAGCTCATTAAAAATACGGCATCCCATTTAAAAAAATATCAAAGTGACCCCTAGTACTTTTGTTTGATGTTCAATTGTTTTTTGCTGAAGATATTCGAATTCGCGGGAGAAAATGACTTAAGATGGCTATTTCAGTTTTTTTATAAAAGTACAGGAAAAGTCAAAAAATCGCCTTGTCTAGTCTTGGTTGGATAACCCTGTACAGTTTTTTAATATACATTTAAAATAAAAATTTTGCACTTTACTTAAATGAGAGTTTTTGAATTTTTTTATTATCATTACTAATGTTTTATCTTGTTAAAAAGAATTTTTAGGATATTTTAACGTTGTGTTTAATGTAGTTGCAACAACCATAAAGTTTGTGATTCCTTAATAAACTAAAAATTAAAGTTAATACAATTATGCTTGAATTTGAACAAAGAAATGTGAAATTGGTTTGATTTTGATTAATTTATGAAGGTCTTTAGGGTGAATATAAAAAAAAAATTTTTGGGAAATTAAGTACTAAGTAAGTATTAATGTTTTCAAAAAAAAATATTTTTTTATTTTCTGAAATAGGGGTACTTTATTCTTGTACAAGTTTTATATTTCTTGACCTACCCCGTACGCCGTTTGACTTGCAACCATTCCAAGTGCACCTAATATGATTTTGGATTATAGAATAATTTGTATAATTTTCCATGTATTTTTCATGTATCTTATACATACTACATACTACATGCTACACGAAATGAGCTGATTTCTTGACAGGTTCCAATCAAATCTATATCTAACTACAGTATTTATTATTTATTGATCCAAAAACCCTTAGCTTCATTACCAAAAAACCACTGATAATCAGTATTTTGAACATTTTCTATTCCGTCATATTATAGAATATATGCATTTCTATAAGCTTAAGTGTTTTACGAGTATTCAGGTTTTACACTTGTGTGGTTGCTATAATATGTATTTATAGAGTACAATTCATACAAGCAAAGGGTAATGGTGAAACAAAGTACCTACTTTTTCAAGTACTATTTAATGTATTATTTAGAAGTTAGGTTACAGTGTTCTCTAAATGAGAGTTTAAAAAAATGGCATTCAAAAGTGGTGCTTCTACAAAAAATTGCCTTGTCTAACTTCATTTTTTTTATGTAGAAAGGTATACTTTGTATGTCGCTCAATATTTTCAAAATATTTGCATTTTAATTGGTCAGTGCGCCCTTTTACATTATAATTTGTAAAAATGCAACATTTTTCTTAAAATCCAAAAATCACTTTGAAGGATTATTGGGGCAAACAGATAAATTTTTTAATTATTTTTTTTCTGTTATTTTTGTGATTAAAATATGTATTAAAGTAAAAATAATTTTGTTAATAAAGCTGCTGTCTCTTTTCTTAGAAAATAGTTTTTCTAGCTTCATAAGCAGTAAGTAAATCAAAGAACAACTTAAATTTTTGTACATATTATACCTAATTATCTGTAACAAATCCCTACCCACCATTTCCTAGTTTACATATGTATTTTTTTACTAGCGCACTGAGCTATCCAAACACAAAAGGGTTACTCAAAGCGACATCTACAGAGGAAGCCTTTTCTCCAGATAAAAAAATGGAATCAAGACATGAATGGAGATGTTAATACACTAAGATACAATAAAGTTGTGACCTTTTAACCATAGGCAAAGGGTCTCAGACAACGCCCTCTACAATCTAAATAATCATTTTTGAAAATTTAAATTTTACATTCCAGAAAACCCCCAAATACCAAATTATGTGCAAAATCGTTTATTTTTCCAAAGTTATTTAAAATAATTGAAAAATATCTTTAAACTTTGATACATATTATGATATTGTACAATACCAATATTTTTACATAAGGAATCTGTGATTTTGCTGTGGACCTTTAGTTAGTGGACACCCTGTACCGCAACAGAGGTACCTATATCAGATAATTTATTGAATTAACTATTATCCCAAGATTCATTAACCAGAAATGGCATTTTACTTAGTTTAATTTTTAGGTCAAAAATAATTGTGATGTCCTTACTAGGATTGAATTAAAATTCTTTAAAGCCAAAAATTATTTCACACATAATGAGGGGTCTACAGTCATCACACAAAGGATGATACAATGTAATAAGTAATAAGTGATTTAGGGTTTGACATCACAAAAAGAAAAACAAAATTAAAATTTGATTGCAGTGTGTTTTGCTTGTAGACAGATAATATATTATAGGTTGATTTGATAGCCTCTTGAAACTAAATGAACTTAGTAATTAAATCTTTGTCCCAATTAATTAGTCTCAATATAAATAGTTTAATATAATTACGAATTTAGGAGCTGCCTCCTCTGGCTCTTGTGGTAAATCTGGATAGATTTTCTTTTTGTTTTCTTCAGCCATTGGGCAAATGATACCTGTAAAAGTAATTCCTTATAACTGACAAATTACGTTTTAGGTTGGCAACATAGCGTTATAATTTATATAAGGCCTAGGGCAAATAATACTTTAATTTTACAGGTACCTAAACCTTGTCAAATTTGAATTTATAGAGTGCCTATAAATGCAAAATGTTAATTAATACATCTAGTATAAAATTGAGTTTATTTTAAGCTTCCGCATAAAATACGTTTTATATTGTGACACAGCTCCAATATAAATTAATATACATTTATTGCAAAATTATTGTAATTATAAACAAATTTGCGACGCAATAACAGATTCGGATTACTGACCTGAAGTTCAGTTGAATGACAAGAGGCTTTAACAGTTTCCATACACCAATTCGTTATTACTCAATGTAGTTTTCTTTTCCAAATAATAATAATTTGCCTGCTATTTATATTAAAATCAAAGCAATGAAAATAAACAAGAATTTATAAACACGAACAAAGAACATCTGTTTTTGACGTTTTAAATGTGTCTTGGTCTCGACATATCGGATCAGCCTAAATTGTGATAAAGATGCAAATAACCGTCCAGTGGGCAGGTGGGCACAATAATACTTAATATGAGAGTCTTAAAAATTGCAATTTGGTTTGCGCCATCTATGATTAGCTTAATTGCATTTCATTGCTTACTATGCATCATGTAAGATGGCAGCACACACAAGAGTTTGTAACCAAAGCTTTGTATGAGCAGTGATGACGATGATAGCCGGCGGCTAGTGAGAGCGGCTAGTGAGACAGTTTTAGCGTGTAGATAAGCTAGCCTGATTAGTTTTTTTTAAATACTTTTTAATTGACTTATAAGAAAATAATAATATAATAATGGTGTGCGAGTCCATCATACAAGGACCTTCAAAAAAGTCGAATATAATGTTGATGCACTTCATGCACTGCCGTCTCGAGTTCTTCGAGACGGCAGTGGTTGATGTCAAATTAGTAGGGGAGCCACTATTATTTGAGGATAGCAAAATGTACATGGGACTTCCTATGGCCAGTGGCTGTGCACCACCCAGTATAGAGTTTTATCCTTTAACATTAGGATTGTCCATGACCGACTGACCGTGTCTCTAAAAGGTCTGTACAAAATGTGAGCGATATAAGGCGATTTAAAGCAACTTACCTTAGTCTGAACTTGCTCCGTTTCTTTCCGTGATACAGGGTGGTAAAGTTAAAAAATAAAAATAGAATTTTTTAAAATTAATGAACATTTTTTAACGTATTACTTTAAAACTTGGTGCCCGGGGTTTTTTTGGGATGCGAAACCCGAATACAGACACCTTTTCACTATGGCCATTAGAGGGCGCTTCACAATGCACTTCTTATGGTTTAGAATGGCCATAATTTTTTTATCAGTATAGTTTTTTTTGATAAGGGACTAATTTTTTGAACATTTTCAAACAAAAAAGGTACTTTGGTGAAAATCCGCTAAAGTAAGCCGTTTTTGAGATATTTCGGTTTTTAGTGTTCGATGCCGCACCGGAATATTTAAATTATTTTGAATAAAAAATTCCGCTATTAGTAAATTTTCGGCAGGAAAAAATGTTGCACTTGGGTTAGTTACAGCAGGTTTTGCAGAAAGAATTTGAGTATGGATTTTTTTTTTTAATTAAATGAGGAACAATCTTATTTCTCGTCCATTTCCTTTTTATTATCACAGTTTTTCAGTATCTTTGGTTTTTCTTACTCTACTTCTGCATTCGACTTTCCATCTTTATAGTAATTTTCTTTAATATCTTAACTGTCATATTTACAATTTTCGTCCAGAAGTTCGTCAGGTTCAGTCACAGCAGTATTTCGATTGCCGGTCTTGTTCGGCCCATGGTCTTCATATTTTCTATAGGGGGTGTAGGGGAAGATAAGACACTATTAATCTTTTTCCAACGGCTGGTATTGGCGCTGAAAAAAATTTACAGTTGTAAAAATCAAAAGAAGTATGAACAGCAGTCAGCTGCATCAGATTTTGCTATGAAAATTTGCAAGCCCAAGAAATTTCAAACTCTGGCAATTTCCCTTATAAAAACTGCTGGTAAAAACCGCCCTGGAAATAATACAGTACTACAGTGGCGCAACCAGGGGGGGGGGGGCTGCCGGGCTGCGACGCGCGACGTGTCTGATTTAATGAAATGTTAATATGTTATGCCCAGACGGCACAAACGCATTGCATGCATATTCCCAGGATATTCAATTGGCATATTCATATATGCCGGGGGATATTCAAGGTCACCATGAAACATATGCCAGCAACATCTTTTTAGGTATGTCCTGGGCATATTTAATGCATGCCCCTGGTATATCTAAAATTGGACATTTGTGTGCTTATTGGTCGTTAAAAAATTGCTACGATAAATTTTAACGAGTATTTATTAGCTAAAATTAAGGGGGGTTTTCATATTTTTTACACTACTTCCCTTCAAATTATGCCCTTTCAAAGTTCAGGAAAAATGGTATTTATTTATTTTCTTCTTTATAGAAAAAGCCAGAAGACTGAAACTGCAATTTTTGAAGTAAAAAATTTGATTCACAAAGAAAGGTTAATTCTAAAACCTTTATTTAATTTAATACTTTTTCCACAATAAAAAATAACACGTATTCCCAAATAAATCTTTTAAATAGGTTAGTTCCGTGAATAGCTTAAGTAGGATGTTGTCATATAAATTAATGAATAAAAGAATACCACCCTGGGATTAAAATAACTGTTGAAACTGTCATTTTACTAATTCAAATAAACCCTCATATTTCATTTTTCTAGCTTTTTCTAAAGAGGAGAAATTAAGTTAAAAAAAAACTTTTCCCTTAAAGCCTAGAGGGGCATAAATTGAAGAGAAGAGGGTTTTGAAAAAAAAAATAATAATGCAAGAACATTCATCATGATCAACAAAAACGTTTGAATAGATACACTTTTTAATTTAAAAAAAAAAATTCTTAATTTTAATATGCTGGTGGAATATCTTGCCAATATGAAAACCAAATATTCTCTGAATATATCTGTTAAACATAACCCTGGACTATTGCTTTTGTATGTAAAATATTCGACATATTTAGGGGATATCCCAGGAACATTGCAATATATTTTGGCAAATAAGATATAATAGGCATATTCCACAGACATTGGGTGCCGTCTGGCCATAACGACTCATAAAACGATACTACAGTAGATACAATGCGCGGCTTATTTAAGGCATAACGAAAAATTTGCCTCAATTTTGATGTTGTGTATTTTCCAAATTTGTGGCTCGTTCTTAATGATTTCTTTTTCAAATTGTAGGTTTTTTCTTAAGGATATCACTGCCTTTATTGTTTTGCTTAAAAAAGGAACTTTGGTATTATAACGCGTGTTATAAAAATTTTTATGGAAATTCAAAACACCCTGTGGGATTTACAAGCCATTGCAAGTTATCGCAATTATAGCCAAATGAAGGTCTAATATTTCCTTTACATTTTCTTTTTTGATTAATTTGTTTATCTCTGTTTTTTCAAGAAATACACAACAATTAGAGCAAGGGGAGGCAATACCCGCTACTGTTGTTATTTAATTTTTTTGAACAACTTCAGAAATTACAGTTTTTTTCCCTGTATTCTTTTTGCTATGCTTTGTGGATTCAATAAAATTAATTAATACCATATACTAATTCTTTATTTACTTGAAATTTTGTTTTTTTATTGCTGTTGCATTAATTTGAGCATTTCGTTCATTTTGTATTTTTTAACTAAACATTTTTTTATGAAAAACAAGTTGAACTAAAAATTGTGAATTTCATGAAGAAACAAAGATAAACAAATGAATCAAAAAAGAAAATGTGAAGGAAATATGAGACATTCATTTGGCTATAATTGCGATAACTTGCAATGGCTAGTAAATCCCACAGGGTGTTTTGAATTTCTATAAAAAAACACAACATTTTTATAACACCCGGTATAATAACAAAGTTCCCTTTTTAAGCAAAACAATAAAGGCAGTGATATGCTTAAGAAAAAAACTACAATTAGAAAAAGAAATCATTAAAAACGAACCACAAAGTGTATTTAGCATCGACAGGGAGATCAGGAACGGACTTGCCACCACACTCTGGTATTTTCTTTTTAAAACAGGTAAAATTAGCCGTTTTCGAAGAAAATACATTTTTTATATAACACGTCCTTGAAATAATAATAATCAGTCGTTTTTATTTCGTGTTATTAACAACACTTTTCTAAATTGCCTGATTGACTGAGTAGGTACATCAGACTTAAGTAATAGAGGATTATTTATATAGTGAATATGCTGACATGCACCTAATTTGTGGACAAGTATTCGGCAACTGTGCGATCGACGTTTATCGCACCGAAGAACTTTGGAAAGGGTTGATGGTAGCTTAAGAGAAACATGTAAAAGGTCAAGTGAAATAAAAAAAAATGCTAAAAGTAGCTAATATTTTGCTAATCCATTTTACGAAGTTTTTTGCCGCATCCTGGTGGAGAAGGGCCTCCAAGAAGCGCAAGTAATCCTCAGTTAGAGGAGGAAATTCTGGATGAGATTGATGAAATCCCTCTAATAGCGTAAAAAAGCTATCGTTTCCAGTTAATGCGACAAATTGGGTTGTTCATGAGACCCTTCGAGAGCAACTGCTACATCCTTATCACGTCCAAAAGATACATGTCATGTCTCCCGCTGATTATCCTGCAAGAGTTAACTACGCAAATAGGTTTTTTGCAACGATTTAGGCACAATCTTAATTTTACTAGTATTGTTTTGTTTAGGTTAGTTCAGGGACGAAGCCGGTTTCACCCGAAATGGAATAATAAATTGCCATAATTTGCATATCTGGCATGAGGAAAATTCCATGCAACACTACAGACAAAGCACCAACAACGGTTCATGGTTAACATGTGGGCGGAGATAACAATTAAGAATTATCTTATTGGACCGTTCTTTATTGAAGGCAGATTAAATGGTGCCATGTATTTGCAATTCTTGCAAAAAAACTTAAACGGTTTATTAGAAAATATGCCATAAGAAATCAAAAATCAGATGGTGGTATATGTAACTACGGTACGGTATAATTAAAATCATATATTGTCTCAGTTTAGGGTGGATACGCTACCGCCAGATGGGAAAGTTTGTTATTATGTTTTTTTTGCATTTTACTAAGCTACTCTAGAGGCACGTTTTTCGCATTATAGCGTTTAAAAAAAAATGTCGGCCCACCCTATGGTAGGTACTTATTTTTCACCTTGTCATTGACACCTTAAAATTTACTTGGTATTTTCTAAGTATAAACGGTCAATAAAATTCCTATATTTATCGTGTCATATCAGTCACCTGCTTTCAAAGAAACAGTAAACTACAAACCCTAAAATTATAAAAATTTATATAAGTTCATTTATTCCTTCATGTAAAAGATAAATATTATAACACCCCTTGATTTTTTTTACTATCAACAACTTCAGGTAGGCACCCAAGACATGTTTCCGGCCTCAATACATAATACTATCTTAATTTACTATTTCCTGTACTTTTTATTCCCTTTATAAATTTGTTAGTTTTTATTGTGCCTTCATACCTTTCTTAAAAGGTAATCTCAAGTACCTTCCTTTTATCCCTAAGTATACATACCGGCAGTGATGATTTTTTCTATCTTTTGTGTAAAGCACTTAATTTTTATGATTTGAAAATATGTTTGTAAAATACTCAATACTTAGTTGCTGGCAAAAGCAAGAGCTTAATAGCATAGCAATATTCATTTATATTATGCAAATAATAAATTTAAAGTAATAGTATAATTAGTAGGTTTGTGCAAGTGTGACAAAGTCTCTATTGTACTGCTACTGCTTGCTTTGCATTCACTCAAGGGCTTAGAATTGCAAAAGGGCTGTTTTTTAAATAAGTTTTTTTTTTTCGTTAAAAATAGAAGATATAAGTAAGTATAAGTAGATAAACAGTGGTGTAGCCAGGTTAGTTTGGGTCAGTACTCGGACCAACATTCTGCTACTAATTGCTTTATGACTAGTTGCTCAAGATGGATGGCGCTTCCAGCAGAAACAAACACTTATAGGTTTCGCTGTTTCCTAGACGACATCACGAAAGCCCTAGCAGTGATTGTAAAAAAGTGAGAAATCCGCATTACTTGAATATGCAAATGGTTGGAAACGAAGCAGTTGCAACTGGCAGCGCAGGAAACAGGGGCAATGTTTCTCTCCACAAAAAGAAACAAGAGTAAAGTACCCTTATTCTAAAGATAATGATTTTCATTAATTTTGGATAGCAATAATATTTTTGCTCTAAATTTGCATTTCACTGAAAAGCTTGGTAGGTGAACCTTTGATTTTGCATACCTTTAAGTATCACCTTTGATTAGGTACATCAGAAATAAGTTTTTACAGTGTCAAGCAAAACGTCATTGTTAGTAACTTTTAAAGATTTTATTAGTTTATAATGTTAACAACGGAGCAAAGAATACATAATTATTTATTTCAATTTGCTTCGAAATATAAAATAAAACATTTAACAAAATACGATAAACATAAACCAATACATGATAACAATTTAAGGCATAATCACAAAAATAGACCAAAATCAGATAATTATTCCAATACCGCTCCACCAAGAAGGACGCATTTTTCCAGTTATAAGATAGTCATAACCCCTCCGCACTTCTTCTATGGATATTACTTCTACAGCTTGTATAATTCTTTGTTTTAAAATGTTCTCATCATTTGGCAGTGGATTGGCATAAGTTAACTGCTTTAGGCGTCCCCACAAATACATATCTGCCAACGTAAGGTCGGGACTTCTTGGAGGCCATAAAACTGGACCATTTCGCCCGATTCATTTTTGTCAAAATTCCAAATCAAGCCATTCCTTTATTTCTCTGGCAAAATAGGCCGGGCATCAATCTTGCTGGATGTTTATTAGTTTACAATATTAAAATGGAGCAAAGTACATTTAATCCAATGTTATGGTAACGAAGATTTTTTACACAGATACATTATGGCAAAATATCGTTCCTCAATGTACCCGTAACCAAATGGGCGGTCTGCAAGTTGGTCAAGATATTTCGTGAAATGGGATGCGTATTATACTTAGAAAAAGTAAAAGAATATTACAATAAAGATGATGCTGCGACTCTACTCGTACTGCAGTCAGTTAGACAAAATCCCACACTGTCCTTGAGGAAACGAGCTATACGCAACTACAGGTGGTCCACATTAGAAGATGGCAAAAGTTTGGATTTTTGTTTGTGGGTATGAAGTAAGATTTTTGGTGGTAATAAGGGATTCCATGAACTTAATATTTTCGGATGAGTCCACGTTTTCGACGAATGAAACTGTGGCATCGCAACATGTTCGCTATTGCAGTAATGTAATTCCTATGTTCAGAATCCCAACCCGATGTCAATATTTAAAAAAAGTGAATGTTTGGTGCACTGTCTCGTACTATGGTGTAATAGGACAGTATTTCTTTAAGAATACTTATAATAGGAATTCTTATTTGAATATGTTAATTACTTTCATTAGATTACCTAAGTACAAACACCCTTCCTCGCTCCCTTCTTTATGTTGAAAAATACGGATTTGTATTTTGTGATACCGAGAGCAGGTAGTAGAATAGAATCGGGGAACGATCCCCGGCGAACGTTCTATTCTATTGCCGTCAAGAATTGGGCCCGTAGGGGGACAGTCTGGACCTCCTTCACTTCCCTCGTATCTACGTCACTGGATATCAACTATACACAGGGTGAGTCGGGAGGAATGGGCCTAACTCTAAGGGTGTAATCTATGCATCAAAATAATAAGAAAAAACTCAAATGTTGTTATACAATATTCATTTGTTTTCAAGTTATAAGGCAAAAACAAAATATTGCATTAATTTAGCTTTCCTGTAATAAATGTTATTATTGTTTGCTTTTGATTGTTGTGCTGCCACTATCCTATTAGTGTCAGTATAAAATGTTACATTGATTCACCGTTAACTTTCGGATTTGTATAATTTTAATTTTATAAAATGCCACACATTTATTCACATCTTGAATACACCAATATGGTTTTTATTTATGGTTTGTGTAATGGGAATGCTACAGCGGCTGCTGAAGAATATCGTAAACGATTTCCACAAGAAAGAACAGCGAGCAGATAGGCCTTTATCAGAGTTTTCAACAAACTCTGCGAGACCGGAACACTTCCAAGTGCTAATGTAACATCCGAACGAGCCATTCAACAGGATTTAGAAGAAATAGAAAATGTTGTAGCTTTAGTAGAAGAAGATGCGATGACGAGCTCACGAAGAATTGGAATTCAGTTGGGAATTCCCCAAAAGAGAGTGATCAATACGCTTCACGAGCAAGGCTTATACCAGTACCATGTTCAGCGTGTACAGAATCTTCAACCTGGAGACTACGCCAAGCGTATGCAATTTTGTGAGTGAATAATTAATAATCGTCATCTTTTACCGCACATACTTTTTACCGACGAAGCTACATTCACCCGTGACGGCATCAATAATAATCGAAACTCCCATGTATGGTCGGACGAAAATCCTCACGCAATAGTCGAAAGTAATTTTTAACACAGGCTTTCAGTAAACGTGTGGTGCGGCATGATCGATAATAATTTAATTGGCCTTTTTTTTTTGCAAAATCGCCTTACAGGGGATCACTACTTAAGTTTTTTACAAAATGAATTACAAGGACAACTAGAGGAGATTCCTTTAAACATCAGAATTGAAACGTATTATCAACACGACGGAGCGCCTGCCCTTTTCGATCGCCGGGTCAAGCAATATTAAGACCAAAGGTTTCCAGGCGTTTGGATTGGTCGCGGTGGTCCTATTAGTTGGCCTCCTAGATCGCCAGACCTCACACCGTTGGACTACAATTTATGGGGTTGGTTAAAAACTGAGGTTTACAAAGTAAAAGTAGATACTAGGGATGCATTAATTAGACGCATCAGAAATGCTGTACTCACTATTAAAGAAAGGCACGAATCAATTAGAGAAACCACGCGCGCTCTTCGTAAACAAGGCAGGAAATGTTTGGAAGTCAATGGCGGTATTTTCGAAAATTTACTAAACCAATGATTCATTTAAAACAGTGTTAATGTTGGATATTTTGGTTTAACAATATTATTATTTTATTTAACGCTGTAGCTTGAAAACAAATGAATATAACCACATTTGAGTGTTCTCTTATTATTTTGATGCATAGATTAGATTAGATAGATGCATAGTATAAGCAAGTTCGCCAAGGGGCACATCGTCCTGCTTCTGAATAAATTTAGGTACGTACGTATACATTTTCATATGCCCTACCTATACACCTTACTTCGACTGACTGATCATTCAGGGATGAATGGAATTTTATGCAGAAGTCCCACTTGTCCTTCTTTTAGAAGCGTCTTAATAATAATATTAATTTCGACTTTAACAAGCCGACATAGAAATATTATGCGCAATTCTCCGTCAGTTGCTTGGAACCCGGTATACGTAAGTAAATTTATTTAAAGATAAAAGAATCTCAAAAGCACAGGTGTTATGCAGTGGATAGTAAACACAGGTGAATTACGATAAATTTCACAAACAAAAATTTACATACAAATTGTTCATATTTTCAATATTAAATCATGTAAATTTCCTTCGGAACAAAGGTCAAGTATTGTATATGGCGAAACGATTCTTAGAAAAAGAAAAGATGTGTTGGTTGGAGAATTTCCATAGAGCGACCTTTTAAAAAGAAAGGTTACCTATTCTAGGTAAGCACGTCCAGTTTATGTACCAGGAAATCTTAGAGGTATTTTTGTGTATAATACTTATTATACAGTGTGTATCAGCCAAATGGAAAAAATTCGGTAATAAATACATGGGGGCGTGTCCAAAAAAACGCTCGGACACGTCGATTGGTATTTCTAGTTGCGCATTTTTCCAATTAAGACTTCTTATACAGGGTGTGTCATGTAACAGTGGCCAATACTAACTTTCTTATTTTAAATGCAACACCCTGTATATTATTCAATTTTTGGATTCTTCAGAAAATTGTAGACATATTTCATGGACAATATCCTATACCCATCTTCAACTGTTTCGGAACTCTTAAGGGTTTTCAGATTTATTGCAAAAATTAACAACACACTAAAAAACTAATAAGTAATACTGTTTAGTTCTTGATTTTGTAAAAAACAAAAAAAAACATTAATGTAGGAGATGTTGAAAATTGATGTTAAAATGTTTTTACTGATATGAAATAAAAAAAGGTATAAATAGTTTTGTTTACTTTTGTTTAAAACGCCTGACCTTTTAGCAAATTGTTGTCTGTCTGTATGACAGTAGTTGTCAGTATTATAGTCGTTTGAATTTCGTTAACTGCATATCAGAAAAATGGTTTATGTAACAGAATTGCACAAAATAACAATTCTACAGATGATGGAGATTAAACACGGACACAAATGGAAGTTGCTCGCTTATTTCATGAAAAACTTCCAAATTTGCCGCCTATGACTCACGGGACAATTAGTAAAATAGAAAAGCAGTTTCGCCAGCTTGGACATATAAAGCAAATAAAAAAAGTAGCTGCCAATGCAATAAGTGATGATACCAAATTAGATATTATGCTTGAGTTTCAGGAAAACCCACATACGTCTAGTCGAAAAACAGCCCCAATGTTCGACGTTTGCCATTCATCGATTATTCGAACATTACAAGAAAATAAAATGTATTCCTATATAAAATGATACCTACTTATGAGCTCATGGAAGACGATTTTGATAGGAGAACGTATTTTAGTGAACAAATGATGGCAATGTTAGATAACAATGTGATCCAATTAGAACATGTTTTGTTTTCTGAAGAGTGCACCTTTACACTTCACGGTCATGCTAATCGTCAGAATTGCCCCTATTGCTCTAGGGAAAATCCTCACTGGATGAGAGAAGAACATACGCAATATCCTGAAAAGGTTAATGTTTGGGCAGGAATTGTTGGAGATTATATCATATGTCCCTTTTTCATTAATGGCAATTTAAATGGCGATAATTATGTAGCACTGCTCCAAAATAATGTCTTGCCAACTTTGACAAACTTATATCCTGATCCAGCAAACCCACAACTCCCAGCGAATATGATATGGTTTCAGCAAGATGGAGCACTGCCCCATTACCAAATCAAGGACCGGCAGTACCTCAACTGAGTATTTCCAAATCGGTGGATAAGGAGGCGTGGATCGATAAAATGGGCAGCACGATACCCTGATCTGACGCCATTAGACTTCTTCTTATGGGGTTATGTCAAAAATATTGTATACAAAACTAAACCCCTCGACTTAGCTGACTTTAGAAGACGAACAATGCTTGCGATTAGATCGGTCACGCCCGAGATGTTCAGTAACGTTAGAAGGAATTTCTATTTAAGATTAGGATGTTGCCAAGACGTTCGCGGCGAGCATTTTCAACATCTTCTACATTAATGTTTTTTTTTTGTTTTTTACATTATCAAGAAATAAACAGTATTACTTATTAGTTTTTTAGTGTGTTGTTAATTTTTGCAATACCACTTAATATTTCCCAAACGGTTGAAGATATGTATAGGATATTGTACATGAAATATGTCTAAAATTTTCTGAAGAATCCAAAAATTGAATGATATATAGGGTGTTGCATATAAAATAAGAAAGTTGATATTGGCCTCTGCTACATGACACACCCTGTATAAAAAGTATTAAGTGAAAAAAATGCGCAACTGGAAATACCAATCGACTTGTCCAAGCGTTTTTTCGGACACACCCCTATGTATTTATTATCGAATTTATTACATTTGTCTGATACACACTGTATACAGTGCGCTCTTTTTTAAACTTGGGTCATGGGAATTTTGCGTATTAAGTTTTTAAACCCCATGTTAAAACCTCTTCTACGGTATCAGTAGGTGGAACTTTAATCATATAACCATAACCTACTGTCAAAATATCCCCACGTCAACAAACTTCCTAATTATTTTTGCAAAACCGCCAATAACGGAAAAATTTTCTTTTTGGAATTTTATAGCATTTCGCTTAGGGCAGGGGTGGGTCAGTTTTTTAAGAGCTGAAACTGGGAAATTATTACTACAGCCGAATAAACAATAACTGCGTATCTATACTCTGAATCTTGAATGCTCTTCTACGCCAGGTCTCAAACCTTTAATATCAATTGCATCTTCGTTCGGCTTTTACATCTTATCATTTAAAAAAAGTTAAAATTTGCGTCTCTTGCCTTGATGAGCTTGTGTGTCTTGTTATTAGGCTGGAAATATTAGGGATTCAGTAGCATAGCACATCAGATACGTTAAATCTTAATACAGAGTGGCAAAAAAGTCGCGCACAATGCCTATAACTTTTGAATTACCTCGTATACGAAAAAGTGACCTTAATGAAAGTTGTTCAGTAAATTGTTCCCCACATTTTTACCTGCATAGATTTTTTCTGCCATTTCTGCTTTGGTTGCCATAGAGACTAACTTACTTTTTTTAAATGGAACACCCTGTGTATGATTGCATATTTGGATTCTACTGGGAAAACTCTGATTTTTTTGTATTTTGAATTTTTGTTTATTTTAAACTGTAATAAACTTTATAATAACAAAATAAATAGCCTAGAAAATTGAACAACTTAACATCGGAATAATAAACAAGTGAAACCTTTTCAATGGATCAGGTGTTCAAAATGACCACCATTTTCTGCTAAGCAGAGCGCTAGTCAATCCCTGAACCTCTCTACAACGTTTAAAGGGAAGTCCTCCGGAATAGCCCGAATTCCAGCACTAATTGTGACTTTTAAAGATTCTAAGTCATTTGGACGGTTAATGTAGACTTTGTTCTTTAAGTGTCCCCACAAAAAGAAGTCGAGCGGGGTTAAGTCCGGGGATCGCCCTGGCCAGTCAATAGCACCTCTTCTGCCTATCCAACGTCCTGGAAATTGTTCGCTTATGTATTGTCTAACATTTGCGGCATAATGCGCTGGTGCTCCATCTGGCTGGAACCATACCTGTTCGTTTACGCCATTATTTACACCCGGTAAAACCATTCTGCAAGAAGGAATTATGTGATTTCTGAGGAGGTCCAAATATTTTTCGCCATTCAAATTACCATCTATGAAAAAAGGTCCCACAGTATGTCTACCAACTATGCCCCCCCAAACATTAACTTTTTCGGGCCTCTGAGTATGACCTTCCTGGAACCAGTAAGTATTCTCAGCAGACCAATAACGATAATTGTGTCTATTAACAATGCAACTTCTCCTGCTTAAGCAAATTTTTCACTGACTGATGAGACACATTAAAATCCATTGCCATTAGCCTGGACGATTGTGTTGGATTTTCATGTATTGAGAGCATGATATCCAAAGCTTTGTCTGCCCCGGTTGCCCTGTTTGCCGCAGTTTGGGTTTCGAGCTACTCATCGCACGGTGCGCCAAACAACGCGACTAGCGATCAACATACTGAGAGGATTTAAAGACCGCAAATCAACGGGGCAGTCTTTTTTGACGTTTCTAAAGCACTCGATAAAGTTTGGCATAATGGTCTCATATTAAAGTTGATAAGGTTGAATATGCCCAATTATTTGATAAAAGTTTTGATTTCATACCTCGAGGACATTCGCGGTATCATCAGAAAATACAATTTCAAGCCTCAAAAACATAAAGGCGGGAGTGCCACAAAGGTCACCACTGGCCTCTTTAATATACAATATTTATACTAGTGATATCCCGTGAGATCTGCGAACCCAATTATATTTGTTCGCTGATAATACTGCGATTACTGCAACCTCGAAGTTGCCCTGGGTTGTAGTCCTTTGTCTGTAACGCCATATCAATCTCCTTCAGAGATGGCTGAACTCTTAAAAACTTTGTCTTAATGATGGTAAGACCCAAGCAATTTACTTTTTAAAAGCTATCACAAAGCTACCCCAAACAAGAGTAAAAGTGGGCAATGCACAAATTAATTGGAGGAACAAGATTAAATATCTTGGCCTCACGTTTGATGGAAAATTATTGTGGAACGACAACGTGACACTGAGACTTACAAAGGCACAAGGCCAATTAAGTGTAGTCTATTCATTATAAAACAAAAGAAGCGAAATAAGCATCAAGACGAAAACGTTGATCTACAAGACAATAATAAGACCTATACTTACATACGGTGTACCTACGTGGTGCACCGTAAACAAGACGAGACTGAAAAAATTACAAATATTATAAAATAGAGTTTTACGCATAATAACGGACGCTCAAAGACATATACCGACAGACATACTGCACAGGGACTTACGAATGGACAAATTTACTTCATAAGAAACTACTCTCAGGGCATAACAACCTAAATCCAGTTTTCTACATAACTGTTCTATATTATATTCATTGAAAGAAAGATTTTGAGTAATGTAAATTCCTGAAAAATTTATAACTTTGGGGTTGTTAATTATAAGATTGCCAAAAGTAATACCATTAAGTGAACATTTAAAAGTTAACATGTTGCTTTTAGTGATATTAAAAGAAGGTAGATTTGAGTCACAACACTTTAATTTTTAATAAATCTTTATTAATTATTTTAATTAATTCAATACAATATTGTTGTATCATCAGCAAACCTAGTATATTTACCATTTATAAAAATTGACGCAAGGTCATTTTTATAGATTAAAAATAGTAAAGGACCAAGAACTAAACCTTGAGGTACTCAACAATCACACTCTAACCCTAACGAAAAAGTCGTGGGCTCCGAAAGAATTACGATTTAAAAATCTAAGTGACTATTTTAATATGTCATCATACGATACCATGGAACAAAATTTTTTGACACTTTTGTAATTGTTACAATTTAAAATGTCATTAAATTTTCTCAGCGAATTTCCCTGGAGCATTGATAAATAACTCAAAATTCTATCACAACTTCCTCAAGCAGGTTACTTCTTGGGGCTGTTGTCAAGTAGCGTCCTTTCGAAATCTGTTACAAAATTATCTCGTAGTTATCAATGGTCTTAAGATATTATGGATGATAATGAACGTTTGTGGTAAGTCACGTTACAATCTCGACGAACTGGCCTAGGTTTAGCAATATTTTGAAAAATGTGCAGGTATTACAACCCCCACATAGTCCATTGATAACGCAGTGAGCAAGATCACAAATGACATTAACGCAGCTCTAGCCCTGTCTGTCACGAAAGTGTCCGGATTTTCAAAATACGGGACTTTAAGCCATGAAATTAAGAATTAAGGAATAGGGCGTATCGTACTGGTGATCCTCACATCAAGGCGGAGGCGAATCGGGAAACCCAGGTAATCAGGGATTTGTTGAGTGAAAGGCAATCGAACCTGTGGAACGACAAGGTCCAAGGTCTATCTATAACGGATAATTCCACTTATAGAATTACTAGGGTCTTGACCAGAGGCACACGAGCACCCATATCCCACCTGAAAAACCAGGAAATAGGTGTGGCTCTAATCGATGCGTATAAAGCTGAATTACCCGCAGACAAACTTTGCGACTAATTCAGTGAAAACCCGACCAATGACGCGTTGACAGATGAGAGCATCTTAAGGACGATACAGATTTACAAAACCATTAATCACCCGTTTCAGGCCTTTCCCCAAGTCACCTTAAACGAGGCTAAGTCCTTAATAAGCGTGTTGAATGTTAAAGAAGCCCCCGGTTTTGACGGTTTAAAGAATATGGCTATCTAATCTAATCTACCGGTGCCGGCTAGCTTAAGGCCAATCAGCCTGCTATCGAGCTTAAGAAAAGTTGCCAAAAAGATAATCTTGAGTAGGCTCAACGACTTTTTTTTCACGCGCAATGTTCTGCCCGTCGATTAGTTTCCTTCAGGTTCCGGTCCGAATATTGCACAGTCAAGCAGATCATGCGACTCACTACAAACATTATTAAAGGCTTTAACAAGAGGGCGCACACGGGAGCGGTCTTCTTTGACGTAAGCAAAGCATTTAACAAGGTCTGGCACAATAGTCTCTTGTTAAAATTGATAAGGCTCGGTGCTCCGAACTACTTAATCAAGGTGGTAGGTTCTTTTTTGGAGAATATAAGTTTTGCGGTCTCGTCAGAGAACGTACTTTCTTTGAACAAGCACATCAGGGCGGGAATGCCGCAAGGCTCACCTCTCTCTCTCCGATATTGTACAACATTTATACTCACGATATTCAGCGAGATAAATTTATGAGCTCTATCTTTTCGCTGATGATACAGCAATTACTTCGACTACTAAATCATCAAGAATTATCGTTAGCCAGATACAGCGTCACATAATCGAGCTGAAAAAATAGCTTTCAGCTTTGAAGATTCGCTTGAATCCCGCCAAGTGAAGGTCGTCTTCTTTTCGAAAAGCACCGTCCGCAGGCCTGAAACAAGGCTACGGGTCAATGGAGTCCAATTAAACTGGTTCCAGGAGGTGAAATATCTGGAACTTATTTTCGAACAAAGGCTATTGGACGCAAAATTAAATTAATAGAATAAAACTTGCAATGCGACAGTTAGGCTTTATCTACCCTTCTGCTTCACAGGCGGAGCAGACTTGCTAATAGGACTAAGGTCAACCTCTACAAGGTATTGGTCAGGCGGGTTCTAACTTAGGTGCACCTACGTGGTGCAACATAAGCAGAACAGAGCTTAATAAGTTCCAGGTGATTCCGAAAAAGGCGCTAAAAATCATCGCGAACGCACCTAGGTATATTATGAATGTAGTGTAGTGTTACACTGGGTGGCCCACTCTCAACGCAGGATTTCATAGCATTTAAACTACTCAACTTCTTAATATTTTTCAAAAACAGGGTCATAGGGAGACATTAGGCCTACAGTTTAAAATTGTTTTGAAATATACCGGATGTCCCAAAAAAAAGATCCATAGCAAAGTTATATTTTTTTAAATGGAACCCCCTATACAATATTTTGGATTCTACATAAAATAACAATTATTTTTTAGTAAGTGTCTAAACTTAATAGTTTCTGAGATATCGAGTTTTGAAAAATGACATTTTTGACAGCTTCTAGCTTTCTAACGGTACGTCTTAGAGCAAAGCGGCTTGCATGCCCCATGCCCCTATCTTTCTTTTTTATTATCTCCCCAAAAATGTAAACTTTTGTTAAACCGGATATGACTCGAAAGCCGCAAATATGGTACTTCCGGTTTAACCGGAAATTTATAATTTTAGGAAGATAGTAAAGAAGTAAGATAGGGGCATGTGAACCGTTTTGCTCTAAGACATACCGTTAAAAAGCTGTCAAAGTTTAAAAATGCTATTTTTCAAAAGTTGATATCTCGAAAACTATTAAGTTTAGACACACATAATAGCAGAGAGGCACTAAAATTGACATGCACAAATATATATATGTTTAACAGTAAGACGCCGAAATTTTTGCAACATAACTTTTAAATTAAATTCGTAAGAACCTCAAACATCCAAGCAAAGAGATAATTACAAATCTATACAAACTAATAGAGCTAAATTACTTACAACTAATCATTAATGGATGTCAAAGGAGATTCTCCTGACCAGGACCGTTTCTGGCCTGTTGGTCGCCCTTGTGCGTCATATGAACTGGCTGCCCTTAAAATCAAATCAAATCAGTTACTATTTTACAATTACCTACCTGAAATTATGGCGCAGGGGTTATCTATTTTTTCAAATGGAGGAGGTTAGAGCTTTTGTAGTTCCCCTCCGTCAGACTTTCACCCTAGCAATTGTCACAGAAATGACCTCAAAATTTTTAATAGGTAAAAGGGGTGTCTATTTTTAATATTTTTCTTTTATTCACACTTACCTACCGAGGGGCTCAGCACTCCTATAATAATTTTTACAAGTGTTTATAAAATATGCATTTGCGTATTTTTGCCTCTTTGGATGGGGCAATAATACGCAGGCGCGTATTTTTACCCCAATAACAAAATATGTAATATTTTGTTATTGTTATAAGTCCTAGAAAAACAATTAAAATATATTTAATTTAAGCAAAACAAGAAAACAAAACTTTAATCCTAAATCGTTGGAGTACTGGGGCAAAATACGCACGCATCACCTTATGGGGCGCGTATTTTTGCCCCATAATGTTCGCGTACTTTTGCCCCATTTAGTAACACTGCAAAAATTGCCGGGTAATATTCTTACAACCTAAACTCATTCCAAACTCATAAACAAAACAACTTAGAACTACCCTAAGAATAAATCCTAAAAAGTTATTCTAAAAAACATGCATTTTTACTTTTATTATAAGTTAATTTTGTAATGAAAAAATTACATTCAATTGCTAAAAAACTATATTTACCTCATATTTTATAAACAGTGTATACTGATGTTCTGGTTTCTGGTTTTCAAACTAGTAATTAGACACTGAGTGCACTGTTGCCAAAAGTTAGTTGTAACAGCATTTGAAACCGGACATCGGCGGCAAATTTAAATAGGGTGCGTTCTTTTGCCCCATGAGTGTTTTTGCCCCCACCTACCCTACTACCAAATTAATAATACCTACCTACATAATTCAAATAACATCAATTAGTTTTAATTTTTTGAGTAAACCTGTGGCAAAATGTAATTTAATTGACGCGGGTTGCAGGGCGGCCGCCTCCATTGAGAATTCTTTGTATTTTTCCGATACCTATCTAAAAAAAATAGCCAATTAACACAAAGGGCGGCTACCTCATTCTTGACAGCTGGTGCATGATTTCTTTTTAAAACTGAAGTTGCCATTCTTATTTGACGAAGGGTGGCCACCGGCCGCCTTCGTATTTTTAAAAATTCCTCGAGTTTTTTTTTATGTCTAAATTTGTTTCTGTTAAACTGCGGGGGCACTCCCAGCACACCACTCAGAAACGGCCCTGCTTCTGACGTAAAGAAACATTGAAGAACCTAGTTACGTTACAATCATGGTAAATTTGACATACCGGCTAAATATTTTTTTTCTTGTCGCATCAATTAAATTAGGTACGACAGATAGTTTTTTGGCAATTTCTTGTTTCAACGTGTTTGGCTAAATTAGAAACACAACATTTTTCGCTGGGGTAATAATTTTATTATACTATGACAATCCTATATTAATATTGTTATACTAAATAATATAAAAAAGAGAATTTGCATTTCTTTTAAATCACAAAATATGTAAATGTACATATTTTGAACTTCTCCACAAGTTAGATTTCTTGTTGGTGGGTATATCCTCAGTTTCTTAAAAATCAATCCCATCACATCAATGACTCATGGTAAAGGAATTCCGGACCCTATACTAAGAATGACTCTTCAAAGAAAGTGTCACCATCATATACACCAAAATCAAAAAGTGTGGATCATAAAAATTCCTAAATCATTTTACCTTTTAAAACTTAACACAAAAAGAAAGAGAGATCCGAATAAACCAATTTTTCTTAACAAAACAATACCTACCGACAAAAGTTGCAGTCACCAAAAATCTTCAAAGACTTACTTACAGAAGGAATGTCGCATTTATTTATTAAGTTCATACCTTTAAGGTGGTCCAAGAAGAATTTTAATCACCTGCAAAATTTCGTTGATAGTAAAAAAGTGAATATTTGTCATTCATAGTCGGTCAAAATAAAGGAATGCACCCGAAAATTGGAAAACAATAACTTCAAAGATAAAAATATTTTCACAAAATGTTATCTGTTCCCTTTTGACAGCAGTTGAATGAAAGAGCTATAAACACCGGAAGACGGCCATTGTTCTTTAAGGGCCTAGCATGATTTTGCACTTAAGTTTATAGTACCTTGTAAAGTACCTGTGTAGTGCACTAGTTAACGAAGTGCCAGGGTCGCACCGAGTGTAAATTATAAGGAAACATTATTGATGTGTGTTTAAAAACTGGACGCCCCTCATAAACTTACGTTTTCTTTTTTTTATGAATATGTGAAAAATCTCAAACTTAGATATTAAGAATTTTCAATATTTTCCAGTCAGGAATAAATATTTCATGGCTTAAAATACATAGGGGGTATTTATTTAAATATGTAAAACGTTTCTAAATTAACAAGCACCTCGATAAATCAATCAAAAAATAATGTACCGGGTGATCTGTTATATTTTGACCACCCACCTATCTCATTTATTTGAAGAAATATCAAAAAACTTTAAGAACTAAGGTTGTAGGGCCTTTCATGAATTTTTGGGAAATAATATAAAGAAAGAAATGAACATCAAAAATGGCAAATATTTTAGAATTTAATGTTTTCTCAAATAAAACACCCTATATGTTATACGCTCTTCTGATGGGAAATCTTATTCTGATTTCAAATATATATGGTTTACATGGTCTATCTTAAAGGATTTTGTTAATAATTATAATTTTAATATATAACATTAGTAGGCGTGGACAAAATAATAATAATGGCGTATTGAATGTGCGGCAATTGTTATTACGTCTTTGTTTGTCAACTAGATATAAGTTGTCTACAGGCAAGCTATTCTTATTAAAAATAGCAGTAGATACTACAAAAGTATAATAAAAAAATTAATGAAATTTAATATGCATATCAACAAAAGACAAAAACCGACAAACTTTACCTATATCCCCATTAGAAAAACAAATTTTTGCAGATACTACTAGTGGATGATAAACCCATATTTAAAATTTTTTGTGTAAAACAATGTCTTACCCAATAAAAGCAACAAAATAATAATCCATTTATAATAAATGCTCCAAATGACACCCGTTTGCATCAATACATTTTTGATACCCCAATTTTAATTTATTAATTACCGCAATTATCCAATCGGGATGGTTAGTATTAATAATATTCATGTCGTTGATCACTCCTGCATAAATTTCTAATATATTATCGCTGCTTTTAAAATATATTTTATTTTTCAAAGTTCCCCAAAGGAACGTGTCAAGTGGTGTTAAATCGGGACTATTAGGCGGCCAGGATATAACACCATATCTCCCAATCCAAACTTCAAAATTG
The DNA here is from genome assembly GCA_963920685.1 of Polydrusus tereticollis. Classification (NCBI taxonomy): domain Eukaryota; kingdom Metazoa; phylum Arthropoda; class Insecta; order Coleoptera; family Curculionidae; genus Polydrusus; species Polydrusus tereticollis. Next base: position 94,130,910 of record OY987331.1, read on the forward strand.
GCATTTAACCGTTCAGTAACCTGCGCAACGTTATGCGGAGGTGCGCCATCCTGTTACCAAATTATGGAGTTAGCCACGTTTAAAGGTAACTCATCTACACGATTTTCTACAGCATTTAAGAGTTCCATATATCTTGCTCCTGTCAGATTGTTCTCAAGAAATATTGGACCAATAATCTTGTCACTTAATATACCGCACCATACATGTAAGGAGCGCCTTTCAGATTTCCTTGTTTCCAGGATTTTGTGTGGATTAACATCAGCCCAAAAATGCAAATTTTTTCTATTGGGTGATCCCGATGTGCAAATAGTGGACTCATCAGTTCATAAAATGTTTGAAAATAACTCCCCATCTTGTTCTAGTCTGGCTACAATATCCCTACAGAAATTAAGCCTTCTTTCCTTGTCGCTTTCACTTAATTTTTGGTGTCTATGGAATCTATATGGATGCATGTTATATTTTTTAAAGTTTTAAATACTTTCCAATATGATTTGTCTAAATCTGCCATGGCTTCGCGTATAAAATTCAGTGTATTTTCTAGAAACATTGAAATCTGAGTTATACAATCAACTAGCAACAACTAACGATTTTATGTTACCTTGAATATAGAGAAGAATTTTTAATTCTTCCTCCTCATTTATAATCACCGTTCTTTTTTTTTCTTTTTCATGATTTTGTGGCGTGCACCAAATTGTATATATTTCTAAAAGTATTTAGACTTGCTATTCTATTTAGATTCTCACCATATAAATTACTATACTCTTGGCGCGCCTTGTATTTACTTTTATTATTTTTTAAGTAAATCTCAAAGATTTTAAACTTTTCTTCTTCCGAATACCCCATTTTTGTAAATATATGTAAATGATTTGACAGATGCGTAAAGTATAAACAATTGCAGCATATTCAATAGGCCATTTTTATTTTGCCTAGACCTACTTATGTTATTTATTAAAATTGTAATTATTGACACAACCTTTTAAAATAGACCATTCAAACCATATATATTTGAAACCAGAATAAAATTTCCCACCAGAAGAGCGTATAATATACAGCGTGTTCCATTTAAGAAAACATTAAATTGTAAAATATTTGCCATTTTTGATATTCATTTGTTTCGTCTTATATCATTTCCTAAAAATTCATGACAGATCCTACAACTTTAGTGCTTAAAGCTTTTTTGATATCTCTTCAAATGAGTGAGTTAGGTGGGTGGTTAAAATATAACAGATCACCCGGTACCTGCTGTAAAGTAATTATTTTACTATATAGCATACATTTTTGTACTATCATTCTAATTTGCCTCAAAAACATGTTGGTAACTTCTGCTTAAAATAGGGCTTATTGTAGTTTAATTATTATGACTTTTGACCTAGTCTCATTAGACTGCATTTGAATATAATAACAATATTGGTATATATAGCATATTTAAGAGAAAAGAAAGATTATTTTGAAAATCGTATTACTAAATCATTAAATCCATGGATCCAGGAATGTTGGCAAATTATTAATGATTAAAGAGGGAAAACAACGTAATACCTATATACATACTTTAATATTTTCTGACGAACTATCCATTTTTATTGTTCGATTGCTTCAAATCTTTCTAAAAATATTCATTCATGTATTGATCCACTTTTGTACAATAAATGATATAAAAATAAGGGATACGTTTTTCTTTAGTCCAACCAATGATCAAGAAATAAAATTAGTCATTATTGAAATGAAAAATAAGAATTCTACTGGATGGGATAATCTATCGAATAGAATTTTTGCACAACTGTCTGTTCCAGTTTTAATATCTTTAGGCAAAGCAATAAATATTTCTTTTGAAAGCGGAATATGTCTTAAATCAGCTATTGTTATTCCAATTCATAAAGGAGCTAATTATAAATCAGCATCTAATTTTCGACAAATTTCTTTACTTTCAACAACAATAAAATTATTGTCAAAATTAGAATGCTTTCTTCTTCAAATAAACATAATATTTTAAATCTAAACCAAAATGCATATCAAAAGAATAAAAATACTAATTACTCTTATTTCTCATTTCTTGAACATCTTTATTTTAATCTTAATGAAGGAGATTTTGTGACATTTCTAAAGATATTGTGATAACTACGACATATTATTAAAGAAGCTTAAACTTTATGGCATTAGAGGTATATCATGAAAGTGGTTTAAATAATATTTATCTGAAAGATCTGAAGTAGTATTGTTAAATGGTATGAAATCAAAAAAACAGAAATAATATTCATTCACCTACTTACAATACAAGACAACACTTTATTATATGTTTATCTATTTCTTTTTCAAGTCCTGTAAATAAATCTATAATTTATGATTCTAAAAAAAAAATTAATTATAGGTATTCCAGTTTATAATAAAAAAATGGCAAATTTTACAATGTTAAAAAAATGATAAAAATTTATTATTAAAAAAAGCTTATTAGTATACCATAAATTAATATTTTGATGATAATTTGTCATAATTACTTGCATTTCCAATTTTACCATACCTATTATATTTTACTATTAATTAAAATTTTTCAAAGCTTTGTCGATAAAGATAATCATTTTCTTTCAGACAACAAAGCATGTTTTGACTTTGACTTTGACTTCAATTCGACAAACAACATAATTAATCTCAAATCGTTATTCGGAATAGTCCGACCCTGCAAAGGCGACTAACAAGCCGACAAACGTTGTAATCTAGGGCCTAATTTTTTCAGGACAAAAAGTGTTGGGTCTAATTCCGTAGTTTTTATACCCGAGAAAAATTCTGTCTAAAATGAAATTAATGAGTTGGAAGTTTTTAAAGAAATTGACGGAAACAAGTCGAATCATGCTGATGTTTTAGATGTTGTACATTTACGAGACTTCCAGAATAGAGAATAAGCAAATTAGGAAAAATTTTATGACACATTTAGTAAAATTGAAGCTTAGTTTATCCAAAAAATCACTTAGAACTTTGTTATCAGGAATGTGTGTTTATTCAGTTGAATAGTATTTTTTGTGTGAATCCATATTTTGGCACAGCTAATTTAACACGTAGACGACCAACACTATACTGAAGAATCAGTACCTACTATGATACCACGTGCTTTACCGGTGTTTCATACTCATTACCAAAACGATATTTTGAAAATGTCGCCTCTGATAAAATATTTTTTAAATAAATTTTTCTTTTTGCTGTACAAAGTCAGTACATAGCGATGTACTACTATTTTCTTAAATGGAATAAGTAATGCAATTGATTTTATACCAAATGGTGCTATTCTGTAACTTCGCCTATAGTGCTTTAATACTGTGCGCGCAAAAATTATTTGCATTCAAGAGGGCTTGGGCTGAAAAACGTAGGGCCTGTTTTAGATCACAATTATAAGATTTGTTCCAACACAGTCAAATTACCGTCCCCGAACGATCATTTCTAGTATGTCAATTAAATTTTGAATTTGGCAATCGATTGTTGCAGTGGTAAATTAGTTGAGCGACCCTTTAAGGACGGTCCTAGTACGGTTTTTGGTCCGGTTGAAACAAGCCTATTTCTAACCAAATCTAGATTAAAGTTTTGTCAAATTCATATTATGGCTTGATATGTCAAACTGATGAATATTAAAATAAGTAAACAAATACAAATTTAGTTTTATTGTATACATAATTAACAAAGTAGGGGAGAGGCGTCGAAGATGGCGCACATAAGCGAGATACTGTATCACATGCAAAATATACTCAAAAGCAAAAATGTTATTGCGGCAAATTGTAGCTTTATATGTATGCTAACGATATAATCAAACAAAGTTAATGAATCTTTACAAAAAAAATTAATTTCCTAATTGCTTGATTTATGTGTCTTTCCGCCATCTTTTCCGAACGCGCGGGGAAGATGGCGCATAGGGTAGGCAAAGATGACGCATCGAAAGTTTAAAATAATATTATGTTTTAAGGTTTTTAAATTTTATTAAGTGCTTAGTTTACAAGTCTCTTAAACGAGTAAAATACATTTTAAATAATTTTAAGGTAGAAACCTTTAACTGGGATTAACTATATATGTTTATAGATATTGTCAGGCCTAACACAAATAAAAAATAAAACAAAGGTATGAACTAAATGGAAAAATGTTTGAAGAATCTCTGTAATACATTAAATTCTTCTATAACAGTAATATTAGGTACATTCATGTAGCAATTAAACTTCAGAGCTTGAATTAGTTAGATGAGAAACAACTATAAAATGAAACTTGTGATTGTAACTAAAATACGTTTAATGTCTACAAAAATCACAGATATAGTCTTTTGGAGTGGATTGACTAATGCAGGCCTAATGAGACCAATCAGCACATGACACACATCGATACCATATTTCTCCAGGTTTGCCGAATTCTCCACAAATATTGCAGTCGTTTTTATCTCCATCATCAACATCGTCCAGCTCATCGTCATCGCAGAGGTCCTTTTCAATCAAACTTTCTTCACTTTCACTATCGATTTCTATAAAGACTTGTTTTTTAACTTTCCTTTTGGCTTTTAGGTTCACTATTTGGATTTTCATGGATTTTTTAAATTCTCTTTCCACCAGAATTGTTTTTAAAGGAGTTGCCGTCAATACTTCGGAATGCTCCTTTGCACGACTATTCCTTTGCTTGTGGTTGGTACTGGTGAAACAACTTCAATACTAACATGATCTGAAGATTTTTTCAGTTTGTTGAAGGCCACTACACGATGGTTGAGGTGAGTGTGGCATACGAGTTTCATCTGTTGTAGTAGTTGCACGTTAATTTTCACTGTTATGGTTTTCTATGTCATTATGTTCCTTATTTAATAAATTTTCAGCTGGAGAAAAGTCGTCTTCCGTAAATTTACCAGAGTGTAGGGGATAAATTCCTGCTGATCAAAAGCCTGAAATGGCCCTTTCCATATTTGCGGAATCACAATAAGCTAAATTAAAAATTTCAGCGATATCATAATGTGACAGCTTACCATCATTGTTTGCAGAATGTAATTTAGTTTTAAAAAAAAATATTGCAGTGTCGATTGTAGGCATTTTTAAGAGAACAAAAAAAACTTATGTCCAAGGACTGGAGCCTGTGTGAGGTATGTGAAGGTAAGCTTAACATAACTATAAAATGTTGTTTGCAAACGTTATAAATCTGAACTGCGATGTGGCTTCTATGGTTGTCCAAAATGAGTAAAACCGGATTATTTTCATCTGACTTGACTTTTCCTTGAAAATGATTTAACCACTGAAGAAAAACTTCCTCATTACTCCAACCGTTCTTGGTGCAAGTGTATACAGCTTCTCTCGGGCAATTTTTTTTTCTAGCAGTGGAGACATCCTTGCCCTTGGAAATATAAAGAGTGAGGGAATGTAGTTGCCACTTGACCCCATGGCGCATATTATAGTTACGTTCTTACCTCGTTCCCATGAGGAGATAATTCCAAATTGCTTTATACCTTTTGGACCCAGTCTCTTTATATTTTATTTGGGCACTGTTGATATGCCACTTTCATCGACGTTATAAATCCGGTCAGATGCAAAGCGATACTTTGACGTGATATTTTCCAAATTAGCAAAAAAGCGACCAAGTTCCACCCTACTGAATGCTGTAATTCTGCTGATGCTGGTTGCTTCCGATTTTCGAAGACTTATTATAGGATTTCTCTACATTAAAGTTGTGCTGTATTTTGTTGGCCTCGGCATAGTCAAAAGCGATACAGCGTAGCTCTCCAGGTGTAAGACCAAAAAATAATTTACCCAACTTAAGGGTGTGTCTGGCAAGTTTCTCTTCTTGGTTATTCGTAAAAACAGGGGCTCTACCCATGGAGTCTGAGTATACCTGCCTCCGATTAGTTTTTATTTCTAGGTGTCGCCTAAGAGTAGCTTCTGGCACATTAAACCGTCGCCCTGCCTCTCTTTTGCCCATTCCATCGTTAACAGCATCTAATGCTGCCATTAAAGTTGCTTTGGTATAAGACCCTCGCTGGGTTGTTCTTTTATATCTTCCCATCTAAAGGAGAGAATCTCGTAAAAGTAACTTTTTTTATTCCACCGTCTAAGATGGCGCAGTAGAGTCTAAGTTGGCGCACTGCGCGTTACTGCGGAATACAATGTTGCCAGCTACCTATGTAGAGGGTCTTCCAACGAGGACTGAACAGGGGCACATTTTTGAGCTTCCTTGTATTTAAAGAAAAATCCAAAATAGCCAATCGATGTACTTTTTCCTGCAGAATTCAAAAATGAAACCAAAAATTTATTTGAACCAGAAACAAAAGAGTTACGCTATGGATAATGTGTTTTTTAAATGGAACATAGCTTTTTTTATACGATTTTTGGAACGAGTGATTTTTTTTTGTCCGTTCTGATTAAAATATTTAATATTGTGACAGCTATTTTTATTAAATTTTAATGTTTTATCCAGTATAATTTAACTTTAACCTGTTTGAAACATACACTAGGTAATAAAGGTATAATCACCTTTGAATCCTTCAAAGTCAAAAAATTTGACAAATTTACAATACTTAATATTGCCGAAATGAAATATTCATTAGATGAGAGATTGCAGATTGTTATCTTGTTCTACAAATGCCAAGAAAATGCAAGAGAAGATTTATTGCAAATTTTCACAGAAATATATCCGTCAATACTATTCTAAGGCTCGGTACTTTCACGTCCGAATATCTTTATTTGCAGAATAATTACTATAGTTTCAATTGTGTCGACAATTGTTTCCATAAATATTATTCGACGAATAGCTCTATCTGCAAATGAAAGGATCACGGCTAAGGATAAAGAACCTATTTGAGGAAAATAACACATTACATGACAGAAAAAGAAATCCAACTCTATACTAATTTAAAAAAAACATTAATAAATTAATTGTTCAATGTGACCTCCGTTGTTCTCGAAACATGTGCGATAACCTCTTTGTAGCCTTTCCAAACTTGCTGTTATACTGTGATTATTCTGGTTAAGGCGATTTATTTCATTCACAATTTTCTGCATGATCTCTTCAATATCGTGGTTTCGCTGCTTGTATATCACGTTCTTTAAATGGCCCCAAAGAAATGTGTCTAATATTGACAAATCGGGACTATTGGGTGGCCAAGCATAGGTTCCATTTCTACCAATCCATTCTTCATGGCGTCCGTTTAAATATTGAGTAACCTCACGCACGGCATGCGGAGGGTCCCCATCATGTTGCCAAATTAAATTTTGATATTCTTCCAATGGTAAATCTTCCAAAAAGTTCTCAATTTCGTTTTCTAAGAACTCGTAGTATCTCTGTCCATTTAAAGTCCCGGTAAAAAATATTGGTCCCAAAATTCTATTATTTTTTATGCCACACCAAACATGGATTGAAGTCCTTCCTTGAAATTTAATTGTCTGAAATTTTCTTGGATTTCCAACGGCCCAGTGATGATTATTATGTCTATTAAAAACCCCCGATGTTGTGAATGTGGCTTCGTCAGTCCATAAGATATTTCTGAATAAATTAGGGTCTTCGTTTTCTTTCCGAATCACAATTTGGGAAACAAATTGGAAGCGAAGTTCTTTTTGTGCCGGTGTTAGATGTTGAAGTGGAAGGATATGATAAGACTTAAATTTATGATTTCTTAAAGTCCTGTGCACAGTTCCTTGGGTAACTCTTCTGCGTCTTACACTGCCGCCGTATTAAACGTCCCGAACTGCGTCCGAAATTGATTTGGTTGGATTCAGTCGAAAATAATTCACAATGGCACGGTCTCGATTTCTATTCCTTTCTGGATTTCTTTTTCTGTCATGTAATGTTTTATTTTCCTCAAATAGGTTCTTTATCCTTAGAATAGTATTGACGGATATATTTCTGTGAAAATTTGCAATAAATCTTCTCCTTGCTTCTCTTGAATTTTCTTGGCATTTGTAGAACAAGATAACAATCTGCAATCTCTCATCTAATGAATATTTCATTTCGGCAATATTATAGTAAATTTGTCAAATTTTTTGACTTTGAAGGATTCAAAGGTGATTATACCTTTATTACCTAGTGTATGTTTCAAACAGGTTAAAGTTAAATTATACTGGATAAAACATTAAAATTTAATAAAAATAGCTGTCACAATATTAAATATTTTAATCAGAGCGGACAAAAAAAAATCACTCGTTCCAAAAATCGTATAAAAAAAGCTATGTTCCATTTAAAAAACACCTTATCCATAGCGTAACTCTTTTGTTTCTGGTTCAAATAAATTTTAGGTTTCATTTTTGAATTCTGCAGGAAAAAGTACATCGATTGGCTATTTGGGATTTTTCTTTAAATACAAGGAAGCTCAAAAATGAGCCCCTGTTCAGTCCTCGTTGGAAGACCCTGTACATCATAGTATTGAAGTGAAATTCGAAATAATCTTCTGAAACCTTAAAGTAGACGAGATATTGGGGTGCGTCATCTTTCCCGCTGCGCCATCTAATTTTTTATAATTTCATTTTTTTGAGGAGAAGTCCTTCTTTATAAAAATTTTTGCTTGCTGGAAAAATACGATTGTCGATGAAAAAAAAATTGTATACAGGGTATTCAAGGTTTTTGGCAAAATGCTATTTAAGAGAATTGTTTCAAATCATCACATCTTCTAAGATATTGGCTTTCAGTAAGTTTAGATAGCAATAATATTTTTGCTTTAAATTTACATTTCACTGAAAAGTTTGGTAGGTGTACCTTTGGCTTTGTATACCTTCAAGTATCACCTTTGATTAGGTACCTCAGAAATAAATTATTACAAGTGTTAAGCAAAACGTCATTGTCAGTAGCTTTTAAATATTTTACAGTTTACAATGTTAACAACGAAACAAAGAATACATAATTATTTATTTCAAATTACTTCGAAATATAAAATAAAACATGTAACAAAATACTATAAACAGAAACCAATACATAATTATAATTAATGGTCTTATTTATAAAAATACACCAAAATCAGATAGAATAGGTAACAACAATTATTCAAACACCGCTCTCCATCATGAAGGACGCATTTTCCCAGTTGGGCTATAAGATAGTCATAACTCCTCCGCACTTCTTCTAGGGATATTGATTCTACTTGCATTAAAATGTTCTCATCATTTGGCAGTGGATTGGCATAAGTTAACTGTTTTAGGCGTACCCACAACGTAAGGTCGGGATTTATTGGGGGCCATAAAACTGGACCATTTCGCCCGATCCATTTTTGTCCAAATTCCAAATCAAACAATTCCTTCACTTCTCTAGCAAAATGGGCCGGATATCCATGTTGCTGGAAGTACATGTTACTTAGGTCATCTAATGGTAGTTGTTCAAAGTGATCGGAAAAATAAATATATAACATATTTAAATAAGAATTTCTGCTACAAGTATTCTTAAAGAAATACGGTCCTATTATACCATAGTATGCAACAGCGTTAAAAACATTCCTTTTTTTTTGTAAATATTGACATCGGGTTGGGATTCTAAACATAGGATTACCATTACTCCAATAGCAAACATGTTGCGATGTCACAGTTCCATTTGTCGAAAACGTGGACTCATCCGAGAACATAATTCAGCCAAAATATGCGCATATATATGCTTTGTTTGTCTTTAAAATATGCAGTTATATGCATTTTTGCATGTAAAGAAATACACTGGGTTCTAAAAAAGATGTTTATTTAAAAAAAAATCAAAAAAAGAACAAAGAAAAATAAAAGTAAACAATTTTTTAACCTGAAATTGTATAAATCATAAATCAGTAAAAATATGTTTATACAGAGAGAAGCTTCTTTCAACATCTACTGATGTAATCGGACAATACTGCAAGTTAGGTAGTAAAGTATAAGGCCAAGATACAACTTCGTTGAATGGTTTACCTTTATAAGTGCTTTTTACTGCAGTTAAGTATTTAAATCCTTAACTTTTTTTTACAGTTACATCCAATTTGTTCCTTACTTGACCTCCTACTTTTCCGGGAATGTTGTTACATTTAGCGGAAAAAGTTTCAACAATACTAATCGAGTCTCTTAAACTTAAATTTCTACTTGTTAACGAGGATATTATGTCCGGTATAAAACTGAAATTAACCTTAATTAAAACAAGATCTTTAACTACACTTGAACTTTTTAACAACTAAACTAAAACATTAGAAAGAATATCTGTTTCTTCGATTCGTCGGCACTCAACTTCAATTCTTTGTTTTAGGTCTTCTATATCATGTGGCTTTGTCTTGTAGACCACATTTCTTAAATGTCCCCACAAGAAATAATTGAGTGGAGTCAGATCTGGTGACCGAGCTGGCCACTCAATTGAACCTCGTCTCCCTATCCATCTTACAAAAAATACTTCATTTAGATACTCCCGTACTTGCCTGGCATAATGTGGTGGTGAACCGTCTTGTTGCAGCCATACTTCGTTATTTAATCCCGCAACGTTGTCTAAAATAATTGATAATCAGTTTAAATTTACTTTAATGAAACTAACTTACGAGGATTTGGAAATAGGATCGCAAGAGCAGAAACAATTTCTTTTCTTAAGAGCTGCAAATATCTATCGCCATTTAAATTATAATTCATGAACAATGGACCAATTATCCTTTGTCCTATAATGCCTGCCCAAACATTAATTTGTTGCGGAAATTGGGTGTGCTGTTCTCGAATCCAATGAGGATTTTCTTTGGACCAATAACGAATATTATGCCGGTTAACATTTCCATTAAGACAGAACGTCGAGTCATCGGTAAACATTATTTTATTAATAAAATTTGGATCTGCATTACACAAATCCATCATTTGCTCACTGAATCCTAAACGCCTGTGAAAGTCATCCTCAGAGAGTTCTTGAACCAGATGAATTTTGTATGGGTGGAACTTCTCACACTTTAATACGCGATCTACCGACATGTGCGATGTGTTGTAATCGAGGCCAATAATTCGAGTAGAGAGGTGTGGATTTTCCTCTATGCTAAGCAAAATATCTAAAGCTTTATCGCCGCTTGTCGCAGTTTTTGGGACGCCCAGATTTTGAAGCGTCTTTTACATGGCCAGTTTTGTTATATTTCTTTAAAATTTTGCTTACTGTGGACCGTGCTATTGGATTTCGGTTGGGATACTTATCATTAAAAATCTCAGCAACCTGTTGCTGTGTTCGCCTTCGATCCCCGTAATCCAATATCATTAATATTTCTATTCGCAGCGTTTCCGTTAGTAAATCCATTTTAAGAATTATTAAAACTGATAAATAAAGCACAAATACCTTCTGAAAAGTTTGTCAATGTCGCTGTCAGAATTTAATTGTGTCACAAATTTCCAAGACCTACTTATATCTCTATCAGTTTTCTTGGATAAGAAGTTCTTATGATATTTAAACCCCAATATCAAAAAAATGGCTAGATTTAGACATTAAGTAACTTTTACAAAAGGTATTTAGAATTTGTTGTGGAATAATTTTTTTGAATAATATATAGGGTGTTCCATTTAAAAAAAAAACATTTTAAATTGCTAAAAAACTGTAAATTTATCAACATCACAAATGTCACTAGCAGCTCCGCAATAACCTCTTATATACGGATACCGAATTTTAGCTAAATCGGACAAACGGTATTGAAGATATTTAAAGCGATCCATACTTCTGTTACACGCTGTATTTCTGAAAAGCTTGATATAATATTAATCTGAATTACATTATTAAAGAATATATAGGGTGACCAATTTAAAGAAAAGCAAGTTTGTGTTTTTTCTCGGAAACTATTGAACGTAAAAAATATCTGAATACTACATAGATAACTACAAACAGAACTAATTTTCTCTGTAATAAGCTACAGGGTAACCTAAATATGCGGGGGTGTCCCAAAATGTAAAATTTTCAAAAACATCCAGTACACAAAAAGAAGGAGAACTAGAAAAATTCTGATGCTCTGATTCAGTTCTACGAAAACCGTATCCTTCTATCTTTACTAAAAACGGAGATACCCCGTAAGACCATCGAAAAAACATACCTTTGCCTTTTCAATATTTAATTTGAGTTTATTTAATTTTGTAAATTCATTAAATTCATTTTAATACGAGTCGCATTTTTGTTATTACTTCTTCTAATTTGTCTCCATATATTAAGAACAATATGTCATCCGCAAACAAATTTGCAAACTCTAAACCATCAATAAAGTTAATATCGTTGAAAGTAAATTATAAACAATGGAGGTGACAAAACGATATCCTGAGGCAAACCAAATTTATTTTCTTTTTTCCATTGATTCTGTCATTCCTACTTTAGTTTTTTTTCTTCTATTTTCTAAAATGTATTCTTTGCACCAGTTTTGGCTCGAGATTTATGATCACAGCCTTATTATAAGTGTTATATTAATGTTATTGATTTATAAAGAAAAGGGCAAATAACAATTAGCGGTGGTATGTTAATGAACTTAGTGGGTATAATACATTTTAAATGGGGATCACCAGTGACTCACCGGCTTGTCATGTTATGCTTGTTAGAATATCATGAAAATTAAACTAAATAATAAGTATTCAGTTGGTAGTTACTTTTGGTAAGAATAAAATGAAATTAGTTATTGAATACGGTAACAAGATATTGTCGTTTTAGTATCCTTTCTAAAAATATATGAGCACTCGAAAATTATCAGGATAGTTTAATACATCGAAAACAATAGTACATGAAGTTCTTTAAGAACAGCTCTTATATCAATTTCATTTGCAAAAAGTACATGAACTGATTTCTGAAAATTTTCATCGTAGAACGCAGTTTGCAAACTGGCTATCAGCAACGAAATAATGTGAACTTCAATATAATTACTCTTTCCACGGATGAAGCAAGTTTTACCAAAAATGATATCACCAATTTACACAACACACATGTATGGACTGATTGAAAAAAAATCCTCATGTCACTGTTGTTTTGCATCACTAACATCAGTTCCAATTACTGCAATTTTTTTGATTGGACCGTTCGTATTGCCGGAACGTGTGAATGGACAACTTTGTTTGGAGTTCCTCCAGAACAATTTTCAGAATTTAAGGGAGCACTTACCACTTGAAACCCACCGAAACATGTACAGGGTTATCCAACCAAGACTAGACAAGGCGATTTTTTGACTTTTCCTGTACTTTTATAAAAAAACTGAAATAGCCATCTTAAGTCATTTTCTCCCGCGAATTTGAATATCTTCAGCAAAAAACAATTGAACATCAAACAAAAGTACTAGGGGTCACTTTGATATTTTTTTAAATGGGATGCCGTATTTTAATGAGCTTATCCGATTTCTCATATAAATTTTGATCTAAAATGTTGGATTTTTAATTCAAAAACGCCTTTTTTCTTCAGTTTTAAATTCGGAAAATGTTCGTCTACCGTAAGATTAATACCTGATAGATGGATACCCGTTTCACTTGTTCACCCTTTAACCTGCTTTAAAGCGTCCGTCAGTTAGACAAAATAATCAAGTTTCAAATTTCTATATATTTTTCACGAATTAATTACAAATAATGAAATATTCTTTAGAAGAACAGCTAAATGTAATAAAATTATATTACAAAAGTGGAGAGAATGCTCGACAAACACAAAGAACATTTTTTGAGAGTTTCCAGAGACACATTTCAGTGGATACAATTCTCAGAATTAAGAGCCTATTTGAAGAAAGTAAGACATTGAAAGATAAGCCAAGAAAAATGAAAAGACGGAATATAAGGGATCGAGCTATTGTTCAATATTTTACTATAAATCCGAAGAGTTCTATTCCGCAAGCGGTACGAGAAGTAAGGTATGGTCCAGGGCTCCGGAGAGTAAGCTATGGAACAGTTCACAGAACTTTAAAAAAATGTGGTCTAAAACCATATTGCATCCTTCCCGTTCAATACTTAACACAGCTTCAAAAAGAACTGCGATTTCGATTTGTTGCTTCAATGCTGATGAGAGAGCAAGACGAAGATTATAATGTATATAATAAAATTCTATGGAGTGACGAAGCGTCATTTACAACATCGGGGGTATACAATCGGAAAAATACAAGATACTGGGCAGCAGTTAACCCTCATAGATATGAAATGATAAAGTTTCAAGGTTGGAGCTCACTTAATGTTTGGTGTGGGATGTTAGAAAATCGAATTATTGGACCACTATTTTTTCGTGGCTCTTTAACAGGCCAAAGATACCTCCATTTTCTTCATAACGATATCGAGGATTTCTTGGAAAGGTTGCCATTGCAAGCCTACAACAATATCATTTGGCAGCAGGATGGTGCTCCGCCTCATGCAGTTCGAGAAGTGGTAACATACCTAAACGAGCGTTACAATCAGTGGATTGGCCGTAACGGAACAATTCATTGGCCACCAAATAGCCCCGATATCACGCCAATGGATACATTTTTATGGGGTCATTTAAAAAATGTAGTTTATCAACGACCCAACAGAAGTCTGGAGGACATTCAGCAAAAAATTATAAATGAAATTAATAGACTTAACCAGGACCAAAATATTGTAAGAGATTCTTTGGAGAGATTGAAAAGGGGGCATCGGGCATGTTTTGAAAATAATGGAGGACACATAGAACAATTATATTATTGAGATTAAAGTTATTCACTTTAGTTTATAGTTTTTTCTAATATGTCATACTTTTTTTATACGTAAGCAATAATAGATTTGCAAAAACTACTAGATTTGTAATTAATTCGTGAAAAATATATAGAAATTTGAAACTTGATTATGTTGTCTAACTGACGGACGCTTTAAAGCAGGTTAAAGGGTGAACAGGTGAAACGGGTATCCATCTATCAGGTATTAATCTTACGGTAGACGAACATTTTCCGAATTTAAAACTGAAGAAAAAAGGCGTTTTTGAATTAAAAATCCAACATTTTAGATCAAAATTTATATGAGAAATCGGATAAGCTCATTAAAAATACGGCATCCCATTTAAAAAAATATCAAAGTGACCCCTAGTACTTTTGTTTGATGTTCAATTGTTTTTTGCTGAAGATATTCGAATTCGCGGGAGAAAATGACTTAAGATGGCTATTTCAGTTTTTTTATAAAAGTACAGGAAAAGTCAAAAAATCGCCTTGTCCAGTCTTGGTTGGATAACCCTGTACCTCGTAGACGATGGGGCACCACCTCATTTCAGCGTTGGTGTGCGGGAGTACCTGAATAACGTCTATCTAAAACCATTGAATAGATAGAGGAGGACCTATTGCCTGGCCTCCTTAATCTCCCTACCTAACGCCGTTGGGTCTTTACCTGTGGGGACACCTGAGAAACTTGTTGTATTCCACTCCAGTCGGCACTAGGGAGGAACTTCTACAGAGAATCACGTTTCATTGTGATGTGATAAGTACCAGGGCTGGGTTATTGTGGCGAGCACAGCAGTTCTCAACTCGTCGTGCGCGTGAGTTTATGAGACTTTACGGAGCCCATGTTGAACCCTCTTATGAAGTTTCTCAATAATTTCGTTAAGGTGCCTCCTATTACATCACTGCGTTTTCTTAAATTGTTGTATTTTTTCGGATTAAACAACTTAAAATGAATTTGCATTTGTCTTGCCTTGGCACATCGTAGGAAAGAAAATTAATAGGTATGCTGGAAAGCATATTATTGTGGAAAGCCTCAATGCAGCGCATGATAAAAACTGTAAAATAGAAAACAAACATTTATGTTTTATACATATTTATATTATAAAACTAGAGTTAAGGTATACTATTCAGAAAAAACCTTAATGTTCAGCACACTGAAAAGAAAACAGGAGTAACAATAATAGAATTTGGATGTAGTATGAATGTGATCTTTAAACAAAAAGAAAGTCTTTTACCTTGAGCTATGAAGGCAACATTAAAATAGCAGCCGTAAATGACATATTTCTACCCCCAGTTTACACTCTCTGTTGAGTTTCAAAATGGGTAAATTATTGTAAAGACCTTGAACGGTATAGTAGATAACCTATCACAACAATCAATGGCTTAAACAAATAGCTAGGTATTTGTTTGAAGGTTTGAGACAATGATTTATCGTGAATGATAGACGTATTTTGGACTTCCATTGTCATTATTTATTTATATCACAACGTTTCAACTGGTTAGTATCTCCAGTCGAAACTGGACCCACCATAAAGGTACCATGTGTCAAAAGATTCTCCTAGAAAATTCGAAGGTTAGGACAGCAATACAAAATTCGAACAGTATTTAGCTCCAGAGATTCCTTAAGAAGACACCTGACGAAGACAAAGCCAACCAGCCAAAGGGACACGAAGAACTGCGTAGTGCGGACAATTCTATGTTGGTGAAACCCTTAGCCCCCTTAAAACAAGAATCGAGGAACACCGAAATCAGAAGGGAGAAACAAACAGATCCGGTGAGGCAGAACATGCTTGGACACACGGCCACCACTTGCAATGGTCAGAGGCAAAAATAATACTCAAAGAAGAACACTGGCGAAAGAGAAAATTCAAAGAAGCAGCTGTTATAACTCAAAATCCAGACTGCTTTAGTAAGCCCTCTTTAGACAAAAGAAATATTTAGAAAACCTTGTTAAGTGGATTTAAGCTTAGTTAAGGAACACACAGTAACGCATGACTGCACCAATCTCAGTCATGCTCTGCTAACCAGGAGGTAGCAAAAATACTCTTGTAGCTTCATAGCTTGTTCATTATTCACCTGAAGACGACTGAAGATACTCATCAGTTGAAACGTTGTGATAAAAATAAATAATGACAATGGAAGTCCAAAACACGTCTATAATTCACAAATAACTAGGTACTCACCTGAAGAACTGAATTTTGGTCGTTGGATAACAAAAGCAACATCATCTACTTGTTTCTCATTACGAACCTATACTAAAAATCACTGCACCATAGTCTAATCTAGTACCTAACCAGTTCCTAACAAAAGTTCCACAAAATACAATAAAGAACTGAAAATAACGCTCACAACTCTCACAATATACACGCCAACCAGTGTGTATATAAATAATAAAGAGACGATCGGCTCTAGACAATATAAATGTCAATTTTAGGGGAATATCAAGAAATCGTAGGAATCTGACGAACTGCGCATGAGTTAAGGCTTACACACACCGACGCGGCCACGGTAGCGGTGGCGATCGGTTATATTTACACCAAAGCGGTGAGGGAAGCTGTAAGGTAGTTGCGGTTTACAGATTCTATGTATACGAAAACGTATTTTTAAACCTCCAGGTTCCATTTTTATTTCCATTATTTGTTATTATGATAGACGTTGTGGAAAAAGATACGTTGTTACTATTAGCTCTTTGTCCCATACTTTGCTTCTAGCCCTTATATTTTTATAATTTGGATGGCTTAAATAAAAAAAAAATTATTTCTATGTGTTTGGATTGGCCCCAACCGCTTTTCAAGGTGCATACCGCGGATATTTTTATATTGCTCGGCCATTAGCTTTGTTTTTTACTGGTGAGAGTTCAGCGCACAGCGTCTTTTTTCTTTTCTCCATCATTTATTTTAATGTATCTTTTGTTCTCCTTACTTTTCTATTCCTTATATACAGTTTCTCCGACTAAGCCCAATACAAGTTTCTCTCAAAAATCAGATATCTAAATCTTCTTGTAACTTGAAAGCAGATATTTAGATTTACACCATCGAATAACTTTCGTTCAGGAAACAATCAATCGCTCCTCATACAGAAGTCCAGAACAATGAACAAGCAGAAGAGCTGGCAAGAAAGGGGAGCAACACACTAACCTGCGGGACCCGAACCGATTCTTGGAATCTCGTACAATTTGAGAGCAGCGACAATCAGAGATGTGATGAACGGAGCCTGACACAAAGCTGACGGAATAAAACAATCAAATTTGGTTTGCTAAAATGATTTCCGAATACTGTAACAATTTTTTAAAATTTATTCTGAATCCACTACATTCATTAATATTAACATATCAGCGTAATTAATATTAAATTAATCAATTTTCATATTTATTTTATAATTATGCTAATATTAACAATTATAAAACTCTTGGTTAAGGACTTCCATGAACTGAATATATAAAGCTAAAAATATCTCTTCCGAATTTATCTTAAAAGATACATTGATTCATCTTCCCAAATTAGTCATTTCTTTATCAACCATCAAAAAGAGGTATCATTACCAAAGTATTCCCATTTGACATTTAATGATCGACCCGAGCTATCAGAGAAAGATAAAAAACCCGTGTGAAATATTAGGAATCCATGTTGTCCTGACTAATTTGGCCCGAATGTCTTTTGTTTCTCAGCGCACATTCAATTGTTTTCGATGTGTTTATCAGTGTGGCGTAGTGGGCCTTGAAAGGTCCGAGATGGGACCGGGAGATAAAGGTGGAATGGCATTTTTAGAGTTTTTTCAAAGGAGATAAGAAGAGATTTGTGTTTTCGGGCGGGCCAGTTTGGAAGGACATCTCAACTACCGCGGTAGGAAATTTATATTACCGGGGATGTCTGAAAACTTTATTTATACAATTCCAAACACTTAACTCTTATTTTGCTACTAAGATAAAAAAAAATATGTAAAGTGTTAATGTGCACAATATCACAGAAGATATAGCTACGTAGCTATACTTTCTGTGACAATACATACATTTAAAATAATTTAAAAGATTTTATAAAATTTCTTATTTAACAATTTCATATAAGTTGTGTTGGTTGTCTTTAGGAGATTTATTTAGCTTTGTTAATACCTCGTACAATTATTCGTGTTTAAGCTAAACTGAGGGGCGTCTTAAAAGGCTACTTAAATTCATCGAGCGTTGTACTATACGAGCAATAGCTATTTGTGTATTAAGGTCCAAAGTGCAACTTTGTACTTTCTTTTGGAAGCGCAAAACTGTACTTTGCGCTGGGTTGTAGGAAAAAATTATTTTCATCTAAGAAGGCTTGAACTGAAAAACGTGATGCTTGGTTTAGATCACAATTATAAAGGGACGATATATCTAACCAAATCTAGGTTAAAATTGGGTCAAATTCATATTATGACATGAGCTGCTAAACTGATGAATATTAAAATAAGTTAAATGCGGATGATACACAGATCTACATTTCCTTTAAACCTAGTAAAATTGTTAATGCCAATAACAAGATCAATGAGAATCTGGGTATCATTTTATAGGTATCTCAAGCACACTGTTTAAGTATAAACCCCAGTAAATCACAGGGACTTCTTTTTGGTAGGAATAAAGATCAATTGTTATGTCAAAGACATGTTAAAATAATTGTAAATAACGATACGTCTGCAAGGAATCTAGGCCTAGTACTCGATAATGGTCTTAGGTTTTCTGAACATGTCGGTATGTGCATTAAAAGGGCTTTTACAAATCTGAAATTAATATTCAATTACAGAGAAATCCTATCTGAAAAGCTTAAAAAAATGCTCTGTGACTCTATATTAGTTTTATCGCACTTTAATTAAGCGGACGTAGTATATGGTCCTTGTCTGCTAAGTGTTGATGCTCGGCGTATCCAATTAATTCAGAATCCGTGCGTGCGTCTGATAGGGGGTATTAGGAAGCGTGAAAGGGGAGTGTCGGCGAAACTAAATGAAATAAAATTGTTAAGAATGAACGAAAGAAGAGTCCTACACTCTGTAGTTCTGTACAACAGTATAATCTCTAGAAGGTGTCCGGAATATCTATACGAGAACATTAAATTTCGCAGTGACATGCTCAATTTGGAACTTCGCCATATAAATATCTCCTCATATTTTCGAAAAGCGTTGACCAGCATCTCTGGAGAAATGTTATCACATCTTGTATAATCCTTTCTTGTAATTGTTCAAAATTTTCAACTGGTGTTTTGAAAATATGGTAATGCATAACCGTCAAACAAGTTGGTTTGGGTGGGAATTCAACGTCTGCTCGACAACTGATCAATCTGTCGTCAAAAAAATCGCGTAAGTAGTTACTAGTTTCGGCGGTGGTTGCACCGTCCTGTTGAAAATAACCAAAATGTAGTTCATCGTCTAGTAACTGCTCCACAAATGGATTCCAAATATTATCCCTATACCGCTGTGCTGTAACTGTGTCATGGAAAAAATAGGACCAACAATTCTTCTTCGGGAAATGGAAAACCAGACACCAATTTTTTAAGGGTGCAATGTGCACTCTACAAAGAAAATGAGGATTTCACTACTCCACATGCGTGTATTCTGAGAATCTACATAACCGGTGAAGTGGAACCAGGCTTCATCAGAAATGTCAGGTCTAATAAATCGCTTATTTCCAATAAATTTTGGGTAAACCCCTGACAGCAAATTCCTGCGGCTCTCAAAATCTGCAGCTCGTATTTTTTGGAATACTTGCACTTTACTAGGAAATAAACTTAACTCTTTTAAAGAATAGTCCTGCATGTACCATAAGATGTTCCCACTTCTTGAGACAGGCATCTTTTATGAGTTAGCTTTAGAGGAGGCTGGTATAATAAGATAATTTTAAGTAACACATGCAATGAATGGTGGAGGTAAGTAATAAATAATTGTTACTTTAATAATTAAACTAGTTAAGCAAATGAGCATTACCCTATATTTTTCTTGGTATCCCTGTCATCATTTTGGTGTTATCACTATTATATTTTACTAAAGTGTTACGCATCTTCCGTTATGTATTAACACAGCTTTTAAACTATATTTCGATAAGTGTATGAACAAGTGTCACAAGGAGAATGCATTATATTGAGTTCCTGCATTCAACCAGGCGTCTCCGCTAGTCACAAGGAGAATGCTTCATATTGAGTTCGTGGATCAAACCAGGGACAGCTAATGACCAGCATCATCAATCCGGCCCGCGACAGCTAATGAATTATTGTTGTTATTGTTGTTGTAATAAGTTGGATAAAAAATAAAAAAGAAACACACAATGATAATAACTAAGTTTTATTTATTTGCTAGATAAAGCTTAATGACAGGTATAATACACAGAAAATTTAACTTAAGCATAATACTAATAAATAATTGAAATGAATCCAACTAACATTATAAACATTACGTACTTTATTTTGGAGAATGTTTTTTCACACAAGTAAGTAGTACCAAAAACAGAAAATAGCCCACGAGCAAATTTATGCCAATCATCAAATTGTGTCAGTGGAAGACTGTTATAAAATTCTAACAAAGATGAGTTTTGATATTTGTTCTTAATTATATCACTGCACTGTAGATCAATAATTGCCGTTTGAAGTTCATATTATAGATAATGGCAGGAAAATTAAAGTGGTGTTGGCCCTTGGAACCTACTGGAGTAATCAGTATGGCCCTAAGGCTGAAAAGTGTGGAGACGCCTGAATTAAACCATCGATATCAGTACACGCACATAACGAATTTTCCTAATTGTAAAATGCAGAAAACGTAGCATCTATTTTCCTAAAAGTCGTAATTTCTATTTCTTTGGCTAGTAAGTTCCACTCCTTATAATGAAAACCAAGAAGTTCTGACTGTTTTGAAAACTCCAAATAACGCACTAAATCATTTAGCTCACTTTGAAGAATCAAATGTTTATCGCCGAAACTGGGACCCGGAGTAAAAATGGGGTCGGTACAGTCTTCTTCGGAGCTGCCTGATGATGCGTTATTATCTTAATTATCTCCCAAAACATTATCTTGCCAGTGAAGAGGCGCAGTCGGTACTGGTAAGTCTGCATTGTAAAGAACAGGTGTTATTAGTACAGCCAATCTGTAAAATTTGCGAGAAAAAAATATCATAAGCGATTTTATTTCATAAATGGTTAGGGGGGTATGTGATTAGCTTAAAACCAAATTGTCGCCCCCCCCCCCCCCTTGGGCGCTTGTGGGAAACTCAAAAAGAATTTTGACTTGATTTTCCGCAAAAACGGTAAGTCGCAGAGAAATATTTTGTAAACATATATTGTAGAAAACAATATTCTCCACAATTTATCTCATGGAGTCACTGCGCTAGGACTAAGTGCAGAAAGCAGAGGGCGCCAAAGTCGCCTAAAATCACTTTTTCCTTATTTTCGACGCGACAAATATTTTTTGCTCAATTGCATAAATACAAAAGTAGTAGAGCCCAAAAAATCCTATAAATTGAGTTCGCGCTTTTTTTTACAATGCACGGTTACGGAGATATAGCGCCTAAGTACCAACGGAATGCAGCCTTAGGATTGTATTAATATTGACCCTTATATGGTACACTAATCATAGGAAACTGTTACGAAATAAAACAAATGAATATGGCAAATTAGTTTAACATGCAACCTTGGGTAACTTTAAGTAGAACATCCAGTATATTTTAGAAACATGTAATGCATTTTTTTTTAAATATTAAAAATATAATAATATTATGTTGATATTTGCTCCAGCCGTTTTCGAGATAGTTCAATTTAAAAATGCTGATTAAGTATACCACTGTTATATCAAATCACAGTTGCCATGAATGAACATACGATACGAATATTAATAATTATCCGGCTATCATTTATTGTTTGATTTTTTACTGATTATTGTATTGTTTCACCAAATCGCTTTAAAAATATCAACAAATTTTAATCAAAATTTTACTGATAATGTATGGCAATGAAATCAATTTAGTACATTTAACTCTACAAATATACTATTGTACTAGAGTAATAAAATCTACATACAATACTTGTATAAGGTCATTATACTGGTATTCTAACGTCGATTTGAAAATATTACTCCATTCTACGAGTTCTTATTACTCCATATCAAGATATATCCCCTAATTGTTTTAAAATATCAAGGGCATTTTACATTTTCTTAAATTTACACTTTCCTATCAATTTCCTATCAATAATTTCTATTCACTGTTGAGGTTGATTTGAAGCTAAGTAAATAAATCGCCCATAGTCGATGATTCACAGGGTGGAACCGTTTTGTCAATTCGCCTTAATGTAGGTAGGTATATTGATTATTCTATTCTATACCTATAATAAACTTGTGGAGAAAGACTTCGACTTTCCTTTCCCCTATAAAGCATTTTTAGTTGTGGCGTAGTGGTCATATTAGACGTGAGGATCTGTAACAATAGAATGCTACGATCACAGGACATAAAACAAATGATGCTGCATTCGGTTGGTACTTCCATGCGCTATATCTCCGTAACCGTGCATTGTAAAAAAAAAAGCGTGGACTCAATTTATAGAATTTTTTGGACTATACAACTTTTGTATTTATGCGATTGAGCAAAAAAATATTTTTCGCGTCGAAAATAAGGAAAAAGTGATTTTTGGCGACTTTGGCGCCCTCTGCTTTCTGTACTCTTAGTCGTGGCGCAGTAACTCCATGAGATAAATTGTGGAGAATATTATTTTCTACAATATTTGTTTACAAAATATTTCTCTGCGACTTACCGTTTTTGTGGGAAATCAAGTCAAAATTATTTTTGAGTTTCCCACAAGCGCCCAAGGGGGGGGGGGGGCGACAATTTGGTTTTAAGCTAATCACATGCCCCCCTAACCATTTATGAAATAAAATCGCTTATGGTATTTTTTTCCCGTAAACCCGCTTTCCATAACAGATTGATTGTACTATTATGGCAGAAGGCATATTCTGGTATTCGATCTTGCGCTTTTCTTTTTGGAATAACTTTCAGTATTTGTCCTGCAAAATACAAATCGTCAAAATGATTGGTGGGTTCTCGTTATACCATTGGAACTGCAAAAGGTATACCTTTTCTCTTCCCTTTCATCCACTGCACCAATGACACGCTACAGCCGACACAGCACACATGGAGAGCCCACTGCTTATCTTGATCTTCGATTAAAACACCAAAATACATTAAATAGGCTATTTTTACATTTTTAGAAATGACTTCACTAGAAATTCTCCACAAATATAACAAAACTTGTCAGGAGAAGTTTTCCAACTGCGACGCGTTTCACTTAACATATTCGTCGTTGAAAAAACTTTTCTTAACTAAACAATATCCTTAATTCTTCATTTCGAAACTTAAAAGAAGATCAAATTTCGTTTTATGTTATAGAGAGTCGGCTTTAGGTTATCTTTCAGGTTTAAAATGCACCCCCTTTACATGATTCCTCATAAAATTCACTACCCGCCAATACAAAAGGGTTTAATGAGCCCATTAAAAAGTGATACGTATTTTTTCTATTATTAGAAAGGTATTAGCATTGTGAAAATCAGTGTGTTACAAAAATGTGTCGGCCAGTGTTATTGCAAGATCATTTAGCACTTTAAGACGTGTCCTAATATAGTTACCTACTCTAAAATGACAGAAACCTCTATAACTGAATTATGTCATCTAAGTGCTCCTAGAGAACTTGCACTAGAAAATAAGGGAATAAGATGTAATTCAAGGTTCTAGAAAAATTCTGAGAAAATCCTTGACAATTGTAAGTAAATAAAGTACATAATTTATTAATTATTTTTCCTCGCATCAAGGTTTTTCTTGTATATCTTGCGTCACTCTTACTCTTTCAGGTCTTGAAACCGTAAAATATAAAAATATTTTTCTATTTGGGAATCATAAAGTCTTCATTATGGGTTTCAATCATTTTAAACACGCATTTTTCTATTCTCTTTCTGTTGGTAACAACACAACATAACTGTATATTTAATGATTCAATACAGCAAAAAATGACAATTTATTAAAAATATGTATTACTTTTCAAATAATGGCGGCTGGGGTACCCAATTGTTTTTTCTGTAACATAGTGTTGCCTACCTCAAAAAAAAATAAAAATTTTGGGTGGTAATTATTAACTACATTGTTTTTTTTTAAATTTCCTTAAAAATTACCCAATTGGAAAAAGTATTATAAAATATTCGTTTCATAAGACATTTTAGAGCACTCGTCTCATTAGGATACTCCCTCCTACGCTACGGCTCGTGTCCTAAACAGACGCGTGCTGGAAAATTGTGTCTTATGAAAATTATGTTTTAATATACTATTAGCTAATGAAAATTGAGTTGGTTATTTATAGGGGGCATTTATTCGGCCCCTCCTCCTAAATCAAATCCTGGCTACGCTTATGATCATGGCCATCAACAACGTAGTGGCTATTCATCTTTTCAATGTCGCCTCGTATTATTCATCTTTCTAACTTCCACAGTGGTCAGTGGTCAAGTCTATTAACACCCAGTGTGAGCACGAAAACTAAAAGTTTCTTACCACCCATGACATTGTTTATAGCGCTGCATTAAGCAGCTCTGATAAAATTTTATTTTCTAATAAAATTAGTCGTTTTATGTTGATTTTAGTAGGGGTCCCACTTAATGCTTATAATACATACGGCGTTTTATATTGGCCGCATCAGATAAAATGCCTTTTATATTTTTATTAATTTATTAAATTATGACTTTCTGTGTTTTTTTCCCACTATTTTTATTTAATTCCTTTTTTACTGTCAGTCAAGATAAAAAACGAGGAGGCTTATGGCAGAAAACAAATTTCGTCTCATATATGCTGCCATTTTGTTGTGCCATCATGTACCCAAAATGCCATTTAATTTGGCTATCAAGCATGACAGATATCTCTGGGGGGGGGGGGGTCACCTCTTAAGGGCGTCTCCCCATAAAATAATTACAATATTTTATTAAAAAAACAACCTCTAATGGGCAACAAATTACAACAATTATTTACAGTGTAATAAATCGATTTACATAATTTGCGACATAAAGGCTCGGTTTAGTCCCCCTTAAGATGGAAACATATTATTTTCTAAGTTATTTCGGCAAATAGAACTTTTTTAAGAGCATTAATAGGTCATAGAATTTATTTATACCTATAAATATACGCCCTCAAATCCCGAGTTAGGCTATTTTAAATTTAATAATAACTTCTTTCCAACTTATTTGGGTACATACATTTTTTTTTCTGCAGCCGTCTCGAAAATAAAATTTTCGGTATGATTTATTAAATCGAAAGTACCACTTCACACAAATGGTACCGAAAGTAGCTATTTTCGGGACGATTTTTTTCACTTTCGAAACGATTTCTTTACTTTCGGGATGATTCTTGTTACTTTCGGAACGATTTGGGTATCTACAATGTAGACGGCTTTGAGAATAACATTAACTTTGTATTTTATTATGACAGCGCTTGTCATGTAACATTGGTGTGAGTTTTTTCGCTTTTCAAATCAAAAAAATGGAAATCAGTAGTGAAAGTGAGGCTGAAATGATTCCACATGAGAAAATTGAATCTGCTAAAGCGGCTACATATGAATTATTGCCGGTAAAGGCAAGAGAGAGGTATGAATTGGTCTACAATGTATTAATTTATCCTATATATAATTGTCTATATAAAGGTAATATGTTATTATCCATCGATATCCTTTTTAACATTCAAAACGGCTACAGAAAAAATATTGTACGCAACACAATCCAAAAGTGATTTTACGGGACTAGCAGGATTCCAGGACGAGCCGTAGGCTAGTTCCTACTCATCCCGTAAAATATTACTTTCGGAACTTGTTACGTAAATTACTATTTTAAGCCTCTAAGGCTTTAAGGCTCAATAAATCGACAGAAACCTATTTACAGTCTAATAAGTCGATTTACACCGTTTGCGGCATATAGGCTCGGTTTAGTCCCCCCTTAAGATCGAAAAATATTCCTTTCTAAGTTATTTCGGCTAATAGAATTTTTTTCTAGAGCATTAGTAGATCACATTATTTATTTAAACCTAATATACGCCCTCAAATCCCGAGTTAGGCTATTTAAAATTTAATAATATTTTTATGTTTTACCTATCTATTATTGATCTATAATACCTTAGAAACGGAATATGTTATGATAGCAATAATACCTGCTATCACACCTAGGGCATTATAAGCGGGCATTATGATAATGCCCGCTTATATTACCCTAATGCGCTAATATGGAAATTTTATTGCTTATCCAATTTTATTTCTCTCACAATAAAGATCAAGTTTATACAAAAAATAATTTTTTCTTTAAACAATACTAAAAATTAAACTTTATTTCCAAAATAAAAATTACAATTTTGAAATGTCCCGGAAAATGTAGCTGATCCCACTATAGAATGGTCGGTGTTTTTTGTGATGGTAGCAGCGGTGGTAGCACTAACGCTATTTTGTATAGAAGAACAGTCTATTAAAGAATTTTCAATAGTCGCTACGGAATTAACCTCGGAATTAACTGAATTGGCAATCATTTTGGCTATTTTGTTTTTGGATGAAATACTTTCTTCTATATATCCTTCAGCTACTGAAGAGCTTTTCCATTTCCCATGTTGTTTTAGCGTTTCAAACGAAGCACCTGCCTCAACAAGTAAAGTTGACGATGTGCGACGCAAACAGTGGCCGGTGTAAGCTTCTGCATTATCCAGTTTTAAAAATTTTGCGATCAATGTTGGGACGCTTCCTATGGTATTTTTTCCAATGGGTTGTACTGTACATCGACCCTTTCTATAGGTAAGAAAGAATCTTCGCTCCTTTATTCCAGCTGGTCTTAATGTTGTATACTTTTTTATTAAATTTAAAGCGCCTAAATCTTCTTCGATGATAGTAAAACTTTTTGAAGTTGAAGTTTTAGTTTCTGGTACCTTTATAACCAAGACTGTTCCTCTATCTTCAATGTCATCAATGGTCATTTTGACCAACTCATCTCGTCTTAAACCTCCAAAAACACCCATTACCAATATGACTTTGTGTACCAAGTAGATATCATCAGGAGCCTTCTTAATAAATTTTAATATTTGTTCTCCTTCCAAAACTTTAGACTTCTTCGGGACGTATCCTTTCGACTTAACTTTTAAAAAAGATATGAGACGATGGTATTGCGAAATGTCTATATTTTCATAGACCATCAACGTAGACCTTAGGGTAGAATACTTGGTCCAGAGAGAGTTCGGACTGTATTTTTCCGACTAAAAATAATAAAGTTTGTTAAACATATGTATTAAAATAAAATCAATAACTTACCAGTTCCTGGAAATATGCCATTAAAACGTTTTCGGTTATTTGAAGAATTGTGTTCGTATCTTTCCAAATACCAAATATGCCATACTCCCGATCATACTGTTGCCTTGATTTAACTGGCAAAAGATTTTCGGTCGCTTTTATGACCTTTTCTCTTATATTTTGTGGAATTTCTTCCATTTTGAGCAAATCGTTAAATAAAAAATGCCAACTGACTAACTGACAGAAACATCAAAGTCAAACTTAACACCAGTCATTATCTACTTACGTATACAGGTACAGGTGCAACTTATTTTTTATATTGCGAATAAATAATGTAATTAGTCATTGAAAAACTCTTTTTTAGGTAAAACATAAAGCATTGTATGCACCACGGGCTTTACTGGACTATAATGCCCATCAGGCAGAAACCTATCCCTCGGGCCAGAGGCCCTCGGGCTATTTCTACCTTCAGGGCATTATAGTCCCCGTAACGCCCTTGATACATAAATAGCTATATTTCCAACTTAGTACATATTTTATAAAAAAAAAATAGAAAAAAACTTCTATTTTGAAGGTTTATGCAGAACACTTTTACTTTAATTTTATCTTAAGCAAATTTCACGCCGTTTATACAGATGATTTAGGATTTGCTGACGCAAGCGCCCAAACACCACAAATTTGTTGACGTTTTGTGTTCCTAATCAAAGATTATCTATATTATCTTTTTGTGTTGAATGTTCGTCGTTTATTTGTTTAAATAAAATCACCCTTAAGACATCAGCTAAGATCGGATCATCAAATTTCTAGGGGGATTTTAAATCCCACCAAACAGCTGTCGAGTAGTTCGCACACGCGCAAAATTTTCGTTTAATCTTAATTTAAGAAGTTAAGAGATTTCTTAAATAAAACAAAGTAAAATCAAATATAAATTATTCTTAAATCGTATATGAACGCTCTTATGGCTTTCGTGTGTATTTAAAATTTTAGTAATTAAACTAAATTAAAGTAAAAGTGTTTTGCAAAAACCCACCTTAATTAAAATCGTAAAATTTTAACGAAATCGCCATAATAAAATTTGGCGTTTTAAAATGTACGGTGTTGCTACGTTTATTTATTCATTTTGTTTAGGTTATTTCAACTATATAGCTTGTCCAACGTAGTAAACTTAATTTTTTAAAAAACCATTAGCATCTAGATATTACAAAAGCCAATCATTCCCAAAGAGACCTATAGAGTGTTACTTAATAAAAGGCCGTAATTCCAAAGGCGTATTCCTGAACCAAATTCAAGTAGAAAAGTTCATATAGACATGAGTCCTAAAAAGTCTGGTTTTCAAGATACAGGGTGTCAAATTAAAAAAAAAAACAGTTTTTTATCAATATCTTAAAGATTTTCTTGCCGATTTTGGTAAAATTTGGCAGTGTTGTTCGTTGTAATAATATGCTAAGTTAGCAGTGGCGTACATTCTTTGTCAATATTATTCGTGTGACTACCCCCCGGGACGCCACTGGAACTTAAAACTATCATCTACTCAGTGCTAACTTACCGTGTATTTACAACGAACAACACTGCCAAATTTCACCAAAATCGGCAAAAGGATATTTGAGATATTACTAAAAAACCGATTCTTTTTTTAAACTTTGACACCCAGTATCTTGAAAACCAGACTTTTTAGGACACATGCTTATATGAACTTTTCTACTTGTATTTGACTCAGGAATGTGCCCTTGGAATTACGACCTATCATTAAGTAACATCCTGTATGCAGTAATTAGAGAAGCAAACACCAAGTCGCGGTCTATGTACTAATCATACACGAGGTTACATGTCTCGCTCTTAAAGAGCATCATCAGATCCTAAAATAAATAAACAAAAAAGGAACAAACTTTGCAATTACAGGAGACACATGACATGTGTGTGGCAATATACAATTTTAATTTGTCATCTGTGTTGTGTAATTGTAAGGTCTTTATTTTGCTTTGGCCAAATATAAATTGTTTACTATATTTCTCCATAGGTTGCGTGGCTCAAAATATGTCAGTTGAAATAAAAGGCTTTTTCTTACACAAACTATATCTATTTACTTCTGTTATTTAGTTACTCATCTCACATTTGGGCTGCGTAGCAGCATATACGGTGTACTGTTACAACTTAGTACGTTTACTACTTTCTTCATTAAATCCCCTACACATTTTACTTCATTAAATCCTCTACACATTTTACATTATTAACTAACAAACAATGACATCGGGATACAATACTATATTCTTAAGCCGGCGTCCCATGCATACGATTTCCGAAGATACGATGATCCGACAGTGCTCTCATTGGTGGAAAATTTTGGCGCCAAATTTCATCCGAATATTTTTAACAATCTACGATGCATCATACGAGTTAAATTTAGCTTAACTTTTGTCCGATGTCGGATGATTTTTAACCACACTTTTCTCGACTTATTGTTTGTTTGACATGTTTATTCATTATTAATTTCGGTGGCATAATATCAAAAAAAAGTGTGTTCTATTGTGATACTAAAACCACAGAAAACTGTAAACTATCTTAAACCAAGTACTTAAGTAAGATTAAGTTAATGGGAAACGTATTCTTCTTTTTGACACTCTTAATAGAGATTTTAGACACGACAACGGATCTATGGGATATGTAAAATATTTTCGTACGAATACCAATTTGTTCTCGGATATCGGACTTCGGAAATCGTATGCATGGGCTTTACACTTCCGAGAATTTATCGCAGAAATTCAAGGCAATCCGACTGCTTTTTACAATAGATAAACTGAACTCGAGTTGGGATGTAGCAATCACATTACCACATCTTCGGGATCTACTTCCGCGAATTGACCAACTTATTTCATGACTTGTATACCATATAATCAACTAAACCCGCGCAAGAAGCCGCGAGGGGACCGTGTGCTCACTACGGAGGCTGTTACGTATATCTTCGGGATAACTCCGCGAATTGACCGACTTAATTACTTGGTTTGAGTAGCGTAAAAACAATTAAAAACTTGCGTAAACCGCGCGAGGGAAACCGTCGATAGCTGTTACAGATCTCTCCCCTGCTTCCAGTTACGTAGGCTAAATTTAGCTATGAAACCGAACTTAATAATCTCGAACCCCTATCCGTTTTCCGGTCTAGAGCTCTTGAGAACGTCGGAAGGGGACGTTGTTTCAACACATATCCAAGACCTATATATCTGTTTCACACTCTGCTTTTGGTCATGTACGCTTGTTTTACTTCGGCGGATATTCCAGGAAATTAGTCTTGGCGTTGTAGACGGCGTATATTCTCGCAAAGATTGCAGACAGCAACGTTGCCATTCTTTCTATATTGATACTTGTTTTGTTATTAAATTATACAACCAGATAACTTAACCTTTCCCCAACATAAGGTCCGATGATGCTCTTTAAGAGCAGAACTTGTAACCGCGGTTAATTATGATTAATAAATATTTATTGAATTGAGGCCGTGACCTGGTGTTTGCTTCGCTTAATAGTTATTACATTGCTACTGCATCTCTAAAGTCAATAAAAACAGACTATGAATTCTGGCACTCCCTGCAAATCCCCAAAAAGTCAATCCGTATCTTAAATTGGATTCGAATAACGCATAATAGGCCATTATGGAAATGTGTCTACAATTCATCTCCTGCGAAGCAGTCTTTAGAGCAAATAAAGCAGATGCCAAGCTTTTCAATGCTTTGTTAATATGGTTCTCCCATTTTAGGTTTTTATCTAACATAATTCCCACGAACTTACAATCAGACACCTTATCAATATGTGTGGAAGTTTGCCGATGCATTTAACAAATTAATAAGTTCTTTGCATTTTATACATACGGTCGGTACAGTGAATCATTGCCAGTGTGCGATGGATCAACGATTAAGAGACAACGTGATTTTCAACTCCCCATCTTTGTTTATTATAGCCTTAAAAGTGAATAAAAACATAATAGAACTTCTCCGAGGTTGCCCAATACGATCTTTTTACAGTGAATGTCAGCTGACATTACCCGCATGGTTTAAATACCCGACTAACCACTGCCGCCCTTCAATACGTTCAGCTTAGTATCTCTCGAACTACATTCTTCAAGAATTTATCTGGATAACGTCTTTCTGTAACAATCTTCCTGAGGTAGGGGACACCGAGGTTGGTTGTGACGATTTTTACTAATAATTTTTTAATTTTTTTCGTAATAACTCTTTCAAATTTACTTCAATATGCGTTTATTGTTTAAGGATTTCTTTATTAAAAAATACTTACATAAACTCATAAAATGTGAAATAAACAAAGATATTAACATTGAAAATAGGTAACGCAAAATGTCACAACGTACCCCGACATGGGGTTGCTTGTGACACGAACGGGGTTGGTTGCGACAATTGTTATTACAAGCTTTTATTTACTTTTTTTTTATTGATCATCGTCGAAATCACAATTTATGCAAATAAAATATGGATCTTTATCTGTACACTCTATGTGGGCCCATTTGGAACATTTAGTGCACTGAATCCATTTCTCTTTTGAGCGAGAGTTCAAGAATGATTCTCCACAAATTAGGCAGTAGGTCTCTGCTTCATCTTCAGAACTGCTGGAATGATTTTTTTTAGCTTTACCTTTGCAGATGTTTCTTTTTGTGCCTGATTGTTTAGCTTTTTTTTTACGTTCGTTTATTTCCTTTTGTTTGTGTTTATTTTCCAGCTTCTCCTTATTGGGTGTGTCGGTCCAAATGGCGGCTCGGCCACGTTTTCGTCCTTTCCTGGTTGTTATTCGTTCACCTGCCTTTGGTGAGGGACGTAAATCTTCGGGAGAAAAATATAAATTTAGCCCCGAAGGTCCAGGCAAATTTTCAATATTGGTAGGTCCTGGATTATCTTCAGGACATGATATTGAGGGTAAATATATTTTTACAGGTGAATTTTGAGGGGTGTTTTTGGTTTTAGCTTCATCATTCTGGGATTCGTTTGATATTTCAGAAATAACTTGCTTCGTCTCGTTTACATTGGAATTATTATGGTATGTTTGGTTTAATAACAGGTCTGGATTTGGACGGTCTGTAACAGCTGCAGGAAAAAACTCATCATCAGAAAATATATTTCGATTAAAGGGAAAAATCCCACTAACTTTAAACCCAGCTTGAATATTTTTTGGGGTTGCAGCTAAAGGTAGGGCATCTCTTGCGATTTTAGGTATGTCATATATGGACATTGTTTTGCTGGGATTATTATGCATCCATGAGTCACAAGCAGTATTTATATACTACTTAAGGGGACCATAAACCGACCTATCTAAAGGCTGTAGCTTGTGGGAACAATGCGGCGGCAAGGAAATTACCACAATTCCATTTTCTTTGCAGAAAGTCATACCTTTTAATGAAAGGTGCGATTCATGGTTATCGAGAATTAATAAAATCGGTTTTTCCTTTGATGACCTAGAATGTTTCGCAAAGTGCTCCAAAAATATAAAGAAATCATTCTCCGTCATCCAACCCGACGGATTGGCGGATCCAATACAACCAGGTGGGCCGTTGCTTACATAATATTCCCTGTAGTTTTTCCTTGGAAAAAGGAACATAGGTGGAACTGAATTTCCACTGGCACTAACAGCAAAACAAAATGTTACCAGGGTATCCCTTTCAGCCGATGTTACAAAGCCCACTTGTTTTACTCCTTTTCGAGGAACAACTCTGTCTGGCTTTTGCACAGTAGTTATGCCCATTTCGTCCATATTATAAATGTCCTGTGGTTCAAATTTATACCGATTTAACACTTCATGCAAAAGAGAAAAAAAATTATTGACATTTGTCTGGTTAAAGCTCGTCGCTCGACTAAGGCTAGTCGCTTCAGGAGTCCTAAGGGATAACCTTTGATGGCGTTTTAGAAAATTTGTAAGCCAGTCCGCAGATGCCATTTTGTTTTCTAACCAGTTTGGACGAACAGCTACATTATTCTTGATGGCAAATTCGAAGGCTAACCTTCGAACTTCTTTTGTGGATAACCCGAAGTATAATTTTGATTGTTGTATCAAATATTCTGCTAGCTCAATTTCCACTTTGTCAGGTAAAGTTTGACGATTGCGCACATAACCAACGCATGAACAGGTGCCTCTGATCCTAAAAATTTAAAGTTTTAATTTTAAAAATCCTTTAACTAAAATTAAAATAAAACCTACCATTATTCTCTTGCTCCTGTTGCTTTTTGCAAAACCTCTGAAGAGTCATATAATTTATATTAAAGCCGTCAGCAACTGTCCGAAGAGATCTCTTGTTTACCAAAACCTCATGTGCTGCTTGTTGGAAAACATGTAAGGGTATTTTTCCTCTTTCGGTTTTTCTTTTGTATGTCCTCATTTTATTTCTACAACAATGTTTTACCGTAAGAGTGCATTATAAAAGTTTAAGCGGGGTAGATTGTGACAGTCACAACCTACCCCATTATCAATGTCACAACTGACCCCGTCCGCCATTTTATTTCTTTTTTAATTATAATATCTAAACTATAATAAATACAATAATAAAAACATGACAATCTGAAACAACATACCTGAGTATATATTCTGACGTCCCAATAGAAATTTATTCACTAGCTAACGCAGGTATACATATAAAACAATATAACAAAATAATAAAATTTACTCCAAGACGGTGAAAACAGTAAAATCAGCGCAACACACATACCACTTGCGCGACTAAAACCATACTAACTGTGTATTGGGCTAAACATTTATGATGTATCCGTTGTTGCCATGGCGACGCTGCTGCCATCTATGAACCAGGCGCAAAAGCCATTGTCACAACCAACCCCTGTCACAACCAACCCCGGTGTCCCCTAGTGTTCTTTAACGAATAAAATCTCTATAACAGAGATCCAAACGCCCAAATGACTTTTTCTACAGATTAATTACTTATTTCCTCTTGTCGATAGTTAACCAAATGTAGATCTTTGTTTGGTCCCAATTATTGGTTTTATTATAAATATAGTTGTAAATGTTCGTGATCCTTGTTCC
The DNA here is from genome assembly GCA_963920685.1 of Polydrusus tereticollis. Classification (NCBI taxonomy): domain Eukaryota; kingdom Metazoa; phylum Arthropoda; class Insecta; order Coleoptera; family Curculionidae; genus Polydrusus; species Polydrusus tereticollis. The sequence goes on from OY987331.1 coordinate 94,165,763, forward strand.
TATAAATAAATACATAGGTTGTTAGAAAAAAAAACTAGTGGGAAATTGACTAATATCCTTACAACAGGGTGGCGATTCGGCCGATTCACTTAAAATAACTCCTTTCAAAAGGACCGCACGCAAGTCATTCCATATCTCATTAGAGCTGGCTCTAAAAGGAAAAATGTTTGAAAATAATCTTGTGTGTGTTTACGAAAACAAACTGTCCACACGAAACGATTATTGACGAATTATCACTTCAGATACAACTTAACTGGTTTTTATTGTGGTTGTGTTTGGTTTTAGAACCACTAATGTGTTTATGTTTGTTTAAACGATTTGAAGAATGGATATTTTGGCACCTTATTAAAAAATAAAAAAAAATCTTTTATTGGTTTAAAAGAGGCAAAGATCACAGCTGCTTATCTGGTAAATTTCCAATTCTGAGACCATATTTTGTTTTGCAGGCAGGTGTATTTTCTGCAAATGATGTTGTGCCTTATAGCACTGTGGCACCATTTGTTATAAAAAAAGTGTGATATACAGTTATTATTGCTATTAGGGTGATCCTTAAGTACATGAAGAAAATCTAGGATATAAAAGTAAAAGTAATTAAAAAAATAATTGTTTTTTTTTTAATTTTGAAAGTCCTTAAAGTTACGGTATTGAAAATTGGTGTCAACTGATTTTGTATTAAACTGCACCTTTTCGTTAAAAAAGGGGTTGCTTACTTCCACCAGTGGTGTGCGTAAAGATACCGGCAACATTTTTTTTTGTGAAAATATTTGATACGCCACTGATTTCTCAACTCTGATGCATTTCTATGCATTATTGACACAAGCTGAACAAAAGTTGTCCCTACTATGATTTTGAAAAAAAAACAGTAGTTTTAACAAAGAAATGTGAAATTGTAAAAAAAAAATGTTAAAACATCGCTGATTCGACTTTTTTTCAAAGTAGGCTTATGTCACAGATTGTGTAAGTAATTGTGGAAATGTCACTAAATTGAATGATAGAAAGAGTTATTTATGATATAAGTGTTAAAAATACTTTTAACACAAATATCATACAATATTTTTTCTACAAACGACAATAAAAAGCATACAATATTTGAAAATTAAATGTTTAGAATCTCTTACATCCAGGTAGTTTCTAATAGCATCGTATATTTATATTAAATTAGTTCACATTTGTCAATAAAACCTAGCAACCATCATTGTTGGCTGACTTGTTTACAGAAAAATTGAAAATTTGAAAGGTCCTATCAGTTTTATTAAAACGCTAGCGCTGGCTGTTGTGATTTGCCAAAAATACAAGAAATACACGAAATTGATCCGCTTAAAGACATAGAAGAAGCTGCTAATCGAGCTACCTTGGATTTACTGCCACAAAAACCAAGAATTCAATATGAGATTGCTCATAATAAATTCATAAAATGGTGTAAAAATTAAGGCGTTTCTGGAAAGTATTCCGAAAACATATTCCTGGCCTATTTTGAGGAAAAGGCAAAGGTATGGAAGTCATCTTCTCGTTGGTCCCATTATTCAATGATCAAAGCTATGCTACGTGTAAATAACGACGTAGATATCAGCAAACATTTTAAATTGATTGCCTACTTGAAGCGTCAAGGAGAGGGTTACCAGGCCAAAAAATCAAAAATTTTTACTAGAGACCAAATTGAACAGTTTCTGAAGTGCGCACCGGATGATGAGTACCTTCTGATGAAAGTAGCTATGATTGTAGGTGTATTTGGTGCCTGCCGCAGGGAGGAGCTTTGTCAGTTGACTCTTGACAACGTGGAAGATATGGAGACTTCATTAGTTATTAAAATATCAGATACCAAAACCAAGGTACCACGAAATTTCACTATCATTGAAAAATTTTATTTGTATTTTTATCAAAAATATACTGATCTTCGTCCAGCAGATGTCGTACATCGGCGGCTCTTCTTAAAATATGTAAAAGGTAAATGTACCAGAAATCCGGTCGGAATTAATACGTTCGGAAAATTTCCTGCTGCTATAGCAAGATTTCTGCAACTTCCAAACTCAACACTCTATACGGGGCATTGCTTTCTCCGTTCCTCTGCGAGCTTACTTGCCGATGTATTATTGTTATTATTTTGCCTTTATTAAAAGGATCCTTGGTTTGACTTTTTTTTTGAAAAATCATTCCATCCTTTTTTTGCAGTGTCACGTGTATCGAACTATGTCTTGTTGAGGTAGATAATTGGTCGATTTTCTGCTCTATATTGTTTAATATCCGTTAAATATTTATGAGGTAAACGTTTAGATTCCATTAAGGTTTGTCTTTTACCAATTGTGTTATATTAGAAACCTATTTTAAGCAAAATATTTCTTGGACTTGAAATGCGGCAAGAAATATTTGTTTCGTCGTTGGTAACCCTCTTTTAGGGAAACCAGGGTAAGTATAGTCGTCGCCAGATATAAGTGAGATTCCTATAAAAACTGATACTTTTTTTTTTCTTAGTAGGTCTAAAGTTTATTTAATTTAACATATTCTTCCGCACTACAATATTAAATTCAGTTCCCGATTATTTGCTCTGCTATACTTTAATTGTCTTGTGCATTGTAAAAAAAAACGGTTCCGGAGCCGGAGTAGTATTAACAAGTGTGTGTGTTTTAATTTGCTATGAGGTCTGGCATCTTAACATTGCGTTGACTTATTAGTATTTTCATGTTCAGTTTGTTGTTGTACAGTTTGGTGTTCTTTTGCGTTAATTATAAATATATATAATAGTAATAATTATTAATTTATTGTTTCATTTAGGATTTATATTCCTTAAGTTGAAATACTTTTGTTCAGTGTTCGTGTTTCGTGATTTTGATGGATTTAATTTTTCTATTGGAGGACAATGTTTCGACCGTGGGAGGAACATTTTCATAGGCTTTGGAGGCCATGGAAGGAAAATTATTGTGAACCTGAAGTTCTAAACGACTCTGCTGTGAATTTGGTTGAATCCGTTGATTTCGATTTAGGCGAGTAATTAGGAAAAGGAACGTTACAAAAAAAAAACGTAAAGTATTTTTGAGCCTTCAGGCAAAAGAAGTTTGTATAAATGTGTATAAGAACCTAAAGCAAGACACTATGCACATAAAATATAGCAAATCCGAAGTAGTAAAAAAATTTCCCAAGCTAACAGAGGTTCCTTATAGTATTTTATGTAAGTCTATAAACAAAAGAAAAACGATCCGATTAAGGAAACATAAAAATTTTGATTTGGCGACGGCCAAACTATTAAGAAGTTTACTTAATTAAAAATATAAAAATAATGAAGTTCCCATAACAGTAAAAAAAACTTCAAGAGCTCGAAAAACTTTGTTCAGAAAGCAGTTTACGACGAAGGCTTAAAAAACTGGGATTCAAATTTAAAATTGTTAATAAGCATGCTGCAATAATGGAAAGTAGGAGAATCGTAAAATGGCGAATAGAATATTTACAAAAAATAAATGAACTTGGAAAAAGGGGAAAAAGATATATTAAATATAAAAAAGGTGCTCTAGCAGGTGCTAATTAAAATATATACCTCCCAGCAAAGGATCTCGTATTGTCATTTTGCATTGTGAATCTACGAATGATTGATTGTATTATAAATTTGCTTAAAATGTGCGGTAAAAAGTTGGAAGAATGTAATGTGGATTATCACAAAAATATGAATTCAAATATTTTTGAGGGGCAGTTTGAAGATTCTTTAATTTCAAACTTAAAATCTCACAGTGTCAAATTCATAAATTACCCAATTTGTCCTCCAAAAAACAGCAAATTCGATTCTTGAAGAATCGTATACGAAAAGAGATTTGTTGGAAGCACTTTATCTTAAACAATGGGAAAAACAGTATGTTATTGACAATATATCCAAAAAATACGGACATACTGTTTTAAGGCTACCGCCTTATCACCATTGAACTTATTAAAATTTTGAAGAATATCGAAAATTGCGACAAATTCTTCTCAATGGTGGTGATAGATTTGTTATCAAATTTGAGACATCTACGGTAAGTTAAAAATCAGAAAGAAAATGTTTTCTTCCTTAATTAGCTTAAGTTCTGCTTAAATTCATAATTTTGTGATCTCGTATTATATGTTATTTACGATTTCTGAAAACCTCATAATAAATTCCATCAAGAATTTAAAAATTAAAAATAATATTGAAAGACTAACGAAACCAATCCGACCCTGGCTACTTATTGAAATCGACTGGCGGGGTCTTTGTCGGTATTTACGAGTTTTTATCGAGTTTTTTTTTTATACTCACTTATAGTTAGCGAGGAATATACAGATTGTTTTTCATACCTTTGATAAATTTTCTTTCTTAATAAATCCAAATTATTCTCGTCAATACTTCTAAATGTGCTACAATCACTTTGCTTCCTTCTGGGAATGATAGGTTTTAGTACTATATCCTTTACCGAAGATAAAGAAGTACTTGTTAAAGCAGACGTACGTCTCGGCTAAAGCATCACTTGAATTAAACTCTCTTTTCAGCAAGGATTGGTCCACATTTTTAATTATCTCTTTAGCATCGGAAGATAAATGCTTTCTTCTGAAAGTGACAGTACTAGATGACCCACTCTCAGCACAAGCACATGGACGCCACATTCTAACGCTAATAACAGAAAATATCATGCGCCAGTTAACCAAATAATAATATAACAAAATTCACTCGTCGAAAACCAATCTGCTATTTATATATTATTAGGTATTTACACCTGGTTAAAATAGTATAGCAATTAGGGATGTAGGTAATTTGTACTCCGGCTCTGTCCGAAAAGATGCAAATTTGGGGCATTTTAGGTCAGAGGAATAATTAGGGTTTTATGACATTCAAACGATCAACGGTATAATGTAAACTTTACTATACAATCGCTATAACTCGGGAACTGTTCAGCTAATATCGGTGGTCCGTACCTACGATTAATCGCATCGACCACGGTTTAGTTGGCGACCAGTAGCGGATGGTTGATAGACAGCAAGGGCGTATGGTCCATGGAAGCGATGGAATTTTGTGAGAGTTTGTTTGTTGTTTTTTGGTATAATCATTTTCACCTAAAACTTTGCTTTAGTGGTTAAGTACAGTGAGGTGGTTTTCTTAAAGCCTGGCCTTTATCTCCTCGTTTAGGATATCAATACCCGGCCAGAGGATTGAAACTTTGTAGTACTGCGCTACAGATTCAAATGGAGCTTTACTCCCTCCCCCGATTTTTGCAAGGTAATTTTAGGATTCACTTGTGACCATCTCTAAAAAGTATTTACCTGGACTTAAATGCTTTTTCGAGTTCCAACTGTATTCCTACAGTAATACATATTTGAACTTCCTAGTGTGTGCTTCGATCTTATCTTTCTATTCTGTAGTGTAAAGTTTAAAAACATAGAAAGAACTGAATATTTAACACTTAGTGGCGATGTTAAATGTAGATACGATGCAAAATTTAAAAATATTGGTGATATTGATCCTTATATCTGCTTGGAGAGACTGACTTTGGAAATTTAATGTCTTTGCTAGAAGTAGCAACGATGGACTACCTTATATTATTATTAACACGTAGTTTCTACACTGGCCAGCAGCTAAAGGCATACAAAGGCTTGGAAGCATTAAAATATCTGGCTATCTTGTTCCCTGTAGTAGCGATATCCTAAAAATTACTTTGCCAAAATGACAGCAGCTCTGTAGTGGAGAGACAAAGATTGGGAGGCAGTACACAAAACGTACATATTTCATTTTCGATTAATAGCAATAGAATATTATTGTAGCAATTTTAAAGATTGCCACTATTGACTTTGTGGGGAATGTAGATTTACCTTTGATTCGTACAGTAATATTTCCACAAAAGTGCATATTTTATAATTATTTTGCTCGAAAAATTGGTTATTAGGTTGTGTCATCTTTGGTTACCGAACGTTAGTCAGAGTATGGGGCGAACGCACTACTTCTGCTTTTTAATGGTTGATGGGACCAGGCGCCGCACATAGGTGGACCATGTATTTCGGTTTTTGCGTCTCCGTCAAGTCGCAGACAGAATTGGGTATCTACCTATTTTTTTGTTTTCTACATGTAGAAAACCTTTTTTTACGTTTCGACGGCAGAAAATGTAGAAAAGGTAGAATACTATAACTGTCAAAAAATGTGAGGTTATGTGTGGTCGTTGTTGACAGTTTTGACGTTGTTGTTATGTCATTTTGTTTTTTCAAGCGTTCTCTAATCTAAGCTTCAAAAGAGATTCACACGTAACTTACCTAGGTAGGATACCTTATGTTTTCGACGCACGTCGAAAACCTCTACTGACCCAACCCTGGTCGCAGACCGTCCAGTTTTACTTTTGGCAATTTTATGTTTAAATAAAGTTGTTTGGAATTATTTTCTTCATTTCGTTATTTAATTTAGGTTCTGGTAAAAGCCCAGACTCTCATATCGTTTGGATCTTTTATAGTGTGTCTCTGTTCTCTTCTTTTTTGTTGGTGTTTAGTTAAGTTGGCAACACTGAGTCAGCTGATTTTTGTTGAATGAGAAGGTGGTTTGTCTTCAGAGTTCTTGCGGTCTTTAATTTTACTTTCTGAAAATCCTTCAGACTAAAAGGTCAAGCCAGCCGCCATTAGGCCATTTTTTTTTTGGCAAAAGGCCAAGAGGTCTCACCCCCTTTTAGAGGTAAGCTCCTTTAATTTCTTTTGTTTCTTGGTTTGTTGTTTGTGGGGACTAAGGGGTAATTTTCCTTTCCATTATTTTTAGGAGTTTTGTGTTTTGCTTGGGTTTATTTTTGGTTTTGCCGTTCACGGGGATCTAAGGTTAGGAAGCCATCTACCTCATGTGCTCCCAGTAGAGAAATAACGAGCTACCACATCAATTTCACCTGGCCAACACGAGGGGAATCCACATGGGGCCATCCTGATTCATTGATCCAGCTATACAGAGTGCTATAAAAGTTATATAGCCGCATTTTTTTATAATTTAATTTAAGTTTACCGTCACCATATTTTCACCATAAGCCATTTCAATTTATTATTTTTTTATTTCAATTATTTAACTAAAATTTAATCCATAACTTTTTTATGTAAATCAACATTGTAAAGCTATCTTGGCAAGGAATAACACTTTTTTAACCACACGCTATTAAAAGATTTCCATGGTTCTAGAATCTTCCCTGAGGTTATACCCAATTTTTAATTTAAATCCTTGCGCCCGGAAAGGCTGGTTTTGTTTTTTATCATGGTTATATAATTTGATTTTTCCTCTACCATATAAAATTAACCTAAACCCTTTTTCTTATTTAATAAAATCTTTGTTGTTTGTGTGGGAAAACTTTGGTTTTATTTATTGCATAGATTTTTCAATAGAACTGATCTACGGTATATTTTTCCTAGTTTGGACTTCGATCAAACCAGGTGGCGCCCAAGGCTAACCAAAGACGAAGGGAAGGTGTATGTATATGGACCACGACCTAGTGCCTCCACGTAAAGAACTACCGTCAGCAGATAGTGACAACCTGTTGTCCATGACAAAAGGTTGCCATTGTCATAATATAAAGATACTAATATGAATTCTCGTAGGTTTTTGGCGATCAAAGTACAGTTGACAGTTTAATACGTGGAATCCGATTGTTTTCAATGGGTGCTCAAAAATATTTTGCATACAGGCAGCCAAAATGTTAGGCTAGCCCCGGTGCACAACCTAAATAACACACCTCCCAAAACTGTACAGATTATACAGTAAACAACACATTAGAAAATTCTTTACTCACCAATCCAACTAGAATCGAAACGAGGATAACCAGAAATGTTAAGTAACTGCATAATTACTTGCATACGCAGACAATCAGTAATCAAAAACGGCCCAATGCAAATACGCACTTACTGTGCGCGATATAGGTGAAAATACGGTGGGATACGGGGAGGGGGGCCGGGGGCCCGGCAGCCAGGTGCACCGCCTGGGGGCCCGCATTCCGGACGAAACACGCGTTGTTTGCTCATCCGAGGATGCGGATGCCAGGGACGGAGATGCACGGGTAAACTAAAGACAAAATATTATTTTCTTATAATGATGCATATGGTAAATTTATGGAAGATACATAAATCTTTATTGGAAAACTATTTTTACCATTAATGCCTCAGAAAATGAGATTTTTGATAAAAGTTGCTGCGTGTTCATAAACTAAAAGAGAGCCTACTAAAACTTCATAAAAAGTTATAATATGCGATGTAGATACAAATTTTTAAACGTGACTTTAATTTTTCATTTTATTTAAAATATGTATTCGCAAAACTTGCTTAGAGTTAACAGGAATGACCGAATATGAAGCCATAGATAAATAGATATATTTATTTGTACTTTTGCCAAATATCATATATATACAATCATGAGAAACACAGTTTTAACGAAACAAGAGAAAATAAAACAATCAATTAGTCAATTTAAGCTATCTGACAAATATTGACTTACACAATAATAACATTTTTCAATAAAAAAGTCTCTTACGTACACCTTAAATGTATTAAATACAAGTGATTATAGATGGTAGGTGTTGGCTCACCCGACATCGCCCGGTGAAATACCATCGCACCGGCTTAGGTGGCGTGAAGTTGCTCTTTGAGCTAACGTTTCGTCACTGTGCCGATGTCTCCGGTTTCCAGGGTGGGAAATATACAAAATGCTATGATGATGGTTCCAAGATCAATATATTCCGGAGTTAAAAACGCCCCCCGATCGGATCTCCGGGTGGGGGCGGGTCCTGGCGCCTTATCAAGCGAAATTATCCAATCATCCACCATGTCCAGTAGCCATGCGGGTCCTTCGAACAATATTCTAAATGGAAATGGTGTGAAAACTGGAGTTGTTAAAAGACCCGAGATTAGCAGCTTTCAAATTGACTTCTGCAATATAAGAGGACTGAACTCGAACATCAATGCAGTCCACCAACATCTACAATCTACCAAGCCTCATGTACTTGCACTAACCGAAACCAAAGTCAGATCATCGATTAATACGGTCAGCTATTTATATCCTGGGTACGACTTCCATCACCGATTTAGGCGGAATTTTGGCCTTTGTCTCTTTGTCCGGAGTGATATTTCTTGTCAACGAGAGGAGACACTCGAGCCTAACGACTTTGATGTAATGTGGTTTAAAATATCAACGCAGAGAATTACTAAATTCATCTGCTGCCTTTACCGGCCGCCAAGTGATACCCAATATAAAGACTTGTTCTCCTCTCTTGCTGATACTATCGACTTTTTGCAAACCCACCATCCCAATTCCGAAGTTGTCATCCTTGGCGACAAAGTTCATAATGTCAACTGGCTCAAATACTCAAACATGACCGACGAACAAGGTCGTGAAGCCGAATCCTTTGCCATCAGCTCTGGCCTCACCCAGCTGGTGGGTGAACCAACTCGGATTCCAGACAGAGATGGTGATATTGCTAGTTTGTTGGATCTTTTCTTAACATCAAACTTGTACACTGTCACCGTAAAGCCGCCGCTAGGAACGTGTGACCACAACCTTATTTCGGCACTGAACACACTACCAATTACTGCCGAAGAGCCTCCTAAACCACGCAAGGTATGGCATTATACATCATCTAAGTGGGATGACTAAGGGACCATTTTCAAACGTTTCCTTGGTGGGACGTTTGTTTTACCTCTGATGATCCATCCATCTGTGCAACAGAAATATCGGAGGTTATCCTTACTGGCATGGAAGCCTTCATCCCTTTCTCAAAAAAGTCCCCTTCTAACGGCAAGCCTTGGTTTACCAAAAATTGCGAACAAGCTGTTAAATCAAAAAAAAATTTCTACCGACAATGGCGCAAAAATCCTACCGCCGAAAATCGTACCATCTTTGTTAACGCTCGAAACCAATGCAAGCAAACGATAAACCAAAGCAAAGAAGAATACAACCAGAGGATCAAAGGCAGACTTCTTGAATGTCCTAACGGCTCAAGATTATTTTGGTCGGTAGCTAAGGCCGTCAGTCAGAACTTTACCAAGTCAACCATTCCACCCCCAACACGTTCTGATGGCACCATTGCGGCCAAAGCACAGGAGAAAGCAAACCTACTGGCGGAGCTATTCTCTTCACATTCAACGGTAAATTTTCAGGGAAGTACTCCACCGAACATTCCCCTGTAGAATCGAGAATGCCTGAGATTGTTTTTCGCCACCGCCATGTTAAACGAATCTTGAGGAGTTTTGACACTAAAGAGGCTTCTGGTCCCGACGATGTTCCAGTCATTGTAATTAAGACATGCGCTGACGAACTGACACCGGTATTTTGTAGGCTTTTTAACTTATCCTACAAAAAAGGAATATTTCCTTCTTGCTGGAAAACTGCGCGAGTCCAGCCCATACCCAAAAAAGGCAGGAATACCTTGCCAAACAACTATCGTCCAGTCGCATTGCTTTCGTTTATATCCAAAGTTATGGAGAAGGCTATCAACGAAAAATTATTAAAATACCTGGAAGGCTTCAACATTATTAGTGACCGCCAGTATGGATTCCGTAAGTCTAGATCAACAGGAGACCTTCTCGCTTATGTTACTCATGTTTGGAACAACGCGATAGAACATCATGGAAAGTCCCGGGCGGTAGCACTGGACATTTCCAAGGCTTTTGACCGAGTATGGCATGAGGGGCTCCTAACTAAAGTAAGAGCATACGGAATACCGGTTCAATTTTGTTCATGGCTGTCGAGCTTTCTTAAAGACCGTTCTCTGCGAGTGGCGATGGACGGATTTCTTTCAGACACATTTAACATCAACGCCGGAGTCCCTCAAGGTTCTATATTGTCGCCCACCCTTTTCTTACTCTACATTAACGATCTTTTGGAAAAAACTAAAAATCCTGTATATAGCTTCGCTGATGACAGCACACTTGTTTCATCTTTTACTTTGGATGCTCGGACATCGGCTGCTAATGCACATCTCTATAGGCAGCAAGAGGTCTCACATCTCAACAAAGACCTGGAAGAAATTCTGTCTTGGGTTGACAGTAACCAAGTAGAATTAAACGCTAAAAAGACCCAGGCGGCAGTTTTTTCTAAAAAAGTTAATGTTGAAGAACCGGATATAGTTATGGCGGGACACTCGATTCCCTTGGCTTCATCAATTCATTTATTGGGCGTTAATTTGGATAGTCATATGTCTTGGCATAGCTACGTTGCGGCCATTGCTAAGGCAGCCTCGCAGAAGCTTGGAGTACTTTTCCGAACAAAGAACCTCTATACACCCCAACAACTTTTGATGCTCTATAAATCCCAAATTCGACCATCACTGGAGTACTGTTCGCATATTTGGGGCTCTTCTCCTAAACATACCCTGAGATTGCTAGATTCCATTCAAAGAAGAGCCATTCGCTTGATCGGTGACCATAGTCTGACAAACAACCTGGAAAGCCTTGAACATCGAAGGCAGGTTGGCGACTTGAGTCTATTTTACAAATAGTTTCGTGGCAAGTGTTCAACTGAGGTTACCCGCTTGATACCACCCAGAGCGGTGCATGGTAGAAATACACGACGAGCCACTGCAGCCCACCAGTACGTAGTTCAGCTTAGTGTCCCTCAAACGACACTGTTTCAAAATTCTTTCATCTGGAGAACGTCATCACTCTGGAACGACCTCCCTGAGATCGTGTTCCCCAACGACTATAATCTTCAAAGATTCAAGACCAACGTGAATCGTATTCTGCGCACACGCACCGCTCCCAGAGCGTTATAAAGGATTTATCCTGCAGTGCTGTGTCTTATCATAAAAAAAAAATTAAAGCCGCAATGGCAGCTTATTATATGGTTATTATTATATATAATAACAAATAATTTTTTTCGAATTTTTTTGAATTATGCTTATCTAAAACCAACGCTCTTGTGTTTTGGGTATTCTAAGAATGAAAATCTGCATTGGTATTAAAAGCACTTAAATTCTGTTTTATATACAACAGAGTCTTGTAGATATTATGAAGGGAAGGATAAAATTTGACTTACAGCTACTCACAGTGTTAAGTTAAAAAATAAGCCTTATAATTCTCTTTTGACTGGTAAAAATCTTTTGCTATTTGTAGCATTTCCCCATAATTTCCTCAAAAAATCAGAGCCTTAACAAACAAAAAACATTTTAAAAAACAATTCAGTGACTACCTCTTTGAGAATATTGCTAGATTTCTTCAGTTTTTTTACTTGCCTACCCATTCTGTTTAAAAAAAAAAAAAATATATACATATAAAATAAATTAAATAAACAAATAAGGTAAAGAAATTTATATTGTATACTGCATGGCATTTAATAAAGATGATAGGTTTATCTTTAAAATTTTACCTAAATCAACACATACAGGTGTTCCACACCTAGGTGTATAATTTAAGAGTATATTATATTAAATCAAATGTAAATAAACTTTTATATGCCACATTGTATTGTGAAAATGTATTAATGTGAAATTAAATTGAATTAAATAAATAAATAAATAAATAAATAAATAGTATCACATTATAACTTAAATGAGAATATATTAACGAATAGTAGATATTAACCAATGCAGGCTCATCTACTGGGTCTCTCAACTGAGATATTGCGTAGGATCCCGCATTTATTTTTCGGCTTATATAACTTATATGACTGTTACATGAGAGATATTCATCAAGGTACAATCCCAAAAACATTGTACTCTTCTCACTATCCAAATTATTGTTCAAGTGAATTTCCGCTTTTAATTTTGAAGTTCTGAAATTGATATAGACAGTCTTTCTAGAATTTAAAATTAGATTGTTTTTAGCACACCATTCACTAAATTCGTTAATATAGTTAAATATATTTTATTGGTCAATTCCTCCGAGCTCCGTGCTGAGACCACCACTGAGGTATCGTCAGCAAACAAAATAGTTATTCCATTTGTTATGTACTGTGGTATTTCGTTGACAAATATTAAAAATAGTAAAGGACCCAGAACTGAGCCCAGAGGAACCCCTATGCTAGTGTCCTTATATACCAAATACACGTTGTCAACTTTAATTATGAACTAACTGCCCTTCAAATACGAACCCAGAAGATCCAATATATTATCCCTAAAGCCATAACAAGATAACTTCCTTAGAATAAACTCATGATTCAAGCTGTCGAAAGGTCAAACAAAATAGGGCTTATATTTTTATTTTACTCTGCATAAAGGCTCGATCAAGAAAAGCAAGGAGGTATTTCCTTTGGACCTCAAATTTTTACTTTCCAAACGCTTCTTGGTATTCTTTTAGTACATCATTTCTTGGAGCAATATAAAGAAAAGCTGTATTTGTGTTTTTTGTTATTTGTTGTTCGGGATGTTTTTTTTGTAAACGAAATAAAATATTATTCTCGGATAAAACTACGAGATAAACTATCATGAGAAAATTAATGAATTATTTTGACAACCCCTTTCTTAAGGTAAAATGTTTGAGGAATGTTTACACTCAAAAAACTATGATGAGTTAATTGAACCATACAAGAAGTTTGAGTAACCATATTGCCAATTTTGTTACTTTAAACTATAAAGATGGCATTTTTAAACATATTGTGATTGTCCATACAATACACAAAAATTTATTGGTTAACAAAATAACCTTTCACCCAAACTTAGGTTATCCTGACAATTATTTTTGTTGATCGCAACACTTTTGGTTAAATCAAACAAAAAATTGTAAATTTACATCTATTATTAATTGTATCTTTTAATCATAATGTGTTTACTTCACTATCCCAAATGTATGAAAGAGAAGCTAATAAAATAGTAAAAACAAACCTATAAGGTGTTTAGGCAAACATTTTGCTGTCGATCTACCTTATTTTAAGGGTTTGGAATTAAGTACCAGTCCACCAAATTTTGCGCATGAGTAATTTGCATATTCGGTACTTGTTGCGGGTCACGATGGCCCTATGCAGCCGTGGCAGGCAGACTGATCTAATCTTTCTAGCCTACTGCCATGTTTGCGTTATGTGTTTCTAGCTGGGAAGTGTCTGTGAAGTGATTATTGCCAGAAATATTACGAAAATCGAGGTGAATACTAGTGAATAGATAATTTAGGTTTTACTGGATAAAAAAGGGGCAGTTTTCAGTACGGTAGTGTTAAAATGAATCCTTTCGACGACAATTACGACGCTTCCCTGAAGTTATCAAACTGTTCGCTTGTTAATTCAATATAATGCTCGGACCCAGGTCAACCAAATATGGCCACTGTTGTTACGATAAACACAGAATCAGAATCGGATACGTGTTTAACAAATTTGTTGGATAGCTGGGGGTTTAGGCACTTATTTGACCTTTTGAAAAGTATGTATAAGTACCTACGGTAACCACCTAGTTTACATCAATAACTGTTTAAAAATAAGTATCTCAAATATCTCATCTTGAATTATTAAGAATCTGTATAATCTTACTGGCGATGGCGTGCCGAAAACTTTTTTTTAAATTAAAAATTAAGCTGTGACATAGAGTTTTAAGAACTGTACTATTTTTTCGAATAAGGTTATTCTATAAATTGTAGGTAAAGAAATTACTATAGAAAGATTGGGATATATGAACAAACAAGACCTGAAGGAGTTGCTAGAACCGTATAAATTAGGAGTTCGAATATAATTTAGGAGAAAGTTGACAGAGTGGAAAATACAGAACGTGAGTATATATATATGTACTAATGCCTGGTTGATGCAGCAACTATACCTTTAACTTTAACTTTAATTTTATTTTTAATTTATTTTCCTTAAAGGGTCTTCATACAGATTTTAATTTTTAATTAAATCCTTAAAATTTTTGGAGATGGCGTACTATAACCTCAAGAAGTGCAGATAAACATGTTAATATCTTTTACATTTCATAATTATTATCTTATAGGTTTCGAGAGACCCTTGGCCATTGACGTCAGAATTTATTTCTTAGCAGGGAGTTTTGTTTACCCACACCAAGGCCACAAATTGGGCAACTCGTTTTTATTCCAGTAAAGTTTGATAGAACGTGTACCATAAGGTTTAAATCTTTTTTGGCTTGCACTTATATAAAAATGTATATTTATTTTATGGTAAGTTGTTGTACGTTACGTTAATATAATATCTTAAATATTATATTTTATGCCCATGTAGGGGAGACTGGGTAATAGTACTAATAGTGGATAATTTTTTTTTCTAACTCGTGCAGTTTCACAGTTTATCGGTAACTCACTGTTCTCTCAACTTAAATTGTAAGGAAAAGTACGAAAACTTTAAAGAAAAGGGCATTTGCTGGCGAATAAAATATAAATTTGCAAGATATATATTTTGAAAAAAAGTTGGAAAGAGATCCACTGTGACCCAGGAGTGTGTCACTTTGGATGGAGTATGGGTAACAGTGAATCAAATGATGATTGTTTTCATACTATAACTCATTTATTTGTCCTATAAGACAGTCCTTAATCAAATATTCTAAACAGTCTTACAAAAGTCAGCAAATATTACATTTATTGTTACTTAGATATCTGACTATCTCAGAACGAATTCAACAACTTAAATCTAGTTTTGACGTATCTTGCTACATAACTAATAATCAAACTCAGTCATAAACTTTTCATTAGTACTATGGAATAACATTATGATAGAAAATTGTCAAGAAAACAACAAATTAAGAACAAAAATACCTACTTCTTTAGTAATACCTATTAAGAAAATAATCACTTCTTAAACTTAAAAAGTCAAGATCAAGTATATATATGTAATTAACGTAAATTAATACTAGAAAAGTGAGGATCGAAGTGGTACATGCCTTGTTTTCGTTTTGTATTTCCAGAAAGCTTGGGTTGCGGTAAAATCATCTTTATATCGTTCAGTGTAACATCTGGCACATTTCCACATTTGGCATAAAGAAATTATTTACTGTTTTGTCAGATTTTCTAGGAAAACTAACTTCGGCGTCATTCCCCTTTTCTCCTATAACTTTGGCTGCATTATAATTTTTTTTTTCTTTTACCTCAAATTCAACAATAATAAAGCTACCTTTCTTAGGCAGACTTTCCAGGACAATAAAGTTATTGCATTCAACTTCCTCATCTTCATCGTCTTCCTCAACCAATGTTCTTCTTCTGAATAAGATTATTCTTTTCGTTGTTTTTGCAGCCACTTTCGTCTGTTTGCGTTTCTTTGCTTGTCTCTATTCTATTTCTTGTTTGTTCGATATGTCAGTTGCAATAATCCCTTTACGCCTTGGTGCTCTTCCTCCTTTTCGTGGACCTGCTTAAGGTTGCCCTCGAAACTCAAATGGGCTCACGAAGCTTTTTCAAAATTTGTGGATGTAACTGTGCCAGCTAGAGCCATGGTCGTAGGTTTCGGTTTTGTTTCTTCGAGAGTACTCTTGCGTGCAATATGAGGATCTATTAGTGCCGCATTAGCAGATGAATTATTGAAGCACTAAGTGCTAGTCGTATCACGTTGTTAAATAATTTGTTTAGTTGGAGTACAAGAAGTCTCTAGAACTGAAGGCGACAAAGTTCTCGTTCTGTTACTATTATTAACACGTGTATCGTGTTCTTCTGGTCGATTGCATTGGTTTGGTCCATTTTCCAGATGAATTTGTCGATCAGTAATTTGACTAGGCGCAAAGTCTAGATCACTAAAGACGTCTGTGCTGAAGGAGAACTGGTGGCAATGCATTCCCCAAAGCGCTAAATATGTAACAAGTTGTAACGCCCCTCGTTCTGCGCTAGTAACCTTGGAAACTTACCTTCGTCCTTTGACAGCTAACATTTTGGCAGACTTCTGAGCCGTTATAATATTTGTTTTATCTAGGTTAAATATTCTAGTCCCATTGCCAAAGACTGCCTGTCTAGACATAACAATGCCAGAGAGCTTGGTTTCGTGCCATTTCCTGGTACCTTTATATTGTTCAACATCGCTACTTCGTAAATTATGCATCGAATGTCCATAATTGTGAGTCCATAGAACATTTGGCTGCATTTAAGAACATAATCGACAATACTATTTTCTTGCATATCCGTGAATATCCTATGAACTGCGTAATTAGGTACAAACCTAATTGTCTTCTCAGGATCAGGGTAATTTTGATTTTTCCTGTTATACCTGTTTAAAGTTGTGTATGGGATACGGCTGATTCTTGTAACAGCTCTTATTTTTTGGCCATCCAATATAAGCGTTAGAGCGTTTTGCATCTGTTCTTCGGTGTGGAGTCCGATACTAGTTTTTCTTTTTCTGTTGCTAGGCACAATTGACTTATAGAAATGGACACTGCATTAACACTCCTATTGGTCTTAACACAATTGGCGAAGCTCCTTTTGTTATTGCTTGTTACTTAAAATTACCAAATCCCAAGTTATTTACAGGCCATTGTTTTAGACAGTCCAGTGTCCACTTAGCAAATAGTGGGGGTGACTTGAACACTATTAAGGAGCATGGTGGCTGGAAGTCTTCAGAAGTGGCCGAAGGTTACATTGAAACTTCGATGAAAATCAAGGTTGAAGTTGCAAATATTTTGTCCACACAATCTTCACACGGTGTATCTCCACCTTGCTTATCACGTACATCCAAAAATACTACAGCTACATCATCTGTAACGTCAAGTGAAACGGACTAGATTAATAATTATAAATGAGCAAGGTCTCACACAAAATATTGTGTCTACCCAGAATATTCCAGGGATAATCATTAACGCCACCGAACAGTCAATAGTAACAGTAAATATTTCCAATAATCACTCATCTCTTCCCAAGTCTGTTTTTATAGAGAATTAAAATTAAGGAAAATACCACAGGATTTATAATTGTAACTAACTAAACTAAATAAGCACTATTTAACTTTGTCTCACTATTATTTTAATAGCCTAATATTATAATGTTTTGTGCTTGACATAAATAAATATACGTAAACCACAGTCGCATATTTTCTAGGTTATGTTGTTTGTGGATGTATGTAAAGCAGCGTGAGCGTGATCCTAGTGAAGATATACCTACGTATATTCTGTATTATCCAACCAGTAAAACAACATTTCAATTTAAATAATTTACTTAATGTCTTGTAATTGAAATTTTTTATAAAATATGTCTCACTTCTAAAGATAAGTATAAAACAGATAATTTAAGTTTACCACTACCGAAATATTTCTTAAAACAAAAAGTAGGTGTGCCATGAAATTTCAAAACAATCATGTTGTGTTGTTACCAACAGGAAGAAAATAAAAAATGCGTGTTTAAAATGATTGCTTATGCAACCCAATTGAAACCCATAATGAAGACTTTATAATTCCCAAATAGAAAAAGTATTTATAGACACTATTGCGTTCGGTATAAAGCTATAAGTCACCAATCAACCAATCGAAAACTATTAGTGCGCAAATGTCAAAAGCCAACATAACCTTTCTAACCTAACCAAAAAATTGTGCAAACTTAAGAATCAGGAGGTTCCTTGACGATCGTTCTCAGCGGATGGGAGCGCAACGGAAATACAACTGAAAGCAAATTGATCCGGGACCCGAACTCGGTACCGGAATCAGATTGGGACCAATGCGAATGATTAGAAAATGGAACAATCTTATATTTCAAGAAGTAGTCCATTTTCTGTGGCGAGATTATTAAAGAAAACAAGGTCTGTCTATACCACCAAACTAAAATTTTTATTTGTCCCTTTAAGGTGAAAAAAGGATTACAGAGTGTACATAATTTAATGTCATTTTAGGTTGTACTAGTTTCAACTTTAGTCAAAGTCATCATCAGCAACCATACACTTAAGAATTATGTTTAGGATGTACCTAAATAAACGAACTAAAACAAATTAAAAAGGGGGGGGGGGAACGAAGTGGTTCAACAATACATGGCCATAATGTGCACCTTATGCAGCCAAT
The DNA here is from genome assembly GCA_963920685.1 of Polydrusus tereticollis. Lineage (NCBI taxonomy): Eukaryota > Metazoa > Arthropoda > Insecta > Coleoptera > Curculionidae > Polydrusus > Polydrusus tereticollis. The sequence continues at coordinate 94,184,584 of OY987331.1, forward strand.
GGACTCGACAGAAGACAATCACCTACACGATGCTACTTTCAGCAATGAAGGAAATTAGATGCGAAAATTGTAGTAGAGGAAAAATTCAAATGGAATCATTTATAGTCATGATATGATGTATAGTTGTCTATAATGAAAATTCAATAAAGTAAACATTTCATGAGTCAACTCCAAGAAAGAACAAGAATGTTGCAATAACATTCGCTTTGAACAGCATTAAGTCTTAAGTCATGTTCCTAATTTGTGCCTCTTTTACTAAAAAGAAAAGAAAAAAGAAAATTTGCAACGTAAACCCGATTAAGTCGACATAATTTAAATAATAATCCCTAAATATGAAGAATTTGATGACCCCAACTGACTTAATGACGTAAATTATTTTAACACATTTTAATTTCCCTCCCCCCCCCCTTTACTTTATTACTATTCTTATTAAAATTCTGACCCACCAAAAATAAATCATGTTCTTTCTTGGAGTTGACTCATGAAATGTTTACTTTATTGAATTTTCATTATAGACAACTATACATCATATCATGACTATAAATGATTCCATTTGAATTTTTCCTCTACTACAATTTTCGCATCTAATTTCCTTCATTGCTGAAAGTAGCATCGTGTAGGTGATTGTCTTCTGTCAAGTCCATTGGCTGCATAAGGTGCACGTTATGGCCATGTATTGTTGAACCACTTCGTTCCCCCCCCTTTTTAATTTGTTTTAGTTCGTTTATTTAGGTACATCCTAAACATAATTCTTAATTGTATGGTTGCTGATGATGACTTTGACTAAAGTTGAAACTAGTACAACCTAAAATGACATTAAATTATGTACACTCTGTAATCCTTTTTCACCTTAAAGGGACAAATAAAAATTTTAGTTTGGTGGTATAGACAGACCTTGTTTTCTTTAATCTTATATTTTATAAATCGACAGAATCCGAACTAGCTGCTATGTCTTACAATACTGATGATGAAGATCTAAATTTTGAATAATACTTTTGCATAATTTAAGACCCGATGCAAATCGCAAAATATGATCACGAGTTATAGCGCACTTCTTGTAAACGCTACTACTATATTTAATTTTTTGGCAACTTTCTTAAATTTTTTGGAAACCAGTTAAACATTATAACCTCAAAAACATAACCTCTCTTTTTTGCTTAGGTATCACTGAGCCTATACCTTTTATAACATTCCTTAAGCTTTAAAGTAGCTATAGAATACTTATTGAATTGTGCACATATAAAGGGCACCTCTATTAAAATTAAATTTACAAATAAATGTATTAAACTGGGTTCCGTTTACGCCAGTTCCAGCGTCAATATTGATAACAATTGTCTAGCAAAAATTTTTGGTGCCCAAGATACAATCATTATCACATTGTCACAGCCAGTAGTGCTTAACGAACTGACGTCGGACAATGGGCCAGTCACGGTTGAATATGGAGATCCCGCGGAAAGGGGGCATGGTTTGATTTCTATCACCAAAACCAACTGGCAGCTCTTCAGGCGCAAGCTGGAAAATAAAAATAGATTGCCCCCGATCGTCACTGAGGAGGACATTGAAGAAGCGGTGAAACAACTGACTATAAATATCGATGAAGCCATGACTGGCTTGTCACAAACAAAGGCGTCAAGGTTTTCGAAGCGAGGCGACCTAGGTCCAGAGCTTTCTCAACTAATCAAAAATAAAAACAAAACAATGCGTCAAGCGTACAGAACGGGCAACCCGCGACTCAAGGTGCAGGCGAACAGAGAACTGCTGGAGATCCGACGACTCCAAACAGAGTCGGATCTCTGGGATAATAAAATAAAATATTTGAACATCGCTGACGGTTCTGTATATAAGTTCAAGAGGTTCCTGACGAAGGGAGACAGGAAACCTGTATCCTTTTTCAGGGACCCGATGGACGGGGACAGAATTGTCACCGATCCAAATGAAAAATCGAACTGAGAGTCTTCGTGAACAGTTTGATGAATTTTCGTCAAACCATCCTGCCCGCGACTCGCGGGTCGCACGAACTGTACAAATTTTTAAAAATTCACCGTTCACTGTTAATGAAGCAACAATAGTAACAGTTGAGGAAGTCAGACCATTTTGCACAATCTCAATGCAAAAAAGCTCCTGGGTTCGACGGTATAAAGAATAAAGCACTAAAGAATCAGCCGGAAAAACGAGTGTTGGACGTTGTAGACGTAGCCCAGGCAATTGTCAGAAAGGGCTACTTCCCAGATGTTTGGAAACGGGCCAAAGTGGTGTTAATACCAAAACTGGTAAAGATCTTTAGTTGAGTGTTAACTATAGGCCGATAAGTTTATTGTCGTCCCTTCGCAAGATCATTGAAAAAATAATACTGAATCGGATTTCTGATTTTGTACTAAATAACGATATTTTACCCCTGGAACAGTTCGGATTTCGAGCTGATCATTGCACGGTGCACCAAGCAACACGGTTGACAACCAACATACTAAGAGGGTTCAATAGATACCTGTCAACAAGAGCAGTCCTTTTTGACGTTTCTAAGGCATTCGATAAGGTCTGGCACAATGGTCTTATAGTTAAGCTAATAAGAGTAGGTATGCCAAACGTTTTAATTCGTACTATCATCTCATTCCTTGAGGACAGGTCTTGCGTGGTATCATCTGAAGACATGCTATCAGGAATAATCCAAATAAAAGTGGGACTACTTCAAGGGTCCCCGCTAGCTTATATTCCAACGCACCCGCAAACAAAATTATATCTGTTTGCAGACGATGCTGCGATTACCGCCACCTTCGGGGCGCCCCGGATTGTAGTTTCAAGGCTTCAGCGCCATATAGCTCTCCTTCAGAGATGGTTTGGACCCTTGGAAGTTCCGTCCCGACGCGGATAAAACCCAGGCCATTTTCTTTTCAAAAGCCCGATTAAAGCTCCCGGAAACAACAGTAAAAGTTATTAATAGATCAATATCATGATCACCTCAAATCAAGTATATGGGTACAATTTTTGATAAGAAAATGACCTGGGAAAGCAATGCTAGCGATAGAATGCGAAAAGCGCAAAAGCAATTATTCGCCATCTACCCTCTAATAAATAAAAATAGCGCAATTTGTCTGAGAACAAAAATTACTCTTTATAAAACAATAGTGAAACCTGTACTTACTTACGGTATACCAGCCTGGTGTACGTTAACCCATTAACGCCTAACGGTACCAAGTGGTGACAGGGGGAGCCACTGATTTTAAGTGGGTGGAGTTAAGACAAAGTGTCGACTTGCATGGCAACAACTATTGAAGTCGTATTGTAGATGTTATATGAAACACCTGTAGCGGCTTTGTATTCTGTTTTCGCCTTATTTACGTGATTGGTGATTTTTTAAAATTAGTGAAAATAAAATAGGTGCAAAATTATGGACGTCAGATTGGTGTAAGTTGTATTATAATTTGTTTTTAAATATATTTTTTTTTTTTTGTTAGAACTGAGATTTAAACATTTAAAGCAATTAAATTCTGCCCAAAAAGAATAATTCTGAAATTTGGTTTGGTCCTTATTTTACTATAAATATACGTGTCCCCATATGGGCCCTTTAGGCGGTTTGGCCAAAATTCATTTTTTCATAGAATATATTTTATTTTAGCGGAATTACGCTTCAAGAGGCTCTAGATATAGCATATGATGATGAAAATGTTTCAGAAATATATATTGAGCCTCTGGAGAGTAATGTTCTTACCGACGAAGATTCTGGCGATGAAGATGAGGCTGGTTTCGTCGATAACTTGAATTCTAAACAACTTTCGGCTAGGGCGGAATTAGTTTTGGGAAATAATGAGAGTTGGAGGTGACGATTTCAACTTTCAGGAGCCGCTAATGCAAGAACCAATTCCTAAGGTACTTCATGAGCTGAGTATTAGTACCAAACCAGAAAATCCTAAATATGTTACTGGCGATTTTATGGCAACAAATCAAGATTTTCCTACAGGAGATTACACCAAATACTCTGCTATGACATGTGTCCAACTATTTGAGTTATTTTTTACCGATGAGTTACTAAAGAATATTATAAAAGAAACTGTAAACTACGCTTTATCGAAAAATAGTCCCAACCCAAAACTATCGATTGAAGAACTAAAAGTATTCATTGGTATACTTATTATAAGTGGATATAATATTTTACCTTCTAAAAGAAATTGGGAAAATGCGAACGATCTAAAAAACATTATGGTATCAGAGGCTATGCGAAGGGACAGATTTTTGCAAATATGTCGATATATTTATTTGGCGAATAATAATGAAATAGATATGTCTGATAAAATGTATAAAATGCGTCCTTTGACAGATTATTTAAAAGAAAAATTTCTTTATCATTTTGTACCTGAGAAGAATCTGTCATATGATGAGTCTATGATTAGATATTTTGGCCGTCACGGATGTAAACAATTCATCCGTGGTAAGCCAGTAAGATTTGGATATAAAGTCTGGTGCCTAAATTCACCAAGTGGATACCTTATCAATTTCGAAGTATACCAGGGTAAAAATCCAAGGTCGAATCAAAATTATGAAACATTATTTGGAAAAACAACTGCTCCCATGCTTCAAATGATTGAAGACATGGCTGAAAAAAAATCATATCGCTACAATTTTTTTTTTTTTGACAATTTGTTTACTGGTACAAACATATTATGTACTCTAAAAGCGAACGGATATGGAGCGACGGGAACTATAAGAGAGAATAGACTACCAAAAAACTGCCCTCATGTTCCAAAAAAAGAGTTAGATAAACAAGAACGAGGAAATTTTTCTTCCACAATCGAATGGAAGAGTGGAATTTTATACGCCAGATGGAAAGATAATAACGGTGTTACAATGGCCAGCACTTGTTTTGGAGTAGCTCCCCTCAAACCAGTAGATCGATTTTCAAGAAAAGAGTAAAAAGTCCTTTCTGTACCACGACCAAATTTAGTCTGTCAATATAACAAAAATATGGGAGGAACTGATTTGATGGATGGTAATGTGGCTTGGTAAGACTATCCGCATAATATATACCAGTTAAACTGCTAGTGTGAGTTTTATATTTTTAGCTACCGTATTAGCATTCGATCAAAAAAATGTTATTCGCCAATACTTACTTACCTTATTGATGTCGCAGTTAACAATGCATGGATTATATATAGAAAGAGTGGCCGCAATATTTCACAGCTTGAATTTAGAAGGAGTATTGCCCAGGTAAAATTAACGGATATTTGTTAAAATATGCATTTTATCTTGATTTATTTTAATTTTAGACATACCTGACTAATTACAAAGTCCCACCGAAAGCATCAGGACGAGTACCAAAAGCACCAGGAAGCAATTTTAGAGTTGGGGATGATGTCAGATTTGATGGTTTACATCATTACGTTATTCCTGTACCAGGAGGAAATAGGAAACGGTGCGGTGGAAATGATTGTAACAGCAAAAGCCGAACAATGTGCTACAAATGCAATATTGGACTTTGCATTAATTGTTTTAAAACTTTTCATGAGCAATAAGATAGTTTATCGAACACGTCATGATTTAATTTTATGTTTCTAGGTAACGCCTAAAGGGCCCATATGGGACCACCTGTTTTTCAGTTTGTTTATAATTTTGAAAAAAAATGTTTGTATAAAAATATGTTTTTTTTTACTTGCAATTGTAAATTTCAATGAAAACGCCAGATTTCAAATTTTTGGCTTTCTCGGCGGTAATGGGTTAAGTAAGACAAATCAACTCAAAATACAAAGAGCGCAGAATAAGGCACTAAAAGTAATCACAAACATGCCGAAATATTTTCCAACGGACCTATTGCATTAAGACTTAAGAATGGAAACAATAAAATAATTACTTAATAAAATAATTACCCAATACCATAAGCTCCCCGAAAACTTGACAAACACGCTAATTACCGAGCCACACATAAGATCTACAGATAGAAACAATTACAAATACCAGAAAGATTGGCTCCCACCCTGACAGTGACCGCTGTAGTAAAGATTCCATAACTTAAAAAAAAACTAAAAATAAAATATTTCTCTCACCAATCAAAATAAACAAACAAAAAAATCACAAAATTGTAATCAAATAGATATCTCTAAGGAAAACAAGAGTAAAGGATCACTTTAATCTAACTCAATGACTGCCTCTTAAAGTGAAGGTAAGAAGAATATTTATTCGGTGCATAAACATTTATAAGGTTTTTAAGAACGCCATAAAACCTTCCAGTAAAACTTTAAGTAATCAACACTAAGGGATTTATGGATGAAGTAATCGAAACATTTTAGATGCAATATTATAAAACTTAAAGTATTTTGGTATTTATTGGATGCCTTACAAAACTTGTAACACCCACGGTTTTGTTATAAAGCTAGAGAAACCATAATAAAAGTTAAACTTCCCTATAAACCTCTTATGAATATCGGTTACCTTTTAAAAAAAACCTTAAGCTGCGAAAAATGTTAGTTAGGTAAGCACGTGCCTAGTGTACCTAGTGGGTAAACCGGCACTGTTGATTGCTGCTTCACAGCCTGAAATACTCGATCTACTGACGAGACTTGAAGATACTAGTGCCCTATATGGTCTGGACATAAACTATAACAAGACCAAAAGTATGATATCTGATAGGGATCACAAGAACTATCCGGAAACTCGGACTATTGGTTATTGTGAGGTCGTCAATGGGTTCGTCTATCTGGGCGCCTCAATAGAGAATGCCGGAGCCTGAAAGGGCGAGATAAGACGTCGCATTAACCTTGCTAGATCAGCATTAACGCAGTGGAATAAAATATGGCGTGACAACGACATCACAAAACAAGCAAAAGCTAACCTGGTCAACACATTGGTCTTTTTGATACTCTTGTATGCCTCTGAAACATGGACCATCACAGAAATGGATCGTCGCCGGATTGATTCCATTGCGATGTGGACGTGAAGACGCATTGTAAGGATTCTTTGGACCAGACATCGAACAAATCTTTTAATAGTACAAGAAATACGCTTAACGAAACGCTTGTCTTTTATCGTCTACTCTCGCAATCTTACCTTTCTCGATCACATCAATCGGAGTGTGCACATCCAAAAGCGCATCGCCCACCAAGCCGCTGGGCCTTTGTGACCAAGATCCTGTTAGATATTAGTTTCACACTAGCATCCCACATGTCCGTCAATCAAGATAGATGGTGGGATGCAGTCAAGAGAGTCATCCGGAATGTTGAACCTCATTAAGATGAGGCAGTAGGCACAACACATCTGCCAAGCCAAGATGTTATGACTGGGCAGAGGACATGAATAAAATAGCGCCATTCCTTATTTTCGCCATGCATTGGCGTTATAAGAGACGACTTTTCTCTTCACATGACAAGGCCCAGAAGTGTGCATATTTTTCATATCCATACTTAAGATTAGTTGCAGATTATGACGAGGGAAAATTAAATAATTTTGATCACCGTAGGTTTCAAATAAAAATCTTTTATATGTTTTTGCAAATTAAGCCGCAAACACACTGAGCTCACGTCATGTGAGGTCACGTGATATCATGTTGTCATTATTTAACCGTGAAAGCATACTAGAAACACACTACCATTACGTTTTATGATGTGGTATACAAATTGATATATGAATTCGGGCAGTCTTTCTTTGATTTCACTGTGTTTGTGCTGTTTGTTTATTTTGCGTAAATTTTAAATTATTGAAAGCGCCAGCTCAATCAGTTCTTCGGACTGGGAAGAGGAAATAGAAACCGTGGCTGCCTTTATCGTTCTCAAGGAGGAAAATAAAAAAACGAGGAAAGCATGGGTCACTTAGTGAAACAACAGCGAAAATCAAGAAAATAATATGCTTACGTGGTATTTCTAACTCCTTTCCAATTTCCTCCCAAGCGGCTTGGCGAAAATGTTGACCACGATATTCAGGCAATTCGTGATTATATAAAACAGCATGTTCTCTTACTTTTTCTATCAAAACCTCCTCCATTTTTAAACATAAATTCACCAACAACACACCAGCTCTCTACAAAACCGCCTAAACGAGTGCTCACGTGAGACGAAAAGTGTGGATTTGCAGAAAATAAGCACATGCTAGCACGCGTGCCGTTGGGGATGTAACGTAATACGCATGAGATGACTTCAGTGTGGTTCTGATGTATTAATATACTATGTAAAACAGCGCTTCACACTTTTTGTCTGTAACGTAATAGCACGTGAGCTTACGTAATGTGACGTGACGTGAGCTCAGTGTGTTTGCGGCTTTATCTGCCTCTGTGCTAGCATGTGGAGTATCAGGCAAATTAACGAGTAACTTGTTCTGTAGTTAGGTTAGTTAAGTAAGTCTAGCACATGTTAGATTCTTTGATTTTTAAGTACAAATTAAACTTGATCTTGATGGTTACCTGCTCGACGCAACATTTCATGGTTGGGTCGCTTTTAAGTAAGATCCTAGGTAGTAATAGGATTTCGTATCATTTCCTATTATTTATTCATTACATTTTTATGTTGCTAAGGCTAAAAACATTAAATGTTGTGCGGGAAACCAAGAATTACCCTGCAATATAAGTTACGGCCCTGGCAACCTGATCTTTATGGCTTTGTCGCTTTGATCACATGTTTCTTATCAGAATACGTTTTATTTAAATTTTCTTGAGTAGATAGAACACCTGCCCATAATAAAACCAAATGCGAAAAAGTCAAAATTCACGTCATTGACACAACAATAAATTTAAAGTTATTAGATGGGTGTGTAGAAGTTGGTACCAGTCTGTCTGCCGTATTTATTCTAAAATATGATTATGACGATACCCGAAGCCATGCTGTCTGCGTAGAAACATTTTAGTACCTATATGTTAGTCATGGATTTTTTAAATATATGGAATGAGAACAGCGCTACGTTATTTAGAAAATATTTCCTATCTTATACATTAGCTGTAGACTGGGAACCATTAATTTACTTAAGTCATTTTAACAGCATACACATGAGTTGACAAGCTCTGTGGGACATATGGTAGCGCATGAGGAGAGGGGAGAAATAAAAAAGTAAAGAAATAGTATATTATTAACCAAGGTTTAGACAGCCATCATTATTGCCCGAGCGGCAAGTTTAAATCACGAGGAGCGAAGCGAAAATTGGATTTTCTAAATTTTTAATTATTTTTTCCTAAATTCCTTTCTTATGTTTTCTATTTCTTAGTTGGCTTTATTTGGAACATAAAAAAGATTTAAAAGATGCAGAAAAGTCCAAACCACAAGAAGAAACACTGCTAGAGAAGACAAAGGAAAAACAAATGGAAGAACCTAACTCAGCAAACTTGTGCGTCTCTTGTTAATAATAACTGTCAACTATTATATATTTTTAAAAAGCTTAAAAAAAGCATAATCAGATAAGGGAAAAACATGCAGGTTGTCCCATTTAAAATATCATGTGTTTGCTTTAAATCTCGAAAAGTAAGACTCTCAGGAAAAAAGTAAGCACGCCACTGAATTCTACCTAAAAAACTCACTCAGAAACCGTTTTGAATTTTTTGATAAGTTAGTAACCGAAATACAGGTGGTGGCCGAAAATCAAACATTTTCGAAAACACCCTGTAGCTTATAAACTAAGAAAGCTATGACAATGCTGTTTGCGGCATCTTTTGTTTCTCGAAAAGTAGCGCAGTAATGTGAAAATGCAAATCTCTCTCGTTAAGAGTTACCGAGAATCCCTGCAACTACATCGAAAAATGGACACTAGGGCGGAGTGAATTTTTCAACTTTTGAAACTTAATAGCCCTGCATGCTTAACATGTGTCTATTACATGCTAGAATAAGTGAAAAAAATCCCAGTTCCCAAAAATAATATCTTCGGCTGCCGAAATCATTTTAAATTTAAGCAATTTAATTTATTTTTATTTATTTAAGTTTTTGTTACGATTTGTGAATAAATTGAATTTCAGTCATTTATAAATTTTGTTAAGCAGTTTTTAGCTTTTTGGCGTATTAACCCCCTTCAAAGAAAATGTTTTACCAACATATGCTGACGTTATTAAATATTATTCGTGGCTAAGGTTAGAAAAATTGAACGAGAATAAACAAGAACCCAGTGTAAGTGATGTTTGTATAAAGCTAGTAAAAGTCCTAAAAGAAATATGGAAGAAAAGTTGGATTTCCGGAGTATCAGACCAGCAAATATTTAATCAAATAAAACAGTATAATGCTAAATATCGAGCAATTAAGAAGAGCCTTAAATCCAAGTATAAGGACAATTACAATAAAAAAGTACAGATATTTAAAGGGTCTGCATGAGACAAAACTGTTTGATATTGCTATCTGCAAAGTGCAAATGTAAAAATTTTTCAACTTGTAAGTGCAAAAACAAAATACCAATAGCCTAACGACAATTCCTTTTAGATCAAAGAATAAACCGAAAAATGGCAATCGGTAATTTAGATATTGAGACCACAAAGGAAAATCAAAAAGCACTCGCACACTTTTCACGAGAAAAGTGAGCTTCAAACAGTGGAACATTCTACGTCTAAGCGTGAGCCAAACGAACTAGGAAGTATTTCATCTACTTCCAAGGCAAGGGATCCTTCAGAGAAATAATTAAAAGTCGCGCTAATCTAACAAAAACATTTGGGGACCATACTCCAGACGTGCAAGCAATCTGTTTTGATGGGCGTAGGGACAAAACCTTGATCAAAGAATAAAAAAGAAATAAGTAGGGGAGTTCTGCCTAAAATGACATACTAGGGTAAAATGACATACCCCACTTATTTTAAATTTGGCGCTCTTGAGAGGCCTCTGCTGGGTTCCATTCGGGTTTAAGTTGGCACTACTGCGTTTCTACCTAATGGCGTCGTTGCAACTAGAGCGGTTTTGTTGTAGTGTGTTTATTAAAGAAATGTGAGTATTCAATGTAATATTTTTGGTTAGATTGAACCGAAATTATATAAAAATGCCAAGGGCAAATTAATCCACAATTAGTGGTGATATTAGTATGGTTACTATTCTTCATTTTGTTAATAGATAAACGCTGTTATTGTGCTTGTATAAGAATTAAGGGCATGTGTAAGAAAATTTTCAATTCGGGGCAAAACGACATAACAGCTGCTCGGGCAAAAGGACATAGTATGTCATTTTACCCTTACAAAGAAGTGAACGCAGTTTCTCATAATTTTTTTTTGTACAGATGGTTGGACATTATGCAAGAAAAAGTAATCGTCAGAGCTGGAGTGAGAATGCAATGCAGCGCGCTATTGATGCTGTTAATAGCGGAGAAGCAGGTTGGCTAAAAGCATCCAAACTGTTTGGTGTTCCGCAAGCCACGCTTCGGAGAAGAGTACAAAATAAAAACTTAATTGCTAGTGGTACCAAGAAATGGTTAGGTCGCTTTCAAACAACTTTTAACGCTGATTTGGAAAGGAAGATTGTGGACCATATTAAACTTCTCGAGTCTCGACTATTTGGATTGACTTCGACCGACTTGCGTAAATTAGCATATGACATGGCCGACAAAAATGGTATAGAGCACCGCTTTAACAAAACTCTGAAGATGGCTGGCTGGGACTGGTTGGCTGGTTTTCGCAAAAGGAACCCGGATATTGCCTTGAGAAAACCAGAGCCCACTTCCAAAGCGCGCGCCATGGCATTTAATAAGCCTCAAGTATCGAAATTTTTCGAAACCTACCAAGAAATTTTGGAAAAACATAACATTTCACCGACAAAAATTTTCAATGTGGACGAAAGCGCTCTCTCCACTGTACAAAAACCAACGAAAGTTTTTGCTCAAACTGGAAAAAAACAGGTTGGAGCCCTAACTAGTGCCGAGCGCGGAATTCATGTCACTATGGTATGTTGCATGAGTACTACGGGCCACTTCATACCTCCAGCCTTGATTTTTCCCAGGAAAAGATGGAAGGAGGAATTAATAGATGGGGCACCGTTAGGCACCCTAGGTTTATTCCAAGAGAATGGATGGATGAACTGTGAATTGTTTCTTAGATGGCTGCAGCACTTTAAAAAGTTTGCCAATCCTACGATATCTGATAAAGTTCTCTTGATTGTTGACGGGCATATAAGTCATAAAAGTTATGAGGTTCTAACGTTTGCCAAAAACAACGGAATTATGCAGCCACTGGATGTTACATTTTATGGACCTATGAAGACCTATTACAACCAGGAAATTTCTTTATGGCTTAAGGCACATCCCGATAGAGTTTTGTCACAATATCAGATAGCCAGATTGTTTGCACAGGCTTATTCCAAAGCTGCGCAAACAGCAATCGCCGAAAGTGGGTTCCTAAAAACTGGAATCTGGCCAGTTAATCCACACATTTTCCCAGACTATTTATTTTTACCAGCTGAGACTACAAATATAAGACAAGAAGAGGTCAACGATGCCAATAACGGGCAATCTGACAATGCACCTTCCAATAATAATAACGATGGTGATGCTGAAAACAAAGTTGAGTATTCTGGATGTCCTGAAAAGCAAACACCGATGCAAACATTTAGCAAATCACCACAGGAAAAACCGAATATTATGCGAGAAGGAGAGGCAGGTCAGCCTTCATGTTCCGGTGTAAAAAATTTATCTTTTTCTATAGAAGAGATTTCTCCGATTCCGCAAGCAATTTCGGCTACTAAGAGAAAACGCAAAGCTACCGTATCCCAAGAGCTAACAGGTACTCCAAACATGGAAGATTTAAAAGCACAGAATTTAGCAAAAAATGAGAAAGCCAGAGACAAGGAATTACGGCGCAGAGCAAGAGAAACTAAGAAGAGGTTAGACCTGCACGTGCATGACTACGTTCCCCCGAAAGAAAACAACGAAATGAAAAAAAAAAATGAATTACGCCGCACAGCAAGACAAACTAAGAAAACATTTATACAGTCAGATGAAGGCGATTCTAATACTGACGAAGATCCATTTAAAAATGACGGCGAAGAGGATACTGCCTGCCTTTATTGCAATTCGCTGTACTCTCAATCAAGGTCTAGAGAGCAGTGGATCAAATGCATGAAGTGCCAAAATTGGGCTCACAGTGACTGTGCGGGTGTCTCTGGAAACGTTAAAATTTATATTTGTGAGGTTTGCCGCTGAATATTTATGTTTATTTTCTTATTTTCTTTAGTTTCATTTGTTAATATAAATGTTCCAAGATTTTTTTTTAGATATTAAATGTCGTTTGTGTGTTTTTGTTGCATTGTTAAAGATTTTTTAAACCTATGTCATTTTACCTTCATATAGGCCTAAAATGACACACTAAGTACATTTTTTTAAAATATGATTTTTTTCTAAAATATTTTATTTTTTACTATTTTATTATGCCAGGTATGTGTGTTGATCTAACATCTAACTACTGGTTCGAAAAAAATAGCTATGAAATAATTTTGACACATTCTGTGATCGAAAATGCTTAGGGTATGTCATTTTAGGCAGAACTCCCCTACTATCAAAAAACTGTTACCGAGGAACATTATGCTTTAGTTTGTGAACCCGGATCAAGATATATCGGACACGTAAGTCCAACATCTGGAAGTGCAATAGCAATTAAAACTTCAATACTTCAGTTTTTACAAAAAAATACTGATATAAATACAATTGTGGCTATAGGTTGTGACGGAACTGTGGTAAACACAGGTTCAAAAATGGAGTAATTCGAGGTCTAGAATCAGATTTAAAGAAGCCGTTACAGTGGTTGGTTTGCTTGCTTCATATGAACGAATTACCATTACGTCACTTAATGAATTATTTAGACGGAAGAACTTCCGGACCAAGTGGGTTTTCGGGACAAATTGGCAAATCTCTAGAATCGTGCGAGAACTTACCTGTAGTAGAGTTTAAACAAATTGAGACTGTTACCTCCAATAGATGTGAAAACGTTAAGTACCGATCAATAATACATGTTTGAGATATGTCAAGGAATCTGTAACGGAATTTTGTGGAGAAGATTAAAATCCCCTGGAAGAATGTCACACGCCAGATGGCTTACCACAGCCAATAGAGTTCTAAGGTTATATGTTGCTACCAAAGAACCATCTGAAAACCTTCGAATATTAACTGAATTTATAGTTAAAGTGTATGCCGTATGTTGGTTCGAAATTAAAAGCAGTTGGTCTTGTAAAGATGGTGCTAGACACCTTTTCAACATGATTAGAAGATCTCGATACCTCCCTGGCGACCTTAAAAAAGTTATAGATTCTGTAATAAAGAGGAACGGATATTATGCTCACTCGGAGAATCTTTTTGTTAGCAGATGACAGAAAATTCATTCGAGAGTTGGCTTTAAGGAGAATTTTAAAACGTAGAAAATCATCGGCCAAAACAGAGAACGTTAGAATATTTCAAGTGAATGAACTAAATTTTGATTGTGAAGATTATGTCGACTTAATTGATTGGCAGAATGTCAGTATAAGCGAACCCCCCTTGACAATTGGAATATCAAACGAAAACTTAACCAATATGATTTCTGTGATTCCGGATGAAATACCCGTATTAAAATTTCCTTGTCATTCGCAGGCAGTTGAAAGGTGTATAAAATTAATAACAGAAGCTTCTATAGCAGTTTTTGGCTCTGAAGCACGAGACGGGTTCATAAAAGCTCGTTTAATTTCTGTAGGGTAGGGAGGGTTAGGGTGGAACTCGACATGCGCCACCTCCACGTGGTGAATTCTGGGTTGTTTTTTTTTAATTTGCTAAAAAGAAACAAGCAGAGAGCTGCATATTTTTATTTCTTTTTATTTTTTGGAAAATTCCTTTTTATTAAGCTTTCAAGGTCATTTCGGCAGCCAAAGAAATTGTCGTAGGACACTCATATTTTTTTCTGTTCCTAAGTATCCTAAAAGGCACCTATTGCGTATGCAGGCAACTTCATTTTCCAAAAAATTTTGTTTTGCGTCTATTTTCGCTCCGCCCTAATGGACACCCTGTACTCCAAGAGCCCTATGGTGGTTATACGTGCACAACGATGTTTAGCCTGGTAAAGAATGATTATTTCTGTTCAGCTAGATTATATACCATTTTATTACTTTTAGAATAATTGTAAACTACCATAAAATGACAAAGTAAAAAATCGACAATTGTGGGAAATACCCGTCAAAGAAACAGTTTGTAAACAAACCTTAAGCCGCCCATACAAACTACAACATATACCGTCTCAGATAAGGTAGATATAGTTAATATAATTGTATAAACAAGCAAACATTTTTATAAACAGTGACTTTTCCTCGAAAAATGAAATTTTTGGTCCATTTGCCATCTTGTCTACCACATCGCAGGACATACTGTATACAGGGTTGGGCAAATGTTCCGGAACGGCTTAATTACAAGCGAACGAAAAGTGATATCGAATCGGGGTTTTGGGCAATCTATAGGACAAAAATTTTACTATTTGACTGGTATACCATATGTCAGTAATGTCACCAACTGTCAAGTGTCGACGATATTTTTTTATTTTTTTAAATGGAACACCCTGTATATTATCAGATATTCTAGATCTTCAATAAATTGCAAATATTTTTCATATAGCATACCATATGATTAAATTCAACTGTTTCGGAAATACGGGCAAATGAATCTAGAAAGCCCATATTACATTTTGTTTAAAAATCAAGCAACATATTTCTTTTATTATGACATTCCAAATAAAAGTCTTAGTTTCCATGACTCCCAAGTGTCACTCTGACACATTTCCTATTTAATTTTTATTTATTTGTATTAAGTGAGTTGTGCGAGTTTTTTATTTATCGACTAAACCTCTGATATAACTGATAAAACTATGGTTCAGCTAACTGAACAAGAACGGATTACTCTGCTTATGATGATAGGATATGGGGATAGACGGAGATCTTTTCAAGAAGCAACCGACCTTTTCAATCAAAGTTTTCCTGTTCGAGATCCCATTTCTAAATCAACTGCTAATAGAATATTCCATAACTTTGAGCATACGGGTACGGTAAAAAACTTGCCAAAAACAGGTCGTCCGAAAACTGCTACAAATGACGAGAAATCCCTGGATGTTTTGCTTGCCCTGCAAGAAGAACCACAGACGTCAGTTCCAAAGCTTGCTCTTGCACATGAAAACAGCGAAAAATCAATTAGAAGAATCCTCAAAAAAAATAAAATGTTTCCTTATAAAGTCAGCTTGCTTCAAGAACTATCAGAGGACGATCCTGATAGGCGTATGCAATTTTGTCAAGAAATAATGGACTACATAGACCTACAACCTAACTTTGTAAGTCGTATTTTATTTTCTGACGAGGCTACATTCTGTCTTAATGGTTTCGTCAATAGGCACAACTGTCGATACTGGTCAGACCATAATCCCCATTGGATGATTGAGCACCGTACGCAACACCCCCAAAAATTAAATGTGTGGGCAGGTATAATTGGAAACCATATTATTGGGCCTTTCTTCCTTGATGGAAACTTGACATCTATTTACTACTTAGATCTGCTTCGAAATAGAATTATACCAAATTTGATTAATTTATATCATGATCAGGTTAACGATCAAATACTAGCGAATGACATTTGGTTTCAGCAAGATGGGGCGCCAGCTCATTTTGGTATACATGTCAGAAATTATTTAGATCAAACTTTTCCTGGAAGGTGGATAGGTAGGAGAGGGTCCATTGAATGGCCTCCTAGATCTCCAGATTTAACACCTCTAGATTTCTACCTCTGGGGTCATTTAAAGACTGTCGTATATCGTACACAACCTAAGACTTTGGAGGATCTTCAAAACAGAATTTTAGATGCTGTGCATGTTATTTCTCGTGAACATTTGCAAAACGTGCGTTCTGAATTTTCCGACAGGATTGGACACTGTCAGGTGGCTGAAGGACGACATTTTGAACATTTAGTTAAATAACCATTATTTTATATTATTGTGTTTTAAAGTTATTACCTTGGTTTTGTTTAAATAAAATGTACTACATTCATTTGCCCGTATTTCCGAAACAGTTGAATTTAATCATATGGTATGCTATATGAAAAATATTTGTAATTTATTGAAGATCTAGAATATCTGATAATATACAGGGTGTTCCATTTAAAAAAATAAAAAAATATCGTCGACACTTGACAGTTGGTGACATTACTGACATATGGTATACCAGTCAAATAGTAAAATTTTTGTCCTATAGATTGCCCAAAACCCCGATTCGATATCACTTTTCGTTCGCTTGTAATTAAGCCGTTCCGGAACATTTGCCCAACCCTGTATATCTCCTATTATTTCTTAGATATTAATAATTTGGTTATTTTTGACGGTCAAAACAAAAAGTCAAATATCGTAGATATCTATGAATCTAATAATAAATAAATTCTCAAATTTTCAACATATTTAAAACATATACAGGTATTTCAGTTGTATAACAAACTTGGAAAATATATTATATAGGGTGCCCAAAAATTATATTTCGGTGGGTCTTTTTAAAAACATACCAAAAATCACTTTTTTCAAATGATACACCCCTAAATAAGGGTTAAAAGTAAACATTATGACAGTTTGGTTGCATTATTCATTCTTAAATAATTATTGTTGTTATCTGATTCCAAATGCCTCCTCCAATACAGTTAACGTTAGCCGAGAAGGCAGAATCAGTGTTAATATGTGGAGAAAACTATAAAACAATGCGTGAGCCAGGAGATATATTCAATACCTAAACGACATCCAGATAAACAAAGAAGTTCACTATTCAACTATAAGCATAATTTTAAATAATTTTTAACAGACAGGGTCTTTCAAGGGCGGTTTTAGCTTTTCAACATGGGGGGGGGGTAATTTGAAATCCGAATTTTTTTTTAAAAAAGTAAGCAGAAAATAAGTTTGGGAAGGGGGGGTCAGAAAAAAAGTAGCGCCGCAGGCGAAAAATTTTTGGGCGCCACGCCCTTTTTTCAATGATGATGCTTAAAATTCTAAATTCATGGGGGGGTAATTACCCTATTACCCCCCCCGTAAAACCGCCCTTGGGGTCTTTAGATTATAAATATAAAAATGAACGTTCCAAAACTGTATGTACTGAAGAAAATCAAGTAGAAATTCTTAGAAAACAAAAATACCATGCCTATAAGCCAATGTTTATTTGCACGTTTCAAAGAGGAGACTATGACTTGCGGTATGATTTCTGCATGTGGATTCAAGGACAAATAGAAGATCAACGTGATTTCCATAGACACAAACTTTTTGGGGATGAATCCCCGTTCACAACAAATGGCGTTGTTTCTTCCCAAAATTGTAGGGTAGAAAATTCCTAATGTATCGGTATAACATGTTCCTATACATACGTTCAATTATTTTTGACTTATAAGGATTTCTATTGGTAAGAAATTAATGTTCGCTACTAATAATTTAAAATTAATATAAATAGGTTGCCATGACAGGTTTCAGAAACATAATAAACACATTGTAAGAAGTAATTACCATTGCCAAAATATTAGCACGATGTTTATATTCGCTTCCTAGATTTTCCTAATGCGCCATTGAGTTTGAGATACTCTGTATGTACAGTGTGGTCATTTAAGTGTGCAACATATGGGAATTTTTTTTTATTACTGATTCCTAAGAAGATTTTATTCTTGATAAAAGTTGGTGCGTGTTCGATAATCATATTAGGTGCACTTGGAATGGTTGCAAGTCAAACGGCGTACAGGGTAGGTCAAAAATATAAAACTTGTACAAGAATAAAGTACCCTATTTCAGAAAATTCAGCAAAATGTTGTTAGGAAAAGTTGTTTAGAATTAAAAGTTATGCATAGATTCGAAAACGTGACCTCCTAGAATAAAAAAACATTTTTTTTTGAAAACATTAATAATATCCCAAAAGAAATTTCTTTTTTTATATTCACCCTAAAGACCTTCATAAATAATCCAATTTCACATATCCTTGTTCAAATTTAAGCATATTTGTAAAATTAATTTTTAATTTATTAAGGAATTACAAACTTCATGGTTGTTGCAACGACATTAAACACAACTTTAAAATATCATAAATATTCTTATTAACAAGATAGAATATACATATGATAATATGCAAATTAAAAAACTCTCATTTAAAGTGCAAAATTTTTATTTTAAATGTTTATTAAAAAACTGTACAAATCGACAAACATGAAATCCTACTAAAATAATCGCAGATACCTATGGAAAAAAACAAATAAAGGTTAAATCACGATACACATTGTATCGTGGGTTAAATGTAACAAGTATGACAGTTTGGTGGCATTATTCATTCTTAAATAATTATTGTTGTTATTTGATTTCAAATGCCTCCTCAATACAGTTAACGTTAGCCGAGAAGGCAGAATTAGTGTTAATATGTGGAGAAAACTATAAAACAGTGCGTGAAGCAGGAGATATATTCAATAAACGACATCCAGATAAACAAGTTCACTATTCAACTGTAAGCAGAATTTTAAATAATTTTAAACAGACCCTGTCAGTTTAGGTTAGTTCGAATATAAAAATGAACGTACCAAAACCGTATGTACTGAAGAAAATAAATTATAGAAGTACTTCAAGCGGTTGTTCAAAACCCTAGAAGATCCACCAAAAAAATTTATGCGTATACGGTGTAAAAACAAGCTCTGTTAAGAAGATTCTTAAAAAACAAAAATACCATATTAGGCCTATAAGCCAATGTTTATTTGCACATTTCAAAGACGAGACTGTGACTTGCGGTGTGATTTCTTTATGTGGATTCAAGGACAAATAGAAGATCAACGTGATTTCCATAGATACATGCTTTTTGGGGATGAATCCACGTTCACAACAAATGGCGTTGTTTCTTCCCAAAATTGTAGGTGGTGGTCGGACGAAACGTCTGGTGCGGTATTATTAACGACAGATTAATAGGGTCGTCTTTTTTTCGCCAAAATCTAACTGGTGATATCTATTTACATTTTTTGGAAAACAACTGACGGATTTTTTGGATAATATGAGTACACAAGAGCGACATAAATTATGGTTTGTATATGATGGTTATCCCGCTCATTCTGCTAGAATTGTTTCTCAATGGTCAAATGAGGATTTTCGTGATAAATGGTTAGGACGAAATACGGATCCACGGTGGCCTCCTCGCTCGCCAGATCTCACCCCATTAGATTTTTTTTTATGCGGATATTTAAAGCAAAAAGTTTACAAGGATCGACCGTTTAATAATGTTGGGGAGCTTGAAAATTCGATACGACTTCATTGCAGAAATATTCCAGCAAGTGTATTGCGATCCACTCTTAGTGAATTTTATTATCGGACAATTAAATACATTGAACGAGAAGGTGGACAGTGTTTTTTTACACATACATAATTTTATTTTTTTTCTGCATTTCAAACATTTTCTGTTTTATTTTTTTTTATTTGTTAATTGTTAAATTATAATAAAAAAAAAAGGGGATAAAAATTGGCAAAACCATTGGCACCATATTCAAATAAGTTTAAAAACATTGTATTTCTTGAGTTTGCACTAAACGCATTTTATTAATAATGCCACCAAACTGTCATAATGTTTTAGTAGGATTTCATGTTTGTCAATTAATTTGTACAGTTTTTAAATAAACATTTTAAATAAAAATTTTGCACTTTAAATGAGAGTTTTTTAATTTGCATATTATCATTACTAATGTTTCATCTTGTTAAAAAGAATTTTTTAGGATATTTTAAAGTTGTTTTTAATGTCGTTGCAACAACCGTGAAGTTTGTGATTCCTTAATAAATTAAAAAGTCAAGTTAATTTTATAAATATACTTGAATTTGAACAAAGATATATAAAATTCATTTGATTTTGATTAATTTATGAAAATCTTTAGGGTGAATATAAAAAAAAAATTTTTTGGGAAATTAATAATGTTTTTAGGAGGTGACGTTTTCGAATCTGCGCATAACCTTTAATTTTAAACAACTCTCCTTGATACCATTTTGCCGAATGTTCTAAAATAGGGGTACTTTATTCTTGAACATGTTTTATATTTTTTGACCTACCCTGTACGCCGTTCGACTTGCAATCATTCCAAGTGCACCTAATATAATTATCGAACATGCACGAACTTTTATCAAGAATAAATTGTTTTGAGAAATCGGTAATAAAAAAAATTCCCATATGTTGCACACTTAAATGACCACATTGTATATCGTATATAATGTATAATAAATTGTAAAATAAAAATTTTAATGAAACTTGATACTATGATAAAATTGTTTAAACCTCTGTTAGGAGCTTTTTAATAATGCCACCCTATAAACTATAAATGCGTTGATAAATTCACTCCTACAATAAAATGTCCATTTGACATTTGCATTTTCATCACTTTGACATCGATAAAAAAGGTGCATCCTTTTTTATCGCGATAAAATCCTTTCCAGCTAAACATTAAGGCCCAGTTTCACAATTGGTAGTAAGACATACTGGTTATCAAACTAGCAGTTGCGGGTTAATCACGAGTTTGCAAAAATCCTGTTTCACATTAAAAAACTAACCTTTGCTTGAGTAACCACTGGTTACGATTTATTTTTTAAAGTTGGTGGTTGAATTAAGTTAGCAAGTGGTGAAAGGCCACCTTGAAAATACACGTTAACGAAGGATTGTAGAACAAAGCCCTACTTTTTTGTTTTGGCAGTTTACTTTGAAGTTTTGATTTTTGATTTTATTTTCGATTTTAATAAGTCAATAATCATGAATATGACCACGACGCCGGCGACGCCGAATATTGAAAAAAGGTCAGCAAATTTTACAAAAGACGAGGAGTATTTGTTGGTATCTCTTGTTGATAAATATAAGAACATTATAGAAAATAAAAAAAGTGGCGTGAATACCTGGAAGGAAAAGGAAAATGCGTGGAGGAAAGTAGAAGATATCTTTAATTCACAATGTACTTCAAATGGCAGAAGATCGGCCAAGGTTCTAAAAGAAAAATTTAGAAACCTGAAGAAAAAAACTAAAGAAAAGTTTTCCCGAGCTAAGGTTGAGATCAAGAAGACTGGTGGTGGGCAGTATGTGCCACCTCTAATTACAGAAATAGATGAGGCAGTCAAGGACATTATGGGTGATGTCCAAGTCTCAGGAGTTTCAAATTCATACGATTGTGATGCTGATTTGACTAAAAAATCGATACAGGAAACCAAGGCTTTTGCAAACAACATAAACAATTGTAAAGTTGAAGACCATTATGACAATTGTATTGAAGGGCCTTTTACGATAAATCCGGCAAATAATGAAATTAATTTTGAAATTTTAGATATAACTACAGGTAAGTCCTTTGCAGTTAATTGATTTCATATTGAGTGATTTTTCTATTTATGTGACTTTTTGTAGAAGACTTATCAGCTGAATATTTACAAGATTCAGATACTGAACTTCCCCATACTTCATCAGCAATAACTGAATGTACAACAGTCAATAAAAGGAAATCAGACATAAATATGGCAGATCAAGAAACTCCATCTACGAAAAAGATAAAGTTGTCATCTAGAAAGTCTCTCGGGAATCCAATAAATAATAATAATATTGCTAAACATGACTGGGGTACGTATTGCCCCAAAAATTTAAAAACGTCTGTATCGACTAAACTGCAGGTTAACAGACCTAAAACTCAAAGTAAAAAATATCCAAGTATTACCGCCCAGTTGATTGAAGAGAAGCTAGAATTAGTTAGGATGCAAAAAGAAAAATTTCTAGAGGAGCATGAAATAAAGATGCAAATTTTAAAAAAACAATTAGAATTATTGGAAAAGGGATGCAACTGTTGGCAAAGATGTATTGAAACCTAATTGTAAACTGCACGAATAAAGCGCAGGGGACGCTTACGTTATCTTGTTTAAAAAGTTGTTTCGTAGTTTTTTATATTGAGTTAACAAATATTGAAAATGTTGACAATAATTAGAAATTAAACTTTCTTTTTGCAAAAGTATTCTTTTATTTATTAACAAATTAACATAAATTACAGAAGACAAATAATTACAAAGTTGCAAAATAATTGTTAACAAGAATGTGTCGAGTTCTATTGTTTTCCAATAAATATGGCTGATGAGGCTCATGAATTTCATTATTCATGTTATTCATAAAGTTCACCGCAGCTTCTTCTTCTTCATTAACTGGTGGAATCCTTTCATTTTGGTCAGTAGCTATGTTGTGTAGTATTGCAGTTGAAACAATAACTGCCTGTGTGTTATCTAAATTTCTTAGTCTTAAACCCATAGCTAATGCAGGAAATCGCCTCTTCCACACCCCATACTTCCGCTCAACAACATTTCTAGTTCTTACTAGTGATTCATTATATAATGCTTCTGCGCCATTTCTTACAGCTCTAATAGGTGTCAACAGATATGGCTTAATTGGATATCCACTATCACCCACAAGTAAGCTATCGTCATAAATATTTCTTTCAAAATTTTCATATAAGACTGAATTTCGGAATATGTGCGCATCGTGAGATGAACCTGGCCATCTAGTTACAATATCTCTAAATTTTAAAGTAGAGTCAGCTACTGATTGCACGTTAAAAGAAAAAAATTGTTTTCTGTTTCTGAAAACTTCTGGATTCTCTCCACCAGGTGATTGAATTTTCACATGACTACAGTCAATCGCCCCTATGCACCGAGGAAATCTTGCTATATTGTAAAAGCCTTGACGTAAATTTTCCACTTCATTTCCAATTGGCATTGATATGTAAGTTGGCCTAAGGGCGGCAATTGCTCGGCTTACTCTTCTCACTACGCGACAGGCTGTAGATTTGCTCACGCCTTGATGATCTCCTGCAATGCGTAGAAATGAACCATTTGCATAGAAGTTTAGGGTCAACAAAAGTTGCTGGCTTGGTAATAGGCATTCATTCCTAAAATAAAATAAGACAATTGAATATCTTGTTCCTTCTTTTCCATTAAATTTGCAGTGGTAAATTTATTGATTGTCAGAAGGCTTTATCTCTCGCCATATAAATTCACTTATACAGAAACAAAAAAATATATTTACCTACCTATGGGTCGGATGTTTTATTGCGTCTTCAATTTCTTCAAGAAGATTCTCCACAGTTCTCGGCATCAACCGAAATCGACAAAAAAAAATCATATTCGTCATACTCTTCAAAATAATCTGTGCGAGCCCTAAATGTTCGAGCCCTTCTAATCCTGATATTTTCTTCATCACTGCTGAATGCATTGATGTCATAATTATTCATTTTTACAAGAAACCCCTTAAAAACTACCCCGAATACGCACACAAAAAATAATGAGTAAAGCCAAATCAACAAATCTATCAACTCGGATGTCAGAATTCAATTTTTGAGGTTATATCTTTCACTAGTAGTAGTTAACTAATATATAAGGTTTGAGTTAAATAATTTGATACTTGACCAGTGGTTTGTTCTAAACCACACATTATGAAACAATTATAATGCGGGTTACCAGCGTCTTATGGTTACCTTTGGGTAACCGCAGTTTGTGAAACTGGGCCTAAATGGTAAAAACCTCTTCAACTCAAAATCTAGTAGCTTTACTTTTTCATTGCTCGGCAACCTGACATATTGTTACAAACTAATTTGATGCTGTCAAACATTTTTTTAGTGAAGTATTATTTTTTTTTAGTATCTATTCATGCCAAAATTCGTGAATTTCTCTAGCTAAAAATCACTCGATCTTTTTTTTTAAGATTGGATAAACTTTTATTTTTTAAACTCAAACTAGATCACTTTTTAGCAATTTAAATTCAAACAAACGGTAATAGATAAAAATGCTCCAGCTTCGCTACCGCGTTTTTATCATTTCGTTTGTTCTCGTTAAATTTCTAAGCAATCTAGTTTTCGTAAAAAATAAAAGCTTATTTGATAAAAAAAAGCTCTTGTGGTTTTACGTATGAATAATTATTTAATAATTATAATTTATAATTCAAAAGAGCTTAACATTGTACCTACTTTCCATATAAATATTCCATTTAAATTTTGAGAAGAGAATCAAATTTTACAAAATATTAACCTGTATATCTTTAGCATGCATGTCCGTGTTCTTATATCTAAGTGTTTCTTCATCAAGTTCTTTAAAAGTAAATGTATTTTTGAAATTTTAATAAAGAGCTCATAGTGGTTAGAATAGAATAAAAGAAAAAAATCGGTGGACGGAGCACTTAATTCGACAAAAACTGAAAGACAAATTTTGGAAATAACAGTAGTTTTTGAAGAGTTTCACCGCGAAAACTCTCTAAAAAGGTGTATAAAAGAAAATATTACTTACAGTGTTGCCAAACTTGACTGGTTTTCTTAATGCTTAAATTATCTTGCATATTCGCGAAAGAAATAGATGCAATGCTACAACATTTCTACACTATACTTACATGGGTTAAAAGGGCGCTAACCGGTTTCTAATTCGTCTTTTTGTTTCAAATTTGCGATGTAAAATATCTGGTTGTCCATCAGAGACCACCTGAAGGTAAGATTTTCTCTGCCAGGGTGGCAAATGTTCTAAAAGTTAATCAAGGCAGCGGGTTGGGCTACATCTATGGGGGGAATCGTATAGCTGGTTGCATTGATATGAATAAAAATAATTTTCAATATTTGCTGTAACTTTTCAATTTTTTTCAGTTTATTATTATTAAACCAACAACTCTTAATTTGTTTTATTTCTGACCGGTATATTATTAGCTTATAACGCTTAGTTACGCGGGAATTATAAGGGTCATAACTCCCTTGGGATATTAAGAAAAATTTGACATAAAATCAAACGATTGACATCTAATGTCAATTTGATTGTCATCTATTGAAACATTTATTCCACTTTAAAAATGAACAAAATGTTACTAAAATCGGTCAGAAATAAAATTATCTATGTATCACTGGAATTATAAGGGTCTCAATTACCTCGGGCAATTGCTGTCCCTCGGGCCAAAGGCCCTCGGGACGTAAGCTTTGCCCTCGGTAATTAAGACCATTATAATTCCCTAGATACATAAATAACTATTATATTGTATTTATCAAATATTTACTTATAATGCCTTAGAAACGGTTGCTATAAACATTATCATAATATCATAGGAAATATTAGCGGGCGATAAAGTTCATAATGCCCGGTGATTTTCGTAATGGCCGGTAATTATTATTAAAAAAAAATATTGAACAAAATTTGTATTTATTTTTAACAATTTTTTAACACACTGTTTCTCCTATGTTAAATGTACAATTTTTGAATTTTCCTGAGGAAGAAGCTGGACCAACAATGGAATTTTGCGACTCGATTGTTAAGTTTCTCGATGTGCATGCGGATTCCTGCTTGATTTGAACGTTAATTAACATATTTTCTTTTTCGGTAACAGAGCGAGCTATCATTTTTGCTATTCGGTTTTTCGACGTGATGCTTTCCTCTATATAACCCTCCGCTACGCTAGTACCTACTCTTCCACTTTCCGTGTAGCTTAAGGGTTGCAAGGGAAGCACCACCACTCGATAAGAAGTGTGGACGAGGTCCGACGTAGGAAATGTCCTGTATAGTCCTTGGCGTTTTCTAAATTAAGAAATTTTGCTACGATTGAAGGAACACGTCCTAGTATATTTTTACCCACAGGCATAGCTATGCTACCATTTCGGTATGTAAGGAAAAATCTGCGTTCCTTAATTCCTTTTGACCTTAATGCCAGGTACTGTTTAACCAATTTTAAGGCATCTGTTTGGTCGCCTTCGATTATAATAAAACTTAGCAGTTTTAGTTTCTGGTACATTGACAAGCATAACAGGCCCCTTATCCTCAAAATAATCAATGGTCATTTTTACCATCTTATCCCGTCTTAGGCCGCCGAAAACACCCATTACGAGTACCACTTTATGCAGCAGGAAGGTATCATTCGGCGTATTTTTGATAAAAGTTAAAACTTGTTCACCTTCCAAAACTTTCGACTTTTTAGGAATATATCCCTATGATTTAACTTTTTAAAATACTATTAATTGACAATATCTTGAAATATTAATGTTTTTCTTTACTATAAGTTCAGACTTCACCTGAGAATATTTTGTCCAAAGGTTATTTGGGGTATATTTTTCCGACTAAAATAAAGTAAAAAAAAATTAAAAATTGTTATTACGAATAAGCAAAAGGGTTACATACCAATGCCTGAAAAAAAGCCATCATTACTGTTTCAGTAATCACCGTAATTTGGATTTTTACTTTCCATTGTAGACAGTTTTCATACTCCTTGTCGTACAGGGCTTTAGACTTTGCTGGTAATAAGTTCTTCTCAGCTTTTCCAGCATTTTCTGAAATATTTTGTGAAATTTCCATATTTTCGTTTATAAAACGTAAAAAATACTAAAAATTGGCGAAAATACACTCAGTTCCAAAAAAAGTGACGCACCTAATTTTTTTTGCAATTTTGAAGCTTTGTCATTTCTGAACGAATGGACCGATTTTTATTATCTTTCCATTTGTTGGTAGGTAATTCTCTTACCTTTAAGAAAAAAATAAACTGGTAGCCATTTTTTCAAAGCCCCCTGGATGATAGTGGAAGAACTCAAGCCATGGTATTTTCTTAATTTTTGACTCACCCTGTGCGTTAATCAAGTAATTGTATAGAAAGCTCTTACACTCTATATGAAAGTCGCTTCTTTTACGAGCATTTTGAATTTTTGTTAATTAATTAATCTCTAAAATTTTCCGAATTACAGCTTTTTTGCTGAAACCTTACGTTTATCCCACAAATGTAATTTATTGTAGGGTCACATTGCCTTTAAAAAAACAATTGCCCTTGCTATGGCAATTACTTCATATTTGATCCTTTGTCGTTGTGTCATTAAAAAGTCAATGTCATTATAAAAGTTTTAGTGGCTAAAATTACATAAAATGCCTCAAATAAGTTCAGAACAAGTAGCAGCATTAGTTACTTTAGTTAACGATGGGCGTATTAAACGTTACGCCGCTCGTGCAGTGGGTGTCCATGAAGCAACTGCTCGTAGAGCAATCCACAAGTACGAACAAACAAGAAGCACTGCTCGAAGGGTTGGTTCTAGTCGCCCTCGAAAAACTTCTCCAAGAGATGATCGCTTCTTGAGATTGAGGATATTACGTGATCGATCAAATACTGCGGTAAATGTTCAGTAAGAACTTCGCCAAATTCGGGGTGTTACGATAAGTAAGCAAACGGTATGTCGACGTTTAAACGAAGTTAATTTGAAAGCTAGGAGACCTGCAAAAGGTCCCAAATTATTGCCACAACATCGTGCTGCTAGAAGAAACTTCGTTGAAAATTATGGACAATGGAATATTCGTGAATGGTCGAATGTCTTGTTTACGGATGAATCACGGTTTTGCCTTAACATGGTGGATGGAAGGAAAAGAGTAAGGAGAAGGACAGGTGAAAGGTTTAATCAGAATTTAATAACAGAATGTGAAAGTTATAATGGTGGGTCGGTTATGGTGTGGGGAGGGATTTCAAAGAATGGAAAGACACCCCTCCATGTTTTTCCATTGAGGCAGTCGATGACAGCGCTAATCTATATTGACATTTTACAGCAGTATGTCTTACCTCATGTAGAGTTAGTGGGCAATAATTTTATATTGATACAGGATAATGCCCGACCACACACCGCAGCAATTGTTTGAAACTTCTTAGAAGCTACGGATATCACCACATTACAGTGGCCTGCCAGAAGCCCCGATATGAACCTTATAGAACATTTGTTGGACGAACTAGGGAGAAAGGTACGTTCTCGACAGAGGCCTGCTGAAAATCTCGCAGAATTAGCATATGTATTAGTGGAAGAATGGAATCGTATACCAATGGAAACGATAAGAAACCTAATTTGTTAAAGTTGGTAATATGCAAGGTTTCAGCAAAAAAGCTGTAATTCGGACAATTTTGGAGATAAATTAATGAACAAAAAATTAAAATGCTCGTAAAAGAATATAGAGTGTAAGCGCTTTCTATACATTTACTTGATTAACGCACAGGGTGAGTCAAAAATTAAGGAAATAACATAGCTTGAGTTTTTCCACTATCATCCAGGGGGTTTTGAAAAAATGTCTACCAGTTTATTTTTCTCTTAAAGGCAATAGAATTACCTACCAACAAATGGAAAGATAATAAATATCGGTCCATTTGTTCAGAAATGACAAAGCTTCAAAGTTGCAACAAAAATTAGGTGCGTCACTTTTTTTGGAACTGAGTGTAGTTAAAAAAAAAAGATGCAGGAGTTTAACTATTTATATTTTAAAATTAATGAAAAATATACTAGACTATAATGCCCATCAGGCGAAAACTATTTCTCGGGCCTAAGGCCCTCGGGCTAGTTGCTTTCGCCTTCCGGGCATTATAGTCTACTAAACGCCCTTGGTACATAAATAACTATTATGTGACAAAATGACAATAACAAAATATTCTGACTTAATTATTGTCATTGTCTTTTTATTTTAATATTAACCATAGGTTTCTTGATGCTTTTTAACTTCAAGTTTTTATTCGTCATAATACTACTTAGATGTTTTAGTTTAAACACAATTCGATAATAGTTTATGTTATGATTTAAATAAATCGACTTTTCTCCTAAACTACTGGTTCAATTACTTTTTACAAAAGCTGACTTATAAGGCACAAGATCCTGCTATACCCACTTTTTTTCCTATAAGAACAGAATTTGCAGGATCTGTATGATTATTTTTTTGTGAGTGTTAAAATTAAACACCCTAAAAAGTTCATAATATATTGACGAGACATTTTGAAGAGTTTGTTATAAAATTTAATTAGGTAGTACCTCTCCTATTTAGCGCTAAATAATTTATGTTCATATAGAAATATTATTTATGACCGCGAAAGATTCATTATTTAAATAAACACGTTGAGTTTTGCAGAAATGATTAAAAAACCCATTTGCGCATATAAATTGAAGAATTATAAAATTAAAAAATTACTAATTTTTAAATACCAGAAGGGTACGAGCCAGGTGTTTTATGACAATAAATATTTCTGAGTTATGGTAAAATTAAACAAAATGTTAGTTTCAATGCTGTTCATATTTAATAAATATTTTATTTCAAAGTAATTATTGTTATTATGAATACATATTGTTTCTGTAATATCTTTCATATTAATATAATATTTTTGCAATGATTTATTTCTGATTTAAAAAGCATTTTAAAATGTTCCCTTCTTGAAATGAACCACTCTCAAATGTTTACCCCCTTCTATTGAGTAAAATGAAAATTTCCCTTCTATTCTCTTTATTACCCTTAACAATAATATTATTATGTGATACGAATAGTAAGTAAATAACGTAATTGCTTTCTTGCCTTAATTTCTGTATTTAATAATAATAATAATAATAATAACAAATGTCTTTAATTTGAAATATATTAAGAAATACAATATTATGTACAGGGTTATCCAACCAAGACTAGACAAGGCGATTTTTTGACTTTTCCTGTACTTTTATAAAAAAACTGAAATAGCCATCTTAAGTCATTTTCTCCCGCGAATTCGAATATCTTCAGCAAAAAACAATTGAACATCAAACAAAAGTACTAGGGGTCACTTTGATATTTTTTTAAATGGGATGCCGTATTTTTAATGAGCTTATCCGATTTCTCATATAAATTTTGATCTAAAATGTTGGATTTTTAATTCAAAAACGCCTTTTTTCTTCAGTTTTAAATTCGGAAAATGTTCGTCTACCGTAAGATTAATACCTGATAGATGGATACCCGTTTCACCTGTTCACCCTTTAACCTGCTTTAAAGCGTCCGTCAGTTAGACAAAATAATCAAGTTTCAAATTTCTATATATTTTTCACGAATTAATTACAAATAATGAAATATTCTTTAAAAGAACGGCTAAATGTAATAAAATTATATTACAAAAGTGGAGAGAAAGCTCGACAAACACAAAGAACATTTTTGGAGAGTTTCCAGAGACACATTTCAGTTTCATTGTTCAATATTTAACTATAAATCCGAAGAGTTCTATTCCGCAAGCGGTACGAGAAGTAAGGTATGGTCCAGGGCTCCGGAGAGTAAGCTATGGAACAGTTCACAGAACTTTAAAAAAATGTGGTCTAAAACCATATTGCATCCTTCCCGTTCAATACTTAACACAGCTTCAAAAAGAACTGCGATTTCGATTTGTTGCTTCAATGCTGATGAGAGAGCAAGACGAAGATTATAATTTATATAATAAAATTCTATGGAGTGACGAAGCGTCATTTACAACATCGGGGGTATACAATCGGAAAAATACAAGATACTGGGCAGCAGTTAACCCTCTTAGATATGAAATGATAAAGTTTCAAGGTTGGAGCTCACTTAATGTTTGGTGTGGGATGTTAGAAAATCGAATTATTGGACCACTATTTTATCGTGGCTCTTTAACAGGCCAAAGATACCTCCATTTTCTTCATAACGATATCGAGGATTTCTTGGAAAGGTTGCCATTGCAAGCCTACAACAATATCATTTGGCAGCAGGATGGTGCTCCGCCTCATGCAGTTCGAGAAGTGGTAACATACCTAAACGAGCGTTACAATCAGTGGATTGGCCGTAACGGAACAATTCATTGGCCACCAAATAGCCCCGATATCACGCCAATGGATACATTTTTATGGGGTCATTTAAAAAATGTAGTTTATCAACGACCCAACAGAAGTCTGGAGGACATTCAGCAAAAAATTATAAATGAAATTAATAGACTTAACCAGGACCAAAATATTGTAAGAGATTCTTTGGAGAGATTGAAAAGGGGGCATCGGTCATGTTTTGAAAATAATGGAGGACACATAGAACAATTATATTATTGAGATTAAAGTTATTCACTTTAGTTTATAGTTTTTTCTAATATGTCATACTTTTTTATACGTAAGCAATAATAGATTTGCAAAAACTACTAAATTTGTAATTAATTCGTGAAAAATATATAGAAATTTGAAACTTGATTATTTTGTCTAACTGACGGACGCTTTAAAGCAGGTTAAAGAGTGAACAGGTGAAACGGGTATCCATCTATCAGGTATTAATCTTACGGTAGACGAACATTTTCCGAATTTAAAACTGAAGAAAAAAGGCGTTTTTGAATTAAAAATCCAACATTTTAGATCAAAATTTATATGGGAAATCGGATAAGCTCATTAAAAATACGGCATCCCATTTAAAAAAATATCAAAGTGACCCCTAGTACTTTTGTTTGATGTTCAATTGTTTTTTGCTGAAGATATTCGAATTCGCGGGAGAAAATGACTTATGATGGCTATTTCAGTTTTTTTATAAAAGTACAGGAAAAGTCAAAAAATCGCCTTGTCCAGTCTTGGTTGGATAACCCTGTACTATAATTTAGGGGTACTTATTATTAATATTAATAATTCTAAATTTTTTTAAAAAAGGAAAGTCATAATCTGTCGCTTAATGCGAGAGAGTAATAAAATTGAATTTGCAATGACAGAACCCATTAAGCAGGGTGGACAACTTAAAGGTTGCATTGTAAATTTCAGGTGAACTGCAATAATAGTTTTTAAAAATTGAGTATTTCAGATATTTAAGACCTACACACCCCGAATCGGTCCTAATTTATGGTCACCCTAATTTGTATATAATAGAAAGACGAGTTTGGTGAATGAAAGTAAGGTGACAACGGCGTTACTACAGGTAGTTTATTAGAATAATAAGTATAATAATAATTACACTTGATTATAATTATAGAGATAGGCAGATAATTGAGATATTAATTATTCTAATATTAAGTAGATAGAAACTTATATAGATGTGAGAATTATATGAAAGTAGATAAATTGGAATAAATATTAATATTTATAAAAAAAAATCTACTACAATACAACAACTTAATTTTTAAATTTTAGTTATCATGTTCCGAGTAGTCCGATGAACTATCGTCGTTGGGTCCGGAGAAATAATAGAGAGCTCTACAGTGTTTTCTAGCATGTTATCAACTTCCCACATTCTTTATTTTATTATAATCACATGCTCGACGCACTTACTCCATTTTTTACTATCCACTGTCTTTATTCCCCCTTGCAAGAGGTTTCCAACGTCTTTCATTTTAAAAGTGGTGTTATGCCTTGCTACAAACCCTGTTACTTGCACCCACACCAATTCTATGGGGTTTAATTCACAGTGATATGGCAGAAGGCGAAGTACCGTTATATTTCGTTTTGAAGCGATTTCGTCGACAACAAATTTCGTACAAAGAGGTTCATTCAACTTTACAATCTCCAGTAGCTCCTTTTTCAGCATATCTTTATGAAACGGCTTCTTATTTACAGTAAGCCAATGAATGATGTAATTTTTTTTTCAGAAGACGCTGGTATTTTTTCGAATTTTCTTGAGTGGTAGCTGGCATTATCCATGACTGTAACAAACCCAGAAAGAATAAGATCTAGCATTTGCTGGAAGTATTCTTCAAAGACATTAGTGTTCATGTCTTCATGATAGTCTCCAGTCCGCTTTGATTTAAATGCTAGTAAGCCGCCATCGACAAACCCATGTTTGCTACCAATGTGAGTGATTATTAATCTGTTACCTTTTCCCGAGGGTATTTTTATTCCAGTGGACTATCCTTCCATGAAAGCTTGCCTCGCACTTCTTATAGGTTTATCCTAACATATTCTACCAACGGTATATTATTTAACCAAGTTTCATCCATATAATAGATATTCCTGTTTTCCCCTCGAAACTGTCTAACTGCCCTTAAATATCGCCGTCGCCAGTAGATGATTTCGTCTTTCTCTATTAAAAGTGATTTTCTGTTTTAAATTTTTTTATAACAAAAATTCATTTCCTTCAAAGTTTTCCATATTTTCTTCTTACCCGTGTGTGGAATGAAATCATCCTGTTTCATTTCAGACATCATTTTGTCCAAGGCAGGTATTTCTTTTTTTAAGTAAAACGAGTGTATGATTCCTCTGATGGCACTCTTTTCATCCTCATTTATTACAGTTCCTTTTCTTCCTGTACTTCTCTTTGGCGCTGGGGCTGCGTTTATTCTCGTGCACAAGTCGGTTTATTGTTGACTGTCCGACTCCAGTCATATTCATTCGAACACAATTCGACTATTTTTGTAACTCCGAATGTTGAATTTTGGTGGCAAAGAGCGTTGAACACATTGAGAATAACAATTTTCTCAATTTTAGAAAGCGCAGTTCTACTAATCCCTTTCTCAGCAACAAATTCAGAAACAGTAGCCATTTTTAAGAACAAAGTTTTCCAACAACTGTCGAAAAGTAACTAAACATTTCAAATTTTTGAAACAGTGAGGCACAGGTAGGTAAACTACTTGTGTCTCTACCTACCCGATCTCGGGACAATAAACAAAATTAAATAATAATAATTGAACTACACCTATGGAATACGGCGAAGACCACTGGGTTTCAACGGTACGTGACTTTTGGATGCAGGCGTTTTGGCGCCGGCGTATTGGCGCAAGGCATTCGGGCGACGTCCATTTGGGCGTAAGGAAATTTAGGCGCCCATGAATTTGTCACTGTCGAACTAAATGAATTAAAACCAGAATGTATTATTTTTTATTATATTTATTTCATTATTATTATTTATTCATTCATTATGACTTTTAATTATTATTAAGCGTAAAAAATAAAATATTACTTAGGAGCTTATGCTATAAACACATAAATTAAAGCTTATGGTTAAGTAAATTCTAGGTATAATTTGTATTAATAATAATGGCAAATCAAATTAAATACCTAACTTTTAGGTAAATTTGGTTTATTATTTATGAAGGACAATTTACAGATGCATTTTTTCAATGCTATTTTCTATAAAAGTCATAACCTAACAATAGGCGCCCAAAAGTCCCGGCGACAAAAAAACCTACACCCAAATGTACCGCGCCTAACCGCCGGCGCCCAAAAGCCTAAGCCTAAACGCCTGCGCTCAAAAGTCCTGCTTCGGGGTTTTATAGGTCAATAATGATTTATTACTCTCTCGCACTAAGCAACAGTCTATAATGATGGGGCGTGCTTTTATACTTGCGATAGAGAAGATAAAAAATAGAGATAAAAATAAACAAATTAACAAAAACAAATATCAGATAAACAAACTAGTGTATATGTAGTAGTATATATGAATAAAAGGAAAAAAAAACGAGTATTTAGTTTGATATCGGATAAACTTGACACAGTCGGAAATTAACACAAAAACAGGTAAATTTGACACAATCGGAGGTTAATACATAATCGGGTAAAGTTTGTTGGTAGGCTGAAATCATTCAGTCGAGATCAACACTTTATTAAAAAAGAAAGGTGATTAAATAATTTTTGTACGATATTATGCCGAGTTTCCATCAAGCGGACAGAACAAAAACAAAACACGAACTCGGTCCGTTTGTTACGGTCCGCGAACAAAATTCAAACTGTTTGTGAGCTTGTTGTTGTGCGTCTCCCGAACATTTTAGTCCGCGGTAGTTTTTGCGAACACAAACAGTGTCCCGATCACTGTCGGTAACTTCAAAGGGTCCGCGTGTTCTGCAGATGTTTGCCCGCTTAGTGTAAACATCGGAGAAATTGAAACAGTTCGTATTTGTCGTTGTCGTGATGGCAAAACGTTCCTGTGCTTCAATGGAATCTCTGAAGTTGGTGTTGTTCTTGTTAATGGTAGGGCCAATTAAATACAATAAAAGTTCGAAGTCTGTGCTTGACATTCTCAAAACTTTTTAAAACTTGATTGCAGTTCACCTCCCAGATTTATACCATCTTCTCTAAGATCTTACAATAATTTAGAAGTCACATTTCCTCCTTTCCGCCTTAAAGATGGCCTTATCCAATATCGCCGTTTCTTTTTTATCTTTTAAACTATAAAATAAGTAACTCGTAGTAAAAAAAAATCCTCATTATTTACTGCGCGCTATATTTTCAGAACTCAACTGTCATTTCTGGTGTCTCTATACCGGGTGTTTCTCAAAAAACGCTCACCCCTATAACTCTTTTGTATTTATAGATATTAAAATGAAATTTTGGAATTGTGCATAAGAGATGAGTCTGCATTTATTGGCATACTTTTTGATTTGTTAGCACTTCCGGTTTAACCGGAAGTGACCTTGACTTTGGTATTTTAAATGGGACACCCTGTATATTTTTACTTATTTGGATTCAGCACGATATTGTGAGTAAAATGACATCCCACTTGTCTTTTTTTGACGTGTTATAACATTTTTATTCTCATTTTTTGTATTAAATCTAGAGGGCCATGAATCAATTAAATAGGTTAATTTATAGTCAAGTAGTTTACGAAAAATAAAATTATGTCATATTAATTGACTCTAAGTTTCACAAGCGTTTAAAAAATGAAATGACGTTTACTCCATTTTTCTAAATGGAACGATAGTGGTTCACTAGGATATTTGAAACGAGCATTTTTTTCCCAACAATTTGATACCATACACTCTTATGCTATTTTAAAACTTACGCAGGTGTTAAGAAATTGATCTAGACAACTAGGCTTAATTAAAACTAAACTAAAAGAACTAAACAGTTAACTATTTCATTCTTAACAAACAACTAATAATAGAAAGTAATTGTTTATCATTATTAATAAATCAATCTAGAACTTTAATTATAATACCAATTATCATCGCTCTAAATGTTCGAAATGTCCTCCCTGTTGCTGAAAGCAATTTTCATTTCTTGAATTGTTGCTCTCACTTTATTTTCAAGTTCTGCACGGGTGACTAGTGGAACGTTGTAGACTTTGTTTTTGAGGGTTCCCCATGCAAAAAAGTCCAACGGAGTTGGGTCGGGGGATCTAATTTAGAAAATAAAAATATTAAAGGATGAAAAGACATACCTACCAAAAAGCTTAATACCTTGCTGGCCATCTTATCGGTCCGTTAGTACCAATCCAATTTTCCCCATACGTGTTATGAAGGTATTCCCTAACAGCACGAGAATTATGTGGTGAAGCCCTGTCTTGTTGAAAAATAATAGCCATTTGTTTAACTACAGGCAAGTTTTCAAGAAATTGTTCTATTTCTACTTGCAAGAAACCTAAATATCTTTCGCCGGTAAGGTGACCATCAAAAATAATTGGTCCCACAATTCTATCTCCAATGATACCTAACCAGCAATTGAATCCAAATCGCTCTTGAAAATTGCCTTCTTCCATTAAATGCAGGTTATCTTGTGACCAATAACGCTTGTTGTTTCTATTAAACATGCCCAAATTTGTGAATCGACTCTCATCCGAATAAAGAATTTTCGAAGGAAATGTTGGATCTTGTTGATGTCTTTGTAAAAACCAGTTACAGTATTCAAGCCTTCTGGCATGGTCATTTTGATAGAGATGTTGATGAATCTGGTATCTGTATGCATGATATTTGTATTTATGTAAGATCCTCCATACTGACGAGCTACTAATATCACATTCAACAGCAATTTCTCTGACTGAGGCAGTAATATTTATGCTAACTAATGATAGTACGTCAATTTCTTTCTCTTCACTTACAACATAGTTATTGACCGCATCCTCATTGGGTTCTGTACGCATTTTTTGTTCCAGTTTTGAAAAATAATGCCGGATTGGAAGTCGACGACCTGGAAATCTCTCTGCATACAATCTTGCGGCATCAGAAGAATTTTTTCTGGTCTCTTCAAAAATTAAGAGCATATCAATTTGTTCATTTCTAGTAAAACTAACCATTTTATCTGATTTACAATGTAAGTTTTATAAACGAATGACATTTGAACAACTTTTAATTAGAGCCATATTGGTTTTGATATTCAATTCAATTGTTTTTCAAAGCCGCCTTTATATTTCTTTTCTTTAGAAAGGACAGGGCGGCAATAATAATACATAACGCTTTTAAATATGTGATTGGGATTTAAGGCAATTTTTTTCGTGTTAATTTTAAAATAGCATAGGAGTGTATGGTATCAAATTGTTGGGAAAAAAATGCTCGTTTCAAATATCCTAGTGAACCACTATCGTTCCATTTGGAAAAATGGAGTAAACGTCATTTCATTTTTTAAACGCTTGTGAAACTTAGAAAGTCAATTAATATGGCATTATTTTATTTTTCGTAAACTACTTGACTATAAATTAACCTATTTAATTGATTCATGGCCCTCTAGATTCAATACAAAAAATGAGAATAAAAATGTTATAACACGTCAAAAAATTACAAGTGGGGTGTCATTTTACTCAGAATATCATGCTGAATCCAAAGAAGTAAAAATATACAGGGTGTCCCATTTAAAATACCAAAGTCAAGGTCACTTCCGGTTAAACCGGAAGTGCTAACAAATCAAAAATTATGCCAATAAATGCAGACTCATCTCTTATGCACAATTCCAAAATTTCATTTTAATATCTATAAATACAAAAAAGTTATAGGGGTGAGCGTCTTTTGAGAAACACCCGGTATAAACTGAATGAAACGTAAACAAAACAGAAACTGTTATTATTGATTACATATTCGGGGTGGTGTAAACATAAGTTCGGTAACGACCAAACAGTTTACGAACAATTGAAACAAAGCTGTTCTCGGACTTTCTGTTCAAACGGGCAGTTCGTGTTTTGTTTCTTTTCTGTCCGCTTGATGGAAACCCCGCATTAGAGAAGAAGTTTAGTTTTCCTGCGAAACACTGCCCGACTGGATGGCTTAAAATCATCTGGTATTTTATTATAATGTTTCATAAGATTCCAACTAAAAGCTCTCTTAAAAAATGCGGTTCTATGAGCTGGAGCAAACAATCGTCATTTAAATCCAACATGAATGCCCTCGATGCCTTCTCGAAATACTAACTAGGTTTCCTATTGGATAATATTTTGTGATATAAGCACAATGCATAAAATGTTCTTCTAGTTACTATATTAGGCCAGTCAATTTCAAGTATTTTATGAGTTATATGCTCATATTCTCTAATTCCGAAAATATAACGGGCTCATGCGTTTTGAACTCTTTTGATCTTGGCCGAAGTGTACATTCAGACATGGACCATAAATGGGTGAACAATAATTAAATTGTGATAATACTAGTGTTATACAATTAAACATTTTTTAACTATAATATTATTACGTATTATTTGATTTTTTTTAGGAATGCTAAAGAGCTGAATATGTGCACTTAAATTCAGCCAATACATGCGCATATTATATGTGCCTTGTTTGCCTTTAAAATATGCAGTTATATGCATTTTTTGATTAAATATGCATACTGGTATGCAATATTTCTTAATTTAGTATAGTAAAATAGAGTAAAGAAACGCACTGAGTTCTAAAATAGCTATTTATACAACAAGTTACGAGATAAGGGTCTTTTAGGCACGCGACGTGAAAATTGTCCTACGAGGCGAAGCCGAGTTGGACAATAC
This sequence comes from Polydrusus tereticollis, assembly GCA_963920685.1. Lineage (NCBI taxonomy): Eukaryota > Metazoa > Arthropoda > Insecta > Coleoptera > Curculionidae > Polydrusus > Polydrusus tereticollis. Next base: position 94,223,833 of record OY987331.1, read on the forward strand.
GGCAGAGTGACTAAAAGAAATTGTTTCGTAACGAATGGTATACAATATTTTTTCTACGGGCGTTTTATAAATAAAAACTTAATTTATTTTACCAAACATTTTATTACCTGTGTTTCATTTACACCTTTCATGTCAAAAAAATTGACACTTGTCAAAAAATATTCGAAAGAATTTTTTTGTTAAAAGCTGCCGCAAATATTAAGTAAAAAATGAGTGATTTAGAAGACTCAGACATTGAATATGCCGCAAATGAGGCAATGGTGAACCTTGTTCCCCAAAAATCAAGGAGTTTGTATGAGGGCACATACGAAAAATTCAAAAACTGGTGTAAAGTGTTAATTTTTTAATTGTAAATAACTACTTTTAGGAACAGCGTGCTTAAAAGATTTTTTTCTTATTTTGTTTCATAAGAAATCTGTTTCGACACCGTTTTCAGTATCGAAACAGATCTGTTTCGGCACAGTTTTTTTTTTTATTTTTTAAAGGTTGGCATTGGTAATATTTAAATGTTTTATTCTGTTGACGTCTGACGTTTCCTGTTATTGTGATCCATGAGAAAAGAAAGTTTTCGGGATTTCTCTGGTAAAAGTTTATTTATCGTTTTATTAGCAATATCCCTTAACTCAGGGGGAGTTGAACTTAGATTATCATGCTCCATATTTTTTTAATTATAATTATGAACAACTCTATGAAATATTAAAACACAAATTTCGTGACAATGACACAAAGAAAATATTATTTATTGTCAAGGCTACTATGATAAAAGTAAATTTATAGTATTACCAACATAGAATTTAGACATACAAATTTACAAAATTTGAAGGGTTGATTTTCTTTTTAAATATGTATATTTTCTTATTGAGAAAAATACAAAATAGAAAAAATAGTATAAAGTACGTGTTTTATAAAGCAGTTAGAGCACTTGTCCCGTTAAAAAACTCGCCGCAAGCGTCTCGTTTTTTAACATGGACGCGTGGTATAAGATGATGCTTTATAAAACATGTACTATAATATACTGCTAAGCACGCTGTGCCTTAAAGGAGGTTATTTAAAAATCAAAACGACAATCAAAAAGGGGTCATTATAAAATGTCAGTAGGAGAAAGTTGTTTATTTGGAAAAAAATGCAAAAAAAACAAAAATAAAAGGAAACGATTTTTTAACCTGAAATTGTATAAAAGGCATTTATTACTAAATATTTTTCAAAATTTTCAACTAAAAAGGATTGTCTTCTATCAGTAAAAATATTATTATACAAAGAGAAGCTTCTTTCAACATCTATTGATGTAATCGTACAATACTTCAACTTACGTAGTAAAGTATAAGGCCAAGATACAACTTTGTTGGATGGTTTACCTTCATAAATCCTTTTTAGTGCAGTTAAGTTTTTAAATCTTTCATTCTTTTTTACAGTTACATCCAATTTGTTCCTTACTTGACCTCCTACTTTATCGGGAATGTTGTTACATTTAGATGAAAAAGTTTTAACAATACTAATTGAGTCTCTTAAACTTAAATTTTTACTCTCTAACGAGGATATTATGTCTGGTATAAAACTGAAATTAACCTTAATAAGAACAAGATCTTTAACTACGCTTGCACTTTTTAACAACTCTTTACTTTGCACAACACACTGCAAATCGTCTCTAAATCCAAAATTTAGTTCTTTAGTGGCTTCGAAATGTTGTGCGTAGAATATTGCGGCCTTAATCCATATTCCCCACCGGATAATTACAGGTTCTGGAGGTAAACTAACTCCTGGTAATAGTAAAAGATTCTTAAGTTTTGGCCTACTTTTACCATATCGGTGCTGCATTTAACAAAAGCACTAAAAGTTTCTCATTTGGGACTGGATTTGGCAAGAAAAAGCTCGATAGGGACTGTTGAATAAATCGGGTTACGGTCACATTATTAGTTTTGTCTAGCTGCTTAGAAGCTATTAAATTGGGGTTGGTTGCTTTATCTTCTTGAAGTGCTCCAATCCTAAAATGTGCGATATATCTGCCACAAGCATCTGTGCTTTCATCAAATAATATAAACATTCTTATCACTCAGTGAAGCTCTAATTTCTTCTAAAACGGTTTCGTATACTTAATGGGTATTCTTCTTTCTAAGCGGGGATTCGTCAGGAATGGTTTGTTGACAATATTTTTGCAAAAATCTTCTAAGTTGCGGATTTTGCAATTCTTTTAAGGGTATGTTTGTTGCGACCAAAGCCTTGCATAAGTCTTCTTGAAAAATTTCCTTTTCAGATTTTGATTCTTCTCTAACTTTTTGAAATGCATTTTTTACACTCACCTGAAGTGGCTCAGATTTCATTTTTGTAACTTTCATTTATGTAGCGCTGTTTTCAAATGTTGATTGATTTGAAACTTCTTTTCACAAACAATAATTTTTGCACAAGCTTTACAGAAGACTTTTTCTCCACTGAACCGTAACTCTGTGAAATGTTTAATCCACGAAGACGTATTCGCCACTTTAGACACTTTGAACACAAATTTGAAATCACTAATTTCACACTGAAAATACTAAAATCTTTCGACAAACTAAAACAGAAGTACGTATTACAACCCGATATAAATACAGTTTGTTAAGCAGGTAATAGGTAATAAGGCATTATTAAATGACAATAAATAGCTCCTAACGATACACCTGCAAACCCTGGAAACCCCCAATAAATACCTTGTGTATAACTAAAATGTAAATATTAATTATTATATAATTATCTTCAGATTGGAAACTCTGAAATAAGTGCCGGACTGGGCATTAAACCTATGAGTCTAAAAGTTTTCATGGCCGGGCGTTTTTAATTTTTTGATAACGCCGAGAACATAAAAATATGCTTATAAAATAATAATTTGGGAAACATATGCATTTTATTATAAAATTAACAAAATATGCAAAAAATGCATATAATATATGCACTTTGCAGATGTTCCGCCCTTTAGTTATTAATATAGATATATATATTTTCAAGAAAAACGGAGGCACTTGGCAACAAGTCGAAGAACTGGCAGTCGCAATTAACATTCCTGAAGACCTGCCATCAAGCAGGCTTAGAACAAAGTTATCCGTGAATGCTCTTCTGTCTTCCTCGATCTTCATTTGTTCCCACCGCATCTTCATGAAAATCGGCAATGACGTCAGATGATTTGGTTGCGTCGGGTAGTTTTGAGAATGAAGATGTGTCATTATAAAACAAACTTAACTTTTGAAGAATTAAATGGGATTAGGGTTCGAAATTAAATTTGTCAATCCAATTTTTAACTAGTAGTAGGGGCAGAAATTACAATAATTAATATTATTTAGCATGTTACATGTTAAATGGCTCGTATCGTATATAAATGACAGAAAACAGGTGGTGCTAATTACAAAAAGTGGAAAAATTTGCAAGTCAGACTTTTTATATACCTAGTAACGTGGGAATAGCGCAGGGACGTATTTTAGGCCCAATTATTTTCATAATATTTATGAACGACCTGGCTTGCATAACTGACAGAACATATGAACACATTGCCAAATATGTGGACGATACTAATTTCATTGTTAGAAGTAAAGATCTAGGAGCAGTGGCGTAACTAAGGGCATGTGCGCCCCCCCGCAAAATTTTGAAAGCGCCCTGCTATTTTGCCCCTGTCTGAATTCTTCACACTTACACTATAGTAAAAAATATTGTCATTTGTAAGCGTTGTTTAATATAGAAGGATATAAAATATTGTATAGAACAGAGAACAATTTTTTGTTGTAAAAATAATTTTCTCTATTTCTTTTTATTTTTAAATAACAATGTGATAATTAAAACAGACATAAAAGTTGTGTACTCACTGAGATAAGAAAACAAAATCTTTAGTACGTTACCCTTATTTTATATGGAACTCATATTACATTATATTATATCTTATTCATTGTGGTTTCTATTAAATTATATTAAAATCTTAATTCCAACTGGTTCCACTGTTATCTACAGGGTCAATCTTCAACATTTATTATTCTTTATTTTTAACTTTAATATTGTGATAATGAAAGTATTATTTTCGTCGATTTTCATTTGATTTATTATTTTCATCAAGGGACTTGAGGGCGCCTCTGGCTTTGCTGCGCTCCCCCGCAATGCGGGGCCTGCGGGGGCGGTTTTTACGCCACTGTCTAGGAGATCAAAAGCTGATGCTTTTTTTTTACACTGGTAAGACTGGTTTTTAAAGACTAAACTAATTTTAAATAAAGACAAAACAAACATGATGTTATTTAGAACAAAACAGTGAAAACGCCAGTTATAGAAATCGATAATAGAGAATCAATTTTTTCGGAAGATGTAAAATTTTTAGGTATCTACAGGGTTGTGATTTAAAAACGGATAAATTCAATACAAATTAAATGGGGGCGTATTCGGAAAAACGCTCAAACCCGTCGATTTTGTTTTTGGATTGCGCAAATTTTGACATAAAATGTAGGTATACAGGATGCCCCACAAAAGTGTGACAGAAAAAAATATTTTTTCCTTAAATGGAAATCCCTGTATATTGTTGCATTTTCGGATTCTCCGGAAAATTCTAGACATGTTTCATGTATAATGTCCTAAACGTATCTTCAACTCTCTATGAAATAAATTACACCTCTGTTTGTGAATATTTGACAAGGTGTCACTGTATTGTTAATCGAAAATATTTACAATGCGTTTAACCGAGAGTCAAAGAATTGAAATAATAACTATGCTTGGCTGTGGTGTTTTATGTTATATTTAGGTTTTAGTTCGTTTTTTTAATTTTGTCCTTAATTCTCAGTCACTCAACTCAAGTTGAATATAACATAAAACAAACCTTTAGTACTATCTTACATCTAAAAATGTTACATTAAAAATTAAAAATTAACCCACCTTAATTAAAAAGTCTATTCCACAAAGAATACCACCACAAATTCAAAATCATAATCCTTTTCTCTCAATAATATATGTAATGAAAATAAATAAAATCATTTCTCTACTAGCATGTGTCAAGAGTAAAAACAAACTTGTTTAAGACCTACTTCTCCTACTGTTTACAGTTATTGGCTTACGTCAAATAAATATAAAACCTCTACACTCGATACTCAACAAGTGTATCAATTAACCCCTTATTCTTAACCATCTGTGTAGCCAAAGGGACGTTCCCAGTCAAGTCCATGGGCAGGCATACACATTCATTGAACCATCCACTACTGTGTTTTAACTTGTTTATATTACAATTATATAGAGTTGCTGATGATGATCTTTTCTAAGGTCGAAACTAGTCCGACTCAATTTTCAAACTTATATTGAACATCTAACTCATATGGTGAATCCCTCCCATATATATGCCCTCGATACCCAAATCTAGGGTGTATTGTAGTTAATATTAAAAAAAAAATTTTGGTGGTAAAGACAGACTTTCATTTCCCTTTAAAATACATAACCACAGACCATGGACTACTTCTTAAAAGGTATTTATTATTATTAATATTACTTTAACTAAAGTATCTAAATTTCAAGAGTGAATATTAAAGGATATACCGATGTTAAGGTGCCAAACTTACAGAACGTAATGTGGGTAATAATTATATTTTTCTCTATAAACTTATATCCAAAAATGTCGCCTAAAGGACGCACAAATGAAGCATACCCTGCATTAATACGGTTTAATAATTATAGCCGAAACTGTTGAAGAGAAAAATTAGACTCTCCAGTTTTATGGCAAACCTTTTTTATTCTTTTTTCACTATGCTGTTTTGATATCGTTTTCAGTATCGTATTAGATATTTTATGAAGCCGGTTTTTTATTTTTTCGTCATGTATGTTTGGTTGTATAAACACGGGAAATTAAATTATTTTCTTGACAGGAGAAAGCCCAGATATTGCGACAGTATTACCGATATAAAAGAAAGGCACACAAATTTATAAAAATGATTGAAAAAGAACATGCAAAATAGGAAAAATACTATGAAGTAAATGTTATACACTGCGTCCATAAAGTCTTGCACAAATTCATTTAAAATTCAGGGGCTTACTTTTTTTAAAAACGCTCGGACACGTCAATTAGTACTTTTGTTTGCGCATTTTTTAACGTAAAATGTTTTTATACAGGGTGTCGCACGTATGAGGTATGAGGTCATCAAGGATTTTTTTTAATGGAACACCCTGTATATTATATCAATTTTGAATTCTATGATGAACACTTAACACCTCTGGAAATCACGGTTTCCGAAATATTGCCGTTTGAAAATTTATTTTAAACACATTTGTTGATGACCTCATACCTCATACGTGCGACACCCTGTATAAAAACATTTTACGTTAAAAAATGCGCAAACAAAAGTACTAATTGACGTGTCCGAGCGTTTTTAAAAAGTAAATACCTGAATTTTAAATGAATTTGTGCAAGACTTTATGGACGCACTGTATAAAGCTATTAGCGTACTTGTTTCTTTAAAAAACTTTCTGCAAGCGACTTGTTTTCTTTTAAGATTTTGCAATTAAATAATATAACCTTGAAATAGAAGAATATAACGCTGCATAATACAAATAAGAAAAGTCAAGTTCGTTTTCTATTCTATTTCTTGCAATTATTGTCAATTTGAAATATAATGATGACGTAGGAAGCTCACTGATATTTTCTTAATTTACGCATTCCGTAACGGTAACACAACTTTAAATGTGGGACCCTGAAGATGGTTTTCCTTAATTATCTCGAAAACTGTTCAAGTTAAAAAACATATCATTTAAGTATTTTGGACGTTAACGTTGATAAATGAGAGCTAAAATAATATTTGTTCAAATTTATACACAGGTGCAATTTTAAAGTCATACCTAGGGGAGACCGGGGACACTTGAAACAGTTTTTATATATTATGGCACTATTTTTTACGTAATAAAATGAAACCCATCAAAACTTGGAAAATTATAAAGCTCAGTTTTCATTTTATGATACAGGGAACAAAAACTACATTATCTTGTTGTTATGGTATGTATATAAAAAAATGTTTATATATAAATGTAATCTGTTACATTTGTACCACTCACGGAGACAATTGTAACAGCCCATGGTATAATTGTAACAGATGAAAAAACACTTGTAACAAAATAGATAATAAATATTCAAGTGTAAAACAAAACATGTTAAGCTTACAAAAATAAAAAAAATCCCATAAATGAAACAAATCATGTCAAGTAAAATTCACAATATGGAAAAAAAACTTAAATGATATAATCAATCTCTGCAATTGATGTAGTAAAAAAACAAATCCTTATTGTCATCTCTGCATTCGCAGTGACCCCATCCCTTACATAGTTGACATTTTACCCATTCTTCACCATGTCTGTCATTAGAGGAGGGCCCTAGGCAATACGAACATAGTGCGTCGTCATCATCATCTGAAGAGCTTAAATTAATTTCTTTCTTCTTTTTCTTCGAAATATTTCTTTTAACTTTTTTTGTGTTTGCTTTCCTTACTCTCGCTGCTTCTTCCTCAAGTGCAATTTTTTCTGGCGTTTCGGTTAATATTGCAGATTTTACTTTTCTTCGATTTGTGACCTTTGCACGTTTGGCAGGTCTAATACTTTCCAATAATTGCCTGGAAGTATTCAACCGATCTGTTAAGCAAGCCAAGTGTTGTTATTTAACTTGCGTCAACAGTTCATGAGGCTTTTATGTTCCTCGATTGTAGGTTAATTTCACTGATTCTTTTAATTACTAAGTGAAGGAATTAAACGGGCTTTTCACTGTGGTAATTTGGCGTTTATTTCTCCAAGTCACACAAAACTTCTTTAGTACATTATTTTACAATAACATACTATAACATAAATATTCACTACTGATTTTACAAACACATAACTAGTCACTACTTTTGTTTAGTACATTTGCTGGGTGCCTTTTTTTAGGCAATGCTATTTGTTTCAATCCGACGGAAAGAAACCACGTGAGTTTGTTGACATACAACCTTGCTTTATCGAAGCCAAAAGTGTAGTAGTCTACAAAATGGAAAACTATATTATCTGACAGCAAGGTTACGCCCCTGTTGTCATGACGATTAACTAACAATGCATTCTGATAGGCTACACAGCCGCCATGTTTTCTTTTAACCAATTGGACGGTAATCAACAAATGTACCATGCTGTGTCACCTTTCTCGAGCGCCAAAACACCGTCACAGGGGGTTCGGATGTACAAGATTCTAAAAAATATACTGTTAACATCTAAATGTAGAACATTGCTTTTCCCTGGAATAACGGTCGACTAGCCGCTTATTATTTAGGAAATATTATATGTATTTTAAAAGATGATATTTGCAAGTTTTATGTTTATCCCGGCGATAACACTATTCATTCCGCAAACATTGATACATTTTGCTCCTTTATTGAAATAATATTGAAATCAGATATTTAACAGTAGTATTGATTCTAAAAACATTTGTTGCATTTAATTATATTATTTTTAATACATTTAAATGATCGTTTCCCCAACACTATATTTCGATGTTGAAGGTGTCGGTTCTCTTGAGGTAGATGGTGTCGGTTCTCTTGAGGTGGAAGGGGTCGGTTCTTCTAAAGTGAAAGGTATCGGTTTTTTCGGTGTTGAGGTTGTCACTTCTTTCGATGCGGACGATGTCGGTTCTTTCAATGTTAGGGCTTTCCGTTCTGTTGATAAGGATAGTGTCGGTTCCTTGGAAGGAGCTGGTTCAAGCAGAGATTCTGCAGATTGGACTGAAGCAATCGGACCCATCGGCTCTGGTGGTGTTCCGTTTATCGCACCATTATCTACGTGCTCAAGTGAGTTGTCGGTTGGTAGAGACGGAGCAAACTTGTAGTCTTGGAAAACGTCCCGATTAAAAGGACATATCCCAGTAACTTTAAAACCATTTAATATATTAGTTGGAGTGGCAGCTCTTGGTAAAGCTTCAGCAACAAGCCCAGGTAAGTCATAAATGGCCATAGTTTGACCAGGATTGTTTTTTTTATCCAGGCATCCATAGAATTGTGCAGATAGCTTTTTAGGGGTCCATAGACAGTTCGGTCTAAGGGCTGCAATTTATGCAAGGCATGTGGCGCGAACGATATAGAAGTACAATTCCGTTTCCTCGGCAGAAATCAATTGTTTGCAAACCCAGATGCGATCTATGATTATCCAGAATCAACAATATCTTATTTTGAAGGGACAGTCTGGCATGTTTTGCAAAATTCTTTATATACAGGGTCCTGCAACAGTGCGTCGAGCTTTCATAGCTCCTAAACGAATTAAGTTAGAAATTTCATTCATATGCGGGCTTATACTGTATTATAGAGTGTATTTCAGGAAAATATTTTTGCATATACAGGGTTGCCCAAAAAGTGTGGTATTTTGAAGTGCTTTCGACAACATTCTAATATCGCTCGGGTATCTGGCGGTATAAATGCGGCATACAGACGGGAAGATAATCCAATATTTCCCCAGATATATTTTGAATTATTGTCGACAACAGTCTAACAACCTTAAGTAGCTGGCGGTATAAAGCGGCGTACACACCGGAGGATAATAGCCGCCAGATACCTGATACACTTTGAAGTGCTTCTGACACAAAGATAATCGCCACACAGCAACAACCCATGTTTCCCGCACATTTTTTTAAATGGTTGCCGACAAGATTATAATATCACTGGAGTATCTGGCGGTATAAAAGTGGCGTATAGACCGGCAAATAGTCACCGCCACAGAGCAATCCCCAGATACATTTTAAATTGTTGTCGACAACATTACAGCATCTCTTCAGCAAAAGATCAAACAATGCTGAATTTGATTTCACTATCTCCCTTTTCGTTTTGGACTTTGAGATGCACTGATTACACTGGGGAACAGCAAAAATGTTTCCGAGACCAAAATAGCAAAATCTTACTTATTTTATTATACTAACTAATAATCTGTCTTGCAAAAGTCTCAGTTAGCTCCGGTTTTATAGATCCATGCTAATTATGATAATTACCTACTTGCCCGTAATGTATGGGAAAATTCGATTATTAAATGAGAAGTATCTAGATATATTATAGCAGGTGTACTTTATAAGGGGTTTAAATACATACAACATGAATCCTTTATTGTTAGTTGTATTTCAACCACCAGTTGATTGAGGGCTGTTCGTATTTGAGAAATTAGAGAGTTTTGAGCAACATGTCGCGAGTTTGTTTAAGTAAGCCGGATCATTTTTGTTATATATGTTGTGAAGTGACTTTTGTGGAACAAAAACGCTTATCACTTGTATTTTGGCTGTAAAATTGGAGACCAGGATAAAAATTAGGCTCCCCATATCTGCTGCTACAAATGTGCGTCCAACATTTGCGGCTGGCTAAGTGGAAAAAAGCGTAAGATGCCCTTTGCTCTTCCTATGATCTGGCGAGAACCGAAAGACCACGTTACTGACTTACTTTTGTTTGACACCTCCAATCAAAAAAGGCTTTTCGGAGAATAAAAAGGTCTGCGATACAGCATCCAAATTTACAATCCGCAATACGCCCGGTGCCTCATAGTGACGAGTTGCCTGTACCTAATCCACTTGATGAATATAGCCTTGATTCTGATGATGATCCAATGGATTCAAACGGCAGTTTACTGGAAAATGTCGCCGGCCGTCAACCTCGCAAGACTCCGATTTTGTCTGTGAACTTCCCAGTGAAAGGCTTCACAAAATAAGTCAAAGTGAATTAAGTGACCTTATAAGGGATTTAGAATTGCCTAAGAAAAAATCCAAACTATTGGCCTCTCGATTGCGACAATGGAACTTACTTCAAGATGAAGTAATAGTTTCTGTGTACCGAAGCCGTAAGAAAAACCTAACACCACTTTTAACATGGAAAACAATTTGGTAGCCTGTAGGGACATTGAGGGATTAATGGCAGCTTCAAATCTCGACTATGATCCAAAAGCCTAGAGACTTTTTATTAATTCCTCAAAAGTAAGTCTTAAAGCTGTGCTACTCCATAATGGAAACAAGTTGCCTTCAGTCTCAGTTGGTCATGCAGTCCACATGAAAGAAACGTAGAGAAATTTGAAATTGTTACTGAAGACCATACGATATCAAAGATATAATTAGCAGATTTGTGGGGATTTAAAAGTTGTGGCGATTTTGCTTGGAGTGCAGCTAGGTTATACGAAATACTGCTGCTTCGCCTGCGAATTGGACAGTCGAGCACGATCGGATCACTACATAAAGAAAATTTAGCCACCGAGAGATAAAAGCAGAAAACTATAAAGACCTGCTTGCCCAACTTCTTTTATGACCAAAACCTAGGGTGTTATAATATTATGTCGTTGAAAATTCATTTCCTGGATTCTCATCTGGATTACTTTCCGGAAATTGTGGTGCTGTAACTGGCGAGCACGGTAAGAGGTTCCCCCAGGATATTTCAAAGATGGAAAGAAGGTATCAGGGAAAATGGAACTGTGAGATGTTAGCCGACTACTGTTGGACTATTACGAGAGATGCCCCCGAGGCTGCTTTCAAGAGACAGGCTAAGAAGCGTAAAATGAGTGTCTAAACTTTAGACTCACTGATAAAAATGTGCTATTTAATTGCTATTGTTTAACCAATAACATATTGTTTGTATGTTCATTGTAAATGCCTATAAATTAAAGTGTTTTTTACGAGCTCACTAAAATCTAGATATATTATACCAGGTGTACTTTATAAGGGGTTTAAATACATATAACATTAATCCTTAATTGTTAATTGTATTTCAACCACCAGTTGATTGAAAGCTGTTCGTATTTAAGAAATTAGAGAGTTTTGAGCAACATGTCGCGAGTTTGTTTAAATAAGCCGGATCATTTTTGTTATATATGTGGTGAAGTGACTTTTGTGGAACAAAAACGTACACTTTAATACAAAAGGCTTACCACTTGTATTTTGGCTGTAAAATTGGAGACCAGGATAAAAATTAGGCTCCCCATATCTGCTGCTACAAATGTGCGTCCAACATTTGCGGCTGGCTAAGTGGAAAAAAGCGTAAGATGCCCTTTCCTCTTCCTATGATCTGGCGAGAACCGAAAGACCACGTTACTGACTGTTATTTTTGTTTGACACCTCCCATTAAAAAGGGCTTTTCGGAGAATAAAAAGTCTGCGATACAGTATCCACATACAGTACTTGGGTGTAGTTCAATACAAAAAGTAGGTTTTGTTTAGGAAACAAAAAAAAAGTTGAAATTTGTTCCCCAGTGTTATATTAAAAGCTACACTAATACCTTCAGTTCTTGGTAAATCATATTGACGTTGACGACAAATGGACAGTAGTATCGAAATATCGTCGAATCCCGGCTGATACTATAGTTTCGACACGCAACATCGCTCTCCTCAAGTGATTATTGAATTCAATTTGCTATATTTTAAAAGTTACACCCCTATCGATGATGTTGGACAGTTGTTGCCGGTAACCTTTCCTGGTTGATTCACCGGTTTAACCAAAAGTAATCGGCACTTTTGACATTTATTAAAATGATCCGCAACCTGCAAGAACTATATCACTCATCGTGCTGCCGAAAAAACAGAGCTTACAAATAATATTTGATTTATTCTTAATGCCGAATTTCAGATAAATATGAATAAATGATAAGTGTCAAGTACGCAGATAAAAGTTAATTTTCTAAAATAAGACAACTTAGTTAAAACGGCGTTAGGTGTCACAGCTCAGCGGGCCATAAAGTAACATATTAAGCCTGCAAATGCGGGTCCTAAACTATACTTTATGGCTTGTTCGTACACAAATATCTATTATTTTAAGGAAACCATATTAATACTTAGAAGGCAATAAGCAAGTATAAGTTAAAGCCAATTGATTTCAAAATATCCTTCATCTAGCACGGTCGGTCCATTATTTATCCAAAATATTTCGAAGACGTTTTGTTTATTTAATATAATTTCCATAAAATTAAATTAAACCATAAAGATGCAGTGATCAGATAAAATAAATTAATCATAAGCAAACGGGCATGAGAAAACCCGGAGAAAAAACCATTAAAGAATGTCATATTGGCCCCCCGGCAGGTTCCAACAAGAAAGAGCGGTAAAAACAAAGGAGTGCGAGCCTCAGGTGGTTCCAGATCGAATCCCTCATCATTTTTGACACATTGCCGCTTTTCAAACGATTTATTTGCCTGGCCAGAACATGGGTTGTTTACAATTATGTAAAGACAGTGTTTTTGTTTTAAATAATGATCCGTAATTTACAATGGGGTGGCGAAATGTTCTCGATTTCGATGTTTTAAGGATACCTTAATATATAGCACAGTAATAATGTCACATGTTTATGTCTGAGAGTACTTCCAAATAATTTGCATCATATAAACCTGTATATAAATAAATAAAACCTGTCCTATAGTGGATAGGAAGTAAATATTTATCTCGGTTTTGCAAAAAGTTGTCTGCAAGTGAATAGAGCAAGTATGGAGGAAAGACGTGTATTATTAAGCGGATTTGAAGAATATCCCGAGTTATGGCAAGTAAAGTCAAAAACTTGTCGAGATAGGGTAAAAAAAACAAAGCGTTTAAAGTCACAGCAGATAAATTCGACACAACCGAAGCTGAGATTCAGAGGAAATTACAGATAGCTTTACGCATATTTGTCAGGGACGCGCCAAGTATTTTCGGCGCCGTCGTGCGAAATAATGATAGGCGCCCTTAACCAATATTATAATATTGAGCTAAAATTACCACCCTTCTCTCATAGTTGATCGTTGAACTTTTTGAAGAAAATTCTATACTTTTTAGTACTATAATCTCTATATTTATTTGTGACCAACTGAAAGTATACAAAAAATATTAATAGAATACGAAACAACAGTAGCAAAACAAAAACAGTATCAAAGTTACAAAACATTAATTCAAAATATAAAAAAAAAAAATAAAGAAATAAAATAGCGATTGTTTTGAAATAGATAATACATGATCATGATACATGATGGACAGGTCTTACAAAAAATTGGACTTTTCTAGCTTCCCTTTTTGCAAATCAGACTCTATAGAAATAATAGCAAGATTTTCTAGCCGCTCTTGGCTCATTCTAGATCGTAAATAATTTTTAATCAACTTTAATTTAGAGAATGATCTGTCGGCTGTAGCTACTGAAACTGGAATGGTTAATAATATGCGCAATTTAATCGTAATGTTTGGAAATGAGTGGGTTAGGTTATTTATTGCAATGTAATTAAGTGTTTCTACTACAGAGGTCGCGTTTTTGTCGCCATTTTGCAGAGATTGTAATTCGTGTAAAAGTTCTGTTCCGTCTATATCTTTCTCGTTTCGATCTTTGTCAGTTAAGGTTTCTTCCAGTTTTTTACAAAAATTAAATTGATCTTGGTCAGAATATTTGCCGAAATCCTCAACATTCCACAAAAAATTAAAAACATCATAATGGCGCGATAATAGTTTAAATCTTTCATGTACAGATGAAAGAGTAATGTCTAGCATTTCGAAAAAGCAATTTACTGTAAATTTCATTTCTTGATTTTCAATCGGCTGGTCGTCACCTTCGTAAGACAATCGTTTTTTAATCTTCCGTTGCCTTAAAATCTCTGCGGATATAAATTTTGCATCAACTTCTAAGCAAGAAGTTAGTTCTTTGGCATCTACTGATAAGTCACTAAAGCCTTTGTCAGATCGATATTGTTTTACAAATTCATTGAGGTTATTTAAACTTTCGCAAGCCTGGGAAATATTAAATGTTCTTGATTGCAGAATTTTAGTAACAACATCCACTTTACTTAGAATCTTGTACCACAAGACTACCATGCACACAAACTCATAATTTTTAATTTTTTTACCTAGGGAGGTAGAGGAGTGTTTTGTTGTATTGTCGAAATTATTCCGGATAAAATTTCATAAAGAGCATCGTAAATTTCGGCCACCTGAAATCTTAGAGGGGTTATTGCATCAATTCTGATAGACTATCTAGTATCTGACAAAGGCTATAATGTCAGACTTGAAATGTTACTTTTCAAAACAGACCACCGATTGATTGAGGCAGAAAAAAAATTATATAATTCTTGAAGAGTTGAAAAAAAATTTATACTAGAAATATTGGATTTTACAGCATCGTTTATGACAAGGTTTAAGTATGGTTACAACATTGCTCGTGGATTAATGTCTAAAATTCTATTTTGTACACCTTGATGTTTACCCTTCATATTTGAACCATTATCATAACCTTGCCGCCCATATTATAAATGCCTAAACCATAATTCTTCAAAGTTTTTAGTAAAAAGTTCGTTAAACCTTCACCTGTTGTATCACTTATAGGACGAAATGTTAAAAAACGTTCTTCGACACTAAATTTATTGTTTTTTAAATTAACGTATCTTAAGCAAACAGAAATCTGCTCCTGGCGGCTCACATCAGGAGTACAATCAAGTAATATAGAAAAATACTTTGCTTCTTTAACTTCCTTTAAAATATTATTTCTTATATTGTCACCTAATAATTTATTGGGTTCGTTTTGAATTTTATCTCCAAGGTAAGGGGAATATTTTTTTGAGATCTATTAATATGTGCAGACATGACTGGATAAAATTTTGCTATCATTTCTATACATTTTAAAAAATTTCCATTATTCCTTTCAAATAATTTGCTACTAGGACCACGAAAAGCCAAGTATTGTTCAGTCAAAAATTGAATAGTATAAATTACTCTTTCAATGACACTGCGCCAATGTTTAGTTTCATTTTTTAATAAATTTGGCATTTCCAAATCCACGGTTCGATTAGTTTTTAATATTTCTAGTAAATCTGACCCGACACGTAAATTTTAAAAATGAGATTTACTTTTTTCGTGGATTTTCAAATGTTCGCTTAAATGATGCCAATCATTAAAACCGCCTTGGTTACTTAATTTAGTGTTTTTATTTGTTTCATAATCAAAAGTTATTAAAAAGAAAAACAATTATTTGCATCCCTGTTAATTAATTTACTTAATCACTTACTTACCTTATTTGTAATTATTTTTTACAATTGCGGTAGACTCGTAATAGCAAATAAGGCACTCTATACGTCTTATGCGCTTATCAAGACAAGGATGAAAAATTAACCTGCTACATCGATTACGAACACGCAAAATTTTGCAAGTTTAAACCAGCGCGCCGAACAGTCGCGGGTTTTCGCGCCCCCACAGGAAGAGGAGTAGTAAAATTTCACTACTGATACTGGTCGCCGACCGGCGGTCGGTGTTGGTGGATAATGCATCTTCACCACCAGTATTCATAGATAATTTTTTTAGTTATATGTTAATTTGTGTTGAAGGCGCGTCCCTGATATTTGTATCCAAATTTGATAATTGATTAGACACTTCATCTAGTCAAAAGTTCGGTTTCTGATATACGCAAAAATTTTTTTAACTGATCTGGATCTTAATTACGTAATTCGGATAACAACATCACATATGCATTAGAAGTACGCTTTCTGGCAATCTATTCTTTAACCCATATTCTTCTTTTTTTAGATTATCCGTGACAAAAGAACCACAGCTGCTGCTGCTTGCAACGCCCTTTTTACGAGACATTTGCACAAACTATACCGTGTATGGGTCCACAATGATTTGCTGGAAGCATTCAACAAGTAATTTCTGTATAGCAGTTGCTATATAACGGCCCATTCGATTTGAATTTCAGCTTTAAAACTGGAAAAAAGCACGATGTTTTAGTTTCGATACCTTACATTGGGTTTCCACTTAAGGCTAATGACTTTCCTTTCGATGTCCTTGGCAGAGTTTGTTTTGCCCATATCTTTAATCACCCTATTTTCCTGGTATCAACTATCATATCATTTTATCCACATATAACAGTGTTTTTCGTGGAAATTTCTTCGTTTTGCTTTTTTCAATGATAATCAATTTTAGTTTAAAATTTAGAGGTTAGCTCTCTTCATTTTCCAAAAATATTAGTGGCCGGCATATCGAGCTGTGTGCGTCGAATGTTGTGGATATGGGAACTATTGTTTATTTGAAAAAATATAGTGATGTTACATTGATTATTAAACAATAAATAAATTTAGGTAAAGTTCTTCCCAACATATTTCGTTTGGCTTAAGGACTGCAATAAAGCCCCTCATAAACTCGGCTTTCGCTTTCGCAGAGACGTATTAACCCATATTTATTTTTAATGCCAGTTTATAATAACAATAGATATAGGTACATAACTTGATTTGTTATCAAAATTAATAAACTGTCTAATTTAAGTTTTCTAGAAACAACTTAATTATGAAGATATTTCTCAAAACATTTTAGTTACAGGTACCTGTTTATATAGCTTATATAAATATTAAACATAATATTCGAAATAGATTAGTACCTACCTATTTTACTTTGAAACAGCGTGCAACAAGTTAATATCAAAAGTATGTGGAGACCTTGGGAATCTTCAGCTAATGCGTTATCTAGCTACCCTAAACATTCCAGGAAGCATTTATCTTCTGACGCCAAAGTGATCGTGAAAAATGTATGTGAATCGTTATTAAAGAGCGGCCACCCTAAAGTAATTGCCATTAAATATACCAGTGAAATGACGAAAGTTCCATTATCGACGGTATGAGATATTATGCTTACAGTGGCGGCTCTACCATTAGTTCATTTGGGCAATGACCTCCCACGCCAAGTCACCAACCACCTAACATATTAATATTTAACTTTAAAATTAAAATTGATTCAATCAACCAAACTTTACCTCTGCGCTCGGATCCTATTACCTCTAAAATATCCCTCGTATTTATTAATGCAATGCACACGCAGCAAAACAAACTAGACGTAATGCTACTTGTTATGCGTCCCCGCAAAAATTTCCGGTCAAAATCGAGCTTGCCCACGAAAAATAGCGTCACCCAACAAATCCTGTGGGGGTAAAGAGAGGAATAAATAGCATGTTATCACTCTCGCACTTGTATTAAATTCGAAGAAAAAGAGGTTTTGTGGGCTGTCAGCCGGTTTTTTTTTTGATTGAGCTTAGACGCACGTTGCAATTTTTAGAATGAATGGGAAAAAGACAGAAGACCGTTGATTTCTGCAGTCGGCAGTCTGTAGTTCTTTATAGGGATGTTGATTCTGATATCGAAAAAATATTATATCGTTACAGATTTTTCGTCATGCGTCACTGCCACTGCGCGAGCGGTGCCGTTGACGAACATACATTTATCGTTAAAAATATATCGCTATATACAGGGTCTCCCAAACTCGATGGCACATTAGAAGTATCTCGAGAACTAATAGAAATATATTTTTGAAATTTTGAGAATGCATATAAGACATAAAATTCTAGCCTTTAAAAATAGTTTTAAAAATGCGGCGTGGCCAGTTGTACCCCTCTAACCTGTATAGTTACTTTTTTCTATTGATACACTGATATATCGGAATAAAAATTAAAAAATTTAAAAACATGTCCAAAGAAAAAATCATCCATTTGATATTATTGATATTACGATACATCCCTATATATATATATCCTGTCTCTCCGTCGTTCTGACAAAAACCTAACCTATAATTTGTTTTGTGTTGATGGATGTGTCCGCGTCGCGCCGCGAATTCCCGCGATAATCTTTATTCATTTCTAATTAATGTTTTAGTGTATTTTTAGTATGTAGTGTAATAATTATAAAAACGTGTTTTATCGTTGTTATTATGTGCTAAAGTGTCAGTTTGTAAGATGTCGGTGTCGGTGGTTCAAAACATAAAAAGTTTTAAAAACAATAATAAGTTAGACTTCCAGAAACGCTTGGAATTTAAAATTAGTGGTCGTCCAACACCCAATTTAAATATTCGGCAGGGTAGTATGGACAAAGGTAAGGAAGTGCATCGCAATTTTAGAAAATCAATGTATGATTATTGTCAGTGAGGATTGGTGTTGTGTTTTTTACTTTTCCTAATTGAAAAGCAGGTAAATTACCATCATTGAAAAAAGGGCGTGGCACCCAAAAAATTTTCGTCTGCGGCGCTATTTTTTTTTAAATGACCTCCCACTTCAAATGGCCACGAGCCGCCATGTATGCTAAAAGGATATTTTAAAAGAAAAGTTTGCAAAGATACCAGAAAAATGAAGTGCATAGATGATTGTGACAAAGATGTTATTCGTAGGAAAATATACTAAATGTATCGAGAAAATGTTGTGTCCACGTTAGATTCTTTAAAAACACGGTTAACAACTGACAATACAACGATATCATGTAGCAGGACAAGTCTTCACCGCGCTTTGCAAGAGATGGAATTTAAGTATAAGACGATAGACAAGATACAAATCATTATGGAGTCTGAAAGATTAAGAAAAATGAAATTTCTGTACCTTAGGGAAATACAAAAGTTTAGATTCGAAAAGCGTTCAATAGTTTATCTGGATGAAACATCGAAATACATCCTCTTATTATAAATGTGGATGATAGTGATAGCGAGACTGAATTAGGAATAGATTAAAACGTTTTATAATTACAATTAAACCTTCCATGTATACATGTAAAAATATACATAGTAAACATTGCTACTATACGGTATTACTATGGCTTTTCATTTAACTACAAAATCCGTTCCTGTGCAAAGCAGTACCCCTTATTTCATTTCATTTTAGTAATATAAACAGTGATGCCAGGTAGATTTCGCTGGTTGGCACGCTCATCGACAGTTTTAAGTATATGGGTGAGTTTACCAAGAAATTCTTTAAAAACGTAGGTTTGGCAATCAAACAGGTAAAACGGGGTTTCTTTGAATGTTTACAATATAATAAAACTATTATTGCAGTTATTAGGCCAAACGAAATATGTTCGGATGGACTTTATATCTGTTTCATTTCACTTAGTTTAAATACCTGTAACTGAGTAGTCAGGACCTATTTGTTTATTTTAATATCAAGGACACGGTACCGCTAGTATGTGAACCAGTCTATACCTCCCTTTTCTATTTCGGTTCATGCAGTATCTCCGCCCAAGTACCCATGGTATCTTCTTTTTGACGTTCCCGCCTTTTTGTGAGATTGTTGGCGGGTGACACTTTTTGACTGTACTTCCTAACTTGACTTTTGGCGGCCGAAGCTGTAAGAGACTTTTCCAATCCAGGACTATTTCAGCCATCTCCCCAGAATTTAAGATTAGAAGGCCATATTTTCTGTCGCCCGTTCCGTAGCTTTGCTGTGCTATTGTTATCTTGGATTTTCTGTTCCTTGAGCGACGGAAAAATTACCTAGGTGGATTTTGGCTTGCGCATTTTACTGCTAGAAGTCAAGGCAACGATAACTGGAACCTAGAGGGGAGAGGTTCAGTTTTTCATTGGTCGAACCCCCAAATTTACATTAGGGCCCTGGAAGCTCCGACTGGGGTCTTCACCATCTTCTTCTTTAGTTTTGTCTTTTCTTTGAATGACGCTTGTCTTTTTTTTTTCACGTCCTTTTCTTTTGGAGCAGTCTTTTGGACTGCCCTTGAGCGGTCTTTGAGCCTCATCTACAGCATCATCAGTCAAATAAGTCTATATAGTATACTACTAGTACTAACCCCATATTTTTTTTTTTTAAATGATGCCAACAATATTTTTAATATTTGTTTTATTTATACAGTTCCCTTCTTTAGCTTGTGTTTACGTGGTGTCAGCTTGCACGGGCAGAGCCTAGCTCCACGACTATCTTGGAGGCTACCAGCTTTTCCTGTGGAAAAGGTGGTGGATGGCGCTTGTTAACCCCCCTCACGCGAGCTAGGGCAACTTGCACGCGTGCTCATCACAGCATCGCTGGAAAGTATCATCTTTTTTTTTTTCTTTTAATAAAATAAACAAAGTTATAATTTTTTTTTTATTTTATTTTTTTTATTCAACAAAAGACAACTGAAGTGCGCGTTGCAAACGGTGTTTAAAAAATAAAATATCGATATATCATGTTGCTTTCTCCTTGTTGAAATATCCTTGATTCTTTTTGCAGAACTCCAATAATGTTTATATTGAAATATAAACTTTAACAATAATAATTGTCGTAAGTCGTGAGGCATCTGAAAAGTCTTCCTCAACGTGTAGGGCAATTTTGACTTTATGCTAGATCTAGTTGCCTTTTTATCAGTTTGGTGGGTAAAAACGTCATTTAGCGGTTTAGCGTTCTTTTAGCGGTTCTAATTCTTGAAAAACGACAGTACAGTCTTCAATAGGGGTCAGGGGCGGCGGAAGACCTGTTGTGTGTGTTTAGAGCTCAACACGCGTCAAAATTCTCCATGTGGGATTCAACACGGGAAATTTTCACGCCTTACCCGAAAAAAGCTATGCTTATCTTACTTTAGGGACTTTATCGCAATAAAAACACGAATTTGTGAAAAAATGCAAACGAAAAAAAATTTTCTGTATAACCTTTACATGTGTCTGAAACATTGCGATTTTTTTTCTATATTTTGATTTCCAAGGGGGGACTGAGATTTATTAGGGGGGGCTCGAATAGTAGAAATTTTGACTTCAACAACTCGACACACGCTTTGAAAACGTTCCGCCGCCCCTGATAGATGATCAAATAACGATATTTAAAAAATAAAATACCGATATATCGTCCATATTGATATTTTTTTAAATTTGCATAAAAAAATTATGTTTTCTCCTATTAGATGATCTTGCCTGGCGTTTACAGATTATTCTGTATTACCCGGCGTCCATTCCATCCGACTGACGACAGTGACACCATCCAGTGGACGGCCAGCTTAACGAATAATACACAGAGTGGCAAAAAAGTCGCGCATAATGCATGTAACTTTTGAATTACCTCGTCTACGAAACAGTGACCTTTATGAAAGTTGTTCAGCAAATTATTCCCCACATTTCTACCTGCATGCATTTTTCTGTCAATTCTGGTTTGGTTGCCATAGAGACAGCGCCGGATTAAAGGTTTCGTAGGCCCTAGGCACCAGTGGTGAATTTTAGATTTGAATTAGGGGAGGTTTACTAACGGGCTGGGAAAAAATATGCGTTGTAGGAGAAAATTTTTTGGGTGCCACGCCCTAATTTTACCAAGAAATAACAAAATTTACAAATTAATTGGTTTCCTAAACATTTTTGTGCGTTTAAAGAGCCCAATGGATGCCAATGCCCTGATGAAGTCGCTGACGTCGCTGTTTTTACAGAAAAAGCTAAAAACATCATGTTTAATATATGGCCAAAAGTTGTTAATTAAAAAAAAAATTACAAAATAATTTAGAAATTTTAGCTTTTTATTGAACAAAACTAACTTTTTGCCATCGAAAATAATTGCGTAGGATAAATAATAATATAATGTATATGTATAATATGTTATAAGGTTTTTTGTATCACATTGTAGTTTGTCTCTGTGTCTGTGAACTCTTTTTCTTATTGTAGAATACAGTATTGATCCTTTTTTTGTGTCTATTTTTATTATATTTTATGATCGTAGGCCCTTCGCGTTTCGTAGGCCCTAGACAAGTGCCTAATGTGCCTTATGGATAATCCGGGCCTGCATAGAGACCAACTTTTTTTAAATGGAACACTCTGCATGTTTGGGTTCTACTGGGAAAACTCTGAATTTTTTGAATTTGAAATTTTCACCTATCTGCAAGCGTTTCCGAAATAATGACAGCTCAAAAATAAAAAGCTTCCAAATTTTAATTATTCCTACCTAATACCCACCAGGTATGTTAAGGTCTTTCATGACCGCGACCTAAGAGGTGTCAATTTTGAGTTCCTGTTTAATTTTCTGTTGTCTGATTTCTAATTTGTTTACACTGGTTCATCTGAATGAGAAACAATGAGTTGAAATTTTAATAATGAGCGCTTACGGAAATATGAAGAGCTCGCAAGATCAGATTTGTCAACTTTTCAATGAATTATATCCAAATAGGCTTTCAATGAATTACTCAACGGTGTGTCGAGTGGTAAAGAAATTTCGAGGAACAGGCAGTGTTAGGGAAGCCACTAGATCTGGTCGACCTAAAACAGCAACAGGGGGATACAAAGCTTTGGATATTATGCTCTCATCATCATCATCCTCAGCCTGTATTCATCCACTCCTGGATGTAGGCCTCTTCCAAATCCTTCCACGCCCTTCTATCCTTCGCGGTCTGGATCCAGTTTACTCCCGCGACTTTCCGGATATCGTCCCGCCATCGCTTCTGGGGTCTGCCAACGCTTCGCTTGGTCTGTCTCGGGCGCCAAACCAGTATTCTGTTGGTCCACCTGTGGTGGTCTTGCCGTGCTATATGACCCGCCCATCGCCACTTTGACTGCGCCACCACTCTCAATACATCCATCATCCGAGTCCTCCTCCGAATCTCATCATTTCGTACCTTATCTCGCAGAGTAATTCCAAGCATGGCCCTTTTCATTGCTCGTTGTGTAGTTTGTAATTTATTTGCAGATTTGCGAGTAATCGACATGGTCTCGAGTTCATATGTAAGTACCGGCATCACACAGGACTCAAATGCTTTCCTTTTCAGGTGTATCGGAATTTCTTTGGATTTGAGAATAAATCCCAGCTTGCCAAAAGCCGCCCAGGAAAGGCCTATTCTTCTTGATATCTCGGAATTCTGGTTTTCTTTACCGAGCTGAATTTTGTGACCCAAGTAGATATATTCGGGGACATTCTCCAATAGTTGGTTGTTGATATTTACCTCGATGTTATCCGTACTCATGATCTTTGTCTTAGTTAAGTTCATCTCCAGTCCAACTTGTAATGATACCCGGTGTAGTTCTTGAAGCATGTTCCTAATTTCTTCACCCGTACTTGCGATGATCACGATATCGTCTGCAAATCGTAGATGGTTTAAACGTATTCCATCGATATTGATTCCGTTGTCTTTCCAGTCTAGTTTTTTGAAGACATTTTCCAGGGCTAGTGTAAATAGCTTCGGTGAAATTGTATCACCTTGTCTTACTCCTCTTTTGATTGGGATCTTGTCGGTTTTTTGATCTTCATCTATTTTGACTTGGATATAGGCATTTTCGTAGATTTGCTCGATAAGGCTTGTGTACCTGGAGTCGATTCTTGCGTCGTCCAAGGATTTAATGATTGCCCAGGTTTCGATAGAATCAAAGGCCTTCTGGTAGTCCACAAAGGCTAAATGGAGTGGTATGTTATACTTAGTGCTTTTCTCTATGAGGGTTCGGAGAGTCTGCAAGTGGTCCGCAGTGCTAAATCCTTTACGAAATCCTGCTTGTTCGACTGGTTGGTACGAGTCTATTTTGTTGGTCAACCGGTTTGTTAATATTTTTGTTAGCAGCTTATATAAATGAGATAACAAGTTAATGGGGCGATAATTTTCTATGTTGTTTCTGTCTTTTTTTTTATACAGCAGGATGACTTCTGCATTTTGCCATTTGTTTGGGATTCTTTCTTCGGTTAAACATTTATTTAGCAAAACTCGCACACTCTCCAACAGCACTTCTCCTCCGATTTTAATCATTTCATTAGTAATTTGGTCCTCGCCCGGGGTTTTTCTGTTCTTCATGCCTTGTAACGTTGCCCTGAGTTCTTCGATATCTATTTCGGGGACGTCTTCTGATCCTACATTTTGAATTTTTCTTCTCTCATATTGACTGTCTCCAACTTCGGAACTATATAGGCTTTTGTAAAAGTCCTGAACAACAGTTGCCACTTCGCTCCGGTTGCTGACCAAAATTCCATTTTTGTTTTTTATTTTCGTGACTTTGGGCCTACCGTTTGATAGTCTGGATCTCAGAACTTTCATACTCTTATTATCTTCAATTGTGTTCTTGACCAGTTTAGTATTATGGTTCCTTAGGTCTTTTCGGATGTTTTTGTTGATATGCCTGTTAAGTTCCTTATATTTAGGATCATTCCGATCCACATTATGCTCTCACTATATGAAAATCCAACACAATCATCCAAGGCCAATGACAATGGATTTTAATGGGTCTCATCTTCAATTCAGAAAATATACAAAAAATACAAGGGTACAAAAATAGAAATGCTTTAATATTCCTTCTTTAAGGCAAAATAAGGTTTGTTGTGATTACTAAACATGGCAACAGCTGCATTAAATCATCAAATTCTTGATGTGCAATTGGCAAAGGTTCTTTGTTTAAAGGTTGCACTGGACCATATGTAATGTTTTGGCGGTTTCCGAAACTTTCTTTTCTTACGTCAACTTATTTAAAATCCCCATCTTTAGAATTGGTTTTATGAAAAAATTGGTAATAGACATTGGTGAATAATTTTAAAGGAAAACTCTTATTTCTAAACGAAATAGATACAAAGTGTCCATCGCTTAACTTTAATACCAATTAATGGTGACAACCGTATATCGGTATCTATCACCGTTTCGGAGAAACAGGGTGTTTTTCGAAAATGTGCCTTTTCGGTAAGGCACTTTTTTCCATTTGAAGTTATTTATTTCTATCAAAACATTTTTTTAAACCAATATTTTAATAGTTATCAATAGAAAAGCAACTTTTGAAATGGGACACCCTGCATATTTTTACATACTTGAATAGAGCTTCAAAGTAAAGTCTGTTCAGAGATATAAGAAAGTGACTAACTGATCCCCATTAGGATAGGCCCGGGCCAGCTGTAAAATTGAAATATGGCCGAGCAGGTCCGTATTTTGCTTAGAACTTAATCATGGTTTGTAATAAAAATAAGTAAGACATTAAATAATATTTTATTTATGTTTAAATCTGAAATTACAAGTTATTTTATTATTAAAAATTATATTTATGATTACAAAAATATACAGATTATTCGGTACTTATAATAATTATTCACTTAATATATCAATATTACTAACGCTATCATCATCTGTTCTAATTATTATTTGTGGTATATTGTTTATATGGATATAGGATTTTTCCACTTTTTCAACATGTGTAACAGAATTTGCCCAACTTTGTGAAGGGATGTTAAAAACTTCAGTTTCTATAAGCTCAAGTACACTGGAGTTAATAGTAAGGCAAATATTGTTACGACGAATGGAAGATTTCAGTTGGTGCCAAACATGTTCGATGTGATTAAATATACAATGGTATGGTGAAAGCCTTAAAACTGTATGCCCTAGATTTTTTGCATAATTATCACAGAAGTATTCCTTTTGTAGTTTTAAACTTTGTAAAACCTCAATTAATTGCCTTTTGGTGTAATCTTCCTGACAATAAATGTCATTATCATACATGTAATTTTGGATTGTTGCTTTTGTGTAATTTGAGGAGGGAGTCTTGGTCAACTGCCTACTATGGTACATTGTCCATTAGAATTACGCTATTCGGAGGTATATTTAAAATTAGCTTGTTTTTAAACCAATCTTCAAATAAATCAGCAGTGGTGTCCTCATGGTAATCCAGATAGAAATCTTTAATGTTTTTTGCAGACAGAGAAAGTCCATCCGTGTTTAGATCCAGCATGCAAAATCGTAATTCGTTTACGTATTTTTGATGGCGCGCTTGTTTTACACTTGCCTCTTGAGTCAACCCAACCGTTTCCGTGGTATCATATGTGTCGAACCAGGTTTCATCCAAGTAAATGATCGGCCTTTTCTGATCTCTGTAAATCCTTATTTTTTGTAGATATTCGGATCGCCATTTCCGAATTCTACTGGATTCCATTAAAACTTGTCTTTTGTTAATTTCTTTAAATCTAAAACCCATGTGTTTTATACACTTTCATAACGTTGATCTGCCACATTTAACGCCGGTTTCATCTTTTCCAAGCCTCTTAATTAAATTATCTAATGTAGACACGCTTTGTTCCTCGTATAACTTGTAAATTTTACGCCGTTTCATATCTTGATCACTTCCATCTACCTTCGAGAAAATGCCAGTATTGGTTCTTTTTTTCCTCGCTAAAATGGGATTTTTCACAATTTTCCATACAATTGATGTTGGAATTTTTGTTAATGTGGCCGTTTCTTCTAACGCTGCTTGCTTGCTGACCGCACGTTCAATGAGAGTTGAATAAACATTGTTTATAACTTTCTTAGTTTCCGCAGAAAAATGTTTTCTGCTTTTCGACGGGGTTATCTCCTGAGATACATTGGTTTCGCACATATTCTCCATGACTCACCTCGATTAAACAAACGCTGTATTACACACGAAGTAAGAATAATTACTAAGCTTAAAACTAACTGGAGTGGCTATATACAGGATGGGCCAACAAGGGCGCGTCGGTCACTAGATGCTAAACTGTTGAACTTATGAGACAATTTTCTTCATAAAACTTATAACGTCTCGACTCTGCTATATCCCAAAATTATTTTCAAGTAGACAGGGTGTCTCAAAAAAGAGTAACACCAAAAACTATATTTTTGTTAAATGGAATACCCTACCTTTTTATGTGGCATATAAAGCCTCTATCGGTTGTGTATTAAACTTTTAATTTGTATGTAGATCGAATGCAGCGTTGCCAAGTTATGAATTAAAGAAAGAAAAATCAGTCAAAAACATACTTTGTTAAACTGTTATATCTCCGCCACTGCTTCTTAATTTCCCTGACAAAGTTACATGTAATCTGATGCTGGCCTAGTTTATCCTAGCCCGTCCTCACTTTTCGATTTAATTATACAGGCTGCCCAGAATACTTGTTCAAACATCTCTATTTTCAATTCGATTTTAATTGAATTTCTTAAATACAACACCCTGTATATCATTTTGCCGTCGAAAAGCCTAAACTGTCCCCTTTCAGAAAATGTTATGTTTGCCGTATGTATCTCGCTATCATTTTGAGATATTAAAGTTTTTCCGTAACTTTACAAAGAAAATTTTAAAAATTGTAGGCGGCATGACTCAAGGAATCGAAACACTTGTTAGTCATTGGCATAAAAATATTTATAACAATATAATATTATATGTAATATATTTTTTAGGTACAAAATATCAATAAACGCAACATAAATAAATAATTAACAAAAACATAATTATTTTAAATAAATTAATTTATTAGATATTCAAACACTCTACCATTTTTCTGTAAACATATATTTAACCTGTCTGTTAAAGATCTATTTACATTTTGTAACATTAAGGGAGTAACTGAATTAAATGCTTCTCTTATTCTTTCCCGCATGTTTGCCGCTGTAGTTGGAGGTGTTCCTTAGACCAGATCTTTAACGTATCCCCATAGGAAGAAATCAAATTTTGTCATATCTGGTGACCTTGGAGGCCACAGAACAGGTCCGCGTCTTCCGATCCAACGGCCAGGAAATTTTTCAACCAGAGTATTTCGAACTCCAATATTAAAATGAGCAGGCGCCCCATCTAAATGGAACGGCATTCTTCTTAATAGTCCTAGTGGTATATTTTCTAAGAGATTATCAAGATCTTCATTTAAAAAATTTTGAAAAATATTCCCATTGAGGTGTCCATCAAAAAAATGAGGTCCTATTAAGTGGTCTCCAATTGTGCCTCCCCAGACGTTTAAGCTCCACCTATGTTGCTGGTCAATAGACCTTAGAAAATGTGGATTTTCATCGGCGTAGAAGTGCAAATTATGTCTGTTCACATGACCATTATTATGGAATGTCGCCTTATCGGTAAACAATACAATATTAAAAAATCGTACATCCTCTCGAATTCGAGCAAGACCCCAATTACAGAAATTTATTCTATTCTCAAAATCTTGTCCATCAAGTGCTTGATGCAGTTGCACACGATATGGATGGAACTTACTCTTACGCAACATTCTCTTCACAGAAGTTTGACCTAAGACCAACAAATCACTTATGTCTACAATACTTCTATGTGGATCTTCATAAACAGATAAACAACAGTTAAATTCATTTTCTTCGTTTACCACTGGCTTTATTCTTTCATGCTTTTCGTACTTAACTGTCCCAGTTCTATCAAATCTATCCATCAGTCTTTGAAATGATCTTGCATCTGGATGCGTTCTATCAGGAAACCTCTCGCAGTACACTCGGGATGCCAGAAGACAATTCTTTAAGCATTCTCCAAGGATATAAATCATAT
This sequence comes from Polydrusus tereticollis, assembly GCA_963920685.1. NCBI lineage: Eukaryota > Metazoa > Arthropoda > Insecta > Coleoptera > Curculionidae > Polydrusus > Polydrusus tereticollis. The sequence goes on from OY987331.1 coordinate 94,252,711, forward strand.
CAATTGATTCTTTGTTCGTATACTTCATTTTTACTATAAAATACTTGTTATTGAAAGAAGATACTATGCACAAAATGGCACCAAATGTCACAGGATTACAAAAGTAAAATTACTGACAGCGACATACCAACGAATAGCAATTGTTTCGATTTCTTGGGCCATGCCGCCTACGATTTTTTAAATTTTCGTTGTAAAGTTACGGAAAAACCTTAATATCTCAAAATGATAGCGAGATACATACGGCAAACATAATATTTTCTGAAAGGGGACACTTTAGGCTTCTCGACGGCAAAATAATATACAGGGTGTTGTATTTAAGAAATTTAATTAAAATCGAATTGAAAATAGAGATGTTTGAACAAGTATTCTGGACGCCCTGTATAATTCAATCGAAAAGTGAGGACGGTCTAGGATAAACTATTCCAGCATTAGATTACATGTAACTTTGTCAGGGAAATTAAGAAGCAGTGGCGGAGATATAACAGTTTAACAAAGTATGTTTTTGACTGATTTTTCTTTCTTTAATTCATAACTTGGCAACGCTGCATTCGATCTACATACAAATTAAAAGTTTAATACACAACCGATAGAGGCTTTATATGCCACATAAAAAGGTAGGGTATTCCATTTAACAAAAATATAGTTTTTGGTAAGTATTACTCTTTTTTGAGACACCCTGTATTCTTAAAAATAATTTTAGGTTATAGCACGAAACGTTATAAGTTTTATTAAGAAAATTTTCCCATAAGTTCAACGGTTTAGCAACTATTGACGGACGCGCCCTTGTTGGCCTACCCTGTATACAGTCTTTAAAACATAATTTGTTTTATGGGATTAACCCTCTCATTTTGGATCAGGTAAAAATCGGTTTAAAATCATCAAACTATTACTTTAATAATGAAATTTCGTTTTCCGGATTTGCAGTTTACTTTAAGACATTTTTAAGTACGGACCATAATTTACCTGCATTTATTCATTTATTTATTGTTTGTTTATGGCCACCCTTGGATAATCCCATTCAAAGGCAAAGTGTAACTTTCTTATATCTCTGAACAGGCCTTACCATTCCTAACATGTAGCACACTTGGTGCTTTGTTTAAGTTTTTTTTAAATCACAGAGGTTTTAATTTTTTTACTTGTTTAATTTCATTCACACTGTGAACAAGCAGGTTTTAGACGGCACGGCGATAAATAGGATGTAGATTGTATGTGCCAGGTGTCAAATTTTGATTTAGGCGGTAAAGACGGTCTTGATGTTTTAGTTCTTGCTCAATTTTTTCAAATTTGAAAATGATGAAAGATCGGATATGATGTTATATAGTGGTCAGTTTGAAAAAATAGACCAAAAAGGTATGCATCAAATAGGGATGGCGCACAGAAAAAAATATTGTTATTTTTACAACAATTGTAGACAAATTTGCTACAAATTGTTGTAAATATAGGGGCAAGAACAATTTGTTGTGAATTTTTATATCATATTGTTTCCTCATTTATAACTAATTGTGCAACTATCTGACACAACTGGTCCAAAAAAAGTATAAAAATTTTTGTTGAATTTAAAAATATTTTAAGAAATATATTAAAATAATAGTATTAAGAAAAAGATAGAATGTATAGTTCCAAATTTCTCAAAATTTTGTTGGATATATTTCAATAGACTATTACAGGAAAAGTTTAAATGCCTTGGTGAATATTTCACAAGTATTTGTTGGAAATGTTTTGTTAAACCTTTCACAACAATTTGCAGGAAATGTCTTCCAGAAACTAACGGAAGGAATAGAATGAATCTCAGAATCTGTTTATAATGGTAGGATGCTACACTACTGCTACCTGTAGACCGGTTTCGAACTCTTTGGTTCTTGTCAGTACAGGCTGTACACTGTACAGGGCACAATTATGACAAGTGAGCATACCGAATACCGACCGTTGTTTAAGTTACTGCAAATTGCTGGAGATTTTTATATTTGGATAGACATAAAACCTGACAGTTGTTCAAGTTTTTACAACAAATTGTTTTAAGTTACGAATTTTATACTTGGAGTAAAGTTCCATAGAAATTGTAAAAAAAATTCACATATCATTATGTATTTTACACAATATTTTTAACGATTAATAGTATAGTCTTGTCTCACTTATTATAGAACGTATATTAGATTTTACAAGTATCAGTATAAAATTTTACTACAAAATGGCAAATACAAATCGGTAGTAAAAATTTCAACAGGCACTTTAGATTTTAAAAATATTTTTAGTATGTTTTTTAACAAATGTTACAACCCGTAACAAATGAAAAGATACATTATTGGTGACATTTTTTATTTTTCCTTTTTTTCCGTGCTAGTTAGAAGAAATAGTGGTTTTAGAAACTGTTGAAAATAACCACTAGACGTCAACGCGAAGGTTAAAGATATCAACAGGATTAGCCAGAACTAACGGTAGAACCCCTTGCTCATGAATTGCTACTAATAGAACTAGAAACGTATTTTTCTCTGCAAAACGGGGCACCGCCTCACAACGCTGCAATTGTCAATAATTTTGTGGGGCCAATTTTGGAACAATCCAAATCCAAATTGTTCTATGCGAGAAAGTAAGAAAGATGGGCAAATCTCCGCATTTGGAGCACATTGGCCCTATTCAAAATGAAGTTAAGGGTTCTATGTGCACTTTGGCCAGTTCAATTATTATTTGATTTGGGGATAAACAAAAATTAAAAACATTAAATTGACAATCAACTACATAAGAAAGTTCGCCTTTTTTGCATATGAAATTTTCATCTGCTTATTTTAGTGATGGTAATATCTCCAGATGGAGTTAGGCCCTTTTAGTACTTAGGTCCAGAATAAATTCTCTTCGCTACTAGTAAATTAATAGTGAAAATGATTGGTCAGCGCTGGTAACGTAAGTAAGTACTACTATTGATTGGAATACTATCACAAAGGTATTAGGCTTTGTCAAATTATTACTTTCTCAGTGAAGTCATACCACTTTTTATAGAGACCACGCAATGTAATAAATTATACGAGTATAGTAAGTTATATTTAATTTAAAATTTAAGATATTTAATAATCGTTGGGCATTCCACCAGAAATGAATACATAGGTATAAGCGGAATTCGATTAAAAAACATAATTGCTTTACAAAATTTAATAAAACATAAGTAGCATATCGATTTCTAAAAATTACGAGTACTACAAGAAAAGTGAAGATTTATTTGATAAAGTTATTTTTGCTGCAAGTCCTTTCTCTTTGATTTTAATTCTAATAGTGCGTGTTATAAACTAAACTTATCCTTGTATAACACAACAAAGAAACATCACAACATTAAAAAAAAACTGTATGAAAACAGAGGTTGCTGGTATTTCAAAATGGCGCTAAATTCAATAATTACCAGCCATTATTCTCAAACGAGTACGGACCAATAAAATCAGTCGAAGATGCAAACTAGATCCAATAGCTGGCCAGAAATCATTAATGCAAATATTCACGATTATGAAAAAGCAAGAACAGGTATCTCGTCTCTCACCTGTGCAAGTTACCTTCAAGAGTACCAAACATCAGTTCTAAAAGAGAACGCTGTAGATTTACACTCGCCATCGCGTATAATGTTATAAAATTACTTTTTACCAGTTATTCGAGCTGTTCTACTAAATATCCGTAAAACCACATTGTCTGGTGCGACAATTCGTCGACATAAAGTCTACAAAGTGCTATAAATCGTCCTACCTATTAAGGAATTAAAATATCTTTGTAAAAGAGTGACTAAAGTTAATAAAAACTGCTGCGTGTAGGCGGATATTTCCTAATTTTCGTTCCATTTAATCTCTTATACCCAGGAATTTCAGTGTTCTTCGTAAAAGTGACAGCGCAACACTAGAGTGCCCCGAAAAGTGCTTGTATTCTGTGCACCGTTTGTGATTATCAGTTCTTATCAATAAATTAGTCAACAACTTGTCTGCAAATAACAGTGAACAGGTAGACATTTTCGTATTAACGAAAACATACTACGGCAATACAATCAAGGTTTTAAAGTAGACATGTAGTCTACGACGTTTAGGAGTGGATTCAAGCAAGGCGTTTGCCTTAAGCTGTATTCTGGCCTGAATATTAATATAAGGTAAATAAGATTTTACTTTTTCATTATGTTGATTTTAATTTGTTTAATTTATTTTACTTCGATGGTAAACACTGCTATCCCAACAGAAGCGATTAGTGTGGTATAACTTACGTTGTAATAAAAAACGAGTACCTACCTACTAAGTAACGGCAAGTTATAAAAAGATGTAGATACTGGTACCAATAAATTAATGGAATAATTTAAAATGTTTGTAACAACGTTAGTAAATTTTCAAGTGACAATTAAAATTAATATTAGAAAACAGTAAACACTAAGCCAAAGTTTGATTTTATTGAGGACTAAACACAAAATTGACAATAAACCAGGTACCTGTTATCTACAGATAAATGGGTATTGTTTTCGTGGGCGCAACTGTCAAGCAAAGTTTTTTTAGAGCACATGCGCTGAATCACAAAAATGCATTTTTACAGGGCTTACTTGAGAAGAACAGGAGCAAGCATCATTTGTGGGGGTAGAGGGGAGATTTAACTCGGGCTTATGGGTTCCACGTATTAAAGTTCCCTTTCTCCTGAAGCTTTGTCTCTCCCAATCAAAGCAGGTAGATTTGACGTACTGCCATTTTCACAACATAATTTTCTCAATAATAATAGCAGTGGCATACATTGAATTTGACCGCCCCCCCCCCCCTACAAAAAAGTTAAATAGAAATTCTGAAAACTTCTTTTTTACTCAAATTTGCTTTTTCCACTTTTTCTCAGAAATAGCATTATCAATGTCGATCGCATTAGTCAACTCCGCTCCGGAGTGATCTTAGTGTTACTAATTACAGTGGCGGCACGTGCCTTGCACATATAGGTAGGCGTTGGAGGCAAAAAGCGCTGCAGACGAAAATTTTTTAGGACCACGCCCAATTTCTTTTTTTTTTTTTTAATTTACCATTAGTAAATAACACAGGCTCCCTTCTTTCCTACACCCTTTCCAATATTTATCTAGTATAAGAATGTGATTTTTATGCCCTGTTTTATAAGCTCGTGTAAAATATCGGATTAATGCTCGAATTAAAAATACAAAGCCCATGCATATAAAAAGAAGAGTAAGAAGAAGAATACAGAATTGTAACCTTACTAATTAAATAACCTTGTTCTTTTCTGCGATTTATTTCGTTTGTGTTATTCACAAAACAGATAAGAGGTTGTATTATTATAATGGCTATGAATGGCCCATGTAGACATTGTAAAAAAGTAGAACTATATACAGGGTGTTTCCTAACTACGGTACGAAACTTCAAAGGGTGATACGTAAGGTCATTTTTCAGAAAAAAAGTTCCTATGAACATAAGTCCGGAGTTGCTTTGTTTCTGAGATAGGTACAGTGCGTTCAAGTTTAGAAAAAAAAACGGTCATAAATATCCTTAAACCGATTTGGTTGAAATTTGGTTCAGTTATTTGAAGTAATAAGGCGCTTATTAAGCCCTAACTAGATTGAAATTATTAGGTCCAGTGGCGTTTCAGTATTTCAGGTATTTTTGAACGTGTCAGACAATCAATGACAAATCGATTGCAGTCGTGCATTTTATCAGAAGGTGGACATTTTGCTTATTTACTGTAAGGTCGAAATTGTTTATTTTTTATTTTTGGCTGTTATTTTATGTTGTTCATGGATAGCTTTTAGAATGAGTTAAAGTGATTTTTTTTTGTCGCAAACGAAGCCAGATATGAAAAAAACACAAGAGACCAAAAAGTTGTATTTGTAGTTGTTTAATCTGAACAAATAAAAAAACTAAAAAAAAAGGCAGGGGCGTATTTTTCCTTCTCAATAATAATTGGCTGTGGTTCCCAATGAGACGCCACTGGACCTAATAATTTCAATCTAGTTAGGGCTAAATAAGCGCCCTATTACTTCAAATAACTGAACCAAATTTCAACCAAATCGGTTTAAGGATATGTAAGACCGTTTTTGTTTTAAACTTTAACGCCCTGTATCTCAGAAATGAAGGAACTCCGGACATATAAAACGACCTTACGTATCACCCTCTGAAGTTTCGTACCGTAGTTAGGAAACGCCCTGTATATGAACATGTAAAGTGACTAACCGATCTCTAAATGTTTTTGGTGCCCGGGCACGGCTTTACAAAATGAGATTCGTGCGCCCAGGATGCTTCAATTATTTGCGCAAATCTTCGTGATCGGATATAACATCTTCAAATTCTTCAAATAGGTATATTATGTTTAATATCTTAATTCATACCTTCAACGAAAAATTATTAAAGTACCTGAAAGGCTTCAACATTATTAGTGACCGCCAGTCTGGATTCCGTAAGTCTAGATCAACGTTAATGTTACTCACGTTTGGAACAACGCAATAGAACATCATGGGGAGTCCCGGGCGTTAGCACTGGACATTTCCAAGGCCTTTGACCGAGTATGGCATGAGGGGCTCCTAACTAAAGTGAGAGCACACAGAATGCCGGTTCAATCTTGTTCATCGCTGTCAAGCTTTCTTAAAGACCGTCCTCTGCGAGTGGCGATTGACGAACATCTTTCAGACACATTTAACATCAATGCCAGAGTTCCTCAAGGTTCTATATTTTCGCCCACCCTGTTTTTACTATACATTAACGATCTTTTGGAAAAAACTAAAAATCCTATATAGCTTTACTGATGATAGCACCCTTGTTTCATCTTTTACCTTGGATGCTCGGACATCGGTTGCCAATGCACATCTCTATAGGCAGCAAGAGGTATTACATCTCAACAAAGACCTGGAAGAAATTCTGTCTTGGGGTGACAGTACCCAAGTAGAATTTAACGCTAAAAAACCTAGGCGGCAGTTTTTTTCTAAAAAAGTTAATGTTAGAGAACCGAATATAGTCATGGCGGGACACTTGATTCCCTTGGCTTCATCAATTCATTTATTTGGTGTTAATTTGGATAGTAATATGTCTAGGCATAGTCACGTTGCGGCTAATGCTAAGGCAGCCTCCCAGAAGCTTGGGATACTTTCATTTATTTATTTATTTATTAACGTATACACATTTACAAGATATTATCCTAATATAACTTTCTTAGCACAGGCTTTTAATCGTTCTTTGTTAACATTAAAAAATTCCAATGTTCACAATAAGTATTTACTTTAATGCACATTCGGTTGGCCGGATTATATATAAAGTAAAGCGTCCTGGATTGCGGTATATGCAAGAGGGACGTATTATGTGTTCTATAAGCAGGAACGTGAATACGTAACATTTCAAGACATTTCGAACAGGAAATATGATTATTTAAAATGTTATAAATAAAACAAACATCATAATATTCCCTCCTGCATTTAAGAGTACCCAAATTTAGGTATGACATTGTTTGTTCAACAGTAAAATTAAGTCCACTCCTACTGAGCTTATTCATGACAAACTTTATAAATTTTCGCTGAATATTTTCAAGACGATCGATATAAATATTGAAGAAAGGTGACCAGATAATATTGGAGAATTCCATAATTGATCTTACATAACTAATAAAAAGTATTTTAAGAACATTTACATCGGTAAAATTCTGACAGATTCTCTTAACAAAACCCAACATTCTATTGGCACGAGCAATTATTTTTTCGTAATGATGTGTAAATGTTAGTTTATTGTCAAGATATACACCCAAATCCTTAATAACAGTTACTTCCCTCAATGAAACGCCATCTAAATCATATTGCAATGGGATCACAGTTTTTAACCGGCTATATCGTATAGAAAAGCATTTCTCTGCAGATTCAATCGCATATCATTGAGAGTGCACTTTTCCGAACTAAGAACCCCTATACACCCCAATAGCTTTTGATGCTCTATAAAGCCCAAATTCGACCATCGCTGTAGTACTGTGCGCATAATTGGGGCTCTGCTCCTAAACATACCTTGAGATTATTGGATTCCATTCAAAGAAGAGCCATTCGCTTGATCGGTGACGATGATCTGACAAACAATCTGGAAAGCCTAGAACATCGAGGTAGGTTGGCGAGTTGAGTCTATTTTACAAATATTATCATGGCAAGTTCTTTTGAGGATACTTTGAAAATAAAATTTATTCTATTCAAAAAACTAATAAAGATATTAAATATGATAGTATAAAATAATAAAGAGCATTTAGGGAGTTACAAACGCGGCCTTTCATTATTTTAAATTCATTGAGGCGATTAAGAACTATGTGTGAAACATGTCTAAGGCAAAATGAAGAACAATTTGAGCAATATTTATGAGAAAGTTCTATAAATTTTCAGCTAATAAATAAATTTTCAACTCTATATTTATGCATTGTTATTATTTTTACTGAAATATAACTGCTAATTAGATTAAGGAGTCCAAAATATATTTCTTCTGCAGTAATTATCATGCCAGTAATAGTTTTTTTTTTAAATGCCTGTCATGGCCTACTAACAAAAATTGTATATTTTTTAATAAAACGTAAATTTCGTGCTTAATATTTTAAAAAAAGTTTTATATATTTCTGAGAAGCTTGTTATAAACTAAATTATGTTATTAAAAATTATATAGGGTGACCCTTTTAAAGAAAAACAGGTTTGTTTTTTTTTCTCGGAAACTATTGAACGTAGAAAAAATCTGAGTACGTCACTGGATTCTACGTAAGAAAACTACAGAAAAAGCATTTATTTCTCTTTGATGAGCTACAGGGTAACCTAAATAATATGGGGGGTGTTCCAAAATGTAAAATTTTTAAAAACATCCCGTATATCAAAAACAAGGAGGACTAGAAAAATTTTGATTGCGGCATTTTTTGTTTCACATAAATGTAGCACAGTGCTGCGAAAACCGTATCCTTCTATCTTTACTAGTAACGGAGAAACCGGTAAAACCATCGAAAACTGGACACCCTATATATCAATTTCAATAAGTTGACAGAAAAATTTCCACTTATAATATCGCTCAGAGCGCCCTGGGGGATGAAAATTATTTCCGGAATTTTTTTGGATTCTCATGGTAAGGAAACCAAAAACAAATTTTTGATTGGTTAAAAAAGTGAGGTGTAAAATTTTCATTATATTATGGAATTTAAACGATTTTGCAAATAAACTTCTGATTTTCACAGTCACGACCAGTGTAATACCAACAACAAAAATGAATAAAAAAAAATTCGCTTAGAATTTCATTAATTTTATTCATTCGAGAAGAAATTCTTGCTCTAATGTAAATCTTACTTTGATGTCAAACTTGAACTTGCATTACTTTTCTTAATTAATTTTCATTTGTTTATACAAATAAACCTAATTTGTCATAGAAAAAATTCCTAAAGTGACCCTTAACGGAGATACAGTGCCCTAAAGGGGTACCCAGCAATTAATTTTTTTGGCTCTAACTCTTGAACCGACTTGTATAATTTAATGAAATTTTAATATTTTATAGAGACTATAAAGCGTCATTAAATCATACTACAGTAGATGTTTTACATCGTCAGGGAAGTCAGGAACGGGCTTGCCACCACAATCGTTGGTCCAAAATTTTGATATGCCTTTTATTTTACAGAACTGAAAACTGATTTTTTAAATACTCTGGTCATTCCTCTTCAAAAAAGATACTCTTAGGTTGTTCCGATAAAACTGCCGGTTTTCGAGAACACTCGAAAGTTACTAATGCTAAACACAAACAGGTAAAAATAAAATACGCAGGGTATGCTGATGTGCATTAAATTTTTGGAAAGCGCTTTCCAACTCTTCCAAGGCAAGAAGACTTTATGCTGAAAGATTTTCAGCTCAGACATTGTCAAGTCCAAAAATCTTTCAATGGGTTGATCGGAGCTTAATTAATTTACAATGTTATTAATATACAAGAATAATGAAAATGTTTCAATGATGTTTTGGTAAATGTTCAATGTGGGCTTCACGTCCTTTAATGCATCTTCTTAGCCCTCGAATATTTTTCCCCTACATTCCTGCATTATTACGGACTTTTTTTTTTCGTTAGTAGTTCGTTTTTCTTAATCATCCGGAGACATAGCGTGTACTTTTTGAACTTGGTACGGGTGAAGTAACTGTTCTTTTAGAATTTTATGTACAGAGTATTCGCTTATACAGGGTCGTTGGTATGTATGGAAACGGTCGATTATTTCTTAAAGTAAAACAGTCAGCAAAAAATAGTTTGCATAAAAGTTTTAGGGTTTTTTAAGGTGTATTAAAATTTAAAAAAAAATAAGTATACAGGTTGTCAGTCAGAAAACCGTAGAGAAACAAAGTTACTTTTTTTTAAATGGAACACCCTATATCTTCGAATATTTTTGAATTTTACGTAAAACAGCAATTATTTTTCAATACGTGCATTATAAGTCTAAAGTTAGTTTCCGAGATATCGACTTTTGAAAAATGACATTTTTGAACTTTGACAGCTTCTAGCTTTCTAACGGTACCTTTTAGAATAAAACGGCTTACATGTCCCTGCCTTACTTTTTTATTATCTTCCCAAAAACATCAACTTCCGGTTAAACCGGATGTAACTCAAAAGCCGGAAATACAGTACTTCCGGTTTAACCGGAAGTTGATGTTTTTGGGAAGATCATAAAAAGTAAGATACCGTACCGTTAGAAAGCTAGAAGCTGTCAAAGTTCAAAAATGTCATTTTTCAAAAGTCGATATCTCGGAACCTATTAGGTTTAGACTTATAATGCACTTATTAAAAAGTAATTGTTATTTCATGTTAAATCCAAAAATATTAGAAGATATAGGGTGTTCCATTTAAAAAAAGGTAACTTTGCTTCCCTACAGTTTTCTGACTCATCCTGTATACTTATTTTTTTTTAAATTCTAATACACCTTAAAAAACCCTAAAATTTTTATCTAAAATATTCTTTGCTAACTAGGTACTAATAATACTTTAAAAAATAATCGACCGTTTCCATACATACCAACGACCCTGTATTTAGACCCCTATCTAGAAGGAAAACAACAAGAGATAGGAAAAAACTTTAAATACGAAATTTTTAGGATTTTTACTAATTTATTAGAATCTTAGCAAAAAGTGTTCAAAAGAGTATTACAATGCCGTAAAAAATAAGCAACAATGTTTTTTTAAAAATGCCCATTTTATTAAAATTATAGATATTTATTTCCTGATTCCAAAAATATATAGTTTGTCTATATTAGCTGAAACCGTTTTGAAGATATTAACAATCAAAATTTTAAAAAGTTGTATTTATTTTCGTTTATAAGTCTAGAATGCCTTGACAATCAAATGATAAAGTCTGCCGGCCTTTTATTATTGTAATTATTACGTCTAGAAAGCCATGTAAAACAAATGTTATTATGACATTTTTGGCATTGCTGACTTGTTTGCTTGTAATAAACTAACATTTTTCTTCGTATTTACAGGGTGTTACAAATTCGAGGCTAAGTACAGGGATCTCCGAAACTATAAGAGATACAAAGTCGGTTAAATGGGGGCAAAGTTCCAGAATAAGGAGCTCAAGAAAATGCCGCAATAAAAATTTAAAATTTCCGACTACCTTCGGAGATATCCGATAATAAACGAAAATGAGCAAATTCGTTTTTATTTTTTCCTGATTAGGTACATTTGTTGAAATAATTTCAAACAAATGTCACATTTCCAATGCCACTTTTTCTCTTCTACAAGATGACATAATTAGTTTTTAATTCCGACGTTTCGTTGGCGGGCCACCATCATCAACTTCATTTTTTCAAATACGGAGCTGGAATTTAAATTGCATATTTTTGATCCTTATACCTCTAAAACCTAATATTTGATGTCTTCTAAATGTTATGCAGACGTTTCGTTTCCCGAAAACGCATCAGAAGGGTTTTTGGATTTTTAAAAAATACTATCCTGATGAAAATAACAGTATTTATTTGAAATTGAGCGAATGCGGTGTATAAGAGAAAATTAAAATATTTTAGTCTTTAAAATACTTATTTAATAATAATAAATGTAATAAATTATGGGTAAAGGAAACAGAACAAAAACAAATTCATATTAGATAAACTTACTTAAATAACCTACACGCCACATTAAAACAGGATTAAGGCACTGATACTATCATAAAAAAATTAAGAAAAGGTAAGAATATCCTTTAAACTTATCTCAAATGTTCGAACAGATTGCCGTTTACGTTTAAACACTTTAATGCTTTGGTATTTACTTTTCTTACTGCCCTTAAAATTGATCTTTGCGTAAAGATCGGCATGAAGTTAAAATTTTTTGACGTAACTCTGCCAAGTTTTCAACAGGGCCATTTTTATATACTTTATTTTTTATTGCACCCCATACAAAAAAAATCTAGCGGTGTCAGATCGGGCGATCTCGCTGGCCAAATTTTAAATTTTTATTGCGGCATTTTCTTGAGCTCCTTATTCTGGAACTTTGCCCCTATTTAACCGACTTTGTATCTCTTATAGTTTCGGAGATCCCTGTACTTAGCCTCGAATTTGTAACACCCTGTATAATAATAAAATGGGATAATCTGCAGCAGAAAAATTCGATGTTATCCGTCTATATTATTGAAATAATAGAAATTCATTTACAGCTCGTAGTGAATACCACAGGTTATTTTCCAATAGATTTTTACCTTCCAAAAGCACTATTAAATATATTATAAAAAAATTTGAAGAGACCAAAAGCTTAGAAAGGAAAAAGAGGAGAACAATGAGGGATGAGGAATTAGACTTGAATGTCTATGATGATGATTATTTCGATTATTTATACTTATTATTAAATCCTACCATAATTACTTCTGTATTACAGAAAATCCTGAGTGTTCTGTACCAAATGCGGCGGGCCATTTTAACAAATCTTTATTAAAAATTCACGAAGTTTAAAAAGTATACTGTTATTATCCCTATAAATTTTTACCAGTCCAAAAATTAACAGAAGATCACAAGAGACAGCGGTTAAAGTCTTGTTTCAATATTTCAAGAAGGCGTGAAATTGATGGAAATTTTTTAAACAAAATTTTATTGACCGACGCAACTTTCAGCACAGCTGGTATGTTTAATCGAAAAATAAGCATTTTTGGGCAACTTCTAATCCCTACAAAATTCAGCCTTGTTAGAATTCAGGGCCGTAGGTCTATAAATGTTTGGTGCGGCATTATAGGAGATAAAGTCATTGGTTCAATAATTTACAATAGGACTTTAACTGGCCTAAGGTATTTGGAATTTCTTGAGAATGATATTGAAAACTTTTTAGAAGAGCTTCCTCTCAACCAACACGCTTATCTGGCAGCAGGACGGTGCGCCAGTCCATAATGTGGCCCCTGTTATAAGGTATTTAAATGAAACATATAATTTGTGGATTGGAAGAAACAGGCCAATAATGTGGCCGGTAAACAGCCCCGATTTGACGGTGCTGGATATTTTTCTTTGGGGCTATTTAAAAAACAAAGTTTATTACAATAGGCCAGAGAACATTCAAGATTTGGAACAAAGAATTCGAGAAGAAATCTTGGTGCTAAATATAGACTATCGAGGGTCCATTATGAACTCAATAAATCATAAATTATTAGGAGATATTCAAAAATGTATACTAAATCAATGGAGTTACGTTGAAAATCAGTAATTTTTTGTATATGTTTAATTACTTTTATTTTTATATTGTACTAATTCTCGTTTAAAATTTAAATAACAATCATAAAAGTAAATTTTTTATTTTAATTAATTAATATTACTAAAATAATAATACTTGTTAATGATTAAATAAAAATTTTGATAGCAAACTACAAATTAATAGATATCAAATGGAATTAAACTTGAAGCATTTATTTTTCAACGCCTCCTAAATGTTATTTTAATAGTAAGAGAAGCATCACCAATGTAGGCCATTTGATTTTCAAGGCATTCTAGACATATAAACGAAAACAAATACAACTTTTTAAAATTTTGATTGCTAATATCTTAAAAATGGTTTGAGTTAATATAGACAAACTATTATTTTTGGAATCAGGAAATAAATATCTATAATTTTAATAAAGTAGATGCAGGGTGTTCCATGTAAGAAAACATAAGTTGCTTATTTTTTCCGGCATTGTAATCGTCTTTTGAACATTTTTTGCTAAGATTCTGATGATTCAGTAAAAATCCTAAAACTTTTTATTTAAAGTTTTTTTTTCTATCTCTAATTTATTACGCTCTAGATAAGGGTCTAAATACAGTAATGGGCTAAAATATGGAACAAATTCATTTAAAAATCAGGTATTAATTTTTTGAAAAAACGCTCGAACGCGTCGATTATAATTTTTTCTTCCGAGTTTTTGCCTTAAAAATATATTATACAGGGTGTGTCAAAAAGTAGATGTAGCAAAAATTTTTTGTATTTTAAATAGAACCCTATTTTTTTCAGTCGAATTTTGAATTCTACGTCAAATTCTGCGCATAATCCATGTAGCATACCCTATCCTTATCTCTAACGGTTTTAGAGAAAAATTACATCATAAAACGAAAATTATTTTATTAAGTGTTGAAAATGCCAACCATTAACTTCTTGACAATATGCCAATCTACTTAAAAACCCTTCTAAAACATTATTTACGGTATTTTCATTAATTTGCCTAATTTCATATCTAATTTTAAATTTTAAGTCTTCCAAATTTTGTGGTTTATCCTTATACACTCTTGATTTCAAATAACCCCAAAGAAAGAAATCCATTGGTGTAAGATCGGGAGATCTTGCAGGCCATTCTATGGGTCCTCTTCTACCTACCCATCGTTCGGGAAATACAGTATTCAAATACTCTCGTACTTGTCGAGCAAAATGAGGCGGAGCACCATCCTGCTGAAACCAAATAGACGCTTTTGGTAGATTAGGCTAATTCGGATTTGGAAAATCCGCTGCTAGTGTGGGAATTAATTCATTTTGAAGAAATTGTAAATACCGGTCTCCTGTAAGATTTCCATCGAAAAAAAAAGGTCCAATAATTCTATCATTTAATATCCCTGCCCAAACATTTCCTTTTTGTGGGTGTTGCGTGTGCTGTTCTCTCATCCAACGGGGATTATTTGTACTCTAATACCGAAAATTTTGTCTGTTTACCGAACTATTCAAACAAAACGTGGCTTTATCGCTAAAAAGTATGTTGCGATGGAAAAATATATTTAAGTTGCAAATTTCCATCATAGTTTCACAAAACTGTAGTCGGCGGTCGGGATCATCTTCGTTTAGCTCGTGCAGCAACCCAATTTTGTACGGATGGCACCTTTCTTGTTTCAATACCCGCAAAACAGGTCGTCGGCTCACATCATTATTAAGGGCTACTTCAGTGGATGCACTATGGAGATTATCTTCAACTTCTAACAAAATGTTCAATTTTCTGTTTTCACTAATTTTTGAACGACCTGGCCGTAGACGATCCTTTACATTCCCTGTTTCCCTGAATTTCTTCTCAATGTTACTCACTGTAGATCTTGTAATCGGTCGTTCTGGATACTTAGCGCTAAACAAGTTACAAACTTCTTATTGATTTCTTGTTTTGTCTCCACATCCAATTAAAATTGAAATTTCGATTCTTTGAGTTTCATTTAAATGCACCATGATCACCGTTTTTCAAAATTATACCTAAAATTATTTTTGATTGACACATGACTTGCTATCGTAGTGACAATTCATTTAAATTTACCTGTTTACCTTTAAGTAGGTACCTACATGTAACTTTTTTTAAAGAAAAATTTCGTTTTATGATGTAATTTTTCTCTAAAACCGTTAGAGATAAGGATAGGGTATGCTACATGAATTATGCGCAGAATTTGACGTAGAATTCAAAATTCAACTAAAAAAAAAAGGGTTCTATTTAAAATACAAAAATTTTTTGCTACATCTACTTTTTGACACACCCTGTATAATTTCTTTTTGAGGCAAAAAATTTGGAAGAAAAAATTATAATCGACGTGTCCGAGCGTTTTTCAAAAAATTAATACCTAATTTTTAAATGAATTTGTTCCATATTTTAGCCTATCACTGTCGAAAATCCTGTACAAGCCATTTCGTAACATTGTTCTGTGTCGCGATCTTTCTTATGCTGTTTGAAGCGTTGTCAGCAGTACCTTGCAAAATTTGTTCCTCCACGTGCTCTCCTGGTAGATCCCTCACCGCCACGTCGCGACAAAAATGACCCTGAATAAAAAATGTCAATAATTAATTCGTTAACTCTAACAATTACTTTCTAATAATCTTTTACCTGTTTCACTTAGGCACCAATCAACCCTTTGAAAGGTTTTTTTTTTACGTGACTGTCACTGTATAGGCTGGAAATCTTTCAGAATAAAGTCTTCTTGCCTTCCACGTGTTGGAAAGCGCTTCCCAAAAGTTAAGTGCACATCAGAATACCCTGCGTATTTTACTTTTACCTGTTTAGGTTAACCATTAGTAACTTTTGACTGTTTCGCATAACAACCAATTTATCTCGAAAACCGCCAGCTTTATCAAAATGAATTAAGAGTACCTTTTTTGAAGAGGAATAACCACAGTATCTAGGGGTCTAAATATAAGCGAAAACCCTGTAGATAAAATTCTAAAAGAACAGTTACTTCACCTGTACCATGTTCAAAAAGTACACGCTATGTCTCCGGATGATTATCCAGAAAAATTAGTTCATTCATCACTAGTAAATACTAAAGAAAAACGAACTACTAAGGAAAAAAAAATCCGTAATAATGCAGGAATGTAGTGGAAAAATATTCGAGGGCTAAGAAGATGCATTAAAGTACGTGGAGCCCACATTGAACATTTACCAAAACGACATTAAAACATTTTCATTATTCTTGTATATTAACAACATTGTAAATTAATTAAGCTCCGATCAACCCTTTGGAAGATTCTTGGACTTGACAATGTCTGAGCTAGAAAACTTTCAGCAAAAAGTCTTCTTGCCATGGAAGAGTTGCAAAGCGCTTTCCAAAAGTTAAGTGCACATCAGAATACCCTGCGTATTTTATTTTTACCTGTTTGGGCTTAGCATTAGTAACTTTTGAGTGTTTCGCATGAAAACCAATTTATCTCGAAAACCGCTAGCTTTATCAAAATAAATTAAGAGTACCTTTTTTGAAGAGGAATTACCACAGTATCTAAAAAATCTTCAGCTCTGTCAAATGACACCGGTCAAAATTTGGGACCAACGAGTGTACTGGCAAATCCGTTCCTGACTTCCCTGACGATGTAAAACATCTACTCGTTATGGCCTAAATTTCATTTCATTATACAAGTCGGTTTAGGTTAGTTAGAGCCAAAAAAGTAAATCGCTGGTTACCCCTTTGGGGCTCTGTATCTCTGTTAAGGGGCACGTTAGGATTTTTTTTTTCTATGACATATTAGGGTTAATTTGACCTCCTCTATATGCTTCCAAAAAACTAGGAGGTACTTACCGGACACTCTGTATAATAATTCTCTGTCCCTTTTTTGCCCCCTTACAGTTTTAATGAAAAAATACCAATTGTTTCAGTAAATGAAGATATTTAGTTGTATTTTAAATTTAATCAGCAAAAGGAAAAAAATATTGGCGCGGTCAGATTTTCTGAAAGAACTTTGCGGTATCATTTGTATGCATATTTTTTAACGACAGCAATAAAGTAAAAACCACGTATTAATTAGCAACGCGTTTGAAAAAAGATAATAACGAAGATGAACCATCATATAAGTATTGCACGCATCAGAAAAATTGCAAAAAACACTTCTAAGAAAACGTCTTTCACTACAAAGCTTATAAATTTTTATGAACAACATTCCCACACAGAATGCATCATTAAAGAATGTAAATATTTCTAATTATTAGGCATTTTATATGGGGAATAATTTAGAAAATCACCTTGGGCGCGCAAAACATATTATTTAAGATAAAAATGGTATTTTTCTGAATATACCGTAAATGCTTTACTTATTTATTCACTGTCAAAATACATCCCCAAAGATACACTTCCTGGCACAAAATTCCGCCACTCAAAAATTTTTGTTAAGTTTTATGTTTTCCAACTTTTTTATTTTTAATCCGATTATCATTGTTTTTTACAGGTTTGTAAATATATTTATTGGAATTATTCTGTCTTCTTTTAATAGTTAACATTTTTCGTTTAGGTGATGTTATATCGGGGTAAACTAAAATATTATTTTTTGTCACATTCTCAGAACACCCTGTGGAAAAATTGAGGCGGATAAATTGTTTACAATCTGTGTGCTATAATCACCGTAGAATTTTTTTTCTTTTTATGATAAGGCACAGCACTGCAGGATAAATCCTTTATGGCGCTCTGGGAGCGGTGCGTGTGCGCAGAAAACGATTCACGTTGGTCTTGAATCTTTGGAGATTATAATCGTTGGGGAACACGGCCTCAGGGTGGTCGTTCCAGAGTGATGATGTTCTCCAGATGAAAGAATTTTTAAACAGTGTCGTTCGAGGGACACTAAGCTGAACCACGTACTGGTGGGCTGCAGTAGCTCGTCGTGTATTTCTACCATGCACCGCTCTGGGTGGAATCAAGCGGGCAGCCTCAGTTGATCACTTGCCATGAAATTATTTGTAAAATACTCAAGTCGCCAACCCGCCTTCGATGTTCAAGGCTTTCCAGGTTGTTTATCAGATTATGGTCACCGATCAAGCGAGTGTGGCTCTTGTTTGAATGGAATCTAGCAATCTCAGGGTATGTTTAAGACCAGAGCTCGAAATATGCGAACAGTACTCCAGCGATGGTCGAATTTGAGCTTTATAGAGCATCCAAAGTTGTTGGGGTGTATAGAGGTTCTTAGTTCGAAAAAGTACTCCAAGCTTCTGCGAGGCTGCCTTAGCAATGGCCGCAACGTGACTATGCCAAGACATATGACCATCCAAATTAACGCCTAATAAATGAATTGATGAAGCCAAGGGAATCGAGTATCCCGCCATAACTATATTTGGTTCTTCAACATTAACTTTTTAGAAAAAACTGCTGCCTGGGCCTCTTTAGCTTTAAATTCTACTTGGTTACTGTCACCCCAAGACAGAATTTCTTCCAGGTCTTTGTTGAGATGTGAGACTTCTTGCTGCCTATGGAAATGTGCATTGACAGCCGATGTTCGAGCATCCAAAGTAAAAGATGAAACAAGCGTGCTGTCATCAGCAAAGCTATATATAAGAGTTTTAGTTTACTATATTCGGTTCTTCAACATTAACTTTTTAGCAAAAACTGCTGCCTGGGCCTCTTTAGCTTTAAATTCTACTTGGTTACTGTCACCCCACGACAGAATTTCTTCCAGGTCTTTGTTGAGAAGTGAGACTTCTTGCTGCCTATGGAAATGTGCATTGACAGCCGATGTTCGAGCATCCAAAGTAAAAGATGAAACAAGCGTGCTGTCATCAGCAAAGCTATATATAAGAGTTTTAGTTTAACGATCGTTAATGTATAGTAAAAGGAGGGTGGGCGACAATATAGAACCTTGAGGGACTTCGGCGTTGATGTTAAATGTGTCTACCCTCACCTTGTCCTTAACGAGGGGAGTTGGAGAACTATTTTGTTTAAGTAGTTGCGTCTGATGAAAATAATTATTTAGAGCAGCGCTATTCTCACTTGCTGTTCGAAATTCTATCGACTGATAAATTTTTACTAAATACCTATCTGCTTAGTCCTAGATGTATTCCTAACATTTCGATTATTCCATTATCTCTTTTAAGAGGTACACAATTGTAAATAACAAAAATAGTGATTTTTGAGATTTCATCATTGACAAAAACAAAAACCAATAGAAGTAATTAGCAACAGAAACAAAAATTTTAATATCGTGTATGCCCACCTATCACAACAATTACAGTTCGCAGTCTTCGTGGCATTGAATGAATAAGGTTAGTTATTCTTTCTTGAAGAATAGTCTGATATTCCTCTGTCAATACCAACCTAAGCTTTTGGGAACTTTGTGGTGGAACAGGACAACGACGAACAGTTTTTCTAAGTTCATCATAGAAATGTTTTATGGGGTTGAGATCCGGGCTGTATGCGGGTTATTTCAATCTTCGCAGTCACAACGTCATCCAGATACTTGTTCACTACATGTGCAACGTTGGGTCTAGCGTTATCATGCATTCAAATAAATTGGTTCCCAAAGGAAAGGGCAAATGGAACGACCACTTCTTGGAGGATATATAAATATAAGATCCCATCCTCTATTAAGGCAATAATTCGATCCACGTCTGCAATAGTTAATACCATGATGACAACTAAAAAAAATATTTCGATACTGTCTTTGTCAAATTATCTTTTAAAAACTTCAATTATTTTATCTCGACATGCAGGTCGACATATCCATTATTAGTGAAATTAGATAATGGTATAATTCGAAATACAAAATGCTAGGAATATATTCCACTGCATTTACACATCTCTAGGTAGGGAGTCCCGGCTCCAAGTCTGGTGAGCTCGTTACTATGCACTCCGCAATGTCCAGCAACCCAGACCAAGAAAATCTGTTTTCGTTCAGCAAGCGTTTCAATTGCGTCCACACACTCCTGTACGAGGGTCAAACTGCTCCTAGGTTGGCAGACTGCCTTGAGGGCGGCTTTGTTATCGGAGCAAATATATTTAGTCCGCTCTTGACAGTCCATGACCTCTCTTAATTTTGCCACCGATAGGGTGGCATTTACCTCTGCTTGGAAGACCGTCGTCAACTTTTCCAGTTGGTATCTTTGTATGTTGATGTTTTCTGCTCTGGTGATACCCGACCGACCCATCGTTGTAGCACCCCAGATCGTACTCCGGGAGCAGTCTTTGTTCTTCTTGCCAGGGATTGTGAGGGTGTACTTCCTGTCAGTATTTCCTCAACTGGCATTGCTTTGAAGGACAATATCTGGATTTTCTTTTTCACTCTCGAAGAAATCCTTGTGTGCCCTAAATTACCCACTTCTTTCCAGCACCCGATGACTCGCATTCCTCCCCCTGTATCTAGATAGGCATGCTCGGCAGCCCCAGCAGGATATCCAGTGTAAGCGCGTGCGTGGTTCTTATGGCTCCAGTTATACTCAGGCTTGCGAGTCCTTGCACTTTTGTCAGACCTGTGCACACTGTGACCTTTTCGACTCCAGACCACCAAACCACCGCGCCATAGGCGACCATTGGTCTCATGACTGCCGAGTAGAGCCAACGTATAATGGGGGATTTAAACCACAACTGGCACCCATCGCGCTTTAGAGCTGCCAGAACTACATTGTCAATGTCAGCTTCTGCTCAAAAGTAACTTCTAAATACTTTCACTTACAATTGTGGCGCCTTGATTTCACTTATTATGTTCCTCCTTTTTGTGACAGAAAAATCGGTCCTCCGGCAATGGTGGGTTGTTAAGGTGGCATAGTACCTTTTAAACTTTAACCCCGTCTTTCTCCACAGTCGAAAAACTTTACGTAAAATAAATAGAAAATCTTTCGTGCTGTTACAAAGGAAAAATTAAATTCTTACAAATAGACAATTTTATTAAACTTCTTGAAAAAAATGTTTCGAATGAAAGCTGATTGGTTTGAACTGAAAATTTAATTAGTGAAATATATTGACTGTCTCTGAAAGTTTAATATTCTTCGAAATCTAAAATATCACGGTTGAATAGGAAAATGTTTTAGATGAAGCCTAGGAATTTCTTACTATCGTAAAGTATATATTTTCTTCCTTAAATACAAATCATATAAATATCTTAGACGAATGGAAATCGATTTGACTGAAGCAAAATGTTTTTTTCGTGTACCTACACACTGTACTATTTTTTCAACTGATATACAGTGTGTCCCGCTTTTCATGAATACACCCTAATATCTAAGTTATTAATAATGAGATTCTCTTTAAATTTTGGTGGTAATTCTACGTTGGAAAAATGAAGTATTTGGCATAGTGAACATTTTTACTTACGATTGGCGTGCGGTGTTGGTGGGGTAAAAAAGGCTTTTTTTTTGGAAAAGGATATTAGGGCTTGTTTTAGATAACTGTTTCTATCAGATTTAGAATCAGCATCCCCAAAAACCCCTTAATTCATATTTTCAAAATCTCAATAGCCTAATTACGATTTAGGTTTTTTTCAAAATTTTGCTAAGATAAGCGCGCTCTGTTACCGTTGGCATGCTGACCTGTTTTGTTTTTAAACGAATTAAGCAAAGAGTGTTTTGAAACAAAAAGTTTTTGTTTAACATTAAGTAATTCGTACGTATTGTCAATAAGTGAAGCAGTGTTACTTAACTGTTAATAAGATGGCACAAAACCGAGGAGTAGTTCTTACAATTACAATTATCCGCTTATTTGGTAATAATGAAAGATCTACGCGTCAGGTTGCTGGAATATTCAATGAAAGGCATCACGATCGATAACGTTGCCAAAATCAATAGATTGTTCGCAAGGACTGGAGCGGTTTTCAAGACCAAGGAGGTACAATTTAAATCAAAGACATTATTCAGACGACGAACGTATCTTAGCAGAATTTCGAAACAACCCAAATGGTAGTATAAGGGTAGTTGCGAGGATACTGAATTTAACGAAAAACAAAGTATGGAGGTGTTTGAAACGCAATAGGATTAGGGCATTTAAACCAATATTTCTACATACTCTGTTAAATCGTGATTTTGAACGGCGCTTTGAATTTTGCTTATGGTTGCAAGGTAACTATCTTAACGACAGACTTTTTCTAAAGAACATTATGTTTACTGACGAGGCAACGTTTACGACAAACGGTGTGGTATCTAGTCAAAATTGTAGGTATTGGGCAGCCGAAAATCCGAATTGGGTAATAAATTGTAAAAACCAGTACAGTGAAAAAGTGAACGTGTGGTGTGGCATATTTAACGAACGAATTATTGGCACTTTTTTCCTGGATAACTTGATCGGACAAAATTTTCTACATTTTTTACTAAATGATTTTTATGATTTTCTCATGGAATTGCCTTTAGCACAGAGACAAAACTTAATCTTTCAGTTAGATGGTGCCCCCGCACATTATTCTATAATGAATGTACGTTTAAGAAGAATTGTTGAAAAGTGTATTGTTTTAGAAGGTAGTTATGTTGAAAACACAAGAACCTAAAATAACGTAATTTTGTTAGCACAGTTACAAATAAAGAATTTATTAAAACAAGCCTTTTTCTCTGCTAAAATCAGCTCTTGAGATTTTGAAAATATGAATTAAGGGGTTTTTGGGGATGCTGATTCTAAATCTGATAGAAACAGTTATCTAAAATAAGCCCTAATATCCTTTTCCCAAAAAAGCCTTTTTTACCCCACCAACACCGCACGCCAATGGTAAATAAAAATGTTCACTATGCCAAATACTTCATTTTTCCAACATACAATTACCCCCAAAATTTCAAAAAAATCTCATTATTAATATCTGAGATATTAGGGTATATTCATGAAAAGCGGGACACACTGTATTTGAAACAAAATTTCGATATCCGTGTTTTATGAACATTTTGATTTACTTATTTCTTTTTCACCATGGAACCCTTTAACTATAACTTCTTTAAAATAAATACCAACAACCCAAAATCTAAACAATAAATGTCAAATATGAAATATATACATGGAGTAATTTTCTTTAAATAACTGTGACCATCTCCATTTTTTTTCTTTAGAATTCAACTTCTAAAACAGTCAATTATTAAATCTCTACGTTCGACTGTTACGTATCTGGTCAAACTAGAATTTAAAAAATTATAATTAACCTCGTTTTATAATAATTATGCCCAAACAAATTCGTTTAAAGATAAATCTTAATCAGAAAGGTTACATATCATTAAAGGAATATAAAAAAAAATATTTGACTGGTTTTGTTATCTATTTTACATTTTTAACAGTTTTTTGTGCCTATAAAATAGAATAAGACGGTCTTAAAATTGGAATTATTCTGTCCCAAATGTCACGTTAAGTGATATATTGTTTTATATTAAAAAAAATTGGATTCTTAAATAGTTATAAATATTTTACGGGATACGTATGAGGAAAGGCCTCTTAACAGAGTACTAGTCCGAGTTTGCACTTCAGGACTTATGCAGTACTCAGAATAGAATAAACATGTTAAGCTTCCAATTACGTTGCATCTAATACAGGAAGATTTTTTTTTGTGATAAGGCACAGCACTATAGGATTATTCCTTTATGGCGCTCTGCGAACGGTGCGTGTGCGCAGAAAACAATTCACGTTGGTCTTGAAACTTTGGAGATTATACTCGTAGGGGAATACGGCCTCATGGAAGTTGTTCTAGAGTGATGACGGGAGACACGGTATGTAGCTTCCGGACGTGATGAGGGTGTATCAGTTGTTTTCAAACGATGTCATGAACAACACACTTTGTCGCATAAACTTGGACCGCCAGTTTTTTTAGACTATTAGAGAGATTTTTAGCAATCTTATCTATAATTCCTTTCTTTACCTGAGGGTTTGTTGCTCTTCTTGGAGGCCCTTCTCCACCACGATGTGGCAAAAAACTTCCTTATATGGATTAGCAAGAGACTAGCTAATTTTATTATTGTTATTATTATTATTATTATTACTATTATTATTATTATTATTATTATTATTATTATTATTATTATTATTATTATTATTATTATTATTATTATTATTATTATTATTATTATTATTATTATTATTATTATTATTATTATTATTATTATTATTATTATTATTATTATTATTATTATTATTATTATTATTTCTTTTTATTTTACCTGTTTCTTTCTACTTGTCCATAAATTAGATTCATTTCATCATATTTGCTATAGGAATAATCCTCGATTACGTAAGTCTTAGAATTCAAAAATACGTACCTATATGAATATTAAGATTCACGATGATCAATTCTTGGGTTGCGATATATTATAATATGTGGTTGTGATTGAAATAAATAGTTAAACACATTCTCCACAAAAGCATGTTCACTGGTATTTATTTACTCAATTTCTTCTAAAAGAATCGCGAAAAAATTAATTTATTCTTGTATTTTTGAATTTTGAAGCCTATAAAACAGGCTGTGAATCAGAAAAGGTGGGGTCTAGCCTATACTCCGTTACATTATTTCTTGTTGGCCTGTGGTTTCTTTGCACTACTATACAGAACCTCTCTTATTTATATACTTACAATACCTACATTAGTTGATCGTAATAATTAATAATATACGAGCTACCAATAATAAAACGTAGTAAAAAAGAAACAAAAGTAAAAAATGTGTTTCTCACTCTTATAGTCGATTTTTTATAATTAGCACCTCATAAACGAGTCTATACAAATACTGCTTTACCGGGAAATAAGTGGGAGAGTGCATATTTTGATATTATTTTTAGTTTTTGCATATTTTAAACGTATAATATTATGTTCCTGGAAATATTTAATGTATGATAGTTAGATTGAATAATGTCATTAATCGCGGTCTATATCTCACTCCATCTTATTACCTGTTAGTAGAATAACAATTCTGTTGTTTTAGAGTTTGAGAGTAGTAATCGCATTGTTCTTCGAAATTAACAGTCAAGGTCTTCCCTTTTTTTATTCGAAAATATTATTTGTCGCTCTTTAGTAGGATTTTTAATATTAAAATTCCTATTTTATTTACCCTCTTGGTTATCAGAAATGTAGAAATATGGTATAGTTAATAGATCTACGTGTAGAGGAAATAAAGGGTTTTTTTCAAGACCAAGTTGAATAAAATCGGTTTGTCCAAAGCAGAGATATCAGTGTTTGAAAGAAAAAAAGTTTGACCTTCTCCCACCACTTTATTATTGAAAATAGAAAAAAACGATTCCTAACATAAAGATGCATAATTTTATGAAGAATACAATGCTTATATTTTTAACATATTTTTATTAAGAAAAATCAAGAGAAAATCGGCATTTCTATTTTGAAAGTTCTCTTACGTCCCCTAGCGGTCATTTTTCGAACTTGAAGATAATTTCCAGCAATTTCTCTTGGCCGCTTTTATCGATACATATTTTTTCTTAAAGTCCTAGTGTTATTACTTTCTGAGATATAGCCGATTACCTCCTTAGGTGGAACACCCGGTACACAGCCTTGTGTTGATTTCCAGTCTCTACAGCAAATTAATGATTCTTGAGTGAAGTACAACCTGTAGCATTTGCAGTCATCTTGAAAAATAATGTAATGTGCAATACTTTGTTAGGTTCAGGCGAAATTTACATTTAGGGTCACAAAATTATAAGGTACTATAACACAGTATAATGCAGAAAGGCATACCTGTACAAAGACAAATATGTTAATATAATTTTCTATTCATACGATCAAAATTGTCGTTCAGGTGTTTAAGCTTAAACCTTTTTAAGAAAATCTTTAATCTCACTCACTGTTTATACATCACTTGCACTTTGGTCCCGAGGTTGTTTCATTAATTATTTATTTGAAAAGCCAGTAATAGCTATAAATATACGCCTAAATTTTAAATTATTAATGCGCATATAAGCTTGCAAAAACGCAGACTTACCAAGAGATGAAAGCCGTCTACCGGGCAGGCCCGGGATGCTTAGAAACTTGCATAGTGCTTACTGCATACCATACCTTTGGAACAAGGACATAATTACTTTGGCGCAAAGAACGTTACTTTGATTAGAAATACTATTTTACAATTTTACTGTCACAAAGACGCCAGCTTCTATTAAAGAAATCTTTCTGCCAAGAACATATACAGAAATTACCAAAGACATAAAATATCTTGTATTAAAAACGCAATAATTCCAAATGAGATTATTGCCTTCGGATAAAGTAATTTACAGTCAAGATATTTTATTCACTTGTCGCAAGTGCTGCCTTTTATCAGTGTACCTGAACTAACCCCAACAAGAACCGTTGCTACTTTATGAAGAACTTTAATAGACATGACCACTATTTAAGCCAACGATCGTACATTTTTATAAACATGGTAAGAATAAACGATTGTATCACTAACCGCAAACGAATTTCGATATGGGTGGCCAGCTACCGTTTACTAATTAAAAACAATTAAACCTGACCAATATTGATTTATTGATTTAATTCATTTGAAGTGTATGGCAGAATAATTTTTAAAATGCAACGAAGTAGTTATTTGCATTACGATGGAGAAAAGTGCATCATTTCCTATGGCGGATAGTTTGAGAGAGGATGCAAACCGGAGGACACCAAAATCCAAGTAAGGAAATTACACTCCAGTAGATATATTGTATGATTTTTTCTACTTTCTTATAACTTCTAATATTACAATTTTTTATTAATTTCAAATAAAACTCATAAAGGAGTATATAACGATGCAACGCAATGTAACTTTTGTTATTTATTGATTCTTTTTTAATCCATTGCACCATTCAAAGGCTACCCATTCTGAGATTAATATAATTTTATCATAACGACGTCGTAATTACAAAAGAATATCTAGTTTAGGGTAGTGGGATCACTTATTACTTTGTTGCCCTAACCTATATTATATTCTTTCTAAAAAATATTAAAAAAGCTGTATTCTATTCCGCTTAAATCAGTTGGACAAGTAAAATTTAAGTATGTCTAATCACTAGTCAACAAATACAAAAAAAAATTGCGACTGATGTTATAGTGGCTGTACGGGGGAGTTTAAAACATCCTGATTGCGAATTCAACAACCAAAATTTTCCACCACGTATAGATTTTGAGTTGTGGAATGTATCAGATATTTTTTTATACAAACATTTGGGTGTCAGTTTGAAAACTTTCGATGCAAATATCTCGAAAACTACAAAAGTTAGAACAACGCGATTTAGTATAAATGTTACTTGGGTAGGGAGAACTTGAACCACTATACTTTAGTCAAGGGGTCAGTCACCCTCTAGGCGCCCCACACCACCACTTCGAAATTTCAAATGGCACCACCTCCTTTGCTGGAAAATTGATTATTTTAAAACTTTTTTGTGTACACAGTGTGCCGCTGGTACTTTCAGGCTGCTCTGGTTATGTTCAATCTTGCGTCGTAGAAACGCAATTGCCTAGATCTACCTTCGTGCGCAAAACCGCTTTTGATTTTAAGGCTACTCTCTGTGACCTTTTCGGTGGATTCTTGGGTTTGACGGAAGACTGTCATCGGTGTCATCCAGTCAAGTGAAATTCTGAGATCTGGTTGAACTTTTGGCCTTTAGGGAAATTTGGGAAACCCTTTTCCATCTTTATGTTTTTCACACCGAATCTCAATAGGGGCACATATAGGGTAAGTTCACAACGTATTCATTTTCTTGGATTATCAGTATTTTTGAGAGATTTTTGCCACCACATAACCTGAAATTCCGTACCTTTTTTTGTAGACCAGAATAAGTATAGCCAGAATAGTATTTAAAACAATTAGGAAAATTATCCTTCCTCTACCACATTGTTGGTCTTATCACTACAGCCGTTCTCCAACTTTCCGCCTTACTGACTCTTGAGTTCCCGGTCGATGTGTGGAACCTTGTGAGGCTTATTTCAGGGCCGATATTGTCATTTGCCAACCTTGCTGCAAAGCAACAATGGGAAATTTCATAGGGGAACCTGTCACCTATACAAAGACCCCGATAAGTATTCTTGATTTTTAAAGTACTAATACGGTAGTAGATTGTTTCATGGTGTAGGCATAGCCTAATGTGATTACCTATGATTGTTTTAATATAGGCCATCAGTTATTTTGAAATTTTGATAACATAATTTAACAGCACAATTCAATATTAGGCAACAATAGTTATTTATGTATTAAGGGCATTATGAAGATGTTTACGCCTCCGACGGCAACAACCTAACAAAGCCGAGGACCGAAGGCCCTCGGCTTTGTAAGTTTCCCGAGGGTATAGACATCAAGTAATGCCCGTGGTAGATACAATATTTTATGTCCTACTTCAGATGATTCCAAGTTAAATTAAAAGAAAATTCAAAATCACGAAAGGTTTCTTACCTATATAGTTGCTAAATAAACAAAGGTAATAAGTGTTCATTGTTGTGCTGTGTCAAAGTGAAAACTGAAATTCATATAAAATATTGGATTTTCCGTTGATTCCGGATAGAATTGCTGTGAATGCTGCCAAAGCTTTGGACAATCTTGTCCCAAAGAAGTCTAAAGACGCCTATGATAAGGAATATTAAAGGTTTGGGGATTGGATAAAAAATAATGATGTTAAAATTATCAACGAGACGGTGCTACTAGGATATTTCCAGGAATTGGTATGTTAAAATTGCTGTTGGAAATTATATTAAAATACTAATTATGTATATCGATTACAGTCTGGATTATTCACTCCTAATTCCCTATGGACGAAATATTCAATGTTAAAGGATACATTAATAGTTAATAAAAATATAGACATTGAAAAATATTGTAAGTTAGGCCAGTATCTAAAGCAAGCATCCAAAGGATATAAAACGAAGAAATCGAAAGTTTTGGCTCGAGAAGATGTGCTGAAATTCATCCGTGAAGCTCCCAATGAATTTCCTTTGATGTACAAAGTGGCTGTGTTATTTGGTGTATTTGGTGGGTGCCGCCGCCAAGAGCTAGTTAATATGTTGGTTGAACATATAGAGGAAAGAGGATCCGTAGTAATAGTTAATATTCCCGATTTAAAGACCGATAGAAAGCGTGTCTTCACAATTATTGATGAGAAGGAGATGGTTTGTTTAAAGCTACTGAGAACTTATTGGTCTTTACGCCCGGGCGTAAAGACCAATAAGTTGTCAGTAGCTCCTCCCCCCCCCCCCCCCCCGGGCAATTGTTGCAAAATACCTAGGTCCAAGCGATGCCGGGGCAGACATGACCACATTGAAAAGACATGGCGGTTGGAAAAGTTCAGCTGTGGTTGAGGGATATTTGGAAGACAGTATGTCTTCTACAAAAAATTTCGAAATTGATAGCTGGAGTATCATCAACGAGACTATCAACCTAAAAAAACGTTCAATTATTGTCAATTTCTATTAGTGAAAATCACGAAATAATAGAAAATATTGACTTATCAAAAGCCAGTATATTCGTTTTTACTGGGTCTTTTCATAACTGTTCATTTAATATAAATGATAAATAAGTTTTTTCGTTAATAAAAAGTTGTTACTTTGATTTTTCCTATTTTCCTATTTAATTCTCTTAATGCCCGAGGGCATTAGAAACTCCCTTAATGCCCTAGGGTATTATGTACCATTTAAAGTGTCTGGTAACTATGGTATTATGAAACAATAATACTCGAGTAGGACATAAAAAATAAGTAATTTACCTTGTTAAATCGAAAAATTCAGACATATTTGTTAAGCGTTATGTAAAGTAGTTGCAACTGCTGCGCCTTAAGAATGAGTTTATAATCTAGCTGAACTCATACCTTTACCCTTTTGTCTGATTTGATAAGTCAACTAACTTTACACATTTAGTAGTTGTTAGATTAATTATCGTGCATCCATTTAAAATCACCTGTTTAAATTAAATAACGTTGGTAAACTATTTTTTGTGTTTGTTTTGCCACTGTGTGTGGAACCTATTGTTCACTCACAGGAATTTGGTGTTGTTGCGACAGGGGCTAAAAGCTTTTCATCGTTTATCTTGGCTTGCACAACAATATCCCTTGGGGTCATACTCGTACACATTGTAGTTTTACTGGCAAGGACCCTAATCAAGAGAACCACCCCAGTTTACAATTACCAGTATTTTCCTATAACCGAGCGCATAGTACAGTTTTGCGTTTCCAAAGGAAAGCACAAAGTAGCACTTTGCCTAGGAGCGAGCGCTAAGTTCACTTTGCCATTCGCTGATCGACAAAGTAACCAAAAGGCTCGCTTGCCTGTTCCTCATGTTTGACCAAAAGTAGGCGTTGAGGGGTGTTTGACACATGTCGACAATTTTGTGACCAGTAAGACGGTATTTAAATATGTAGAGTAAAGGCGACAAATATGAAATACTTTTTTTAAAATGGCAAACTAATCAAAATATTTTTATTTTTTTAACACAAAAAAAATACAAGTGATGATAAAGCATGTATATTTTTACAACTTAAACATGGTTTCGTAAAAATCAGAACGTTTTAAATAATATGACAAAAAAACTAAAATAATATTATTTGCTCTGTTGTAAAATAGGGTCACAAATATGAAATATGAAGAAAAGTAATAAAATATAAATTTTTATGGGAGATATATAATAAAAAACGTAAAAACCAATAATCTATTGGCAGAAATCGCAATAATAGATGCCAGATTCATGTGAAGTACATTGCAAATGACATCATGAGTCACAGGATATACACTGTATCCACTGTCTTTCAATTTCCACCACAAAACAGGCACTCTAGATTTTTATCATTTTCTGGAGTTTTTACTTCGTTTTGCCCAATAAATAGTGAATCATCTGAATCATCATCTGCCACAAAATCTTCTTCAGAAGAGGTACTGGACTGGTTTGAACTGAATCTTGATATTTTTCTATTTGGCTTAGCTTGACTATGCACATTCGTGCCTGATGTGCTTGGCAGGAGCGGATCCAGAACCTCGTTTGGGGGAGGGCCATTCACAGAAAAGTAATATATTTCACTTTTGTGTATTAATGCTATTATTATATAATAAATCTCCAAAATAATAAAAGAAGTTTTCATAAATACATTTTATATAAGACCCACACGAAAAGAGCTTATTACATAACCCATTTTAGCCTGTTTGCGTTATGTAATATACTATATTATCGTACTGAGTAATGAATTTATTACATCACTCAGTGATGTAATGAACTTATTACATTACTCATTTCTAATCAAACTATGATTTTTTTTGTTCCGACAGTCACTGTCACTTTTTGTGTAATGTCACTGCATAAATATGAAAACCATTTTGAATACATAAAAAAATCATAAAAAACCAAAATTCTGGGTCTTATATAAAATTTTGTATATCACACGTACGGTAAGGCTCATTACAGTAACGAGCGGGGAATATTGGTACGACGAGGTCGTAGACCGAGTCGTAGTAACCACACGAGCTCATACCGTACTAGTAATACCTATAAATAACAATTACGGATTAATATAATTAAATTTTATCATGCATTGGAAAATAATATGATCCCCTACTTTCTTAACACCCTTAATTAAAAATATTCTCAATAAAGTGGAAAACCATGTGAAATCCAGACAGTCATACAAACACTTACATACATGACATATACCTACAGGTAGGTATACAAATACATACGCCTCAAAATTTAAGTATATATTTTATTTAAAAACTGCTCTGTTACTTCTATTCCAAATTCTTAAGTATTTACCTATTATAATATTATTAACCAACGTTGACATACGCTCGCGCTCTCAGCGAAAATATCGTATCATAATGGCAATTTTATTAAAATGTGGACTATAAGCTGCCGTACACAGTAGACAATATAATTATTGGTTTAATTTACAAAGAACTTCAACAAAGCATTCCTCTACGCTTATTGAAAATTATAGAGTAATTTACCACCAAATTTCTAAATGCTTTATGCTTTACGGCTTAATACCAAACTACACGACATTTTACTATTCCCTATCTGCCTAAAAACAATAATTAAACAAAGGACTAAAACGACTTCAACAGTTCAACACAAGACTGAAGACCATATTCTTCAAGAATTTAAAAAAAAACCTGAAAAACTCACTGAGAATTAAAAATTTGCTTTTTAATTTTGAATAAATCATGTCATTAATAAATAGATGAAGTTTTGAGATTTTCTATTAAAAAGTTATACCCATCGACTTAATCCAAGATGGACGTAGCCAGTCATTCATAAAACAGTCTATCGTCTGTCTCAAACAATCAACAGGAAAGGGGGGTGAGGGGTATTTACTGCGGCTTCTACTTAGAAGCTGGACTTAAACTGCGATGAGACAAAAGGCGCAACGCTGCACACATCGTTGGTTATACCGTTATACCCAATTGTGATTATATACTTTTTTTTGTGTTCCTCTATTTGTTTGGGGGACCCCCATGACCCTCCCCCTGGATCCGCGCTTGGTGCTTGGAGACGTTAAATCAGGCAATATCTCCTCATCCTTGTCAATTTTTCTTTTGGCTTTCATCTTAGATTTAGTTAAAACTGAAGATTGTACAGTGAATTCTAGTTCTGCTTTGTAAGGCGACGCAGTTATTACAACAGTTTTTCCCGCTTTCCTACCTCTGTTGCTACTTTTTTTGCGTATGCAGGGAACAGGCGAAATAATCGCAGGAGTGATGTTTTAAAATTAAAGGAAACAGAATATCAAAACGACTTGCACCTAAAATTAACAAAAATTAAATCCGAGGAACTAGAAATAGACGAACTCGTAGATAAAATCACATGCCTGGTGAAAATTTCGGTAAAGAAAATATGTGCAAAGACGCAGAATCACAAAGACGCAAAGCTAATCCGAGATACACTAAAACTACTAGAAAAGAGACGGAACACAACAGACAGAACAACTGAAGAATATAAAGATATGAACAAACAGGTCAAAAAAGAAATCAAAAAAGATAAAAGAAAGTATAATGCGAAACTTATAGAGAAAACCATAAAGGATAATTGCAAAATGAAAGTGTTGCGCAAGAAGCTTTCAAAGGGAAAAACAAAAATTAGAAAAATGCGAAATAAAAACAAAGTTATAGTACAAAATAAACACGACATCACCAGATCGATCGAAGCTTTCTACACTAATCTCTATTCATCTAAATCTCAAAAACCAGTAAAAAAAAATGAACATCATGAATGTCGGATCTGAACAGCTCCCAGAAATAACGGCGAGTGAAATAAATACAACATTAAAGCAGACGAAAAACAACAGATGTCCAGGAGAAGACCAAGTTACCACAGAAATGTTGAAAATGGGAGGAAGAACTCTACGGGAAACAATAAAAACACTCCTGAATAAATGTCTCTATGCCGGTGAAATACCAACTGAATGTTGTAACTCTGAAGTAATACTACTATTCAAAAAGGGCGACAACGCAAACATCGAAAATTATAGACCTATATCCCTTCTGTCACATGTATAAGCTATTTACAAAAATTATAACAAATCGCCTATCATCAAAATTGAATTCTTACCAACCCGTAGAGCAGGTAGGATTAAGAAAGTGATATAGTACGATAGACCACCTGTATACAATACGCACCCTTATAGAAAAGTGCACAGAATACAATGTACCTATACACCTAGCCTTCGTTGACTTTCAGAGGGCTTTCGACACAGTTGAATCATGGTCAATCCTAATGGCTCTCCAAAACGCAAGAATAGACTCAAGATACACCCAAATCATCGAAAATATTTATAAAGAAGCAACAATACATATAAAAATAGACGAAACAACTACGACCAACAGAATACCATTGAAGAGTGTGGTACGTCAGGGAGACACCATTTCACGTAAATTGTTTACGCTGGTCTTTGAGGAAGTCTTTAAAAAATTAGAATGGGATACCAAAGGTATTAACATAGATGGTATCAGACTTAGCCACCTCAGGTTCGCAGATGACATAGTCCTAATAAGTAACAACGTCATGGAACTACAAGGGATTTTAAATGAATTAAACCTAGCATCTACGAACGTTGGACTAAACATGATTTACAACAAAACAAAAATAAAGAGCACCGAAGATACCAACATATACATACAAAATAACAACATAGAATGCGTAACTGAATACGTATACTTAGGTCACAATATTAAATTAGGAAAAGAAAACCAACACGCAGAAATCAAAAGGTGCATAAGATTTACATGGGCAGCTTTCGGCAAACTAGGGCACATTTTAAAAAACAACATGATCCCTATAAATCTAAAACGAAAAGTGTATAATACATGTGTACTGCCAGTGCAAACATATGGATTGGAAACAATTAGCCTAGCAAAAACATTTGCAAACAAGCTTTTAACAACACAACGGGCAATGAAAAGATGCATGTTAGGCATATCACTTCGTGACAGGATTAGAAATAAAAATATCAGAACACAAACTAAAGTTACCGATATAATAAAAGAGGTGGCTAAGATAAAATGGCAGTGGGCCGGTCACATGGCCAGATTGAATAGGGGCAGATGGGCCTATAAAGTGACAGCGTGGAAGAGAGACAGACTAAATGTAGTGTAGGGCGCCCGCAGAAACGATGGGTGGACGACATCAGGAAAGTGGCAGGCAAATATTGGTTGAATGTGGCACAGGACAGGGAGACATGGAAACAGATGAGAGAGACCTATATCCAGGAGTGGACAGCTGTGGGTTGAATGTGATGATGATTATGATGATGACTTTACCAAAAGGATTGGGAAGATTATTTATTAAAGCAGTGGCGTATCACTTTTCTCTTTAAAATGATTCAGTGCAAATCCCGCACGAAAGCCACAGGCAAGAATAAAAAATTATGTTGTACAGCAGCACCCTGTGCAGGGCCGCCCGTGTGCAACTCAATATTTGCCGCCTCCCTTCTCATCTAGATACTAATATTAAACGAAACGTATAAAAGTTGCATAGTTACTTTTTTACATATGTATCAATAGTAATCAGTAAATAGGTTAATACTTACTCAAAATTTTAAAGTAATATCCAACATCCAACACAGTCAAATCTAGGAAGTCTTCAAATTTAAATACAAACGTCCATTAAAATAAAATATAACTAAATAACATAAAAAGTAATTAAAAACGAACTTTTCAAGCTTTCGTTTCGGAGAACTTTTTGACAATGTCTTTAGTATCCAATGTCGCACACACTTTATGTTCGATAGATAACATAGCTAAAGCAGAAAGTCTATTTTGTGTCATGGAGGATCGTAAATAGTTTTTAATAATTTTAAGTTTTGAGAACGACCGCTCACCCGTAGCTACAGTAACCGGTAGCGTTAGGAATATACACACGTACGATTATAGTTAAGTGTGGAAATGTTGATAGAAGATTATTTTCGTAAATGTATTTACGAACATCGCTAGGACTTTTTTCTGTGGTAAAAAATGGTTCAATAGCTTTAGTTTATTCATATAAATCGGTTGTACTAATGTCACTCTCTGAGCTGTTCATGTCTGTAAAGGATTGATGCATTTTCTCACAATCATTCTTAATTTTGGTTATACCATATATTACATTAAAACTATCTGTGTGTTGTTGTAGTATTTGGAGTCGTTCTTCAATTGCCGTTATGGCAGCATCCAAAATCTTAAAGTAAAAATTTACTTTAAATGACAAAGGGAGATAATATAGATTCATCAGTTCCTTCATACTCAAAACGCCTTTTTTTTTCTTCTAATTCGTAGGGCAGGTAAGCTGGGGAATGCTTCTTCAATGTTAGCTTTTGTAGCTATCTCTCTCGATTCGTTTAAAAAAATTTGAAAATGTTTATCAGAACGTTTGGTTATAAAATAATTTTTTTAAATTATTAAGTGAATCAAGTGAAGATTTTATGTCAAGTTTTGGACTCTGAAGGATTTTGCTAACCATATTTATTTTACTTAAAATATCTTGCCACATCACAACAGAGCACATGAATTTAATTTTAAAAATTTTATTTTTAAGTGATTTTGCTATGGTTCTAATGTTCATATCCCTTTTGTTATCATTTTCCAATTCTTCCAAAGCATCGTATATTTCACCTATCTGAGTTTTTAGTGGTGTGATTGCATCGATCCGACTTTCCCATCGCGTTTCCGACAATGCTTTTAATGTCAACTTTGGAAGGTGCTTTAATAAAACATTCCATCTAATATTTTTTGACGAAGAGAAAAAGACGTATAGTTCCTGAACAGTAGATATTTAAAAATTCCGCAGACTCAAAACTTATTTTTCCTGCATCATTCACAACCAAATTCAAATTCAAACTGTGCGCAGAACAGGGAATAAAAAATGCTCGAGGATATTTCTCTAAGGACTCTAAGATTTTTTTTTGCAATCCAATGTGTTTACCACGCATATTTGCTCTATTATCGTAACCCTGTCCACGCAAATTACTCATATTTAAATTTAATTCTTTCAGTTTATTTTCTATAAATTCCAAAAGACCTTGTCCAGTGACGTCAATCACAGGAGAAAAGCCTAAAAAGTATTCAAATATCCGAACTGGTGCCGAGGTTGAAACACATCTTACTACAATTATTGTTATTTGTTCTGTGTGCGTTATATCTGGGGTACAATCTAATATAATAGAAAAATATTTTGATTCCCGAATTTGGTTTAGGATAACATCCTGAACAGAGTTTGCTAATAAAACAATCAATTCATTTTGATGTTCCCATCCTAAATAATGTGGTGTATTTGTATTCTTAAATTCCACGCGACGAGTGTCTCAGATCCTTATTTGCTGCTGCAGATGCTGTTTATGACTAGTAGGAGGTCGTTATAGTTCAGTTTTCTATCAACTTCTTAAAGTTGGTCTGCTGAAGCACACACACACACACTTGCTTTAACATGGCACGACTTGGAGGCACTGGTACGATATGGTTTATAGGGTTCGATTACTGTTATTAGGGCCCCAATTTCTACTTTTTCTTCCAAAGTCTGAACCTGGTTCTTGGTGGAAATTGATGAACAAATAACTGGAAATATTTTTCCAATTTTAGGATGTTTCGTGATTGAGCAACGTAATAGGCGTATATCACGTAGTGCGGCTGCTGTCCGTATGGAGTTTTGGATAGCGAAACAATTCAAAAACAACACTTTTTGGAAAATCTGTTTCTTTTGACAATTAGGTTATGGTCTAAGCGCGGTACATCGTACATTGTGACATGTCAAACCTTCTATTTCTGTTACACATCAAAAATAGGCATGGCTTTATCTCTCTTCACGATAAGTCGGGTGACTGCACTTTCCGAGTGACGACGAATAGTCATTCGGGCCACCGACTGAGTCGGGCGACTGCACTTTCGGGTGAGTGTGCTCTTCCCGGCTAAACATTGTTTAGATAAAAATTTTACGATCGGTCGCGTTCGGCGTATCATATTATAAACAAAACCATTTAAAAGCCGAAAGCCGCCCTAAATACAAAAGTTAAATTTATTGCTTTAATTTGCTTTACATTTGTTTACGGAGCCGATGACGCGGCGCGGCGAGCAAAATGGCAGAATCGACAGTTTTAAAACTAGATACTTAAAATAATATTTCTGTTTGGATTAGGATGAAAAAAAGAACGATAAATTAAATGCATTTCAGCGTTATATAGACTAAGGCTATAAAATAATAATTATTGTTAGGAATTTAAAGTTTACAGAATAATTATTATTTAACTTAAATTAATTTTTATGTTGTTTAGGAAAAATAAATTTTTATCAGTGGGGTCTGCTTTGGCCGCCCCTATTTTTGGCCGCCCGTGTGCGGTGCACACTTTGCACACATGGTAGCGGCGGCCCGTCCCTGACCCTGTGGTTCAACAGTTAAGACTTTTAGGACATATTATGTTCATATGAAGTTTTTTTTCTCAAAATTAACCCAAGAATAACCTTTTTAAATATTAGTATGTTATTAAGAAACACCCTGTATGGAGAGTACAGTTTTTAATATATATTTTAATTAATCTAAAATTAAACAAACTAAAGGTCGTATCGGTCGTAGATTTCAAAAGATATTAAACAATAAACTTAACCCATATTTTTCTTGTCCAGAGTGTAGTTTAATTATATGCAGTACGAAAGATTTTTATAGGTCCACGCAAAAACTGCGAACATAAACGACTCGTATTGATTATTTAATTTTCCAGGAATAGAGTGTATAAGATATATCCGAGACATGTAAACTAGATTTTGCAGCAAGTGAAGTACACACATGTTTCCAAAACTTGGGAAAATAAACATCATTAGCCGTTCGGGTAAACTGAACTTAATAAAGGATTTGTTTGAAAAATTGTGTTATTTTTTGGCAATTTGTGAAGGTTGAAACGAAAATTCTATAAGATATTAAAGTTTGTTTTATTTTTTTGTAGGCGCAATAATATTCATTTGACATAATATAAAGAGCAACTTTTACCTGAAATGTTTAAAATTATTTTTGTGGTTACTGGTAAGGTACCTAATAATTAAAAGGCGGGAAAAATGCACGAAAAATGCGCATATTAATGCACCTTATACAGGGTGTTACTTAATGATGGGCCGTAATTCCAGAGGCGCATTATTAAACTAAACTCAAGTAGAAAAGTTCATATCAACATATACAGGGTGTCAAAGTTTTAAAAGATAATCGGTTTTTTATTAATATCTCAAAGATCCTATTGCCTATTTTGGTGAAATTTGGCAATGTTGTTCGCTGTGATAGGGCACTAAGTACGTGATAATTATGAGTTCCAGTGGCGTCCCGGGGGGCAGACTTTCGAATAATATTGACAAGAAAAATGTACGCCACTGACTTGTTTAAAGATTTCATATTGCTTTCGGGTTAAACCGCTATAGATACAACTTTTTTGTCTCTTGATATCTTTTCGTATCTTACTTCGTTTGCGAGAAAAAAAATAAAAGCCACTTCATTGCATGTCGAGAATTTTTATTATCTTGAAAACCAGACTTTTTAGTACATACTTTAAAAGGTCTTTACAAAAACCTACCACATATTCTTCAGACCATTTAAGCCGATTAAGGTAAACTTACCTTAGTACAAAGTTGCTTAGTTTGGGCGCTAGACGGCGCTAAAGTGACAATTTTTAAATCGTTCTTCTGGATTAATTCAAAAACTGCTCATACTATTTTGACGAAATTTGGTACGTTGGCATAGCTTTATGGGGCAAAAGAACCCATGCCACAATTCTGATTAATATCAGTCCATGGGCGTAGAACCTAGGTTTTTTACTAATTGCTTGTTTCAGATTTCTATGCAAATGGAACAAGAGGGGTTCGGGCACAAAATTCAGATGAACCAACTCATTTACTACAAAGAAGGTACTCTTGATTAGACTCGATTCCTCTGACGGTTTTCGAGAAATTTGCATTTTATTACTTAATACGTATTAGTTTTTACAAAAAAAGAAAAAAATAACTAAATCATGAACAGAAATAAATAGAAGTATCATGAAAATTGCTGAAAATGTCCACCATTTTTATGAATACAAAGATTTATAGGTCGAAGAAAATTAAAACACACTTTTTGCAAAACTTTTTTCATCGCCCTTAAGAATATATATTGCATCTTGAATACGTTGCCATAGTTGTTCTGCGTTATCTGGAGTTGTCCTGTAAACCACTGTCTTAAGATGCCCTCATAAGAAATAAACCAATTGAATCAAGTCCGGAGATCGTGGTGGCCAATTTACAGGGGCATTACCTCTACCAATCCATTTATTTGGGTACTGCTGATTAAAACAGTTTCTAACATTTAATGCAAAATGTGGTGGAGCTCCATCGTGCATAAACCACATATCTCTTCGAAGTTGTAAAGGCAAATCTTCTAGCAAATCTGGCAGCGTATTTTGTGGATGCTGCAAATAAATTTCCCCGGTTAATCGTTGTGGAATAATGACAGGACCAACAATGTGATTACCAATTATTCCAGCCCACACATTAATTCTAAACTCATTTTAAAAATGTTTTACCTTGATAGCATGTGGATTTTCATCCGCATAAACATGCTCAGTATGAAAATTTGTAATCCCTCTTCTTGTGAAACATGCTTCATCGGTAATCAAATTATTGTTGGCAAAGTTGGGATTCTCTTCTCTCTGCCTATAAACAAGCCGAATTAAAACCAGGCGCATTTCAGGATCATTAGGTAAAAGATCTTGAACTGGCATCTTATGGTATGAATATACGAGTAGCAACTGTTCTTGAAGTACTTCATGAACAATATCTTTGGACACTCCTATTTCCCTACCTAGCCTCCTGGTGCCTATTTCTGGATCTTCCGCAACACGTTCTAAAATGTCTTCCTCGACTTCAGGAACTCTTACAAAACGCTGTCTTATATTATCAATGACTTTAGGAGTAAATTGGCCGTTTTCCCGAAGGCGTCTTTCAACAGCAGCAAACGTCGCGTCGTGTGGCTTGGTATACGACGATTTGGAAACCTTTCGGAGTAGACTCTGACACATTCTCGACCATTCCTTGGCAATACCCAAATACCAATATCATATAGGTATATTCTGCATTAGTGTATTGCACCGCCATGATAATTCACGACAATTAAAGTTTTCCAATAATTAATGCAAGGAGATTAAATGATTGAACGTTAGCAACAATAAAATGGTACAAATTTGACAATAACCTTATGTTGTCAGATGCAACTAATAATAACCAACAATAACAATCGTTTGTGAGGTGTAAGGTCGTGTTGTACATACCTGAAAAATACCGTGCGAACAAAAAGTAGATGATAAGAAAACTGTTCAAGATGTTTTTTGTAGTAAATAAGTTGGTTTAATCTAAATTTTAAACTTAAACCTCTTATCTTCCATTGGCGTAGAAATCAAAAACAGAAAAATTCTATAAAACCCAAGTACTACGTGGTAAAAACTACTACGTATTAAGTAATAAAATGCAAATTTCTCGAAAACCGTCAGAGGAGTCGAGTCTTATCAAGAGTACCTTTTTTGTAGCAAATAAGTTGGTTTATCTGAATTTTGTGCCCAAACTCCTCTTGTTCCATTAGCATAGAAATCTGAAACAAGCAATTAGTAAAAAATCCAGGTTCTACGCCCATGGACTGATATTAATCAGAATTGTGGCATGGATTTTTTTGAACCCTCAAGCTATGCCAACGTACCAAATTTCGGCAAAATAGTATGAGCAGTTTTTAAATTAATCCAGAAGAACGATTTAAAAATTGTCACTTCAGCGCCGTCTAGCGCCCAAACTAAGCAATTTTGTACTAAGGTAAGTTTACTTTAATCGGCTAATTTTGGTCTGAAGAATATGTGGCAGGTTTTTGTAAAGACCTTTTACAGACACCCTGTATATTTATACAAACTTTTCTACTTAAATTTGGTTCAGGAATGCGCCATTGTAACTATGGCCTATCACTAAGTAACGCCCTGTATAAAAATAATGCAAGGATATGCTTAAAATATGCCAGAATATGCCTCAGATATTAATATTATTTAGGCTCGGTATATGGATTAATTTTATAGTAATTATTGCATTAAAACTATTTTTGAAGGTTGAGAATTTTATTAAATAGTAATAAAAAGATATAAGCCAAAAATGTACTTGAAATAATCATACCTAAGTATGAAGGCCATAAAATTGTACTACAAGAAAAAAGAATTAAAGGCTATTAAACCATAAAGTATTGTCTACTTACTCTTAACATAATAAAACGAGTTTACATCTAAATTTTCTACGATAAATGATTCCTTGTCCCTATATAACTGAATCCTCAACGAGCCTTAAGAAATGTTTTTTTTTTACATTACTAATTTAGTCATTGGCTAATGAAAACTGGTACCTTATATGATCTGCGACTCTATCAATTCCTTGTGCTAAACAAGTTACACGATAAAAAATGTTGAAATTCTATACTGCTTTAAGCATATAGGGCGCAGCATCCCACAACAAAATTAACAATTTTTCAGGAGGAAAAACATTGGCTGAAAAAAACTTTGTGAGAGGCTCTTGTATGAATCGGGAAATGATTAGTTTTCTTCCTTCAGCACACCGATTAAAAGATGCGCCGTATATCTGCCACAGGAATCCGTTGTTTCATCAACCACAAAATAAAAAAAGAATTGCCCCCAATTATTTCAAGGATATTGGAGATACAGAATCCAAACAGCTTTTCCTTAAGGTGGTTTTGTCAGGAATATTAAATGCGCCATACCTATGAAAAAACAATATTAAACTTATGTCATTCAATTTTTTTAATTATATATTTTATGCTACCATTGCTTTACATAAATCTTCGTTAAATTGGTTCTGCTTGTTGTTACTTGAAGTTAGTGGTTGCAAACAACTTTTTACTGATTGCTGCTGTTTTCCACGATTGTCTAATTTACTGTCATGCTTTGCACTTGTTGGTCAACAATGAGTTTTTTCTTAGCGTAGATATAGAACAAAGACCGAAGTTATTTTTTTTTATTTTTGAAAAAATTTTACTTCCATGTACCTACCAGTGGAGAAATATAGTAACGTTAAAAAAAATCAAAAATCAGATGTTAACAATAATTTACGTTATGTTCTAATTAAGTTGGAAAAGGTCCTGATATCAGGAAAAAAAATTATAGTTTTGGTATGAAAACAATGTAAATGGAGCTGAAAAAAGGGATAATATACAGGGTGACTTGGATCTAAATGTACATACATCACCAGGAGATAGTGGACATCTTGGGGGTTCTAAATAATCTATCTTTAGTGGGTCCATCTTTCCTCGTTACTTAGATACAGACTGTTTTATAAGGTTTGGCTCATTTTTGTTTTTGCCATAATTCTTTTAGCACCCGGTATAAAATGTTCATATTCGGTGGAAATATTTTGAGTAGCTATCGCTTCAAAATGCCGTATGGAAATTTTTTGAAATTCAGGTCTGGACTTTAAAAACAAGACTGATTTCATTTTTTTAAATTCAACCTGTATATCATATTTTTGTCAATTTTATTTTTTATTTGAAAAACACATAAAAACTAATTCTAATGACATACTTATCAAAATCCCCGCACTCGCCGCTACATACCAACATAATTATTTGAGAATATTTTCAAAATGCCCACCATTAACTTCTTCACATTTTCTTCCTCTGATATTTAAATTTGAAACTGCACTTCTGATTACACCTGGTCTATTTTTTATTTCCTGAAATGAAATGATAATGCGTTGCAAGAGCTGGTCCCGTGTATTAATTTCTTCCTCGTAAACTAAATTTTTCATATACCCCCAAAAAAAGAAGTCCAGCGGGTTAAAGTCGGGAGATCTTGCTGGCCAAGAATGGCGCTCCCCACGACCTATCCATCTGTTGGGATATCTATTGTTTAAAAGTTCGGAAACAATTCTTGCATAATGTGGGGGGGCTCCATCGTGTTGGAAATACATTCCTCTTAAATTAACATTCTCATTTTGGAGAAGATTTGGCAAAATGTTTTCCAAAAAGTGTAAATATTGGTTTCCATCTAATCCTCGATCTAATCTTTCTTCAAAGATGTGTGGGCCAATCAATTTACCATTGATTATACCTGCCCAAACATTTAAATGGAAAATCTATGTTGCGAGTGCGACTGCCTAATAGCATTTGGATTTTCTAGAGACCATAGATGACAATTTCTGGAATTGTTGACTCCATCTCTGGTAAACTGAGCTTCATCGGTCCACAAACCCCGGTGAATATCTCTTTGGTGCCTACTAATCCACTGACAAAAAACCAAACGGTTAGCATAATCACCTGGTTCCAACCTTTGTACCTCTTGGATATGATAAGGATATAAGCCTTCATTTTTTATTGTTGAATGGGTTAATTTTTGCGTTATATGCAGACGTCTACCAATTTTCCTTGTGGATGTTTTTGGATTTTCTTCAATCAAATTTAAAATGTCTTCTTCCTGTTGAACTGGGTGTCTTACAGGCTGATCAATATTATTTTGTGTCGGAAAATGTCCTTGTTCACGAACAAAAGAAAATACATTTAAAAATGTTTGATGGTTTGGACATCTTCTTCCAGGAAACCTTAATTCATACTCTCGAGAAGCGGCTCGCCCGTTACCATCGCAAAATGCATGTACAAATATTATATCAGCGTATTCTTGGTTTAAAAATTGATGGGGCATTTTAAACGAGAAGTAAATGTTTAACAAAAATATCCTCGTAATGCCCAAAAATCTGACAGGTTACAACTGACAATCACTTATTATGTTTTGTTGCCCCCCAATATTTTGTTGTTCTGAGGTGCCGAGCCATGGAGTCAAATTGAATTGAAAATTTTCAAATTTTAACACGCCGCTATTTTATTACTTTGGTTTATTTCTTATTATTGGTATTATTGTCGTTATAAAAACAGTTATTATTTTGTATGTGTTTCAACATCTAAAGAAAAGCAATTTATTATGGCTGAGCGGCGAGTGCGGGGAT
Organism: Polydrusus tereticollis; assembly: GCA_963920685.1. NCBI lineage: Eukaryota > Metazoa > Arthropoda > Insecta > Coleoptera > Curculionidae > Polydrusus > Polydrusus tereticollis. Next base: position 94,297,664 of record OY987331.1, read on the forward strand.
TTTGATAAGTATGTCATTAGAATTAGTTTTTTTTATGTGTTTTTCAAATAAAAAATAAAATTGACAAAAATATGATATACAGGGTGTTGAATTTAAAAAAATGAAATCAGTCTTGTTTTTAAAGTCCGAACCTGAATTTCAAAAAATTTTCATACGGCATTTTGAAGCGATAGCTACTCAAAATATTTCCACCGAATATGAATATTTTATACAGGGTGCTAAAAGAATTATGGCAAAAACAAAAATGAGCCAAACCTTATAAAACACTCTGTATCTAAGTAACGAGGAAAGATGGACCAACTAAAGATAGATTATTTAGAACCCCCAAGATGTTCACTATCTCCTGGTGATGTATGTACATTTAGATCCGAGTCACCCTGTAGATCTTGATATTTTACTGCACGTGGAGGGAAATAAAATGATTAGCACGAGGATTCTTGAGCAAGCCGTAGGAAAACATCAAACCACAGTGTTGTGCACTTTAAAAAAACATAAATATTTTCCTTACAAGTATGAAAAACATCAAGAGCTACGGCAAGGTGATGAAGAACGGAGAATGGTATTCCGTTTTGAGGTAATGGAAAGAGGAAATAATAATAGGGATTTTTTGAAAAATATTTGTTTTATCGATAAATGTTCATTCAGCCTTAACAACGATCCAAATGTTCAAAGTTGCCGGTATTGAAGCCAAGAAAATGAACATCGTCTTGTTCATACTCGGACGCAATATCCACAAAAAATAAATGTTTGGGCGGGTATTGTAGGACATCACAATATTGGACCCTTTTTTATGGGAGGCAACCTTACAGCAGTAACCTATTTGGACTAATTACAAAATTGAATTGAACCTGCATTAGAAGAAGTTGTACAAGAAAATCAGGAGATCTGTTATCAAATGAATGGTTGTCCTGCCCATAATTCTCTCATGGTTAGGGAATACTTGCAAAATATTTTTAACGGAAATATTATTGGCCCACGGCATTTAATCCTTTGGCCAACCAGATCTCCTGACCTACCGCCAAGCGACTTGTTTCTATGGAGTCACTTCAAAATTTTTATTTATAAAGATGTAAAATTTGAAAATCTAGACCAGCTAGAAAACTGTATTTCGTTGGAATGTGACAGAGCTTCTCAATATCAACTCAGTAACGTTAGAAATAAATTTTATGATCGGTCAGGATATTGTTGTTTGAACATTTAATTAATTAATATTTTTGTGAAAATCTCTTGTCTTAGGTATGTTATGTTAAATTAAAGGCTTAGTAAGAAAAACATAATGGTGTTTTTTTATTTTGGATGTGTGATTGCCGGTTTGGTGAAACGAAAATGTGTTTTTAATGTCAAATAATCTTTATTCGTTCTGTCCAGCTTTATGTCAATAATAGCGTTATAGAAATTATTTGCTGGTGTTTGCTGTATTACCCAAACCTTGAAAATTTCGTAATTTTGCCAAACCATTTAAATTACTAAGTTAGGATTGACTTACTAAAACTTATTCAAACTTGGCATATGAGTTTATTTTATCGGTTCATTCAAAAAGTTATAATGCAACTTTTCTCTAAAATGTACAGGGAATCCAATATTTAGCCATCTCAAAATTTACATGGGATATCCTGTGTTCAACTAAGCCATGCATCACCCGGTATATATTTTTCAATTTCTCATTATTTTCTGATTTCAGAAATAGATATTTGTTATACTTTAGTCGTTTACTTTAACTTCACAATACTGCAGGTTGGAAAAGCGTTTGTTACAAAAAACAAACTTTTTGTTCTATTTTCTGGCGGGCCACCTAATCAGACCATTTCTACCTATCCACAGATTATATTATTTATTAAATTATAATTCAAATATGTAACCAGAGATCAGATATTATGTGGGGATGCCCTGTCTTGATGCCAAGTTAGTTCTTGTCGATTTGGATTGTGTTGCTTTTCTATATCGATCCCGATTAAGTGTTCCTTCAAATATAATCGGCCCCAAGATCCTGCCTACCAATATTCCGCACCAAACATTTAATCACTGTCGCCCTTGTATCTTGACAACTTAGTATTGGTTAATATTTTCTGTTGACCAATACCGCTTGTTCTTCTTGTTGAATATTCCAGATGTTGTGAACGTAGCCTCATCTGCATCTACTCTCATAAGGCATACAATTTCGCCACAAAATTGGGAACTTTGACGAATGTGGTCTTCTGTGAAGACCTTGGACTGGGGTAGTTCTGTATGGAAAATACTAATCCTTTATTAAGACACGGTGAATTTTTTTCCAGGATTATTAAAAATAAGTTTAAACACTTTGGAAAACATTAAAAACTGTAAGCTAACTTACCTACAAAATATAACAATATATTTAAATCAAGATCGGTGCATGGTAGAAATACACGACGAGCCACTGCAGCCTACCCGTACGTGGTTCAGCTTAGTGTCCCTCGAACGACACTGCTTAAAAGTTCTTTCATCTGGGGAACGTCAATACTCTCGAACGACCTCCGTGAGGCCGTGTTCCCCAACGAATATAATCTCCAAAAATTTAAGATCGCACTTACTTGTATCCCTGATCTCAAAGCTACACACCATGCGAGAAACAGATTTAAAAGTTCTTTTAAAAAGGCCAATGTTGTGTACGTGATGTTTTGTAAGACGTTTAACGGAATAAACCTATTTTCTCGTGTACAAACTGATAATGCTTTTAATTTCGGGTATTCTTCATAACTATATAATTTATCGCCATTGTTTGAAATTTTTTATTTTTCAAGGATCCTCTTTCCCGACCTACTCAACATACGCTTTCAAAAGATTCCGGCATTCCTGGGTAGTGACGTCGCGATTATGGCACACTTCGTTAAAGAACAGGGATGCAAATCCATTACTTTGTGGGTAAAAAAAACCCAACGCTGATCCAATGCGTTGCTGTACCGTTCTGGAAACTCTAATTTCTATGATAAATCGGCATTCTACTTTTTATGAGGACTGTGTGTGGTACCTACTAACTTATCAGGGGCCAGGCGCATGGTGAGAGTCTGGTTTCAGATGAAAGAGATCAGATTACATTAAATTAAGAGTAAATACATTCCTTGTCACGCTCTTATCTTATCATCAAGATGCAACACTATATTATTATTTTTTTGTTTCGGTAATAACTGACCCCTGTAAGATAAAAAGGGGTTGAACCTGGACAGCGGATTGAAACCCGATATATAGCTAATTTTGTTAAAAATGCTTTTTTACCGACTTTTTATTCATATATCCTGATAATTACCATGATTGAGAGTAGCGATAAGGCAAAACAGAAAAATAATTCTTATTATTTTACGCGATAACTGTATGTCAGACAAAAGAAAGTCAAGAGAACAGATTTACTCAGAATTGAATAGGGATCTAGAAAAAGGTTATTATTTTAAGATAAGCAGTGGCGTATCACTTATTTCTTCAAAAGTATTCAGCGCAAATCCCGTACGAACGCCACTGAAAATCTGAAGAAAATGTTATAAACTAGAAAATACCTCTCGATGCAAATAAGGTATATACTAAATGTCATTAGGACCCCCCCCCCCGCCCCCCGTCGGAAGATGTGGAATACTTGGGAGTACCTTTGGACTACAGACTAATCTAGAACAAACACGTGGAAAAAATAATCCGTAAGTTGGAAGCAACCTTGGCAGTAACTAGACGTATGTACGGATAAACCTGGGGACTCTCACCTAGGCTAGTGCACTGGCTGTTCAAAAGTGTAGTAAAACTTGCAATCATATATGCAGCACTGGCCTGGTGGCCAAAGACCACAATATCAGAGCTAGGAAGCCCACAAAGATTGACCTCCTTGAGCATAACGGGGGCTTTGAGATCGATCCCGCAATGGGGAAGAACTTAGACTCTCCTCCACTTCGTATGCTGATTAAAGGAGAGGCCAAGAATGGGACGCACTATACATACTGCCGAGTTCTATGCTACTTTCTGGGACACACACAACTGGACATGCACTCCTATGCGATAATATAGAGGGATCTGAGTTAGAAATGAAATCATACCATATAAATCCCAGGTATCGTTATATAGGCCGCATTACAGTTGGGGATTTTTTATTGCTGCAATAAATAATTGCAGAATTTTTTTGTGAGCATGCGCAAAACGTGTTTAGTAATTGGCTGCTGCAATTTGCAATTTGTATTGCAATTTCGAGAAATAGCTCCGGACCTATTTTTATTGCAGTTGCAAGCGCGAGTCTGGGGAATTATTTGGTAATTTCAGTGTCACTAACCTAAACAAATTTTAGTATCTTTGGTTCTACCATTCAAACCTTTAGATTTGTATGATATTTATGTTGTGGTTAGTTTATGTTGTTGTACATTTACACGAGATTTATCCATTTTAATTCCTAGAATTAATAAACCTAATACTCAAAACATAGCGAAAAAGTTAGGTTATAATAATATGCCATTTTATTTTATTTAGTTGGCAGGACGTACAACATAAAAAAAAATGGTAAGTAATTGCACGCTGTAAAGCGACTGACAATTTTCATTCATAAAAATTACTGCAATAAATAATTTCTTCAGAAAGCAGAACTTACCAACTGTAATGTTACTTTATGACATACCATTCATGACCATAATCGATGAACGGGATGTGTGAAATAATAAAACACCAGATACTCCTGGACCAATAATCTGGTACACAGACGGCTTAAGAACCGGGTACCGGAGCAGGGATTTGCGGAGTAAGACCGGAGAAGTATGCCTATTTCCGTATGGGTAAGTCTCCCACGCCATCCTATAGCATGCGTATGCAAACAATAGGTGTTTCAGGTGCTTCGGATCCACATATACGTCGACAGGTGACATCAAGACTGGTATGGGAATGCCAAGAGGATTTAGTGGCCCTGGCAAAAGCGAACAAAGTACTACTAGAACTGGTACCAGCGATTAAACCATAGCAAATCTTCGATTGGGGGCACAGACTCGACTCTAACGAGACAGCTACTTCTGGTGAGCACAAATCAGCTAAGAACTATCAAAGGAATTCTAGCAGAACATATTGCTGTTAAGAATCACATGTACTAGATGTAACTGTACAAAGGAGACTTAAGCTGCAGGTTATGCGGATAAGAAGGAGAAACGCTACATCACTTAATCTGCTACTGCGAGTTCCCAACCAGCAATTTGATATTTTAGTATGGTCACGAAAACGTTTTGGAAAAAAAGATTATAAAACAACTGTACTCTTAGGAATGTTTTTAATGCGTTTCTACAACTCTACCGTATTATTAATATCAACACCAATGTTCTTACTACACATCATATTTTCATAACACACCTTTAATCTTCTTCGAAAAGTACCACTTTTCTTAATTTTTTTGATTTGTTTGATATTTTCATAATTTTTAATGTTTGTGTTTAGTTTAGGGCCCCAAACTGACAAGAAATCTTTACTCTAGCCTAACCTAACATCAGGTGACTCAGTGATGGTATATAATTAGTTGTCTTAAATATATCTTATTACGTAGTTGCCGACAGCAAATGTATATTCATGAGAACAATTCAATTTTATAAGAAATTTCTTTTTGTTTCTATATTGTAGTAGAATTGCTATACTATAAAACAGTTATAAAGTGATCACTAAAATAACAATTTACTTAACTTTACTAACAATTTATGATAACTGTTTTTTTTTTAAGTCACAGGAAGCAACTATACACAACTTTAAAATATATTTATAAGGAAAATAAAAATGTACTATAAAGTCACTATAAAATAATTATATTTTATAGGCTAAACTGTTTTCTAAGTTGTTCATAAAAATGTTGCTGCAATAATTTTATGACTGTTTTATAAGATATTTTATAATTCTCTTATATAAACGTTATGATGATAAATTTAAAACACATTAGCTGCCTACAACAGAATAGTATTTATTGCAGCTCTCATGTGATCAATTAGCATTTTGGAAGTATTAATAAAATACTAATAAAATAACATAGTTGTACAAGCAGGGTGAGCACAATGAGCCAAACCTGTCATAAACATATTTTAGATGGTATAACTAAAATATTTTCTCTTAAAACTTTAAAACCCTGTAGTGGAAAAGTACAGACATACGTTCATATGAATTTTTTTCTTAAAATTGTACAAACTACGCATTAACACACTGAGATATTAGCAGTTGCCCTCAAAATAGCTCAGTTTCCCTGAGGCCGAAATCTTGGCGGCGCCACTGGCCCTATTAATATCCTTCAGCGTCCCAGATGGATCTCATTTGGTCAATTGCTCCTAAATTACTGTCAAAAAGAATGTTAATTGAAGCTATTGACCTTCTAATACACATAATATGTGTATATAACTCACGGACCGGTAAAAGGAAGCGAGCTGGCCGCTCTATAGAAAGTGCAACACGTATTAAGTAATATGTTTTTTCACCGTAATTTTAATGAAAAATATTTCACTTGGCACCTTCGGATACCAGGACTTGAAAATATTCAGGTAAGAGTCAGTGGCGCGACTTCAACAACAATCTAAATAATAATGCAGTTAGAAAAAAATCTAACAACTATTTAACTATCTACAGTATGTCCACGGATGGGGTTTACAAGAGGACAAATGGACTAAAAATTGAAAGATACGAAAAAAAGTCACTCTTAATAAACGTTTTTGCTTGTCTAGGAAATACGATGTTGTATGTCTAAAATTTTAGCGAAAATAGCTAATGAACAATTGAACCAATATTTTTTACTCAGTAAGGTATTACCTTCTACACAATTCGGCTTTTGAAAAGCTCATAGCACTACAACCGCGCTTCTTAATGTAACAGATGACCTTCTGAGAGCTCAGGATGAAGGAAAAAATTCCTGCTTAAATCTACTTGATTTCAGTAAGGCGTTTGATACTTTGAATCATTCTATTTTGCTAACGAAACTAAAATTCTATGGCCTAAGTAACTCATCATTAAAGTTTATAGAGAGCTATCTTGGTGGGAGGAGTCAGCGTGTGCTGTTACCTGGTGAAGCATCGCACTTTGTGACGACGCACAGAGGGGTACCACAGGGTATTTGTTGTTTTCTATTTATACCGCTGATTTTTCTAATCATTTAAACAATTGCAAGTCTCATCAGTACGCCGATGATATGCAAATTTATTATTCTTTCTTTTATAATGATAATCCACCATCGGCGCACGTTAACAATGACCTCGCAATTGTTTCTAAGTTAACAGCAGCCCATGAACTTATACTTACTTAATAATAATAAAACCCAAATGATGGTATTTGGGCGGGATAGAGATTTTTTAGCCAATAATTTAAACATTACCTTAAATGAAGTCGCAATAAACCCATCCTCAGTATGTAAGAATCTTGGTGTTTTATTAGATGTTGACTTGCGATTTGAGCAACATGTCTCCCAGCTTCTACAAAAATCGTTCATTAAATTAAAAACGTTATACATTCATAAAGATATTTTAGCTCAGGACATCACACTTAGACTCTGTGATAGTTTGATTTTATCTCTACTCGATTATGCAAATGTTCTTTATTATGAAAAACTTGTTAGAGGTCGCGATATTCACAACAGGGTTACGCGCTACAATGAACTTTTTCAGATTACCAGACACAGCACTGCCACCTTCCAGCGCTCCTTTACGTATAACGCTATTAAAACATATAATAACTTACCACCTATAATTAAATCATGTTCATCTGTAAACAGCTTTAAGAATCATCTTAAAAAGGGTGTAATAAGTGAGAGAGGCTGAATTGTTTTCTAGCAAACTTTTACTTACGTTAGGTATATTTTTGGTTTTCTTGTCTATTTTAAAATTAATCCAATATTTGCGCTTTTACGGCCAATTCCGGATCATGGGTAGTTTGGTCATTTTTTTTTTACTTTCGAAATTACTTAAGGCAATTATTTTTTGGTTTTTCGACATTATTGATTAACTTTGAAATGTAATTGTCTGGTGGTTAAATGAACAGCTATGCTGGATCTCGCCACCTTTTGTATTTTTCTTTTTCTTGTTGTTATTGTTACGTATTAATAAAAAGCCTTTATTATTATTATTATTATTATTATTATTATTATCATACAATATAATACATTCAGAGGTACAAGAAAATAAAAATACAAATTATAGATCACTGACATATTTTGGGGACGTATCTCTTCAAATGGTTAAGTTTTTCAAACCCTTTGACGTTTCATTAGTCTTTAAAACAGCGAATACACTTAAGCAACACTTCGTCAAAATCAAGGACAAAGCGGAATACTTTTCGAAGTCAGGAGTTTACTCCCTTCAGTGTGATGAATCGGGTTGAAAAATATCTACGAGAATACAAGAGCATTTGAGTCGGTTCGAAAATTTCGTAACACAAAAATTTTACATGAATGCCAAAAAGGTAAAAAGTTGGATTTATTGGAGAAACTTGAATTTACAAAAGCAAAAAAGAGCCCAATACTCACCTGCGTTAACATTGTCTTTAATTTCGAGCCTTATCTGATTTTTAACAATTTGGTTGATTGACTTGGTTGTTTACAAACACGGCAGTTGCAGTTTATCACCTATCTTTTTCCCGCTCCTTTTTGACGTATTACTTTAGATATTCTTCCTATTCTACTGTATAGATGAATAACATATGGGCTAACCACTTTATCCTTGATTATTGAGTTGTATACCTATATATTATGTCGTTTGTATCATGTAGGGTGTGGTTGTTTTGTTGTTTGCTTTTTACTTTATTTTTATTTTTAATTTTATTTTAAGGGTGTTTTATTGGGTAAGTTGGGAATCGTAAATTTTCTGAAATGGGTTTTACATTCTCATTGAATTATTTTAGGCCTGATGATGCCAGAAATGGCGAAACATGTAGCCTGCTAAGGTAGTGAATAAAGATTTTATATTGAGACCGTGACTTTCAGTTACAATTTTCCCTAGTTTTTAAATTAAAATAAATGAATGAAAAAAGGGGGTCAGACAGCTTGTGTTACAAGTAAGGAATATGTTATATCATGACTTAGTTACATTGTGAATGCTTTAAAACAGCCTTTCCGGGCGCAAGGGTTTAAATAAAATGGGGCATAACCTACGAAGATTCTAGAACCTTTTAAATCTTTCAAGGAAGTGTTGTTACCTTTTGCCGAGATAGCCTTACATAAAAAGGATGATTAATTTAAATTGGTTATAGAAACATGTGAAATAAAATTATAAAACTGAAATGTTAGATGTAACTGCTGAACGATAAAAATTAATTAAGCATAAAAAAATTACTTCCAGACAACTTTATACCAGCGTGCTATTCACTTCAGGATGGCCCCTCGTGGTTTCTTTCAGGCTACTCCTGGTAGGTCGGTTGAATTTGACTTCTTAAAAATTTTTTGTAGTACCCCCATGGCAGCTCGTGGGCCTTAAAATCCCATGTGGTTGTGGTTGACCCACTTACATGTCGAAGTGCAGCAAAATCAACATTATCGGTCAAAACCCATCAACCAGCAACACACCGATAATACCAAACCAACCCCCTAAATATAACCAATAAGAAAATTACCCACTGAATCCCCACAAAACAAACCAAAAACAAAAGGAATTAAAGGAGCTTACCTCTAAAAGGGGGGTGAGACCTCGTGGCCTTTTGACAAAAAAAAATAGCCTAATGGCGGCTGGCTCGACCTTCCTATAAAGAAAGTAAAATTAAAGACCACGAGAACTCTGAAGAAACCCCTACTCCTCCAACAATCAGCTGACACAAAGTTTTGCCAACATAAACATAATCCCAAAAAAAAGAAGATACCAGATTATACACACTACAAATGATCAGAACGATACAAGAGTCTGGGCTTCTACCAGAACATAACTTAAATAATAAAATAAAGAAAATAATGGCTTCTAAGTCAGGCAGTGCCTTTCATTTTTTTTGATCTTTGATACTTGTATCGGCCAACCTTTCTATCAATATTTGGGTTGGACAGAGCCTTAAGTTGCTTATTATGTCATGTGTCTTGTGTCTTGTCAATTTATGTGTAATTCTGTAGAGCTGGGCTTGTCGAGGCCACCAGCATTAGCGCCTCTCCACAATAGCTAAGGGCAGCCAATTCTTCGAAAGCTGGTGGGTAGTTTGGTAGTTTGTACGTGAGCTTGCATAATTAGTGGATTTGTAGCAATATCCGTCCGTCTGTAGTAGTGAGTTATAATTTTGCCATAAAATTGAGACACTGTTGGTATGTTAAAGTCCCTGTGAAGTACCCTAGTTACATTGTGTTGTGCTCTGTCTTATTGTGCACCATAAGTCAGGACTGGCGTGACCAAGGCTTTGTACAAGTTAACTTTGGTTCTATAACCAATTTTACTTCTCTCGTGAAGCAAGCAGTAAATTGAACTTAGCTGTTTGGCAGCCTTCTTT